>JABWTJ010000072.1:189451-2830325 GCA_016801875.1 Solanum sitiens
TACCATGTTAGATAAGCATGGAATCAAAGATGTAACCTACTCCGATAAGGGTGTTCTACTTGCCAAAGGTAGAACTTGGACACATCCCATGTAGGTACATGGTTAAGGAATATGATGGGTTTCTACGTTCTCTAATTTCATCTTATATAGAGCAACTTTCCATACCATACTCACATGGTGCTAGGCTTTGTTCTCATAGAGTCATTCGCATAAAGGATCACATGAAGGGGTTCCTATCTAGTTCATGAACCAATCACATTCACCCTTCCAAAGAGGTCCCCTAGGGCTGCCTTTCAATGGTGAAGAGGATGGCTTAATGTATTTCCTAAGGATGATTTCATGTTGTTCCATCCAACCAACCTTAAGTCTACCATTGACATAGGAAGTATACCATTACGACTTTCGACTTCAAGGATATCATAACCTCTCAACTAGGTTGAGGGCTCCATGTAATTTGAACTTCTCACTATGTTCAAGGTCACATGTCCATCACATATACAAGACTAAGGAGCTTTAACATACTAAGTCAAGACATCTCATATTCACATATCATTCATGCATCAAGAAGAGGGACTTAGGTCTACTAAAACAAGACACATCAACACTTCACTTTATCATATATAGCATATCATATCAAGAAGCACATATGCACAACCAAGTCAACTATAGTTCATCCTATATAATACTATCTAATCATCAATATAGCCATCATAAGACTCTATAACCAAGTAGGAAGAATCATGCATTCACTCTAAGACCAGACATATAAGGACATAGTCATAGTCTAACATGATCGCCTATCAACATCAATAGAAGAACACATACTATCACCTTAGTCACAAGTAGATAGATATGATCATACTTCACATAAGTTAACTACACAAATTATCATAATCTATCAATTAGTTGCCGACAAGGACGTGTTCATCATAATATATAAAGTAACGCCGACGAGGCCACATAATTCACACGTATAACACATAGCATCTCCACCATAAGTGGACCATACCAATTATAACATAATTGAAGACCCACATTACATAAAATAAAGAGAATTAGGGCAGCGTACCACCAATCCATTCTCACCACTTCAATCCATAGCTAAATCATCCAATACAATACCATTAGGCTCTTACCCATGTCCATGATCAGCAATTCAATACAAAAATAAAAATACTCAATGAATCTAGATCAATTCAATATAGATTTATCAATCTAAGACAGCCTATACATCAATTCAATATAATTCTTACATCATTCAACAGCCCAAAGGAAACTACAGTAGAATTCATCAGCATTGAGACATGAACACTTCACCCATAAAATAGTCAAAACTAGGATTTCATGGTTTGCATGGGTTAATAGAGTTTTTACGTTAAAATCATCAAATTAACATCATATCGATCATTATATAATGATTCAAAACATTTTATGAAAGAAACCATGGCTAAATAATACAATTGGAGAAATCATGTTTTTGATCATATTTGAAAAATCATTGGAATTGACTCCTTGAAGAAAGAGATTTAATAGATGAAGAACCATACCTTCATTGTGATGAAAAACCCACAAGATTGATGGAGAAAAACTTGAGAAAGACAGTCTTATTCCTTGGAGCTTCAGAGCTTCAACAATGGAGGTTTTGGAGAGAAGAATGGAGAGGTTTTGTTTTCAGTTGAGGGTTTAGCTTTGATTGGTGAATTTAGGAGCACAAAAAGACTCAAAAACCGTTCAATTTTGACTAGTTTCTGAACGTCTTTTATTTGACCTCCGAACTTCATGAAACTTGACACACTGCCTATAAACACAATTATAACCTATATAAGGACCTCAAAAGCTCTTGACACACACATATAAGAACATAAACACATATGAGGTACATAGGTGACTAATCGTCGAACGTCTTAGTTGTCTCTTGACGTTTGACTTCCAATTAATCTAAATTTTTAAACATTGCCTGAATACCTTATTATACCATTTTAGGACCTTAGACCCTCATGACAAACATGTTAGGATCTAGATTTACCTATGTCGTTTTAAAGGTTTTACATCGCCACTCACACTGATAAACAAGACACTACTATATGTGGCTTTTTTAGACTTTGAATCCTATAGACTACTTCATAACCTTATGCTCCGAGACCAAGTTTGTTACAACCCGAGAGTACACCCTAGAAGTTAGGGAATTCTCAAATTGTCACATTGCCAACTTGACCTCTCGGAGGTCTTGTACAAGCCCTTAGACATCGTTCACTGCATAACATATGAAAAGTACTGCGGAATGAAAACTTTTAGAATATATCTAAAAATCTCATGTATACAGAACGATAAAAACACTAAGTCTCAAAGTAGACAACTTAGACTCATGAACATCTTTAGGTCAAAACCAATACAACAATTGAATACGAATGAACAAAGTTGATTACAATGGCCTTACTACAAAATCTAAACATATTGATGTCCTCAGATCAATTGTGGACATACCACGACTTTGTTTGAATGAGTGCTAGTATCAAAGCTTCACCTCAACCATCTCTTCTGAAATGCCGCCTACACCTTTATAAGTAAACAACATATGGAAATAGCACATTGTATGTACTAAGTAGGTGATATGCAATAAAACCATGCAAAAAGGAAATTTGTATGAAACATGCTCTTTTGAGAGAATTTTATAACATAAGCATAAGAACCACGTTTAACACCAACTTTACATATAAGTCATATTCCAAGTAGTTCAACATATAGCATTAACAACACTTTCAACCATATAGCACATAACTCTTTTACAAAAGGTTATCCCAAGATTCACTTAAGTAAGAAAATAAGAGACCGTCCATACAACCTCTTCAAGCACACCTAAATAACCATTAAGACTACCTAAGATAAGATATTTCCCGTTTGAACACATAGTCACCACCTAAGGTTACTCAAAGATTCAATTCAGTAAAACATGAAGAGGCCGCCAATACACCTTCTTCAAGTCTAACTAAGAAACCCTTAAAGCTACGCTAGATAGGGATCCTATTCTTCAACTTATATTAACTTAAGCTATAATCATTTACTAAGTCATTTAAGATTCATTTAAGAATTTTCTAAAGTTTAACATAATGGTCTTCGAAAGACCTAAGGAACCTACATGCTAGCATCACAAAAACTTACTCGTCCCATGTCTAGATAGCGTCCCATTCAACTACCTAAACTTTGTAAAACTTATCAAACGATATGATGTATCCTACAATATGAGAATAGGCATTAAATGACATAGACCATACTAGCTAGGCATGGAATTCGAAGTCTACCCTACTCTGATGGAGGGTGTTTTACTTACAAATGGTAGAACTAGGACACATCCCATGTAGACACATGGTTAATGAATATCAAGGGTTTCTTTGTACTCTAGTCTCCTTCTAGAGAAGACCCATTACCCATTACATATTCACTCGGTGCTAGCCTTTGTTCTCATAGAGTAGTTTAATCACATAAGGGCATATGAAAAGGTACCATCTCTTGGTCATTACAAAGTCATAATGCATCTACCAAAGATGGGTCCACTAGGGCTGCCACTAAATTGCCAATTAGGATAGCTCATCCTTAACCCTCTTTCTATATAGAAAGTTCCATGTATCAGTCATGCTTAGAAGGAAACCATCTTAGGTCTACCAATCGTAGACTTTAATTCAACATTCATTCTTACACATACAAGACAACAGTGCATAAGCCTACTAAGTCAGGATGTTCATATTCATTTACATAGCATGCATCAAGTAGAGGAACATAGTCTACCCAACAAGACACACACATCATCTTCATATCTTTTATACAATAGTGTTTGAGTATCATATAGGAATAACAAAGTCAACCTATGAAGATGCACTAGTAAAACAACTAGAGACACCACCCTAGTCTTTCATTATCACATATAGTCAACTAGTAGAGTTCATAATCCAATCTCACATATACACATGTATCACATAATCCTTCACATTAATAATATTCAAGTCATAACATGATAATATCACTATTCATAAAGTAATGCTAACTAGGTCACGTTCATCACAATTCTTATAATAATGCCGACAAGGCCATGTTCATCACAACTATAACATATAAGAACTGCCACTATAAGTGGACCATACCAATCATCACAATTCAATACCTATACTACACAATATAGAAGAGGTTAGGTCAACATACAACCATTACATCATAAACACCTCCAATCCTTAGCAATTTCAATCAATTCAAGTCACAAGGCTCTTACCCATAGCTATAAACACAAATCCAAAACAATAATCGAACTATAAAATTGGTCAAAAAGAGACAATATGAAAATCATCAAACTAAGGCAGCCTATAAACAATTCTATCATAATCTATACATGTTTATATAGCCCAATATAATATTCACTAAGATCAAACCATGATCAAATCACCCACATTAGGGCCAAAATAGAATTTGATGATTTTCATGGGTTCATAGAGAATTTTGACTTAAAACATTGTATTAACATCAATTTAATCATAAAACATTGATTCAAAATATTTTATGAAATAACCCATGGCTAAAATTTAAAATAGAAGATTTCATGTTTTTTACTATCTTTAGAAACCATTGAAATTGGCTCCTTCAATAGAAGAGGAGTCAAGGATGAAGCACCATAACTTAATTCTGAAGAAAAGCCCACAAGATTTAAGGAGAAAAACTTTGAAAAATCTATCTTCTTCCTTGGAGCTTAAAAGATTCATCAATGGAGGTTTTTGGTAGAGAAGGACTCCAGAGGTTTTGTTTTTGACTTGAGGGTTTTTATTTGAAGGGTAAATTGGAGTTATAAAGGCTCAATAATCAAGTCAAACTCAACTTAAATTTCTGAAATTATCATTGCGAAACAAGTACGTGATGCGGAGCTGCTCCCGCAAGATTTTTGAAATTAATTTCTGAAACAGTGAAGTCCGCCTTGTGTCCACAACGGGGAGCAAATTTTGGCCTTTGATGGACCAATTCCGCGACGCGGACTGGTTCCCTCAATGCTTAAGTTGCTACTGCCTTGGGCAAGTTACTTTCTCAAGGCTTGGTCCTCATCAAGGACCCTTATGGCGGTCTTTTTGTAGTTGTGCCCGGACGTCTCCACCTCAAATACTCTGGTTTACATGTTAGGAACCTCTCATATCAATTTCAAGCAAAACTAATACGTAAAACATTTTAAAACACACTAAGGAACACAAGCACATTTCAAAGGCAAAACCTTCGAAAGTCTTGGACGTTTGACTTTCAAACTCTTCTAAACTTTACACATGCCTACTAACACTATATTTAGACATTTCAAGGTTTAATAAATTCATAACCAACATTTAAGGATCTAATTCAACCAAGCTCATTTTGAGGGTGTAACAACATTAGTGTATATGAGAATTATCCTTTCATTAGATACCATCAACCTATACTACTTGTAAACTTGAATGAGGTGTGAGTGTGTGTACATTGTTCAACATTAGAACATAATGTCTATCAACATAACATTAAGTCAGCCACCCTCTTAAGATCACAATACACATTCATGCATATGCCACACACCACATTATAGCATAGGAGACAAGACAACTTCACCATTATATCCAAGACTTCTAACATTGTCTAAGATCACACATTGATATAGGGGTACATAGGTAGGGGTCATTCACCATTAACACTTCATCAATGGCAGTACATAGACCAAACCTAACCCTAACAAATTGATTCAAATGTAGAAGACACCATCAACACCTACCCATGATTCCATATGTAAAGACTAGGCATATACTCACATTGTGATCATCATAACCACACCTCATTATTCACACACTTGTCTTCAAGGACATGATAAACATATATAATGATTGAAAAGAAAGTAAAAACCGCTACCATAAGTGGACCATACCACACAATGCCATAGAAGACCAATTTACCATCAATTCTATTTAAAGTGGAAGGAATATGACAAACTCACCAATTCTCGAAGCATTGTTCATCATTGATAAATACTCATAATTGATCAATAACTCATATATAAGGCAGTATCTAAAAGTACAATATCATAATCAAAATTATGATTCAACCATCATAGGATCAAGATCACATTATGTACACTACATCATCAATTCTATATAAGGTGGAGGAATATAGGTCGAACTTACCAAATCACCCAACCATGATCCTCATTGCTCAATTGCCCATAATTCACCATCAATTTACATAGAATAAAGTAGCTATAATCAAGTTATCATAATCGAATCACACTACAATCATCCTAACTTCAAGATCACAATAACCACAATATAGGCTAAATTGAGAAATTGGGAGGATCATGGGTTCATAATAAAATTGGATTGAAATTCACTTTAAAAACAGTAGCTATCATCAATTCATCATAGGCATGCTTTTGAAAACATTTTGAGAAGGAACCCATGGCTAGATTGAAAGATTGAAGGCTTTCTCATGAAATCTCATTGAAAGGAACTCCTTAGATGAATGGATAACTAAGGATGAAGAATCAACATACCTCATTACATGAAGTACCAAGAAAACATGAATAAGAAACCTTGAAAATCCATCACGATGGCTGCTCTTGAGCTTCATCTCCAATGGAAGTTTCTAGAGAGGTTTTGTTGTGAGAGGAAAGGGTGAAATTTGAAGAATGAATTGAGAATTAGATTTTTATCTTTTTAACCAATTTAATATACCCAAAGTAACCCATAATAACTGTCCATATTAATTTAGGAACGTTGGGTAAATTTCTCATGCACCCTTTAGCATGGCAGCGTGCATGCTGCTGATTGCAGGCTGCATCGATGGGAGCCAGTCGACGGACCATTACCTAGTCGACGGCGCCATACTATTGCTCTGTAGATGGTGACTGAGGATCAATTTTGGGAGCTTAAGCTCCCACAACTAAGTGTGGAGAAATGGCCCCATTGACGGGGCGTCACCTAAAGTACGAGGTGTCATTCCTTTAGCGTAGATTGACACTGCCAATGCAGTGTCTAAGAATCCTTTGAGTCCACCTCAAGGACCCCTTTTGTGGTCCTTGGGGATTTGTGCCCAGAAGTTTCGAACGTAAATACGATCATTTATATGTTAAGAACCTTCCATATTAATTTGAGCATCAAAAAATTTGTCAAACATACCAAGGCGCACTAGAACACACTAGCACGTCTCAAGGCTAACTTTCGAAGGTCATCGGATGCTCTTGGACTTTTGACCTCCAAATCACCTTAAAGCAAGTATGAATACTGTAAAACAATTATTTAACATATTATAAACCTTTTTAGGCACATGTGAGGCTCTAAGAACCTTTTTTTATTTTGAGAGACCTTACAATATCCGCCACTTGGGAACATTCGTCCTCAAATTACACTTGGACATTTTAAAACACATTCAAGGACTCAATTAACCATAGAGCATCTCACAACATTCAACACATCATCACATAAAAGTCAATGCAACAAACTTACAAGGAACACCAACTTCAAACCATTTTGCACTCAATGAAACACAAGAAAGCAAAACCTTTATTCACTCACTCCTTAATGCATCAAACACATAGGCTCTTGTCATGTTCATAGGAGGAACATCCTTCTCCTTATCATAACGTTGTTTTTACATCTTATTTGATTAAGACCTAATTATGAAACAACCTTTAAGTCACACATAGGCAGATTCAACATCGCTCAATAAGTAACAAGCAACTCACACTAGATGCACATATATCATGAGTAATATTGATTAACAAAGATCCTCATCTTTTAGACATATTACCATTTCGGCCATACTTAACATCTCCATGTTTAGCTATGTGTAAGGAGGAATGTTCTTCTCCTTAACATACTTACATGTTATCATTGTAACAATCCTAAAATGACTATGCTAAGTAATGCCTAACGTATCTAGAATGCCTAGATTAGACCGGGTTCACACGGATTGATGCACATAGAACCAGACCTATGAACCCTTGCAAAAGCCAAGCCAACCAACTTGGTGAGTTAGTTGAGCTAGGAAAGGTTGGTTCCAGCCATGTAGGGCACCCGAATAAGAAGATTTACCAGGATGAGTCTTAACCGGACTTAAAAAGGGGTAATCTTAAGTTTGGAGGGTCTAGGGGTAAAATGGTCTTTTCCAGGATAAGGGTATTATTTTAATTACCCTAATTAATTATTTAATACGGTTAAGGGGCAATTTGGGTAGAGGTTGCCGAAATTGACCCTTTAAGCAAAATCTAGCTCCACCCGGGTTAGAGACTTGGTGAAAGCAAGGATTAAATTGATTTAATTTTATTAAGTGAATTAGTTGAATTATTTAATATTTAAAAAGCTGATTTAAGTAAGGGAAAAATCAGATTTTTAATTAAAAAATAATAATAATAAAATTAATAAATAATGAGGAGTTCTAGTTTGACTTAGCCTCCACCTAACTCTCCTAATCCTAATCCTAATCCTAATCCTCTCATTCTCACGTCTGTCACTCTCATTCTCACATTTTTTATCATTAAAATAACTGAAAATAATAGTTCTTCACTCTTGAAGAACTTACACACAAAAACTCAAACGAAAAACTAAGCTAGAAACGAAAATCAACAACAAGTTCTTGCCGGGATTGTGCTTGAAGTTTCGGTGGTGAGGCTTGGTTTCATGGTAATTTGGCAGCATTGAAACAAGTGTTTAATGACATTAAGGTATGAGTTTTCTTCTCTCTTGGTCCCTTTCCCAAGATACCCTTAAGGTTCAATTTAAATCACGATTGAAAGACTAAAGTTGTCCCCGTTGCATGCCCCTGTCATTAGTCCTATGAACGATTCAAAACATGCGTTGGTATGTCTTCTGGTAGTTAATGTTAGGTCTGGTTGTGATTATGTGTTGAATGTCTGGTAATAAATCATGTAAAAGAGGAAAAATATATTCCGGTAAAGTGCATTAAGTGGACTGTTTTGAGCATGTGCGTGCTGAAAATTTGACTAAGTTTGCTGCCTGAAATTTGTATGTTAAATATTGTGTTTTGCGTGTGTAAAAATGCTAAAAACGTGATTTTCATAAGAGGTTAAGGTGACTGACTGAATGTCACTAAAAATGTTACAAAAAAATCAACAAAAGAATGAGAGAAAAATGGATTGGAAGAGACCAAATTTCAAGCTGTAGTCTCGGCCAAAATGACTAATTTTTAAAAAAGTATAAAACAATTGTGAGGTCACTGGGAATTGAACCCAAGACCTCACCAAATGTAAATTACATAAACTTTTCATGAAAAAAATGAAAGGAAAAATAAATGTGGAGAGTGGGGATTGAACCCCCAACCTCTTGAATGGATGAGAAAGTTAGGAGAAAAATAAAGGAGAATAATAAATGTGGAGAGTGGGGATTGAACCCCCAACCTCTTAAATGAATGAGAGAGTTAGGAGAAAATAAAGGAGAAAAATAAATGTGGACAGTGGGGATTGAACCCCCAACCTTTTGAATGGATGAGAGAGTTAGGAGAAAAATAAAGGAGAAAATAAATGTGGAGAGTGGGGATCGAACCCCCAACCTCTTGAATGGATGAGAGAGTTAGGAGAAAAATAAAGGAGAAAAATAAATGTGGAGAGTGGGGATTGAACCCACAACCTCTTGAATAGATGAGAGAGTTAGGAGGAATATAAAGGAGAAATATAAAATGAGGTTAGTGGGGATTGAACCCACAACCTCTTGGATAGGTGAGAAAGTTAAAAGATAAATTAAGAGAAAAAGAATGAGCTTGTGGGGGATTGATCCCACAATCTCCATGCCTTGGACGAAAAATAGAGGAGAAAAAGAAAGGAAATATTATGGGGCTGATGGGGATCGAACTAGGGTCCCCCAAATCTGAAAAATGCAATCACCAAGTTTAAAATAAGATTAAGTGTTGTCCAAGGGATTCGAAATCGGGTTCCCTTGCCCAATTGCGTATTTACACATAAGTCATACGTAATGTCACATCCGGGTTTACCCCCTAGACGTAACCAGCGTCGTCGTCCTCTCGGAGGACTAAGACAAGCCTCTTAGCTTCGTCATAGCATTCATCGACTAAAAATCAGAAAGAATTAAAAACTTTTTATCTAAAACTACTCGGAGGTTTACATAGACCTCTACATACACATCATTATATATATAAAGTATACATAGACTTGTTCATATACGAAGATTACTTAGTCTTCTACTTTTATTTCATACACTTATATATTTAGAAAATAATAGTCATAAAACCGTCTCATCTCATAAACCATCTATCGATTACAATAAGTCTTGGGCATAGCCCTACATCAAATGAAAGAAGCCGCATATAGGCTGTCTACTACATCGTCTCAAGAGAATAACAGAGTCAACATAGAATCATAGTAACTACACATCATAAAAGAGAGATATCGGCCACGTCCTCGAGAGAGTGAGGACCTAACACTTGGATGGCAAATTACCCAAGTCTTCCTTCCTAGCAATTTGGATCAAGCTCAACGACCCGAACCTAAAATGTTTGGGAAAAGGGAAAGAAAAGGGATTAGTACTCCACATGTACTAAGTATGGAATCTCATATACAATTACCAATCAAATATATTTAAAAAGGGACATTTATGAAAACATAATAGACTACATATGCAATTAAACCATAGCAAAGCAAAGTATACTAATGATAACCTTCAATAAGTCACAAGTGCAATGATCAAGTAAAATTACCATGTCTCCTACTCAATCAAGTAACCTACCAAGACTACAATTAGCAATTTGCTTACCAACATACTCTTCATATCATAATACGTCCTTCTTCAAGCAAAGACAACAACATTATATTCATAAGCATGTTATTCAACATACAAACCATTTACATTATACCATCTCTTTACATATATAATATTGACCTCTCAAAGTTCCTATCAAGGAAAACTAGTGCAAGGCGTAGGTAGAGTACCATACCCCTACCTAAGCTATAGCCAACCTCTCAAGTTACTTTGATTAGCCTATACCTTATTCATTCATTTTAGTTTAGGGAACATTTGCCTTAACCGACATAGACCACATAATCGAATGTGGAATCCGGTGTTATGAAACCTTACACCGATGGAAGGTGGTCTACCGGCCTAGGTAGAACCTAATGTAAACATAGCTATCTAGGTGGATCCACTAGCTAGTATCCTATGGTGGCAACATAGTTCAAGAACTAAGAGGTAGATATCCCTATTTATACCATTTGGTAATATGGGCCGCTCCTCATGGGAATCCCTTAAAGTGACACATCCCTCATACATGGGAGTTATCGTCACATGGGCAACTTCTAGGATGAATCTTTCCTTTCTAGGGACAAGTCATCACCTCCCATTGTCAAGTTCGCTCGGTGCTAAGCTAAGTCCCCATTTAGAGAAATCTTTAGTCTTTATTAATTTTCATCGATGGAAGCGAAACTAGCATGCAACCAGTCCATACCTAATATGACATCAAAATCAAGCATGTCTAGCTCAACTAGATCAATATGAGAAACTCTATGAGGCATTGAAATAGGACAATTTCGATAGACCCTTTTTGCTACCACTGATTCACCAACCGGAGTAGACACCAAAATAGGTTCATGCAAAACATCAGGTAATGTACTAAACTTCTTAGCTACTAATGGAGTAACGAAAGACAAAGTAGCACCCGGATCAAGTAATGCATACACATCAATGACAAAGATTTGTAACATACCAGTCACCACATCGGGAGAGGCCTCTTGGTTATCTCTCGAACGAAGAGCATAAAAACGGTTCTTCTTAGGAGCCTCACTCACTTGCTTTTGCACATTCCTTTCTCGGTTCCTTATGTTAGGGCAGTCCCTAACTTTGTGATCACTCTTCCCACAACTAAAGCAATTTCCCGTTCCGATCAAACATTCACCATAGTGCTCCTTCCCACACTTAACACAAGTAGGCTTCTCATTAGATGAGTTTCCACCCTTTCCTTTTGCAACTTTTGGTATAGGGGCTTTAGGATCCCTAGTCTTGGGAAATTTGGATGGAACGTGGTTTGAGAACCTCTTCTTGAATCTAGGCCTGTCTTGAATTCCCAACCTATCTTTAGCAGTTTCACTCTCATAAGACCTTGTCCTTCTTATGTCCTTATCCTTATCCTTCCTTTTTGCTCTAGCCTCCTCAACCTTTCTTGCATGCACCATGAGACGACCAATGTTCATGTTATCATGTAGCATAGCCGATTGACACTCCTCTTGTAAGTCGTCCAATATACCTGTCACATATCGACTCATTTTGTCTCTAGGGTTGAAGACCAAAGACGGAGCATATTTGTCCAATTGAGTAAATTTCAGAGAATACTCATGAACACTCATCGTTCCTTGGCGGAGATTGATGAATTCCACCACCTTCGTTTCCCTCATCTCTCTAGGGAAGAACCAATCAATGAAGGCCCCTTTGAATAACTCCCACATCACTAACCCACTTCCAAGTGTCCTGTTGTCCTTCCATTGCGCATACCATATCTGAACGACATCCTTGAGTTGGTAGGAGGCCAACTCGGCATTCTCGCTAGATGACAGCCCCATAGCCCACAAAATCTTGTGAACCTCATCAATAAATTCCTGAGGGTCTTCATCAACCTTCGACCCATAAAAGACAGGAGGATTCATTCGAGTGAAATCCCTAAGTCTGGAGGCCATAGTCTGTTCATGGACTCTAGGTGTCAAATCCCTATTGGCTTGAGCAGTCATAGCTTGGGCTTGCACGGTTGCGGCTTGAGCTTGAGTAGTCATGGCTTGAGCCATTTGAGCAATAATAGCTCTCATCTGAGCTTCTGTCATCGGTGGAGGATCAGCAGGAACCTGGTCATCAATAGCAACCTCTTTAAGAGGAGGAGCAGGTTCATCACGAGGAATTCCCGCAGCAGCCATCTCTTCCTCAAGTCTTCGAGCCGCATTTCTTCTAGTATTCATCTCCTATAACCAAAACACAAGGTTCAGGCGAAAGCATATCCGACGTACATTCTAGGGGCACGATATGGATTTCCAACAATGAGAATGATTCCTAATCACCAAATAAGTTCCTATTCATAAGTGTGGCGCGCTTCACAATTATGAATACAAACTTAAATAACGTGGTTGAGAGAGAGACGTTAACATCAAGGATATTCAACCTCATGCTCTGATACCAAGTTTGTCACATCCGGGTTTACCCCCAGACGTAACGGCGTCGTCTTCCTCTCGGAGGACTAAGACAAGCCTCTTAGCTTCGTCATAGCATTCATCGACTAAAAATCAGAAAGAATTAAAAACTTTTTATCTAAAACTACTCGGAGGTTTACATAGACCTCTACATACACATCATTATATATATCAAGTATACATAGACTTGTTCATATACGAAGATTACTTAGTCTTCTACTTTTATTTCATACACTTATATATTTAGAAAATAATAGTCATAAAACCGTCTCATCTCATAAACCATCTATCGATTACAATAAGTCTTGGGCATAGCCCTACATCAAATGAAAGAAGCCGCATATAGGCTGTCTACTACATCGTCTCAAGAGAATAACAGAGTCAACATAGAATCATAGTAACTACACATCATAAAAGAGAGATATCGGCCACGTCCTCGAGAGAGTGAGGACCTACCACTTGGATGGCAAATTACCCAAGTCTTCCTTCCTAGCAATTTGGATCAAGCTCAACGACCCGAACCTAAAATGTTTGGGAAAAGGGAAAGAAAAGGGATTAGTACTCCACATGTACTAAGTATGGAATCTCATATACAATTACCAATCAAATATATTTAAAAAGGGACATTTATGAAAACATAATAGACTACATATGCAATTAAACCATAGCAAAGCAAAGCATACTAATGATAACCTTCAATAAGTCACAAGTGCAATGATCAAGTAAAATTACCATGTCTCCTACTCAATCAAGTAACCTACCAAGACTACAATTAGCAATTTGCTTACCAACATACTCTTCATATCATAATACGTCCTTCTTCAAGCAAAGACAACAACATTATATTCATAAGCATGTTATTCAACATACAAACCATTTACATTATACCATCTCTTTACATATATAATATTGACCTCTCAAAGTTCCTATCAAGGAAAACTAGTGCAAGGCGTAGGTAGAGTCCCATACCCCTACCTAAGCTATAGCCAACCTCTCAAGTTACTTTGATTAGCCTATACCTTATTCATTCATTTTAGTTTAGGGAACATTTGCCTTAACCGACATAGACCACATAATCGAATGTGGAATCCGGTGTTATGAAACCTTACACCGATGGAAGGTGGTCTACCGGCCAAGGTAGAACCTAATGTAAACATAGCTATCTAGGTGGATCCACTAGCTAGTATCCTATGGTGGCAACATAGTTCAAGAACTAAGAGGTAGATATCCCTATTTATACCATTTGGTAATATGGGCCGCTCCTCATGGGAATCCCTTAAAGTGACACATCCCTCATACATGGGAGTTATCGTCACATGGGCAACTTCTAGGATGAATCTTTCCTTTCTAGGGACAAGTCATCACCTCCCATTGTCAAGTTCGCTCGGTGCTAAGCTAAGTCCCCATTTAGAGAAATCTTTAGTCTTTATTAATTTTCTCAATTTAATTAGATAGGAGGGTCAATCCCTCGTATAATCATCCTTATAGCTCAATAAGAATTGTATGAGAATTAGTCCTTTCATTAACAATTCATATAGGTGAAGTCAACCCTCGTATAACTCATCATAATAGGGCACCTCGTACAACTTCCCTATATTACATTACACCTAGCAACCTCACAACCAACCTAAGCATATCAATTCATGTATCATATCAACTTATCACATCAATCAAAGCATACTTCAACATAACATTATCACTTGATGACAATTAACCATAATTTGAAGTAAAGGCTAGGATCATCAAGACTTACCCATACTCCTCCATAATCCATCAATAAAGGGCATTACCATCAACCCATAGATCAACCAATCTTAGATCATCACATCAATGAATTTCAATAATAAATCACGAGAACTAACCAAAAAGAAGCACTATACTACGAAGCAATACTACATCAAAGCTTAGTAACATGATCTAAAGTGTATCTTCTTAACTTAAATTCAATATTCAAGAACATAGGTGTGAAGAACTTCAATTCATCATAATAGATCCATAATCAATGCAATATCAATCATTAAAGACCATTTAACTAAATAGATCAATCATCAAACACAACCTAATTCATATCAATTCTACATTTAGGGTTAAGGGTTAGGGGTCATCACCCACAATCTAGATCAAACTACATCAATTAACCATAATCAAGTTACAATTCATGATAATCTATTCATTCTAACCCAAGGAATACCTAATTAACTCAATTCACATGATCAAATTCGGATTTGGATGAAACCCATAAGAAACTCAACTTTTTGGAAAAAGCTTTGAAGGAACCCTTTGAGGAAAGAATCTCAAAGGTGAATTAGATCCCATACCTTAAGGTTTGATGACGTTTTGATGGTGAATTTTGTGCTAATCCAGCCCCCAATGATCTCCCCAAGTTGATCTCCAATGGAGTCTTCCAATAGAGAGAGAAAGTAGAGAGAAGGATGAGAGTTTTGTTTTTGAGAGAATGATTAGGCTAATGAGGGTTGGGGTATTTATAGTAGGGTCTTAAGTCACTTAATTAGTCTCTCTTAAACCCCTAATTACCCCTAAGTCAATTAATTAATTAACTAAGTAAAACTAACTTTTCCGAAACTGCCACAGACCTTCCACGACGGATCCCCGATGACGGTCCGTCGTGGGCGTGATGGACTGACATCCCTCCGTCCTGCACATCCGTCACGTTGGTCAGAGACTTGTGCAGGCGGAGGCTTTCTCCCCAAGCGCACGACGGTTCCACGACGACGGACCGTCGTGGCCGTAACGGACTGGCTTTCCTCCGTCCTGCACTTCCGTCACGCTGGTCAGAGACTTGTGCAGGCGGAGGTTTTCTCTCCAAGCACTAAGGCTGGCATAACGGAGGACTCGACTCCCCGTCGCGCCTGTGATGCCTTGCCATGGGGTCCGTCATGCCCTGCTGCTTCAGGGGTCCTCCTCGAGGGTCCTTGTTTGGTTCGTGGGGAGTCGTACCCTGACTTTTCCAGCATGATACCATCCCACCCAATATTCTACACCTATGGTTACAACTGTTTACCAAATTCCGACTCTTTAACTTGGTTAAATCAAAAGGACACTCTAGTCCTCTTATGAACTAATTTGCCGGACGTTTAAGAGTTTCGGTTCCAACACCACTTCAAAGACTCCAAATATGCCTAATTGGCTAGGAACACTGGTTTAGATCCTAAGGAGACCACTTAAGTCTTATCTCATGACCTCGGTATTTCAAAATGTTACATTATCCCCCCTTAGGAACATTCGTCCCCGAATGACACCAAACACTCTTAAAATGTGGGAGTAGACTCAAGACCAGCAGCTCAACCAATTCACAATATTTAGTTAGCATGACTATATTATTTCATAAAAATACTATAAAACGTCAATTTACCATACATGATCTCAACATTTCCTCATGAGGTTTTTCTCCTTTTCATATAGGCATGAGCTCAATTATTTATCACACAAATCAATTAGTACAAAGTTCATTTTATCAATATACTAAATACAATATCAGCAAGGATTAACCATACCTAAATCACAAAAATTGACTCAATTATGCAAGAAGCAAGAAAACTTCCAAATTTATCTAAGGTCACCTTAAAGTGACTCCATTTTAGAAGTCTCCAAAACTAGGAGTTTTGCAAAGTTTCATAAAAACAACAGAGATTCAAAATATCTAACATATTTATATCATTAGAGAGAGATACTAACCTTAAACATCGAAAAGATGAGGATAATGGGTTTTCATGTCGGCCTCCGCCTCCCATGTTGCACCCTCAACTAGGTGGTTCCTCTATAGCACCTTTACGGAAACCACCTCTTTGTTCCTCAACCTTTTCACTTGCCTATCAAGGATTTGAACCGGAACCTCCTCATAAGAGAGGTTATCCTTGACTCCGAGGCCTTCAAGAGGAAGAATAGACTCGGGATTCCCGACACACTTCTTCAACATGGAGACATGGAAAATCGGATGAACCAAAGCTAGCTCATCAGGTAATCTTAAACGATAGGCAACTTTACCAACCCTTTCCAAAGTCTCATAAGGGCCTACATATCGAGGGCTCAACTTCCCTTTCTTGCCAAATCTTACCACTCCCTTCATAGGTGAAATTTTTAAATACACCTTATCACCCTCTTCAAACTCCAAGTCCCTTCTTCTATTATCGGCATAGGACTTTTGTCGACTATAGGCTGTTTGCAACCTATTTCTTATAATATGTACATTCTCCAATGTCTTGTAAATCAAGTCGGGACCGAGTATCGATGACTCACCTACTTCAAACCATCCTATAGGAGACCTACACCTCCTTCCATACAAGGCTTCATAGGGAGCCATGGAGATGGACGAATGGAAACTATTATTATATGCAAACTCCACCAACGGCAAATGCTTATCCCAACTCCCTTTAAAATCAATGATGCAAGCTCTAAGCATATCCTCAAGAGTTTGAATCGTGCGTTCCGCTTGACCATCCGTTTGAGGATGGAAGGCGGTACTTAATTTTACTTTTTTTTTGAAACGACTTCCAAAATCTAGATGTGAATTGTGCACCTCTATCCGAAATGATGGATAACGGAATACCATGACGACACACAATCTCATATATGAAAATCTTCGCATAATCTTCCGCCGAATACGTAGATTTGACGGGGATAAAGTGAGCGAACTTAGTCAATCTATCAACAATCACCCATATAGAATCAAATGACTTTTGAGTCCGAGCCAACCCTACTACGAAATCCATATTAATGTCTTCCCACTTCCAAGTAGGAATTTGGATCTCCTGTAGTAAGCCACCCGGCTTTTGATGTTCCGCCTTCACTTGTTGACAATTCGGACATTTAGCAACAAATTCCGCTATATCCCTCTTCAAACCTTCCCACCAATATATTTCTCGAAGGTCATGATACATCTTTGTAGAACCGGGATGGATGGAATAGTGGGATCCATGGGCTTTATCAAGGATCCGATCCCTCAATCCATCCACATCAGGAACACAAAACCTCCCTTGATACCTCAATACACTGTCTTCTCCTAAGGAGAATGACTCGTTCGTCTTGCCAAGAACCGATTCCTTTAACTCCATCAATAGTTGATCAAGGTGTTGTTTGGACTTCACCTCAACCACCAATGATGACTCGGAGCTATGATGAACCGTGGCACCTCCATTTAGCGAACTCACCAATCGCACTCCCAATCTAGTCAAACGATGAACAACTTTTACTAGATCTTTCTTATTTTCTTTGATACGAGACACACTACCCATAGTCATACGACTTAAAGCATCCGCCACCATATTTGCCTTGCCGGGATGATATAGGACACTCATATCATAATCTTTCAACAACTCTAACCACCTTCTTTGTCAAAGATTCAAATCTTTTTGGGTAAACACATATTGAAGGCTCTTATGATCAGTGAAAACATCCACATGAACACCATACAAGTAGTGTCTCCATATTTTTAAAGCAAACACCACGGCCGCTAACTCAAGGTCATGAGTAGGATAATTTCTCTCATGCACCTTAAGTTGCCGCGAAGCATAGGCAATCACCTTCCCATTTTGCATAAGCACACACCCCAAACCTACGCGGGATGCATCACAATACACAATAAACCCTTTAGATCCTTCCGGTAAAGTTAACACCTGAGCAGAAGTAAGCCTATCCTTCAATAATTGAAAACTCTTCTCGCATGCCTCTGACCATTCAAACTTTTTACCTTTTTGAGTCAATGAAGTCAAAGGAGATGCAATGGATGAAAATCCTTCTACGAACCTTCGATAATAACCCGCTAGACCCAAGAAACTCCTAATGTTAGTTGGGGTCAAGGGTCTAGGCCAGTTTCTTACCGCATCTGTCTTCCTTGGGTCTACCTCAACTCCCTCACTAGAGATGATATGCCCAAGAAATGCCACCGACCTCAGCCAAAACTCGCACTTGTTATACTTGGCGAACAATTTATGTTCCTTAAGGGTTTGCAATACTACCCTTAGATGATCCATGTGGTCAACCTCATTTTTTGAATACACCAAGATATCATCGATAAATACAATAACAAATGAATCAAGGTAATTTCGAAACACCCTGTTCATCAGATCCATAAACGCCGCCGGAGCATTTGTGAGACCAAAGGACATAACCACGAACTCATAATGCCCATATCGAGTCCGAAAAGCTGTCTTTGGAATATCTTTATTTCTCACTCTAAGCTGGTGGTACCCGGACCTCAAATCAATCTTTTGAGAAGTAACTCGCTCGTTGGAGTTGATCAAATAAATCATCAATCCGAGGAAGAGGATACTTGTTCTTGATGGTAACCTTGTTGAGTTGTCGGTAGTCAATACACATCCTTAAGGACCCATCCTTCTTTTTCACGCACAAGACCAGAGCACCCCATGGAGAAATGCTAGGCCTTATAAAGCCCTTGTCTAGAAAATCTTTAAGTTGTGCCTTCAATTCCTTTAACTCGGCCGGAGCTATTCTATAAGGAGGAATAGAGATAGGATTTGTTTCCGGTAGCAAATCGATACCGAAATCGATTTCCCATTCGGGAGGAATGCCAGGAAGGTCATTAGGAAAGACCTCCGTAAATTCACTCACCACGGGGACTGACTCTATAGGAGGAACTTCGGAATCCACTTCTTGGACTCTCACAATGACACCCCTTCGAGATCATTTTACACGCCTTTAGGCATGTTATGAAACGACCTCTAGGAAGAGAATTTCCACCCTTCCACTCTATAACGGGTTCATTTGGGAAACAAAACCTCACAATTTTGGTCCTACAATCGATGGAAGCGAAACTAGCATGCAACCAGTCCATACCTAATATGACATCAAAATCAAGCATGTCTAGCTCAACTAGATCAATATGAGAAACTCTATGAGGCATTGAAATAGGACAATTTCGATAGACCCTTTTTGCTACCACTGATGCACCAACCGGAGTAGACACCAAAATAGGTTCATGCAAAACATCAGGTAATGTACTAAACTTCTTAGCTACTAATGGAGTAACGAAAGACAAAGTAGCACCCGGATCAAGTAATGCATACACATCAATGACAAAGATTTGTAACATACCAGTCACCACATCGGGAGAGGCCTCTTGGTTATCTCTCGAATGAAGAGCATAAAAACGGTTCTTCTTAGGAGCCTCACTCACTTGCTTTTGCACATTCCTTTCTCGGTTCCTTATGTTAGGGCAGTCCCTAACTTTGTGATCACTCTTCCCACAACTAAAGCAATTTCCCATTCCGATCAAACATTCACCATAGTGCTCCTTCCCACACTTAACACAAGTAGGCTTCTCATTAGATGAGTTTCCACCCTTTCCTTTTGCAACTTTTGGTATAGGGGCTTTAGGATCCCTAGTCATGGGAAATTTGGATGGAACGTGGTTTGAGAACCTCTTCTTGAATCTAGGCCTGTCTTGAATTCCCAACCTATCTTTAGCAGTTTCACTCTCATAAGACCTTGTCCTTCTTATGTCCTTATCCTTATCCTTTCTTTTTGCTCTAGCCTCCTCAACCTTTCTTGCATGCACCATGAGACGACCAATGTTCATGTTATCATGTAGCATAGCCGATTGACACTCCTCTTGTAAGTCGTCCAATATACCTGTCACATATCGACTCATTTTGTCTCTAGGGTTGAAGACCAAAGACGGAGCATATTTGGCCAATTGAGTAAATTTCAGAGAATACTCATGAACACTCATCGTTCCTTGGCGGAGATTGATGAATTCCACCACCTTCGTTTCCCTCATCTCTCTAGGGAAGAACCGATCAATGAAGGCCCCTTTGAATAACTCCCACATCACTAACCCACTTCCAAGTGGCCTGTTGTCCTTCCATTGCGCATACCATATCTGAGCGACATCCTTGAGTTGGTAGGAGGCCAACTCGGCATTCTCGCTAGATGACAGCCCCATAGCCCACAAAATCTTGTGAACCTCATCAATAAATTCCTGAGGGTCTTCATCAACCTTCGACCCATAAAAGACAGGAGGATTCATTCGAGTGAAATCCCTAAGTCTGGAGGCCATAGTCTGTTCATGGACTCTAGGTGCCAAATCCCTATTGGCTTGAGCAGTCATAGCTTGGGCTTGCACGGTTGCGGCTTGAGCTTGAGTAGTCATGGCTTGAGCCATTTGAGCAATAATAGCTCTCATCTGAGCTTCTGTCATCGGTGGAGGATCAGCAGGAACCTGGTCATCAATAGCAACCTCTTTAAGAGGAGGAGCAGGTTCATCACGAGGAATTCCCGCAGCAGCCATCTCTTCCTCAAGTCTTCGAGCCGCGTTTCTTCTAGTATTCATCTCCTATAACCAAAACACAAGGTTCAGGCGAAAGCATATCCGACGTACATTCTAGGGGCACGATATGGATTTCCAACAATGAGAATGATTCCTAATCGCCAAATAAGTTCCTATTCATAAGTGTGGCGCGCTTCACAATTATGAATACAAACTTAAATAACGTGGTTGAGAAAGAGACGTTAACATCAAGGATATTCAACCTCATGCTCTGATACCAAGTTTGTCACATCCAGGTTTACCCCCTAGACGTAATCGGCGTCGTCTTCCTCTCGGAGGACTAAGACAAGCCTCTTAGCTTCGTCATAGCATTCATCGACTAAAAATCAGAAAGAATTAAAAACTTTTTATCTAAAACTACTCGGAGGTTTACATAGACCTCTACATACACATCATTATATATATCAAGTATACATAGACTTGTTCATATACGAAGATTACTTAGTCTTCTACTTTTATTTCATACACTTATATATTTAGAAAATAATAGTCATAAAACCGTCTCATCTCATAAACCATCTATCGATTACAATAAGTCTTGGGCATAGCCCTACATCAAATGAAAGAAGCCGCATATAGGCTGTCTACTACATCGTCTCAAGAGAATAACAGAGTCAACATAGAATCATAGTAACTACACATCATAAAAGAGAGATATCGGCCACGTCCTCGAGAGAGTGAGGACCTAACACTTGGATGGCAAATTACCCAAGTCTTCCTTCCTAGCAATTTGGATCAAGCTCAACGACCCGAACCTAAAATGTTTGGGAAAAGGGAAAGAAAAGGGATTAGTACTCCACATGTACTAAGTATGGAATCTCATATACAATTACCAATCAAATATATTTAAAAAGGGACATTTATGAAAACATAATAGACTACATATGCAATTAAACCATAGCAAAGCAAAGTATACTAATGATAACCTTCAATAAGTCACATGTGCAATGATCAAGTAAAATTACCATGTCTCCTACTCAATCAAGTAACCTACCAAGACTACAATTAGCAATTTGCTTACCAACATACTCTTCATATCATAATACGTCCTTCTTCAAGCAAAGACAACAACATTATATTCATAAGCATGTTATTCAACATACAAACCATTTACATTATACCATCTCTTTACATATATAATATTGACCTCTCAAAGTTCCTATCAAGGAAAACTAGTGCAAGGCGTAGGTAGAGTCCCATACCCCTACCTAAGCTATAGCCAACCTCTCAAGTTACTTTGATTAGCCTATACCTTACTCATTCATTTTAGTTTAGGGAACATTTGCCTTAACCGACATAGACCACATAATCGAATGTGAAATCCGGTGTTATGAAACCTTACACCGATGGAAGGTGGTCTACCGTCCAAGGTAGAACCTAATGTAAACATAGCTATCTAGGTGGATCCACTAGCTAGTATCCTATGGTGGCAACATAGTTCAAGAACTAAGAGGTAGATATCCCTATTTATACCATTTGGTAATATGGGCCGCTCCTCATGGGAATCCCTTAAAGTGACACATCCCTCATACATGGGAGTTATCTTCACATGGGCAACTTCTAGGATGAATCTTTCCTTTCTAGGGACAAGTCATCACCTCCCATTGTCAAGTTCGCTCGGTGCTAAGCTAAGTCCCCATTTAGAGAAATCTTTAGTCTTTATTAATTTTCTCAATTTAATTAGATAGGAGGGTCAATCCCTCGTATAATCATCCTTATAGCTCAATAAGAATTGTATGAGAATTAGTCCTTTCATTAACAATTCATATAGGTGAAGTCAACCCTCGTACAACTCATCATAATAGGGCACCTCGTACAACTTCCCTATATTATATTACACCTAGCAACCTCACAACCAACCTAAGCATATCAATTCATGTATCATATAAACTTATCACATCAATCAAAGCATACTTCAACATAACATTATCACTTGATGACAATTAACCATAATTTGAAGTAAAGGCTAGGATCATCAAGACTTACCCATACTCCTCCATAATCCATCAATAAAGGGCATTACCATCAACCCATAGATCAACCAATCTTAGATCATCACATCAATGAATTTCAATAATAAATCACGAGAACTAACCAAAAAGAAGCACTATACTACGAAGCAATACTACATCAAAGCTTAGTAACATGATCTAAAGTGTATCTTCTTAACTTAAATTCAATATTCAAGAACATAGGTGTGAAGAACTTCAATTCATCATAATAGATCCATAATCAATGCAATATCAATCATTAAAGACCATTTAACTAAATATGAAATCAATCAAACACAACCTAATTCATATCAATTCTACATTTAGGGTTAAGGGTTAGGGGTCATCACCCACAATCTAGATCAAACTACATCAATTAACCATAATAAAGTTACAATTCATGATAATCTATTCATTCTAACCCAAGGAATACCTAATTAACTCAATTCACATGATCAAATTCGGATTTGGATGAAACCCATAAGAAACTCAACTTTTTGGAAAAAGCTTTGAAGGAACCCTTTGAGGAAAGAATCTCAAAGGTGAATTAGATCCTATACCTTAAGGTTTGATGACGTTTTGATGGTGAATTTCGTGCTAATCCAGCCCCCAATGATCTCCCCAAGTTGATCTCCAATGGAGTCTTCCAATAGAGAGAGAAAGTAGAGAGAAGAAAGAGAGTTTTGTTTTTGAGAGAATGATTAGGCTAATGAGGGTTGGGGTATTTATAGTAGGGTCTTAAGTCACTTAATTAGTCTCTCTTAAACCCCTAATTACCCCTAAGTCAATTAATTAATTAACTAAGTAAAACTAACTTTTTCGAAACTGCCACAGACCTTCCATGACGGATCCCCGACGACGGTCCGTCGTGGGCGTGACGGACTGACATCCCTCCGTCCTGCACATCCGTCACGTTGGTCAGAGACTTGTGCAGGCGGAGGCTTTCTCCCCAAGCGTACGACGGTTCCACGACGACGGACCGTCGTGGCCGTAACGGACTGGCTTCCCTCCGTCCTGCACTTCCGTCACGCTGGTCAGAGACTTGTGCAGGAGGAGGTTTTCTCCCCAAACGCTAAGGCTGCCATAACGGAGCCCTCGACGCCCCGTCGCGCCTGTGATGCCCCGCCATGGGGTCCGTCATGCCCTGCTGCTTCAGGGGTCCTCCTCGAGGGTCCTTGTTTGGTCCGTGGGGAGTCGTACCCTGACTTTTCCAGCATGATACCATCCCACACAATATTCTACACCTATGGTTACAATTGTTTACCAAATTCCGACTCTTTAACTTGGTTAAATCAAAAGGACACTCTAGTCCTCTTATGAACCAATTTGCCGGACGTTTAAGAGTTTCGGTTCCAACACCACTTCAAAGACTCCAAATATGCCTAATTGGCTAGGAACACTGGTTTAGATCCTAAGGAGACCATTTAAGTCTTATCTCATGACCTCGGTATTTCAAAATGTTACACGTAAGTAAATATTTAATGAATGCTACCTCTAAAGATCGAAATCAATATCTTGGCATATCTACAAGATGCATAAGTCTTGTACCACATAATCTTGGGTAAACATGAATCACTTAGACAAACTATCAATAAAGCCTCATGGCTTGTATGTGTGGACTCATAAGTCTAGCATACGTTTAAAAGTAAGTGAGCCTATGATGTATGTGACAAAATGATGTAACCCTAGAAGGGTTAAGTCAGAGTGTGAAACACACTAAATGGCCAAAGTTTATTGGCATATGATGAAATGAATATTCACGTGAAGGGGTGAGTAACTATGAAAAGCAAATGTGTTAAAGTTAATGAATGAGGTGACAATATGATAAGAGGCTAATGTGAAAGATGAGAGCAATCTCAAATGAGCCTTAGTAAATGTTACCAAAATGTACTCACCTATGAGATTGTAAAGCTAATGAAGAGACCAGTCTCTATGAACACTCTAATGAAAGTATTGAAGTTAATGCATACTTAATACTAATGATGAGATGAGAAATCATCTAATGAGATATGATGTCCTCATGCTAGAAGCCAGCTTCCATGATGTATGAGTTGAATGTAATGGAACTTTATACTGAGCACCGATAGGCTAGCTATGAGCGGTGATGTCTTACTTCGGGAAGGGCGGAGGTTCACGTAACTCTCATGAGATGAGACTGTCCGACATGCCGGGTATGGGTCTCCTTATATTTCCTAGTCTTTGAACCTATACTGCTAATATAGGGATCTAGCAGGGTTCACCTCCCTATATACGCTAGCATGTTTTGGTTCACTTTGGTCGGTGATTCCAACTCTTTTCGGTGTGAGGATTACACACTGGATTTCATGATTCTCACATGATCAATGTCGGTTAAGGTTAAAGTTCCCAAAGAAAGAATGACCATCCTCAAATGATGCACATAATGAAATGAACGATACCAAAAGTGTTAGGATAGGATAATCAAGAGGTGATCTAGACTTAAGTAATGACACTAGGTTATTCTTGGTCATTCCACAGCAAACCCAATGAGAGTCTTGAACTACATCCTAGCTATGACTAGTGATTGCACTAGTATATGAATGAATTAAAATGAAGTACGTATGAATGAATGAAGCAGACTCTGTGTTTGCTAAAGAAGGCTCCCTAGTTGAGGTCCCATATGTTGAGCCCTCATTTTGTGAAGTCCTAATGTCAAGTCCATGATTCCAAGCTCTCATGGCATATGAAAGAAGGATGTGAACTACGTGATAGGATATGTGCAATAAGTTATGTGCTGCTTGCAAAATGATAAGTATGATGATGCATGTTACTCTCATGGCATGACTTTCCTAATCCAAATTTGGCAAGTCCACTGACTTTCCTAATCCAAATTTGGCAAGTCTACTGACTTTCCTAATCCAAATTTGGCAAGTCCACTGACTTGACTTTCCATAAATCATGTTGTTAGGAAAGAGCTATTCTTACTCATGCATGTCCTTGGTGTGTTCTTGGATATACCCATACTTAGTACAAGTGTGTACTAATCCCATACAATAACTACTTTTAGGTGAAGGCACAGGTGGACGTTAGAGCTTACAGTACGACGTTGCAGCTATTTGGACGTAGAGCATTCATCCGGATTTGGTAGGCCCTCATGCTTTCGAGGACTCTTGCCAATTATATTCTAGCTTAGATATAGGTTTGAGTTAGTGGAGTATGTTCCACTAGCGTTTCTTTATCAATTATTTTCAGACATTGTATTGGTGCCATTCTGGTAACTTTATATTTTATGCATATATGACTATTTCATTCAGTTGAGTATCTTGGTATTAGATGGTTGTTGTGAACGATTATGAACTGATGTAGATAAATCTTATATGAGTATAATGTATCCTACTATGAAGTCTATGTATACTTCAAGTAACTAAAAGTTTCAAATTTTCCGCTAAAATTAACCTAGATGATGTAACGATGATGTATGTAGGCTTGTCTGCGACCTCTGAGAGGTCAACGACGCCGGTCTTGTCTGGGGTCTAGATTCCAGTCATGACAATCATAGAGTTCATATACAAGCAATGCACAAGGGTCAATTCATTTTAATGAGAAATACTCAACTTTTAACCAAAGAATGCGTACATTTCCTTTCTAATGAAGTCAACATGGTATGTCACGCCACACACATCACAACAATAGGAAGTATTTTCACAAAATTTTTATTTCTAGCATCACAATTGTCGTCATAAGCATGCATCAATTAGGGAAATTCTTGAAATTTATAGTCTCACATCAAGGCATTAGCTAAACGCACTATCACTTCTTAAGAGTGAGCCTACATTAACACTTCCCAAGTCATAAAAGTCACACATTTTTAAGTGACTCATCATTTTTCATTTGAAGGAGACTCAATTTTTCTTTAATGGCTAAAAACACCACATATTATAAGTGACATCAAACATGATCCTTACATTATATCATGAAGTTTAATGCACAACTAACATATAAAGATGCACAATCAACATGAGAAAACATGAATTTGATTAAAATTCCTTTTTCATGCAATTTAGAGCCTTCAAAACATCCTTAACATAGTGTCAATTAAGACATACATAACATATAGAGAACATGCAAGTTATAATTTTATGCAAGACTCCTAACATGAACAAGCTACTAGGCACTCTTTGGTTTCTAGCTCAAGTAAGAATAGAAGGAAAAGATAGGGATATCTACAACCTTATTACTCCCATTATCATCCCCCACTTAGGGTAAACCTTTTTAAAAGAAAATTGTCTCAACCTTAAGAGAACCTTAGCTTACCAACCTTAGCAACTAAGCACTTCATGCCTCTCTTGGGATCTAATCTCATGCACACCCTTTATTTACATCACTCAAAAGTGATTCTCAACATAAATAAATTCAAGTGAACTCCACATTGGAACATCAAGGGTACACAAAATCTTAACGACTAAGCACATTATCCCCCACTTTGGGTAATCCTAATCATATCATGCCCTTAAACACCAAGGTCAAGGAAAGTCAAGACCAACTTACACAAGAAGGTTTAACATTTTTGAGGGTCTGCACTCCTAATCTCATATCAAAGAGTCTGCTAACTCAATCATAAAGAGGTACCACCTAAAGCCTCATCATTCCTCTAAGCTCCTCACTTAAAGGAAATCCATAACAACCAAGTTAGGTCATACTACCCAACCACTTAAGGTCTCAACTATACCATGAATATCAAGGGTCATGGAAAAAATAATAGAGGAAACTTAGCCATAAAGGCCTCTTTCTCAAACGGTCATACTCAAGATCAACCTAAAAAGGCAACTAACTACTTTAAATTAGGTCAACATCAATTCTCTCCTCTCTAATGTTTAAGTGATACCTACATCAGCCTAAGTCAACCTTAGGGCAAAGAATAATTCCAACCTATGAAAGAAAAATTCTTTCTTCCCCTTTTTCTCACTCTTAGAATAGGTTCATAAGGGTTCTCCCACTACTAACATACTCCACAATCACCTTACAAGGTAAGGACACTACCTTCACTTCAAAAAACAAGCCTATACATAAGACTCCAATCCATACAAGGTAACTATGAAGAATCTCACACACATAAAAAGGCAACATTTGAACCATTTGACCTATATAAAGGCAAAATCTATCTTTCGATATTTACCACTTTCATTCAAAGCATTTCAACCTAAACCATATCATTAAACTATCATCTTACAAAACAATATATCAACTTGTCATTCCAAAAGGCACTCATTTTAATCATCACAATAACTCCTAACAAGTTATAACCATATTATACCAAAATCTTCACATAACATGTCATTTCTCATATATCTTATATATATCCATAAATGGCATCACATCAACACATACAAATATTCACCTGCACACATACTCATCAAACCATAATACTAAAGTAAGCATCAAAACTCACATTTTCTCCCTCAAGCATAGAAATACCATCTAATCTAGCAATCACTCTAAAAGACCATCGGACAAGAAAACATAAGAGATATATCATATAGAGTTAAGTTCTATGGCAGGACATGAGAATAGTGAAAAAGGGAAACTTTATCGTCCTATAGCCTCTCGCTCATAGATGTGTCGCGACTCACCACAAATTAACGGGACTCTACTAGATGTGGAAATATGAGACTTTGAACCCTAAAACAAATTTTTATAACCTCATGCTCTAATACCACATTTGTCACGACCGGGGAGAACCCCCTAGAAGTAACATGACGTACTTGACCTCTCCTAGGTCTTATACAAACCCATAGTAATCATTCATCGCATTGTCATAGTAAATTTTGAGGAAAATATAAAACTTTCATAGCACATCATATGCTAGAATCATCACTTCATATATATATAAAATAACTCATAATACATAATTAGACTCTAAGTCTTTTTTGTCATCTTAGACTCAACATCAATAGAATAGAATAGGGACAGGACCCTTTAGCATCATAACATAATATTTAAGCTATTACAATATATTGAATATAAATTTGACATAGGAAATCCTTGGAAAATAAGGATACCTTTTCTTAAGCTTGGGAAAGAGATATCAAGCCCTTCACTTTAGAGACATCCTTTAAGTATCCATGACCTACGCTTTGAGTAAAAAGGTGAAGAAGAATGGTGTTAGTACAAGAATGCACTAAGTATGTCAACAATGTAAAAACATGCATTTAAAGAGGACATTTGGTTAGAAAATCATGCATCTTGCCTTTTAGTAAAAACTTCATAAAACGTTAATACAATAAGCACATCATAGCTCATATACTTCACATAGTCATGGACACTATTCATAGCATCACATAAACCATATTATTCATTTAAATCTCATTAAACATTTCATAACATTACCCTTCATTTACATTAAGCCTTTAACCCCCAAGTAACCCTCTAGTAACACTTGGTGCAATGGATGAATAGTATCCCATTACAACATCCACACTCAAGTATCACCTTCAGGTCACCAAGGTGAACATTCTCATTAACTTCATTTACTTAAACAAAGGCATGCATAGGAACATAGTATATCATAAGACACCTACTTCACATATGAACCAATATGTTTCATGAACCACATATAAGATTGACTTCAAGACCACATGCCAGTCAACACTACCAATAACATCATAATAGGCAATAGACAACAATAACATACTAGGGATTCATTTCATATAGACATCATAATACCTTACTCATAATTCCAATCTAAGCCTACTAGTGCAATGTAAATATGAAGTCCCATAACCTCACACATACTTAGTAAAATCACTAGGAGACCACAAGCATATCACTTACTTCATACATCAACGTTTAAAAGTATCGTCAACTACACGCATATAGAGTAACTAAGCAACTTCCCTTTGGTTATCCTAGTTAGGGTCCATTACTTTACTTCCATTGTCCATTTTACTTTAGGGAAATCCTAGCCTTAACTGACAATAACACCATGTAAGGAAAACATGAAATTTGGTGTTATCCCCTCACACAAAGAGAGGGTATCTTACTTTCCAAAGTAAGACATGATTATCATGCTAGAATATTAGGTGATATCACTTGCTAGATCCAATGGGGCAACATAGTTATGGAAACTTGGAGGTATATATGGAAACCCTCTTTATGCATTTTGGGCATGGTAGTTATCCTCCTCGTGAGGACGATGGATAACAAGCTTTCCCACATTGGGAAAGGGCACTCCTCATCATCAAGTTCACCCGGTACGAAGCTAACTTCCCTTTATTAAAAGTCTTTATTAACTTTACTTAAAAATGGCTTTTGTAGGTTTAAATCCTTATATTCTTAGCTCATAGGTTATAGATGAGAATGTACTTTCATCAACCTAAATTATGTGAGAAAACACTTCACATGGACAAAGACTATTCAAGAAATATCTAGTTTAGAGTACATTTGAGAATACCTTTCAAGAGACTCCCTCTTTACTTGATTATCATAAATTCTTGATTATATGCATTCATGTGTGTAGGTGTACTTACATGAGAAGACCCTTCACATAAACACATTTGGATACTACACATATTCATACTTCATCATATCATGTACTTTCATGTTCATAGCTTAATCATGCATTCATATTGTGTACATAGAGATACCACTTTAGCAACTATTCTATCAAGGTAAACATGTGCAATGTATAGGCAAAGTCCCGTACCATTGCCTACACTAGTACACCTATCAAGTCATCCTTGTTAACATACCTTCCATTCTTCATGGACATATACTTTACATTGAGGCAGCCACCCTCTTAAGATCACAATATACATTCATGCATTGGAAACACACCACATTATAGCATAGGAGAAAAGAAAACATCAACATTGTATCCAAGACTCCTAACATTGGCTAAGATCACACATTCATATTGGGGTGCATAGGTAGGGGTCATTCACCATTAGCACTTCATAAATTGAAGAACATAGATCGACCCTAACCCTAAAACTTGATTCTAATGTAAAGGACACCATCAACACCTACAAATTATTCTAGATGGAAAGACTAGGCATATACTTCACATTGTGATCATTATTACAACACATAATAATTCACACACATGTCTTAAAGGAAATGACCATCATATTTAATGATTGACAAGAAAGTAAACAACACAACCACAAGTGGACTATACCACACAATGCCATACAAGGCAAATCTACCATTAATTTTATATAAAGTTGAAGGAATAGGGCAAACTCACCAATTCTCCAAGCATTGATCATCATTGATCAATACTCACAATTCATAAATAATTCATATATAAGGCAGTAGCTAAAAGTAAAATATCATAATCAAAATCATCATTCAACCATTATAGGATCAAGATCACATTATGTACACTACATCATCAATTCTATAGAAGGTGGAGGAATGTAGGTCGAACTTACCAAATCTCCCAACCTTGATCCTCATTGATCAATTACCAATAATTCACCATCAATACATAGAAGAAAGTAGCTATTATAAATTTATCATAATCGAATCACACTACAATCATCCTAACATCAAGATCACAATAACCACAATATAGGCTAAATTGAGAAATTAGGAGGATTATGGGTTCATGATAAAATTGGATTGAAATTCACTTTAAAAACAGTAGCTAATAATCAATCTATCATAAGCATGCTTTGAAGTCATTTTGAGAAGGAACCCACGGCTAGATTGAAAGATTGAAGGTTTGATCATGAAATCTCATTGAAAAGCTTTGAAGGAACTCCTTAGATTAATGGATAAATAAGGATTGAGAATCACCATACCTCATTACATGAAGAGACCTCGAAAACTTGAAGAAGAAAGATTGAGAATCCATCACCATGGCTGCTCTTGAGCTTCATCTCCAATGGAAGTTTCTAGAGAGGTTTTGTTTTGAGAGGGAAGGGTGAAATTTGAACAATGAATTGGGAATTGGGTTTTGATATTTTTAATCAACTTAATATACCCAAAATAACCCATAATAACCGTACATATCAATTAAGGAACATGGGGTGAATTTCTCATGCACCCCTTAGCATGGTAGTGTGCATGCTGCAGACTACAGGGTGCATCGACGGGAGCCAGTGGATGGACCGTCACCTGGTCGACGACGCCATACTATTTCTCCGTAGATGGTGACTGAGGCTCCATTTTGGTGGCTTAAGCTCCTACAACTAAGTGTGGATCAACGGCCCCATTGATGGGGCATCACCTAGAGTACGAGGTGTCATTTCTTTAGCGTAGATTGACACTGCCAATGCAGTGTCTAGGTAGCCTTTGGGTCCTCCTCAAGGACCCCTTGGGTGGTTCTTGGGGAGTCATTCCCGGATGTTTCGAACTTAAATATTATCATCAACATCTCAAGGAACTTCCATATAAATTTGAGCATGAATCAACTTGTACAACATACCAAGGCACACTAGAAAACACTAGCACATCTCAAGGATAACTTCTTGGACGTTTGACCTCCAAATCACTTCAAATCAAGTATGCATACACTAAAACACTTATTTAACATATTATAAACCTTTTTAGGCACATGTGAGGTTCTAAGCACCTTCATTTTGAGAGACCTTACAGGTAAGTAGACCACTTGTACTAACTATGGAAACATATACACATAAAACATTGAAATCATTCGAAAAGGGACATTTGTTCAAAACCATGCTAAGTTACTTTGAAAAGACTAATGAACAACAATGAACACATATAAGCCAATGATGACATATTCTTTAAGGCAAGTCGATGTAAAACACAAGACCAATATCATTATCATAAGTCAAGTCAATTCAATTACCTCACATGCAAGACCCTTACTTACATCCCATTACCAAGCTCACAAGTCCAATGATCAAGTGAAGTCCCATAACTCCACTCAACCAAGTAAATCAAATAAACTATCACAAGCAATGTCTAACTTCATATATTATATCGTCATGAGTATTCATCAACATATTTAGCAATATAGACCAATAACATGTTTATAAGTGAAACTAACATCATATAGGATCATCAACATGTAAAGTCAACATATGCATATCATTTACTTTGTAAGAACATAAGAACAACCTCCTAGGACTTCCCTCAAGACCAACTAGTTCAATGTATAGGTAGAGTCCCAAACCCCTACTTAGACTAAGTTAAACCCCTTAAGTGACCCTAGTTAGTTTTCAATTTATTACTTCATTTTACTTTCGTGAACAATTACCTTAACTGACATAGAACATATGAGCTAAATATGGAATCCGGTGTCATGAAACCCTACACCGAAATAAGGTGGTCTACTTGCCAATATACTACCAAACATGAACATAGCATTCTAGGTGGATACACTAGCTAGTATTCCCATGGGGTCAACATAGTTAAAGAAATATGAGACATACTTGAGACCTTCTTTATTCAAAATTGCATTGAAATATCCATCTCATAATAACCATTGTGAACCTACCTTCCCACATTGGGAAAGGACACCTCTCATAACTAGTTCACTTGGTGCTAAGCTAAGTACCTTTTTTAAATGTCTTTAAGCCTTTATTAATCATCATAACTTAGTATAGGCCATATGAGATGAACCCCTTGTGTATCATATCATTAGCTCAGTAGGTATTTCATGAGAACTTCATTTCAATACAACCCTTTATGTGAGATTAACACATTATTATCATCATATAAAAGTAAGGCACATATGTTATTCACAATCAACCTTATATATTTATACCGTAATCATAATTTCACAATTCACCTAATAAAAAAATCCAATAATATTCATCATACCATCACCTACATAGTCTAATCATAATTAATACTTTAATTTAACATCATCATCAAGTATAAGCCATCACAATTGAAGTAAGGATTCAAGATCATAAGTCTTGCCAATTCACCTTCACAAGCCTTCTTCCATGGTCTTAAAATCAACCAAACATATTCATCCATTAATATAATTAACAACATCATATAATAGTAATTAACACAAGAAGTAAGTCAATTTCATCATCACTAACTAATTCAACATCATTTCATAACTTAGTGTTTAGGGATATAGGGTCAATTCATGATCTCTTCCATAGAAATAGGTCTAACATAAAGAATAACCCTAATTAATCAATAATCAATAATAATATATCCATAATAATCAAAAGAAACCATGTATAATAAAATTTAAAAGATCAATTTCTGATTAAGAAAGAAACCTATGTTTTCATAAACTTTTGGAAATCAATTTGAAGGAACCTCTTGGGGAAAAGAGTCATAAGAGCGAAGAGATTCCATACCTTAACAATCCTTGAAGATTTATGGAGAGAAATTTGAATTCTTGCAACCCTAATTCTCTTTGACCTTGGTCTTCAATAGTGTTTTTTGGGGAGAGAGAAAGTAGAGAGAAGGAAGAGGATTTTGAGTTTGGGAATTGATGTGTGTTAGGTTAGTTTAATGAGGGTTAGAGATTTTATAGACCCCTACCTAACTTAATTAAACACCCCCTAACCCATAATTAACAAACTAATCAAATAACTAATTAAATGACTCCACTAAAAACTTAACACCGAAACACAAACTCTACCTACAAGACCTCGACCAACGCTTCGTATGTGCATCGACGCTACCGTACTGGCAAGGCGTCCATGAGTTCAGAGAGTCTAATTTTTGGGAATTTTGAAAAATGACTAAGGATGGACCAATGAACACCAACGACGGTCCATATACCCCATAAACGGCTCGTCGATTGGCCCGTCATTTGGCCACCGTCAATTTGACAGCTTTTGGTCGAATGTGAAGGTCCTCTCATAGGACCTCTAGGGTGGTCCTTGGGTAGTCGTACCGAAATGTTTTGACCCTAAACCCACTGTAATACATGTTTATTACCTTCTTACCAATTTTAGTTAAATTTCGTCTCTTAAAATGCCATGAAACATGCCTAGGCACACTAACCTCTATTTTACTAGTCTCCGGACGTCATGGACGTTCCTTGACATTTTGACTCTAACACTTCCTAAATATTTCAAATACATTATTTTAGGTCTTAAAACAGTGTTACAAGGACTAGTTCATCATGTGAAGATCTAGATTAGGTCATGGACTTTTGAGGGTTACAATATTTGTCTAAGATGGCTATGACGAGACATAGTTCTTCTTATATTCTATAAAGATTTTGAATATTGTTGTGAATTTTTTTAATTCCGCACTACTTTTCATATATATGCGATGGAATATATCTAAGGGCTTGTATAAGACTTCCGAGAGGTCGAATACATCGTGTAAAATCTAAGGTATACCCTTTGGTCGTTAAAAACATAATATCAGTGCATAAAGCTATGAAGTAGTCTTTAGGATTCAAAGTCTCATAAAAGCACGTCTAGTCGAATATTGTTCATCGTTGGTGAGTAACGACACATCTATTAGCAAGAGGCTATAGGACGATAGAAATTTAACTTTCTTCATTACTCCAGTGTCATGCCATATAGTTGAAGTTAGAAGTGTCTTTACCTATTCACTTCTCTTGTGTTTATAGTATATGTATACAAGAAGGATGCCCGCAAGGAGAGTTGATGAGGAAGTTGTGAGTGTGGGAGTTTCTCCTCTAGGTGAACAAGTTCCACAAAGTGGACAAGCTCCCTAAGGTGAACAAGGTCATCGAGGTGAACAAGTGCCTATAGTTAATCAAGGGAATGAGGTTCCGGTGGTTCCCCTGAACATAACTAATGAGGAGGTTATAAGAGATCTTGTTACCCAAGCCCGTGTCATGACGACTCAAGCAAATAGAGGGCTGGGGCCTAAGATTAATGCTATTAAGAGTGCCATGACATCTAGGTTGAGGGACTTTGTGAGGATGAATCCTCTTAACTTTCTTGGCTCTAAGTTAAGAGAGGATCCCCAAGCCTTCTTGGATGAGGTTTATAAGGTAGTCTATTCTATGGATGTGACTTCTAGGGAAAATGAGGATGTGGCTTTATACCAATTGAAACAGGTTGCTCAAGTATGGTTCACTCAATGGAAAGACAATAGGTCGGTTGAATCAGGTCCTCTAGAATAGGAAGAGTTTAAGAAATCATTCTTAGCAAGATAATTTTCCCCGTGAGAAGAGAGAAGTTAAGATTGGTGAGTTTATAAACCTCAGGCAAGGTAACATTAGTGCTGAGGAGTACTCTTTTAATTTACCGTATTATCTAAGTATGCTCCATGCTTGGTGTCTAACTCTAGGGATGATATGAGTTGGTTCTTGACTGGTGTTTTCGATCTTGTGAAGGAGCAGTTTCATACAACAATGCTCCATGGTGACATCCCTCTATCTTGGATTATGGTGTATGCTCAATCTATTGAGGAGTCTAAGCTTGGGAGGACATTTAGATATGCTAACAGGGGTAGATATGATGAGCAAAACCAACCTAGGTATAAAAAGAGGGCTCCAAATAATGATATTCCTAGTGCTCCTAAGGATAACTATGAGAGAGTTTGTGGTTCTCAAATTTATAAACCTACTTGCTCAAATTGTGGGAAGAAACATTTTTGGAAGTGTCTAGCCAGAACTAGTGGGTGCTTTGGTTGTGGGAAGGATGATCACAAGGTGACAAATTGTTCTACTATTGCAGATAGAGGGAGAGAGGCTAAGCAAGCTCCTTCTAGTGGGCCAGATGTTGGTGAACCAAAGAAGAATCGATTCTATCAACTCCAAGCTAACAAGGAAGAAAATCCGGATGCAGGTACCGGTAAGTTATAGTGTTCTCTTTTGAATTTTGATGTCATTCTTCTAATTGGGGGAGTATTGTGAATAGTTGGGTTAATGGATTTTGTCTCTTCTCTTCTATTCTATTCATGCTTGAGAGTTTCAACTTTTAGTAGCATGTTTCATGTGTTTAGGAGTCCAAGTGAAAATGAATTTTATTGATCTTCTTATATTGTGCATATTTTCATGAGGTTATGTTTATATGGTAAATTGAGATTAAATAATTTTGCCTTTCATATTTTTTTGCCTCTATAATGAATTGCCTAATATTGCATGAGTAAGCTTGTAAGCATGCTTAACAGTGAAGTGTTTGAAAATGTTGCATAATTTAGCTTTATGAGAAATAGTCATAATGTGCTTAAAATAATGTAATGACCATGATGATATGCAGGGAAGGAAGTTCCTCCTATATGAAATGAGAAGGTAGAGTCTTGTTGCACGATAAGTTGTAGATGTTGTTCCTACTTTGTTGTTGTGTTTTGAGTCTCTTGATTATGTGGAGTTGATTTTCCTCCTAACTATGTGTATATTGTTTTTATATGGTTGGGTTGTGAGTGTATAGTCTTGAGTCTTTATATCTTAAAGGTGTTGGAAGTGTTTTAGTGTCATTCGAGGATGAATGTTTTTCTAAGTCGGGGAGAATATAACAACCTTCAAAGTGAATTAGGATAAAGTAGACCTTCACGTGAGTTCCTTGAGTTAAAAAGGTGTTAAATTATGAATAATAGCTTTAGAATTCAGTTTGAAAAGTTTGGAAGTCAAACGTCGAAAAATGACCAAGACGTTCGGAAACTAGTCTTTTGGTGTGCTGGTGTGTCCTTGTTTGTTGCGCATGTTTTAAGGTGTTGTTTGGAGTCTAAAATCAGTGGGGATGACCCTAACACCTATAGGGAAATGTTTAGGTTCAAAATGTCCGAGAACGAATCCCCAAGAACATACCAAAGCGTCCTTGAGGAGGATCCAAGGCGTGAAAAGTAGGCTGCCAATGCAACAACCAGGCAGCTGTTTTTAAAGCTGCCTGCGCATCGTGCAGACTACACTTGAAGGGAAAAAGTGTTTCCCTGCGACGCGGGATCAACACAAACCATTCTACCTCAAAAATTTCCAAGAACAAAGAATTGGAAGTGTCCCCGTGACGCGCAACCATGTCCCAGATTTGGTCGCGTAGTTTTTAAGTCAAATTGTACTTGGTTAAAATTTGAAATAAGTGCAGGGTGTTTTGGGTAATTTAGTGATTATTTTTTAAACGGTTATTGAGTCAATTTAACCCAAAATTCACCAATCAAAACAAAACCCTCAAGTCAAATCAAAAGCTCTCTATTCCTTCTCTCCAAAACCTCCATTGTTGAAGCTTTCAAGCTCCAAGGAAGAAGGTCAAATTCTTCAATTTTTCAACAAAATTTTGTAGTATTTCTACCAATAAGTAATGGTGATTTTATCCTTGATTCTTCTCTCATTTAAGGAGTCAATTCCAAAGGCTTTTCAAAGACATCCAAAAACCTTGAAATCCTATTTTTGAATTCTAAGTATGGGTTGTTGCATGAAAAGGTTTAGATAAATGTTTTATGAAGTAATTGATGTGAATTGATGGTTTGAAGATCCAAACTTCCATGAACCAATGTATTCCTTGTATTCCTAATTTTGGCTCTAAAGTGGGTGAAGTGATCATGGGTTAATCTTATTAATTTCATGTGTAGATTGTATTGAGCTATTAAATTGTGTATTTAATATTGTAGAATTGTTCATTGCTTACCTTGTAGTATTTATATATATATATATATATATATATATATATATATATATATATATATATATAGAGAGAGAGAGAGAGAGAGAGAGAGAGAGAGTGAGAGAGAGAGAGAGAGAATGTTGTTGGATCATTGACATAGATTGATTGTTGGCTTAGCCTTGAGGAGGATCCAAGGCATGAAAAGTAGGCTGCCAATGCAGCGACCAGGCAGCTGTTTTTGGAGCTGCCTGCGCGTCACGCAGACTACACTTGAAGGTAAAAAGTGTTTCCCTGCGACGTGGGATCAACACAAACCATTCTATCTCAAAACTTTCCAAGAACAAAGAATTGGAAGTGTCCCCGTGACGCGCAACCATGTCCCAGATTTGGTCGCGTAGTTTTTAAGTCAAATTGTACTTGGTTAAAAGGTGAAATAAGTGCAGGGTATTTTGGGTAATTTAGTGATTATTTATAAACGGTTATTGATCACTTTAACCCAAAATTGACCAATCAAAACAAAACCCTCAAGTCAAATCAAAAGCTCTCTATTCCTTCTCTCCAAAACCTCCATTGTTGAAGCTTTCAAGCTCCAAGGAAGAAGGTCAAATTCTTCAATTTTTCAACAAAATTTTGTAGTATTTCTACCAATAAGTAATGGTGATTTTATCCTTGATTCTTCTCTCATTTAAGGAGTCAATTCCAAAGGCTTTTCAAAGACATCCAAAAACCTTGAAATCCTATTTTTGAATTCTAAGTATGGGTTGTTGCATGAAAAGGTTTAGATAAATGTTTTATGAAGTAATTGATGTGAATTGATGGTTTGAAGATCCAAACTTCCATGAACCAATGTATTCCTTGTATTCCTAATTTTGGCTCTAAAGTGGGTGAAGTGATCATGGGTTAATCTTATTAATTTCATGTGTAGATTGTATTGAGCTATTAAATTGTGTATTTAATATTGTAGAATTGTTCATTGCTTACCTTGTAGTATTTATATATATATATATATATATATATATATATATATATATATATATATATATAGAGAGAGAGAGAGAGAGAGAGAGAGAGTGAGAGAGAGAGAGAGAGAATGTTGTTGGATCATTGACATAGATTGATTGTTGGCTTAGCCTTGAGGAGGATCCAAGGCATGAAAAGTAGGCTGCCAATGCAGCGACCAGGCAGCTGTTTTTGGAGCTGCCTGCGCGTCACGCAGACTACACTTGAAGGTAAAAAGTGTTTCCCTGCGACGCGGGATCAACACAAACCATTCTATCTCAAAACTTTCCAAGAACAAAGAATTGGAAGTGTCCCCGTGACGCGCAACCATGTCCCAGATTTGGTCGCGTAGTTTTTAAGTCAAATTGTACTTGGTTAAAAGGTGAAATAAGTGCAGGGTATTTTGGGTAATTTAGTGATTATTTATAAACGGTTATTGATCACTTTAACCCAAAATTGACCAATCAAAACAAAACCCTCAAGTCAAATCAAAAGCTCTCTATTCCTTCTCTCCAAAACCTCCATTGTTGAAGCTTTCAAGCTCCAAGGAAGAAGGTCAAATTCTTCAATTTTTCAACCCAAATTTTGTAGTATTTCTTCCAATAAGTAATGGTGATTTTATCCTTGATTCTTCTCTCATTCAAGGAGTCAATTCCAAAGGCTTTTCAAAGACACCCAAAAACCTTGAAATCCTATTTTTGAATTCTAAGTATGGGTTGTTGCATTAAAAAGGTTTAAATAAATGTTTTATGAAGTAATTGATGTGAATTGATGGTTTGAAGATCCAAACTTCCACGAACCAATGTATTCCTTGTATTCCTAATTTTGGCTCTAAAGTGGGTGAAGTGATCATGGGTTAATCTTATTAATTTCATGTGTAGATTGTATTGAGCTATTAAATTGTGTATTTAATATTGTAGAATTGTTCATTGCTTACCTTGTAGTATTTATATATATATATATATATATATAGAGAGAGAGAGAGAGAGAGATAGATAGATAGATAGATAGATAGAGAGAGAGAGAGAGAGAGAATGTTGTTGGATCATTAACATAGATTGATTGTTGGCTTAGTCTTGTGTATATTATCATTGGTAAGACCTCTAGTTATGTGAAATTGTTGAAAAGGCTAAAGGATGGTGATTGTGGCTATTGGAAGGTGGTAAGTTGACCTAATTCACTAGTTTACTATTGAATTGGTATTTAATTGTTATTGAGTTGTATGGTGCACTAATGATGGCGTTGTCGGGATTATTAATTGTTATATATTCAATAAACATGCCTTTGTAGGCATTATTATGTGAATTACAGTATCATCATGTTATAACTTATATAGATGCACAATGTGAAGGATGATAATGTGTATGTGCATGTGTGAGGTTAAAGTATGATTCCTCTAAATGATGGTATGTGAATATGATAGATTTTGAAGAGTTTCAATATATTGATAGGGTATCTTGTTTAGGTAGACATAGTTGTCCCTACTTTGTACTTGAATGGTTTTGAATATATGTATGAATGTCTAGTGGTAAACCTAATGTAGGTTCCCTTCTATGAAAGACTTATATGGAACTTTAAATATGAAAAAAAGATTAAGAATGAGCTATCCTAATATACGTTGAGTGATAGCCATAGTGCACCCATTCTTGGTAGGAGTATTATGAGTTGGTAGGACTAAGAAATGCTACCTTCTCATATAACTTTATGTGAATGAAATTACTTTATGAGAACCAAGGCAATGCACCGGGTGGATATATTTGTGGTAGTATCTCTACTGTAGTATGAGACTAGAGTACGAAGAAGCCCTTGATATCCCTTAACCATGTGCCAACATGGGATGTGTCCTAGTTTTACCTTTGGCAAGTAGAACACCATACACGGTGTGGGGTACTTATGACACCGGATACCATACCTAGCTAGTATGGTCTATGTTAGTTAATACCTATTCTAATCATGTGGGATGTACACTCTAGTATTAGACAGGTTCTACATCATGTGGGTTGTGTAATGGGACGCTATCTACACATCAAACTATTTGGCCTTGAAGATGCTAGGATGAGTTCCCTAGGTCTTACAAGACCATTATGTGAAGTCCTCTCATTGTTTACTTGTCTCTTAAAAGGTTTCAATCGTAACACTCCAAAAGTCCATGAATTGGTATAGAGCCTAAAATGATGAACCAAGCCTTAAAACCATGTTACTAAGCCTAATTTAATGTATTTAAACTAGTAAGAAAGTGTTAGAGTCAAAACGTCCAAGACATCCAAAATCTAGTGCACTTGAACAAGTAAAATTTCCTTATGTTTTGTGAAGGTTTGGGTGTGTATATGAATTCTAAAACTTGTAAAAATACTTTAAATAAGTAAAATCATGTATATAGGGTGAAAACTTCCAGGTCCATTCCCCGAAGAACCGCCCTAGGGGTCCTTGAAGGTGACCCCACCCTTGGACAATCAAGCTGCCAAAGGAAGCAACAATTTGCACTAGGCAAAAAAGTACTCCGCGTCGCAGACATTGTACCCCAAGGACCAAAAGTCTTGGTAAATGTTCCGGACACATAGCGGACTCCTTTGTCTTGAAAATTAATTTAAAAAATCTAGTGGGAACAGCTTCCCGGTGCGAACTTGTTCCCCGACAAAAATTTAAAATTCGGAATTCAAGTTTGACTTCATTAAAAAGTCAAATTAAGAGAGGGGTATTTTGGGTATTTTATGGTAGAGTTATGCATTGATTTGAAATCAGTCTTACCTCACATTGACTCACTCAAATAATATCCCCAAATCAAAACCCAAAAGCTCTCACCTCTTTCTACTTTCTCTCTCTATTCAACCTCCTTTGAAGAGATCAAGAAACTTGAAGAAGAAGACCTAATTTCCCAAGTTTCTAATAAAATTTAGTGGGTTAAGTCTCTATAAGGTATGGATTCTTCACTCTTGGGTTTCCTTTCCCCAAGAGGTCTATTCAAAGTTGATTTTCAAAATCACCCAATTCAAAGGGTTTTCTCTACAAATGGGTTTTCTTCTAAACTTGAGATTGATTATTTATTGTGATTAATTGTGATTACCCATGGCTAATTAAATATTGATTGTTGAGTAATTGATGCTAATTAATTGTTATTTCATGTAGATCATGTCCTTTCCCCAATTTCCCCAAAATCTTGGATCTTGCTTATGAAATGATGGGAATTGATGAATGTATTCATTGTTAGACTTGTTTTAACTATTCTAATTCATTCATGGACTGCCTAGGCTCATGTATTGTTTCTATTCGATCTATTTGTTGAAGAATTCATGATGAACCCTTTTCCCCTAAACCTAGACTGTGAATTGAGGTTAATTTTGTTACTGATGATACAATTTACTTAGTTCTTGTATATATTACTATTGTATGATGTTGTTAAGTAAACTAATGAATGGACATGGTTAGATTGATGGTATGATCTTGAAGGAGACTTATGAAGACTATGAGGTAAGACTTTATGATCTTGAATCCTTTACTTCAATGATGATGGTTTATACTTGATAATGGTATTCAATTGAAGTATTATATTTGATTTGATTAAGAAGATGATGATATGATGAATGTGATGAAATGTCTTGACTATGTGAATAGTGAGATCATGTTAAGGATATGATGATACAAGGTTGAATGTGAAAAACTTGTGTGCCTTACTATGATATGACTATGCTATGTTGATCTCATAAATGAAGGGTTGTTATGAAAGGAAATTCTCATGCAATACCTAATGAGATAATGACTATGATTATACAAGGTTTTAGTCTCCTCTGGTCTATACTAAGATATGATGATTAAAAAAGGCTTAAAGACATTTCAAAAAGGGACTTTAGCTTAGCACCGAGTGAATTAGATATGAGAGGTGTCACTTCCAAATGTGGGATGGTAGGTTCACAATATTTCTCCTGAGATGGATATTACAATACAATTGAGCATTATGAGGGTCTCTAGCATGTCTCTCAGTTCTTAAACTCTGTTGCACCCGTAGGAATACTAGCTAGTGGATCCACGTAGAATGCTATGTTCATGTTTTGGTTCTACCTTGTCAAGCAGACCACCTTCTTTTAGTTTCGGGTTTTATGACACCGGATTCCACATTTAGCTCATGTGGTCTAAATCGGTTAAGGCAATTTTTCCCAAAAATAAAAGGAATGACCAAATGTAACAAATATGGATATTGACTAAGGTGACTTGAGGGGTCTACTTAGTATAGGTATGGGTATGGGACTCTTCCTAGACATTGCACAATTTGTCTCTAAGAGGAGTCCTAGGAGGTTTTCTTATGTATTATGATATCATGAAATGTATAATGTTGACTTTATATGATGTTACTCTTATATGATGTTGGTTACCTTGATGAAAATTGTATTGGTCTAAATTGCTATATGTGGTGATGACTTTCTATGATGATATGTGTTATGAAGCAAGGCATTACTTATGATCTCCTATCTTGTTTACTTGATTGTGTGGGGTTATGAGCCTTCACATGAGCATTGCACTTGTAAGCTTGGGATGAGATTGTTGGTAAGGGTCTTGTATGTGGATGATATGAACTAATGAACATGAAATGTTGACATGACATTATGATGTTGTCCTTGCTTATGAACATGTCTTATGTTGTAGTGATTCCTTGTCTCGTATATGCTATCTTGTGTGTGCATAAGGGTTTTCAAATGACTTAGCATATTTCTAAAGAAATGGTCCTTTTTATGCATGTCTTCAAATGGTTTTATGTGTATATATCCATAGTTAGTATAAGTGGTTGTACTAACCCATATTGCTTCTATTTCTAAAATTATGTAGGTTCGGGCCGTTGAAGTATCAAGGTCGCTTTGCAAGAGAACTGGGAAGATTCCCTAAGTTTGGTAGGTCCTCTAATTCAAGGATGCTGCCACGTATTCTACCTTAGTAGTATGACTATTTTCTAAAGACATCTATTTTTTTCCTATTGTTGAAGATATTGTTGTAAGCCCTATGTGGAAATTATGAATTTGTGTAAGGGATATGCCCGAATGTTCTACTTCGTTTTAGATGGTTTAATAATATGAGACAAAATATCAGACTAATTCCCACGTTATTGATTATGTTGTCTAAACAAGAATCCTAAGTAAGCTTCATATGCTAGGAGTCTAAGTAAACTCCATATATGATATGTGAGAGGTCTATGTACACCTCAATATGTAAAAAGTTTTAAATTTTTTGCACTTTTTGACACACCGCGGAAATTTTATGAACTAGACTAGAGCTTTACAAAATGACTAATGATGATTTTAGACTTAAATAAGTGTAATAAACTTGTCTAAAAAGTGTTAGAAGTAAAACGCTAAGAAACGACCATTATAACGACCCTAAAAATGAAATAGATCAAACTAGAGCTTCGCATGTGTTTCATGAGTTAATAATGTATTAAAATATTGAATTTTATCATTAGAAGTCAGTTTGTAAAGTTTGGGAGTGTTTGGAAGTCAAATGTCCTAGACGTGTGGGAACTAGTTGAAGTTGAACTAGTGTGTCATAGTGTTTTCTAGTGATCTTTTGGGGGATGGTTTGAGGGTGAATTTGATTATCGATGGTTCCTATGCATATAGTGACATGTAAAGGGTCGAAACGTTTGGGAAAGACACCCCGAGGACCCTTCTAAGGGTCCCCGAGGAGGACCCAAACATGGGCCATTGAAGCTACCAGGCAGCCTAGATTTGAGAGCTGTTGCACGACACGCAGCCAGCACTTAATGGGCTAAATTGGGCCTGTGACGCGGGGAAAGCCCGTACCTCACTGTACCAAAATATTCTCTAGAACAAAAATCCAAAAATGACATCGCAACGCGCAGCCAAGTCCCATATTTGGCCGCGTCGTTTTTAAGTCAAATTAGAAATAGGAAAAGGGTCCAAATAGTGTAGAGGTCTTTTGGGAAATTTGGGTATCATTTGTGGACTGATTTAGGTCATTTTAAACCTCATTGACCAACCAATTCAAACCCTAAAGATCAAATCAAATATCTCCAAAAACCTCCATTTTCAAGAAGCTTCAAGCTACAAGGAAGAGGACCAAGTTCGTCTCGTTTTCTTCACCAAATTTGTGGGTTTCTTCATATTAAGGTATGGTAGTCATCCTTGAACTTTCTTTCATTCAAGGATCCATTTAAAAGAGATTTCAAAAAGGATTTCAAACTTCAAACTTCTTTATTCCTTGACTCTAAGTATGGGTCTTTGCATGAAAATGTTTTAATGATTAAAATGAGTTGTTCTTAGTTTTAAAAGATGATTTTATTGTCAAAGCCCCAATGGGCTATTCTTTTTATCAACTTTTAGCTTATGAAATGGGTTTAATGAGTGCGATTAGATATTGTTAATGTTATTGTTTCTTGGAGGTTTTATTGAGTTTTAGCTACTGCCCTAAGGGCTATTTTAGGATGGATTATTGGATAAATTGTGAATAGGTGGTAAAGGCTTGGATGAAGGGTAAGTTGTTCTATCTTTAGTGGTATGGTCCACCTTTGGTGGCGGTGTTTATTTGAAGTAGATGAAGTTATATGTGTAATATGAGAATGGCCTTGAAGGCGTGATATGTGAAGTGAAGTTATAATTTTGATATGTATATGTATGCTATGTGTAAGAAGGTTGATATGAGTATCTTGAAGGATTTATGTCTAAATGAAGTATGCATTTGAGATTTGAAGTACGATAATGAGTGAATTGTGATAATCGTGGGTTTGAGCATGTCTAGAATTTAATGTTATGAATGATGCTCATTATGTGAAAGGTGTGCTCACATGTACTCACACACAATCTTGAATGCATGAATGAAGTCAATGAATCAAAATGGGGGATTGTAGGGTAGACACTCTTCGTGAGTAGAGATGAAGTGTCTAGACCATCCCTACTATTCCTAAGTATGAAAGGGGGATTTTGGGGTGAACACTCTTCGTGAGTTTAGATGAAGTGTTTAGTAGCAGCCTTACTATTCCCGATGAGCTTTCCAAAGATAGGTTGGAGGTTTGATACCCTTCGTGAGTTGAGATAGGGTGTTCAATAGTTATCCCTTTAACCTATAGTCAATGAATGTTTAAGATTATGTGGGAGAGTTATGCTTAGAGCCAAGAGGATTTGAAGAAGGGGTGGGTACACTTCGTGAGTAGAGATGTTGTATCCAATGTACCTCTTGAGATGGGTGCTCCTCGTTAGTAGAGAATGAGTTACTTAGTAACAATCTCCTAATCCCTTAAATACGTGCCCGCATAGGTGTAGCTATTGGTGAATCCATGTGAAGGCTAAAGAATATGACCCTACCTTAGGCAAGTAGGGATCCCTCATTTGGTAAGGGCAGTACCGGCATTCCATGTCAAGCTCTTATGGTATATGTCGGTTAAAGATAGCCCCCACAAATGTATACAAATATGTCTTCTTAAGGGTATACTACTTATGGTATGTGGTGGAATGGGACATTACCTATCCACTTCACAAGTAGACATTTGGAGGGAGTCTTGGTGTGTCCTTATATGAAAAGTATGAATGGGTCATTATATGATGCAATTTAAAGTAATGTGACTTTATGTCTAATGTTAAGAAAACATGTTAATATTAGTTTTTGCATGACGATATCTATTTATGTGATTAATGTGATGTGTCTAGTCTAAGGTAAATCCTAAGGGACACTATGGGATACTACATTCACATTGCACTAAGTGTGACTTGGGAGTTGTCTTGCAGGATGGTTCTTATGTGATGTTCCTAAGTATATGTATATTTCTATAGTGTCTTTGATATTAAATGGTGACTTGTATAAACCAAATGAAGTATGTTTATCCTTAGTAGTCTTAAGGATCTCTTGAGTAGGTATTGAGGAGGTTATATGGGCGATCTCTTTATGTCTTACTTAGGGGAGCCTTTGGACAACTTAGGATAGGAGTAGTTCATGTGTAATTTTGGGTTTACTGTAAGTATGCTATTATGATAAGAAAAATGGAAGTTTTACCTTATGTGCTAAATGATGCTACTATATAATGTTTTGTAACTTAATTCGTGAAGGTTTTTATCAAAATAGCATGACTTTTATTTTTAAACTAGATTGTCCCTTTTTCATGATTTTGCATAAAGCCATACTTAGCACAATGTTTGTACTAACGCCATACTTTTCTATACTTTATAAGTATAGGTTGAAGCCGAGTTAAAGGGTAGAAGGAAAGCTTGGGAATCGACTCTCTCAAGACTAAGTATGTCCTCATATATTCGAGGGCATAGTCTATGTTTCTTTAGTTTCTTCTTTTAAGACTTGTTAAGAATTATTAAGTATTTCATTCAACGTAAAGGTCCGTGTCCCTAAGATATTTATTTCATGTCTTTAAGTTGGCTTGTGATGATGAGACTATCCTTAGTATTTATAAAAGATGTTTTCCTTATTATTATCTATCGTGAAAAGTTTAAATTTCCCCACTACTTTGCATGTCTTATGTAATGAATGATAGCTAAGAGGCTGGTACAAGACCTTCGAAAGGTCAAGTATGCCTTGTTCTGACCAAAGGGTTGCCCTAACTTCTAAGGTGTACTCGTGGGTCGTTACAACCATGACGTCCCAAAACTAGCTAAATTGAACTAGTGAACATCCTTTGGTGGGAAGGTTCGGTAGTTGTATGAAGTCTAAAACTTGTAAAAAGGCCTTAAATAGATAAAATAATATATATAGGGTTAAAATTTCCAGGTCCAACTCCCCAAGGGTTGCTCGAGGGGTCCACGAAGGGACCCCACTTTTGACCAAGCAAGCTGCCAAGAGGCAGCAGCTTTTGTGCATGGATGGAGCCAGTCCGCGTCGCGTACATGGCACACCCAACACCAAAATTTTGGTCTATGAAGCGAACACATCGCATACTCTTCTGTTTCAAAAATTATTTATGGAAATATTGCGGGAACAACTCCGCCACGCGGACTAGTTCCCCAATGAAAAATCTGAAATTTTAATTCGAGTTTGACTTTATTAAATGGTCAACTTAAGTGAGGGGTATATTGGGTATTTTAAGGGAGGGTTACATATTGATTTTCCATCAGTTTTCCCTCACAATAATTAACTCAAATCAAAAGCCCAAAACAAAACCCAAAAGCTCTCCATTCTGTCTACATTCTCTCTATACTCATCCCCCATTGAAGAAGGTTTGAATCTCTGAGAAGAAGACCAAATCCCCCAAGTGTCTACTCAATTTCGTGGTGATTCATCTTTAAGGTATGGTTTCTTTCACTCTTGGGATTATTTTCCCCAAGAGGTCCCTCCAAAAGATGATTTCTAAATTCCCCAAATCTAGGGTTTTGTTCTACATATAAATCTTCTTAGAAAAACGAAATTATGAATCAATTGTGCTGAATTATGATGAATTAATGTTGTTTAATAATATATTGATGGTTAATTGATGATTTCCTATGATATTTACCTAGACCCATGTACCTCCCCTAATTTCATGAAAACCATGAATTGATATGGTGAATTGTGAAGATCAAGAATATGTAGATTGACTGCATTGTTGTTAATTATGTAATTGCTTCTTGAATTTGACCTTGTTTATGTAATTGGTTATTTATTCTTGGTAATGGAAGTATGAAAGTTATTGGAATGGACAATAAAGGTATGTTGATTGGTTCTTCTTGAATTCAATTGTGAATTATGAGTTACATAGATAGTAATGCTTTTGTGTCTAATGTGCGGTGTTGATGTGATACTAGATATTCCTCATGCTTAAACCGAAGTCATTGAATTAGAAATGAATTATGTATGCATGTTATGATAGGAATATTATATTATTGAAAGTAGTTTCTCATGACTTGTGAATTAGTGTCTAAAGTGAAAGGATTGTTCTCACTTATGATAACCTATGAGCTAATAAAATAAGATATTTACATAGGGGTCTAGATGAGGCTAATGTTAAATTTTATGATGAAATAATAAGATTATAAAAGGTAAGAATTGTGGAGGTATCACGTTAGTAAGTCCGACCTCTCACATGGGTTTCTTCACGTTAGTAAGTCCGGATTCTCAAGATATGTGTTGTCTCCTGAGATGGAAACCTTCACGTTCAGTAGGTCAAGGTCTCTAGAAACAATATTTTTGAACCTTAACTATGTGCCCACATAGGAATCTAGCATAGTGTATTAACCTAGATAGCTATGTATGAATGGTTACACCTTAGGCAAGTGTTAACCCTCTCTTTGTGGTATGAGAGTAGAACACCGGATTTCATGTAGCTCACATCATCTCATGTCGGTTATTGCACTTATTTCCCTATTTAAAAAATAAATAAACAAGTTAAGTATGTGGACTCTTATTAGGGTTGTCTTAAAGGCTACTACATAGTGTGAGGGAAGGTATGGGACTTCTCTTACACATTGCACATGTGGGATCCTAAGGGATGGTTCTATTAGTGTTATCGTATGATTATGATTATGATTATGTTGATAAGATATGAGTAGTATTGATGTTTGAGGCATGTTATGAAAATATGAGAATATGTTGTAAGTATGAAGTGGTTGCTTAATCTGATACTTAGTTTTGATAAGGTTATGGGACTTTATCCTTGGCATTGCACAAGTGTTTCTTGGGTTGTTTACTTGGTTTGGTTGATATTATGTTGAATTGACATACGATGCTTATATATGTGTACATGTTGCATTAAATTGAAAGAAATCATGATTTAGACTAAAATGCCATTTTCTCATGCATTGGTGATTTTTATGCATAGAAGCCATACATAGTACATGTTTGTACTAACCCATATTTTATACCTTTTTCCCAAAATATTTTAGGTTCGGGACATTGAGGAGATTCGTGTATGTAACGACCGGAGTATATACCCCAGATGAGACCGGCGTCGTTGACCTCTCAGAGGTCTCAGACAAGCGTACCTACGTCATTCTTACTTCATCTAGGTTAATTTTAGCGGAAAATTTGAAACTTTTTGTTTCTTATAATGCATAAAGGTCATTCTACTTACATTCATAATGTTCAAAATCAACCATCTAACATTAAGTTTATCAACTGAAAGAAATAGTTCAATACTCCTTTAAATGTATAATTGCCAAAATGACACCAATACAATGTCTGAAATAGAAACGGAAAGAAACACTAGTGAAATATACTCCACTAGCTAAAGCCTACATCTAAGCTAGATAGTAATGGTAGACATCCTCGAAAGAATGAGGGCCTACCAAGTCCGGATGAAAGCTCCACGTCCGGATAGCTACAACGTCAACTTGTAAGCTCTACCGTCCACCTGTGCCAGCAGCTAAAAAAATAGAGTTGTATGGGATTAGTACACACTTGTACTAAGTATGGGTATATGCAAGCACACACCAAGGACATGCATGAGTAAGAATAACTCTTTTCTAACAACATGATTATGGAAAGTCAAGTCAGTGGACTTGCCAAATTGGGATTAGGAAAGTTAGTGAGATTTCCAAATTTGAATTAGGAAAGTCAGTGAGCTTCCAAATTTGGATAAGGAAAGTCAGTGAGCTTTCCAAATTTGGATTAGGAAAGTCATGCCATGAGAGTAACATGCATCATCATACTTATTATATTGCACACAGCACATAACATCTTACACATAGCACATATCATATTGCATATAGCACATAACATCTTTTATAACATTCATTCATATGCCATGAGACCTTGGAATCGTGGACTTGACATTAAGACTTTCTAAAATGAGGGCTCAACATATGGGACCTCAACTAGGGAGTCTTCATTAGCAAACACAGAGTCTTCTTCATTCATTGATACGTACTTCATTTCATTTCGTTCATAGGCTAGTGTGAACACCAGCTATACCTAGGATGTAGTTGAAGACTTTCATCGAGTTTGCTGTGCAATGATCAAGAATAACCTAGTGTCATTACTTGAGTCTATCTCACCTCTTGATTATCCTATCCTAACACCTTTGGTATCATTCATTTCATTATGTGCATCATTTGAGGCTGGCCTCATTCATTCATTGGGAACTTTAACTTTAACCGACATAGATCATGTGAGCATCATGAAATCCAGTGTCTCCCCCACACCAAAAAGAGGTGGAATCACCGGCCAAAGTGACCCAAAACATGCTAGCGTACATGGGAATTTTACCCCGCCAGATCCCTATATTGGTAGTATAGGTTCGAAGACTAGGAGATATAAGGAGACCCATACCCGACATGCCGGACAGTCTCATCTCATGAGAGTTACGTGAACCTCCGCCCTTCCCGAAAGAAGGCATCACCGCTCATAGCTTGTCTATCGGTGATCAGTATAAAGTTCCATTACATTTAACTCATACGTCATGGAAGCTGTCTTCTAGTATGAGGACATCATAGCTCAATAGATGATTTCTCATCTCATCATTAGTATTAAGTGTGTTAATCTCAATACTTTCATTAGAGTGTTCATAGAGACTGGTCTCTTCATTAACTTACACTCTCATAGGTGAGTACATTTTGGTAACATTTGCTTAGGCTCATTTGAGATTGTTCTCATCTTTCACATTAGCATCATATCATGTTGTCACCACATTCATTAACATTAGCACAATTGCTCTTTATAATTACTCATCCCATTTTACGTGAATGTTTATTTCATCATATGCCAATGCACTTGGCCATTTGTGTGTTTCACACTCTTACTTAACCCTTCTAGGGTTTCATCATTTCATTACATAATAATAATTTCACCGTATGCCAATGCACTTGGCCATTTAGTGTGTTTTACACTCGTACTTAACCCTTCTAGGGTTACTTCATTTCATTACATACATATTAGGTTCACTTATTTTTAAACGTATGCTAGACTTATGGGTCTATACATACAAGACATGAGGCTTCATTCATAGTTCGTTAAGTGACTCATATCTTCCTAAGATTATGTATTACAAGACTTATGTATCTTGTATGTATGACAAGATCTCGATCTCGATCTAAGTAAGTGGCATTATTCTTGAACATTTAGTTCACGTATGACTTATGTATCTATCCGGAAATTTGGTCAAGGGAACCCAAGTTCGAATCCCTTGGACAACACTTACATTTTTCCTTAATTTTATTTTTAGTCTCATGACATTGGGACCCTAGATCGATCCCCAACAACAACATTTCTTTTTAGTTCTTTTTCTTTAGAAACTCTCTCCCTTGGCCGAGGGGATGTGGGTTCGAACCCCCACAGCCCCCTTTTATTTTCCTATTTATTTTACTTATCTATTTTGCATTAACCAGAGGTTGTGGGATCAAACCCCCACAGCCTATCTTTATTTTTCTTTTATTCATTTGGGACTGAGAGGTTGTGGGTTCGACCCCCCACAACCTCCTTATTTTAATTTCATTTAAATGTTGACTATCTCTGCGTTGGCAGTGAGGTTGTGGGATCGAGCCCCCACAGCCGCACTTTATTTTCTTTTATTTTCCCTTTCTCCTTTACTCTCCTTCACAGCCTTGAGGTCGTGGGTTCGATTCTCACGCCTCACATTTCCTTTCTTTTATTTTTTTCTTTACTTCACTCGCTGCCTGGAGGTCGTGGGTTCGATTCCCATGCCTCCCATTTTATTTTATTAATTTTGCACTCTACTTTTTCAGCCAGCATACCCCATGTCGATTCCCCCTGACCCCATTTTATTTCTTGCACTTTTAAGGCATTACACGGGTGAGGTCACAGGTTCGAATCCTGGTGGCCTCATCCCTTTATACTCAATTAAATTTCCATATTTCTTCCTCTACATTTAGCCTAAACTAAACTTGTAAGTTTGCTGGAAATTTAGTCATTTTTTTAGCTTATTTTCACCAACATTTTCCCTTGAAATCTTAGGGAAATTCATAGATCATTTAACACTTTTTGGGGTGCATTTTTCATAGTTTCGTTTAGCCAAAATATTGATACAGAAATCACCAACACATTCATTTTAATGAACATCACGATTTACATAGGTTTATGCACGTAAAATGACAACCATAACATTATGAATTTTGGATCTTTAACCCGAGAACTTTAGTTACTGTAACATGCTTGCACACACACACTTGCACATAATTTCGAACACATGGTTGTCTTTCATACGATTTCAAGTACAGAAACATAATCATATTCATCACGAAAACATAACATACACCTAAATCTACCAGCAATCATACCCAACCTACGATTCATTGGGAGCTAGTGACAGTGGCATGCAAAAGGGGAACAATCCTAGTTTTCGGAATGAATAAATTGAACCTTAAGGTGTCTCTTGGGAAAGGGACCAAGAGAGAAGAGAACCCATACCTTTTTGACGTTAAACCCTTGAATTTCTGCCCAAAAACATCACCCAAGATCACGTCTAAGCCTCCTCAATATCAAGTCCACTCGAATGACAACCTCCCTTAGCCTAGTGTGCGATTAACGCTTGTTTTCTTGTGATTTCGTGTGAGTTCTTCAAGTGTGAAGAACTTGGTTTATTTTTTCTGCTTTTGTATCTTATTTTGGAAGAGAATTTTGTGTGAAAGAATAAGAGAGATTGAGCATGAGAGTGGAGACATAAACGTGAGAGAGTGGGAGTTGTAGGAGGCTTAGGAGTCTAGTTTTAGGACTTAGTCAATAGGGTTTTGTTTATTTAATAATAATCTAATTTTTATTTTATTTTAAATCAGCAAATGAATAATAATTATTAATTAATTACATTAATTCAATAGTTTAAATAAACATCACAGTAATTCATTGCTTCCACCTAGGTTCGAACCCGGGTGGAGCAAGACTTCACTTCAAGAGCCCAATTTCGGTCCTCTCTCCCCAAATTGCCTCTCCACCTTATTAATTAAATAATTAATTACATATTTAGGGTAATTATGATACTACCCTTACATAGTAAAAAGACCATTTTACCCCTAGACCCTTCAAACCTATGATTTCCTCTTTTTAAGTCCGGTAAAGACTCCTTCGAGTAAATATTCGTATTCGAGAGCCCTACTTGGTTGGACCCAACCTTTCCAAGCTCAACTAACTTCCCAAGTTAGTTGTATTGGCTGTAGCAAGGGTTCCGAGGTCTGGTTCTACGCGCATCAATTTGTGTGAACCCTGGTTTAATCATAGACATTCTTGACACATTAAGCATTTCTTATCTTATCCATTTTTAGGGTTGTTACATTATCCCCCCGTTAGGAACATTCCTCCCCGAATGACACTACTACTATCTAGCAATAAGTAAGTCATCTATAGAACGTATACATACATAGGTAATTCAATACTCCCCATTGGTGAATATCTGATTCACATATTAACATGATGGTGCACATCCTTGAAACCTACTAGTAGCTTCACATTAATAGACAAAGGAACTCTTTCCTAAACTAGTCTCATCAAAGCATACAACATAAGTAAACATATAAGTCATACAAATCAGCAACCAACATGATGACTCAAACATATTAACCTCATACTAGTGCATAAACACCATACAAAGTCAAATAAATGAAAGACTAATTAAGGCTACGCACCCGAGACTTCACCAGAAGTGCCTTCCCCTGCACCCCTAGACTTGAGTGCGAAGAATCGTTGCCTCCTTGGAGCCTCTTCACTTGGACCATTAGGCTGAACTCTCTCCTTCCCTTGTTCTTGACTTCTCCTATTCGAACAATCCTTCAACATGTGACCCGGTTTGCCACAACTGTAACAAGCGTTAGAGCCCATCACACACTCTCCTCCATGCAGTTTGCCACACTTCCTGCAAGGTGGTCTCTCTTGAGGTGTATCTACTTCATGGTTTCTCTTAACTCTGGACTCGGAATCACTTTCATAGCGACCCTTCGATGAACTTGAATCCCCTTGGTGGGAGAGTCCCTTCTTAAACCTGGGCTTATCACTGATTCCAGTTTACTCTTCCTTGAAAAATTGTCCTCAGCTTGCCTTGACCTGTTCCCTGCCCTAGTGTGCTTCCTCTTCCTGCTTTCCTCCACTTGCTGGACATGGACCATAAGACTGGAAAGGACCATACTGTCATGTAGCATAGCTGCCCTACAATCATCCTCGAGATCCTCAGCAATCCCTGTCAAGAATCTACTCATCTCGTCTCTGATGTTAGACACAAGAGAAGTGGCATACCTGGATAATTTCACAAACTTCAGGGAATACTCCCTGACTGTCATCGATCCCTGTTTAAGGCTGATAAACTCTTCAACCTTGGCCTTCCTCATCTCCCTGGGGAAGAATCTCTCCAGAAAGGCTGTCTTAAATAGCTCCCAAGTGATCGAAACTCTGCCCAAAGCTCGGCTATCCTGCCACACCTTGCACCAAGTCTGTGCAACATCCTTGAGCTGATAGGAAGCCAGCTCAGCCTTCTCAGTATCTGTAGCCCCCACAGCCACCAAAATCTTATTCACCTAGTCCACAAACTCCTGGGATCCTCTGAAGTCTTTGACCCCGTGAACGAAGGAGGATTCATCCTCGTGAAGTCTCTCAGCCTGTCAGCCATGCTACGAACTTGTGGGTTCTCCCTATTAACATTCTGTCGGTTGACCTAGGCTGTCATGGCCTGGGCCTGCATAGTGATGGCTGTGCCATCTGGGCCAGAGATGCCCGCATCTCCACATCAGTCAACTCAGCTGGGTTAACTGGCATAGCCACTCCTTCAGTTGGAGCCTGGGGTGGAACCTGATTGTCCCCAGCAGCTGCACCTCCTCTCCTCTTACCAATGGTTCTCCTAGTATTCATTATCTTAAAATAAGAAGGATTGATGTTAGACACACTCATAACACCAAGAAATCAGAAATTAGGAAAAACACGATAAGATCAGAAGAAGGGAAATTTTCCTACGCATTATGCAGTCTCTAATTCAGGATAGTGGTGCACTTCACTACGGTGACTTAGAAACTACTCAATATGGTTGATGTGAACTTATTATCTTCGGAATTTAACCTAGTGCTCTGATACCAACTTTATCACGACCGGAGTTTAGACCCCAGACGAGACCGGCGTCGTTGACCTCTCAGAGGTCTCAGACAAGCCTACTTACATCATTCTTACTTCATCTAGGTTAATTTTAGCGGAAAATTTGAAACTTTTTATTTCTTATCATGCATAAAGGTCATTCTACTTACATTCATAATGTTCACAATCAACAATCTAACATTAAGATTATCAACTAAAAGAAATAGGTCAATACTGCTTTAAATGTATAATTGCCAAAATGGCACCAGTACAATGTCTGAAATAGAAACGGAAACAAAAACTAGTGAAACATACTCCACTAGCTAAAGCCTACATCTAAGCTAGATGGTAACGGTAGACATCCTCGAAAGCATGACGGCCTACCAAGTCCGGATGAAAGCTCCACGTCCGGATAGCTGCAACGTCAACCTGTAAGCTCTAGCGTCCACCTGTGCCAGCACCTAAAAAAATAGAGTTGTATGGGATTAGTACACACTTGTACTAAGTATGGGTATATGCAAGAACACACCAAGGACATGCATGAGTAAGAATAGCTCTTTCCTAACAACATGATTATAAAAACTCAAGTCAGTGGACTTGCCAAATTGGGATTAGGAAAGTTAGTGAGCTTTCCAAATTTGGATCAGGAAAGTTAGTGAGCTTCCAAATTTAGATAAGGAAATTCAGTGAGCTTTCTAAATTTGGATTAGGAAAGTCATGCCATGAGAGTTACATGCATCATCATACTTATCATATTGCACACAACACATAACATCTTACACATATCACATATCATATTGCATATAGCACATAACATCTTTTATAACATTCATTCATATGTCATGAGACCTTGGAATCATGGACATGACATTAAGACTTTCCAAAATGAGGGCTCAACATATCGGACCTCAACTAGGGAGTCTTTATTAGCAAACACATAATCTGTTTCATTCATTCATACGTACTTCATTTCATTTCGTTCATATGCTAGTGTGAACACCAGCTATACCTAGGATGTAGTTTAAGACTTTCATCGGGTTTGCTGTGCAATGATCAAGAATAACCTAGTGTCATTACTTGAGTCTAGCTCACCTCTTGATTATCCTATCCTAACACCTTTGGTATCACTCATTTCATTATGTGCATCATTTAAGGCTGGCCTCATTCATTCATTGGGAACTTTAACTTTAACCGACATAGATCATGTGAGCATCATGAAATCCAGTGTCTCCCCCACACCGAAAAGGGGTGGAATCACCGGCCAAAGTGACCCAAAACATGCTAGCGTACATGGGAATTTAACCCCCCCAGATCCCTATATTGGCAGTATAGGTTCGAAGACTAGGAGATATAAGGAGACCCATATCCGGCATACTGGACAATCTCATCTCATGAGAGTTACTTGAACCTCCGCCCTTCCCGAAAGAAGGCATCACCGCTCATAGCTAGTCTATCGGTGCTATGTATAAAGTTCCATTACATTCAACTCATACATCATGGAAGCTGTCTTCTAGTATGAGGACATCATAGCTCAATAGATGATTTCTCATCTCATCATTAGTATTAAGTGTGTTAATGTCAATACTTTCATTAGAGTGTTCATAGAGACTGGTCTCTTCATTAACTTACACTCTCATAGGTGAGTACGTTTTGGTAACATTTGCTTAGGCTCATTTGAGATTGTTCTCATCTTTCACATTAGCCTCATATCATGTTGTCACCACATTCATTAACATTAGCACAATTGCTTTTCATAATTACTCACCCCATTTTACGTGAATGTTCATTTCATCATATGCCAATGCACTTGGCCATTTGTGTGTTTCACACTCTTACTTAACCCTTCTAAGGTTTCATCATTTCATTACATAATAATTATTTCATTGTATGCCAATGCACTTGGCCATTTAGTGTGTTTTACACTCGTACTTAACCTTTCTAGGGTTACTTCATTTCATTACATACATCTTAGGTTCACTTATTTTTAAACATATGCTAGACTTATGATTCTATACATACAAGCCATGAGGCTTCATTCATAGTTCGTTAAGTGACTCATATCTTCCTAAGATTATGTATTACAAGACTTATGTATCTTGTATGTATGACAAGATCTCGATCTCGATCTAAGTAAGTGGCATTATTCTTGAACATTTAGTTCACGTATGACTTATGTATCAATACGGAATTTGGTCAAGGGAACCCAAGTTCGAATCCCTTGGACAATACTTACATTTCTCCTTGATTTTATTTTTAGTCCTCATGACATTGGGACCCTAGATCGAGCCCCAACAACAACATTTCTTCTTAGTTCCTTTTCTTTAGAAACTCTGTCCCTTGGACGAGGGTTTGTGGGTTCGAACCCCCACAACCCCCTTTTATTTTCCTATTTATTTTACTTGTCTATTTTGCATTAACCATGATGTTGTGGGATCAAACCCCCACAGCCTCTCTTTATTTTTCTTTTATTCGTTTGGGACTGAGAGGTTGTGGGTTCGAACCCCCACAGCCTCCTTATTTTAATTTCATTTAAATGTTGACTATCTCTGCGTTGGCAGTGAGGTTGTGGGATCAAGCCCCCACAACCTCACTTTATTTTCTTTTATTTTCCCTTTCTCCTTTACTCTCTTTCACAGCCTTGAGGTCATGGGTTCGATTCCCATGCCTCACATTTCCTTTCTTTTATTTTTTTCTTTACTTCACTCGCTGCCTGGAGGTCGTGTGTTAGATTCCCACGCCTCCCATTTTATTTTATTAATTTTTTGCACTCTACTTTTTCAGCCAGCGTACCCCATGTCGATTCCCCCTGACCCTATTTCTTTTCTTGGGATTTTAAGGCATTACACGGGTGAGGTCACAGGTTCGAATCCAGGTGGCCTCATCCCTTTATACTCAATTAAATTTCCATATTTCTTCCTCTACATTTAGCCTAAACTAAACTTGTAAGTTTGCTGGAAATTTAGTCATTTTTTTTAGCTTATTTTCACCAACATTTTCACTTGAAATCTTAGGGAAATTCATAGATCATTTAACACTTTTTGGGGAGCATTTTTCATAGTTTCGTTTAGCCAAAATATTGATACTCAAATCACCCACACTTCCATTTTAATGAACATCATGATTTACATAGGTTTATGCACGTAAAATGACAACCATAACATTATGAATTTTGGAGCTTTAACCCGAGAACTTTAGTTACTGTAAAGTGCTTGCACACACACACTTGTACATAATTTCGAACACATGGTTGTCTTTCATACGATTTCAAGTACACAAACATAATCATTTTCATCATGAAAACATAACATACACCTAAATCTACCAGCAATCATACCCAACCTACGATTCATTGGGAGCTAGTGACAGTGGCATGCAAAAGGGGAACAATCCTAGTTTTCGGAATGAATAATCTGAACCTTAAGGGGTCTCTTGGGAAAGGGACCAAGAGAGAAGAGAACCCATACCTTTTTTATGTTAAACCCTTGACTTCATGCCCAAAAACATCACCCAAGAACACGTCTAAGCCTCCTCAATATCAACTCCACTCGAATGACAACCTCCCTTAGCCTAGTGTGCGATTAACGTTTGTTTTCTTGTCATTTTGTGGTAGTTCTTCAAGTGTGAAGAACTTGGTTTATTTTTTGTGCTTTTGTATCTTATTTTTGCAGATAAATTTTATGTGAAAGAATAAGAGAGATTGAGCGTGATAGTGGAGAGATAAACGTGAGAGAGTGGGAGTTGTAGGAGGCTTAGGAGTCTAGTTTTAGGACTTAGTCAATAGGGTTTTGTTTATTTAATAAAAATCTAATTTTTAATTTAATTTAAATCAGCTAATGAATAATAATTATTAATTAATTACATTAATTCAATAGATGAAATAAAAATCACATTAATTCATTGCTTCCACCTAGGTTCGAACCCGGGTGGAGCAAGACTTCACTTCAAGAGCCCACTTTCGGCCCTCTCTCCCCAAATTGCCCCTCCACCTTATTAATTAAATAATTAATTACATATTTAGGGTAATTACGATACTACCCTTACCCAGGAAAAATACCATTTTACCCCTAGACCCTTTAAACCTAAGATTTCCTCTTTTTAAGTCCGGTAAAGACTCCTTCGAGTAAATCTTCGTATTCGAGAGCCCTACATGGTTGGACCCAACCTTTCCAAACTCAAATAAATCCCCAAGTTAGATGGCTTGGCTGTAGCAAGGGTTCCGAGGTCTGGTTCTACGCGCATCAATCCGTGTGAACCCTGGTCTAATCATAGGCATTCTTGACACATTAAGCATTTCTTATCTTATCCATTTTTAGGGTTGTTACATTATCCCCCCCCCCTTAGGAACATTCATCCCCGAATGACACTACTACTATCTAGCAATAAGTAATTCATCTATTGAACGTATGCATACATAGGTAATTCAATACTCCCCATTGGTGAATATCTGATTCACATATTAACACGATGGTGCACATCCTTGAAACCTACTAGTAGCTTCACATTAATAGACTAAGGAACTCTTTCCTAAATTAGTCTCATCAAAGCATACAACATAAGTAAACATATAAGTCATACAAATCAGCAACCAACATGATGACTCAAACATATTAACCTCACACTAGTGCATAAACACCATACACAGTCAAATACATGAAAGACTAATTAAGGCTACGCACCCGAGACTTCACCAGAAGTGCCTTCCCCTGCACCCCTAGACTTGAGTGGGAAGAATCGTTGCCTCATTGGAGCCTCTTCACTTGGACCATTAGGCTAAACTCTCTCCTTCCCTTGTTCTTGACTTCTCCTATTCGGACAATCCTTCACCATGTGACCCGGTTTACCACAAATGTAACAAGCATTAGTGCCCATCATACACTCTCCTCCATGCATTTTGCCATACTTTCTCCAAGGTGGTCCCTCCTGAGGTTTATCTACTTCATGGTTTCGCTTAACTCTGGACTCGGAATCCCTTTCATAGCGACCCTTTGATGAACTTGACTCCCCTTGGTGGGAGAGTCCCTTCTTAAACCTGGGCTTATCCCTGATTCCAGTACTACTCTTCCTTGAAAAATTCTCCTCAGCTTTCCTTGACCTGTTCCCGGCCCTAGTGTGCTTTCTCTTCCTGCTTTCCTCAACTTGCTAGACATGGACCATAAGACTGGAAAGGTCCATACTGTCATGCAGCATAGCTGCCCTACAATCATCCTCGAGATCCTCAGCAATCCCTGTCAAGAATCTACTCATCTCGTCTCTGCTGTTAGACACAAGAGAAGTGGCATACCTGGATAATTTCACAAACTTCAGGGAATACTCCCTGACTGTCATCGATCCCTGTTTAAGGCTGATAAACACTTCAACCTTGGCCTTCCTCATCTCCCTGGGGAGAATCTCTCCAGGAAGGCTGTCTTAAATAGCTCCCAAATGATCTGAACTCCGCCCAAAGCTCGTCTATCCTGCCACACCTTGCACCAAGTCTGTGCAACATCCTTGAGCTGATAGGAAGCCAGCTCAGCCTTCTCAGTATCAGTAGCCCCCATAGCCACCAAAATCTTATGCACCTCGTCCACAAACTCCTGGGATCCTCTGAAGTCTTCGACCCCGTGAAAATAGGAGGATTCATCCTCGTGAAGTCTCTCAGCCTGTCAGCCATGCTAAGAACCGGCCCTCCTAACATTCTGCCGGTTGACCTAGGCATTCATGGCCTGGGCCTGCATAGTGATGGCCTGTGCCATCTGGGCCAGAGATGCCTGCACCTCCGCATCAGTCAACTCAGCTGGGTTAACCGGCATAGCCACTCCTTCAGCTGGAGCCTGGGGTGGAACCTGATTGTCCCGAATAGCTGCACCTCCTCTCCTCTGACCAATTGTTCTCCTAGTATTCATTCTCTGAAAACAGCAAGGATTGATGTTAGACACGCTCTTAACACCAAGAAATCAAAGATTATGAAAAGCACGATAATATCATAAGAAGGGAAATTTTCCTACGCATCATGCAGTCTCTAATTCAGGATAGTGGTGCATTTCACTACCATGACTTAAAAACTACTCAATGTGGTTGATGTGAACTTATTATCTTCGGAATTTAACCTAGTACTTGATACCAACTTTGTCACGACCGGTGTTTACACCCCAGACGAGACCGGCATCGTTGACCTCTCAAAGGTCGCAGACAAGCCTACTTACGTCATTCTTACTTCATCTAGGTTAATTTTTGCGGAACATTTTAAAATTTTTGTTTCTTATCATGCATAAAGGTAATTCTACTTACATTCCTAATGTTCACAATCAACCATCTAACATTAAGATTATCAAGTGAAAGAAATAGTTTAATACTGCTTTAAATGTATAATTGCCAAAATGGCACCAATGCAATGTCTAAAATAAAAACGAAAAGAAACACTAGTGAAACATACTCCACTAGCTAAAGCCTACATCTAAGCTAGATAGTAACAGTAGACATCCTCGAAAGAATGAGGGCCTACCAAGTCCGGATGAAAGCTCCACGTCCGGATAGCTGCAACGTCAACCTGTAAGCTCTAGCGTCCACCTGTGCTAGCACCTAAAAAAATAGAGTTTTATGGGATTAGTACACACTTGTACTAAGTATGGGTATATGCAAGCACACACCAAGGACATGCATGAGTAAGAATAGCTCTTTCCTAACAATATGATTATGGAAAGTCAAGTCAGTGGACTTGCCAAATTGGGATTAGGAAAGTTAGTGAGCTTTCCAAATTTGGATTAGGAAAGTCAGTGAGCTTCCAAATTTGGATAAGGAAAGTCAGTGAGCTTTCCAAATTTGGATTAGGAAAGTCATGCCATGAGAGTAACATGCATCATCATACTTATCATATTGCACACAACACATAACATCTTACACATAGCACATATCATATTGCATATAGCACATAACATCTTTTATAACATTCATTCATATGCCATGAGACCTTGGAATCATGGACTTGATATTAAGACTTTCCAAAATGAGGGCTCAACATATGGGACCTCAACTAGGGAGTCTTCATTAGCAAACACAGAGTCTGCTTCATTCATTTATATGTACTTCATTTCATTTCGTTCATAGGCTAGTGTGAACACCAACTATACCTAGGATGTAGTTTAAGACTTTCATCGGGTTTGCTGTACAATGATCAAGAATAACCTAGTGTCATTACTTGAGTCTAGCTCACCTCTTGATTATCCTATCCTAACACCTTTGGTATCACTCATTTCATTATGTGCATCATTTGAGGCTGGCCTCATTCATTCATTGGGAGCTTTAACATTAATCGACATAGATCATGTGAGAGAATGGGAGTTGTAGGAGGCTTAGGAGTCTAGTTTTAGAACTCAGTCAATAGGGTTTTGTTTATTTAATAAAAATCTGATTTTTATTTTATTTTAAATCAGCTAATGAATAATAATTATTAATTAATTACATTATTCAATAGCTTAAATAAAAATCACATTAATTCATTGCTTCCACCTAGATTCGAACCCGGGTGGAGCAAGACTTCACTTCAAGAGCCCACTTTCGGCCCTCTCTACCCAAATTGCCCCTCCACCTTATTAATTAAATAATTAATTACATATTTAGTGTAATTACGATACTACCCTTAGCCAGGAAAAAAGACCATTTTACCCCTAGACCCTTCAAACCTAAGATTTCCTCTTTTTAAGTCCGGTAAAGACTCCTTCGAGTAAATATTCGTATTCGAGAGCCCTACATGGTTGGTCCCAACCTTTCCAAGATCAACTAACTCCCCAAGTTAGTTGGCTTGGCTGTAGCAAGGGTTCCGAGGTCTGGTTCTACGCGCATCAATCCGTGTGAACCCTGGTCTAATCATAGGCATTCTTGACACATTAAGCATTTCTTATCTTATCAATTATTAGGGTTGTTACAGTGTATTGGAGAACAAGACATGGATCTTTACTAAGTCAATTGTTGAGTCCTTATGAGTTTCTAGGATAGATCCACTCATCACGCCTTATTAGTTTTGTCTATGTTTTGAGACAATTATTCCATTCTCATGTTGAGACTTCTTTGTAGCCTCTATGGGCATATTGTAATAGAATAACGGCTATGCCTAAACTATTGTGAATTCGCTTTTTAGATGGTTAAATATGAGACAAACTATTAGACTATGTTGTTGTTAAATGTGAAGTGAAAATCCTATGTAAGATTCATAAGTGAGGGGTCTATGTAAACCACATATCCGATATGCGAGAAGAATAAGTATACTTTGCTATATAGAAAAGTTTTAATTTTTGCATTTTCTATGTGATGACAAATGCTAAGGGCTTGTCTAAGTCCTCTTAGATGACAAAGATGCTGGTTACGCCTAGGGGATACTTCGGGTCGTAAAGAACTTAGTATGAGAGTGTTAGGTTGAGTAATCTTAGGATTGATGTCTCACTATACCACGTCTATGTAGGGTCTTATTCATAATTGTGAAGCACGCCACACTTAATGAGAGACTATGTGATGCTTAGGGACCTTCACTCTATTATTATTCCGTATTCGTGCCTAAAAGTCTTAACTCTATTTAGTTATTTTCTTCTAACCTCTTTTTTGTGCTTATAGGTAATGAATACAAGAAGGAACAACGCTCGAAGGGCTGGAGAGGAGAATTTGATGAGGCGGTTCCCTCTAAAGAATCTCAAAACCCTCAAGTTCCTAATTAAGAAGGGGCTATTTCTAATGTCAAGAAAAGGTTTGCCATTAATAGCTTGACTCATGTTTTGCCTACTCAAGTTTCTAGGGATGCAAGGATGAAAGTGAACCCCAATTTTAACACCGCCGCTTCAAGGATTATGATTTCACAAGGATTAATCCCCCTACTTTCTATGGTTATAAGGTTGAGGAGGACCCATAAGGGTTCATTGATGATGTGTTCAAAGTTCTAGATGCTATGGGTGTCTCTTCTAAAGAAAAGGCGGAACTAGCCGCCTACAACCTCAAAGACGTGGCTCAAGCTTTGTATGAGCAATGGAAGGATGAGAGGCCGGTTATGGAAGGCCAAATTACTTGGGGAGCTCTCAAGACGACTTTCCTTAATAGGTTCTTTCCCCTAGAATTAAGGGAGAGAAAAATGCAAAAAATCGTCAACCTTCATCAAGGTGGTATGAGCGTGAAGGGGTATAGTCTCAAGTTCACTCAACTATCAAAGCATGCTCCTTCTATGGTTGCGGATCTAGGGCTACGATGAACAAATTTCTCATGGGGATATCCGATCTTTTGGTTAATGAGTGTAGGTCCACTATGTTGATTCCTAGCATGGACATGTATCGTGTCATGGTTTATGCCGAACATATTGAGGAGAAAAAGCTTAAGCAAGTTTGTAGAGAGTTAAAGAAGGTGAGAACTAAAGAGGGGAATTCTTCTTAGAGTAGGTTTGAGGAACAAGACAAACCAAGGTTCAAAAAGAGGTTTTCCAATCAAAGAACTCTTAATACTCCAAGGTTCAACAAGATTAAGGGGTCTAATCCCAAGACAGAAGGGGCAAAAGGTAGTAGATTTGATGTTTATAAGCCTCTTTGTGCGAAATGTGATAAGAGACACGAGGGTAAATGACTAGTTGGTGTAACGGCCTGTATTTTTGTATGTGGTAGTTCTATTCATGTTATACTTGACATATACTTATAGTGTAGGTGAGGGATCATGTTTCTTACATGATTAGTGTTGGTTTAAACTAGCTTGGAAGGTGATGTAATGCCTTGCACGTTTTAGCATATGTATTGCAAGTTAACTCCGATGGAAAGTATTTAAGTAATTATAGTAAGGTGGTAATTGAGCTAGCAGCTGCATCACCTACTTGATCTATATTATAGTTAAAGGGCCCAAGTTTGATTGACCATATTTAGGCTTATATTTAGGGGCTCATTTGAAGCCCAAACCTATTAAAGAAAATGTGAATGAAAGAAGGCCCAACAGCCAAATCTGCCAATTGGCCATTATGGATAAAGCCCAAGTGAAACTAAGTAAGTACATGACCTCCTAAGATTTGTTTTACCATGTTATTGGGCCAAGTGTGTACCACCTACTTGCACTAATCTGTCCCAAGCTGATTAAAAGAACAAAGGAAAAATGGACAGCCAAGGTCCAATAATATTAAGTCCAAAAGGGCCCAAGTTAAAAGGACAAGCAGGTGGGGCACCTACTTGACATTATATGGACCAAAATTGGTCAAGAGTGTCGGCCATAACACCTCCTTTTTCAAAGGATAAGGATCAAGTCTTATTCTCCATTTTGAACTTGCAAAATTTCAGATTTTCTTAAGTTTCTTTCTTGGTCTCTCTTGGCTTCAATAAGCAGCCCTAAAACACCTTAGGGATTCTTGAGTGCTGTCTCATTTTCAAGTAAGAAGTTTGAAGGAGAGTTTGAATTCTTGAAGTACAAGTTTAGAGGATAAATTTCCAGAATTAAGGTAAGACTTCAACCCATTTGTTTTCCTCTCTTTGATCATGTTTGGATTGGAGAATTTTGTATATATTTATCAAGAATTCATGGATGATGATAAATCTTTGAGTCAATATTCTCCTATTATGCTGAAAGATTTGAGATTGTTAGTGGCTGCCTTATGAATATTGTTGTTGAGGCTGTTTGGGTATCTTGGAAATGAGTTTGAAGTTGTATTAATTGTAGAGGAAGGGTGTGGTGGTTTCACCATTTATGTAAGGGTTGTATGGGCCTGATTTCCATCAAATATTTTAGCTAACCTGGTGGTTTTGGAGACCTAATTGTGATTAGCTGCTGATGTTAGCTTAATCATGACTTATGTTTGTAGGTGAGCACCCAAAGCGAAAGGCTGAAATCGTGATGTGGTATTGGTCATAAATTAGAAGTTTATGTAAGGCTATTCGATTCTATATCCTTTTGGCATGAAATCTGCCACCTGAAATTAATATCAATGAAGTGATTCTCATAAGTTCTATTTCTAGAAAAGAAAGCATGGTGGCAGCGTACTATCTCCAAATAGCTAACAATATTTCTTTCCCCATTCTAAGTACATAGAACTACTTCATTATATGTTCACTACTCTATACTTGTGTAATTTCCCCTTGTGCTGTTATAGCAATGGTATTTGCAAAAGAAAGTTTAATGAATCCTTCTCCTAAGCCAATTGAAGTCAATTGTGCCATTAAGGTCTTAAAGTAAGGTGTTGATGTTTCATAGCTCCTTATGTCATTGTTACTGCCTCAAAGTATTGTTTTCATGTATTCCACTACTGTTTCGTAATTTCATGTCTCCAAGATGATTATGACCACCAAATCAACATCTCAAAGTGTTACGATTATCCAAAATAACATCTCAAAAGAGTTATGAACTGATTAACAATAATCTCAAAGATTAAAGAATCTAAGTGAAGAAATCTATTTAATTAAGGGTGGCAGCTCAGGGGCGAAAGCCTAGCATGGGCCGATCCCTATTGGTATAGAAGGGTGGCAGCTCAGGGGCGAAAGCCTAGCATGGGCCGATCCCAAGTTGTGTAATTATGAGGACCGCATCCCAGGGGTTAATACGCCTAGCATGGGTCATCCTCTTCTACCACTGATCAGCTGGTCACTTGTATCACATGCCCAACAAAGATTATAACATACAAAGAAGGTAAAGAAAAGAATCTAGCTTACTTGATTCCACAAGAGTAAGAAAAGGTGGTCTTCTCTCCTAATCTATGCACTCATATGTTGCTACTTGATTTCATTTGTGCCTTGTCTTACATATACTTTTTGCCTTACATATTCAGTACATTTTTCGTACTGACGTCCCATATTGGGGACGCTGCATTTCATGCTGCAGGCTCAGGTACTCCAGCTAGTAGACCTCCTCAGTAGAAGCACTCGAAATTCTGCTACTTTTGGTGAGCTCCAAGTTGATTCGAAGCTGTATTAAGTCCTTGGTAAATTCGTTTGGTATTGTATCGTAGTTAAGGGTAAGGCGGGGTCGGTCCCGACCTACTCTAGTCTTCTATCTTTTAGAGGCTTTGTAGACGTATGTGCATGGTTCAGTTGTGTCATAAGGAGTTGTGGCCTAAACGACCAAGTCTTGTATATAACTTTTGGATCTACTTACGTTGGTTTGTATCGCTGCATCCAAAGTTAACTTGTCTCAATTGTTATAGTATATGCTCAGTAAGAACAGGTTGTAGGTTGGTTCTCTCGGGCCTTTAGGGCATCGGGTGCCTGTCCGTCTTAATGGGTTTTGAGGCGTGACAGTTGGCACGAGAAATTACTATGGTTGTGGCAAGAGTGGTCACATGAACAGAGATTACCCTATGGTGAAAGATCAAGGAAGGGAAAATCCTCAAGCACAAGCAAGTGCCCCAAATCCGGATGCTCCTAAAAAGAATCGCTTTTATGCTCTCCAATACCGAGGTGATAAAAAGAGCTCATAGGATGTAATTACGGGTATGTTACAATTATTTTCCTTTAATGTATATGCTTTGCTTGATTCCAGAGATACATTGTCATTTGTGACCCCTCTTGTAGCCATGAAATTTGAAATACTACCCGACATATTAGACGACGCTTTTTTGGTTTCTACCTCAGTGGGTGATTCCGTGGTGGTTAGGAGAGTCTATAAAGGTTGTCCTATTTCCTTTCCCAAAAGATTTACATTAGTTGACTTGATTGAACATGATATAATAGATTTTGATGTTATATTGGGTATGGATTGGTTTCATGCTTTCTTTGCCTCTATTGATTGTAGGACAAGGGTAGTGAAATTTCAATTCCCAAATGAACCCATTTTTGAGTGGAAGGGAGGAAACTCAAATCCTAGGAATAAGATCATTTCGTGTCTAAAATCTTGCAAGTTTATTGCAAAGGTCTCTATCACAGAGTTAGAGTTAGGTATAATGAATTCGAAGTCCTTCCCTTAGAGTCGGTACCCCTTGTGAGGGAGTTTTCACAATTCTTCCCTGATGATCTTCCCGGAATCCCTCCCAAGCGGGAAATTGACTTTGGTATAGATATATTACCGGATACACAACCTATTTCAATCCCTCCTTATCGGATGGCCCCGGCCGAGTTGAATGAACTAAAGACTCAACTCAAGGACTTGCTAGATAAGGGTTTTATTCAACCAAGCATATCTCCATGGGGTGCCTCGGTATTTTTTGTAAAGAAGAAGAATGGTTCTTTGACAATGTGTATCGACTATCGTCAAATAAATAAAGTCACCATAAAATAAGTACCCGCTCCCTAGGATTGATGACTAATTCGATCAACTCTAAGGAGCTACCTACTTTTCTAAGATTGACTTGAGATCGGGTTATCACAAACTTAGAGTGAGGGAGATTGATATTCCGAAGACGGCATTTCGAACAAGATATGGTCACTTTGAATTCCAAGTTATGTCATTTGGTCTAACCAATGCCTTGGCAGCGTTCATGGACCTTATGAATCGATTTTTTAGAAAGTATCTTCATTTTATGTGATTGTCTTTGTTGATGATATTTTGATATACTCAAGGAGTGAGGATGATCATATGAGTCATTTGAGGATAGTTCGGCAACTTCTCAAGGATAACCAACTTTTCACTAAATTTAATAAAAGTGAATTTTGGTTGAGGTCGGTTGTGTTTCTTGGCCACATTGTCTCTAGTGAAGGGGCAGAGGTTAAATTGAGGAAGACGGGAGTGGTAAATAATTGGCAAAGACCTTTGAATCCTACCGACATGCGATGTTTTCTAGGGTTGGCCGGTTACTATAGGAGGTTTGTTGAAGGAATTTCGTCCATTGCATCATCATTAAAGACTTTGACCAAAAAGAAATCCAAGTTCGAATGGTCAGAACCATGTGAAGAGAGTTTCCAATTATTGAAAGATAGACTCACCTCAGCTCCGGTATTGACTTTATCAGAGGGCACCGAGGGGTTTGTGGTTTATTATGATGCCTCCCGAGAGGGTCTAGGGTGTGTGCTTATGCAACATGGCAAAGTAATAGCGTATGCCTCTAGGAAACTCTAGCCTCATGAGAAGAATTATCCAACTCATAACCTTGAACTTGCGGCCATGGTATTTGCATTGAAAATTTTGAGACATTATCTCTATGGGGTGCATGTTGATGTATTCACCGATCACAAGAGTTTACAATACGTGTTTACCCAAAAACATATTAACTTACGTCAAAGAAGATGGTTAGAACTTTTAAAGGACTATGACATGAGTGTCCTTTACCATACCGGAAAAGCTAATGTGGCAGTGGATGCCTTGAGTAGAGTGTCCATGGATAGTTTGACTCATGTGGAGGATGACAAGAAAAAGTTAGTGGAAGAGGTTCATAGGTTGGCTCATTTGGGTTTCCGAGTAGAAGACTCTCCAAATGGTGGTTTCATGGTTCGCCATAATTCCGAGTTGTCTTTAGTGGTTTGAGTGAAATCTAAGAAACACCTTGATCCTCTATTGATGGAGTTGGAAGTAAACGATCCTTAGTAAATCTAATGAGTCCTTCTCACAAGGAGAAGATGGTGTGCTTAGGCACCAAGGAAGATTGTGTGTACCGGATGTGTATGGTTTGAGGGAATTGATCATGGAAGAGGCTCATGGATCCTGATATACCATTCAACCAGGTTCCACAATTATGTACCGCGACTTAAGAGAAATTTATTAGCGGAATGGTATGAAATAGGATATAGCGGATTTTGTTGCTAAGTGTCCAAATTGATAACAAGTCAAGGCAGAGCATCAAAGGCCGGGTGGCCTAACCCAAAATATATACATTCCAACATGGAAGTGGGAGGATATTAAATGGACTTCATATTTGGGTTGCCTCGTACTCGAAGGGAACACGACTCGATATGGGTCAATGTCGATAGATTTACTAAGTTGGTACATTTGTTTCCCGTCAAAGTCACTTATTTGGCGGAAGACTATGCAAAATTGTACCTCAATGAAATAGTGAAGTTACATGGATCCTATTTATGCATCAATTCGGATAAAGGCACTCAATTTACCTCCCATTTTTAAAAAAGCTTTCCAATGTGGGATTTGTAGGAAGTTGAAGCTTAGAACTCCTTTTTCTTCCCAATCATTGACTTCAAGGGTAATTGGGATGAACACTTACCTTTGATAGTGTTATCCTACAACAATAGCTACCATTTGACTATCTCTATGGAACTCTTCGAGGAACTTTATGGAGGAGGTGTAGATCCCTGGTTGGGTGGTATGAGGTAGGTGAGTTTGCTCTACTTTGTCCTTATTTGGTTAATGAAGCCCTCGAGAAGGTTCACGTTATAAAGGATAGGCTAAAAACTCCTCAAAGTCGGCAAAAATCTTATGCCGACAATAGAAAGAGGGACCTTGAATTCGAAGTAGCAGATTTGGTCTATTCAAAAATTTCACCCATGAAAGGGGTGATGAAGTTCAGAAATAAAGGGAAACTTAGTCCCCGAAATGTGGGTCCGTATGAAATTTTGAAATGAGTCGGGAGTGTGTCCTATGAGTTGAAATTGCCCAATGAGTTTTCCATGATTCACCCGGTATTTCATGTTTCCATGCTCAAAATGTTTATAGGGGACCCGGTTTCCATTCTTCCTCTAGAAGGTTTAGCGATAAAAGAGGACCTTTCTTACTAGAGGTCTCGGTTGAGATATTGGACCTTCAAGTTATGAAATTGAGGAATAAGGAGTTTGTCACCATAAAAGTTCGATGGAGGAACCACCTTGTTGAGGGAGCTACATGGAAGGTCGAGGCAGACATGAAGTCCCGCTATCCTCACCTTTTCCCTCTTACTCCTACCCAAGGCTAAGGTCAGTAGTTAACTCATATGATTATCTTAAATAATGTTAAACTTATCATGCTTTTCTAATATGTGCATATTATAGTAGAAATTCATGCATAAGTTGAGTTTTCATGAAACATGTTTCTTATGGTTTGCTTTCACTTAAGTATGTGTGGTGCTATATGTATTCATAAAAATTGTATTGAGTATGCTTGATGTTGTTATGATAAGAAATCATCATGTAAAAATCTTGAGGTTCAAAATGAGCTCATATTGAAATGGAGAAGCCAATTCCTTCTAATATGATGTAAAAAGATTGAGCTCTTATATTTATTATGTTGTGGATTAGTTCCTATGCGTTAATGCTATGATTATATGCAGAAAAGAGTGTATAATTCCTCCAATGATATGTGACTTATTTGATATATATTGTTGTTGGTGGGCTGCTAGTCTTCAGTCTCTTCTTCCTATAAAGGTCTAAAGGTGTCATTCGGGGATGAATGTTCCTAATGGTGGAGTATTGACACACCCCGGAAATTCTATGACCTAGAGTAGAGCTTCACAAAATAACTAATGATGATTTTAGAACTAAATAAATGTAATAACCTTGTCTAAGAAGTGTTAGAACCAAAATACTAAGAAACGACCTTGATGTCCGGAAACTAGCGAAATTGAACTAGTGAACGTCCTTAAGTTTTCGGAAGGTTTGGAAGTGTTGTTTGAAATCTAAAACTTGTAAAAAGGCTTTATATAGGTTAAATAATTAATTAATATATATATATATATATATATATATATATATATATATATATATAGGGTTAAAACGTCCAAGTCCGACCCCCCAAGGGTCGCCTGAGAGGTCCACAAAGGTACCCCACTTTGGACCAAGCAAGCTGCCGAGAGGCAGCAAATTTTGTGCATGGAGGGAGCCAGTCCGCGTCCCGGACATGGCACACCCAACGCCAAAAATTTGGTCTGCAACGCGAACACATCGCAGAATCTTCTGTTTCAAAAATTATTTTTGGAAATCTTGTGGGAATAGCTCTGCGGCGCGGACTTATTCCCCGACGAAAAATCTGAAATTTGAATTGGAGTTTGACTTCAATAAATGGTCAACTTATGTGAGGGGTGTTTTGGGTACTTTAGGGGAGGATTATATATTGATTTTCCATCAATTTCCGTCACAATCACTCAATCAAATCAAAACCCCAAAATAAATCACAAAAGCTCTCCCTTTTCTCTACATTCTCTCTCTACTCATCCCCCATTAAAGAAGCTTTGAAACTTGAAGAAGAACACCGAATCCCTCAAGTTTCTACTCAATTTCGTAGTGATTCATCTTTAAGGTATCATTTTTTCACTCTTGGGATTCTTTTCCTCAAGAGGTCCCTCCAAAAGATGATTTCTAAATCCCCCAAATCTAGGGTTTTCTACTACACATGGGTCTTCTTTGAAAAACGAAATTATGAATCAATTGAGATGAATTATGTTGTGTAAGAAAATAATTATGGTTAATTGATGATTTCCTATGAGATTTTCCTAGACCCATGTCCCTCCCCCAATTTCACGAAAACCTTGAATTGATATGGTGAATTGTGAAGATCGTGAACATGTAGATTGACTACATTTTTGTTAATTATTGCTTCTTGAATTAACCTTTTTTTTAATGTAATTTGTTATGTATTGTTGAAAATTGAATTATGAAGGTTCTTGGAAGGGACGAGGAAGGTATGTTGATTAGTTCTTCTTGAATTCAATTTTAAATTAAGAGGTCCTTATATAGTAATGCTTCTATGTCTAATGTGTGGTTAGTATGTGATGCTAGATATTCCTCATCCTTTACCCTAAGACATTGAATTAGAGATGAATTATGTATGCATGTTATAATACGAATATTATACGATTGCAAGTAGTTACTCATGATTATAATAAAGTTAAGTGAAAGGTTTATTGACATGTGAATTGGTGTCTAAAGAGAAAGGATTGTTCTCACTTATGATAACCTGTGTGCTAATATAATAAGATGTTTACTTAGGGGTCTAGAGGAGGCTAATATGAACTTGTATGATGAAATAATATGATTACAAAATGGAATAATTGCTTAGCACCGAAAGGGCATGTAAATGAGATGGAGGTCTCACGTTAGTAAGCCCTCCCTCCCACATGCGTTTATTCACGTTAGTAAGTACGGATTCCCAAGATATTTGTTGTCTCGTGAGATGGAAACCTTCACGTTCATTAAGCCAAGGTCTCTAGCAACAATCTCCTTGACCCTTAACTATGTGCCCACATAGGACTCTAGCTTAGTGGTTCCACCTATACAGCTATGTATGAATGGTTGGACCTTAGGCAAGTGTTAACCCTCTCTTTTCGGTGTGGGAGTAGAACACCAGATTCCATGTAGCTCACATGGTCTCATGTCGGTTATTGCACTTATTTACCTAATGTAAAATTAAATGAACAAGTTAAGTATGTCTACTCTTATTAGGGTTGTCATAATGGCTAATACATAGTGTGAGGGAGGGTATGGGATTTCATTTACACATTACGCATGTGGGATCGTAAACGATGGTTCTAGTAGTGTTCTTATGATTATGATTATGATTATGTTGATAATCTATGAGTAGTATTGATGTATGAGATATGTTATGAAAGTATGAGAATATGTTATAAGTATGAAGTGGGTTGCTAAATGTGATACTTAGCTTTGGATTAGGTTATTGGGCTTTATCCTTGGCATTGCAAAAGTGTTTCATGGGTTTTTTACTTGGTTTGGCTGATATTATGTTGAATTGACTTACTATGCTTATATATGTGTACATGTTGAGTTAAATTGAAAGAAAGAATGATTTTGACTAAAATGTCTTTTTCTCATGCATTGGTGATTTTTATGCATAGAAGCCATACTTAGTATATATGGTTCGTACTAACCCATATGTTCTCTCTTTTCCCGAAACATTTTAGGTTCGGGCCATTTAGGAGATTCGTGGCTATTGGAGAAGAAGACTTGGATCTTTCTCAAGTCAATTGGTGAGTCCTCATGAGTTTCGAGGATAGATCCACTCATCAAGCCTTATTAGTTTTGCTATGTTTTGAGACAATTATTCCATTCTCATATTGAGACTTCTTTGTAGCCTATATTTCCATATTGTAATATACTAAGGGCTATGCCCAAACTATTGTTATTATCTTTTTAGATGGTTAAATATGAGACTAACTATTAGACTATGTTGTTGTTAAATGTTAAGTGAGAAGCCTATGTAAGCTTCATAAGCGAAGGGTCTATATAAACCCTATATACGAGATACGAGAAGTCTAAGTATACTTCGCTATATAGAAAAGTTTAAATTTTCACAATATATTTACCTATGATATGTGATGACGAATGCTAAGGGATTGTCTAAGTCCTCTTCGAGGACAAAGGCACCGGTTATGCCTAGGGGTAATTTGGGTCATAACACTTTTTGACCTATGATATGTTATGACGAATGGTAAGGGCTTGTCTAAGTGCTCTCCAAAGAAGATGACATCGATTATATCTAGGGGTGCTCTCTGGTCGTGACAAACTTTGTATCAGAGCATGAGGTTGAAGTAATCTTAGGATTGATTTCTCATTGAACAACATATACGTAGAGTCTTGTTCATGTGTGTAAAGCGCGCCACACGTATGAATGAGAGGCTATGCGAAGTTCATGAATTCTCACTTATTGGTAATTTTGAAAGTCGTGCCTCAAGAGTGGTAACTCTATATGTCCTTTTCTTGTAATACTTTTCATGTTGATATAATAGATGATTACGAGACGGGCAGCCTCAAGGAGAGTGGAGTAAGATTTGGCTAATGCGGAAGTTCCTTCTAATGCAACCAAGCTCCTCCACAAGGCAATCAAGCTTCTTCGCAAGAACAAGATCCATTCATTCCTCCACCTATGATGGATGGAGTGATAAGATCGGCATTTGTGATTTTAGCTCAAGCTATTACTACCAAGCCAAAGCGGTAGCAACTCAAGCTCAATCCATGACGTATCAAGCAAACCGGGAGGTTGGACCCCGTGTTCAAGAAAATGCTTGCACTATGGCTTCTCGCTTGAAGGGTTTCACAAGGATGAACCCTCCAATGTTCGTTGGGTCTAGATGGATGAAGACCCCCAAGCTTTCCTTGATGAGATCTACAAGATGTTGTATGCTATGGGATTGAGTGCTAATGAAAATGCCAAGCTAGCCTCCTATAAACTTAAGGATGTGGCTCAAACTTTGTAAACCCAATGAAGACACAATAAGGCTTTGAGAGCGGGTCCTATAAATTGGGAGGTGTTTAGAAGGGCTTGTCTGGATAGGTTCTTCCCAAGGTAGAAAATGGAGGATAAAGTTGAATAATTCATCAACCTTTCATCAACCTTCTCCAAGGAGATATGACTGTCCAAGAGTACTCCTTGAAGTTCACTAAATTGTCCAAATATGCACCTTCCTTGGTGTCTAACCCAAGGGTTGAGATGAGTCGCTTTGTTATGGGAGTGTCCAAAGATTTAATTAAAGAGTGTCGTTCGGCGATGCTCCATGAAAACATTTACATTTCTAGGTTTATGGTGCATGCTCAACAAGTCGAGGAGACTAGACTCAAGAGGATGAATAGGGAGTTTAAGAGGGCCAAGTCTTTTGAGTGAGGTACTTCCAAGGGTTGGATTGAAATTCAAAACAAGCCTATGTTCAATAATAGGGTTTCCTACCAAGTTTCTTCCAATTTCTCGAAGGCTAACAAGGATAAGGTTTCTAACCCTATGTACTAAAAGGGAAGAAGCGGGAATTCACCTAGCAAGAAACCTACTTGTTCCAATTGTGGAAAGAAGCATTGGGGTGAGTGTCTTGTTGGGACGGAAAATTTAATTGGGTGTGGAAAGAGTGGCCATAAGGTTAAGGATTGCCCTAATGTGAGGATTTAAGAGAAGGGGAATAGTCAAGCTCAAGCAAGCGGCACTAGTTCCAATTGTCAAAAAAGGAACCACTTCTATGCTCTCCGCTCTAGGGGTGAACAAGAGAAATCTCCAGATATGGTCACAGCTATGTTACAAGTCTTCTCTATTTATGTTTATGCTTTACTAGATCCCGGTGCTACTTTATCATTTGTAACTCCTCTAGTATATACAAATTTTGATGTTCTACATGATGTGTTGATTGAACCTTTTAGGGTTATTACCCCGGTGGGTGACTCCGTTGTGGCTAGAAGAGTCTTTAGGATTTGCCCTATATCTTTTCCCAATAGAGTTACATGGCTGGATTTGGTAGAACTTGATAAGGTTGCATGTTTTTTTGCTTCCATTGATTGTCGAACAAGGGTAGTTAAGTTCAATTTTCCTAATGAACCCGTCATAGAGTGGAAGGTGGAAAATTCTATTCCTAGAGGTAGTATCATTTGTTGTGTCACGGCTGGGGAGCACCCCCTAGACTTAACCAACGTCGTCATCCTCGGAGATGACTAATACAAGCCTTTTACATTCGTCATTACATATCATAGGTTAAAAATGCGGAAGAATTAAAACTTTTCATATATATCTATATAGTGAGGTTTACATAGACCTCTCGCATACTACACATGGAGTGTACATAGACTCCTCAGATAGGAAGCTTACATAGGCTTCTCGTTTAGATAACATAATCGATACATTCAAATTAGTCTAATAATTTGTCTGATATTGAACCATCTAAAATGAGTACAAATGTTGGACATAGACGATACAAAGTCAATATGCCATTATAGGCCTACATCAATATTCAAATGATAATGGAATAAACAATGTCTTTATGACAATAAAACTTCAAATTTAGAGAATAAAAAAGGTAACATCCTTGAACACGAGGACCTACCAACACTTGGAGAAAAGTGTCCAAGTCTTCTTCAATCTGCATTATAGGAACTCAATGGTCGGAACCTACATAATTTTAGAAAACATAGATATATGGGTTAGTACACCACTTGTACTAAGTATTGAAACATATGCACAGATGATCTTAGAAATCATGCATAAAGGGATATTTTGTTCAAAAGCATGCTACGTTAATTTCATAAGCCTTATGCACAACAAAGAACACATATAAACCAATGACCACATATTCCTTAAGACAAGACCATATACAACATAAGACCAACATTATCAATAAAGTCAAGTCGACATGAATAGTGGCATATCAGGAGTATATCACCGAAGCAACTCCAACATAATGTTATAAAAACAATGCATGTACAATAATTCATAACACCACAACATATAAAACACGCTTACTCACAACCCATTACCAAGCTTACAAGTGCAATTATCAAGTGAAGTCCCATAACCCCACACAACATACTAAACCAAACAAAGGATCAAAAGAAATATGTAACTTCACATAACATAACATCATGAGTAGTCATCATCATATTTACCAATCTAGGCCAATAACATATTCATGAGTGAAACTAACATCATATAGAATTTTCACATGTAAAGTCATCATATATATTTCATACATATCATAATTACATAAGAACAACCTCCTAGGACTTCCCTCAAGGCAAACTAGTGCATTGTATAGGTAGAGTCCCATACCCCTACCTAGACTAAGTTAAACCCCTTAAGTTACCCAAGATAGTGTTCACTTATTACTTCATTTTACATTTGGGAACAATTGCCTTAACCGACATAGATCACATGAGCTTAATGTGGAATCCGGTGTCATGAAACCCTACACCAAAAGAAGGTGGTCTACTTTCCAAGGTAGTACCGAATATGAATATAGCATTCTAGGTGGATCCACTAGCTAGAATTCCTATGGGGGCAACATATTTCAAGAACTAGTGGACATGTTTGAGACCCTCTTTATGCATAATTGCATTGAAATGTCTTTAATCTTTTATTAATCATCATAACTTAGTATAGTCCATAGGAGACTAAACCTTGTATATCATATCATTAGCTCATTAGGTATTGCATGAGAACTTCATTTCAATACAACCTTCATAAGTGAGATTAACACATTATCAATATCATATCATAGTAAGGCACATAGTGATTCACAATCAACCTTATTTCTTCATACCTTAATCATAATCTCACAATTCACATATTCAAGACATTTCAATTACATTCAGCATACCATCACCTACTTAGTCTAATCAAACTTTATACTTCAATTGAGTATTATCATCAAGTCTAAGCCATCACAATTTAAGTATGGATTTAAGATCATAAGTCTTACCAATTCATCTTCACAAGCCTTGTTCCATTGTCTTAACATCAACAAACCATATTCATCAATTAATAGACTTAACAACATGATATAATAGTAATCAACACAATAACTAAGTCAATTGCATTATCACTAACCAATTCAACATCAATTCATAACCTAGGGTTAGGGATATAGGGTCAATTCATGATCTCTTACATAGAATTTGGTCTTACATCAAGACCTACCCTTATTCCCCAATAATAAATCATAATTCATCCATAATAATAAAAAAATCAAGAAGAATACAATTTGAAAGATCAATTTAGGATTAAGAAGTAAACCCATGTTTTTATCAACTTTTGGAAATCAATTTGAAGGAACCTCTTGGGGAAATGAGTCCCAAGAGTGAATACTTTCCATACCTTAAATATCCATGAAGATTGATGGAGAGAATTTTAATTCTTTCAACCCTAATGCCCTTTGACCTTGTTCATCAATGGTGTTCTTTGGGGAGAGAGAAAGTAGAGAAAATGATGTGGATTTTGAGTTTGGGAATTGAAGTGTGTTGGGTTAGTTTAATGAGTGTTATACCTTTTATAGTCCCCTAACTAACTTAATCAAACACCCCCTAACCCTTAATTAACCTACAAACCAATTAACTTATTAAATTACTTAATTAAAAACTTAACAGTGAAAATAGACCTTCCTACCGAACTTCATTGAATTCAGACTCTTAAAACCCCATGAAACATGCCAAGGCACACTAAACTATATTTCACTAGTCCCTAGACGTCATGGACGTTTCTTGACATTTTGACTCTAAAACATCCTAAATGTTTCAAATACATTATTTTTGGTCTTAAAATGTGTTAAAAGTACTAGTTCATCATGTGAGTCTCTAGATTAGGTCATGGACTTTCAGAGTGTTACATTATCCCCCCCTCAGGAACATTCATCCCCGAATGACACTAAACTCTTTTGAAGGGAAAAGATAGACTAAATACAAGAAGCCCAACCAACAACACTGTAAGAACCCGAAAATAACCATGCTAAGTAATGCCTAACGTACCTAGAATGCCTAGATTAAACGGGGTTCACACGGATTGATGTGCGTGGAACCAGACCTCTGAACCTATGCACCATCCAAGCCAACCAACTTGGTGAGTTAGTTGAGCTAGGCAAGTTTGGGTCCAGCCATGTAGGGCACATGAATATTAAGATTCACCCGGATGAATCTTAACCGGACTTGAAAGGGGTAATCTTAAGTTTGGAGGGTCTAGGGGTAAAATGGTGTTTTCCAGGCTAAGGGTAGTATTGTAATTACCTTAGAGATTTAATTAATTAATTAATTAATGTGAGTAATGGACAATTCGGGTAGGGTTGACCCAAATTTGACCTTTTTCGCGAGTTAAGCTTTTCGATCCTAGGTGGAAGCAATGTTAAATCTAATTAATTTATATTAATTATCTTATTAAAGTAAGGGCATGATTAGTCATTTCACCAAAGCCTTTAAAAAATCAGATTTTTAATAATAAATGGCAAGGAGTCCTAGTTTGACTAAGTCTTCAACTAAAACTCCTACTCCTACACTTACTCCCATCTCTCTCCACTCTCATTCTCACGTCTCTCCATACTCTTTCTCACGCTCATCATCAGAAAAAAGAACAAAAAAAAATTAAAGTTCATCACTCTTGAAGAACTTGTACACTAAACCTTAAAAGAAAAACTACACTAAAAATGAAAAGCGAAATCATTTTTTAAACGGTTTCCGCTTGAGTTTTTGTTGGAGAAGCATTTCTTTTTCGTAGGAGTTGGCAGCACTTGAGATCAGGTTTGAAAAGTGTTAAACGACGAAAAAGGTATGGGTTTTCTTCCTCTTGGTCCCTTTCCCAAGCGACCCCTAAGATTCAGTCGAATTTTAATCCGAAAATTAGGAATGTTCCCCTTTGCATGTCCTTATCACTGCCTCCCATCGATTGTTGTAGGTTGGGTATGATTGCTGGTAGAATTTAGGAATGTAAAGTTTTTTCGTGATGATTATGTTCATGTATGTATGTTCGGAATTATGTGATGATAAACGTGTGCAAAATTTGTGTGCAGCCATGTTCTTGGGCATGGTTTGGAGCATGAAAATTGCATGTTAAAACCTTGTGTTTTTGTATAAAATTACTTGGAAATAATGCATATAATAATGTACGAAATGACTAAAGAATTTACCATAAAAATCCAATGTATACATGTTGAGAAAAAGTGGATTGAAAGGATGACCAAATTTACAGAAATCTGGAAATTGGTCTCGGCATGGGCAGTGTGGAGGAGTTTCATACTTTTTTTTTTAAGAGGTGAGGTCATTAGGGATTGAACCCAAGACCTCACCACATCCAAGCTACTGAAAAATTCAAGAATAAAATTGAGGTAAGGGGGATTCGAAATGGGGTGAGGCTCAAGTTGAGAAATGAAAGAGGGAAAAATAACTAAAATGAGGTGTGTGGGGATTGCCCACAACCTCTCGGATAGGTGAGGGAGTTAGGAGAAAAATTAAAGAATAATAAAATGAGGTTATGGGGGATCGATCCCACATCCTCTTGGTCTCAAACGAAAAAGAGAGGAAAGAAAAGAAAGAAAAAGAAGTGGAGGCGTTGGGGCTCGACCTCGGGTCCCCAAGCTGAAATTTTTAAATCAAAATTTAATATAAGACTAAGGGGTCGTTTGGTACAAATATTAATAATGCAGGGATTAGTAATGCTGGGATTAGTAATGCATGGATTAATAGTGCAGGGATTAGTAATACATGGATTAATTTTATCAAGTGTTTGGTTCATTGTTTTCGACCTCATCTTGTGTTTGGATTAAAACTTTATAAAAAACTTCTTTCCAATTATACCCTTAAATTCTTATGCAATTGGGTTAAGGTAAATAATTGCCGGCCAATATTTGTTTATGACCTTCTAACTAGCTAAGAAAAGAACAATTTTATCGTCATGTTAGCCTTTTTTTCCTTAAATTATTTGAGGATAAATAATTGTCATCTTATTAAATTGATCACTTACAAATGTCAATTTTCAATTTAAAAAAAGATAAACTATTAACTTTTAAAATTGAAAAGACGATAAACAATAGTAAAATTGAATAAACCATCTATATTTACGCATAAAATTGCAAGTTGTAATTTTTGTATGTATTCAATGTTATAAATTGTTGAAAATACAAAATATTAGAAAACCGCACAAACATCTAATTATTTGTTTATTTTCTTGATTTTATGTTTTATGATTGTGCTAGTAAATTTATTTAAATAAATTAGGTTACAAATTATTTAGAGAGTTAAATAATTTGTAAGCTAATTTATTTAAATAAATTTACTTGCACAACCATAAAACATAAAATCAAGAAAATAAACAAATAAAAAAATGTTTTGAGGGATATTTTTGTCTTTAGTAGACTTATCCCATGGTATTATATCCCATGTATTGCTAATACCTCCAAATAGAAGGTACTAGTAATACATCATATAGTACCATGTAGGAGGTATAACTAATCCATGGATTAGTTATACATAGACCTAATTTCCTACCAAACGTAGTAATAAATAATACCATCTATAATACATGGACTATTTGTTTTAATGCGGCCTACCAAACGACCCCTAAGTGTTGCTCAAGGGATTTGAAATCGGTTTCCCTTGCCCAACTCCGTATTGATACATAAGTCTTACGTGAATAAATATTTAGTGAATGCTTCCCATAGGGATTGAACTCGAGACCTTGGCGTACTTAAATGATGCATAAGTCTTGTACCACATAATCTTGGGTAAGTATGAGTCACTTAGACAAATTATGAATGAAGCCTCATGGCTTATACGTATGGGTTCATAAGTCCAGCGTACGTTTAAAAATAAGTGAACCTAAGATGTATATGATGAAATGATGTGATCCCAAGAGGGTTAAGTAAGAATTTGAAATACACTAAAAGGCCAAGTGCAATGGCATATGATGAAACGAACATTCACATAATGGGGTGAGTAATTATGAAGACCTAATATGCTAAAGTTAATGAATGTGGTGACAACATGATAAGACGCTAATATGAAAGACGAGATCAATCTCAAATCAGCCTAACAAGTGTTACCAAATATCGTACTCACATATGAGAGTGTAAAACTAATAAAGAGACCAGTCTCTAAGAAACACTCTAATGAAAGTATTGATATTAATACACACATAATACTAATGATGATATGAGAAATCATCTAATGAGCAATGATGCCCTCATGCTAGAAGCCAGCTTCTATGATGTGTGAGATGAATGTAATGGAACTTTATACGGAGCACGGATAGGCTAGCTATAAGTCGCGATTCCTTCTTTAGGGAAGGCAGAGGTTCGTGTAAATCTCATGAGATGAGACTGTCTGTTTAGGCGGGTATGGGTATCCTTATATCTCCTAGTCTTTGAACCTATGCAGCCAACATAGGGTTCTAGCAGGGTTCAATTCCCTATATACGCTAGCATGTTTTTGTTTCACTTTGGCCGATGATTCCACCTCTTTTCGATGTGGGGTAGACACTAGATTTCATGGAGCTCACATGATCTATGTCGGTTAAATTTAAAGTTCCTAAAGAAAGAATGAGGCCAACCTCATGTAATGCACACTATGAAATGAATGAAACCAAAGGTGTTTGGATAGGACAATCAAGAGGTGAACTAGACTCAAGTAATGACACTAGGTCATTCTTAGTCATTGCACAGTGAACCGTAAGAGAGTCCTAAACACCTAGGTATATAAATGAATGAAAAATAAAGTACGTACGAAAGAATGAAGCAGACTCTATGTTTGCTAAAGAAGGCTCCCTAATTGAGGTTCCATATGTTGAGCCCTTACTTGGGAAGTCCTAATGTTAAGTCCGTGATTCCATGGTATCACGGTATACGAACAAATGATATATGATATATGTTTGTGCTAAATGAAGTATGTTATGTGCTGTTTGCAATATGAAAAGAATGATGATGCATGTTACTCTCATAGCATGACTTTCCTAATCTTATTTGGCAAGTCCAACTAACTTGGCTTTCCATAACTCATATCGTTAGGAAAGAGCCCTTCTTAATCATGCATGTCCTTGGTGTGTACTTGCATACACCCATAGTTAGTACATGTGTGTACGAATCCCATACAATCCTTTACTTTTAGGTGTAGGTGCAGGTGGACGCTAGAGCTTACGTTTCATGACCCAGATTCTGGAATCCGGATCGCAACCGACGTCGTTGACCTCTCAGAGGTCGCAGACAAGCCTCACCTTGCATTCATCACATTCTTCTAGTTAAATTTGCGAAAAATTTATAACTTTTTATATGTATGAAGTATACATAGACTTCATATAATTATTAACTAGATACATTATATACTAAGCTTAACATTAGAGAACAACCATCTAACATAAAGAATCAATTCGAAACTGAAGATGAATATATCATAAATAGTTTGCCAAACACAGCCTTATTACAAAGCTTTGAAATGAAGGTACAAAAGAAAATATAGGGACAACATCCACTACCTATGTCTAAAACTAAGGCTAGACTAAATCTGTAGTATCCTCGAAATCATGAGGACCTACCAATTGGTTTGGAGAAACGCTGAAGTCCAAACCGCTGCAAGTGTCGTCAACCTGTCATTTGACCTGCACCTATAAAAATAGTAAATAGTAGGGGTTTAGTACACCACTTGTACTAAGTATGGGTATATGCCCACATACACATAAAGATATGCATGATCAATGAAAGCTCTTCCTAAGCAATATGCCATTTCTGGAAAGTCTAGTCATTAGACTTTCCTAATTCGTTAGTTGTGAATTGTGGTATGAATAAGATGTATTTTAATGAATTCAAAGCACACTACTCATTTACTATATGATTACAAGACATTAGTATCATCAACATAATTTTAGAACCACTCGGGCGAAGATTTAAATTTTTGATCCTCTAAACCCGAGAGCTCCTCTTTGTACACTTAGATTTTTTTTCAGTCTTTTTCTTCCTCTTGTTTTATAGTTCAATAACTCTTTTGGTCCTATGTTTTACTTACAAGTGCAATGATTCATTGTAGTCTCATACCCACAATGAATCAAGTAAGTAATTCAAGAGATTAAGGAAATGCCTTAACTACAATTTGGGGCATGAATATACTTATAAGTCAATACTTATTGACTATACTCATTCTTTAGTTGATTGCATAATGTGCATAGATCTTGGGGAATATCATTAAAGCTTATGAACTTGCTTACTTTGGGCATGAATTTTTTATAAACCAATCTTTAGTGACTATTCCTATTATTGTATTATTGGCCTAATGTAAGAAGTCATTATAAGCCAATCTTATTTGGCTAATATCTTTTGCCATTTATATAAAATCATTATAAGCCAATTTATTTGGCTTTATCATTTTCATAACATGAGGATTCATTATTATTTATGCCCTTTACTTATTGAAAACTTTATTAGACACGATTTGACTATCCTTACAACAAGTTATTCATTACATCAAGTCATCATTACATTTCATAAGCCATTCTCTATTGGTTATGCCATTGATTTCATTACTTTCATGTTTTATATATTATATATTTCATATACACGAGACCTTGGAATCGTTGAAATAGCATTAAGACATCTCAACTGAGGACCCAACATATGGGACCTCAACCCGAGGGCCTTCTTTAGCAAACACAGAGTCTTCTTCATTCATTCATTCGTACTTCACATTATTCATTTTATTCATTCGTAGGCTGATGTAAACACCAGCTATACCTAGGATGAAGTTTAAGACTCTCATCGGGATCATGAAGTGCAATGACCAAGAATGACCTAATGTCATTACTTGAATCTGATTTCACCTCTTGATTGTCTTACCAAAACACCTTCAGTATCGTTCATTTCATTATCTTTCATACTTTGAGGAACTCCAACCTTAACCGACATAGATCATGTGAGCATCATGAAATCCGGTGTCTTCCCCACACCGAAAAGAGGTGGAGTCACTGGCCAAGGTGAAACCAAAACATGCTAGCGTATATAGTGAATTAAACCCTGCTAGATCCCTATATTGGCAGCATAGGTTCAAAGACTAGGAGATATAAGAAGACCCATACCCGGCATGCCGGACAGTCTCATCTCATGAGAGTTATGTGAAGCTCCGCCCTTTCCGAAGGAAGGTATCACCGCTCATAGCTAGCCTATCGGTGCTCAGTATAAAGTTCCATTACATTGAACTCATACATCATGGAAGCTGGCTTCTAGCATGAGGACATCATAGCTCATTAGATGATTTCACATCTCATCATTAGTATTAAGTGTGAACTGTCCTTACAGTTACATATAGAGTATGATTGAGACTTATTTACTCCTTTGATGACTTGTCATCCTTACTTTACATTGATGAAATGTGAATTGTCCTTACATATCATCCTTACTTTACATTGATGAATGTGAATTGTCCTTACATATTATCCTTACTTTACATTGATGAATGTGAATTTTCCTTACATATCATCCTTACTTTACATTGATGAATGTGAATTGTCCTTACATATCATCCTTAGGTGTTAATGAGACTAGTCTCACACATTCTAACACGTTCATTCGTGAGTATTCTTTTAACAAATTATCTTTGGTGTAAGTAAGACTTGTCTCACTTCCTTTAACACCCCATTCTGGTCACTTACTTAATTTAGACCCCTTTAGTTATGTTATAACTCACGCTACTTACTTACTTTAGTGTAGTAGCTTCATATCACCGTTTATGAACGATGAGCACTTCATTCAATGAGTTTCATGTGTTCATAGTTCATTCTTGTGTAGCATGTTGGGAGTTGTCCCAATGAATGCCATGCCCTTGGTTATGGATTCATTGATATTACTTTAGAAGTGCTTAATATATATTTGATACTCTTGCTACACAAGAATTGACATAAGATTAGTATTGACTCAAGATTTGGGATGTTAGACTAACAAATTCATTCTTTTTGGCATAAGACAATTTTTACGTATGTTAATATTTAAATTGCCATATGTATGAACCATTAGCCAATATTTTAATCATTTACATAAGTTCCTATCCATTAGCATATATTCATTTTGACCAAATAGAGTTGGCCAACTTTATTGGAACCAGATTGCCAATTTATTAAAGATATGATTTCATAGATGTCTTTGAGCCAATTCTTAGTTTATGGCTTTTAGTGTCACGTTTTAAGAACATATTGGACAACATCATATTAACATTTGATGGCTTTAGCATCTTCGTAACATCACAACAACAACAATTCAACATTTAGCCAAAGGCACATAATTCACTTAACACATCACAGACTTATCTTAGCATATTATCGATCCTTAATTATGATGATAAGATTAACTTTACGGAATTACAAGTTCATAAGTTCATTCAATACTAATAATTCAAGAACAATACATGTTAAGAACAGCCAGAACCAAATACCAACAACATGATCTCTAACCTATTCAACATTGATATCGAAAAGGATAATAGGAAAGGGAAGTTCGACGAGAACGACGGGAACAACCCTAGTTTTCAAGATCTTCTGAATCGTTCGAAGGAAAATAATCTTGGAGAACAAATTAGAGGAGAGAAACCCATACCTTAATTATAACTTAATCTACGAAGATCATCTTGAACGAAAACTTGGAGAAACCTTGAAATCGCCTAGGAGAATCGATGGAATTTTCTGCCTTTTTCTTGCGTTTGTTGCTTGCTGTTTTTGCGTTGCCTTTTCTATGAGTTTCAACGTAATTTTTAGGTTTAAGAACTGATCTTGAATTATAAAACTTAGGTTTAATAAGTTAATTTCATAAACTAATTAACCAATTACAAAAATGCCCCTCCTAAGTTGACTAAACATAGGAGAACATAACACTTAGTCAAATCTGGAAATTGGTGTTGACTATGGTTTTGGTCAATATTTTGAATTTATATTAATTAATTAAATCCCTAATTCAATTACTTTAGGTACCTAGGGTAAGTACTAAAGTACCCCTAAGTCATTGGAACCAAAATTAACCCTTTTGGACCATCCTAGGTTAAGTACTAGGATGTTTCTTGAGTTGTACTAGGTTAGTGTAAGAATTTCGTTTTGATCATTTTAACTAATTAATTAAATTGATAATTTAATTAATTAGGTGACCTAATGTAATTACTAAAGTACCCTTAAGTCGTTAGGACCATAACCAATCCTTTGAACCATCCTAGGTTAGGTACTAGGTTATCTTTTTCTTGTTTTAACCGAAATCAGGAAATTGCTTTGTCATTTCAGTTTTGCCCCTTTAAATTAATTAATTAAGTTGATCAATTAATTAATTAAGTAGCCTAGGGTAATTACTAAAGTACCCTTAAGTATTTAGGATCTTAACTAACTCTTTGGACCATCCTAGGTTAGGTACTAGGTTGTCCCTTTCTTGTCTTAACCGAAATCTGAAAATTTCCTTTTTAGTTTCTGTCTTAGCCCTTTTAAATTAATTAATTAATTTGCTAAATTAATTAATTAGGTAACCTATGAGAATTACTAAAGTACCCCTAAGTTGTTAGGACCATAACTAACCTTTTGGACCACCCTAGGCTAGGTACTAGGTTGTCTCTTTAACTAGTACTAGGTTAGTGTCAACCCAGTTTTGGTCCTAGGTTGTCGGGTGCACTAATTAGTTTATTTCGTTTGGTACTAGGTTATTTAGCTATTTAGGGCAGTAGGTTAGAGTCTAGAATTGATTAGGAAGTTAGGCCCCACATGGAGTGGTCCCTTGCACACGTTTTTCCCCCTAACTACCCTAACCGAATTCGATTAGAGTGGTCCCCTCCTTTGGCAGCTTCTTTACATGTCTTTCACATGTGATTGCACATGTATTGGTTGTACTTTCCTAACTAACTATTATTTATGGTTCCTTTGGGAATGTTTACTTATTGTCCCAAGGACCCTCACTATGTCCTTGGGCACTGCTTAATTTACATGATCATTTTAAATGGTCATGTGGAATGGTGCTAGGCTTGACACTTGGATGCCTAGTAATTCATATGTTTTGTTGAGATATCATTTTTATTTAGCTTAGGGTCTTCATTGCAGGTACATTTATTGAACATCAATCTTGGATTGGGGTATGACAACCCTAAAAGTATATTTCTTATTCGTATATAGAAAATTGGCTAATATCCCTTAGCCAATTTTTCTATACTGTGCCCAATATTTCGAAATATTGGGCATTGGGGTGCCTATGTACCCCTAATACGCTATCCTAAGGTCATACTGGGCTCTTCATAAGACATATGATTTTTCGGAATGTTACATTATCCCCCTCCCCTTAGGAACATTCGTCCCCGAATGACACTTACACATCATTTAAACAAAGAGGGTGATTTTCGAAAGTTACTTTATCATGCTTAATCTTTTCTCTTTTGTGAATATCTGATTCACACATATTTGCATGATGCATATCATTCAAGCTTCTCTGAAGCTTTATATTTGAGATTGAGGAATTTCCTTCTTAATCACACTTAATTTAATGCACATCACAAATCATGCAACACAGAAAACATGCCTATGCTACACAAAAACAGCAACATAAAATTCAACATAACTTCGTTTTAACTCACATAGTGCTATTATAAGACATACGATTAGTGAGTTATAACACCAAATCTACTAAAGCACTTAAACTTAGAGTTTCTTAAACATAAACCAGACCTAGGAATAGTATATCTAACCTCTTAGATAACATCTTTTTGGCCTGTTGGATTTGAACCACGCCCTTCTCATTTTAACCCAACTTATTTGGAAAATGAAGCCTTACTACCTTGTTTCTATAGTCTATTATAGCATAACACTTATGAAGAAAATCCATGTCTAAGCCATATTCTTGAGTTGGTATGCAGCCAACTTATCCATATCCTCCTCATCAATACTCATAGAAGGCTTTTAGACATCACCATGCATTCACCTCCATGCGAACAGCCACACTCACCACACGTCTTTCGTCCACGTTGGGCATTTCCATTATGGCCCCTTCTTGGGAAGGCTGGATCTTGAGTCTGGCGCCTTAGACCACTTGGCCATCCTAATTTTTGTGTGTATTATTCTACGCGTTCACACAAGAAGGAAGTCAGATACTTAGAATGACACAAAGTGTCAAAGCTCTAGATAGCACGATAAAGAGTAGAAGAAGGGAGAATTTCCTATCATCACATAGTCTCTAAGTCATGATTGTGGCGCGCTTCACAACCATAAGCTAGAAACTACGTAACGTGGTTGTGTTGAGATTTAGATCCTACGTAATTTAACCTTATGCTCTAATACCAAGTTTGTCACGACCTAGATTCTGGAATCCGGATCGCAACCGACGTCGTTGACCTCTCAGAGGTCGCAGACAAGCCTCACCTTGCATTCATCACATTCATCTAGTTAAATTTGCGGAAAATTTAAAACTTTTTATATGTATGAAGTATACATAGACTTCATATAATTATTAACTAGATACATCATATACTAAGCTCAACATAAGAGAACAACCATCTAACATATAGAATCAATTTGAAACTAAAGATGAATATATCATAAATAGTTTGCCAAACACAGCCTTATTACAAAGCTTCGAAATGAAGGTACGAAAGAAATTCTAGGGACAACATCCACTAGCTATGTCTAAAACTAAGGCTAGACTAAATCTGTAGCATCCTCGAAATCATGAGGACCTACTAATTGGTTTGGAGAAAAGCTGAAGTCCAAACTGCTGCAAGTGTCGTCAACCTGTCATTTGACCTGCACCTATAAAAATAGTAAGTAGTAGGGGGTTAGTACACCACTTGTACTAAGTATGGGTATATTCTCACATACACATAAAGATATGCATGATCAATGAAAGCTCTTCCTAAGCAACATGCCATTTCTGGAAAGTCTAGTCATTAGACTTTCCTAATTCGTTAGTTTTGAATTGTAGTATGAATATGATGTATTTTAATGCATTCAAAGCACACTACTCATTTCCTATATGATTATAAGACATTAGCATCATCAACATAATTTTAAAACCACTCGGGCGAAGATTTAAATTTTTGATCTTCCAAACCCGAGAGCTCCTCTTTGTACACTTAGATTATTTTTCAGTCTTTTTCTTCTTCTTGTTTTGTAGTTCAATAACTCCTTTGGTCCTATGTTTTACTTACAAGTGAAATGATTCATTGTAGTCCCATACCCACAATGAATCAAGTAAGTAATTCAAGAGATTAAGGAAATGCCTTAACTACAATTTGCGGCATGAATATATTTATAAGTCAATACTTATTGACTATACTCATTCTTTAGTTGATCGCATAATGTGCATAGATCTTGGGGCATATCATTAAAGCTTATGATATTGCTTAGTTTGGGCATGAATTCTTTATAAACCAATCTTTAGTGACTATTCTTATTATTGTATTATTGGCCTAATGTAAGAAATCATTATAAGCCAATCTTATTTGGCTAGTATCTTTTGCCAATTATATAAAATCATTATAAGGCAATTTATTTGGCTTTATCATTTTCATAACATGATGATTCATTATTAGTTATGCCCTTTACTTATTGAAAACTTTATTAGACACGATTTGACTATCCTTACAACAAGTTATTCACTACATCAAGTATTCATTACATTTCATAAGCCATTCTCTATTGGTTATGCCATTTATTTCATTACTTTCATGTTTTATATATTATACATTTCATATACACCAGACCTTGAAATTGTTGATATAGCATTAAGACATCTCAAGTGAGGATCAAACATATGGGACCTCAACCCGAGGGCCTTCTTTAGCAAACACTGAGTCTGCTTCATTCGTTCAATCGTACTTCACATTATTCATTTCATTCATTCGTAGGCTGATGTAAACACCAGCTATACCTAGGATGAAGTTTAAGACTCTCATCGGGATCATGAAATGCAATGACTATGAATGACCTAATGTCATTACTTGAATCTGATTTCACCTCTTGATTGTCTTGCGCAAACACCTTCGGTATCGTTCATTTCATTATCTTTCATACTTTGAGGAACTACAACCTTAACCGAAATAGATCATGTGAGCATCATGAAATTCGGTGTCTTCCCCTCACCGAAAAGAGGTGGAGTCACTGGCCAAAGTGAAACCAAAACATGCTAGCGTATATAGTGAATTAAACCCTGCTAGATCCCTATATTGGCAGTATAGGTTCAAAACTAGGAGATATAAGGAGACCCATACCCGACATGCCGGACAATCTCATCTCATGAGAGTTACATGAACCTCCGCCCTTCCCGAAGGAAGGCATCACCACTCATAGCTAGCCTATCGGTGCTCAGTATACAGTTCCATTATATTCAACTCATACATCATAGAAGCTGACTTCTAGCATGAGGACATCATAGCTCATTAGATGATTTCTCATCTCATCATAAGTATTAAGTGTGGACTGTCCTTACACATACATATAGAGTATGATTGAGACTTATTTACTCTTTTGATGACTTGTCATCCTTACTTTACATTGATGAAATGTGAATTGTCCTTACATATCATCCTTACTTTACATTGATGAATGTGAATTACCATTACATATCATCCTTACTTTAGATTGATGAATGTGAATTGTCCTTACATATCATCCTTACTTTGCATTGATGAATGTGAATTGTCCTTACATATCATCCTTAGGTGTTAATGAGACTAGTCTTACACATTCTAACACCTTCATTCGTGAGTATTCTTTTAACAAATTAGCTTTCTTGTAAGTAAGACTTGTCTCACTTTCTTTATCACCCCATTCTGGTCACTTACTTAATTTAGACCCATTTATTAATGTTATAACTCACGTTACTTACTTAGTTTAGTGTAGTAGCTTCATATCACCATTTACGGACGATGAGCACTTCATTTAATGAGTTTCATGTGTTCATAGTTCATTCTTGTGGAGCATATTGGGAGTTGTCCCAATGAATTTCATGCCCTTGGTTATGAATTCATTGATATTACTTTAGAAGTGCTTAATATATATTTGATACTCTTGCTACACAAGAATTGACATATGATTAGTATTGACTCAAGATTTGGGATGTTAGACTAACAAATTCATTCTTTTTGGCATAATCCAATTTTTACGTATGTTCATATTTAAATTGCCATATGTATAAACCATTAGCCAATCTTTTAATCATTTACATAAGTTCCTATCCATTAACATATATTCATTTTGACCAAATAGAGTTAGCCAACTTTATTGGAACCAGATAGCCAATTTATTCAAGATATGATTTCATAGATGTCTTTGAGCCAATTCTTAGTTTATGGCTTTTAGTGTCACGTTTTAAGAACATATTGTACAGCATCATATTAACATTTGATGGCTTTAGCATCTTCATAACATCACAACAACAGCAAGTCAACATTCAGCCAAAGGCACATAATTCACATAACACATCACAAACTTATCTTAGCATATTATCGATCCTTAATTATCATGATAAGATTAACTTTACGCAATTACAAGTTCATAAGTTCATTCAATACTCATCATTCAAGAACAATACATGTTAATAATAGCCAGAACCACATACCAACAACATGATCTCTAACCTATTCAACATTGATATCGAAAAGGATACTAGGAAAGGGAAGTTCGACGAGAATGACGGGAACAACCCTGGTTTTCAAGATCTTGTGAATCCTTCAAAGGAAAATAATCTTGGAGAAATAATTTCAGGAGATAAACCCATACCTTAAGTAGAACTTAATCTACAAAGACCATCTTGAACGAAAACTTGGAGAAACCTTGAAATCGCCTAGGAGAATCAATGGAACTTTCTGCCTTTTTCTTGCGTTTGTTGCTTGCTGTTTTTGCGTTGCCTTTTCTATGCGTTTCAACGTGATTTTTAGGTTTAAGAACTGATATTGAATTATACAACTTAGGTTTAATAAGTTAATTTAATAAACTAATTAACCAATTACCAAAATACCCCTCCTAAGTTGACTAAACATAGGAGAACATAACACTTAGTCAAATCTGGAAATTGGTGTTGACTATGGTTTTGGTCAACATTTTGACTTTATATTAATTAATTAAATCCCTAATTTAATTAATTTATATACCTAGGGTAAGTACTAAAGTACTCCTAAGTGATTGGAACCAAAATTAACCCTTTTGGACCATCCTAGGTTAAGTACTAGGATGTTTCTTGAGTTGTACTAGGTTAGTGTAAGAATTTTGTTTTGATCATTTTAACTAATTAATTAAATTGATAATTTAATTAATTAGGTGACCTAAGGTAATTACTAAAGTACCCTTAAGTCGTTAGGACCATAACCAATCCTTTAAACCATCCTAGGTTAGGTACTAGGCTGTCTTTTTCTTGTTTTAACCGAAATCAGGAAATTGCTTTGTGATTTCGATTTTTCCCCTTTAAATTAATTAATTAAGTTGCTAAAGTAATTAATTAAGTAGACTAGGGCAATTACTAAAGTACCCTTAAGTCATTAGGATCTTAACTAACTCTTTGGACCATTCTAGGTTAGGTACTAGGTTGTCCCTTTCTTGTCTTAACCGAAATCTGAAAATTTGCTTTTTAGTTTCGGTTTTAGCCCTTTTAAATTAATTAATTAATTTGCTAAATTAATTAGGTAACCTAGGGTAATTACTAAAGTACCCCTAAGTTGTTAGGACCATAAATAACCTTTTGTACCATCCTAGGTTAGGTACTAGGTTGTCTCTTTAACTAGTACTAGGTTAGTGTCAACCCGGTTTTCGTCCTAGGTTTTCGGGTGCACTAATTAGTTTATTTCATTTGGTCCTAGGTTAGTTAGCTATTTAGGGCAGTAGGTTAGAGTCTAGAATTCATTAGGAAGTTATGCCCCACGTGGAGTGGTCCATTGTGCATGTTTTCTCCCCTAACTACCCTAACCGAATTCGGTTAGGGTGGTCCACTCCTTTGGCAGCTTCTTCACATGTCTTGCACATGTGTTGGTTGTACTTTTCTAACTAACTATTATTTATGGTTCCTTTGGGAATGTTTACTTATTGACCCAAGGACCCTCACTATGACCTTGGGCACTGTTTAATTTATATGATCATTTTAAATGGTCATGTGGAATGGTGCTAGGCTTGACACTTGGATGCCTAGTACTTGATATGTTTTGTTGAGATTTCATTTGTATTTAGCTTAGGGTCTTCATTGCAGGTACATTTATTGAACATCAATCTTGGATTGGGGTATGACAACCCTAAAAGTATATTTCTTATTCGTATATTGAAAAATGGCTAATATCCCTTAGCCAATTTTTCTATACTATGCCCAATATTTCGAAATATTGGGCATTGGGGTGCCTATGTACCCCTAATACGCTATCCTAAGGGCATACTGGGTTCTTCATTAGGCATGTGATTTTCTGGAACATTACATTATGAGACTACGTTGAAGCTATCCGTATGTGGAGCATTCATCCAGACTTGGTAGGCCCTTATGCTTTTGAGGATGCTTATCTCTTATATTCTAGCTTAGACATAGGAATGATCTAGTGGAGGGTGTTCCACTAGCGTTTCTTTCTTACTTATTTTCAGACGTTGTATTGGTGCCATTTTGGCGACTTTATATTAATGCAGTTATGAACTATTTCCTTCATTTGAAAATCCCATTATCAGATGGTTGTGGTGAACTGATATGATATAATGCAAATCTTACTATGAAGTCTATGTATACTTCAAAGCAAACAAAACTTTTAAATTTTCCGCTAAAATTAACCTATACGATATAATGATGACGTATGTAGGCTTGTCTATGACCTCTGAGAGGTCAAAGATGCCAGTTTCGGCTAGGGTCTAGACCCCAGTCGTGACAAATGTGGTATCATAGCATTAGGTTTAATTCCAAGGATAATAAGTTCACATCAACCACATCGAGTGGTTTCTAAGTTATGGTAGTGAAGTGCACCACTATCATGAATTAGAGACTGCATGATGCATAGGAAAATTTCCCTTCTTCTGATCTTATCGTGCTTTCCCTAATGTCTGATTTGTTGGTGTTATGAGCATATCTAACATCAATCTTAATTTTTTCCTAAAATGAGTACAAGGGGGAACGCTGGTCGGGGAAGAGTAAAAGCAGTTGCTGGGGGCAACCAAGTTCCACCCCATGCTCCAGCTGTAGGAGTGGCCATGCCAGTTAACCTAGCTGGTTTGAATGATGCGGAGGTGCGGACAGCTTTGGGACAGATGGCTCAACCCATTACTGTGCCGGCTCAGGCTATGACGGCCCAGGCCAACAGACACGAGGTTCAGCGGGAGAACACACCAGCCCATAACATGGCGAACAGGTTGTGAGATTTTACGAGGATGAATCCTCCAATATTTACAGGATCTAAGACTGCAGAGGATCCTCAGGAGTTCGTGGAGGAGGTCGAGAAGATTCTGGTGGCGATGGGGGCCACGAAGATTGAGAAAGCTGAGTTGGCCTCTTACCAGCTGAAGGATGTTGCACAGGCTTGGTGCAAGATGTGGCAGGATAGCAGAGCATTGGGCGGAGGTCCGATCACATGGGAGCTGTTTAAGACAGCCTTTCTGGAGAGGTTCTTCCACAGAAAGATGAGAGAGGCTAAGGTTGAGGAGTTCATCAACCTTAAGCAGGGCTCGATGACTGTTAGGGAGTATTCCCTGAAATTCGTTAAATTGTCCAGGTATGCCACTTCTCTTGTGTCGAACAGAAGGGACGAGATGAGCAGGTTCTTTACAGGAATCTTAGAGGATTTGGAGGAGGAGTGTCTGGCTGCGATGCTCCATGATAACATGGGCTTGTCTTGGCTGATCGTGCATGTCCAGCAGGTTGAGGACAACAGGAAGCACAGGAGAGTCCATGAGATCATGAGGCCTAATCCTTCTAACCAGACTGGTTCTAGCAGAGGTGGTGGCAGGAGCACTTTTGGAGTTCGTGATCAGCCCAAATTTAAGATGGGGCATCAGAGTTTAGGGAACTCTAACTCTCAGAGGAGTGCAGCACCCAGAGGAGGCAGACCCGAGCCCAAGAAGGGCAATGGAGGTGATGTGCAACGTCCCAGAAAGGAATGTGGCAAGTGTGGCCGTATTCACAGTGGTGAGTGCAGACTAGGCACAAATGCCTGCTTTGGTTGCGGAAAGAGCGGACACATGGTAAGGGACCTTCCACAGAATAGGGGTCAGGCTGGAGGTAATGCTCAGCCTAGGCCTAATGTCACGACCAGAAAGCACCCCCTAGAAATTAGGGAAAACCTTCGAATCGTGACCGGGCGTACTTGACCCCTTTGGGTCTCGTACAAGCCCTCTAACTAGCATTCATAACATAAAGCATGAAAAGTAGTGCGGAATTTAAAACTTTTCACGATAATATTAATAAAAGGAGTCTTTCCATAAATACTAAGAAATCTTATCGTCACAAGCCAACTTAAAGACACAACTTGGAATCTTAGGGACACGGCCCTTTACGATAAAAGTAAAATACATTTTTTTTAAGTATTAATAAAGAAACTAAGAAACATAAAACTATGTCCTCGAATATATGAGGACATACCCAATCCTTGAGAGATAGAATTCCCAAGCTTCGACTCCGATCCTCCAAAAAGGCTTCCAACCTATACTCATAAGGTATAAAAAGTATGGGGTTAGTACAACAATGTACTAAGTATGGCATATGCAAAAACATGCAAAAAGGGACATTTTAGTAAAGATAGCTTTTATGCAATTCAAAAATAACCTTCATGAATCTAGAAGCAAACCCACATAAGAATCAACAATTAACACTTTATGGCTATCTTACCAAACTTAAAGTAAACAAAAGGAACATTTCAATTAACTTTGCTAAACTTGCAATAAAATTGAATAAAGCATCATAGTGAACATTTTGAATTCTTACAAATGAAGAGCTTACAGTGAATGGCACGGTCCAAGTCATATGAACCCTTTTTCTTTGAAGTTGCCCTAACCCAAGGTTATTCTAAGACTCCCTAAGGTGAGCCAAGAAGGGACTCTCATTACACCTCCCTTCAAAGCACACCAAAGCGACCCTTAAAACTACCTAAACTTAGGCTTACTTCGTTAGAAATCAAATCCACGCCCTTGGCTAACATATGCAAAACACTCATGGAAATATAGGTCATACCAAGTGCAATGTGAGAGTAGCATCCCATACTACCACTCCCACTTAGTACTCCTAATGGATTCCATTTACTCAAGTACTCCACAATAATCCTCCATAACACCACACCATAGTACTCATTCACACGGATTCCATGAAGGTACTCTTCTCCCATAGTAGGTATAGGTCACACCAAGTGCAATGTGAGAATAGCATCCCATACTACTACTCCCACTCAATGCTCCTACTTTGTAACTAATGTGGATTGAGCACTTCACGACATACATACACAATTTCAACAATATACAAGATAATTAGTTTCAAATCAATTCTTTTGTGGGAGTTAGCTTAATCGACAAAGACCATGAGAGCTAGACATGGAATCCCGATATTAACCCCTATCGGATGAGGGGTCCTTACTTGCCTAGTGTAAGGTCATGCTTCTTAGCGTTTACATGGCTTTTCCAATAGCTACACCTATGCGGGCACATAGTTAAGGGATAAGGAGATTGTTACTAAGTAACTCACTCTCTACTATCGAGGAGTACTCATCTCAAGAGGTACTTTGGATTGCAACATTTCAACTAGCAAAGTGCAATCCACCTCCCCTTCATATCCTCTCGGTACTAGGCATAACTCCACACGGATTTCTCAACATAATAGTCTATCTTAGAAAGCTCACTAGGAAATGGAGAGGTATTACTAGACACTACATCTCAACTCACGAAGTGTGTCCACCTCAAGATTTCCCTTTTTTTTGGCTCAACTTGACATAATACAAATCTTAAAAGAGTGTGTGTGTACATGTGCACACCTTGCATATAAGCATCATTTCATTATCATCAAGTTCTACTCATAAATTAACCTTGATTCATCAAGCTACACACTCTACATACTTCTCATAATCATATACTTCATTTAGACATAAACTAGGTCAAACATGCAATCCGAGCTACTTCAAACACAACACAAGACCCATTTCCAATATATCTTCATTTCACATATTAGACCTTTAAGATCACATACTCAAACCATACTAAGTAACATCAAGTTCATCAATTAGCACCGCCACCCATAAGGTGGACCATACCACTCAAATAGCAATTCATAATAAGGATTATACAATGAGAGCAACTCATCAACAAATCAAACCATCATTACCCATAAGCAATTTATCAATATTTCACCATATTAAGGCACTTAGGGCAGCAGCTACACCAACACGACAAATACAAGAAGACCCAAGTTCATACCCTACTCAAATCATGCTCACATAACCCATTTTCAAGTCAAAAACTGAAGTATGCATAAACAAGAGTTTCATGGAGTTTTAACATTAAAATCATCTATTAAAGCCAATATAAATACATTTAAACCATTAGAACTTAGTTACAAGAAGACCCATAATAGAAATCAATGTTTAGAAGAAGTTGAGTTTAAAACCCCTTTTTGAAAACCATTTTGGAAGTTGGCTTCTTGAATGGAAAGGTATTCAAGAATGGATACCATACCTTTATGAGAAAGAAACCCACGAATTTGATGAAGAAACAAGTCCCAATACGTCCTCCTATCCTTCCTTGACTTCTAGCTTCCAAGAGAGTTGAGAGAGTTTTCTTGAGAGAAAGAGAGAGTTGGATCTTGAAGTGAGAGGGTCTTGTCTAGGTCTAGGGTTTAAAACTAATTTAATATAACCTAAAAACACCAAAATTATACACCTAGGGTCTTATAAGACTTGGGGTGTATTTACATAAAACACCCCAAGTTGGCAGCCTTAAGTCGTGCACTGGCAGGCCTCGTCGACGAGACCTCCTTGACGGACCGTCACGTTCACCACGGGCCGTCATGGAGTCCCGTCGAGGAACACTTGGCTCCAACTGGAGCTTGTCCAAGTTTCCACTCTCTGTCACTCGCGACGCCCTGGATCGACGGACCATCCTGAGTGCAACGGACCGTCGCCATGGTCGTCGTGAGCCACTGATGGGCAGACTTTGCCCAAGTCTTGGGCCCTTCATCTAGGGCCCCTTATGGGTCCTAGGTGGGGTCGTGCCCAGACGTCAAACTCCTAAACTAAGTCATCTAGGTCTAAGGAACATCCGACGAATGTTTCAAGTAAAACAAACACATAAAACTCATCCAAACTCGCCAAGACATACAAGTACATTCTAAGGCATACCATCCGAACGTCATGGACGTTTTTGGTCGATTAAACTCCAAACTTAACCAAACTTTGCACACTGCCTAAGGACACCAAACTAACTCCGTTTAACTTAAAATTAACACAAGAAACAACCATGATTATCTAGTTCACCTTAGTTCATTTTGGGGCGTTATACCTAATCCCCAGAATGCTACTGCAGCTGAGCATCCCAGGAGGAACATATTATATTCCTTGAAGGGCAGGGAGGAGCAGGAGAAGTCTGATGATGTGGTCACAAGTATGCTGCAAGTATTCTCAACCTCTGTTTATGCTTTACTTGATCCAGGGTCTATGTTTTATTTTGTGAATCCCTTGCTTGCTCTTACTTTTGAAATACTACCTGAGGTTTTGCATGATCTTATCGTAGTTAGTACTCCCTTAGAAGAAAATGTGAGAGCTGATAGGGTTCATAAAGACTGCCTAATAGTAGTACATGGTAAGACTATGTGTGCAGACCTTGTTGAGTTACCCATGAATGACTTCGATATTATACTTGGTATGGACTGGATCCATAAATGTTATGCCTTCATGTATTGTCGTAGTAGGGTTGTGAGATTCCATTTCCCTAATGAAGTAGAGCTGGTACGGGAGGGGTACAATTTGAGTCGTTCAAGTCCTTTGATTTCAAACCTAAAAGCTAATAAAATGATGTCCAAGGGATTATTTTGCCATCTTGTGAGTGTCAATGACCTGGATCATGACATTCCTCCCATAGACTCTGTGCCTGTAGTGAATGAGTTCCAAGATGTTTTCCCCGATGATTTGCTTGGAGTCCCTCCCCCTCGAGATATTGATTTTGATATCGACCTAGATCCCGATACCAAACCGATTTCAATTCCTCCCTACATAATGGCTCCAGTTGAACTCAAAGAGTTGAAGCTGCAGTTAAAAGATCTCACTGATAAGGGATTCATCCAGCCGAGCATATCCCCTTGGGGCGCTCTAGTGCTGTTTATGAAAAAGAAGGATGGAACCCTTAGGATTTGTATCGATTATCGGCAGCTCAACAAAGTCATTATAAAGAACAAGTATCCACTTCCCAGAATATATGACTTATTCAATCAGCTCCAAGGTTGTAGTTTCTTCTCGAAGATTGATCTTTATTCCGGGTATCATCAGCGTAGGCTTAGGGATGAAGATATCCCAAAGACAGCCTTTCGTACCCGTTATGATCATTATGAGTTCCTAGTCATGTCATTTGATCTCACTAATGCAACAATTGCATTTATGAACCTCAAGAACCGAGTCTTTCGTGAATACCGTGATTCTTTCATCATAGTATTCATTGATGACATCCTCATCTACTCTAAGACAAAAGAAGAGAGTGAAAATCATTTGAGACTAACCTTGTAGGTACTTAGACAACATCAGTTGTATGCCAAATTCAGCAAGTGTGAATTCTGGCTTAGATCAGTGACCTTCCTAGGTCATGTTGTGTCTGATCAGGGTGTGGAGGTGGACCCCAGGAAGACTGAGGTTGTTAAGAACTGGCCAAGGCCTCTTACTCCCACCGATATCCATAGCTTTCTAGGATTGGCTGGTTACTACCACAGGTTCGTGGAGGGTGTTTCTTCCATTGCTGCCACACTGACAGATTTAACTAAGAAGAAAGCCAAGTTTGAATAGGCGAAGACTTGTGAGAAGAGTTTCCAGGAGCTCAAGGACAAACTCACTTCATCCCGAGTGCTTACGTTACCTGAATGTGGTGAGAATTACACTATTTATTGTGAAGCATCTAGGATTGGTTTGGGTTGTGTTCTTATGCAGGGTGGTAAGGTGATAGCCTATGCGTCCAGACATCTCAAGGTTCATGAGAAGAATTATCCCACTCATGACCTAGAGTTGGCAGCTGTGGTGTTTGCATTGATGTTGTCGAGAAATTGCTTGTACAGAGTGCATGTGGATGTGTTCATAGACCACAAGAGTCTCCAGTACGTGTTCATGCAGGGGGAGTTGAATCTACGTCAGCGGAAATGGTTAGAGCTGTTGAAGGACTATGACATGACTATCTACTATCATCCAGGGAAGGCAAATGTTGTAGATGATGCTTTGAGCAGGTTGAGCATGGGGAGTACAACCCACATTGATGATGGGAAGAAGAAGTTGGTGAAGGATGTACACAGACTGGCCAGACTGGGTATGCGGTTGATGGCTTCTACTAGTGGGGGTGTTTCAGTTCATCCTAGTTCTGAATCAACCTTGGTAGTTGAAGTCAAGAAGGGTCTGCATCTTTATCTTGTGTTGATGGAGTTGAAGGACTCAATGCTGCTAAAGATGAATGATTCCTTTACTTTGGGAGGTGACGACATACTTAGGTACCAGGACAGGCTGTGTGTACCAGATGTGGATGATTTGTGGACCAAGATTGTTGCAGAGGCCCATGGTTCCAGGTATTCGATACATCTAGGTTCCACCAAGTTGTATCATGACCTCAAGAAGATCTATTGGTGGGATGGCATAAAGAAGGACATTGCTGCATATGTGGCCAGGTGTCCTAATTGTCAGTAGGTTAAGGCGGAGCACCTTAAGCCTGGTGGTCTCACTTAGATGATTGAGGTTCCGACTTGGAAATGGGAGGCCATTAACATGGACTTTGTGGTTGGTCTTCCAAAGATTACGAGACAGCATGAGTCCATATGGGTTATTGTGGATAGGATGACTAAGTCTGCCCACTTTATCCCTGTAATGTCTACTTACAAGGCCGAGGATTATGCGAGACTCTACATTGATGAGATTGTGAGGTGGCATGGGACTTCTTTGTCTATCATTTCGGATAGGGGAGATCAATTCACTTCGTATTTCTGGAGATCCTTCCAGAAGAGCTTAGGCACGCAGGTAAAGCTCAGTACTTCCTTCCATCCTCAGACAGATGGACAGGCAGAGCGCACCATTCAGACATTGGAGGACATGTTGAGAGTATGTGTGATTGACTTCAGAGGTAGTTGGACGACCATCTACCATTGATAGAGTTCTCGTATAATAACAGCTATCACTCCAGCATTGGGATGGCACCATTTGAGTCACTGTATGGTAGGAGGTGTAGGTCTCCAGTTGGGTGGTTTCAGGTTTGACAGTCATCCATTTAGGGACTAGAGATCATTCATGAGGCCTTAGAGAAGGTCAGGGTGATTAGGGACAGGTTGGCTACTTCTTACAATCGGCAGAAGTCTTATGCAGATAACAGGAAGAGAACCTTAGAGTTTGATGTTGGTGACCAGGTTTACTTGAAGATATCACCCATGAAGGGGGTGATGAGGTTTGGCAGGAAGGGGAAGCTGAGTCCGAGGTACATTGGGCCATACGAGATTCTACAACGTGTGGGAGAGGTGGCCTATGAGTTGGCGTTGTCTGCGGATCTAGATTCTGTTCATCAAGTCTTTCATGTTTCTATGTTAAAGAAGTGACTTGGTTATCCAACATCAATTCTGCCTGTTGAAGGTTTCGGGGTTGATGAAGACTTGTCCTATGAGGAGGTTCCTGTTGAGATTTTAGACCGGCAGGTGAAGCTGCTGAGAAACAAGGACGTTACCACAGTGAAGGTATTGTGGAGGAACCATCTTATTGAGGGTGCTACGTGGGAGGCCGAGGCCGATATGAGATCCCGCTATCCTCATCTTTTCAGCTCTTGAGGTTAGACTTTCTACTCTTAAGTCTAAGTTTCATTATCTCCTCTATTCTTTGTTGCTATTGCTTGACTGTGTAAAGTACTTATGTTATGATATGACTGGCATTGTGCTAGATAATTAGAAGTGTCATTCGGGGATGAAAGTTTCTAAGGGGGGGATAATGTACCAAACCGAAAATAACCATGCTATGTAATGCCTAACGTACCTAGAATGCCTAGATTAGACCGGGTTCACACGGATTGATGCGCGTGGAACTAGACCTTTCAACCTATGCACCAGCCAAGCCAACCAACTTGGTGAGTTAGTTCAGCTAGGCAAGGTTGGGTCCAGCCATGTAGGAACATGAATATGAAGATTCACCCGGATGAGTCTTAACCGGACTTGAAAAGGGTAATCTTAAGTTTGGAGGGTCTAGGGGTAAAATGGTCTTTTCCAGGAAAAGGGTAGCATCGTAATGAACCTAGAGATTTAATTAATTAATTAATGTGAGTAATGGACAATTCGGGTAGGGTTGACCCGAATTTGACTCCTTTCGCGAGTTAAGCTTCACCCGGGTTCGATCCTGGGTGGAAGCAATGTTAAATCTAATTAATTTATATTATTTATCTGATTTAAGTAAGGGCATGATTAGTCATTTCACCGAAGCATTTAAAAATATCAGATTTTTAATAATAAATGGCAAGGAGTCCTAGTTTGACTAAGTCTTCAACTAAAACTCCTACTCCTACACTTACTCCCATCTCTCTCCACTCTCATTCTCACGTCTCTCCACACTCTTTCTCACGCTGATCATAAGAAAAAAGAACAAAAAAAAATTAAAGTTCATCACTCTTGAAGAACTTGTACACTAAACCTCAAAAGAAAAACTAACTAAAAACGAAAAGTGAAATCATTTTTCAAACGTTTGCGCGTGAGTTTTTGTTGGAGAAGCATTTGTTTTTCGTAGGAGTTGGCAGCACTTGAGATCAGGTTTGAAAGGTGTTAAACTACGAAAAAGGTATGGGTTTTCTTCCTCTTGCTCCCTTTCCCAAGAGACCCCTAAGATTTAGTCGAATTCTAATCCGAAAACTAGGAATGTTCCCCTTTCCATGTCCCTAGTCACTAGCTCCCATCGATTGTTGTAGGTTGGATATGATTGCAGGTAGAATTTAGGAATGTAAAGTGTTTTCGTGATGATTATGTTCATGTATGTATGTTCAGAATTATGTGATGATAAACGTGTGCAAAATGTGTGTGCAACCGTGTTCTTGGGCATGGTTTGGAGCATGAAAATGGCATGTTAAAACCTTGTGTTTTTGTATACAATTACTTGCAAATAATGCATATAATAATGTACAAAATGACTAAAGAATTTGCCATAAAAATCCAATGTATACATGTTGAGAAAAAGTGGATTGAAAGGATGACCAAATTTCCAGAAATCTGGAAATTGGTATCGGCATGGGCAGTGTGGAGTTTGATTTTTAATTTTTTTTTTAAGAGGTGAGGTCATTAGGGATTGAACCCAAGACCTCACCATATGCAAGCTACTAAAAAATTCAAGCATAAAAATGAGGTAAGGGGGATTCAAAATGGGGTGAGGCTCAAGTGGAGAAATAAAAGAGGAAAAATAACTAAAATGAGGTGTGTGGGGATTCAACCCACAACCTCTCGGATAGGTGAGGGAGTTAGGAGAAAAATTAAAGAACAATAAAATGAGGTTGTGGGGGATCGAGCCCACATCCTCTTGGTCTCAAATGAAAAAGAGAGGAAAGAAAAGAAAGAAAAAGAAGTGGAGGCGTTGGGACTCCACCTCGGGTCAACAAGATGAAATTTTTTAATCAAAATTTAATATAAGACTAAGTGTTGCTCAAGGGATTTGAAATCGGGTTCCCTTGCCCAACTCCGTATTGATACATAAGTCTTACGTGAATAAATATTTATTGAATGCTGCCCATAGGGATCGAACTCGAGACCTTGGCATACTTACAAGATGCAAAAGTCTTGTACCACAAAATCTTGGGTAAGTATGAGTCACTTAGACGAATTATGAATGAAGCCTCATGGCTTATACGTATGTGTTCATAAGTCCAGCGTACGTTTAAAAATAAGTGAACCTAAGATGTATATGATGAAATGATGTGATCCCAAGAGGGTTAAGTAAGAGTGTGAAATACACTAAAAGGCCAAGTGCATTGACATATGATGAAATGAACATTCACGTAATGGGGTGAGTAATTATGAAGAGCCAATATGCTAAAGTTAATTAATGTGGTGACAACATGATAAGAGGCTCATATGAAAGACGAGATCAATCTCAAATCAGCCTAATAAGTGTTACCAAATATTGTACTCACCTATGAGAGTGTAAAATAATAAAGAGACCAGTCTCTAAGAAACACTCTAATGAAAGTATTGAGATTAATACACACTTAATACTAATTATTAGATGAGAAATCATCTAATGAGAAATGATGCCCTCATGCTAGAAGTTAACTTCTATGATGTGTGAGATGAATGTAATGGAACTTTATACGGAGTACTGATAGGCTAGCTATGAGTCACGATTCCTTCTGTCGGGAAGGCAGAGGTTCGTGTAAATATCATGAGATGAGAATGTCCATTTAGGCGGGTATGGGTCTCCCTATATCTCCTAGTATTTGTACCTATGCAGCCAACATAGGGTTCTAGCAGGGTTCAATTCCCTATATACGCTAGCATGTTTTGGTTTCACTTTGGATGGTGATTCCATTCGGTGTGGGATAGACACTGAATTTCATGTAGCTCACACGATCTATGTCGGTTAAAGTTAAAGTTCCCAAAGAAAGAATGAGGCCAACCTCATGTAATTCACACTATGAAAAGAATAATACCAAAGGTGTTTGGATAGGATAATCAAGAGGTGAACTAGACTCAAGTAATGACACTAGGTCATTCTTAGTCATTGCACAGTGAACCCGAAGAGAGTCCTAAACAACATCCTAGGTGTATAAATGAATGAAAAATGAAGTACGTATGAATGAGTGAAGCAGACTCTGTGTTTGCTAAAAAAGGCTCCCTAGTTGAGGTTCCATATGTTGATCCCTCATTTGGGAAGTCCTATTGTTAAGTCTGTGATTCCAAGGTCTCACGGTATACGAAAAAATGATATATGATATATGTATGTGCTAAATAAAGTATGTTATGTGTTGTTTGCAATATGAAAAGAATGATGATGCATGTTACTCTCATAGCATGACTTTCCTAATCTGATTTGGCAAGTCCAACTGACTTGGCTTCCATAACTCATATCGTTAGGAGAGAGCTCTTCTTAGTCATGCATGTCTTTGGTGTGTACTTGCATACACCCATACTTAGTACAAGTGTGTACTAATCCCATACAATCCTTACTTTTAGGTATAGGTGAAGGTGGACGCTAGAATCCTACCAAGTTTAGACTCTTCAATAGATTGTGCATACACCATGAGTCTAGTTAAGGTTATATCATCATGTAGCATAGCCGTACGACATTCCTCCATCACTAAGTCTGCGACCCCGGTCACAAAGAGACTCATTTCATCCCTTGGATTTGACCCTAGGGATGGGGCATATCTAGATAACATTGAGAAGTTCAAAGAGTATTCCTCATAGGTGAAATCTTCTAATACACTTTATCACCTACTTCAAATTCGAGGTCTATTTTTCTATTGTCGGTATAGGACTTTTGCCAACTATAGGCTATTTTCAAATTATCCCTTATAACCTGGACTTTCTCCAAATGTTCATCTTCTATTCGAGATGAAGTAATAAAAACTCACCAATCTCAAACCACCCAACCGGAGACCTACATCTCCTATCATAAAGTTCTTAAAATGGCGCCATTGAAATACTCGAATCGTAGCTATTATTATAGGAGAAATCAATCAACGGCAAGTGATTGTCCCGATTCCCTTTAAGGTCCTATCACACGAGATCTTAATATATCCTCAAGGGTTTTAATATTACGCTCCGCTTGACCTTCCGTTTGGGGATGAAAGGCGGTGCTAAGCTTTATTTGCGTACCCAACCCTTTCTTAAATGATATCCAAAAAACGAGATGTGAATTGTTCACCTCTATCAGATATGATGGATAAAGAAACACCAAGAAGACTCACAATCTTATCTATGTAGATCGTTGCATAATCCTCCGTCGAGTAAGTAGACTTCAAGGGGATAAAGTGAGCGGATTTCGTAAATCTATCCACTATCACCTAAATTGAGTCATGTTGACTCCATGTTCGAGGCAACCCAACTACGAAGTCCATGTTAATTTCCTCCAGATTCTAAGTGGGAACTTCCATGATTTGGGTCAAACATCTCGTCTTAAGATGGTCGAATTTTACTTGTTGGCAATTCAGACACCTAGATACAAACTTTTCTATGTACCTTTTTAGGCCATCCCACCAATATACCTCTCTAAGATCACAATACATTTTGGTGGAACCCGGATGGATAGAATATCGAGAACTATGAGCTTCTAAAACGCCATATTCCTCAAATCATCAACATCTCGCACACATAATATACCTTTGTACCTTAGCACACCATCCCCCCTTGGGAGAATGACTCATTCAATTTACTAAGTAATAATTTCTTCAACTCCATCAATAGCGGATCAAGATGATTTTTAGACTTCACCTCAACCACTAAGGAGGACTTGGAGTTATTATGAACCACAAAACCACCATTTGGGGAATCTTCCAACTGAACACCCAATCTAGACAACCTATGAACATCTTTAACTAGGTTTTTCTTGCCTTCTTCCACATGAGACAAACTACCCATGGTCATACGACTTAAAGCATCCGCCACCACATTATCTTTGTCGGGGGTGGTAGAGAACACTCATGTAGTAATCTTTCAACATTTCCAACAATCTTCTTTGACGGAGATTCAACTCCTTCTAGGTAATGACATATTGAAGACTCTTGTGGTCAGTATACACATCCACATGAACATCATAGAAGTAATGCCTCCACATTCTTAGAGAAAACACAACGGCCACTAATTACATATCATCAATTGGATAATTCTTTTCATGAACCTTGAGTTGTTTAGAGGCATAGGCTACTACCTTCCCATGTTGCATAAGGACACAAGCCAAACCCACTTGGATGCATCAAAATATACCAGTAAACCCTTTGTACACTCCGGTAAGGTCAACACCGGAGCATAGGTAAGCTTATCCTTCAACACTTTGAAACTTCTTTCAGAAGCCTTCGACCACTCAAACTTCACACTCTTTTGGGTCAAAGTAGTCAAAGGAGAAGCAATGGACGCAAAACCATCCACAAACCTTCTAAAGTACCCAGCTAAACCCCAAAAACTTCTATTGTCGGTTGGAGTCAATTGTCTAGGCCAATTCTTAACCGCATCGGTTTCTTTGGATCGACTTCAATACCCTCACTTAAGATGATATGACCGATCTCAACCAAAGCTCACACTTGCTAAATTTGGCAAATAGTTGATGTTCTTTTATATTAGACCTACAAGTATACCCTAGAATAAAGGAGTACTCTTGAGTCGCCACACTGCGTACTCGACCTCACAAGGGTCTTGCACAAGCCTCTTAGCTATGATTCATTCCATAAGATATGAAAAGTAATGCGGAATAAAAACTTTTCACATGAATATCTATAAGAAACTCTTTTATAAAAGCTAAGGAATAAGTGTCGTCGTCACAAGCCAACTTAAAGACACATCTTAAATATTTTAGGCACACGGATCTTTACATTGAAAGAAATACATAATAAGTCTTTACAAGTCCTTGATACGCTTAAATTAAACTTCCCCAAAGAAGTATAAGCGGTCGTATCAAGTAAAGAACCCAACTAGTAGGTTGAAATTGATCCTACGAGAAAAATTGTTTAGACTTAACTTCAATGTACGATTATATCTATTTAGTCAAACTCTTTCCGAAAACAAGTAATTGAAGTTTTTTTTTTTTTTTTAAACAAGTTTCTTTAATATTTCTATGTAAATAAGTAAAAAAAAGTAAAGATTTAGTTTTTTATCAAGTTGTGAGATAAACTAGGGTGTATGTGTTCCCCATAGGTTCAAAACTATGTATTACTAGCAATAACAATTCTTCCCTATTGTTTTGCCTGCAAATTGATAAGTTAGGTATCTCTAAATCCTTGTTCCGGCATCTAGAGAATTTCACCCGTACCTTCATTCAATTACTTGTGCATAAACTACTAACTCTTACCTTTACTTAATATTAAGCAACATATTCGATGTATGTCTTAGTTATTACTTCGCACCAATCAACACTAGCCTATTAGATAGTATCCCAATAAATCTATGTTGATAACTCTTTTCTTATTGACTACATCCTTGATCCGCTAATAAGTAATAAGGCGAGTTCTAACATTTACCACCGTTAAAAAGACTTCTAAACGAAGGAATTATCATTGCATGCAAGAACCTATTGGAGAATTGTTATTTAGCTAGGTTTACTTTGTTAATCACCCATGGTTCCCAAAACCCTAGTTGTGGATTCAGTTACCCATGCAAGAAAGAACACAATTCATTATTTGTAAGAAATAAATCATGAACATACTTTGACAATTTAATTAAAAACCCAGAAAATTTAACTTGAAAGTACAAGATAATACTTGAAACCAAATGCGGAAATTGAATTATTGCTAAAGTTTTCAAAAATCAATCTCCAACACAAAACAAGAACAATACCAACAATTTCTAACCCCAAAAACAAGTTTTAATCGCTTTATATAGAAAACATTATCCTAAATTAAATGGAATTAAAATAAGGAAAGTTGTCCAAAAAACGCGATTGTAATCGACGACCTCCACATATGGAGACGGTCCATCGACTGCTTCCGTCAGTCCAGACATAAAATCTTTTGTTAGTCCTTCGGGTGGCATCATCTCTGAATCCTTATGGCACGGTCCTTTGATGCACGGTCCTTTGATGCCCTCCGTCATTCCATCCTTAGAATTTTTCCAACATCTGTTACTAGGACTATCTCTGATCACATCGATGATTCAGCAGAATGGTCCGTCGATCAATCAATGGACCGTCGATCCTCTATGTAGTTCCACACTTGGTCAGATTTCCCTGAGGTTTCTCCATTTTTTGGAACTTCCATCGAGTGTCACCATCTACAGACCGTTGATTGAACGACGGGCCGTTGATGACTTTCGTAGCTAGCCTCTGCACTATTTTCCAGTTACCTTCTGCGTTTTAGTTCTGGACATCTTTCTTGTAAAACAAAAATAAAAAGATGTTATAAACTACTACAAAAAGGTTCTATACACACACAACTCTAACGGAAAAAATCATTGAAAGCACTGTAAAACCACGGTACATCAACACCATCAACTTAAATTCATTGTTTGTCCTCAAGCATGACTCAAAATAACATTTTGTACAAAAGTATACTATTTTAAGCTTTCACAATCACATGGCTATCAAACCCGATTCTTTCTTTGTTTGAGTATATGCTTACACTCTCAGGTTTGACAAGAACACTCATGTGGATCACACTAAGACACAGACTCATAGTGCACAAACACCTCTACTATTTTGCCTCTCACCAAGGCACCAACATTCCAACATTGCAACTAGCGTCCTGAGTTAAAAAGAAATCCTCCTTTTTCGCACAATGATTTTTACTTTGGGTACAAGGATCTTAATTCAACAGTCACGCTCAGAAACAAGTTCATACATAGGTAGTACTCGTCCCCATAAGCTTGCCCTTATTTTCACTGTTTAAGTTAACCACAGTAGACTCTAGGACCACGATAGGACTTTGTTGTCTTGTAACGTAGGTTCCGGGTCAGGTATGGTACATATGGGTACATTTTAGTGACTATTTGCCCTCTTGACATTACTACTAAGCTTTCTACCTCTTTCATTGTCGTTTATTCCCTACTTTTCTTCTCTCTTCAAAATTTCCTTGCTTTCCCTTCTTTGTTTGTGGATATGACTCTTACTGCATCTTGTTCACCTCTTTTCTTTTCTTTTCTTTTTCTTTTTTTCTTTTTCAATTTAGCATTTTACTGAGTCTCAACTTTTGCTCACTTTCTCTTTTCTTTTTAACATTTAAACTCTTTTCCTACCTAATTTTGGGTCATCACTCATAATAGCCACGCTGAACTTATTAATTTTCCATGAGTTGAGGTGCACATTACCCGAAGTCAGGTCAAAGCCAAGATGAGATTAGTTTTTGTATTAGCACCCCTCAACATAGGCTTTTGTCCTATGCTGAGGTGAACATGTCCAAGGAGGGACTAGGGCAAACACATTAAACCTAGGGAAGGTGAGTTGGTGAAGAAAAGAAAGGTCTATTATAGGCTCAACAAATTTGGATAAAAAGGGATAAACTTTCATTTGGTTAACTTCATTTTAGGCTAGATGTTTACTCTTTCTATTATAGGCTATAATGTTTGGTGTATTATAGGCTCAACAAATTTGGATCAACACATATTTCTTTTGCAGGACCAACCGGGAAAGTTTTAGCTAGGTACCAACAGTTGAACACTCAAAATTCCTCAGACTCTCTTGACACTTCATTACCCAATCAGATTGTCATATTTCTAAGTTTAGGTGTTAATTTGAAGGTCATGCAGTGGGTGCCTATCTATGTAATGATTAGAGACAACACATTCAACTCATTTGCACCTATTCATGCAAGAACTTCCTTAGGATGGGATATACTTCATAATAGACATCATGCTTCATATTTCATGCTTTAATACTTTGTACAAGGTACGACATTCCAGTTCAAAAGAAAAGTAACCAGTCCCTTGGGGAAAAAGAACATAGGCAAGAAAACCCCGAAGAGAGGATTGCGAGTGGGGCTACTCAGACTTCACTCTAACACTCACTTTTCATTTACCCCACCCCCAAAAAAAAGAGCATTCAATTGTCCCCAATGCATAATAATACTTAAAAATAGGGTGGTAGGTGAAGCAAATATGTGGCGCATAGCGCGGATGATCTATCAACAACTGAGCCGGTCTGGTTACCTGGAACCCGCAACATCAGTAGATGGGTCACCCACAATGGTGCCCACAACAATCTACGCACCATTAGTGGTGCTTCTCTCACCGATCTCCGGTCTGGAACTAGATGCCCTAGAAGCTACCTCTTGTGTCCTCATCTGGCAGGTCTTCTCATCAATCAAAGAGTATCTCCTCGCAGCCTCGAGGTCCGTCCTCCCTTTCTTCCTCGCACGTGAATCCTCTCCCTCAATAGTGTGGCTAGATATGTGCCTCTTGGAAAGACCATGTGGATCAGTCTGCGTCTGAAGAGGTGCTGAGAATAGTGCAACAAACACAGTGTCCTCCGCTAACTCGGATGGTGCAGTCTTAGGTTCAAACCAACGCATCTCTAAAATACAGTCTACATCTGCCCGCAAAATAGCCACAACCTCCTGAAGAGTATTCAAGTCAATAGTAGGGGTTGCGCATGCAAGGACGCGCAACTCAAAGACGTCAAGGCGCTGGTGAACCCCCTGAATCTTCTGCTCAGTATGCCAGGTCACCTTTTTCTCTATCCGGTCCTCAGCCTCGGCGATGGAATTTTGCATCCAAGGTTGTATGTAGTGCATCAAGGTGTCCATTTGGGCCTCTAACTTCTGGACCCCCGCCAAAGTGGTGCGAAAGTGGTGCTTCATGAGAAAGGAAGAAATTTTAATGAAAAAAATGGTTTTGGAAGTAATTTGAAAAGATTTTAAAGGCTAATGAACCATTGTCCTTTTATATTACCAGTCGGGTCGGGTCGGGTCACTGGCTATTTGGACCTACGACACCTCGGCGATGGGCCGTAAGTTAGTCGACAGTATGTCGACTCAGTTCGTCGATGGCAACAAAAATTGGAAATATTTTTGAAATATAACTAGGATCTACGGACACCATCGACGGTCCATCGACGGGCTCCGTAGATCTGTAAGCACCAGACCATTTTCTGCAGATTGTTAGTTTTGATCCCTGCACATGTAACACCCATTAATCTATTCTTTTTGTGTTTTTCTAGAAACTTTTGAGACACGGACTCTGTCCTAATCTCTAGCCAATACTAGTGCATACATGCCAATGAAATAAAACTTTAAAAAAAACACCAAATGAAATGGAAAGAGTACAACTATTCCTACAAAGAAAACAAAACCTAACGTTGGCTAGAGAATACACCTTGGGCTACATCCCAACAAGCGCTTGATTTAACGTCGATACACGACGCAGGCTCTTTGATTACTCAGACTTAATCAAGGTTATATGCCTCAACAATTTCATGGACACACTCCGCATGCCCCAAATAGATCTTAATCCTTTGACCGTTGACTGTGACCTTTGGACCCTCCTTATTCTCCAACTCAACCGCTCCATGTGAGAAAAGTTTAGTGACAAGGAATGGTCCTATCCACTTGGACTTGAGTTTACCGGGAAAAAAGCTTAGCCTAGAGTTGAATAGAAGCACCAAATCACAAACCGAAAATTCTCGCTTTTCAATCTTTTGGGTCGTGGTACTTCTTCATCTTCTCTTTGTAGATGGCTGAACTTTCATACGTTTTGAGGCAAAATTCATCAAGCTCATTCAACCCATTAAATCTCTGTTCCACTCCTCCATTCCAATCCATCTTCAATATCTTAATTGACCACATTGCTTTGTGCTCTAACTCGACCGGCAAGTGAAAAGTCTTCCCATATACAAGTTGGTATGGAGACATACCTATGGGAGTCTTTTATGATGTCCGATAATACCAAAGAGCATATCAAGCCTCCTTGACCAATCCATTCTATTAGAATTCACCTTTTTGCAAGAATTTGCTTGATAAGGAGTGGCCACGTTATGGAGAACCCCATAATTCTTCAATAGCCCTTTGAACAACTTATTACAAAAATGAGAGCCACCATCACTAATAATGGCCCTTGGTGTACCAAATATTGTGAAAATGTTCTTTTTGAAGAACACAGTGACACTCTTTCCTTTATTGTTAGGAAGCGTTATGGCTTCCACCCATTTTGACAAATAGTCAACTGCAACAAGTAGATACTTCATTCCATGAGAACTCACAAAAGGGCCCATAATGTCAATGCCCCATACATCAAATAACTCAATCACCATAATAGGATTTTAAAGGGAGGTCTTGCCTCTTTGAAATTCCTCCATCTCTTTGGTACCTATCAAATGACTTGGTGAACTCGTGCGCATCTTGGTGAATGGTTGGACAATAGTACCCACAATGCGAAATCTTCTGTGCAGTCCAGATACCACTATCGTGTCCACCCACCAGTGAGGAGTTACATGCATCCAAAACACTCAACATCTCAACTTCCGGTACACAACGACAGATAATCCCATCGGGAAAACTCCAATATAAGTAAGGATAATCCCAAAAGAACTTTTTCACATCATACATAAACTTCTTCCTGTGATGGAAAGACTAGTCCGATTGAACTATATCACTAGCCAGATAATTTGCGATATCTGTGAACCATGGCATCAAACTTTGAGAAGCGGGCAATACATGTTCAACAGGGAATGCATCATTAATTTCAGCCTTTTCTCCTATTTCACGCATAGCTTCATCCTCTAGCCTAGACAAGTGATCGACCACTTGATTCTCAGTACCCTTTCTATCTTTTACCTCAAAATCAAACTGTTGCATTAATAGAACCCATCGAATCAAACTTGGCTTCGCATCCTTCTTCGCCATCAAATATCTCAAAGTGGAGTGGTTTGTGTGTACTATGACCCTTGTACCGAGAAAATAAGAGCGCAAATTTTTGAAAACAAACACCACTACAAGAAGCTCTTGTTTGGTCAGTGTGTAGTTCTTTTGTGCTTCATTCAAGGACTTACTTGCATATCAAATGGGGTGAAGGATTTTATCCCTTCTTTGTCCCAATACCACACCAACAGAAAACCACTCGCATCACACATCACCTCAAACAATTTACTCACACCTTTAAGACAGGATTCATCGAAATAACTTCTCCTTCAATTTTCCAAACGCTTTAAGACAGGATTCATCGAAATAAAACTTACATTCCTTCTCGATTAGTTTGCAGAAAGGATGTGCAATTTTCTAAAACTCCTTGATTAACCTCCGATAAAAACCCTCATGTCCAAGAAAACTTCTCACACCTTTTACAGAGATAGGAGGAGGAAGCCTCTCAATAACTTTGACTTTAGCTCTATCAACCTCTATCCTCGTCTACGAGATGCGATATCCCAATACCATACCTTCTTTCACCATGAAGTGACATTTTTCCCAATTAAGCACAAGATTACAATCTTCACATCTTTTGAGAATGTCGGCCAAATGACTCAAACACCTATAAAAGGAGTCTCCAACCACCGAAAAGTAATCCATGAAAACCTATATAGTGTCCTCTACAATATCAGAGAATATCGACATCATACATCGTTGGAAGGTGGTCGGTGCATTATATAACCCAAAAGACATCCTCTTGAAAGTGGACGTCCCATAAGGTCAAGTACAAGTGATCTTCTCTTAATCCTCATGGGCAATAGAGATTTCATTGTAGCGCAAATAGCCATCGAGAAAATAGTACCATCATTTTCCTTCAAGTCTATATAACATCTAATCCATAAAGGGCATAGAAAAATTGTCCTTCTCAGTCCATGCATTCAACTTCCGGTAATCCATACAAACTCTCCATCTAGTCACTGGCCTCAATGGAACAAGAGCGTTCCTCTCATTAGACACCACTGTCATCCCTACTTTTTTAGGCACGCAATGAACAGGGCATACCCAACTACTGTCTGCAATAGGATATATGACTCCGGCATCCAACAACTTAATGATTTCCTTCTTCACTACCTCTGCATAGGTGGATTCAACCTTCTTTGGTTCTCAATATTTGGCTTGTGATCGGGCATGAGTTGGATTTTGTGTGAAAAAATACTGGGAAGAATGCCAATAATGTCTGCAATAGTCCAATAAATGGCTCGTTTGAACCTTTTCAACACTTCCACTAAATACTCTACTTGTTGCACATTCAAATCCACTGCAATTGTTACCGGCAAAGTGACATCTCTACCCAAGAACACATACCTTAGATGAGGTGGTAAAGCCTTAAGCTCTAATTTGGGAGCCTTTTCAATAGATGGTCTTGCGGGTGGAGACTTTCGATTCTTCATATCTAATTCCAATTTCTTTGGTTTGGACCGATATTCATTTCGTCTAAGTGCCGCCACCAAACACCCATAATCTTCAATTCCATCGCTCTCAAAATTCATGATCACTGTCGCTAGTGCCTCTACACCTAGTCGTTCTTCAATTTGTACCTCAGACATACTCTTAACCCAGTAGGATATAACAGATACAGTTTGGTGCTCACCACTTTGATTCATGGACATACATATGTTTAACGTTGCTTCTTCATTGTTCAATATAAACTTTATTTGCCCCTTCTCCCTATCAACCAATGCAGGGCTGGTGGCAAGAAATGGCCTCTCAAGAATAATAGGGACTTGAAAATCAACCTTACAGTCCAGAATCACAAAATTGGCCAAAAATATAAATGACTCCACCTTCATGAGCATATCATGGAGTATACCAATGGGTCCCTTCACCGTTTGATCGACCATCAATAAATGCATCGTAGCAGGCTTTGGGTCACCCAAGCCTAATTCTTGTAGCTGGAAAGAGGCATGAGGTTTATGCTTGCACCAAGATCACATAGTGCTTTATCAAAGTGTAGAAATCCTATTGTACAAGGTATAGTGAAAGCACCCAGATCTTTCTTTTACTGCACAAGAGACCTTGTAGAAATAGCACTACAATACTGCATTCGGTCATCATCTTCAAAACTTACCGATCTCTTCTTATTCACCATATCGTTCAATAATTTATCATAACTGAGCATTTATTCCATAACACTTCGAAAATCTAAGGCGTGTTCTAGAGCATAACATAAGTGTCATAAGGTTTAGATACTGCTTTAAGGCCTATTTTAATGAATATAAGTCATTTAGGAATTCTAGAAGCCAAATTGTCCAAGAACTTCCATGAAGTACGGAAACTAGTTCAATGAGGTACTAGCGTGCCTTAGACTATTTTACTAGCTTTTAGAAGTTGGAAAAGAATGAAAATTGGTGGAAGGGTGTCTAACATATGTTTAAGTTGATTCATTGTCTAAACATCTGGGTACGACTCCCTAAGGACCAACAAAGGGCCCTTGAGGAGGACCCTTTCATTTTGGTGTCAAAGACTGCCTGGGTAGTGTGTACCCACGAAGACAGTTGACTAGGTATGTGTGGATCGATGGGGCGTCAATGCCATCCGTCGACCGACACTTATACAAATACTTAAAGGTCCTATTTTGAATAGTCTTTAAACTTACCTATGAATGTGCAACACGGAAGGGGGTAGGGACCTTCGACTCACAGACGAACCATTGGTCGAGTTCTCGTCTGTGAGGGCCTAACTTTTCTGCACAATTTTAATTAGATCCAATTAATTAATTCAAGGGTTAGTTAATTAGTTGGGGGTTTAGGGAGGTATAATTATCTTAGTTATCACCCTATATAAATTCCTAACCTAATTAAGACTAACTAAACTCTCATAACTCACTATTCCAAAATTCTCTTCCTTCTCTCTTCTTTCTCTCTCTAGTGAAGAAATCTATTGATGACGATGTTAGGGGAGGGTTTAAGGGCTGAAAAAAGTCAAGTTTCACCATCAATATTCATAAATTAGTAAGGTATGGGATCTTATTCACCTTTGAGACCTCTTTCTTCAAAGGGTTCCTTCAAAGTAATTTCAAAACTTGAGTTTTCAAGTGGGTTTCATCCAATGTTGAAATTGATGTTATGAATTGATTTGTTTATGATTTCTCTTCGATATTATGAATAGATTACAATTTATTCTAACTTAATTATGGTATATCTTGATGGTTTGGTTTAATTTGTAGAAGACGACTTTAACCTCTTAACCCTAGGTTATGGTCTTGATATGATTTGTTTAATGTTTGTTCAATTGACTTGGTTATTGATTGAATTACTACTAGATAATTTTATTGTATCAATCATGAATAGATTAGTATTAATTATAGTCCTATAATGCTAGTTCTTGAGAAGTTGATCTTGGTTATGTAGTATGTTGTGAATTGACCCGAGTATCTTGTCTTAAGCTATGAACTTGTGATGATTTGTGATGTAGTGATTCAATTAGCCTTGTTATTATGTTGGTTATTGTCTTATGATGAAACTATAACCTAATTGGGTTGAAATAAGGGTTTATGGTAATAACTTGATGATGGATTATGAAGGAGACTTGGTAAGTCTAATGATCCATATTCTTTACTTTAAATTATGGTTAATTGTGATTAAGTCATGATGTTGTATTGGAGTATGTCTTGTATTACGATTGATAGGGTTGGAATGATATTGAATTGAAATGTCTTGAATCTGATTTGTGAGGTGTTGGCTAACATGTAAGTGTTATAATGATGGTGAATGATTTACCAATGTGCCTTATTATGAAGTGATATGTGAATGTACTAACCTCACTTATATGAATAGTAATGAAAGGATTTATACTCATGCAATTCTTATTGATCAATGATGATGATGATTATATAAGGGATAGACCCTATAACCTAAACTAAGCTATGAATGATAATAAAGGCTTAAAGACATTTCAAAAAGGGAATCTAGCTCAGCACCAGGTGAACTAGAGTGAGGAGTGTCCCTTCCCACATAGGAAGGTAGGAACACTAATGTACTCTTGACATTGGAGACTACAATGCATGTAGCATAAAGAGGGTCCCAATTATATCTCCTAGTTCTTGAACTATGTTTCCCCCATATGAATACTAGCTAGTGGATCCACGTAGTTGCTATGTTCATGTATTGGTACTACCTTGGCAAGTAGTCCACCTTCTTTCGGTAAAGGGTTTCATTAAACCGGTTCCACAATTAGATCATGTGGTCTATGTCGATTAAGGCAAGATGTTCACAAAAGGTAAAATGAAGTAATGAATGAACTCCAACTAGGATGAACTAAGAGGTTTAGCTTAGTCTAGGTAGGATATGAGACTCTACCTATACATTACACTAATTAGACTTGAGGGAAGTCTTAGAAGGATGTTCTTATGTATGTATATGTTTATAAATGTGAATGATATGTATATGATGATTTTATATGTAAATGACATTATGTGGTGTTGGTTGTCCTTATGAATATGTATTTGACCTCTATAGGTAAAGTATGATGATATGTATTCTTCAATGATATGTCATGTGAAGTTGGATGTTCGTCATGATTCTTGCTGAGTTACTTGATATAGTAAGGTTATGGGGCTTTGCTTAGTCATTGCACTTGTTGACTTAATGAGGATTCATGGGTGATTGTATTTCTTTAATTATGTATTCAACTATATGATATGCATGTTGACTTGACTAGACTTGATGTTGTTGTTCTTGTGATATACATGCCTATTACTAAATGAACATATCCTAGTGGTTGGTATGATCTTGTTAAATGTGCATGAAGCTTTTAAATGAAAAGTTCATAATCATTGAAATGTCCTTTTTCTTAGCATGATTTGAAAGTATGTGTGCATATTATCTCATACTTAGTACAAGTGGTGTACTAACCCTATTTTTTCCCCTTTCCCCAACATTTTAGGTTCCGGTCGTTGATGGCTCTTTGAGACGACTTTGAAGAAGACTTAGAATTTCTCAATCATCCAAGTGGGTAGGTCCTCACTTTCCAAGGGCGATGCCAATATCGAGATTATGAAGTTGTTTTAGTTTTAAGACTTATGTTCTTTCTCTTTTATTTGAGTACGTATTGTATAGCCTATATGTGGCTCTTATACATTGATGTACCGGCTATGCCCAAAATTGCTATAATCTTGTTAGATGGTTATGAGATGAGACACTTTTGAAAGACTATGGTCTATATTATAAATATATACTTATGTGCAATAAAAGTAGAAGACTATGTAATCTTCCTATATGAAGGGTCTATGTATACTCGATATGAATGTATTATGTGTATGTAGAGGTCTATGTAAACCTCAATGTAGAAGTAATGAAAACTTTTAAATTTTTCCGCATTTTAACCTATGAATGTAATGATTTATGCTAAGAGGCTAGTCCTAATCCTGAAAGAGGACGACGTCGCCAAGTTACGTCTAGGGGGTACTGCCCGGATGTGACAACTTCTATCAAAGTGACATTGATGGAAAGTTGTTTCAACGTAACATAGTGATAAAACACTGCTATTTACCATCCTCAGTCTTCTTCACTAATCTATGAGGGAATGGCGGTGGAGGTCTAGGAATGGGGACCACTTTCTGAGATACCTCTTCTTCTTTCACCGCATTGTCCTCCAATTCACTACTAGGTTACACCACCTCTTCGTCTTTCCTCATCTTAACTTATACTACAGACGACAGAGGTGGATCAATGGTTTGCTTACCTCATTGAGTAGTGGCTTCCATGCAATGCCCATCATTTTTTGAATTTTGGATGGTATTGCTAGGAAGAGTGCTCGGTTGGTGTGGGTTAACAGTAGTAGAAAATTAGGACATTTGTAACTCAAGATGCTTAATCGAGACCTCATGTGCATCCACCTTTTGCCCAATGTTAGCTAAATCACCTCTCAATTCCATGGCGTGCTCATCACTAGAATCAAACCTCATCATCATTTTCTGTAACATATCTTTAACTCGCGCCATACTACCTCAAACATTCCTACGAGCAACTTCCCGATTTTGAGGTGGAACATATGTCCCACTTCAATCATTCCTGTTACCATAGATACTCCTATTAAAGTTTTTGTCGTGGTGGTAGTTACCCTCTCGAGCGTACTGACCCTCTCGAGCGTAGTTACCATAGTTTGGACCTTGCTTTAATTGACCTTGGTGCCAATTCTTCTCATTGGAGGCTTGGGCGTTTGGTCAGAACCCCCCCCCCCCTCCCCGTCCATATTATCATTCACTGCATAAATATCCTCTTCATAATAGTACTCATCCGCTGGCGGTGGTGGTTTAGTCAAGTAAGTCACTGCATTTACCTTCTCTGCACCTCCAATGACATGTTTCAATACCAACCCAAGCTCAGTTCTCATTCGAGCCATCTCCTCAAGAATCTCATCCACAGCTGGATTGTGTGTAGTTTGCACTGCAAAGGTGTTTCTCCCACTCTCTGACTTTCTAGTACTCCAAGCCTTATTGTTGCGAGAGATTTTCTCCAACTTTTCTGCGATCTCGGCATATGTATACTCACCATAGGAACCTCCTGCAATAGTATCGAGTATTGATTTATTGTTATCATCTTGACCCCAATAGAAGTACTCTTTCAATGACTAATCATCAATGCGGTTTTTTGGGATTCCTCTCACAAACACAGTAAATCTGTCCCAAGAGGTACTTACCGACTTCCAAGGTAGTTCCACAAAGTTGTTCACTCTATCCTTGTGGTTGAGATTCTTGTACACTGGGTAATGAAGTACTAATAACACATCCCTCAACTTATCCCAAGTATAAATGGAGTTGTAGGGTAACTCAGTAAACCATAATGCGGCATCTCCAGTCAGTGATAAAGGAAACACTCTCAGCACGATGACGTTCTTATATAGGTCTGGTCTCCCCACACAACTTTTGCACACAGACCTTAGTTTGGCTATGTGATCATGGGGATCCTATGATGGTAGCCCTGCAAACAAACCCCTTGCGGTGAGCATCTGCATCTAACTACTAGTTATCAAGAACGTGTTCCCATGGGGTAGAGGAGGTAGGATAAGAGGCCCATCAGAAGAAGTGATGTTAACATTTCCCCTATAGAACTCTTGAGGGTGTGGGATGGGAGGCTGCATCCTCAAAGCATCATTAACCTTATTTCCGCAACTACTTGATTGTGATCCTCAATCAGTGGTGGAGGCTGACGAATTATCCCATCACCTAGATTGATTGGGTTCTGCTGATTTTCCATTCTTCGCAGTGTACGGTAAAGTTCAAGATCAATTGGAATGAGCGGTTCTCCTTGGCTCCGTGTACTTGGCATACACTAGAGCTAGACATGAAAGAAACAAAAACAAAAGAAAACTAAAATCAAAAAAATGATTGACTAAACTTCAATTATGTTATTAAAGTTAATCTAAAATAAAAAATTCCCGAGGAACGACGCTAAAATTTTATACGCTCAAATTACACTTCCCTAAAGAAGCACAAGCGTTCGTATTAAGTAAAGAACCCAACTAGTAAGTTGGGATCAATCCCCCGAGGAAAATAGTTTAGACTTAACTTCAATGTACGATTATATCTATTTAGTCAAACTCTTTCCGAAAACAAGTAATTAAAGGGGGGGGGGGTTTGTTGAAATTAGTTTCTTTACTATTTCTAAGTAAATAAGTAAGCAAAAGTAAAGAGTTAGTTTTTTATCAAGTTGTGACATAAAATAGGGTATAATTGTTCCCATAGGTTCATAACTACGTATTCCTAGCAATAACAATTATTCCCTAGTGTTTTGCATTCAAAGTGATAAGTTAGGTATCTCTAAATCCTTGGTCTGGCATCCAGAGAATTTCACCCCTTACCTTGGTCCGGCTACGTGTGTATAAACTACTAACCCTTACCTTTACTTCATATTAAGCATCATAATCGATGTATGACTTAGTTATTACTTCGCACCAATCGACACTAGCCTATTAGATAGTATCCCACTAAATCTATGTTGACAACTCTTTTCTTATTGACTACCTCCTTGGTCTGGCAAGTAGTAACAAGGCAAGTTTTAACGTTGGCCACCGTTAAAAAGACTTCTAAACGAAAGAATTATCAATACATGCAAGAACCTATTTAAGAATTGTTATTTAGCTAGGTTTACTTTGTTAAACACCGATGGTTCCCGCAACCCTAGTTGTCGATTTTGTTACCATGCAAAAAAGAACACAATTCATTATTCGTAAGAATTAAATCATGAACTTACATTGACAAATTGAAGAAAAACCCAAAAAATTTAACTTCAAAGTGTAAATAATACTTGAACCCAAATCCGGAAATTAAATTATTGCTAAAGTTTGCAAAAATGAATCTCCAACACAAAACAAGAACAATACCAACAATGTCTAACCCAAAAATGAGGTTTTGATCCCTATTTGTAGAAAACATTGTCCTAAATTAAAAGGAATTAAAATATGGAAAGTTATGCAAAAAACACGGCTTTAATCGACGACCTCCACAGACGGACTATCGATGGAACGATGGTCCGTCGACTGCTTTCGTCAGTCCAGACTTAGAATATTGTTTTAGTCCTTCGGATGGCATCATCTCTGAATCAATCGATGGACCAACAACACCATCCGTCGATGTACCTACTGTACAACGATGCCCTCCATCGCTCCATCCTTAGAATTTCTCCAACATCGGTTACTGGGACTATCTCTGATCACATCGACAATTCAAAAGAACTGTCTGTCCAACACATGGTCAGTTTTCGCTGAGTTTTCTCCATTTGTCTGAACCGACATTTACGGTCACCACCTACGGACCATCGATTGAACGACGGTCCATCGATGAACCTCGTAGGTTGCCTATGCAATATTTTCTTGCTGCCTTCTGCGTTTTGGTTCTAGACATCTTCCCTGTAAAACAAACATAAAAACATGTTAAAAACTACTACAAAAAGGCTCTAGACACACACAACTCTTAAAAGCAGTGTGAAACCACTCTACATCAGTCTTAAAAGAAAAAACTAAAGAAACATAGACTAAGTCCTCGAATATATGAGGACATACCGAGTCTTGAGAGAGTCGACTTCCCCAGCTTTGCCTCATAAGCTTTTACTTGCCTCCAACCTATACTTATAGAGTATAGAAATTTATGGGATTAGTAAAAACATTGTACTAAGTATGGCATTATTCAAAAACACATCTAAAAAGGGACATTTTAGTTAAAACATATAAGTCGTGGTATTGTGATAAAAAACTTTATGAATCAAGTTTTAAAGCATCATTTAAGTCACCATGCATTATATGAGGTAACACTCTCATAAACCTCGACATAGTCACATTTACAATAAACTTCCCTATCCACAGTTGTCCTAAGACTCACTTAAGTAATACATGAAGAGGCCACCCATACAACCTCTTCAATATGTACCTAAGTGATCCTTATGGATTCCAAGCATAAGCATAGGTTATTATGACTCAACAAGTATTCAATACTAAAGGAACTATAGGGAACATACATATACTTAGGAACTTCACATAAAGAACCATCCTCCAAGACAACACGTAGTGCAAGGTTAAAGTAGCATCCGGTACTACTACTTCCACCCTAGTGACCCTTAGAAATTATCTTAGAATAGGCATCTCACATTAATCATATACAAAGCTTTCATCATACAAGACATAACATCAACATTAATTCTTTAACATTAGATATAAAGTCACATTACTTCATTAAATCTGGGAATTGGTTGCGCATCACGGGGTCACCTCCAGATCTTGGGTTATGGAATTTATTTTTGGATAGAATAGTTCGTGTTTGCCCCGCGTCTCAGTGAAAACTTATCCCGTCATGTGCTAGCTGTACGACGCACTCTTCACTCCACATCTTGGCTGCCCGGCAGTTTCCTTGGCCAACATTTGGGTCCTCTTTGGGGACCCTTAGGGTGATCCCCGAGGAATCGTACTCCAACTTATTGACTCTTGTTATGTACCTCTATGTACTAGGGTAATCCTTAATTGTTTTAGACAGAAACAACACCTAGAAACATGCCACAAAATCAAGGACACACTAGGACACACACAAGGCTAGTTTTTGAACGTCTTGGTCATCCCTTGCCGTTTGACTTCCATACTTCACAAACTGACTTCTTATGCTAAAATACATCATTTTAACTCGTTGATAACTTATGAAACACATGTAAAGATCTATTTTGACCTATTTCATTTTGAGGGTCGTAACATTTAAGGATTTGGAATACCACCCTCAAATGGTCCATATGTTCACCCTCATTCTTTGAATATACGAAGATATCATCAATGAAAACAGTAACAAAGGAATCATGGTAATTTCAGAACACCCTATCCATTAGGTCCATAAAAGTCGCTGGGGCATTAGTGATACAAAAAGACATCACTAGGAACTCATAGTGACCATACCTAGTTCTAAAAGCCGTTTTAGGTATATCCTCATCTCTCATCCTTAGTTGGTGATACCCCAACCTCAAGTCAATCTTAGAAAAGTAGCTTGCCCCTTGGAGTTGATCAAACAAGTAATCAATCCGAGGGAGAGGATATTTGTTTATAACGATGACCTTATTGAGTTGACGATAATTAATGCACATTCTAAGGGACCCATTCTTCTTGTTCACAAAATAAACTGAAGCATCCCATGTAAAGATACTAGGTTGAATGAAACCTTTATCTAGTAAATCCTTGAGTTGAGCCTTCAACTCTTACAATTCGGCCGGATCCATCCAATAAGGAGGAAATGAAATGGGATTTGTATCCAGTAATGAAAATCAATTTCCCGTTCGGGAGGAATTCTAGGTAAGTCATCGGGAAAAACATCCGGAAAGTCCTTCACTATGGGACCGACTCTATTTGAGGAATGTCAAATTAAATATCTTTAACCCTCACAATATGGTAAAAAAAACCTTTAGAGATCATTTTACAATCTTTTAAACAAGAAATGATACGACCTCTAGGAATTCAGTTACCCTCTTTCCACTCTAAGACAGGTTCATTAGGAAAATTTAACTTGACTATTCTTGTCCGACAATCAATGGAAGTAAAACAAGCATGCAACCAATCCATTCCGAAAATAACATCAAAATCAACCACATCATGTTCTACCGAATCCACCCATGTAACACTATTGGGAAATGATATAGGACAACTCCTAAAGACTGTCCTATCCATAATGGAGTAACCCACCGGGATAGTAACCGCAAAAGGTTCAATAAACACATCGGGTAGAACATCAAATTTTTTAGCTACTAGAGGAGTTACAAATGAAAAGGTAGCACTGGGATCTAATCAAGCATAAACATCAATAGATAAGAATTTTAACATATTGGTGATCACATTGGGGGACTCCTCTTGATCATTCCTAGAGCATAGAGCATAAAAGTGGTTCCTCTTTGGAACTTCTGAACTAGTACCGCTAGCTTGAGCTTGACCACACCCCTTATTTTGAATCCTCATATTAGGGCAATCCCTAACCTTATGGCCACTCTTACCACACCTAAAGCAATTCTCCGTTCCAACTAAACATTCACCCCAATGCTTCTTGCCACACTTGGAACAAGTAGGTTTCTTTCGAGGTGAATTTATGCTTCTTGCCTTTCGGGACTTAGGGTTAGACACCCTATCCTTGATAGCCTTGGGAAAAATGTAAGGAACTTGGTTGGAAACACTCTTCTTGAACCTATGATTGTCTTGAATATCAAGCCTACCCTTGGAAGTACCTCCCTCGTAGTCATATCCTATATTCACAAGTCAAGGATTAAAAGAAAGAGGACATGAGACGACTATATGTACACGTGGTTCAATGAGACATCATTCCTAAGATTTCTCTTACCTCATACTCTGATACCAAGTTTGTCACAACCGGGGAGCACCCCCTTGATGTAACCAGCGTCGTCATCCTCGGAGAGAACTAAGACTAGCTTCTTAACATTCATCATAACATATCATCGGTTGAAAATGCGGATGGCTTAAAACTTTTCATACATATCGATATAGTGAGGTTTAGATAGACCTCTCAGATACTACACATGGAGTGTACATAGACTTCTCACATAGGAAGATTACATGGCTTCTCATTTAGACAACATAATCTATACATACGAATTAGTCTAATACTTTGTTTCATATTTAACCATAAAAAACGAATACAAATGTTTGACATAGCCAATACAAAGTCAATATGCCATTATAGGCTTACATCAATATTCAAATGATAAAGGAATGAACAATGTCTTTATGACAATACAACTTCAAACCAACATCATAAAAAAAGGTAACATCCCTGAACATGAGGACCTACCAACACTTGGAGAAAAGAGTCCAAGTCTTCTTCAATTGGCTTTCTAGGAGCTCAATGGTCAGAAACTAAATAATTGTAGAAAATATATAAATATGGGTTAGTACACCACTTGTACTAAGTATGGAAACATATGCACGTATAATCTTAGAAATCATGCATAAAGGGACATTTTGTTCAAAACCATGCTAAGTTACTTTCAAAAGCCTTATGCACAACGAAGAACACATATAAGCCAATGACCACATATTCCTTAATACAAGACCAAATACAACACCAGATCAACATTATCAATAAAGTCAAGTCGACATGAATAGTAGCATATCAAGAGTATATCACCAAAGCTACTCCAACATAATGTTATAACAACAAAGCATATACAATAGTTTATAACACCACAACATATACAATACCCTTACTGACAACCCATTACAAGGCTTACAAGTACAATGCCTCATAACCCCACACAACTAGGTAAACCAAACAAAGGATCACAAGCAATGTGTAACTTCATCTAACATAGCATCATGAGTAGTCACCATCATATTTATCAATGTAGAACAATAACATGTTCATGAGTGAAACTAACATTATATAGAATCTTCATATGTATAATTACCATATATATTTCATACATATCATAATTACATAAAAACAACCTCCTAGGACTTCCCTCAAGGCCAACTAGTGCAATGTATAGGTAGAATCATATACCCCTACCTTGACTAAGTAAAACCCTTAAGTCACCCTAGTTAGTATTGACTTTATTACTTCAGTTTACTTTCAGGAATAATTACATTAACCGACATAGACCACATGAGCTAAAAGTTGAATCCGGTGTTATGAAACCCTACACTGAAAGAAGGTGGTCTACTTGCCAAGGTAGTACCAAACATAAACATAGCATTGTAGGTGGATCCACTAGCTACTATTCCTATTGGGGCAACATAGTTCAAGAACTATAAGACATGCTTGAGACCCTCTTTATGCACAATTGCATTTTTATCTCCATCTCATGTGAACCATTGTGAACCTACCTTCCAATATTGGGAAGGGACACCTCTCATAACTAGTTCACTCGGTGCTAAGCTAAAGTTCCTTTTTAAAATGTCTTTAAGATTTTATTAGTCATAATAACTTTGTATATGCCATAGAAGACTAACCCCTTGTATATTATATCATAAGCTCATTAGGTATTACATGAGAACTTATTTTCAATAAAACCTTCATATGTGTGATTAACACATTATCATCATCATATCATAGTAAGGCACATAAGTTATTCACAATCAACCTTATGTCTTCATACCTTAATTATAATCTCACAATTCACATAATCAAGACATTTCAATTACATTCATCATACCATCACCTACTTAGTGTAATCACAGTTAATACTTCAATTGAACATCATCATCAAGTATAAGCCATCACAATTGAAGTAAGGATTCAAGATCATAAGTCTTACCAATTCACCTTCACAAGCCTTCTTCCATGGTATTACAATAAACCAACCATATTCATCTATTAATATACTTAACAATATCATAGTAATCAACACAAGAACTAAGTCAATAAAATCATCACTAACAAATTGAACATCAACTCATAACCTAGGGTTAGGGGTATATGGTCAATTCATGATCTATTCCATAGAACTAGGTCTAACATCAAGAACTAGCATAATTCACCAATAATCAATCTAATTCATCCATAATAATCAAAAGAAATCAAGAAAAATACCATTTGAAATATCAATTTCGTATTAAGAAGTAAAGCCATGTATTTAGCAACTTTTGGAAATTAATGGTGTTCTTTGGGGAGAGACAAAGTAGAGAGAAGGAAGAGGATTTTGACTTTGGGAATTGAAGTGTGTTGGGTTAGTTTAATGAGGGTTAGACCATTTATACTTCCCTAAATAACTTAATTAACCACCCCCTAACCCTTAATTAACCAACTAACCAATTAACTAATTAACCTTAATTAAAAACTTAATAGTGAAAACAAACCCCCATCGACAACTCCCCGACCTACGAACCGTAGGTCCATCGACGGCCCGTGCTGGCAAGTCCACGGTAAGTGAAAAGACTTGTTTTTGGAACATTTTTGGAAAATGGCTAAAGCTGGACCAACGACCACCATCGATGGGCCGTAGACCCATCGACGACTCATCGATTGGTCCGTCATTTGGCCACTGTCAATTTGACAGCTTTTGGTCAAAGGTAAGGGTCCTCTTAAAGGACCCCTAGGGTAGTCCTTCGGGAGTCGTATAGGGATGCTTCAATCCTAAACAAACTCTAATACATTTTTAACACCTTTTTACCATATTAGTTGAATTTCGACTCTTAAAACCTCATGAAACATGCCAAGGTACACTAATCTTGATTTCACTAGTCTTGAGACATCGTGGACATTCCTTGACGTTTTGACTCTAAAACTTCCTAAATGTTTCAAATATATTATTTTAGGTCTTAAAAAATTGTTACATGGACTAGTTCATCATGTGAGGATCTAGATTAGGTCATGGAGTTTCAGAGTGTTACATCTAGTTTAAGGACTTGTAAAATGATCTATAAAGGGTGTTGATACCATATTGTATGAGTCAAAGATTTAGACTCTGAAACTCCTCCAATTGAGTTGATCTCCGTTGTGAGAGAATTTATGGAAATCTTTCTTGATGACTTGCCCGAAATTCCATACAAACGGGAAATAGACTTTTGTATTAACTTATTAACGGATATGAATCCCATTTCAATTCCTCTTTATCAAATGGATCCGGACAAATTGAAAGATTTGAAGGCTTAAAAAAAAGAATTACTAGATAAAGGATTCATTCAACCTAGTATTTCTCCATGGGGTGCTCCGGTATTGTTTGTGAAGAAGAAGGATGCCTCCCTTAGGATGTGCATTGATTATCGTCAACTAAATAAGGTCACAATTAAGAACAAGTATCCTCTCCCTGGGATTGACAACTTGTTTGATCAAATCCATGGGGAAATCTACTTTTCTAAGATTGATTTCAGATCGGGGTATCATTAACATAAGGTGAGAGGTGAGGATATACCTAAAATGGATTTTCAAACCAGGTATAGTCACTATGGGTTTCTAGAGATGTCACTAATGTCCTGCTAGCTTTTATGGACCTAATGAATAGAGTGTTCTGGAATTACGTTCATTGTGATTGTCCTCATTGAAAATATATTTGTATATTATAGAATGATGGTGAACTATGGTCCTTTTGACGGTGGTATTGCAAGTCCTTAAGGAACACAAACTATTTGCCAAGTATCGTAACTGTGAGTTTTGGTTGAAATAGGTGGTGTTTCGTGGTTATATTATCTCATGTCAGGGTATAGAGGTCGATCAAAATAAAAACGGGGCGGTTAAGAATTGGCTTAAATTATTGACTCCAACCGACATTCGAAGTTTCTTGGGTTTAGCCGGGTACTATAAGAGGTTTGTCGATGGGTTTGCATCCATTGATTCTTCTTTGACTACCTTGACGGAAAATATTATTAAGTTTGAGTAATCGGAGGCTTGTGAAAGAAGCTTCCAAGTGTTGAAATATAGGCTTACTTCGCTAGGGTGCTGACTTTACCGGAGGATACAAAGGGTTTTGTGGTATATTATGAAGTTTTCCGAGTGGGTTTGGGTTGTGTCCTTATGCAACATGGGAAGGTAGTTGTAACACTTCAAAAGTCTAAGACCTAATCTAGAGACTAAATTGAGTGTCTAAGGCTGAGGACACTGTTTTAATACCTAATATAATGTATATAAGTCATTTAGGAAGTCTAAGAATCAAAACCACAAGAAACGTCCAAGACATCCGGAAGCTTGTGTATTTGAACTAGTGAAACGTCTTAAGGTTTCGGAAAGGTTTACAAGTGGTTTATGGGGTATAAAACTTTTAAAATAATTTTAAATAGGTAAAACCATGTATATAGAGTAAAAATGTACAGGTCCGACCCCCAAGGGTCTCCCTAGGGGTCCATGCAAGGACCCCAAACTTGGCTTGGCAAGCTGCCAACGCGTTAACAAAATTACACATAGGTAAAACAAATCCGCATCGCTGGCAGGTCATGGACTCTACTGTCTAATTTAGATATTCATGCGGAACAACTCCGCGTCGCAGACTTGTTCCCTTATGAAAATCTAAAATTTTGAATTGAAGTTTGACTTCATTAAAGGGTCAACATAAGTGAGGTGTCTTTTGGGTATTTCATGGGTGGTATATATATTGATTTCCACTCAATTTTCCCTCACATTTACTCACTCAAATCAAATCCCCAAATAAAAACCCAAAAGCTCTCACCTTTCTCTAGTTTCTCTCTCTCTTCATCCTCCAATGAAGGAAGAAGAAAGCTTGAAGAAGAAGACCAATTTCTCTAGGATTAAACATGAATTTCGTGGATTAATCTTAATTAAGGTATGGGTTCTTCACTATTGGGCTTCCTTTCCCCAAGAGGTCCTCTCGAAGGTTTATTTCTAAAACACCTAATTCCAAGGGTTTTTCCAATTGTAATGGTTTTTCTTCTAAACTTCAAATTGATGATTAATTGTGATTTCCTATGACTAATTAAGTGTAGATTGGTCGTTAATTAATTTTGATTGATTCTATTTCATGGAGATCATGTTCCTTTTCCCCAAGTCTTGGATCTTAGATATAAATTGATGGGAATCGAATTATGAATTGATTATTAGACTTGTTTTATCTATTCTAATTCATATATGGATTGACTAGGGAAATGTATTGTTGGGATTGAACTAAATTCATTATGAACCCTAATTCCCCTAACACTAGGTTATGAATTGATGTTAATCGCGATAGTGATGATGCAATTGACCTAGTTCTTATATTAAATACTATTGATTGATGTTACTACACCTGTTATTGGATGTAATTGATTGGTTGATGGTAAGACCATGATGATGGCTTTTGATGGGTATTTGGTAATTCTTTATGATACAACTATTTACTTCAATTATGATGGCTTGTGATTGATGATGTAGTTCAATTGAAGCATGCCTTGTGAATATCCTAAGTAGGTGTTGGTATGATGTTGAATTGAAATGTCTTGACTATGTGTTTCTGATATGATGCTTAAGATTAAATGATATAAGGTTGGTTGTGAAGTACCTATGTGCCTTAATATGGCATGATGATGTTAATATGCTAAATCTCACATATGAGGGTTGCAATGAAACGATATTTTCATGCAATTTCTAATGATATAATGACTATGAGTATACAAGGGATTTGACCCTATTACCTAAACTAAGTAATTATTTATAAAGAAAGACATTTCAAAAGGGACTTAGCTTAGCACCGAGTGAACTTGACAATGGGAGGTGTTGGCTTCCCTTAGAGGAAGGTTCACCCTATAATTCCACATGAGGTGTTGACTCACCTAGGAGGGACACTCACCCAATGGATTCCCATGTATGAGGCTCTAATTTCCAAGTGGCATGTAGAGAGTTCATATTTATCTGTTAGTTCTTTAAACTATGTGGCCACCATAGGAAGACTAGCTAGTGGATCAACCTAGAAAGTTATGTTTATGTTGGCTCTACTTTGGCCGGTAGATCCTCTTCCATTGGTGTAAGGTTTGACAACACCGGATTCCACACTTATTAGCTCTGGTGGCCTATGTCGATTAAGGCAAGTGTTCCCGAAAGTAAAATGAAGTAATGGACTATACACTAACTTGGGTGACTTGAGAGGTTTGACTTAGCTTAGGTAGGGGTGTGGAACTCTACTTATGCCTTTCACTATTTTTCCTTGAGGTAATCCTTTGGAGGTTGTTTTTGTGTTCTTAATATGTATATGCTATGAAGATGTTGACTTTACATGTTGATGATCCTATATGTTGATTAGTTTCATTTATGAACATGCTATTAGTCTATATTTCTAAATATGATGATGACTACTGTTGATGCTATCTTATGTTGAGTTGGGCATTACTTGTGATCCTTTGTTTGGTTTACTTGATTGAGTAAGGTTATGGGGCTTTCCTTTCTCATTGTACTTATAGTCTAAATGGTAGGTTGTGAATAAGGGTCTTGCTTATATTAGGATGTTATGAACTCTTGTATATGTTGACTTGACTATTACTTGGTTATGTTGGTCTTGTGTCGTACATGGGTTTGACTTATAGATTATGTGATTATTGGCTTATATGGGTTCTTGATTGTTCATAAGGCTTTTGAAAGTATTTTAGCATGGTTTTGATTAAATGTCCTATTTGTCATGATTTATTTGTTATGTGCATATACGCATACTTAGTACAAGTGTGTACTAACCAATGTAATTATCTACCTATTAGATGTTGTTTAGTCTTAAAGACACTTTGTTCATTCTCTTTCATTTTGGTACTATAATTGTATAGCCTATATGTGGCTATTATTGTTGATGTAATGGCTATGCCCAAATTATGATACTCTTGTCTAGATGGTTTAATATGAGACAATGTTATAGACTTCTTATGAGATCATATTCCTATACTATGTAATCTTCTTATACGAAGGGTCTATGTATACTTATATGAATATCTTGTGTATGTAGAGGTCTATTTAAACCTCAATGTAGACTAAACGAAAAGTTTTAAAATTTCCTCATTTTTAACCTATGAATGTAATGATGTAAACTAAGAAGCTAGTCTTAGTTCTTTTCGAGGACAATGTCGCCGGTTACGTCTAGAGGGTGCTCCCCTGATGTGACAATCTTGGTATCAAAGCATCAAGTTCAATATCTTTAGGAACGATGTCCATTAAACCACATCTATGTAGATTCTTATTCATAATTGTGAAGCGCGCCACATTTATGAATGAGGAACTATGTCGTGCTAAGGAAACTCTCATCTTCTTCTAATCCTATGTCGTGCCTATAGATTCTATTTTATGTGTGCTTTTACTTAAACCTTTTATGGTGGTTATAGGTATGAATACCCGAAGAGAAGCTACAAGAAGGGTCGAGGAAGGCGTTGCTAATGCGGGAGCACAACACAACCAAGTGCCTTCACTTGAAAAGGTTTCTATGAGTGATCAAGTTACGGTTGCTCCTCCTCCTATGGCAGATGGGGATATAAGGGAAGCTTTTCTTTCTACCCAAGAACAAGCCGTCACTACTCAAGCACAAGTTATGACGGCCCAAGCTAATCGGAATATGGTACCCTGAGTAAACCAAAAAGTTAGCACCATGGCCTCCCGTTTGAGGGATTTCACTAGGATGAATCCCCCTACTTTTTATGGGTTCAAAGTTGAGGAAGACCCACAAGAATTCATTGATCAAGTCTACAAGATTCTCTTTGCTATGGGGTTCACTACTAGTGAGAAAGTCGAGTTAGCCACTTACCAACTCAAAGATTTGGACCAAACTTGGTATGTACAATTGAGGGATAATAGTCCTGTAAGGGGTGGACCGGTGACATGGGATATCTTCAAGAAGGCATTTCTTGATCGGTTCTTTCTTAGAGAGAAGAGGGAAGCCAAAGTGGAATAATTAATCAAAGTTCGTCAAGGAGGTATGAGTGTACTTGACTACTATTTGAAATTTTATAAATTGTCAAGGTATGCTCCTTCTTTGGTTTCCGATCCTAGAGATGAAATGAGCCGCTTTGTGACGGGAGTGTCAGATGACTTGAAAGAAGAATGTCGTTCATCTATGCTTCATGAAAATATGTACATTTCACATCTTATGGTTCATGCTCAACAAGTGGAAGATACAAGGGTCAAGAGAAAGAGTAGAGATGCTCAAAAGGCACGGTCTTTGATGGTGGTTCTTCAAAGGGTAGGCTTGATATCCAAGACAAGTCTAGGTTCATGTAACATTCCAGAAAAATGTACTTGTCTAGTGAAGAGCCTATTATGTTTTAAGAATACGTATTGAGGTACATAGGCATCCCAATGCCCAATATTGAGTAATATTGGGCATGTTAGAGACTATTGGCTTAAGGTGTTAGCCAAATTTTATTTTTTAACAAGTATCTTGACATACGCTCGAATCCAAGCTTATTTAGGAATTGTACCTGCAATGAAGATCCTAAGATAAAATTCTTAATCTCTTCAATTCTTAACCTCATCGCTTACTCACATTAGGTACTAGGCAAACAAGTGTCAAGCCTAGGTACCATAGCACATGATTATTTAAAATGACCATGTAGATTAAGCAGTTCCTAAGGACATAGTGAAGATCCTTGGGACAAGAAGTGCGAAGAAATACATGTGCAAGCACATGTGCTACCGGCCGACAGATAAGCGACCAAGCACAACCGAATTCGGTTAGGGCAGTTAGGGGGCAGGCGCGCGTTGTGTCAAGCCACGTGGGGCCTACCTTCCTAACCAACCCTAGAATCTAAATAACCTACCTAACCAACTAACTAATCTAGTACTAACTAAAATAAACAAACTAGTGTGCCCGAAAACCTAAGACCTAACCAGGTGACACTAACCGAATAACTAACTAAAGAAACATCCTAGTACCTAACCTAGGATGGTACAAAGGGGTTGGTTATGGACCTAAAGACATAGGGGTACTTTAGTAATTACCCTAGGTCACTTAATTAATTAAATTAACAACTTAATTAATTAATTTAATTCCTAGTCAAACCCGAGACCCTTAGTCAAATGCTCTCCTAGTTTTAGTCGAGTTAAGAGGGGCGGTTTGGTAATTTAAGTTGAGGGTCTTTAGGGTAATTCTTTGGACGTCTATATATTGATATTGGGTCAGTTTTAGACCACTTTTACACGTCCCAAACGATATCAAACTAAATTCTCTCTAATCTCTCAAGAACGCTCTCTTTTCCAAACTCCATTGTAGACCAACAAAAGCTAAAGGAAGAAGACGAAGGTTTCAAAGTTTCCAATAAACTTTTGGTGGATTCTTCATCTATAAGGTATGGGTTTTAACTCTTGGGAATCCAATCAAAAAGAGTTCCTTTCAAGATAAGTTTTCAAAACTTTGAATACTAGGGTTTTTACTCTACAAAACGAATTTTCTTCCTAACCCTAGATTTATGTTTTTCGATGAAAAGTAAACGTTTTCTATATGTAATTTTGCATGAATTGTTGAGTAATTGATTGATAATGTTTTAATGTCGTGTGATACATGATCTTTTTCTAAGTGATGGTTTTGAATGGGTTGTTTCTAGTGTTTGATAAATGGAAACCGTTAGGGTTAGAATTTAAGGTTGGAATGAACCCATTACGACCCGTTTACCTTCTCCTACGCAATGCATTGATCTTGTACATGATTTTATGAGTTTTTCTTGATTATGTCATTGAGTATTTCACTAAGTATTATTATGAATATCGCATGATGAATAAGGTTCTTGGAAGCAAGAGGTAGGTTTTCTAAAATTGTGATTACTCTAAGATGTTTATGTTAGCCTATAAGTTATAATGCTATGTTATGAAAAGTATGTATGATGTTGCTATGTGAATATGCTGCTATGATTATGTAAATTGTGAGATCATAATATAAACACGAATATTCAAGTTTATGATATCCCTTGTATGCTTTACACAAGGTGATTATGTTATGTTAATCTCACATAAGAAAGGTTACGATGAAAGGACAATTCTCATCTAATCTAAAAGAGCTCGTGATCATGTTTTAGAGGGAGATAATCTCCTATGACCTATGATAAGTTTATGATAAAAGAAAACTTAAAGGTTATTTCAAGAAAAGGGACTTAAGGTAAGTACCGCTGAACTATGGGTGTCTAATACATCTCCTAGTTCTCGAACTATGTTTCCACCATATGTTACTAGCATGTGGATCCACATAAGAAAGCTAGGTAGTATTCGGTCCTACTTTGGAAGGTAGACCACCTCTTTTCGGTGTGGGGAAAACACCAAATTCCATGTTTAGCTCACATGGTCTATGTCGCTTAATGCCTATGTTCCCTCATGTAAAACAAAAGACAAGTAAATGAAGGTTGACTAGGGTGACTTGAGGAGTTTGCTTAGTATAGGTAGTGGTATGGGACGCTACCTAGACATTGCACAAGTTGACTCTAAGGGAAGTTCTAGGAGATTGGTCTTAAGTAATATGATGATATGAAAGATATATGTTTATGATATATAATGTTACTCTTACATGAATGTTGGTCGTTATGATGAATATGTTATTTGGTTATATTTCTATGTGAAGTTATGACTAATTATGTTACAAGTTATTAGAGGTAAAGCTTTACTTATGGTCTCCTATCTTATCTACTTGGTTGTGTGGGGTTATGGGGCTTCTTATGACCGTTGCACTTGTAGGTTGGGGATGAGGTCATTGGTAATTGTTTTGTAAGTTATGTTTATATGATCTATTGAATATGAAATGTAACATCACTCTATGAGAAGATTTGTTGATTATGATCATGCTTTAATTTGTATATGTTATATCGTATGTGCATAGAAGATTTTCATATGACTTAGCATGTTTTCTAAAGAAAAGATAATTGATCCTTTTTCATGTATGTCCTTATGTGTTATGTGCATATACCCATACTTAGTACATGTGGCGTACTAACCCCGTTACTTTATATTACTACAACTGTAGGTTCCGACCATTGAAGTTAAGCAGGTTGAGTTGAAGAAGCTTGGAACTCTTTCTCCAAGTCTTGGTAGGTCCTCATGTTCGAGACACTATCACTTATATTCCAGCCTATGAAGACTTAGTAGTTTTTAGAATATGTTATTTCGTTATGTTCTTTGGATTCTTTTGTATTAAGACCTATATGACATATTGACTATTATTGGTTAAGTCCATATTTGCACTCTTAGATGGTCTTATATATGTGAGACAAGTTTTAGAATATCGAATATCTTTATAAATCTTAAGTATGAAGTCTAAGTATACTTCATTAGTATATAAAAGTTTTTAATTTTCCGCAAAATTTAACTGTATGATTGCGATGAAAGCAAAGAAGAGGCTTGTATGCGACCTCTCAGAGGTTAACGACGCCAGTCTCATCCGGGGTATGAAGTCCGGGTGTGACAAAGTACTTGGTATCATCGTATGAGGTTAAATATTATAATCTTAAACTTGGTATCAGAGCATGAGGTTAAATATCCTTAGGATCAATGTATCAGTAAACCACATTACCTAGCGTCTTGTTCATGGTTGTGAAGCGCGCCACAATTGTGGACGAGAGGCTATGTGATGATTAGGAAACTTCTCTTTTCTTGATACTCTTATAGCGTGCCTCTAGAGCTTTGACACTATGTGTATTTTAGCATCTAATCCATTTCTTGTGTATATACGCGATGAACACAAGAAGGACAGCCGCTAGAAAGGTAGGGGAAGAGATTGCAAATGCGCGAGCTACTCCCCAAGGTAACCGAAATGATCCTTAAGTGCAAGCTGCTGCAAATGATCAAGTTCTGGTGAATCCTCCAGCAATGACGAATGGTGAGGTGAGGGCAGCCCTGTTTCAAATGGCCCAAGCCATCACAACTCAAGCTCAAGCCATCACGGCTCAAGCTTACATAGAGGTTGCACATCGAGAAAATCAGCAAGCTAGTACTATGGCTAACCGTTTGAGAGACTTTACGAGGATGAATCCTCCCATATACTTTGGATCAAAAGTTGATGAGGAACCCCAAGATTTCCTTGATGAGGTCTACAAGATTTTGTTTGCTATGGGGGTGAGTACTACTAAGAATGATGAACTTGCTACTTATCAACTCAAGGACGTGGCTCAGATATGGTACAATCTGTAGAAGTATAGTAGGGCTTTAGGAGATGGTCCCGTGACTTGGGAGATTTTTAAAAAGGCCTTTCTTGACAAATTCTTTCCAAGACAACAAAGGGAAGCTAAGGTAGAGGAGTTCATCAACCTTCGTCAAGGATATATGAGTGTTGAAGAATACTTCTTGAAGTTCATTAAGTTGTCCAAATATGCTTCTTCTTTGGTTTCTAATGCTAGGGATAAAATGAGCCGTTATGTAAAGGGCGTGTCCGAAGAGCTTGAAGAAGAATGTCGTGCATCCATGCTTCATGACAATATGAATCTTTCTAGGTTGATGGTTCGTGCTCAACATGTTGAGGATAGTCGCCCAAGGAAGAGGAATAGGGAATCCAAGAAGGCAAAGTCTTTTGAGAGTGGTTCTCCTAAAAGTAGGCTTGATGTTCAAGACAAGCCTTAGTTTAAGAAGAGGTTTTCAAACCAAGTTCCTTCGAATTTCTCCAAGAATGGCAATGATAGAGGTTCTAATCCCGAACCTCAAGAGGGGAGAAATGTTGATCCCCCTTGATAAAGACCAACTTGTGGTAAGTGTGGTAAGAAGCATGGGGACGAATGTCTTGTTGGGACTAATAGTTGCTATGGTTGTGGAAAAGGTGGTCATATTGTGAAAGATTGTCCTAATATTAGAGGCCAAGGTAAGGGAAATAGCCAAGCTCAACAAAGCCGTCCTAATTCTGAAGCTCCAAAAAGGAACTGTTTCTATGCACTCAAGGCTAGGGGTGAACAAGAAAGCTCTCCCGATGTTATAACGGGTATACTACAAGTTTTCTCTATTAATGTTTGATTTTGAACTCATCTTGGAGTATGAATATATTCCCCAAGAACAATATATTATGCAAATAATTAAAAGAATGGGCATAGCCAATAAAGATTAGCTTATAAAGACTTCATGCCCAATTTAATATGAATGAAAAAAATATTAACTCGTTTACTAAATAGGTGCATGTTTTGGTAAAAGATAGTACAAACTAGATTTTTAAGAAGATGTTTTCATACTCTATTCTTGAACTTATGTGAAACTTGTATGCATATGTTTTCTTGAGATTTTGTTGTTTTGTTGTTATCTTGAGAAGATTGATAGCATGGTAAATCTTTGATGCATTTTGAGCTTATGATAAGGTTGAAAAGAAAATTCCTCACTATGTGTTATGAATATGTAGCTCTTATATGTTTGTGCATCATGAATTGAGTGTTAAGTTTAATGATATGTTATGTGTTGGTTCTGCTGATTGAGTCTATTCCTTACCCTCCAAAAAAAATTTTAGTGTCATTCGGGGATGAATATTCCTAAGAGGGGGATAATGTAACATTCCAAAAAAATGTACTTGTCTAGTGAAGAGCCTATTAGGTTTTAAGAATACGTATTAGGTACATAGGTATCCCAATGCCTAATATTGAGTAATATTGGGCATGTTAGAGAATATTGACTTAAGGGTGTTAGCAAAATTTTATGTTTTAACAAGTATCTTTACATACACTCCAATCCAATCTTATTTAGGAATTGTACCTGCAATGAAGATCCTAAGATAGAATTCTTAATCTCTTCAATTCTTAACCTCATCGCTTACTCACATTAGGTACTAGGCATCCATGTGTCAAGACTAGGTACCATAGCACATGATCATTTATAATGACCATGTAGATTAAGCAGTGCTCAAGGACATAGTGAGGATACTTGGGAGAAGAAGTGTGCAGAAAAACATGTGCTAGCACATGTGCTACCGGCCGAGAGACAAGCGACCAAGCCCAACCGAATTCGGTTAGGGCGGTTAGGGGGCAGGCGCGCATCGGGTCAAGCCACGTGGGGCCTAGCTTCCTAACCAACCCTAGACTCTAACTGACTTACCTAACCAGCTAACTAACTAAAATAAACTAACTAGTGTGCCCGAAAACCTAAGACCTAACCGGGTGACACTAACCGAATAACTAACAAAAGAAACATCCTAGTACCTAGCCTAGGATGGTCCAAAGGGGTTGGTTATGGTCCTAACGACTTAAGGCTACTTTATTAATTACCCTAGGTCACTTAAATAATTAAATTAGCAACTTAATTAATTAATTTAATTCCTAGTCAAAATCGAGACCTTTAGTGAAATGCTCTCCTAGTTTTAGTCGAGTTAGGAGGGGCGATTTGGTAGTTTAAGTGGAGGGTCTTTAAGGTAATTCTTGGGACGTCCACATATTTATATTAGGTCAGTTTTAGAACACTTTTACATGTCCCAAACCATATCAAACGAAATTTTCTCTAATATCTCAAGAACGCTCTCTTTTCCAAACTCCATTGTAGACCAAGAAAATCTTAAGGAAGAAGACAAAGGTTTCAAAGTTTCCAATCAGCTTTTCATGGATTATTCATCTATAAGGTATGGGTTTTCACTCTTGGGATTCCTTTATTCAAGAGGTCCTTTTAAGATAAGTTTTCAAGAACTACGAATACATGGGTTTTTACTCTACAAAATGGATTTTCTTCCTAACCCTAGATTTATGTTTTTCAATGAAATGTAAATGTTTTCTATATCTAATTTCGCATGAATTGTTTAGTAATTGATTGATAATGTTTGAATGTCATGTGATACATGATATTTATCTAAGTGATGTTTTCGAATGGGTTGTTTCTAGTGTTTGATAATGAGAAAACGTTAGGGTTAGAATTTAAGGTTTGAATGAACCCTTTTATGGTCGTTTACCTTCTCCTACTCTATGCATTGATCTTGTACATGATTTTTTATGAGTTGTTCTTGATTATGTCATTGAGTATTTTACTAAGTATTATTATGAATATCGCATGATGAATAAGGTTCTTGGAAGCAAGAGGTAAGTCTTCTAAAATGGTGATTACTCACTTTTACTAAGTATGGAAACAATTCACACACAACATAGAAATAAGGCTAGGAAAGGGACAATTTGTTGAGGACATGCAACTTACTGTAAAAATCCCATTTATGCACTTTAAGGAACTAGCTCAACCATTGTAACACATAATCATCAAGGCAATGGAATATTCAACACAAGACCAACAATACTAAGTCAAGTCAACATCTGTATAGACAAGTAACGTCAATAATAATATTATAACTACAAGGCATATACAAGAACTTCATAATATTTCAACACATACTATACCCTTACCCATACCCTTTATCAGTCTACAAGTGCAATGACCAAGTAAGGCCCCATAACTTAACTCAATAAGCAAAACAAAGGACCACATGAAAATCCTAACTTCACATAACATAACATCAAGAGTAACCATTATCATGCTTTAGCAATATAGATCAACAACATTCTCATAAGGGAAACCAACATTATATAGAGTCAATACCATGTAAAGTCAACATATACATAACATTTACATTAAAGAACACAATAACAACCTCCTAAAGCTCCCTTCAAGGTAAACTAGTGCAAGGCTTAGGTAGAGTCCCATACCCCTTCCTAGGCTAAGTCAAACCTCTTTAAGTCACCCTAGTTAGTGTTTACTTCATTACTTCATTTTACTTTCGGGAACACTTGCCTTAACTGACATTGACAACAAGAGCTAAGAGTGGAATCTGGTGTTGTAAAACCTTACACCGATGGAAGGTGTTCTACCGGCTAAGGTAATACCAAACATGAGCATAGCATCTAGGTGGATCCACTAGCTAGTATTCATATGGAGGCAACATAGTTTATGGAACTTGGAGGCCTTTATTGGAAGTATAACTCTATGCCCTTTTTGGTACATGAGGCTATCAACCCCGTGAGGACTATGGTCAACCCTACCTCCCCACCTAAGGAAGGTGCCACTCTTTCTTCAAGCTCACTCGGTGCTAAGGTAGAGTTTCTTTTTGAAATGTCTTTAAGTCATCCATTATTATCAAAGCTTAATTTAGTTCATAGGAAACTACTCCTTGTATACCATCATATTTAGCTCATTATGATTTGTATGAGAACAACATTTCAACACAACCCTCATAGTGAAATCAACACCATATATCATATCATAGTTACGCACACAATTGAATAAACATCATCCTTATATCATTACAACGTTTACATGATCTCACAATTTATAAGACAAGACATTTCAATACCAAAATCATATCATCCTAATTAATCCAATCACAACATATATACTTCAATTAAATAAACCTCATTAAGTATAAGTCATCACAATAGAGTTAGGGTTTGAAGATCACAAAGTCTTACCTCTTCCTATTCCAAAGCCATCATCATGGTCTAACAATCAACCAACCCCAATTCATCCATAAATTGGCATAATAACATGATAGAATATAAATCACATATTAACCAAGCAAATTGTATGAATAATAGATAATTCAATTTAAGATCACACCCTACGGTTAAGGGGAAAAGGTCATCTGTCACAAACTAGGTTAATTCATCAAGAAGTAGCATAATTGAATCACACTACATCATAATCTATTCATAATAACCAAAAGGAATCATAAACAAAGAAATTTATAAGATTAAATTCGTATTGGAAAGAAAGCCACATGAAACTCATCTTTTTGAAATCAATTTTGGAAGAACCTTAGGGTAATGGAATCCCAAAGGTGAAAGGTTCCCATACCTTGTTAATTAATGAAAAATGATGTATAAAAGCACCCTTTTTGCTTCCCTTAGACCTTCACCTATCCCTTTAATGGAGTACTTCTATTTGGAAGAGAGAAAGAAGAGAGAAGGAAGAGCAATTGGGTTTTGGGAAATATCAAAGTTGGGTTAGTTTAATTAGGTTAGGCTCTTTATATATGTCATTAACTAACTTAATTAGACCTCTCTTAACCCCTAACTAATTAACTAACCAATTAATTAATTTTATCAACTAACCTAAAACGTGGCAGAAACTAGTGTCCCAGACCTAGACCCTGACCTACGGGTCATAGGTCAGTCGGCGGACCATGGGACCAACCGTCCTGTTGGTCCGTCGTTTTGGTATGAGATTCGCCAAAAATGGTCCTTTTCCAAAATGGATAAGTGACCATTGACACCCCGTCGGTTAGCCTACGCCCCATTGGTTGGCAACCGTCGATGGCATTGTCTTTTCACAACTTTTAACCAAACAAGAAGGGTCCCCCACAAGGACCCTTTGTTTGGTCCTTAAGGAGTCGTACCCGGACGTTTCGACTCTTAACAAACATTAATACGTATTATACACATTAGTACCTAATTCCATCGAATTACGACTCCTAAAACCTAGTCAAATAGGCTAAGGCACACTAGCACCTCTTAAACTAGTTTCCGGACGTCATGGACGTTTCTTGACATTTTGATTCTAACACTTCTTAGACGACTTATATTCATTATATTTGAACTTAAAACAGTGCCCTAACCCTTAGCCACTCATATTAGGCTCTACATTATGTCTTAGACTTTCGGAGTGTTACATTATCCCCCACCCCCCACCCCCTTAGGAACATTTATCCACGAATGACACTAAAATCTTTTGGAAGGAATGAATAAACTCAAGACTAGCAGCCCAACCAACAACAACATATCAAAGCATGAATTACCACTCAAATCAATATAACAACCCGACCTTTTACACAACGCAACATTAAAACATCATTTTCAACTCATAAGGGCTAAACATTCACTATATGAGTATTCACTTATGCAAAAGCTTTAAACACAGATCAACATTCACAATACAACTTATGAAGGCACAACATACTAAAATACACCTAAAAATTTCAAAGCAAGCAAAAGAGCAAAATTTGAAAACTTTCATTTCTATAGGCATAACTAACTGTAAATCACTTTAACATGCACCTTTTTGCAAAACTTCACCAAAAATCTAGACAACTTCAAATTTACTCATTATTTTTTTATTAGTAAGAAAAACTAACCTTCGTTAGGAAAGATATGAGGACAACGGGACTTCATGTCGGCCTTGGCCGCCCATGTTGCTCCCTCAACTAGGTGGTTTCTCCTTAACACTTTTACAGAGGCCACCTATTTTTTCTCAACCTATTCACTTAACGATCAAGGATTTAAACCAGCACCTCCTCATAAGAGAGGTTCTCTTTCACACTAAGACCTTCGATAGGAAGAATGCACTCGCGGTTGCCATTGCACTTCTTAAGCATGGATACATGGAAAACCATATGAATCGAAGATAGTTCACTAGGGAGTTTCAACTCATATGCAACCTTGCCAACCCTTTGAAAAATTTCATAGGGACCCACATAACGAGGACTTAACTTCCCCTCTTTGCCAAATCTAACCACCCCTTTCATGGGCGAAATTTTTAAATACTCCTTATCACCCTCTTCAAATTAAAGGTTTCTTCTCCTATGATCGGTATAAGACTTTTTCCGACTATAGGATGTTCGCAAATGGTTCCTTATGATATGAACTTTCTCTAAGGTCTTATAGACCAAGTCGGGACCAAGAAGAGAAGACTCACCAACCTCAAACCATCCAATAGGAGATCTACATCTCCAACCATACAAATCTTCAAAAGGAGCCATAGATATGGATGAATGAAAACTATTATTATATGAGAACTCCACCAATGGAAAGTGCTCATCCCAATTTCCCTTGAAGTCAATGATACAAGATCTAAGAATATACTAAAGAGTTTGAATGGTACGCTCCGATTGACCATCCGTTTGAGGATGAAAAGCGGTGCTTAACTTCACTTGAGTACCCAAACCTCTTTGAAAGTATTTCCAAAACCTACATGTGAATTGAGAACCTCTATCTGATATAATGGACAAAGGAACCCCATGAAGACTCACTATCTTTTTAATATAAATTCTTGCGTAATCTTCTGCCGAATAAGTACACTTAATAGGAATAAAATGAGCAGATTTGGTCAATCTATCCACCACAACCCATATAGAGTCATATTGCTTCCGAGTACAAGGCATCCCAACTACGACATCCATATTAACATCTTCCCACTTCCAAGTAGGAACTTGGATCTCTTGTAGTAAACCACCCGGCTCTTTGTTCTCGGATTTTTCACTTGTTGGCAATTTGGACATTTTGCAACAATTTCCGCAATGTCCCTTTTTAAGTCATCCCACAATATAACTTCCCTAAGGTCATGATACATCTTAGTAGAACCCGAATGAATAGAGTAACGGGCTCGATGATCTTCCTCAAGAATCTGATTTCTCAAATCATCGACATTAGGCACACACAATCTCCTTGGTATCTAAGAACACCATCCCCCCTTGGGAGAATGACTCATTCATCTTCCCAAGAACCTATTCTTTCAACTCCATCAATAATGGATCAAGGTGTTGCTTAGAATTCACCTCAACCACCAAAGGCGACTCAGAGTTATGATGTACCACAACACCACCATTTGGCGAATCTTTTATTCGAAGCCCTAAATGAGCTAACCTATGAACATCCCTCACTAGGTTTCTCTTGGCTTCTTACACATAGGACACACTTCCCATGGAACAACGACCTAGAGAGCCCGCCACCACATTAACCTTGCTGGGGTGATAGAGAACACTCATGTCATAGTCCTTCAATAACTCCAAACACCTTATTTGCCGGAGATTCAACTTCTTTGGCTGAATATGTATTGAAGACATTTGCGGTCCGTATACACATCCACATGAACACCATACAAGTAATGCCTTCATATTTTCAAAGCAAACACCACAGTCGCTAACTCAAGATCATGAGTTATATAATTTTTCTCATGCACCTTAACTTGTCCAGAGGCATAGGCTACTATTTTCCCATGTGGCATAATAACACACCCCAAGCCCACTCGTGATTCATCACAATAAACCACAAATCCCTTAGTACCCTCTAGTAGGGTCAATATCGGAGTGGAAGTAAGCCTATCTTTCAAAATTTGGAAGCTTCTTTCACATTCTTCCAACCACTCATATTTTACATTCTTTTGGGTAAAGGTAGTCAAGAGAAGCAATGGATGCAAAACCATCCACAAACCTCTTATAATAACCCACTAGACTCAAGAAACTCGTAATGTCGGTTGGAGTCAATGGTCTAGGCAATTTTTTCATTGCCTCTGTTTTCCTTGGATCAACCTCAACACCCTCACTAAAGATAATATGACCAAGAAATGCGACCGACCTCAACCAAAAGTCACATTTTCTATACTTGGCAAATAGTTGGTGTTCCTTAAGAACTAGCAAAACAACCCTCAAATGCCCCATATAATCACCCTCACTCTTCGAATACACCAATATATCATCAATAAAGACAATCACGAATGCAGCACGATAGTTTCAGAACACCCTATTCATGAGAACCATAAACGCCACTGGGTCATTAGTCAATCCAAAAGACATGACTAGGAACTCGTAATGACCATATTTAGTCCGAAAGGCCGTATTGTGAATCTCATCATCTTTCACCCTAAGTTGGTGATATCCCGATCTCAAGTCAATCTTGGAAAAGTAACTCCCACCTTGGAGTTGATCAAACAAATCATTAATCCGAGGGAGTGGACACTTGTTCTTGATTGTGACTTTGTTGAGTTGATGGTAATCGATACACATTCTAAGTGACTCATCCTTCTTTTTCACGGACAATGCCGGATCACCCAATGGACAAATACTAGACTGAATAAAGCCCTTGTCTGGTAAATCTTTCAGTTGAGCCTTCAACTCTTTCAATTCGGCCGAAGCCATCCGATAAGGAGGAATTGAAATGGGATTTGTAGACGGTAGCAAATGGATACCAAAATCAATTTCCCGTTCAAGAGGAATACCGGGAAGATCATTAAGAAAGACCTCCGGAAATTCCCTCACTACGGGGACCGACTCAATGGGAGGAATTTTGGATTCTAATTCATTGACTCTTACAATATAGTATAAAAACCCTTTGGATAGAATCTTATAAGCTTTAAAACAAGAAATGATACGACCTCTTGGAATAGAATTTCCTCCCTTCCATTCCAAAATGGGCTCATTTATAAAGATAAACTTCACTACCCTTGTTCTACAATCTATGGAAGATTAGCAAGCATGCAACCAATCCATACCCAAAATGACATCAAAATCAAATATATCAATTTCTACTAGTTCGACATAAGTAACTCTATTGGCAACATTATAGGACAATTTATATACACACTTTTTCCAACAATTGAATCACCGACCGGGGTAGACACAAAAAGGAACATTCAAGATATCGGGCAAAATGTCAAACTTTTTAGCTAATAGAGGGATAACAAATTACAAAGTAGCATCAGGATCAAGTAAACCAAATACATAATTAGAAAAGACTTTCAATATACCGGTCACCACATCGGGAGAAGTCTCATGCTCACCCCTAGAGTGGAGAGCATAAAACCGATTCTTCTTAAGAGCATTAACATTAGATCCACTTGCTTGAGCTTGCCAACTACTCTTGTCTTGAACCTTCAAGTTAGGGCAATCCCTCACCTTGTGGACACTCTTGCCACAACTAAAGCAATTGTCCGTTCCAATGAGGCAATAACCATAATGCTTCTTGACACGCTTTCCACAAGTTAGCTTCTTGTTTTGTGAACTAGTACCCCTTTCTTTTTGAGGCTTAGGGTTAGACACCCTATCATCACGAGCCTTAGGTAAATTTCAAGGAACTTGATTATAAAACCTCTGTTTAAATCTAGGATTGTCTTGGATATCAAGTCTACCCTTTGAGGAACCACCAACATAAGCCTTGTCCCTACTTGCCTCCCTACTCTTCTTCTTAACCCTTGCATCCTCCACTTGTTGAGCATGAACTATGCGACGAGAAATGTTCATATTATCAGGTAGAATAGCAGAACGACATTCTTCTTTCAAGTCATCTGACACTCCTATCACAATGTAACTCATCTCATCCGTAGGGTCGGAAACCAAAGAAGGAGCATACTTTGAAAACTTAGTAAATTTCAAAGAGTAGTCAAGTACACTCATACCTCCTTGACGAAGGTTGATGAATTCTTCCACTTTGTCTTCCCTCTTCTTCGAGGAAAGAACCTATCAAGAAAAGCCTTCTTGAAAATCTCCCATGTCACCGGTCCACCCCTTAAAGTCCTATTGTCTCTCCATTAGACGTACCAAGTTTCGGTCACATCTTTGATTTGGTAGGTGGAAAACTCGACCTTCTCACTCGTAGTCAACCCCATAACCTAGAGAATTTTATAGGTTTCGTCAATGAACTATTGGTGGTCTTCCTCCACTTTTAACATCTAGAACTTAGAGGGATTCATCCTTGTGAAATCCCTCAAGCGGGAGGCCATGCTGCTAACATGTTGGTTTCCTCGGGGTACCACCTCCCGATTAGCTTGGGTCGTCATGGCTTGTGCTTGAGTAGTGATAGATTGTGCTTGGGTAGTAATGACTTGGGACAATTGGAGAAAGGTTGCCCTTATATCCCTATCTATCAAAGCCGGAGTATTGGCCGGAGCTTCATCATCATTAGAAACTTCATCAAAAGGAGTGAATTGATTGTCTCAGGGAGGAACTCCCGCATTGTCAATCTCTTCCTCAAGTCTTTTTGTTTCTGTCCTTCGAGTATTCACCGCCTATAAACACAATAAAAGGATTAGATTCTAAGGGCACATAGACTCAAAAATCATCGAGGCACGATATTGGATTTCCAAGAAAAATGAGAGTTTTCTAAGCATCATATAGTTTCCTATTCATAAGTGTGGCGCGCTTTAAAATTATGAATAGGACTCTACGTAGACGTGGTTTTTTTTGAGACATCGACTCTAAAGATACAAACCTCATGCTTGAATACCAAGTTTGTCACATATGGGGAGCACCCCCTAGACGTAACCGGTGTCGTCATCCTTGGAAAGGACTAATACTAACCTCTTAGCAATCATCATTACATTCATAGGTTAAAAATACGGAAAATTTAAAACTTTTCTTCTATATCTATCATGAGGTATACATTGAGCTCTCGCATACACATAATATATTCATATCGAGTTTACTTAGACCCTTTGTATAAGAAGATTACATTAAACACATATATATAAAATACAATATAGTCTTAAAATGGATGTCTCATATCGTAACCATCTAAAAAAGAGTATAACAAATGGGCATAGCCCATACATCAATAAAATAAAAGCCACATATAGGATAGAAAATCTACTCAAATGAAAGAGGATGAACAAAGTCTCTTCAAGACTAATCAATATCAAATACTAGAAAGTGGCATTGTCCTCGAAGTGGTGAGGACCTACAAAACTTGGAGAATGAGGATCCAAGTCTTCTTCAAATGGTCTCAACCTCGTCAACGACCGGAACCTAATTGTTAGGAAAAAGGGAGAAAATACGGGTTAGCACATCACTTGTACTAAGTATGTAAACAATGCACACACAACATAGAAATCATGCTAGAAAAGGGACAATTTGTTGAAGACATGCAACTTACTGTAAAAATCCTATTTATGCACTTTATGGAACTAGCTCAACCATTAAAACACATAATCAGCAAGGCAATGACATATTCAACACAAGATAAACAATACTAAGTCAACTAAACATATGTATAGAGAAATAACTTCAATCATCATATTATAACCACAAGACATATACAAGAACTTCATTATATTTCAACACATACTAGACCCTTAACCATAACCCCTTATCAAGCCTACAAGTTCAATGACCAAGCAAAGCCCCATAACCTTACTCAATAAAGTAAACCTAACAAAGGACCATAAGAAATGCCTAAAGTCACATAACATAACAACAAGAGTAACAATTATCATACTTTAGCAATATAAACCAACAACATGATCTTAAGTAAAACTAACATCATATAAAGTCAATAACATTTAATGTCATAGTATACATAATATATACATTATAGAACACAATAACAACCTACTAAGGCTTCCCTCAAGGTAAACTAGTGCAAGGCATAGGTTGAGTCCCATACCCCTACCTAGGCTAAGTCAAACCTCTTAAGTTACCCTAGTTAGTGTTTACTTCATTACTTAATTTTACTTTCGGGAATACTTGCCTTAACTGACATAGACCACAAGATCTAAGAGTGGAATCTGGTGTTCTAAAACTTTACACAGATGGAAGGTGGTCTACAGGCCAAAGTAGTACCAAACATGAGCATAGCATCAGGTGGATACACTAGGTAGTATCCCTATGGAAGCAACATAGTTTATGGAACTTGGAGGCCTTTACGGAAATATCACCTATGCCCTTTTTGGGACATGAGTCTATCCACCTCATGAGCACTATGGTGAACCATACCTCCAAACCTAGGGAAGGTGTCACCCCTTATCTTTAAGCTCACTCGGTTCTAAGCTAGAGTCCCTTTTTGAAATGTCTTTAAGTCATCCATTATTATCAAAGATTACTTTAGGTCATTGGAGACTACTCCTTGTATACCATCATATTTATCTCATTAGGATTTTTATGAGAACAACCACTAAAAACGACCCTGATAGTGAGATCAACACCATGTATTATATCATAGTAATATACACAAATGAATCAACATCATCCTTATATCATCACAACCATAACATGATATCACAATACATAAGACAAAAAATTTCAGTACCAACATCATACCATCTTAATCAATCCAATCACAACATATATACTTTAATTGAATCAACCTCATTAGGTATAAGTCATCACAATAGAGTTAGGGTTTGTAGATCACAATGTCTTACATCTTCCTCTTCCAAAGACATCATCATGGTCTTACCATAAACCAACCCCAATTCATCCATCAATTGTCATAATAACATCAGAGAATAGTAATTCACATATTAACCAAGCAAATTGTATCAATACTAGATAATTCAATTTGAGATCAAAACATTGGGTTAAGGAGAAAAGGCCATCTTCCACAAACTAGGTTAATTCATCAATAAGTAGCATAATTGAATCATAATACTTCATAATCTATTTATAAAAACCAAAAGGAATCATAAACAAAGCAATTTATAAGATCAAATTCGCATTGGAAAGAAACCCACATTAAACTCATCTTTTTGAAATCAATTTTTGAAGAACCCTTTGGGGAAATGAATCCCTAAGGTGAAAGGTTCCCATACCTTGTTAATTGATTAATAATGATGGAGAAAATCACCCTCCTTTCTGCCCTTATATCTTTACCTAGTCCTTCAATGGAGTTCTTCTATTTGGGAGAGAGAAAGAAGAAAGAAGGAAGAGCGATTGGGTTTTGGAAAATATGAGAGTTGGGTTAGTTTAATTAGGTTAGGGTCTTTATATAAGTCATTAACTAACTTAATTAGACCTCCCTTAAAGCCTAACTAATTAACTAACCAATTAATTAAATTAATTAACTAACCTAAAATGTGGCAGCAACCAGTGACACTGACCTACGAGACCCCGACCTACGGGTCGTAGGTCAGTCGACGGACTTGGTACCAACCGTCTTCTTGGTCAGAGATTTGCCAAAAACATTCCTTTGTGAAAACGGCTAAGTGACCATCGACGGTGGACATCGACACCCCATTGATTTGCAACCGTCGATGGCACTGTCTTTTGACAGCTTTTAGCCAAAAAGAAATGGTCCTCCTCAACGACCCTTTTGTTGGTCCTTGGGGATTCGTACCCAAATGTATCGACCCTAAACCTACTTTAATACGTATTACACACATTACTACCTAATTCCTTCAAATTCTGACTCCTAAAACCTAGTCAAATAGGCTAGGGTACACTAGAACCTCTTGAACTTGTTTCTGGATGTCACGGACGTTTCTTGACGCTTTGATTCTAAAACTTCCTAGACGACTTATATTAGTTATATTTGACCATAAAATAGTGTCATAACCCTTAGACACTCATGTGAGGCTCTAGATTACGCCATAGACTTTCGGAGTGTTACAATTTCATAAACAACCTTATATCATCACATCTTAATCATAATCTCACTATCCACATAATTAAGACATTTCAATTGCATCATCATACCAAAACCTACTTAATTTAATCACAAGATATACATCAATTGAACTTCATCACCAAGTACATGACATCATAATTGAAGTACTTGTTTGAGATAACAAAGACTTACCCAATCTCCTTCAAAAGCCATCATAATGGTCTTACCATCAACCAATTTAATTTCATACATCAATAGGTGTAATAACATAATTCAATAGTAATTAACACAATATCTAGGTCAATTGCATCAATACAATTTAATTTTACACTAGTTCATAACCTAGGGTTAGGGAATTGAAGTCAATTCATCACCTCTTCCACAATACTAGGTTTAGCATTAAGAACTACATAATTGAGTAATAATAAATCATAATATAACCATAATAACAACTTTAAATCAAGAACAACACGATTGGAAAGACCAATCTTGGATTAGAAATAAACCCATATGGAAATAGTTTTCTGAAACCAATTTTTGAAGAACCCTTTGGAGAAAGGAATACCAAAGGTGAAGAGTATTCATACCTTTTTAATCTTTGAATATTGATGGTGAAAAAAACCTTATTTATGCCTTATAAAACTTTGACTTTGGTGTTCTATGGAGTTTCCTTGGAAGAGAGAAAGTATAGAGAAGGAAGAGCAATTTGGGTTTGGGAAATTATGGGGTATTTGTTTGAGTTTAGACTTAGGGTAGGTTATATAGTTTATTAACTAACCTAATTAACCATCCCCTAATCATTAATGAAACCCCTAACTAACTAACTTAATTAATGAACCAATTAAAACTCACCTGCGAAATTAGAGAACTGACCTACGAGACCCCGACCTATGGTCCGTAGGTCAGTCGACGCCCATGCCCCCCAACCGTCCTGCACATCCGTAGTTTTTGTCAAAGAGATGTGTTTTAGGCCACTTCCTCAAATTGGATAAGTTTCCATCGACGGAGGCATCGACACCCCATCGATTGACCTATGCCTCGTCGCATGCACGTCGTAGGTAGACACTGTCTACACTCCTTCATTTGGCAGCTTTGGGTCACAATGGAAGGGTCCTTCTAAAGGACCCTTAGGGTGGCCCTTCGGACTTTTACCCACACTTTTTGAGCCTAAACCTACTCTAATATATTTTAGATAACTTTTACCAAATTTCATCAAATTTTGACTCCGAAAACCCCATGAAATAGGCTAAGGCACACTTGCACCTTTTGCACTATTCTCAAGACATCATGAACGTTCCTTGACGTTTTGACTCTGAAACTTCCTAAATGACTTTTATACATTATTATTGACCTTAAAACAATGTTAAAAACCCTAGACACTCATGTGAGGCTCTAGATTAGGTCTTGGATTTTCAGAGTGTTACACTTTGTGTGTCCTTATGTGAATGAATGGATGGGTGATTATGCAATGTAAATGAAGTTATGTGACTTAGTGTATTATGTAAAGAAATCATGTTAAGGATTATGTCTTGTATAATTAAGGTTTTGAATGATTAATGTGGTGTGCCTAATCTATGGGAATCTTCAAGGAACACTAGGGGGAGTAGTTGTATGTTATGCAACTCTCACATTGCACTATGTGTTACTTGAGGGTTGCCCTTGAGAAGGTTTCTTATGTGAAGTCCTTAAATGTATGTATGTTCCCTAGCGTATTTGATGTTGAGTGTGGGCTTGTTACCCTTGTGAAGTAAGCCTATGATTGGTAGTTTTGACGATCACTTGGGTGTGTATTGAAGGGATTGTATGGGCGGTTTCTTCATGTCTTACCTTAGTAAATGTTAGGATAACCTTGTGTGAATTCCTGAGAGTACACCCTAGAAGATAGGTTACTCTTGGAGTGTTGCACGGCGTACTTGACCTCTCCGAGGTCTTTTACAAGCGCTTTCGTATCATTCATCACATATACATATATGAAAAGTAGTGTGGAATTAAAACTTTTTGCAACATTCGAATCGTCTTTCAAATACTCTTGCATATAAAAGCCATAGGAAATACTAAGTCTCACATCATCAAATTTTGGACTCAAATATACATGGGACACGACCCATACAATCGAAATATAGTACTACTATGTCTATTACAATTCTTTAATTAAAGAACTCTAAGATAGTGATGCCCTCGAGTCAAATGAGGACATACTTCAACCTTGCTTGAAAGATCCTATAATCCAACTTTATCTCCCAAAAGCACCTTAACCTATGGATCACTTTAGAGATAGATAAAAGTATGGAATTAGTAGAAACACTTGTACTAAGTATGGCATAATACACAAAATTATGATAACGGATATTTAATGGAAATGTACTCTTTTTGATTAAAACATCATAGTATAAGCATAAAAACAAAATTTAATACCTTAGAAGCACATAAAATATTAGATAAGCATTTTATCACTTTTTAAGGAACATTACAGTGAACTAAGCCAAGTTACAGTGTATTAATTCAAGCGTCACAATGAACCCAATTAGCATGCAACCCACTCACTAATAGATATCCTAAGAATCAATTATGTAAGACAAAGTGATACCCCCCATACACCCTCTCTAAGCACACCTAAATGATCCTTGGCACTACCTATAATTAGATGAATACACTTACAATACACCAAAACACATAACATATATAATATGCCATTCTCCTCACAAAGGTTATAAAAAGACTTACTTAAGTAATTCATGAAGAGAACGCCCATACACCCTCTCCAAGATTACCTAAATAATCCTTAAGACTTCCTAAGTTTAGATCATGTCTAGTTTATCAACAAATTTTCCTATCTAGAGTCATTCTTAAGATTTCCCTAGGTAAGAGATGAAGAGACCATCCTTTATGCCCATTCACACTTTAACTAGGAAATAATTAAAGTTACTCTAGACTAGGTGCTTATTAATTTACATACCTTATAACTTAAGTCATTATCTTCATTAGTTCATTCAAGAGACATTCATCACATAAGGACGTTCAAGTAATTGTCTTGGAGAATACCGAGGGACTCACTTACTAACATCTTCAAAGTTCAATTGTGCAATGTCTATGTAGCATGCCATAGCACCACGTAAACTTCATAGAACTTCTCCAACACTAGTAGGTATCCCATATGATTAGAATAGACAATAAACAACATAGACCATGGTATCTAGGCATGGAATCCGGAGTTGTAACCTACTCAGATGGAGGGTGTTCTACTTGCCAATGGTAGAACTTGGACACATTCCATGTAGGCACATGGTTAAGGAATATGAAGGATTTCTTTGCACTATAGCCTAATTCTTAACTAGATCTACCTCCCAAACCAGACACACTAAGTGCTAGCCTTTGTTCTCATAGAGTAATTCATATAAAGGATCACATGAAGAGGTTCAATATCTAGTTCATAACTCATTCATATTCACCTTACAAAAGAGGTCCCCTAGGGTTGCCTTTGTAACAACCCACAAGTACACCCTAGAAGTTAGAGCATCCTTGAGTCGCCACATGGCAAATGATACTTCAAGAAGTGTCACTTGATTAACTCATATCATTCATTGCATAATAAACATTCTAAAATGAGTATGAATTTAAAACTTTCTTCACACACGAAGAACTATTTCCATAATCAATACGCAACAGGAAGACTTTCATTAAAACATTAAACCTTTACAACATTTCATTGAACCATCTAAACTTTGGAGTATACAACACTTGGGACAAAGCCCATACAGGACATAAAATAAAGAACAAGACATCAAGGAACATGTGAACATTGTCCTCGAATGGATGAGGACTCACCAATACTTCATCTTCAACTCTTAGAAACCTATCCATCCTCCATGGCATATCAAGACTTCCATTTCCCTACACTTTAGTCAAAAAGGGAAAAGAAGAGGTTAGCACAGTAGATGCACTAAGTATGGAAGTCATGCAAAAAACATGAAAAAGGGACATTTGGTAAATAGCATGCTTTTCATGAATTTTGATTTAAACATCATACTATAAGCATAAGAACAACATTTAACACATTGGAAACACATAAGAAATCATTTAAGCAATTATTCATATTTTTAGCAACACTACAGTAAACTCATGCCAAGTAACATTGAACTAAGTGAAGTTTCTCAACTTCACAAGGGATACATTCTAGCATGCAATTCCCTCACTAAAAGCTATCTTAAGACTCACTTAAGTAAGTCAAAGAGAGAACACCCATACACCCTCTCAAGGAACACCTAAGTGATCCTTAAGACCACCTATAATGAGATACATACACTTACATCATATCAAGGACAGTGATTCTAAGGTTCACTAGAGTGAGTTGTGAACCGACCGCCCATACAATCCCTTTCACACACACTCAAGAGATCCTTTAAATTGCCTAGGATAAGATCATTCTCACTTCAACAAAATAGCATATGTAATATGACATTCTCCTTTACAAAGGTTATCAAAAGACTTACTCAAGCACTACACCATTTTCGGCCTACAACAACACCACGTAAGTGTAGCCTAAACTAGCAAAAAGTGTGGCCTTTGATAAAAGGCTACACTTTTGGACTTTCAGCAACACTTTTTAGGGGCTGCCCAAAAGAAGCGTAACCTTTGACATTAGGCAACACTTTTTAAATGTTGCCATCTTTGGCTACACTTATAAAGCGTAGCCAAATAGGTATAAGGGCACGCTTTGAAGACGTGCATTAGCAACACCTATTTTTTATTAGACTACACTTAAAAGCGTTGCCTTTTCAGATTTATTGGTCACACTTAAAAAGTGTTGCCTTTTATTAATCATCTATAGCAACACTTATAAAGTGTTACTTCATATCTCATCTATAGCAACACTTATAAAGTGTTACTTTATATCTCATCTATAGCAACACTTATAAAATGTTACTTTATATCTCATTTATAGCAACACTTATAAAGTGTTAATTTTATATCTCATATACAGCAACACTTACAAAGTGTAACTTTATATCTACCTAGAGCAACACTTGCAAAGTGTAACTTTATATCTACCTAAAACAACATTTATAAAGTGTAACTTTATATCTACCAAGAGCAACACTTACAAAGTGTTGCTTTAACATTTATAAGCCTACATGTAGCACATATATATATATATATATATATATATTTACATACATACAAGTGACCTAAAACACAAAATTAACTTATCATTAAATCGAAGCTATATATTTTAAATAAACTTCGACAAATATTTCATATACAACCAAAACTTAGAAAGTGATTGCTTAAAGATCTCTAATATCAACAAGTTCAAAAAACCAACAGTGTCATTCAAACGTATATGACAATAGTACAAAAATTCTTCATCTTTCGCCACAATAGATCGAGTTTACTTGTAGCCAAATTCAAATTCAATTACCGGTATTTTCCTGCACATTCAAAATAAAATTATAAGTTTGTGAAATAATTGTGGAAGTGTATAATAAGAGAGAATTCACTGTAAGACAACCAATCCAAATCTAAATACAATTTCAATGTTAAAATTACACTTTATAAGGACTACAACATTTGTGCAGTCTTCTGTTGTTGGCTCTCCAAAATTAAACTTCAAAAGTTTAAACAGAGATTAAAAGTTTGTCATAGGACAAGTGAAATAATTGTTGAGATATGAATTCTTTAACTGCATATGTTGTTGGCTGCACTTACTCTTTCAGACTTCACAGATAGTAAGTCTTGAATGGATTGTAGTAACTTAAGAAGCAACAGAACTAATTAGTAATCATGCACTTGCTACTTCTAATAATTCTGCACTAACAAGTCTTGAATGGTACATGTCTTACTTCTAATAATTCTGCACTAACAAGACTTACTAGTTGTAGGATAATTCTCTGTACTTGCTTGATCACCAAATAAGAGAGACTGATCACACTGTTCCACTACTAATTCAGCAGTTGATACTTCTAATAGTTTAATTGATCTTTCTATGCAGGATGAACAAAACAATCAATAAATAAGGATACAACGGATACACAAATTAATAATAAGTCCAGCACTAACAACATATTGGGCCTGAGAACACTCACAGGAACACACAAACAGTTCAAACAAACCAGAGATGAATACTGGAAACAAGGTTCATAACATAGTTTAGAATGACCACAAAAATCAATGCATAACAACAGGAACATGATATTTTCAAACACATGCAGCATAGGGCAAGGTGCATCATCAGACTGCATCGCCAGTGCATACATGGAAAAGCCAAAATATTCTAAAGGTTCAGTTGATGCAAGTACTCCATTCCCTAAGCCCCTCGATAATATTGTTGTTAAAGAAGTTGCTGATATGGCTGGAAAGTGCAGGACATTACTAATTTACAGGAAAAGAAATCTACATGGAGGGATGAAATGACTCTTGTTTTGAGGAGGTTATGGATATCCCTTTTCACTATAATGAAGCCCATGCTACTGTTATTGCAAGTTTAAAAAATACAGGGCAACAAGAGGTCTTTGATACAGGTCAACAGAAAGCTAGGTTCAATAATAAATCAGGAGAAAGGTTTAGTAAGAAGAGAAGGATTGCTATAAAAAGACATAAACAAAATATTGAACAAGGTAAAGATTTAACAGAGTCTTGTCTGTAGTTAAACATAGCCACTCCTCTCCAATTTTCTCTGCCTTGTCTGTAGTTGAACATAGCCACAATTTTCCTTTCCACAGAGTCAAGTATCAAACAATTGCTAGAGATGCATACAAGATTTTAAAACATGCTAGCCAAACCAGAAAGACAGCTACATCAAGAAAGTGTAAATTTATGTCACTTATTACAATTGTTCCCAAGGAAGTGTATGCAGTGAAGTGGGAAATTCTGGGATTTTAACATACTAGTAAAACCAAATGCAACAACATTTTGTCCTGCATAATTGAACATATATTAGTCTGCTATTGTAGAAAAAATTCTTTGTTTGCTGTTAGATTTAGGCACACAACTTATGTTTATTTCATTACTATAATCTTCCCTTAATTATCTTGAGAACACATCTTAATTATCTCTTTGTAAATTAGCTGCCTTCTATACATGTTTTAACTTCAAGGATGCCTTCATTCATTGATATTTTCAATCATAAGGTTGAATCTCTGCATTTGAATGTTAAATAGTATATACATTTCCAAAATGGAGAAGATGAAGGATATGGTACACAATAAATTAGGGATGTTAAATTGGTGGACTGAACTTAGAAAGTAAAAATAAGTTTAGAATTTCATTACCAAGAACACCAACTAAACTAGAAGAAAAACAATATTGACACTATTAACAGAGAATTTAAAATACAAAATACCTTTTGAAGAACCGAATCTTGAGCTGACCCCGAAGAATATGGAAGATTTGTGCCTCTTACAGCTTGTGCGCTACTTGCATCAATAGGTGAAGTAAGGTTAGATCCAACACACCCTGTTATATCTTGAAAATTCAATCCAGGGTTGTTTTGCAGCAATTGAGTGAATAAATGTCGCATTTCTTCTCTCAATTCTTCCTTTAGAGAAGTGATTTCATTGGCATGCTTTTGTTTTAGATTGTTAATTTCCTCATCTTTCTTCAAAGAACTTGTTGTCACTGATCTACCATAGCACCTAACTCGACCAGGCTGCTCCTTTCCAAATACTGCCCTAAATGCATCATCAGCTGTTTCCCCAGAATTTTGGCGATTTTGAAGTTCAGCCTATTGAATAAAATTGGCATCCATTGTGAATTGTAAGTACTATTTCATTTTTCAATCCTATGATAGCGATCAAGCATTAATAAATTATGAAAACTTTTCGTAAAAAACAATTAAACAACATCAACAAATAATTGATATCTCCTCGAACTTGCACAAGAAGAAGAACAAGAAGATGGCATACATGATTAAAATTCAACGTAGTCAAACTCCCCACAATATAAATGTTAAGTCTGAATAAAGTTCACTACTAATCCTCTTTAAAAAACTTACTATTGCAACTTGGGTATCAGCCTGGATTTCCTTTCCCGTCTTGGTACGAGTTGCAATAAATATTTCAGGCTTTGATGGTTCTTCGTTGTTATCTTTGGCTGCACGCTACAGATTATATCAAAAGAAATTTTAAAAAATCAGTAAGTTCTTCTAAAGTACAAAAAAATGAAAATCAAATTTTGTAAGAAATGTCAACTAAGTATTACCAATGCCATGCGTACTCTAGCAAAATTAATAGGTCCCATTCGATGCCTCCACTTTTGTTTTTTCCTGTTTTGAGAATTCATCTCGCATATGGCCTATTGTTAAAAACAAAGAGATAATTGAATTGATATGTATAAAAAGAATAGATATGATGCAGAATTAGTCGATGAGTAGAAATGCACCATTTTAACCTTACTTGAACAGTTGGGTGTTTCCAATACTCGATCAACTGGCGGAATTGATTATGTGGAATGCCATCAGGACATTTTGCTAGCATATCCTCAAGGGTACTGTTTTTATCAAAAAAATTCTTTTTAATTTTTTGCTTGTGTCGCCTCCAAGCATCACGAAGACCAGTCATCACCCACTTCTTTCCTTCTACTGGAAGTAGAAATTTGGACTATGCAAAATAAAATATATTTAGTTTCAGTAAGTAAAACAAATAATAAAATATGAATTCTCAAGAGTGGTTGTTTTTACATTGATGTATTCCCACATGCGCTTTTTAGTATCCTTTGGCACCACATGCCAACTAGTGTACATCAAGCTGATGAATCTAGGATTCCTTGCAATTGTTCCTATAAAGTTGCTTAATTGTGACACTATCTTATTAGTTGGTCCCACTGCTTGTCCTTTATCAAATGTCACCTCCTTTCTTTCTTCCAAATTTCTTGCATGAATATCCTTACATGTTGTATGTCCTCGAACTTTTTTTGGCTTCGACATTTCTAGATTGATGTAACACTCAGGAAATAAGATATTTTTTTTATAATGAGTTCGAAATCTTACAAGGTTTAAGACATACCTTTTGTACTACAATCAATGTCAATTTTCTCTTCGACATCACATTTATCTTTACTGAATTCTACTTGTTCCACATGATCATCCAATCCTTTGTTCTGTTCATTAATAATAGGAGTATGCATAAATTCGACATCAGTTGTTGTGTGGTTGTCACATTTTGTTTCATCATCTTTGTGTATCCCTTGATCTTTTAGAAACTGATCAAGAGTACTAGCTGGTATGACCGGCTTCCTCTTTACCTGTTTGCAATTTGGTAGATCAAGAATATCATGTCGTACCTCTCCATTACCTAGTGTTGTTCCAGTCACATGTGCTGAAGCAGTAACATCTTTCTTGAATGACGTATGGAACCTAGAGTTATTCATAGGAAGTTTAGTTCCATTATCTTGAATGGACTCTTCAAATTGAGATAACCGTTGTTTAGTTTGTCCTTTCCCTGCAATCATACGTGAGGTTCTAAGCTCTTCCCTTGAAGACAATTGAATGACTGATTTGTTCCCAAGCAATTTACTCTTTCCTTGTTGTGGAATGAAATCCTCAGAATTCTTTCTTTTATGTGGTATTGGTGGCTGCTCTTTCTTAGCTTTATCATTGCGTTCATTTGCAAGTTGTTCTCTCTTAATCTTGAATTTGTTGGCCAATTCAGCACTTGATCGGTATTGCATATCAACATCCAGATTCTTCAATGGACTTTGAGCTTTGTTTGGATTCAAACCCTTTTTCTTTAGCATTGTTGATTGATTCATTCTTTTTGCTTTGTTTAAAGTACTGTATAATATTGCAGAACTTATACAAGACAGTAATGTAATTACAGAACTCATTTTAACTCATCAAGATACAGAGGGCAGTTTTAGTTTATTGTGACAACAACACAGACATATCAACTTTTTTGAAGATGACTGGAACAAACTAAAATGAGACTCGGTTAACTTTAATAAAACAGATCGAATCGATCATAACAACTAAGAATATGATAATCAACAATCAGTACATGTTCCTTAAATAAATAATAATCAGATAAGAAACCAACATAAATCATGTCAACTAAGACATTGTGAAACAAACAGACTCATTTTTGTGCACACTGTTCCATCATCTTATCACCATGTATTTAAGAGAATTATAATCCTTTTGGATACCCAAGGAGATAACAAAGAACCCCAGACCTTTCTGGCAAAACTTCTAGAGTTGAAAATGTGTTCAATAGTGTCAAGTTCATGAGGATTACAGCAAAAAAAAAATTGTAGGTTCAAATCTAAAACTGGAGAGCTTCTTATTACTTAAATTACATAAAGGTAAAGAGTTGTACCTCTCTCGGAGCGACAAAATCGGAACAGCGACCAAACCAAAAGCAACTTCAAACTACAGAGTTGAATTCCTCTAATGCCAACTGCCTGATAATAAAATGAAAGCAGAAAGTATATAAATAACAAACAACGAAATAAAGCAATAATCAGCTAGAAGTATAGGTTCCTCAATAAAATAATAATCAGATAAGAAGGCAACATAAATTACTTAACCAAACAACAATTGGGCGCATGAAAAAAGCCAACAGAATACTTAAACATTGTAGCGATCTAATAGTAGATTCCACATATTAGATATATTAATGTGTTGTACCAAAAAAACTATTAGATTACAAAAACAGTGAGTGAGCACTATATGATCATCACAACAATAATGAAACTCATGGTGTGTCTTCTTCAGACTCTTCTTCAGACTCGACTTCATCATTAGACTCATCTTCATACTCATTTTCAGACTCATCTTCAAACGCATCTGAAAACTCATCTTCATACTCATTTTCAGACTCGTCTTGGAACTCATCTTCAAACTCCTCTTCATACTCGACTTCAACTTGTTGAGTGACAAATTCCTCCAAAGGCACATCAATGATTGTTTCTGGTAAATCAGTCCTTGTTAAGAGTACTTCACCATTATCTTTTGGTATAGATGGACCCTTCGAATGTTCAGATGGCTCATTTTCATAACTTTGTGGGAGATTAGATTCAACTTCATCACCCATGTTAAACAAGTCTCTTGGAACAGTCTTCATAACATAATGTTTATCTTGATCATATGGATCTTGCACATAGAAGCATTGGTGTACTTGAGATGCAAGCACAAAAGGCTCTTCCTGAGAGCATCTCTTGTTAAAATAGACATAAGTAAGGCCATAAACATCTTTTTCAACCTCATACTAATCACACTTAAATAAGGAACTTAGACGAATCAAAGGAATAGCCACATGATCAGGAAGAATGCTTTTAATTGGTATTGGAAGCAAGTAATGTAACATGAAATGAGCATCATGTGTTTTATAATTAGACACCTTTCTTTCATCCAAGTGCACACACCTAGATATATTGGAGGCACTACCATCAGGTAGCTTGGCTGTCTTTAAAACTCCACAAAAGATGGATTTCTCTCCATTTGTCATTGAGAAGCACGCCTTTGTAAACTTTGTTCTCTTACTATCTTCTGTATCTTGTGGATGAAGGTTCTTCCTGATTCCCATATCTTTTAAATCATACCATGCTTTTGCATGATCCTTTGTTTTTCCTGAAATATCCAAAAGAGTTCCAAGTATGCTATCAACTATGTTCTTCTCTATGTGCATTACATCAAGGTTGTGACGTAACAAGTTGTGCTGCCAGTAAGGTAATTCAAAAAAAATGGACCTTTTTTTCCATGGGCCATCATTTGATCTCTTTCTCTTCTTCCCAAAAACATTTTCAAAATCATGTAAGCTATTAAGCACATCAGTTCCCTTTAAAGGAGCCGGAGGAGGCCTGAATTCAGTTTTGCCATTGAATGATCTTTTGTTTAATCTCCATGGATGATCCATCGGTAGAAAAACACGATGATCCATATAGCACATTTTCCGACTATGTTTAAGATAGCGAGAATTAGTGCCATAGTTACAACAAGGGCAAGCAAACTTTCCTTTTGTACTCCAACCAGATAACATAGCATATGTAGGAAAATCACTGATTGTCCACATAAGAGCTGCCCGCATTTGAAAAGTTTCATTTCTGGAAGCATCATATGTTTCAACCCCAGAATCCCATAATAATTTTAACTCATCTATCAATGGTTGTAAGTAAATATCAATGTCATTTCCAGGTGATCGCGGTCCAGGTATAAGTAAAGAAAGTATGGAATATTCAGATTTCATGCACATCCAAGGCGGCAGATTATAAACCATCAACATAACCGGCCATGTGCTATGTGATATGCTCATGGTTCGAAATGGATTGAATCCATCACTTGACAAGCCAAGTCTCACGTTGCGACAATCTAGTGCGAAATCTGGATGCACCCTATCAAAGTCTTTCCATGCTAGACCATCAGTGGGATGCCTTAACTTTCCATCTTTAGAACGTTCTTCTTCATGCCACCTCAAAGAATCTGCTGTCTTTGAGCACATAAATAGCCTTTTGAGTCTAGGAGTTAATGGAAAGTGTCTCAAAGTCTTTGCTGAAACTCGATGTTGTTTTTTTGAAGGCTCAAGCTCACTATCAACTTTAGGAGATTGAATATATCGTGAAGCTCCACAAGTATGACAAAATTCGTCATCCTTATGATCATTCCTGAACAACATGCAATCATTTGGACATGCATCAATTTTCTCATAATCCAGACCAAGATTCTTAACCATAGACTTGGTTTTATTGTAAGACTGAGGAATATTCAACTCGGGCATCGCCTCTTTTAATAACTCTAAAAGAGAAGTGAATGATTCATTGCTCCATCCATGTAAACACTTCAACAAATATAAGCGAAGTGTGAATGATAATTTAGAGAAACCTATACAACCAGGATATAATTCTTGGTTTGCCTCTTCAAGTAAGCTATAGAATTTTTTGGCATCTTCATTTGGACCATCATAAACTCCTCCAGCCTGTGCAACATCTCTAAATTGATCATTCAACAACCCATCAATATCATCACGCGAGTAATCCATATCATCATCAACATTCAACTTGATATCCCATTCCCCGTGATTGATCCATCTAGTATAGCCTTTAACAAATCCATGGCATATTAGATGATCATACACTACATTCCTTCGGTTCCAAAGAATATTACAACATTTCGCACATGGACACTGAATTTTCTCTCCATGAGGATCTCCATAAGAGTAAGCAAAATCTAGAAATGATTCAATGCCATCAATATACTCTTTGCTATACCTTGCTAAATTCATCCAATCCTTGGATGGGATATGTGAACTCCTAGAAGAATATACCAATATTTAATCTTTCAGCAATAATCATTAACTAGTTCATAAATAAGTTTTAAAAGTCACGAGTAATCTTTCAGAATCATGTGTTATGAGATGATAAAAGTTTCTTACCTAGTCATGAGACTTCCGCTATGCCAAATCAAACCTTGAATCCTCCACAAATGTTTTTGAATGTTGATGATACTATAAAGGAAAAAATAAGTACAGTTAATAGGATATACATAATTAAGAAACAAAATAAATAAATAGAATTCAAATGATTAAAAGTTAAAGTTTTGTAATTGAATTTAGAGCTTTAGTGCTTTTAGAGTTTTATGAGCTTTTAGAGTTAAAGCTTTAAAATCTCATTCTTGTGCACACCCATTCAGAGAAGTATCAAATATCTAATACCATGTTTAAACATTCAAGAAAACATTCTTATGATCCTATAATAGATATTCGATCAACAACTTATGAATGTCGCTTTGTATTAGTAATACAATAATTTTTATATTTGTTTTCTCTGTAATACAACAGTTTCCAAATTTCACTGTATTAGTGACACAACAGGTTTTTATATTTCTGAACTGTTGTATCAGTGATACATGAAGAAAGATCTTTTTTATCCTTACCTTTTGTGGTGAATGTTCTGTGAGTGTAGTATTTGTTATAAATGTTATCATGTTATTAAGATTTCAGCAGGAATGAATGTAAACTAAAGAACTGCAATACGCCCAATCCAATCAATAAAAACATTATGCATCATAGTCCAAGGATATTCAAAAGGCCAAGCATAAGAGTAGCAAGAAATAACTTTCACTAAAATAATGAAAGCATTAGAATGACGATATGAAACCTCCATTAGCGGCCTAAATTTACTCAAGATTTTCTTTATTCCCCATAAGTATCCATAGGGGGGGGTACTCTGTTAGATGCTTTACAGAAGACTCACTCGGTTTGTTAAATCAGGTTGCATTCCCTGATGCTACTTTTGCTTAAGTTTTAACTTTGATTTATGAAGGATTTTTAGGCGTGTTTATCTTTTATGTACGTCCTATATGTTTTGTTTGCCTTTATAGTTCTGTTACAAATTCATTAACTATATTTCTGAAACTTAAAGGATGTGAATTTATCTTCTTATGTTTTAACATGTGCAACCGAGTAAGCACGTCAAAACACCAAAACAGAAAAGTATTTTGAATCTAATTCAACACAAAAATGATACTTGAATCTAATTCAACACAAAAATGATACTTGAATCTAATTCAATACCAAAAACTATATCATGAGAAACTCAAAATCATGTAAGTAAACAATCAGTCAAAGCATTTTCTTAAATTCAACAAGTATTTCATCATGTGTTTCTTCAACATTGATTTTTCATTACACCTGGTAGTACCCCTAGTGTTTAGGAAGAACATGGTTAGAACCACCGGTAAAGCCAACATTCTTGTGGAGCAATGATTTCTTATCAGTCCTACTTTATCAAGGATTAAGTCCAGTAAATACCACATTAGTTGAAACCAAGTATTTCCACATCCATACAACAAGAAGTCAACAAAGGTGACTAGAAAAAATCAACAGAGAGACATGATTTTCAAATATTGCATGCTTATTTATTTGAAAACAACTTTTTACACAAACTTGACCAAATTTCTTAAGCTACAAATGTAATTACTGGTGAACTTTACAAGATTAGATAAAAATAAAAACTGAATATTTTCTTGAATCATATAAAACAGTCTAGACCAAAGCATTTAGACCTGCACTTTTTTTAGTCATCTAAAATTGTATAGACCAAGGCATTCTAGTCAGCTCATATTGTCTGTTAGATGATTTATATAAGTTGATAAAATTATCAGTCAGCAGGTGCAGGGTAGTCCACGTTGGTCGTCAAACACTTTTTTTTTTTGGATTCTTTGTTTGCAGAAAAAAATGCAGAGAGGGGTAGGGACCATATGATCATGTGTTACATGAGAGACTGTTTAGTATTGATAAGCTAAGCAAATGCCAAGTGGTCACTATATATAGTAATACCTGAGTTATACTGCAAGTTCTCATGTGTTACGTTACAACTTTTTGTAATTTCATATCTATGGCTAAGAAATGAATGGGTCATAACTCATTATTGTTAGTCAAAAGAGAACCCACGTGACAAGGGGGAACAGTCTTCCATGGATCTGCCTTCTCCGATCACGAGGCGACCTGTATCAACTCTCAACTCAACACCCAATACTATTAACCCCTTGCTCTCACCACCCCCACCTTTCGTCTGCACTCTCCCTGCCACCCCAATCATACTGGAAATTACATCATTTTTTCTCTCTTTTAAATTATTTGTCATTTTTCAAGTTTACAACAAAATTGATTATTTCTCCTGTCTCATTTTATATGAGTTATTTTTTTAGTCAATGTAAAGAAGAAACAATACATTGTAAAGAAGTGAGGAGGTTGTCTATGATTAGGAATGTAAAGAAGAGAACAACATTGATTCCTGTTGTTGATTCTTATATGTTAAAACTGCTTTTTTATTTAGTTTCATCACTAAGATGAATAGACTCTAGTCTAAAAGATATGGTCACAAGTTTCAAACTTGGAAGCATACAAATTACAACATGTTTATTCTTCAAAACTTACAAAAGAATAAATATATTTTAAGCTCTTCAGTACGCTTATTCGTGTTCATTACTAACTGGAATATCTACAGTTTGACATAGACTAAAGGGAAAGGCATCCGATCAACTGAAGTCACAGAGAAAAAGTGTTGGTGGATACCACCATAGGTCTCCCCCCCTGAAGCTCAAAAGAAAGCCCACTTTGTGGAGCATGACAGAACCATTGAAGTCGATAGGAAGGAGAAACATAAAGTCAGTGAGGAAAAGGTTGATAATGAAGTTGTTAACTTCATCAAGAGGACAGACGTAGAAACAGACTTTAGCATCATCATAGACAGTCTTATAGCACTTGACCATATACTATCTTTACAGTTCTATTTACTTCTATTCTATATGCAAGAGCTTGACATGTAATGAAATTAAAAAGTTACAAGCTATTTCTCATCCGTTGCATCTAGCTTATCAAATAGGACAGACTTTAGCATCATACAAAACTTTCTCTCCATTTTATTTTCACTGACTTCTCCTAATTCTTCTAAAACTTAGATGAAGCAAGCCTCACTTTCAACAATATCCAAAACTCAATAGGTTGTCCATACTACAAAACAAATCTTCTACTTCTATTTTGTTATTGCTAGTAATAGTTAGCAGAAAAGAAAGGAAGCATAATCCTCAAGTTGAAAGTACAAAAAGAAACAAAATAATTAAAGACGTAGAAATAATTGCTTTACTAAGGATTTAAGTTATATACATTAACAATTAAAGCATGTTACGCTATCACTGTAGTTTTACCAGTTATACAAGGTAATAAAATGTGCACCAATCAAACGTATCATACACAGTTACTTGTTATTGTAAAAAATAAGAAATTATGTACTGTCCAGCCACAAAAGTTAAAGTCTATTACTATTTTTTTTCAATAGATCCCTTTATAGGAAGAAATTTTCTATTTGTCATAACTGTAATGTCCAGCTCTTGCAAAACACTCTCACAAGTTACTGCTCCCTCTCTACCCCTTCTAGACTTGAAAAATATATCCTATATCGTCTATCTCTAAGGCATATGATTCGTTTTCTATATAGTGCAACTCAAAATACAAAGCAAGTTTAGCAAATTTATACTACGAGGTGATCCCAAAACAACTAAGAAATATTGAACTAAAGTTTCTGATGTACACTTGAAAATGCACTAGAGAAACAACAAAATGACTTCTAGACACTTCAAGGCATGTAGTCGAAAAAAGAAAAATTTTACAAGCAAATAGCTACAAGACATAATCAATGTTGTTAACAAAGGAACAAACCAAAGCTTAAGGTGAGCACAACTATGAACTCAGGAAGACTAAAAAAACAGTGACATTAAAACAGACATTAAAAACTTTTGAAATTCATGTAGAGTAGCTACTTACACTTGACGAAATCTATATTAGGGACAAACTATCGTAGGTATCGCCAGCTTCAACAATTTAGTTCTTCGAAGAAAGACGACTTAGCTACAACTCAGTTCTTCATATAAAGGCGACTTAGCTTCAGCTTCTACATTCAACATTCAAGAGAAAAAACTAGTGAGTCAAAGATAATCTGCCCATTTATACGTAATACAACTATAAACTAAACTCCCAAAATCAACAAAATTCGTATCAACAACACAAGAACATAAAAACCCTAACTTCAATTTTTTACTGACACACAAGAATATCAAAATCTTAAAGCTATAATTTAGACTTTTGAAGGTAAAATCTCTTACCTGATAAACTCTATTCCAACAACCCTAAATCTTTAAGACATGAGGCAAGTTGATTGTGAAGCATTTTATTTCAATTTTCGAAAGGAAATCTGATGGAACAGCAGTTTACCCAGAAATCTTTGAAGAAAATCGTCTTTTTCAGCTCTCCAATCTTGAACAACGAAGCTGAGAGGAAAATCGTCTTCTTCAGTTCATCTTCAGAGAAATCGCAGTACTCTTCGATTTTTCAGCTGAAAATGGTGTTCTTCAGATGAAGATTGACAGAAATGTGACGAAAATCGTAGTACAAATTGATTTCTCCCGTTCGTCGATCCTTCTTCAGCTCATGCAAATGGTGTTCTTCAGCTGAAAATGGAAGCTTCAGCTGAAGTTCTAGGAAATGTTGCCTTTTTTTTATTTCTTTAATCTTTTATTCTTTTTAATATTTCTTTAATGTTTTATTTTTTTTGGCCAAATAAAAATGGGAGGGAGATTAAATTTTATTGTTAAAATGTTGGAGGGAATATAAAATTTTGGTGAAAACACTAGGGCCACATTTTTTATGTGTTGTATTTACAATTATAAAAATAACACACTTTAAAAGTGTGGCTATTCATGTAAATAGTTGTTGCCAACTATAACAACACTTATAAAGTGTAGGTTATCCCATTAAAGAGTACACTTTCGAAGTGTTGCTAAAATTAATGTAGCTAAAAGTCAAAATCTTTGGCTACACTTTAAAAGTGTTCCCAAAAATAATTTAGGCAACACTTTATAAGCGTTGTCCAGATTTAGTGTTGCCGTAGACCTAAAATGGTGTAGTGAAGTAAATCAAGAAGCGAATGTCCATGATTGACCTCTTCAATATAACCTAAGTAATCTTTGAGACTACCTAAGTTTGTATCATATCTACTTATTCAACCAAATTATTAACTAGAGACATTATCAAGACTCATCTAGGTAAGATACGAAGTGACCATTCCTATGCCCCCTTCACACCTTAACTAGACAACCCTTGACTACTCTGGATAAGTGCTGATTCATTTTACATACTTTATTATCCTAATTCATTACATTCCTTAGTTCAATTAATATACATTCATCACATAAGGACATTCAAGTAATGGTCTTGGAGAAGACCTAGGGACTCTCACTAACATCTTCAAAGCCTATTGTGCAATGTCTAGATAGTGTCCCATACCACCACCTAAAATTAATAGAACTTCTCCAATTCTAGTAGGTATCCCACATGATGAGAATAGGCAATAACCTACATAGACCATGGTATCTAATCATGGAATCCGTAGTTGTAACCTACTCCGATGGAGGGTGTTTTACTTGCCAATGGCAGAACTTGGACACATCCCATGTAGGCACATGGTTAAGGAATATGAAGGGCTTACTTTGTACTCTAGCCTCATAATTTAACTAGATATATTTCCCTTACCATACTCACTCGGTGCTAGCCTTTTTTTTCATGGAGTAATTCACATTAAAGGTTCATACAAAGGGGTTCCATATCAAGCTCAGAACCCAATCACATTTACCCTACGAAAGAGGTCCCCTAGGGCTGCCTTACAATGGCCACAAGAAAGCTCATAATGACTTTCATAAGGATTGATATAATGTCGTTCCATCCAATTATCCTTAAGTCCATCATTCATTACATGAAAGATACCATTATGACTTTCGACTTCAAGGTTCATAACCTTACCACTAGGTGTAAGGTTTCACATAAAGGACCTTCTTAACATCATTCAAGGTCTCATATCATTAATACATTCAATACTAAGAGGCTTTAGCTTCCTAAGTCAAAAAATCTCATATTCACATATCATTCATACATGTATCAAGTAAGGGACACGAGGCTACAAAAACAAGACACAACATACTTCACTTTAGAACATATTACATGTCAGTCTAGAAGCACATAGGAATAACCATTATCATATTTAAGGCATCCTATAAAATACTATATCATAATCAATATAACCATCATAGACTCATATAGTCAAGTAGGAATAATCATGCATCAACTCAAAGACTACACACATAAAGACATAGTCATTGTCTAACATGATCAAATAATATCCACAGAAGAAACACATACTTTCACATTAATCACATATACATGATTATGATCATACATCACATAAATCAACTAAACTAATCATCATAATACATCAAGTAGTGCCGACAAGGCCATGATCATCATAATAGATAAAGTAACGCCGACAAGCCCACATAATTCACATAACACCGCCACCATAAGTGGGTCATACCAATAACAACATAATACAAAAGCTATACATAATATTACGAGAGATAGGGCAGCCTAGCACCCATTCAATCTCACCACTTCAATCCAAAGCGAAATCATCCAATTCGATACCATAAGGCCCTTACCCATGGCCATGAACATCAATTAAATACAATAACTATAATACTCAATGAAACTAGGTCACTCATTTATAAACCTAATACAACCTATACCTCAATTGAATATAATTCTTACATCATTCAATACCCCATAGAAACTACACTAGAATTCATAAGCATTAAGTCAATATCAATTCAATAAGCTTAATGTCCAATGGATCTAAGAATATGCAATAATAAATTGATGAAATTGAAACACCTTATAAACCATACAATCATAATATATACATAAATCAAAAGCCCATAACAACCTACAAATGAATTCATTAATATCAAAGCATGATCACATAACCCATATTTTTGTCGAACAGGGAGATTTGAGAAGTTCAAGGGTTCATGGAGAATTTAATTTGAACATCAATTATACATCAATAATATCATATCTTGACGTTTGAAAATGTTTCATGCAAGAACTCAAGACTTAGAGTAGAAATTGGACTCTTTCATCTCTTTAAAATCTTTGAAAATAATCTTTGAAATTGACTCTAAGGTGAGAGTAAGCCTTAGATGAAGAACTCACATACCTTATTAGAAGAACCCAATGATAATTGATGAAGAAACTCCATTGAAGGTCCATCATCAAGCTCCATCTTCACCTTGAGCTCTCGTGGATGTTTTTCGAGAAACTTTGGGAGGGAATGGGTTTTGATCTAGGTGCTAGGGTTTAAATGAGAGTTTTATGACTTATACACTCTTAAAATACCCCTAAACACCCAACATAACCGTCCTCCTTTTTTATAACACTTGGGGTGAATTTCCCAAAACCCCTCAAGTCTTAACAGAAAGCTGGTAGGACTTTACAGCACCATCGACCCCCAGCATCGACAGTCCGTTGGTGAGACCACGTCCTGTCGATGAGGTCCGTTGGTTGCCTATGCAGCTCCTAAACCTGCAGATTACATGGATCCATTGACGCCACTCATCTACGGGACATCGTCTGGTCGACTGGATGTTGTTTGGGGCAGTCGATTGCCACTGCCTGGTTGTGTTGAGATCCAAGAAGAAGTCCGTCTTCTAGGGCCCCTTGTGGATCCTAGGTGGAGTTGTAACCGAGCATTAAACCTCTAAACACGTACGTCTAGGTATTAGGAACATCTGCAAACATGTTCAACATCAAACAAGCCACGAAACATTCTAAAACATATCAAAACTCACAAGGACGTCAAATGGCTATCTTTTGAACTTCACCGGACGTTCTTAGATGTTTGACCTCCAAACCATACCAAACTCAACATGCTGACTCTAAACACTATTATAAACCATATAAGTACCTCATAAACTCATTACTCACATATAATCACATCAAAACACATAAGGCACCTAGGTGACTAGTCGTCGAATGTCTTGGTCGTCCCTTGACGTTTGAATTTAAACTTCACCAAAATCTTGAGACACAGTCTCAAACATCATTTTTAACCATCTTAGGACTTCAAAACTTCATGTCACACACATTAGGCCCTAGTTTCACCTAAGTCATTTTTGGAGGTGTTATATTCTCCCGCACATGGACAACATTTGTCCTCGAATGACACTTTCCACTTTCCGAACACTTCAAAGATTAGAGACTCAACTTGACAGCTCATGACAATACCATACAACACATTATACAACACACATCAAGGAAAATAGCAATTTCACATAATTAAGAGAATCAGAACACAACAAGAAACTAGAATAAATTCTACAACTCATTATGCCATAAGACTCACATCCTTCATTCCAAATAGCAAAAACTCATTTTCTATTCATTATAATGATTATATACATCAGTTCTAACCACATTATAAAAACTTTCAATTAAAGAATGACTTGGTCATTTTCTTTGCAAAACCTTACAGTGAGCAGAAATCCCTGGCAACTTTACAGTGAACATGCTTTAGAATCTAACAATGCAACACTTAAGAAATTCCTTATAAATGCTCAATAAACCAATCTCATATATAAATGTATACATGCTCACTATTCATCTTTATGAAACAATTAGCAACCTACACTAGATGCACATGAATCATGAGGAAGATACCATGCATGAAAACTCATTTTCTCATTCAACAAAACTTCAACCAAAACATGCATATCATAAGGAGAATTTTTGGAACTCATTTGTTTTCAAAAAGACTCCTACATAAATCAAGTTACTAAGAACTCTTTGTTTTAGGCTTGAATAAACATATAAAGAAAGGTTAAGGGTACCTCACTCCCAACAACCATACTCTTCACCATACTCCCCCACTTAGGAGAAACCCATTCTAAGGTCAACATAACCTCTACTACAAGGAACTCCTTCAAGGCACCTTAAGCCTTACTAATACTTTCTCACCCAAAATCTATCTAATGAAAACTAAAGACTCTCAAGGTTTAACCATCTAACCACTACATCCCCCTTACTAGGAGAAACTCACCTTTACTCTTTCAAATCTCATCACCTTCCTTTATATAGTTGGGTCTTAAACAACTTCAAACCATCCCAACAACCACTCCTTCACATTTCTAATTCTATACCTTACCATTCTTTCCAACTACGCTACCTTTCAAAAGGTAACTAAACCAACCAAATGTCATCAACACCATCTTTCACACCTCATCTAACAAGTCACATCTCATCTTTTCTCTCCCTCAACACAATCTTCATAAAGTCACACTCAAAGGGGAAAAAACACATAAGGGAAACAAGGGAAAGACACCATATAAAAAGATCTTAGGAACGATTAGATGAATGAAGAAGTTAAACTTTTCCTAGCACCAAATAGCCTCATATTCATAATGTGGCGCACTTCACATTATGAACAAGACTCTACTAGATGTGGTTCATGAGACAAATAAGACACTCCCAAACTTTATGCTCTGATAACAAGTTTTTAACAACCCACAAGTACACCCTAGAAGTTAGAGCATCCTTGAGGCACCACACGGAAAATGAGACTTCAAAAAGTCTCACTTGAGCCACTCGTATCATTCATTACATAATAAACATTCTAAAATGAGTAAGAATTTAAAACTTTCTTAACACACGAAGAACTCTTTCCATAATCAATATGCAAGCGGAAGACATTCATTAAAACATTAAACCTTTACAACATTTCATTGAACCATCTAAAATTTTGAGTATACAAAACTTGGGACTAAGCCCATACAAGACATAAAATAAAGACAAAGACATCAAGGAACATGTGGATATTGTCCTCGAATCGATGAGGATTCACCAATACTTCATCTTCAATACCTTAGAAACCTATCCATCCTCCATGTCATATCAACACATCCAATTCCCTACACTTTAGTCAAAAAGGGAAAAGAAGGGGTTAGCACATTAGATGCACTAAGTACGGAAGCCATGCAAAAATCATGAAAAATGGAGATTTAATAAATAGCATGCTTTTCATGAATTTTTATTAAAACATCATACTATAAGCATAAGAACATCATTTAACACCTTAGGAACAAATAAGAAACCATTTAAGCAATTCTCATATTTTTAGCAACACTACAGTAAACTCATGCCAAGTTTGAGTGAACTAACTTCACTGTTACAGTGAAGTTTCTCAACTTCACAAGGGATACTTTCTAGCATGCAATTCCCTAAATAAAATCAATCTTAAGACTCACTTAAGTAAGACACATAGAGACTGCCCATACACCCTCTCAAGGCACACCTAAATGATCCTTAAGAGCACCTATACTGAGATACATACACTTACATCATATCATGCACATGAACATGAGATCCTCCTACCAAAGGTGATTCTAAGGTTCACTTGAGTGAGTTGTGAAGCGTCCGCCCATACAATCCCTTTCACACACACTTAAGATATCCTTTAGATTATCTAGGATAAGATCATTCTCACTTAAACACAATAACACATGTAATATGACATTCTTCTTTACAAAGGTTATCAAAAGACTTACTCAAGTAAATCAAGAAGAAATGTCCATGACTGACCTCTTCAGGATTACCAGAGTAATCCTTGAGACTACCTATGTTTGGATAATGTCTACTTAATCAACCAACTTCTTAACTAGAGTCATTATCAAGACTCATCTAGGTAAGATAGGAAGTGATCATTCCTATGCCCCCTTCACACCTTAACTAGACAACCCTTGCGTACTCTAGATAACTACTTATTCATTTTACATGCATTCTTATCTTAAGTCATTACATTCCTTAGTTCATTTAAGAGACATTCATCACATAAGGACATTCAAGTAATGGTCTTGGAGAAGACCTAGGGACTCTCACTAACATCTTCAAAGCCTATTGTGCAATGTCTAGATAGCATCTCATACCACCACCTAAACTTCATAGAACTTCTCCAATACTAGTAGGTATCCCACATGATGAGAATAGGCAATAACAGTCACAGAGCATGGTAGCAAATCATGGAATCTGGAGTTTTAACCTACTACCATGGAGGGTGTTCTACTTGCCAATGATAGAACTTGGACACATTCCATGTAGGCACATGGTTAAGGAATATGAAGGGCTTACTTTGTACTCTAGCCTCATCCTTTAACTAGAGCTACTTTCTTTACCATACTCACTCGGTGATAGCCTTTGTTATCTTGGAGTAATTTACATTAAAGGTTCATACAAAGGGGTTCCATATCAAGCTCATAACCAAATCACATTCACCCTACCAAAGAGATCCCCTAGGGCTGCCTTACAATGGCAACAAGATAACTCATAACGAATTTCCTAAGGATTGATATGATGTTATTCTAGCCAATCAACCTTAAGTCCATCCTTCATTACAAGAAGGATATCATTACGACTTTCGACTTCAGGGTTCATAACCTTACCACTAGGTTTAAGGTTTCACGTAAAGGACCTTCTTAACATCATTCAAGGTCTCATATCATTCATACATTCAAGACTAAGAGCTTTTAGCATCCTAAGTCAAGACATCTCATATTCACATATCATTCATACATGTATCAAGTAAGCGACACAAGTCTACTAAAACAAGACACAACATACTTCACTTTAGAACGTATTACATGTCATTCTAGAAGCACATAGGAATAACCATTATCATCTTTAAGTCATCCTGTACACTACAATTTCATCATCAATATAATTATCTCAAAAAGTCAAGTAGGAATAATCATGTATCAACTTTAGGACTACACACATAAAGACATAGTCATAGTCTAACATGATCACCTAATATCCACAGAAGAAACACATATTTTCACATTTATCACATAAAGATGATTATGATCATACATCACATAAGTCAACTAAACAAATCATCATAATACTTCAAGTAGTGTCGACAAGGCCATGATCATCATAATACATAAAGTAACGCCGACAAGGCAACATCATTCATATAACACCACCATCATAACTGGGTCATACCAATCACAATATAATACAAAAGCTATTCATAATATTACGAGATTCAGGGCAGCCTACCACCCATTCAATCTCACCACTTCAATCCAACGCTAAATCATCTAATTCGATACCATAAGGCTCTTACCCATGGCCATGAGCATCAATTCAATACAATAACTATAATACTCAATTAAACTAGGTAAATTCAATCTAATACAACCTATACATCAATTGAATATAATTCTTACATCATTCAATACCCCATAGAAACTACACTAGAATTCATAAGCAATAAGTCAATATTCATTTAATAAACTTAATGTCTAATGGATCTAAGAATATGCAATACTCAATTGATAAAATTAAAGCAACGTATTAACCATACAATCATAATATATACATAAATCAAAAGCCCATAACAAACTACACGAGAATTCATTAATATCAAAGCATGATCACATAGCCCATATTTTAGTCAAATTGAGAGATTTGAGAAGGTCAAGGGTTCATGGACAATTTCATCGGAAAACTTCAATTATACATCAGTAATATCATATCTAAGGTTTGAAAACGTCTCATGCAAGAACCCAAGACTTAGAGTAGAAATATGACTTTTTCATCTTTTTCAAATCTTCAAAAATCATTTTTGAAATTTACTTTAAGATGATAGAAAGCCTTAGATGAAGAACTCACATACCTTATTAGAAGAGCCCAATGATAATCTAAGAAGAAACTCTATTGAAAATCCATCATCAAGCTCCATCTTCACCTTGAGCTGTCATGGAAGTTTTTGGAGAAACTTTTGGAGGGAATGAGTTTTGATCTAGGTGCTAGGGTTTAAATGAGTGTTTGATGACTTATATAATCTTAAAATACCCCTAAAAACCCAAAATAACCGTCTTCCTATTTTATAGTACTTGGCGTGAATTTCCCAAAAAAAAACAAGTGTTAACAGAAAGCTGGCAGGAATTTACAGCACCATCGACTCCTAGCATCAATGGTCTGTTAGTGAGACCACGCCCTGTTGATGCGGTCCGTTGGTTGCTTATGCAGCTCCTAAACCTGCAGACTGCATGTATCCATCACAGCCACCCATCGAAGGGCCGTCGTCTGATCGTTTGGCCATCGTTTGGGGAAGTCGATTGCCACTGCCTGGCAGTGTTGAGCTCCAAGCTGGGGTCCTCCTTCTAGGGACCTTGTGGCTCCTAAGTGGAGTCTTACCTGGGCGTTAAACCTCTAAACACGTACGTCTATGTAGTAGGAACATCTCCAAACAATTTCAACATCAAAAAAGCCACGGAACAAGCTAAAACACATCCAAACTCACAAGGATGTCAAATGGCTATCTTTCGAACTTCACCGGACGTTCTTTGACATTTGACCTCCAAACCTTACCAAACTCAACATGCTAACTCTAAACAATATTATCCATAATATAAGGACCTCATAAACTCATTACTCATACATAAAAACATGAAAACACATAAGTCACCTATGTGACTAGTCGTCTAACGTCTTGGTAGTCCCTTGACGTTTGACTTCAAACTTCACTAAAATCTTGAGACACAACCTCAAACATCATTTCAAACCATATTAGGACTTCAATACTTCATATCGTACACATTAGGCCCTAGTTTAACCTATGTCATTTTTGGAGGTGTTATAGTCTTTTCATGGTTAAGAGGATAGCTCAATGAATTTTTTAAGGATGATTTCATGTCGTTCCAACCAAACAACCTTAAGTCCACCATTCACTCAAGAAGGATACCATTATGTTTTTTGCTTTCACGGATATGATAACCTCTCAACTAGGTTGAGGGCTCCACATAATTTTACTTTCTCTCTATGTTCAAGGCCACATGTCATTCAAACATAAAAGACTAAGTGGCTTTCGCAACCTAAGTGAAGAATCTCATATTTACATTCCATAAGTATCAAGTAAGGGATACAAGTCTATCAAACAAGACACATCAATACTTCACTTTATCACATATAGAATATCACATAAGAAAAACATAGAAATAACATACATCATCTATAGTTCATCCAATACACTACTATAGAACCATCAATATAACCATCATATGATTCATATAACCAAGTAGGAAGAATCATGCATCAACTTTAAGATTACACACATAAGGACATAGTCATAGTCTAACATGATCACCTAACAACATCAATAGAAGAAAACATATATTAACCTTAATCACAAGTAGATAGATATGATCATATTTCACATTAATAAACTACACAAACCATCATAATATATAATGTAGTTGCCGACAAGGCTAGGATCATCATAATACATAAAGTAACACCGACGAGGCCACATAATTCACAATTGTAACACATAGCACCGCCACCATAAGTGGACCATACCAATCACAACATAATTCAAGACCTACATTAAATAGAATAAAGAGAATTAGGGAAGCATACCACCAATCCATTCTCACCACTTCCATCCATAGCTAAATATTCCAATACAAGACCAAAGGCCCTTACCCATGGTCATGATCATCAATTCACTACAATTATCATAATACTAAATGAATCTAGAAAAATTCAATATAAATTCATCAATCTAAGACAACCTATACATCAACCTGATACAATACTTACGTCATTTAATATCCCAAAGAAAACTACACTAGAATTCATAAGCATTGAGACATGATCATAATACCTATCATATACACAATTTGAAGAGTTTATGTTTTGCATGGGTTCATGAAGATTTTAGGTTATAAACATCAATTCAATCAATATTCAATGATTTAAAACGTTTATACAAGAAGCCAAGCTAGATCACAAGTTAGAAATCTATCTTTCTGAGAAAGTCTTAGAAAATCACTTTGAAGTTTGACTCCTTGATTAAAAGAGTTTCAAGGATGAAAATCCATACCTTAACTGATGTTAATCCACGAAATTTGAGAGAAATTGCTGGAGAAATCAACCTTCAAGCTTCAATCTCTCTTCAAGTTTCAATGGAGTTCTAGAGAGCTCTTTAGAGAATTTGGGTTTTGATTTTTTTAGAGTAATGAATTCGTCAAGGTATTAGGACTGATAAACCCACTTAAAATACCTATAATACCCTTAGGAAACCGCCCAAACAATTATTTGGACGTGGGGTGAATTTACCAATTCACCATTGCATTTAATAGTGAAGCTGTGAAATTGCAGACTCCACCTACGCTTGCCCATCGACGGGGCGTTGGTCCAACGACGGGCCATCCAGGCTGGCTGTCCTTTGGATTAAAGGCTGGCCTTTTGGAGCTTAATAACCCTAGGACAAGTATTGACCCACTCCCACCATCGACGGGGCGTCGACCAGCCTATTTTTCGTCGAATGCCTCAGTCGTTTTGGCTGGTCTAGACAGCTTTAGGCTCTTATGCAGGGTTCTTCCTCAAGGACCCTTGGTTGGTCCTTGTGGATATTTTCCCGGACGTTTCCAACTCAAGTATGATCCTATACAAGTTTAGAACCTCTCACATCAATTTTATCCAAAAAGAACAAATAAAACTCAACGAAACATGCTAAGACACACAAGGTCGGTCCAAGGAAAACCTTTCTGACGTTCTTGAACGTTTGACCTACAAACTTCATGAAACTTGACACACTGCTTATATAAACTATTATTACTCATATAAGGACCTCATAATCTCATGACACACACATATAAGCTCATAAAAACACATGAGGCACATAGGTGACTAGTCGTCGAACGTCTTGGTCGTCCCTTAACGTTTGACTTCTAATTTACCTAAATCTTTAGAAAGTTCCTCATTACCACATTATAAACCATTTTTGGACTTGTGGGGAAGTCAAATTAATCATTGTTCATACATAGGCTTCTTTGTTTCGAAATGGGCCACTTCAAATAGGTTCATTACTCCGATACTCTCATGACAAACATGTTAGCCTCTAGTTCACCTAAATCATTTTAGAGGTGTCACATTTTCCCCCACTTGGACAACATTCGTCCTCGAATAACACTTGCCACTCTCTGAACACTTCCAAGAGTAGAGATTCAACTAACAGCTCATAACCATACCACATAACACATTATCCTATACACAACCAAGGAGAAACATCAATTTCTCATAATTCTAGAGACTCACAACACAACAAGAAGCTAGTAGCAATTCTACGACTCATCATGCCATAAGACTCACATTCTTCATTTCAAATAGCATGAAATCCATTTATATTCATTATAATGCTCATATACATCAATTCTGTACATATTACAACAATTTTCAACCAAAGAACAATTTATTCGATTTTCCAAAAATTTCACAGTAAGCTGCCAGGCATTACAGTGATCATGCTTTAAAATTCCAAAAATGCAACTTTTAGACAATTGATGATGGAAACATTCGATATGCAAGATAAAACCATATAAACATATTTTACAACATAATCATAACTTCATAAGATGCACAATTCAAGGAATGAATCAAATTCAATTCCAACAAGACTCCTAAACACAATGCAACATTCAACATGCTACTATGACCATCTATCTCCTCTACTAACCATACTTCCCACTTAAAAGGAACTTATAAACAAAAGAGAGAATACTAGAACTTATCATCATCATCATCATCATCCGGCTTAGATCTTCTAGCTCGTAGTGCAGAGAAACGATTCTTCTTTGGAGCATCACCTTCCGGAGCACTTGGAGGAACTTGTTTACCCTCTCTTTCTCTAGAAGCAATAGTAGGACAATCTCTCACCTTGTGTCCATCCTTACCATATCCAAAGAAACTCTCGGTAACCATTAAGCATTGCCCATAGTGCCTCTTCTCACAAGTAGCACATGTAGGCTTGGCACCTTGAGAACCACTACCCTTCTAAAGTTTCACCTTAGCACCCCTAGATTCATCTTGACTTGAAATCTTCTTATTGAACCAACGTTGGCTTTGATCAATTTGCCCACTTCTCTTCAAGTTTCTAGCAATCCTACTAAGCTTAGACTCGTGAGTGGATTGAGCATAAATCATGAGTCTAGACAAACTCATATTATCATGTAGCATGGCCGTACGACATTCTTCTTTCACAAGGTCGGCGACACCGGTCACAAACCTACTCATCTCATCCCTAGGGTTAGACACAAAGGATGGGGCATATCTAGACAACATAGTGAATTTAAATGAGTACTCCTCCACACTCATATTGCCTTGCTTGAGATTGATGAACTCCTCTACCTTCACCTTCCTCTTCTCACAGGGAAAGTACTTTCCAAAGAATGACTCCTTAAATTCCTCCAACTCAATAGGACCCAACTAAACCAGTCTATTATCTTTCCATTGAGTGTATCACACTTGAGAAACCTCCCTCAATTGGTACGAAGTTAACTCCGCCTTCTGCCTAGAAGTCACCCCTATGGCACTCAACACCTTATAAACACTATCTAGGAACTCTTCGAGATCTTCTCCCACCTTAGAGCCAAGAAATATAGGAGGATTCATCCTCACAAAATCTCTCAATATAGATTTCATAGTGCTCTCCACAACATTCACTCTAGGCTCAATACCCCTATTCACATGAGTAGTAAAGGCTCGTGCTAAAGTAAGTAAAGCCTCTATAATCTCCAATTAGTCATTTTCGGAGGAACCAACGGAACATCATAACCTATTTCCACAATAGGGACTTGAGCATCTCTAGCACCTTGATCCCCTTGAGAACCTTGATGAACTTGCTCCACTTGTTCAACTTGAGGAGGAATCTCCTCATTCACATCATTCTCCTTAACTCTCCTAACCGGTGTCCGCCTCGTATTCATCTCCTATAACACAAGGAAAACCATAAGAAAAGAATACTCATAACTTCTAAATCTCTACGGCACGACATAGGAGTAGAAAAGAAGGGAAAATATATCGTCCTATAGCCTCTCACCTATAGATGTGTCGCGACTCACACCGATGAACGGGACTCTACTAGATGTCTCTTGATGAGAATTTTTGATTCCTAAGACCACTTTCATAACCTTGATTTGATCCCATTTTTTTCACATCCCGAGAGTAAACCCTAGAAGATAGGGAACTCTTAGGAGTGTGGCACGACGTACTTGACCGCTCGGAGGTATGGTACAAGCCCTTTCGTATCATTCATCACATATACATATATGAAAAGTAGTGAGGAATTAAAACTTTTCTCAACATTTGAATAGTCTTCCAAAAAATCTTTCATATAAAAACAATTGGAAATACAAAGTCTTATATAATAAATTCTTAGACTCAAATATACTTGGGACATGGCCCATACAATCAAAATATAGTACTACTAAGTCTATTACAATGCTTTAATAAGAGAACTCTTAAGATAGTGATGTCCTCGAGTCAAATGAGGACATACTTCAACCTTTCTTGAAAGATCGTATAATCCAAGCATCGCTCCCAAAAGCACATTCACCTATGAATCACATTAGAGATAGATAAAAGTATGGAATTAGTACAAGTACTATGTATCGCATAATGCATAAATCATGATAACGGACATTTAATGGAAATATGCTATTTTTGATTAAAACATCATAGTATAAGCATAAGAACAACATTTAACACCTTCGAAACACATAAAATATCACATAAGTATTTTATCACATTTTAAAGAACATTACAGTGAACTAAGCCAAGTTACAGTGAATAAATTCAAGCTTCACAGTGAAGCCAATGAGCATGCAACCCTCTCACTAAAAGTTATCCTAAGACTCACTTAAGCAAGAAAAAGAGATACCGCCAATACACCCTCTCTAAGCACACCTAAAAGAACCTTGGGACTACCTATAATGAGATGAATACACTTACAATACAACATAACGGATAACATATATAATATGACATTCTCCTCACCAAGGTTATCAAAAGACTTACTTGAGCAATTCATGAAGAGAATGCCCATACACCCTCTCCAAGATTACCTAAATAATCCTTAAGACTTCCTAAGTTTAGATCATGTTTAGTTTATCAACCAACTTTCCTATCTAGAGTCATTCTTAAGACTTCCCTAGGTAAGACATGAAGAGACCATCTTTTATGCCCCCTTCACACTTTAACTAGACAATCCTTAAAGTTACTCTACACTAGGTACTTATTCATTTACATACCTTCTATCTAAAGTCATTATCTTCATTAGTTCAGTCAAGAGACATTCAACACATAAGGTCATTCATGTAATGGCCTTGGAGAAGACCTATGGACTTGTCATGACCCAGATTCAGGAATCCGGACCACGATCATCGTCGTTAACCTCTCAAAGGTCGCAGACAAGCCTCTTCTTAGCTTTCATCACATTCATATAGTTAAATTTGCGGAAAATTTAAAACTTTTAAAACTCAATGAAGTGTACATAGACTTCATATAAATACTACGTATATTCATACTCTACCAAGCTCAAATTGAACAACCATCTAATAACGATTAAGCAATTCAAAGGAAGAATTCAATATTTAACATAATAAATTGCCAAAACGGCCTTAATACAAGCTTTGAAACAAATATCTGGAAATGAAACGCTAGGGAAAACATCCACTAGCTATGTCTAAATACTAATACTGGAACGATAAGAGCAGCATCCTTGAACTCAAGAGGACCTACCAAAAGTCTGGAGAATCGCTAAGTCCAAACCGCTGCAACGAGTCTTCAACCTTCTCTCTGACCTGCGCCTATACAAATAGTAATAGTATAGGGTTAGTACACACTTGTACTAAGTATGGGTGTATGCACACATACACGTAAGGCTATGCATGATAAAGGAAAGCTCTTCCTAAACAACATGCCATTTCTGGAAAGTGAAGTCACTAGACTTTCCTAATTCGTTATTTGCGATTCATGCTGTGAATATGACACATTTTAATGCATTCAAAACACACAACTCATATTCTATATGAACACAAGATCTTGGAAGCATTCACATAATTTTAGAACATCACAAACGAAAATTTATACTTTTGCTCCCCCTAAGGCTGAGAGCACCTTATTCCAGACTTAGAATATTTTTCAGTGTTTTCTTATTTTTGGTTATCTAGTTCAATGATCTCCTTTGATCTTATGTTTTACTTACAAGTGCAATGATTCATTGTAGTCTCATACCTACAATGAATCAAGTAAGTAAAAGAAGAGACTAAGTAAATGATTTAACTACAACTTAGGGCATGAATTCTTTGTAAGCCAATCTTTATTGGCTAAGCCTGTTATTTGACATTGTCCTAATAAAAGAAGTCATTATAAACCAATCTTTTTTTGTCTATGATCATTTGCAAATTATATAAAGTCATTATAAGCCAATCTCATTTGGCTTTGATCATTTTCATATTATTAGATGTCATTATTGGCTATGCCCTTTTCTTATAGAAAACTTCATTCTTATCAAACATTGATATTCTTAAACTCTTGCTTTCTTAGTTCACTTTGAACTTACATGTCTTCTTACTTCTTACTTTCTTAAAGAAGTCTTTAGCATTTAAGATCATGTGAAGTGACATGAAATCAGTGTCTGCCCCACACCAAAAAGGGGTGGTTCACCGATCAAAGTGAATCTAGATCATGTGAGTTAACATGAAATCCAGTGTTTGCTCGACACCAAAAAGGGGTGATTCACCGGCTAAAGTGAATCCATGTTCAGTGTCTACCCCACACCGTAAAGGGGTGGTTCACGACAAAAGCGAACCAAGGAACATTCTTTTGAGCATTAAACGACATAGATCATGTGAGGTAAACATGAATTCTGGTGTCTTCCCCACACCGAAAAGAGGTGGAATCACCGGCTAAAGTGAAACCGAAACAACCTAGCTCTCTTAGGTGGAATGCACTGGTTAGTTCCCATGTTGGCTAAACATAGTTTGAAGACTAGGAGATTTTTGAAGACTCTTATCCACCGTGGTGGAGCCTCATCTCATGAGACTTACATGTTCTAGCACAAGCTCATTGCTAGTCTATCAATGCTTTGCTCACTTTCTTTTACTTAATTACTGTTAGAGTTGACTCAAACATTATGGAAGCTTGCTTATAGATTGAGGTTTACTTACTCTATGGATAACTTGTCATCCCTTTTTTTACTTGATGAAAATGTGAATTTAAACTTACATTATTAATATTGGTGTTAATGAGACTTGTCTCACACTTTCTAACACCCTCTTATGTGAGTATCTTTAACATAGTTGTCTTTAGGTGTAAGTGAGACTTGTGTCACTTCCTTTAACACCCAATTCTGGTCACATTCGTAACTTTTAAACTTGTAGTTATGTTAATACTCACCTTATCTTATTCACGTTCATTTGGTAGCTTATTACCATTACTTATGGACGTTGTGAACTTCATTCATGTAGTACTTGTATTCATAGTTCATTTTGTTAGAGTATGTTGGAACTTGTCCCAGTTATTGTGGCATTTCAATACATTGGCCATATAAGATTGGTAATAATTAGTATTGGCCTAAACAATTTGGACTAGCCAATTTATTGGCACAAGCCAACCACTCATGCAACATTTTTCATGAGATTATCATTAGCAAATTTTACATCATAGTTTGGGACACCATTATTAGCCAAAACGTTTAACTTCATGTGCATACTTTAGTGAACTCATTATTTCAAGAAAGTTAACATTTAACAGTAAGTATACACCATAACCGAAACATAGCAAACTTAACATTCTCGGACACAAATTAATGTTTCATCCTTGTTTGTTTCATATAAATGGTACTTAAATCATATAAATCGAATCTGTATGATTTATTCGACAATCACAAATCTAGAACCCTACACATTAGGATCAGTTAGCACCACATACCAACAACATGATCGATATTACACCTACATGCTTAATAGAATCGAATACAAGGATAACTAGGGAGAATGACGTTCAACAATATCGTTGGGAAGCAACCCTAGTTTCGAGATTCATAGATTCAAGGCAATTGAAAATCCTCTTGGATAAAGAATTCCAGGAGAGAAACCCATACCTTATGTAGAATCGAATATACGACGATCACTCTGCACGAAATCCTTGAAGAGCACTTTGAAATCGCCTAAGAGAGACTTTATCGTTCTACGTTCTTGCGGTTTCTGCCTACTGCCTTAGCGTCGTGAGTCTCTAATGTTTGAACGTGGTTTTCAGGTCTTAGGAACTGATGTTGAATCATTCAACTTTATATTAATTAACTTATTAATAAATTAATTAGGTAATTACTAAGATGCCCCTCCTAAGTTGACTAGACATAGGAGGACCATTGACTTAGCCAAATCCAAAATTGGCTAAGGGTCTCGGGTTGACCAAGGCTCTTAATTAATTAAATTTGACTGCTTAATTAATTAATTAAGGGAAATAGGGAAATTACTAAAATACCCCTAAGTCACTAGGACCACAACTAACTCGTTCGGACCATCCTAGGTTAGGTACTAGGTTGTCCCTAAGTTAGTTAAGTTAGTTAGGTGTCACCCGACTAGGTCTTAGGTTGTCGGGTCCCTTGGCTGGTCATTTTTGATTAATCCTAGGTTAGCTAGCTAGTTGGTTAGATTAGTTAGAGTGTAGAGTTGGTTAGGAATTTGGACCCACACGGCTGGACCCGTGCGCGCCTGCCCCTAACCGCCTAACCGAATGTGGTTGGGCTTGTCACGTTTTCGCCCTCTTGGCCGTTGCACATGTGTTGCTTCCCATTTCTCCCAACTGTGCATTCATATGGTTGAATTTGGAAAGTTCACTCCTTGTCCAAGAATCCTCACTATGTCCTTGGACACTGCTTGTCTACAAGATCATTTTAATTGATCATATGCTATGGTATCTAGGCTTGACACTTGGATGCCTCATACCTCATTGTGCACAACTTAGAAATTAATATTTTAGCTTAGGGTCTTCCTTGCAAGTACAATTCTTAAACAATGCTTATTCATACTTAGAAAATTTGCTAACACCCTTAGCCAATATTTTATATTATGCCCAATACTATTCAATATTGGGCATTGGGATGCCTATGTACCCCAAAACGCATTCTTAAAATCTATTAGGCTCTTTACTAGACATGTACGTTTTTTTGGAATGTTACATTATCCCCCCCTTAGGAACATTCTCCCCGAATGACACTTACACATCATTTTAAAACAAAGAGGGAAATTTCAAAAACACTTAAACATACTTGGAATGTTATTCTTTGTGAATATATGATTCACACTGATTTTGGATGATGCATATTACTCAAGCTTATTTGAAGCTTCATATTTGAGATTGAGGAACTTCCTTCTCAATCACACGTAACTTAATGCACATCACAACTCATGCAACGCATACATCACGTCTACGCTATACAAAAACAACAACATGAATGCAAGCATGAACTCGTTTTAACTCAATTAATGCAAGTATAAAAACACACGATTATGGACTTATAATACCAAATTGACTAATGCACTAAAATCTCAGAGTTCCTTAAACAAAATCAGATATAGGAAGAGTATATCTAACCTCAAGAACTGAACATGTGAGGGTAACGGGATCTGATATTGGCCTCGACCTCCCATGTTGCTCCCTCAACAAGGTGGTTCCTCTATAGTACCTTCATAGTGGCAACCTCCTTGTTCCTCAGCCGCATCACTTGACGATCTAAAATCTCAACTAGAACCTCTTCATAAGAAAGCTTCTCATTAACTCCTAAACCCTCAACCGGAAGGATGGATGCTAGATCGCCTAGACACTTCTTAAGTATTAAAACGTGAAAAACTGGATGAACAGAAGCTAAGTCTTGTGGTAACTTCAGTTCATAGGCAAGATTTCCTACTCGCTGTAAGATCTCATAAGTGCCTATGTACCTCGGACTCAACTTCCCTTTCTTACCGAACCTCATCACCCCTTTTATGGGTGATATCTTCAAGAAGACTTGATCACCTACTTCGAAATTTAAGAGCTCTCTTTATGTTATCAGCATAGGATTTCTGACGACTGTAAGCAGTAGCCAACAAATCCTTGATAATTCTAACCTTTTCTATAGCCTCATGTATGATCTCAGGGCCAAGGATGGCAGATTCACCTACTTCAAACCACCCAACTGGAGATGCTACATCTCATGCCATACAATGCTTCGAAAGGTGCCATCCCAATACTGGAATGGTAGCTATTATTATACGAGAACTCAATCAATGGCAAGTGATCATACAAACTCCCCTTGAAGTCAATAACACATGCTCTCAACATGTCTTCAAGGGTATGAATGGTAGGTTCTGCTTATCCATCCGTCTACGGATGAAAAATAATACTAAGCTTCACCTATGTACCCAAGCTCTTTTGGAAGGATCTCCAAAAGTGAGAAGTGAATTGGGCTCCCCTATTGAAATGATAGACAAAGGAATCCCCTGCCACCTCACGATCTCATCAATATAGAGTTTGGCGTAGTCCTTGGCTTGGTAAGTGGACTTCACGGGAATGAAGTGTGCGGACTTGGTCATTCGGTCAACAATGACCCAAATGGAATTGTGCATCCTTATGGTTCTTGGTAAACCAACCACGAAGTCCATATTAATGGCCTTCCACTTCCACGTTGGAATCTTGATAGTCTAGGTGAGACCTCCAAGCTTTAGGTGTTCGGCCTTAACCTATTGGCAATTGGGACACTTCTCCACAAACTTAGAGATATCAAACTTCATACCTTCCCACCAATAGACCGCTTTAAGGTCATGATACAATTTGGTTGCACCTGGATGTATGGAATACCTGGAGCCGTGAGCTTCTGCCAAAATACTAGACCGCAAATCGTCAACATTGGGCACACATACTCTGTTCTGGTACCTGAGTACACCATCCCCTCCTATGGCAAATAACTCATTACACTTACTCAACACTGAGTCTTTCAAATCCACGAGTATTGGGTCGAGATGTTGCTTAGCTTTAACATCTACAACAAATGAGGATTCGGAACTTGAATGAACTGAAACACCCCCACTTGGTGTATCTATGAGCCGTACACCATATCTAGACAATTGGTGTACCTCTTTAAATAGCTTATTATTCTCATCATCAAAGTGAGACATGCTGCCCATGCTCAATCTACTCAACGCATCGGCCACTACATTGTCCTAACCTGGGTGATAGTGGACACTCATGTTATAATCCTTGAGTAGTTCCAGCCATCTACTTTGAAGAAGGTTCAATTCTCTCTGTGTAAAAACATACTGAAGACTTTTATAGTCAGTATAAATATCAACATGTACACCATATAGGTAATGTCTCCATAGTTTCAACGCAAATACCACAGCATCTAACTCAAAATCATGAGTAGGGTAATTTTTCTCGTGGATTTTCAACTGTCTCGATGCATATGCAATCACCTTGCCGTCTTGCAAAAGAACACATCCAATCCTACTCCAGAAGCATCAGAGTATACCACATACCCTGCACCACTCCTCGGTAATGTAAGCAATGGGGCTGAAGTGAGTCGGTCTTTGATCTCTTGGAAGCTCTTCTCACACTTTTCAGACCACTCAAACTTCACCTTCTTCTTCGTTAAGGCTGTCAATGGAGCATCAATAGTGGAAAAACATTCCACAAACCTGCGATAATAGTTAGCCAAACCCATAAAACTCCAAATATCTGTAGGAGTGAGAGGTCTCAGCCAATTTTTCACCGCTTCAACCTTTTTCGTATCAAATTCAACACCCTGGTCGGTCACAACATGACCAAGGAAGGTCACAGATCTCAACCAAAATTCACATTTACTGAACTTTGCATACATCTGATGTGCTCTGAGTACTTGCCATGTCATTCTTAAGTGTTCTTCATGCTCTTCTCTAGTCTAAGAGTATATAAGGATGTCATCTATGAATACTATGACAAAAGAATAAAGATATTCACGGAAGACTCTATTCATAAGGTCCATAAACGCGGCTGGTGCGTTAGTGAGACCAAACGACATGACAAGAAATTCATAATGTCTGTATCTAGTACGAAAAGCAGTCTTAGAAACGTCTTCTTGTCTCACTATAAGCTGATGATACCCTGACCAAAGATCTATCTTAGAAAAGAAGCTTGAACCTTATAGTTGATCAAAGAGATCATCGATTCTGGGAAGAGGGTACTTGTTCTTTATAGTGACTTTGTTCAGTTGCCGATAATCGATAAACATTCTAAGGGTTTCATCCTTTTTCTTAACAAACAACACTAGAGCACTCCATCGGTATATTCTCGGTTTGATGAAGCCCTTATCAAGTAAATCTTTTAACTGCAATTTCAACTCTTTGAGTTCAGCAGGTGCCATCCTATATGGGGAAATAGAAATTGGCTTGGTGTTGGGATCTAAGTCAACACCAAAATCAATTTTGCGTTCAGGAGGAGGTCCTGGCAAATCCTCCGGAAAGACATCTTGAAACTTTCACTATGGACAAAGAGTCTATGGAAGGCATTTCTTGCTCTATGTCATTGACCCTAACTAAGTGGTATAAATACCCCTTAGATATAATCTTATTGGATATTAAATGACAAATGATTCGGCCTGTTGGATTTGAACCACGCCCTTACCATTCCAGCTCTAACTCATTTGGAAACTGAAACCTCACTAACCTATTTCGACTGTCTGTTGTAGCATAACACTTATGGAGCCAATCCATACCCAATATTATATCAAAATTGAGCATGGCTAACTCCACTAAGTCAGCATGAGTGATTCTATCAAGCACATTAATTGGGCAATCTTTATATACTCTTTCTGCTCTAATGTCATCCCCTATGGGAGTACTAACTAGAAAAGGCTCATGCAAGATTTCAGGAAACACGTTAAATTTACTAACTATCAAAGGAGTAGCAAATGACAAAGTGGATCCTGGATCTAACAATGCATACAAAGGAAAAGAAAAGACATGCAACGTACCCGTGAACACATCAACTAATTTCTCTTGCTCTTCTCTACCTTTAAGAGCATAGAATTTGTTCCACATGGGAGGTTCGGCCGCAGCATTTGGATTCGGCCGAGGCTGAGCATCTGTCCTGGCCTGGTTCTTCACGTGTGGGCATTCCTTGACATATGCCCACTCTTGCCATACTCAAATCAGGCATTAGTACCTACTAAGAACTCACCTCCATGTAAACGCCCACACTTACCACATGGCCTACTATAACGCTGGGCATTTCTATCATTGCCCTTTTTGGGACCAGACTTGTCCACTTTGGCATTCGAATACCTGGAATGAGTAGGATTACCTGAGTGCTTCTTGAACTTAGGCCTGTTCTGAACTCCAAATGTACCCCTACCAGAGTTAGAACCAGTCTGATCCGCGGGCCTAGGCTTCTTGCCTTCCTGACTTGTCCTTTTTTGACAACTCTCATACACGTGCTGTGCATGTACCATCAATCTGCTCAGGTTCATGTTATCATGCAACATGTCTGCCCGACAATGTTCCACTAGATCCTCCGACACGCAAGTCACAAACCTGCTCATCTTATCCCTGCTATTGGCCACTAGAGAAGAAGCATATTTTGAGAGTTTAACAAATTTCAAGGAATACTCCTTGACCGACATACCTCCCTGTCTTAGGAACTTAGCCTTTGCCTCTTCATCAACACCCATGGTACAGAGAATTTTGTAGACCTCATCCATATGCTCATGGGGATCCTGTCACGATCGGAATCTAGACCCCACACAAGACCGGCGTTGTTGACCTCTCAGAGGTCGCAGACAAGCCTACATACGTCATTCTTACTTCATCTAGGTTAATTTTAGCGGAAAATTTGAAACTTTTTATTTCTGAACTTACTTATTAAACATTCTCATTAATACATAATCGTTCACCATCAACCATCTAATATTAAGATCCTCAAATGAAAGAAATACTGTAATATCGTAATAATGATGTACTTACCAAAATGGCATCAATACAATGTCTGAATAAAACAGGAAAGAAACGCTAGTGGAACATACTCCACTAGCTCAACTCTAAAACTAAGCTAGAATATAAATGGCAGCATCATCGAAATGCATGAGGACCTACCAAGTCCGGATGAATGCTCGACGTCCGGATAACTTCAGCGTCTACTTGTGGCTCTAGCGTCCACCTGTGCCTGCACGTAAAATTGTAGAATTGTATAGGATTAGTACACACTTGTACTAAGTATGGGTATATGCAAGCACACACCAAGAACATGCATGAAAAAAGATAGCTCTTTCGTAACAACATGATTATGGAAAGTCAAGTCAGTGGACTTGCCAAATTGAGATTAGGAAAGTTAGTAAACCTTCCGAATTTGGATTAGGAAAGTCAGTGATCTTTCCAAATTTGGATTAGGAAAGTCAATGAGCTTTCCAAATTTGGATTAGGAAAGTCATGCCATGAGAGTAACATGCATCATCATAAGTATCATATTGCACACAACACATAATATCTTACACATAGCACATATCATAGCACATAACATATAGCACATAGCTTCTTTCATATCATTCATTCCTATGCCATGAGACCTTGGAATCATGGACTTGACATTAAGACTTTCCAAAATGAGGGCTCAACATATGGGACCTCAACTAGGGAGTCTTTATTAGCAAACACAGAATCTGCTTCATTCATTCATATGTACTTCATTTCATTTCGTTCATAGGCCAGTGTAAACACCAGCTATACCTATGGTGTAGTTTTAGACTTTCATCGGGTTCGCTATGCAATGATCAAGAATAACCTAGTGTCATTACCTGAGTCTAGCTCACCTCTTGATTATCTTATCCTAACACCTTTGGTATCATTCATTTCGTTATGTGCTTCATTTGAAGCTGGCCTCATTCATTAATTGGGAACTTTAACTTTAACCGACATAGATCATGTGAGCATCATAAAATCCAGTGTCTCCCCCACACCGAAAAGAGGTGGAATCACCGGCCAAAGTGACCCAAAACATGCTAGCGTACATGGGAATTTAACCCCGCCAGATCCCTATATTGGCAGTATAGGTTCGAAGACAAGGAGATATAAGGAGACCCATACCTGGCAAGCCGAAGAGTCTCATCTCATGAGAGTTACGTGAACCTCCGCCATTCCCTAAAGAAGGCATCACCGCTCATAGCTAGTCTATCGGTGCTCAGTATAAAGTTCCATTACATTCAACTCATACGTCATGGAAGCTGTCTTCTAGTATGAGGACATCATAGCTCAATAGATGATTTCTCATCTCATCATTATTGTTAAGTGTGTTAATCTCAATACTTTCATTAGAGTGTTCATAGAGACTGGACTCTTCATTAACTTTACACTCTCATAGGTGAGTACGTTTTGGTAACATTTACTTAGGCTCATTTGAGATTGTTCTCATCATTTACATTAGCCTCATATCATGTTGTCACCACATTCATTAACATTAGCACATTTGCTCTTCATAATTCCTCACCCTATTTTACGTGAATGTTCATTTCATCATATGCCAATGCACTTGGCCATTTGTGTGTTTCACACTCTTACTTAACCCTTCTAGGGTTTCATCATTTCATTACATAATAATCGTTTCATCGTATGCCAATGCACTTGGCCATTTAGTGTGTTTCACACTCATACTTAACCCTTCTAAGGTTACATCATTTCATTACATAATAATCATTTCATTGTATGCCAATGCACTTGGCATTTAGTGTGTTTCACACTCGTAGTTAACCCTTCTAAGGTTACATCATTTCATTACATACATCTTAGGTTCACTTCTTTTAAACGTATGCTAGACTTATGATTCTATACACACAAGCCATGAGGCTATATTCATAATTCGTTAAGTGATTCATACATTCCTAAGATTATGTAGTACAAGACTTATGTATCTTGTATATATGCCAAGATCTTGATTTCGATCTAAGTAGGTGGCATTATTCTTGGATATTTTGTTCACGTATGACTTATGTATCAATATGGAAGTTTGGGCAAGGAAAACCCAAGTTCGAATCACTTGGATAACGTTTACATTTTTCATTGATTTTATTTTTAATCTCCATGACATTGGGACTCTAGATTGAACCCCAACATTAACATTGTATCATTAATTTTCTACTTGGTTTTCCTCTTAATTTGGTGGAAGGGTTGTGGGTTCGAACCCCCACAAACCCTTTTTATTTTTCATTAACATCTCATTGCCCAATTTCGCCTAAACCAAGAGGTTGTGGAATCAAACCCCCACAGCCTCTTGTATTTTATTCATTATATACGCTGGAATAGGGAGGTTGTGGGTTCGAACCCCCACAGCCTCCTTATTTTAATTTAAATTCGCTAGAGGCTGTGAGGTGGTGGGTTCGAACCCCCAGAGCCTCCTATTTATTTTTAATTAAATTTTGCTAGGCTAAGCATTTTGGCAGTGAGGTTGTGGGATCGAGCCCCTACAACCTCACTTCATTTTCTGAATTAGTTTCGCTCATCCCTTTCTATCCCTGAGGTCGTGGGTTCGATTCCCACGCCTCACACTTTCTTTTTCTTTAATTTCTCTTCTCTACTTCGCAACCTGGAGGTTGTAGGTTCGATTCCCACGTCTCCCATTTATTTGTTTAATTTATTGTTCTCCTCTTTCTCATCCAGTGACGCGAGTTCGATTCCCCCCAGTCCCATTTTTCATCCTTTTTTTCGCGAATTACAGTAGCCTAACGGGTGAGGTCACATGTTCGAATCTTGGTGGCCTCACCCCTTTAAAATTCATTTAAATTTCCAGATTTCTTTGTTAAGCTTTAGTCTAAATTAATATTGCGTAGTTGCTGGAAATTTTGGTCATTTTTCAACTCATTTTCATCAACGTTTTCACATTATTCATAGGGTGCATTCATAAATCATTTTAACACATTTTTAGGTGCATCTTTCATAAGTTTATTTGGCTAAAAGATTGTTATTAAAATCATCCACTTTTCACTAAAATGAACATCACGTTGTGTACAACTTTTGAACATAAAATACCAAGATTAAAAATGTTAATTCACACTTCCAACAATGAGTACATTCACTACCAATGTTGCACACACAAACATCATTTTTTTCACATGATTTCGAACAACATATTCAATATTCACATAATTCCGAACATGCATACTTACACATAAACATCACGAAAACACATTTCATCCCTACTTTGTACCAGCAAACATATCCACCCTATAATTCAATGGGAGCTAGTGACAGGGACATGCAACGGGGAACAATCCTAGTTTTCGGAATGATTATCTTGAATCTTAAGGTGTCTCTTGGGAAAGGGACCAAGAGAGAAGAAACCCATACCTTAATTGATGTTCAAGCGTAGAAGTTGCTGCCCAAAACCCTCTCCAAAAATCAGTCCAAGCCTCCTCAAGTTTCACCACCAACTCGACGGAATCTTCTCTTTGTCTTAACATTTTCGGTTACTTTGTTTTTCTTAAAATTTCATTTGAGTTCTTCAAGTGTGAAGAAATCTTGATGTATTTTCAGTTCTTCACGTTAATTTGGCAGAGAGCAAACGTGAAAGAGAGTTTTTGAGCGTGAAGAGGTGATAGACGTGAGAGAGTGAAACGTGTGAAGTAGTTTAGGATTAGAGGATGACTTAATCAAGTTAGGACTCTCCTTAACAAACAAAAATCTGATTTATTTAATTATACGTGAAAGGACCATTTTGCCCTTACAAAAATCAGATTTTGATTGATAATTAAATCATAAATTCGTTGCTTCCAGTGGGGCTCGAACCCGAGTGACACCCTATCGCAAAAACGGGTCACTTTGGGTCGACCCAACCCGAATTGATTCTTTAATTAAATTAATTAATTAATTAATTAATTCCTTAGGGTAATTACAATATTACACTTGGCCTGGAAAAGACCATTTTACCCCTGGACCCTCAAAACTCAAGATTTCTTCTTTTTAAGTCCGGTAAAGACTCCTTCGATTAAATCTTCGTTTTCGAGAGCCCTACATGGTTAGTTCCAACCTTTCCAAGCTCAATTACCTCCCCAAGTTAGTTGGCTTGACCGTAGTAAGGGTGTTGAGGTCTGGTTCTACGCGTATCAATCCGTGTGAACCTTGGTCTAATCGCAAGCATTCTTGACACGTTAAGCGTTTGTCTTATTCATTTTTAGGGTTGTTACAGATCCTCATTAGTCTTGCACCCGTACTAGACTAGAGGATTCATTCTGGTGAAGTCCCTCAGTCTACTAGCCATGGTGCTAGCATTCGGGTTCTCCCTTGGAGCACCCTGTCTATTGTCTTGAGTCGTGATGGCCTGCGCCTGAGTACTGATGGCATGTTCCATCAGCACCAATGCTTCTCTCTTTCTTCATCTGTCAACGCAGATGGGTTGACAGGAACTTGAACTCCAACAGATGGGGCTTGAGGAGGAGTTTGGATTCCTCCAGCAGCTGCTTCTTCAACTCTTCTAGCGGGATTTCTCCTAGTGTTCATTGTTATACACGCATACACTAAAAGGAAGTTAGATTCTTAAATGACAAGAAATGTCATAACTCTACATAGCATAATAAAGAGTAGAAGAAGGGAAAATTTCCTAAAATCATATAGTCTCTAAGTCATTATTGTGGCGCACTTTACAACCATAAGTTAGAAACTACGTAACGTGGTTGTTTTTATCTTTAGTTCCTAGGTAATTTAACCTCATGCTCGGATACCAAGTTTGTCACGACCCTAATTCAGGAATCTGGACCACGACCGTCGTCGTTAACCTCTTAGAGGACGCATAAAAGCCTCTTCTTAGCTTTCATCACATTCATATAGTTAAATTTGCAAAAAATTTAAAATTTTAAAACTTAATGAAGTGTACATAGACTTCATATAAAAACTATGTAAATTCATACGCTAACAAGCTCAAACTGAACAACCATCTAATAACAATTAAGCAATTCAAAGAAAGAATTCAATACATAACATAATAGTCTTCCAAAACGGCCTTAATACAATGTTTTGAAATAAATATCTGGAAATGAAACCCTAGGGAAAACATCCACTAGCTATGTCTAAATACTAACACTGGAACGATAGGAGTAGCTTCCTCGAACTCAAGAGGACCTACCAAAGGTCTGGAGAATCTCTACGTCCAAACCGCTGCAACGAGTCTTCAACCTTCTCTCTGACCTGCACCTATAAAAATAGTAATAGTATAGGGTAAGTACACACTTGTACTAAGTATGGGTGTATGCACACATACACGTAAGGCTATGCATGAACAAGGATAGCTCTTCCTAAACAACATGCCATTTCTGGAAAGTGAAGTCACTAGACTTTCCTAATTCGTTATTTGCGATTCATGGTGTAAATATGACGTATTTTAATGCATTCAAAACACAACTCATTTTCTATATGAACACAATACCTTGGAATCATGCACATAATTTTAGAACATCACAAACAAAAATTTATAATTTTGCTCCCCCTTAGGCCGAGAGCACCTTATTCCAGACTCAGAATATTTTTCAGTCTTTTCTTCTTTTGGTTATCTAGTTCAATGATCTCCTTTGATCTTATGTTTTACTTACAAGTGAAATGATTCATTGTAGTCTCATACCTACATTGAATCAAGTAAGTAAACCAAGAGACTAAGGAAATGATTTAACTACAATTTAGGGCATGAATTCTTTGTAAGCCAATCTTTATTGGTTAAGCCTATTATTTGATATTGGCCTGATAAAAGAAGTCATTATAAGCCTATCTTATTTGGCTATGATCATTTGCTAATTATATAAAGTCATTATAAGCCAATCTCATTTGGCTTTGCTCATTTTCATATTATGAGATGTCATTATTGGCTATGCCCTTTTCTTATAGAAAACTTCATTCTTATCAAACATTGATATTCTTAAACTCTTGCTTTCTTAGTTCACTTTGAACTTACATCTCTTCTTCCTTGTTACTTTCTTAAAGAAGTCTTTAGCATTTAAGATCATGTGAAGTGACATGAAATCCAGTGTCTGCCCCACACCAAAAATGGGTTTTTTACCGATCAAAGTGAACCTAGATCATGTGAGTTAACATGAAATCCATTGTATACCCCACACCAAAAAGGGGTGATTCAGCGGCTAAAGTGAATCCATGTCTAGTGTCTACCCCACACCATAAAAGGGTGGTCCACGGCTAAAGTGAACCAAGGAACATTCTTTTGAGCATTAACCGTCATAGATCATATGAGCTAAACATGAAATCCGGTGTCTTCCACACACCGAAAAGAGGTGGAATCACCGGCCAAAGTGAAACAAAAACTACCTATCGCTCTTACGTAGAATCCACTGTCTAGTTCCCATGTAGTCCAAACATAGTTTGAAGACTAGGATATTTTCGGAGAATCTTATCCACCGTGGTGGAGCCTCATCTCATGAGACTTACATGTGCTAGCACAAGCTCATTGCTAGTCTATCAGTGCTTCTATATTGAGGTTTACTTACTCTATGGATAACTTGTTATCCCTTTCTTTACTTGATGAAAAAGTGAATTTAACCTTACATTATCATCTTGGTGTTAATGAGCCTTGTCTCACACTTTCTAACACCCTCTTATCTGAGTATCTTTAACATAGTTTTCTTTAGGTGTAAGTGAGACTTATCTCACTTCCTTTAACACCCCATTTTGGTCACTTTCGTAACTTTTAAACTTGTAGTTATATTAACACTCACCTTATCTTATTCACGTTCATTTGGTAGCTTATTACCATTACTTATGGACGTTGTGAACTTCATTCATGTAGTACTTGTATTCACAGTTCATTTTGTTAGAGTATGTTGGGACTTGTCCCAGTTATTGACATACTCTTGGTTATGGATTCATTGAATTACCTTGGGTGTGCTTATTATTTTGGAATTTCAATACATTAGCCATATAAGATTGGTAATAATTAGTATTGGCCTAAACAATTTGGACTAGCCAATTTATTGGCACAAGCCAACCATTCATGCAACATTTTTCATGAGATTATCATTAGAAACTTTTGTATCATAGTTTGGGCAACCATTATTAGCCAAATCGTTTAACTTCATGTGCATACTTTAGTGAACTCATTATTTCAAGCAAGTCAACATTTAAAAGTAATTATACACCATAACCAAAACATAGCAAACTTAACATTCTCAAAGACAAATTAACATTTCATCCTTGTTTGTTTCGTGTAAAAGGTACTTAAATCATATAAATCGAACCTATATGCTTTATTCGACAATCACAAATCAAGAACCATACACATTAGGATCAGTTAGCAACACATACCAACAAAATGTTCAAGAGTACATCTACAAACCTAATACAATCGAATACAAGGATAACAAGGGAGAAGGACGTTCAACAATATCGTTGGAAAGCAACCCTAGTTTCGAGATTCATAGATTCAATGCGATTGAAAATCCTCTTGGAGAAATAATTCCAGGAGAGAAACCCATACCTTATGTAGAATCGAATATACGACGATCACTTTGAATAAAATCCTTGAAGAGCACTTTGAAATCGCCTAAGAGAGACTTTATCGTTCTACGTTCTTGCGGTTTGTGCTTACTGCCTTTGCTTCGTGAGTCTCTAATGTTTGAACATGGTTTTTAGGTCTTAGTAACTGATGTTGAATTATTCAAATTTAGATTAATTAACTTAATTATTATATTAATTAGGTAATTACTAAAACTCCCCTCCTAAGTTGACTAGACATAGGAGGTCCATTGACTTAGCCAAATCCAAAAGTGGCTAAGGGTCTCGGCTTGAACAAGGATCTTAATTAATTAATTTGATTGCTTAATAAATTAATTAAGGGACATAGGGAAATTACTAAAATACCCCTAAGTCACTAGGACCACAACTAACTTCTTTGAACCATCCTAGGTTAGGTACTAGGTTGTCCCTAAGTTAGTTAAGTTAGTCAGGTGTCACCCGACTAGGTCTTACATTGTCGGGTCCCTTGGTTGGTCATTTATGATTGATCCTAGGTAAGATAGCTAGTTGGTTAGGTTAGTTTGAGTGTAGAGTTGGTTAGGAAGTTGGACCCCGAACGGCTGGACCCGTACGCGCCTACCCCTAACCGCCTAACCGAATTCGGTTAGGCTTGTCATGTGGTCCCCTTCTCGGCTGTAGCACATGTGCTTGCACATGTGTTTATGCCCATATCTCCCAACCGTGAACTCATATGGTTTCATTTGGAAAGTTCACTCCTTGTCCAAGGATCCTCACTATGTCCTTGGACACTGCTTATCTACAAGATCATTTTAAATGATCATATGCGATGGTATCTTGGCTTGACACTTGGATGCCTCATACCTCATTGTGCACAGCTTAGAAATTACTATTTTAGCTTAGGGTCTTCCTTGCAGGTACAATTCTTAAACAATGCTTATTCATATTTAGAAAATTGGCTAACACCCTTAGCCAATATTTTATATTATGCCCAATACTATTTAATATTGGGCATTGGGATGCATATGTACCCCAATAGGCATTCTTAAAACCTATTAGGATCTTTACTAGACATGTACGTTTTTCTGGAATGTTACAGGACTCACTCACTAACATCTTCAAAGTCTTGTGCAATGTATAAGTAGTGTCCCATACCACCACCTAAACTTCATAGAACTTCTCCAACACTAGTTCGTATCCCATATGATGATAATAGGCAATAACCGATATAGACCATGGTAGCAAGGCATGAAATCCGAAGTTGTAACCTACACCGATGGAGGGTGTTCTAATTGCCGATGGTAAAAATTGGACACATCCCATTTAGGGACATGGTTGAGGAATATGAAGGGTTTCTTTGCACACTAGCCTCATTCTTAACAAGAGATACTTCCCGAAACCATACTCACTCGGTGCTAGTCTTTCTTCTAATAGAGTAATTCACATAAAGAATCAGATGAAGAGATTAAATTTATAGTTCATAACCCATTCATATTCATCTTACCAAAGAGTTCCCCCTAGGGTTGCCGTTCCATGGTTAAGATGATAGCTCAATGATTTTCCTAAGGATGATTTCATGCCGTTCCAGCCAACCAACCTTATGTCCACCAATCACAGAAGAATGATACCATTACGGATTTCAACTTCAAGGATATCATAATCTCTCAACTAGGTTGAGGGATCCACATAATTTGACGTTCTTGCTATGTTCAAGGCCACATGTCATTCATACATACAAGTCTAAGAAGCTTTAGCATCCTAAGTCAAGAATCTCATAGGCATAACCAACATCATCTATAGTCATCCTATCCACTACTATAGAAACATCAATATAACCATCATAAGATTCATATAACCAAGTAGGAAGAATCATGCATCAACTCTAAGACTACACACATAAGGATGTAGTCATAGTCTAACATGATCACCTAACAACATCAATGGAAGAACACATACATTTACCTTAATCACAAGTAGATATATATGATCATAATTCACATAAATCAACTACGCAAACAATCATAATACATTATGTAGTTTCCTACAAGGCTTTGATCATCATAATACATAAAGTAACGCCGACAAGAACACATAAGTCACAATTGTAACACATAGTACCACCACCATAAGTGGACCTTACCAATCATAACATAATTCAAGACCTACATTACATAGAACAAAGAGAATTAGGGCAGCATACTACCAATCCATTCTCACCACTTCCTTCCACAGCGAAATCATCCAATACATTACTAAAAGGCCCTTACCCATGGCCATGATCATCAATTCAATACAAAAATCATAATACTCAATGAATCTACATCAATTCATTATAAATTTATCAATATATGACAACCTATACATCAATCCAATACAATACTTACAGCATTCAATAGTCCAAAGAGAACTACACTAGAATTCATAAGCATTGAGACATGATCATAACACTCGTAATATAGATAATTTTAAGAGATTATGTTTTTCATGGGTTCATGAAGATTATAGGTTAAAACCATCAAACTAACATCAATTCAATCAACATTCAATGATTCAAAACGTTTTATGCAAGAACCCATAGCTAGATCACAAGTTAGAAATCTATCTTATTAGAAAGTCTTAGAAAATCACTTTGATGTTTGGATCCTTGATGAAAAGAGTTTCAAAGATGGAAAACTATACCTTAAATAATGTTAATCCACGAAATTTGAGAGAAATTGGTGGAGAAATCAACCTTCAAGCTACAATCTCCCTTAAAGCTTCAATGGAGTTCTAGAGAGCTCTTTAGAGAATATGGGTTTTGATTTTTTTAGAATAATGAATTTATGAAGGTAGTTAGGACTTATAAACCCACTCAAAATACCTAGGATACCCTTAGGAAACCGCCCAAACTATTATTTGGAAGTGGGGTAAATTTACCAATTCACCCTTGCATTTAACAGTGAAGCTGCAAAATTGCAGACTCCACCTACTCCTGCCCATCGACGGGGCGTTGGTCCAATGACGGGCCGTCCTAGCTGGACTTCGTTTTGATAAGAGGTTGGATATTGGGAGATAAGGTCCCTAGGATAATTCTGGACCCACGCCCACCATCGACAGGGCATCGACCAGTGTACTGGCCGTCGATTGCCTCAGTTGTTTGGGCTGGTCTAGGCATCCTTAGGCTCTTGTGAAGGGTCCTTCCTCAAGGACCCTTGGTTGGTCCTTGGGGACATTTGCGCCGACATTTAAAACTCAATTATGATCGCATACGAGATAGGACGTCTCACATTAATTTCATCCAAAACAAAGACATAAAACTCGATGAAACATACAAAGACATACAAGGTAGTTTCAAGGCAAACCTTTCGAACGTCATGGACGTTCTTTGATGTTTGACCTCCAAACATCATGAAACTTGACACACTGTCTATATACACTATTATTACTCATATAATGACCTCATATGCTCATGAAACACACATATAAGCACATAAACACACATGAGGCACATAGGTGACTAGTCGTCGAACGTCTTGGTCTTACCTTGATGTTTGACTTCCAATTCACCTAAATCTTTAGACACTGCCTCATTACCACATTATAAACCATTTTAGAAATTTAGACTCTCATGACAAACATGTTAGGCAGTAGTTACACCTAAATCATTTTAGAGGTGTCACACCTTGGTTAGGGAAACTTCAAGGGAAATGAGTTCACTATGAGTTGAAATGAGAAAGGGTTCACTGTAAGTTGAAATGAAAAAGAGTTCTCTGTAAAGGTTCTTGAATTCATTGTATGGTGTTTTTTGGTGTTAAATTTAAAGTTTTTTCTTATGTACTAAATGAGGATATATCTGTTGTTTTACTTCCATATTCGTGAAGGTTTTACATAATTAGCATGAAGGCTTTATTTCTACTAAAATGTCCCTTTTACTTGTGTTTTCACATAATGACATACTTAGTAAAAAAAATTCACTAACCCCACACTTTTGTATACTCTATAAGTATAGGTTGGAAGCAAGTGGAAGTTTAGAAGGAAAACTTTGGAAGTTAAATCTGTCAAGACTCGGTATGTCCTCATATATTCGAGGACATAGTCTATGTTTCTTTAGATTTTCATTAAGACTTGTGTAAGACTTATTATGTATTTTCTTTCAATGTAAAGGGTCGTGACCCTAAAATATTTATGTTGTGTCTGTATCTTTGCTTGTGACGACGAGACTTATCCTTAGTATTTAGAAAAGAGTTTCTTATAATTATTCTTGTGAAAACTTTTAATTCCGCGCTACTTTTCATATCTTATGTAATGTAAGATAGTTAAGAGGCTTGTACAAGATCCCGAAGGTTCAAGTACACCTTGTTACGACTTAAGAGTGCTCCCTTCTTCTAGGGTGTACTTGCAGGTCGTGACAAACTTGGTATCAGAGCATAAGGTTTTGGGAAAATATATATAGTCCAAAGTCTCACAAACCACATCTAGTAAAGTCTTGTTCATCGGTGTGAGTCGCGACACATCCATGAGCGGGAGGCTATAAGAAGATAGATGTTTCACTTTATTCATTACTCTCGTGTCCTTCCATAGAGCTTCACTGTCACGACCCTCAAGCACACCCCAGAATTTAGGGAATTCTTTAGGTCGCAACCGGCGTACTCGACCTCTCTGAGGTCTTATACAAACCTTTTCATATCTTTCATCGCATATACATAGTGAAAAATAGTGCGGAATTAAAACTTTTCACAAAACATTTCATAGTCTTTAAAAACTCTTTCATATATGTCTCATAGGAAATACTAAGTCTCAATCTCATCAAAGCTTAGACACAAGAGTACTTGGGACACGGCCCATATAATACGAATATAGAAATACTTAAGTCTATTACAATATTTCAATAAGAGAATAAAAAGACATCTATACCCTCGAGTCCAATGAGGACATACTTCAACTTGACTTGAATGATGCTACGATCCAAGTCTTGCTTCCCAAATTATCCTAACCTACCAACCATTATAGAGATAGATAAAAGCATGGAATTAGTACAACCACATGTACTAAGTATGACATAATGCATAAAAATCATGAAAATTGAAATTTATTGGAAATATGCATTTTTTGATTTAAATATCATAATATAATTATAAGAAAATCATTTAACAACTGATAAACACATAAGAAATCCATTAGAACAATTATCACATTTTTAGGAGACACATTGAAGTGACCTCAACTCATTGTACAGTGAATTCCTTCACTGTTACAGTGAAGTTGCCTACTTCTTCCTTAAACACTTTATAGCATGTAATCATCCCACTAAAATCTATCCTAAGACTCACTTAAGTCATACAAAGAGTGACCGCCCATACACCCTCTCTAAGCATGTTTAAACGATCCTCAATACTACTCATAATGAGGCACATACACACTTACAATACACCAAACACACAACATGGATAAGATATGACATTCTCTTTACCAAGGCTATCAAAAGACTTACTTAAGTACTCCTAGGAGAGAACACCTATACACTCTCTTCACGGTAACCTAAATAATACTTAAGACTACCTAAGTTTAGATCATGCCTAAAGAATCAACTAACTTACCTAACTAGAGTCATTTTCAAGACTTCCCTAGATAAGAAATGAAGAGATCATCCCTTATGCCCTCTTCACACTTTAAATAAGGAGTCCTTAAGTCTCTCTAGATTAGGTACACATTCATTTTCATACTTTCTAACATAAATCATTAGTTCATTAGTTCATTAGGAAACATTCTTCACATATAGTTCAATCAAGTAATGGTCTTGGAGAAGACCTAGGGACTCTTACTAACATCTTCAAAGCCTATTGTGCAACGTCTACATAGCGTCTCATACCACCACCTAAACTTCATATAATTTCACTAATGATAATAGGTATCCCACATGATGAGAATAGAAAATAAACGACATAGACCATGGTAGCAAAACATGAAATCCAGAGTTCTATCCTACTCGGATGAGGGTGTTTTACTTGCCAGTGGTAGAACTTGAACACATCCCATGTAGGCACATGGTTAAGGAATACGAAATTCTTACTTTGTATTCTAGCCTCATCCTTTAACTAGAACTACTTCACTTACCATACTCACTCGGTGCTAGCCTTTGTCCTCCTAGAGTAATTCACATTAAGGTTCATACAAAGGGTTCCATATCAAGTTCATAACCCAATTACATTTACCCTACCAAAGAGGTCCCCTAGGGCTGCCTTACAATGGCGACAAGAATCTCATCATGGCTTTCCTAAGGATTGATATGATGTCGTTCCAGCCAATCAACCTTAAGTCCATCATTTATTACAAGAGGATACCATTACGTCTTTCTACTTCAAGGTTCATAACCTTACCAATAGGCTCAAGGTTTAACATAAAGGACCATATTATCATCATTCAAGGTCTCACATATCATTCATACAATGAAGACTAAGATTTTTTAGCCTCCTAAGTCAAGACATCACATATTCACTTCATACATGTATCAAGAAGAGAGACTTAAGTCTACCTGAATAAGACACATCATTCTTCACTTTAGCACATATTACAAGTCATTCTAAAAGCACATAGGAACAACCATTATCATCTTTATGTCATCCAATTCATTACTAAAACATCATCAATATAACCCTTATAGACTCATATAGTCAAGTAGGAACAATCATACATTAACTCTAAGACTACAAATATGAATACATAGTAATAGTCTATCATGATCACCTAACAACTTCAATATAATAAACAGATACTTTCACATTACTTCACAAATAGGTGCTTCACATAATCAACTACACAAATCATCACATTACTTCAAGTAGTTGCCGACAAGGCCATAATCATCATAATACTTAAAATAATGCCGACAAGGCCACATCAATCACATAACACCGCCACCATAAGTGGATCATACCAATAACAACATAATTGAAGTCTAATTTACATAAAATAAAAGGGAAATAGGGCAGCGTACCACCAATCAATTCTCAACACTTCAACCCAATGCTAAATTATCCAATTCAATATCATAAGGCCCTTACCCATGACCATGAACATCAATTCAATGTGTAAATCATAATACTCAAAGAAAATAGGTTTATTAAACATAGATTTATCAATCTAATACAACCTATACATCAATTGAATACAATTCTTACGTCATTAGATAGCCCATAGAAAACTACACCATAATTCATAAGCATTAAGGCCATATCAAGTAACCCATAAATTAGTCAAAAACTGGGGTTCATCAATTACATGGGTTCATAGGTTACTTGATTTAAAATAATATAATTAACAACAATCAATCACTATTTAGTGATTAAAAACCTGTAATGCAAGAATCCATGGATAGATCATGAAATTGGACAATTCATCTTTGAAAATAATTAGAAAATCTCTTCGAATTTGGGCCCTTGATGAAAAGAGTTTCAAGGATCAAAAATCATACCTCAATGATGTTAATCCTTCAATTTTATGAAGAATCACCAGTCAAATCTCCAATCCAAGCTCTTCCTTGAGTTTTGACTTTAATGGAGTCTTAAGGAATTTCTAATGTATTTTGGGGTTTCGATTTGGAAGAATGAATTCTTCTAAGTGTTAAATACATATATATATTTCCAAAATTCCCAATAATACCTTAAGGAACCGCCAAACTTTCAATTTGGACGTGGGGTGAATTTACACTTTCACCCCTCACTTAACAGTGAACTGCACGCAGGGACAGACACAATCGACGGTTGCCTATCGAAGGCCCGTCCTTTAACCAACGGACCTTCCTGTTGGACCGTGGTCTAGGACTCAGGCTTGTATTTGGTATCTCTTATCCCATGAATAACATCCAATCGATGATCCACCACCAACGGAGCATCGACTGACCCACTAGGCGTCGATTGCCAACCGTTGGTTGGGCTGTCTTGGCATTTTGAAGAGTCCTTCCTCAAGGACCCTGGGATTGTCCTTGGGGATGTTTACCCGGACGTTATCAACCCAAAAATGATCTTTTATGATTTTGGGACCTCTCACATGAATTTCACCCAAAACTAACACGTAAAACTCGATGAAACATGCTTAGACACACAAGGTCATTTCAAGGCACATCTTTCGAACGTCATGAACATTCTTGGACGTTTGACCTCCAAACTTTATGAAACTTGACACACTACCTATATACACAATAATAACTCATTTAAGGATCTCATAACCTCATGAATCACATATAAACACCTAAAACGATATATGAGGCACATAGATGACTTAGTCGTCGAACGTCTTAGTCGTCCCTTAACGTTTGACTTCCAATGCACCTAAACTATTAGACACTGCCTCAATACAACCTTATAGACCATTTTAGGACCTTATACCATCATGAAAAACATTTTAGGATCTATTTCACCTAAATCATTTTTGGGATCTTACAATCTCCCCCACTTGGACAACGTTCGTCCTCGAATGACAATTGCCACTCTCCTAACACTTTCAAGAATAGGGACTCAACTAGAATCTCCAAAACATACCATATATCACATTATATAATACAAACGTCTAGACTAAACATCAATTTCACATAATCAAAAGATTAACAACACAACAAGAAACTAGAATAACTTCTATAACTCATCATGCCATAAAACTCACATCCTTCTTTCCAAATAACAAAAACTCATTTTATATTCATTAGCATACTTATACACATCTGTTCTAATAACATTACAACAATTTTAGACCAAAGAACGAATTAGTCAAATTTCCAAAAATTTCACAGTGAACTGGCAGTGCATTACAGTGAATTGTGCAACATTTTCAAAAATGCAAATTTTAGGCAATTCATGATAAAAACATGATAATATGCAAGTTAACACCATATAAACACCTTTAGAACATTATCATATCTTCATAAAATACACAATACAAGAAGTTAATGAAATTCTATTTCAACCAAACTCCTAAACACCATGCACATGCAACAAACTTCTAGGACCTTCTATCCAAACTACTAACCATACTCCCCCACTTATAAGGAACTCATAACACTAAAAAGCGAATTACAAGGACTTACGAACATCATTATCAATCTCTTACGGCTTTTCTCCTCTAGTCCGGAGTGCATAGAAACGCCTCTTTGTTGAAGCATCATCCCTTGGAACATTAGGAACAACTTTCTTACCATCTTTAGGACAATCTCTCACTTTGTGCCCATCTCTTCCACATCCAAAGCAACTTCCAGTACCCCTTAGACACGCACTATAATGTTTCTTTCCACAAGTGACACATGTAGTCTTGACATTTGAAAACCACCTCCTTTCTCAAATTTCACCTTAGGAGGACTAGGTCCATCTTGAGTTTGAGCCCTCTTTTTGAACCTAGGTTGCCCTTGATCACTGGACCCACTTCTTTTCAAGTTTCTAGCAATCCTACCAAGTTTAGACTCTTCAATTGATTGTGCATACACCATGAGTCTAGCTAAGGTCATATACTCATGTAGCATGGATGTACGACATTCTTCGATCACTAATTCGGCGACTCCGGTCACAAAATGACTCATCTCATCCCTAGGATTTGATACTAAGGACGGTGCGTATCTGGACAACATTGAGAACTTCAAAGAGTACTCCTCAACACTCATATTGCCTTGCTTTAGATTGATAAACTCCTCAACCTTAACCTCTCTTCTCTCATGGGGAAAGTACTTACCTAGAAAAGCTTCCTTAAATTCTTCCCACTCAATAGGACCCGACTCAATCGGCCTATTATCCTTCCATTGAGTGTACCATATTTGAGAAAAATCCCTCAATTGATACGATGCCAACTCTGCCTTCTCCCTATATGTAACCCCCATAGCACTCAATACCTTCTACACACCATCAAGGAACTCTTGGGGATCCTCTCCCACCTTAGAGCCAAGAAAGATAGGAGGATTAATCCTCACAAAGTCTCCCAACCTATAGGTCATATTGCTCTCCACAAGATTCACCCTAGGCACCATACTCAAATTCGCTTGAGTAGTCACGGCTCGGGCTAAATCAAGCAAAGCCTCTTTAATATCTCTATTAGTCAACTCCGGGGGATCCACCTGAACGTCATTACCTCCTTCCACAATAGGGAAATGATCCTTGGGGAGGCACTTGAGCACCTTAGACCCCTTTCCCATCTTTAGAAACTTGCTCAACTTGAGGAGAAATCTCCTCATGAACATCATTCTTCTCAACCCTCCTAGCCGATGTCCTCCTCGTATTCATCTTCCTAGAAACAGAAGGAAACAATAAGAAAAGAGTACTCACTACTTTTACTCTACGGCACGACATAGGAGTAGAAAAGAAGGGGAACTCTATCGTCCTATAGCCTCTCGCCCATAGATGTGTCACGACTCACATCGATGGTTGAGACTCTACTAGACGTGACTTGATGTGACTTTTTGATTCCTAAGACTACTTTCACATCCTATGCTCTGATACCAAGTTTGTCATGACCCTCAAGCAAACCCTAGAAGTTAGGGAATTCTTTAGGTCGCAACCGGCATACTCGATCTCTCGGAGGTCTTATACAAATCCTTTCGTATTGTTCATCGCATATACATAGTGAAAAGTAGTGCGGAATTAAAACTTTTCACAAAACATTTCATAGTGTTTAAAAACTCTTTCATATAAGTCTCATAGGAAATACTAATTCATAGTCTTTAAAAACTCTTTCATATAAGTGTCATAGGAAATACTAAGTATCAATCTCATCAAACCTTAGACACAAGAGTACTTGGGACACGGCCCATATAATACGAATAAAGAAATACTTAATTCTATTACAATACTTCAATAAGAGAAATAAAAGACATTTATTCCCTCGAGTCAAATGAGGAAATACTTCAACTTCACTTGAATGATGGTACGGTCCAAGTATTGCTTCCCAAATGCTCCTCACCTACCAACCACTATAGAGATAGATAAAAGAATGGAGTTAGTACAACCACATGTATTAAGTAAGGCATAATGCATAAAAATCATGACAACAGACATTTATTGGAAATATGCATCTTTTGATTTAAATATCATAATATAATCATAAGAACAACATATAAAAACTTAGAAACACATAAGAAATCCGTTAGAACAATTATCACATTTTTACGAGACACATTACAGTGACCTCAACTCTCTGTACAATGAATTCCTTCACTGTTATAGTGAAGTTGCCTACTTCTTCCTTAAACACTTTATAGCATGTAATCATCCCACTAAAAGTTATCCTAAGACTCACTTAGTTCATACAAAGAGAGACCGCCCATAAACCCTCTCTAGGCATGTTTAAACGATCCTCATGACTACTCATAATGTGGCACATACGCACTTACACTACACCAAACACAGAACATGGATAAGATATGACATTCTCTTTACCAAGGTTATCAAAAGACTTACTTAACTACTCCTAGAAGAGAATACCCATACACTCTCTTCAAGATTACCTAAATAATCATTAAGACAACCTAAGTTTAGATCATGCCTAAAGAATCAACCAACTTACCTAACTAGAGTCATCTCAAGACTTCCCTAGATAAGACATGAATAAATCATCCCTTATGCCCTCTTCACACTTTGACTAAGCAATCCTTAAGTCACTCAAGGTTAGGTACTCATTAATTTTCATACTTTCTAACATAAATCATTAGTTCATTAGGAAACATTCATCACATATAGGACATTAATGTAATGGTCTTGGAGAAGAACTTGGGACTCTTACTAACATCTTCAAAGCCTATTGTGCAATGTCTAGATAGCGTCCCATACCACCACCTAAACTTCATATAACTTCTCTAATGCAAATAGGTATCCCACATGATGCTAATAGGCAATAACCGACATACACCATGGTAGCAAAACATGAAATCCGGAGTTCTATCCTACTCCGATGAGGGTGTTCTACTTGCTAATGGTAGAACTTGGACACATCCCATGTAGGCACATGGTTAAGGAATATGAAGGGCTTAATTTGTATTATACACTCATCCTTTAACTAGAACTACTTCCCTTACCATACTCACAGGTGCTAGCCTTTGTCCTCATAGAGTAATTCACATTAAGGTTCATACAAAGGGTTCCATATCAAGTTCATAACCCAATTACATTTATCCTACCAAAGTGGTCCCCTAGTGCTGCCTTACAATGACAACAAGAAGCTCATGATGACTTTCCTAAGGATTGATATGATGTCGTTCCAGCCAATCAATCTTAAGTCCATCATTCATTACAAGAAGGATACCATTACGGCTTTCTAGTTCAAGGTTCATAACCTTACCACTAGGTTCAAGGTTTCACATAAAGGACCATCGTATCATCATTCAAGGTCTCACATATCATTCACACATTCAATACTAAGATGCTTTAGCCTCCTTAGTCAAGACATCACATATTCACTTCATACATGTATCAAGTAGAGAGACTTAAGTCTATCTAAACAAGACACATCATTCTTCACTTTAGGACATATTACATGTCATTCTAGAAGGACATAAGAACAACCATTAATATCTTTATGTCATACTATTCATTACTAAAACATCATCAATATAACCCTTATAGACTCATATAGTCAAGTAGGAACCATCCTACATCAATTCTAAGACTACACACATGAACACATAGTCATAGTCTATCATGATCACCTAACAACTTCAATATAAGAAACATATACTTTCACATTACTTCACATATTGGTAGACATGATCATACTTTACATAATCAAATACATAAATCATCACATTACTTCAAGTAGTTGCCGACAAGGCCAAAATAATCATAATACTTAAAATAACGCTGACAAGGCCACATCAATCACATAACACCACCACCATAAGTTGAACCATACCAATCACAGCATAATTGAAGTCTAATTAACATTAAAAAAAGGGAAATAGGGTAGCGTACCACCACTACATCCTCAACACTTCAATCCAATGCTAAATCATCCAATTCAATATCATAAGGCCCTTACCCATGGCCGTGAACATCAATTCAATGCGTAAATCATAATACACAATGAAACTAGGTATAATTCGACATAGATTTATCAATCTAATACAACCTATACATTAATTGAATATAATTCTTACATCATTAGATAGCCCATAGAAAACTACACCATAATTCATAAGCGTTAAGGCCATATCAAGTAACAAATAAAGTAGTCAAAAACTAGGGTTCATCAATTACATGTGTTCATAGTTTATGAGTAAAAATCATTTATGTAACAACCCTAAAAATGGATATGCTAACTAATGCTTAATGTGTCTAGAATGCCTACGATTACACTGGATTCACACGGATTGATGCGCGTAGAACCAGACCTCTGAACCCTTGCGACAGCCAATCCAACTAACTTGGGGAGTTAGTTGATCTAGGAAAGCTTGGGTCCAGCCATGTAGGGCTCCCGAATATGAAGATTTACTAGGATGAGTCTTTACCGAACTTAAAAAGGGGAAATCTTAAGTTTGGAGGGTCTAGGAGTAAATGGTCTTTTTCCAGGATAAGAGTAGTATCGTAATTACAATAAATATGTAATTAATTATCTAATTAATAAGGTGGAGGGGCATTATGGATAGAGAGGGACGAAATTGCCCTTTTAGCAAAATCTTGCTCCACCCGGGTTCGAACCTGGGTGGGAGCAATGATTTAATTTGTTTTATTTAAATTGGTAGATTATTTTAATAAATTAATAATTAATGGCTGATTTTTAAAAAAAAGGGAAAATCAGATTTTATTTATTAATTATTAATTAATTTAACTAAGTCTTGCCAACAAGTCCTAGTTCTAAGGGGACACTACCTCACACTTCTCTCTTTCACGTCAATCTATATATCTCTCACGTCTGCCACTCTCTCAACTTCACGTTTTTTCTCTACTTTACAAAACAGAAAACAAAACAAAAGTTCTTCACACTTGAAGAACTTACAAAAATACAAACAAACAAGCTAATCTAAGAAACGAAAAGTTAACGAAATTTCTAGTCGGATAAGGTGTGAGATTTGTTGGTGGACGTGAATTGGTGGTGGGCTTTGGGTAGCAAGTTCAAGTGTTGAACAACGTTAAAATCAGGTATGGGTTTCTCTCCTGAACTCCTTTCTCCAAGAGAATTTTCTTTCCCATGAATTCAACGAATCTTGTAACTCCCGTTCTTGTCGAACTCCTTGTCCCTAGTATCCCTTTGATCTCAGTGTGAAATAGGTTAGAGATTATGTTGTTGGTATTTTTGCTGGTAGTTTAAGTATGAAGTGTGATTTGCGTGATAATGTGTTCACGATTATGTGTTTGAAATAGTAAGCATGTTAAGTTATGTCAACCGAAAGTATGTGAAAAATGATATGTTTTTATGGTTTAATTTTATGTGCGAATGTTTGTGTAAATCATGAGGTGTAAAAGTGGTGTAATGTTGCTGGATGTAATGGTAATTCTTGGGTGAATATAATCATAAAAATATTACACTTAAAGATGCACGAAATGATCCACGAAATGCCTTAGGAATTAACGTATGAATGATGATAAAAAGAAGCTGAAAATAGTGAACAAATTTCCAGCATTTGGTAGGTTGTGTTCGGCCAAACAAAGTGGTACAAAATGCAATGAAAAATGAATTTAAAATAATTGAAATCAGTAAGGATTGAACCCAAGACATCACTACATGAAAGCTACAAAAAAAATCAACAAAAGATTAAGACAAAAATGGATTGGAAGAGACTAAATTTCCAGCTTGCTAGAAATTGTAGTCTCGGCCAACTTTTAAAAAAAATGAACTTCATTTAATTTTTTTTTTAAAATGTGAGGTCATTGGGTATTGAACCCATGACCTCACTAAATGAAAATTTCAAAAAATATTCGTGAGAAAAATGCAAGGAAAAATAGATGTGGTGAGTGGGGATTGAACCCACAACCTCTTGAATGGATGAGAGAGTTAGGAGAAAAATAAAGGAGAAAATAAATGTGGAGTGTGGGGATTGAACCCACAACCTCTTGGATAGGTGAGAAAGTTAAGAGATAAATTAAAAGAAAAATAATGAGTTTGTGGGGGATTGAACCCACAACCTCCTTGACTTAAACGAAAAAAGATAGGAGAAAAAGAAAGGACATATTATGGGGTTGATGGGGATCGAAGTAGGGTCCCCCAAATCTGAAAAATACAATTATGAAGTTTAAAATAAGATTAAGTGTTATCCAAGGGATTCGAAATCGGGTTCCCTTGCCCAATTCCGTATTGACACATAAGTCATACGTAAGTAAATATTTAATGAATGCTGCCTCTAAAGATCGAAATCAATATCTTGGCATATCTACAAGATGCATAAGTCTTGTACCAAATAATCTTGGGTAAACATGAATCACTTAGACAAACTATTAATGAAGCCTCATGGCTTGTATGTGTGGACTTATAAGTCTAGCATACGTTTAAAAGTAGGTGAGCCTAAGATGTATGTGATAAAATAATGTAACCCTAGAAGGGTTAAGCAAGAGTGTGAAACACACTAAATGGCAAAGTGCATTGGCATATGATGAAATGAACATTCACGTGAAGGGGTGAGTAATTATGAAAACCAAATGTGTTAAAGTTAATGAATGAGGTGACAATATGATAAGAGGCTAATGTGAAAGATGAGAGCAATCTCAAATGAGCCTAAATAAATGTTACCAAAACGTACGCACCTAGTAGAGTGCAAAGCAAATGAAGAGACCAGTCTCTAAGAACACTCTAATGAAAGTATTGAAGTTAATGAATACTTAATACTAATGATGAGATGAGAAATCATCTAATGAGATATGATGTCCTCATGCTAGAAGCCTGCTTCCATGATGTATGAGTTGAATGTAATGGAACCTTATACTAAGCACCGATAGGCTAGCTATGAGCGGTGATGCCTTCATTCGGGAAAGGCGGAGGTTCACGTAACTCTCATGAGATGAGACTGTCCGGCATGACGGGTATGGGTCTCCTTATATCTCCTAGTCTTTGAACCTATACTGCCAATATAGGGATCTAGCAGGGTTCGATTCCCTATATACGCTAGTATGTTTTGGTTCACTTTGGCCGGTGATTCCACCTCTTTTCGGTGTGGGGATTACACACTGGATTTCATGATGCTCACATGATCTATGTCGGTTAAGGTTAAAGTTCCCAAAGAAAGAATGAGGTCAGCCTCAACGAATGCATATAAAGAAATGAACGATACCAAAGGTGTTAGGATAGGATAATCAAGAGGTGAGCTAGACTCAAGTAATGATACTAGGTTATTCTTGGTCATTGCACAGCAAATCCGATGAAAGTCTTAATATTCATCCTAGGTATGATTAGTGATTGCACTAGTATATGAATGAATAAAAATGAAGTACGTATGAATGAATGAAGCAGACTCTATGTTTGCTAAAGAAGGCTCCCTAGTTGAGGTCCCATATGTTGAGCCCTCATTTTGGGAAGTCCTAATGTCAAGTCCATGATTCCAAGGTCTCATGGCATATGAAAGAATGATGTGAACTACGTGATATGATATGTGCAATACGTTATGTGATTCTTGCAAAATGATAAGTATGATGATGCATGTTACTCTCATGGCATGACTTTCCTAATCCAAATTTGGCAAGTCCACTGACTTTCCTAATCCAAGTTTGGCAAGTCCACTGACTTTCCTAATCCAAATTTGGAAAGTCCACTGACTTGACTTTCCATAAATCATGTTGTTAGGAAAGAGCTATTCTTACTCATGCATGTCCTTGGTGTGTGCTTGCATATACCCATACTTAGTACAAGTGTGTACTAATCCCATACAAATATCTACTTTTAGGTACAGGCACAGGTGGACGTTAGAGCTTACAGTACGACGTTGCAGCTATCTGGACGTGGAGCTTTCATCCGAATTTGGTAGGCCCTCATGCTTTCGAGGATGTCTACTGTTATTATCTATCTTAGATGTAGGCTTTATCTAGTGGAGCATGTTCCACTAGTGTTTCATTTCCCCTTTCATTTCAGACTTTGTATTGGTGCCGTTTTGGCAAGAATACGTTTAGTGCAATTGTAAACTACTTCTTTCATTTGTTTATTTTTATATTATATTGTTGATTTGTGAACGCCTATGATGTTAAGTATAATATGTTTCACATGAAATAAGAAAACAAAATTTTCAAATTTTCTACTAAAAATTAACCTATATGAAGTAACGATGACGTATGTAGGCTTGTCTGCGACCTCTGATACGTCAAAGATGCCGGTCTAGTCTAGGGTCTAGATCCGGTCGTGAAAATCTAATTAACAATAATTCATTCACTATTTAATTATTAAAAACCTTTAATGGAAGAACCCATGGATAGATCATGAAATTGGACAATTTATCTTTGAAAAACTTTAGAAAACTTCTTTGCATTTGGGCTCCTTGATGTACAGTGTTTCAAGTATCAAAAACCATACATCAATGATTTTAATCTTCAATTTGATGAAGAATCACCACTCAAATCTCCAATCCAAGCTTTTACTTGAGTTTTGGCTTTAATGGACTCTTAAGCAATTTCTAAGGGATTTTGGGGTTTTGATTTGGAAGAATGAACTCTTCTAAGTGTTAAAGACATATATACATATCTAAAATACCCAATAAACCCTTAAGGAACCGCCAAACTTTAAATTTGGATGTGGGGTGAATTTACACTTTCACCCCTCACTTAAAAGTGAACTGCACGCAGGGAAAGACCCAATCGATGGTTGCCCATCGACGGCCCATCCCTTGACCAACGGACCGTCTTGTTGGTCCGTGGTCTGGAAATGAGACTTGTCTTTGGTATCTCTTCTCCCATGAATAACTTACAATTGACAAACCACCATTAACAGGGCGTCGACTGACCCACTGGGCGTTGATTGCCAACCGGTGGTTGGGCTGTCTTGGGCATCTTGAAAAGTCCTTCCTCAAGGACCCTTGGATGGTCCTTGGGGATTTTTTCCCAGAGGTTTCAAACCCAAGAATTCTTTTATATGATTTTAGTACCTATCACATGAATTTCACCCAAAACGAACACGTAAAACTCGACAAAACATGCTTAGACACACAAGGTCATTTCAAGGCACATCTTTCGAACGTCATGAACGTTCTTGGACGTTTGAACTCCAAACTTCACGAAACTTGACACAATGCCTATATACACCATAATAACTCATTTAAGGACCTTATAACCTCATGAATCACACATAAACACATAAAACCACATATTAGGCACATACGTAACTAAATCGTCGAACGTCTTAGTCATCCCTTGACGTTTGACTTCCAATGCACCAAAGATCTTAGACACTGCCTCAATACCACCTTATATACCATTTTAGGACCTTAACATCATGAAAAACATGTTAGTATCTAGTTCACCTAAGTCATTTTTGGGATCTTACATTAACTCTATATGATCTCTCTCTTGATTCCCTTGTCCGGTAGTGTTCTAGTTGTGATTGCTTGGAAGGGGTGATATTGAATGGATGGAGGGAGAAAAATGGTGAGTTTTGATGCTTATTATGGTCTTATAACTAGGTGAGTGTATGAGAAGGTGGATTTTGAAGATTGTGATGTGATGACATCTATGGCTTTGTGTTATTTATGAGATTAAAGGTATTATTATGTTAAGTTGTATAGTGATGTAGTTCTAGCATGATAAGAGTTATAAAGGTTGAATGTTATTTTTGGGAAAATGAGTTATATTATTGCTATGTGCAATGATAGAAGAAAATTAAGGTGTAAATTTGAGAAGTGTTGAAGGAATGTGGTGATTTTGTAAGAATTGTGGGTTGCCCTCTTGTGTGGATAATGTTTCATAGTTGTCCTTGTTCTTGTATTGAAGTTCTTGTGGAGGTTTACTCCAAGGAGGAAAGATAGTATGTTTACCTATAAAATGGTGGAATTGATATAGCAAGACTGTTAGATCTTAAATGAATATACCTTATGGGTTGAAAGAGAAAGAGGGAGTCTATTCCATGAGTTTGAGAGATGTGGTTCCTATGAGTTGAATGAGGTGATGTCTAAGAGTGTTTGTCTAAGCTTGAATCCTAAGAGGAGGGTGTTATGCTTGACTAGTGAGGTTGATGGTTATTCTCGATGTTCATGAGTTAGGTTAGTATGATTTCCCACCTTATGAGAGGTATAGTGTGATTATGAGGTATGAGACCTTGAAGATGCTTAGTAAGCATCCTAACAAGAAGTGATGAGAATGTGTAGTGGAACTAATCCGTAATGAAGGTGTAAGATCCATAAAATGACTTAGTTGAAGCTAGAGCCTAACATGGTTTTCATGATGGTCTAAGGTCCTAAAATGGTATATAATGTGTTATTGAGGCAGGGTCTAAGATTTTAGGAGCATTGGAATTCAAACGTCAAGGGACGACTAAGACGTTCGACAACTAAGTCACCTATGTGCCTCATATGTGTTTAGGTGTGATTCATGAGTTTATAAGGTCCTTAAATGAGTTATTATGGTGTATATTGACATTGTGTCAAGTTTCGTGAAGTTGAGAGGTCAAACGTCCTAAAACGTCCATGATGTTTTAAAGGTTTTTCTTGAAATGACCTTATGTGTCTAAGCATGTTTCGTCGAGTTTTACTTGTTCATTTTGGATGAAATTCATGTGCTAGGTCCTAAAATGATATACGAGCATATTCGATTTGGAAACATCCGGGTAAATGTCCCCAAGGACAAACCAAGGGTCCTTGAGGAAGTACCCTTCATGAGTGCCCAACCTATCAAAAACCAGCCCAACCTACGGAGACAATCGACGCCCAGTGGGTCAGTCGACGCCCCGTATGTGAGGGGCGTAGGTTGAAACTTACACGTGGGAGAGGTTCTACAAAGGACCAGCCACAGTCCCAAACTACGGACGAACATAACGGTCCGTTGGTTGGGTGACTGTCCGTCGATTGGTCCGTTTGTAGTGGACAACATTCCTCCGCACTTCACTGTAAAGTCTAGGGATGAAGGTGTAAATTCACCCCACTTCCAAATAAGACTTTGGGAGGTTCCTAAAGAGTTTTTTGGGTATTTTAAACATGTTTTTAAGCCTTAACACTTAAGAAAATTTATTCTTCAAAATTAAAACCCAAAATCCCTTAGAAATTCCCTAGAACTCCATTGAAGCCAAAACTCAAGGAAGTGCTTGGAATGGAGTTTTGAGTGGTGATTCTTCATCAGATTGGAGTATTAGCATCATTGAGGTATGGTTTTTGATCCTTTAAACTCTATTCATCCAGAAGCCCAAATACAAAGAAGTTTTCTAATGTTTTCAAACATGAACTTCTCCAATTTAATGATCTATCCATGGGTACTTGCATTAAGGGTTTTGAATAATTATGTATTGATTACATTGTTGTTAATTAGATGATTTTAAATCAATTAACCTACGAACCTATGTAATTGATGAACCCTAGTTTTTGTCTACTTTATGGGTTACTTTATATTGTCTTAATGTTTATGAATTCTAGTGTAGTTTTCTATGGGCTATTGAATGATGTAAGAATTGTATTCAATTGATGTATAGGGTGTATTAGATTGATAAATATATATTGAATTAACCTATAAGTATTATGATTTATGCGTTGAATTGATGTTCATGGCCATGGGTAAGGGCCTATTGGTATTGAATTGGATGATTTATACATGGATTTAAGTGGAGAGAATGGATTGGAGGTACGTTTCCCTAATTCTATTTATTTTATGTAATTTAGATCTTGAATTATGTTGTGATTGGTATGGCCCACTTATGGTGGCGGTGTTATGTGCATGATGTGGCCTTGTCTGCGTTACTTTATGTATTATGATGATCATGGACTTGTCGGCAACTACTTGAAGTAATATGATAATTTGTGTAGTTGATTATGTGAAGTGTGATCATATCTACCTACATGTGAAGTAATGTGAAAGTATGTGGTTTCTTCTATTGAAGTTGTTAGCTGATCATGTTAGACTATGACTATGTGTTCATGTGTGTAGTCTTAGAGTTGATGGATGGTTGTTCCTACTTGACTATATGAGTCTATAATAGTTATATTGATGATGTTATAGTAATTAATAGAATGACATAAATATGATAAGGGTCATTCCTAAGTTCTTCAAAGAATGATATGATATATGAAATAGAGTAAAGTATGTTGTGTCCTGTCTTGGTAGACTTGTGTCCCTTACTTCATGCATGTATGAATGTGAATATGAGATGTATTGACATAGGATGCTAAAGCCTCTTAGTCTTGAATGTGTAAATTATATGAGACCTTGAATGTTGTTAAGAGGGTCCTTTATGTGAAACCTTGAACCTAGTGGTAAGGTTATGAACCTTGAAGTCGAAAGTCGTAATGGTATCCTTCTTGTAATGAATGATGGACTTAAGGTTTGTTGGCTGGAACGGCATCATATCAATCCTTAGGAAAGTAATTATGAGCTTCTTGTCGCCATTTTAAGGCAGCCCTAGGGGACCTCTTTGTTAGGGTAAATGTAATTGGGTTATGAACTTAATATAGAACCCCTTTGTATGAACCTTTAATGTGAGTTACTCCATGAGAACAAAGTCTAGCACTGAGTGAGTATGCTAAGGGAAGTAGTTCTAGTTAAAGGATGAGTCTAGAATACAAAGTAAGCCCTTCATATTCCTTAACATGTGGCTACATGGGATGTGTCCAAGTTCTACCATTGGAGAGAAGAACACCCTCCATCGGAGTAGGTTACAACTTCGCTTCCATGTCTTGCATCCATGGTCTATGTCGGTTATTGCCTATTATCATCATGTGGGATACCTATTAGCATTAGAGAAGTTCTATGAAGTTTAGGTGATCGTATGATACACTATCTAGACATTGCACAATAGGCTTTGAAGATGCTAGTGAGAGTCCCTAGGTCTTCTCCAAGACCATTACTTCAATGTCCTCTATGTGATGAATGTCTCTTAATGAACTAATGAAATAATGGATTATGTTAGAAAGCATGTAAATGAATGAGTATATAATATAGAGTGACGTAAGGATTTCTTAGTTAAAGTGTGAAGAGGGAATAAGGGATGATCTCTTCATGTCTTATCTAGGGAAGTCCTGAGAATAACTCTAGTTAGGGAAGTTGGTTGATTCTTTAGGCATGATATATACATAGGAAGTTTTATGGATTATTAAGGTAACCTTGAAGAGGGTGTATGAGCTTTCTCTTCTAGGAGTAATTAAGTAAGTGTTTTGATATCCTTGGTAAGGAGAATGTCAAATTAAACATGGTATGTGTTTTGGTGTCTTGTAAATGTATGTGTCTCATTACAAGTAGTCTTGAGGATCATTTAGGCCTGCTTAGAGAGGGTGTATGGGTGGTCTCTCTTTGTGTTGCTTAAGTGAGTCTTAGGATAGATTTTAGTGGAGGAATTATATGCTAGGAGGTGTCTAAGATGAAGTGCATAGAGTTCACTGTAACAGTGAAGAAGTTCACTCTAACAGCGATATTGCTTACTGTAATGTGATCGTAGAAATGTGATAATTTAATTATGTTATTTCTTGTGTGCTTCTAAGTTGATAAATGTTGTTGTTACGATTATATTATGATACTTAATTCAAAAGATGCATATTTCCAATAAATGTCCGTTTTCATGATTTTTATGCATTATGCCATACTTAGTAAATGTGGTTGTACTAATTCCATACTTTTATCTATCTCTATAGTGGTTGATAGGTGAGGAGCATTTGGAAAGCAAGACTTGGATCGTAGCATCATTCAAGTGAAGTTGAAGTATGTCCTCATTTGATTCGAGGGCATAAATGTCTTTTATTCCTCTTATTGAAGTATTGTAATACACTTAGTAGTACTCTATTTCTATTGTGTATGGGCCGTGTCACAAGTACTCTTGTTTAAGATTTGATGAAATGAGACTTAGTATTTTCTATGAGTATTTTTATGAAAGAGATTTTAAAGACTATGAAAATATTTGTGAAAAGTTTTTAATTCCGCACGACTTTATACTTTGTATATGCGATGAACGATACGAAATGCCTTGTATAAGACCTCCGTGAGGTCAAGTACGCCGATTGCACTCCGAGAGTGTCATATCTTCTAGGGTGTGGTCTCGGGATGTTACAAGCTTGGTATCAGAGCATAGGTTATGAAAATAGTATTGAGAATCAAAAAGCCTCATCAAGTCACGTCTAGTAGTGTCTCGACCATCAGTGTGATTCGCGACACATCTATATAAGAGAGACTATAGAAAGATAGAGTTTCCTTTCTTTTCTACTCCTATGTCGTTCAATAGAGTAAAAGTTATGAGTACTCTTTTCTTATGATTTTCCAAGAGGATCAAAGCCGGATGAGGGTGGTGATGATGATGGTAAGTCTTGTGTTCCTTTAGTATTATTAGTTCCTTATAAGTGGGGGAGTAGGGTTAATAGATGGGCTAGAAATTCATAGAAGCATATTGCATGTGCTTGTTTAAGAGTCTTATTGAAATTGAATTTCATTGATTTTTTGCATTGTGCATTTCATGAAGTTATTATTATGTTGTAAGATGTGTTTATGTGATTTTATCTTGCATATTAGCATGTTTCTATCATCAATTGCCTAAGAATTGCATTTTTGAAAAAATTGCCAATTCACTATAAGGACTGCCTGCTGACTATAAGAATTTAGAGAAATTGACTAATTCATTATTTGGTTGAAATTTTTTGTAATGTGGTTAGAACTAATGTATATGAGAATAATAATGTATATAAAATAAGTGTTTGGTATTTGGAATGAAGGATGTAAGTTTTATAGCATGATGAGTTATAGAATTTTATTCTAGTTTTTTGTTGTGTTATGATACTCTTGATTGTGTGAAATTGATGTTTTCTCCTTGACTATGTGTTATGTGGTATGGTTTTGAGTTTCTATTTGAATCACTATTCTTGGAAGTGTTCGGAGAGTGGCAAGCGTCATTCGAGGACGAATGTTGTCCAAGTAGGGGAGATTGTAAGATCCCAAAAATGAATTAGGTGAATCTAGAGCCTAACATGGTTGTCATGATGGTATTAGGTCCCCAAATGGTATCTAATGTGTTATGATGGAGGGTCTAAGAGTTTAGGTGCATTGTAAGTCAAACGTCAAGGGACGACTAAGACGTTCAACGACTAAGTCACTTATGTTTCTCATATGTTTTTATATGTGTTTATGTGGGATTCATGAGGTTATAAGGTAATTAAATGAGTTATTATGGTGTATATAGGAAGTGTGTCATGTTTTGTTAAGTTTGGAGGTCAAATGTCCATGAACGTCCATGACGTTCGAAAGGTTTACCTTGAAACGACCTTAATTGTCAAAGCATGCTTGTCGAGTTTTACGTGTTTGTTTTGGATGAAATTCATATGGGAGGTCCTAAACTTGTATACAATCATATTTGGGTTGGAAACGTCCGGGTGAAAGTCCCCAAGGAACAACCAAGGGTACTTTAGGAAGGATCCTTCATGAGTGCCCAAGCTGTCAAAAACCAGCCCAACCTACAGAGACAATCGACTCCCAGTGGGTCAGTAGACGCCCCGTAGGTGAGGGGAGTAGGTTTAAACTTAGGTGTGGGAGAGGTTCTACCAAGGACTAGCCACATTTCCAAACCACAGACCAAGAGAATGGTACATTGGTTGGGTGACTGTCCGTCGATTGGTCCATTGGTGGTGGACTGCCTTCCTGCGCAGTTCACGTATAGTCTAGGGGTGAAGTTGTAAATTCACCCCACTTCCAAATAAGACTTTGGGCGGTTCCTAAAGGGTCTTTTAGGTATTTTAAACTTGTTTTTAAGACTTTAAAACTTAGGAAAATTCATTCTTCAAAATAAAAAACCAAAATCCATTAGAAATTCCTAAAACTCCATTGAAGCCAAAACTCGAGGAAGAGATTGGATTGAAGATTTGAGTGGTGATTCTTCATCAAATTGTAGGATTAACATTATTGAGATATGGTTTTTGATCCTTGAAACTCTATTCATCAAGGATACCAAATTCAAAGAAGTTTTCTAATGTTTTCAAAGATGAACTTGTCTAATTTTATGATCAATCAACGGGTTCCTGCATTTAAGCTTTTGAATAATTATATATTGATTATATTGTTGTTAATTAGATGATTTTAACTCAATTAACCTGTGAACCCATGTAATTGATGAACCCTAGTTTTTGACTACTCTATGGGTTACTTGATATTGTCTTAATGCTTATGAATTCTAGTGTAGTTTTCTATGGGCTATTGAATAATGTAAGAATTGTATTCAATTGATGTATAGGTTGTATTAGATTTATAAATATATATTGAATTAACCTAGATTCATTGAGTATTGTGATTTATGCATTGAATTGATGTTCATGGCCATGGGTAAAGGACTATTGGTATTGAGTTGAATTATTTATACATGGATTGAAGTGGAGACAATGGATTGGTGGTACGCTTCCCTAATTCTATTTATTTTACGTAATTTAGATCTTGAATTATGTTGTGATTGTTATCGCCTACTTATGGTGGCGATGATGCGCATGATGTGGACTTGTCGGCATTGCTTTATGTATTATGATTACCATAGTCTTGTCGGCAACAACTTGTATTAATATGATGATTTGTGTAGTTGATTATGTGAAGTGTGATCATATCTACCTATATGTGAAGTAATGTGAAAGTATGTGGTTTCTTCTATTGAAGTTGTTAGCTGATCATGTTAGACTATGACTATGTTTTCATGTGTGTAGTCTTAGAGTTGATGCATGGTTGTTCCTACTTGCTTATATGAGTCTATAATGGTTATATTGATGATGTTATAGTAATTAATAGGATGACATAAATATGATAATGCTCATTCCTAAGTGCTTCAAAGAATGATATGATATATGTAATAGAGTAAAGTATGTTGTGTCCTGTCTTCGTAGACTTGTGTCCCTTACTTGATGCATGTATGAATGTGAATATGAGATGTATTTACATAAGATGCTAAAGCCTCTTAGTCTTCAATGTGTAAATGATATGAGACATTAAATGTTGTTAAGAGGGTCCTTTATGTGAAACCTTGAACCTAGTGTTAAGGTTATGAACCTTGAAGTCGAAAGTCGTAATGACATCCTTCTTGTAATGAATGATGAACTTAAGGTTTGTTGGCTGGAACGACATCATATCAATCCTTAGTAATGTCATTATGAGCTTCTTGTTGCCATTGTAAGTCAGCCCTAGGGGACCTCTTTTGTAGGATAAATGTAATTGGGTTATGAACTTGATATGGAGCCCCTTTGTATGAACCTTTAATGTGAATTATTCCATGAGAACAAAGGCTAGCAACGAGTGAGTATAGTAAGAGAAGTAATTCTAGTTAAAGTATGAGACTAGAATACAAAGTAAGCCCTTCATATTCCTTTACCATGTGCCTACATGGGATATGTCCAAGTTCTGTCATTTGCAACTAGAAGACCCTTCATCGGAGTAGGTTACAACCTTGGATTCCATGTCTTGCTACAATGGTCTATGTCGGTTATTGCCTATTGTCATCATGTGGGTTAGCTATTAGCATTAGAGAAGTTCTATAAAGTTTAGGTGGTAGTATGGAAAGCTATCTAGACATTGCACAAATAGGCTTTGAAGATGTTAGTGAGAGACCCTAGGTCTTCTCCAAGACCATTACTTGAATGTCCTCTATGTGATGAATGTCTCTTAATGAAATAATGAAATGATGGCTTATGCTAGAAATCATGTAAATAAATGAGTACCTAATGTAGAGTGACTTAAGGATTCCTTAGTTAAAGTTTGAAGAGGGCATAAGGGATGATCTCTTCATGTCTTATCTAGGCAAGTCTTGAGAAGAACTCTAGTTATGGAGGTTTATTTATTCTTTAGGAATGATCTAAACTTAGTAAAAGTCTTAAGGATTATTTAGGTAAACATGACGAGGGTGTATGGGAGTTATCTTCTAGGAGTACTAAAGTAAGTCATTTGATATCCATGGTAAGGAAAATGTCATATTATACATGTTATGTGTTTTGGTGTCTTGTAAATTATGTGTCTCATTATACGTAGTCTTCAGAATCATTTAGGAATGCTTAGAGAAGGTGTATGGGCGGTATCTCTCTGTGTTGCTTAAGTGAGTCTTAAGATAGCTTTTAGTGGGGGATTTATATAGTAGAAGGTGTCTAAGATAAAGTGAATAGAGTTCACTGTAACAGTGATATTGCTTACTGTAATGTGGATCCTAAAAATGTGATAATTTGATTAAGTGATTTCTTATGTGCTACTAAGTTGATAAATGTTGTTCTTATGATTATATTATGATATTTAAATTAAAAAATGCATATTTCCAATAAATGTCCGTTTTCGTGATTTTAATGTGTTATGCGATACTTAGTACATGTGGTTGTACTAATTCCATGCTTTTATCTATCTGTATAGTGGTTGGTAGGTGAGGAGCATTTGGAAAGCAAGACGTGGATTGTAGCATTATTCAAGTGAAGTTAAAGTATGTCCTCATTTGACTCGAGGGTATAGCTGTCTTTTATTACTCTTATTGAAGTATTGTAATAGACTTAATAGTACTATATTTCTATTGCGTATGGGCCATGTTCCACGTACTCTTGTGTCTAAGATTCGATTAAATGAGGCTTAGTATTTCATATGAGTTTTTTTTTATGAAAGAGATTTTAATGACTATGAAAATATTTGTGAAAAGTTTTAATTTTGCACTACTTTTCACTATAGATAAGCGATGAACGATATGAAAGGGCTTGTATAAGACCTCCTAAAGGTCAAGTACGCCGGTTGGATATCCGAGAGTGTCATATTTTCTAGGGTGTGGTCTCTGGATTTGACAAGCTTGGTATCAGAGCATAGGTTATGAAAGTAGTATTAGAATCAAAAAGTTTCATCAAGTCACGTATAGTAGAGACGCGACCATCGGTGTGAGTCGCGACACATCTATGGTGGAGAGGCTATAGGACGATAGAGTTTCCCCTGTTTTCTACTTATATGTCTTGTTGTAGAGTAAAAGTTATGAGTACTTTTTTCTTAAGGTATTACAAGAGGATCAAATCCGGATGAGGGTGATGATGATGATGGTAAGTCTTGTGTTCCTTTAGTATTATTAGTTACTTATAAGTGGGGGTGTATGGTTTGTAGATAGACTAGAAAGTCATAGAAGCATGCTGCATATGCATGGTGTTTAGGAGTCTTACTGAAATTGAATTTCATTGATTTTTGCATTATGCATTTCATGAAGTTATCATTATGTTGTAAGATGTGTTTATGTGATTTTATCTTGTATATTAGCATTTTTCTATCATTAATTGCCTAAAAGTTGCATTTTTGAAAAATTTGCATAGTTTACTGTAAAGACTGCCTGCTCACTTGTAAGAATTCTGAGAAATTGACTAATTCATTATTTGGTTAAAAATTGTTGTAATGTGGTTAGAACTAATGTATATGAGCATATTAATGAATATAAAATAAGTTTTTGCTATTTAGAATGAAGGATGTGAGTCTTATAGCATGATGAGTTATAGAATTTTCTTCTAGTTTCTTGTTGTGTTGTGATACTCTTGATTGTGTGAAATTGATGTTTTCTCCTTGACTATGTCTTATGTTGTATGGTTTTGAGTTGCTAGTTTAATCTCTATTCTTGGAAGTGTTCGGAGAGTGGCAAGTGTCATTCAAGGATGAATGTTGTCCAAGTGGGGGAGATTGTAAGATCCTGAAAATGACAAAGGTGAAGCTAGCGCCTAACATGGTTGTCATGATGGTATAAGGTCCTAAAATGGTATAAAATGTGTTTTTGAGGCAATGTCTAAGAGTTTAGGTGCATTGGAAGTCAAACGTCAAGGGATGACTCAGACGTTCGATGACTAAGTCACCTATGTGTCTCATATGTGTTTAGATGTTTTTATGTGTGATTCATGATGTTATAAGGTAATTAAATGAGTTATTATGGTGTATATAGTCAGTGTGTCAAGTTTTGTTAAGTTTGGAGGTCAAACATCCATGAACGTCCATTACGTTCGAAAGGTTTGCCTTCAAACGACCTTGATTGTCAAAGCATGCTTGTCGAGTTTTACATGTTTGTTTTGGATTAATTTCATATGGGAGGTCCTAAGATTGTATACAAGCATATTTGGGTTGGAGACGTCCAGGTGAAAGTCTCCAAGGACCAACCAACAGTCCTTGAGGAAGGACCCTTCATGAGTGCCCAAGCTGTCAAAAACCAGCCCAACCTACGGAGGCAATCGACGCCTAGTGGGTCAGTTGACGCCATGTATGTGAGGGGCGTAGGTTGACACTTAGGAGTGGGATAGGTTCTGCAAAGGACCAGCCACAATCCCAAACCACAGACAAATAGAATGGTCTGTTGGTTGGGTGAATGTCCGTCGATTGGTCCGTTGGTGGTGGACTTCCTTCCTGCGCAGTTCACTGTAGAGTCTAGGGGTGAAGTTGTAAATTCATCCCTCTTTCAAATAAGACTTTGGGAGATTCCTAAAGGGTGTTTTGGGTATTTAAACATGTTTCTAAGCCTTTAACACTTAGGAGAATTCATTCTTCAAAATAAAAACCCAAAATCCCTTTGAAATTCCCTAGAACTCCATTGAAGCCAAAACTGAAGGAAGATCTTGGATTAGAGATTTGAGTAGTGATTCTTCATCAAATTGGAGTATTATCATAATTGAGGTATGTTTTTTGATCGTTGAAACTCAATTCATAAAGGAACCCAAATTCAAAGAAGTTTTCTCAAGTTTTCAAAGATGAACTTGTCCAATTTTTTGGTCAATCCATGGGTTCTTGCATTAAACGTTTTGAATCAATATTTATTGATTATATTTTGCTAATTAAATGATTTTAACTCTATTAACCTATGAAACAATGTAGTTAATGAACCCAAGTTTTTGACTACTTTATGGGTTACTTGATATTGTCTTAATGCTTATGAATTCTAGCATAGTTTTCTATGGGCTATTGAATGATGTAAGAATTGTATTCAACTGATGTATAGGTTGTATTAGATTGATAAATCTATATTGAATTAACCTAGATTCATTGAGTATTGTAATTTATGCATTTAATTGATGTTCATGGCCATGGGTAAGGGATGATTGGTATTGAGTTGGATGATTTAGACATGGATTGAAGTGGAGAGAATGGATTGGTGGTACGCTTCCCTAAGTCTCCTTATTTAATGTAATTATTCTCTTTAATTATGTTGTGATTGGTATGCCCCACTTATGTGGCTCTGATGTGAATGATGTGGCCTTGTCGACGTTACTTTATGTATTATGATGATCATGGCCTTGTCGGCAACTACTTGAAGTAATATGATTATTTTTGTGTAGTTTATTATGTGAAATGTGATCATATATACCTACATGTGAAGTAATTTGAAAGTATGTGGTTTCTTATATTGAAGTTCTCAGGTGATTATGTTAGACTATGATTGTTTGTTCATGTGTGTCATCTTAGAGTTGATACATGGTTGTTCCTACTTGACTATATGAGTCTATAATTATTATATTGATGATGTTATAGTAATGAATAGGATGACATAAAGATGATAAGGTTCATTCCTAAGTGCTTCAAAGAATGATATGCTATATGTAATAAAGTAAAGTATGTTGTGTCTTGTCTTGGTAGACTTGTGTCCCTTACTTCATGCATGTTTGAATGTGAATATGAGATGTCTTGACTTAGGATGCTAAAACCTCTTAGTCTTGAATGTGTAAATGATAGGAGACCTTGAATTTTGTTAAGAGGGTCCTTTATGTGAAACTTTGAACCTAGTGGTAAGGTTATGAACCTTGAAGTCGAAAGTCTTAATGGTATCCTTCTTGTAATGAATGATAGACTTAAGGTTGGTTGGCTCGAACGACATTATGTCAATACTTAGGAAAGTCATTATGAGGTTCTTGTCGCCATTGTAAGTCAGCCCTAGGGGACCTCTTTGGTAGGGTAAATGTAATTTGGTTATCAACTTGATATGGAACCCCTTTGTATGAACCTTTAATGTGAATTAATCCATGAGAACAAAGGCTAGCACCGAGTGAGTATGGTAAGGGAAGTATCTCTAGTTAAAGGATGAGGCTAGAATACAAAGTAAGCACTTCGTATTCCTTAACCATGTGCCTGCATAGGATGTGTCCAAGTTCTACCATTGGCAAGTAGAACACCCTCCATCGGAGTAGGTTACCATTTCGGATTCCCTGTCTTGCTACCATGGTCTATGTCGATTATTGCCTATTCTCATCATGTGGGTTACCTATTAGCATTAGAGAAGTTCTATGAAGTTTAGGTGGTGGTATGGGATGCTATCTAGATATTGCACACTAGGCTTTGAAGATGTTATTTAGATTCCCTAAGTCTTCTCCAAGACCATTACTTGAATGTCCTCTATGTGATGAATGTCTCTTAATGAAATAATGAAATAATGGCTTATCTTAGAAAGCATGTACATGAATTAGTACCTAATCTAGAGTGACTTTAGGATTCCTTAGTTAAAGTGTGAAGAGGGCATAAGGGATGATCTCTTCATGTCTTATCTAGGGAAGTCTAGAGAATGACTCTAGTTAGGGAAGTTGGTTGATTCTTTAGTCATGATCTAAACTTCGGAAGTCTTGAGGATTATTTAGGTAACCTAGAAGAGGGTGTATGGGCGTTCTCTTTTAGAAGTACTTAAGCACGTCCTTTGATAGCCTCGGTAAGGAGAATGTCATATTATACATATTATGTGTTTTGGTGTCTTATAAATGTATGTGTCTCATTGTAAGTAGTCTTGAGGATCATTTAGGCATTCTTAGAGAGGGTGTATGGGTGGTCTCTCTTTGTGTTGCTTAAGTGAGTCTTAGGATAGCTTTTAGTGGGGGAATTATATGATAGAATGTGTCTAAGATGAAGTGAATAGAGTTCACTGTAATAGTATAATATGAATCAAATAACGGACCAGAAGTACGGTCCGTAGATGATCCTCTATCGCTCAATACTTAGAACCTTGAAAATTCAGGTACTGGAACCTTCTCTGAACCAATCGACGGTTTACAAGTATTGTCCATCGATCAATCGACTGAGCGTCATTCACTCTCGTGGTTCCACACTTGGTCAAATTTCCCTGATCTTCTCCCAAAGCCTGAACTGCACTTCGACAATCACCAACTACGGTCTGTCGATCAAAACTATTACAAAAAAGATCTAGACACACATAACTCTTAAGTAAAATACATTGAAAATAAGCTTTATTGTGCGAGGAGTATAAGTAAACTCCATATATGATATGTGAGAGGTCTATGTACACCTCAATATGTAAAAAGAATCAATATTCCGCATTTTAACCTATGTTATATTATGATAAATGAAAAGAGTCTTGTCTAAGTCCTCTTCGAGGACACCGACGCCGGTTACGTTTAGGGGGTTCTCCCCGATCGTGACAAACATGGTATGACAGAATCAGGTTAAGGAAATCTTAGGATTGATGTCTCACTAAATCACGTCTACATAGAGTCTTGTTCTTGAGTGTAAAGCGCGCCACACTTATGAATGAGAGGCTATGTGATGCTTAGGAATTCTCACTTGTTCATAATCTTAGAAGTCGAGACTTGAGAGTTGAAACTCTATCTTTCCCTTTTTCTTCTAATCCTTTTCTTGTGGATATAGGAGATGAATACGAGAAGGACAACTACAAGGAGAGTGGAGGAATATTTGGCTAATGTAGGAGTTCCTCCACAAGGAAACCAAGCTCTTCCACAAGACAGTCAATCTCCTAAAGGTGACCAAGCTCTTATCATTCCTCCACCTATGACAGATTGATAGATAAGGGCGGCCTTTGAGACTTTGTCTCAAGATATAACTACCAAAGCACAAGTGGTAGCTACTCAAGCTCAAGCCATGACAGCTTAAGAAAATTGGGAAGTTGGACCCCGTGTTTAAAAAAATGCTAGTACCATGGCTTCTTGCTTCAGGGACTTCAAAAGAATTAACCCTCTAATGTTCTTAGGGTCAAAGATGAATGAGGATACTCAAGACTTCCTCGATGAGATCTATAAAATCTTGTATGCTATGGGGTTGACTTCGAATGAAAAGGTCGAGCTACCTTCTTATCAACTCAATGATGTGGCTCAAACTTAGTATACCCAATGAAGACACAATCGGGCTTTGAGAGTGGGTCCTATAACTTCGGAGGTATTTAGAAAGTCTTTTTTTGATAGGTTCTTCCCAAGGGAGAAAAAGGAGGCCAAACTAGAGGAATTCATCAACATTCGTAAAAGAGGTATGAGTGTGCAAGAGCACTCCTTGAAGTTCACTAAATTGTCCAAGTATGAACCTTCTTTGGTGTCTAACCCAAGGGTTGAGATGAGTCGCTTTGTTATGGGAGTGTCCGATTATTTTGTTGAAGAGTGTCATTTGGCGATGCTCCATTACAACATGGATATTTCTCGGTTGATGGTGCATGCTCAAAAAGTCTAGGAGACAATACTCAAGAGGATGAATAGGAAGTTTAAAAGGGGCAACTTTTTTGAGGGAGTTACTTCCAAGGGTAGGCTTGAGATTCAAGACAAACCTTGGTTAAAGATGAGGGCTCCCAACCAAGTTCCTTCCAAATTATCCAAGGCTAACAAGGATAGGGTGTGTAACCCTAAGTCCCAAAAGGGAAGAAGCGGGAATTCACCTAGCAAGAAACATACATAATCCAAGTGTTGTAAGAACCATTGGGGTGAGTGTCTAGTTGGGACGAAAAATTGCTTTGGGTGTGGCAAGAGTGGCCATAATCTTAGGGATTTCCCTAATGTGAGGAGTCAATAGAAGGGGAGTGTTCAAGCTCACTCAACCGGTACTAGTTCCGATGCTCTAAAGAGAAACCGTTCTATCCTCTCTACTCTAGGAGTGAGCAAGAAGAATCTCTCGATGTGGTCACCGGTATTTTACAAGTATTCTCTATTTATGTTTATGCTTTCCTAGATCCCGGTTCTACTTTATAATTTGTAACTCCTCTAGTATCTAGAAAGATTGAGGTCTTTCCCTATGTGTTGCTTGAATCTTATTCGGTTACTACCCTGGTGGGTGACTCCGTTGTGGCTAGAAGAGTCTTTAAGTTTTATCTTATATCATTGCACAATAGAGTTACATGGGTGGATTTGATAGAACTTGATATGGTTGATTTTGATGTAATTTTGGGAATGGATTAGTTTCATTCTTGTTTTGCTTCCATTGATTGTCGAATAGGGGTAGTCAAGTTCAATTTTCCTAATAAACCCGTATAAGAGTAGAGGGGTAACTCAATTCCTAGAGATCGTATCATTTCTTGTTTAAAATCTTGTAAAATGATCTCTGAAGGGTGTCTTTACCATATTGTGAGGTTTAAACATATTGAGTCCAACATCCCGCCTACAGAGTTGGTCCCTGTAGTGAAGGACTTTACGTAAATCTTTCCCGATGACTTGCCCGGAATTCCTCCCTAATGGGAAAATGATTTTGGTATTGACTTATATTCAGATACCAATCCAATTTCAATTCCTCCTTATCGGATGGCTCCGGATGAATTAAAATATTTGAAGGCTCAACTCAACGATTTACTAGACAAAGGTTTCATTCAACCTAGTATTTCTCCATGGGGTGCTCCAGTATAGTTTTTGTAGAAGAAGGTTGGGTCCCTTAGGATGTGCATTGATTATCGTCAACTTAATGAGGTCCCCATTAAGAACTTGTATCCTCTCCCTCGGATTGATGATTTGTTTGATCAACTTCAATAGGCCATCTACTTTTCTAACATTGACTTGAGGTCGGGGTACCACCAATGTAACACCTCTAAAACGACTTAGGTGGAACTAGAGCCTAAGACTTCTGTCTTAATGTTTTGAAGTCCTAAAATGGGTTATAATGAGGTTATGAGGCAATGGTTAAAGTTTTAATAAGTTTGGAGGTCAAACGTCCAAGAATGTCCATGACGTTTGAAAGGTTTTCCTTGAAACGACCTTCTGTGTCCTGGCGTGTTTTGTCGAGTTTTACGTGTTCGTTTTGGATGAAATTGATATGAGAGGTCCTAAACTCGTATACAATCATATTTTAGTTGGAAACGTCTGGGTAAATTCCCCTAGGACAAACCAAGGGATCCTTGAGGAGGACCCATCATGTGAGCAAAAACTTCCTAAGGTAGGCCCACCTATAGAGGGCAATCGACGCCAGTAGGATGGTCGACGCCCCATCGCTGGTGGCGTCGATGGTGACTTAGCCTAGGGAGATAAGATCCCATTTTCCAGTCACTGATCCCATAGACAGAAAGCAAGGACGGTCCGTTTATGGACCTACGCCCCGTCGATGTGCAGGCATCGTTTGGGTCTACAACCTATGCTGGTTCACTATAAAGTGTAGGGGTGAACTTGTAAATTCACCCCACATCAAAATAATTGTTTGGTTGGTTACCTAAGGGTGTTTTGGGTATTTAAAGTGAGTTTATAAGTCCTAAACACCTAGATGAAATCATTTTTCCAATTAAAAACCCAAAATATCTAAGAAAACTCTCTAGATTACCATTGAATTCAAAATTCAAGATAGTGATTATATTGAAAATTCTTTGGTGATTCTTCATCAAGTCTTCATCAAATTTGTGGTGTAGCATCAATTGAGTTATGGTTCTTCATCCTTGTATCTCTTTTCTTTAAGGAGACAAACTTCAAAGTGATTTCCAAAGTCTTTGAAAGATGAACTTGTCCAATTTTGATATATATATATATGTATGGGTTCTTGCATAAAACATTTTGAATAATTATATATTGATTTAATTTATGTTAATTTGATGGTTTTGACCTAATTACTCTATGAACCCATGTAATTCATGAACCCTAGTGTTTGACTACATTGTGGGTGACTTGATCAAGTCTTTATGCTATTTAATTCTTATGTAGTTTGATTAGGACTATCGAATTATGATAGAATCATGTAAGAATTGTTAGTATTCTGCCTTAAATTCATAAATCCATGTTGTATGATCTTTGATTCATTGTCTATTGTATGTATTGAATTGAATAGGTGATCATGGCCATGGGTAAGAGCCTTTGGGTATTGTGTTGGATGATTTGGCTATAGATTGAAGTGGTGAGAGTGGATTTGTGGTGTGTTGCCCTAACTCTCTTTATATTATGTAATTTAGGTCTTGAATTATGTTTATAATTTGTATGATCCACTTATGGTTGCGGCGCTATGTGCTTTACTTGTGACTAATGTGGCCTTGTCGGAATTACTTTATGAATTGTGAATCAATGTGGCCTATTCGGCATTACATTATGTATTATGGCTTTATCAAGTTATAACTTAATAAGTGGATACTATGAATGTGTTCATGACTAATTTGTTTATGTGGAGTCAATGCATGAGTTTTTCTAGTTGATGATGTGTGTCTCTAGTAGACAATAGTGTAGTCATTATGTGTCTTACTTGATGTTGATGTAAGTTGTTTATTGATGGACTTTATGATACTTGTGATACTTAAGTTGATGATATTATAGTAGTGAATAGGGTGATCTTTAGAGGATTTTGGTTGTGCCTATGTGCTTCTAGAATGATATGTTATATGTGAAGTATGTGTGTGTCTTGCTTTGGTAGACTTGTGTCCCTTACTTGATACATGTATAATGTGAATATGACTTCTTGACTTAGTATGCTAAAACCTATTAGTCTTCTATGTGTTATTGACATGTGACCTTGAACATTGTTAAGAATGTCCTTTATGTGGAACCTTCAACCTAGTTGTAAGGTTATGATATCCTTGAAGTTGAAAGTCGTAAAGGTATCCTTCTTGTGTGAATGGTGGACTTAAGGTTGATTGTCTAGAATGGCATGAAATCATCCTTAGTAAATTCATTGATCTATCCTCTTTACCATTGTAGGTAGCCTTAGTGGACCCTCTTTGGTAAAGTGTAATGTGATAGGGTTGTGAACTAGATATTGGAACCTCTTCACGTACTCCTTTAATGAAATACTCTATGAGAACAAAGGCTAGCACCGAATGAGTATGGTTTGGAAAGTTTCTCTATATAAGATAACATTAGAAAACAAAGAAACCCTTCAGATTCCTTAACAATATGCCTACATGAGATGTGTCCTAGTTCTATCATTAGCCTGTAGAACAAACATCCATCGGAGTTGGTTCATGACTCTAAATTGCATGCATAGCTAGTATGTTCTATGTCGGTTATTGCCTATTCTCATCATATGGGATACCTATTAGTGTTGGAGAAGTTCTATGAAGTTTAGGTGGTGGTATGGACGTTATCTAGACATTGCACTATTAGGCTTTGAAGATGTTGGTGATTGAGTCCCTAAGTCTTCTCCCAAGACTATTACTTGAATGTCCTTATATGTTTAATGTCTCTTAAGTGAACTAATGAAGACAATGACTTAAGTTAATTAGAAAGTATGTTAATTAGTAAGTACTTATCTAGAGTAGTTTAAGGGTTGCCTACTTAAGGTTTGAAGAGGGCATAAAGGATGGTCTCTTCATGTCTTACCTAGGGAAGTCTTAAGAATGACTCTAGATAGGGAAGTAAATTGAATAAGTAGACATGATCGAAACATAGGTAGTATTAAGGATTATTTAGGTGATCTTGGAGAGGGTGTATGGGTATTCTCTTCTTGAATTACTTAAGTAAGTCTATTGATAACTTTTGGAGGGAGAATGTCATATTATATATATATATATGTTATGTTGTGTAATGAGAATGATTTTATCCTAGGTACTCTAAAGGATCTTTTAGGTGTGTGTGAAGGGATTGTATGGGTGGTCACTTCATAACTCACTCAAGTGAACCTTAGAATCACCTTTGGGAGGAGGATCTCAAGTTTACGTGTTTTGTAGGTGTTATTGATGCTATATTGTAAGGTGTGAGTTTTATTGGAATTTACACTAAAGTTACAGTGAAGTCACTGTAAGCTTACTGTAAGGTTCTTATAAATTGAATATAATTAGTAATGTGTTCTAATGGTAATGTGTGGTGTTTAAATGTTGTTCGTATACTTTTAATATGATGTTTTAATAAAAAGTATCATATTTCTCATAAATGTCAGTTTCTCATGATTTTATGCATTAATCCATATTATACATGTTGTGTGTTTTAGTGTCTTGTAAATGTATGTGTTTTATTTTAAGTAGTCTTGAGGATCATTTAGGCATGCTTAGTGAGGGTGTATGGGCGGTCTCTCTTTGTGTTGCTTAAGTGAGTCTTAGGATAACTTTTAGTGGGGGAATTGTATGCTAGAAGGTGTTGAAAATGAAGTGAATAGAGATCACTGTAACAGTGAGGAAGTTCAGTGTAACAGTGATATTGCTTACTGTAATGTGGATCCTAAAAATGTGATAATTTGATTAAGTGATACCTTATGTGCTTCTAAGTTGATAAATGTTGTTCTTGTGATTATATTATGATATTTAAATCAAAAGATGCATATTTCCAATAAATGTCCGTTTTCATGATTTTTATGCATTATGTCATACTTAGTACATGTGGTTGTACTAATTCCATGCTTTTATCTATTTCTATAGGGGTTGGTAGGTGAGGAGCATTTGGGAATCAAGACTTGGATCGTAGCATCATTCATGTGAAGTTGAAGTATGTCCTCATTTGACTCGAGGGCATATATGTCTTTCATTTCTATATTGAAGTATTGTGATAGACTTAGTAGTACTATATTTCTATTGTGTATGGGCCGTATCCCAAGTACTCTTGTGTCTAAGATTTGATGAAATGAGACTTAGTATTTTCTATGAGTTTTTTTATGAACGAGATTTTAAAGTCTATGAAAATGTTTGTGTAATGTTTTAATTCCGCACTAGTTTTCACTACGTATATGTGATGAACGATACAAAAGGGCATGTATAAGACCTCCTAGATTTCAAGTACGCCGGTTGAACTCCGTGAGTTCTATATCTTCTAGGGTGTGGTCTCGGGATGTGACAACCTTGGTATTATGAAACTAGTATTAGGAATCAAAAAGTCTTATCAAGTTACGTCTAGTAGAGTCGCGACCATCGATGTGAGTCGCGATATATCTATGGGCGATAGGCTATAGGACGATCGAGTTTCCCTTCTTTTGTACTTCTATATCGTGTCGTACAGTAAAAGTTATGAGTACTCTTTTCTTATTGTTTTCCAAGAGGATCAAAGCCGGATGAGGGTGATGATGATGATGGTAAGTCTTGTGTTCCTTTAGTGTTATCAGTTCCTTCTAAGTGGGGGAGTATGGTTAGTAGATTGGCCAGAAAATCATAGAAGCATGTTGCACGTGCATGGTGTTTAGGAGTCTAATTGAAATTGAATTTCATTGATTTATTGCATTGTGCATTTAATGAAGTTATGATTATGTTGTAAGATGTTTTTATGTGATTTTATATTTCATATTAGCATGTTTCTATCATCAATTGCCTAAAAGTTGCATTTTTGAAAATTTTGCACAATTCATTGTAAGGACTGCCTGCTCACTATAATAATTTTGAGAATTGAATAATTCATTCTTTGGTTAAAAATTGTTGTAATGTGGTTAGAACCGATGTATATGAGCATAATAATGAATATAAAATAAGTTTCTGCTATTTGGAATTAAGGATGTCAGTTTTATAGTATGATGAGTTATAGAATTTTCTTCTAGTTTCTTATTGTATTGTGATACTCTTGATTGTGTGAAATTGATGTTTTTTCTTTTACTATGTGCTATGTGGTTTGGTGTTGAGTTGCTAGTTGAGTCTCTATTTTTGGAAGTGTTCGGAGTGTGGCAAGTGTCATGCGAGGACGAATGTTGTCCAAGTAGGGGAGATTGTAAGATCCCAAAAATTACAAAGGTTAATATAGATCCTAACATGGTTGTCATGATGTTATAAGTTCCTAAAATGGTATATAATGTGTTATTGAGGCAGGGTTTAAGAGTTTAGGTGCATTGGAAATCAAACGTCAAGGGACGACTAAGACGTTCGAGAACTAAGTCACATATGTGCCTCATATGTGTTTATATATGTTTATGTGTGATTCATGAGGTTATAAGGTCCTTAAATGAGTTATCAAGGTGTATATAGGCATTGTGTCATGTTTTGTGAAGTTTGGAGGTCAAACGTCCAAGAACGTCCATGACGTTTGAAAGGTTTGCCTTTAAACGACCTTGTATGTCTAAGCATGTTTCGTCGAGTTTTACGTGTTTGTTTGGGATTAAAATCGTGTGGAAGATCCTAAAACTCATATACGAGCATATTTGGGTTGAAAACGTCCGGGTGAAAGTCCCCACAGACCAATCAAGGGTCCTTCAGGAAGGACCCTTCATGAGTGCCCAAGCTGTCAAAAACCACTCCAACCTACGAAGGCAATCTACGCCCAGTGGGTCAGTTGATGCCCCTTACTTGAGGGTTGTAGTTTGACAATTAGGCGTGGGAGAGGTGAATCCAAGGACCAGCCACAGTCCCAAACCACGGACCAACAGAACGGTCCGTTGGTTGGGTGACTGTCCGTTGATTGGTCCGTTGGTGGTGGACTGCCTTCCTGCCAAGTTCACTGTAAAGTCTAGGGGTGAAGATTTAAATTCACCCCACTTCCAAATAAGATCTTGGGCGGTTCCTAAAGGGTCTTTTGGGTATTTTAAACATGTTTATAAGACTTTAACACTTACTAGAATTCATTCTTCAAAATAAAAACCCAAAATCCCTTAAAAATTCCCTATAACTCCATTGAAGCCAAAACTCAAGATAGAGCTTGGATTAGAGATTTGAGTGGTGATTCTTCATCAAATTGGAGGATTAGCATCATTGAGGTATTGTTTTTGATTCTTGACACTCTATTAATCAAGGAGCCCAAATTCAAAGAAGTTTTCTAAAGTTTTCAAATATGAACTTGTACAATTTTATGGTCTATCCATGGGTTCTTACATTAAAGGTTTTGAAACAATATGTATTGATTATATTGTTTTTCATTAGATGATTTTAACTCAATTAACCTATGAAACCATGTAATTTATGAACCCAAGTTTTGACTACTTTATGGGTTACTTGATATTGTCTTAATGCTTATGAATTCTAGTGTAGTTTTCTATGGGCTATTGAATGATTAAGAATTGTATTCAATTGATATATAGGTTATATTAGATTGATAAATATATATTGAATTAAGCTATATTCATTGAGTATTGTGATTTATGCATTGAATTGATGTTTCATGGCCATGGGTAAGGGCCTACTGGTATTGAATTGGATTATTTAGGCATGGATTGAAGTGGAGAGAATGAATTAGAGGTACACTGCCCTAATTCTCTTTATTTTATGTGATTTAGATATTGAATTATGTTGTGATTAGTATGGTCCACTTATAGTGGCCCTGTTATATGCATGATGTGGCCTTGTCGGCGTTACTTTATGTATTATGATGATCATTCCCTTGTCTGCAACTACTTGAAGTAATATGATCATTTGTGTAGTTCATTATGTGAAGTGTGATCATATCTATCTTCATGTGAAGTAATGTGAAAGTATGTGGTTTTGTCTATTGAAGTTGTTAGGTGATCATGTTAGACTATGACTATGTGTTCATGTGTGTAGTCTTAGAGTTGATGCATGGTTGTTCCTACTTGACTGTATGAGTGTATAATGGTTATATTTATGATGTTATAGTAATGAATAGAATGACATAATGATGATAAGGGTCATTCCTTAGTGCTTTAAAGAATGATATGCTATATGTAATAAAGTAAAGTATGTTGTGTCTTGTCTTGGTAGATGTGTCCCTTACTTGATGCATGTATGAATGTGAATATGAGATGTATTGTCTTAGGATGCTAAAGCCTCTTAGTCTTGAATGTGTAAATTATATGAGACCATGAATTTTGTTAAGAGGGTCTTTTATGTGAAACCTTGAACCTAGTGGTAAGGTTATGAACCTTGAACTCGAAAGTCGTAATGGTATCCTTCTTGTAATGAATGGTGGACTTAAGGTTGGTTGGATGGAACGACATCATATCAATCCTTAGTAAAGTCATTATGATCTCTTTGTCGCCAATGTAAGGCATCCCTAGGGACCTCTTTTGTCGGGTAAGTGTAATTGCGTTATGAACTTGATATGGAACCCCTTTGTATGAACCTTTAATGTGACTTACTCCATGAGAACAAAGGCTAGCACCGAGTGAGTATGATAAGGAAAGTAGTTCTAGTTAAAGTATGAGGATAGAATATAAAATAAGCCCTTCAATTTCCTTAACCATGTGCCTACATGGGATGTGTCCAAGTTCTACCATTTGCAAGTAGAACACCCTCCATCGTAGTAGATTACAACTCCAGATTCCATGTCTTGTTACCATTGTCTATGTCGGTTATTGCCTATTCTCATCATGTGGGATACCTATTAGCATAACAGAAGTTCTATGAAGTTTAGGTGGTGGTATGGGACGCTATCTAGACATTGGATAATAGGCTTTGAAGATGTCAGTGAGAGTCCCTAGGTTTTCTCCAAGAGCATTACCTTAATATCCTCTATGTGATGAGTGTCTCTTAATGAACTAATGAAATAATGGCTTATGTTAGAAAGCACATAAATGAATGAGTACCTAATCTTTAGTGACTTAAGGATTCCTTATTTAAAATGTGAAGAGGGCATAAGGGTGATCTCTTCATGTCTTATCTAGGTAAAGGGAAGTTGGTTGATTCTTTATGCATGATCTAAACTTAGGAAGTCTGAAGGATTATTAGGTAACCTTGAAGAGGGTGTATGGGCGTTCTCTTCTAGGAGTACTTAAGTAAGTCTTTTGATAGGCTTGGTAAGGACAATGTCATATTATACATGTTATGTGTTTTGGTATCTTGTAAATGTATGTGTCTCATTATAAGTAGTCTTGAGGATCATTTAGGCATGCTTAGAGAGGGTGTATGGGCCGTCTCTGTTTTTGTTGCTTAACTGAGTCTTAGGATAGCTTTTTAGTGGGGGAATTATATGCTAGAAGGTGTCTAATATGAAGTTAATAGAGTTCACTGTAACAATGATATTGCTTACTGTAATATGGATACTAAAAATGTGAAGAGGGCATAAGGGATGATCTCTTCATGCCTTATCTGCGAATGTCTTGAGAATGACTCTAGTTAGGGAAGTTGGTTGATTCTTTATGCATGATTTAAACAGAGGAAGTCTTAAGGATTATTTAGGTAACTTTGATGAGGGTGTATGGGAGCTTTCTTCTAGGAGTACTTAAGTAAGTCTTTTGATAGTTTGTAATGAGAATGTCATATTATACATGTTATGTGTTTTTGTATCTTGTAAATGTATGTGTCTCATTATAAGTAGTCTTGAGGATCATTTAGGCATTCTTAGAGAGGGTGTATGGGTGGTCTCTCTTTGTGTTGCTTAAGTGAGTCTTATGATAGCTTTTAGTGGGGGAATTATATGCTAGAATGTGTATAAGATGAAATGAATAGAGTTCACTATAACAGTGATATTGCTTACTATAATTTTGATCCTAAAAATGTGATAATTTGATTAAGTTATTGCTTATGTGCTTCTAAGTTGATAAATATTATTCTTATGATTATATTATGATATTTAAATCGAAAGATGCATATTTCTAATAAATGTCTGTTTTCATGATATGTATGCATTATGCCATACTTAGTACATGTGGTTGTACTAATTCCATGCTTTTATCTATCTCTATAGTTGTTGGTAGGTGAGGAGCATCTGGGAAACAAGACTTGGATCGTAGCATCATTCAAGTGAAGTTGAAGTATGTCCTCATTTGATAAGAGGGCATAGATGACTTTTATTCGTCTTATTGAAGTTGTGTAATAGACTTAGTAGTACTATATTTCTATTGTGTATGGGCCGTGTCCCAAGTACTCTTGTGTCTAAGCTTTGATGAAATGAGACTTAGTATTTCCTATGAGTTTTTTTATAAAGAGATTTGAATGACTATGAAAATGTTTGTAAAAATTTTATTCCGCACTACTTTTCACTATGTATATGCGATGAACGATATGAAAGGGCTTGTATAAGACCTCCCAGAGGTCAAGTACGCCGGTTGCACACCGAGAGTGACATATCCTTTAGGGTGTCGTCTCGGGATTTGACAGAAGGAACCGGTGTTTCATGATTCTTTATGGTTGTCTTGATTTGTTTTAAATGAGTTTTCCCTAAGTGGGTGATTATGAGTTGAGCATAAAGGTAGTTGATATCCTTATCTTTTCCTTTCTATTCATATTCAAGCTTGATAGTTAGAATGTCATAGTAGCATGTTCCATGGTGTTGAAGAGTCTAGTTGAAAATTACTTTCATTGTTCTCTTTGCATTGTGCATTCCATGAGGTTTTGTTTATGTTGTAAGATGAGTTTATATAATATTGTCTCACATTGTCATGCCTTCATAATAAATTGCTTAAAATATGAATTATTGAGCTATTATGCGTGGTTCACTGTGAAGATTTAGTATTCACTGTATGAAATTTAAGATTTGACAAAAACATTATTTTCATGATGAATGGTTTCAATATGTGTAGAAATGATGTATACGAGCATGCCTAATTTTGGAGGAGGTAGTTCCTCCTTAAATGGAGAGATAAGTGTGTGCTTTGAATTGTGGAACTTGTTCCAAATTGCTTGTGTTATTTGAGAATGCTTGATAATATGAAGTTTGTGTTCCATGTGAATTTGGTGCATTCACTATGGATATTTTGACCATAATGTATTGTGTTATATAGTTATAGTTGAGTCCTTGATGCCCTAAAAAGTATTTAGTGTAATTCGAGGACGAATGTTGTTCGAAGTGGGGAAAAAGGTGATGTCCATAATACGAACTAGGTCAAACTAGAGATTTACATGTGTTTCATGACTTAATTATGTGTTAAAATTATTAATAATGATGTTTTGAGTCAGCGTCTAAAGTTTGATAATTTTTGGAGGTCAAACGTTTAAGAACTTCCATTACGTTCGAAAGATTTTCTTGGGAATGTGCTTTGTGTCCCTATATGTTTTGGCAAGTTTTACGTGGTCGTTTTGGTTGAAAATGGTGTGAGGAGACCCTACGATCTAGATGAACATGTATAGGGGTTGAACGTACGGGTACGACTCCACCTAGGATCCACAAGGGGTCCTAGAAGAGGACCAAAGACTTGCCAACAAAACTGCCAAGACTGCCTCAATCGACGCGCCTCACCTACAGACAATAGGCTGAACGACACCCGGCAATTAAGGGATTTTATACACCCTTAGTGGTAGGATCATAACCACCATGTGACCAGCCTCAGGCCCAATCGAAGCCTCAGAAGGACAGTCCGTCGACCAAGTGATGCCCCGTAGTTAGGGGTCCGTCGATGGTCACTGTAAAGTTGCAGGAAATTTTGCCAAGGCTTGGTGTGTTTTGGTAAATACACCCCAAGTCTTCTGTGAACCATGGCTGATTATTTTAGGGTCTTTAGGATATTTAAAGTTGATTTAAAGTCCTACACCTAGATAAGACTTCATTTTCAAAAATTCAAAACCCTCCCTCAAGAAAGAACTCCTTCAAACTCCATAGAAGCTAGATTTCAAGGAAGGGAAAAAGGTGAAGGTTGAGGACGTTTTCTTCATCGAAATTTCGTGGGTTTCGTATCATTGAGGTATGGTAGTTCATCCATGAACTTTGTTTCATTCAAGGAGTCATTTCAAAGTAATTTCAAAAAGGATTTTAAACCCCACCTTCTCCTATCTTGGACACTAACCATGGGTCTTTGCATGAAAACGTGTTAAGGATTCGAATAAATTGTTTCTAGTGTTAGTTGGTGATTTAATGTTAAAACTTCAATGAAACTATGCTTATGCATATTTCCAACTTTTAGCTTATGAAATGGGTCTAATGAACATGATTGGATAATGTTAGAACTATGGTTTTCTTTATGGTTATATTGTGATTAGCTACTGCCTTAAGGGCTATTTTATGATGAATTATTGGAGAAAATAAGAAAGGGTAGAAAAATCTTGGATGAATGGTAAGTTGGTTATATTGTTTAGATCTTATTGTGAAAGGCTCTTGAGTGGTATAGTCCACCTTTATTGGCACTGTTTACTTGAAGTATATGAATATGTATTTATGTGTGTATTGTGAGTATGGCCTTGAAGGCTTATTATGTGAAGTAAAGTGATAATGATGATGTTCATGTTGACATGCCTTATGAGGCTTGAAATGTATATTTTGTAGATATTATATCTAACTAAAGTATATGTATAAGGCAAAGCATGCGAGTGTGTGAAAAGTGATTAATATGGGCATGATCATGTTTAGGAGTCAAGTTACAAAAATGGTGATTATGTGAAGGATGTGCTCACATGTACTCTCTCACACACACACTTTGAATGAATGAATGAAGTTTATGAATGTGAAAGGCGGATTTTATGGTAGACATTCTTCGTAAGTTGAGATTAAGTGTCTAGACCATTCCTACTACCTGTATAGTATGAAAAGGGGAGTTTTAGGGTGAACACTCTTTGTGTGTTTAGATGAAGTATTTAGTAGAAACCTCACTATACCCAAGAGCTTTCTAATTTAGGTTGGAGGATGGATACCCTTCGTGAGTTGAGATGTCGTGTCCATAGTTACCCTTAACCTTTAATAATGAATGTTTAAGACTTTGTGGGGGAGTTATGCTTAGCACCGAGAGGATTTGAAGAAGGGGTCTGTAATACTTCGAAAATCCAAGACGAGACTTAAAGCATAATATGGGTGTCATGAGGTCTAGACAATGTTTTTAAGTTCATTTTAATGAATATAGGTCATTTAGGAAGTTTAGAAACCAAAACATCCAAGAACGTCCATGACGTCCAGAAATTGGTTCAAAGAGGTACCAGCGTGCCTTAGCCTATTTAACTAGCTTTTAGGAGTCGGAAATGCATGAAATATTGGGGAAGGGTGTATAAAATGTATTAGATTCGATTTGTGGTCGAAACGTCCGGGTACGACTCCCCAAGGACCAACGAAGGGTCGTAGAAGAGGACCCTTGCACGTTGGTGTTAACACTGCCTGGGTAGTGTGTAACCACGAGATGTAGGCGATGATCCGTGTATGGATCGACGGGGCATCATTTCCAACCTTCGACCTACTTTAGAAAAATGTTTGAATCCCTCGCCGGCAAAAATCTCAGACCAAAACTACGGTTGTGCAGAACGGAGGGAGGCCTTTCAGTCGATGGACCAACGATCCGTCGATTGTGGTCTTGTCGATGGGGCTGCAATTTTCCTGCAAGTTTAACTTAGCCTCATTTAATTAATTAAGTGGTTAGGTGGTTATATAGGGGATCATGGGAGACTAATTAAGTAAATTAACCCCCAATATAAAGACCCCAACCCCATTAAACTAATTATAAATCACAAAACAAATCCTCTTCCTTCTCTTTTCTTTCTCTCTCTATTGGAAGACACCATTTAAGACCAATCTAGGGAAGGGTTTTGGGGGTTTTAAAGGGGTGATTTCACCATTGAATCTTCATCAAACGTTGAGGTATGGGATCTATTCACCTTTGAGACTTCTTTCCTCAAAGGGTTCCTTCAAAATATTTTCAAAAGTTGGGTTTTCATGTGGGTTCTTCTCCATCTCGAAAATTATGTTGTGAATTGGTTTGTTATGTTTTATATTGGATAATATGGGTAGATTAACATGAATTCTAACCTAATTGTGATATATCTTAAGTGTTTGGTTTGGTTTGTAGAAGATGACCCTTAACCCTGAACCCTAGGATGTGATCTTGACATGTATGTGTATAGTGATCATTCAATTGACTTGGTAATTAATCAAATTACCATACTATGATGTTATTATGAATATATTAAGATGAATTCTAGGTTTAGTATGCTATTTATTGAGATTTTGATTTAGGTTATGAAGTATATTGTGTAAATGACCTAAGTATCTTGTCTTAAGTTATGATCTAGTATTGAATTGTGTTATAGTGATGCAATTGCCCTTGTTATTCTACTGGATATCATTGTATTATGATTTTAATCCCCTAATTGGGTTGAGTTATGGGTTGATGGTAAGACCGTGATGATGAACCATAAAGGAGACTTGGTAAGTTATTGTGATCCCTATACTTTACTTCAAACTATGGTTAATTGTGATTAAGTCATGATGTTGTCGTGCAGTATGCCACGTTTTGAATTTATAAGGTGGTATGATGTTTAATTGAAATGTATTTATTATGGTTGTGAGATGAAATGTCATAAGAATGTTGATGACTACCAATGTGTCTTATTATGAATGAATATGCAAATGTGTTAACATTACTTATATTTAATTGTAATGAAAGGAATACACTCATGCAATTCTTATTGAGCTATGACGATGATGATTATACAAGGGCTAGACCCTATGACCTAAAATAAGTTATGATTGATATATAAAGACATTAAAGGCATTTCAAAATGGGACTTAGGTTAGCACCGAGTGAACTTGACAATGGGAGGTGATGACTTTCCATAGAGGAATAGTTACTCTATAGTTCTATATGAGATGATGTCTCCCTTTTGAGGGATACTCATTCAATGGATGCCCATGAGAGGAGTCCCCAATTACCAAGTGGTATGTAGAGGGAAGACCTATCTCTTAGTTCTTGAACTATTTTGCCTCCATAGGAAGACTAGATAGTGGATCCACCTAGGAAGCTATGTTTATGTTTGGTTTTACTTTGGCCGGTAGACCAACTTCCATCGATGTAAGTTTTTACGTCACTGGATTCCACACTTAGCACATGTGGTCTATGTCGGTTAAGGCAAGTGTTCCCTTAACTGAAATGAAGTAATGATGTATAAGCCAACTAGAGTGACTTGAGGGTCTGACTTAGCCTAGGTAGAGGTATGGGACTCTACCTATGTGTTACTAGTTTGCCTTAATGGGATCTTTAGGAGGTTGATATTATGTATGTATATGACGATGATATAAATGATGACAATATGTTGATTTTATATGTAAATGCCATTATATGTAAATGGTTATTCTTATGAACATACATTTGCTCTATATTGTCAAAGTATGATGTTATATATCCCTAAAGTTTATATTATGTGGAGTTGGACATTTGTTATGGGTTCTTGTTGTCTTACTTGATTGAGTAAGGTTATGGGACTTTGCTTAGACATTGCACTTGTGACTTTGTGGGGATTCATGATTTGTTGTCTTGCTTATTAGTATATGATAAACTCTTATTCATGCTTGTGACACTACTACATGATGATAGCGTTGTATTAGATTATGGTTTCAAGTATGTTGATATGCATATGACTTGCTTTGACCTGTTGAACATGACTTAGTGATTGGTATGGTTTGATTGATTGTGCATAAGGCTTTTAAAAGATAAAATGGCATGATTTACTAAATGTCTCTTTTTAGCATGTTTTGATGTTATATGTGCATATGGTCTCATACTTAGTACAAGTGGCATACTAACCCCATTTCTTCCTTTTACCCAAATATTTTAGGTTTCGGTCGTTGAAGGCTCATACTCTACCATCCAAGTGGGTAAGTCCTCACTTTCCGAGGGTGATGCCGATATCTACCTTATGGAGTTGCTTTACATTTAGAGTCTTATGTTCTTTCTATTTCGTTTGAGTACGTTTGGTATAAGCCTATATGTGGATTCTTGACATTGATGTAGGGCTATGCCAAAACTGCTATGATCGTTTTAGATGGTTATGAGATAAGACAACCTTGAGATTATATTCTATGTTATATATATATATATATATATATATATATATATATGTATATGCAATAAAAGTAGAACACTATGTAATATTCTTATATGAAGGGTCTATGTATACTCCATATGACTATATATGTGTGTATGTAGAGGTCTATGTAAACCTCATTGCAGAAGTTGTAAACTTTTTAAATTTTCTGCTAAATTTTACCTATGAATGCAATGATGTAAACTAAGAGGCTAGTCTTAGTACTCAAAGAGGACGACGAAGACGGTTGCATCTAGGGCGTAAACCCGGATGTGACACGGTCGGTACACTTCGTTAGTAGAGATGATATATCCAATGTAACTCTTAAGATGTGTGCTCCTCGTTTAAAGATGAATGAGCCACATAGAATCAATCCCCTTATCCATTAACAATCCGCCCATATAGGAGTAGCTATTGGAAACCCCATGTAAGGGCTATAGAATGACCCTACCTTAGGCAAGTGGGGATCCTACATCCGGTAGGGGTTAATACATGGATTCTATGTGTAGCTCTCATGGTATATGTCGTTTAAAGGTAGCCCCCACAAAAGAATGTAATGAACTAAGTCTTCTAAAGGGTGTACTACTTAGGGTGGTGGTTGTATGAGACACTATCTATCGATTGCACAAGTAGGCACTTAGAGGAAGTCTTGGTGTGTCTTTATATGAATGAATGAATGGGTCATTATGCAATGTAAATGCAGTTATATGACTTAGTTTATAATGTAAGGAAAGCATGTTAAAGATTGTGTCTTGTATAATGAAGGTTATGAATGATGAATATGGTGTGCCTAATCTAAGGGATTATTCAAGGAGTACTAGGTGAGAGTAGTAGTATGGGATGGTACTCTTACATTGCACTGTGTAACTTGGGGGTTTCCTTGGAGAAGTGTTCTTATGTGAAGTCCTCAAATGCATGTATGTTCTTTAGTGTCTTTGATGTTGACTGTTGGCTTGTTACCCTTGTGAAGTAATCCTATGATTGGTAGTCTTGACGATCACTTGGGTGTGTATTGAAGGGATTGTTTGGGCGGTTTCTTCATGTCGTACCTTAGTGAGTCTTAGATAACCATGTTTAAGGAAACTTCTAGGGACATGAGTTCACTGTGAGTTTAAATGAGAAAGGGTTCACTGTAAGTTGATATGAAAAAGAGTTCATTGTAAAGGTTCTTGAGTTTACTGTAAGGTGTGTTTTGGTGCTAAAATTATGGAAGTTTTATCTTATCTTCTAAATGAGGATTTACATTTTGTTTTACTTCCATATTCATGAAGGTTTTACTTAAACATCATGAAAGCTTTATTTCTACTAAAATGTTCCTTTTACATGTGTTTTCACATAATGTCATACTTTGTACAACTGGAAGTTTAGAAGGCAAGCTTGGGAAGTTGACTCTCTCAAGGCTCGGTATGGCCTCATATATTCGAGGACATAGTCTATGTTCCTTTAGATTTTCAATAAGACGTTTATAAGACTTATTATGTATCTTCTTTCAATGTAAAGGGTCGTGGCCCTAAGATACTTAAGTTGTGTATTTAAGATGGCTTGTGACAATGAGACCTATCCTTAGTATTTATAAAAGAGTTTCTTATTATTATTCTTGTGAAAAGTTTTAATTCTGCACTACTTTTCATATCTTATGTAATGAACGATATTTAAGAGGCTTGTACAAGATCCTGAAGGGTCAAGTACGTCTTGTTACAACTAAAGAGTGCTCCCTTCTTCTAGGGTTTACCTGCGGGTCTTGACATTGTAACACCTCAAAAATCAGACCTAGATTTTTTTTTTAAAAACTCACCTGAAGGAACCACGACAGGGTTCATAGACCATGACAGGGTCCATGGTCTGTAGACTTGCCCGTGGTCCATAATTGGACTTCACCAGCTTAGGCATCAGACATTGGGACACTTCACAGGATTTCACAGTTTGTGATCATTCACACAGACGGTTTGAGGGACAGTGGAAGTCCGACAGTAGCCCCCCCCCCCCTTTGTCAAGGCCCTCATACACCATGCCCAAGTGGAAACTATGAGTGCCTTCACAGTCTAACGTTTTTATGACGACTCCTGGAAGCGTCTATGAGGATTAACTAGTAGTGAACAATACCTCATCCCAAGTTGGGACCACGGGGACATTCACGGTGCGTGGTCCTCCACACGGGCTGTGGTGAGGGCTCGTGAATCACAGGCCCAGTTCCTGGACATTGTGAAGACCATGATCGACTTCAAAGTTTTGTGGTCCCTTTGATGGTCCGTGAAGATCGTCATGGTTAGCCCATCTACAGCTTTATGTAAGGGGTCTTTTGGTCTACTCCTATTTATTTCAACCCCTAAACTTCATCATTTCAACCCCAAATTACGTGGTTTTTGTTAGTTGTAGCCTAGAAAATAACTAGAGATTACCTAAGTCAGATCTTTCATCAAAACATAGAAAAACAGAACCTAGAGAGACGAAAGAGGCGACAGAACCCTAGTTCAAGAATAAAATAAGATTAGATTAGTTCCAGCATTGAAATAGAAATATTTCTCCGTTAAATTTGTAACTAGGTATGTGGAATTTCACTAGTATGTTCCTTTAACCCATTAGGTCCCTAGATTTCAATCAGATTCCTGACCACTTATGATAACTTGATCTAGGGTTTCTAGAACATAAGAAAATTATCATGAATTAATTATTTATATGTTCCAAATTAGATTATCATGTTGTGACTTTGTTAGTTAATGAATTTAAGAACCCTAGCAATGTATTTCTTTTGTTCTTGAATCACACATGCTATGTTAGATATTTCAGCATCTCAACTACCACATGCCTCAATCTTGAATGTGTCATAATCAGTATATTAATGTGCATTCTCTGTTTGCATGTCAATTTTAAATTAGGCATTATATTAAAATAATTTATTCATAATATTTTAATCATTTAATCTATTGGGAGTATCATAATACCGAGTTCGACTAGGGTTGGTCACACATAGAGTCCTAGAACTACGAGCTAAGTAGGTTGTATTTCCCCTCAACGGGCATCATTTAGTAATCACGCCACTCATGCCTCTATACCTATTGTAGGGTATATTGGGTCATCTCGATGGGACATATACACCAAACTCCATACTTAGCTTAGTGGTTTTACTATCGGTTATTAGTAGCTTCTACAGTTCAGTCAGACTCCAGTGCATTCACCACATGTCTATATTGTCACTATTAAATCTCAATATGTTATCATTTTGTCATTGCATTTAGTAAGTTGCGTATTGAGTATCTATTTCATGTTAAGAATACATACTTGGCTTGTTGCTTGTTAAGTTATTTGTCAGTTCAACTTTACTCTATCCAGCATGCTCAGTACCTTTCAAGTACTGTTGCATACTGTGTGCTACATCTTTTCTTGATGTAGGGTTAGATTCTCAGCATCCAGATCACGCTTGGATCGGTTCCCAATCTCTATTTAGTAACATCAGTGGTATTCCTCATTCTTCTAAGACAATAGTAATGTTATCTGTAAAGTATTTCTGTCATTTATGTAACACCTCTAAAACGAATTAGGTGAAACTAGACCCTAACATGTGTTTCATGAGGTTTTATAGTACTAAAATGATTTATAACAGTATATATAGGTAGTATTTAATGTTTGTAAGTTTTTGGAGGTCAAACATCCATGAACATCCAAGACGTTTGAAAGTTTCGCCTTGAGACGTGCTTGTGTGTTCTAGTGTGCCTTGACATGTTTTATGGGGTTTATGGAGTTCAAATTGATAGGATAGGTTCATAAAATCTATAAGAGTGTATTTGAGTAGGAAACTTCCGGGCACGACTCCTCAAGAACCGCCATAGGGGTCCTTGAGAAGGACTTAACCTAGGGCTAGCATTCTTCCAAAGGCTGCAACTTTTGTTCTTAGTGGGAACCAGTCCGCGTCGGGGACTTGGTTCAAAGAGGTCCAAAATTTGTACCTTGTCGTGGACACAATCTGGACTCTACTGTTTCAGAAATTATTTTCAAAAATCATGTGGGAGCACTCATCGTCGCAGACTTAATTCCAGATGAAAGTTCTAAAAAATTAAGTTTAGTTTGACTTTTTTAAAACATCAAATAAGTGCAGGGGTATTTTGGTATTATTTATAGGCGGTTATTGAACCTTTTTAAACCTCAATTCCCCCCTTTAAATCAAAACCCTCAAGTCCAAAACAAAACCTCTCTGTCTCTTCTCTCCAAAAACTTCCATTTCATGATGCTTTGAAGCTCCAAGGAAGAAGACAACTTTTTCAAGTATTTATCCATCAATTTAGTGGGATTTCATCACAATTAAGGTATGGTGTTTGATCCTTGAATCCTCTTTCTTCAAGGAGTAAATTTCAATGGTTTTAAAATATGATAAAAAATATGAAATCTTCTGTTTTGAATTATAGACATGGGTTCTTGCATAAAATATTTTCAAGCAATGATTTATGATTGAATTGATGTTAATTTGAGGATTTTGGATTAAAAACTCCATGAACCCATGCAATCATAATTTCCTTATTTTGACTATATTATGGGTGATTTCATCATGTCTCAATTGTATTGATTTCTTTTCTATATTGTATTGGGCTATTGATATCTCTATGAATTATGTTAGAATTGTATATAGAATACTTTAATTTGATTATTTTCATATTCGGTCTTGTTGGATCATTGTATATTGTGATTATTGGGTGGAATTGGTTATCGTGGCTATTTGTAAGAGCCTTTGTGGATTGAAATCGTTAAATTTGATATTGATTGGCGATTTTAACATTGGAATGGTGGTATGTTGACCTAAGTGCTTCTGTATTGTGTAGTATAAGTATTTAATTGTGATGTTTGGTATGGTCCAGTTATGGTGGCATTGCTTATGTGATATACTTGTGAAGAATGTGGCCTTGTCGACATTTCCATTATAAGTTGTGATATTATCATGTTTTGACTTGTGATGGTGATCAAGTGAAGTATGGCTTGGATTATGTATATGTGTAAGGTGAAAGCATGTGTTCTCTTATTTGATTAAAGGTAAGCATGGTAGACTATAGTATTGTCATTAGGTGTGTATACTTGATGTTGAAGTATGATCCTTCCTAATGGACTATATGATACTTGTGATGGATTATATTGATGTTCTATAGTAGTGTGTAGGGTGACTTGTACGTGTCCTTAGTTTACCCTATATGTTTGACTGATATTGTACATAGGTTAAGATGATAATGGAGTGTGTGTTCTTTTGGTAGACCTATGTCCCTTACTTGATACATGAAGCATATGAATATGAATCCTTGACTTAGTAGGCTAAAGAACCTTTGTCATGAATGTATATGTATGATTGAAATGTGATCTCGAGTAAGGTTAAGAAGGTCATTTATATTGAACCTTCTACAAATGAGGTTATTATATCCTTGAAGTTGAAAGCCGTAATGGTATCCTTCTTGTGTGATTTATGGACTTAGGGTTTGTTGGACGGAATAGCATAAAATCATCCTTAGAAGTCATTGATCTATCTTAGTAACCATTGTTAGGCAGCCCTAGTGGACCCTCTTTGGTAATGTGTGATATGATTGGGTTATGACAAGATATGGTACCTCTTCATATTCTGCTTTATTGAATTACTCTATGAGAACGAAGTCTAGCATCGAGAGAATATTCTTGTGGAGTAGCTCTAGTTGAGACGGAGACTAGAGTACAAAGAAACCCTTGATATTTCTTAACCATGTGCGTACATGGGTTGTGTCCTACTTCTACCATTGGCAAGTAGAACACCCTCCGTCGGAGTAGGGTTGACTCCAGATTCAATGCCTAGCTAGTGTGGTATATGTCGGTTATTGCCTATTCTTATCATGTTGGATACATGCTACTATTGGATGAGTTATATAAAGTTTAGGGAGTGGAATGGGACACTATCTTAATATTGCATGAGTAGGCTTTGACGATGTTAGTATGTAGGTTCCCTAGGTCTTCTCTAAGACCATTATGTGTATGTCCTTATGTGTTAAATGTCTCTTAAATGGTTTAATGAACATAGTGGCATAAGATAAAGTCATGTTAAGGAAAAGGTACTTATTTAGAGTAGCTTTAACGATTGCTTAGGTAGTCTTGGAGAGGGTGTATGGGCGTTCTCTTCATCTATTACTTGGGTGAGTCTTAGAGTAATTCTAGGTAGGCAGTCAAATGTACGTGTTACACCCTCAAAATGAACTAAGGTAGCTAGAGCCTCACATAATCTTAAAAAGGTTAATAACATGTTCATAAAGTGTTTTACAGCTTTAGACGTGCTAGTGTGTCCTTGTATGTTTGCCCTGTTTTTGTCTATTGTATGAAGTCAAAAGACAGTAGAAGTGACCCTAGTATATGAATAGGCATGTTAAGCATCAAAACATTCGGGTACGACTCCCCAAGGATCACCCTAAGGGTCCTTGAGGTGGGCCCAAACATTAGAAAAGAAAGCTGCCGAAAGGAGCGTGCACAACCAAGAATGCGAATCCACCTCGTGTCACGCGCGTGGAACTTGGTATGCATAGCGCGAGATACACGAGTCTCACTGCCTCAAAAATTATTGGAGACAAGATTTGGGGCTGCCTCCGCGACGCGCATCCACTTCTTAAATTCAGTTGCGTCGTTTTAAAGTCAATTTTTACATGTCTAAAAGATCCAATAAGTTTGGGAATTTTTTTGGTAACTTAGGGAGTCGGTTATAAACTGTTTTAGGACCTATTTAACCCATTTCCCAAGTCAAAACCTCAACACCCTTTAAGAAATCAAAATCCCCAAAACTCACTTCTCTTCCAAAAACCCCAAAACCTCCACTGATGACCAAACTCATGATCAAACTATGGAGGAGGATTCTTGGAGCTTTCTTCTTAGATTTTTGTGGCCTTTCTAATGTAAAAGGTATGTTAATCCTTCATCCATAGATAACCATTCATCAGTGGAGTCCTTTAAAGCTTTTCCAAACATGATGCTAAGCCAAAAATCCTATTTTAAAATCTAGCCATGGGTTCTTTATCAAATTGATTTCAAACGTATTCTAATGATAAATATCTGTTTATATACTGATTTTATGATGAATTTCCCAATTTTATGAAGAACACATGATTTTAATTTATCAAATTGACCTATAATGTGGGTCTTGTGATCTTGATGATATGATGATTAGATTATATTTAGATTATCATGAATTGCTTAGTTCTATATTTCTTTATGTCAATTATTATGAATTGTTGGGAATTGATCAAGATGATCATTGGCTTGGATATTTGGTAAGCTGACCTATTTTCCTCTTATTGTCTTAGAATGTACATTTAATTGTGTTGATTGGTATGGTCCGCTTATGGTGGCGGTATTTACATTCTTTTACATGTCTATGTGTTATTATCATGGCCTTAAAAGCATTAGATGCAATATGAATTTATATGATGAATCTCATGTTTAGGAAGTTGAAGGATTTAGCCTTGATTCTAATATCATGTTCTAAGTGAATTTATGAATGTGAAGTATATGTGTAAACTTCAACAGTAGTTATATGATCTAGGTGTGGATGATGTTATATGTATGTTTGTGATGATAATGTTAGGGTTAGGTGGTCTATATTGCTAGTGATGAAGACTATCCTTTTAGTATGATCCCTACCTATATGAACATTATATGAATGTGTCATCGAAGTATGGTATTTTATTCTATGGTTGAATATGTTCTAGTCTCCTATGATGTAATGTGAGTGTGTGTAGTCTATAGTTCCTAATACTCTATATGTGTGTATGACTTGAGACTTGCGGAATGTTGTACATGTGTTGTGATCTTAAGATGGTGGTTTTCTCAAGGATATACTATAGCCATAATGTGATCGTATTGACCTATGTACACACACACTTCATGTATGACTACGAATAGGATAAATAAATGATGACTAAGGAAAGGGTAGTTCTCCTATGCATCATTACCTATTTTTATGCATGTAAGTAGATGATTAATGAAGTTATGAACATGTCTGATTAGAGGTGTTATGTGAAGGTAGATCTCACATTTTATGCACATACACATGATGTATGATTGTATGATTATGTGAAAGGACATTCTCACATAATGTAGGTTCTATGATGAATGGACATTCTCATCTTAGATACCTTTGAGATATATGATGTATGAGGGAGTAAGTCTCTAAAGCCTAATCCTTATGAACTAATGTTATCTAAAGGCTTAATGATGTTTAATAAAAGGAGTTTAAGCTTAGAACCGAGTGAACATGACAAATGAGAGTGGGAGCTTCACGTTAGTAAGTCCGGCTTCCCACAAAGAGAACCTTCACATTTGCAAGTCCGGGTTCCCAACATAGATGTTGTCTCATGAGATGGAAACCTCCACGTTCGAAAGTCAAGGTTTCTAGAAGCAATCTCCTTGTTCCATAACAACGTGCCCCCGTAGGTTTTAGCTTAGTGGATCCACTAAAATAGCTAATTTGTATGAAGGTACTACCTTGTCAAGTAGTACCTCTCTTTTTGGTATAGGAGTAGAATACTGTATTCCATGTAGATCACATGGTCTATGTCTATTATGGCTATATCTCCCGAAAGTAAGAATGAACTAAGATAAGATTATGGACTCTAATTACAACTCCTTGAGGAGATTACTTTGTATAGGTCGGACTATAGACCCTACCCATGAATTGCAATAGTGAACTACAAGAAAGCATAGGATTAGTACTTTTATAAAATTAAGACTTATGATAGGTATGTACGAATTGTATGAATGCATGATTAAGTGACTTTGTTATGTTAAGACATGAATTATGGTTTTGTGTGTGAATTGGACTTATGAATTCTAATGAGTTTACTTAGTATATGTGGTGGTATGAGACTCCATGTGTACATTTCACAAGTAAGCTTGTGAAGGGGTTGTGGGGGTGGTTTACTTATTATATGAACCAAGTGAGTTTATGACTAAAGTGTAGGAAGTATGATGAGTCTTCCTATGATGTTATGAAGTATGATGAGTCCTTATATGATGTTATGAAGTATATGTCCTTATGTCTTGTTATGAATAAAAGAGTTATGACTTATTAGGTATGTTTTGCCTAGTCTAGGGTGACTTCTTATGTGAATTTGACTTATGGGATGCTACCTACACATTGAAATAGTTTGACTTAGGAGCTGTCTTAGGTGATGGTCCTTATGTGAGTTGATGCATATGAGGTGCTTAGGACTTATGAATATATGTGGTTGTGTTATGAATCATACTATGAAAGGCTATTGTAAGGTGTCCTCAAGGTGATACAATGTACTAATTACACTTGAGGGTTACTTAAGGAAAGAAGTAAGATAAAGAAAGATGTAATGAATTTTATGTATGGAATATGCCTCAAAGTATGATAAATGACTTTATGTGCTATTATGAGAAGTATCCATGTCTATATGATGTATTTGAACTTTATTGAGCTTATATGTGCCTATGTTCATGAACTTTACTAAAAAGACATGTTGCATGATTTCAAATAAAATGTCCTCTTTAAATTCATGTTTTTGCATGGTTGCAAAATATAGTGCATTCTTGAACTAATACAATTCTTATTCATCTTTTTAGACAAAGTGTAGATGGTTATGGCTAGATGATGTCTCCTAAGTGAAGAGCTTGGATAGATCTCCCAAGTTCAAGTAAAGGGACCCTTATGATTCAAGGGTTGCCTATGTCAAGGTGTTTCTTCATTCTATGAGAACTCACAAACGGGCCCATGAAGTCAATGCCCCATAAATCAAATAGCTCAGTTACAAGAATGTGATTCAATTGAAGCTCTTGTTTCTTCAAAATTCCTTCATCTTGTTGTCACCGATCACATCACTTAGAGAAATCATGGGCATATTGGTGAATGGTTTGTCAATAATACCCACACTGCTAGATCTTATGCTCAGTTCGGATACCACTATGATGCCTACCCACAGTAGAGGAATGACACGCTTCTAAAATACTCAAAATCTCAACCTCATGTATACAACGAGGAATTATCCCATCATCACAACTACGATATAAGTATGGCTCATCCCGAAAGAACTTTTTCACATGATGCATGAACTTTTTCCTATGGTGGAAGGTCAAGTCTGACGGTACTATATCACTTCCCAGATAGTTCGCAAAGTGTGCGAACAATGCGATCAAATCCTGAGACGCGTCCACTATATGTTCATTTGGGAATGCATCATCAATTTCAGCATTTTCTCCCAATTCACGCATAGCTTCATCCTCTAATCTATACAAGTGGTCGGCAACTTGATTCTGAGTCCCCTTCATATCTTTTACCTCAAAATCAAACTCTTGCAGCAAAAGTACCCATATGATAAACCTTGGCTTTGCATCATTCTTCGCCATCAAGTATCTCAAAGAAGAATAGTCTTTATTCACTATGACCCTCGTACCAAGCAATAAGGAGCGAAATTTCTCAAATGCAAACACCACCGCAAGAAGTTCTTGTTCAGTTATCGTGTCGTTCTATAGGGATTCATTTATGGCTTTACTGGCATAGTAGATGCGGTGAAGGATTGTGTCCCTTCTCTTCCCAATACCATACCAAGTGCAACCCCACTAGCATCACACATAACCTATAATGGCTCACTCTAATCCTGTGAAATAATAATGTGCACGGACATTAACTTCTGTTTCAACACTCCGAATACATTAATACAAGATTCATCAAAATAGAAACATACATTCCGTCTTGAGAAATTTGCACAAAGGATGTGCAATCTTCGAAAAATCCTTAATAAACCTCCGATATAACCCTGCATGCCCAAGGAAACTTCATACACCCTTGACAGAGATAGGAGGAGGAATTTTCTCTATCACCGCTACTTTGGCTTGATCAACCTCTATCCCCTTCTCAGAGAAGCGATGGCCCAAAACTATGCCTTCTTTTACCATAAAATGACATTTCTCCCAGTTTATCACAAAATTACAATCTTCACACCTCCTGCGCAACTTAGCCATATTACTTAAACACCGATCAAAAGAGTCTCTCATTATAGAAAAATCATCCATGAACACCTCAATAGTGTCCTCCACCATATCAGAGAATGTCGACATCAGACATTGTTGGAAAGTCACTGGTGCATTACATTACCCAAATGACATCCTTTTGAATGTAAAAGTCCCATAGGGACAAGTGAAGGTGGTATTTTCTTGATCTTCTTAAGTGATAGAAATATGATTCTAGCCTGAATAGCCATCAAGAAAAAAATACCAACCCTTGCATGCAAGTTTGCCTAATATCTTATCGATGAAGGGCATAGGGAAATGGTCCTTCTTAGTCCAAGCATTTAACTTCCGATAGTCCATGCAAACTCTCCACCTGGTCATTGGCCGCATGAGAATAAGCTCGTTCCACTCATTAGGTACCACAGTCATCCCGCCCTTTTTAGGAACACATTCAACAGGACACACCCAACTACTGTCCTTTATAGGTTAAATGACTCTAGTATCGAACCACTTGATGATCTCCTTTTTCACTACTTCTTGCATAGATGGATTTAACCTTCTTTGGTGTTCAATACTAGGTTTATGATCCGGTATGAGTTTGATTTTGTAGGAATAAATACCGGGAGGAATCCCAATAATATCCTCAATAGTTCAACCAATGGATTGCTTGAACCTTTTCAACACCACAACTAAGCACTCTACTTGTTGCCCATTCAAATCTGCTGCAATTATTACTGGATAAGTGTCATCTCTACCCAAGAACACATACCTCATATGAGGTGGTAGAGCCTTAAGCTCTAATTTTGGGGCCTCCTCAACAGATGGTTTTGCGGGTGGAGACTCGACATGCTTCATATACGACTCCATTTTCTAAGGCTTTGACCGATACTCATTTTGTTCAAGTGTATCCACCAAAGAATTGAACTCTTCAACACCATCACTGTCAAAAATTCATAATGACTGCCGCTAGTGCCTCGACACCTAGTCGCTCTTAATTTGCACTTGAGATACACTCTCAACCTTATAAGATATAGTACATACCTGTCATGACCGAAATCTAGACCCCAGATGAGACCGGCGTTGTTGACCTCTCAGAGGTCGCAGACAAGCCTACATATGTCATTCTTACTTCATCTACGTTAACATTAGCGGAAAATTTGAACTTTTTGTTTTCTTATTTCATGCTAAACATTTTAAACTTAACATCATGGGCGTTCACAAATCAACCATCTAATATAGAGATAATCAAATGAAAGAAACAGTTCATAATTGCATTAAACGTGTTTTCGCCAAAACGGCACCAATACAAAGTCTGAAATGAAAGTGGAAAGAAACACTAGTGGAACATGCTCCACTAGCTAAAGCCTACATCTAAGCTAGATAATAACGGTAGACATCCTCGAAAGCATGAGGGCCTACCAAGTCCGGATGAAAGCTCCACGTCCGGATAGCTGCAACGTCAACCTGTAAGCTCTAGCGTCCACATGTGCCTGCACCTAAAAATATAGAGTTGTATGGGATTAGTACACACTTGTACTAAGTATGGGTACATGCAAGCACACACCATGGACATGCATGAGGAAGAATATCTCTTTCCTAACAACATGATTATGGAAAGTCAAGTCATTGGACTTGCCAAATTGGGATTAGGAAAGTTAGTGAACTTTCCAAATTTGGATTTGGAAAGTCAGTGAGCCTTCCAAATTTGGATTATGAAAGTCAGTGATCATTCCAAATTTGGATTAGGAAAGTCATGCCATGAGAGTAACATGCATCATCATACTTAGCATATTGCACACAACACATAACATCTTACACATAATACATATCATATAGCATATAGCACATAACATCTTTTATAACATTCATTCATATACCATGAGACCTTGGAATCATGGACTTGACATTAAGACTTTCCAAAATGAGGGCTCAACTAGGGAGTCTTCATTAGCAAACACAGAGTCTACTTCATTCATTCATACGTACTTCATTTTATTTTGTTCATAGGCTAGAGTGAACACCAGCTATACCTAGGATGTAGTTTAAGACTTTCATCGGGTTTGCCGTGTAATGATCAAGAATAACCTAGTGTCATTACTTGAGTCTAGCTCACCTCTTAATTATCCTATCCTAACACCTTTGGTATCATTTATTTCATTCTGTGCATCATTTGAGGCTGGCCTCACTCATTCATTGGGAACTTTAACTTTAACCAACATAGATCATGTGAGCATCATGAAATCCAGTGTCTCCCCCACACCGAAAAGAGGTGGAATCACCGGCCAAAGTGACCCAAAACATGCTAGCGTACATGGGAATTTAACCCCGCCAGATCCCTATATTGGCAGCATAGGTTCGAAGACCAGGAGATATAAGGAGACCCATACCTGGCAATTCGGACATTCTCATCTCATGAGAGTTACGTGAACCTCCGCCTTTCCCGAAAGAAGGCATCACCACTCATAGCTAGTCTATCGGTGCTCAGTATAAAGTTCTATTACATTCAACTCATACGTCATGGAAGTTGGCTTCTAGTATGAGGACATCATAGCTCAATAGATGATTTCTCATCTCATCATTAGTATTAAGTGTGTTAATCTCAATACTTTTATTAGAGTGTTCATAGAGACTAGTCTCTTCATTAACTTTACACTCTCATAGGTGAGTACGTTTTGGTAACATTTACTTAGGCTCATTTGAGATTGTTCTCATCTTTCACATTAGCCTCATATCATGTTGTCACCACATTCATTAACATTAGAACATTTGCTCTTCATAATTACTCACCCCATTATACGTGATTGTTTATTTCATCATATGCCAATGCACTTGGCCATTTGTGTATTTCACACTCTTACTTAACCCTTCTAGGGTTTCATCATTTCATGACATGATAATCATTTCATTGTATGCCAATGCACTTGGCCATTTAGTGTGATTTACACTCGTACTTAACCCTTCTACGGTTACTTCACTTCATTACATAAATCTTAGGTTCACTTATTTTTAAACGTATGCAAGAATTATGGGTCAATACATACAAGCCATGAAGCTTCATTCATAGTTCGTTAAGTGACTCATATCTTCCTAAGATTATGTAGTACAAGACTTATGTATCTTGTATGTATGCCAAGATCTCGATTTCGATCTAAGTAGGTGGTATTATTCTTGAACATTTAATTCACGTATGACTTATGTATCAATACGGAAATTTGGGCAAGGGAACCCAAGTTCGAATCCCTTAGACAACACTTACATTTTTCCTTGATTATATTTTTAATCCTTATGACATTGGTACCCTAGATCGAGCCCCAACATCAACATTTCTTTTTAGTTCCTTCTGTCCAGAAACTCTCTCCCTTGGCCGAGGGGTTGTGGGTTCGAACCCCCACAACCCCCTTTTATTTTCCTATTCATTTTCCTTGTCTACTTCGCATTAACCATGTGGTTGTGGGATCAAACCCCCACAGCCTCTATTTATTTTTCTTTATTTCGCTTGGGACTGAGAGGTTGTGGGTTTGAACCCCCACAGCCTCCTTATTTTATTTTCATTTAAATGTTGACTTATTTATGCGTTGGCAGTGAGGTTGTGGGATCGATCCCCCACAGCCTCACTTTATTTTCTTTTAATTTCCCTTTCTCCTTTACTCTCCTTCACATCCTTAAGGTCGTGGGTTCGATTCCCACGCCTCACATTTCCTTTCTTTTATTTTTCTTTTACTTCATTCGCTGCCTGGAGGTCGTGGGTACGATTCCCATGCCTCCCATTTTATTTTATTAATTTTTTGCACTATACTTTTTCAGCCAGCTACCCCATTTCGATTCCCCCTAATCCCATTTCTTTTCTTGCCATTTCAAGGCAGTACATCGGTGAGGTCACAGGTTTGAATCTGGTGGCCTCATCCCTTTATTCTCAAATAAATTTCCAGATTTATTCCTCTACATTTGCCTAAACTAAGCTTGTAAGTTGACTGGAAATTTAGTCATTTTTTTAGCTTATTTTCACCAACATTTTCACTTGAAATCTTAGGGAAATTCATAGATATTTTAACACTTTTTGGGGTGCATTTTCATAGGTTCGTTTAGACAAAATATTGATACTCAAATCAGCCACACTTCCATTTTAATGAATATCACAATTTACATAGGTTTATGCACGTAAAATGACAACCACAACATTATCAATTTGAAGCCTTAAGCCAAGGACTCCATTTACAGTAACATTTTTGCACACACACGCACTTGCACCAAATTTTGAATACATGGTTGTCTTTCATACGATTTGAAGTACACAAACATAATCATATTCATCACGAAAACATAACATACACCTTAATCTACCAGCAATCATATCCAACCTACGATTCATTGGGAGCTAGTGACAGGGGTGAAAAAGGGGAAACAATCCTAGTTTTCAAATGAATAATATGAACCTTAATGGGTCTCTTGGGAAAGGGACCAAGAGAGAAGAAAACCCATACCTTTTTTGACGTTAAACCCTTGACTTTCTGCCCAAAAACTTCACCCAAGAACATGTTTAAGCCTCCTCAATGTCAACTTTACTCGAATGACAACCTCCCTTAGACTAGTGTGTGATTAACGTTTGTTTTCTTGTGATTTCGTGTGAGTTATTCAAGTGTGAAGAACTTGGTTTATTTTTCTGCTTTTGTATCTTATTTTGGCGGAGAATTTTCGTGTGAAAGAGGAAGAGAGATTGAGCGTGAGAATGGAGAGATAAATGTGAGAGAGAGTTGGAGTTATAGGAGGCTTAGGAGTCTAGTTTTAGGACTTAGTCAATAGGGTTTTGTTTATTTAATAAAAATCTGATTTTTGTTTTATTTTAAATCAGCTAATGAATAATAATTATTAATTAATTACATTAATTCAATAGCTTAAATAAAAATCACATTAATTCATTGCTTCCACCTAGGTTCGAACCCGGGTGGAGCAAGACTTCACTTCAAGAGCCCAATTTCGGCCCTCTCTCCCCAGATTGCCCCTCCACCTTAATAATTAAATAATTAATTATATATTTAGGGTAATTACGATACTACCCTTAGCCAGGAAAAAGACCATTTTACCCCTAGACCCTTCAAACCTAAGATTTCCCCTTTTTAAGTCTGGTAAAGACTCCTTCGAGTAAATTTTCGTATTCGAGAGCCCTACAAGGTTGGACCCAACCTTTCCAAGCTCAAATAACTCCCCAAGTTATTTGGCTTGGCTCTAGCAAGGGTTCCGAGGTCTGGTTCTATGCGCATCAATCCGTGTGAACCCTGGTCTAATCGTAGGCATTCTTGACACATTAAGCATTTCTTATCTTATCCATTTTTAGGGTTGTTACAATACCGTTTGGAGCTTACCACTCTGCTTCATGGATCTACAAATATTGAAATTTTCTTCTTCATTGTTTAACCTAAATATCATACGACATTTTCCATATCGACTAATAATCGCCCTGTGTCAAGGAATGGTCTTCTTAGAATAATGGGGACCTCAAAGTCAATCTCATAGACTAGAATCACAAATTCATCCGGAAATACGAATGAATCCACTTCCACAAGCACATCATGAAGTGTACCAATAGGCCTCATTATAGTTCGATCGGCCATCAATAACCACATCGTAGTGGGCTTAGGGTCACCCAAGCCTAACTTCTTATAAATTGACAGAGGTATGAGATATATGCTCGCCCGAAGATCACATAATGCCTAAGAAAAGTGTAGAAACCCCATCGTACATGGAATAATGAAGGCGCCCAGATCTTTTTTCTTTTGCACAACAGACCTTATAGCAATAGAACTACAATGTTGCATTCTGTCATCATCCTCCAAACTTACCTATCTCTTATTTGTCACCATATCCTTCATAAATTTAGCATAACCGGGCATTTTCTCTAGAGCTTCTATCAATAGAACATTTATGGAAAGTTGTTTAAACATAGTGATAAATTGCCGATATTTACCATATTCTGTTTTCTTCACTAATCTCTATGGGAATGGTGGTGGAGGTCTAAGAATGGGGACCACTTTCTGAGATAACTCTGGTTCTTTCGACGGTGCATAAACCAACTCTACTAGCATCTATCGCCTAATCTTCCTTTATATTATCTTCTTCAACTACATATGGCATAAGTGGATAAACGGTATGCTTACCTCCTTGAGTATTGATTTCCATGCAATGCCTATCATTCTTAGGATTATGGATAGTGTTTCTTGGAAGAGTGCTAGGTTGGCGTGTGTTTAGAGTAGTAGACAAATGATCCATCTATAGCTAAAGTTGTTTTATCGAGACTGCATGTGCATCCACCGTTTTTCATATGCGTGATAGTTAACCTCTCATCTCCTTGACATTCTCATCAGTTGTGTCAAACCTCCTCATTATCTTTTGCAACATATCCTCAACCAGCACCATACCACCTCATCCATCACTAGGTGCAACTTCCCTATTCTAAGGTGGAACATATGGACCACCCCTGTCATTCCTCTTACCATAGTTGTTCCAGTTGAAGTTTTTGTCACAACTATAGTTCACATCTCCGATATATTGACAGTCTCGATTGTTAGTGTCATAGTTCTGGCCTTGGTTTCCTTGACCTTGGCGCCAATTATCTATATTGGAACCTTGGGAGTTTGGTCGGAAAACCCTAATCTGATCATTCATTGAATATGTATCCTCTTCTTAGTAGTACTCATCTGCCGAAGGTGGTGGTTTAGCCAAATAGTTCACCGCATTCACTTTCTCTGTGCCTCTGCTCACATGCTTCAAAACAAACCCTAATTCAGTTCTATATGTGCCATCTCCTCTCGAATCTCATCAGTTGATGAGTTGTTTGTAGCCTTTACTGTGAAGGTGGTCCGCCAGTGTCTTAGTTTCTATTGCTCCAAGCTTTATTGTTGTGAGATATCTTCTCCGACTTCTCTACAATCATAGCATATGTGCATTCACAATAGGAGGCACCCACAATAATATCGAACATTGCTTTTTTGTTATCATCTTGACCTCTATATAAGTACATCTTCGATGACTCATCATCAATGCGGTGGTTTAGGATGACTCTCACAAATGCAGTATATCTGCCCAAGAGCTACTCACCGACTCTCCAGGCAGTGCCACATAGTTTTTCACCTTATCCTTGTGGTTTAGCTTCTTGGACACAAGATAGTACCTCGCTAAGAACACATCTCTCAACTGATCCCAAGTATAGAAAGAATTGTAGGTTAGCTCATCGAACCATATAGCAGCATCTCCTGTTAGTGATAGAGGAATCACTCGCAAGCCAATAAAGTTCATGTCAAAAGCTGGTATCCCCACACAACATTTGTACACAGACCTCAGTTTAGCGATATGGGCATGTTGATCTTCAGCTAGACGTGCCAAAAACAAGATTTTTATGGTGACCATCTGCATCAAGCTACTCGTCACCACGAATGTGTGCCCATGGGGCAGTGCAGATTAGACAAGAGGTCCATTGGAGTTTTCAATGTTCATGTTGCCCCTATAGTAATCCTGTAGTCGTGGTGCTGCTGGAGGTTACAAACCCAAGGAATCACCTAAAAGATTTTGAACGTGCACCTGGTGGTGTGACTCAACTTGTAATAGAGGCTGACAACGTGCTCCATCACCTAGATTCCCTCTGTTAGGATTGGCTGGAACACCTTGATTGTCCATTTGTCTTAAGGCTCTCTTGAGTTCGGGATCGTATGGAGTGAGTGGTTCTCCTTGGTTCCCTGTACTGGCATATACTAGGGCTAGACCTAAGATAAACAAAACCAAAAATAAAAAGTAAATCAAAAAATAGTTGACTAAATTTCAATGACGTAGTTAAAGTTAATCGAAAAACCCGATTCTCCGGCAGCGGCGCCAAAATTTTATACGCTCAAATTACACATCCTTAAAGAAGTATATGTGATCGTAATCAAGTGGAGAACCTAACTAGTAGGTTGGGGTTGATCCCACGAGGAAAATGGTCTAGACTTCGCTTTAATTCACATGTAGTTCGTTTATTCAATGTCTTTCTGAAAACAAGTAAATACAGTGGGGATTTTTTGTGTAACAAGTTCCTTAAAGAGTATGAATTAACATGTAGACTAAAGTAGATTTTAAGTTTTTTATCAAGCTGTGAGAATAACTAGGGTATATGTGATCCACAAATGTTCATAATGTCGTATTGCTAGCAATAGCGATTCTGTCTTGGTGTTTTACATGTAAAGTGGCAAGTGAGGTATCTCTAAATTCTTGGTCCGGCATCTAGAGAATTTCACCCCGCACCTTGGTCCGGCTACGTGTGTATAATTTACTAACTCTTAGCTTTACCTCATATTCGACATCATAATCGATGTGTCGCTTAGTTAATACTTCGCACCAATTGACAATAGCCTATTAGATAGTATCACACTAAATTTATGTTTATAATTCTTTTCTTATTCCTACCTCATTTTTCAAGCAAGTAGCAACAAGGCGAGTTCTAACGCGTCCACTCATTAAAAAGACTTCTAAGCGAAAGAATTGTCAAAGCATGCTTAAACACTATTCGAGAATTACTTTGCTAATTACCCATGGTTCCCACAACCCTAGTTGTATTAGTTACCCATGCAATCAAGACCATAATTTATAATATTAAATAAATAAATCATTAAAATACTTAACAATAAGAAGAAACCTAGAAATTTAACCTGCAATTTCTGAATAATATCTTCAAACCAAATCTGGAAGTTGATTAATTGACCGAAGTTTGCAAAAACGCAATCTCTAAAACAAAATATAATTATAACAATAGTAGCTAACTCCAAAAAACAAGATTTTAATGCTATATATATAAAAACATAGTCCTAAACAAAAAGGAATTTACATAAGGAACGGTTTGTCCAGGTACGGTTCTTCAATCGATGACTCCACAGTCAGTCGACGGACTCCGTTAATCAGGAAATAGAAATATTTTTCTCCACCAGATAGCACCTTCTTTGAATCAAATGACGGACCAAAAGTATTGTCCGTCTCTCCATCTTCGGTCCGTAGATGCTCCTCCATCGCGCCATACTTTGAATCTTGAAAATTCAGGTACTGGAACCTTCTATGAACCAATCAATGGTTCACAAGTATGGTCCGTCGATCAATCGACTGAGCATCATTTACTCTCATGGTTCCACACTTGGTCAGATTTCCCTGATCTTCTCCCAAATCCTGAACTGCACATCCACATTCACCAACTACGGTCTATCAATCAAAACTATTACAAAAAATATCAAGACACACATAACTCTTAAGCAAAATGCATTGAATATAAGCTTCATTATGCGAGGAGTCTAAGTAAACTCCATATATGATATGTGAGAGGTCTATGTACACCTCAATATGTAAAAAGAATCAATTTTCCGCATTTTAACCTATATTATGTTATGACGAATGCAAAGAGGCTTGTCTAAGTCATCTTCGAGGTCGATGAAGTCGATTACATCTAGGGGATTCTCCCTGATCGTGAGAAACATGGTATGAGAGCACGAGGTTAAAGAAATCTTAGCAATGATGTCTTACTAAACCAAGTCAACGTAGAGTCCTGTTCTTGGGTGTGAAGTGCACCACACTTATGAATGAGAGGCTATGTGATGCTTAGGAATTCTCACTTGTTGATCATCTTAAAAGTCCAGACTTGAGAGTTGAAACTCTATGTGTCCCTTTTTCTTCTAATCCTTTTCTTCTTGAAGCACAACTTCAAGGAAAGTGGAGGAATGTTTGGCTAATGCGGGAGTTCCTCCCCAAGGAAACCAAGATCATCAACAAGACAGTCAATCTGATAAAGGTGACCAAGATCCGGTCATTCCTCAACCTATGAAAGATGGATAGATAAGGGCAGCCTTTGCGAATTTGTCTCAAGCTATAACTACCAAAGCACAAGCGGTAGCTACTCAAGCTCAAGCCATGACGGCTCAAGAAAATCAGGAAGTTGGACCCCGTGTTCAACAAAATGCTAGTGCCATCGCTTCTTGCTTGCGGGACTTCAAAAGGATGAACACTGAAATGTTCTTAGGGTCTAAGGTGAATGAGGATCCTCAAGAATTCCTCGATGATATCTATAAAATCTTGTATGCTCTAGGGTTGACTTCAAATGAAAAGTTTGAGCTACCTTCCTATCAACTCAAGGATGTGGCTCAAACTTAGTATACCCAATGGAGAGACAATAGGGCTTTGAGAGTGGGTCCTATAACTTGGGAGGTATTTAGAAGGTCTTTTTTTTTTATAGGTTCTTCCCAAGGGAGAAAAAGGAGGCCAAAGTAGAGAAATTCATCAACATTCGTAAAGGAGGTATGAGTGTGAAAGAGTACTCCTTGAAGTTAACTAAATTTTCCAAATGTGAACCTTCTTTGGTGTATAACACAATGGTTGAGATTAGTCGCTTTGTTATGGGAGTATCCGATTATTTGGTTGAAAAGTGTCGTTTGGTGATGCTCCATGACAACATGGATATTTCTAGGTTGATCGTGCATGTTATAAAATTCTAGGAGACAAGACTCAAGAGGAAGAATAGGGAGCTTAAGAGGGACAATTTTTTTGAGGGAGGTACTTCAAATGGTAGGCTTGAGATTCAAGACAAGCCTCGGTTCAAGAAGAGGTTTCCAACCAAGTTCCTTCAAAATTTTCCAAGGCTAACAATGATAGGGTGTCTAACCCTAAGTCCCAAAAGGGAAGAAGCGGAAATTCACCTAGCAAGAAACATACATGTTCCAAGTAGTGTAAGAACATTGGGGTAAGTGTCTAGTCACGATAAGGGAAGTGTTCAATCTCAATAAGGAGGTACTAGTTCCAATGCTCCAAAGAGGAACCGCTTCTTTCCTCTCTACTCTAGGAGTGAGCAAGAAGAATCTCCCAATGTGGTCACATGTATGTTACAAGTATTCTTTATTGATGTTTATGCTTTACTAGATCCAGGTTCTACTTAATCATTTGTAACTCCTCTAGTAGCTAGAAAGTTTGAGTCCCTTCCTGATGAGTTGCTTGAACCTTTTTCGATTACTACCCCTGTGGGTGACTCTATTGTGTCTAGAAAAGTCTTTAAGAGTTGTCCTATATCATTGACCAATAGAGTTACATGGGTGGATTTGGTAGAACTTGATATGGTTAATTTTGATGTAATTTTTGGAATGAATTGGTTGCATGCTTGTTTTGATTCCATTGATTGTCGAACAAGGGTAGTCAAGTTCAATTTTCCTAATGAACCTGTCTTAGAGTAGAAGAGGGGTAACTCAATTCCCAGAGGTCGTATCATTTCTTGTTTAAAATCTTGTAAAATGATCTCTGAAGGGTGTCTTCACCTTATTGTGAGGTTTAAAGATCTTGAGTCAAGCATCCCTCCTATAGAGTCGGTCCCCGTGATGAAGGACTTTATGGAAATATTTCCCGATGGCTTGCCCAGAATTCCTCCCGAACGGAAATTAATTTTTGTATTGACTTATTATCGGATACGAATCCCATTTCAATTACTCATTATCGGATGTCTCCGGCCGAATTACAAGAGTTGAAGGCTCAACTCAACGATTTACTAGACAAAGGTTTCATTCAACCTTGTATTTCTCCATGGGGTGCTCCAGTATAGTTTGTGTAGAAGAAGGATGGGTCCCTTAGGATGTTCATTGATTATTGTCAACTTAATGAGGTCACCATTAAGAACAAGTATCCTCTCCCTCGGATTGATGATTTGTTTGATCAACTTCAATGGGCCAGCTACTTTTCTAAGATTGACTTGAGGTCGGGGTACCACCAATTTAACACCTCTAAATCGAATTAGGTTGAACTAGAGCCTAACTCTTGTGTCGTAATGTTTTGAATTCATAAAATGGGTTATAGTGAGGTTAGGAGCAGTAGTTAAAGTTTTATGAAGTTTGGAGGTCAAACGTCCAATAATGTCCATGACGTTCAAAAGGTTTGCCTTGAAACGACCTTGTGTGTCTTAGCATGTTTTGTCGAGTTTTACGTGTTCATTTTGGATGAAAATAATGTGAGAGGTCCTAATATCTTATACGATGATATTTGAGTTGGAAACATCTAAATAAATTCCCCAAAGACAAATCCTTGAGGAGGACCCATCATGTGAGCCAAAACTGCAAAAAGCAGTCCCACCTACAGAGGGAAATCGACGCCTAGTAGGCTGGTCGACACCCCATCGGTGGTGGCGTCGATGGTGACTTCGCCTAGGGATCTAAGCTCCCATTTTCCAGTCTCTAATCCTATCGAAGGAAATCCAGGAAAGTCCATTTTTGGACCTACGCCCCGTCGATGTGCAGGCATCATTTGGGCATGCAACCTGCGTTGGTTCACTATAAAATGTAGGGGTGAATTTAGTGAATTTGTAAATTCACCCCACGTCCAAATAAATGTTTGGGAGGTTACATAAGGGTGTTTTGAGTATTTCAAGTGGCTTTATAAGTCCTAAACTCCTAGATGAATTAATTTTTCCAAATAAAACCCCAAAATCTCTAAGAAAACTCTCTAGAACACCATTGAAGTCAAAATTCAAGATAGAGCTTAGATTGAATATTCTTTGGTGATTCTTCATCAATTCTTCATCCAATTCGTGGTCTAGAATCAATTGAGGTATTTTTCTTCATCATTGAATCTCTTTTCTTCAAGGAGCCAAACTTCAAAGTGATTTCCAAAGTCATTGAAAGATGAACTTGTCCAATTTTGATTTATATATATATATATCGATGGGCCTTGCATAAAATATTTTGAATAATTATATTTTGATTTAATTTATGTTAATTTGATGGTTTTAACCTAATTACTCTATGAACCTATGTAATTCATGAACCCTAGTGTTTGACTATATTGTGGGTGACTTCATCAAGTCTTTATGCTATTTAATTCCTATGTAGTTTGATTAGGAATATTAAATTATGATAGAATCATGTAACAATTGTTAGTATGCTGCCCTAAATTCATAAATCCATGTTGTATTATCTTTGATTCATTGTCTATTGTAAGTATTAAATTGAATTGGTGATCATGGCCATGGGTAAGGGCTTGGGTATTATGTTGGATGATTTGGCTATATATTCAAATGGTGAGAGTAGATTGGTGGTATGCTGCCCTAACTCTCTTTATATTATGTAATTTAGGTCTTGAATTATTTTTATGATTGGTATGGTCCACTTATGATTGTGTTGCTATGTGATTTACTTTTGACTAATGTGGCCTTGCCGGCATTAGTTTATGACTTGTGAATCAATGTGGCCTCGTCGGCATTAAATTATGTATTATAACTTGATATGTGGATACTATGAATGTGTTGATGACTTATGTGTTTATGTGGAGTCAAAGCATGAGTTCTTCTAGTTGATGATGTGTGTCTCTAGTATACTATAGTGTAGTCATTATGTGAGTTACTTGATGTTGAAGTAAGATGTTTTTTGATGGATTTTATGATACTTTGATACTTAAATTTATGATATTATAGTAGTGAATAGGGTGACCTATAGATGATGTTGGTTGTGCCTATGTGATTCTAGAATGATATGTTATATGTGAAGTATGTGTGTGTCTTGCTTTGGTAGACTTGTGTCCCTTACTGATACATGTATAATGTGAATATGACTTCTTGACTTAGTATGCTAAAGCCTATTAGTCTTGTATGTGTGATTGATATGTGACCTTAAACATTGTTAAGAAGGTCCTTTATGTGGAACCTTCAACCTAGTTGTAAGATTATGATATCCTTGAAGTCGAAAGTCGTAATGGTATCCTTCTCGTATGAATGGTGGACATAAGTTTGGTTGGCTGGAGCGACATGAAATGATCCTTACGAAATTCATGAGCTATCCTCTTGACCATTGTAGGTAGCCTTAGTGGACCCTCTTTGGTAAGGTGTAATATGATAGGGTTGTGAACTAGATATTGGAACCTCTTCATGTACTCCTTTAATAAAATACTCTATGAGAACAAAGTCTAGCACCGAATGAGTATGGTTTGGGAAGTTTCTCTATATAAGATGACATTAGAGAAAAAAGAAACCCTTCATATTCTTTAACCATGTGCCTACATGGCATGTGTCTTAGTTATACCATTGGCTTGTAGAACAAACCTCCATCGGAGTAGGTTCCTGACTCCGTATTCCATGCATAGCTAGTATGGTCTATGTTGGTTATTGTCTATTATCATCATACGGGATACCTATTAGTGTTGGGGAAGTTCTATGAAGTTTAGGTGGTGGTATGAGACGTTATCTAGACATTTCAAAGTTAGGTTTTGAAGATGTTGGTGAGTGAGTCCCTAGGTCTTCTCCCAAGACTATTACTTGAATGTCCTTATATGTTGAATGTCTCTTAAGTGAAATAATGAAGATAATAACTTAAGTTAGAAAGTATGTTAATGAGTAAGTACTTATCTAGAGTAGTTAAAGGGTTTCCTAGTTAAGGTGTTAAGGGGGCATAACGGATGGTCTCTTCATGTCTTACCTAGGGAATTCTTAAGAATGACTCTAGATAGGGAAGTAAATTGAATAAGTAGACATGATCAAAACATAGGTAGTCTTAAGGATTATTTTGGTGATCTTGGAGAGGGTGTATGGGCGTTCTCTTCTTGAATTACTTAAGTAAGTCTTTTGATAACTTTTGGGAGGAGAATGTCATATTATATATGTATGTTATTTTGTGTAATGAGAATGATCTTACCTTAGGTACTCTAAAGGATCTCTTAGGTGTGTGTGAAGGGATTGTATGGGTGGTTGCTTCATAACTCACTCAATTGAAACTTAGAATCATCTTTGGTAGGAGGATCTCATGTTTACGTGTTTCGTAGGTGTTATTGATGCTATAATGTAAGGTGTGAGTTTTATTTGAATTTACACGAAAGTTACAGTGAGGTCACTATAAGCTTACTGTAAGGTTCTTATAAATTGAATATAATTAGTAATGTGTTCTAATGGTAATGTGTGGTTTTTAAATATGGTTCTTATACTTTTAATATGATGTTGTAATCATAAAGAGTATATTTCTCATAAATGTCTGTTTCTCATGATTTTATGCATTAATTCATACTTAGTATATGTTTTTGTACTAATTCCATACTTTTTGTCTATCTCTAAAGGAGTGATATACAGGTGAGAGGTATCTTGGAGCAAGCTTGGAATCTAGTAATCGTTCAAGGAAAGTTGATGTATGTCCTCATTTGACTCGAGGGCATAGCTATCTTTAGACTTCTTTTATTCAAAATATTGTTATAGACTAGTAGTTCCATATTTTGTATTGTATGGTTCGTGTCCCAAATATTTTTTAGTTTAAGATTGGCATATGTTTAGACTTCGTGTTTTCTATGATTTTAATATGGAAGAGGTTTTATGATATTTCGTTTGAAAAGTTTTAATTCTGCACTACTTTTCATACATGTTATGCAATGAATGATTGTAACAACCCTAAAAATGAATAAGATAAGAAATTTTTAATGTGTCAAGAATGCTTGCGATTAGACCAAGGTTCACACGTATTGATATGCGTAGAACCAGACCTCATAACCCTTACTACGGCCAAGCCAACTAACTTGGGGAGTTAGTTCAGCTTGGAAAGGTTGGAACCAACCATGTAGGGCTCTCGAAAATGAAGATTTAATCGAAGTAGTCTTTACCGGACTTAAAAAGAGGAAATATTAAGTTTTGAGGGTCCAGGGTTAAAATGGTCTTTTCCAGGCCAAGGATAATATCGTAATTACACTAAGGAATTAAGTAATTAATTAATTAATTTAATAATAGAGCCGGATAGGGTAGGGTCGACCCAAAATGATCCATTTCGCAAAGGTCACTCCACCCGAGTTCGAGCCCAAATGGAAGCAACAAATTGGTGATTTATTTATTATTTAAAATCTGATTTTTGTATGGGCAAAATGGTCATTTCATGTATAATTAATTAAATAAGATTTTTAGTATTAAGGAGAGTCCTAAATTGACTAAGTAATCATCTAAGCCTAAACAACTTCACACGTTTTACTCTCTCGCGTCAATCATATACTCACGGTCAAACTTCACTATTTCTCTCTGCCAAAAACAACTTCAAGAACAGAACAAAGATAGAAGTTCTTCACACATGAAGAAAAACACGAAAAGTCTAAGAAAAACAATGTAACCAAAAATGTTAAGGCAAAGAGAAGTTGTCCGTCGAGTGGTGTGGACGTTGAGGAGGCTTGGACTGATTTTGGAGATGGTTTTGGGCAGCAAGTTCAACGTTTGAACATCAAATAAGGTATGGGTTTCTTCTCTCTTGGTCCCTTTCCCAAGAGACCCCTTAAGATTCAAGATATTCATTCCGAAAACTAGGGTTGTTCTCCGTTGCATGTCCCTTTCACTACCTCCCATTGAATCATAGGTTGGGTATGTTTGCTGGTACAAAGTAGGGACGAAATGTGTTTTCGTGATGTTTATGTTTAAGTATGCATGTTCGAAATTTTGTGAATATTGAATATGTTGTTGGAAATCATGTGAAAAAGTGATGTGTGTGTGCAACGTGTGGTAGTGAACTTATTCATTGTTGGAGGTGTGAAATGGCATATTTAATCTTTGTATTTTATGTGCAAAAGTTGTACACAACGTGATGTTCATTGTAATAAAATGTGGCTGATTGAATAACAATCTTTTATCCAAACAAACCTATTAAAGATGCGCCTAAAAAATGTGTTAAAATGGTATATGAATACACCCTATGAATCAAGTGAAAGTGTGATGAATATGAGTTGAAAAATGACTAAATTTTCCAGTAATATACAAACTTGGTTTAGACTAAAAGTTGATGAATAAAAATCTGGAAATTTAGTAAAAGTTAAAGGGGCGAGGCCACCAGGATTCGAACCCGTGACCTCACCGGAGTGGTAGTCGTAATTCGCGGAAAAAATAAAAATAAACGGGCACTGGGGGGAATTTAAATTGGGTTACTTGATGAGAAAGAAGAGAACAATAAATTAAACAAATAAATGAGAGGCATGGGAATCGCACCCACGACCTCCGGGCTGCGAATGAGAGAAGAGAAAATAAAAGAAAAAGATGATGTGAGGCGTGGGAATCGAACCCACGACCTCAAGGCTGGAAAGTAGAGGAGCGAAATAAATAAGAAAATAAAGTGAGGTTGTGGGGACTCGATCCCACAACCTCACTGCCAAACGCATGGCTTAGGGAGTTTTCATCAAAAATAAAAATAGGAGGCTGTGGGGGTTCGAACCCACAACCTCACAGCCCCTAGCGAATTAAAATTAAAATAAGGAGGTTGTGGGGGTTCGAACCCACAACCTCCCAATTCCCCACGAATATAAAGAATAAAAATAAAAGAGGTTGTGGGGGTTTGATCCCACAACCTCTTGGTCTAGGCGAAATGTAATAACAAGATGAAAATGAAAAATAAAAAAAAAGGTTTGTGGGGGTTCGAACCAACAACCCTTCGTCAAAATTAAGAGGAAACCCAAGGAGAAAAATAAAAATAGAATGTTGATGTTGGGGTTCGATCTAGAGTCCCAATGTCATGAAGATTAAAAATAAAATCAATGAAAATTGTAAATGTTGTCCAAGTGATTCGAACTTGGGTTTCCTTGCCCAAACTTCCGTATTGATACATAAGTCATACGTGAATTAAATATTCAAGAATAATGCCACCTATTTAGATCAAAATCAAGATCTTGGCATATATACAAGATACATAAGTCTTGTACTACATAATTTTAGGAATGTATGAATAGCTTAACGAACTATGAATGAAGCCTCATGGCTTGTATGTATAGCCCCATAAGTCTAACATACGTTTAAAAGTAAGTGAACCTAAGATGTATGTAATGAAATGATGAAATGAACAATGAAATGATAAAATGAACAATGAAATGATGAAATCCTAGAAGGGTTAAGCAAGGGTATGAAATACACAAATGGCCAAGTATATTGGCATATGATGAAATGAACATTCACGTAAAAAGGGGTGAGTAATTATGAAGAGCAAATGTGCTAATGTTAATGAATGTGGTGACAACATGATATGAGGCTAATGTAAAAGATGAGAACAATCTCAAATGAGCCTAAGTAAATGTTACCATAACGTACTCACCTGTGAGAGTGTATGATAATGAAGAGACCAGTCACTATGAACACTCTAATGAAAGTATTGAGATTAACACACTTAATACTACTAATGAGATGAGAAATCATCCAATGAGCTATGATGTCCTCATACTAGAAGACTCCTTCCATGATGTATGAGTTTAATGTAATGGAACTTTATACTGAGCACCGATAGACTAGCTATGAGAGGTGATGCCTTCTTTAGGGAAGGTCCGAGGTTCACGTAACTCTCATGAGATGAGACTGTCCGGCTTGACGGGTATGGGTCTCCTTATATCTCCTGGTCTTCGAACCTATACTGCCAATATAGGGATCTGGCGGGGTTAAATTCCCATGTACGCTAGCATGTTTTGGGTCACTTTAGCCGGTGATTCCACCTCTTTTCGGTGTGGGGGAGGCACTGGATTTCATGATGCTCACATGATCTATGTCGTTTAAAGTTAAAGTTCCCAATGAATGAATGAGGCCAACCTCAAATGAAGCACATAATGAAATGAATGATACCAAAGGTGTTAGGATAGGATAATCAAGAGATGAGCTAGACTCATGTAATGACACTAGGTTATTCTTGATCATTGCACAGCAAACCCGATGAAAGTCTTAAACTACACCCTAGGTATAGCTGGTGTTTACACTGGCCTATGAACGAAATGAAATGAAATACGTATGAATGAATGAAGCAGACACTCTGTGTTTGCTAATAAAGACTCCCTAGTTGAGGTCCCACATGTTGAGACCTCATTTTGCAAAGTGTTAATGTAAAGTCCATGATTCCAAGGTCTCATGTCATATGAATGAATGTTATAAAAGATGTTATGTGTTGTATTCTATATGATATGTGCTATGTGTAAGATGTTATGTGCTGTGTGCAATATGATAATTATGATGATGCATGTTACTCTCATGGTATGACTTTCTAATCCAAATTTGGAAAGCTCATTGACTTTCCTAATTCAAATTTGGAAAGCTCACTGACTTTCCTAATCCAAATTCGGAAGGTTCACTAACTTTCCTAATCTCAATTTGGCAAGTCCACTGACTTGACTTTCTATAATCATGTTGTTAGGAAAGAGCTATCCTTTCTCATGCATGTCCTTGGTGTTTGTTTGCATACACCCATACTTAGTACAAGTGTGTACTAACCCTATACAACTCTACAATTTTAGGTGCAGGCACAGGTGGACGCTAGAGCTACAGGTTGACGCTGAAGCTATTCGGACGTCGAGCATTCATTCGGACTTGGCAGGCCCTCATGCTTTCGAGGATGCTTCCATTTATATTCTGGCTTAGTTTTAGAGTTGAGCTAGTGGAGCATGTTCCACTAGCGTTTCTTTCCTGTTTTATTCAGAAATTATATTGGTGCCATTTTGGCAAGTACATCTTTATTACTATATTATGCTATTTTTTTCATTTGATGATCTTAATATTAGATGGTTGATGATGAACACTTATGTATTAATGAGAATGTTTAATAAGTAAGTTAAGAAACAAAAAGTTTCAAATTTTCCGCTAAAATTAACCTAGATGACGTAAGAATGATGTAAGTAGGCTTGTCTGCGACCTCTGAGAGGTCAACGACGCCGGTCTCGTCTGGGTTCTAGACTCCGGTCGTGACAATGATGTCAAGGGCTTGTACAAGACCTCTAATAGGTCAAGTACGCCATGTCGCGCTCTAAGAGTGCCATATCTTCTAGGGTGTGCTCTCGGAGTGTGACAACCAACTATGGGTGAGAGGTGAGGATGTACTTAAAATGGCATTCCGATCTAGGTACGGTCACTATTAATTCCTAGTGATGTCTATTGGTCTCACTAATGCCGCAGTGGCTTTTATGGAACTAATGAAAAGAGTGTTCCGGAATAACCTAGATTTCTTTGTGATTGTCTTAATGGATTATATTGTGGTATATTCGAAAGATGAGGGTGTACATATGGACCATTTGAGGGTGGTATTTCAAGTCCTTAAGGAACACAAACTATTTGTCAAGTATAGTAAGTGTATGTTTTTGTTGAGATCAGTGGCGTTTCTTCGTCATATTATCTCAAGTGAGGGTATAAATATTGATCGAAAGAAAACTGAGGCGGTTAAGAATTGTGCTAGACCATTGACTCCAACCTAAATTTGAAGTTTCTTAGGTTTGGCGGGGTACTATAGGAGGTTTGTGGATGGGTTTCCATCCATTTCTTCTCCTTTGACTACCTTGACCCAAAAGAGTATTAAGTTTAAGTGGTCGGAGGCTTGTAAAAGAATCTTCCAAGTGTTGATTGTGTGATATATGGTTTTGTTATGAGTTACTTACTGAATCCTTACTTTTGGAAGTGTTCGGAGAGTGGTAAGTGTCATTCGAGGACGAATGCTGTCCAAGTGGGGGAAAATGTAAGACCCCGAAAATGACTTAGGTGAAGCTACAGTCTAACATGGTTGTCATGATAGTCTAAGGTTCTTAAATAGTCTATAAAGTGTTGTTGAGACAGTAGCTAAGAGTTTAGGTGTATTGGAAGTCCAACGTCAAGGGCCGACCAAGACGTTTGACAACTAAGTTGCCTAAGTGCCTCGTATGTGATTCTATGTGATTATTTGTAATGGATGAGATTGTATGGTTCTTAAGTGTGTTTATATGATGTTTATAGTCATCATGTTATGTTTTGTGAAGTTTGGAGGCCAAACGCTCAAGAACGTCCATGACGTTTGAAAGTTGTGACTTGAAATGACCTTGTGTGTCTAAGCATGTTTCGTCGAGTTTTACGTGGTTGTTTTGGATGAAACTTATGTGGTAGGTCCTAAACTCATATACGTACATGTTTGGGTTGGATACGTCAGGGTACGACTCCATGTAGGACCCGCAAGGGGCCCTAGAGGAGGACCCCAACCTAGAGCTCAACACTGCCAGGCAGTGTCCAATCGACGACCCAAACGACGGCCAGTCGACCAGGAAATGGCTCGTTGATGGGTCTCGTTGATGGAGCCACTGGTCCTGTAGGTTGGGGAGATGCAGGTGCAACCCACGAGACCCAAATGACGGGGCGTGGGTGAGACCACGGACCGACGTTAGTCTCGTCGTTGGTGCAACCTGTTTTCCTGCCAACTTACTGTTAAGTTGAGGGTGAACTTGTAAATTTACCCAAAGCCCCTATAAGTCTTTGGACATTTTTTTTGAGTGTGTATGGGTATTTTAAGTGTGTATAAGTCATTAAACACTCTATTAAACCCTAACACGAAGATCAAAACATATTCCCTCCTAAATTTTCTCCAAAATCTTCCATGTGAGTTCAAGGTGAAGATGGAGCTTGAGGATGGGTCTTCAATTGAGTTTGTTATTCAATTAGCTTTGGATTATTCAAATAAGGTATGTGAGTTCTTCATCTAAGGTTTGCTATCACCTTAGATCCAATTTCAAAGATGTTTCCAAAGGATTTCAAAAACAATTAAAAGTGCAATTTCTACTCTAAATCATGGGTTCTTGCATAAAAGTTTTTCAAATGTTAAGATATGATGTTATTAATGTCAAATTGATGTTTTCCAATGAAATTCTCCATGGACCCATGATCTTCTCAATTCTCTATTTTTCACTAAAATATGGATGAATTGACTATGTTTTGAGATTGATGATTTAATGTGTGGATTGATATGGGATTTTGAATGATGTATAGATTACGTATGAATGATGTATAGGCTGTTTCAATTTGATTACTTGAGTAATGAATACTCTTAGATCTATTGGATATTAGGCTTACTGAATTAATATGAACTTGATGCTTGTAGATTCTATTGTAGTTTCTTATGGGCTTTCTAATAATATAAGAATTGCATTCAATTGATATCTAATTGGTTTTAGATTGAAAATTCTAGATTGAATTGACTTAGATTCATTGATTATTATGATTTATGTTTTTAATTGATGTTCATGGCCATGGGTAAGGGCCTTATGGTATTGAATTGAATGGTTTGACTTTGTATTCAAGTGATGAGATCAAGTGGGTGGTATGCTGCCCTAATTTTTTTATTATTGTGTATAGTTAATGTAATTTAGCTTTTGGATTATATGTGATTGGTATGGTCCACTTATGGTGGCGGTGTTATGTAAATTGATGTGGCCTTGTCGGCGTTAATTTAAGTATATTGATGATCATGGCCTTGTCAGCACTACTTGAAGTAATATGTTGATTAGTGTAGTCAGTTATGTGAATTATGACTATATATATCTATATATGAAGTAATGTGAAACTATGTGTTCTTCTATTGATGTTATTTAGGTGATCATGTTAGACTAAGGCCTATATGTTAAGTGTGTAGTCTTAGAGTTGATGTGTGGTTGTTCCTAACTTGGCTATAGAAGTCTATAATGATTATATTGATGATGTTAATGTAATGGATAGGTTGGCTAAATAATTTTAAGGATCATTCCTAAGAGTTTAATAAGATAGGATATAAGTGTTAAATGGAAGTGCGTTGTGTCTTGTATAGGTAGACTTGTGTCCCTTACTTGATGCTTATGTAAATATGTTATGTCTTGACTTAGGAACCTAAAGGGTTTTAGTCTTGAATGAATGAATATAGGTTAGACCTTGCATAATGATACAGAGGTCATTTGTGTGGAACCATGAACCAAGTGGTAAGGTTATGAATCGTGAAGTAGTTAGCCGTAATGGTATCCTTCATGTAATAAGTGATGGACTAAAGGTTTATTGGCTGGAACGACATCACGTCATACCTTAGGAAAGTCGCGATGAGCTTCTTATCGCCATCGTGAGATATGCCCTAGTGGACCTTGCTTTGGTAGGGTGAATGTAATTGGGTCATGAACTAGATATGGGACCCTTTTATATGAACCTAATGTGAATTGATCTATGAGAACAAAGGCTAACACCGAGTGAATATGGTAAGGGAAATTAGTTCTAGTTATGTATGAGACTAGTATACAAAGTATACCCTTCATATTCCTTAATCATGTGCCTACATGGGGTGTCTATGTTCTACCATTGGCAAGTAGAACACCTTATTGGAGTAGGATAGAACTCCGAATTCCATGCTTTGGTACCATGGTCTATGTCGGTTATTGAATATTCTCATCATATGGGATACCCACTAGCAATAGAGAAGTTCTATGAAGTTTAGGTGGTGGTATGAGACGCTACTTAGACATTGCACAATAGGCTTTAAAGATGTTAGTGAGAGTCCTTAGGTCTTCTTTAAGACCATTATGTGAATGTCCTTATGTGATGAATGTCTCTTAAATGAACTTAGTAATGTAATGACTTAAGGTAGGAAAGCATGTTAATTGTATAAGTTCCTTTCTAGAGTAATTAAGGGTTTTCTAGTTAAGTTGTGAATGGGCAATGGAATGGTCACTTCATCTCTTATTTAGATAAGTCTTAATAAAGATTCTAGTTAGTGAATATGCTTTGATTATGTAGTTTAGGTAAGTCTTAAGGACTATTTAGGTAATCTTGAAGAGGTCAATCATGGACGTTATATTCTTGAGTTACTTGATTAGGTGTTTGGATAAACTTTGGAAGGAGAATGTCATGTTTGATGTATACTATTGTATTAAGTAATAATGATTCTACGCTAGGTAGTCTATAGGATCCTTTGGGTGTGTGTGATAGGGATTGTATGGGAGGTCGCTCCACACTCACTCAAGTGAACCTTGGAATCACGTTTGGTAGGAGGATTATGTTTTGTATGTTGATGTATTGTAGGTGTGTATGTGTCTCATTATGAGTAATCTTAAGGATCGTTTAGGCACATCCAGAGAGGGTGTATGGGCGGTCTCTCTTTGTGTGACTTATGTGAATCTTAGTATAGCTTTAGTGAGAAGACGACATGCCAAAGGATGTTAAATGTGAAGCTAGGGATCTTTACTGTACAGTGAAGGGGACTTCACTGTAACAGTGAAGTAGTCACTGTGATGTTTTCTTATAATGTGATAATTGCTTAAATGATTTAATTATGTATTTCTAATGTGATAAATGATGTTCTTATGATTATATTATGATGTTTTAGACCGAAATTCATGAAAAGCATCTTATTAACTAAATGTCCCTTTTTCATGGTTTTTGCATTACTTCCATACTTAGTACATCTAGTGTGTTAACCCCTTCATTAACTTTTTGACTAAAGTGTAGGGAATTGGAAGTCTTGATGTACCATGGATGACGGATACGTTTCTAAGAGTTGAAGATGAAGTATTGGTGAGTCCTAATCGATTCGAGGACAATATCCACACGTTCGGTCATATCTTAATGTTTAAGTCTTAATGTTTATGTCTTGTATGGGATTAGTCCCAAGTCTTGTATACTCTAAGTTTAGATGGTTCAAGGGTTGTAAAGGTTTAATGTTTTAAATGAAAGTCTTTCTCTTATATATTTTTTATGAAAAGAAAGTTTTTAATCCTTACGCATTTTTAGTATGTTATTATGCGATGAACGATACGATAGGCTTGTATGAGACTTTCGAGACGTCGAATACGCCGGTCGCAATCCAAGATTGCACCCTTACTTCTAGGGTGTACTTGAGGGTCGTGACAAGCTTGGTATCAGAGCATAAGATTTGGGAGTGTCGTAATTGTCTTATGAACCACATCGAAAGAATCTTATTTATAATGTGAAGCGCGCCACATTATAAATAGTCGACTATTGGGTGCTAGGAAAAGTTTCACTTCTTGATTCATCTAATTGTGCCTAAGAGCCTTGTCTATGGTGTCTTTCCTTTGTCTCCCCTATGTGTTGGTCATGTGAGTGTGACCTTATGAAGATTGGGTTGAGGGAGAGAAAAGATGAGGTGTGTCTTGTTAGGCGACGTGTGAAAGATGGTGTTGATGACCTAGAATTAGTTTAGTTACCTTTTGAAGGGTAGTGGAGTTCAAAAGAATGGTAAATTATAGAGTTAGAATGTGAAGGAGTAATGGTGACTTTCTCTTAGTAAGGGGGATGTCATGGCTAGATGACTGAACCTTGAGATTCTTTAGTTTCATGAGCTAGACTTTGGGTGAGAAAGTACTGTTAAGATTTGAGGTGCCTTGAGAGATCCTTGAGATAAATGTTATGTTGACCTTAGAATGGGTTTCTCCTAAGTGGGGGTGTATGGTGAGGAGTATGGTTGTTGAGGAGTGAGGTATCCTTAACTTTTCTATATGTGTTTATTCAAGCCTAAAACAAAGAGTTCTTGGTGACTTGATTTGTAAAGGAGTTATTGTGGAACACGGGCTTCCAAACATTCTCCTTATGATATGTATGCTTTGTTGAAATTGAATTTCATTAACTTCTTGCATTATGTGCTTTGTGAGACCATGACTATGTGTTAAAAGTGTTTATATGATTTTTCCTTGCATATTAGCATGTTTATATCATGAATTTCCTAAAAGTTGTATTTTTTGAAAAATTGCACAATTCACTGTAGCATGGATCATTGTCCACTGTGAAGTTTTGCAAAAATTGACTAATTGATTCTTTGATCCGAAATTGTTGTTATATGGTTAGAACTGATGTATATGAGCATGCTAATGAATATAAAATGAGTTTTATTATTTGAAGTTAAGGAGATGATTTTTGTAGCATAATGAGTTATAGAATCCTATTCTAGTTGCTTCTTGTGTGTAATTCTCATTATTGTGTGAAATTGATGTTTTCTCTTTGATTGTGTGCTATATGGTTTGGTTATTAGTTGCTTACTGAATCCTTACTTTTGGAAGTATTCAGAGAGTGGTAAGTGTCATTCGAGGACGAATCTTGTCCAAGTGGGGAAGAATGTAAGACCCCGAAAATGACTTTGGTGAAGCTAGAGCCTAGAGTGTTTGTCATTATGGTCTAAGGTTCTTAAATAGTCTATAAAGTTTTTTTGAGGCAGTAGCTAAGAGTTTACGTGCATTGGAAGTCAAACATCAAGGGCCGACCAAGACGTTCGACGACTAAGTTGCCTAAGTGCCTCGTATATGATTCTATGTGATTATGTGTAATTCATGAGATTGTATGGTTCTGAAGTGTGTTTATATGATATTTATAGTCAGCATGTTAAGTTTCATGAAGTTTGGAGGTCAAACGCTCAAGAAAGTCCATGACGTTAGAAAGTTTTGCCTTGAAATGACCTTGTGTGTCTAAGCATGTTTCGTCGAGTTTTACATGTTTGTTTTGGATAAAACTTATGTGGTAGGTTCTAAACTCGCATACGTACATGTTTGGGTTGGAAACGTCCGGGTACGACTCCATGTAGGACCCGTAAGGGGCCCTAGAGGACGACCCCAACCTAGAGCTCAACACTGCCAGGCAGTGTCCAATCGACGACCCAAACGACGGCCAATAGACCGGGAAACGGCTCGTCGAAGGTTCTCATCGATGTAGACACTTGTCCTGAAGGTTGGGGAGTTGCAGGTTCATCCCACAAGACCCAAACGACAGGGCATGGGTGAGATTATGGACCGTCGATGGTCTCGTCGTTGGTGCACCCTGTTTTCCTGACAACTTACTGTTAAGTTGAGGGTGAACTTGTAAATTCACCCCAAGCCCCTATAAGTCTTTGGACGTTTGTTTTGAGTGTTTGTGGGTATTTTAAGTATGTATAAGTCATTAACACTCTATTAAACCCAAACACTAAGATCAAAACATATTCCCTCCTAAAGTTTCTCCAAAAACTTCCATGTGAGTTCAAGGTGAAGATGGAGCTTGAAGATGGGTCTTCAATGGAGTTTCTTCTTCAATTAGATTTGGATTATTCAAATAAGGTATGGGAGTTCTTCATCTAAGGTTTGTTATCACCTTAGAGCAAATTTGAAAGATGTTTCCAAAGGATTTCAATGAAAAGTCCAATTTCTACTCTAAATCATGTGTTCTTGAATAAAAGGTTTTCAAACGTTAAGATATGATGTTATTAATGTCAAATTGATGTTTTCCAATGAAACTCTCCATGGACCTATGATCATTCTCAATTCTCTAATTTTCACTAAAATATGGGTGAATTGACTATCTTTTGAGATTGATGATTTCATATGTAGAGTGATATGGGCTTTTGAATGATGTATAGATTACGTATGAATGATGTATAGGCTGTTTCAATTTGATTACTTGAGTAATGAATACTCTTATATCTATTAGATATGAGGCTTATTGAATTTATATGAACTTGATGCTTGTAGATTTAATTGTAGTTTCTTATGGGCTTTCTAATAATATAAGAATTGCATTCAATTGATATCTAATTGGTTTTAGATTGATAATTCTAGATTGAATTGACTTAGATTCATTGATTATTATGATTTATATTTCGAATTGATATTCATGGCCATGGGTAAGGGCCTTATGGTATTGAAATGAATGGTTTGGCTTTGGATTGAAGTGATGAGATCAAGTGGGTGGTATGCTGCCCTAATTCTTTTATTATTGTGTATAGTTAATGTAATTTAGCTTTTGGATTATATGTGATTGGTATGGTCCACTTAAGGTGGCGGTGTTATGTGAATTGATGTGGCCTTGTCGGCGTTATTTTAAATATATTGATGATCATGGCCTTGTCGGCACTACTTGAAGTAATATGTTGATTAGTGTAGTCGGTTATGTGAATTATTACTATATCTATCTATATATGAAGTAATGTGAAAGTATGTGTTCTTCTATTGATGTATTTAGGTTATCATGTTAGACTAAGGGCTATATGTTATGTGTGTATTCTTAGAGTTAATGTGTTGTTGTTCCTAACTTGGCTATAGAAGTCTATAATGATTATATTGATGATGTTAATGTAATGGATAGGTTGGCTAAATAATTTTAAGGGTCATTCCTAAGAGTCTAAATAAGATAAGATATAGGTGTTAAATGGAAGTGTGTTGTGTCTTGTTTAGGTAGACTTGTGTCCCTTACTTTATGCTTATGTGAATATGTGATGTCTTGACTTAGGAACCTAAAGGGTTTTTGTCTTGAATGAATGAATGAATATAGGTGAGACCTTGCATAATGATACGAAGGTCATTTGTGTGGAACATCTAACCAAGTGGTAAGGTTATGAATCGTGAAGTAGTTAGCCATAATGGTATCCTTCATGTAATGAGTGATGGACTTAAGGTTGATTGGCTGGAACGGTATCATATCATACCTTAGGAAAGTCGCGATGAGCTTCTTGTCTCCATAGTGAGATATGCCCTAGTGGACCTTGCTTTAATAGGGTGAATGGAATTGGGTCATGAACTAGATATGGGACCCTTTTATATGAAACTTAATGTGAATTGATCTATGAGAACTAAGGCTAGCACTGAGTGAATATTGTAAGGGAAAGTAGTTCTAGTTAAGTATGAGACTAGAATACAAAGTATGCCCTTCATATTCCTTAACCGTCTGCCTACATGGGGTGTCTATGTTCTACCATTGGCAAGTAGAACACCTCATCGGATTAGGATAGAACTACGGATTCCATGATTTGCTACCATGGTCTATGTCGGTTATTGCCTATTCTCATCATATGGGATACCCACTAGCATTAGAGAAGTTCTATGAAGTTTAGGTGGTAGTATGGGACACTAGATAAACATTGCACAATAGGCTTTGAAGATGTTAGTTAGAGTCCCTAGGTCTTCTTTAAGACCATTATGTGAATGTCCTTATGTGATGAATATCTCTTAAATGAACTTATTAATGCAATGACTTAAGGTAGGAAAGCATGTTAATTGTATAAGTTCCTTTCTTGAGTAATTAAGGGTTGTCTTGTTAAGGTGTGAAGGGGGCAAGGGAATGGTCACTTCATCTCTTATTTAGATGAGTCTTAATAAAGATTCTAGTTAGTGAATATGATTTGATTATGTAACTTAGGTAAGTCTTAAGGACTATTTAGGTAATCTTGAAGAGGTCAATCATGGAAGTTATCTTCTTGAGTTACTTGAGTAGGTCTTTGGATAACCTTTGAAAGGAGAATGTCATGTTTGATGTATACTATTGTATTAAGTAAGAATGATTCTACCCTAGGTAGTCTATAGGAACCTTTGGGTGTGTGTGATAGGGATTGTATGGGTGGTCGCTCCACACTCACTCAAGTGAACCTTGCAATTTCCTTTGGTAGGAGGATCTTATGTTTTGTATGTTGATGTATTGTAGGTGTGTATGTGTTTCATTATGAGTAATGTTAAGGATCGTTTAGGCACATCTATAGAGGGTGTATGGGAGGTCTCTCTTTGTGTGACTTAAGTGAATCTTAGGATAGATTTAGTGAGAAGACAACATGCCAAAGGATGTTAAATGTAAATCTAGGGAACTTCACTGTACAGTGAAGGGGACTTCACTGTAACATTGAAGTAGTCACTATGATGTTTTCTTAAAATGTGATAATTGCTTAAATGATTTTCTTATGTATTTCTAATCTTATAAATGATGTTCTTATGATTATATTACGATGTTTTACACCAAAATTCATGAAAATCATGTTATTAACTAAATGTCCCTTTTTCATGGTTTTTGCATGGTTTTCATACTTAGTACATCTAATGTGCTAACCCCTTCTTTACCTTTTTGACTAAAGTGTAAGAAATTAGAAGTCTTTATGTACCATGGATGACTTATAGGTTTCTAAGAGTTGAAGATGAAGTATTGGTGAGTCCTCATCGATTCTATTATAATATCCACACGTTCGATCATGTCTTAATGTTTAAGTCTTAATGTTTATGTCTTGTATGGGATTAGTCCCAAGTCTTGTATACTCTAAGTTTAGATGGTTCAAGGGATGTAAAGACTTAATGTTTTAAATGAAAGTCTTCCGCTTATATATTGTTTATGAAAAGAAAGTTTTTAATTCTTACGCATTTTTAGTATGTTATTATGCGATGAACGATACAATAGGCTTGTATGAGACTTCTGAGAGGTCGAGTAGTCGGTCGCAATCAAAGATTGCACCCTAACTTCTAGGGAGTACTTGAGGGTCATGACACAACCAAGGGTCCTTGATAAGGACCCCAACATGTAGGAGGCAATGGTGCATGGGCAGTGTGCAACCACGGAAGGCAAACAACGTCTCGTGTGTGGATCGACGGGGTGTCGATCCCAACCATCGTCCCAAACTTAGGATAAAATGGGGAGGACCTCGCCTTCACAAGACTCTGACCAAAATGACAAGTGTACAGGATGGAGGGGTAGCAAGTCATCGACTCACACATGGCCTATCGGTCGGGGTCTCGTCTATGAGGGTCAACTTTTCCTGCACATTTTGTAGTTAGTTCATTTAATTAGTCAAAGGGTTAGGTGTCTAATTAGGGGTATAAGAGAGTCTAATTAGGTTAATTAACCCCCCATATAAATACCCCAACCCTCATTAGTCTAAACACAACTCACAAAATAAACTCTCTTCCTTCTCTCTTCTTTCTCTCTCTATTGGAGGACACCATTGAAGACAAGCTAGGAGGAGGTTTTGGGGGCTCGAAAGGGAATATTCACCATCAAATCTTCATCAAACGTTGAGGTATGGGATCTATTCACCGTTGAGACCTCTTTCCTCAAAGGGTTCATTCAAAGTATTTCTAAAGCATGAGTTTTCAAGTGGGTTTCATCTAATCTCAAAATTGAAGTTATGGATTGAGTTGTTGATGATTTCTTTAGGTCATATTGAATAGATTAACATGTATTTTAATTTGATTATGCTAATTGTTGATGGTTTGGTCTAAATGGAAGAACATGATCCTCAACCCCTAACCCTAGCTTGTGATCTTGACCTATACTATATAATGTTCATTGAATTGACTTGGTTATGGGTTGAATTGCTACTAGGATGATGTTGTTATGCTAAATATGAACGAACTAGGATGATGTGTAGTCTTTGATCTATTCCTTGAGAAGTGGTCTAGGTTATGATGAATTGACTTAATCTTAAGCTTTGATCTAGCATTGAATTGTGATGTAGTGATTCTTCTAAGCCTTGTGATCATGTTGGTTATTGAATTATAATGACTTGATGACTAATTCAGTTGAACTAAGGGTTGATGGTAAGACCTTGATGATGAGTTATGAAGGAGACTTGGTAAGTCTTATGAACCTTATTCCTTACTTCAGTTGTGGTTAATTGTGATTAAGTCATAATGTTATGTTGAAGTATGTCTTGTTTAGGTTTGATAGGGTGGTATGATGTTGAATTGAAATGTGTTGCTTATGGTTGTGAGGTTGATTAAGATGTAAAGTTATAAGGGTGATGGTGATTACCAATGTGCCTTATTATGAAATAATATGTAGTGTGTAAACCTCACTTATATGAATCGTAATGAAAGGACTACACTCATACAATTCTTATTGAACTTTGATGATGATGTTTATTTAAGGGCTAGACCCTATGACTTAAACTAAGATATGATTGTTAATAAGGACTTAAGGGCATTTTAATAAGGGACTCTAGCTTAGCACCGAGTGATGTTGTAGGTGAGGGGATGACACTATCCCACATAGGGAAGGAAGGGTTCACTACGGTTCTCACGGGGTGGCTAGCTTTATGACCCAAATAGGGTGTAGAGTGAAGTTTCCAAGACGGCTCCAAGTTCCTTAACTATGTTGCCACCATAGGAATACTAGCTAGTGGATCCACCTAGATGCTATGTTTCATGTTAGGTTCTATCTTGGCCGGTAGAACACCTTCTATTGGTTTAAGGTTTTACAACACCAGATTCCGCACTTAGCTCTTGTGGTCTTTGGCGGTTAAGGAAAGTGTTCCCTAAATTAAAATGAAGTAATAAAGTATAAACTAACTAGGGTGACTTAAGAGGTTTGACTTAGCCTAGGTAGGGGTATGGGACTCTACCTATGCCTTGCACTAGTTTGCCTTGAGGGGAGCTTTAGGAAGTAGATATCATGTATTTATATACTAATGACGTAAATGATGATAGTATGTTGACTTTACATGTAAATGATATCATGTGGTGATGGTTATGCTTACGAACATGTATTTGGTCGATATTGTTAAGGTATGATGTTATGTATCATTAAGGGTCATATTATTTAAAGTTGGGCATTGTTTATGGATTCTTGTTGGGTTACTTGATTAAGTTAGTTTATGGGGCTTTGCTTAGTTATTGCATTTGTTGACTTGATAGGGATTCGTGAGTGCTTGTCTTGCTTATTATGCCATGATAAACTCTTATTCATGCTTGTGATGTTATACCTTGATGATAGTGTTGTAGCATATAATGGCTTCTCGTATGATGGTATGCATATTACTTACTTTGCATAAATGAATATGTCATTGTTGCTTGGTATGGTTGTTTGATTATACATAAGACTTTTAAAGGATCAAATGGTATGATTTAACTAAATGTCCTTTTTAGCATGATTTGACATTATATGTGCATATGGTCTCATACTTAGTACAAGTGGCGTACTAACCCCATATTCTTCCTTTTGCCAAACATTTTAGGTTCCGGTCGTTGAAGGATCATTCAAGACGACTTGAAGAAGGCTTGGATATTCTCTACCATCCAAGTTAGTAGGTCCTCACTTCCCGAGGGCGATACATATATCCAGCTTATGTTGTTGTTTAGTTCTAAAGACTTATATGTTCCTTCTATTTTCATTTGAGTAAGATTTGTATAAGACTATACGTGGCTTCTTTACATTGACGTAGGGCTATGCCCAATTTGTTATGATCGTTTTAGATGGTTATGAGATGAGACTATCTTTAAGACTATGTTCTATCTTATATATATATATGTATGTACAATAAAGTAGAAGGCTATGTAACCTTACTATACGAAGGTTCTATGTATTCTCGGTATGGATATATATATTATGTTTATGTAGAGGTCTATGTAAACCTCCAATTAGAAATAATGAAAACATTTTAAATTCTTTCGTATTTTTGACTTATGAATGCAATGATGTAAACTAAGAGGCTAGTATTAATACTCAAAGAGGATGAGGATGCCGATTACGTCTAGGGGGCAAACCCAGATGTGAAAAACTTGGTATTAGAGCCTGAGGTTGAATTATAATAGAGTCAATGTCTCTCTCAACCACATCTATGTAAGTTCGTATTCATAATTTAGAAGCGCCACACTTATGATTAGGAACCTACATGGTGCCTAGGAAACTCTCATTTTCTTGGAAATCTTATATCGTGCCATTAGAGTATACTTATGGTGTGTTTTTGCATGTAATCCTATTGTGGTGATTATAGGAGAAATGAACACTCGAAGGAATGTGACACGAAGACTTGAAGAAGAGATTGCCAATGCGGGAGCTCCTCCCCGTGGTGATCAAGTTTCTCCTCTTGAAGAAGATGTTGTTGATGACCAAGCTACGGTCAATCCTCCACCTTTGACGGATGAGAATATAATGGCTGACCTTCTCCAAATGGATCAAGACATTAATACTCAATCCCAATCCGCCACTACTCAAGACCAAGTTATGACGGCCCAAGCTGATCGGGAGGTTGTCCCCCGAGCTCATCAACAAGTCACTACCATGACATCCCGTTTAAGTGATTTCACGAGGATGAATCCTCCCACTTTCTACGGGTCTAAGGTTGAAGAAGACCCCCAAGAGTTCATTGATGAAGTCTACAAGATACTCTTTTCTATGGGGTTGTCCACTAGTGAAAACGACGATCAAGACACATATCAATTCAAGGATGTGGCTCAAACATGATATGTTCAACGGATGGACAATATGCATTTTGGGGGTGGTCCTGTGACTTGGGAGATCTTCAAGAAAGCTTTTCTCGATCGGTTCTTTCCTAGGGAGATAAGGGAGGCCAAAGTTTCATAGTTTATCAAACTTTGTCAAGGAGGTATGAGTGTGTTTGAATACTCCATGAAATTTACTCAATTGTCAAAATATGCTCCTTCTATGGTTTTCGATCCTAGAGATGAAATGAACCGCTTTGTGACAGGGGTGTCGGAGGACTTGCAAGAGGAGTGTCATTCGGCTATGCTACATGACAGCATGATCATTTCCCGTCTTATCGTTCATGCTTGGCAAGTGGAGGAGGAAAGGTCTAGGAGGAAAAGTAGAGATGCAAAAATGGCAAGATCTTATGATGGTGGTTCTTCAAAGAATAGGCTTGAGATCCCAGACAAACATATGTTCAAAAAAAGGTTCTCAAATCAAGTTCAAACTAAGTTCCCAAAGGCGCGTAATGAAAAGGGTGCAAATCCTAAGCCTATAAAGGGAAGAGGTACTACTTTACCAAATAATAAGCGAACTTATGGTGAGTGTGGAAAGAAGCATTATGGTGCTTGCTTCATTGTCATGGATAAATGCTTTAGTTATGGAAAAGTTGGGCACAAGGTTCGAGATTTCCCTAATGTGAAGGTCCAAGTCAAGAGTGGTCAAGCTCAAGCAAGTGGTTCTAGTGATGTTCCAAAGACGAACCGCTTCTGTGCTCTCTGCTCTAGGGGTGAGCAAGAGACTTCTCCCGACGTGGTAACTGGTATGTTGAAAGTCTTCTCTATTGATGTATATGCCTTACTTGATCCCGGAGCTACTTTATCATTTGTTACACTTCTAGTAGCCAAAACGTTTGACATTTTGCCCGATATTTTGCATGAACCTTCTATAGTGTCTACTCCGGTAGGTGAGTCGGTTGTTGCAAAAAGGGTGTATAGAAATTGTCCAATAATGTTGCCCAATAGATTTTCTAATGTTGATCTAGTAGAACTAGATATGCTTGATTTTGATATCATTTTCGGTATGGATTGGTTACATTCTTGTTTTGCCATGATTGATTGTAGAACAAGGGTGGTGAGATTTAATTTCCCAAATGAACCCGTTGTTGAGTGGAAGGGGGGAAGTTTTATTCCTAGGGGTCATATCATTTCTTGTCTAAATGCATGCAAAACAATCTCAAAAGGCTGTGTTTATCACATAGTAAGAGTCAAAGATTTAGACTCCAAAATTCCTTCCATTGAGTCGGTCCCCATAGTGAGTGAATTTTCAGAGATCTTTCCTAATGATCTTCCAAGTATTCCTCTCGAACGGGAAATAGATTTTGGTACCGATTTGCTATCGGATACAAATCCCGTTTCAATTCCTCCTTATCGGATGGCTCCGGCCGAATTGAAAGAGTTTAAGGCTCAACTCAAATATTTACTAGACAAAGGATTCATAAGACCTAGTATTTCTCCATGGGGTGCTCCGGTCTTGTTTGTGAAGAAAAACAATAGGTCCTTAAGAATGTGTATCGATTATCACCATTTCAATAAGGTCACTATTAAGAATAAGTATACTCTCCCTCGGATTGACTACTTGTTTGATCAACTCTAAGGGGCAAGCTACTTTTCTAAGATTGATTTGAGGTCGGGATATCACCAACTTAGGGTGAGAGGTAAGGACATACCAAAGATGGCGTTTCGGACTAGATATGGTCATTATGAGGTCCTAGTAATGTCCTTTGGTCTCGATAAGGCTCCGGCGGCATTTATGGACTTAATGAATAGGGTGTTTTGAAGTTACATAGATTCATTTGTCATTGTCTTCATTGACGACATCTTGTATATTCAAAAAATGAGAGTGATCACATGGGTCATTTGAGTGTGGTATTGCAAATCCTTAAAGAATCAATTATTTTCCAAGTATAGCAAATGTGAGTTTATGTTGAGGTCGGTAACATTTCTTGGTCACATCATCTCTAGTGAAGGAGTTGAGGTAGATCATGGAAAACAGAAGCAGTGAAAAGTTGGACTAGACCATTGACTCCAACCGACATTACGAGCTTCTTGGGTCTAGCGGATTACTATCGGAGGTTTGTGGATGGTTTTGCGTCCATTGCATCTACCTTGACTACTTTGACCTAAAAGAGTAAGAAGTTTTGAGTGGTCGGGGGCATGTGAAAATATCTTCCAAACCTTGAAAGATAGGCTTACCTCTACTCCGGTGTTGACCTTACCGGAGGGTACAAAGGGTTTTGTTGTATATTGTGAATCTCGAGTGGTTTTGGTGTGTGTGCTTATGCAACATGGGAAGGTGATAGCCTACGCTTCTAGGCAACTTAAGGTACATTAGAGAAACTATCCAACTCATGACCTTGAGTTAGCGGTCGTGGTTTTTCCTTGAAAATATGGAGGCATTACTTGTATGGTGTCCATGTCGATGTCTTCACCGACCATAAGAGCCTCCAATATGTGTTTACCCAAAGGGAGTTGAATCTCCGACAAAGAAGGTGGTTAAATTATTGAAAGATTACGACATGATTGTCTTCTACAACCCAGGCAAGGCCAATGTAGTTGCGGATGCTCTAAGTCGTACGACTATGGGTAGTGTCTCTCACATAGATGAAGCCCACAAAGACCTAGTGAAAGATGTTCATAGGTTGGCTAGGTTGGGTGTGAGGTTGGAAGATTCTCCGAATGGTGTGTTTGTAGTCCATCATCACTCTGAGTCATCTTTGGTGGTTGAGGTGAAGTCCAAACAACACCTTGATTAACCATTAATGGAGTTGAAAGAGTCGCTTCTTGGTAAGCTAAATTAATCATTCTACTTGGTGGGGGGGATGGTGTTTTTAGGTACCAAGGGAGATTGTGTGTTCCCAAGGTAGATGGGTTTAGGGACCGGATCCTTGAGGAAGACCATGGGTCACGCTACTCCATTCATCCGGGTGCCGCAAAGATGTACCATGACCTTACGGAAACTTATTGGTGGGATGGTTTAAAGAAGGACATAGCGGAGTTTGTTACTAAGTGTCTAAATTGCCAACAAGTGAAGGTGGAACATCTAAAGCCGGGTGGCTTACTACAAGAAATCCAAATTCCTACTTGGAAGTGGGAAGACATCAATATGGATTTTGTGGTAGGTTTGCCTAAGACCCAAAAACAATACGACTCCATATAGGTGGTGGTTGATAGGTTGACCAAGTCTGCTCATTTTATTCCCGTCAAGTCTACTTATTCGGTGGAAGATTATGCAAAGATCTTCATAGATGAGATTTTGTGTCGCCATGGTATTCTGTTATCCATCATATCGGATAGGGGTGCATAATTCACATCTAGGTTTTGGAGGTCATTTGAAGAAGGGATAGGTACTAAGGTGAAGTTGAGTACCGCTTTTCATCCCCAAACGGATGGCCAAGCGGAGCGTACTATTCAAACCCTTGAAGATATGCTTAGAGCATGTGTCATTGATTTCAAGGGAAGTTGGGATAAGCACTTGCCTTTTGTGGAGTTTGCTTATAATAACAGTTAACATTCATTCATTTCCATGGCTCCCTATGTATCCTTGTACGGTAGGTGGTGTAGGTCTCTTATTTGGGTGGTTTGAAGTCAGTGAGCCTTCCATTCTTGGTCCCGATTTTATTTATAAGACTTTGGACAAAGTTCATATTATAAGGAATCGGTTGCAAACGGCCTATAGTCGGAAAAATCTTATATTGATCATAGGAGAAGGGATTTTGAGTTTGAAGAAGGAGATAAAGTTTATTTAGAAATTTCACTTATGAAAGGGGTGGTTAGGTTAGGCAAGAAAGGGAAGCTAAATCCTCGTTATCTGGGTCGCTATGAAATCTTGCAAAGGGTTGGTAAGGTTGCCTATGAGTTGAGGTTGTCTAGTGAATTGGCTTCAGTTCATCCGGTTTTCCATGTTTCTATGCTAAAGAAGTGTGTTGGTGATCCCGAGTCCATTCTTCATATTGAGGGTCTTGGTGTCAAGGATAATCTCTCTTATAGGGAACTCCCGGTTCAAATTCTTGATAAGTAAGTAAAGCAATTGAGGAATAAAGAGGTGGTTTCCGTAAAAGTGATGAAAAAATCACCTAGTTGAGGGTGCAACATGGGAGGCCGAGGCCAACATGAAGTCCCGTTACCCTCATCTTTTTGATAATTAAGGTTATTTATTCTGTTTAATAATATAAATATGACTAGGAATTGAAGTTTCATGATTTTTGGTGAAGTCTTGCAAAAGTGTGCATTTTTTGGGTTGCATTACAGTGAGTTACAATGAGTTGGTGCCTAAAACTTGAAATTTTTTCCTTTTGGTTTGTTTGAGTTATCTTATACATTTTGACATGGTGAGTCTTAGTGAAAATTTATGTGACATGTTAATAATTTGAACTTTATGCTAATTGACTCTTGTAATGTATGTTGAGCTCATGTGTGTTTTGAGAAGGAAAATGCCTCATGATGTAATGTTTGAGCCTTATGGGTGGTAAGTGAAGTTTTGAAATTTTCTGGTTGAAATGATATGACTTATGTTGCTTTGATATTTTTGATTGGTTGGGTTGCTAGTCTTGAGTGTATTCCTCCCTTCAAAAGAATTTTACTCTCACTCGGGGACGAATGTTCCTAAGGAGGGGATAATGTAACATTTCAAAAATCCAAGACGTGCCGTAGAGATTAACATAGGTGCCATGAGGTATAGAAACAGTTTTTAATTCCATTTTGATTAATATAGGTCATTTAGGAAGTTTAGAAACCAAAACGTCAAAGAACGTCCATGACGTCCGGAAGTTGGTACAAAGAGGTACTAGCGTGCCTTAGCCTATTTGACTAGCTTTTAGGAGTTGTAAATGTATGAAATTTGGTAGAAGGGTGTATAACATATGTTAAAGTCGATTCATGTTCGAAACGTCCGGGTACGACTCCCCAAGGACCAACCAAGGGTCCTTGAAGAGGACCCTCACACGTAGGAAAAAACACTTCCTGGGCAATATGCATCCACGGAAGGCAAACGACGGCTCGTGTGTGGATCGATGGGGTGTCGATGCCAAACGTAGTCCCACACTTAGCCAAAATGGGGAATACCTCTCATGCACAAGTCTTTGGCCAAAATGACGAGTGTGCAGGATGGAGGGGTGGCAAGTCGTAGACTCACAAACGGCCCGTCGACAGGGGTCTCGTCTCTGAGGGTCAAATTTCCCTTCACATTTTGTAGTTAGTTCATTTAATTAGTTTAAGGGTTAGGTGGCTAATTAAGGGTTTATGGGAGTCTAATTAGGTTAATTAACCCCCATATAAACACCCCAACCCTCATTATTCTAAACACAACTCACAAAATAAACTCTCTTCCTTCTCTCTTCTTTCTCTCTCTATTGGAGGACACCATTGAAGACAAGCTAGGGGGAGATTTTAGGGGCTGGAAAGGGATGATTTCACCATAAAATCTTCATCAAACGTTGAGTTATGGGATCTATTCACCTTTGAGACCTCTTTCCTCAAAGGGTTCATTCAAAATATTTCCAAAACTTGAGTTTTCAAGTGGGTTTCATCTAATCTCGAAATTGAAGTTATGAATTTAGTTTTTGATGATTTCATTAGTTTATATTGAATATATTAACATATATTTAAAATTGATTATGATAATTGTTGATGTTTTGGTCTAAATTGAAGAACATGATCCTCAACCCCTAACCCTAGCTTGTGATCTTGACTTGTATTGTATAATGTTCATTGAATTGACTTGGTTATGGGTTGAATTGCTACTAGGATGATGTTGTTATTATAATTATGAATGAATTAGGATGATGTGTAGTCTTTCATGCTAGTCCTTGAGAAGTGGTCTAGGATATGATGAATTGACTTAATCGTAATCTTTGATCTAGCATTGAATTTTGATGTAGTGATTCTTCTAAGCCTTGTGATCATGTTGGTTATTGAATTATGATGACTTGATGACCTAATTGATTTGAACTAAAGGTTTATGGTAAGACCTTGATGATGAGTTATGAAGGAGACTTGGTAAGTCTTATGAACCTTATTCCTTATTTCAATTGTGGTTAATTGTGATTAAGTCATGATGTTATGTTAAAGTATGCCTTGCTTATGTTTGATAGGGTGGTATGATGTTGAATTGAAATGTCTTGATTATGGTTGTGAGGTTGATTAATATGTAAAGTTATAAGGGTGATGGTGATTACGAATGTGCCTTATTATGAAAGAATATGTAGTGGGTTAACCTTACTTATATGAATTGTAATGAAAGGCCTACACTCATAAATTTCTTATTGAGCTTTGATGATGATGTTTATACAAGGGATAGACCCTATGACCTACACTAAGCAATGATAGTTAATAAAGACTTAAGGACATTTCAATAAGTGACTCTAGCTAGATAGTTAATAAATACTTAAGGACATTTTAATAAAGGACTCTATCTTAGCACCGAGTGATCTTGTAGGTGAGGGGGTGACACTTTCCGACATAGGGAAGGAAGGGTTCACTACGGTCTTCATGGGGTGGTTAGCCTCATGACCCAAATAGGACGTAGAGTGATATTTCCAAGACGGCCCCAAGTTCCTTAACTATGTTTCCACTATAGGAATACTAGTTAGTGGATCCACCTAGATGCTATGTTTCATGTAAGGTTCTATCTTGGCCGGTAGACCACGTTCCATCGGTGTAAGGTTTTACAACACCGCATTCCACACTTATTTTTGGTGGTCTATGTCGGTTAAGGCAAGTGTTCCCTAAACTAAAATGAAGTAATAAAATATAAACTATATATGGTGACTTAAGAGGTTTTACTTAGCCTAGGTAGGGGTAGGGGTATGGGACTCTACCTATGCCTTGCACTAGTTTGCCTTGAGGGGAGCTTTAGGAAGTTGATATTATGTATGTATATACTAATGATGTAAATGATGATAGTATGTTGACTTTACAAGTAAATGATATCATGTGGTGATGGTTATGATTATGAACATGTATTTGGTCTATATTGTTAAGGTATGATGTTATGTATCATTAAGGGTCATATTATGTAAAGTTGGGCATTGGTTATGGATTCTTGTTGGTTTACTTGAATAAGTAAGATTATTGGCTTTGCTTAGTTATTGCACTTGTTGACTTGATAGGGATTCGTGAGTGCTTGTCTTGCTTATTATGCCTTGATAAACTCTTATTCATGCTTGTGATGTTATTCCTTGATGATAAGGTTGTAGTAGATAATAGGTTCTGGTATGATGGTATGCATATTACTTACTGTGCCTAAATGAATATGTCATTGTTGCTTGGTATGGCTTGTTTTATTATGCATAAGACTTTCAAAGGATAAAATGACATGATTTAAAATAATGTCCTTTTAGCATGATTTGACATTATATGTACGTATGGTCTCATACTTAGTACAATTGGCGTACTAACCCCATTTTCTTCCTTTTCCCAAACATTTTACGTTCCAGTCATTGAAGGCTCATTCGAGACGACTTGAAGAAGGCATGGATATTATCTACCATCCAAGTGGGTAGGTCCTCACTTCCCGAGGGCGATACCTATATCGAGCTTATGTTGTTGTTTAGTTCTAAAGACTTATATCTTCCTTCTATTTTCATTTGAGTACGATTTGTATAATCCTATACGTGGCTTCTTTACATTGATGTAGGGCTATGCCCAATTTGTTATGATCGTTTTAGATGGTTATGAGATGAGACTATCTTTAAGACTATGTTCTATCTTATATATATATATATGTATGTGCAATAAAAGTAGAAGGCTATGTAACCTTCCTATACAAAGGGTCTATGTATACTCGATACATATATATATTATGTGTATGTAGAGGTGTATGTAAACCTCCAATTAGAAATAATGAAGAAGTTTTAAATTGTTCCGTATTTTTGACTTACGAATGCAATGATGTAAACTAAGAGGCTAGTCTTAGTCCTCAAAGAGGATGACGACACTAGTTACTTCTAGGGGGTAAAACCGGATGTGACAAGTAAAGTTTGTATATAAGCATAACGATTAAAGTTCATTGTAATGCCTTAATAGTCTTGACTTAAATGTGTCTATGATGTATTATACTTCTATGATGGTATGTGATACTTATGTAGGATGTATGTATGATTCCTTGTGGCCTTAAGGTGATGCATTGCACCAAGTATCACTAGAGGATTACTTGGGAGGTTAAGATGTTAAGAAAGGAATCTTACTGTAAATAGAAAAGAGTTCACTGTAAAGAAGGAAAGTGCTTACTGTAATTTGACTCTAAAATGTCTTAAATGCAAAGTATGATTTTATATGATTGATTACCATTTAATATGCCTATATGAAGTATGTGAATTGTATAAATTCTATTGTATCAAAGTTTTATGAAGATTTCAGAAAAAGGGTATGATGCATGGTTTGAAGTAAAATGTCCCTTTTAAATGCATGTTTTTGCATGGTTGCCATACTTAGTGCATTCTTGTACTAACTTCATTATTCTATACCTTTATACACAAGGTGTAGGTTATGGATGCTTGAAAGATGTCATTAAACGATGAGGAGCTTTATATGTGATTCCCAAGCTCAAAGAAAGGAATCCTTAAGTCCAAGGATTTCCTAACTTATGGTTTCCTGTAAAGTCTCTTAATATTGTATTTATGATTTATGTTATAAGGGTCGTGTCCCTAAAGTATTCTAATGATGTTGAGTCTAGAATGACAAAAAAAGACTAGAGTCTTTAACTATGTATTATGATATTTCTTATATAAATGAAGTGATGTTTCTCGCATATGATGTGATATGAAAAGTTTTAAATTTTCCGCTAAATTTACCTATGACAATGCGATAGATGATAACTATGCGCTTGTATAAGACCTCCGAGAGGTAATGTACACCATGTTACTTCTAGGGGGTGCTCCCCGGATGTGACAAACGTGGTATCAGAGCATGAGGTTTATAAAATTAGTTTTACGTTCCAAAGGTCACATATTTCCACGTCTAGTAGAGTCTCGCTCATTGTTGGTGAGTCGCGACACATCTATGGGCGAGAGGCTTTAGGACGATAGAGTTTATCTTCTTCATCATTCTTATGTCGTGCCATCGAACTTAACTCTATAAGATCTCTCTCTTATGTTTTCTTGTCTGGTGTTCTTTTAGATGTGATTTCTTGGATGAGATGGTATCTCTATACTTGAGGTAGAAAAGGTGAGTTTTGATGTTTATCTTGGTTTTATGGTTTCATGAGTATGTGTGAAGGTGAATTTTGGAATGTTATGTTGATATGATGCCCTTTGTGTCTATATATGAGATCTATGCGAAATGGCATGTTATGTTGAGAAATGTATGTCATGATATGAATAAAGCATGTTAGAAGTTGTTGTAGCTTAATTCAGTTTCCTTTTGGAATAATGAGTGTCCTTATGATTATGCATGATGATAGTCTTATAATATGGTTTAGACTTGAATTACTTTAGGAATGTGTTAAATGGTAAAGATGCATATGCATATATATGTATATTTAATAGTTTAATTTTGCCTTATAGGTGTGTAATGGTTCAAATATTGCCCTTTTGTATATGTGTGGTCCTTCAAAGTTGCCTTTTATGAATTGGAGTCCTTTGTATAGACTTGATCCTAGAATTAAGGGTAGCATGATTATCTTTGTATGGTGATCATGTGGTTGTCACATCCCAAAACCACACCCTAGAAGTTAGGGTGCAATCTTGGATTGCGATCGGCGTATTCGACCTCTCGGAGGTCTCATACAAGCCTCTCATATCATTCATCGCATATAGATAATGAAAAGTAGTGCGGAATTAAAACTTTTCATAAAAATAATATAGAAGTCTTAAACTCTTTCATATATGTAGAAATAGGAAAACACTAAGTCTCGATTCATCATCTTAAGACACGATAATACTTGGAACACGGACCATATGAATTCAAAATATACTACTATATAGTCTATTACAAAACTTCATTAAGGAAACATAAAATGACACATATGCCCTCTAGTCAAGTGAGGACATACTTCAACTCTTCTTGAACGATATCCTTGTCCAAGTCTTCTTCCCAAATCTCTTCACCTACCAAAAACCATAGATAGAAAATAAAGCATGAAATTAGTACAACCACATGTACTAAGTATGGCATTATGCATAAAAATCATGAAAACAGACTTTATTTGAAATATGCATCTTTTTCTTTAAAACAAATTCATCATAAGAATAACATTTAGCAACTTACAATCACATAAGAAAACATTAAACGAATTATCACAATTTAAGACTCACATTACAGTGAAGTCCCTTCACTGTTAGAGTGAAGTTAGGTCCTCTCTTTTGAACACCTTTTAGCATGTAGTCTTCTCACCAAAGCCATCCTAATATTCACTTAAGTCACACAAAGAGAGACCACCCATACACCCTCTCTAGATGTGCCTAAACAATCCTCAAGATTACCCATAATGAGACACATACAGACATACAATACGCAACATACATAACATATAAAATATCACAATCTCCCCTACCAAAGCTATCAAAAGTCTTACTCAAGTACTCCTAGAAGAGAACGCCCATACATTCACTTCAACGCTACCTAAATAATCCTTAAGACTTCCTAGGTTTAGATCATGTCAAATATATCAAGCAACTTACCTAACTAGTGTCATTCTCAAGACTTCCAAAGATATGACATGAAGAGATCATCCTTTATGCCCTCTCACACTTTAACTAAGGGATCCTTAAGTCACTTTAGATTTGGTACTTATTCATTTACATTCTCATTATGATTAAGTCATTAGTTCATTTATAATACATACATCACATAAAGGACATTCAAATAATGGTCTTGGACAAGACCTAGGGACTCTCATTAACATCTTCTAAGACTATGGTGCAATGTCGAAGTAGCGTCCCATACCACCACCTAAACTTCATAGAACTTCTCTACTGCTAATAGGTATCCCATATGATGAAAATAGGTGATAACTGACATAGACCATGGTAGCAAAGCATGGAATCACAAGTTCTATCCTACTTCGATGAGGTGTTCTACTTGCCAATGGTAGAATATAAAGATCCCATGTAGGCACATGGTTAAGGTTCATACAAATGGGTCCCATATCATGTTCTAGCCTTAGTTCTCATAGATCAATTTACATTAAGGTTCATACAAATGGGTCCCATATCATGTTCATGACCTAATTACATTAACCCTACCAAAGCAAGGTTCTTTAGGGCTATCTCACTATGGCGACAAGAAGCTCATCTCTACTTTCCTAGGTATGATATGATGCCGTTCCAGCCAATCAACTTTAAGTCCATCACTCATTACATGAAGGATACAATTACGGCTAACTACTTCACGATTCATAACCTTACCACTTGGTTCATGGTTCCCCATAAATGACCCTTTTATCATCATTCAAAGTCTCACCTATATTCATTTATTCAAGACTAAGACCCTTTAGGTTCTTAAGTCAAGACATCACATATTCACATAACAATCAAGTAAGGGACACAAGTCTACCTAAACAAGACACAACATACTTCCATTTAGCACATATAGACTATCTTTTTTTAGACAATTAGGAATGACCCTTAACCTTATTAAGTCAACCTATTCATTACCTTAAAATTATCAACTTAACCATTTTAGACTCATTTAACCAATTTAGGAACAACCATGTATCAACTCGAAGACTACACACTCAATACATAGCCGTAACATAACATAATTACCTAGGTAGTATCAATAGTCTAACACATACTTTCACATATAGGTAGATATGATCATATATCATCAAATCAACTACACAAATAGTCATATAAGTTCAGTAGTGCCAACAAGGCCATGATCATCAATGTACTAAAAATAACGCCGATAAGGCCACATCGATGACATAGCACCGCCACCAAAGGTGGACCAAACCAATCATAACATAATTAAAGTATAATTAACATTGAATAAGAAGAAATAGGGCAGCGTACCACCACTTCATCATCAACACTTCAAGCCAATACCAAATCACCCAATTCAACATCATCATGCCCTTACCCATGGCCATGAACACCAATTCAATACAAAATTATTGAAATCAATCAAATCTAAAACAATTCAATATAGATTGAACAATCTAAGATAAATTCTACAACAATTGAATACAATTCTTACATCAATAGAAAGCCCATAAGAAACTACACATGAATTCATGAACATTAAGCCAATATGAAGTAACACATAATTTAGTTAAAATCTTAGGTTCATCAATTTCATGGATTCATAGGTAATTTAGGTTAATATCATCAATAAAACATCAATCTAATCCATAATAGATGTTTGAAAACCATTAATGCAAGAACCCATGGTAGAATCATGAAAAGGTCAATTCATCTTTTAAAACTTTGAAAACATCATTGAAAGTTGGGATCCTTGATGAAACGAGTTTCAAGAATCAAAATTCATACCTCAATGAAGCTAATTCTTCACTTTGATGAAGAATCTCCACTCAAAACGTCACACCAACCTCTTCCTTGATTTTGGACTTCAATGGAGTCTTGGGGAATTTCGAAGGTATTTTGGGGTTTTGATTTTGAAGAATGAAATCTTCTAAGTGTTAAAGTCATATAAACACTTGTAAAATACCCAAATAACCCTTAGGGAACTGCCAAATCTTACATTTAGAAGTGGGGTGAAATTACAATTTCACCCCTAGACTTAATTGTGACAGCACGCAGGGACAATTGGCACCATCGACAGGACAGTCGACGGACCGTAGGTCCACCAACGGACCGTCCTGTCCCTCTGTCGATTGGGTCAGAGGCTGGAGGTTGTTACTTAACCTTCCCCAGACTAAGTACCAACCTATGGGACCACCGACGGACAGTCCCTTGACATACGGATCGTCCTTTGGTCCGTGGTCTTGGGACAAGGTCTCACATTGACGGACAGCCCATCGACGGGACTTAGGTCCCCTTACGGAATGGGATGTCTTATGTAGATGGGTTTAGAGGCTTGGGACAGGTATATTAGCCACCTAGTCTAGGTATCTACCCACGCCCCTCACCCACGGACCGTCGACCAGCCTACAGGCCGTCCATTGGCTTCCGTAGGTGAGGCTGCCTTGGGCAGTCTTGGCCTCCGACATGGGTCCTTCCTCAAGGACCCTTGGTTGGTCCTTGGGGATGTTCGCCTGGACTTTTACAATTCAAAAATGTTCGTATACGAGTTTAGGACACCTTTTATGAATTTCACTTGATGCAAACGCTTAAAACTCGACGAAACATACCTAGACACACAAGGTCATTTCTAGGCACAACCTTTGAACGTCATGGACGTTCTTGAGCGTTTGACCTTCAAACTTCACGAAACATGACATAATGACTATAAACAACATATAAACACATTTAAGAACAACATAAACTCATGCATTATACAAAATCACATAGAACTACATACGAGGCATTTAGGTGACTTAGTCGTCGAACATCTTGGTTGACCCTTGACATTTTACTTCAAATACACCTAATACTTTAGCTACTGCCTCAACACAACATTATTGACACTTTAATGACCTTAGACCACCATTACCAATATGTTAGGATCTATATAGCTTAAGTTATTTTTGGGGACTTACATTCTCCCCCACTTGGACAACATTCATCCTCGAATGACACTTGCCACTCCCCGAAAACTTCCAAGAGTAGAGAACCAACTTAACAACACATAACAAAACCATATAACTCACAATCAAGGAGAAAAACATCAATTTCACAAAATCAAGAGATTCACAACACAACAAGAACTAGAATTAAATTCTCTAACTCATTATGCTACAAAACTCACATGCTTCATTCCAAATAGCAAAAACTCATTTTATATTCATTAATACACTCATACACATCAGTTCTAACCACCTAACAACAATTTTAAACCAATGAATCAATTAGTCACTTTTTCAAAAAAATTACAGGGAACAGTGAATCAGTGAAGAGTGATTTTTGGGAAATTTTTAAAAAAAGCAATCCTAGGCAATTCATGATATAGACATGCTAATATGCAAGATAACATCATATAAACACCTTTTTCAACATGCTCATAACTCAATAAAACACACAATGCAAAGAAGTTAATGAAATTCAATTTCAACCAAACTCCTAAACATCATGCACATGCAACACTTCTAGCACAATTCTATTGATACTCCCCCACTTAGAAGGAACTCATACTATAATAAGAGAAACAAGGACTTACCAATATCATCATAACTCTCATCCGGCTTCTCACCTCTAGTCCGGAGTGCATAGAAACGTCTCTTAGTTGGAGCATCTTCCTTTGGAACACTAGGCTCAACCTTCTTACCTTCCTTCCTAAAAGCAATGTTTGGACAATCTCTCACCTTGTGCCCATATTTTACACATCCAAAGAAACTACCGGTACCCAATAGACACTCACCATAATGTTTCTTACCAGAAGTGCCACATGTAGGTTTGCCATTGCTAGAACCACCTCCGCCTTCTCCCTAGATGTAACCCCCATAGCACTCAAAACATTGTACACACCATCAAGGAATTCTTGGGGATCTTCATTCACCTTAGAGCCAAGAAATATTGGAGGATTCAACCTCACAAAGACTCTCAACCTAGATGACATAGTGCTCTCCATAGCATTAACCCTAGGCACCATGTTCAAGTTAGCTTGAGCCGTTACGGCTCGGGCTAAAGCAAGCAAAGCCTCTCCAATCACCCTATTAGACAACTCCTGTACCTCGTCACCTCCTCCCACATTAGGTGCATGTTCACCTTGAGGAGACAATTGAGCACCTTGAGCACCTTGGACACCTTGCCCATCTTGAAGCACTTGCTCAACTTGCTCAACTTGAGGACGAGCTTCCTCATTAACCCTTCCCTCTTCCATCCTTCTAGCGGCCATCCTTCTAGTATTCATCTCCTAGAAACACAAAGAAACACATTAAGAAGGATACTCATAACATAACTCTACCGCACGACATAGGAGTAGAAATGAAAGGAAACACTATCGTCATATAGCCTCTCGCCCATAGATGTGTCTCCACTCACACCGCTGGTCGAGACTCTACTAGACGTGACTTTTCGAGACTTTTTGATACCTAAGACTACTTTCATTAACCTATGCTCTGATACCAAGATTGTCACATCCCGAAACCATACCCTAGAAGTTAGGGTGCAATCTTGGATTGCGACCGGCGTATTCGACCTCTCGGAGGTCTCATAAAAGTCTCCATATCATTCATCGCATATACATAATGAAAAGTAGTGCGGAATTAAAACTTTTCATAAAAACAATATAGAAGTCTTAAACTCTTTCATATATATAGAAAGAGGAAAACACTAAGTCTCGATTCATCATCTTAAGACACGACAATACTTGGAACACGGACCATATGAATTCAAAATATACTACTATAGAGTCTATTATAAAACTTCATTAAGGAAACATAAAATGACATATATGGCCTCTAGTCAAGTGAGGACATACTTCATCTCTTCTTGAACGGTCTCCTTGCCAAAGTCTTCTTCCCAAAGCTCTTCACCTACCAAGAACCATAGATAGAAAATAAAGAATGGAATTTGTATAACCACATGTACTAAGTATGACATTATGCATAGAAATCATGTAACGGACTTTATTGGAAATATGCATCTTTTTCTTTAAAACATAATAAATTCATCATAAGAATAACATTTAGCACCTTAGAATCACATAAGAAAACATTAAACGAATTATCACAATTTAAGACTCACATTACAGTGAGTTCACTTCACTGTACAGTGAAGTCCCTTTACTGTTACAGTGAAGTGTAAGTCCTCTCTTTTGAACACCTTCTAGCATGTAGTCTTGTCACCAAAGTCATCCTAAGATTCACTTAAGTCACACAAAGAGAGACCGCCCATACACCCTCTCTAGATGTACCTAAACGATCCTCAAGATTACTCATAATGAGACACATACACACATACAATACCCATCATACATAACATATAAAATATCACAATCTACCCTACCAAGGCTATTAAAAGACTTACTCAAGTACACCTAGAAGAGAACGCCCATACATTCACTTCAAGGCTACCAAAATGATCCTTAAGACTTCCTAAGTTTAGATCATGTCAAATATATCAAGCAACTTACATAACTATAGTCATTGTCAAGACTTCCAAAGATATGACATGAAGAGATCATCCTTTATTCCCTCTCACACTTTAACGAAGGAATCCTTAAGTCACTTTAGATTAGGTACTTATTCATTTACATGCTCATTATCATTAAGTCATTATTTCATTTAGAATACATATATCACATAAAGTACATTCAAATAATGGTCTTGGAAAAGACCTAGAGACTCTCAGTAACATCTTCTAAGACTATGGTGCAATGTCGAAGAAGCGTCCCATACCACCACCTAAACTTCATAGAACTTCTCTACTGCTAATAGGTATCCCATATGATGAAAATAGGTGATAACTAACATAGACCATGGTAGCAAAGCATGGAATCACAAGTTCTATCCTACTTCAATGAGGTGTTCTACTTGCCAATGGTAGAACATAAAGATCCCATGTAGGAATATGGTTAAGGAATATGAAGGGCATGCTTCGTATCCTAGTCTCATACATAACTAGAACTACTTCCCTTAACCATACTCACTCGGTGCTAGCCTTAGTTCTCATAAATCAATTTACATTAAGGTTCATACAAATGGGTCCCATATCATGTTCATGACCCAATTACATTTACCCTACCAAAGCAAGGTCCACTAGGGATATCTCACAATGGCGACAAGAAGCTCATCGCGCCTTTTCTAAGGTATTATATGATTCTGTTCCAGACAATCAACCTTAAGTCCATCACTCATTACATGAAGGATACCATTACGGCTAACTACTTCACGATTCATAACCTTACCACTTGGTTCAAGGTTCCACATAAATGACCCTTTTATCATCATTCAAGGTCTCACCTATATTCATTTATTCAAGAATAAGACCCTTTAGGTTCCTAAGTCAAGACATCACATATTCACATAAGATTCAAGTAAGGGACACAAGTCTACCTAAACAACACACAACATAATTCCATTTAGCACATCTAGACTATCTTTCTTTAGTCAATTAGGAATGAACCTTAACCTTATTAAGTCAACTTCTTCATTACCTTAACATTATCAACTTAACCATTTTAGACTCATCTAACCAATTTAGGAACAACCATGTATCAACTCTAAAACTACACACTCAATACATTGCCATAACATAACATGATTACCTAGGTAGTATCAATAGTCTAACACATACTTTCACATATAGGTAGATATGATCATATATCATCAAATCAACTACACAAATAGCCATATAAGTTTAAGTAGTGACGACAAGGCCATGATCATCAATGTACTAAAAATAACGCCGACAAGGCCACATCAATTCACATAGCACCGCCACCAAAAGTGGACCAAACGAATAATAACATAATTGAAGTATAATTAACATTGAATAAGAATGAATAGGGCAGCGTACAACCACTTCATCATCAACACTTCAAGCCAATACCAAATCACCCAATTCAACATCATAAGGCCCTTACCCTGGCCATGAACACCAATTCAATACACAATTATAGAAATCAATGAAATCTAAACCAATTCAATATAGATTCAACAATCTAAGATCATCAATAGAAAGCCCATAAGAAACTACACATGAATTCATCAACATTAAGCCAATATCAAGTAACCCATAATTTAGTCAAAATCTTAGGTTCATCAATTTCATGGGTTCATAGGCAATTTAGGTTAATATCATCAATACAACATCAATCTAATCCATAATAGACGTTTGAAAACCATTAATGCAAGAGCCCATGGTAGAAACATGAAAAGGTCAATTCATCTTTTGAAAACTTTAAAAACAACTTTGAAAGTTGGGCTCCTTGATAAAACGAGTTTCAAGGAGCGAAATACATATCTCAATGAAGTTAATTCTTCACTTTGATGAAGAAACTCCACTCAAAACGTCACACCAAGGTCTTCCTTGATTTTGGACTTCAATGGAGTCTTGGAGAATTTCTAAGGTATTTTGGGGTTTTGATTTTGAAGAATGAAATCTTCTAAGTGTTAAAGCCTTATAAACACTTGTAAAATACCCAAATAACCCTTAGGTAACCACCAAACCTTCCATTTAGAGGTGGGGTGAAATTACAATTTCACCCCTAGACTTAACTGTGACTGCACACAAGGACAATTGGCACCATCGATGGGACAGTCGACGGACCGTAGGTCCACCAACGGACTGTCCTGTCCCTCCATCGATTGGGTAGAGGCTGGAGGTGGTTCCTCAACCTTTTCCAGACTAAGTAACAACCTACGGGACCACCGACGGACCGTCCCTTGACCTACGGACCGTCCTTTGGTCCGTTGTCTTGGGACAAGGTCTCACATCGACGGACAGCCCATCGACGGGACGTAGGTCCGCTTACGGGACGTTCTTTCCTACCTCGATGGGTTCAGAGGCTTGGGACAGGTAAATTAGCCACCAAGGATAAGTACCTACCCATTCCCATCACCACGGACCGTCGACCAGCCTACAGGCCATCGATTGTCTTCTGTAGGTGAGGCTGCCTTGGACAGTCTTGGCCTACGACATGGGTCCTTCCTCAAGGACCCTTGGTTAGTAATTGGAGATGTTCGCATGGACGTTTCGAATTCAAATATATTTGTATACGAATTTAGGACACCTCACATGAATTTCACTCAAACGAACACGTAAAAATCGATGAAACATACCTAGACACACAAGATCATTTCTAGGCACAACCTTTGAACGTCTTGGACGTTCTTAAGCGTTTGACCTCCAAACTTCACAAAACTTGACATACTGACTATACAAAACATATAAACACATTTAAGAACAACATAAACTCATGCATTACACAAAATCACATAGAACAACATACGAGGCATTTAGTTGACTTCGTTATCGAACGCCTTGGTTGACCCTTGACGTTTGACTTCCAATATACCTAATACTTTATCTACTGCCTCAACACAGGATTATAGACACTTTAAGGACCTTAGCCTACCATTACCAATATGTTAGGCTCTAGATAACCAATGTTATTTTCGGGGTCTTACAGTGGTTTTGATTGTCGGAGAAGTTACCTTTCTGTAATGTAGAAAGAAAAGAAAGAGTCCTTCTGGCTAAGTCTCCTCTGTTTCCCCTAATGTTGTTTGACCTTTGTGTCTATAGTATTGTTGAAAACCTTATGTGGTTGGGTAGTATGACCTAACTTGATGATGGGAGATAATTTGCCTAGAAGATAAGGCTTACAATGCCCTTTCGTGTTCCTATGTGAGTCACTGTAAGTTCTTCTAAAATGGTTATCACTTTTAAGTGATGGAAATGGAGGTTGATGAGTTAAGATCCTCTTGAGGTTGGGTCAAGTTTCCCTTAAATGTGTTTATCCTAAGTGGGGGATGGTTATGTGAGTAGTAAGGTTGTAGATATTTCTACCTTATCCTTTTATTCTTACTTGAGCTTGAAACTAATGAATTCTTAATAAGCTTGTTTATGATAGGAGTCTTGCATAAAGTATGAATTGCATGTTCTCCATATGTTATGTATGTTTTGATTTACCCTATGTTAAGAATGTTTTGAAGATTCTAAAGTACTTGAAAAAGGATTTTTGATCAAATTATGGTTTTCTCATGTTGATTGGGCGTCTTGATATGCTAGTTGTATATTTAACTTTATGAGATAAGGTAAGAAGCATGTTTGAAGTCACTCTTAGTGTGTTATATTTATCCTTATAATGAGAAATTGAGCCTCTTTAAAATGAAAAATGTTGAGTCTCTTGAAAAGCATGTGACTTTTATGGTTTGGAAAGCATGATTGTAGGTTCACTTTTGCAAAGTGAAGTCATGTTTAGCCATTGTCATTGTGTGTGCCTATAAATTGTGAGACTTTTCCCAAATAGATGCAGGTTTATGAAAGCTAGTGTTAGGCTAGAAATTGTGAAATGACTACCTATTGTTATGATGTGTTTGGTGTGACTTACCATTATGACTTCACTAGGAAGAATGTTTGAGCATGTTATGGTTAAAAGTTGAGAAATTTTCATTTTATAGTAAAGTTGACTTGTTGTGCCTTGCTTGGGAAAGGACTCATGAGACATGTAAGTGTGTTGACGGAAAGGAAATTCCTCCATGGATACAACTAAGCATGGTATGTTTGAGTATGAAGTTCATGGCACTAGGTCTAATTCAATAAATATCCTTGTTGGTTCAATTGACTCAAGTCTATGTGCAGTGATGTATGAGTGCCTATTTGCTTCTTGAGTGTTGTTGTTACATCCTCAAAATGAGCTAGGTTGAATTAGAGCCTAACATGTTTGTTACGAGTTTATTAAGTCCTTAAATGACTAATTATAGTGTTAAAAGGCAGTGTGTTAAGTTTGGAGGAGTTTGGAGGTCAAACGTCAAAGAACATCCAAGACGTTCAAAAGTTTTGCCTTGAAACGTTCTTGTATGTCTTAATGTGTTTCGGCATGTTTTTTTTTTTTGGAGTTCAAACAGATATGAGTGGTGTCTAACATATATAAGAGAGTATTATAGGTGGAAACTTCTGGTCAAAACTCATCAATGACCAACCAACATTCCAGAAAATGTACTTGTCTAGTGAATAGTCTATTAGAGTTAAAGAATATGTATTAGGGTGCAGAGGCATCCCAATGCCCAATATTGAGTAATATTGGGAATACTAGATAATATTGGTTTAAGGGTGTTAGCCAAATTTTATGTATTAACAATAATTCAAACTACAATCCAAGCTTGTTTAGGAATTGTAACTGCAATGAAGACCCTAAGCTAAAATAACTATATTCTTCACCATAGACACATTATGTATTAGGCATCCAAGTGTCAAGCCTAAGTACCATAGCACATGATCATTTCAAATAATCATGTAGATTAAGCAGTGCCCAAGGACATAGTGAGGATTCTTGGACAAGAAGTGAACTTTCAAGAATGCAAGGTTAGGAAAGTGCAAGGCAACACTTGTGCAAGCACATGTGCTATCGGCCAAGGGACCAAGCGACCAAGCCCAACATAATTCGGTTAGGGCGCTTAGAAGGCAGGCGCACGTCGGATCCAGCCACGTGGGCCCAAGCTTCCTAACCAGTACTAGGATCTAACTAACTTAACTAACTACATAATTAACCTAGGACTAACTAAAATAAACTAACTAGTGTGCCCGAAATCCTAAGACCTAACCAGGTGACACTAGCCGAATATCTAACTAAAGAAACATCCTAGTACCTAACTTAGGATGGTCCAAAAGGGTTGGTTATGGTCCTAGTGACTTAGGGGTACGTTAGAAATTACCCTAGGTCACTTGATTAATTAAATTAGCAACTTAATTAATTAATATAAATCCATGGTCAAAGCCGAGAGCCTTAGCAATTTTTAGATTTTGGCTAAGTCAAATGCTCTCCTATTTTTAGTCAATTTAGGAGGGGCATTTTGGTAATTAGCTAATTGATTATTTAATTAGTTAATTAGCTTAAGTTGAATTAGTCAATATTCAGTTCCTAAGACTTAGACTTACGTTGAAACTCACGACTAAAAATAGTAAACAAGCGAAATAAAAACAGAAAATACTCCTAGACTCCTTAGGCGATTTTAAGGCAAATTCTTCAAGGTTTTCGTGCAAAGCACAAGGTGATCTTCGTTGCTTAAATTCTACAGTAAGGTATGAGTTTTATCTCTTGGATTCCTTTCCCCAGGAGGATTTTCAAATGTTTTGAATTCAGAAATCCAAAACTAGTGTTGTTCCGAATGAATCGCATATTCATCTCCCTAGTTCTCCCTATTTCCGATTCTAGTAGTATGTATATTCAAATCTCGAGCATGTTGTTGGTATGTGGTGCTAACTGATCATTATGTGTAGGTTTCAGTTATTTATAATGTCGTATGATATCTAATGGTTAGATCCGTATGATTAGGGTATTATTTACATGAGATAATAAATGTTGTAATGCCTACATGTGTTCGAGAAGATGAAATTGTAATAAGTTGTTCATTGAATTGTTATTATAGGCTAATCAAAGGTTAAAAGATGACTTGTTAACATGATGAGATTACTATAGTATATGCATGAAGTTAAATTACTTAACTAGTAATAATATCATGACAATTGTTTAGTGATAATATCAAAGTTTGATTTATGCCAATAAATTGGCTAGCAAAACTATGTACAAAATATTATTTCCAAAAATACGAACTCATAACATAGGGTAGGTCAACTATTGGGACAAGTACCAATATACCCTATCTTAATGAACATTGTGAATAAATAGCATTAAATAATGTTCTTATAACTTTCATAAAGAATGGTACAAGACTACCAAATAACATTGAACAAGATAATGTGAGTAATGAAATAACTAAAAGGTTATGAGTTATGAAATTGACCTAATATAGAGTGTTAAAGTAAGTGAGACAAGTCTCACTTACACTTAAATGATTACGTCAAAGATACTCTCATAAGAGGGTGTTAGAAACCGTGAGACAAGTCTCACTCACACCATGATGATAATGTAAGATTTAAATTCACATTCATCAAGTAAAGAAAGGGATGACCAGTCATCCATTGAGCTAAGTATACCTCATACTAGAAGCGATCTTTCATAATGTTTGAGTCATCTCTAAAAGTTGTAAAGTATAATAAATCTGAGCTAAGCATTGATAGACTAGCAATGAGCTTGTGCCAGCACATATATGCCTCATGAGACGAGATCACCACCAAGGTGGATTATGGTCTCCAAAGTCTCCTAGTCTTTGAACTATGTGCCAGCATAGGAACTAGCTAGTGGATTCCACCTAATAAAGCTAGGCAGTATTCGGTTTCACTTTGGCCGGTGAACCACCTCTTTTCGGTGTGGGGTAGACACTGGATTTCATGTTAGCTCATATGATCTATGTCGGTTAAATTCTCAAGAAAGTATTTGGTTTCATTTTAGCCGTGAACCACCTATTTTCGGTGTGGGAAGACACTGGATTCGGTTTCACTTTAGCCGGTGAACCACCTATTTTCTGTGTGGGGAAGACACTGGATTCAATTTCACTTTAGCCGGTGAACCACCTATTTTCGGTGTGGGAAAGACACTGGATTTCATGTTAGCTAACATGACCTATATCAGTTAATGCTAAATATTTCTTTAAGAAAGTAAGAAAGAATGAAAGTAGCGTGTTCAAAGTAAACAACACATCAAGGAAGAAGAAATGTAAGTTCAAAGTGAACTAAGTAAGCAAACCATAAGAATATCAATCATCAGTGTTTGATAAGAATTAAGTTCTAAGAGTTATTGGTTTATGTCAATATTGGAGTATGAATATATGCCCCAAGATCTATATATGATGCAAATAGGGCCGCGTCGCGCACTTGGTCCTCCATAGGTAAAAACAGTAGTCCGCGTCGCGGACACAACGCAGACTCAACTTCCCCGGAAATTATTTTCAAAAAAATCATGCAGGAACAGCGCCGCGTCGCGGACTTGTTTCGCGACCAAGATTCCAGAAATTGAAGTTAACTTTGACATGTATAAAAGTCCAAATAAGTATGGGGGTGTTTTGGTAAATTTGGGTGACGTTTATAAGATGCTTTGAAGACCTATTTAACCCATTTTCCAAGTCAAAAACTCCAACACCGAATAAGAAATATCAAAACCCCAAAACTCTGAACTCTTCCAAATTCTCCCAAAACCTCCATGGGAGACCAAAACTCAAGATCAAGCTAGGGGCTGGATTTCTATGGTTTCGTCTCCAATTATTCATGGGTTACATAAATAAGGTATGGTCATCCTTCATCTTAAGTTATTCATTCATCTAACGAGTTCTATCAATGATTTTCAAAAGTGATTCAAAGAAAAAAATTCCCAATTTTAAATCTAGCCATGGGTCCATTGTCAAATTGATTTCAAAGTCATTCTTATGATGGATTTATGTTTAATTACTGTTTTAATTATGAATTTCTATCCAATTTCATGATGAACCCATGATCCTCCTAATTTCTCAAATTGGCCTATAATGTGGGTCTTGTGATCGTGAATTCATATTTATAGAGTTGTGATTAGATTGTATTGAATTGTTTATTGCTATTACTATCTATATCAATTGAATATGAATTATGGAGGAATGATCAAAGATGATCATTATCTTGGGGATTTGGTAGGTTGACCTATTCCTTCTAATTAGCTTAGAATGTACATTGAATTGTGATGATTGGTATCGTCCACTTATTGTGGCGGTGTTTACATTCTTGTACATGTTTGTGCATAATTATCATGGATTTGAAGGCATTTTATGTAAGATGAATTTATATGATGATTTCCATGTTTAGGAAGTTGAAGGATTTAGCCTTGATTCTAATATCATGTTGTAAGTGAATTGATGTTATGTGAAGTATATGAATAGCCCTCCAAACTAGTTGCATGAACTAGATATGGAGATGATGTTATATGTATATGTGTGATGATAATGTTAGGGTTAGGTGTGGTCTATATGGCTAATGAAGACGAATATCTTTTATCATGACCCTAACCTATGAAATATCTATATGAACTTGTGATTAAATTATGCTAGGAGTCTTCTATTCTAATGTTGAATATGCTTTTGTCTCCTATGGTGTAATGTGAGTGTGTGTATTCTATAGTACTTAATGTTATATATGTGTATATGACATGAGACTTGAGGAATGTTGTACAGGTGGTGTGATCTTAAGAGATGGCTTCCTCAATGCTATGTGACAACCATTATGTGATCATATTGACCAATGTACACTCACACTTCATGCATATCTTTGAGTAGGATAGACTCATGATTATTAAGGAAATGATAGTTCTCCTATGCTTCATTACCTATTTCTATGCATATAAAGTATATGATAAATGAATTTATGAACATGTGTGCCTAAAGGTGTTTATGTGAAGGTAGATCTCACATATATGTAGACACACATCCACGTATGAACGAAGTATGTAATGGTGGTCTAATGAATAAGTGTGTCTTTTGAAAGTTATTAATCAATTGTACTCTAAACTAGACTATAGTATGAATATGATATGATAATGTCAAAGTACATTCTAACATGATGTAGGTTCTATGGTGAAAGGGCATTCTCATCTTAGATACCTTTGAGCTATATGATATATGAGGGAGTAAGTCCCTAAGGCATTGTAACACCCTAAAATGAACTAAGGTGAACTAGATCTTTGTGAATGTTTCTTGAGTTAATTTTGTGTTAAAATGAGTTATAATAATGTCCTTAGACAGTGTGTGAGGTTTGGTTATGTTTGGAGGTCAAACATCCGAGAACGTCCATGACATTCGTAAGGTGTGCCTTAGAATATACTTGTGTGTTTAGCGAGTTTTACGTGTTCGTTTTAATTGAAATTGGTGTGGGATTTTCCTAAGACCCCGCCTAGGACCCACGAGGGGCCCTAGAGAAGGGCCAAAGACTTAGACCCAAAACTGCCTAGACAATGTCCATCAACGAACCAGTCGACGACCAGTAGACCAAGTATGCAGGTTTTGAGGGTTGCATACCAAACCAACGAATCCTCATCAACGAGGTGTCTTTTGACAAACGGTCCATCGTTAATGAGTCGTGGGTATTCCATCGGTGTAAGGTTTTACAACCCCAGATTCCACACTTAGCTCTTGTGGTCTATGTCTGTTAAGGCAAGTGTTCCCTAGACTAAAAATGAAGTAATGAAGTACAAAGAAACAAGGGTGACTTAAGGAGTTTGACTTAGCCTAGGTAGGGGTATGTGACTCTACCCATGCCTTGCACTAGCTTGCCTTAAGGAAAGACTTAGGAGGTTGTTCTTATGGATGCATATGCTTATAAATGTATATGATGATCATACATGTTGATGACACCTTATGATGTTGAATTCAATTGTCAATATATTTTTGGTATACATTTCTAAAGTATGAAGTTATATACTATTAATGATATGATATGTGAAGTTGGACATTGGTTGTGTTTCTAGTTAGGTTTACTTGATTAAGTAAGGTTATGGGGTTTTGCTTAGTTATTGCACAAGTGGACTTAATGATGATCATGAGTAATGGTCTTTCTTTGTTATAATGTGATGAACTCTTATTCATGCTTGTAATACTTGGTGATAGGGTTGTATTTGATTAGGGGTTCAAATATGTTGATATGCATGTTACTTGCTTTGACTTAAGGTGGTTTGGTCTTGTAAAATACATGGTATTGACTTGATGAGTATGCATTAATGAATTGTATTGGTTCTTTAGTGTGCATAAGGTTTTCCAAATGTACAATAGCATGTTTTAATGAAATGTCCCTTTTTAGCATCATTTGATATTATATGTGCATATGGTCTCATACTTAGTATATATAATGTGCTAACCCCATTTTCTCCCTTTTCCCCGATATATTAGGTTTTGGTCATTGAAAGCTTTTGAGACGACTTTGAAGAAGACTTGGAATTCCTCAATGATCCAAGTTGGTTAGGTCTTCAATTTACGACGGCAATGCCTTATCAAGCTTATGAAGTTTTTTTAGTTTTAAGACTCCTTTGTTCTTTCCTTTCATTTGAGTATGAATTTTATAGCCTATATGTGGCTTTGTTTACACTGATGTATGGGATATGCCCAATTGATATATTCTTGTTTTAGATGGTTATGATTTGAGACACTCTTTTAAGACTATGTTATATCTTATATATATTTATGTGCAGTAAAAGTAGAAGACTAAGTAATCTTCCTATACGAATGGTCTATGTATACTCGATATGCATATATTATGTATATGTGAGAGGTCTATGTAACCATCAACATAGATATAGAAAAGTTTTTAATTTTCCGCATTTTTAACCTATGAATGTAATGATGTATGCTAAGACGCTAGTCTTAGTCCTCAAAGAGGACGACGACCCCCGTTACGTTAGGGGGTTCTCCCTGATTGTGACAAAAGTTTGAAGGGGGCATAGGAATGGTCACTTCGTATCTTACCTAGATAAGTCTTAAGAATTACTCTAGTTAGGGAAGTTGGTTGATTAAGTAGGCATAATCCAAACTTAGGTAGTCTTAAGGATTTACATAGGTAATCTTGAAGAGGTCAAAATAAGACATTCTCTTCTTGATTTACTTGAGTAAGTCTTTTGATAATCTTTGGAAGGAGAATTGTCATATTATATGTATGTTGTTGTATAAGTGAGAGTGATCTTATCCTAGATAATCTAAAGTATCTCTTAAATTTGTGTGAATGGATTGTATGGGTGGTCGCTTCACAACTCACTCAAGTGAACCTTAGAATCACCTTTGGTAAGAGGATCTTATGTTCATGTGTTTGGTGTATTGTAAGTATTTCTATCTCATTATGGGTGGTCATAAGGATCATTTAGGTGTGCCTAGAGAGGGTATATGGAATCACCTTAGAATCACCTTTGTCTTACTTAAGTGAGTCTTAGGATAGATTTTAGTGAGAAGATTGCATGCTAGAAAGTGTTCAATGTGAATTGGAATAACTTCACTGAAATGTTAAAATAGTTCACTGTAAGGCTAAGGTAGTTGACTGTAAATTTGCTAAGCTTACCGTAACATTTCCTAAAATGTAATAAAATGCTTATGTGTTATGTTTTGTGTTTTTAAGGTGTTAAATATTTTTCTTATGCTTATATTATGATATTTAAATCAAAAGATGCATATTTCCAATAAATATCCGTTTTCATGATTTTTATGCATCATTTAATACTAAGTACATGTGTTTGTACTAATTCCATGCTTTTATCTATCTCTAAAGTGATTCATAGGTGAAGGTGCTTTTGGGAACAAAGGCTTGAATCATAGGATCTTTCAAGCAAGTTTGAAGTATGTCCTCATTTGACTTGAGGGCATAAATGTCTTTTGTTTCTTTTTTTGAATTATTATAATAGACTTAGTACTATATTTCTATTGTATGGGCCGTGTCCCAAGTATTCTTGAGTCTAAGATTTGATGAAATGAGACTTAGTATTTCCTATAAATTTTATGAAAGATATTTTGAAAGACTATTCGAATGTTTTGTGAAATGTTATAATTCCGCACTACTATTCATATATGTATATGAGATGAATGATGCGAAAGGACTTGTGCAAGATACCTGAGAGGTAAAGTACGCTGATTGCATTCTGAGAGTGCCATATGTTCTAGGGTATGCTCTCGGGATGTTACAAGCTTAGTACCAGAGCATAGGTTATTAAAGTGGTCTTAGGAATCCAAAAGTCTCATAAAGTCACGTCTAGTAAAGTCTTGACCATCGGTGTGAGTCGCTACATATATATGGGCAAGTGGCTATAGGACGATAAAGTTTTCCTTCTTTTCTACTACTATGTCGTGCCGTAGAGTAGAAGTTATGAGTACTCTTTTATTATGGTTTTCCTTGTGTTTATAGGAAGATGAACACTAGAAGGATGGCCGCTATAAGGTTGGAAAAGGGAAGTGAGAATGAGGAGATTCCTCCTCAAGTTGATAAAGTTCTTGAAGGTGCTAAAGGTTCTCAGGGTGCTCAAATTGATCAAGTCCCTATTGTGGGTGGATGTAATGATGTTCCACTGGTTCCCCCGAAAGTGACTAATGGCAAGATTAGAGAGGCTTTACTTACTTTAGCCCGACCATTGACTACTCATGTTAATAGGGGTATTGAGCCTAGAGTGAATATTGTTGAGAGAAATATTACATATATATTGAGAGATATTGTGAGGATGAATCCTCCTATCTTTCTTAGCTCTAAGGTGGGAGAGGATCCCCAAGAGTTCCTGGATCGTGTGTACAAGGTGTTGAGTGACATAGGGGTGACTTCTAGGGAGAAGACGGAGTTAGATTTGTACCAATTGAGGGAGGTTGCTCAAGTGTGGTTCACTTAATGAAAAAATAATAGGCCGGTAGAGTCGGGCCCTATAGAGTGGGAAGAATTTAAAGAAGCTTTTCTAGGAAAGTACTTTCCCCATGAGAATAGGAAGGTGAAGGTAGAGGAGTTTATCAATCGCATTCTAGGAAATATGAGTGTTGAGGAATACTCTTTGAAGTTCTCTATGTTGTCTAGATATGCTCCATCCCTTGTGTCTAATCCTAGGGATGAGATGAGTAGGTTTGTGACCAGGGTCCCGACCTAGTGAGAGAAAACTATTGTACCACCATGATACATGATTATATGACCCTAGCTAGACTCATGGTTTATGCTATATCAGTTGAGGATTCTGAACTTTGTAGGATTGCTAGAAATTTGAAGAGAAGTGGTTCAAGTGATGAAAGTCAACCAGGTTCAAGAAGAAGGTGTAACACTCCGAAAGTCTAAGATGTTTTCTAGAGCCTTATGTAGGTGTAAAAATGATTAGACAATTTTAAGGTCATAAATAATGAATATAAGTCATTGAGGAGGTTTAGAAACCTAAACGTCAAAGAATGTCCATGACATCCGGAAACTAGTTCAATGAGGTGCTAGTGTGCCTTAGCCTATTTGACTAAGTTTTAAAAGTCGGAAAATGATGAAATTTGGTGGAAAGGTGTCTAACATGCATTAGAGTTAGTTCATAGTCAAAACGTCTAGGTACGACTCCCCAAGGACCAACAAAGGTCTCTTGAGGAGGAACCTTGCATTTGGGTCGTAGGCTGCCCAAGGCAGTGTGCACCAAGGACTTGCCATCAACGGATCGTGTTCAAATAACGGGGCGTCGAGTTCCTCCGTCAATGGACACTTAAAATATTTGGCCAAGAGTGGTTTTTAACCAGTCTCTGGTTGAATTGTGTTGTGTTGGTTCAATTGACTTGGTTATTGGTTGAATTACGATCCTATGATGTTATTGTATCAATTTATGAATACATTGAGATAAATTGTACTACTGCCATGCTAGTTCTTGAGTAATTGATCTAGGTTGTGAAGTAGATTACGAATTAACCTAAGTCTCTAATCTTAAGCTATGAACTAGTGATGGATTATTGTATAGTGTTCGAATTCACTTCATTATTATGATGGTTACTATTGTGTGATGATATTAAACCCATTGTTGGGTTGAGGTTGAGGGTTGATGGTAAGACCTTGATGTTGGATTATGAAGAAGACATGGTAAGTTTTGTGATCTCAACTCTTTACTTTAATTATGATTACTTGTGATTAAGTGATGATGTTGTGTTGAAGTATACCGTATATTAATATTGATAGGTTTTTTATGATGTTGAATTAAAATGTCTTGACTATGGTTTGTGAGGTGTTGGCTAAGATGTAAATGTTATAAGTATAGTGATAACTTACCAATGTGCCTTATTATGAATGATTATGTAAATGTTCTAACCTCACATGTGTGAATTGCAAGGAAAGGAAGTAATCATGCAATTCTTATTGAACTATGATGATGATTATATAAGGGATTGACCCTATGACCTAAACTAAGCTATGATTGTTAATAAAATCTTAGAGACATATCAAAACGAGACTCTAGCTTAGCACTGAGTGAACTAGAGTGAGGAGTTTCCCTTCCCACATAGGGAAGGTAGGATCACTAATGTACTCTTGAGATTGGAGACTATAATGCATGTAGCATAAATAGAGTCCCAACTATATCTCCTAGTTCTTGAACTATGTTGCCCCTATAGGAATACTAGCTAGTGGATCCACGTAGTTTCTATGTTCATGATATGGTAATACCTTTGCAAGTAGTCTGTGGTCTATGTCGGTTAAGGCAAGATGTTACAAAAAAGGTAAAATAAAGTAATGATCGCACTCTAACAAGGATGACCTAAAGGGTTTAACATTCTCTAGGTAAGGGTATGTGACTCTACCTATACATTGCACTAGTTAGCCTTGAAGGGAGTCTTGGGAGGATGTTCTTACGTATGAATATGCTTATAAATGTAAAAGATATGTGCATGATAATCTTACATGTTGATGACACCTATTATGTTGAATTCACTTGTGAATATATGTTTGGTCTATATTGCTAAAGTATGATGTTATGTATTCTTAATGATATGATATGTGAAGTTGGACATTTGTTATGGTTCTAGTTAGGTTTACTTTATTAAGTAAGGTTATGGGGCTTTGCTTGTTCATTGCACAAGTGAAATTAATGAGGGTCATGAGTAATGGTCTTGCTTTGGTTATAATGAACTCTGACGCATGCTTGTGATGTTATGACTTGATGATAGAGTTGTATTTGATTATGGGTTCAAGTATGTTGATATTCATGTGACTTGATTTTACTTAAGGTGGTTTGGTTTGGTATAGTACATAGTATTGACTTAATGAATATGCATTAATGACTAGTAATGGTTCTTGAATGTGCATAGGGCATTCCAAATGTAAAATTGCATGTGCTCATGAAATGTCCCTTTTTAGCATGATTTGATATTATATGTGCATATGGTCTAATACTTAGTACATGTGATGCGCTATTCCCATTTTCTCCCTTTTCCCCAATAGTTTAGGTTCTGGTCGTTGAAGGGCTTTTGAGACGACTTTGAAGAAGACTTAGAATTCTCAATCATCCAAGTTGGGTAGGTCCTCACTTTCCGAAGGCAATGCCACTATTAAGCTAATGAAGTTGTTTTAGTTTTCAGAATCCTATGTTCTTTCCTTTTCATTGAGTACTAAAGATTGTATAGCCTATATTTGGCTTTATTACATTGATATATGGGATATGCCCAATTGATATACTCTTATTTTAGATGGTTATGAGATGAGACACTCTTTTAAGACTATGTTAAATATCTTATATATCTATGTGCAATAAAAGTAGAAGACTATGTAATCTTCTTATATGAAGGGTCTATATATACACGATATGAATATATTAAGTGTATACGAGAGATCTATGTAAACCTCAAGATAGGTAGAAAAGTTCAAGCTTTTCCGAAATTTCAACCTATTAATGTAATGAAGTAAACTAAGAGGCAAGTCTTAGTCCTCTCTGAGGACGCCAACGCCGGTTACGTCTAGGGGGTGCTCCCCGAATGTGACTAACTTGGTATAAGAGCATAATGTTGAAGGAACCACGTCTATGTAGATTCTTACTCATAATTGTGTAGCGCACCACACTTATGAATAGGAAACTATATGATGCTTCAGAAACTCTCATTTTCTTGGAAACCCAATGTCGTGCCTCGAGAGTCTTGGACTATATTTGCCCCTAGCATCTTATCTTTTAGTTGTGATTATAGGCAATGAATACTTGAAGGAACCCGGGACGAAGACTTGATGAATAGATTGACAATTCGGGAGTTCCTTCTTGTGGTGATCAAGTTCCTCCTCTTGAAGAAGATGCTTATGATGACCAAGCTCAGGTCAATCCTCCACCTTTGACGGATGGTGACATAAGGGCTGCCTTTTTCCAAATGGCCTAAGACATTAATACACAAGCACAAGCCGTCAGCACTGAAGCACAAGACATGATGGCCCGAGCTAATCGGGAGGTGGTACCCTGAGAAAATCAACATGTTGGCACCATGGCCTCTTTTTTAAGAGATTTCAATAGGATGAATCCCCCTACTTTCTATGGTTCAAAGTTGAGGAAGACCCCAAGATTTCATTGATGAAATCTAAAATATACTTTATGACATGGGGTAGACTACTTGTGAGGAAGTCGAGTTAGACACTTATCAACTCAATTATGTGGCACAAACATGGTACGTCCAATGGAGAGACAATAGGCCTTTAAGGGGTGGACCGGTGACATGTGAGATTTTCAAGAAGGCTTTTCTTGATATGTTCTTTCCTATAGAGAAGAGGGAAGCCAAAGTTGAGTAATTCATCAACCTTCATCAAGGAGGTATGAGTGTACTTGACTACTTTTTGAAATTCACTAAATTTTCAATGTATGCTCCTTCTTTAGTTTCCGATCCTAGGGATGAAATAAGCCGCTTTGTGATGGGGGTGTCGGATGAATTGAAAGAGGAATGTCGTTTGTCTATGTTACATGATAATATGAACATTTTCTGATGGTTCATTCTAAAGAAGTGGAAGAGACAATGGTTGAGAGAAAGATTAGAGATGCTCAAAGGGCAAGGTCTTTTGATGGTTGATCTTCAAAGGGTAAGCTTTACATCAAAGACAAGCCTAAGTTCAAGAAGTGGTTTTCTAACAATGTTCCTTCCAAGTTCCCTAAGGCTCGTGTTGATAGGATGTCTAACCCTATGCCTTAAAAGGGAAGGGGTACTAGTTCACCAACCAAGAAGCCAACTTGTGAAAGGTGTGGCAAGAAGCATTATGGTGATTTCCTTAAAGGAACGGATAATTGTATTGGTCTTGGTAAAAGTGGGCAAAAAGTTCAATATTGCCCAAATGTGAAGGGGCAAAACAAGGGAGTGGACAAGCAAGTTGTTCGAATGTTGATGCTCCAAAAAAGAACCACTTTTATGCTCTCCGCTTTAAAGGTGAGCAACAGACTTTTCCCAACGGGGTGACCGGTATGTTGAAAGTCTTTTCTATTGATGTATATGCTTTACTTGATCCCGGTGCTACCTTGTCATTTCTTACTCCTCTAGTAGATAAAAAGATTGACATTTTGCACGATATCTTGAATGAACCTTTTATGGTGTCTACCCCGGTGGGTGAGTCGGTGGTTGCAAAAAGAATTTATAGAAATTGTCCTATAATGTTGTCCAATAGAGTTACTCATGTAGAGTTAGTATAACTCCATATGGTTGATTTTGATGTTATTTTGGGTATGGATTGGTTGCATGCTTGCTTCGCTTCAATAGAATTTAGAACGGGGGTGGTGAAGTTTAACCTTCCAAATGATCCCGTTTTAGAGTGGAAAAGGGGAAATTCTATTCTTAGAATTCAAATCATCTCTAGTTTAAAAGCACGCAAAATGATCTCTAAAGGGTTTTTATACCATTTAGTAAAAGTCAAAGATTTAGACTTCAAAGTTCCTCCCATTGAGTCGGTCCCCGTAGTGAGGGAATTTCCGTAGGTCTTTCAAAATTACATTCCCGGTGTTCCTCCAGAACGGGAAATGATTTTGGTATCGACTTGCTACCGGATACAAATCCCATTTCAATTCTTCCTTATCGGATGGCTCCGGTTGAATTGAAAGAGTTGAAGGCTCAACTCAAGGACTTACTAGACAAGGGCTTTATTCGGCCTAGTATTTCTCCATGGGGTTCTCAGGTGTTGTTTTTAAAGAAGAAGGATGTGTACCTTAGAATGTGTATTGATTACCGTCAACTCAACAAAGTCACAATAAAGAACAAGTATCCTCTCTCTCGGATTGATGATTTATTTAATAAACTACAAGGTGCAACTTACTTTTCCAAGATTGATTTGAGGTCGGGATATCACCAACTTAGGGTGAGAGGTGAAGATATTCCCAAGATGGCAATTCAAACAAGATATGGTAACTACGAGTTCTTAGTAATGTCCTTTGGTCTCACTAATGCCCCGGTGGCATTTATAGACCTACTGAATAGGTGTTTCAAAGTTACTGTCACACCCTGAGAGTACACACCGGATGAGACCGGCGTCGCCGTCCTCTCAGAGGACTCAGACAAGCCCTTAGCATTCGTCATAACATGTGATCAGTAAATTTTCTGAAAAATTAAAACTTATACATTATACTTGAAGTATACTTAGACTTCATACTTAACATTCATAATAGCATACGATATTCTAAAAACTTGTCTCACGTATATAAAACCATCTAAAGAGTGCAAATCTAGACTTAGCCAATAGATAGTAGATATGCCATATAGGCCTTAATACAAAAGAATCCAAAGAACATAAATGGAAATCGGATACTCTTAAAATCTACTAATGTCTTTGTAAGCTAGATTAATGAAAAGGTAGCATCCTCGAACATTAAGGACCTATCAAGACTTTGAGAAAGAGTTCCAATCTTCTTCAAATCAACCTTCTTAAGATTCAATGGCCGGAACCTACAGTTGTAGTAATATAAAGTAATGAGGTGAGTACGCCACATGTACTAAGTATGAGTATATGCACATAACACTTAAGGACATGCATGAAAAATTATAATTTATCATATCTTTAGGAATCATGCTAAGTAATATTAACGTCTTCAATGCACATAGAATGTAACATATACAAGTTAAGGATTCCCTCGCTTAAAACATTATCATAATTAAAGACATATTCTCATAGAGTCATGTTAACATTTCATATTCAATAGATCATATAAACATAACATACCAAATACTTACCAATGATCCCTTCCCCAACCTACTAGTTCAATGGTCATGTGAAGCCCCATAACCCCGCACAACCAAGTAAATAAGATAGGAGACCATAAGTAAAGTTTTGCTTCATGTAACTTGTAACATAAGTAGGCATCACTTCATATAACAATATAACCCAATAACATATTCATCATAATGATCAACATTCATAATAGAGTAACATCATGTATCATACACATCATACCTTTCATGTTATCATATTACATAAGAACAATGTCCTAGGACTTCCCTTAGAGTCGACTTGTGCAATGTCTAGGTATAGTCTCATTCCCCTGCCTATTCTAAGTAGACTCCTAAAGTCACCCTAGTCAACGTTTATTTACTTGTGTTTCATTTTACATGAGGGAACATTCGTCTTAACCGACATAGACCATGTAAGCTAAACATGGAATGCGGTGTCATAAAACCCCACACCGAAAGAAGGTGGTCTACCGGCCAAGGTAGAACGTAACATGACATAGCTTTCTAGGTGGATCGACTAGCTAGTGTCCTGTGGTGTCAACATAGCTCAAGAACTAGGAGATGTATTAGAGACCCATAGTTTCACATTACATGGAAGCCTCAATTTCATGAGAGTCATTGTGAACCTACCTTCCACTAGGGAAGGGACACCTCTCATATCTAGTTCATCGATGCTTAGCTTAAGTCCCTTTCTAGAATAACCTTTAAGTTGTATTTTATCATAAACTTATCATAGGTCATAGGAGATTAACTCGACGCATAAACATGATCATGATATATTTTAGATATATGAGAATTTCCTTTCATTCTAACCTTTCGTTTGTGAGATTAACATAATATAGTCCTCTTGTGTAAAGAATACAAGAGAATATCGTAACTTGCATTTATCGTGTTCTTATAATGATCTCACAAGTAACATGTTCATAGCCCAGCATATACACATAGAAACATCATACATACTTTCATAACATGGCATCATGATTAATAGGCTAACACAAACATTGGAGAGTAATCACAACTTTATAAGACTTCCCTCTTGCTTCCAAGAACCTTATTCAAGAACTTAGTTAAACTTACAATATTCATAACCATACTTAGTGGAATACTCAATAGCATAATCAAGAACAACTCTTCAAATCATATACAAGATGAATGCATCATGTAGGATAAGGGAACCGGATCATTTAGGAGTTCATTCTAGTCTTAATTCCACTCCCTACATTTTCGTGTCATCAAGCAATGGGTATAACACATTCGAAACCATAAAATTGATAGTACACATGCTTAACAAGAAATTTTTTCATTACAAGTTAAACACTCAACAATTCATGCATAATTAACCATAGGATTCAATTGCACTTCATCAGAAATCATATATCTGTAGTAAGAAAGAAAACCCGTTTTATAGAGTAAAAACCCTAGTATTCGAAGTTCTTGAAAACTCATCTTGATAAGACCTCTTGGGGAAAGGAATCCCAAGAGTGAAAAACCCATACCTTATAGATGAAGAATCCACTAAAATTTTGATGAAGAACTTGAAGTCTTCGTCTTCGTCCTTAAGCTCTTCTTGTTCTTCAATGGAGTATGGAAAAGAGAGTGTTTCTTGAGAGATGAGAGAAAACTTGTTTGATTTGATTTGGGACGTGTAAAAGTGGTCTAAAAGTTACCTAATATCAATATATAGTCGTCCTATGAATTACCCAAAATACACTCCACTTAAATGGGTCTTTTTAATAAGTTAAGTTACCAAAAATACGACTTTGACGATTCTGGGAAGCAGCTTCGCGTTGCGGGGTAAAATCCCGTCATTTTTATTAATTTTTTAGTTGAGGTAGTGAGGTGTGTGTCATACTCGCGTAGCAAGGCTGGCTCTCAAATCTTGAGGAAGAACACCTCGTGTTCAGCTCGCGTCGCGCACCATACCACATGCCTGGCATCCTGCCCACGTATGTTTGGCTCCTCCCCAAGGACCCTTCAGGTGGTCCTTAGGGTGTCGTTACCGGACGTTTGGACCCTTTATACTACATAATACCTATCCGATATCTCATTACAAGTTTTGGACTACATTTGAAACCTCTAATCCATCACCAAACATAGGGACGTCAACTAGTTCGAATTAGCTAGTTTCCGGATGTCAAGGTCTTTCTTAGTCGTTTTGGCTCAAACCTTTTCCAATTGAGTTTATTACACTAATATAGGTCTGGAAACATCATTTCAAGCATTCTTAAATAGATTAAGCTCTAGTCTAAGTCATGACATTTCCTGAGTGTTACATTATCCCCCCTTAGAAACATTCGTCCCCGAATGACACTAAAATCTTTTGGAGGGTAAGGAATATACTCAATATTATCAGCCCAACCAATCAAAAACATAAAAATCATAATGAGTCTCAGATCATAGGAGTATATCACAACTCCATACAACCCATACCATAACATTACACATAGCACTCAATTCATGATACACAAACATTTAAGAGCTACATATTTCATAACACATAGTGAGGAATTTCCTTCTCAACCTTATCATAAGCTCAAAATGCATCAAAGAGTTACCATGCTATCAATCTTCTCAAGATGACAATAAAACAGAAAAATCTCAAGAAAACATATGCATACATGTTTCACATAAGTGCAAGAATAGAGTATGAAAACATCTTCTTAAACTCTAGTTAGTATTATCTTTTAGCAAAATATGCACCTATTTAGTAAACAAGTTAATTTCATGATTATGCATTACTTTCTCTATTAAGAGAAATATCTAACCGCAAGGAGTAAAATGATGAGGGTAGCGGGACATCATGACGGCTTCAGCCTCCCGTGTTGCACCCTTAACAAGATGGTTCCTCTATAGAACTTTTACAGAGGTAACCTCCTTGTTTCTCAACTTCTTGACTTGGCGATATGGGATCTCAACTAGAACCTCACCATAGGAGAGGTTCTCATCCACCACTAAACCTTCAATAGGCAGAACGGACACCAGATCGCCTATGGATTTGTTGAGCATAGAAACATGAAACACCGGATGAACCAAAACTAGTTCACTAGGTAGTTTCAACTCATAGGCAACCTTCCCAATTCGTTGTAAAACCTCATAGGGACCAACATACTGGGGACTTAACATCCCCTTTATACCGAATCTCATCACCTCTTTCATAGCTGAAATCTTCAAGTAGACATGATCACCTATTTCAAACTCACGATCTCTTCTTCTATTGTCGGCATAGGACTTTTGCTGACTATAGGTTGTATTCTATCTATCTCTTATGGTTTGAACCTTTAATATAGCCTCATAGATAATCTCTGGACCAAGGAGTGAGGACTCACCAAGCTCAAACCACCCAACCATAGATCTACACCTTCTACCATAAAGAGATTCAAAAGGTGCCATAGAGATGCTCGAATAATAGCTATTATTTTACGAGAACTCAATCAACGGCAAGTGATCATCATAGTTTCCCTTGAAATCAATGACACAAGCTCTTAACATGTCTTCAGGTGTCTGAATGGTACGTTCCGCTTGACCATCTGTCTGAGCATGGAAAGCGTTACTAAGTTTCACTTGAGTACCTAAACCCTTTTTAAAAGCCTTCCAAAAACAGAAGTCAATTGGGCACCTCTATATGGAATTATGGACAAAGGAATCCCATGAAGACTCAACAATCTCATTAATGTAGATTCTTGCATACTCTTCGGTAATATAAGTAGACTTAACAGGAATAATATGGGCAGATTTGGTCAACCTATCCACAATAACCCATATAGAATCATTTTGCCTTCGGGTTCGAGGAAACTCAACAACAAAGTCCATATTGATGGCTTCCCACTTCCATGTAGGAACATCCATGATTTGGGTTAAACCATTAGGTTTTAGATGCTCAGCTTTTACATATTGGCAGTGTGGACACTTAGCAACAAACTCTGTTATGTCCCTTTTTAAACCATCCCACCAATAGACCTCTCTAAGGTCATGCTACATTTTGGTGGCACCCGGATGTTTAGAATAGCGAGAACCATGGGCTTCTTCTAGAATCTGATTTCTCAAATCCTCAACATCGGGTACACATAATCTCCCTTGGTACCTAAGAACACCATCCGCCCCTTGGGAGAATGACACATTGAGCTTACTATGTACCGAATCCTTCAACTCCATCAATAGAGAATCAAGATGTTGCTTAGATTACACCTCAACCAGTAATGATGAGTCGGAGTTATGATGGACCATGAAGCCACCAATTGGATAATCTTCTAACCGCACACCTAAGCGAGCCAACTTATGAATGTCTTCACAAGTTCATTCTTCTCTTCTTCCACATGAGACACACTACCCATAGTCATACGACTCAAAGCATCTGCAACCACGTTGGCTTTGCCGGGGTGGTAAAGGACACTCATGTCGTAATCCTTTAACAATTCTAACCATCTTCTCTGTCGGAGGTTCAACTCCTTTTGATTAAACACATATTGAAGACTTTTATGGTCAGTAAACACATCAACATGCACACCATACAAATAATACCTCCATATTTTAAAGGAAAACACTACAGCGGCTAACTCAAGATCATGAGTTGGGTAATTCTTCTCATGAACTTTAAGTTGCCTAGAAGCATAAGCAATCACCTTACCATGTTGCATGAGTACACATCCCAAGCCCACTCGAGAAGCATCACAATATACTACAAAGCCTTCATTACATTCTGGTAAGGTCGATACCAGAGCGGATGTAAGCTTATCTTTCAACTCTTGAAAACCTTTCTCACAAGCTTCCGACGACTCAATCTTCACCTTCTTTTGGGTCAAAGCTGTCAAAGGAGAAGCAATGGACGACAATCCATCAACAAATCTTCTTTAATAGCCTGCTAGGCCCAAGAAACTTCGTATGTCTTTGTGGGTCAAAGGTCTAGGCCAATTTCTGACCACATACGTCTTCTTTGGATCAACCTCTACACCATCACCATAGATAATATTGCCAAGAAAAGCAACCGACCTCGACCAAAATTCACACTTGCTAAATTTGGCATAAAGTTGGTGTTATTTAAGGACTTGTAAGGCCAACCTCAAGTGACTCTCATGCTAATCTTCATTCTTGGAGTATATCAAAATATCATCAATGAACACAATCACAAATGAGTCTAGTTAATCTCGGAAAACTCTATTCATTAGGTACATAAACGCCGCCGGGGCATTTGTTAACCCAAAAAACATAACTAGAAATTCATAATGACCATATCTAGTTCGGAAAGCATTTTTGGGAACATCTTCACCTCTCACCCTAAGTTGGTGATGTCAGGACCTTAAGTCAATCTTGGAAAAGAAATTAGCACCTTGGAGTTGATCAAAGAGATCATCAATTCAACAGAGAGGATACTTTTTTTTAATGGTGACCTTATTAAGTTGGCGATAATCAATGCACATTCTAAGGGACCCATCCTTCTTCTTAACAAACAAGACCGTAGCACCCCATGGAGAAATACTAGGTTGAATGAAACCATTGTCCAGTAAATCCTTGAGTTGGAGCTTCAACTCTTTAAATTCAGTTGGAGCAATCCTATATGGAGGAATTGAAATGGGATTCGTATCCGATAATAAATCAATGCCAAAGTCAATTTCCCATTCAGGGAGGAACTCCTTGAAGGTCATTAGGAAAAACCTCTGGGAATTCTCTCACTATAGGGACTGACTCAGTAGAAGGAGTTTCACATTCTAGGTCTTTTACCCTCACCACATGGTATAAACAACCTTGGCTATCATCTTACAATGCTTCAAACAAGAAATGATTTGACCCCTTGGCATAGAATTCCCCCCCCCCTCTCCACTCTAGTATAGGTTCATTAGGGAATTGGAACTTCACTACCCTTGTTCTACAATTTATGGAAGCAAAACACTCATGAAGACAATCCATACCCAAGATGATATCAAAATCAAACATGTTAAGTTCTACCAAATCAACAAGAGTAACTCTATTAGGCAGCATCACAGGACATTTCCTATAGACTCTTTTTGCAACTACCGAGTCACCTATTGGGGCACAAACGGAAAAGGGCTCAATCAAAACATTGGGAAGTACATCAAACTTCCTAGATACCAAAGGTGTAACAAAAGAAAGACTAGAACATGGGTCAAGCAACATAAACATTAACAGAGAAAACTTGTAACTTACCCGTCACAATGCCGGGAGAGGTTTCTTGTTCACCACTAGCCTTGAGTGCATAGAAACGGTTCCTTTTTGGAGCTTCAGAATTCGGACCGCTTGGTTGAGCTTGGCTATTTCCCCTACCTTGGCCTCTCACATTAGGACAATCTTTCAACATATGGCCACCTTTTCCACAACCATAGCAATTGTTAGTCCCTAGTAGACATTCACCCCCATGTTTCTTACCAAACTTACCACAAGTTGGTCTTTCTCTTGGTGGATCAACATTTCTCCCCTTTTGAGTTTTAGGATTAGAACCTCTATCATTGCGATTCTTGGAGAAATTTTAAGGAACCTAGTTTGAAAACCTCTTCTTAAACTTAGGTTTGTCTTGGACATCAAGCCTACTCTTAGAAGAACCACTTTCAAAAGATTTTGCCTTCTTAGCTTCCCTATTCCTCTTCCTTAGACGACTATCCTCAACCTGTTGAGGATGAAGAATCAACCTAGAAAGATCTATATTGTCATGAAGCATGGATGCACGACATTATTCTTCAAGCTCTTTGGACATGCCCATTACATAACGGCTCATTTCATCCCTAGGATTGGAAACCAAAGAAGAAGCATATTTGGACAACTTAATGAACTTTAAGAAGTATTCCTTGACACTCATACCTCCTTGAGGAAGCTTTATGAACTCCTCTACCTTAGCTTCCCTTTGTTACCTTGGAAAGAATCTCTCGAGAAAGGCCTTTTTGAAGATCTCCCAAGTCACGAGACCATCTCCTAAAGCCCGATTATCCTTCCATTGATTGTACCATGTCTGAACCACGTCTTTGAGTTGATAAGCAGCAAGTTCATCCTTCTCAGTAGTACTCACCCCTATAGAAAACAAAATCTTTTAGACCTCATCAAGGAAATCTTGGGGGTCTTCATCAACTTTTGATCCAAAGTACATGTGAGGGTTCATCCTTGTAAAATCTCTCAAACGGCTAGCCATAGTACTAGCATATTGGTTCTCTCGAGGTGCAACCACTCTATTAGCTTGAGTCGTGATGGCTTGAGCTTGGGTGGTGATGGATTGGACCATTTGGAACAGGTCTGCCCTAACCTCACAACCCGTCATAGCTGGAGGATTCACTGGAACTTTATCATTTGCAGCAGCTTGCACTTGAGGAGCATTCGCAATCTCCTCTCCTACTCTTCTAGCGGATGTCCTTCTTATGTTCATTGCCTATATACACAAGAAATGGATTAGATGCTTAAAGACACATAGTTTCAAAACTCTAAAGGAATGATATAGGAGTATAAAGAAAAGAAAAAATTCCAGTCATCACATAGCCTCTCGTCCATAATTGTGGCGCGCTTCACAACAATGAACAAGACACTAGGTAATGTGGTTTAGTGAGACATTGATCCTAAGGATATTAAGCCTCATGCTCTGATACCAAGTTTGTCACACCCGCAGAGTACACCTCGAATGAGACCGGCGTCGTCATTTTCTTAGAGGACTCAGACAATCCCTTAGCATTCGTCATAATATGTGATCACTAAAATTCTCGGAAAAATTAAAACTCTTACAATATAATTGAAGTGTACTTAGACTTCATACTTAACATTCATAATAGCATACGATATTCTAAAAACATGTCTCACGTATATAAAACCATCTAAAGAGTGCAAATTTGGACTTAGCCAATAGATAGTAAATATGCCATATAGGCCTTAATACAAAAGAATCCAAAGAACATAAATGGATATCGAATACTCTTAAAATCTACTAATGTCTTTGTAAGCTTGAATAATGAAAAGGTAGCATCCCAGAACATTGAGGACATACCAAGACTTGGAGAAAGAGTTCCAAGCCTCTTCAAATCGACCTCCTTAAGCTTCAATGCCCGGAAACTATAGTTGTAGTAATATAAAGTAATGCAATACGCCACATGTACTGAGTATGGGTATATACATGTAACACTTAAGGACATGCATGAAAAATTATAATTTATCATATCTTTAGGAATCATGCTAATTCATATTAACGTCTTCAATGCACATACCATGTAACATATACAAGTTAAGGATTCCCTCACTTAAAACATGATCATAATTTAAGACATATTCTCATAGAGTCATGTTAACATTTCACATTCAATAGATCATATAAACATAACATAACAAACACTTACCAATGATCCCTTCCCCAACCTACAAGTGAAATAGTCATGTGAAGCCCCATAACCCCACACAACCAAGTAGATAAGATAGGAGACCATAAGTAAAGCTTTGCTTCATGTAAGTTGTAACATAAGTAGTAATCACTTCATATAACAATATAACCCAATAACATACTCATCATAATGATCAACATTCATATAAGAGAAACATCATGTATCATAAGCATCATATCTTTCATTTTATCATATTACATAAGAACAATATCCTAGGACTTTCCTTAGAGTCAACTTGTGGAATGTCTAGGTAGAGTTCCATACCCCTACCTATACTAAGAAGACTCCTCAAGTCACCCTAGTCAACGTTCATTTACTTGTCTTTCATTTTACATGAGGGAACATAAGCCTTAACCGACATAGACCATGTGAGATAAACATGGAATCCGGTGTCGTAAAACCACACACCGAAAGAAGGTGGTCTACCGGCAAAAATAGAACCTAACATGACATAGCTTTCTAGGTGGATCCACTAACTAGTATCCTATGGTGGCAACATAGTTCAAGAACTAGGAGATGTATTAGAGATCCATAGTTCCACATTACATGGCAGCCTCAATCTCATGAGAGTCATTGTGAACCTACCTTCAACTACGGAAGGGACACCTCTCATATCTAGTTCATCGGTGCTTAGCTTAAGTCCCTTTCTTGAATAACCTTTAAGTTGACTCTTATGATAAACTTATCATAGGTCATAGGAGATTAACTCCTTGTATAAACATGATCATGAGTTCTTTAAGATTAGATGAGAATTTCCTTTTATTCTAACCTTTCGTTTGTGAGATTAACATAACATAGTCTTCTTGTGTAAAGAATACAAGAGAATATCGTAACTTGCATTTATCGTGTTATTATAATGATCTCACAAGTAACATGTTCATAGTCCAGCATATACACATAGCAACATCATACATACTTTTATAACATGGCATCATGATTTATAGGCTAACATAAACATTGGAGAGTAATCACAACTTTAGAAGACTTACCTCTTGCTTCCAAGAACCTTATTCAAGAACTTAGTTCAACTTACAATATTCATAACCATACTTTGTGGAATACTTAATAGAAAAATCAATAAAAACTCTTCAAATCATATATAAGATCAATGCATTATGTAGTATAAGGGAACCGGATCATTTAAGAGTTAATTCTAGTCTTAATTCCACTCCCTACATTTTCGTGTCATCAAGCAATGGGTATAACTCATTCGAAACCATAAAATTGATAATACACATGCTTCAGAAAAAATTCTATCATTACAAGTCAAAAACTGAACAATTCATGCATAATTAACCATAGGATTGAACTGCACTTCATCAAAAATCATAAATTTGGAATTAGGAAGAAAACAAATTTTGTAGTGTAAAAACCCTAGTATTCGAAGTTCTTGAAAACCTATCTTGAGAGGAACTCTAGGGGAAAGGAATACCAAGTGTGAAAAACCCATACCTTATAGATGAAGAATCCACAAAATTTGGATGAAGAACTTGAAGTCTTCGTCTTTGTCCTTAAGCTCTTCTTGTTCTTCATTGGAGTTTGGAAAAGAGAGCATTTCTTGAGAGATGAGAGAAAACTTGTTTAATTTGATTTGGGACGTGTAAAAGTGGTCTAGACATACCTAATATCGATATATAGTCTTCGTATGAATTACCCAAAAGACCCTCCACTTAAATGGGTCTTTTTAATAAGTTAAATTACCAAAAATATGACTTTGACGATTCTGGGAAGCAATTGCACGTCGCGGTGTCAAATCCTGTTATTTTTATTAATTTTTGAGTTGAGGCAGAGAGTTGTGTTTCATCCTCTCTTCGCGAGGCTTCCTCTCAAATCTTGAGGCAGAACACCTCGTGTTCAGCTCGCGTGGCGCACCATACCACCAAATCTGCCTGCTCGCAGCCTGCCAGGCATCCTGCCCACGCATGTTTGAGTCCTCCCCAAGGACCCTTCGGGTGGTCCTTGGGGTGTCGTTACTGGACGTTTGGACCCGTTGTACTACATACTACCTATCCAAGGTCTCATTCAAAGTTTTGGACTTTATTTGACACCTCTAAGCCATCACCAAACATAGGGACGTCAACTAGTTCGAATTAGCTAGTTTCTGGATGTCAAGGACTTTCTTAGTCATTTTGGATCTAACATTTTTCAATTGAGTTTACTACACTAATATAGGTCTGGAAACATCATTTTAAGGATTATTAAATAGATTAAGCTCTTTTCTATGTCATGTCATTTTCGGAGTGTTACTGTTATCTGGATTCATTTGTCATTGTCTTCATTGACGACATCTTGGTATATTCGAAGAATGAGGGTGAACATATAAACCATTTGAGGGTAGAGTTACAAGTGCTTAAGGAACACAATTGTTTTACAAGTATAGAAACTGTGAGTCTTGGTTGAGTTCGGTAGAGTTTCTTTGTCATATCAACTATGGTGAAGGGTAGAGGTTGATCCAAAGAAGACCGAAGCAGTGAAAAATTGGCCTAGACCTTTGACTCCTACAAACATTATGACTTTCTTATGCCTAGCCGGTTATTATAGAAGGTTTGTCGATGGGTTTGTGTCTCTTCCTTCCCCTTTGAAAACCTTTACCCAAAAGAATGTGAAATTTGAGTGGTCGGAGACATGTGAAAAGATCTTCCAAATGTTGAAGGATAGGCGTATTTCCGCTCTAGTATTGACTCTATTGGAGGATACAAAGGGTTTTGTGGTATATTATGATACATCCCGAGTCGAGTTGGGGTGTGTGCTTATGCAAAACGGTAGAGTTATAGACTATACTTCTAGGTAATTGAAAGTTTATGAGAAGAATTATATTACTCATGACCTTGAGTTAGCGGCCATTGTATTTTCCTTGAAAATATGGAGGCATTATCTTTATGGCATTAATTTTGATGTGTATACGGACCACAAAAGTCTTCAATATGTATTCACTCAAAAGGAGTTGAATCTCTGGCAAAGTAGATTGTTAGAGTTGTTGAAAGACTATGACATGAGTATTCTCTATCACACTGACAATGCTAATGTGGTAGCAGATGCTCTAAGTCGGTTGTCCATGGGAAGTGTGTATCATGTGGAAGAAGCCAAAAGAAACCTAGTGAAAGATTTTCATAGGTTGTCCTGTTTAGGGCTTCGAATTGAAGATTCTCCAAATGGTGGTATGGTGGTACATCATAACTCCGAGTTGTCTTTTGTGGTTAAGGTGAATTATAAGCAACACCTTGATCCATTATTGATGGAGTAGAAAGAATCGGTTCTTGGAAATATGAATGAGTCATTGTCCGAAGGGGGATGGTGTTCTTAGGTATCAAGGAAGATTGTGTGTGCCTAATATATATGATTTGAGGAGAAGGATTCTTGAGAAAGCTCATGGAGCCCGTTACTCTATTCATCCAGGTTCTACAAAGATGTACCATGATCTTAGAGAGTTATTTTGGTGGAATGGTCTAAAAAGGGATATTGAGGATTTTGTTGCCAAATGTCCCAAATGTAAACAAATGAAGGTCGAGAACCAAAAGTCGAGTGGTCTAGTACAGGAAATACAAATTCCTACTTTTATGTGGGAAGATGTCAACATGGATTTTGTAGTAGGTTATCCTAGAACTGGAAAGCAATATGACTCTATATGGGTAATGGTGGATAGGATGACCAAATACGCTCACTTTATTCCCGTTAAGTCTACTTATTCGGAGAAAGATTAAGCAGGAATTTATATTGACAAGATAGTGAGTCTTCCTGTGGTTCCTTTGTCCATCATATCGGTAGAGGTGCTAAATTTACATCTAGATTTTGGATATCATTTCAAGAAGGTTTGGGTACTCAAGTGAAGTTAAGCATAACTTTTCATCCTCAAATGGATGCTTAAGCAGAGCGAACTATACAAACTCTTAAATATACGCTTATAGAGTGTATCATTGACTTTAAGGGAAATTGGGATGAGAATTTGCCTTTGGTGGAGTTCTCGTATAATAATAGTTTTTATTCATCCATCTCTATGTCTCCTTATGATGACTTGTCTAGTAGGAGGTGTAGGTCTCCTATTGGGTGGTTTGAGGTTGGCGAGTCTTCGATTATTGGTCTCGATGTGATTTATCAAACCTTGGAGAAAGCTCATATCATAAGGAACTGGTTGCAAACAGCCTATAGTCTGCAAAAGTCTTTTGCCGATCATAGGAGAAGAGATTAAGAGATTGAGGAAGGTGATAAGGTGTACTTGAAAATTTCGCCTATGCAAGGGGTGGTTGTATTTGTAAAGAAGGGGAAGTTGAGTCCTCGTTATGTGGGTCCCTATGAAATCTTGCAAAGGGTTGGTAAGGTTTCTTAAGAATTTAAACTCCCTAGTGAACTATCTTCAGTTCATCCGGTTTCTATGTTTCTATGCTTCAGAATTGTATCAGTAATCCCGAGTTTATTATTCCTATTGAGGGTATTGATGTGAAGGATAACCTCTCCTATGAGGAGGTTTTTCTTGAAATCCTTGATCGTCAAGAGAAGAGTTTAAGGAAGAAAGAGGTGGCCTCCGTAAAAGTTTTATGGAGAAACCACCTAGTTGAGGTAGCAACATAGGAGGCCGAAGCCGACATAAAGTCCCGTTATCCTCATCTCTTTACGAGTGGAGGTTAGTTTTTCTTACTTATCATGAAAATAATGACTAAATTTAATGTTTCTTTTATTTTTGCTGAAGTTTTGGAAAAATGTGCATTTTATGATGTCAGTACAGTGTTGACTTGAAAATTTACAATTCTTCTTATTTTGAGTTATGTTGTGGATTTTGATATGGTGAGTCTATGATGATATTGAGCATCTTGGTAAGTTGAGCTTTGGCATAATTGACTCATATATGGTATATTGAGCTCATGTTGTTATGAGAAGGAAATTTCTCATAATGTGATGTTGATCCTTATGTGTGGAATTGAAGTTTCTAAATTGCTATGTGTAAAAAAAATGCCATTATTGATGTTGTAACTAATGTTGTTGTGTATTGTTGTTGATTGGGATGCTAGTCTTGACTCTATTCCTTCCTTCCAAAAGATTCTAGAGCCAAACATAGGTGTAAAAAGGATTATACACTGTTTTAAGGTCATACATAATGAATATAAGTCATTTAGGAGGTTTAGAAACCAAAACGTCAAAGAACGTCTATGACGTCCAGAAACTAGTTCAATGACGTGCTAGTGTGCCTTAGCCAATTTGACTAAGTTTTAGAGTCAGAAAATGATGATATTTGGTCGAAAGGTGTCCAACATGTATTATAGTTAGTTCATAGTCAAAACGTCCTGATACGACTCCCCAAGGACCAACCAATGGCCCTTGAGGAGGACCCTTGCATTTGGGTAAAAGGTTGCCCAAGGAAGTGTGCACCAACGACTTGCCATCAACGGATCGTGTTCCAATCGATGGGGCATCGATTGCCTCCGTCGATCGACACTTATAATATTTTGCCAAGACTGGTTTTTGATAAATTCTCTGACCAAAACGACGGACCAGAAGGACGGAGGGTCATGTGGTCATCGATTAACAAACGAGGCACGGACGAGGAGTCATCTGTGAGGGTCTGTTTTGGCTGCACGAATTTAAGTATTTTGAGTTAATTAATTTAGGGGTTAGTTAATTAGTTAGGGGTTAAGGGAGGTCTAATTAAGTTAATTAACAACCTATATAAAGAGCCTAACCTAATTAGACTAACCTAACTCTCATAATTCCCAAAACACAAACTCTCTTCCGTCTCTCTTCTTCGCTCTCCCAAGTTGAAAAACATCATAGAAGTCAAGGTCAAGGGGTTCTAGGGATGTAATCACCAAAGTTTCTCCATCAATATTCACCAAATACTAAGGTATGTGATTCCTTTCACCTTTGGTATCTCTTTACCCAAAGGGTTCCTTCAAATTAATTTCAAAAGACGAGTTTCATGTGGGTTTCATCCAATCTAGAAATTGATCTTTCAATTGGGTTTGTTTATCTTTTCTTCTGATTGTATTGAATAGATTATTATTAATTATAACTACATTACACTAATCATTGATGGATTAGTATAGTTTGTATAAGATGACTTTTTCCCCTTTACCCTAGGTTGTGATCTTGAGTTGAACTGTGTAGTGTTGGTTCAATTGACTTTGTTATTGGTTGAATTACTATCCTATGATGTTATTGTATCAATTTATTAATAGATTGATATAAATTGTAATCCTACCATGCTAGTTCTTGAGTAATTGATCTACGTTGTGAAGTAGATTATGAATTTGACCCAAGCCTCTATTCTTAATCTATGAACTAGTGATGGATTGTTGTATAATGTTGAAATTGACTTCGTTATTGGTTACTATTGTGTGATGATATTACACCCATTGTTGGGTTGAGATTGAGGGTTAATGGTAAGACCTTGATGTTGGCTTATGAATGAGACTTGGTAAATCTTGTGATCTCAACTCTTTACTTAAATTATGGTTACTTGTGATTAAGTGATGATGTTGTGTTGAAGTATACTATATATTAAGATTGATAGGGTTTGTATGATGTTGAATTGATATGTCTTGACTATGGTTTGTGAGATGTTGGCTAATATGTAAATCTTTTAAGGGTTGTGCTAACTTAACAATCTGCATTATTATGAATGAATGTGTAAATGTGCTAACCTCACATGTATGAATTGTAAGGAAAGGAAAGAACTCATGCAATTCTTATTGAGCTATGATGATGATTATATAAGGTCTAACATTCCAGAAAAAGTACTTATCTAGTGAAAAGTCTATTAGGTTTTAAGAATATGTATTGGGATACATAGGCTTTCCAATGACCAATATTGAGTAATATTGGGTATGTTAGACAATATTGGCTTAAGGATGTTAGCCAATTTCTATATATACACTAGTAAATGTAAATACACCTTGATGTTCAAATGTTCCAATCCAAGCTTATTTAGGAATGGTACCTGCAATGAAGACCCTAATCTAAAATACCTATATTCTTCACATTACACACAATAGGTACGAGGCATCCAAGTGTCAAGCCTATGTACCATAGCACATGATCATTTAAAATGGTCATGTAAATTAAGCAGTGCCCAAGGACATAGTGAGGATCTTTGGAAAATAAGTGAACTTTCCAGAGTGCACGCTTAGGAAAGTGCACGGAAACACATGTGCAAGCACATGTTCTACCAACGGACGAGAGACCAAGCCCAACCGATTCGGTTAGGGCGGCTATGACACCGCATTCCATGTTTATCTTACATGGTCTATGTCGGTTAATGCGTATGTTCTCTTATGTAAAATAAAAGACAAGTAAATGAACGTTGACTAGGGTGACTTGAGGAGTTTGCTTAGTATAGGCAGTGGTATGGGACGCTACCTAGACATTGCACAAGTTGACTCTAAGGAAAGTCCTAGGAGATTGTTCTTATGTAATATGATGATATGAAAGATATATGTTTATTATATATGACGTTACTCTTAGAGGAATGTTTGTCACTATGTTGAATATGTTATTTGGTTATATTTCTATATGAAGTGATGATTACTTATGTTACAAGTTACATGAAGCAAAGCTTTATTTATGGTCTCCTATCTTATCTACTTGGTTATGTGGGGTTATGGGACTTCACATGACCATTGCATTTGTAGGTTGGGGATGAGGTCATTGGTAATTGTTTGTATATTATGTTTATATGATTTATTGAATATGAAATGTTAACATGACTCTATGAGAAGATTTGTTGATTATGATCATGCTTTAACTTGTATATGTTATATGGTATGTGCATTGAAGAATTTCATATTACTTAGCATGTTTTTCTAATGAGATGATAAATGATCCTTTTTTCATGCATGTCTCTATGTGTTATGTGCATATATCCATACTTAGTACATGTGGCGTACTAACCCCATTACTTTATATTACTAAGACTGTAGGTTCCGACCATTGAAGTTAAAGAGGTCGATTTGAAGAAGCTTGGAACTCTTTCTCTAAGTCTTGTTAGGTCCTTATGTTCGGGACGCGATCACTTATAATCCAGCCTATGAAGACTTAGTAGTTTTTTTTAATACGTTATTTCCATTATGTTCTTTGGATTCTTTGTATTAAGGCCTATATGGCATATTGACTATTATTAGCTAAGTCTAGATTTACACTCTTAGATGGTTTCTATATATGTGAGACAGTTTTAGAATATTGTATTTTTTTATAAATCTTAAGTATGAAGTCTAAGTATACTTCATTAGTCTGTTAAAAGTTTTTAATTTTCCGCAAAATTTAATTGTATGATTGTGATTAAAGCTAAGAAGAGGCTTGTCTGCGACCCCTGAGAGGTTAACGTGGCCGGTCTCATCTAGGGTCTAGGATCTAGGTGTGACATAAGGGATAGACCTTATGACCTAAACTAAGCAATGATTGTTAAGAAAGGCTTAAAGACAATTCAAAACAGGACTCTAGCTTAGCACTGAGTGAACTAGAGTGAGGAGTGTCCTTTCTCACATAGGGAAGGTAGGATAACTAATGTACTCTTGAGATTGGAGACTATAATACATGTTGCATAAATAGAGTCCTAACTATATCTCCTAGTTCTTGAACTATGTTGCGCCTATAGGAATACTAGCTAGTGGATCCACGTAGTTGCTAGGTTCATTATATGGTACTGCCTTGGCATGTAGTCTGCCTTATTTTGGTGTGACGTTCCATGACACCGAATTCCACATTAGCTCATGTGGTCTATGTTGGTTAAGTCATGATGTTCCAAAAAAGGTAAAATAAAGTAATGAACGAACTCTAACTTGGATGACCTAAAGGGTTTAACTTAATATAGGTAGGGGTATGGGACTCTACCTATACATTGCACTAGTTAGACTTGAAGGGAGTCTTGGGAGGATGTTCTTAAGTATGAATATGCTTATAAATGTAAAAGATATGTGCATGATGATCTTACATGTTGATGACACCTTATTATGTTGAATTAACTGGTGAATATATGTTTGATCTATATTGCAAAAGTATGATGTTATGTACTCCTAATGATATGATATGTGAAGTTGGACATTGTTTATGGTTCTAGTTAGGTTTACTTGATTAAGTAAGGTTGTGGGGCTTTGCTTGGTCAGTTCACAAGTGGACTTAATGAGTGTCATGAGTAATGGTCTTGCTTTGTTTATGTTGTAAGGAACTCTTACGCATGCTTATGATGTTTAATTCACTTGTTAATATATGTTGGGTCTATATTGCTAAAGTATTATGTTATTTACTCCTAATGATATGATATGTGAATGTAACACTCTGGAAATGCCATGACTTAGACTAGATCTTAATCTAGTTAATAATGCTTAAAATGATGTTTCCAGAAAATGTACATGTCTAGTGAAGAGCCTATTAGGTTTTAAGAATATGTATTGAGGCACATAGACATCCCATTGTCCAATATTTAGTAATATTAGGCATGTTAGATAATATTGACTTAAGGGTGTTAGCCAATTTTTATGTATACACAAGTAAATGTAAATACACCTTGATGTTCAAATGCTCCAATCCAAGCTTATTTAGGAATGGTACCTGCAATGAAGACCCTAAGCTAAAATAACTATATTCTTCACATTACACACAATCGGTACGAGGTATCCAAGTGTCAAGCCTAGGTACCATAGCACATGATCATTTAAAATGGTCATGTAAAGCAGTGCCCAAGGACATAGTGAGGATCCTTGGACAAAGAGTGAACTTTCCATATTGCATGGTTAGGAAAGTGCACGGCAACACATGTGCTACCAACGGCTGAGAGACAAGCCCAACCGATTCGGTTAGGGCAGTTAGGGGGCAGGCGCACGTCGGGTCAAGCCACGTTGGGCCGAGCTTCCTAACCAGTCCTAGGTTCTAACTAACTTAACTAACTAACTAACTAACCTAGATCTAACTAAAATAAACTAACTAGTGTGCCAAAAATCCTAAGACCTAACCGGGTGACACTAGCCGAGTAGCTAACTAAAGAAACATCATAGTACCTAACCTAGGATGGTCCAAAGGGGTTGGTTATGGTCCTAACGACATAGGGGTACTTTAGTAATTACCCTAGGTCACTTAATTAATTAAATTAGCAGCTTAATTATTTAATTTAAAATCACGATTAAACTCGAGACCCTTAGTCAAATGCTCTCCTACTTTTAGTCAATTTTAGAGGGGCGTTTTAGGTAATTTAAGTGGAGGGTCTTTAGGGTAATTCATGGAAGGACTATATATTGATATAACGTCAGTTTAGACCAGTTTTACACGTCCCAAATCATATCAAATGAAATTTCTCTCAATCTCTCAAGAACGCTCTCTTTTCCAAACTCCATTAAAGAACAAGAAAAGATTAAGGAAGAAGACGAAGGTTTCGAAGTTTCCAATCAAATTTCGTGGATTCTTCATCTATAAGGTATGGGTTTTTCACTCTTGCGATTCCTTTCCCCAAGAGGTCCTTTCAAGATAAGTTTTCAATAATTATAAATACGAGGGTTTTTACTCTACAAAACGGATTTTCTTCCTAACCCTAGATTTATGATTTTCAATGAAAAGTAAACGTTTTCTATATTCAATTTCGCACGAATTGTTGAGTAATTGATTGATAATGTTTGAATGTCGTGTGATACATGATCCTTCTCTATGTGATGGTTTTGAATGGGTTGCTTGTAGCATTTGATAACGTGAAAACGTGAGGGTTAGAATTTAAGGTTTGAATGAACCCTTTAATGACTCGTTTATCCTCCTCTACGCTATGCATTGATCTTGTACATGATTTTATGAGTTGTTGTTGATTATTTAATTGAGTATTTCACTATGTATTATTATGAATATTGCATGATGAATAAGATTTTTGAAAGCAAGAGGTAAGTCTTCAAAGTGTGATTACTCGTAAACATTTATGTTAGACTATAAACTATGATGCTATGTTATGAAAACTATGTATGATGTTGCTATGTGAATATGCTGGCTATAAACATGTAAATCGTGAGATCATGATAAGAATACGAATATGCAAGTTTATAATATCCTTTGTATGCTTTACACAAGGTGATTATGTTATGTTAATCTCACATAACAAAGGTTACGATGAAAGGACAATTCTCATCTAATATAAACGAGATCATGATAATGTTATACAGAGAGATATTCTCCTATGACCTATGATAAGTTTATGATAAAAGAAAACTTAAAGGTTATTTCAAGAAAGGGAGTTAAACTAAGCACCGATGAACTAGATATGGCAAGTGTCCCTTCCCTAGTGGGAAGGTAGGTTCACAATGATTCTCATGAGATTGAGGCTTCCATGTAATGTGTAACTATGGGTCTTTAACTCCTAGTTCTTGAACTATGCTACCACTATAGAATACTAGCTAGTGGATCCACCTAGAAAGCTATGTCATGTTAGGTTCTACTTTGGCCGGTAGACCACCTCTTTTCGGTGTTTGGAAGACAATGGATTCCATGTTTATCTCACATGGTCTATGTCGGTTAATGCGTATGTTCTCTCATGTAAAATAAAAGACAAGTAAATGAACATTGACTAGGGTGACTTGAGGAGTTTGCTTAGTATAGGTAGTAGGATTGGACGTTACCTAGACATTGCACAAGTTGACTCTAAGGGAAGTCCTAGAAGATTATTCTTATGTAATATGACAAAATGAAAGATATATGTTTATGATACATGATGTTACTCTTATATGCATCTTGGTCATTATGATGAATACGTTACCTAGGAGTTTCTTCTTATGTAATATGACAACATGAAAGATATATGTTGATGATACATGATGTTACTCTTATATGCATGTTGGTCATTATGACGAATACGTTACCTAGGAGATTGTTGTTATGTAATATGATAACATGAAAGGTATGATGCTTATGATATATGATGTTACTCTTACATGAATATTTATCCTTATGATGAATATGTTATTGTAACACCCCGTATTCTACGTGTACTAGTTCTATTTTAATAATGCTTATAAACTGCCTTGTGGTATAGTTATGGATTTGGTTTCCTATGCAATTAGTGGTAATATTTAAAGTGAACTGTCCAGAGATTTTGATGCGACCCTATTAAGTTGATGTTGATGGAAATATTTACACTTGAGATGACAAGGTGGTATTTGAGTCTAAAGTATAAAGTGGCATAGTGTATATAAGTTCTAAGTTATGTTAAAGTTATTAAGGTCTAGAAATTTAACAAAATATTGAGGTGCTTGCTTGACTTCACTAAGCTAGTAAGTGACAAGTAGGTGCATCACCTACTTTAACTTATTGACCAGCCCAAAGGACCAAGTATGTGCATCACCTACTAAGACTCTTTGACTGTGTTATTTGGCCAAGTACACTACACCTATTTGCATTAATTTAGTCCAAGTTGAATGGAAGAATAAGGGGAAATGGACAACCAATGCCCAATCTTCTCAAGCCCACAAGAAATAATTTTAATGGAAAACTAGATGCATCACCTACTTAAAGGTGTGGCCCAAATTAAAGACACATGTTAGCTGCAAATGAAGAATGAGAAAAGTGGCAAAAGGGCAATGTTATTAAGTCCAAAAAAAGTCCTAATGAAAAGTCCAAGTGGGTGGGTCACCTACTTGGCATATTATGGCCCAAAATGAGTGATAAAGTCGTCCAAAGCAGGTCCCTTTAAAAGAGATTGATATCAACTTTTCCCAACCATTTTTACTTTGACAAAATATCTGATTACTAGATCTTTCTCTCTTCTCTCTCTTAGATTCATACAACAGCCATTAAATACCATTAGGGTTATTAAATAATAGGTATTTCAAGCTATTGGAAGGTATAATTTAAGACAAGTTAAGGAGGACAACCTTTACCTTGAAGAATCCAAGTCCTATCAAGTGGTAGTCATGTCCAGCAAGGTAAGCTACTGCAATTTTCTCCCTCTTGTGCTTGAGTTAATTAAGACACTTGGTATGTATTAGTGAGTTGGAAATTGTTACTCTTACATGGTGAATATTGGGGAGGATGTTCTGGTGATTAGTGCATGTTGGGACAGCTATGGAGGGGAGTCCTCTTTAAATTAAGTTATGAGCTTGTTTGAGCACTTTAAAAGTAAAGTTAGCTCTTCAAGTGTTGGTGATCAGAAACCACGATTCATATTGCTTCTATTACATTATTATGTTCAAAGATTGTTTTATGTATGTTATGATAAGGGATGTGACTGGATGTGCGGGGAAGTTATGGATAATATAAAGGACTTAAATATTGTAGGGAATTCTGGGGAGGACCTCATGCGAAGGTTGTACAGTATATATACGTGATTAAAGGGATAGGGAAGAAAAGAAAACACTCACTAGATAGATTGCAGCTTACTGCTTCTTTACTATTTGGGTGTGATCAAGTGGCTCAAATTGATTAATTAGCTGCTAATACTAGTCTTATGACTTATTTTATTGTAGTTAGTGATCAGAAGATAAGGAGCTTAAGTCATACGATTTGAATTGTATAGCAAGGTATGTAAGGCTATTTGATTTCCTATTTCTTTGGCATGAATCCAAAACTTGCATTACAAAAAGTAAGCTTTCTAAGTGCCCTTGGTAGTGACTGATCCATAGTTGCAGCTCCTACTCCCTATAGCATTGAAGTGGGTACTCTAATATGAGTTTGTTACTAAATGTGTGTGTGTTTACTCTACCAAGTGTTAGCATGCAAGGTTTAAACTTGTTTCATTGTCAAAGTACGCCTAGCACGTATTTCCCTCATATAAGTCAAAGTAATCCTAGATTACACATGGTACATATGTTTATAGGATGTATATACGATCTGCCCATATCTTGCCAATTTGCTTCAATTGTTTATAGATATGTCATCTTGTCACATGTTCATATATTCCCTTTCTTTGTTATTAATCTCATTGTGTTAGACTGTAATGTTACCTCACATAATCACTACTTTCTCAATTGTATGTTTATGTGTACTTACTTGGAATATGTATCCGTCCTTAAGTTTAATCTGCTCACATTCCCCTCTTGGTTCCACATGCATGAACACCTTCTATTTGTATCATATAGAGTTCAAATCTCTTGGCTGAATGTTAAATTGTCTTCACTGGATGTGCTTCAATTTGATATGTCAAAATGCTTACCGAGTCATATAAGCTCCTAAGTACTACGTTCAATTCACATATCCTTTCCATGTCATTGTTATTATCGTAAGTCCATATTCATATGTCTTCTACTACTAGTCCGTATTTCCAAATCAAAACAAGGATTATGACCACATAAACAACAATCACAAACAAGTTATGAACATCAAAAAGAACAATCTCAAAAGAGTTATGATTATCTAAAGAACAATCCCACAAGAGTTATGAACTAATAAACAACAACCTCAAAGATGAAAGAATCTAAACGTAATCTGTATGATTATGGGTGGCAGCTCAGGGGCAAAAGCCTAGCATGGGCCAATCCGAATTGGTATGGAAGGGTGGCAGCTCAGGGGCGAATGCCTAGCATGGGCCGATCCCAATTTGTGGAATTATGAGGACAGCATCCCAGGGGTTAAAATGCCTAGCATGGATCATCCTCTTCTACCACTGATCAGCTGGTCATTTGTATCATATGTTGTATAAAGATTATAAAGTATAGAAAAGTAGAGAAAAGAATGTAACATGCACGATTCCACAAGCATAAAGCAAAGGTGGTCTCTAATCCTTATCTATTGGTATTTGGTTTCACTTGAGCTCTCATATTAAATATGGTTGTATTATGCCTTACATATTCAGTACATTCTTTTGTACTGACATCCCTTATTGGGAACGCTGCATTTCATGCTGCAGGGGCAAGTACTCAACTAGTAGATTTTCCCAATAGAAGCACATTATACTCAGCGGATGTTGGTGAGCTCCAGGTTGATTCGGAGTTTTGCCGAGTCTTCACTATGTGTATTTTCATAGTGGTACCATCATGGATTCCAGTAGAGGCTTTGTAGACATTGTAAAGCTATCATCTGTATTCATAGTTTCACTTGTCACATATAGAGGTTTAGCTAGTCAAAATGTGTTGTATTTTAAGCTTCTCATCAGTAATTTGTATAGTAGTTTACTTTCTCATCATAGATTACTTGTAAAGCATGTGTTCATAAGGTACTTGTCTGCCTTAACTAAGGTTGGGTTATGACAAAGTGGTATCAGAGCAGTTCGTCCTAGGGGGTCTACAAAGTCGTGTCTAGTAGATCCTTAGTTATGAATGTGTTGCGCGCCACATTTAATAATTAGGGGTCTGCTTGGACATTTAGGAAATGTTACCTTCCTTCATAATCCTGATCATGCGATAGAGCGAAGTTAAGAAGCCCATTTCTAGTTGTACCAGATCATGCTATTCATATTAACTATGGTTAAGGTTAACGGTTGTTGAAGTGTCAGCATGTAACATACAGAAAGGACCTCAAGTTACCAAAAGTTTGACTAGATTGAGCTCATTTTATTTGACCATCTCACTCCACAAGGTATGTAAAGACTTTTATGTTATTTGCATTTAAAGTTGCATTTGTACCATTTGCATCATGTTGGTTCAAATATGATTTATTACCTAGTTACATATATTTGCTGTAGCATGTCCAGGGAGATCTTCTTAGGAGGATGTAACCAGCTCTTGAGTTCTATATTTGCTCCATACTTACAGGATTTATTCCTATGGAGGACACTTGTTCTTAGTCTTTGATATATAGAATTTTCAGCGTTGCACATGTTCTTGAAATTGATGTAGTCAAACCAGTTTCTTTTAGTTCAAAGAAGCCAGTGGCACAATTTTATAGGTGGATGTATTAGTGCAATAGTGTCACTACAGATACCCCTAATTGGCTGACAAAGCTCAAATTCTCACCGTATGTCCTCCCGAGTATGTTAATGTTTGGCATTTATATGGTATGTGCCAACAGCTCTGAATAAGTACTAATAACATTTGTATTCTTTTCATGAATATAAAACTTAGGGATAAGTGTGCCAATTACTGCAAATGATTTATGTGTGGTGGTTCATTTTATGAGGTATGTGTTGGATATAGAGAGTTAGTATGTTCCTAAAGGGTAAGAATAACGAAAAGAAAGTTGATTGGTTAGAACTAAGTTGTGATTAGTTGGTTGTACATAATGGAATCTAGTACATGAAGCTGCTAGTTTTGATTAAAAGTTACTTGTTAGATAGGAAGCTTGTGAGAATGAAGCTTAAATTACACAGGCCGAATATGTACAGACAACTTCTCATTAGAAAGAGATGGAATATATCAAATTCCTTAAACATAGGAGTAGGGGTGATATGAGGATGCTATAGAGGAGTGGCATAGGTGGTTATGAGAGAGTGATTGCTAAAGTGTATGCGGTAAGAAAATGTTATCAGCTCTCTTCAACGCTAACGAGTTATAATGGCGCTCCTGGGAACAATTTTGTGAACCTTTGTTACATAGAGAAGTCAATTTAGTATCGATTCAAGTTTTGATATTTAGTCTTGATTAAAAAAATAGATCATATGCATATTTCTAGTTGTTCTTATTTGCTATCTTGCATGGGAAAAGAGTCGGAGCACCCTCACTTATTAAAAAAAAAAAAAAGAGGAAATCTATTAGTATGGCCAGACCTATCTAGTTAAGCCCAAATCGGCTAACTCTAAGACGTTATGAATCATGATATAACTTTATAGGTACCTGGCATTTACATGTTATTAGAGTTCATATTTCATGATGCGTTCAAGAAGCACGATTTATTATTATTATTTTTTTTGATCTTCAAGGGGCATCAATCATTGAATGTGATATAACACAAGCTAGTAATGAAGGCAAAGTTGACCTCGTCCACCTACTCTAAAAGATGATCTACTTTTTTTGAGGATTTTCTTTTTCTATCATTACTGTACTATTTATATTGACCTAGACGGAAGCCAAGTCCCAATAGCAGAACACCTATAAGAATTCTTAGGAGATTGGAGATAGTAGATGGGAAAATCAATTGTATGTGTTTTGAGGCGAGTAAGGAATATGAGCAGAACTATCCCACCTGTAACTTAAAAGCTTGAGACAGTGTGTTTATCTTAGTACGTTAGAGTTGTTCTATAGGATATATCGTAGCTTTCAAAGATGATTTTTTTTATATAATTATACATGCTGCATATTCTATAACTTATCTATTTGTATGTCATTTTCCCTTTGTGGATTGCCTTCTCATAGGTTACCTAACGTCATGGAATGCTTACATGCAAGTGTTATCCGCTTCAGATCACCCTTGTTTAATGATGTTTTCATAGGAACTTTTCCTTACATGTTATTTATTGCACTGGTTACTTCCCATATGCCACTTGTCCATATTGTATGAGTAATGCATGCTAAATTAATCATATGACCATTTCTATATATTTTGCATACCTCATAGCCTACTTGCTTAAACATTTTAGGCCTTATAGCTTTTCTGGCCATGTGTTATGTGCTCACTTGCTCATATTTCATATTTGTGCTCATTGACATGTTAGTCCACCTATCCACGCAATATAACGCACTTGCTCAATGTGATTTGTGTTCCGTAGCTCATTTTCTGATATGTCTACATGTCATATCTACTACATGTCTTAGCTTATGTACTCATGCATCATGTGAACATCTAGCCCATTCCTACATTCCCTATAGTTCATTCGCTCACACGCTAACCTATAGGTCATATGCACGCATATACCATGTATTTCTATAGCTTAATTCACGTATACCTTGCGCGCTCCCTTTTGGGATAGTCTGCCTATGTGTCATGTCCAATGTGACTTATTCATCCATATACAATGTCCTCTTTATGCTTATTGATTTGAGTTTTGAATAATTTGGGAAAATATTTCCTTGTATCAATATGCAGTGAAGACTTTGAACAGAAAAGGTTGGCCATATATGTAAATTTAATCAACCATAGATAAATAACTTAGCATAATACCCTATTCGCAGGAGCGGCATAAAACTTTAGATTTTATATTAACAGCTATGTGTTCTTAAAAGATTCACCTCTGAAAAGTGTCATGAAATAAAAGAGAAAGGAAAGTATTGCCCCTATAGCCTATGATTCTATGTGTCCGTTCATATACAAAAATAAAATAAAATTGGGAGATACTTTATAGTTATTCTTAATTGGTAAGGCTCGGAAGCTAAGTTCAGAATGTGTAACCATGAGTATTAGGGAAGGAATAGAATATAACGCAACATACCTGGGAATAGAAGATGATAGAGAGATACTAAGTAACCCTCCTCATTTTAAACATCAATATAAGGATCTGAGATCATGTGGTCCTCTTATATGATCATGAATCTTGCTAGAGTTTGTTCATTTGATGTGTCATTTGTGTTTCTTGTGTTTAGGTATATTACATTCTTATTTGTATGAGTACTACTTGTGTATTTTTAGTGAATTACATGGTAAAGAAGGGATTTAATTTTTTCATATTACTATTTCATGAACCATATCTATCGAGACGTCATGCTAGATTTGTCTATACATATTTTCCGTTAGTCTATGGATTCTGGATAGTCCTTCCTATTTACAATTGGGACTCTCGCAAATCTCTATATGAAATTCAGAGATTAATCGAACTACCAGGTGCACCTATCATTCGAGGACGAATGATCATAAGAGGGGGAGGATGTAACACCCCGTATTCTACGTGTACTAGTTCTATTTTAATAATGCTTATAAACTGCCTTGTGGTATAGTTATGGATTTGGTTTCCTATGCAATTAGTGTAATATTTAAAGTGAACTGTCCAGAGATTTTGATGCGACCCTATTAAGTTGATGTTGATGGAAATATTTACACTTGAGATGACAAGGTGGTATTTGAGTCTAAAGTATAAAGTGGCATAGTGTATATAAGTTCTAAGTTATGTTAAAGTTATTAAGGTCTAGAAATTTAACAAAATATTGAGGTGCTTGCTTGACTTCACTAAACTAGTAAGTGACAAGTAGGTGCATCACCTACTTTGACTTATTGACCAGCCCAAAGGACCAAGTATGTGCATCACCTACTAAGACTCTTTGACTGTGTTATTGGGCCAAGTACACTACACCTATTTGCATTAATTTACCCCAAGTTGAATGGAAGAATAAGGGGGAAATGGACAACCAAGGCCCAATCTTCTCAAGCCCACAAGAAATAATTTTAATGGAAAACTAGATGCATCACCTACTTAAAGGTGTGGCCCAAATTAAAGACACATGTTAGCTGCAAATGAAGAATGAGAAAGGTGGCAAAAGGGCAATGTTATTAAGTCAAAAAAAAGTCATAATGAAAAGTCCAAGTGGGTGGGTCACCTACTTGGCATATTATGGCCCAAAAAGAGTGATAAAGTCGTCCAAAGCAGTTCTCTTTAAAAGAGATTGATATCAACTTTTCCCAACCATTTTTACTTTGACAAAATATCTGATTACTAGAGCTTTCTCTCTTCTCTCTCTTAGATTAATACAACAGCCATTAAATACCATTAGGGTTCTTAAATAATAGGTATTTCAAGCTATTGGAAGGTATAATTTAAGACAAGTTAAGGAGGACAACCTTTACCTTGAAGAATCCTAGTCTTATCAAGTGGTAGTCATGTCCAGCAAGGTAAGCTACTGCAATTTTCTCCCTCTTGTGCTTGAGTTAATTAAGACACTTGGTATGTATTAGTGAGTTGGAAATTGTTACTCTTACATGGTGAATATTGGGGAGGATGTTCTGGTGATTAGTGCATGTTGGGACAGCTATGGAGTGGAGTCCTCTTTAAATTAAGTTATGAGCTTGTTTGAGCACTTTAAAAGTAAAGTTAGCTCTTCAAGTGTTGGTGATCAGAAACCACGATTCATATTGCTTCTATTACATTATTATGTTCAAAGATTGTTTTATGTATGTTATGACTAGGGATGTGACTGGATGTGCGGGGAAGTTGTGGATAATATAAATGACTTAAATATTGTAGGGAATTCTGGGGAGGACCTGATGCGAAGGTTGTACAGTATATATACGTGATTAAAGGGATAGGGAAGAAAAGAAAACACTCACTAGATAGATTGCAGGTTACTGCTTCTTTACTATTTGGGTGTGATCAAGTGGCTCAAATTGATTAATTAGCTGCTAATACTAGTCTTATGACTTATTTTATTGTAGTTAGTGATCGGAAGATAAGGAGCTTAAGTCATACGATTTGAATTGTATAGCAAGGTATGTAAGGCTATTTGATTTCCTATTTCTTTGGCATGAATCCAAAACTTGCATTACAAAAAGTAAGCTTTCTAAGTGCCCTTGGTAGTGACTGATCCATAATTGCAGCTCCTACTCCCTATAGCATTGAAGTGGGTACTCTAATATGAGTTTGTTACTAAATGTGTGTGTGTTTACTCTACCAAGTGTTAGCATGCAAGGTTTAATCTTGTTTCATTGTCAAAGTACCCCTAGCACGTATTTCCCTCATATAAGTCAAAGTAATCCTAGATTACACATGGTACATATGTTTATAGGATGTATATACGATCTGCCCATATCTTGCCAATTTGCTTCAATTGTTTATAGATATGTCATCTTGTCACATGTTCATATATTCCCTTTCTTTGTTATTAATCTCATTGTGTTAGACTGTAATGTTACCTCACATAATCACTACTTTCTCAATTGTATGTTTATGTGTACTTACTTGGAATATGTATCCGTCCTTAAGTTTAATCTGCTCACATTCCCCTCTTGGTTCCACATGTATGAACACCTTCTATTTGTATCATATAGAGTTCAAATCTCTTGGCTGAATGTTAAATTGTCTTCACTGAATGTGCTTCAATTTGATATGTCAAAATGCTTACCGAGTCATATAAGCTCCTAAATACTACGTTCAATTCACATATCCTTTCCATGTCATTGTTATTATCGTAAGTCCATATTCATATGTCTTCTACTACTGGTCCGTATTTCCAAATCAAAACAAGGATTATGACCACCAAAACAACAATCACAAACAAGTTATGAACATCAAAAAGAACAATCTCAAAAGAGTTATGATTATCTAAAGAACAATCCCACAAGAGTTATGAACTGATAAACAACAACCTCAAAGATGAAAGAATCTAAACGTAATCTGTATGATTATGGGTGGCAGCTCAGGGGCAAAAGCCTAGCATGGGCCGATCCCAATTGGTATGGAAGGGTGGCAGCTCAGGGGCGAAAGCCTAGCATGGGCCGATCCCAATTTGTGGAATTATAAGGACAGCATCCCAGGGGTTAAAATGCCTAGCATGGGTCATCCTCTTCTACCACTGATCAGCTGGTCATTTGTATCATATGTTGTATAAAGATTATAAAGTACAGAAAAGTAGAGAAAAGAATGTAACATGCACGATTCCACAAGCATAAAGCAAAGGTGGTCTCTAATCCTTATCTATTCGTATTTGGTTTCACTTGAGCTCTCATATTAAATATGGTTGTATTATGCCTTACATATTCAGTACATTCTTTTGTACTGACATCCCTTATTGGGAATGCTGCATTTCATGCTGCAGGTGCAAGTACTCAACTAGTAGATTTTCCCAATAGAAGCACATTATACTCAGCGGATGTTGGTGAGCTCCAGGTTGATTCGGAGTTTTGCCGAGTCTTTACTATGTCTATTTTCATAGTGGTACCATCATGGATTCCAGTAGAGGCTTTGTAGATATTGTAAAGCTATCATCTGTATTCATAGTTTCACTTGTCACATATAGAGGTTTAGCTAGTCAAAATGTGTTGTATTTTAAGCTTCTCATCAGTAATCTGCATAGTAGTTTACTTTCTCATCATAGATTACTTGTAAAGCATGTGTTCATAAGGTACTTTTCTGCCTTAACTAGGGTTGGGTTATGACAGTTATTTGCTTATATTGTTATAGGAGGTGATGACTACTTATGTTACAACTACATGAAGCAAGCTTTACTTATGGTCTCCTATTTTATCTACTCGATTATGTGGGGTTATAGGGATTCACATGAACGTTGCACTTCTAGGTTGGGGATGAGGTCATTGGTAAATATTTTGTATGTTATGTTTATATGATCTATTGAATATGAAATGTTAACATGACTCCTTGAGAAAATGTCTTTACTTATGATCATGCTTTAATTGATGGAATCCTTAACTTGTATGTGTTATATGGTGTGTGCATTGAATATTTTCATATGACTTAGCTTGTTTTCTAAAGAGATGATAAATGATCCTTTTTCATGCATGTCCCTATGTGTTATGTGCATATATCCATACTTAGTACATGTTGCATACTAACCCCATTACTTAATATTACTACCATTGTAGGTTCCGGCCATTGAAGTTAAGCACGTCGAGTTGAAGAAGCTTGCAACTCTTTCTCGAAGTCTTTGTAGGTCCTTATGTTCGGGACGCTATCATTTATATTCCAGCCTATGAAGACTTAATAGTTTTTAGAATACATTATTTTCATTATGTTCTTTGGATTCTTTTGTATCAAGGCCTATATGGCATATTGACTATTATTCGCTAAGTCCAAATTTGCACTCTTAGATGATTTCTATATATGTGAGACAAGTTTTGAATATCGTATGTTTTTTATAAATCTTAAGTATGAAGTCTAAGTATACTTCATTAGTATATTAAAAGATTTTAATTTTCCGCAAAAATTTAAATGTATGATTGTGATGAAATATAAGAAGAGGCTTGTCTGCGACCTCTGAGAGGTTAACGACGCCGGTCTCATCCGGGGTCTAGGATCCGGGTGTGACAGAGAAGTTGGACAATGGTTATGGTTATAGTTAGGGTTACTTGATTAAATAAGGTTATGGGGCTTTGCTTGGTCAGTGCACAAGTGGACTTTATGAGGGTCATGAGTAATGGTCTTGCTTTGGTTATATTTTAATGAACTCTTACGCATGCTTGTGATGTTATGACTTGATGATATAGTTGTATTTGATTATGGCTTCAAGTATGTTGATATGCGTGTGACTTGATTTGACTTAAGGTTTCGTCCTGTATAGTACATAGTATTGTCTTAATGAATATGCATTATTGACTTGTATTGGTTCTTGAATGTGCATAGGGCTTTCCAAATGTAAAATTGCATGTTTTCATGAAATGTCCCTTTTTAGCATGATTTGATATTATATGTGCATATTATCTCATACTTAGTTCATGTGATGTGCTAATCCCATTTTCTCCCTTTTTCCCAACATTTTAGGTTCCGGTCATTGAAGGGATTTTGAGAAGACTTTGAAGAAGACTTGGAATTCTCAATCATACGAGTTGGGTAGGTCCTCACTTTCTGAGGGCGATTCCACTATCAAGCTAATGAAGTTGTTTTAGTTTTTACACTCCTATATTCTTTTCTTTTCACTGAGTACTAAAGATTGTATAGCTTATATGTGTCTTCATTACATTGATGTATGGTATATACCCAATTGATATACTCTTGTTTAGATGGTTATGAGAGGAGACACTCTTTTAAGACTATGTTAAATATCTTATGTATCTTTGTACAATAAAAGTACAAGACTATGTAATCTTCTTATATGAAGGGTCTATGCAAACTCGATATGAATATATTACGTGTATGCGAGAGGCCTATGTAAACCTCAAGATAGGTAGAAAAGTTTTAAATTTTCCAGAATTTCAACCTATTAATGTAATGATTTAAACTAAGAGGCAAGTCTTAGTCCTCTCCGAGGAAGACAACGGTGGTTACGTCTAGGGGGTGCTCCGTGGATGTGACAAACTTTGTAACAGAGCATGAGGTTGAATAACTTTAGAGTCGATGTCTCTCTCAACCACGTCTATGTAGATTCTTACTCATAATTGTGTAGAGCGCCACACTTATGAATAGGAAACTATATGATGCTTAGGAAACTCTCATGTTCTTGGAAACCCAATGTCGTGCCTCGAGAGTCTTGAACTCTATTTTGCCGTAGCATTTTATTTTTTAATTGTGATTATAGGCAATGAATACTCGAAGGAATGCGGAACGAAGACTTGATGAATAGATTGCCAATTCGGGAGTTTCTTCCTTTGGTGATCAAGTCCCTCCTCTTGAAGAAGATGCTTATGATGACCAAGATCCGGTCAATCCTCCACCTTTGACGGATGGTGACATAAGTGTTGCCTTTCTCCAAATGACCCAAGACATTAATACACAAGCACTAGCCGTCACCACTCAAGCACAAGCCATGATGGCCCAAGCTAATAGGGAGGTGGTACCCCGAGAAAATAAACATGTTGGCACCATGGCCTCCCGTTTAAGAGATTTCACTAGGATGAATCCCCTACTTTCTATGGGTCCAAAGTTGAGGAAGACCCCCAAGATTTCATTGATGAAATCTAAAAGATACTTTATTCTATGGGGTAGACTACTAGTGAGAAAGACGAGTTAGCCACTTACCAACTCAAAGATGTGTCCCAAACATGGTACGTCCAATGGAGAGACAATAGGCCTTTAAGGGGTGGACCGGTGACATGGGTGATTTTCAAGAAGGCTTTTCTTGATAAGTTCTGTCCTAGAGATAAGAGGGAAGCCTAAGTTGAGGAATTCATCAACCTTCATCAAGGAGGTATGAGTGTACTTTACTACTCTTTGAAATTCACTAAATTTTCAAAGTATGCTCCTTTTTTGGTTTCCGATCCTAAGCACGAAATAAGCCGCTTTGTGACGGGGTGTCGTATGACTTGAAAGAGGAATGTCGTTCGTCTATTGACATGATAATCTGAACATTTGTTGTCTCATGGTTCATGCTCAACAAGTGGAAGAGAAAATGGTTTAAGAGAAATATTAGAAATGCTCAAAGGGCAAGGTCTGTTGATGGTTGATCTTCAAAGGCTAAGCTTGACATCTAAGACAAGCCTAAGTTCAAGAAGAGGTTTTATAACCAAGTTCCTTCCAAGTTCCCTAAGGCTCGTGTTGATAGGGTGTCTAACCCTAAGCCTCAAAATGGAAGGGGTAATAGTTCACCAACCAAGAAGCCAACTTGTGGAAGGTGTGGCAAGAAGCATTATGGTGATTTCTTTAAAGGAACGGATAATTGTTTTGGTCTTGGTAAAAGTGGGCACAAAGTTTGAGATTGCCCAAATGTGAAGGGGCAAAACAAGGAGAGTGGACAAGCAAGTGGTTCGAATGTTGATGATCCAAAGAAGAACCACTTTTATGCTCTCCGCTCTAAAGGTGAGCAAGAGACTTTTCCCGATGGGGTGACCGGTATGTTAAAAGTCTTTTTTATTAATGTATATCCTTTACTTGATACCGGTGCTACCTTGTCATTTCTTACTCCTCTAGTAGCTAAAAAGTTTGACATTTTGCCCGATATCTTGAATTAACCTTTTATGGTGTCTACCCCGGTGGGTGAGTCGGTGGTTGCAAAAAGAATGTATAGAAATTGTCGTATAATTATGCCCAATAAAGTTACTCATGTAGAGTTAGTAGAACGCGATATGGTTGATTTTGATGTTATTTTGGGTATGGATTGGTTGCATGCTTGCTTCGCTTCAATAGATTGTAGAACGAGGGTGGTGAAGTTTAACTTTCCAAATGAGCCCGTATTAGAGTGGAAGAGGGAAAATTTTATTCTTAGAGTTCAAATCATCTCTTCTTTAAAAGCATGCAAAATGATCTCAAAAGGGTGTTTATACCATATAGTAAGAGTCAAAGATTTAGACTCCAAAATTCCTCCCATTGTGTCTGTCCCCATAGTGAGGGAATTTCCGGAGGTCTTTCCAAATAATCTTCCCGGTATTCCTCCCGAACGGGAAATTGATTTTGGTATCGACTTGCTCCCGGATAAAAATCCCATTTCAATTTCTCCTTATCGGATGGCTTCGGCCGAATTGAAAGATTTTAAGGCTCAACTCAAGGACTTACTAGACAAGGGCTTTATTTGGCCTAGTATTTCTCCATGCGGTGCTCCGATATTATTTGTAAATAAGAAGGATGGGTACCTTAGAATGTGAATTTATTACCGTCAACTCAACAAAATCACAATCAAGAACAAGTATCCTCTCACTCGGATTGATGATTTATTTGATCAACTCCAAGGTGCGAGTTATTTTTCCAAGATTGACTTGAGGTCGGGATATCACCAACTTAAGGTGAGAGGTGAAGATATGCCCAAGATGGAATTTCAAACAAGATATGGTCACTACGAGTTCTTAGTAATGTCCTTTGGTCACACTAATGTTCCGGTGGCGTTCATGGACTAATGAAAAGGGAAATAATGTACTTTGGTCTCACTAATGCTCCGGTGGCATTTATGGACCTAATGAATAGGGTGTTTCAAAATTACCTAGATTCATTTGTCATTGTGTTCATTGACGACATCTCAGTATATTTGAAGAATGAGGGTGAACACATGAACCATTTGAGGGTAGTGTTACAAGTGCTTAAGGAACACAATTGTTTTCCAAGTATAGCAATAGTGAGTCTTGGTTGAGTTCGGTAGAGTTTCTTTGTCATATCATCTCTAGTGAAGGGTAGAGGTTGATCCAAAGAAGAACAAAACGGTGAAAAATTGGCCTAAAGCTTTGGATCCTATCGACATTAGGATTATTTTAGGCCTAGCAGGTCATTATAGAAGGTTTGTCGACGTGTTTGCGTCTATTGCTTCCCCCTTGACAACCTTTACCCAAAAGAATGTGAAATTTAAGTGGTCGGAGGCATGTGAAATTTGAGTGGTCGGAGGCATACTTCTGCTCTAGTATTGACTCTACCGGAGGGTACAAAGGGTTTTATGGTATATTGTGATACATCCTGAGTTGGGTTGGGGTGTGTTCTTATGAAAAATGAAAAAGTTATAGCCTATGCTTCTAGGTAACTCAAATTTTACATGAAGAATTATCCGACTAATGACCTTGAGTTAGCGGCCATGATATTTGCCTTGAAAATATGGAGGCATTATCTTTATGGGGTTCATTTTGATGTGTATACGAATCACAAAAGTCTTCAATATGTATTCACTCAAAAGGAGTTGAATCTCCGACAAAGGAGATAGTTAGAGTTGTTGAAATACTATGACACGAGTGTTCTCTATCACCCCGGCAAGGCTAATGTGGTAGCGGATGCTCTAAGTTGGATGTCCATGGGAAGTGTGTCTCATGTGGAAGAATCCAAGAGAAACCTAGTGAAATATGTTCATAGGTTGGCCTGTTAGGGGTACGAATTGAAGATTATCCAAATGGTGGTATGGTGGTACATCATAACTCCGAGTTGTCTTTTGTGGTTGAGGTGGAGTCTAAGCAACACCTTCATCCATTATTGATGGAGTTATAAGAATCGGTTCTTGGAAATATGAATGAGTCATTCTCCCGGGGGTGATGGTGTTTTTAGGTATCAAGGAAGATTGTGTGTGCCTAATATAGATGATTTGACGAGTAGGATTCTTGAGAAAGCTCATGGAGCCTGTTACTCTATTCATCCAGGTTCTACAAAGATGTACCGTGATCTTAGAGAGGTCTTTTGGTGGGATGGTCTAAAAAGGGATATTGCGGAGTTTGTTGCAAAATGTCCCAACTATCAACAAATGAAGGCCGAGCACCAAAAGTTGAGTGGTCTAGTACAAGAATTCCAAATTCCTGATGTGGGAAGATGTCAACATGGATTTTGTAGTAGGTTTGCCTCGATCTAGAAAGCAATATGACTCTATATGGGTAATGGTGGATAGGTTGACCAAAGCTGCTCACTTTATTCCCGTTAAGTCTACTTTATCGGCGGAAGATTATGCAAGAATCTATATTGACAAGATAGTGAGTCTTCATGGGGTTCCTTTATCCATCATATCAGTAGAGGTGCTCAATTTACATCTAAGTTTTGGAGATCATTTCAAGAAGGTTTGGGTACTCAAGTGAAATTAAGCACAACTTTTCATCCTCAAACGGATGGTCAAGCGGAGCGAACTATTCAAACTCTTGAATATATGCTTAGAGAGTGTATAATTGACTTTATGGAAATTGGGATACGCATTTGCCTTTGGTGGAGTTCTCGTATAATAATAGTTTTCATTCATCCATTTCTATGGCTCCTTATGATGCCTTGTATGGTAGGAGGTGTAGGTCTCCTATTGGGTGGTTTGAGGTTGGCGAGTCTTCGATTATTGGTCCCGATTTTGTTTATAATACCTTGGAGAAAGCTCATATCATAAGGAAATGGTTGCAAACAATCTATTGTCGGCAAAAGACTTATGCCGATCATAGGAGAAGATATTAAGAGTTTGAAGAAGGTGATAAGGTGTACTTGAAAATTTCGCCTATGAAAGGGGTGGTTAGATTTGGAAAGAAGGGGAAGTTGAGTCCTCGTTATGTGGGTCCCTATGAAATCTTGCAAACGGTTTATAAGGTTTATTATGAACTTATACTCCCTAGTAAACTATATTCGGTTCATCCGATTTTCCATGTTTCTATGCTTAAGAAGTGTATCAGTAATCCCGAGTCTATTCTCATTATGTAGGGTATTTGTGTGAAGGATAACCTCTCCTATGAGGAGGTTCTGGTTGAAATCCTTGATCGTCAAGTGAAGCGGTTGAGGACAAAACAGGTGGCCTCCGTAAAAGTTTTATGGAGAAACCACCTAGTTGAGGGAGCAACATGGGAGGCTGAACCCGACATGAAGTCCCGTTATCCTCATCTCTTTACTAGTGAAGGTTAGTTGTTCCTACTTATAATGAAATTTAATGACTAAATTTGAAGTTGCTTTGATTTTTGGTGAAATTTTGCAAAAAAGTGCATTTTATGATGTCAGTACAGTGAAATTGTGCATATTGACTTGAAAATTTGCAATTCTTCTTGTTTTGAGTTATGTTGTGCATTTTGATATGGTGAGTCTTTTTGAAATGATATTGATCATGTTGGTAAGTTGAGCTTTGGCATAAATGACTCATATACGGTATGTTAAGCTCATGTTGTTATGAGAATGAAATTCCTCATAATGTGATGTTGAGCCTTATGTGAGGTAATTGAAGTTTCTAAATTGCTATGTGTAAAAAAATGCCATGATTGATTTTGTAACTGTTGTTGTGTATTATTGTTGGTTGGTCTGCTAGTCTTGAGTCTATTCCTTCCTTCCAAAAGATTTTAGTGTCATTCGGGGACGAATGTTCCTAAGGGGGGATAAATATAACACTCCGAAAGTCTAAGATGTGTTCTAGAGCCTTACATAGGTGTAAAAAGGTTTAGAAACTGTTTTAAGGTCATAAATAATGAATATAAGTCATGTAGGAGGTTTAGAAACAAAAACGTCAAAGAACGTTCATGATGTCTCGAAACTAGTTCAATGAGGTGCTACTGTGCCTTAACCAATTTGACTAAGTTTAAGACTCAGAAAATGATGATATTTGGTCGAAAGGTGTCCAACATGTATTATAGTTAGTTCATAGTCAAAACGTTTGGGTACGACTCCCCAAGGACCAACCAATGGCCCTTGAGGAGGACCCTTGCATTTGGGTCGATGGTTGGCCAAGGCAGTGTGCACCAACAACTTGCCATCAACGGATTGTGTTCCAATCGACGGGGCATCGATTGCCTCCGTCGATGGCCACTTATAATATTTGGCCAAGACTGGTTTTTAACCTGTCTCTGACCAAAAGGACGGAGGGTCATGTGGTCGTCGATTAACAAACAGGGCATGGACGAGGAGTCATCTGTGAGGGTCTCTTTTTGCTGCTCGATTTTAAGTAACTTGAGTTAATAAATTTAGGGGTTAGTAAATTAGTTAGGAGTTAAGGGAGGTCTAATTAAGTTATTTAACAACCTATACAAAGACCCTAACCTAATTAGACTAACCTAACTCTCATAAATCCCAAAACACAAACTCTCTTTCTTCTCTCTTCTTTCTCTTTCCCAAGATGAAAAACACCATAGAAGTCAAGGTAAAGGGGTTCTAGGGATGTAATCACCAAAGTTTCTCCATAAATCTTCACCAAATACTAATGTATTTGATTCCTTTCACCTTTGGGATCTCTTTCCCCAAAGGGTTCCTTCAAATTGATTTTAAAAGATGAGTTTTCATGTGGGTTTCATCCAATCTCGAAATTGATCTTTCAATTGGGTTTGTTTATGTTTTCTTGTTATTGTATTGAAGATTATGATGAATTATAACTACATTACACTACTCATTGATGGATTGGTCTAGTTTGTAGAAGATGACCTTTTCCCTTAACCCTAGGTTGTGATCTTGAGTTGAATTGTGTAGTGTTTGTTTAATTGACTTGGTTATTCGTTGAATTACTATTCTATGATGTTATTGTATCAATTTATGAATAGATTGAGATAAATTGTAATCCTACTATGATAGTTCTTGAGTAATTGATCTAGGTTGTGAAGTAAATTATGAATTTGACCCATGTCTCTAATATTACACCCATTGTTGGGTTGAGGTTGAGGGTTGATGGTAAGACCTTGATGTTGGCTTATGAAGGAGACTTGGTAAGTCTTGTGATCTCAACTCTTCACTTCAATTATGGTTACTTGTGATTAAGTGATGATGTTGTGTTAAAGTATACCATATATTAAGATTGATAGGGTTTTTATGATGTTGAATTGAAATGTCTTGACTATGGTTTATAAGGTGTTGGCTAAGATGTAAATGTTATAAGGATGGTGATAACTTAACAATCTGCATTATTATGAATGATTGTGTAAATGTGCTAACCTCACATGTATGAATTGTAAGGAAAGAACTCATGCAATTCTTATTGAGCTATGATGATGATGATTATATAAGGGATAGACCCTATGACCTAAACTAAGCTATGATTGTTAATAAAGTCTTAAGGATATTTCAAAACAGGACTCTAGCTTAGCACCGAGTGAACTAGAGTGAGGAATGTCCCTTCCCACATAGGGAAGGTACGATCACTAATGTACTGTTGAGATTGGAGACTATATTGCATGTAGAATAAATAGGGTCCCAACTATATCTCCTAGTTCTAGAACCATGTTTCCCCCATAAGAATACTAGCTAGTGCATCCACGTAGTTGCGATGTTCATGATATGGTACTACCTTGGCAATTAGTCCGCCATTTATCGGTGTAAAGTTCCATGACACCGGATTCCACATTAGCTCATGTGGACTATGTCGGTTAAGGCAAGATGTTCCCAAAAAGGTAAAATGAAGTAATGAATGAACTATACCTAGGATGACCTAAAGGGTTTAACTTAGTCTAGGTAGGGGTATGGTACTATACCGATACATTGCACTAGTTAGCCTTGAAGGGAGTCTTGGGAGGATGTTCTTATGTATGAATATGCTTATAAGCGTAAAAGATATGTACATGATGATATTACATGTTGATGAAACCTTATGATGTTTAATTCACTTGTGAATAAATGTTGGTCTATATTGCTAAAGTATGATGTTATGTACTACTAATGATATGATATGTGAAGTTGGACATTGTTTATGGTTCTAGTTAGGTTTACTTGATTAAGTAAGGTTATGGGGCTTTGCTTGGTCAGTGCACAAGTGGACTTAATGAGAGTCATGAGTAATGGTCTTGCTTTGTTTATGTTGTAAGGAACTCTTACGCATGCTTGTGATGTTATGACTTGATGATAGAGTTGTATTTGATTATGGGTTCAAGTATGTTGATATGCATGTGACTTGATTTGACTTGAGGTGGTTTGGTCTTGTATGGTACATTTTATTGACTTAATGAATATGCACTAATGACTTGTACTGGTTCTTGAATGTGCATAGGTCTTTCCAAATGTAAAATAGCATGTTTTAATGTAATGTACCTTTTTAGCATGATGTGATATTATATGTGCATATGGTCTCATACTTAGTACATGTGATGTGCTAACCCCATTTTCTCCCTTTTCCCCAATATTTTAGGTTTCGGTCGTTGAAGGGCTTTTGAGACGACGTTGAAGAAAACTTGGAATTATAAATCATCCAAGTTGGGTAGGTCCTCACTTTCCGAGGTCAATGCAACTATCAAGCTAATGAAGTTTTTTAGTTTTAAGACTCCTATGTTCTTTCCTTTTCATTTAGTACTAAAGATTGTATAGCCTATATGTGGATTTATTACATTGATGTATGGGATATGCCTAATTGATATACTCTTATTTTAGATGGTTATGAGATGAGACACTCTTTTAAGATAATGTTAAATATCTGATATATCTATGTGCAATAAAAGTAGAAGACTATGTAATCTTCTTATACGAAGGGTCTATGTAAACTCGATATGAATATATCATGTGTATACGAGAGGTCTATATAAACCTCAAGATAAGTATAAAAGTTTAAAATTTTCCAAAATTTTAACCTATGAACGTATTGATGTAAACTAAGAGGCTAGTCTTAGTCCTCTCCGAGAATTCCGCCGCCGGTTACGTCTAGGGGTTGGCTCCCCGAATGTGATAGAAGGTTTAAAGTCAAGAATAACCTAGGAGGGCTAAGGTGAAATTTGAGAAAGGAGGTAGTTCTCAAGTTGGCAAGCCTACATGTGCTACTTGTAGGAAGAGGCACTATGGGGAATGTCTATTGAGTACCGGGAGTTGTTTTGGATGTGGTAAATATGGACAAAAAGTGAGGGATTGTCCTACTAGAGATGGTAAGCAAGTTGCTCCTAATGTTCCGAAAGATGATGCTCCGAAGAAGAGGCGTTTCTATACACTCCGGGCTAGAGGAGCAAAGTCGTATGAGGGTGATGATGATGATTGTAACTTCTTGTATTTATTTAGTGTTATGAGCTCCTTCTAAGTCGGGGAGTATGGTTAGTAGATGGGCTAGATTGTCATAGTAGCATGTTGCATGTGCATGGTGTTTAGGAATCTTGTTGGAATTAATTTTCATTGATTCCTTGAATTGTGCATTTTATGAAGTTATGATTATGTTGAATAATGTTTTTATATGGTTTTATCTTGCATACTAGCATGTTTCCATCATCAATTGCATTTTTGGATTTTTGAAGCATTTTAACTGTAGCATTGGCAGTTCATTGTAACATTTTTTCAAAAATTGACTAAATCATTCTTTGGTTGAAAATGGTTATAATGTGGTTAGAAGTGATGTGTATGAGTATAATAATGAAAATAAAAGGAGTTTTCGCTATTTGGAATGAAGGATGTTAGTCTTATGGCATGATGAGTTGTAGAATTTCTTCTAGTTTCTTGTTATGTTGTGAGTCTCTTAATTATGTGAAATTGATATTTTGTTATTGATTATGTGTTGTATAATGTGGTATGTGGTATGTTTATGAGTTATTAACTGAATCTTTACTAAGGGAAGTGTTTGGAGAGTGGCAAGTTTCATTCGAGGACGAATGTTGTCCAAGTGGGGGAGAATGTTACACCCTAACACGAACTAAGGTGAACTAGAGCTTCGTGATTCTTTATTGAGTTAATTTTGTAATAAAATGAGTTATATTAGTTTACTTATGTAGTGTGTGAAGTTTTGTTAATTTTGGAGGTCAAACATCCAAGAACGTCCATCACGTTCGGATGATATGCTTAGAAACTGTTTGTGTGTTCTCATGTGTTTGAGTGAGTTTTACGTGTTTGTTTTGTTTGAAATTTGTGTGGGATGTTCCTATGACCTAGACAAATATATTTAGGGGTTTAACGTCTGGGTAATACCCCACCTAGGACCCACGAGGGGCCCTATAAAAGGACCCCATCTCTTGGCAAGAAGTTCCCAAGCAGTTACCAAATGACGACCCAAGGGACGGTCCCGTTTGTCAACAAACGGTCCGTCGAACATGGGCGTCGAATGGAACTGAAAGGAAGGATATTCTTCTATTCAATGAAGCTAAGTACCAACCAACAACACTCCACCAACGGACCGTGATGGACAAACCGTCCGTTGGTTGGAGCCGTCTGTGAAGACTGCCAAAAGCTGTCACTTTCCTGTAATGACTTGGGTTGTTTGGTTAATTCACTCCATGTATTTTAAGAACCTTGGAAGATATTTTTAGGTTCTATTAGGTATATTAATGTGTTCAAACCCTAAGACCTCATTTTAGACTCCATTTCCTAAAACCCAAAACCCCTCTCTCATAAAAGACTCTTTCAAACTCCATAGAAGCTAGAAGTCAAGAAGGAGCAACGAGGGCTGTTGGTGGTCGAGTTCTTCATCAAAATCAGTGGGTTTCTTATATTTTGAGGTATTTTAGTAATCCTTGAACTCTTTTACATTCAAGGAGTCTCTTTCTAAGAGATTTCAAAAAGAGTTTTCCAACACTAACATCTTCTATCTTTGACTTTAAGTATGGGCCTTGCATGAAAAAGCTTCTAATGATTCAAATATGATGTTTCTAATGTTATTTGGTGATTTTAATGCTAAAACTTCAATGAAATCATGTTCAATCTTTTTACCAAATTTTGGCTTAAGAAATGGGTTGAATGAGCATAATATTGTAGTCATTGAGCTTTGGTTCCGTTTTATTGATATTGTTGTTTAACTACTTTCCTAAGGGCTATATTATTATGAGTTGTTGAATGATTTATTATGGGTAGTTAAATCTTGGATTTAAGGGGTATGTTGTTTATCTTGGTTAGCTTTAATTATGAAATGCTCTTGAGTGGTATGGTCCACCTTTGGTGGCAGTGCTTACTTCAATTGTATGAATGTGTAGTTACTTGTGCATTGTGAATGAGGCCATCAAGGCATATTATGTGAAGAAAGATGGAAATGAAGTTATTCTTTTTAATGTGTTTAAGGAAGCTTGTTATGAAAAGTATGCTAAGTATTATGTCTAAGTGACTTACATGATTATATGAAGTATGTTAAAGTGTGTGATGTGATTAATGAAGGTCTAAGCATGTATAGAATGAAATGTAAATGAAATGATGCTTATGTGCAAGGTTTGTTCATATGTACACACACTCATACGCGAATGAATGAATGAAGCTAAGTTAAGTAAAAAGGGGAGGTTTGGGGTGAACACTCTTCGTGAGTTGAGATGAAGTGTTTAGTAGCAACCTCACTACATCTGACACACCCGGAAATTTCCATGACCTATGCTAGAGCTTAATATGTCAAGTAATAATTATTTTAGGTCAAAATAAGTGTAAATAAGTTTTGAGAAGTTTCGGAGTCATAGAAATTAAAGAAAGGCCTTAACGTTCGGAAACTAGCGAAGTTTAACTAGTTGACGTCCCTATATTTGGGGAAGGTTTCGGAGAGTCAAATTAAGTCTAAAACTTGTAAAAATATTATGGATAGGTAGAATGTAGTATAGAGAGTCTAAAATTTTGATAACGACACACCAAAGGACCACCGGAAGAGTCCTTGTGAAGGACCCCAACATGGTGGAGCAGCCTGCGTAAGTCAGGATTCAGTGGTCTGCTGCGCGACGCACATCCCACACGGACCTTACTGGTTCAAATTTTATTTTCAAAATAAAAATTGTGTGTTGTCCCTGCGATGTGGAGCCACTTCCCATATTCGTAAAAAGTCATATTTTGGGTGTTTTGACTTCACAAATAAACCCATTTAACTGAGGGGTATTTTGGGTAATTTAATGGGTGACTATATAATGTATTAGGGTCAGTTTTAGGTCAATTTGTCACTCAAATCAAGTCCCACAAGTTGAACTCAAAAATCTCTCTCTCTCCCAGAATTCTGTCATTCCTCCAAAACTCCATTGAAGACCAAAAGATCTCCAAGAAGAAGATCAAGCCTGCAAGTTTTCCAACTCAATTTCGTGGATTTCTCAATTATAAGGTATTGTTTCTTTCATCTTCGGAATTCTATCCCCAAGAGGTCCTTCATAAGATGATTTGTAAGTCCCCCAAAACAAGGGTTTTTCTCCTCACATGGGTCTTCTTTCTAAAACGAAATTGTGAGTTAATTGTGATGAATTATGATGAATTAATGGTTAATTGAAGAATTCCTATGAGTTTTCCCTTGAACCATATCTTTCCCTAAAATCCATAATTTATTGAATTGATTAAGGTGAATTATTGAGGGTGATGAACATGTCACTTGTTTACTTTGATTTATTATGTTAATACTTCATTAATTTCCCTATTTCATATGTTGGTTGTGAGTTCTTTGGTATTGAAGTATGAAGTCCCATGAAGAGCAATAAGGTATGATCTTGATTCTACTTTGATCTCAATTATGCAAGATGAAATCTACTTATGTGATAATGACGCTATAGCTAATTTTGTTATTGTGATGTTTTTGACAAGGATCCCTCATCCCTAACCCTAGAACTATGAATTGTCTATGAAGTACGTAATTATGTTGTGGTATGATCAATATATGATTGAATGTAGTTTCTCATGATTGTAATGTTGGTCTAAAAGTGAAAGGTGTCACATCTCGAAACCATACCCTAGAAGTTAGGGTGCAATCTTGGATCGCGAACGGCGTATTCGACCTCTCAGAGGTCTCATACAAGCCTCTCATATCATTCATCGCATATACATAATGAAATGTAGTGCGGAATTAAAACTTTTCATAAAAACAATATAGAAGTCTTAAACTCTTTCATATATGTAGAAATAGGAAAACACTAAGTCTCGATTCATCATTTTAAGAAACGACAATACTTGGGATACGGCCCATACGAATTTAAAACATACTACTATATAGTCTATTACAAAACTTCATAAAGGAAACATAAAATGACATATATGCCCTCGAGTCAAGTGAGGACATACTTCAACTCTTCTTGAACGATCTCCTTGTCCAAGTCTTGTTCTCAAAGCTCTTCACCTACCAAGAACTATAGATACAAAATAAAACATGGAATTAGTACAACCACATGTACTAAGTATGACATTATGCATAAAAATCATGAAAACGGACTTTATGGAAATATGCATCTTTTCTTTAAAACATAATAAATTCATCATAAGAATAACATTTAGCAAATTAAAATCACAAAAGAAAACACTTAAACGAATTATCACAATTTAAGACTCACATTACAGTGAGTTCCCTTAACTATATTCACTGTACACTGAAGTCCCTTCACTGTACAGTGAAGTCCTAAGTCCTATCTTTTGAACACGTTCTAGAATGTAGACTTCTCACCAAAGCCATCCTAAGATTCACTTAAGTCACACAAAGAGAGACCGCCCATACACCCTCTCTAGATGTGACTAATCGATCCTCAAGATTACTCATAATGAGACACATACATGCATACAATACACCAACATACATAACATATAAAATATGACAATCTCCACTACCAATGCTATAAAAAGACTTACTCAAGTAATCGTAGAAGAGAACACCCAGATATTCACTTCAAGGCTACCTAACTAATACTTAAGACTTCCTAGGTTTAGATCAGGTCAAATATATCAAGAAACTTACCTAACTAGAGTCATTCTCAAGACTTCCAAAGATAAGACATGAAGAGATCATACTTTATGCCTCTTCACACTTTAACTAAGGAATACTTAAGTCACTTTAGATTAGGTACTTATTCGTTTACATACTCATTATCATTAAGTCATTAGTTCATTAGTTCATTAGTTCATTTAGGAGACATACATCACATAAAGGACATTCAAATAATGGTCTTAGACAAGACCTAGGGACTCTTATTAACATCTTCAAAGACTATTGTGCAATGTCTAAGTAGCGCCCCATACCACCACCTAAACTTCATAGAAACTTCTCTAATGCTAATAGGTATCCCATATGATGAGAATAGAATTTAACCGACATAGACCATGGTAGCAAAGCATGGAATCCAAAATTCTATCCTACTTCGATGAGGTGTTCTACTTGCCAATGGTATGTAACATTCTGGAAAATTACATGTCTAGTGAAGAGCCCAATAGGTCTTTAAGAATGCGTATTGGGGGTACATAGGCATTCCAATGCCTAATATTGAGAAATATTGGGCATAGTATTGAAAATTGGCTAAGGGGTGTTAGCCAATTTTATATAATACCAAAATAAGCAAAATATATTCCAAGCTTGTTTAGAAATTGTACCAGCAAAGAATACCCTAATCTAAAATTCAATCACAATATATATCAATGTGTTAGGCACTACGCATGCAAGTGTCAAGCCAGTACCCTAGTACTTAACCATTTAAAATGATCATGTCGAGTAAGCAGTGCCCAAGGACATAGTGAGGATCCTTGGGACAATAAGTAAATATTCCAAATGAACCTTCCAAATAGTTAGTTGGGAAAGTACACACAACACATGTGCAACCACATGTGCAAACCGGCTTAGGGGACCATCCTAACCGATTAGGTTAGGTGGTTGGGGGGACAGCTCACATACGGTTCCAACCGAGTGGGACCAGTCACCCTAACCTGTCCTAGACCCTAACTAACCAACTAAGGGACCCGACAACTTAGGACCTTGTCAGGTGACACCTAACCACATAACTAAGTAAGAGACAACCTAGTACCTAACCAAGGATGGCCCAACATGTTGGTTATGGTCCTAACAACATAGGGGTACTTTAGTAATTATCCTAGGTTACTTAATTAATTAATTTAGAAACTTAATTAATTAATTTAAATGGACAAAACTGAAATCACTAAGCAATTTCCGGATTTTGGTTAAGACAAGTAAGAGACAACCTAGTACCTAACCTAGGAATTTCCAAAGGGTAGGTTATGGTCCTAACAACTTAAAGGTACTTTAGTAATTACCCTAGGTTACATAATTAATTAATTTATCAACTTAATTAATTAATTTAAAAGGTTAAAACCGAAACTACGAAGGAAATTTCCAGATTTCGATTAAGACAAGAAAGAGACAACCTAGTACCTAACCTAGGATGGTCCAAAGAGTTGGTTAAGGTCCTAACAACTTAGGGGTACTTTAGTAATTATCATAGGTTAATTAATTAATTAATTTAGCAACTTAATTAATTAATTTAAATGGAAAAAACCGAAATCACTAAGCAATTTCCAGATTTTGGTTAAGACAAGTAAGAGACAACCTAGTACCTAACCTAGGAATTTCCAAAGGGTAGGTTATGGTCCTAACAACTTAAAGGTACTTTAGTAATTACTCTAGGTTACCTAATTATTTAATTTAGAAACTTAATTAATTAATTTAAAAGGTTAAAACCGAAACTACTAAGAAAATTTCCAGATTTCGGTTAAGACAAGAAAGAGACAACATTGTACCTAACCTAGGATGGTCGAAAGAGTTGGTTATGGTCCTAAAAACTTTGGGGTACTTTAGTAATTACCCTAGGTTACCTAATTAATTAATTTAGAAACCTAATTAATTAATTTAAAAGTCTAAAAACCGAAACCACTAAGGAAAAATTCAGATTTTGGTTAAGACAAGATTCTTCTAATCCTAGTTAATCAAGGAGGGGTGTTTTTGTAATTAGCTAATTGGTCTAACTTTATTAGGTTATATAGTCCAAGTAGAATTAGTGAACATTCAGTTCTTAAAGACATAGACACGTTATTCACCCGAAAACGCCACAACTAAAACAAAAGAAAAACGTTAGAACCCTAGACGATTTCATGCAAGCATTCTTCAAGTTATTTCGTGCAAAGTTCAAGCTGATCTTCGTAGATTTAATTCTACAATAAGGTATGGGTTTTCTATCCTGGAATTCTTTCTCCAAGAGGCTTTCCAAACGTTTTTACTTCAAGAATATCGAAACTAGGGTTGTTCCCAATGAATCGCATGTTCATCTCCCTAGTTCTCCTGATTTCCGACTCTTTTAGTATTAGTAGTGTAATTCTCGATGTATTGTTGATTGTATGTGGTGTTAACTAATCATATGTGTATGATTAGTGATTCATATGTTGAGTGAAATATACATGATAGATCCGCATACTTAGGGTGTTATTTACATGAGATGTTGAATGTTATAATGTCTACTTATGTTCGAGAATATGAAATTGTTTGAATTGTTCATTGAATTGTTTATATGTTAATTAAGGGTTAAAAGTTGACCTGTTTAACATATTAGATTACTATAATGTATTTATGAATAATTGGTATGGCTAGGGATAATATTATGACAAGTAATTGGGGAAATTGTGAATGACGCCAACAAACTGGCTAACAAAACTATGTCCAATCATATTACTCCAAAAAGTCATTCTAATCTCCACATCAATAAACTTATAAGATAGGGTATGGCAATCAATGGGACAAGTCCCAACATACCCTATCCACACGAACTTGTGAACGTAATAGCATTTTATAAGATTAATAATTTATCACAAAGAATGATACAAGGTTAGTAAATAACGTGAACAAATTAAGGTGAGTAAACAAATAACTAAAAGCTTAAGTTATGAAATTGACCTAATATAGAGTGTTAGAAAGAAGTGAGACAAGTCTCAAATACACTTAATCGTTATGTCAAGAATACTCACATAAGAGGGTGCCAGAGTACATGAGACAAGTCTCACTCGCACCATGATGTAAATGTAAATACTTAAGATCATATTCATTAAGTAAAGAGAGGGATGGCCAGTCATCCATAGAGTTAAGTAAACCTCTTAACTAGAAGCAAGCTTCTATAATGTGTGAGTAAACTCTAAAAGATAATAAGATAAAAATCTGAGCTTAGCACTGATAGACTAGTAATGAGCTTGTGACAGCACATGTAAGTCTCAAAAGATGAGATCACCACCCCGGTGGACTAGGTTCTTAGAACGTCTCCTAGTCTTACAACTATGTTAATCCAGCATAGTGGTACTAGCGGGTGGAAGCTTCCACCCAATAATGCTAGCAGTAGGTTTCACTTTGGCCGGTGATTCCACCTCTTTTTGGTGTGGGGAAGACACCGGATTTCATGTTTAGCTCACATAATCTATGTTGGTTAAAGCTCAGGAAAAGTATCTGGTTCACTAAAGCCGTGAACTCCCCCTTTCGGTGTTGGGAAGACACAGACACGGTATCACCTTAGCCGGTGAACCCCACTTTTCGGTGTGGGGAAGCCACAGAACTTGGTTCACTTTAATTGGTGAATCACCCCTTTTCGGTGTGGGAGAGACACTGGATTTCATGTAGCTCGCATGATCCACTTCCGTTAATGCTAAGAGAATTCTTTAAGAGAGTAAGAAAGAATAAAGTAGCATGTTCATAGTGAATAATTGAGCAAAGAAATAGAATCATAAGTTCATAGTAACTAAGTAAAGAAAGAGCTTACAGAATATTAATCACTAGTGTTTGATAGAAACAACAAGTTAGTGGCTTGAGCCAATATTGAAGTATGAATAGACGCCTCAAGGTATATATGTAGGGTTAATAATCAAATAAGGGGCATAGCCAATAATGATTGACTTATAAATATATTCATACCCAACTTAAATAAGAATAGACAATAACAATTGGCTTATAATATATTTATCCACATTCAACTTGAGTTAAAAGAAATCTAACTCAAAAGTAGGGTAGGTAAATCATTTTCTTAGTCTCGTAAGTTGCTTACTCGATTCGTTGTAGGTATGAGACTACAATGAATCATTGAACTTGTAAGTAAAACATAAGATCAAAGGAGATCATTGAACTACATAACAGAAAGAAGAAAAGATTGAAAATAATCTAAGTATGAGATAAGTGAACTCTCGGCCTAGAAGCAAAAATTATAAATTTATGTTTAAGTTATTCTAAAATTATGTTAATGATTCCAAGGTCTTATGTTCATATATAAAATGAGTTGTGTGAGTTAATTTCATGAGAACGTGTCATAAACATATCATAATTCAAGATTAACGATATAAGTAAGAAGGTAACATCACTTTCCAGAAAACGACATGTTGTTTAGGAAGAGCTTTCCTTGTTCATCCATAGTCCCTTATGTGTTATGTGAATACACCCATACTTAGTACAAGTGTGTACGAACCCCATATATATTTACTATTTTTTAGGCGCAGGTTCTCAAGAAGGTTGAAGTTCGACGAAGGGGTTTGGAATAGCAATCTCCAGACATTGGTAGATCCTCTCGAGTTCGAGGATGTTACACTTTATTATTCTAGCTTAGTACATTAGATATAGCTAGTGACTACTGTCACTAGCGTTTCCTTTCAAGTATTTGTTCAAGCGTTTGTAATAAGGCCAATTGGCAAACTATTATTATTATTATAACGATCATTCATTTCAATTGTTTAACTTTTAATAGACGGTTGTTTAGTTTGAGCTATTAGAATATCACTCTTATGGAGTATTATATGAAGTCTATGTATACTTCGATAAGTATTAAAAAGTTTTAAATTTTCCGCAAATTTAACTATATGATTGTGATGACAGCTAAGAAGAGGCTTTTCTGCGACCTCTGAGAGGTTAACGACGCCGGTCGCGATTCGTATTCCAGAATCCTGGTCGTGACATTGTAGAACATAGAGATCCCATGTAGGCACATGGTTAAGGAATATGAAGGGCGTGATTTGTATGTTAGTCTCATACTTAACTAGAACTACTTCCCCTTACCATACTCACTCGGTGCTAGCCTTAGTTCTCATAGATCAATTTACATTAAGGTTCATACAAATGGGTCCCATATCATGTTCCTGACCCAATTACATTTACCCTACCAAAGTAAGGTCCATTAGGGCTATCTCACTATGGCGACAAGAAGCTCATCGCGACTTTCCTAAGGTATGATATGATGTAGTTCTAGCCAATCAACCTTAAGTCCATCACTCATTACATGAAAGATACCATTACGGCTAACTACTTCACGATTCATAACCTTACCACTTTCTTCAAGATTCCACATAAATGACCCTTTTATCATCATTCAAGGTCTCACCTATATTCATTTATTAAAGACCAAGACCCTTTAGGTTCCTAAGTCAAGACATCACATATTCACATAAGCATCAAGTAAGGGACACAAGTCTACCTAAACAAGACACAACATACTTCTATCACATATAGACTATCTTTATTTAGATATTTAGGAATGGCCCTTAACCTTATTTAGTCAAACTATTCATTACCTTAACATTATCAACTTAACCATTTTAGATCCATCTAACCAAATTAGGAACAACCATGTATCAACTCTAAGACTACACAATTATCACATAGTCAAAGCATAGTATGATTACATAGATTGTATCAATAGTCTAACACATACTTACACATATAAGTTGATATGATCATATATCATCAAAGAAACTACACAAATATACATATAAGTTCAAGTAGTGCCGACAAGGCCATGATCATCAATGTACTAGAAAGTAACGCCGACAAGGCCACATCAATTCACATAGCACCGCCACCAAATGTGGACCAAACCAATTATAACATAATTGAAGTACAATTAACATTGAATAATAAGAATTAGGGCAGCGTACCACCTCTTCATTATCAACACTTCAAGCCAATACCAAATCACCCAATTTAACCTCATAAGGCCTTACACATGGCCATGAACACCCATTCAATACACAATTATAAAATCAATGAAATATTAACCAATTCAATATAGATTCAACAATCCAATACCAATTTCATAACAATTGAATACAATTCTTACATCAATAGAAAGCACATAAGAAACTACACATGAATTCATCAACATTAGACCAATATCAAGTAACCCATAATTTAGTCAAAATCTTAGGTTCATCAATTTCATGGGTTCATAGGTAATTTAGGTTAAAATTATCAATACAACATCAATCTAATCCATAATAGACGTTTGAAAACCTTTAATGCAAGAACCCATGGTAGAATCATGAAATTGGATAATTCATCTTTGAAAACTTTAGAAATCGTCTTTGAAAGTTAGGCTCCTTGATGAAATGAGTTTGAAGGATCAAAAACATACCTCAATGAAAAAATTCTTCACTTTGATGAAGAATCTCCACTAAAAACGTCACACCAAGCACTTCCTTGATTTTGGACTTCAATGGAGTCTTGGTGAATTTCTAAGGTATTTTGTGGTTTTGCTTTTTGAAGAATGAAATCTTCTAAGTATTAAAGCCTTATAAACACTTGCAAAATACCCATTATACCCTTAAGGAACCGCGAAAGTCTATTTTTGGAAGTGGGGTGAAATTACAACTTCACACCTAACTTAACATGAAAACTGCACGCTGGACACTGGCCAATCGACGGACCGTAGGTCCACCAACGAACCGTCCTATCCCTCCGTTGATTGGGTCAGAGGCTGGAGGTGGTTCCTCAACCTTTACCAGCCTAAGTACCAACCTAAGGGACCACCGACGGACCATCCCTTGAACTACAGACCGTCCTTTGGTCCGTGGTCTTGGGACAAGATCTCACGTCGATGGACAGCCCATCGATGGGACGTAGGTCCACTTACGGGATGTGCTTTCCTCCGTTGATGGGTTAAAAGGCTGGGGACAGGTATCTTAGCCACCCAGTCTAAGTAACTACCCACACGCATCACCCACGGACCGTCGACCATTCTACAAGCCATCGATTGGCTTCCGTAGGTGAGGCTGCCTTGGGTAGTCTTGGCCTCCGACATGGGTTCTTCCTCAAGGACCCTTGGTTGGTCCTTGGGGGATGTTTTCCCGGACATTTCCAATTCAAACATGTTTGTATACGAGTTTAGTACACCTCACATGAATTTCACTCAAAACGAACACGTAAAACTTGACGAAACATACCTAGACACACAAGGTCACTTCTAGGCACAACTTTCGAACGTCATGGACGTTCTTGAGCATTTGACCTCCAAACTTCATGAAACTTGACATACTGACTTTATACAACATATAAACACATTTAAGGACAACATAAGCTCATTCATTACACAAAATAACATAGAACCAAATACGAGGCATTTAGGTGAATTAGTGGTCGAACGTCTTGGTCGAGCCTTGATGTTTGACTTCCAATGCACCTAATAGTTTAGATAATGCCTCAACAACACTTTATTGACTAATTTAGGACCTTAGACCATCATTACTAACATTTTAGGCTCTATATAACCTTAATCATTTTCGGAGTCTTACAAAAGGATAGTTCTCATTTATGATCACCTATGAGCTATTATGATAAAATGTTCACCTAAGGTCTAGAAGATGCTAATGTGAACTTGTATGATTATATATGATTATTACTAAAGGGAATATTTTCTTAGCACCAAAAGGGCATGTTAATAATATGAAGGTCTCACGTTAGTAAGTCTGGCCTCCCACATGGGTTTCTTCACGTTAGTAAGTCCGGATTCCCAATATATGTGTTGCCTCATGAGATGGAAAACCTCACGTTATTAAGTAAAGGTTTCTAGAAGTAATCTCCTTGCCCCTTAACTATGTGCCCGCATAGGACTCTAGCTTAGTGGATCCACCTATATAGCTCCGTACGAATGGTTGCACCTTAGTCAAGTGTTAACCCTCTCTTTTCGGTGTGGGAGTACAACACCGGATTCCATGTAGCTCAAATTATCTCATGTCGGTTATGGTAGTTATTTCCCTAAATTAAAGGTATAAACAAGTTATGTATGTGAACTTCTATTAGGGTTGTCTTAAACATTAATACATAGTGTGAGGGAGGGTATGAGACTTTTCTTAGACATTGCATATGTGGGATCCTATAGGGTGATTCTAGTAGTGTTCTTTTATGATTATGATTATGTTGATAAGCTATGACTAGTAATGGTACATGAAGCATGTTATATATGAAAATATGTTGTAAGTATGAAATGGGTTGCTAATATGATACTTAGCTTTGAATACTGTTATGGGGCTTTATTCTTGGCATTGCCCAAGTGTTACTTGAGTTACTTATATGTTGATATTATTATGATGTTCCTTTTGTGTGTATATGGAATTGTTGGTCATTGTGCATTGTTTTGACTAAATGGTGCCTTTTCTCATGCATTAATGATTTTTATGCATAGGGGCCATACTTAATATATGTGGTTTGTACTAACCCATATTTCTTCCCTTTTCCCCCAAACATTGTAGGTTCGGGCCGTTGAGGTATCATTGAGGCTAAAGAAAGAAGGTTGGACTAGACTCTCCAAGTTTTGGTATGTCCTCTAGTTCGAGGATGCTACCACACACTCTATCTTAGTAGTATTTGTATTGTCTAGTAGATATTCATTTCTTTCCTATTGTTGAAGATATTGATGTAAGCCTTATGTTGTAATTATGAATTTGTGTAAGGGCTTTTCCCGGATTGTTTGACTTCGTTATAGATTGTTGATATAAGACAAATTATTAGACTAAATTCCTATGTGTTATTATGGTCTATTGCGAGAAGCCTATGTATGCTTCCTATGTAGACGTCTATGTAAACCTCCATGCTATATAAGCAAAAGTTTTAATTTTTCCGCGATTTCGACTTATGATTTGCTATGATGAATGCTAAGAGGCTTGTCTTAGTCCTCATAGTGGACGACGATGCTGATTACGCCTAGGGGTTACTTTTGGTCGTAACAAACTTGGTATCAAAGCATTAGGTTAAATCTTCTTATAATTTATGTCTCATTAAACCACGTCTATGTAGGGTCTTATTTATAATTGTGAAGCGCTCCACACTTATGAATGAGAGACTATGTGATGTTTAGGAACTTTCACTCTCTTGTTATTCATTAGTCGTGACTATGAGTCTTAACTCTATCTAGTCCTTTCTTCTAATCCTTTATTTGTGTTTATAGGCAATGAATACAAGAAGGAGCAATGCTCTAAGGGTCGGAGAGGATAATTTGAATGAGGTGGTTCCCCTTCAAGCTCCTCAAAACCCTCAAGTTCCTATTGAAGAAGGGGCTATGTCTAATGTTGAGATAAGGTCGGCAATTTATAGATTGACCCAAGTGTTGGATAACAAAGTTGCTAGGGATACAAGGGTGCAAGTGAACCCCAATGCTAATACCACCACTTCAAGTATTAGGGATTTCACAAGGATGAATCCCCCTACATTTTACAGTTCTAAGGTGGAGGAGGACCCACAAGGGTTCATTGAGGAAATGTTCACGGTTCTTGATGATATGGGTGTTTCTTATCAAGAAAAGGCGGAACTATCCGCCTACGAAATCAAAGATGTGGCTCAAGTGTGGTATGAGGAATGAAAGGATGAGAGGCCGATGATAGAAGGTCGGATTACTTGGGGAGCTTTCAAAATGGATTTCCTTGATAGGTTCTTTCCCTTTTAACTAAGGGAGATGAAAATGCAAGAATTCATCAAGCTTCGTCAAGGGGGTATGAGCGTGAAGGAGTATAGCCTCAAATTCACTTAACTATCAAAGCGTGCTCCTAATATGGTTGCGGATTCTAGGGCCAAGGTGAACAAATTTTTGATGGGGATATCTGATCTTGTGGTTAATGAATGTAGGTCGGGCATGTTGATTCCTAGCATGGACATCTCTTGTCTCATGGTTCATGCCTAGCAAATTGAGGAACAAAAGCTTAAACAAGTTTAGAGGGAGTGGAAGAAGGTGACAACCAAAGAGGGAAATTCTTCTAAGAATAGGTATGAGGTACAATACAAACCAATGTTCAAAAAGAGGTTTTCTAATCAAGGATCTTCTAGTCCTTCAAGGGCCAATAAGAGTAAGGTCCCTACTCCCAAGCCCCAAGAGGGAAAAGGTGGTGGTTCTTAGGTTGATAGTCCTCTTTGTTCTAAATGTGGTAGAAGATATTAAGGAAAGTGCCTAGTTTGTTCGGGTAATCGTTTCTATGCTCTCCAATCTCGAAGTGATCAAGAGAGCTCATCGGAAGTGGTCACCGGTATGTTAAAATTATTTTTCTTTGATGTATATGCTTTGTTGGATCCAGGAGCTACGTTGTCATTTGTGACCCCTGATATATCCATGAAATTTGATATACTACCCGACATCTTAGATGAGCCTTTTTCGGTTTCTACCCCGGTGGCTGATTACGTAGTGGTAAAAAGAGTCTATAAAGGGTATCCTATTTCCTTTCCCAATAGAGTTATGTTGGTTGACTTTATAGAATATGATATGCTAGATTTTGATATTATTGGGAATGTATTGGTTGTATGCGTGTTTTGCCTCTATTGATTGTAGTTCAAGGGTGGTCAAATTTCAATTTCCGAATGAACCCGTTTTTGAGTGGAAGGGAGGAAACTCAAATCCTACGAGTAAGATCATTTTGTGTCTAAAATCTTGCAAGTTAATTTGGAAAGGGTTGTCTCTATCAAATAGTAAGAGTCATGGATCTTAAATCTGAGGTCCCTCCCATAGATTCGGTACCTGTGGTGAGGGATTTTCTGGAAGTCTTTCCTGATGATCTTCCCGAAATTCCTCCCGAATGGGAGATTGAATTTGGTATAGATCGATTACCAGATACACAACCTATTTCAATCCCTCCTTATCGGATGGGCCGGGCAAAGTTGAATGAATTAAAGGCGTAACTCAATGATTTGCTAGATAAGGGTTGTATTCAACCAAGCATATCTCAATGGGGTGCCCCAGTATTTTTCTTAGAGAAGAATGATGGGTCTTTGAGAATGTGTATCGATTATCGTCAATTGAACAAAGTCACTATAAAAAATAAGTACCCGCTCTTTAGGATTGATGACTTGTTTGATCAACTCCAAGTAGCTAGCTACATTTCAAAGATTGACATAAGATCGGGTTATCACCAACTTAGGGTGAGGGAGGTTGATATTCCAAAGACGGCATTTCGAACAAGATATGGTCATTTCGAATTCCTTGTTATGTCATTTGGCCTAACAAATGCCCCGGTGGATTTCTTGTACCTCATGAATCCAGTTTTTAGAAAGTATCTTGATTTGATTGTGATTGTCTTTATTAACGATATTTTGATATACTCATGAAGTTAGGATGATCATATGGATCATTTGAGAATAGTTTTGCAAGTTCTTAAAGATAACCAACTTTTTTCTAAGTTTAGCAAGTGTGAGTTTTGGTTGAGGTCGGTGGCTTTTCTTGGGCACATTGTCTCTAGTGAAGGGATAGAGGTTTATCCAAGGAAGACGGAAGTGGTCAAAAGTTGGCCGAGATCTTCGAGTCCTTCCAATATTTGTAGTTTTCTAGGGTTGGTCATCTACTGAGAGATATTAGTCTATCGCATTTCCATTAACGGCTTTAACCCAAAAGAAGTCCAACTTCCATTAACGGCCTTAACCCAAAAGAAGTCAATACCTCCGCTCCGGTGTTGACTTTACCAGAGGGTACCGATGGGTTTGTGCTTTATTGTGATCCCTCCCTAGTGGGTCTAGGATGTGTGCTTATGCATAGTGGCAAAGTCATAGCGTATGCCTCCTGACAACTCAACCCAAATGAGAGGAATTATCCAACACACGACCTTGAACATGCGGCCGTGGTGTTTGCTGTAAAGATTTGGAGACACTATCTATTTGTGGTGCATGTTGATGTGTTCACGGATCATAAGAGTCTAGAATATGTATTCTGTCACATCCGGGATTACCCCCTAGACGTAACCAGCGTCGTCGTCCTCTCGGAGGACTAAGACAAGCCTCTTAGCTTCGTCATAGCATTCATCGACTAAAAATTAGAAAGAATTAAAAACTTTTTATCTAAAACTACTCGGAGGTTTACATAGACCTCTACATACACATCATTATATATATCAAGTATACATAGACTTGTTCATATACGAAGATTACTTAGTCTTCTACTTTTATTTCATACACTTATATATTTAGAAAATAATAGTCATAAAATCATCTCATCTCATAAACCATCTATCGATTACAATAAGTCTTGGGCATAGCCCTACATCAAATGAAAGAAGCCGCATATAGGCTGTCTACAACATCGTCTCAAGATAATAACAGAGTCAACATAGAATCATAGTAACTACACATCATAAAAGAGAGATATCGGCCACGTCCTCGAGAGAGTGAGGACCTACCACTTGGATGGCAAATTACCCAAGTCTTCCTTCCTAGCAATTTGGATCAAGCTCAACGACCCGAACCTAAAATGTTTGGGAAAAGGGAAAGAAAAGGGATTAGTACTCCACATGTACTAAGTATGGAATCTCATATACAATTACCAATCAAATATATTTTAAAAGGGATATTTATGTAAACATAATAGACTACATATGCAATTAAACCATAGCAAAACAAAGTATACTAATGATAAACTTCAATAAGTCACAAGTGCAATGATCAAGTAAAATTACCATGTCTCCTACTCAATCAAGTAACCTACAAGGACTACAATTAGCAATTTGCTTACCAACATACTCTTCATATCATAATACGTCCTTCTTCAAGCAAAGACAACAACATTATATTCATAAGCATGTTATTCAACATACAAACCATTTCCATTATACCATCTCTTTACATATATAATATTGACCTCTCAAAGTTCCTATCAAGGAAAACTAGTGCAAGGCGTAGGTAGAGTCCCATACCCCTACCTAAGCTATAGCCAACCTCTCAAGTTACTTTGATTAGCCTATACCTTATTCATTCATATTAGTTTAGGGAACATTTTCCTTAACCAACATAGACCACATAATCGAATGTGGAATCCGATGTTATGAAACCTTACACCGATGGAAGGTGGTCTACCGGCCAAGGTAGAACATAATGTAAACATAGCTATCTAGGTGGATCCACTAGCTAGTATCCTATGGTGGCAACATAGTTCAAGAACTAAGAGGTAGATATCCCTATTTATACCATTTGGTAATATGGGCCTCTCCTCATGGGAATCCCTTAAAGTGACACATCCCTCTTACATGGGAGTTATCGTCACATGGGCAACTTCTAGGATGAATCTTTCCTTTCTATGGACAAGTCATCACCTCCCATTGTCAAGTTCGCTCGGTGCTAAGCTAAGTCCCCATTTAGAGAAATCTTTAGTCTTTATTAATTTTCTCAATTTAATTAGATAGGAGGGTCAATCCCTCGTATAATCATCATTATAGCTCAATAAGAATTGTATGAGAATTAGTCCTTTCATTAACAATTCATATAGGTGAAGTCAACCCTCGTACAACTCATCATAATAGGGCACCTCGTACAACTTCCCTATATTACATTACACCTAGCAACCTCACAACCAACCTAAGCATATCAATTCATGTATCATATCAACTTATCACATCAATCAAAGCATACTTCAACATAACATTATCACTTGATGACAATTAACCATAATTTGAAGTAAAGGCCAGGATCATCAAGACTTACACATACTCCTCCATAATCCATCAATAAAGGGCATTACCATCAACCCATAGATGAACCAATCTTAGATCATCACATCAATGAATTTCAATAATAAATCACGAGAACTAACCAAAAAGAAGCACTATACTGCGAAGTAATACTACATCAAAGCTTAGTAACATGATCTCAAGTGTATCTTCTTAACTTAAATTCAATATTCAAGAACATAGGTGTGAAGAACTTCAATTCATCATAATAGATCCATAATCAATGCAATATCAATCATTAAAGACCATTTAACTAAATATGAAATCAATCAAACACAACCTAATTCATATCAATTCTACATTTAGGGTTAAGGGTTAGGGGTCATCACCCACAATCTAGATCAAACTACATCAATTAACCATAATCAAGCTACAATTCATGATAATCTATTCATTCTAACCCAAGGAATACCTAATTAACTCAATTCACATGATCAAATTCGGATTTGGATGAAACCCATAAGAAACTCAACTTTTTGGAAAAAGCTTTGAAGGAACCCTTTGAGGAAAGAATCTCAAAGGTGAATTAGATCCCATACCTTAAGGTTTGATGACATTTTGATGGTGAACTTCGTGCTAATCCAGCCCCCAATGATCTCCCCAAGTTGATCTCCAATGGAGTCTTCCAATAGAGAGAGAAAGTAGAGAGAAGGAAGAGAGTTTTGTTTTTGAGAGAATGATTAGGCTAATGAGGGTTGGGGTATTTATAGTAGGGTCTTAAGTCACTTAATTAGTCTCTCTTAAACCCCTAATTACCCCTAAGTCAATTAATTAAGTACATTTTTAGACCTTAAGTCTATTTGCCATCCTAGACACAACATCATAATAGTACAATAGGGACATGACCCTTATAACATAATACATAACTATACAATTCATAAGACTTTAAAATAAGCTAAACATTAGGACATCCTTGGAATTAAGGATTCCTTTCCTTGAGCTTGGGAATCACATATCAAGCTCCTCAATCATATATAAATCCTTTAAGCATCCATAACCTACACTTTTTGTAATGAGTAGAGAAGAATGGAGTGTCATGACCGGAATCTAGACCCCAGACGAGACTGGCGTCGTTGACCTCTCAGAGGTCGCAGACAAGCCTACATACGTCATTCTTACTTTATCTAGGTTAATTTTAGCGGAAAATTTGAAACTTTTTGTTTCTTAACTTACTTATTAAACATTCTCATTAATACATAATTCTTCACCATCAACCATCTAATATTAAGATCATCAAATGAAAGAAATAGTATAATATAGTAATAAAGATGTACTTGCCAAAATGGCACCAATACAATGTCTGAATAAAACAGGAAAGAAATGCTAGTCAAACATGCTCCACTAGCTGAACTCTAAAACTAAGCTAGAATATAAATGGCAGCATCCTCGAAAGAATGAGGGCCTACCAAGTACGGATGAATGCTCGACGTCCGGATAGCTTCAGTGTCAACCTGTAGCTCTAGCGTCTACCTGTGCCTGCACCTAAAAATTGTAGAGTTGTATAGGGTTAGTACACACTTGTATTAAGTATGGGTATATACAAGCACACACCAAGGACATGCATGAGAAAGAATAGCTCTTCCCTAAAAACATGATTATGGAAAGTCAAGTGAGTGGACTTGCCAAATTGAGATTAGGAAAGTTAGTGAACCTTCCAAATTTGGATTAGGAAAGTGAGGGAGCTTTCCAAATTTGGATTAGGAAAGTCAATGAGCTTTACAAATTTGGATTAGGAAAGTCATGCCATGAGAGTAACATGCATCATCATAAATATCGTATTGGACACAACACATAACATCTTACACATAGCACATATCGTATTACATATAGCACATAACATATAGCACATAACTTCTTTCATATCATTCATTCAGAGGCTATGAGACCTTGGAATCATGGACTTAACATTCAGACTTCCCAGAATGAGGGCTCAACATATGGTACCTCAACTAGGGAGTCTTCATTAGCAAACACAGATTCTGCTTTATTCATTCATACGTACTTCATTTCATTTCGTTCATAGGCAAGTGTGAACACCAGCTATACCTAGGGTGTAGTTTAAGACTTTCATCGGGTTTGCTGTGCAATGATCAAGAATAACCTAGTGTCATTACCTGAGTCTATCTCACCTCTTGATTATCCTATCCTAACACCTTTGGTATCATTCATTTCATTATGTGCTTCATTTGAGGCTGACCTCATTTATTCATTGGGAACTTTAACTTTAACCGACATAGATCATGTGAGCATCATGAAATCCATTGTGTCCCCCACACCAAAAAGAGGTGGAATCACAGGCCAAGGTAACCCAAAACATACTAGCGTACATGGGAATTTAACCCCGCCAGATCCCTATATTGGCAGTATAGGTTCGAAGACCAAGAGATATAAGGAGACCCATACCCGGCAAGCCGGACAACCTCATCTCATGAGAGTTACGTGAACCTCCGTCCTTCCCGAAAGAAGGCATCACCGCTCATAGCTAGTCTATCGGTGCTCAGTATAAAGTTCCATTACATTCAACTCATACGTCATGGAAGCTGGCTTCTAGTATGAGGACATCATAGCTCAATAGATGATTTTTATCTCATCATTAGTATTAAGTGTGTTAATCTCAATACTTTCATTAGAGTGTTCATAGAGACTGGTCTCTTAATTAACTTTACACTCTCATAGGTGAGTAAGTTTTGGTAACATTTACTTAGGCTCATTTGAGATTGTTCTCATCTTTTACATGAGCCTCATATCATGTGGTCACCACATTCATTACCATTAGCACATTTACTCTTCATAATTACTCACCCCATTTTACGTGAATGTTCATTTCATCATATGCCAATATATTTGGCCATTTATGTGTTTCACACTCTTACTTAACCCTTCTAGGGTTTCGTCATTTCATTACATAATAATCATTTCATCATATGCCAATGCACTAGGCCATTTAGTGTGTTTTACACTCATACTTAACCCTTCTAGGGTTACATCCTTTCATTACATACATCTTAGGTTCACTTCTTTAAAACGTATGCTAGACTTATGAGTCTATACACACAAGCCATGAGGCTTCATTCATAATTCGTTAAGTGATTCATACATTCCTAAGATTATGTAGTACAATACTTATGTATCTTGTATATATGCCAAGATCTTGATTTCGATCTAAGTAGGTGGCATTATTCTTGGATATTTTGTTCACGTATGACTTATGTATCAATACGAAAGTTTGGGCAAGGAAACCCAAGTTCGAATCACTTGGATAACATTTACATTTTTCATTGATTTTATTTTTAATCTACATGATATTGGGACTCTAGATTGAACCCCAACATTAACATTGTATCTTTAGTTTTCTACTTGGTTTTCCTCTTAATTTGGCCGAAGGGTTGTGGGTTCGAACACCCATAACTTCTTTTTATTTTTCATTATCATCTTGTTGCCCAATTTCGCCTAAACCAAGAGGTTGTGGGATCAAACCCCCACAACCTCTTTTAATTTTCTATTTATTTCGCTGGGAAATTGGCAGGTTATGGGTTCGAACCCCCACAGCCTCCTTATTTTAATTTAAATTCGCTAGGGGCTGTGAGGTGGTGGGTTCGAACCCCCACAGCCTCCTATTTTTATTTTTAATTAAAACTCCCCTAGGCTAGGCGTTTGGCAGTGAGGTTGTGGGATCGAGCCCCCACAGCCTCACTTTATTTTCTTTTTTATTTCGCTCCTCTCCTTTCCAGCCTTGAGGTCGTGGGTTCGATTCCCACGCCTCACATCTTCTTTTTCTTAAATTTTCTCATCTCTCATTCGCAGCCTGGAGGTCGTGGGTTCGATTCCCACGCCTCCCATTTATTTAATTAATTAATTATTCTCTCCTTTATATTCTAGTAACCCGATTTCGAATCCCCCAGCCCCCTTTTTCATTTCTTCTTTTCGCGAAATACAGTAGCCACACGGGTTCGATTCCCCTTAACCCCATTTCCCCCTTTTTACGTTTTTAGCATTCCTTCACATGTGAGGTCTTGGGTTCAATCCCCATTGACCTCACCTATTTTATTTTCAATTAAAAACCCAGATTTTAACCTTCTTTTTGACCGAAACTAAAGTACACCAACCTGGAAATTTATTCATAGTTTTTAGCTTCCTTTCATCAACCTTTTCACGTTAGTTCTTAGGGCATTTCATGAAACATTTAGTGCATTATTAGGTGTAGTTTAGTAGTTACATTAGCCAAGAGTTTTTCACTCAAAATCAATAACTTCAAACCCCATAATAACATCACATTGTGTACAACTTTTGCACATAAAATACAAGGATTAAACATGCTATTTCACACCTCCAACAGTGAGTATATTCACTGCCATATTTTGCACACACACATCATTGTTTTCCGATCACACATTGGTTGTCATTTTCGTGATTTCACGTACATAAACATATTCACATTCAACACAAAAACATCACACATACCTAAATCTACCAGCAAACAAACCCAACCTACGAATCATTGGGAGCTAGTGACAGGGACATGCAACGGGGAACAACCCTAGTTTTCGGAGTGAATATCTTGAATCTTAAGGGGTCTCTTGGGAAAGGGAACAAGAGGGAAGAAACCTATACCTTAATTGATGTTCAAACGTTGAACTTGATGCTCAAAACCTTCTCCAAAATCAGTCCAAGCTTTCTCAACGTCCACACCACTCGACGGACAACTTCTCTTTGCCTTAACGTTTTTGGTTACTTTGTTTTTCTTAAAATTTCATGTGATTTCTTCAAGTGTGAAGAACTCTTGATATATTTTCTATTCTTATATGTTTGTTAGGCAGAGAGAATACAAGAGAAGTGAACGTGAAAATATGATAGACGTGAGAGAGTGAAACGTGTGAAGTTATTTATGATTAGATGATGACTTAGTCAATTTTGGACTATCCTTAATACTTAAAATCTGATTTAATTAATTATACATGAAAGGACCATTTTCCCTTACAAAAAATCAGATTTTAACTAATAAGTAAATCACAAATTTGTTGCTTCTAATGGGGCTCGAACTCGGGTGGAGTGACCTTTGCGAAATGGGTCATTTCGGGTCGACCCTACCCTATTTGGCTCTTTTATTAAAATAATTAATTAATTCCTTAGGGTAATTACAATATTGCCATTGGCCTGGAAAAGACCATTTTACCCCTAGACCCTTAAAACTTAAGATTTCTTCTTTTTAAGTCCGACAAGGACTCCTTCGATTAAATCTCCGTTTTCGAGATCCCTACATGGTTGGTTCCAACCTTTCCAAGCTCAAATAACTCCTCAAGTTAGTTGGCTTGGCCGTAGTAAGGGTTCTGAGGTCTGGTTCTACGCGTATCAATCCGTGTGAACCTTGGTCTAATCGCAAGCATTCTTGACACCTTAAGCATTTATCTTATTCATTTTTAGGGTTGTTACATTATCCCCCCCTTAGGAATATTCGTCCCCGAATGACACTACCACTATATATCGTAATGGCAGTCAGATCATAACATAATCACTATGCACAGTCAAGTAATAGCAACAAAATATGGACAGATAAGGAAATATCGACTCAAGAGTAGGAAGTCTAACCTCAAGAGCTGAAAAGATGAGGGTAGCGGGATCTCATGTCGGCTTCAGCCTCCCACGTAGCACCCTCAACAAGATGATTTCTCCACAATACCTTCACTGTGGCAATCTCCTTGTTCCTCAGCCGCTTGACATGTCTATCTCAGATCTCAACAGGTACCTTCTCATAAGACAAGTCTTCATCAACCCCCAAACCTTCCACAGGTAGAATCGATGCTGGATCACCTAGGCATTTCTTCAACATAGAAACATGAAAGACTGGATGAACAGAATCTAGCTCCGCAGGCAATGCTAACTCATAGGCCATCTCACCCACACGCTGTAGGATCTCATATGGCCCAATATACCTCGGACTCAGCTTCCCCTTCCTGCCAAATCTCATCACCCCCTTCATAGGTTATATTTTCAGATAGACCTGCTCACCAACATCAAACTCTAAGGGCCATTTTCTGTTATCTGCATATGACTTCTGCCAACTGTAAGTAGTAGCAACCTATCCCTAATCACTCTGACCTTCTCTAAGTCCTCATGAATGATCTCTGGACCCAAAATTGATGACTCTCCAACCTCGAACCACCCAACTGGAGATCTACACATCCTACCATACAATGCCTCAAACGGTGCCATCCTAATGCTGGAGTGATAGCTATTATTATAATAGAACTCTATCAATGGCAGATGGTCATCCCACCTACCTCTGAAGTCAATCACACACGCTCTCAACATGTCCTCCAATGTCTGAATGGTGCGCTTTACCTACCCATTTGTCTGAGGATGAAAGGCATTACTAAGCTTTACCTGCATGCCCAAGCTCTTCTGGAAGGATCTCCAGAAATGTGAAGTAAACTGAGATCCTCTATCAGAAATGATAGACAAAGGAATCCCATACCATCTCACAATCTCATCAATGTAGAGTCTCGCATAATCCTCGGCTCTGTAAGTAGACTTCACAGGGATAAAATTGGCAGACTTAGTCAATCTGTCCACAATAACCCATATGGAGTCATGCTGCCTCCTAGTCCTCGGAAGACCAACCACAAAGTCCATATTAATGGGCTCCCACTTCCAAGTCGGAACCTCAATAATATGAGTCAGACCGCCAGGCTTAAGATGCTCTGCCTTAACCTGCTGACAATTAGGACACTTGGCCACATATTCTGCAATGTCCTTCTTCATGCCATCCCACCAATAAATCTGCTTAAGATCATGATACATCTTGGTGGAACCTGGATGTATGGAATATCTGGAACAATGGGCCTCTGCAACAATCTTGGTCCGTAAATCATCCACATCTGGTACACAGCCTGTCCTGATACCTAAGTAAGCCATCACCTCCCAAAGCAAAAGACTCATTCATCTTTATCAACACTGAGTCCTTCAGCTCCATCAACACAGGATCTAGATGCTGACCCTGCTTGACTTCAACTACCAAGGATGATTCAGAACTAGGATGAACTGAAACACCCCCACTAGTAAGTCAACCAATTGCACACCCAGTCTGGCCAGTCTGTTTACATCTCTCACCAACTCCTTCTTCTCATCCTCAACGTAGGTTGTACTTCCCATACTCATTCTGCTCAAAGCATCAGCCACAACATTAGCCTTACGTTGATGGGAGTGAACATTCATGTCATAATCCTTCAACATCTCCAACTATCTCCGTTGATGTAGACTCAACTCCCTCTGTGTGAACACTTACTAGAGACTCTTGCGGTCTGTGAATACATCCACATGCACTCCATATAAGTAGTGCCTCCACAACTTTAGTGCCAACACCACAACTGCCAACTCCAGGTCATTAGTGGGATAATTCTTCTCATGAACCTTGAGCTGTCTGGACGCATAGGCTATCACCTTACCAACCTGCATAAGAACACAACCCAAACCAACCCTAAATGCATCACAATAAACAGTGTAATTCTCACCACACTTAGGCAAAGTATGCATCGGGGCTGAAGTGAGTCTGTCCTTGAGCTCCTAGAAACTCCTCTCACAAGTCTCTGTACACCCAAACTTGGCTTTCTTCTTAGTCAAAGCTGTCAATGGGGTAACAATGGAAGAAAAACCCTCCACAAACCTGCGGTAGTAACCAGCCAATCCCAAAAAGCTACGGATGTCTGTGGGAGTAAGAGGCTTTGGCCAGTTCTTCATAGCCTCAGTCTTCCTGGTATCCACCTCCACGCCCTGATCGGACACAACATGACCCAGGAAGGTCACTGATCTAAGCCAAAATTCACACTTGCTTAATTTGGCATACAAATGATGTTATCTAAGTACCTGCAAGGTTAGTCTCAAATGCTATTCATGCTCTTCCTTGGTCCTAGAGTATATGAGAATGTCGTCAATGAATACTATGACAAAAGAGTCAAGGTATTCACGGAAGACTCGGTTCATGAGGTCCATAAATGCAGCATGTGCATTCGTAAGACCAAATGACATGACTAAGAACTCATAGTGACCATAACGGGTACAAAAGGATGTCTTTGTGATATCTCTTTCCCTAACCCTAAGATGATGATACCCTGAACGAAGATCAATCTTAGAGAAGAAACTAGACCCTTGGAGATGATCAAACAAATCATCTATTCTGGGAAGTGGATACTTATTCTTTATAGTGACTTTGTTGAGCTGCTGATAATCGATACACATTCTAAGGGTTCCATCTTTATTTTTCACAAACAACATTGGAGTGCCCCAAGGGGATATGCTCGGCTGAATGAAATCCTTGTCAGTGAGATCTTTTAACTGCAGCTTCAACTCTTTGAGTTCAGCTGGAGTTATTCTGTAAGGAGGAATTGAAATTGGTATAGGATTGGGTTCTAAGTCGATACCAAAATCAATCTCTCGAGGGGGAGGGACTCCAGGCAAATCATTCGGAAATACATCTAGGAACTCATTCACTACAGGCACTGAGTCTATGGAAGGAATGCCATGATCTAAATCATTAACACTCACAAGATGACACAAAAACCCCTTGTATATCATTTTATTGGCCTTAAGGTTAGAAATCAAGAGGTTAGGACGACTCGAGTTGTACCCCTTCCAGACTAGCTCCTTTTCATTAGGGAAACGAAATCTTACCACTTTTCTACGACAATCCAAGCACGCATAACAATTGTGAAGACAGTCCATGGCAAGAATAACATCAAAATCATGCATGGGTAACTTAACCAAGTCTGCACACATAGTCTTACCACTTATCACTATTGGGCAATCCTTCTATACTCTATCAGTTCTTACATTTTCTCCTAAAGGTGTACTAACCACTATAGGATCATGTAGAACTTCAGGCAATATCTCAAAAGTGAGAGCAAGCAAAGGAGTTACAAAGGAAAGCATAGACCCTGGATCAAGTAAAGCATAAACAGAAGTTGAGAATACTTGCAGCATATCTGTGACCACATCAGAGGACTTCTCCTGCTCCTTACTGCCCTGCAGGGCATAGAACCTGTTCCTCTTAGGAGGCTCGGCTGTTGCTGCACCCTGTGGATTAGGCCTAGGCTGAGCATTACCTCCAGCCTGATATCTGTTCTGTGGGAAGTCTCTAACCATGTGCCCACTCTTACCGCAACCGAAGTAGGCATTAGTTCCCTGTCTGCACTCTCCACTATGAGCTCGGCCACACTTAGCACAATTTTTTTTAGGACGCTGCATCTCACCTCCATTGCCCCTCTTGGGCTCACGTCTGCCTCCTCTAGGTGATGTACTCCTCTGAAAGTTAGAGTTCCCAGAACTCTGTTGCCCCTTCTTGAACCTGGGATGCTCACGGGCGCCAAAATTGTTTCTGTGGCCTCCATGGCTGGGACCTTCCTGATCTTGAGGCTTAGGCCTCCTAGCATCACGAATACCCCTCTTTTTGCGGTTGTCCTCTACCTGCTGGACATGCGCCATCAACCTTGAGAGGTCCATATTATCATGGAGCATCCCAGACCGACACTCCTCCTCCAGATCTCCATTGATTCCTGTGAGGAACATGCTCATCTCATCCCTGCTGTTAGACACAAGGGAAGTATCATACCTAGATAATTTAACAAACTTCAGTACTCATCTCATCCTTGCTGTTAGATACTAAGGAAAGTAGCATACCTGGATAGTTTAATAAATTTCAGGGAATACTCCCTGATTGTCATAGATCCCTGCTTAAGGTTGATAAACTCCTCAACCTTGGCTTACCTCATTTCTCTGGGAAAGAATCTCTCCATAAAGGCTGTCTTAAACAGCTCCCAAGTGACTAGAACTCCGTCCAAAGCTCGGCTATCCTGCCACATCTTGCACCAAGTCTGTGCAACATCCTTGAGCTGATAGGAAGCCAACTCAGCCTTCTCAGTATCTGTGGCCCCGATAGCCACCAAAATCTTATGCACCTCATCCACAAACTCTTGGGGATCCTCTGAAGTCTTGGACCTTGTGAAAATAGGAGGATTCATCCTCGTAAAGTCTCTCAGCCTGTCAGCCATGCTACGAACCGGTGGGTTCTCCCTCTGAACATCCTGACGTTTGACCTGGGCAGTCATAGACTGGGCCTTCATAGTAATGGCCTGTGCCATCTTGGCTAGAGATGCCCTCACCTCAGCATCAGTCAACCTAGCTGGGTTAACTGGCATATCCATTCCTTCAGCTGGAGGCTGGGGTGGAACCTGATTGTTCCTAGCAGCTGCTCCTCCTCTCCTCTGACCAACATTCCTCCTAGTATTCATTCTCTGAAAACAACAATAATTGATGTTATACACGCTCATAACATATAATGCCCCAAAATGAACTAAGGTGAACTAGAGCCTCATGGTTGTTTCTTGTGTTAATTTTAAGTTAAACGGAGTTAGTTTGGTGTCCTTAGGCAGTGTGCAAAGTTTGGTTAAGTTTGGAGTTCAATCGACCAAAAACGTCCATGACGTTCGGATGGTATGCCTTAGAATGTACTTGTATGTCTTGGCGAGTTTGGATTAGTTTTATGTGTTCGTTTTACTCGAAACATGCGTCGGATGTTCCTTAGACCTAGAAGACTTAGTTTAGGGGTGTGACGTCCGAGCACGACCCCACCTAGGACCCACAAGGGGGCCCTAGATGAAGGGCCCAAGACTTGGGCAAAGTCTGCCCATCAGTGGCTCACGACGACCATGGCGACAATCCGTTGCACTCAGGACGTTCCGTCGATCCAGGGCGTCGCGAGTGACAGAGAGTGGAAACTTGGACAGGCTCCAGTTGGAGCCAAGTGTTCCTCGACGGGACCCTATGACGGTCCGTGGCGAACGTGACGGTCCGTCGAGGAGGTCTCATCGACGAGGCCTGCCAGTGCACGACTTAAGGCTGCCAACTTGGGGTGTTTTATGTAAATACACCCCAAGTCTTATAAGACCCTAGGTGTATAATTTTGGTGTTTTTAGGTTATATTAAATTAGTTTTAAACCCTAGACCTAGACAAGATCCCCTCACTTCTAAATTCATCTCTCTCTCTAAAGAAACTCTCTCCAAGACTCCATTGAAGGCTAGAGGTTAAGGAAGGAAAGGAGGGCTGCTTTGGACGTGTTTCTTCATCAAATTCGTGGGTTTCTTTCTCATAAAGGTATGGTATCCATTCTTGAATACCTTTCCATTCAAGAAGCCAACTTCAAAAATGGTTTTAAAAAAAAAAGGGGTTTTAAACTCAACTTCTTCTAAACTTTGATTTCTATTATGGGTCTTCTTGTAACTAAATTCTAATGGTTTAAATGTATTTATCTTGGTTTGAATAGATGATTTTGATGTTAAAACTCCATGAAACTCTTGTTTATGCATACTTCAATTTTTACTTGAAAATGGGTTATGTGAGCATGATTTGAGTAGGGTATGAACTTGGGTCTTCTTGTATTTGTCGTGTTGGTGTAGCTACTTCCCTAAGGGACTTAATATGGTAAAATACTGATAAATTGCTTATGGGTAATGATGGTTTGATTTGTTGATGAGTTGCTCTCATTGTATAATTCTTATTATGAATTGCTATTTGAGTGGTATGGTCCACCTTATGGGTGGCGGTGCTAATTGATGAACTTGATGTTACTTAGTATGGTTTGAGTATGTGATCTTGAAGGTCTAATATGTGAAATGAACATATATATTGGAAATGGGTCTTGTGTTGTGTTTGATGTAGCTTGAATTGCATGTTTGACCTAGTTTATGTCTAAATGAAGAATATGATTATGAGAAGTATGTAGAGTGTGTAGCTTGATGAATCAAGGTTAAAGTATGAGTAGAACTTGATGATAATGAAATGATGCTTATATGCAAGGTGTGCACATGTACACACACAATCTTTTAAGATTTGTATTATGTCAAGTTGAGCAAAAAGGGGAAATCTTGAGGTGGACACACTTCGTGAGTTGAGATGTAGTGTCTAGTAACAACCTCTCCATTTCCTAGTGAGCTTTCTAAGATAGACTATTATGTTGAGAAATCCGTGTGGAGTTATGCCTAGCACCGAGAGGATATGAAGGGGAGGTGGATTGCACTTCGTTAGTTGAGATGTTGTAATCCAAAGTACCTCTTGAGATGAGTACTCCTCGTTAGTAGAGAGTGAGTTACTTAGTAACAATCTCCTTATTCCTTAACTATGTGCCCGCATAGGTGTAGCTATTGGAAAAGCCATGTAAACGCTAAGAAGCATGACCTTATACTAGGCAAGTAAGGATCCCTCATCCGATAGGGGTTAATATCGGGATTCCATGTCTAGCTCTGATGGTCTTTGTCGGTTAAGCTAACTCCCACAAAAGAATTGATTTGAAACTAATTATCTTGTGTATTGTTGAAATTGTGTATGTATTTCGTGAAATGCTCAATCCACATTAGTTACCAAGTAGGAGCATTGAGTGGGAGTAGTAGTATGGGATGCTATTCTCACATTGCACTTGGTGTGACCTATACCTACTATGGGAGAAGAGTACCTTCATGAAATCCGTGTGAATGAGTACTATGGTGTAGTGTTATGGAGGATTATTGTGGAGTACTTGAGTAAATGGAATCCATTAGGAGTACCAAGTGGGAGTGGTAGTATGGGATGCTACTCTCACATTGCACTTGGTATGACCTATATTTCCATGAGTGTTTTGCATATGTTAGCCAAGGGCGTGGATTTGATTTCTAACGAAGTAAGCCTAAGATTAGGTAGTTTTAAGGGTCGCTTTGGTGTGCTTTAAAGGGAGGTGTAATGAGAGTCCCTTCTCGGCTCACCTTAGGGAGTCTTAGAATAACCTTGGGTTAGGGCAACTTCAAAGAAAAAGCATTCATATGACTTGGACCGTGCCATTCACTGTATGGTCTTCATTGTAAGAATTCAAAATGTTCACTATGATGCTTTATTCAATTTTATTGCAAGTTTAGCAAAGTTAGTTGAAATGTTCCTTTGTTTACTTTAAGTTTGGTAAGATAGCCATAAAGTGTTAATTGTTGATTCTTATGTGGGTTTGCTTCTAGATTCATGAAGGTTATATTTGAATTGCATAAAAAGCTATCTTTACTAAAATTTCCCTTTTTGCATGTTTTTGCATATGCCATACTTAGTACATTGTTGTACTAACCCCATACTTTTTATACCTTATGAGTATAGGTTGGAAGCCCTTTTGGGAAGATCGGAGTCGAAGCTTGGGAACTTTATCTCTCAAGAATTTGGTATGTCCGCATATATTCGAGGACATAGTTTTATGTTTCTTAGTTTCTTTATTAATACTTAAAAATGTATTTACTTTTATCGTAAAGGGTCGTCTCCCTAAGATTCCAAGTTGTGTCTTTAAGTTGGCTTGTGACGATAAGATTTCTTTGTATTTATGAAAAGACTCCTTTTATTATTATTATCGTGAAAAGTTTTAAATTCCGCACTAGTTTTCATGCTTTATGTTATGAATGCTAGTTAGAGGGCTTGTACGAGACCCCAAAGGGGTCAAGTACGCCCGGTCACGATTCGAAAGTTTTCCCTAACTTCTAGGGGGTGCTTTCGGGTCGTGACAAGACTTGGTATCAGAGCATAAAATTTTGGAAAATAGTTTAAGGTCTGAAAGTATCACAAGCCACATCTAGTAGTATCTTGGTCATTGGTGTGAGTCGCGACACATCCATGGACAAGAGGCTATAGGATGCTAGAAGTTTCACTTTCTTCTCTATTCTAGTATCGTGCCTTAGAGTTGAGTATATAAGGTGTCTATTCTCAACCTCTTCTTTTGTGTTTTTAGGACATGAATACGAGGAGATCGACCGCTAGAAGGGAGGAGGGAGGTGTACAAAATGAGAGAGTCCTTCCCCATGTTGACCAAGTTCCTATTGTTGGCTTAGGGGAGGAAAATGAGGAGGTTCCTCTTCAAGAACCTCAAGTGCCTCCGGAACCTCAAGGACCTCAAGTGCCTCCTATGCCTCAAGCTCCTTTTGTTGAGGGTGATATGACTAATGCGGAGTTGAGGGCTGCCCTAATGAACTTGACCCAACTCATGACGGCTCAAGCTCAAGTTGTCAACAATCACTTTGTCGGCCAAGCTAACCTAGGAGATAGGCCCCAACCAAATGCTAGTACTCCCGCTTCTAGGATTCGTGATTTTATGAGGGTGAACCCTCCTACTTTTCATAGCACTAAGGTGGATGAAGATCCACAAGGCTTCATAGATGAGGTTTTCAAGGTGGTAGATGCTATGGGTGTGACCCCTAGGGAGAAAGCGGAATTGGCCGCTTACCAACTTAAGGATGTTGCTCAAGTGTGGTATGAGCAATGGAGGGGTGAGAGACCCTTAGAAAGAGGACCGGTTGATTGGGAGGAATTCAAAGAGGCTTTCCTAGATAGATTCTTTCCTTTAGAGTGGAGGGAGAAGAAGATGGTTGAATTCATGAACCTCCGTCAAGGGGGAATGAGTGTGCAAGAGTACTCTCTCAAATTCACCCAACTCTCTAAGTATGCCCCAAACATGGTAGCCAACCCTAGGGCTAGGATGAACAAGTTTGTGATGGGCGTGTCTAGCTTGGTGGAAAAAGAGTGTCGTACGGCTATGCTTCTTAATGACATGGATATCTCTAGGCTCATGGTTTATGCGCAACAAATTGAGGAGTCCAAAATTAGGGAGATAAGGCAAGAGGGTAAGAGACCTAGGTCGGATGATTCTAGTCACCAAAGGCCTAAGAAGAGGTTTTATCCCCAAGATTCTTCTATGGGAAACAAGGATAGGGCTCCAAATCAATCTTCTCAAGGTGGTGGTCATTCCTATGAAAGGGCTAGGTGCCCTACTTGTGGCAAGCAACATGGGGGTAAGTGTCTTGCCGGAACGGATGGTTGTTTTGCATGTGGTAATAGAGGCCACAAGATGAGGGACTGCCCAAACCTTAAATCAAGGGGGAGAGATGTCAATCAAGCTTCCCTAGATCCTAATGCTCCCAAGAAGAACCCTTCCTATGGGATGGGGGCTAGAAAGGATAATTAATCCGGATTGATGGTTTTGGTAAGTCTCAACTCTTGGTTATTGTTGCTTTTGTGTTATGAAATGAGTATATATGGTTTTATAGTTCCTATGATCATGTCGTCTTGATGAATTGCTTAGAGAATGATTTTTCAAAAATTTGGTAAGATGGCAGTCAACTTCACTGTAAAAAATTTTTTTGGCATTTTGAAGAAAATTGTTTTGTCTTGAATTTTAGTTTCAATGTGTGTAAAGGCATTGTTTATGAGCATTTTTAACGTTGGAGAAGGTAGTTCCTCCATAAAAGAAGATTGAGGTTGAATTTTTGACTTTGTGAAAATTGGTGAAAGTTGCCTATGTTGCTAAGTGTTAAAAGTGTAAAATGATGTTCCTTGCTAGTGGATGCTTTGATTGTTAGTGTTTTGATCATGATCTAAGCGTATTATATGATGCTAAGTGAGTCCTTGTTGTTCTTAAAATTTAAGTGTCATTCGAGGACGAATGTTATTCCAAGTGGGGGAGAATATAACGCCCCAAAATGAACTAAGGTGAACTAGAGCCTCATGGTTGTTTCTTGAGTTAATTTTAAGTTAAACGGAGTTAGTTTGGTGTCCTTAGGCAGTGTGCAAAGTTTGGTTAAGTTTGGAGTTCAATCGACCAAAAACGTCCATGACGTTCGGATGGTATGCCTTAGAATGTACTTGTATGTCTTGGCGAGTTTGGATGAGTTTTATGTGTTCGTTTTACTTGAAACATGCGTCGGATGTTCCTTAGACCTAGACGACTTAGTTTAGGGGTTTGACGTCTGGGCACGACCCCACCTAGGACCCACAAGGGGCCCTAGATGAAGGGCCCAAGACTTGGGCAAAGTCTGCCCATCAGTGGCTCACGACGACCATGGCGACGGTCCATTGCACTCAGGACGGTCCGTCGATCCAGGGCGTCGCTGTAACAACCCTGAAAATGGATAAGATAAGAAATGCTTAGTGTGTCAAGAATACCTATGATTAGACCAGGGTTCACACGGATTGATGCGCGTCGAACCAGACCTCAGAAGCCTTGCTACAACTAAGCCAACTAACTTGGGGAGTTAATTGAGCTTGGAAAGGTTGGGACCAACCAAGTAAGGCTCTCAAAAACAAAGATTTAATCGAAGGAGTTTTTACCGGACTTAAAAGAAGGAATTTTAAGTTTTGAGGGTCTAGGGGTAAAATGGTCTTTTACCAGGCTAAGGGTAGTATCGTAATTACCCTAAATATATATATAATTAATTATTTAATAAGATGGAGGGGCAATTTTGGGAGAGAGAGCCGAAATTGAGCTCTTGAAGTGAAGTCTTGCTCCACCCGGGTTCGAACCTAGGTGTAAGCAATGATTTAACTTGTTTTTATTTAAATGGATAAATTAATTTAATTAATTAATAAATATGAGCTGATTTAAGAAAAAGAAAAATCAGATTTTTTTTATTATTTATTTAAAGGTTCAACAAAGAGTCCTAGTTTGACTAATTCCCAAACTAAAACTCCTAATTTTAAGCCACTCTCTCTCACTCTCTCTCTCTCTCTTATGTTTAACCATTCATTCTCACGTTTTCTCTCTGCCAAAAAATACTTCAAGAACAGAAAATATATGGAAGTTCTTCACACTTGAAGAACTCACACAAAAAGCTAAGAAAACAACGTTAATCCATCACGTTAGGCAAAGGGGAGGAGTCTTCCGTCTGTTGGTGTTGAAGTGTTGGACTTGAACGTGGTTTGGAGAGGTTGGACAGCAGGTTGTGTATTGTAAAAACGTCAAAAAGGTATGGGTTTTCTTACTCTTGGTCCCTTTCCCAAGAGAGCCTTAGGACTCAGACGAATCTATTCCGAAAACTAGGGTTGTTCCCCGTTTCATGTCCCTGTCACTAGCTCCTATTGATGGTTGTAGGTTGGTATGTCTGCTGGTAGATATTAGGCATGTAATGTGTTTTTTCGTGAAGAATATGTTCATGAATGTGCATTTGGAATCGTACAAATGATAACCTATGCTTTCTGAAATATGTGTTTATGTGTGTGCAATGTGTAGTCGTGACTTTGAACACGGACTGAAGTATGAAAATGACTTGTTTTATGGTTGTATTTCATGTGCACAAACTTGTACTAATCGTGATGTTCATATGAAGTATAAAGTGGCTGATTTGAGTGAAAAACTAGTAGCTAAATGATTCACGAAATGCCCTAAGAATTAACTCTAAATGTTGATGAAAAGAAGTTGAAAAATGTATCTCAAATTTCCAGCACATTGTTGGTTAATTTCAGCCAAGTAAAGTTCTTTAATAAGCTATGAAAAATGAAGAAAAATAAGTGAGGTAACTGAGGATCGAACCCGTGACCTCACCATGTTAAAAATCAGTGAAATAAGGTGAGAAAAAGGAAATGTGGAGAGTGGGGATTGAACTCCCAACCTCTTGAATGGATGAGAGAGCTAGGAGAAAAATAAAGGAGAAAATTAAATGTGGAGAGTGAGGATTGAACCCCCAACCTCTTGAATGGATGAGAAAGTTAGGAGTAAAATAAAGGAGAAAAATAAATGAGGAGAGTGGGGATTGAACCCCCAACCTCTTGAATGGATGAGAGAGTTAGGAGAAAAATAAAGGAGAAAATAAATGTGGAGAGTGGGGATTGAACCCACAACCTCTTGGATAGGTGAGAAAGTTATAAAATAAAAAAATGAGCTTGTGGGGGATTGAACCCACAACCTCCTTGACTTAAACAAAAAGGAGAGGAGAAAAAGAAAGGAAATGTTATGGGGTTGATGGGAATCGAACTAGGGTCTCCCAAATCTGAAAAATGCAATTATCAAGTTTAAAATAAGATTAAGTGTTGTCCAAGAGATTGAAATAGGGTTCCCTTGCCCAAATTCCGTATTGATACATAAGTCATACGTGAATTAAATGTTCAATAATAATGCCACCTACTTAGATCGAAATCGAGATCTTGGCATACATACAAGATGCATAAGTCTTGTATCACATAATCTTAGGAAGATATGAATCACTTAGACGACATATGAATGAAGCTTCATGGCTTGTATGTATGGACACATAAGTCTAACATACGTTTAAAAGTAAGTGATCCTAAGATGTATGTAATGAAATGATGAAACCCTAGAAGGGTTAAGTATGAGTGTAAATACACTAAATGGCCAAGTGCATTGACATATGATGAAATGAACAATAAAATGATGAAATGAACAATGAAATGATGAAATGAACAATGAAATGATGAAATGAACAATGATGTGATGAAATGAACAATGAAATGACGAAATGAACAATGAAATGATGAAATGAAAAATGAAATGATGAAACCCTAGAAGGGTTAAGTAAAAGTGTGAAACACACTAAATGGCCAAGTGCATTGGCAAATGATGAAGTGAACATTCACGTAAAAAGGGGTGAGTAATTATGAAGAGTAAATGTGCTAATGTTAATGAATGTGGTGACAACATGATATGAGGTAATGTAAAAGATGAGATCAATTTCAAATGAGCCTAAGTAAATGTTACCAAAACATACTCACCTATGAGAGTGTAAGATAATGAAGAGACCAGTCTCTATGAACACTCTAATGAAAGTATTGAGCTTAACACACTTAATACTAATAATGAGATGAGAAATCATCTAATGAGCTATGATGTCCTCATACTAGAAGCCAGCTTCCATAACGTATGAGATGAATGTAATGGAACTTTATACTAAGCACCGATAGACTAGCTATGAGCGGTGATGCCTTCTTTCGGGAAGGGCGGAGGTTCACGTAACTCTCATGAGATGAGACTGTCCGGCATGTCGGGTATGGGTCTCCTTGTATCTCCTAGTCTTCGAACCTATACCGCCAATATAGGGATCTGGCGGGGTTCGATTCCCATGTACGCTAGCATGTTTTGGGTCACTTTGGCCGGTGATTCCACCTCTTTTCGGTGTGGGGGAGACACTGGATTTCATGATGCTCACATGATCTATGTCGGTTAAAGTTAAAGTTCCCAATGAATGAATGAGGCCAGCCTCAAATGATGCACATAATGAAATGAATGATACCAAAGGTGTTAGGATAGGATAATCAAAAGGTGAGTTAGATTCAAGTAATGACATTAGGTCATTCTTGGTCATTGCACAACGAACCTAATGAAAGTCTTAAACTACATCCTAGGTATAACTGGTGTTTATACTAGTCTATGAATGAAATGAAATGAAGTACGTATGAATGAATGAAGCAGACTCTGTGTTTGCTAATGAAGATTCCCTAGTTGAGGTCCCATATGTTGACCCCTCATTTCTGGGATGTCTTAATGTCAAGTCCATGATTCCAAGGTCTCATGGCATATGAATAAATTATATGAAAGAAGTTATGTGCTACATGTAAAATGTACTGTATGCTATATGATATGTGCTTGTTATGTGCTGTGTGCAAATGTGAAAAGTATGATGATGTATGTTATTCTCTTGGTATCACTTTCCTAATCCCAATTTGGAAAGCTCACTTACTTTCCTAATCCAAATTTGGAAACTTTCCTAATCTCAATTTGGCAAGTCCACTGACTTTATTTCCAAAAATCATGTTGTTAGGGAAGAGCTATTCTTTCTCATGCATGTCCTTGGTGTGTGCTTGCATATACCCATATTTAGTACAAGTGTGTACTAACCCTATACAAACTCTACTATTTTAGGTGCAGGCACAGGTGGACGGTAGAGCTACAGGATCATCGCTGCAGTTATCCGGACGTCCAGCATTCATCCGGTTTTGGTAGGTCCTCATGTTTTTGAGGATGCTATTGTTTATGTTCTAGCTTAGTTTAGGAGTTGAGCTAGTGGAGCATGTTCCACTAGCGTTTCTTTCTTATTTTATTCGGACTATGTATGGGTGCCATTTTGGCAATTATACAATTATGTTATTGAACTATTTCTTTCATTTGATTATCTCTTAATGTTTAGATGGTTGATGTTGAACGAATTACGAATGTATTAGAAGTGTTTAGTAAGTAATGTTTAGAAACAAAAAGTTTCAAATTTTCCGCTAAAATTAACCTATGTAAAGTAAGAATGACGTAAGTAGGCTTGTCTGCGACCTCTGAGAGGTCAACGACGCCAGTCTCGTCTGGGGTCTAGATTCCGCTCGTGACAAAGTTGGTATCAGAGCCATAGGTTAAATTTCGAGAATAATGAGTTCACATCAACTACATTGAGTAGTTTCTAAGTCATGGTAGTGAAGTGCACCACTATCCTGGATTAGAGACTGCATGATGCGTAGCAAAGTTTCCCTTCTTCTGATCTTATCGTGCTTTTCCTAATGTCTAATTTTCTTGGTGTTATGAGCGTGTCTAACATCAACTCTTGAAGTTTTCGAAAGATGAATACAAGGAGAAAAGCAAGCGAAGATATTGGAGGAGCAGCTGCTGGGGTAATCCAAGTTTTTCCCCAGGATCCAGCTGCTGGGAATTGAGATGCCTGTTAACCCAGATGGGTTGACAGATGATGAAGTAATAACAACGTTGGTATAAATGGCCCAAGCTAGCACTTTACAAGCTCAGGCTGTTGGGTTTGATTGATGTGAAGAAGTCTGAGTTGACATCCTACCAGCTAAAGGATGTAGCTCAATCCTGGTATAAGGTGTGACAGGATAGCAAGGCCTTAGGAGGAGGACCTATACTTGGAATCTTTTCAAGATGGCTACTCTAGAGCAGTTCTTTCCCAGATAAATGAAGGAGACTAGGGTTGAGGAATTCATCAACCTTAAGCAGGGCTCGATATCAGTCAGGGATTACTCCCTGAAGTTCGTAAGACTTTACAGCCCAGGAGAGGCCACCTAATAGGAAGTGTGGCATAATGCATGGAGGAGAATGTATGATGAACCCTAATGATGTTATTGTTGTGGCAAACCGGGTCACATTATGAAGGATTGACCGAACGGGAGGAAATGTAAGAGCTGATAGGGTATACAAGGAGATTGCCACAGTGAAGGTATTGTGGAGGAATCATCTTGTTGAGGGTGCTACGTGGGAGGCCGAGGACGACATGAGATCTCGCTACCCTCATCTATTCAGCCCTTGAGGTTGGACTTCCTACTCTTAAGTCTATGTTTCTTTATCTCTCCATTCTTTGGTGCTATTGCTTGATTGTGTATAGTAACTATGTTATGATCTGACTGGCATTACGCTAGATATTTAGTAGCGTCATTCGGGGATGAATGTTCCTAAGGGGGGGTTAATGTAACAACCCTGAAAATGGATAAGATAAGAAATGCTTAGTGTGTCAAGAATGCCTATGATTAGACCAGGGTTCACACGGATTGATGCGCGCAGAACCAGACCTCGGAAGCCTTGCTACAACTAAGCCAACTAACTTGGGGAGTTAATTGAGCTTGGAAAGGTTGGGACCAACCAAGTAAGGCTCTCGAAAACAAAGATTTAATCGAAGGAGTTTTTACCGGACTTAAAAAGAAGGAATTTAAAGTTTTGAGGGTCTAGCGGTAAAATGGTCTTTTACCAGGCTAAGGGTAATATCGTAATTACCCTAAATATATATATAATTAATTATTTAATAAGATGGAGGGGCAATTTGGGGAGATAGAGCCGAAATTGAGCTCTTGAAGTGAAGTCTTGATCCACCCGGGTTCGAACCTAGGTGTAAGCAATGATTTAACTTGTTTTTATTTAAATGGATAAATTAATTTAATTAATTAATAAATATTAGATGATTTAAGAAAAAGAAAAATCAGATTTTTTTTATTATTTATTTAAAGGTTCAACAAAGAGTCCTAGTTTGACTAATTCCCAAACTAAAACTCTTAATTTTAAGCCACTCTCTCTCACTCTCTCTCTCTCTCACGTTTAACCATTCATTCTCACGTTTTCTCTCTGCCAAAAAATACTTCAAGAACAGAAAATATATGGAAGTTCTTCACAGTTGAAGAACTCACACAAAAAGCTAAGAAAACAACGTTAATCCATCACGTTAGGCAAAGGGGAGGAGTCTTCCGTCGTTTGGTGTTGAAGTGTTGGACTTGAACGTGGTTTGGAGAGGTTGGACAGCAGGTTGTGTATTGTAAAAATGTCAAAAAGGTATGGGTTTTCTTACTCTTGGTCCCTTTCCCAAGAGACCCTTAGGACTCAGACGAATCTATTCCGAAAACTAGGGTTGTTCCCCATTTCATGTCCCTGTCACTAGCTCCTATTGATGGTTGTAGGTTGGTATGTCTGCTGGTAGATATTAGGCATGTAATGTGTTTTTTCGTAAAGAATATGTTCATGAATGTGCATTTGGAATCGTACAAATGATAACCTATGCTTTCCGAAATATGTGTTTATGTGTGTGCAATGTGTAGTCGTGACTTTGAACACGGATTGAAGTATGAAAATGACTTGTTTTATGGTTGTATTTCATGTGCACAAACTTGTATTAATCGTGATGTTCATATGAAGTATAAAGTGGCTGATTTGAGTGAAAAACTATTAGCTAAATGATTCACGAAATGCCCTAAGAATTAACTCTAAATGTTGATGAAAAGAAGCTGAAAAATGTATCTCAAATTTCCAGCACATTATTGGTTAATTTCAGCAAAGTAAAGTTCTTTAATAAGCTATGAAAAATGAAGAAAAATAAGTGAGGTAACTGAGGATCGAACCCGTGACCTCACCATGTTAAAAATCAGAGAAATAAGGTGAGAAAAAGGAAATGTGGAGAGTGGGGATTGAACTCCCAACCTCTTGAATGGATGAGAGAGCTAGGAGAAAAATAAAGGAGAAAATTAAATGTGGAGAGTGAGGATTGAACCCCCAACCTCTTGAATGGATGAGAAAGTTAGGAGTAAAATAAAGGAGAAAAATAAATGAGGAGAGTGGGGATTGAACCCCCAACCTCTTGAATGGATGAGAGAGTTAGGAGAAAAATAAAGGAGAAAATAAATGTGGAGAGTGGGGATTGAACCCACAACCTCTTGGATAGGTGAGAAAGTTAAGAGATAAATTAAAATAAAAAAATGAGCTTGTGGGGGATTGAACCCACAACCTCCTTGACTTAAACGGAAAAGGAGAGGAGAAAAAGAAAGGAAATGTTATGGGGTTGATGGGAATCGAACTAGGGTCTCCCAAATCTGAAAAATGCAATTATCAAGTTTAAAATAAGATTAAGTGTTGTCCAAGAGATTTGAAATAGGGTTCCCTTGCCCAAATTCCGTATTGATACATAAGTCATACGTGAATTAAATGTTCAAGAATAATGCCACCTACTTAGATCAAAATCAAGATCTTGGCATACATACAAGATGCATAAGTCTTGTATCACATAATCTTAGGAAGATATGAATCACTTAGACGACATATGAATGAAGCCTCATGGCTTGTATGTATGGACACATAAGTCTAACATACGTTTAAAAGTAAGTGATCCTAAGATGTATGTAATGAAATGATGAAACCCTAGAAGGGTTAAGTATGAGTGTAAATACACTAAATGGCCAAGTGCATTGACATATGATGAAATGAACAATAAAATGATGAAATGAACAATGAAATGATGAAATGAACAATGAAATGATGAAATGAACAATGATATGATGAAATGAACAATGAAATGACGAAATAAACAATGAAATATTGAAATGAAAAATGAAATGATGAATCCCTAGAAGGGTTAAGTAAAAGTGTGAAACACACTAAATGGCCAAGTGCATTGGCATATGATGAAGTGAACATTCACGTAAAAAGGGGTGAGTAATTATGAAGAGTAAATGTGCTAATGTTAATGAATGTGGTGACAACATGATATGAGGCTAATGTAAAAGATGAGAGCAATCTCAAATGAGCCTAAGTAAATGTTACCAAAACGTACTCACCTATGAGAGTGTAAGATAATGAAGAGACCAGTCTCTATGAACACTCTAATAAAAGTATTGAGCTTAACACACTTAATACTAATGATGAGATGAGAAATCATCTAATGAGCTATGATGTCCTCATACTAGAAGCCAGCTTCCATAACGTATGAGATGAATGTAATGGAACTTTATACTGAGCACCGATAGACTAGCTATGAGCGGTGATGCCTTCTATCGAGAAGGGCGGAGGTTCACGTAACTCTCATGGGATGAGACTGTCCGGCATGCCGGGTATGGGTCTCCTTGTATCTCCTACTCTTCGAACCTATACTGCCAATATAGGGATCTGGCGGGGTTCGATTCCCATGTACGCTAGCATGTTTTGGGTCACTTTGGCCGGTGATTCCACCTCTTTTCGGTGTGGGGGAGACACTGGATTTCATGATGCTCACATGATCTATGTCGGTTAAAGTTAAAGTTCCCAATGAATGAATGAGGCCAGCCTCAAATGATGCACATAATGAAATGAATGATACCAAGGTCTCATGGCATATGAATAAATTATATGTTGAGCCCTCATTTCTGGGATGTCTTAATGTCATGTCCATGATTCCAAGGTCTCATGGCATATGAATAAATTATATGAAAGAAGTTATGTGCTACATGTAAAATGTATTGTATGCTATATGATATGTGCTATGTGTAAATGTTATGTGCTGTGTGCAAATGTGAAAAGTATGATGATGTATGTTATTCTCTTGGTATCACTTTCCTAATCCAAATTTGGAAAGCTCACTTACTTTCCTAATTCAAATTTGGAAACTTTCCAAATCTCAATTTGGCAAGTCCACTGACTTTACTTCCAAAAATCATGTTGTTAGGAAAGAGCTATTCTTTCTCATGCATGTCCTTGGTGTGTGCTTGCATATACCTATATTTAGTACAAGTGTGTACTAACCCTATACAAACTCTACTATTTTAGGTGCAGGAACATGTGGACGGTAGAGCTACAGGATCATCGCTGCAGTTATCCGGACGTCCAGCATTCATCCGGTTTTGGTAGGTCCTCATGCTTTTGAGGATGCTACTGTTTATGTTCTAGCTTAGTTTAGGAGTTGAGCTAGTGGAGCATGTTCCACTAGCGTTTCTTTCTTATTTTATTCGGACTATGTATGGGTGCCATTTTGGCAATTATACAATTATGTTATTGAACTATTTCTTTCATTTGATTATCTCTTAATGTTTAGATGGTTGATGTTGAACGAATTACGAATGTATTAGAAGTGTTTAGTAAGTAATGTTTAGAAACAAAAAGTTTCAAATTTTCTGCTAAAATTAACCTATGTAAAGTAAGAATGACGTAAGTAGGTTTGTCTGCGACCTCTGAGAGGTCAACGACGCCGGTCTCGTCTGGGGTCTAGATTCCGGTCGTGACAGTCGCGAGTGACAGAGAGTGGAAACTTGGACAGGCTCCAGTTGGAGCCAAGTGTTCCTCGACGGGACCCCATGACGGTCCGTGGTGAACGTGACGGTCCATCGAGGAGGTCTCGTCGACGAGGTCTGCCAGTGCACGACTTAAGGCTGCCAACTTGGGGTGTTTTATGTAAATACACCCCAAGTCTTATAAGACCCTAGGTGTATAATTTTGGTATTTTTAGGTTATATTAAATTAGTTTTAAACCCTAGACCTAGACAAGACCCCCTCACTTCAACATTCAAACTCTCTCTCTAAAAAGAAAACTCTCTCAAAGTCACCATTGAAGCCAAGGCTCAAGGAGGGAAAGGAGGGCTGCTTTGGGCTTGTTCCTTCATCAAATTCGTGGGTTTCTTTCTCCTAAAGGTATGGTATCCATTCTTGAATACCTTTCCATTCAAGAAGCCAACTTCCAAAATGGTTTTCAAAAAGGGGTTTTAAACTCAACTTCTTCTAAACTTTGATTTCTATTATGGGTCTTCTTGTAACTAAGTTCTAATGGTTTAAATGTATTTATGTTGGTTTGAATAGATGATTTTGATGTTAAAACTCCATGAAACTCTTGTTTATGCATACTTCAATTTTTGACTTGAAAATGGGTTATGTGAGCATGATTTGAGTAGGGTATGAATTTGGGTCTTCTTGTATTTGTTGTGTTGGTGTAGCTACTGCCCTAAGGGCCTTAATATGGTGAAATATTGATAAATTGCTTATGGGTAATGATGGTTTGATTTGTTGATGAGTTGCTCTCATTGTATAGTTCTTATTATGAATTGCTATTTGAGTGGTATGGTCCACCTTATGGGTGGCGGTGCTAATTGATGAACTTGATGTTACTTAGTATGGTTTGAGTATGTGATCTTGAAGGTCTAATATGTGAAATGAAGATATATTGGAAATGGGTCTTGTGTTGTGTTTGATGTAGCTTGAATTGCATGTTTGACCTAGTTTATGTCTAAATGAAGTATATGATTATGAGAAGTATGTAGAGTGTGTAGCTTGATGAATCAAGGTTAAAGTATGAGTAGAACTTGATGATAATTAAATGATGCTTATATGCAAGGTGTGCACATGTACACATACACTCTTTTAAGATTTGTATTATGTCAAGTTGAGCAAAAGGGGGAATCTTGAGGTGGACACACTTCGTGAGTTGAGATGTAGTGTCTAGTAATAACCTCTCCATTTCCTAGTGAGCTTTCTAAGACAGACTATTATGTTGAGAAATCCGTGTGGAGTTATGCCTAGCACCGACAGGATATGAAGGGGAGGTGGATTGCACCTCGTTAGTTGAGATGTTGTAATCCAAAGTACCTCTTGAGATGAGTACTCCTCGTTAGTAGAGAGTGAGTTACTTAGTAACAATCTCCTTATCCCTTAACTATGTGCCCACATAGGTGTAGCTATTGGAAAAGCCATGTAAACGCTAAGAAGCATGAACTTACACTAGGCAAGTAAGGATCCCTCATCCGATAGGGGTTAATATCGGGATTCCATGTCTAGCTCTCATGGTCTTTGTCGGTTAAGCTAACTCACACAAAAGAATTTATTTGAAACTAATTATCTTGTTATTGTTGAAATTGTGTATGTATGTCGTGAAGTGCTCAATCCACATTAGTTACCGAGTAGGAGAATTGAGTGGGAGTAGTAGTATGGGATGCTATTCTCACATTGCACTTGGTGTGACCTATACCTACTATGGGAGAAGAGTACCTTCATGAAATCCGTGTGAATGAGTACTATGGTGTAGTGTTATGGAGGATTATTGTGGAGTACTTGAGCAAATGGAATCCATTAGGAGTATTAAGTGGGAGTGGTAGTAGGGGATGCTACTCTCACATTGCACTTGGTATGACCTATATTTCCATGAGTGTTTTGCATATGTTAGCCAAGGGCGTGGATTTGATTTCTAACAAAGTAAGCCTAAGATTTGGTAGTTTTAAGGGTCGCTTTGGTGTGCTTTGAAGGGAGGTGTAATGAGAGTCCCTTCTTGGCTCACCTTAGGGAGTCTTAGGATAACCTTGGGTTAGGGCAACTTCAAAGGAAAAGGGTTCATATGACTTGGACCGTGCCATTCACTGTAAGGTCTTCATTGTAAGAATTCAAAATGTTCACTATAATGCTTTATTCAATTTTATTGCAAGTTTAGCAAAGTTAATTGAAATGTTCCTTTTGTTTACTTTAAGTTTGGTAATATAGCCATAAAGTGTTAATTATTGATTCTTATGTGGGTTTGCTTCTAGATTCATGAAGGTTATATTTGAATTGCATAAAAAGCTATCATTACTAAAATGTCCCTTTTTGCATGTTTTTGCATATGCCATACTTAGTACATTGTTGTACTAACCCCATACTTTTTATACCTTATGAGTATAGGTTGGAAGCCCTTTTGGGAGGATCGGAGTCGAAGCTTGGGAACTTTATCTCTCAAGAATTTGGTATGTCCTCATATATTCGAGGACATAGTTTTATGTTTCTTAGTTTCTTTACTAATACTTAAAAATGTATTTACTTTTATGTTAAAGGGCCGTGTCCCTAAGATTCCAAGTTGTGTCTTTAAGTTGGCTTGTGACGATAAGATTTCTTAGTATTTATGAAAATACTCCTTTTATTATTATTATCGTGAAAAGTTTTAAATTCCGCACTACTTTTCATGCTTTATGTTATGAATGTTATTTAGAGGGATTGTACGAGACCCCAAAGGGATCAAGTACGCCCGGTCATGATTCGAAGGTTTTCCCTAACTTCTAGGGGGTGCTTTCGGGTTGTGACACATGAATCATTACAATCAAAGTAAATCATACTTCATAATCGGATTCAAGAAGAATCAATCTTGATACCTTACTGCCCTCTAATTTCCTTCATACTACAATTTACAAGAATTACATAACCAATGCATAAAAAAGGTAAATCCAAGAAGTAATATATAGAATTACTATTCTACACCTTCACAAAATCATCATCTTCCATAATTTCTATAGAATTACAAGACACATTGAATGTCGGGAAGAATAGCAATTTAAAGAGGCAATCTTAATTGATTAACAACAATTGACCATTAATACTTATTTAACCAATTATAATAGACTATAATTCGTCACAATTCAGTACCAATTTAGTTTTGAAAAGAGAACCCATGTCTAGATGGAAACCCTACTTTTGGGGGAAGTTGAAAATCATCTTTGAAGGGCCTCTTGGGGAAAGGAATATCAAGAGTGAAAGAAACCATACCTTGATGATGATCTTTCCACGAATTTTAGATGAAAACCTTGGTGAATTCGTCCTAGTGTTCTTCAATAGAGGTTGAAGTTTAGGGAAGAGAGAGACTAGAGAGATGTTAGAGATATCTGAGTTTGTGGGGTGTTGCGTTAGTTTAATTTGGCTTAGGTCTTTATATAGGTCCTTAATTAAGTGAATTAGACCTCCCTTAACCCTTAATTAACTAACTAACCAACTAACTAATTAAATTAACCAACTTAAAATGTCACAGCAAAACCAGGCCTGACCTACGAGACCTCGACCTACGGTCCGTAGGTCACTCGACGCCCATTGCACCACCCGTCCTGCAAAACCGTCGTTTGTGTCAGAGACTTTGCATTTTGTCCATTTTTGGAAAATGTCTAAGTGTTGAACGATGGAGGAATCGACTCCCCCATCGTCCCACCTATGCGTCGTTGCCTGCAATCGTAGGTAGCCACTGTCTCATTTTGCAGAATTTGGTCAAATACAAGGCTCCTTTCCAAGGAACCTTTGGGTGGTCCTTGGAGAGTCGTACCTGGAAATTTCAATCCTAAACGTATTCTAATACCTGTTTAATACCTTCCTACCAAATTTCATCGAATTCCGACTCCTAAAACCCCATGAAACATACCAAGGCACACTAACCTCTATTTCACAATTCACCGGATGTCATGGACGTTTCTTAACGTTTTGAATCTAAATCTTACTGAATGACTTATATTAATTATTCTAGGTCCTAAAGCAGTAGTTCAAGGTCTAGTTCATCATGTTAGGCTTTAGATTAGATTTTAGACTTCCAGAGTGTTACATATATGAACATGATGATGAGTTATGTTGACGATTATATAGAAGCGTGTAGGGTGACTAGCAAGTATACGTAGTTGACCCTATATGCTACATGAATGATATTGTACATGTGATAAGAGGATAATGAAGTGTGTCTTGTTTTGGTAGACCTATTTTGTTTACTTGATACATGAAGGCTATAAATATGACTCTTGACTTAGTAGGCTAAAACACCTTTGTCATGAATGTATATGTATGAATGGAATATGATCTTCAACATAGTTAAGAAGGTCATTTATGTGGAACCTTTTAGAAAGAAGGTTATGATATCCTTGAAGTTGAAAGCCGTAATGGTATCCTTCTTGTGTGAATAGTGGACTTAGGGTTGGTTGGCTGGAATGACATGAAATCATCCTTAGGAAAGTCATTGAGCTATCCTAGTAACCACTCTAGGCAGCCCTACTGGACCCTCTTTAGTAAGGTGTTTTATGATTGGGTTATGACTAAGATATGATACCTCTTCATATGCTCCTTTATTGAATTACTCTATAAGAACAAAGGCTAGCACCGAGAGAATATGCTTGGGGAGTATCTTTTCTTTAGATGAGACTAGAGTACAAAGACACCCTTGATATTCCTTAACCATCTGCCTACATTGGATGTGTTTTAGTTCTACCATTGGCAAGTTAAACACCCTCCATCAGAGTAGGGAAAATTCTGGATTCCATGCCTAGATAGTATGCTCTATGTCAGTTATTGCCTATTCTCATCATGTGGGATACATGCTAGTGTTTGATAAGTTCTATGAAGTTTAGGTTGTGTAATGGGACACTATCTAGACATTGCACGAGTAGGCTTTGAAGATGTTACTATGTAGGTTCCCTAGGTCTTCTCAAGACCATTATGTGAATGTCCTTAAGTGTTGAATGTCTCTTAAATGACTTAATAAACATAATGACTTACGTTAAAAGCATGTTAATGAAAAGGTACTTATCTAGAGTAGCTTTAACAATTGCTTAGGTAGGCTTGGAGAGGGTGTATGAGAGTTCTCTTCATGTCTTACTTAAGTGAGTCCTAGGGTAATTCTTGGTATGGAGTTAAATGTATGAAATGGGAATAATCTTATCTTAGGTAGTGTAAACGATCACTTTGGTGTGTGTAAAGGGATTGTATGGGCGGTCACTTCATAACTCACTCAAGTGAGCCATGGAACAACCTTTGGTAGAAGAGTCTCATGGTTATATGATTTGGAGTGATATTTATGTTGTATTGTATAATGTGAGTATATGTGCTTACGTTGGATTAGTGTGATATCTTATACTTGTCTTATGAAGTACACAAGAAGAGCATGGTTTATACAAATGTCCTTTTAACATGATTTTATGCATTACACCATACTTAGTGCATTCTAATGTACTATTCCATATATTCTATCTTATCTCCAAGGGCGTAGGTTTAATTTGAGAGGAGTCTTTGAAGTGGAAGCTTGGATTTGTATTTATTCAAGCAATGTTGGGGTATGTCGTCAATTGATTCGAGGACATCATTATGTTTAATTTTCTTACTGAAAGTATTGTAATAGACTTAAATATTTCTATATGTTGATGTATGGGACGTGTCCCACAAGATTCATGTGTCTAAGATGCCGACTTGAGACTTAGCCTTTCCTTATGATTTTCTATAAAAGAGACATTTTGTAGTATTATGATTTCATGTGAAAAGTTTTAATTCCGCACTACTTTTCATACATGTATGCAATGAATGATGTCAAGGGGCTTGTAAAAGACCTCCTAGAGGTCAAGTACGGCTTGCCACGATTTGAGAATACCATATCTTCTACGGTGTAATCTAGAGTCGTGACATATGGTGAGCCTCCTTGCTTCTGAAGCATTTCATTTACGTTTAGTTTAGTCAGGAGGACATGGGTCTTGTCCCGACTTCCATCTTTCTCAGTTAGAGACTTCATAGATATTCAGTAAAGTTGAGGAGTCTGTAGTATTCATTTATTTTATTAAATATTTTATAGACTTAAGTTGTCAATTATATTGCGAGTTCAATACATTATTTGATTCAAAGTTTTTCATTTGAGTTGATTATATGTATTTAAGTTTCATGAATCTTGTACAGTTTTTATGCTTTGCATGCTTAAATTAGTATTTCGCTTGTAGTCACCCAAGATGAGGGTTCACTTGGGGACCAACAATGGTTCTTAAGTGTCGGCCACGTCCATGGTATAGACTCGGGTTGTGACAAACTTTGTATCAAATCAAATCCAGGTTCAACAGTCCTAGGGTGTCTATGAAGTCGTATCAGTAGAATCTTGTTTATTATTGTAATGGCCCCACTTGTGTAAATGAGGGACTATCAACATTTAAGAAAGATTTCTCTTTCTTTCATACTCTTACTTGTGCAAAAGAGCTAATTCATAGAGATATATTCTAACTCGTGTGTTCTCATATTTATTTGACTACCTATCATACTAGATGTGGTTGAAAATCAATGTTTAAAGATCCTTATCGATGAGTTGTTCTTAAAAGTCTTAAGAAAGTCATGAGACTCTAGAGGGGCTTGAGAGAAGCCCAAGAGTAAGTTAACTATTTAATTTAATAGGAATGAACCCATATTCATATGAATCGTGTGTTTGAGCTAAAAGCGAGTTGTACTATTTTTTCCTTAAATCTTGTTTCAGCTGAGATCTTTCTGAGAAAGTACATTTAGATCTTGGCTAGTATTTTCACCCGAAAACGTAGCATGAGTTATGAGATCACGAGCAGTACTAGTGAAAGAGCCAGAGTTAAAGGAAAGTATGTAGAGGTTTAATGATCTATGCAATTGAGATGGTGTTTTGACAAGAAATGCTTCTATAATCACGAACCCAATAAGTTATTAACGAAGAGTATTCCCTTATGGGTAGACTAAGAAGTGGAGAGTTGTAAAGAGTTCAGGATAGGCAGTGTAGTAAGTGTCACAAGTCAATATGAGATAGAGTATACCTTAACTGGAAAGGGGTTATGATGATATATCTGGGAAGATAATGACCATGTGTAAGTGTTGAATATAAGAACAAAAGTATTCATAAAATTATAGCTCTAATCTAGCCTTATGAATTTTGAAAGGAAAACCTCATGGTATTCAGAGGATGATAGAGTTGTTTGAGAGGTAATGTGTAGTAAGTGAGTAAGTAGTACTTAAGTTGTGAACTAGAAATGTGATAGTAAACTGTAAGTATGAATACTAAGAGGTGACGATTTCCTATTTGTCATAAGTTCCTGGTGGATGAGTGTGTCTGAGTTTTTATAGTAGGCGAACAATCATATTGATATACAGGTTTAGTAATAAACATTAACCTTGAATTTGAGATGAGTGTCATGATAAAAAGAATGACAACATGAGGGTGATGATGTTAGTCTTGATATTTTATATGGTATATTTGAGATAGAATATGTGAGGAATTGAGATGGTTGTTGCAATGAATGCGAGTAGTGGATACCTTAACCTTTAGATAATGGTAGTGAGGTGTGTCTAAGTCACAAGAGTAACAAGTGTATTGAGAGGTGTATCATGAGGGTATGTAATAAGAAGACTTTAAGAGAAGCACCTAAGAAAGAGGTCTTGGTACCAACTCATGGAGAGTTTGGTAGTCATGAGATAAGCTTCTCATGAATGTTAGAGTAAAAGAGGATGTAGACTAGTTTAGAGATGATGGAATAGGTCCATGGATTTCAAGTGTCAGCTTTAGACCTAAGGGAGAGATGAAATGACGAGAAATCAAGTTAAGTGTTCGAGAGTCAGATAGTAATGATTTCCAAGGAGTAGGGGAGATATCCTTTCGGAGGCCATTTTAGTAATAAGAGGATTAGGTTTTACTATGAGAAATAGTTAAATGAGAGCCCTTAGTTTGGTTCGAAAGAGTTGGTTAGTAGGAGTTCCTGGAGGTGTTAGATTACTAAGCTTGAATGTGGTGGTAAAGAGTAATAGTTTGAGATGGGATTCCCTATAGAGAGGTATAGAATCATAACTTAAAGATTTGAGTTAATTTTGAATATAGTAAGAGCAGACCATTATATGTAGACCTTAGTAAGAGCAAACCATTCTATACCCAATTTAGTCCGTCATTCGAGGACGAATGATCCCAAGGATGAGATATTGTAACACCCCATAAATTATTTTAGAACTAACACTCGAACCGTTCATCGTGGTGAGTGAGATTTACCAAGGAATTCAAAATTTCTTAAGTATTAAGTTCAGTTCACTATATTTAGCACCTAGAGTTCCAAAAAGAACTAAATTTGAAACAACAAAATTTGAAATTTGGAGAGTTAAGTTAAGTATGAGTTTTGGGTCTAATTCTAACAACTATAACTCCATGCACAGGATGATTTAGGTGATTTAAAAGATACCTTAGAAAATATATTTGAAATATATTTCCAACCCCACCGACTTTGCTAAGTTTTGAGTACAGATGAATGAGATATGACTTTTTGAAGTTAGGTTGTCCAATTAAAGAAAGTTAGCCGAAAATGGTGAGGGGTATTTGGTCTTTTCCTTAACCAATCACACTTATTTTGTTTTTTTGTAAGGTTTTAAGGGTCTAATCCTTTGCGTTTAGTTTTATAATCCTAATATACATCTAGGGTTTTAGTTGAGAGTTCAAGAAGAGGGAAGAAGAGAAAATAAGAGAAAAGAGGAGAAATGAGGAAAGGATGAAGGCGTTCGTCGACGTTATTGAGTTTAGTTATGGATGTTATCCATGGGTTTAATACCCAAGAGGTATGTAAGCTAAGATTCCATAGTTTTGGGTGTGTTCATCCACATGTCAATCATGATTTATTCAGCGTAATTTGATTTTTGAAATTTAAGGATTTAAGTTCTTGATTCATTTTTTAAATTTTATTAAGTTTTGATGTAAGATCTACTTGGGTCAACTTTAAATGGCCATATATCTTAGAATATTAAAAATTACGTGAGCTAAAACCTATCCAATTATAGGTAAATGAATCTAAATTCCAACGCCAATGAATTCGCGTCAATCTAATTTTTGAGTAAGAAGTTATGATGATTTGAGTAACCTATGCAGTGTTGTTACGAATTAGCCGACGGGAAAATATTAAAAAGAGTCATTTTTTTTCCTCCAATAAAACCCTATAAAAATTTATTGACTAATAAAAAGTCTCAAAACAATGAGATTTTCATGTTCACTAATGAAAAATCATAATTCTTGGCCATAGAGATTTCAAGAATCTCAAGAAAGATTTTCTTGATTGTTTACCTTCAAGCTAGGGTTCCAAGATTTCTAATCATGTTCTTCCTCAAGATTTATTAAGATTATTCAAGAATCTTGTTTTTTAAGTATAAAAGGCTATAATAGTTTTGTACTAGTTCGTCCTCACGCCATACATCTACTTTCAGATCAATGAAAGAATAATATAGGATTCCTCACCTAGATTTGAGTATTGTTGAGATGAGTTGATTTTGAGTTCTTAAGTTCATGTTTATTTTAAAATTTCTAATCCTAATTATCAAATTGTATAGTGTTATTAAGATCCTTCATATTATATACCATAACTCTTGAATTCATAATTGACATTCTAGAGAGAGTTAAAAAGTAGAGTTCAAGAAATCCTTTAAGTTCAATTATGAATCCTTTGAGATAAACTATTAATTTGAACTAAGTTTTGAGTAAGTAAGTATGAGAATTAGAAGAGTTGCATACATGAGTTCCTTACTGATATTTTGACCCTTGAGTGAAGGCGTTCATTCTCATAACTTCCGCATGAACCCCATTAGTTGAGTACCTTTGAGAGGAGTAGTATCTTCAAGTTCTAAGTCATGAGTATTGAGTTCCTAATCTACTTTGGGATTATATTTCTAATCATGGGACTATTACATGTTACCCATGGATTCCTTGAGTTGAATTGTTCATGCCAATAAATCCGCATGAACCCTATAAGTCGAACAACCTTGAGATGAGGAGTATCTTTTAGTTCTCAAGTTTAGTAGTTCATGCTCATAATTCCGCATGAACCCTCCAAGTTGAAAATAATTAAATCATCCATAAACATGAGACCATGAACCTTGAATCAAAAATCAAATTAAAGTAATGTTGAGAGCAAAGTAAAGAGAAGTTAAGAGTCAAGTCTAGAAGTTAAGAGCAAGTCAAAGTAGAGTTTATAAAGTTCTCAAAAAGTCTTTCGCAAACGTTTTCACTTTGTTTTTAAGACTTAAAGTTTAAGTTGAGTAAATAGTAAAGATTGAAGTTAGTTCTTCGAAGACGTATATGGGGACTAAGTATTCCCATAGTTATTTAAAAAAAATTCACAATTTGAGAAGAACGGAAACTGAGATGTGAAAAGAGCTTTCGGGCTAGTTATCATAAAAGAGTAATCGCTTTCTAAATAAAGCAAGAGAGGAAAATGAGGTTTCCAAGATAGACTTTGAGGTATGTTTTGAGCACTAATCTCAAATCACAGAAGAAGTATGTTTTTAAAACAGAAGATCTAGTATATTTTGGGAGTAGTATTGAGCACCGATATTGGAGAGAGTCACAAAACTCACAGCCTCCTTTAACCATGTAGCCATCATGGGTAGAGAAGGATCATACATTTTAGATGAACCCTTTTCGCATTGACTAGTTGATCCATTAGTAGTTCAGGACTTATACCTTAGGCCGGGTATAGGATGCGCTGTCAGCGTGAAGTAGATAGTTATATCATCACTATAGCGCTTGTATGATGGGTATCGATTAGAGAAACTTCCACAAAAGTTATTGTATTTTTATATACATAAGTTAATTGTATTTTCATATACATTTTAGAGTTATGTTTTATGCTTGTTATATACAAAGAGTTGACAACATGTTTTAAACAACTTTTCTTTATATTGCACTTGTTTAAACTACTTTATATTAAATGAGTTCAGTTAAGTATCAAGAGTTGAGTATTTCGAGTTGAGTACCTTAAGGTGAGTATCTTGAGTTAATCTTTGCTTCGTTGAGTCGAGTATCATATATTTGAAGTTTAGTATCTAATATTTTAGTTGAGTATCTAATCTCCGAGTTGAGTTTCTTATCCTTGAGTACTTTTGAGTTGAGTAAGTTGAGTCGTTTTCAGCATCCTTGATTACTCCTTGAGTTGAGTTTAATGTTTGAAAAGAGGTAAGTATGTTTTCTTTTTTATCAAGTTCAATCCTATGTTTTATTATTTAGATTTCCCCAAACATGCTCTTAAATTCCACGTACTAAGCCATTTGGCCTGCATCTTTTGATGATGCATACAGGTATTAAGGATCATCAACAGGAGCTTCGTTGATACATTCAAGACTTCGAGTTAGCTATGGGGATCCTCCTTGATTCCGGAGGATTTCATTTACTTTTTTAGTTTATTCTAGAGGTCGTTGGTCTTCTCTTGACTTCTATCTTTATCAGTTAGAGACTTCATAGGAAGCCAGTACAGTTGAGGAGTTTGTACTATTAATTTATTTTTTAAAATATTTTAAACTTAAGTTGCCTTTTATATGGCGAGTCGAATACATTATTTTATTCAATATTTTTTATTTGATTTGAAATTTTGTATTTCAGTTTCATGTATCTTTAAAACGTTTTTAAGTTTTGCATGCTTCAGTTAGTCTTCCGCATGTAGTCAGCCAGGATGAGGGTTCGCTTGGGTACGAGCAATGGTTCTTGAGTGCCGGCAAAGTCCAGGGTGTAGACTTGGATCGTGACAGCTGGTGAACATGATTCTTGCCCCATGAATACAATAGGGGTGATGTGAATGCAAAAGTCTTAAATTCTGATCTCTTTGAATGCGGCATGGGCTTGCTAATGTGAAGGGAAGAAAAGTGATGCACCAAAAACACTGCTTCAAAAACATCAAAAAGATGTCAAAAACTCTTTTGTGGTTTTATAATTCATTTGAAACCCTTTCAATCCAATAAAAGCTATGCGACCTAGTTAGAAAAGGTATTATGGACAAAACAAAATTAATGAAACAATCAACAACGGTAATTTTGATAAATGTTTGACTAAGGAAACACTAACAAAGAAAATCCAATCCAGATGATAAAACACCATAAATTAAACCTAATTACACCGATAACAAAGCCAGAGGGAGTTCTATATCATATTTTGCATTATAAAGCTAACCATGCTAATAATATTTAATCTAAGTTTGTATACATAGTAAGTTATCGAGGTAACTTTTGGAATAATTCACAAGCTAAATTGCCTAATCGCACAAAATCAAAATTAAAGCCTTGAAAATATAACTACACATAACTTAGAACAAAATGACCATTCTAGAGCTAATGGTTTTTTTTTGAATTTCAATCCAATATAAGAATTTGTAGATGTTGTCTAAAGTCAACTATTTCAAATCTTAAGCTTAAGAAAAACTCAAAACAAACCCAACCAACAGGGCAAGTGTTAAACCCAACCCAACACCATACAAGAGCTATACGAATGTTGTGATAAGGGGACAATAGTAAAAATATGCAAAAACACATAAATAACCTCGAGGGTCATTATATCTAAGGTCCTTAAGTAGGAACTCCTAACAGTACCAATGTGGACAAATTTTATACTCAAGGATGCTAATGGTTGCATCTCCTACACCCAAATGTCTATTTAGCATATGTTGTATTGAAGACTTAGAAGGTAAACAGTGGTTCAGAGCTAATAAAGAAGCAAGGTATCATCCAGAAAAATTTATATGGAAATAATTTTTTTATTAAGCTTACTCGTAATCTTATTCTCCATTTACATAAAAGAACACATAGTTGGGATATCTTTTGATTATATTTGTGGGAAATTAGTCAATCACGTTCACATAATTAATTATTATACATCTTAAATTTCTCTTCGCAATTAGAGATAGTAGACAGTGTTTGTAGAGGCTTAGATTTTTCCATCCGTGATCATGGGGTTATATTCCATTTGTTAAGAAATTGGTTAATGCCTTCCTTGATTGAGGGTATTTTCCACATTTGCGAAGGTATACATCTTAAATTTCTCTTTCATGATAAATCTTGTTTTCTTAATTCTATAAATAAAAACCATACACATTTCGTCAATGGTTTGGAATTTGGAACTTTTATATCCTAAGCTAGGAAGCTGTAAATTGGGTGATTGAAGTTGCAAATTGTTCAAAACGTATGAGACTAGGTATTGGAGTCTTTATGAATTTCCAAGACTATTTGTTTAACGTGAATTTACACCCTAATAGAACTCCCAATCTTTATTTTGTGCTTAAATTTTAATTGCATAGCATGTTTTTGATTCACTACTTTCTTACTCGTAAATTTAATCTTAATTTTGACAGAAAAATTCGAGAAGCTTTAATGGAGATATTGATGGAGTTAATTAAAGAATTTCTAACACTTGTCCTACATTCTCATTTTGACTTTAATTTTGGTCTATGACTAATTAAGAATTTTTTGTTGTCCATGTAACACTCCGAAAGTCCAAGACCTAATATAGAGCCTCCATGAGTGTCAAAGGTTTTTAATACCGTTTTAATGTAAAAAATAATGTTTATAGGTCATTTAGTAAGTTTTAGAGTCAAGACGTCATGAAATGGCCATGACGTCCGGAGACTAGTGAAAGAGGTGCTAGTGTGCCTTAGCCTATTTCACGGGGTTTTAGGAGTCAGAAATTCATGAAAATTGGTGGTAAGGTGTAAATATAGTATTAGAACATGTTTATGGTCTAAACGTCCACGTATGACTTCCCAAGGACCACCGTAAGGGTCCTTGAGAAGGACCATTCCAATTTTGACAAGAAGATGTCACAAGACAGTGTTTACAAAAGGTTGCACGTGACTAGGGGTAGGTCAATCGACGGGGCATCGATACCTACATTGATCAACACTTAGACATTTTCCAAATATGTCCAAAATTCATAGTTTCTGACCAAGACTACGGACGTGCAGGACGGTGGGCGTCAAGGCCGTCAACTGACCTACGTCCCGTAGGTCGGGGTCTCGTAGGTAAGGCTGCATTTTCACAGTCCAATTTTTTAGGGGTTCATTTAATTATTTAATTAGTTAGCGGTTTAATTAGGAATTAAGGGGTGGTTAATTAAGTTAGTTAAGTGACTATATAACCTACCTAGCCTACACTCAACTTAACACTTCATAAATTCCCAAACCCAAATTGCTCTTCCTTCTCTCTACTTTCTCTCTTAAAGAAGATTCCATAGAAGACCAAGGTCTAAGGGTTCTAGGGAAGAAATAAGGTGACTTGTCTCCATCATTCTTAAAGGATTAACAAGGTATGGGAACCTTTCACTTTTGGGATTCGTTTCCCCAAAGGGTTCTTCCAAAATTGGTTTTCAAAAAGATGATCATATGGGTTTCTTCCTAATCCGAAATTGATCTTCTAAATTGTATTATTTATGGTTTATTTTGATAACTATAATTATATTATGATGTATTATTGTTCAATTATGCTAGTTCTTGATGAATTAACCTAGTATGTGGAATATATCATGAATTGACCATAATTCCCTAACCCAAGGTTGTGATCTCATGTTGAATTCATTAGTATTGATGCAATTGACTAGGTTATTTTGTTAATTACTAATAAATGATGTTATATCATCTATTGATGGATGAAATTGGATTCGTTTAGGGTAAGAACAATGATTATGGCTTGTTGAAGGACAATTGGTAAGACTTTGTGGTCTTGAACCTTTACTTTAATTGTGATGGCTTGTACTTGTTGATGAAGTTCAATTGAAGCATGTCTTATGATTATATTAAGTAGGTGATTGTATGACGATGTAATTGAAATGTCTTGACTATGTCAAGATTTGAGATTATGTTTAAGTTAAAATTATATAAGGTTAGTTATGAATTGCCTATATGCCTTATTATGACATGATGATATAATGTTTTGAAATCACATATAAGGTTAGTATTAAAAGGACATTCTCATGCAATTCGTAATGATCTAATGACTCTGAATATACAAGGTAGTCTCTTATGGCCTAAACTAAGCTATAATTGTTAAAAGGTGACCTAAAGGCATTTCAAAAAGGGACTCAAGCTTAGCAGCGAGTGAACTAGATGTGAGATGTGTCAATTCAGAAGGTGGGAAGGTAGGTTCACTATAGTACTCATGAGAGTGGAAACTACAATGCAACATGCATAAAGAAGGTCCCATGTATATTTCCTAGTTCCTTAACTATGTTGCCCCCATAGGAATACTAGCTAGTGGATCCACCTAGAATGCTATGTTCATGTTTTGATACTACCTAGGCAAGTAGTCCACCTTCTTTCGGTGTAGGGTTTCATGACACCGGATTCCATATTTAGCTCATGTGATCTATGTCATTTAAGGTAAGTGTTCCCGAAAGTAAAATAAAGTAATAATGTGAACACTAACTAGGGTGTCCTAGTCTAAGTAGGGGTATGAGACTCTACCTATACATTGCACTAGTTGGCCTTGACGGAAGTCTTGGAAGGTTGTTCTTATGTTTTATAAAGTAAATGATATGCTTATGTTGACTTTAGATGTTGGTGATCCTATACTATGTTAGTTTTATGTATGGGCATATTATTGGTATATATAGCAATGTATGATGACGATTGCATTTATGCTATGTTATGTGAGTCTAGACATTGCTTATGGTCTTTTGGTGGGTTTACTTGGTTGAGTAAGGTTATGGGGCTTTACTTAGTCATTGCGCTTGTGGAATTGATGTTGGGTTATGAGTAAGGGTCTTGTATATGTTGTAATGTTATTGGTATCTTATATATGCTTTGTGGTTATATCATGACGTTGAAGTTGGTTTGGTTATGTACTCAATTATGCTATGGTATATGTTGACTTGGTTATACTTGATGAAGTTGGTATTGTGTTGCGTATGGTTTTGTCTTAAGGAAAATGTGATTATTGGCTTAAATGGGTTCTTAGTTGTGCATAAGGCTTTTCAAAGTAACTTAGCATGGTTATGAACAAATGTCCCCTTTAGCATGATTTCAAAATTTTTATGTGCATATTCCCATACTTAGTACAAGTGTGTACTAACCCATATTTCTATGTTTCAACCATTATGTCGATTCTGACCGTTGAGCTTCTAGAAGGGCCATTTGAAGATAACTTGGACTCTCATTCTCCACGTTCGGTAGGTCCTCACCTTCCGAGGACGATGCCACTATCTAGCTATTGATGTTGTTCTAGTTTAAAGACATTTAGTTCTTTCCCTTTTAATTTGAAGACGATTGTTGTATATGCCTGTATGTGGCCTTTGTTGTAATGAATTAAGGGATATGCCCAAATGTTGTATTAGACTTAGATTGTTGAAATGTGAGACTTATCCTAGTATTCTTATTAGAATATCTTTATATCTTATGTATGTGAAATAAAAGTAGAATCCTATGAAGTGCTTCCTAATGTAAATTCCTTATGCATGTATTATGTGTAAGCGATTGGTCTATATAAACGTCAATGTAGAAGTAGATGAAAAGTTTTATATTTTTCGCAATTTAATCGATGAAATGTATTGACGAATGCTAAGAAGTTGGTCTTAGTCCTCTTCGAGGACGACGACACCGGTTACTTTTAGGGGGTGCTCTCTGGATGTGACAAACTTGGTATCAGAACATGAGGTTGAATGTATTTAGGATCGATGTCTCACTAATCAACGTCTATGTATATTCTTATTCATAATTGTAATTGCTCCACACTTATGAATGAGAGACTATATGATGCTTAGGAAATTCTAATCTTTCTTGTTATCCTGTGTCGTGCCTCTAGAGTCTACTTTATGTGTTTTTTTCAGCTAAGCCTTTTATTGTGGTTATAGGTATGAAAACTTGAACGACAGCGGCACGAAGGGCTGAGGAAGGGATTACTAATGTGGGGGCCCATGACCATCAATATCCTACTCAAGACAGTTAAGTACCTCCACTTGAAGAAGTTGCTATGGGTGATCAAGTTTTGGTTGTTCCTCCACCGATGACCGATGGAGAGATCAGGGAAGCTTTTCTGAATTTCTCCCAATCCATGACTTCACTAGCTAATGACGTCACTACTCAAGTCAAAGCCATGACGACTCAAGTGAATCGGGAAGTTAGACCCCGTGTGCCTCAACATGCTAGAACTATGGCATCTCATTTAAGAGACTTTACTAGGATGAACTATCCTATATTCTACGGGTCATGAGCGGAAGAAGACCCTCATGATTTCCTAGATGAAGTTTATAGATCCTATCTGCTATGGGTGTGACTACGGGTGAAAATGCAGAGTTGGTTTCCTATCAACTCAAAGATGTGACACAAACTTGGTACACCCAATGGAGGGATAATAGGGTGCTTAGATGTGGTCCGGTGACTTGGGAGATCTTCAAGAGAGCTTTCCTTGATCGGTTATTTCCTAGGGAGTTGAGGCAAGCTAAGGTTGAAGAATTTATCAACCTTCGTCAATGAGGTATGAGTGTACTTGACTACTTCTTGAAATTTACCAATCATCTAAGTATGTTCCGTCCTTGGTGTCTAACCGAAGGGATGAGATGAGTCGTTTCTTACGTGAGAGTCCAATGACTTGGTGGAAGAATGTCGTTCGGCTATGCTTCATAATAATATGAATATCTCTCGTCTAATGGTTCATGCTCAACAAGTGGAAGAAAGTAGGTTAAGGAGGAAGAATAGAGAGGCCAAGAGGGCCAAGTCTTTTGAAAGTGGTTCTTCAAAGTGGAGGTTGGAAATTCAAGATAGGCCTAGATTCAAGAAGAGGTTCTCCAATCAAGTCCTTTCCAAATTTCACAAGGCTCGTGATGATAGGGTGTCTAACCCTTAGTCTCAAAATGGAAGAGGAACTAGTTCACCAAGCAAGAGGATTACTTGTGCAAAATGTGGCAAAAAACATTGGGTAAATGTCTAGTTGGGACGGAAAATTGCTTGGTTTGGTAAAAGTGGCCACAAGGTGTGAGATTTCCCTAATATAAAGGCACAAGACAAGAGTAGTGGGCAAGCTCAAATAAGTGGTTCTAATGTTGATGCTGTAAGAAAGAATCACTTTTATGCTCTCCGCTCTAGGGGTGAACAATAAAGTTCTCCCGATGCGGTGACCGGTATGTTACAAGTCTTCTCTATAAATGTTTATGCTTTACTTGATCCGGGTGCTACCTTGTCATTTGTTACTCCCTTGGTATCCAGAAAGTTCGATATTTTGCCCGATATCTTGAATGAACATTTTATGGTGACTACCCCGGTAGGTGAGTCTGTGCTTGCAAAAAGAGTGTATAGAAATTGTCCTATAATGTTGCCTAATAGAGTTACTCATGTTGAATTAGTAGAACTTTATATGGTGGATTTTGATGTCATTTTTGGAATGGATTGGTTGCATGGTTGTTTTGTTTCCATTGATTGTAGGACATGAGTGGTCAAGTTTAATTTTCCTAATGAACCCGTCGTACAGTAGAAGGGGGAAGTTCTATTCATAGAGGTCGTATCATTTCTTGTCTAAAGGCTTGTAAGATGATCTCTAAAGGGTGTTTATACCATTTTGTGAGAGTCAAAAATTTAGACTCCGAAGTTCCTCCCATTGAGTTAGTCCCCGTAGTGAGGGAATTTATGAAGGTCTTTCCTAATAATCTTCCCGGAATTCCTTCCGAACGGGAAATTGACTTTGGTATTGACTTGCTAACGGATACAAATCCTGTTTCAATTCCTCTTTATCGGATGGCTCCGGCCAAATTAAAAGAGTTGAAGGCTCACCTCAAGGATTTGCTAGACAAAGACTTCATTCAACCTAGTGTTTCCCCATGGGGTGCTCCGGTTCTTTTTGTGAAAAAGAAGGATGGGTCGCTAAAGATGTGTATTGACTATCGACAACTGAATAAAGTGACCATTAAGAATAAGTATCCTCTCCCTCGGATTGACGACTTGTTTGATCAACTCCAAGGGGCACACTAATTTTCCAAAATTGACTTAAGGTAGGGATATCACCAGCTTAGGGTGAGAGATGAAGATATTACCAGAACGGCCTTTCGAAGAAGATATGGTCACTATGAGTTTAGGGTGATATCTTTTGGGTTGACTAATTCCCCGGCGGTATTTATGGACCTCATGAATAGGGTGTTTCGAAACTACCTAGATTCAATTGTCATTGTTTTCATTGTCTATATCTTGGTGTATTCAAAGAATGAGGGTGATCATATGGGGCATTTGAGAGTGGTGTTTCAAGTCTTGAAGGAACACCAACAATTTGCAAGTAAAGAAAATCTGAGTTTTGGTTAAGGTCGGTGGCATTTCTTGTTCATATCATCTCTAGTGAGGGGGTAGAGGTTGATCCAAAGAAAACCAAGACGCTTAGAAATTGGCCTAGACCATTGGATCCAACCGACATAAGAAGATTCTTGGGTCTAGCCGGGTACTATAGGAGATTTGTGTATGGTTTTTCATCCATTGCATCTCCTTTGACTACTTTGACCCAAAAGAATGTGAAATTTGAGTGGTCGGAGGCTTGTGAAAGAAGCTTCCAAATCTTGAAAGATAGACTTACCACCGCTGCGGTGTTGACTTTACCGGAGGGTACCAAGGGTTTTGTCATATATTGTTATGCATCCTGAGTGGGATTGGGGTGTGTCTTAATGAAACATGGGAAGGTTATAGCATATGCTTCTAGGCAACTCAAGGCTCATGAGAAGAACTACCCAACTCATGCTCTCGAGTTAGCGGCCGTGGTGTTTGCCTTGCAAATGTGGAGGCATTACCTATATGGTGTTAATGTTGATGTGTATACTGCAACATTCCGTAAAATCATACGTTTAATGAAAAGCCCAATAGGTTCTTAAGAATGCGTATTAGGGGTAAATAGGCATCCCAATGCCCAATATTTAGAAATATTGGGCATATTAGAAAATTATGGGCATAGTAGAAAATGTTGGCTTAGAGGGTGTTCGCCAAATTTTCAAGTATCTATGAATTTGTGTAATGAATGTACCTGCAATGAAGACCCTAAGCTAATTAAAAAGTTGTCTTTACAAATCATATGAACTACTAGGCATCCAAGTGTCAAGCCTAGTACCATAACACATGACCATTTAAAATGATCATGTAGATTAAGCAGTGCCCTAGGACATAGTGAGGATCCTTGGGACAATAAGTAAACGTTCCCAAATGAACTATAAATAATAGTTAGTTAGGAAAGTACAAGCAACCCATGTGCAAGCACATGGGGAGATACGTCCAAGAGGGGACCACCTTAACTGAATCTGGTTAGGGTAGTTAGGGGGGAAAAACGTGCACAAGGGACCACTCCAAGTGGGGCCTAACTTCCTAAACAATTCTATTCTCTAACCTACTTCCCTAAATAGCTAACTAACCTAGTACCAAACGAAATAAACTAACTAGTGCACCCGACAACCTAAGACTAAAACGGGTGACACTAACCTACTAACTAGTTAAAGAGACCACCTAGTACCTAACCTAGGATGGTCCAAAAGGTTAGTTATGGTCCTAACAACTTAGGGGTACTTTAGTAATTCATCTAGGTTACATAATTAATTAATTTAGAAACTAAATTAATTAATTAATTTAAAAGGGCTAAAACCGAAACTACAAAGGAGATTTCCAGATTTCGGTTAAGACAAGAAAGGGACAACCTAGTACCTAACCTAAGATGGTCCAAAGAGTTAGTTAAGGTCCTAAAAACCAACGGATACTTTAGTAATTACCCTAGGCTACTTAATTAATTAATTTACCAACTTAAGTAATTAATTTAAAGGGGCAAAACCGAAATCACAAAGCAATTTCCAGATTTCGGTTAAAACAAGAAAAAGACAACCTAGTACCTAACCTAGGATGGTTCAAAGGATTGGTTATGGTCCTAACGACTTAAGGGTACTTTAGTAATAACCTTAGGTCACCTAATTAATTAAATTATAAATTTAATTAATTAGTTTAAATGATCAAAATAAAATTCTTACACTAACCTAGTACAACTCAAGAAACATCCTAGTAGTTAACCTAGGATGGTCTAAAAGGGTTAATTTTGGTTCCAATGACTTAGGGGTACTTTAGTACTTACCCTAGGTCCCTAAATTAATTAAATTAAGGATTTAATTAATTAATATAAAGTCAAAATATTGACCAAAACCATAGTCAACACCAATTTCCAGATTTGACTAAGTGTTATGTTCTCCTATGTTTAGTCAACTTAGGAGGGGCGTTTTGGTAATTGGTTAATTATTTTATTAAATTAACTTATTAAACCTAAGTTGTATAATTGAAGATCAGTTCTTAACCTAAAAATCACGTTCAAACTCATAGAAAAAAAGGACGCAAAAACAGTAAGCAACGAACGCAAGAAAAAGGCAGAAAATTTATCCATTTCTCTAGGGCGATTTCAAGGTTTCTTCAAGGTTTCGTTCAAGGTGGTATTCGTAGATTAAGTTCTACATAAGGTATGGGTTTCTCTCCTTGACTTCTTTCTCCAAGAGAAATTTCTTTTGAATGATTCAAAGATCTTGTAAACTAGGGTTGTTTGCCGTCGTTCTTGTCGAACTCCTTTCCCTAGTATCCTCGTTACGATTTAAATGTTGAATAGGCTAGAAATCATGTTGTTGGTATGTGTTGATGGCTGATCTTAATGTGTATGGTTTTTGATTTAATAATTATTGAATGATCCTATTAATTGGACTCGTTTGATGCTAAGTGTTATTATGTGAATTAAAAGAATGATACTATGTTAAAGATATGTCCGAAAATGTTATGTATGAAGATGTTACGGTCTGTTGTGCATGCTTGCTGTTAATATGACGTTATGAAGATGATATATTAATCAAATGCTAATATGATACTGTCCAAGATGTTTAAAAACGTTATGACTAAAGTTATGTTATAAGATTGGCTAAAAAGATCTCCATGAAATCATAATTTGAGTGATTGTTGGCTTATGCCAATAAAATGGCTAACAATACATTGTCCAAAAGGGATGCATGCAAATGGCTATAATGTTATGATTAATAATTGCATTGGCTAATGAATAAGATATAATAATGTAAGCATGAATGAATATAATTTGGCTTATGCCAACAAAGAAGTTATGAAGTCTATAGCCAATTGTTTATGCCAATACTAATCATATGCCAATCTTGTGTAGCTAGAGTATCAAATGATAATATAAGCACTTCTAAACTAATTCAATGAACCCATAACCAAGGGCATGCCATTCATTGGGAGAACTCCCAACATGTTCTAAAAGAATGACATATAAACGTATGAAACTCATTAAATGAAGTGATCATCGTCCATAAACGATGATATGAATCTACTACACTAAAGCAAGTAAGTAATGTGAGTTATAACTTAATTAAAGGGGTCTACATTAAGTAAGTGACCAAATGGGGTGTTAAAGGAAGTGAGACAAGTCTCACTTACACCTAAGCCACTATGTTAAAAGAATATTCACGTATGAAGGTGTTAGAATGTGTGAGACCAGTTTCATTAACACCAATGGAAGATATGTAAGGAAAATTCACATTTCATCAATGTAAATTAAGGATGACCAGTCATCAATAGAGTAAGTAAATCTCAATCTAGAAGAAAGCTTCCATAATGCTTGAGTCAACACTAAAAGATAAAGAAGAAATGACCATTCATGTAATGAGGTGAGTAATTATGTTAAACTATGATGCTAATGAAAATGGTGACAACATGATAAGAGGCTAAGATAAATGGTGAGACAAGTCTCAACCAAACCTAAGTAAAGGTCACTAAAAGTACTCACCTAAGAGAGTGTTGAATATCAAGAGAAAGTCTCAATCATATTCTATATGTAAGTGTAAGGACAATTCACACTTAATACTAATGATGAGAAGAGAAATCATCTAATGAGAAATGATGCCCTCATGCTAGAAGCCATCTTCTATGATGTGTGAGATGAATGTAATGGACAACGATAGGCTAGCTATGAGTCGCGATTCCTTCTTTCGGGAAGGCAGAGGTTTGTGTAAATCTCATGAGATGAGACTATCCATTTAGGTGGGTATGGGTCTCCTTATATCTCCTAGTCGTTGAACCTATGCTGCAAACATAAGGTTCTAGCAGGGTTCAATTCTCTATATATGCTAGCATGTTTTGGTTTCACCTTGGCCAGTGACTCGACCTCTTTTCGGTGTGGGGAAGACATTGGATTTTATGATGCTCACATGATATATGTCGGTTAAGGTTGGAGTTCCTCAAAGTATGAAAGATAATGAAATGAATGATACCAAAGGTGTTTGTGCAAGACAATAAGGAGGTGAAATCAGATTCATGTAATGACATTAGGTCATTCTTGGTCATTGCACTTCATGATCCCGATGAGAGTCTTAAACTACATCCTAGGTATAGCTGGTGTTTACATACGCCTACGAATGAAAGAAATGAATAATGTGAAGTACGAATGAACGAATGAAGCAGACTCTGTGTTTGCTAAAAAAGGCTCTCGGGTTGAGGTACATATGTTGGGTCCTCACTTGAGATGTCTTAATGCTATATCAACAATTCCAAGGTGTCGTGTATATGAAATGTATAATATATAAAACATACAAGTAATTAAATCAATGGAATAATCAATAGAGAATGGCTAATGAAATGTAATGAACTTGATGTAATGAATAACTTATTGTAAGGATAGTCAAATCGTGTCCAATAAAGTTTACAATAAGTAAAGGGCATAGCTAATAATGAGTCCTCGTGTTATGAAAATGATAAATCCAAATAAATAGGCTTATAATTACTTTATATATTTGGGAAAAGATATTAGCCAAATAAGATTGACTTATAATGACTTCTTACATTAGGCCAATAATACAATAATAGGAATAATCACTAAAGATTGGTTTATAAAGAATTCATGCCCAAAGTAAGCAAGATCATAAGATTTAATGATATGCCCCAAGAACTATGCACATTATGCAATAAACTAAAGAATGAGTATAGTAAATAAGTATTGACTTATAAATATATTCATGCCCCGAATTGTAGTTAAGTCATTTCTTTAGTCTCTTGAATTACTTACTTGATTCATTTTGGGTATGGGACTACAATGAATTATTGCACTTGTAAGTAAAAACATAGGACCAAATAACTTATTGAACTACACAACAACAAGAAGAAAAAGACTTAAAAATAATCTAAGTGTACAAAGAGGAGCTCTCGGCCTAGAGGATCAAAATCTCAAATCTTCGCTCGAGTTGTTCTAATATTATGTTGATGATACTAATGTCTTGTAATAATATAGAAAATGAGTTGTGTGCTTTGAATGCATTAAAATACATCATACTCATACCACAATTCACAACTAACGAATTAGGAAAGTCTAATGACTAGACTTTCCAGAAATAACATGTTGCTTAGTAAGAGCTTTCATTGATCATGCATAGCTTTATGTGTATGTGTACATACACCCATACTTAGTACAAGTGGTGTACTAACCCCCTACTATTTACTATTCTTATAGGTGCAGGTCAGAGGAAAGATTGACGACACTTGCAGCAGTTTGGACTTGAGCGTTTCTCCAAACCATTTGGTAGATCCTCTTGATTTCGAGGATGATACAGTCTTAGTCTAGCTTTAGATATAGACATAGCTAGTGGATGTTGTCCCTAGAGTTTCTTTCACATTTCATTTCAAACCTTTTGATGTAAGGCCATTTTGGCAACTTAATATATTCTATTCATCGTTTGTTTTGAAATGTTCTTAATATTAGATGGTTGTCTATTGATGTTGAGCTTAGTATATAATGTTTAATACGTAATGACTATATGAAGTCTAAGTAAACTTCATACGTATAAAAAGTTTTAAATTTTCCGCAAATTTAAGTAGATGAATGTGATAAATGCAAGATGAGGCTTGTCTGCGACCTCTGAGAGGTTAACGACGCCGGTGACGATTCGGATTCAAGAATCTGGGTCGTTACATATACCAACCACAAGAGTCTTCAATATGTGTTTACTCAGAAGGAGTTAAACCTCCGACAACGAAGATTGTTGAAATTGTTGAAAGATATTAAGACATGAGTGTTCTCTACCACCCCGGCAAGGCCAATGTGGTTGTGGAGGTTCTAAGTCGTATGACTATGGGTAGTGTGTATCATGTCGAAGAGGGAAAGAAAGACCTAGTGAGGTATGTCCATAGGTTGTATCGTTTGGGTGTTAGATTGGTAGATTCTCCTAATGGTGGTTTTATGGTCCATCATAACTCTGAATCATCTTTGGTGGTTGAGGAGAAGTCTTAGCAACACCTTGATCCATAATTGATGGAGTTAAAGAAATCGGTTCTTGGCAAGATTAATGAATCATTCTCCTTAGGGGAGGATGGTGTTTTGAGGTACCAAGAGAGGTTGTATGTGCCCAATGTAGATGATTTGAGAAATCACATCCTAAAGGAAGCTCATGGTTCCCGTTATTCGATTAATCCAGGTTCTACAAATATGTATCATTACCTTAGGGAAGTATTTTGGTGGGATGGCTTAAAAAGAAACATAGGGGAATCTGTTACAAAGTGTCCAAATTGTCAACAAGTGAAAATCGAGCACCAAAAGGCGTGTGTCTTACTTCCAGAAAAAAAAGTTCCCACTTTGAAGTGGGAAGAGATTAATATGGACTTCGTAGTAATTTTGCTCGGACTCAAAGCCAAAGTGACTCTATATGGGTGGTTGTGGATAGGTTGACGAAATCCACTCACTTTATCCCCATTAAGTCTACTTATTCGGCGGAAGAGTATGCAAGGATCTATATCAATGACATTGTGAGTCTTCATGGAATCCCTTTATCCATTATTTCAGATAGAGGTTCTCATTTTATGTCTCGATTTTGGAGGTCGTTCCAAAAAGGTTTAGGTACACAAGTGAAGTTAAGCACCGCTTTTCATCCCCAAACGGATGGTCAAGCGGAGCGTACTATTCAAACCCTTGGGGATATGCTTAGAGAGTGTGTAATTGATTTCAAGGGAAGTTGGGATGAATATTTTCCTTTAGTTGAGTTCTCTTATAATGATAGTTACCATTTGACTATATCCATTGCTCCTTTTGATCTATAAGACTTTGGAAAAAGTTTATATCATAATGAGTCGATTGAAAACATCCTATAGCCGATAAAAGTCTTATGCCTACAATAGAAGAAGAGACTTAGAGTTTGAAGAAGGTGATAAAGTTCATTTAAAAATTTCACCCATGAAAGGGTGATGAGATTTGGAAAGAAAGGGAAGCTAAGTCCTCGTTATGTGGGTCCCTATGAAATTTTGCAAAAGGTTTGCGAGGTTGCATACGAGTTGAGACTACCTAGTGAGCTAGCTTCGATTCATCCGGTATTCCATGTATCCATGCTTAATAAGTACATTGGTGACCCCGAGTACATTTTTCCTATTGAAGGTCTAGATGTGGATGAGAATCTCTCCAATGAAGAGGTTCCGGTGGAAATCCTTGACCGACAAGTGAAGAAGTTGAGGAACAAGGAGGTGGCTCCCGTAAAGGTATTATGGAGGAACGACCTAGTTGAGGGAGCAACATGGGAGGCCGAGGCCGACATGAAGTCCTGTTATCCTCATCTCTTTGCTAATTAAGGTTAGTTGTTCCTATTAATAACTAAAATAATGAGTAAAGTTAAATTAGACTTGATTTGCAAAGATGTGCATAAAAATGGTAAACGTTATGCTAAAATGAGATTTTCATTTAAAAATGCTCTTTTGCTTGATTTGCACTTACTTGTGTATTTGGTATGTTGTTGCCTTGATGAATGATATTGAGCATGATGATGTAATGTTAAAGAAGTTATTGGCATAAGTGACTCTCTATGTGTTATTGTTGAGAAGAAAATTCCTCATGTTGTGATGTTGAGCTCTTATATTGGTTAAAAGATGTTTTGAGTTGCTATGTGCAAATGCCATGTTTTTATGTTGAATTTAGTTTTAAATCACGTTTTGATTATGTTGTTATTGTTGGGCTTATAGTATTGAGTCTATCTTTTCCCTTCAAAAGATTTTAGTGTCAAGGGGTAATAATGTAACACCCCGAAAGCCTAAGACCTAATCTAGAGCCTCACATGTGTGTCAAAGGTTTGTAATACTGTTTTAAGGTCAAAAATAATGTTTATAGGTCATTTAGGAAGTTTTAGAGTCAAAACGTCATGAAACGTCCATGATGTCCGGACACTCGTGAATGAGGTGCTAGTGTGCCTTAGCCTATTTCACGGGGTTTTCAGAGTCAGAAATTTATGAAAATTGGTGGGAAGGTGTCAAACTAGTATTAAAACATATTTATGATCGAAACATCCGGGTACGACTCCCCAAGGACCACCCTAAGGGTCCTTGAAGATGACCCTTCCATTTTGGCCGAGAAACTGTCACACGACAGTGTATACCAACGATTTGAGGTGACAAGGCGTAGGTCAATCGATGAGGGGTCGATGCCTCCGTCGACCAACACTTAGCCATTTTCCAAAAATGGCCAAAATTTATAGTCTATGACCAAGACTATGGACGTGCAGGACGGTAGGGGTCAAGGCCGTCGACTCACCTACGGCCCGTAGGTTGGGGTCTCGTAGGTCAGTCTGCATTTTTACTGTACAATTATTTAGGAATTCATTTAATTAGTTAATTAGGTATGGGTTTAATTTGGGGTTAAGGGGTGGTTAATTAAGTTAGTTAAGTTAATATATAACGTACACTAAGCATAAACTCAACTTAACACTTCATAAATTCCCAAACCCAAATTGCTCTTCCTTCTCTCTACTTTCTCTCTCAAAGAAGACTCCATAGAAGGCAAAGGTGTAAAGGTTCTAGGGCTGCAATAAGGTCACTTTTATCCATCATTCTTCAAGTATTAACAAGGTATGGGAACCTTTCACCGTTGGGATTCCTTTTCCTAAAGGGTTCTTCCAAAATTGGTTTTCAAAAAGATGATTTCATATGAATTTCCTCCTAATCCGAAATTGATCTTCTTAATTGTATTGTTTATGGTTTCTTTTGATAATTATGATTATATTATGATGTATTATTGTTTAATTTTTCTAGTTCTTGATTAATTAACTTAGTATTTGGAATAGATCATGAATTTACCAAAATTCTTTAACCCTAGGTCGTGAACTCATATTGAATTGATTAGTATTGATGCAATTTAATTAGTTATTGTGTTAATTACTATTGAATTATGTTACAAAACATTATGATGGATGAAATTGGATTGTTTGAGGGTAAGACCAATGATGATGGCTTGTTGAAGGAGAATTGGTAAGACTTTGTGATCTTGATCATTTACTTCAATTGTGATGGCTTGTACTTGGTGATGAAGTTCAATTGAAGCATGTCTTATGATTATATTAAGTAGGTGTTTGTATGATGATGTAATTTAAGTATCTTGGTTATGTCAAGATGTGAGATTATGTTTAAGATGAAATGATATAAGGTTGGTTATGAACTGCCTCTGTGCTTTATTATGACATGATGATCATAATGTGTTGATCTCACATATCAGGATTGTATTGAAAGGATAGTCTCATGAAATTCCTAATGAGATAATAACTATGAATATACAAGGGTTTAGTCTCCTATGGCCTAAACTAAGTTATGATTGTTAAAAGGTGACTTAAAGACATTTCGAAAAGGGACTCTAGCTGAGCACCGAGTGAACTAGATGTGAGATATGTGCCTTCCCAAGGTGGAAATATAGGTTCACTATAGTACTCATGAGATTTGAGACTACAATGCAATGTGAATTAAGAGGGTCCCAAGTATATATCCTAGTTCTTGAACTATGTTTCCCTCATAGGAATACTAGCTAGTGGATCCACCTAGAATGCTATGTTCATGTTTTTGTACTACCTCGGCAAGTAGTTCACCTTCTTTGGGTGTAGGGTTTGATGACACTGGATTCCACATTTAGCTCATGTGGTCTATGTAGGTTAAGGCAAGTGTTCCCGAAAGTAAAATGAAGTAAGAATGTGAACACTAACTAGGGTGACCTAAGGGGTTTGACTTAGTCTAGGTAGGGTTATGGCACTCTACCTATACATTGCACTAGTTGTCCTTGAGGGAAGTCTTGGAAGGTTGTTCTTATGTTTTATAAAGTAAATGATATGCATATGTTGACTTTACATGTTGATGATCCTATCCTATGTTAGTTTCATGTATGAGCATGTTATTGGTCTATATTGCAATGTATGATGACGATTACTCTTAATGTTATGTTCTGTGAGTCTAGAAATTGCTTATGGTCTTTTGTTGGGCTTACTTTGTTGAGTAAGGTTACGGAGCTTTACTTGGTAATTGCACTTGTAGACTTGATGTTGTGTTATAAGTATGGGTCTTGTATATGTTGTAATGTTATGCAGATCTTATATATGCTTTTTGGTTATATAATGCTGTTGAAGTTGGTTTTGTTATGTATTCAATTATGCTATGGAACATGTTGACTTGGTTATACTTGATGATGTTGGTCTTGTGTTGCCTATGACTTTGTCTTAAGGAATATGTGATTATTGACTCATAAGTGTTCTTGATTGTGCATAAGGCTTTTGAAAGTAACTTAGCATGGTTTTGAACAAATGTCCCCTTTAGCATGATTTTAAATGTCTTATGTGCATATTCCATACTTAGTACAAGTGTGTACTAACCCATATTTCTATGTTTCTACAATTATGTAGGTTCCGACCGTTGAGATTCTAGAAGGGCCATTTGAAGATAACTTGGACTCTCATTCTCCAAGTTTGGTAGGTCCTCACCTTCCGAGGATGATGCCACCATCTAGCTATCAGTGTTGTTCTAGTTTAAAGACATTTAGTTCTTTCCCTTTTCGTTTGAAGACGATTGTTGTATATGCCTATATGTGTTCTTTGTTGTAATGAAGTAAGGGCTATGCCCGAATGTTTTATTCAACTTAGATGGTTTAAATGTGAGAATTATTCTAGACTTCTTATTAAAATATCTTTATTTATTATGTATGTGAAATAAAAGTAGAAGCCTATGTAGTGCTTCCTATGCGAGGAGTCTATGTGAACTCCCTATGTATATATTATGTGTAAGCGAGAGGTCTATGTAAACCTCAATGTAGAAATAGATGAAAATATTTAAATTTTCTTCAATTTAACCTGTGAAATGTAATGATAAATGCTAAGAGGTTAGTCTTAGTCCTCTTCGAGGATGACGACACCGGTTACTTCTAGGTGGTGTTCCTCGGATGTGACAGTCTAAATGACTATCATGATGTTATGATTCTATTTTTTATAATGTTATAGCATTTGGAGGTTTTAAGAAAGGGAGAAGCTATTAACTTAATAATATAGATTTTGCAGGTCTACTTTGAGGTGGGCTATGGCTTCTAAAACCTTTGATTAAGTTTGAGAATGTAAATGCATGCTGATTAGTCAATTTGTAGGACTTATGCTCTTTTACTTAATTTCTCTCTACTTGTGACATCTAGGTTCTTGAAGTGTTCCTTTCGTTTTATACAGATACGTGTTGCTTATACTTATGTCTTCTTTGTATCTAATAAAATGCTTATTCTTGTTTGGATTCTACCCTTACATCGATAACTTGATGTTCCAGGTTAAATATTGACTTACTTACTGGTAGGTTATAGTAGTTTTCATCCTAACCTGCCAAATTTTGTTGTGGAAAATTAGTATTCAAATCAAGCTTCATCTCTCTTACTTGTATAAAGCTAATTCCTAGTACAGTCCTACAGATTGATGCAAAAAAGTTTGTATCCTATCTTGAGAGGCTACAAGATATCATTCGGAAAATTATCTCTTTCAAATCGCTATCGTGCATTCTATTTGTTATTTATTTCATGAAATCTCATTAGTTTCATTCTTTCACAGGATTGATTTCCTACGCGGTTTGGCTTTGGATGATCAACCAAGGCTGGTAGGTGAAGCCCCAACAAGGGGTAAAGGATTCTCTCCATGTTATGCCAAGTCCACAACACTAGCCTGTGATAGACAAAGGACTCCATAACTAGTAAAAGAGTATTAAATAGCTCCTAATATTTCTCACATTTTGTAGACAGGGCTAGGCCATCCCAGCCTCTATCTAAAAAATCTATTGCTATAGAGCTTAAGGTGACGATTACTAATTTACTCATTATCTTCAAAGCTATGCAGTAGGCCCCGGGATAAAGTGTAACTAGCACCAAGGTTAAAGTACAACAAGCAGAAGATGTTGAGATTGTTATTGAGACTATCACCAACGTGGTTTTCTTGGGCAATTGTATAGGATAACATTCATTTTTTAATACTTACTATGTGCCTCTATATACAATTGAACTCATGGAGTCGACATGAGCTGAACTCACTACTTATGATCTTGAAAGGAAACGTATTGTGGGTGGATTTAATTGAAGACTCGACCAGCAGGGACACCTTCATTTACTTAGGATTAATTTCTAACGCCTTTTTAGAAATGTTCATGCAAACCCCCTAAAATGAGTTAGGGTGTCTAGAGCCTAAAATGTTTGTATTAAGGTTCTAATGTCCTAAAATGTCTTATAATATGGTTTAGAGGCAGTGTATAGAGTTTGAGGTGAATTGGAAGTCAAACGTCAAGGGTCGACAAAAACGTTCGATGACTAGTCACCTATGTGCCTCATGTGTCTATGCATGTTTAATATTGTATTAAATGAGCTTATGAAGTCTTAAAATGAGTTATAATGATTTTTAATGGTATTATATGAAGTTTTGTGAAATTTGGAGGTCAAACATCCAAGAAAGTCCAAGACGTGCGAAAGTTAGCCCTTGAGACGTTCATGTAGGTCTTGATGGGGCCTTGCATGTTTGGACGTGTTGCAGGTGTTTGTTTTGGGTGAAAGTTATGCGAAAGGTCTAAAACTTGTTAAGGGTTGTATTTACGTGGGAAACGTCCAGGTACAACTTCAAAATGGCCCACAAAAAGGACCCAAGGCTGTCGAGACACTGCCTTGGCAGTGTCAACCGATGGACCAAACGACGGTCAGTTGGTCAACCAACAGCCCATAGGTGAGGTCTTGTCGTTTGAAAGTTAGCTTGGGAAGGTCTCAAGCCAAAAAGTGGCAAAGGACCAATCGACGGAATCCAATGCACGGCCCGTCGACTGACCAACGGCCAGTAGATTGTTCCGTCGATGGTGGCCTGCAGCCTGCTGCCTGTGCACTGTTTCATTAAAAGGGTGAATGGTAAATTCACCCCACGTGCTAACCTGACCCCACATGATTTATTTGGTTATTGTTGGGTGTATTTAAGTGATAAAAAACGTGATCAACCCATTCCCAAACAAACTCACACAAATTGAACCTTTCCCTCCAAAAATATTCTCCCTAGAAACCAGCATTGTTGGTGAAGCTCAAGAACAGCTGGGAGCTCGGATGTCCATGGATAATTCATCAATTTTTAATGTTTTTCATGAATAAATAGGTACGGTGATCTTCATCTCTAGTTATCCTTCCATCAAGAGAGTTAATCTCAAAGATTTCAAAGAGAAAAATATGATCAAAATTCTTCTTCTTCAATGTGCCATGGGTTCTTTCGAAAAATGTTTTGAACGATTAAATCATGATAAATTGAAGTTAATACAATGGTTTTAACGTGATTTTGACTCCAGTTGCATGATGAACCCATGGCCCTTCCAAACATTATTTAGTCTTTGCATGGGCTTTGTGATCTTGATTTGTTATCTATTGAATTGTGATTCTATAACGTTGAACTGGTTATATCTACTGTTATTTACGTGAATTAATGTTGAATATATGTTGAAGCATCCATGAGGATCAATGTATGAAGATTTGAACATGTTTAACTTAGTTTCCATAATTCACTGTAACATTGACCTCTTAATGATCTAGTGTGGAATTCGATAGTGTAGGGCTGGTTGTATCTACTGTCTTAATTGGATATTATTGATATGTTGTAAATAAGTGATTCATGTTGATAAATGTGACTAAGCTATGATTCTTCTATTTTTCAGTGATGTCTAAAATAGCATGTTCAATGTGATCTAGACGTTATGGCAATTGTAGTAGGATTTCGTTTAGGTTATGTTTTCCTTAACTGCTGCTTTATATTGATGATACTAATTAATTGTTGGTATGAAATATTGATGATCAAAGAAAAGGGGTCTTGCATGAATTGATCTAGGTTCTTCTAGTCTACAATTTGTTGTAATGAACATTATGTGATCTTAATTCTAGGGTAGATGAAGCATGATTTAGATGTGATTTATATCTATTTGACTACTGCCCTAGATGTATATTATTGATACATTATGATTGATGAGCAAAACTAGGGAAGTTACTTGATGATCTATAACTCTCTACTTTATACCATATATGTGATATAGTGCACTAGTTGTATCATGATCTTGTAGCGACTTGTACATGGTTTCTTCTATGCTTAAAGTACATATAGCTACTAACTTATATATAAATTATGGATAAATAATGTGTATTGATCAATGATGATCAAAGGCTGAGGAATTGGTAATAATGCTTATCTTTTCTACTTTCCCTATAGTGTTGTAGTTGATGAAGCCTTGTATGGCATTGTGTGGTATGGTCCACTTATGATGGCGGTGTTTACTTTATGTCATTATATATGTATTGACCATGGACTTGAAGGCAATTTGATGAATATATGAATGAGTGGTTATGATGATCACTTTATGTGTAACTTGTGCCTAGTCTTCTATTTGAGTTGTGAATCTAGGTTACGTTACTATTGTTATGATCATGTAAAGGGTTATGTAATATCATGTGTAGGTGCTGCCATGTTTTAGGTGCTAATGGTTGATGACCCCTACCCATGTACCCCTATGTGAATATGTGAATAGCTAATGTTAGGAGACTTAAAGTGTTCTATGAAGTTAACTTGTCTCCTATGCTATTGTGTGTTGTGTGGTCTAAGCTTGAAGAGTATTATGGTCTAAGAGGGTGGATGCCTCAATGAGTTGTCGATAGCCATTATGTGATCATGTTGACCAATGTACACACACTCACACTTCATGCATGCTTGAAAGTAGTAAAGGTTCATGGTGTCTAAATTAAAGGTAGTTCTCACATTCACTAGTTTCTACTACTATGCATGTTAAGCTTATATGATATGATGAAGTATGAATGTGCATAGATTCTTAGTGGGTTTTATATGAAAGGATTGCTCATATAGTTATACCTATTGACTTATGCATTGATGTATGAATATGTGTGATATCTATGTGTTATGTGAAAGGCTTTATCACATGTATGAACACACACACACATGGATGATGATCTAGTAAGTGAGAGGGGCCTTGATAGGGGTGCCTAAGATTAATCTAAATCTAGATAGTTGCTTGAATATGCTATAAGCATATAAAGAATGAATATCTTAAGCCTATGTTTTATGAAAATGTAATTAAAGGCTCTTCAATAAAGGGAACTTATCTTAGCACAGAGTGAACTTGACATTGAGAGGTGTTGACTTTCCCTTGAGGAAAGATTCACCATTTGTCCCTTATAGAGTGTTGACTTCCCTTTGAGGAATATTCACCTATGGACCCACATGAGGTGTTGACTTCCCTTGAGGAAGGGATCACCCATGTTTTCTCATGAGATGAGGCCCCAATTGTCCAATTGCATGTAGAGGGAACTACCTATCTCTTAGTTCATAAACTATGTTGCCACATAGGATATAGCAAAGTGAATTCACTTAGGATGCTAGGATGTATGTTAATGTTCTGCCTTGGCTAGGTAGGAACACCTTCCATTGGTGTAATGCTATACAACACCAAATTTCATGTTTAGCACCCATGGTCTTAGTGTCGGTTAATGCTATAGTTTCGCTAAAGTAAAATGGACAATGGAAGTAAATGAATAGGATCCTAACTAGAATGAATTCAGGGACGTTACTTAGTATAGGTGGAAGTAATGAACCCATCTAGACATTGCACAAGTATCTCCTTAGGAATTCCTAGGAAGGTGACCTAATATGTATGATTATGATTATGTCTTTAAGCATGATATTGTAGAAGTTGTCTACTTGTTATGAAGATGTGCATGGTATTAATCTATATGATATAATCTATCCTTATGTGCACTATGTTGGTATAAACTACTATATGATGAAGGTACTGTATTGACATAAACGAAGTTGTCTTTACTTGTTATAACGACGTATGAATTGTATGTTAAGGTTTGTGGTCTCATGAAGAGTTTACTAAGTATGTGTGAGGTTATGGGGCTTCACATGTGCATTAAACTAGTAGACTAAGATTGGGGTCATGAACAAGGTCTTATAATAATGAATATGAAAAAGGAGTAAAATATGGGTAAATGAATGTAGTTCACTGTAATATCCTATATTCTTGACTTGAATGTGCTTTGTAATGGGCTATACTTATTTGATGATATGTGTTGGCTTGTGTAAGTGTATGTATGCTTCTTTTGTGGACTTAAATTGGTACATTGCACCAAGTATCACTAGAGGGTTACTTGGGAAGTTAATGAATAAAAGGAAATAAAGCTAGAGCTCACTGTAATGTGACTCAAAAATGTCATAAATTCTATATCTGATCTTATGTAATGTTTGGCGTTTGAATATGTTTATATGAAGTATGTGAATGATATAAATGTTATTGAATTAAGGTTTTATGATGATTTAATCAAAATGGCATGAAGTATGATTTCAAAGAAAATGTCCCTTTTAAATGCATGTTTTTGCATGGTTGCCATACCTAGTACATTCTTGTGCTAATCCCATTCTTCTCTACTTTTTACAAAAAGTGTAGGTTATGGATGCTTAAAGGATGTCTTGAATGGTGAAGAGCTTACTAGATGATTCCCAAGCTCGATGAAAGGAATCCTTCAGTTCAAGGATCTCCTACTTATGTCTTTATTGTAAAGTATTTAAATATTGTATAGTTATGTAATGTGTCTTTTGGGCCGTGTCCCTAATGTACTCTAAAGTTGTTGAGTCTAATATGGCAAAGAGACTTAAGGTCTAAATATGTATTATGACTCATATTATATATATATATATATGAAGTGATGTTTCTAGCATATGATGTGCTATGAAAAGTTTTAAATTTTCCGCTTAAACTACTATGTCAATGCGATGAATGATAACTATGGGCTTGTATAAGACCTCAGAGAGGTCAAGTACGCCATGTTACTTCTAGGGGGTACTCCCCGGATGTGACAAACGTGGTATCAGAGCATGAGGTTTATAAAGTGGTTTTAGTTTCTAAAAGTCTCATATTGCCACGTCCAGTAGAGTCTCGTGTTCATTGATGGTGAGTCGCAAAATCATCAAATGATATGAGGGGATATAAGACGATAGAGTTTTCCTTCTTCATCATTCTCATATAGTGCCATAGAACTTAACTCTATAGATCTCTCTCTTATGATTTCTTGTCTGGTGGTCTATTAGATGTGATTGCTTGGATGAGATTGTATCTCTATGCTTGAGGGAGAAAAGGTGAGTTAATGCTTAACTTGGTTTTATGGTTTTATGAGTATGTGTGAAGGTGAATTTTTGCATGTTTTAAGGATGTGATGACATTTATGGCTATGTATGAGACATATGTGAAATAGTATGTTATATTGAGGAATGCATGTCATGATATAGTTAATGGATGTTAGAAGTTATTATGGTTAAAATGAGCTTCTTTTGGAATGATATGTTACTATATGGTTTTGCATGATGGTAGCCTTATGATAATATTATTTGAGCTTGAAATGCTTAGTGACTACCTATAAAAGCATGCTACCCTAAGATTATGTGTCTAAGTGTTCAATATTTCCCTTTGAATATATGCATGATGTTTCAAATGTTGCCTTAGTTGATATGCGTGAACATGTATGATTACCTGGTATGGATTGGAGTTCTTTATATATCCTAGATCCTAGGTGTGAAGATAGTATGGTTGTCTTGGTAGGGTGGTGATGTGGGTTTAGTGACCTAGAAGTCACCTTACTGTAATGACAAAATAAAAAGAAGGAATTTTTATGGCTAAGTCTCCTTGTGGTTTTACCCTAATGTTGAACGACCTTGGTGTCTATGGTAATGTATCAAAACCTTATGTGGTTTAATGGTATGACCTAACTTGATGATTGAGGATGATTTGCCTAAAGTGATAAGGGTTAGAATACCTTGGTATTACTATGTTGACTTACTGTAAAATCATTTTAAATGGTAATCACTTGTAATGATTGAAATATGAATGTTGTTATGTTAAGAATCCTCATTAGGTTGGGTTAAGTTGCTCTTATTTCGGTTTACCCTAAGTGATGGATGGTGTTGAAATAGTAAGGTTATAGGAATTGTCTACCTTGACTTTCTATTTTTGCTTGATCTTGAATTTAATGAGTCTTGATGAGCTTGTTCATGAATAAACTCTTGCATAAAGTATGAATTGCATGAACTTTATATGTTTGGTATCTATTGATTGACATTACCTTAAAGATATAATGAATATTCCAAAGTACATGAATGGAAATTTTGATTAAATACATGTGTTCTCATGAGTATTGTGCATTCTAACATGCTAATTGTGCACTTGACTTCATTAGATAAAGTAGGAAACTTGGTTTTCGTCACTTGTAATATGTAAGGTTTAACCTTATAATGAAAAGTTGAGTCTCTTTAAAATGAAATATGTGAAGTCTCTTGAAAATTATGTGACTTGTATGGTTGGGAAATCATGATTGTAGGCTCACTCTTGAAAAGTGAAAGCATGTTTAACTTAGTATTCATGTATGTGCCTATGATTTGTATTAATTTTCCCAAATGATGCTTACTGTGGAGATGAGTACTATATTATAAATTGACATTTTGTGAAATGGCTTCCTAATTGTTGTGATGCACTTGGTGTGACTTACCATTTAGACTTCACTAGGAAGAAATAATGAACATGTCTTGATTTGAATAGTTGAGAAATTCTCATGTTACACTAAAGATGACCTTTGTGCATTTACTTGGGTATGAACTCATGATACATGTAAGTGTGTTGAGGAGAAGGACATTCCTCCATGGACACTACAAAGCATGGTATGGTTGAGTGTGACCTTTATAGCACTAGGTCTAACTAATAAAGATCTTTGTTGATTCAATTAACTCAAGTCTATGTGCATTGAAGTATGAGTGCCTACTTACTTTTGAGTATTTTGTAATCTCCCTATATATTGCCTTACATAATGAGCTCTTAATAAAAGGAAGTGTAATGACCATGTTATGATTAGGAGAAGGATGTTCCGCCTATGAACATGACAAGAGCCGTTTTGATTGATGCATTAAAGAGTGAGTGAATTGAAGTTTTGCTTGCTTGTGTGCATTGAGTGGTAAATGATGTGAAGTTGTGTTCCTTGTAAAGTTTGGTGCATTGACTTATATGTGTTGATGTTAGGAATATGATGAACTGCTCTGTGATGCATTGAATTCCTTGTTGTGATTTAAGTGTTCTAAGTGTCATTCGAGGACGAATGTTCCCAAGTGGGGGATATTGTAAGACCCTCAAAATGAGTTAGGGTGTCTAGAGACTAAAATGTTTGTCTTAAGGTATTAATGTCCTAAAATATCTTATAATATGGTTTGTAGGCACTTTATAGAGTTTGAGGTGAATTGGAAGTCAAACGTCTGGGGTCGACCAAAACGTTTGATGACTAGTCACCTATGTGCCTCATGTGTCTATGCATGCTTAGTATTGTCTGAAATGAGCTTATGAAGTCTTAAAATGAGTTATAATGATGTTTAATGGTATTATATGATGTTTCGTAAAGTTTGGAGGTCAAACGTCCAAGAATGTCCAAGACGTTCAAAAGTTAAACCTTGAGACATTCATGTACGTCTTGATGGGGCCTTGCATGTTTGGACGTGTTGCAGGTGTTTGTTTTGGGTGAAACTTATGTGAAATGTCTACAACTTGTTAAGGGTTGTATTTACGTGGGAAACGTCCAGGTACAACTTCAAAAGGGCCCTGCAAAAGGGCCCACAAGAAGGACCAAAGGCTTGTCGAGACACTCCCTTGGCAGTGTCAATCGACGGACCATACGACGGCCAGTTGGTCAACCAACGGCCCGTAGGTGAGGTATCGTCGTTTTACATTTAGCTTGGGTAGGTCTCAAGCCAAAAAGTGGCCAAGGACCAATCGACGGAAGCCAATGCACGGCCCGTCGACTGAGCAACGGCCAGTAGATGGTTCCGTCGATGGTGGCCTGCAGCCTGCTGCCTGTGCACTGTTTCATTATAGGGGTGAATGGGAAATTAACCCCACGTGCTAACCTGACCCCACACGATTTATTTGGTTATTTTTGGATGTATTTAAGTGATCAAAAAGGTGATCAACCCATTCCTAAACCAACTCACACAAATTGAACATTTCCCTCCAAAAATATTCTCCCTAGAACCATTGTTGGTGAAGCTCAAGAATAGCTGGGAGCTCGTATTTCCATGGATGATTCATCAATTTTTAAAGGTTTTCATGAATAAACAGGTATGGTGATCTTCATCTCTAGTTATCCTTCCATCTAGAGAGTTGATCTCAAAGATTTCAAAGAGAAAAATATGATCAAAATTCTTCTTCTTCAATCTGCCATGTGTTCTTTCTAAAAATGTTTTGAACGATTAAATAATGATGAATTGAAATTAATACAGTGGTTTTAACGTGATTTTGACTTCAATTGCATGATGAACCCATGCCCCTTCCAAACTTGATTTAGTCTTTGCATGGGCTTTGTGATCTTGATTTTTTATCTATTAAATTGTGATTCTATTACGTTGAAGTGGTTATATCTACTTTTATTTACGTGAATTAATGTTGAATAGATATTGAAGGATCCATGAGGATCAATGTATGAAGATTTGCACATGTTTAGCTTAGTTTCCATAATTCACTGTAACATTGACCTCTTAATGATCTAATATGGAATTCGATTGTGTAGGGATGGTTGTATCTGCTGTCTTAATTGGATATTATTGATAAGTTTTAAATAAGTGATTCATGTTGATAAATGTGATTAACCTATGATTCTTCTATTTTCCAGTGATGTCTAAAATAGCATGTTCAATGTGATCTAGACGTTATGGCAATTGTAGTAGGATTTCGTTTAGGTTATGTTGTCCTTAACTGCTGCTTTATATTGATGATATTAATTAATTGTTGGTATGAGGTATTGAAGATCAAAGAAAAGGGGTCTTGCATGAATTGATCTAGGTTCTTCTAGCCTACAATTTGAATGTTGTAATGAACATTATGTGAACTTAATTCTAGGGTAGATGAAACATGATTTAGATGTGATTTATATCTATTTGACTACTGCCCTAGATGTATATTATTGATACATTATGATTGATGAGCAAAACTAGGGAAGTTACTTGATGATCTATAACTCTCTACTTTATACCATATATGTGATATAGTGCACTAGTTGTATCATGATCTTTTAGCGACTTGTACATGGTTTATTCTATGCTTAAAGTACATTTAGCTACTGCACTATATATTAATTATTGATAAACAGGGTGTATTGATCAATGATGATTAAAGGGTGAGAAATTGGTAATAATGCTTATCTCTTCTACTTTCCCTATAGTATTGTAGTTGATGAAGCCTTGTATGGCATTGTGTGGTATAGTCCACTTATGGTGGCGGTGTTTACTTTATGTCATTATATATGTGTTGACCATGGCCTTCAAGGCAATTTGATGAATATATGAATGAGTGGTTATGATGATCACTTTATGTGTAACTTGTGCCTAGTCTTTTATTTGAGTTGTGAATCTAGGTTATGTTACTATTGTTATGAGCATGTAAAGGGTTATGTAATATCATGTGTAGGTGCTGCCACGTTTAGGTGCTAATGGTAGATGGACCCTACCCATGTACCCCTATGTGAATGTGTGAATAGCTAATGTTAGGAGTCTTAAAGTGTTCTAAAAGTTAACTTGTCTCCTGCTATTGTGTGTTGTGTGGTCTAATCTTGAAGAGTATTGTGGTCTAAGAGGGTGGATGCCTCAATGAGTTGTTAATACCCATTATGTGATCATGTTGACCAATGTACACACACTCATACTTCATGCATGGTTGAAAGTAGTAAAGGTTCGTGGTTTCTAAATGAAAGGAAGTTTTCATATTCACTTGTTTCTACTACTATGCATGTTAAGCTTATATGATATGATGAAGTATGAATGTGCATAGAGTATTAGTGGGTTTTATATGAAAGGATTGCTCATATAGTTATACCTATAGACTTATGCATTGATGTATGAATATGTGTGATATCTATGTGTTATGTGAAAGGCTTTCTCACATGTATGAACACAAACACACATGGATGATGATCTAGTAAGTGAGAGGGGCCTTAATAGGGGTGCCTAAGATTACTCTAAATCTAGATAGGTTCTTGAATATTCTTTAAGCATATACCGAATGAATATCTTAAGCCTATGTTTTATGAAAATGTAATTAAAGTCTTTTCAGTAAAGGAAACTTAGCTTAGCATCGAGTGAACTTGACATTGAGAGGTGTTGACTTTCCCTTGAGGAAAGATTCACCATTTCTCCCTTATAGAGTGTTGACTTCCCTTTGAGTAATATTCACCTATGGACCCACATGAGGTGTTGACTTCCCTTGAGGAAGGGATCACCCATGTTTTCTCATGAGATGAGGCCCCAATTGTCCAATGGCATGTAGAGGGAACTACCTATCTCTTAGTTCCATAACTATGCTTGACACATAGGACCTAGCAAAGTGAATTCACTTAGGATGCTAGTATGTATGTTAATGTTCTACCTTGTCTAGCTAGGAACACCTTCCATTGGTGTAAGGCTCTACAACACCAAATTCCATGTTTAGCACCCATGGTCTTAGTATCGGTGAAGGCTATAGTTTAGCTAAAGTAAAATGGACAATGGAAGTAAATGAATAGGATACTAACTAGGATGACTTAAGGGAGGTTACTTAGTATAGGTGGAAGTAATGAACCCATCTAGACATTGCACAAGTATCTCCTTAGGAAGTCCTAGGAAGGTGACCTAATATGTATGATTATGATTATGTCTTTATGCATGATATTGTAGAAGTGTCTACTTGTTATGAAGATGTATGAATTGTATGTAAAGGTTTTTGGTCTCATGAAGAGTTTACTAAGTATGTGTGAGGTTATGGGGCTTAACATGTGCATTTCACTAGTAGACAAAGATTGGGGTCATGAATAAGGTCTTATAAAAATGAATATGAATAAGGAGTAAAATATGGGTAAATGAATGTCGTTCACTGTAATGTCCTATATTTTGACTTGAATGTGTTTTGTAATGGGCTATACTTATATGATGATATGTGTTGGCTTGTGTAAGTGTATGTATGCTTCTTTTGAGGACTTAAGCTGATACATTGCACCAAGTATCACTAGAGGGTTACTTGGGAAGTTAATGAATAAAAGGATATAAAGTTCACTGTTAAGGGAGAGATAGCTCACTGTAATGTGACTCAAAAATGTCATAAATTCTATATGTGATCTTATGTAATGTTTGGCGTTTTAATATGTTTAAATGAAGTATGTGAATGATATAAATGTTATTGAATGAAGGTTTTATGATGATTTAATCAAAATGGCATGAAGTATGATTTCAAAGAAAATGTCCCTTTTAAATGCATGTTTTTGCATGGTTGCCATACTTAGTACATTCTTGTGCTAATCTCATTCTTCTCTACTTTTTACAAAAAGTGTAGGTTATGGATGCTTAAAGGATGTCTTTAATGGTGAAGAGCTTGCTAGATGATTCCCAAGCTCGATGAAAGGAATCCTTAAGTTCAAGGATCTCCTACTTATGTCTTTATTGTAAAGTCTTTAAATATTGTATAGTTATGTAATGTGTCTTACGGGCCGTGTCCCTAATGTACTCTAAATTTGTTGAGTCTAAGATGAAAAAGAGACTTAAGGTCTAAATATGTATTATGACTTATATATATATATATGAAGTGATGTTTCTAGCATATGATGTGCTATGAAAAGTTTTAAATTTTCCGCTAACATTACTATGTCAATGCGATGAATGATAACTATGGGCTTGTATAAGACCTCCGAGAGGTCAAGTATACCATGTTACTTCTAGGGGGGTGCTCCCCGGATGTGACATATCATTCCATGGAGAATGAGAGAAAGTTGTTCTGATCAATTTTAGAGGTTGGAGAAGGGCTCTACGACTATGTTCGAGTATGTGATTATGTTTCACAATTTGTCTCAACGTGAAACTATGATATTTCCTATCAAGTAGGATAGGGTTCAAAACAGAAAGTATGAAAGCAATAATAGTGTCTCATTCCTCATAACATCAAGACTCACAAACCCTTGAGTGCCAAAAGATCAATTAGCAGGAGTGTTAGAGGTAGGAGTGTTGGACCTTACATAAGTGACATAATGAAGTCACATGTATACATAAGTACAAGGAATGTATTATGGTATCAAGGAATAAGAATTATGAAATCATGCGAAAAAAGACTTTACATGACATGCTATGACCAAAATAAATCAGAATATAGAAGGGTTAAATAAATAAAAGTAATAATCATGGTACATGCAAGTTAAACATCTTTAAAACACTTTGTGAGATACTTCGAGAAGTAACCTTAGTTTATTATTTTAGGAAGTGTACCATGTAACAAACATTGACAATGTGAGCTATAAAATTGTATCTTGTATCTACCCCACACCGAAAAGAGATGTCTTGACTTGCAAAAGTAAGAACCATGAGTCTGCGCTAAAGTGAATCTACTAGTTAATGTGTATCCGAGACAATCATACTATGATCGCACATCATTTATGAGACATTATTAATCATCCCTTGTCCACTCTGTGCTTTGCAACATATACCATTGAATAGTAATTAATCATAGTCGTATTATCATCTCTAGAAAGGCTCAATAATGCAATCAATCAAAGCTAGAGTTCATATAGAATATCTCTTAAAGTTTATTCTACTTAGGTAAGAAAATCATTCAACCTTATGAATTCTTTATCTGAGAAATCCTTTCACAATAATGATTTTAGTAATATGTGAGAAAATCTTTCACAACAATATTTATATTTCCCTCTCAAAGCATCCGCAAATCATTTACATCATCCTCATAAAATCCTGCATATATTAATATATTCATCATTCTTAGTTCATAAGCTTCAACGTGAATTCATAATCGAAAATTATGGATCACACATGGCTTCATAGGAATTCAATTTAAATCAAGTAATCACTTTAATTCATCCATTAATGTATTGAAAATAATCAATTTAATTATGAATGAAACGAATCAGTGAAGATTGAATAAAATACTACATTTGAATGGACAATCTAACTCCTAAAATAGAGAGATTTCAGGAACAATATTGAGGAAAGGACTCCATAGATTAATGCTAACATAACTCAATAATTAAATCCCAAAAGTTACAGTAAATTAGAGATTGATCTTGAAACCCAAACGTCTTCTTCCTTAGCTTTAGAGAGTGAATTTTGGGAATGAATTTAGAGAAATTTTTTGAATTATGGCAAATGATTGAGTGGGTAGTTTTTTGGGACTTCAAAAGTTTATATAAGGCTTAGATTAGGAGTAAAATAGACATAGTGTCAAAGAAAAACACATAGAAAATGACCAAAATGACCCCCAACTTAAAAGTTGATGGGTGTCCTTCAAGGACCCTTAGATGAAACATAAAAGTTACCATGGGCCATTTAGGGTTCCGTCCAGGTAATCGAATTGCTGCCAGCCCTAAAAAATTAAGCCACTTGACTAAACGGATCATAGTCCCCTTAACTTATTGTTAAGGGTCTCATGAATTGCTCCGATTATAATCTAGGATTGTGAACCTCCCTATTTCCTCTATCATAAATTTTTGAAGCGCGAAGCCCGAGGTATTATTAAAATTAGGAAATTATGCAGCCTACTACAACCTGGAGTAGGCAATATAAAACCCAAAATCAAAAGATGTGGGACGACAATAGTTAAAATAGTAGTAACAAGAATGAGCGGAAGATGACATAGTATAACGGAAATGGTTCATATCATAAATCTATAATATGATACAAAATATACTAAAGATGACCAAAAAATAGCCAAGAAGAGAAACTAACACAAGACATAACTCAGACCTAGTATCACCAATTCAGGAGCTACTAAGTATAGAAAGGCTGTATTTACAAGAGATGTGACTAAGAAAAATACAAAACATAAGTCAGTATACATGATATAAAGAAGGAAATCATTGAATGCCAACATATCAATAAGATCCAAGTATGTGACGTCCAATGTAGATCCAATGCTCACTATACGTGGCTCGTACTAAGAGCTTCATCAGAAAAAAGATGTTAAACTGCATTATGATTACCAAAACACGGGGTAGTCAGTAGGTAACATAGGATGACCAAGATTGGAAACATCAAAATTATAAGGAGAAGCGCGATTATACTATTATAACAGGGAAAACTTCTTTGATATGAAATTCATATAATTGAGAACATGTGAGGAATATTAAGAACTCATTCCGAAAGTACACATAAAATAGGCGGAAGCTAAAGCATGCTCAAAGGTAAAATCACACACTGATTGAATGTAAAGTAAAAACTAAAATAAAGTAAGAAGCCTAGAAGAAATATCTACTTCTAAAAATAATTCCTCGGTATATTAGTAGAGCACCAATTGCAAAGATAAATGTTAAGGGGAAACCTAGAATAATACTTCAATTTTATCGGTAATCATAAATAATATAATTTAGCCGAGAACTAAGTCAACGGGCTGTCGATAAATATGGTACATCGTACTTAACAGTGTAAATGTAGTTGTATCTCAAGCTCGAACAAATCAATGAGTATGTGCATTGTTTTAAGTCATAAATGACTCAAGCTCTACCAAATCATTAGAATAACTAATTATTCTTATCACTACCCAAACTTTTTTTCAAAAATGAGCAATCAAGTACAACAACCATAGTCGAAATATTATAAAATTCTAGAGCTTCACATAAAATCGCCATGCACCAAACACATACTAGGGAAATTCTTATCACAGTACACACTTAGTCACATGGGACACTAGTTTGACCAAGCTTATGGCCTCAGGCCCAACAATAAAATATTTAGGTATAAAAGCTCAGAAATCACCATTTCAATGAGTGGATTAAGAGAAAACATGTGCCAACATAATTTTTATGTTACTTATAAGCCAATATTACAGACACTAAAAATATAAGTCACAAGGATAAACATAAACTATGGCTTCAAGGCCAAAACTACACTAAGGATCCAAAAATGCCACAAGTCAGCTAAAGACCTAGCAAAGCCTAAATTTATCCTAATTAAAAAAAAATATGTGATACTACATAAGATTAGTAACCTAAATGAGCTAAGACGGAAAAAAAAGGAAACACAGCCTACCTCAATGCCACAACTCCAATTAAATCTTCACTAAGGTGCTTTTCCCTGATCGAGAGCCTCGAAGTGATGCTAATCTATCAACAACAACATAGAAATGCAATAAAAGCATACAAAGATAGTTATCTCTACAAAAAATTGAAAATTGGAAAGTAGTTAGAAAAAAATGCAATTGTGAGAGTATTCCACGAAGTCATATTGTCATGAGGTCCTAGAAATCTTATGGAAGTTGTACCCTAAACTATTCACAATCTAACCCACCATCTACCAAAATTAATCCCCATTCGCTTAACTAAAAAGGAATGAAAATAGTAAAATAGAGATAATTAATGAGAATTACCTTAGAAAACAAAGTTTCAATAAACCCGAAGCATCCCCATAAACTTTCAAAATGCACTACAAAAAAAACACTCTTTCTATCAAAAAACTTTTTCAAAACAACTAATACGGTAAGTCCAAAACAGAACACAGTACTTAAAAAAATTGAGTCTTTTAAATAGACTCAATAGTCGGTTAACTGGCCTTCACAGATGCAGAGACCCGACACAGTCATGGAGCTTAGCTAACTTAACTATATGTGAATGCAATGTGAGGTCCGCGAATGTGGAAGCTGATCAACGTCATCAAAGACATTTCATCTAGTATAAAGTGTCGATGATCGTTACTCATTATATAACTTAACCAAGGGTTGGGATCGTTGCCACATGGAGTTGTATTGAGAATATTTTAGCTAATCACAAATCTAACCCATGCTAGTCAAAGCTACTAAAAATTATCAAATAAAAAATATTAAATCTAAGTGGTGACGCAAGAGTCAATTAACAATTGGTGTTTTGTAATTAACATTTACAACTAAAAATCGTAAAAAAATAAATAAGAGAGACAAATGGGAAATGGAAACCTTGGGATGTGACCAGAATATTAGATAAAAGACACTAACGGGTAGTTGTTATTTATAGTACATCAATGAAAACATGTACTACTCTTTACTTTAGTGGGGTAAATTCGCTCTCGAACAAACTCAGTTTCTCTCGAACACCGAGTTGCTGCCTCTAAACACAGCCTCCGCCTTAGCCAAAAAACTCTCTAGAGCTAAAAGTGTGGGAAAATGACTGTGATTAACTTTCTCGAGTTGAATCCATGACGACGCAATAACCACCGTCTATCAACTTAGTAGTCTTAATCTTAAAACCTCTCTCTCGAGCAAGACAAAACACTAAGGTGAAATTGTATTTGCAACTACAACCTCATTTAGTTCAAACACAACTACTAAGTGAAATCACATAAAATAGCAAATATACGAACAATAAGGAACACCGAGCAATAGATGTAACTCAAATTCACAAAATCACATCCCGAAAATTGGGTTTTAGCTAGACATGAAGAAAAAGTAAGAAATGATACCATATCGAAGTAACAAAAACTGTGTATAATTTATTTCTTCTTCAATCAAGTCTAGGATGAAGAATTTCCAACATCAACTTTCAATTTCTTCAAGATGAGAATGTTCAAAGCTCAAAGGTTCAAGAGCATAGTTCACTTCTTGGTTCTTTCAACATTCTTTGTTCCTTTTAACTCGATTGTATCCATGCTTTCTCTCCAAGTGTATATACCTGAAACTCAAGGTATTTTATCATTTTTTGAAACAAAATATGCATTTAAGGACACTAAAGCTATCAAAATATATCCCTAAATGAGTCCATATCATGGACTCATAAGAGGTTGGGCAAGTCATCCCGTAACAAACACGGTCTAAGGCTCGTTAACGTGATGGCTTACCACATGAATACAGCAAGGGTTCATATGAATGAAGAAGTCTTAAATTGTGATCTCTTCAAACGCGGTCAGGGGACTACAATAGTGTATGGATGAAAAGTGTTGCACCATAAATTCAAAAACATCAAAATGATGTCAAAATCTCCATTTTGGGTTTGCAATTCATTCTAAACCCTTTCAATCCAAAACAATATTACCTAGATAGAAAAGGTATTATGGACTCAACAAAATTAATTGAACAATCAATACAGTTAATATCGATAAAATGTTAGACAAAGTAAATACTAACAAAGAAAATAAAATCCACATGTTAAACACCATAAAGTCAATCCAATTACCTCAAGAACAAAACCATAGGGCATTCTAGACCATATTTTGCATTCTAAAGCTAACCATGCTAGTAAAATTCATTATGAGTGCATATACAAAGTAAGTTATCGAGGTAACTTTGGCAAAAATCACATGCTAAAATGCTTAATTGCACAAACTAAAAATGTAAGCCTCGAAAACATAACTACACATAACATTAGGAAAATATAACCTTTCTAAAGCTAATGGATTTGACTAAATTCTTATCCAATATCAGAATCTCTAGATGTTGTCTAAGCTTAAGCTTAAAAAAAACTCAAAACAAACAAACAACTAGGACAAGTTTTACACCCAACCCAGTACCACACAATAGCTCTAAGAATGTTGTGATAAGGGGAAATAGTAAGAGTATGGTAAGACACATAAATAACCTTGCGGATCATTATACCTAAGGTCCTTGATTAGGAACCCTAAACTGTAGCGATGAGGAAAAATATTACGATAACATGCTAATGATTACACCTCCTTCACCCACATTGTCACACCCGAGTCCTAGACCCTAGATGAGACCGGCATCGTTAACCTCTGAGAGGTCGCAGACAAACCTCTTCTTAGCTTTCATTACTACCATACAGTTAAATTTAGCGGAAAATTTAAAGCTTTTTAAATTTACTGAAGTGTACTTAGACTTCATATAATTCTTGCATAACAATGATATACTAACAACTCAAAATAAACAACTATCTACTAACAGATTAAACAATTGAAATGAAGAACTCATAATATCTTTAATAGTTGCCAAAGCAGCCTTAATACAAAATCTTGAAAAAATGTTTGAAAGGAAACGCTAGGGACAACATCCACTAGCTATGTCTAATCTACTAAAGCTAGAAGATAAAGCGTAGGCATCCTCGAACTCAAGAGGACCTACCAAAGTCTGAAGGTACTAGTCCAAATAATAGCTTCAACTGATCTTCAATCTTCTTCAAGGACCTACACCTATAAGAATAGTAATTGTATATGGGTTATCATACACTTGTACTAAGTATGGGTGTATGCACATAAACACATAAGGACTATGCATGATCAAGGAAATCTTTTCCTATAGCAACATGCCATTTTTGGAAAGTGAAGTCACTTCACTCTCCTAATTCGTTATTTATGAATCATGCTATGAATATGACATATTTTCATGTATTTAAAGCATACAAATCATTTTCTATATGAACATAAGACCTTGGAGTCATGAACATAATTTTAGAACAACTCAAGCGAAATTTAATATTTTTGTTCCCCCCAAGCCGAGAGCTCCCTCTCCCAGACTTAGTTTATTTTTCAGTCTTTTCTTCTTTTTGTTGTCTAGTTCAATGATCTCCTTTGATTCTATATTTTACTTACGAGTGCACTGATTCATTGTAGTCCCATTGCTACAATGAATCAAGTAAGTAATCCAAAACACTAACGAAATGAATTGACCACCCTACTTACAAGTTATTCTTTCTATTCTTGTTAAATTGGGCATGAAGTCGTTATAAGCCAATCTTTATTGGCTATGCCCATTGATTATTTGCATAATATATAGATGCTGGGGCATATATTCATACTCCAATTGATGAGTCATTATGTTTTGCTCCCTTTATTGGCATAAACCAATATTTGTTAAAACTTCATTCTTATCAAACACTGATGATTTCATATTCTTATACTTTTTCTTACTTAGTTCACTTTGAAATTACATTTCTTCTTCTTTGATCTCATGTTCACTTTGAACATGCTAGGTTAGGATATTCTTTTAAGAATTCCAGTGGGATCTTTATGTGCAATGACTAAGAATGACTTACATCATTACTTAGTCTAACCTCACTCTTTGGTCATCCTATCCGAACATCCCTCATATTCCTAGTTATTTCTTTATTTCTTTCTTACTTTCTTAAAGAAATCTTTAGCATTTAACCGACATAGATCATGTGAGCTAACATGAAATCAAGTGTCTTCCCCACACTGAAAAGAGGTGGTTCACCTATAAGACCCCGAAAATGACATAGGTTATCTACAGACTAACATGTTAGTAATGGTGGTATAAAGTACTAATGTTGTATATTATATGGTTTAGAGGCAGTAGCTAAGAGTTTAGGTGCATTGGAAGTCAAACGTTAAAGGACGACCAAGACGTTCGATGACTAAGTCACCTATGTGCCTCGTATGTGGTTCTATGTGTTTATGTGTAATTACTGAGGTTCTATGGTTATTAAATGAGTTTAAATGGTGTATAAAGTCAGTGTGTCAAGTTTCGTGAATTTTGGAGGTCAAACGTCCAAGAACGTTTATGAAGTTCAAGAGATATGCCTTGAAATTTACCTTGTGTGTTTAGGAATGTTTCGTCGAGTTTTACGTGTTTGTTTTGGATGAAATTCATGTGAGAGGTGTTAATCTTGTATACGTTCATGTTTGGGTTGGAAACGTCCAGGCAAACATCCCCAAGGACCATCCAAGGGTCCTTGAGGAAGGACCCAAACTTAGTGTAAAGACTGTCCTAGGCAGGCCCCAAATGACGGAGGCATCAATGGCTCGTGGGCCAATCGATGCCCCGTCGATGGGTTTCGTAGGTGGGGACTTAGTCTTGGTTGAGAAGGGTACCTTTACAAGTCTCTGACCCAACCAATGGAAGGACAGGACGGTCCGTTTGTGGACAAATGGTCCATCGACTGCCTTCCGTCTGTGAAGCCATGTCCCTGCGCAGCCTCACTGTTAAGTGAGTGGTGAAATGGGAATTTCACCCCACTTCTAAAAAGAGTATTGGAGGTTTATTAAGGGTCTTTTGGGTATTTTAGATGTTTTATAAGTCATTAACACTTGGAAGATTTCATTCTTCAAAAACGAAAACCCCAAAATACCTTAGAAATTCCCCAAGATTCCATTGAAGTCCAAAATCAAGGAAGATCTTGGTGTGACGTTTTGAGTGGAGATTCATCATCAAAGTGAAGAATTAGCTTCATTGAGGTATGACTTTTGATCCTTGAAACTCGTTTCATCAAGGAGCCCAACTTTCAAAGATGTTTTCAAAGTTTTCAAAAGGTGAATAGTACAATTTCATGATTCTACCATGGGTTCTTGCATTAATGGTTTTCAAACGTCTATTATGGATTAGATTGATGTTGTATTGATGATTTTAACCTAAATTACCTATGAACCCATGAAGTTGATGAACCTAAGATTTTGACTAAATTATGGGTTAATTGATGTTGGCTTAATGTTGAAGAATTCTTGTGTAGTTTCTTATGGGATATCTATTGATGTAAGAATTGTATTCAATTGTTATCAAATTGGTATTGGATTGTTGAATCTATGTTGAATTGATTTAGATTTCATTGATTTCTATAATTGCGTATTGAATTGGTGTTCATGGCCATGGGTAAGGGCCTTATGATGTTGAATTGGGTGATTTGGTATTGTCTTGAAGTGTTGATGATGAAGTGGTGGTACGCTTCCCTATTTCTTCTTATTCAATGATAATTATACTTCAATTATGTTATGATTGGTTTGGTCCACCTTTGGTGGCGTTGGTATGTGAATTGATGATCATGGCCTTGTCGGCACTACTTGAACTTATATGTCTATTTGTGTAGTTGATTTGATGATGTATGATCATATCTACCTATATGTGAAAGTATGTGTTAGACTATTGATACTATCTAGATAATCATGTTATGCTTTGACTATGTGTTTAGTGTGTAGTCTTAGAGTGGATACATGGTTGTTCTTAAATTGGTTAAATGAGTCTAAAATGGTTATATTGATAATGTTAAGGTAATGAATATATTGAGTTAATAAGGTTAAGGGTCATGCTTAAGCGTCTAAAGAAAGATAGACTACATGTGTTAAAATGGAACTATGTTGTGTCTTGTTTAGGTAGACTTGTGTTCCTTACTTGATGCTTATGTGAGTATGTGATGTCTTGACTTAGGAACCTAAAGGGTCTTAGTCTTGAATAAATGAATATAGGTGAGACCTTGAATAATGATTAAAGGGTCATTTATGTTGAACCTTGAACCAAGTGGTAAGGTTATGAATTGTGAAGTAGTGAGCCGTCATGTAATGAGTGATGGACTTAAGGTTGATTGGCTGGAACGAAATCATATCATACCTTAGGAAAGTCACGATGAGCTTCTTGTCGCAATAGTAAGATAGCCCTAATGGACCTTGCTTTGGTAGGGTAAATGTAATTGGGTCATGAACTTGATATGGGACCCATTTGTATGTACCTTAAGTAAATTGATCTATGAGAACTAAGGGTAGCACCGACTGAGTATGGTTAAGGGGAAGTAGTTCTAGTTAAGTATGAGACTAGAATATAAAGCACGCCCTTTATATTCCTTAACCATGTGCCTACATGGGATCTCTATGTTCTACCATTGGCAAGTAGAACACCTCATCGAAGTAGGATAGAACTTCGGATTCCATGATTTGCTACCATGGTCTATGTCGGTTATTGCCTATTCTCATCATATGGGATACTTATTGGCATTAGAGAAGTTCTATGAAGTTTAGGTGGTTGTATGGGACACTACTTAGACATTGCACAATAGGCTTTGAAGATGTTAATAAGAGTCCCTAGGTCTTGTCTAAGACAATTATTTGAATGTCCTTTATGTGATGTATGTCTCTTAAATGAGCTAATGAACTAATGACTTAATGATAATGAGCATGTAAATGAATAAGTACCTAACCTAAAGTGACTTAAGGATTCCTTAGTTAAAATGTGAAGAGGACATAAGGGATGAGCTCTTGATGTCTTATCTTTGGAAGTCTTGACAATTACTCTAGTTAGGTAAGTTGCTTGATATGTTTGACATGATCTAAACCTAGGAAGTCTTAAGGATTATTGAGGTAGCCTTGAAGTGAATGTATGGCTGTTCTCTTCTAGGAGTACTTGAGTGAGTCTTTTGATAGACATGGTAGGGGAAATTGTCATATTATGTATGTCTTGTATGTTGGTGTATTGTAGGTATGTATGTGTCTCATTATGAGTAATCTTGAGGATCGTTTAGGCACATCTAGAGAGGGTGTATGGGCGGTGTCTCTTCGTGTGACTTAAGTGAATCTTAGGATGACTTTAGTGAGAAGATTACATGGTAAAATGTGTCTTAAAAGGAAGGCTAGGACTTCACTGTAACAGTGAATGGACTTCACTGTACAGTGAAGTGAACTAACTGTAATGTGTGTCTTAAATTTATGATTTCGGTTTTAATGTTTTCTTATGTGATTCTATGTTGCTAAATGTTGTACTTTGATGATATTATGATGTTTTAACAAAAAGATGCATATTTCCAATAAAGTCCGTTTTCATGATTTTTATGCATAATGCCATACTTAGTACATGTGGTTGTACTAATTCCATGCTTTATTTTCTATCTATATAGTTCTTGTTAGGTGAAGAGCTTTGGGAAGAAGACTTGGACAAGGAGATCGTTCAAGAAGAGTTGAAGTATGCCCTCACTTGACTCGAGGGCTTAAATGTCATTTTATGTTTCTTTTAAGAAGTTTTGTAATAGACTATATAGTAGTATGTTTTCAATTCGTATGGACCGTGTCCAAAGTATTGTTGTGTTTTAATATGATGATTCGAGACTTAGTGTTTTCCTATTTCCATATATGAAAGAGTTTATGACTTCTATATTGTTTTACGAAAAGTTTTAATTCCGCACTTCTTTTCGTTATGTATATGAGATGAATGATATCATAGGCTTGTATAAGAACTCCGAGAGGTTGAATCTCCGGTCGTAATCCAAGATTGCACCCTAACTTCTAGGGTGTGGTTTCGGGATGTGACAACCGGCCAAAGTGAAACTGAATACTTCCTAGCTTTCTTAGGTGGATCCACTAGCTAGTAACCTATGCTGGCGACATAGTTCAAAAATGTAGGAGAATTTGAAGACCCTTATCCACCTTGGTGGTAGTGTCATCTCATGAGGCTTACATGTGCTTGCACAAGCTCATTACTAGTCTATCGGTGCTTAGCTTGATTTATTATACTTTACAACTTTTAGAGTTGACTCATACATTATGGAAGCTTGCTTCTAGTATGAGGTATGCTTAGCTCAATGGATCGGATGACTTGTCATCCCTTTCTATACTTGATGAATGTGAACTTAAATCTTACATTATCATCATGGTGTTAATGAGACTTGTCACGATTTTTAACACGCTGTTATATGAGTATCTTTAACATAATTGCTTAGGTGCAAGTGAGACTTGTCTCACTTCCTTTAACACCCCATTCTAGGTCAATTTCATAACTCATAAGCTTTTAGTTATTCCATTACTCACCTAATCTTGTTCAATGTTCTTTTGTAGTCTTGTACTATTCTTTATGAAAGTTATAAGGACTTATTCAATGTGCTACTACATTTAGATAGGGTATGTTGGGACTTGTCCGAATCATTTGCATACCCTAGGTTATGAGTTCATTCAGTTACATCTTGTCAAGTCAATCTTTAAGATGTATTTGTCCTTACAATACATTGGTCATATAAGATTTGTATGACTTAGTCATTGGCCAATTCTATTACATATTTTGGAAATAATATTACTGGCCAATTTATTGGCATAAACCAAACTTTCACTAAACATTTTTCATGATATTATCATTAGCCAAGTCAATTAACTTCATGTATATACTATAGTAATCTCATCATTTTGACCAAGCCATCTTTTAACCTTTGATTAGCCTATAAGAACAATTCAGTGCTTAGTTTGGCCAAGCTATAAAGTTGATTTGGATTGAAGATTCATTAACTAACTTTGATTCTCATTCTTATTTCTTCTTGGAAACATTGCATTCCAAACATATAGAAACATATCTACTGTAAACACACACAGTAATCAAAACCTTCATTCCTTTCAACAGTAAACTGAATTTCATAAACGACTTATAACAATTTCATCTTCTCGAACACAATTAGGCATTACAACACTTCTTATCTCATATAAATGATACTCTAATCATACGGATCTAACTTATAGGTCTCATTCGACATTATCAAATCACAGAAACCTACACATAATGATCAGTTAGAACCATATACCAACAACATGCTTGAGATTTGCATTATACATACTACTAGAATCGAAAATAGGGACAACTAAGGAGGTGAACATTCGACAATTTCATTGGGAACAACCCTAGTTTCGGTTTTCTTGAATTCAAAACGTTTGAAGAGCCTCCTGGGGAAAGGAATCCGAGAGAGAAAAACCATACATTACTGTAAAATTGAATCTACGAAGATCACCCTGTACTTTGTATGAAAATCTTAAAGAATTGCCTTTAAATTGCCTAAGGAGAACCGTGAGTATTTTTTCTATTTTTCTTACGCTTGCTCACTGTTTTTCAGTCGTGAGTTTCAACGTGAGTCTAAGTCTTAGGAACTGAATATTGACTAATTCAACTTAGGTTAATTAACTTAATTAAATAATTCAATTAGCTAATTACCAAAACGCCCCTCCTAAATTGACTAAAAATAGAAGAGCATTTGACTTAGCCAAATTCTGAAAATTTGCTAAGGTCTCGGGTTTGACCTTGAATTTAAATTAATTAATTAAGTTGCTAATTTAATTAATTAAGTGATCTAGGGTAATTCCTAAAGTATCCCTAAGTCACTAGGACCATAACAAACCCATTTGGACCATCCTAGGTTAGGTACTAGGATGTTTCTTTAGTTAGCTACTTGACTAGTGTCACCCGGTTAGGTCTTAGGATTTCGGGCACACTAGTTAGTTCATTTTAGTTAGTCATAGGTTAGTTAGCTAGTTAGGTAAGTTAGTTAGATCCTAGGATTGGTTAGGAAGCTCGGCCCCATGTGTCTTGACCCGACACGTGCCTGGCCCTTAACCGCCCTAACCGAATCGGTTGCGCTTAGTTGCTTGGTCTCTCGGCCGGTAGCACATGTTCTTGCACATGTGTTGCTGTGCACTCTGTAGTTGCACTTGGAAAGTTCACTTCTTGTCCCAAGAATCCTCACTATGTCCTGCTTAATCTACATGATCATGTGCTATGGTATATAGGCTTGACACTTGGATGCCTCGTACCTAATGTGTGTAAGCGATGAAATTAAGAAAATTAGCTTAGGGTCTTCATTGCAGGTACAATTCCTAAACAAGCTTGTATTGGAGCATTTGAACATCAAAGTGTATTTTAAGTTACTTGTTAATACATAGAAGTTGGCTAACACTCTTAAGCCAATATTCTCTAACATGCCCAATATTACTCAATATTGGGCATTGGGATGCCTATGTACCCCAATACATATTCTTAAAAATAATAGACTCTTTACCAGACAAGTACATTTTCTGGAATGTTACATTATCCCCCCCCCCTTAGGAACATTCGTCCCCGAATGACACTACACATCATTTTGAATCAAAGAGGGTATTTTCGAAAAAACACATCAACATACTTGAAAATTTACTCTTTGTGAATATCTGATTCACAACATACTCTGGATGATGCACATCACTCAAAGCTTATCTGAAGCTTCATATCTGAGATTGAGGAACTTTCTTCTCAATCTCACTTTAACTCAATGCACATCACAACTCATGCGACACAAAAAATCATGTCAACGCTATACAAAAACAGCAACATGAATGCAAGCATGAACTCATATTAACTCATATAGTGCAAGTATAAAACACACAATTATGGACTTAAAACACCAAAACCGACTAATGCACTAATATTTAGAGTTTCATAAATAAAATAAGACTTAGGAAGAGTATATATAACCTCAAGAACTGAACAAGTGAGGATAACGGGATCTCATGTCGGCCTCGGCCTCCCATGTTGCTCCCTGAACAAGGTGGTATCTCCGTAAAACCTTTACGGTGGCAACCTCCTTGTTCCTCAGCTGCTTCACTTGGAGATGTAAAATTTCAACTGGAACCTCTTCATAATAAAGGTTCTCATCGACTCCTAACCCCTCAACAGGCAGGATGGATACTGGATCACCTAGACACTTTTTAACCATCGAAACATGAAACACTGGATGAACACAAGCCAAGTCATTTGGTAACATCAGTTCATAGGCAAAATTCCCTACTCGCTGTAAGACCTCATAAGGACCTATATACCTCGGACTCAACTTCCCTTTCTTACAAAACCTCATCACCCCTTTTATAGGTGATATTTTCAGGTATACTTGATCACCTACCTCGAATTCAAGAGCCCTCCTCCTGTTATCAGCATTTGATTTTTGACGACTATAAGCAGTAGCCAATCTATCCCTGATCATTCTCACCTTTTCCATAGACTCATGTATGATCTCAAGGCCAAGGATGGAAGACTCTCCTACCTCAAACCACCCAACTGGGGACCTACATCTTCTCCCATACAGTGCTTCAAAAGGTGCCATCCCAATACTGGAATGGTATCTATTATTATAAGAGAACTCAATCAGTGGCAAGTAATCATCCCAACTCCCTTTGAAGTCAATACTAAATGCTCTCAGCATGTCTTCAAGGGTCTTAATGGTACACTCTGCTTGTCCATCCGTATGAGGATGAAAAACAGTACTGAGCTTCACCTGTGTACCCAAGCTCTTTTGGAAAGATCTCCAAAAGTGAGAAGTGAACTGGGCTCCCCTATTCGAAATGATAGATAAAGGGATCCCATGCCACGTCACTATCTCATCAATATACAGCTTGGCATAATCTTCGGCCCTGTAAGTAGACTTCACAAGAATGAAGTGAGCAGACTTAGTCATCCTGTCAACAATGACCCAAATGGAATTATGCAGTTTCATGGTCCTGGGACCAACCACAAAGTCCATATTAATAGCCTCCCACTTCCATGTTGGGATCTCAATCGACTGGGTAAGACCTCCAAGCTTAAGGTGTTCTCCTTAACCTGTTGGCAATTGGGGCACTCCTCCACAAACTTAGAAATATCTCGCTTCATACCTTCCCACCAATAGATCTCCTTGAGATCATGATTCATCTTGGTAGAACCTGGATTAATGAGATACCTGGAGCCATGAGCCTCTGCAATAATATTAGGTCTCAGACTATCAATATTAGGCACACATAATCTGCCCTGGTATCTAAGCACACCATCCCCCCCTAGTGAGAAAGATTCATTCAGCTTACTCAACACTGAGTCTTTCAACTCCATGAGTACTGGGTCGAGATGCTTCTTAGCTTTAACATCTACAACAAATGACGATTCAGATCTAGAATGAAGTGAAACACCCCCACTTGGTGTATCTACCAGCCGTACACCTAACCTAGCCAATTGGTGTACCTTTTTAACCAGCTCCTTCTTCTCATCATCAATATGAGACACAATGCTGATGCTCAATCGGCTCAAAGCACCGGCCACTACAATGGCCTTACCTGGGTGATAGTGGACACTCTCATGTCATAATCCTTGAGCAGCTCTAGCCATCTTCTTTGACGAAGATTCAATTCTCTCTGTGTAAAAACATACTGAAGATTTTTATGGTTAGTAAATACATCAACATGTATATCATATAAGTAATGACTCCAAAGTTTTAACGCAAATACCACAACAGCTAACTCAAGATCATGGGTAGGGTAATTCTTCTCGTGGATTTTCAACTGTCTTGATGCATATGCAATCACCTTGCCATCCTGCATAAAAACGCATCCCAAACCTATTCGGGAAGCATCACAGTACACCACATATCCTTCACCACTCCTCGGCAATGTGAGAAATGGGGCTTAAGTGAGTCGGTCTTTGAGCTCTTGGAAGCTCTTGTCACAAGTTTCAGACCTTTCAAACTTTTCCTTCTTCTTTGTTAAAGATGTCAATGGAGCAGCAATAGAGGAAAAGCCCTCAACAAACTTGCGATAGTAATCAGCAAAACCCAAGAAACTCCGAATGTCTGTAGGAGTGAGGGGTCTCGGCCAGTTCTTTACTGACTCAATCTTTTCTGGATCAACCTCTACACCCTGGTCGGACGCAACATGACAAATGAAGGTCATTGATCTCAGCCAAAACTCACATTTGCTGAATTTTTCATACAACTGATGTTCCCTGAGTACTTGCAATGTCATTCTCAAATACTGTTCATGCTCTTCTCTGGTTTTAGAGTATATGAGGATGTCATCTATAAAACTATGACAAAAGAATCAAGGTATTCACGGAAAACCCTATTCATAAGGTCCATAAACGCGGCTGGTACGTTAGTGAGACCAAATGACATGACAAGAAACTCGTAATGACCATACCTAGTATGGAAAGAAGTCTAAGAAATGTCCTCTTGTATCACTCTAAGCTGGTGATACCCTGACCGGAGATCTATTTTAGAAAAGAAACTTGAACCTTGGAGCTGATCAAACAGTTCATCAATTTTAGGAAGAAGGTATTTGTTCTTTATAGTGACTTTGTTGAGTTGTCGATAATCGATACACATTCTAAGGGTTCCATCCTTTTTCTTAACGAACAACACTAGAGCACCCCATGGGGATATGCTCGGCTGGATGAAGCCCTTATCAAGTAGATATTTTAACTGCAACTTCAACTCTTTGAGTTCAGCTGGATCCATTCTATAGGGAGGAATGTAAATTGGTTTGGTGTTGGGATCAAAGTCAACACCAAAGTAAATTTCGCGTTCATGAGGGATTCCTGGTAAATCCTCCGGAAAGACATCTTGAAACTCATTCACTATGGACATTGAGTCTATGGAAGGAACTTCATGTTATATGTCATTGACTCTGACTAAGTGGTATAAATAGCCCTTAGATAACATCTTATTTGCTTTAAGATGGGAAACTATTTGGCCTGTTGGATTCGAACTACACCCTTCGCATTCCAGCTCTAACTCATTAGGAAACTGAAACCGTACTACCTTGTTTTGACAGTCTATGGTAGCATAGCATTTATGGAGCCAATCCATACCCAAAATTACATCAAAGTCAAGCATGGTTAATTCTATTATGTCAGTATAGGTACTTCTATCAAGAACAGTTATTGTGCAATCTCTATATACTCTTTCAGCTCTAATGTTTTCTCCTATGGGAGTACTAACTAGAAAAGGTTCATGCAAGATCTCAGGAAGTAAGTCAAATTTACTAGCTAGTAAAGGAGTAACAAAAGACAAGGTCGATCCTGGATCTAACAATGCATACACAGGAAAAAAAAGACATGCAAGGTACCTGTGACCACATAAGATGACTTCTCCTGCTCCTCTATACCTTTCAAAACATAGAACATGTTCCTCTTGGGAGGCTCGGCTGCAATAATAGGATTAGGTCGAGGCTGAGTATCTGCCTTTACCTGATTCTTCACATGTGGGCAGTCCCTGATCATATGCCCACTCTTGCCACACCCATAGCAGGCATTAGAACCTACCATGCACTCACCTCCATGCAAACGACCACACTTACCACACGTCTTTCTGTCACGCTGGGCATTTCTATCATTTCCCTTCTCGGGGCCAGACTTGCCCTTTTTGGCATTAGTGTTCCTGGAAGGAGTAGGATTACCTGAGTGCTGGTGCCGCTTCTTGAACTTGGGCGTGTCCTGGACTCCAAACGAACTCCTACCAATGCTAGAGCCATCCTGATCCGAGGGCCTAGGCTTCTTTCCTTCTCGGCCTCTCTTCCTCCGACGACTCTCCTCCACCTGTTGTGCATGTACCATCAACCTAGCAAGGTCCATGTTATTATGCAACATGTATGCCCGACATTCCTCCTCCAGATCCTCCTATACACCAGTCACAAACCTGCTCATCTCATCCCTGCTACTGGACACTAGGGAAGAAGCATATTTGGAAAGTTTAACAAACTTCAAGAAGTATTCCTTGATTGACATACCTCCCTGACGTAGGTTGATGAACTCCTCAACCTTAGCCTCTCTCTGCTCTCTGGGAAAGAAACTCTCCAGGAATGCAGTCTTGAGAGTGTCCCAAGTGATGGGGACTTCTCCTGGTGCTCGGCCATCTACCCACATCTTGTACCATACCTGAGACACATCCTTGAGATGGTATGCAGCCAACTCAGCCTTCTCCTCTTCATTAACACCCATAGCACATCGGATCTTGTGGACCTCATCCACAAACTCCTTGGGATCCTCATTGGTTCTGGAGCCGAAGTAAACTAGAGGATTCATTTTGGTGAAATCTGAGTCTGCTAGCCATGGTGCTAGCATGTGGGTTCTCTTGGGAGCACCCTCTCTAGTGGCCTGGGTTGTGATAGCCTGTTCCTGAGCAGTGATGGCTTGGGCCATCTGAACTAGTGCTGCTCTCACTTTTCCATCCGTCAACGCAGCTGGGTTGACAGGCACTTGCACTCCAGCAGTTGGAGCTTGAGGAGGAACTTGGTTTCCCCCAGCAGCTGCTTCTCCAACTCTCTTGCCTGTGTTTCTTCTTGTGTTCATTTTTCTACGCGCACACACAAGAAGGAAGTTAGATGCTAGAATGACACAAAATTTCTAAACTCTACACAGCACGATAAAGAGTAGAAGAAGGGAAAATTCTTAACATCACTAAGTCTCTAATTCATGGTTGTGGTGCACTTCACAATTATAAGCTAGAAACTATGCAACATTGTTGTTTGGAGACTTAGTTCCTAGGTAATTTAACCTCGTGCTCTGATACCAAGTTTGTCACACCCGGGTCCTAGACTATAACGCCCCAAAATGAACTAAGGTGAAATAGAGCCTCATGGTTGTTTCTTGAGTTAATTTTAAGTTAAACGGAGTTAGTTTGGTGTCCTTAGAGAGTGTGCAAAGTTTGGTTAAGTTTGGAGTTCAATCGACCAAAAACGTCCATGACGTTCGGATGGTATGCCTTAGAATGTACTTGTATGTCTTGGCGAGTTTGGATGAGTTTTATGTGTTCGTTTGACTTGAAACATGCGTCAGATGTTCCTTATACCTAGACGACTTAGTTTAGGGGTTTGACGTCTGGGCACGACCCCACCTAGGACCCACAAGGGGCCCTAGATGAAGGGCCCAAGACTTGGGCAAAGTCTGCCCATCAATGGCTCACGACGACCATGGCGATGGTCCGTTGCACTCAGGACGGTCCGTCGATCCAGGGCGTCGCGAGTGACAGAGAGTGGAACTTGGACAGGCTCTAGTTGGAGCCAAGTGTTCCTCGACGGGACTCCATGACGGTCCGTGGTGAACGTGACGGTCCGTCGAGGAGGTCTCGTCGACGAGGCCTGCCAGTGCATGACTTAAGGCTGCCAACTTGGGGTTTTTTATGTAAATACACCCCAAGTCTTATAAGACCCTAGGTGTATAATTTTGGTGTTTTTAGGTTATATTAAATTAGTTTGAAACCCTAGACCTAGACAAGACCCTCTCACTTCAAGATCCAACTCTCTCTTTCTCTCAAGAAAACTCTCTCAACTCTCTTGGAAGCTAGAAGTCAAGGAAGGATAGGAGGACGGATTGGGACTTGTTTCTTCATCAAATTCGTGGGTTTCTTTCTCATAAAGGTATGGTATCCATTCTTGAATACCTTTCCATTCAAGAAGCCAACTTCCAAAATGGTTTTCAAAAAGGGGTTTTAAACTCAACTTCTTCTAAACTTTGATTTCTATTATGGGTCTTCTTGTAACTAAGTTCTAATGGTTTAAATGTATTTATCTTGGTTTGAATAGATGGTTTTGATGTTAAAACTCCATGAAACTCTTGTTTATGCATACTTCAATTTTTGACTTGAAAATGGGTTATGTGAGCATGATTTGAGTAGGGTATGAACTTGGGTCTTCTTGTATTTGTCATGTTGGTGTAGCTACTGCCCTAAGGGCCTTAATATGGTGAAATATTGATAAATTTCTTATGGGTAATGATGGTTTGATTTGTTGATGAGTTGCTCTCATTGTATAATTCTTATTATGAATTGCTATTTGAGTGGTATGGTCCACCTTATGGGTGGCGGTGCTAATTGATGAACTTGATGTTACTTAGTATGGTTTGAGTATGTGATCTTGAAGGTCTAATATGTGAAATGAAGATATATTGGAAATGGGTCTTGTGTTGTGTTTGATGTAGCTTGAATTGCATGCTTGACCTAGTTTATGTCTAAATGAAGTATATGATTATGAGAAGTATGTAGAGTGTGTAGCTTGATGAATCAAGGTTAAAGTATGAGTAGAACTTGGTGATAATGAAATGATGCTTATATGCAAGGTGTGCACATGTACACACACACTCTTTTAAGATTTGTATTATGTCAAGTTGAGCAAAAAGGGGAAATCTTGAGGTGGACACACTTCGTGAAATTGAGATGTAGTGTCTAGTAACAACCTCTCCATTTCCTAGTGAGCTTTCTAAGATAGACTATTATGTTGAGAAATCCATGTGGAGTTATGCCTAGCACTGAGAGGATATGAAGGGGAGGTGGATTGCACTTCGTTAGTTGAGATGTTGCAATCCAAAGTACCTCTTGAGATGAGTACTCCTCGTTAGTAGAGAGTGAGTTACTTAGTAACAATCTCGTTATCCCTTAACTATGTGCCCGCATAGGTGTAGCTATTGGAAAAGCCATGTAAACGCTAAGAAGCATGACCTTACACTAGGCAAGTAAGGATCCCTCATCCGATAGGGGTTAATATCGGGATTCCATGTCTAGCTCTTATGGTCTTTGTCGGTTAAGCTAACTCCCACAAAAGAATTGATTTGAAAGTAATTATCTTGTGTATTGTTGAAATTGTGTATGTATGTCGTGAAGTGCTCAATCCACATTAGTCACCAAGTAGGAGCATTGAGTGGGAGTAGTAGTATGGGATGCTATTCTCACATTGCACTTGGTGTGACCTATACCTACTATGGGAGAAGAGTACCTTCATGAAATCCGTGTGAATGAGTACTATGGTGTAGTGTTATGGAGGATTATAGTGGAGTACTTGAGTAAATGGAATCCATTAGGAGTACTAAGTGGGAGTGGTAGTATGGGATGCTACTCTCACATTGCACTTGGTATGACCTATATTTCCATGAGTGTTTTGCATATGTTAGCCAAGGGCGTGGATTTGATTTCTAACGAAGTAAGCCTAAGATTAGGTAGTTTTAAGGGTCGCTTTGGTGTGCTTTGATGGGAGGTGTAATGAGAGTCCCTTCTTGGCTCACCTTAGGGAGTCTTAGAATAACCATGGGTTAGGGCAACTTCAAAGAAAAAGGGTTCATATGACTTGGACCGTGCCATTCACTATAAGGTCTTCATTGTAAGAATTCAAAATGTTCACTATGATGCTTTATTCAATTTTATTGCAAGTTTAGCAAAGTTAATTGAAATGTTCCTTTTGTTTACTTTATGTTTGGTAAGATAGCCATAAATTGTTAATTGTTGATTCTTATGTGGGTTTGCTTCTAGATTCATGAAGGTTATATTTGAATTGCATAAAAGCTATCTTTACTAAAATGTCCCTTTTTGCATGTTTTTTGCATATGCCATACTTAGTACATTGTTGTACTAACCCCATACTTTTATATACCTTATGAGTATAGGTTGGAAGCCTTTTTGGAGGATCGGAGTTGAAGCTTGGGAATTCCATCTCTCAAGGATTGGGTATGTCCTCATATATTCGAGGACATAGTTTTATGTTTCTTAGTTTCTTTACTAATACTTAAAAAAATGTATTTACTTTTATTGTAAAGGGCCGTGTCCCTAAGATTCCAAGATGTGTCTTTAAGTTGGCTTGTGACGATAAGATTTCTTGGTATTTATGAAAAGATTCCTTTTGTTATTATTATCGTGAAAAGTTTTAATTTCCGCACTACTTTTCATTCTTTATGTTATGAATGCTAGTTAGAGGGCTTGTACGAGACCCCAAAGGGGTCAAGTACGCCCGGTCACGATTCGAAAGTTTTCCCTAACTTCTAGGGGGTTCTTTCGGGTCGTGACAAGACTTGGTATCAGAGCATAAGGTTTTGGGAAATAGTTTAAGGTCTGAAGGTCTCACAAGCCACATCTAGTAGTATCTTGGTCATCGGTGTGAGTCGCGACACATCCATGGACAAGAGGCTATAGGATGCTAGAAGTTTCACTTTCTTCTCTATTCTAGTATCGTGCCTTAGAGTTGAGTATATAAGGTGTCTATTCTCAACCTCTTCTTTTGTGTTTTTAGGACATGAATACGAGGAGATCGACCGCTAGAAGGGGGGAGGGAGGTGTACAAAATGAGAGAGTCCTTCCCCATGTTGACCAAGTTCCTATTGTTGGCTTAGGGGAGGAAAATGAGGATGTTCCTCTTCAAGAACCTCAAGTGCCTCCGGAACCTCAAGGAACTCAAGTGCCTCCTATGCCTCAAGCTCCTTTTGTTGAGGGTGATATGACTAATGCGGATTTGAGGGCTGCCCTAATGAACTTGACCCAACTCATGACGGCTCAAGCTCAAGTTGTCAACAATCACTTTGTGGGCCAAGCTAACCTAAGAGTTAGGCCCCAACCAAATGCTAGTACTCCCGCTTCTAGGATTCGGGATTTCATGAGGATGAACCCTCCTACCTTTCATGGCACTAAGGTAAGGCTTCATAGATGAGGTTTTCAAGGTGGTAGATGCTATGGGTGTGACCCCTAGGGAGAAAGCGGAATTGGCCGCTTACCAACTTAAGGATGTTGCTCAAGTGTGGTATGAGCAATAGAGGGGTGAGAGACCCTTAGAAAGAGGACCGGTTGATTGGGAGGAATTCAAAGAGGCTTTCCTAGATAGATTCTTTCCTTTAGAGTGGAGGGAGAAGAAGATGGTTGAATTCATGAACCTCCGTCAAGGGGGAATGAGTGTGCAAGAGTACTCTCTCAAATTCACCCAACTCTCTAAGTATGCCCCAAACATGGTAGCCAACCCTAGGGCTAGGATGAACAAGTTTGTGATGGGCGTGTCTACCTTGGTGGAAAAAGAGTGTCGTACGGCTATGCTTCTTAATGACATGGATATCTGTAGGCTCATGGTTTATGCGCAACAAATTGAGGAGTCCAAAATTAGGGAGATAAGGCAAGAGTGTAAGAGACCTAGGTCGGATGATTCTAGTCACCAAAGGCCTAAGAAGAGGTTTTATCCCCAAGATTCTTCTATGGGAAACAAGGATAGGGCTCCAAATAAATCGAAAGGGCTAGGTGCCCTACTTGTGGCAAGCAACATGGGGGAAAGTGACTTGCCGGAATGGATGGTTGTTTTGCATGTCGTAATAGAGGCCACAAGATGAGCGACTGCCCAAACCTTAAATACAGGGGGAGAGATGTCAATTAAGCTTCCCTAGATCCTAATGCTCCCAAGAAGAACCCTTCCTATGGGATGCGGGCTAGAAAGGATAATTAATCCGGATTGATGGTTTTGGTAAGTCTCAACTCTTGGTTATTGTTGCTTTTGTGTTATGAAATGAGTATATATGATTTTATAGTTCCTATGATCGTGTCGTCTTGATAAATTGCTTAGAGAATGAATTTTTCAAAAATTTTGTAAGATGGCAGTCAACTTCACTGTAAAAAAAAAAAAAAAAATTTGCATTTTGAAGAAAATTGTTTTGTCTTGAATTTTAGTTTCAATGTGTGTAAAGGCATTGTTTATGAGCATTTTTTTTAACGTTGGAGAAGGTAGTTCCTCCATAAAAGAAGATTGAGGTTGAATTTTTGACCTTGTGAAAATTGGTGAAAGTTGCCTATGTTGCTAAGTGTTGAAAGTGTAAAATGATGTTCCTTGCTAGTGGATGCCTTGATTTTTAGTGTTTTGATCATGATCTAAGTGTATTATATGATGCTAAGTGAGTCCTTGTTGTTCTTAAAATTTCAGTGTCATTCGAGGACGAATGTTATTCCAAGTGGGGGAGAATATAACGCCCCAAAATGAACTAAGGTAAACTAGAGCCTCATGGTTGTTTCTTGAGTTAATTTTAAGTTAAACGGAGTTAGTTTGGTGTCCTTAGGCAGTGTGCAAAGTTTGGTTAAGTTTGGAGTTCAATCGACCAAAAACGTCCATGACGTTCGGATGGTATGCCTTAGAATGTACTTGTATGTCTTGGCGAGTTTGGATGAGTTTTATGTGTTCGCTTTACTTGAAACATGTGTTGGATGTTCCTTAGACCTAGACGACTTAGTTTAGGGGTTTGACGTCCGGGCACGACCCCACCTAGGACCCACAAGGGGCCCTAGATGAAGGGCCCAAGACTTGGGCAAAGTCTGCCCATCAGTGGCTCACGACGACCATAGCGACGGTCCGTTGCACTCAGGACGGTCTGTCGATCCAGGGCGTCGCGAGTGACAGAGAGTGGAACTTGGACAGGCTCCAGTTGGAGCCAAGTGTTCCTCGACGGGACTCCATGATGGTCCGTGGTGAACGTGACGGTCCGTCGACGAGGCCTGCCAGTGCACGACTTCAGGCTGCCAACTTGGGGTGTTTTATGTAAATACACCCCAAGTCTTATAAGACCCTAGGTGTATAATTTTGGTGTTTTTAGGTTATATTAAATTAGTTTGAAACCCTAGACCTAGACAAGACCCTCTCACTTCAAGATCCAACTCTCTCTTTCTCTCAAGAAAACTCTCTCAACTCTCTTGGAAGCTAGAAGTCAAGGAAAGATAGGAGGACGGATTGGGACTTGTTTCTTCATCAAATTCGTGGGTTTCTTTCTCCTAAAGGTATGGTATCCATTCTTGAATACCTTTCCATTCAAGAAGCCAACTTCCAAAATGGTTTTCAAAAAGGGGTTTTAAACTCAACTTCTTCTAAACTTTGATTTCTATTATGGGTCTTCTTGTAACTAAGTTCTAATGGTTTAAATATATTTATATTGGTTTGAATAGATGGTTTTGATGTTAAAACTCCATGAAACTCTTGTTTATGCATACTTCAATTTTTGACTTGAAAATGGGTTATGTAAGCATGATTTGAGTAGGGTATGAACTTGGGTCTTCTTGTATTTGTCATGTTGGTGTAGCTACTGCCCTAAGGGCCTTAATATGGTGAAATATTGATAAATTGCTTATGGGTAATGATGGTTTGATTTGTTGATGAGTTGCTCTCATTGTATAATTCTTATTATGAATTGCTATTTTAGTGGTATGGTCCACCTTATGGGTGGCGGTGCTAATTGATGAACTTGATGTTACTTAGTATGGTTTGGGTATGTGATCTTGAAGGTCTAATATGTGAAATGAAGATATATTGGAAATGGGTCTTGTGTTGTGTTTGATGTAGCTTGAATTGCATGCTTGACCTAGTTTATGTCTAAACGAAGTATATGATTATGAGAAGTATGTAGAGTGTGTAGCTTGATGAATCAAGGTTAAAGTATGAGTAGAACTTGGTGATAATGAAATGATGCTTATATGCAAGGTGTGCACATGTACACACACACTCTTTTAAGATTTGTATTATGTCAAGTTGAGCAAAAAGGGGAAATCTTGAGGTGGACACACTTCGTGAGTTGAGATGTAGTGTATAGTAACAACCTCTCCATTTCCTAGTGAGCTTCCTATGATAGACTTTTATGATGAGAAATCCGTGTGGAGTTATGCCTAGCACCGAAAGGATATGAAGGGGAGGTGGATTGCACTTCGTTAGTTGAGATGTTGCAATCCAAAGTACCTCTTGAGATGAGTACTCCTCGTTAGTAGAGAGTGAGTTACTTAGTAACAATCTCCTTATCCCTTAACTATGTGCCCGCATAGGTGTAGCTATTGGAAAAGCCATGTAAACGCTAAGAAGCATGACCTTACACTAGACAAGTAAGGATCCCTCATTCGATAGGGGTTAATATCGGGATTCCATGTCTAGCTCTCATGGTCTTTGTCGGTTAAGCTAACTCCCACAAAAGAATTGATTTGAAACTAATTATCTTGTGTATTGTTGAAATTGTGTATGTATGTCGTGAAGTGCTCAATCCACATTAGTTACAAAGTAGGAGCATTGAGTGGGAGTAGTAAGATGGATGTTATTCTCACATTGCACTTGGTGTGACCTATTATACCTACTATGGGAAGAAGGTTACCTTCATGAAAATCGTGTGAATGAGTACTATGGTGTTAGTGTTATGGAGGATTATTGTGGAGTACTTGAAGTTAAATGGAATCCATAGTAGTACTAAGTGGGAGTGGTAGTATGGGATGCTACTCTCACATTGCACTTGGTATGACCTATATTTCCATGAGTGTTTTGCATATGTTAGCCAAGGGCGTGGATATGATTTCTAACGAAGTAAGCCTAAGATTAGGTAGTTTTAAGGGTCGCTTTGGTGTGCTTTGAAGGGAGGTGTAATGAGAGTCCCTTCTTGGCTCACCTTAGGGAGTCTTAGAATAACCTTGGGTTAGGGCAACTTCAAAGAAAAAGGGTTCATATGACTTGGACCGTGCCATTCACTGTAAGGTCTTCATTGTAAGAATTCAAAATGTTCACTATGATGCCTTATTCAATTTTATTGCAATTTTAGCAAAGTTAATTGAAATGTTCCTTTTGTTTACTTTAAGTTTGGTAAGATAGCCATAAAGTGTTAATTGTTGATTGTTATGTGGGTTTGCTTCTAGATTCATGAAGGTTATATTTGAATTGCATAAAAGCTATCTTTACTAAAATGTCCCTTTTTGCATGTTTTTTGCATATGCCATACTTAGTACATTGTTGTACTAACCCCATACTTTTATATACCTTATGAGTATAGGTTGGAAGCCTTTTTGGAGGATCGGAGTTGAAGCTTGGGAATTCCATCTCTCAAGGATTGGGTATGTCCTCATATATTCGAGGACATAGTTTTATGTTTCTTAGTTTCTTTAGTAATACTTAAAAAAATGTATTTACTTTTATTGTAAAGGGCCGTGTCCCTAAGATTCCAAGATGTGTCTTTAAGTTGGCTTGTGACGATAAGATTTCTTAGTATTTATGAAAAGATTCCTTTTGTTATTATTATCGTGAAAAGTTTTAATTTCCGCACTACTTTTCATGCTTTATGTTATGAATGCTAGTTAGAGGGCTTGTACGAGACCCCAAAGGGGTCAAGTACGCCCGGTCACGATTTGAAAGTTTTCCCTAACTTCTAGGGGGTTCTTTCGGGTCGTGACAAGACTTGATATCAGAGCATAAGGTTTTGGGAAATAGTTTAAGGTCTGAAGGTCTCACAAGCCACATCTAGTAGTATCTTGGTCATCGGTGTGAGTCGCGACACATCCATGGACAAGAGGCTATAGGATGCTAGAAGTTTCACTTTCTTCTCTATTCTAGTATCGTGCCTTAGAGTTGAGTATATAAGGTGTCTATTCTCAACCTCTTCTTTTGTGTTTTTAGGACATGAATACGAGGAGATCGACCGCTAGAAGGGGGGAGGGAGGTGTACAAAATGAGAGAGTCCTTCCCCATGTTGACCAAGTTCCTATTGTTGGCTTAGGGGAGGAAAATGAGGAGGTTCCTCTTCAAGAACCTCAAGTGCCTCCGGAACCTCAAGGACCTCAAGTGCCTCCTATGCCTCAAGCTCCTTTTGTTGAGGGTGATATGACTAATGCGGATTTGAGGGCTGCCCTAATGAACTTGACCCAACTCATGACGGCTCAAGCTCAAGTTGTCAACAATCACTTTGTGGGCCAAGCTAACCTAGGAGTTAGGCCCCAACCAAATGCTAGTACTCCCGCTTCTAGGATTCGGGATTTCATGAGGATGAACCCTCCTACCTTTCATGGCACTAAGGTAAGGCTTCATAGATGAGGTTTTCAAGGTGGTAGATGCTATGGGTGTGACCCCTAGGGAGAAAGCGTAATTGGCCGCTTACCAACTTAAGGATGTTGCTCAAGTGTGGTATGAGCAATGGAGGGGTGAGAGACCCTTAGAAAGAGGACCGGTTGATTGGGAGGAATTCAAAGAGGCTTTCCTAGATAGATTCTTTCCTTTAGAGTGGAGGGAGAAGAAGATGGTTGAATTCATGAACCTCCGTCAAGGGGGAATGAGTGTGCAAGAGTACTCTCTCAAATTCACCCAACTCTCTAAGTATGCCCCAAACATGGTAGCCAACCCTAGGGCTAGGATGAACAAGTTTGTGATGGGCGTGTCTAGCTTGGTGGAAAAAGAGTGTCGTACGGCTATGCTTCTTAATGACAAGGATATCTCTAGGCTCATGGTTTAGGTGCAACAAATTGAGGAGTCCAAAATTAGGGAGATAAGGCAAGAGTGTAAGAGACCTAGGTCGGATGATTCTAGTCACCAAAGGCCTAAGAAGAGGTTTTATCCCCAAGATTCTTCTATGGGAAACAAGGATAGGGCTCCAAATAAATCTTCTCAAGGTGGTGGTCATTCCTATGAAAGGGCTAGGTGCCCTACTTGTGGCAAGCAACATGGGGGTAAGTGACTTGCCGGAACGGATGGTTGTTTTGCATGTGGTAATAGAGGCCACAAGATGAGGGACTGCCCAAACCTTAAATCAAGGGGGAGAGATGTCAATTAAGCTTCCCTAGATCCTAATGCTCCCAAGAAGAACCCTTCCTATGGGATGGGGGCTAGAAAGGATAATTAATCCGGATTGATGGTTTTGGTAAGTCTCAACTCTTGGTTATTGTTGCTTTTGTGTTATGAAATGAGTATATATGATTTTGTAGTTCCTATGATCATGTCGTCTTGATAAATTGCTTTGAGAATGAATTTTTAAAAAATTTTGTAAGATGTCAGTCAACTTCACTATAAAAAAAAAAAAAAAAAATTTGCATTTTGAAGAAAATTTTTTTGTCTTGAATTTTAGTTTCAATGTGTGTAAAGGCATTGTTTATGAGCATTTTTTTTTAACGTTGGGGAAGGTAGTTCCTCCATAAAAGAAGATTGAGGTTGAATTTTTGACCTTGTGAAAATTGGTGAAAGTTGCCTATGTTGCTAAGTGTTGAAAGTGTAAAATGATGTTCCTTGCTAGTGGATGCCTTGATTTTTAGTGTTTTGATCATGATCTAAGTGTATTATATGATGCTAAGTGAGTCCTTGTTGTTCTTAAAATTTCAGTGTCATTCGAGGACGAATGTTATTCCAAGTGGGGGAGAATATAACATCCCAAAATGAACTAAGGTGAACTAGAGCCTCATGGTTGTTTCTTGAGTTAATTTTAAGTTAAACGGAGTTAGTTTGGTGTCCTTAGGCAGTGTGCAAAGTTTGGTTAAGTTTGGAGTTCAATCGACCAAAAACGTCCATGACGTTCGGATGGTATGCCTTAGAATGTACTTGTATGTCTTGGCGAGTTTGGATGAGTTTTATGTGTTTGTTTTACTTGAAACATGTGTTGGATGTTCCTTAGACCTAGACGACTTAGTTTAGGGGTTTGACGTCCGGGCACGACCCCACCTAGGACCCACAAGGGGCCCTAGATAAAGGGCCCAAGACTTGGGCAAAGTCTGCCCATCAGTGGCTCACGACGACCATGGCGACGGTCCGTTGCACTCAGGACGGTCCGTCGATCCAGGGCGTCGCGAGTGACAGAGAGTGGAACTTGGACAGGCTCCAGTTGGAGCCAAGTGTTCCTCGACGGGACTCCATGACGGTCCGTGGTGAACGTGACGGTCCGTCGACGAGGCCTGCCAGTGCACGACTTAAGGCTGCCAACTTGGGGTGTTTTATGTAAATACACCCCAAGTCTTATAAGACCCTAGGTGTATAATTTTGGTGTTTTTAGGTTATATTAAATTAGTTTGAAACCCTAGACCTAGACAAGACCCTCTCACTTCAAGATCCAACTCTCTCTTTCTCTCAAGAAAACTCTCTCAACTCTCTTGGAAGCTAGAAGTCAAGGAAGGATAGGAGGACGAATTGGGACTTGTTTCTTCATCAAATTCGTGGGTTTCTTTCTCCTAAAGGTATGGTATCCATTCTTGAATACCTTTCCATTCAAGAAGCCAACTTCCAAAATGGTTTTCAAAAAGGGGTTTTAAACTCAACTTCTTCTAAACTTTGATTTCTATTATGGGTCTTCTTGTAACTAAGTTCTAATGGTTTAAATGTATTTATCTTGGTTTGAATAGATGGTTTTGATGTTAAAACTCCATGAAACTCTTGTTTATGCATACTTCAATTTTTGACTTGAAAGTGGGTTATGTGAGCATGATTTGAGTAGGGTATGAACTTGGGTCTTCTTGTATTTGTCATGTTGGTGTAGCTACTTCCCTAAGGGCCTTAATATGGTGAAATATTGATAAATTGCTTATGGGTAATGATGGTTTGATCTGTTGATGAGTTGCTCTCATTGTATAATTCTTATTATGAATTGCTATTTGAGTGGTATGGTCCACCTTATGGGTGGCGGTGCTAATTGATGAACTTGACATTACTTAGTATGGTTTGAGTATGTGATCTTGAAGGTCTAATATGTGAAATGACGATATATTGGAAATGGGTCTTGTGTTGTGTTTGATGTAGCTTGAATTGCATGCTTGACCTAGTTTATGTCTAAATGAAGTATATGATTATGAGAAGTATGTAGAGTGTGTAGCTTGATGAATCAAGGTTAAAGTATGAGTAGAACTTGGTGATAATGAAATGATGCTTATATGCAAGGTGTGCACATATACACACACACTCTTTTAAGATTTGTATTATGTCAAGTTGAGCAAAAAGGGGAAATCTTGAGGTGGACACACTTCGTGAGTTGAGATGTAGTGTCTAGTAAGAACCTCTCCATTTCCTAGTGAGCTTTCTAAGATAGACTATTATGTTGAGAAATCCGTGTGGAGTTATGCCTAGCACCGAGAGGATATGAAGGGGAGGTGGATTACACTTCGTTAGTTGAGATGTTGCAATCCAAAGTACCTCTTGAGATGAGTACTCCTCGTTAGTAGAGAGTGGGTTACTTATTAACAATCTCCTTATCCCTTAACTATGTGCCCGCATAGGTGTAGCTATTGGAAAAGCCATGTAAACGCTAAGAAGCATGACCTTACACTAGGCAAGTAAGGATCCCTCATCCGATAGGGGTTAATATCGGGATTCCATGTCTAGCTCTCATGGTCTTTGTCGGTTAAGCTAACTCCCACAAAATAATTGATTTGAAACTAATTATCTTGTGTATTGTTGAAATTGTGTATGTATGTCGTGAAGTGCTCAATCCACATTAGTTACCAAGTAGGAGCATTGAGTGGGAGTAGTAGTATGGGATGTTATTCTCACATTGCACTTGGTGTGACCTATACCAACTATGGGAGAAGAGTACCTTCATGAAATCCGTGTGAATGAGTACTATGGTGTAGTGTTATGGAGGATTATTGTGGAGTACTTGAGTAAATGGAATCCATTAGGAGTACTAAGTGGGAGTGGTAGTATGGGATGCTACTCTCACATTGCACTTGGTATGACCTATATTTCCATGAGTGTTTTGCATATGTTAGCCAAGGGCGTGGATTTGATTTCTAACGAAGTAAGCCTAAGATAAGGTAGTTTTAAGGGTCGCTTTGGTGTGCTTTGATGGGAGGTGTAATGAGAGTCCCTTCCTGTCTCACCTTAGGGAGTCTTAGAATAACCTTGGGTTAGGGCAACTTCAAAGAAAAAGGGTTCATATGACTTGGACCGTGCCATTCACTGTAAGGTCTTCATTGTAAGAATTCAAAATGTTCACTATGATGCTTTATTCAATTTTATTGCAAGTTTAGCAAAGTTAATTGAAATGTTCCTTTTGTTTACTTTAAGTTTGGTAAGATAGCCATAAAGTGTTAATTGTTGATTCTTATGTGGGTTTGCTTCTAGATTCATGAAGGTTATATTTGAATTGCATAAAAGCTATCTTTACTAAAATGTCCCTTTTTGCATGTTTTTTGCATATGCCATACTTAGTACATTGTTGTACTAACCCCATACTTTTATATACCTTATGAGTATAGGTTGGAAGCCTTTTTGGAGGATCGGAGTTGAAGCTTGGGAATTCTATCTCTCAAGGATTGGGTATGTCCTCATATATTCGAGGACATAGTTTTATGTTTCTTAGTTTCTTTATTAATACTTAAAAAAATGTATTTACTTTTATTGTAAAGGGCCGTGTCCCTAAGATTCCAAGATGTGTCTTTAAGTTGGCTTGTGACGATAAGATTTCTTAGTATTTATGAAAAGATTCCTTTTGTTATTATTATAGTGAAAAGTTTTAATTTCCGCACTACTTTTCATGCTTTATGTTATGAATGCTAGTTAGAGGGATTGTACGAGACCCCAAAGGGGTCAAGTACGCCCGGTCACGATTCGAAAGTTTTCCCTAACTTCTATGGAGTGCTTTCGGGTCGTGACATAGACCCTAGATGAGACCGGCGTCGTTAACCTCTTAGAGGTCACATACAAGCCTCTTCTTTTCTTTCATCACAATCATACAGTTAAATTTAGCGGAAAGTTTAGAACTTTTTAAATTTACTAAACTGTACTTAGACTTCATATAATTCTTGCATAAGAGTTATACTAACAACTCAAAATAAACAACCATCTATTAACCGATCGAACAATTGAAATGAAGAACTCATAATTTCTTTAATAGTTGCCAAAGCGGCCTTAATACAAAAGCTTGAACAAATGTTTGAAAGGAAACGCTAGGGACAACATCCACTAGCTATGACTAATCTACTAAAGCTAGAAGATAAACTGTAGGCATCCTCGAACTCAAGAGGACCTACCAAAGTCTGGAGGTACTAGGCCAAACAGCTTCAACTGATCTTCAATCTTCTTCAAGGACCTGCACTTATAAAAATATTAATTGTATATAGGTTAGTACACACTTGTACTAAGTATGGGTGTATGCACATAAACACATAAGGACTATGCATGATTAAGGAAAGCTCGTCCTATAGCAACATGCCATTTTTGGAAAGTGAAGTCACTTCACTCTCCTAATTATTTGTTTATGAATCATGCTATGAATATTACATATTTTCATGTATTTAAAGCATACAAATCATTTTCTATATGAACATATGACCATGGAGTCATGAACATAATTTTAGAACAACTCAAGCAAAATTTAATATTTTTGTTCCCCCCAAGCCGAGAGCTCCCTCTCCCAGACTTAGTTTATTTTTCAGTCTTTTCTTCTTTTTGTTGTGTAGTTCAATGGTCTCCTTTGAGCCTATGTTTTACTTACGAGTGCAATGATTCATTGTAGTCCCACTACTACAATGAATCAAGTAAGTAGTCCAAAAGACTAAGGAAATGAATTGACTACCCTACTTACAAGTTATTCTTTCCATTCTTGTTAAATTTGGGCATGAAGTCGTTATAAGCCAATCTTTATGGCTATGCCCATTGATTATTTGCATAATATATAGATGCTGGGGCATATATTCATACTCAAATTGATGAGTCATTATGTTTTTCTCCCTTTATTGGCATAAACCAATATCTGTTAAACCTTCATTCTTATCAAACACTGATTATTTCATATTCTTATACTTTTGCTTACTTAGTTCACTTTGAACTTACATTTCTTCTTCTTTGATATCATGTTCACGTTGAACATGCTAGGTTGACTTAGGATATTCTTTTAAGAATTCCGGTGGGATCTTTCTGTGCAATGACTAAGAATGACTTACATCATTACTTAGTCTAACCTCACTCTTTGGTCATCCTATCCGAACATCCCTCATCTTCCTAGTTCTTTCTTTATTTCTTTCTTACTTTCTTAAAGAAATCTTTAGAATTTAACCGACATAGATCATGTGAGCTAACATGAAATCAACTGTCTTCCCCACACTGAAAAGAGGTGGTTCACCGGCCAAAGTGAAATCGAATACTTCCTATGCTAGCGACATAGTTCAAAGACTAGGAGAATTTGGAGACCCTTATCCACCTTGCTAGTAGTCTCATCTCATGAGGCATACATGTGCTTGTACAAGCTCATTTACTAGTCTATCGGTGCTTAGCTCGATTTTTATACTTTACAACTTTTAGAGTTGACTCATACATTCTGGAAGCTTGCTTCTAGTATGAGGTATGATTGGATCATTGGATGACTTATCATCCCTTTCTATACTTGATGAATGTGAACTTAAATATTACATTATTATCATGATGTTAATGAGACTTGTCTCACGATATTTAACACCCTCTTATGAGAGTATCTTTAACATAATTGCTTAGGTGCAAGTGAGATTTGTCTCACTTCCTTTAACACCCCATTCTAGGTCAATTTCATAACTCATAAGCTTTTAGTTATTCCATTACTCACCTTATATTGTTCAATGTTCTTTGGTAGTCTTGTACCATTCATTATGAAAGTTATAAGGACTTGTTCAATGTGCTACTATGTTCACAAGTTCATTTAGATAAGGTATGTTGGGACTTGTCCCAATCATTGGCATACCATAGGTTATGAGTTCATTTAGTTACATCTTGTCAAGTCAATCTTTAACATGTATTTGGCCTTACAATACATTGGTCATATAAGATTGATATGACTTAGTCATTGGCCAATTCTATTACATATTTTGGAAATAATATTGCTGGCCAATTTATTGGCATAAACCAAACTTTCACTAAACCTTTTTCATGATATTATCATTAGCCAAGTCAATTAACTTCATGTATATACTATAGTAATCTCATCATTTTGACCAAGCCAACTTTTAACCTTTGATTAGCCTATAAGAACAATTCAGTGCTTAGTTTGGCCAAGCTATAAATTTGATTTGGATTGAAGATTCATTAACTAACTTTGATTCTCATTCTTATTTCTTCTTGGAAACATTGCATTCCAAACACTTACAAACATATCTACTGTAAACACACACAGTAATTGAAACCTTCATTCCTTTCAATAGTAAACTGAATTTCATAAACGATTTATAACAATTTCATCTTCTCGAACACAATTAGGCATTACAACACTTCTTATCTCATGTAAATGATATTCTAATCATACGGATCTAACCTATAGGTCTCATTCAACATTATCAAATCACAGAAACCTACACATAATGATCAGTTAGCACCACATACCAACAATATGCTCGAGATTTGCATTATACATACTACTAGAATCAGAAATAGGGAGAACTATGGAGATGAACATTCGACAATTTCATTGGGAACAACACTATTTTCGGTTTTCTTGAATTCAAAACGTTTGAAAAGCTTCATGGGGAAAGGAATCCATGAGATAAAACCCATACCTTACTGTAGAATTGAATCTACGAAGAACACCATGTGCACGAAAATCTTGAAGAATTTCCTTGAAATCGCCTAAGGAGACCGTGAGTATTTTTTTTTCTTACGCTTGCTCACTGTTTTTCTGTTCGACGTGAGTCTAAGTCTTAGGAACTGAATATTGACTAATTCAACTTAGGCTAATTAACTTAATTAAATAATTCAATTAGCTAATTACCAAAACAGCCCTCCTAAATTGACTAAAAATAGGAGAGCATTTGACTTAGCCAAATTATGAAAATTTGCTAAGAATCTCAGGTTTGACCTTGAATTTAAATTAGTTAATTAAGTTGGTAATTTAATTAATTAAGTGACCTAGGGTAATTACTAAAGTACCCCTAAGTCACTAGGACTACAACAAACACATTTGGACCATCCTAGGTTAGGTACTAGGATGTTTCTTTAGTTAGCTACTCGACTAGTTGTAACATTTCGAGATCCCATAGTAATGTGGTAAGACTTAAACATGCTCCTTAAGGTCTAGACCATTGTTACTAGACAAATTAGGCATTTATAGAGTCGTTGAAGTGTTTTGGAACCAAAACGTTCAAGAACGTCCATGACGTCTAGAAGGTTGGTTCATGAAAGGGCTAGAATGTTCTTTTAGTTTGACCAAGTTAAAGAGTCGGAATTGAGTACAATTTTGTAACAATAGGTGTAACACATAGTGCGGGATGGTTTCATGATGCAAAAGTCATGGTACGACTACCCGAAGACCAACCAAGGGCCCTCGAGGAGGACCCTTGTGGCAGGATGCCTCGACGGATGGCATGACGGGGCATTGAGGCCACCGTCGTGCCACCCTTAGTCTTCTGGTCAGGAAACCTTGCCTGCACAGTCTCTTACAGAAACGACGGAAGTGCAGGACAGAGGGAGGGCAGTCCATCACGCCCACGATGGCCCATCGACGGGTTGTCGTCGTGGAGGGTCTGTCATGTTTTTGGAACTTAGCCTTTAGTTCAATTATTTTATTAAGTGTCTAAGGGGTAATTAGGGTTTAAGGGAAGACTAATTAAGTTGACTTAAGCCCCCCTATAAATACCCCAACCCTCATTAGCCTAAACACAATTCTCGAAACAAACTCTCGTCCTTCTCTCTACTTTCTCTCTCTATTGGAAGACTCCATTGGAGGATAGCTTGGGAGGATCAATGGGGGATGGTTTAGCACGAAATCACCATCAAAATGTCATCAAACCTTAAGGTATGGAATCTATTCACCTTTGAGATTCTTTCCTCAAAGGGCTCCTTCAAAGATTTTCCAAAAGTTGAGTTTCATATGGGTTTCATCAAATTTCAAATTTGATGTCATGAATTGAGTTGTTCATGTATTATTTGGGTTATAATGAGTAAATTATCATGTATTCTAACTTGATTATGATGAATTGATGTGGTTTGGTTTAGAATGACCCTTAACCCTTAACCCTAATAATAAGATTGATGTGAATTTGGGTTGGGTTGATGTAATTGATGTAATTATTGTTTAAATCATCTTTAATGATTGTTATTACATTGATCATGCATTTATTATGATGAATTGAAGTCCTTCATTCTAATTCTTGAGCATTGAATTTAGGCCAAGAAGGTAGACTTAGATGTCATGTTATCAAGCTTTGATTTAGTATTGAATTATGGCGTAGTGACTCTTCTAAATTAGTTCTTATATTGCCTTTTGAATTACATTGGTGTGATGATCCAAAATGGGTTGGTCTAAGGGTTGATGGTAAGTCCCTTTTATTGGAGAACTATGGATGAGTATTGGTAAGTCTTGATGCTTCCTAATTCTTATCTCAATTGTGGTTAATTGCCATCAAGTTATGATATTGTGTTGAAGTGTACGTTGTTTAAGGTGATAGGTTGGTATGATGATTGGATTGGAATGTTTTAGGTTTGGTTGTGGGGTTTCCTAGGAGTACATGTTATAGGGAAGTGGTTATGTAAAGATGTGCTCTATTATGATGAGAGGTGCAAGGGCTAACTTAACTTAAGTGAATTGTGAATGAAAAGACTATTTTCCTATACAATTCTTCTTTGAGCTATGATGATGAATGTACAAGGTCTTGACCCTATTATCTAACTAAGTTGAGATGATTAATAAAGTTTAAGGACTTCTCTATAAGGGGACTTAGCTTAGCACCGAGTGAACTTGACAACGGTAGGTGATGACTTATCCATGAAAGGAAAGATTCATCCTAAAGTTGCCCATGTGATGTTAACTCCCTTGTTTATGGGATATGTTATTTAAGGGATTCCCATGAGGAGCGACCCACTTTACCAAATGGTATAAATAGGGATATCTACCTGTTAGTTCTTGAACTATGTTGCCACCACAGGATACTAGCTAGTGGATCCACCTAGATAGCTACGTTTACGTTAGGTTCTACCTTGACCGATAGACCACCTTCCATCGGTGTAAGGTTTCATGACACCGGATTCCACATTTAGCTCATGTGGTCTATGTCTGTTAAGGTAAGAGTTCCCTAAACTAAAATGAATGAATAAGATATAGACTAATTGAAGTGACTTGAGAGGTTTGACTTTAGCTTAGGTAGGGGTATGGGACTCTACCTATGCCTTGCACTAGTTTGCCTTGATAGGAGCTTTGAGAAGTCAATATTATGTATGTAAATGATTTTGTACATTGAATAATATACTTATGAGTATGAAGTTGATACCCATTGTTGAAAAAGAATGTTTCAAGAAATGGGAGAGTAGGTTAGGTAAGGTTAATTGCTAATTGTAGTCTTGGTAGGTTACTTGATTGAGTAAGAGACATGGGAATTTACTTGATCATTGTACTTGTGACTTTATGAAGGTTATAGTTAGTTTGCTTTGCTTTGCTATGCTTCACTCGTATACATGTTTTATAATGATTTTTCTTAAATGTCCTTTTCTAAGTATATTTGATTGGTAATTGTATATATGGTTCCATACTTAGTACATGTGGAGTACTAACCCCATTCCTTTCCCTTTTCCCAAACGTTTTAGGTTCGCTTCATTGAATTTGCTTCGAGGAGCTTGGAAGGAAGACTTGGATATCTTATCATCCAAATGGTAGGTTCTCACTCTCCCGAGGGCGTTGCCGACATCTTACTCCTATGTTACTTAGTTACTATAATTCTATATTGACTCTATTACTCGTTTGAGACTATGTTGTATATAGCCTATATGTGGTTTGTTGTATTGATGTAGGGGTATGCCCAAGATTTATTGTCTTTGATAGATAGTTTATGAGATGAGACGGCTTTTATGACTATTATGTCTTTTACTATATAAATGGGTGAAATAAAAGTAGAAGACTATGTAATCTTCGTATATGAACAAGTCTATGTATACTTGATATAAATACGATTATGTGTATGTAGAGGTCTATGTAAACCTCCGAGTAGATATATATAAAAAGTTTTAAATTCCTTCACATTTTTAATCAATGAATGCTATGACGAGGCTAAGAGGCTTGTCTTAGTCCTCAAAGAGGACAACGACGCCGGTTTCGTCTTTGGGTAAACCCTGATGTGACAAACTTGATATCAGAGCATGAGGTTGAATATCCTTGATGTTAACGTCTCTCTCAACCACGTTATATAGGTTTGTATTCATAATTGTGAAGGGCGCCACACTTATGAATAGGAACTTATTTGATGCTTAGGAATCACTCTCATTTTTGGAAATCCATATCGTGCCTCTAGAATGTACTTCATTCATTCTTTCGCTTAAACCTTGTGTTTTCGTTATAGGAGATGAATACTAGAAGGAATGCATCCAAAAGACTTGAGGAGGAGATTACTGTTGCGGGAATCCCTCCCCGTGATGATCCAGTTCCTCCTCTTGAAGAGATTGTTGCTGATCATCAGGCTCCATTTGACCTTCCACCTATGACAGAGGCTCATATGAGAGCTATTCTTGCTCAAATGGCTCAAGCCATGACTACTCAAGTTCAACCCGCAACGGTGCAAGCCCAAGCTATGACTGCCCAAGCCAATAGGGATATTGCACCTAGGGTCCATGAGCAAACTATGGCTTCCCGACTTAGGTACTTTACCCGAATGAATCCTCCTATCATCTATGGGTCTAAGGTTGATGAAGACCCTCAAGAATTCATTGATGAGGTTTATAAGATTTTGTGTGCTATGGGGTTGTCTTATAGTGAGAATGCCGGTTGGCCTCATACCAACTCAAGGATGTGGCTCAGACTTGGCATGTGCAATGGAAAAATAATAGGCCACTTCAAGGTGGGCCAGTGACTTGGGAGATCTTCAAGAGGGCTTTCCTTGATCGGTTCTTCCCTAGAGAGATGAGAGAAGCTAAGGTGGTGGAATTCATCAACCTCCGCCAAGGAGGTATGAGTGTTCATGATTACTCTTTGAAGTTCATTCAATTGGCCAAATATTCTCCTTTCTTGGTCTCCGATCCTAGAGACGAGATGAGTCGATTTGTGACGGGTGTGTCGGATGACTTGCAAGAAGAATGTCATTCGGCTATGCTTCATGATAACATGAATATTGGTCGTCTTATGTTGCATGCACAAAGGGTTGAGGAGGCTAGAGCAAAAAGGAAGGATAAGGATTTAAGAAGGGCAAGGTCTTTTGAGAGTGGAACTACTAAAGATAGGTTTGGAATTCAAGACAAGCCGAGATTCAAGAAGAGGTTCTCAAATCAAGTTCCATCCAAATTTCCCAAGACTAGGGATTCTAAAGCCCCTAGGCCAAAATTTGCAAAAGGGAAGGGTGGAAACTCATTTAATGAGAAGCCTACTTGTGTTAAGTGTGGAAAGAAACATTTTGGTGAATGCTTGATTGGAACGGGGAATTGCTTTAGTTGTGGAAAGAGTGGTCACAAAGCTATGGACTTCCCTAATATAAGAAACCGAGAAAAGAATGCGCAAAAACAAGCAAGTGAGGCTCATAAGAAGAACCATTTTTATGCTCTTCGTTCGAGAGATGATCAAGAGGCCTCTCCATATGTGGTGACCGGTATGTTACAAATCTTTGTTATTGATGTGTATGATTTGCTTGATTCTGGAGCTACTTTGTCTTTCGTTACTCCCTTAGTAGCTAAAAAGTTCGATACTTTACCCGATGTTTTGCATGAACCTATTTTGGTGTCTACTCCGGTGGGTGAGTCAGTTGTAGCAAAAAGAGTCTACCAAAATTGTCCTATCTCTATGCCCCATAGAGTTTCTCATGTAGATCTAGTTGAACTAGATATGTATGATTTTGATGTCATTTTGGGTATGGATTGGTTGCATGCTAGCTTCGCTTCTATTGATTGTAGGACTAGAGTTATGAGGTTTAGTTTCCCAAACGAACCCGTTTTTGAGTGGAAGGGTGGGAATTCTCTTCCTAGAGGTCGTTTCATATCATGTCTAAAAGCGAGTAAGATGATCTCAAAGGGGTGTATTTATCATATTGTGAGAGTCCAAGAAGTTGATTCCGAAATTCCTCCTAATGAGTCGGTCCCCTTGGTGAGTGAATTTACGGAGGTTTTTCAAAATGACCTTCCCGGCATTCCTCCCGAACAGGAAATCGATTTTGGTATCGATTTGCTACCAGAAACAAACCCTATCTCTATTCCTCCTTATAGAATGGCTCCGGCCGAATTGAAGGAGTTGAAGGCACAACTTAAATATTTGCCAGACAAGGGCTTTATAAGGCCTAGCGTTTCTCCATGGGGTGCTCCGGTATTATTCGTGAAAAAGAAGGATGGGTCCTTCAGAATGTGTATTGACTATCGCCAATTCAACAAGGTTACTATCAAGAACAAATATCCTCTTTCGTGGATTGATGATTTATCTGATCAACTCCAAGGAGCGAGTTACTTCTCCAAAATTGACTTGAGGTCAGGGTATCACCAGCTTAGGGTGAGAAATGAAGATATTCCAAAGACGGCCTTTCGGACTCGGTAGGGGCATTATGAGTTCGTGGTTATGTCCTTTGGTCTCACAAATGCTCCGGCGGCGTTTATGGACCTAATGAATAGAGTGTTTCGAAGTTACCTTGATTCGTTCGTTATTGTATTTATCGACGATATCTTGGTGTATTCGAAGAATGAGGTTGATCACATGGGTCATCTAAGGGTGGTATTGCAAACCCTTAGAGAGCATAAATTGTTCGCTAAGTATAGAAAATGTGAGTTTTGGTTGAGGTCGGTCGCGTTTCTTGGGCACATCATCTCTAGTGAGGGAGTTGAGGTAGACCCAAGGAAAACTGATGCGGTAAGAAATTGGCCTAGACCCTTGACCCCGACAGATATTAGGAGTTTCATGGGTCTAGCAGGCTATTATCGAAGGTTTGTATAAGGTTTTTCATCCATTGCATCTCCTTTGACTTCATTGACTCAAAAGGGTAAAAAGTTTGAGTGGTCGGACGCCTGCGAGAAGGGTTTCAAATTATTGAAAGATAGGCTTACTTTCGCTCCAGTGTTAACTTTACCGGAAGGTTCTAAGGGGTTCGTTGTGTATTGTGATGCATCCCGCATAGGTTTAGGGTCTGTGCTTATGCAAAATGGGAAGGTGATTGCCTATGCTTCACGGCAACTTAAGGTGCATGAGAGAAATTACCCCACTCATGACCTTGAGTTAGCGGCCGTAGTGTTTTCTTTGAAAATATGGAGACATTACTTGTATGGTGTTCATGTTGATTTTTTCACCAATCAAAAGAGTCTTCAATTTGTGTTTACTCAAAAAGAGTTGAATCTCCGACAAAGAAGGTGGTTAGAATTGTTGAAAGATTATGATATGAGTGTCCTATATCACCTCGGCAAGGCCAATGTGGTGGCGGATGCTTTAAGCCGTATGACTATGGGTAGTGTGTCTCATATTGATGAAGACAAGAAAGATCTAGGGAAAGATGTTCATCGTTTGACTAGATTAGGGGTGCGGTTGGAAAGTTCTCTAAATGGAGGTGCCATGGTTTATCATAGCTCCGAGTCATCATTAGTGGTTGAGGTGAAGTCCAAACAACACCTTGATCAACTATTGATGGAGTTGAAGGAATCGGTTCTTGGCAAGATGAATGAGTCTTTCTCCTTAGGAGGGGATGGTGTGTTGAGGTACCAAGGGAGGTTATGTGTTCCCGATATTGATAGTTTGAGGGGTCGGATCCTTGAGGAAGCCCATGGATCCCACTATTCCATCCATCCGGGTTCTACTAAGATGTATCATGACCTTCAAGAAATATATTGGTGGGAAGGTTTGAAGAAGGACATAGCGGAATTTGTTGCTAAGTGTCTGAATTGCAAACAAGTGAAGGCGGAACATCAAAAGCCGGGTGGCTTACTACAAGAGATCCAAATTCCTACTTGGAAGTGGGAAGAAATTAATATGGACTTTGTGGTAGGGTTGCCTCGGACTCAAAAGTCTTATGATTCTATATGGGTGATTGTTGATAGATTGACTAAGTCCGCTCAATTTATTCCCGTCAAATCCACGTATTCGGCGGAGGATTATGCGAAGATCTTCATAGATGAGATTGTGTGTCACCATGGTATTCCCTTATCCATCATTTCGAATCGGGGTGCACAATTCACATCTAGATTTTGGAAGTCTTTTCAAGAAAGTTTGGGTACTAAAGTGAAATTGAGTACCGCTTTTCACCCTCAAACGGATGGTCAAGCGGAACGCACAATTCAAACCCTTGAGGATATGCTTAGAGCTTGCATCATTGATTTTAAGGGAAGTTGGGATAAGCACTTGCCGTTGGTGGAGTTCGCGTATAATAATAGTTTTCATTCGTCCATCTCAATGGCCCCCTATGAAGCCTTGTATGGTAGGAGGTGTAGGTCTCTTATAGGATGGTTTAAAGTTGGTGAACCATCGATCTTTGGTCCCGACTTGATTGATAGTACTTTGGAGAAAGTTCATATCATAAAGAACAGGTTGCAAACAGCCTATAGTCGACAAAAGTCCTATGCCGACAATAAGAGAAGGGATTTGGAGTTTGAAGAGGGTGACAAGGTGTATTTGAAATTTCACCTATGAAGGGGGTGGTAAGGTTTGGCAATAAAGGGAAGTTGAGCCCTCGTTACGTGGGACCTTATGAGATTTTGGAAAGGGTTGGTAAAGTTGCTTATCGCTTAAAACTACCTAACGATTTAGCTTCGGTTCATCCAATTTTTCATGTCTCTATGTTGAAGAAGTGTATCGGGGATCCCGAGTCTATTCTTCCGATTGAAGGTCTTGGAGTCAAGGATAATCTCTCTTATGAGGAGGCTCCGGTTCGAATCCTTGATAGGCAACTGAAAAGGTTGAGGAACAAAGAGGTGGTTTCCGTAAATGGAAGAACCACCTAGTTCATGGTGCAACATGGGAGGCCGAGGCCGACATGAAAACCCGTTATCCTCATATTTTTGATGTTTAAGGTTAGTCATTCTTTCTAATGATATAATTGTGTTAGATATTGTGAATCCTTGATGTTTTGGTGAAGTTTCTTCAAAAAATCTTAGTTTTGGAGACTTCACAATGAAGTCACTGTAAGGTGACCTTAAACAATAATTTGAAATTTGTCTTGCTTCTTGCATATTTGAGTCAAGTCGTGTATTGTGATACAGTGAATCCTTGTGGATGTTATATTAAGAATATTGATAAGATGAACTTTGTACTAATTGACTTGTGTATCAAATGATTGAGCTCATGTGTGTTGTGAGTAGAAAGTATCTCATGAGGAAACTTTGAGCTTATGTGTGAAAAATTTATGTTTTGAAGTGTTTTATTGAAATGATATGATTCATGCTAATTGAATATTATGAAGTGGTTGAGCTGCTAGTCTTGATTCTATTCCCTCATTTAAAGAGTGTTTAGTGTCATTCGGGGACAAATGTTCCTAAGGGGGGGATAATGTAACATTCCAAAATCCCATAGTCATATGGTAAGACTTAAACAGGCTCCTTAAGGTCTAGACCATTGTTACTAGCCAAATTAGGCGTTTATAGAGTCGTTGATGTGTTTTGGAACCAAAACGTTCAAGAACGTCCATGACGTCCGGAAAGTTGGTTCATGAAAGGGATAGAATGTTCTTTTAGTTTAACTAAGTTAAACAGTCAGAATTGAGTAAAAGTTTGTAATAATAGGTGTAACACATAGTGCGGGATGGTTTCATGATGGAAAAGTCAGGGTACGACTCCCCGGGGACCAACCAAGGGCCCTCGAGGAGGACCCTTGTGGTAGGATGCCTCGACGGATGGAATGACGGTACGTCATGGGCATGACGGGCCAACGAGGCCGCCGTCGTGCCACCCTTAGTCTTCTGGTCAGGAACCCTCGCCTGCACAGTCTCTGACCGAGACGACGTAAGTGCAGGACGGAGGGAGTACCATCGACGGGGTGTCGTCGTGGAGGATCTTTCATGTTTACGGAACTTAGCCTTTAGTTCAATTATTTTATTAAGTGTCTTAGGGGTAATTAGGGGTTAAGGGAAGACTAATTAAGTTGGCTTAAGCCCCCCTATAAATACCCCAACCCTCATTAGCCTAAACACAATTCTCTAAACAAACTCTCTTCCTTCTCTCTACTTTCTCTCTCTATTGGAAGACTCCATTGGAGGATAGCTTGGGAGGATCATTGGGGGCTCGTTAAGCATGAAATCACCATCAAAACGTCATCAAACCTTAAGGTATTGGATCTATTCACCTTTGAGATTCTTTCCTCAAAGGGCTCCTTCAAAGATTTTCCAAAAGTTGAGTTTCATATGGGTTTCATCATTTGAAATTTGATGTCATGAATTGAGTTGTTCATGTATTCTTTGGGTTATAATGAGTAAATTATCATGTATTCTAACTTGATTATGATGAATTGATGTGGTTTGGTTTAGATTGTAGATGATGACCCTTAACCCTTAACCCTAGGAATAAGATTGATGTGAATTTGGGTTGGGTTGATGTAATTGATCTAATTATTGTTTAAATCTTATTTAATAATTGTTATTACATTGATCATGCATTTATTGTGATTAATTGAAGTCCTTCATGCTAATTCTTGAGCATTGAATTTAGGGCAAGAAGATAGACTTAGATGTCATGTTATCAAGCTTTGATTTAGTATTGAATTATGGCGTAGTGACTCTTCTAAATTAGTTCTTATTTTGACTTTTGAATTACATTGGTATGATGATCCAAAATGGGTTGGTCTAAGGGTTGATGGTAAGGCCCTTTTATTGGTGAACTATGGAAGAGTATTGGTAAGTCTTAATGCTTCCTAATTCTTATCTCAATTGTGGTTAATTGTCATCAAGTTATGATATTGTGTTGAAGTGTACCTTGTTTAAGGTGATAGGTTTGTATGATGATTGAATTGGAATGTTTTAGGTTTGGTTGTGAGGTTGCCTAGGAGTATATGTTATAGGGAAGTTGTTATGTAAAGATGTGCCCTATTATGATGAGAGGTGCAAGGGCTAACTTCACTTAAGTGAATTGTGAATGAAAGGACTATTTTACTATACAATTCTTCTTTGAGCTATGATGATGAATGTACAAGGGCTTGACCCTATTATCTAACTAAGTTGAGAAGATTAATAAAGTTTAAAGACTTCTCTATAAGGGGACTTAGCTTAGCACCTAGTGATATTGACAACGGGAGGTGATGACTTATCCAAGAAAGGAAAGATTCATCCTAAAATTGCCCATGTGATGTTAATTCCCTTGTTTATGGGATATGTCATTTAAGGGATTCCCATGAGTAGCGGCCCACTTTACCAAATGGTATAAATAGGGATATCTACCTCTTAGTTCTTGAACTATGTTGCCACCATAGGATACTAGCTAGTGGATCCACCAAGATAACTACGTATACGTTAGGTTCTACCTTGGCCGGTAGACCACCTTCCATCGGCGTAAGGTTTCATGACACCGGATTCCACACTTAGCTCATGTGGTCTATGTCTGTTAAGGCAAGAGTTCCCTAAACTAAAATGAATGAATAAGATATAGACTAATTGAAGTGACTTTAGAGGTTTGACTTTAGCTTAGGTAGGGGTATGGGACTCTACCTACGCCTTGCACTAGTTTGCCTTGATAGGTGGCCATTAGTGCACTCACAATGACCCATCGATGGGAAAACCATGAAAATCCAAACATATCTAATTTTATGAACATTCAGAATTAAAAACAATATTTAAATGTAATGAGCCTAAAGGTTATTAATGTATTACTTTCTATTTTAAATAAATTAGTTAAATTTTAGAAAGTTCATATAGCTCTTTACAATCGAGTTTTGTCTAGAATGACCTTTCATGTGGATCATTAGGCATTTTGGATAATTTCCAACCACCTCATGGAATTTGACTTAAAATAGATCGTTCATATGAGACTCAATTTTGGTCGAGATGAAATCGATTGGATGTTTTGACAGTTCTAATGATCTACAATAATAAAGTTTGTGGTGTATAATATTTTTTATGAACACAAGTTTCAAAACTCTCGAGCAGCCTTTCAGAACATTTGCATTGGCAAAAACTAGTCGATGTGCATTAGCTTGTTCAAGCATAAATTTCCCTTTGCATTCGCAGAGTGTAGACCGTGTTTTTGGAGGCCTTCAATTTTTCTATCTCTGATCACGAGGCTATATTCACATTTATGAAGAAATGGGTGATTGTATTCCTCGATCTCGGGCTCCTTTCCACCTTTTTGAAGGTATAACCTAGTAGGTTTCCTCGATCGAAGGTCCATGTCTTTTTCATGATAATTTTTTTTCTTCACTCTTTTAATTAAAACCATAAACATTTCTGTAATGGTTCGGAATTTGGATCTTTGATATCCTAAGCTAGGAAGCTCTAAATTTTATGATTGAAGTCGTGAGTTATCCGAAAACTTTGAGACTAGGTACAGGAGTCTTCTGGCATTCCAAGGGATATTTGTTTAAGGTGACTTCTTACCATAAGGGAATGCCCAATTATTATGTTGTGCTTAAATTTTGATTTCACTGCATATTTTTGATTCGCTATTTCATTACCCCTATATTGTGTCATTGTAGTATACAAGTTCAAGAAGCCTCGAAGTGATTCTAATCTTTCAGCAACACCATAGCAATGCAATAAAAAAACACAATGATACTTATATTGATAACTAAATTTAAAATTGGAAACAAGTTTGAAAAAAATGCAATTGTGAGACCCTGACACGAAGTCATATAGTCACGAGGCCCTAGAAATCTTATGGAAGTGTTACCCTAAACTAGTAACAATGTAAGTCAGCATCTAGAAAAATTAGTCCCCATTATCTTAACTAAAAAGGAACAAAAAATAGTAAAATAGAGGAAATTAATGAGTACCTTAGAAAACAAAGTTTCAATAAAACCAAAGCATCCCCATAAACTTTCACAATACTACAAAAAGAAACACTATTTCTATAAAGAAACTTTTTCAAGACCACTAATACGCTAAGCCCAAAACAGAACATGGTACTTAAAAATTGAGTCTTTTAAAAACACTCACTTGTCTTTTAACAGGCCTTGACATATGCAGAGACCCGACACAGTTATGGAGCTTAGCTAAGATGACTCTATGTGAATGCAATGTGAGGCACGCGAATGTGGAGGCTTATCAACCTCATCAAACACACGTCATCTAGCATTGAGCGTCGACGATCGTTATTCTGAATATAACCCAACCAATTGTTGGTATCGTTCCCACAGGGAGTTGTATTGAAAATATTTTAGCTAAGCACAAATCTACACCATGCTAGTCAAAGCTACTAAAAATTATCGAATAAAACATATTCAATAGAAGGGGTGATGCAAGAGTCAATAAACGATGGGTGTTTTATAATTAAAATTTTTATATCTCAAAATAGTAAAAACAATACGAGAGACTAATGGTAAATGGAATTCTGGGGATGTGATCAGAATATTAGATAAAAGACATTGAAGGGTAGTTGCTATTGATAGTACATCGATGAAAACATGTAACTAGGCTTCACTTTAGTGGGGTAAATTCTCTATCAAACAACTTACCCCAAATAAACTTAGTTTTTCTCGAACACCGAGTTGCAGCCTCTAAACACAGCCTCCGCCTCATCCCAATAACTCTCTGGAGCTAAAACTGTCGAATATGACTAGGATTCAGTCTCTCGAGCTGAATCCATTACGACCCAATAACCACTGTCTATCAACTTAGTAGTCTTAATCTTAAAACCTCTCACTTGACCAACCAAAAAACACTAAGGTGAAATCGTATTTGCAACTACAACCTCATATAGTTCAAACAAAACTACTAAGTGAAATAACATTTAAATAACGACCAACAATAAGCAACACCAAACAATAGATTTAACTCATATTCACAAAATCACACCCCAAGAATTGTGGTTTTAGCTAGACATAAAGAAAAGTAAGAAATTATACCATATCGAAGAAACATCAACTGGGTATGATTTATTTCTTCTTCAATCAAGTCTAGGATGAAAATTTTCCAACACCCACTTTCAATTTCTTCAAGATGAGAATCTTCAAATCTCAAAGGTTCAAGACCATAGTTCACTTCTTTGTTCTTTCGACATCCTTTGTATCCAAGTGTATATACCTCAAAGGGAAGTCAACACCTCATGTAGGTCCATAGATGAATATTCCTCAAAGGGAAATCAACACTATACAAGGGACAAATGGTGAATCTTTCCTTAATGGAAAGTCAACACCTCTCAATGTCAAGTTCACTCGGTGCTAAGCTAAGTTTCCTTTATTGAAAAGCCTTTAATTATATTTTCATAAAACATAGGCTTAAGATATTCGTATGTATATATATGCTTATAGCATATTCAAGCACCTATCTAGTTATAGAGTATTCTTGGGCACCCCTATCAAGGCCCCTCTCCTTTACTAGATCATCATCCATGTGTGTGTGTACATACATGTGAGCAAACATTTCACATAACACATTAAGACCACACATGACCATACATTCATATTCATACACATAGAAACCAAACCTAGGAACTATCCTATCAAGGTACACATGTGCAATGCATAGACAAGGTCCCATACCCTTGCCCATACTAGTGCACCTATCAAGTCATACTTGTAAGGGAATATATGACATGCTTCACATACATATACTTTACATGCATAGTAGTAGACATTAGTGAATATGAGAAGTACCTTTCATTAGACACTATTAACCTTTACTACCTATAAGCATGCGTAAAGTGTGAGTGTGTGTACATTGGTCACATGATCAGATAATGGCGATCAACAACATATTGAGTCAGCCACCCTGTTAGACCACAATACTCTTCAAGCTTAGACCACACAACACACAATAGCATAGGAGACAAGTTAACTTCATAGAACACTTTAAGTCTCCTATCATTAGCTATTCACACATTCACATAGGGGTACATGAGTAGGGGTCATCAACCATTAGCACCTAAGATATGGCAGCACCTACACATGATATTACATAACCCTTTACATGCTCATAGCAATAGTAATATAACATAGATTCTCAACTCAAATAGATGACTAGGCACAAGCTACACATAAAGTGATTATCATAACCACTACTTCATATATTCATCAAATTTTCCTTCAAGGCCATGGTCAACACATATATAATGACATAAAGTAAACACCGCCGCCGTAAGTGGACCATACCACACAATGCCATACAAGGCTTCGTCAACATTATTATAGAAGAATAGAGAAGTAGAAGAGTAGAACAATTCTTACCAATCCTTTAGCCTTTGATCATCTTTGACCATTACTACTCTTTCATAGATAATAAAGTATAGGGCAGTAGCTTCAGTTCCATAATCATACATGAATTCAATTACAAGATACTACAAGGTCATACTACAACAACCACAACACCTTAGCATACTAGAGGGTAGAAGAACATAGACCATTAGCCAATTTCACTTACATGGATTATAGATCATATTGCATCAATAATATCAATATAAGGCAGTAGATAATCATACACTTAGTCATAAATAAATCATGCTTAAATCACTTCAAGATCAAGCTACAACATAGGCATTAGACTTGTTAATTTGCTAGAGTGTAGAGACGAATTAACCAACACTATTGATTCTCTAAGGCCTTGATCATCAATCATATTTTAACAATAATGTACATGCTAGGCAGCAGCTAGATAGATCACTACAGCAAAAGAATCATGCTTCATCTATCCACGATTCAAGATATCATCATATACATAGTATTATCAATCGATAGACTAGAAGACTAGGTCAATTCACAAAACCCATCTTTACTTCAATAATAAAAGATTCGTATTCATAATTCAACCATGATACTAACCTAAAAAGTATATATAACCAACCTAACATAATCGAAATCCACATTAAATCATTTAGAAGCCAATGTTCCAGTGAACTATGGAAACTAGGCTAAATGTGTTCAAATCTTCGTATATTGATCCTCATGGATCCTTCAACACCAATTCAACGTTAATTAATGTAAATAACAGTAGATCCAACCACTTCAATACAATAGAATCATAATTCAATCGATAGCAAGTCAAGATCACAAAGCCCATGCAAGGCTAAATCGTTTTGGTGATAGAGCATGGGTTCATCGTGCAATTGGATTGAAAAACACTTCCAAATCAGTAGATAATGATCAATACATTCATATTATGCCTTTGAAATCAGTTACGAAAGAACCCATGGCAGATTTAAGAAGAAAGTTTTTGTTCTCATTTTTCTCTCTTTGAAATCTTTGAGAATGACTCTCTAGATGAAAAGATAACTAGAGATGAAGATCACCATACTTTAATATTCATGAAGACCTCTAAAACCTGATGATTAACCCACGAAAATCCAAGATCCAAGCAGCTCTTGAGCTTCACCAATAATGGTGGTTTCTAGGGTGAGGATTTTGGAGAGAAAGGTTCTTACATGTGTATGGGATTGGGAATGGGTTGATCACGTTTTGAATGACTTATATACACCCAAAATAAGATAAATTAACCTATTAGATTCAGGTTAGGACGTGGGGTGAATTTTCCAATCAACCCTTGATTAAAACAGACGCAGATAGTAACTTACAGGCCACCATCGATGGAGCAATCGACTGGCCGTAGGTCAGTCTACAGGCCGTCCTTTGGCTTCCGTCGACTGGTCCTTAGCCAAATTTTGGGTTGATACCTACCCAAGCTAAGTACCAATCGATGGGACCTCACCAACGGGTCTTCGTTTGGTCCGTCGATTGACACTGCCAAGGCAGTGCCTCGACCAGCCTTGGGCCCTTCTCATGGGGCCTTTTGCGGGGACCTTTTGAAGTCGTACCCGGACGTTTCCAACGTTAAAACAACCCTTAACAAGTTTTAGACATTCCAAAAATGTTTCACCCAAAACAAACACCTTCAACTCGTCAAAACAGGCTGAGCCCCATCAAGACACACGTTGAGCGTATTAAGGGCTATCTTTCGAAAGCCTTGGACGTTCTTGGTCGTTTGACCTCCAATCTTCACGAAACTTCATATACTACCGTTTGACATCGTTATAAACCATTTTAAGACTTCATAATATCATTCATCACACATAATCACATAGAACTACATACGAGGCATTTAGGTGACTTAGTCGTTGAACGTTTCGGTCGACCCTTGACGTTTGACTTCCAAATCACCTCAAACTTTATACACTGCTTCTAAACCATATTATAAGTCATTTTAGGACATTGTTACATTAATACGAACACGTTAGGCTCTACACACCCTAACATTTTTTGGGGGTCTTACAAATATCCCCCACTTGGGAAAATTCATCCTCGAATGACACTTAGGGCTCTTTAATCAACACAAGGATTTCAATGCATCATAGAGAAGTTTATAACATTTATAACATCATCAAAAATAATTTAATGCACCAACGTAACAAGGAACACTACTTCACATCATTTAGCACCCAATGCACACAAGCAAGCAAAACTTCAATTCACTCACTCCTTAATGCATTAATCAAAGAGGCTATTATCATGTTCATAGGAGGAACTTTCTTCTCCTAATCATAACATGGTCATTACAAATTCGATTCATTAAGAGATCATCTCGCATGGACACACATAGGAAGATTACAACACATACTCAAAAGCTATTTAAGCACTCATACTTAATGCACATAGACTTGAGTAAGGTAGGTTGACAATTGATTCTTATAAGTTGGACCTAGTGCTATGAGGGTCATACTCAACCATACCATGCTTAGTTGTGTCCATGAAGGAATGTCCATCTCCTCAACACAGTTACATGTATCAGGAGTTCACACCTTAGCAAAGTACAAGGTCAATTTCCTTTTAAAATGAGAGATCCTCAACTTTTAAACCAAGACATGCTCATGTTTCCTTCCTAGTGAAGTCCAAATGGTAAGTCACACCCAATACATCACAACAAATAGGAAGCTTTTTCACAAAATCTCAATTTCATAACATAATACTCACCTTCATAATAAGCATCTATTAGGAAGAACAATACAAATTATAGGCACACACATGAACACTTAGTTAAACATGCTTTCACTTTTCAAGAGTGGGCCTAAAATCATACTTTCTAAGCGATATAAGTCACATAATTTTCAAGAGACTCCACATATTTCATTTTAAAAAGGATCAACTCTTCATTATAAGGCTAAACATTACACCTCACAAGTGACTAAAACAAAGTTCTTAGCTTATATCATGAAGTCTAATGCACAATTAGCATGTTAAGATGCAATTCAACATGAGAAAACCATGAATTTTATCAAAATTTCAATTCATGCACCTTGGAATCTTAAAAATATCCTTAAGGTAATGTCAATCAATACATACCAAACATATAAAGTTCATGAAACTCATACTTTATGCAAGACTATATTCATGAACAAGCTTACTAAGAATTCATTAGTTTCAAGTTCAAGTAAAAATAGAAGGACAGGGTAGAAAATATCTACAACCTTACCATTTCATCACCATCCCCCACTTAGGGTAAACCTAATTAAGAGAAACTTAACCCAACCTAAAGAGGATTCTTAACTTAACGACATTCATATTCAACAATTACAAGTGATTACCATTTAGAAGAAATTTTACAGTAAGTCAACATTGTAATACCATGGTATTCTAAACCTTATCATTTTAGGCAAATCATCGTCAATTCTAGGGAAACATCAATTCCACAATTATCAAGGGACTCACAACACAATAAGAAGTTAGAAACAAATCTATGACTCATCATGCCATAGACTCTCTTTCTTCATTCCAAATAGCAAATATCCTTTTTACATTCATTATCATGTTCATATACATCAATTTTATACACATTTTAACAACATCAAATCAAAGAACAATTTAGTTGATTTTCCAAAAATGTTACAGTAAGCTGCCTAGCTTTACAGTGAGTATGCTTCAACATTCCAAAATGCAACATTTAGGAAATTGATGGGAAACGCATGACAATATGATGTATAAAACTTTACCAAGACAAGTTTACTATCATCACACCTTGGATCAAGTTTATATAAAGAACTCAATTCCATACTAGGCAACTTATCAAGGACCACCTATATACCAAGGGAAACATTGAACACTTTTAAGCACACATTCTTAGGGTAGCATGCTTCCATAGGTAGTCACTAAGCATTTCAAGTTCAAATCATAATAGTAGCCACCAACATGTAAAACCATATAGTAACACATCATTTCTAAGAAACTCATGTCAACCATAATAACTTCTAACATTTTAACTATATCATAACATACATTTCTCAATATAACATGCTTATCCACATAATTTTCACATATACCCATAATTGGCATCACATCATCAAAACATTTCAAAAATTCACCTTCACACATACTCATTCAACCATAAAACAAAGATAATCATTTAAACTCACCCTTTCTCCCTCAAGCATATATAGACAACATCATCCAAGCAATAATATCTAAAAGACCATCGGACAAGAATACATAAGAGAGAGATCTTATAGAATTAAGTTCTATGGAACGATATGAGAATGATGAAGAAGGGAAACTCTATCGTCCTATAGCCTCTCGTACCATTTGATGTGTCGCGACTCACCACCAATGCTACGAGGCTCTACTAGACGTGGCAATATGAGACTTTTAGAACCTAAGACCACTTTATAAACCTCATGCTCTGATACTACGTTTGTCACAACCGGGGAGAACCCCCTAGAAGTAACGTGGCGTACTTGACCACTCAGAGGTCTTATACAAGACCATAGTCATCATTCATCGCATTGACATAGTAAATTTAGCGGAAAATTTAAAACTTTTCATAGCACATCATATGCTAGAAACATTACTTCATATATAGATAAAACATAAGTCATAATACATATATAGACCTTAAGTCTCTTTGCCATCTTAGACTCAATACATTGGAGTACATTAGGGACACGGCCCATAAGACACATTACATAACTATACAATATTTAAAGACTTTACATTAAAGACATAAGTAAGAGATCCTTGAACTTTAAGGATTCCTTTCATTAAGCTTGAGAATCATCTAGCAAGCTCTTCACCATTAAAGACATCCTTTAAGCATCCATAACCTACACTTTGTAAAAAGTATAGAAGAATGGGATTAGCACAAGAATGTACTAAGTATGGCAACCATGCAAAAACATGCATTTAAAAGGGACATTTTGTTGAAACTCATAATTCATGCTTTTTGAGTACATTTTCATAAAACCTTTAACCAATATCATTTATATCATTCACATACATCATATAAACATATTCAAAGGCCAAACATTACATATGATCACATATAGGATTTATTACATTTTTAAGCCACTTTACAGTAAGCTACCTTTACCTTAACAGTGAACCCTTTTTCCTTTAACTCATCAACCTTCCAAGTAAACTCTAGTGATACTAGGTGCAATGCATCACCCTAAGGCCACAAGGAAAACACACATAAAACCTATAGAAGGCAATACATACCATCATAGAAGTATTGTACAACATATACACATTTAAGCCAAACTATAAAAGACATTACAGTAAACTAGCTCAAGTCACACATACATTTACTTCTTTGCATATACCTCATTATTTAACCTTGTTCATGACCCCAATATTGGTCTACTAGTGCAATGAACATGTGAATCCCCATAACCCCATATATTCTTAGCAAACCCCTCATGAGACCACAAACCTTAACATTCAATTCATATACACAAGTAAGTGAATATAACCTCATTCATGTTATTACAAAACCTTCATCATATAGTCATTTAGACCAACAAAGTGCACATAAGGATAATATCACATCATCTAGAATCATACGATGCACATCTTCATGACAAGTAGACAATTACTACCATACCATGCATAAACACATATTCATAACCATACACCTTAGAACACTTTACTAGAACTTCCTAAGGAGCTACTTGTGCAATGTGTAGATGGGTTCACTACTTCCACCTATCCTAAGTAGCCTCTCTTAAGTCATTCTAGTTAGGGTCCTTTCTAGCATTAAAACATGCTAGCATATTAGGTGATATGACTTGAATCCTATGTGGCAAGCATAGTTTATGAAACTTGGGGGCAATCATGGAAATATCACTCTACACCCTTTTTGGGTTATGAGCCTATCCACCCCGTGAGGACCGTAGTGAACCCTACCTCCCCTATTTGGGGAAGTGTCACTCCCTCACATGAGGACCGTAGTGAACCCTACCTTCCCTATGTTGGAAAGTGTCACCCCCTCATCGACAAGTTCACTCGGTGCTAAGCTAAGTTCCCTTTTATTGAAAAAAAGTCTTTATTATCATTTATTTGTTAAACATAGGCTTAGGAGAGTCATCCCCTCATATTCTTAGCTCATAGGTCATAGATGAGAGTTCATCAACCTATTTAATGTGAGAGATCCTTTCACATGAACATAGCATATGCATTAGCACTATCTAGTTAAGGATACACTTGAGAACATCTTTCAAGGTTCCATTACTGACTAGACCAACATTCATATGTGTGTGTATACATATATGTGACAAAACCTTTCACATAACACATTAAGTCACACATGTTCATACATCATAATTATACATATAGATACCAAAACTAGAACTATCCTATCAAGGTACACATGTGCAATGCAGAGGCAAAGTCCCATACCCTTGCCCATACTAGTACACCTATCAAGTCATCCTAGTTAAGGAAACACATATCATACTTTCATAAACGTCATCTTAACATGCGTAGTAGTAGACATTAGTGAATAGGAGAACTACCTTTCATTAGACACTATGAACCTTTACTACCTATAAGCATGCATAAAGTGTGAGTGTGTGTACATTCGTCACATGATAACATAATGTCTATCAACAACATATTGAGGCAGCCACCCTCTTAGACCACAATACTCTTCAATCTTAGACCATACAACACACAATAGCATAGGAGACAAGTTAACTTCATGGAACACTTTAAGACTTCTATCATTTACTATTCACACATTCACATAGGGGTACATGGGTAGGGATCATCAACCATTATCACCTAAGACATGGCAGCACCTACACATGACATTACAGAACCCTTCATATGCTCATAACGATAGTAACATAACCTAGATTCACAACTCAAATAGAAGACTAGGCACAAGTTACACATAAGGTAGTCATCATAACCACTCGTTCATATATTCATCAAATTGTCTTCAACGCCATAGTCAACACATATATAACGACATAGAGTAAACACCGCCACCATAAGTGGACCATACCACACAATGCCATACAATGCTTTATAAACATTATTATAGAAGAATAGAGAAGTAGAAGAGTAGAACAATTCTTACCAATCCTTTAGCCTTTGATCATCTTTGACCATTACTAGTCTTTCATAGATAATAAAGTATAGGGCAATAGATTAAGTTCCATAATCATACATGAATTCAATTACAAGCTACTACAAGGTCATACTACAACTAGCACAACAACTTAGCATACTAGAAGGTAGAAGAACATAGACCATTAGCCAATTTCACTTACATGAAGTATATATCATATTCCATAAATAATATAAATCTAAGGCAGTAGCTAATCATACACTTAGTCATAAAGAAATCATACTTAAAGCACTTCAAGATCAAGCTACAACTCAGGCATTAGACTTGTCAATTTGCTATAGTGTAGATAGTAATTAACCAACACTATTGATTCTCTAATGCCTTGATCATCAATCATATTTTAACAATAATGTACATGCTAGGCAACAGATAGATAGATCACTACATCATAGCAATCATGCTTCATCTATCCACAATTCGAGATATCATCATATACATAGTATTATCAATCGATAGGTTAGAAAGACTAGGTCAATTCACATTATCCATCTTTACTACAATCTTAAATGATTCATATTCAAAATTCGATCATCATACTAAACTAAAACAGTAGATATAACCAACTTAACCTGATCCAAATCCACATTAATTCATTTAGAAGCCAAGGTTACATGGAACAATGGAAACAAGGCTAAATGTGTTCAAATATTCGTACATTGATCCTCATGGATCCTTCAACACTAATTAAACTTTAATTCATGTAAATAACAGTAGATCCAACCACTTCCACATAATAGAATCATAATTCAATCGATAGCAAGTCAAGATCACTAAGCCCATGCAAGGCTAAATCATTTTGGTGATGGAGCATGGGTTCATCAAGCAATTGGATTGAAAAATACTTCCAAATCAGTAGATAATGATCAACACATTCATATTATGCCTTTGAAATCAGTTTAAGAAAGAACCCATGGCAGCTTTAAGAAGAAAGTGTTTGATCATATTTCTCTCTATTTGAAATCTTTGAGAATGACTCTCTAGATGAAAAGATAACTAGAGATGAAGATCACCATACTTTAATATTCATGAAGACCTCTAAAACCTGATGATTCACGCACAAAAATCCAAGATCCAAGCATCTCTTGAGCTTCACCAACAATGGTGGTTTCTAGGGAGAGGATTTTGGAGAGAAAGGTTATTACGTGTGTACGGGATTGGGAATGGGTTGATCACGTTCTGAATGACTTATATACACCCAAAATAAGCTAAATTAACCTATTAGAGTTAGTTTAGGATGTGGGGTGAATTTACCATTCACCCCTTGATTAAAACAGACGCAGACAGTAACTTATAGGCCACCATCGATGGAGCAATTGACTGGCCGTAGGTCAGTTTACAGGCCGTCCTTTGGCTTACGTCGACTAGTCCTTAGCCTAATTTTGGGTTGAGACCTGCCCAAGCTAAGGGCCAAGCGACTAGACCTCACCAACGGGCCGTTGGTTGACCGACGGGCCGTCGTTTGGTCCGTCGATTGACAATGCCAAGGCACTGTCTTGACCATCCTTGGGCCCTTCTTGTGGGGACCTTTAGAAGTCTTACCCAGACGTTTCCAACGTAAAAAAAAAACTAACAAGTTGTAGACATTCCACAAAAGTTTCACCCAAAACAAACACCTGCAACTCGTCCAAATAGTTTGAGACCCATCAAGACACACGTTGAGCGTCTTAAGGGTTATCTTTCGAATGCCTTGGACGTTCTTGGTCGTTTGACCTCCAAACTTCACTAAACCTGATATACTACCATTTGAAATCATTATAAACCATTTTAAGACTTCATAAGCTCATGCATCACACATAATCACATAAAACCACATACGAGGCATTTAGGTGACTTAGTCGTCGAACGTTTGTGTCGACCCTTGACGTTTGACTTCCAAATCACCTCAAACTTTATAAACTGTATCTAAACCATATTATAATTCATTTTAGGACATTATAACATTAAGATGAACACTTTAGGCTCTAGACACCCTAACTTATTTTGGGGGTCTTACAGGTGTGAAGGTGAATTATTGACATGTTTTGATCATATGATGCCAATTATGGCTATGTATGAGACTTATGTGAAATAACACGTTATGTTGAAGAATGCATGGCATGATATATTTAAATCATGATTGTAGGATCACTCTTGAAAAGTGAAAGCATGTTTAGCTTAGTATTCGTGTAAGTGCTTATAATTTATATTAATTTTTGCAAATGATGCTTACTGTGAAGGTTAGTACTATGTTATAAATTGACATTGTGTGAAATGACTTTCTAATTGGTGTGATGAATTTGGTGTGATTTACCATCTAGACTTCACTAGGGACAAATCATGATCATGTCTTATTTTGAAAGTGAGAAATTCTCATATTACTGTAAAGATGGACTTTGTGCCTTTGCTTGGGTGTGAGCTCAGGATATATGTAAGTGTGTTGAGGAGATGGACATTATTCCATGGACACAACTAAGCATGGTATGGTTGAGTATGAACCTCATAGCACTAGGTCTAACTTATAAGAATCAATTGTCAACCTATCTTACTCAAGTCTATGTGCATTGAAGTATGAGTGCTTAAATAGCTTTTGAATATGTGTTGTAATCTGCCTATGTGTGGACTTGACAGATGATCTCTTAATGAATTGAAGTGTAATGACCATGATATGATTAGGAGAAGGATGTTCCTCCTATGAACATGATAAGAGTCTTTTCATTGATGCATTAAGGAGTGAGTGAATTGAAGTTTTGCTTGCTTGTGTGCATTGAGTGCTAAAAGGTGTGAAGTTCCGTTCCTTGTAAGTTCGGTGCATTAAATTCTATGTGATGATGTTATGAATATTATGAACTACTCTATGATTCACTGAAGTCCTTGTTGTGATTAAAGTGTTTTAAGTGTCATTCGAGGACGGATGTTCCCAAGTGGGGGATATTGTAAGACACCCAAAATTAGATAGGGTGTATAGAGCCTAACATGTTCATCTTAATGTTTTAAGGTCCTAAAATGACTTATAATATGGTTTAGAGGCAGTGTATTAAGTGTTGAGGTGATTTGGAAGTCAAACGTCAAGGGTCGACCAATACGTTCGACAACTAGTCACCTATGTGCCTCATGTGTCTATGTATGCTTATATTTGTATGTCATGAGATTCTAAAGTTTTGAAATGGTTTATAATTATGTCAAATGGTAGTATCTGAAGTTTTGTGAAGTTTATAGGTCAAACGACCAAGAACGTCCAAGGCGTTCGAAAGATAGCCCTTAAGACGCTCAACGTGTGTCTTGACGGGGCCTAGCCTGTTATGACGAGTTGCGTGTATTGGTTTTGGGTGAAACTCATTTGGGAGGTCTAAAACTTGTTAAGGGTTGTATTTACGTTGGAAATGTCTGGGTACGACTTCTAAAAGGCCCCACAACAAGGGCCTAAGGCTGGTCGAGACACTACCTTGTCAGTGTCAATCGACGGACCAATCGACGGCCAGTTGGTCAACCAACATCCCGTAGGTAAGGTCTCGTAGATTGGTACTTAGCTTTGGCAGGTCTCAAGCTAAAAATTGGCTATGTACCAAACGACGGAAGCCAGGCACGGCCGGTCGACTGACCTACGTCCAGTAGGTTGGTCCGTCGATGGTGGCCTGTGAACTGAAGCTTGCGCACTGTTTCATTAATGGTGTGAAATGGGAAATACAACCCACAGCCTAAGCCGACTCTAGTCGGATTACTTAACTGATTTTGGGTGTATATAAGTGATTCAAACCGTGATCAACCCATTCCCAACCCCATACACACGTAAGAATCTTCTCTCTAAAAATCTTATCCCTAGAAATCACCATTGATGGTGAAGCTCAAGAGCTGCTTAGAGCTTGGCTTTTCATGGGTGAATCATCAGGTTTTAGAGGTCTTCATGAAGATTAAGGTATGGTGATCTTCATCTCTAGTTATCTTTTCATCTAGAGAGCCATTCTCAAAGATTTCAATGAAGAAAATTATGATCAAACAATGGCTTCTTCAATCTGCCATGGGTTCTTTCTAAAAAGGTTTTGAACGATTGAATCATGATTAATTGAAGTTAATATAGTGGTTTTAACGTGATTTTTACTCCAATTGCATGATGAACCCATGCTCCTTCACCCAAACGTTTTAGCCTTGGATGAGCTTTGTGATCTTGAATTCCTATCGATTGAATTATGATTCTATTATGTTGATGTAACAACCCTAAAAATGAATAGGATCAAGACTTAGGTTGTGAAGAATGCTTGCGATTAGACCAAGGTTCGCACAGACTGATACGCGTAGAACCAGACCTCAGAACCCTTACTACAACCAAGCCAAATAACTTGGGGAGTTAATTGAGCTTGGAAAGGTTGGAACCAACCGTTGTGAGGCTCACGAAAATGGAGATTTAATCGAAAGAGTCTTTACCGGACTTAAAAGAAGAAATTTTAAGTTTTGAGGGTCCAAGGGTAAAATGGTCTTTTACCAGGCTAGGGGTAGTATCGTAATTACCCTAAATATATAATTAATTAATTATTTAATAAAGTGAAGGGGAAATTTGGGCAGAGGGAGCCGAAAATTGGCCCTTTGAGTGAAGTCTTGCTCCACCCGGGTTCGAACCTAGGTGGGAGCAATGATTTAACTTGATTTATTTTATATAGTGAATTAATTTAATTAATTAATATTTAATTGCTGATTTAAGAAAAAGGAAAAGTCAGATTTTTATTTATTAATTAATTATTTAATCCTAATTTGACTAAGTCTCTCCCTTATCTCCTAATCCTAAGCCAACTCGCCCACACGTTTCTCACTCTCTTTACTCTCATTCACGCTCTGCCTCAACCAACAGAAAAGAAGAAAAAAACGTGAATGCAAAAGTTCATCAAGAACTTGAAAGCTAAAAACTCAAAAGAAGAATAAGCTTAAAAACAAAAGGTAAAAATCAATATCTCGACGGATTTTGCTTGTTCTTCCGATGGTGAAACTTTGGAGTTTTGGGGAATAGGCAGCGTGGTTAATCATCTTTTGAAGAACTTCAGGTATGGGTCTTCTTACTCTTGGTCCCTTTCCCAAGAGACCCTTAGGACTCAGACGAATTTAATCCGAAACTAAGTTGTTCCCCATTGCATGTCCTTGTCCCTAGCTCCCAAATGACTTTGTAGGTTGGGTATTTTGTGCTGGTAGATTTAGGCATGTGTGATATGTTTATATTGATTGGGAACATGTTTATGGGCGTGAAATTACATGAATGATAATCCATGCGAAATTGAATAAAAATGTGGATGTGTAGGTATGTTGGCAGTGACATTTTAGTCACTGTTTGAGGGCGTGAAAAACATGTTTTTAGTCTTGTATTTCATGTGTATAGGTTGTACATAATGTGATGTTCATATGGTGTGTGAATTCACAAAATTAGAGTGTAAACACTTGACTAAATGTGATCCTAAACTACACCTAAATTACATGCTAAACGATTGGTGAAACGTCCTACGAAAATTGTCCTAAACTAATGAAAAAAAGGTAGAGAGTATGGGCTGCAAAAATGTTACCAAATTTCCAGCTTTTGGAAATTTGGTTTCGGCCAGATTCTGGAAATTTTGGGAGAGTTTAACCATTTAATTAAAGTAAGTGAGGTCAAGGGGAATTGAACCCAAGACCTCACATGACCATGGAGCTGAAAAATTAAAAAAAAAATGTAAGGGAGCTAAGGGGATTCGAACCCCTTAACTGCTGTTGACGCAAGGAAATAAAAAGGGAGAATGGGGCTGGAGGGAATCGAACACGCATGCTGGGGAAAGAAAGAAGAGGAATAATAAAGAAAAAAAAAGTGTGAGGCGTGGGAATCGAACCCACGACCTCAAGGCTGGAAATGGGGAGGGGCGAAAATGATTAATAAAGCAAGTGAGGCTGTGGGGGTTCAATCCCACGACCTCACTGCCAAGGACCCTTAGCCTAGCGAAAATTTAATAAAATATAGGGGGCTGTGGGGGTTCGAACCCACCACCTCACAGCCCCTAGCGAAATTGAATTAAAGATAAGGAGGCTGTGGGGGTTCGAACCCACAACCTCCCTACTTATGCGAATTAAATGACAAAAATAAAAGAGGCTGTGGGGATTTGATCCCACAACCTCTTGGTTTAGGCGAGAGTGGAAAAGATGAGGTTAATAAAAATTAAAAAGGGGTTGTGGGGGTTCGAACCCACAACCCTTCGGCCAACTTAGGAGTATTATTAAGGAGAAAATTAATCCTTCAATGTTAATATTGTAATGTAACTTAGAGTCATAATGTTATGAATATTAGAATAAAATCAATTAAAAATATAAATGATATCCAATTGATTCAAGACTTGGGTTTCCTTGCCCAAGCTTCCGTATTGATACATAAGTCATACGTGAATAAAATATCCGAGAATAATGCCACATACTTAGATCGAAATCAAGATCTTGGCATACATACAAGATGCATAAGTCTTGTATCACATAATCTTAGAAAGATATGAATCACTTAGACGAAATATGAATGAAGCCTCATGGCTTGTATGTATAGACACATAAGTCTAACATATGTTCAAAGTAAGTGAATCTAAGAAGTATGTAATGAAATGATGAACCATAGAAGGGTTAAGTATGAGTGTAAGATACACTAAATGGCCAAGTGCATTGGCATATGATGAAATGAACGTTCACGTAATAAGAGGTGAGTAACTATGAAAAGCAAAGGTGCTAATGATAATGAATGTGGTGACAATATGATATAAGGCTAATGTAAATGATGAGAGTAATCTCAAATGAGCCTAAATAAATGTTACCAATACGTACTCACCTATGAGAGTGTAAGATAATGAAGAGAGCAGACTCTATGAACACTCTAATGAAGGTATTGAGCTTAACACACTTAATGCTAATGATGAGATGAGAAATCATCTAATGAGCTATGATGTCCTCATACTAGAAGCCAGCTTCCATGACGTATGAGATGAATGATATGGAACTTTATACTGAGCACCGATAGACTAGCTATGAGCGGTGATGCCTTCTTTCAGGAAGGACGGAGGTTCACGTAACTCTCATGAGATGAGACTGTCCGGCTTGCCGGGTATGAGTCTCCTTATATCTCCTAGTCTTCGAACCTATACTGCCAATATAGGGATCTGGCGGGGTTAATTTCCCATGTACGCTCGCATGTTATTGGATCACTTTGGACTGTGATTCCACCTCTTTTCGGTGTGGGGGAGACGCTGGATTTCATGATGCTCATATGATCTATGTCGGTTAAAGTTAAAGTTCCCAATGAATAAATGAGGCCAACCTCAAATGATGCACATAATTAAATGAATGATACCAAAGGTGTTAGGATAGGATAATCAAAGGTGAGTTAGATTCAAGTAATGACATTAGGTCATTCTTGGTCATTACACAACGAACCTAATGAAAGTCTTAAACCACATCCTAGGTATAGCTGGTGGTTACACTGGGCTATGAACAATATGAAATGAAGTACGTATTAATGAATGAGGTAGACTATGTGTCTGCTAATGAAGATTCCCTAGTTGAGGTCCCATCTGTTGAGCCCTCATTTCTGGGATGTCTTAATGTCAAGTCCATGATTCCAAGGTCTCATGGCATATGAATGAATGATACGAAAGAAGTTATGTGCTACATGCAAAATGTACTGTATGCTATATGATATGTGCTATGTGTAAATGTTATGTGCTGTGTGCAAATGTGAAAAGTATGATGAGGTATGTTATTCTCATGGAATCACTTTCCTATTCCAAATCTTGAAAGCTCACTTACTTTCCTAATCCAAATTTGGAAAGATCATTTACTTTCCTAATCCAAATTTGGAAACTTTCCTAATAAAAATTTGGCAAGTCTACTGACTTGACTTCCAAAAATCACGTTGTTGGGAAAGAGCTATTCTTTCTCATGCATGTCCTTGGTGTGTGCTTGCATATACCCATACTTAGTACAAGTGTGTACTAACCCTATTCAAACTCTACTATTTTAGGTGCAGGCACAGGTGGACGATAGAGCTACTGGATCATCGTTGCAGTTATCCAGACGTCCAGCATTCATCCGGAGTTGGTAGGTCCTAATGCTTTCGAGGATGCTACTGTTCTATATTCTAGCTTAGGTTTAGAGTTGAGCTAGTGGAGCATGTTCCACTAGCGTTTTTCTTTCCTGTTTTTATTCTGACTATGTATTGGTGCCATTCTGGCAATGATATGCTTAATAAGAATTGAACTATTTCTTTTTGTTGCTTATCTCTTAATGTTAGATGGTTGATGGTGAACAATTACGTATTAATGATAATGTTTTTATAAGTATGTTAGGAAACAAAAAGTTTCAAATTTTCCGCTAAAATTAACCTATGTAAAGTAAGAATGACGTAAGTAGGCTTGTTTGCGACCTCTGAGAGGTCAACAACGCCGGTATCGTCTGGGGTCTAGATTCCAGTCGTGACAAAGTTGGTATCAGAGCACTAGGTTTAATTCCGATAATAATGAGTTCACATAACCACATTGAGTAGTTTCTAAGTCATGGTAGTGAAGTGCACCACTATCCTAAATTAAAGACTACATGATGCGCATGAAAATTTCCCTTCTTCTGATCTTATCGTGCTTGTCCTAATGTCTGAGTTCTCGGTGTTATGAGAGTGTCTAACATCAATTTTTTTTGTTTATCCTGAGAATGAACACTAGGAGAGGTAATGGTCAGAGGAGAGGAGGAGCAGCTGCTAGGGGTAATTAGGATCCACCCCAGGCTCCAGCTGTAGGAGTGGCCATGCCAGTTAACCCAGCTGGGTTGACTGATGCTGAGGTGAGGGCATCTCTGGACCAAATGGCATAGCCCATTACTATGCAGGCCCAGGCTATGACTTCCCAGGTCAACCGGAAGGATGTTCAGAGGGAGAACCCACCAGTTCATAGCATGGCTGACAGGCTGAGGGATTTCACGAGGTTGAATCCTCCTATTTTCACAGGTTCTAGGACATCAGAGGATCCCCAAGAGTTTGTGGATGAGATTCATAAGCTCTTGGTGGCTATGGGGCCACTAGTTTGAGAAGGTTGAGTTGGATTCCTATCAGCTCAAGGATGTTGCACAGACTTGGTGCAAGATGTGGCAAGATAGTCGTGTCTTAGGTGGAGTGCCAGTCACATGGGAGCTGTTCAAGACAGCATTTCTGGAGAGATTCTTTCCTAAGGATATGAGGGAGGCCAGGGTTGAGGAATTCATCAACCTCAAACAAGGCTCTATGACAGTCAGGGAGTATTCCCTGAAGTTTGTTAAGCTGTCAAGGTATGTTGTTTTCCCAAGTATTTAATAGCAAGAATGAGGATAATAGTGAACTTTGTTGAAATCATCCAGGTATGCTACTTCCCTGGTTTCTAATAGCAGGGATGAGATGAGCAGGTTCCTCACAGGAATCAATGGAGACCTGGAGGAAGAGTGTCGATCTGCAATGCTCCATGATAATATGGATCTTTCCAGGTTGATAGTGCATGTCCAGCAGGTAGAGGACAGCTACAGAAAGAGAGGTGTTCGTGATGCTAGGAGGCCTAGACCTCAAGATTAGGCAGGACCCAGTCATGGAGGCCAAAGGAACAACTTTGGTGTCCGTGAGCAGCCAAGGTTCAAAAAGGGGCAACAGAGTTCTGGGAATTGTAATCCTCAGAGGAGTGATACACCTAGAAGAGGCAGACCTGAGCCCAAGAAGGGCAATGGAGGTGAGATGCAGCGTCCTAAGAAGAATTGTGCTAAGTGTGGCCGAGCTCACAGTGGAGAATGCAGACAGGGCACTAATGTCTGCTTCGGTTGTGGTAAGAGTGGACACATGGTCAGCGACTGTCCACAGAACAGAGGTCAGGCTGAAGGTAATACTCAGCCTAGGCCTAATCCACAGGGTGCAGCAGCAGCCGAGCCTCCTAAGAGGAACAGGTTCTATGCCCTGAAAGGCAGAGAGGAGCAGGAGAAGTCTGCTGATGTGGTCATAGGTATGCTGCAAGTGTTCTCAACTTCTGTTTATGCTTTACTTGATCCAGGGTCTACACTTTCCTTTGTAACTCCTCTGCTTTCTCTTACTTTTGAGACATTGCTTGAAGTTCTGCATGATCCTATAGTGGTTAGTACACCTTTAGGAGAAAATGTAAGAACTGATAGAGTATACAAGGATTGCCCAATAGTTGTTAGTGGAAAAACTATGTGTGCAAACTTGGTTGTGTTACCCATGCATGATTTTGATGTTATTCTTGGCATGGATTGGCTTCACAATTGTTATTCTTGCTTGGACTGTCGTAGTAGAGTGGTGAGATTTCGCTTTCCTAATGAAGAAGAGTTAGTCTGGGAGGGGTACAATTCGAGTCGTCCTAACTCCTTGATTTCTAATCTTAAGGCTAATAAAATGATGTCCAAAGGGTTATTGTGTCATCTTGTGAGACTCAGTACCAGTAGTGAATGAGTTCTTAGATGTGTTTCCTGATGATTTGCCTGGAGTCCCTCCCCTTCGAGAGATTAACTTTGGTATCGATTTAGAACCCGATACTAAACCAATCTCAATTCCTCCTTACAGAATGGCTCCAGCTGAACTCAAAGAGTTGAAGCTGCAGTTAAAAGATCTCACTGACAAGGGTTTCATTCAGCAGAGCATATCCCCTTGGGGCACTCCAGTGGTGTTTGTAAAGAAGAATGATGGAACCCTTAGAATGTGTATCGATTATCGGCAGCTCAACAAAGTCACTATAAAGAATAAGTATCCACTCCCCAGAATAGATGATTTGTTCGATCAACTGCAAGGGTCTAGTTTCTTCTCTAAGATTGATCTTCGTTCAGGGTATCATCAGCTTAGGGTTAGGGATGGAGATATCCTAAAGACAGCCTTTCGTACCCGCTATGGTCACTATGAGTTTTTAGTCATGTCATTTTGTCTCACGAATGCACCTGTTGCATTTATGGATCTCATGAACAGGGTCTTCCGTGAATACCTTGACTCTTTCGTCATAGTATTCATTGATGACATTCTCATCTACTCTAAGACCAAGGAAGAGCATGAACATCATTTGAGACTTACCTTGCAGGTACTTAGACAGCATAAGTTGTATGCCAAATTCAGCAAATGTGAATTCTGGCTGAGATCAGTGACCTTCCTGGGTCATGTTGTGTCCGATCAGGGCGTGGAGGTGGATCCCAGGAAGACTGAGGCTATGACGAACTGGCCAAAGCCTCTTACTCCTACTGACATCCGTAGCTTTTTGGTATTGGCTGGTTACTACCGCAGGTTTGTGGAGGGCTTTTCTTCCATTGCTGCCCCAATGACAGCTTTGACTAAGAAGAAAGCCAAGTTTGAATGGACGGAGACTTGTGAGAAGAGTTTCCAGGAGCTCAAGGAAAGACTCACATCAGCCCCGGTGCTTACTTTGCCTAAGTGTGGTGAGAATTACACTGTTTATTGTGATGCATCTAGGGTTGGTTTGGGTTGTGTTCTTATGCAGGTTGGTAAGGTGATAGCCTATGCATCCAGAAGGTTCATGAGAAGTATTATCCCACACATGACCTGGAGTTGGCAGCTGTGGTGTTTGCACTGAAGCTGTGGAGGCATTATCTGTATGGAGTGCATGTAGATGTGTTCACAGACCATAAGAGCCTCCAGTACGTGTTCACACAGAGGGAGTTGAATCTACGTCAGCAGAGATAGTTGGAGCTGTTGAAGGATTATGACATGAATGTGCACTACCATCTAGGTAAGGCTAATGTTGTAGCTGATACTTTGAGCAGGATGAGCATGGGAAGTACAACTCACGTTGAGGATGAGAAGAAGGAGCTGGTGAAAGATGTACACAGACTGGACAGACTGGGTGTGCGTTTGGTTGACTCCACTAGTGGGGATGTTTCAGTTCATCCTAGTTCTGAATCATCCTTTGTAGTTGAAGTCAAGCAGGGTCAGCATCTAGATCCCGTGTTGATGGAGCTGAAGGACTCAGTGCTGATGAAGATGAATGAGTCTTTCGCTTTGGGAGGTGATGGCATACTTAGGCATCAGGACAGGCTGTGTGTGCTAGATGTGGATGATTTGCGGACCAGGATTGTTGCAGAGGCCCATGGTTCCAGATATTCTATACATCCAGGTTCCACCAAGATGTATCATGATCTCAAGCAGATTTATTGGTGGGATGGCATTGTTTTATCAAAAAAAAGATTTTTATAAGTTTTTGACTTTTTAGAGTCGCCACTTAATTTTTAAGAAAAATCAAGAAAACTTGCATTTTCAAAAGACTTAACAGAAATAATCAATTAAAAACATTTAAAATGTTCGGGGATTCAAATTAATGTTTTAGGAAGGTGTTAGGCACCTAAAACATCCGTCTAAAACGGTTTTCCAACAACTAACATAGTTTGGCTAAAATTTAACATTTGATAAAACTATTTAGAGTTGTTTGAGAAATGAAAACCTTAACTTGCATCTAATATCTAATCTTTCAAAAATTTGTTATTTTGAAGTTACTTAAACTGGATTTAAGTCGTTAAAATAATATGACGTTTACGGGGGTTTGGATTTTCTAACCTTAAGACTAACGACAAGTAAAACAGACAAGTAATTAAAAGCAAGTAAAGAGAGAGAGAGTGAAAGAGATTTGGGTCCAAATCCGGGTTCTGTTCGCCTTGACCGGTTTTTGGACCCACTTGTTTTGGGTTTTTGACCCATTTTCTTTTTCTTTCGTACCTGTCCTACACTAAGCAAATATTAATACAAAGGAAATACAGAAAAGTAAAAGAAGCCAAGGGCTTAAGCCCATTACAAATAAAATATAAAATATATAAAACAAATAGAGGATCTTCTAATCCCGCTTCTTTGACTATCTTCAATCTTTCAAACTTTGAAACCTGCCCATCATTTTTATGGTTTGACTCAAGAGGGAATTTGAGCCTCCATGGCTCTCGAAATGCGAGGAGATTGAGTTCATGACAAACTCGGACAGATTCACATGCAAAATGACAAACCAATTATCGAATTAGCATATGCTTCCTTTAAGCGGAGGAATGAAGTGTTAAGCTAAAAGTGAATAAATAAAACAACGCTTAAATAATGATGAAAAGGGAAAATATCACAAAGACTCAGTATATATATATATATATATATATATATATATATGTTTTAAGGTGGGGTAGAGGACATTAGTATGGCAAATTGTCAAAGGCAAATTCAAACACTTTCCAGAAACCAACAATGAAAGGGAACAGAGTGACCGAACTTGGTATTCTTAAATCAATAAAGCTAGGCTTACTCGTTCAAATAAAAAAATCGACATAACCCACTGAAACAAATAACACTAACTAAATTAGATTGAGCGAAACGAGTGAAAAATTGGATAAATACACATTTTTTATGCTCGAACTAATGCCTTGACACTAAACATGAAGGATACGAACAAGATGGACGTATAATGTTAAACTAACAAGCAAGCCAAACATTTTCTTGAAATACAACTCTAACAAGCAGCAAATCATGCTTCCTATGATCTAAAACGACACTTTGCTGGAAATTAAGGGAGCGCGAGAAAACACAATCTCTTTTTCTTTTAAAACAAAAACCAAAAGATAACCACCAGCGAGGTATAAAACAGAAAATAACTCATGAAGTTAAGGACAATGTCGACCAAACCATGTTATAATAGGGAGAGCTGAACCTTTCACTCATGAGCTATAACAACATACGATATCAACAAAGTACGACCGGAAGAAATATAATTTTAAAACGTTTGGAGCTATGGAAGGGAGTCACAACACTAAATATGCTCATCCTTGAAATGGTATCAATTTGAAGTGATAATTTAAATATGAAGATAACCCATACACCAAACTATGTTCAACATCGCATACACTAAAGATCGATACTTGACAATGTCTAAACAGTGATTATAATAGACATGAAGCAAGCATCAGATCATCAATCTAACGGGGAATAAAGACTAGACAAACCGATATTTTATCCAACAAGATGGATCACGACTACGACATATTTGGCAGGAAAGAAGCCATCAAAATGGCCAGATTACAACTTCTAACCTTAAAATAAGATAGGATAAGTTAATACAAACAAAATAGTTCGAGACCAAACAATATGCAGATGTGAGCCATGAGGGTCAGGAGATAAGAGGCAATCAATATTTAAATAAAAAAACCAAACTCGACATAAGCCGAAATTGAAAAAAAAAATATCAGTGACACTGAATATAATCTAAGCAGAATAAAGGGAACTTAAATTACAATCACGGTTAGAACTGGACTCGATTAGAATAAAATCAAAAGAATACACCTCAATACTGATGTTTATATTCAAAATAAAGCATAACAAAACAAGTAAGCTTGAATATAGAAACAAATAGACGACAAACTCCGCATGATAATCATTTAAAACGGTGTTGAAAGTAGATCGAGATATCCCTTAAGAATGGATAAATAACAAGTGAAGTCATAAAAACTCAATCCCGAACAGCATCATCCAGACCAAAACAGAGATTTTATAATTTTCCAAACATCCATTCGAAATAAAAGAAATGAAGAAGTTACTATAGTGGAAAGGTTGCCTTTTCCGGACAGCGACCTGAGACGAGGCGAGCGGGAGAAACTTCAACACCACTAAATATGATTCTAAGATCTTGAATGACTAAGGCAAATTAAACAGGAGCTAAAACTGAACAAAACAGATTCAAGAACTTCCTGTTGGAGAGTGTATATTTTTGAATGCTCACTAATTCTCAGTAATCTTTCCAACAAAGAATTTTAGAAATTTTTCTCCAACTTTTTGACTCCCAAAATTTCCCAAAATCCTTTTAAAACTTCGGCCTAAAACTTTGCTCTAAACGAAATTTCAGAGAAAAATTCCAAAGAAAGCCCAAAATCCCCTTTGACTGAACACTGAAGCGAATATATATAGGTGGAATGCTAGGGTTTTTAGGATGAAGAAGGCGGGAGAAATTCCTCAAAAGGTTGGGGCAAAATCGGAAATCCATGTCCCCATTTGAAATCGAAATTCCCCTTTCCCCATTAGGCTCAACAACTTTCCTGCCAACTCAACTCCATTTTGAAAAGGGAAAGGAGAATCGATGGACTCGATCTCCTCCGCTATCTTGAGATGCAACGTGCTTGAATCCTAAGCACGCAAGGACAAAAGTGAAACTGCCCTTGCTGCCGCGCTTGTACGGAGGAGAACGTTGGTGAGGGAAGACGACAAACGAGGGAAGGTACGACCTCTGCTTTTCCCCGCTTTCCGCTACACTCTCGCTGCTCACACGTCTCGCTACGGCTACGGGATTGCTTTCTCTTGTGGAGAAAGGCAAGGAAGAAACAGGCCAGGTCGGGGTTTGGAATGGGTTGGGAAGAGGGAAAGATGAAGATGGGCTGCTGGCGTTGAAACAAAAGGGGCCAAAAATCCTGGTCTTGAAATTGCAAAAGAAAATGGGCTGATGATTCGATAATTTGTGTTGCTGACTTCTGGGTATTTTGGGTTGCGGAAAGATTGGGCCGTTGAAACAAATCCGAATTTGTTCTAAAAGATTTAAAGGACCGATTAACAATTAATTAAAGAGCTTCACGATATTAAATAGTAAAATAATCGACGTAATTATAAATATAATTCAAGAGGTTATTAAAATAATTAGTAAACTTCAAATTTTCTTATAATTTAAAAACTACTTATTTTAGCTCATTTGAAATTGAAGAAGCTCGAACATTAATTATTATCGGAAGGGTCAAAATTTGGGTGTCAACAACTGTCCCTCATTTTACTTGGGATTGATGCAAGAGATCTGAGGAAAATGAAATTGACCAACCCAATTTTGACCAACCACACCTTCATCTTTAAGCCAAGGATTTGGTACGGACTTTAGGAGTTATGGCCGAGCCCTGAAAAATGAGTTTCCTACATACCTCAGGCTAGATGAGGATTCAGGCCACTTGTAGTTCGATACGGTTGATTTAACGCATGATTTTGAAAGAAATCAAAAGCCACCTCGATACCGAATTATGAAGGTACCGTAAAGCTCGAGAATAAGATTTAAGAGTGAATGTTGGAATACAGCCGAGTTTTCAACATCGAGCCCGCCTACATATCCTTAAACTTTAGGAATCAGGTTATTTGTAGTTCGACTCGATTGGTTGAAAAGGAAATCTATTATGCTAGATAACCTTTGATTCTGGACGAGTGACAAATTAAATTGAGTATGAAAAGGAGGCTTGTAACCTCTTAGCCATGAATGTGGCGCGCTTCACACCCATAAGTAAGAACTTACACGGACATAATTTCCAAAGCTCTTGGTGTATCGTCACTCAGATTTGGAACTTGCTTCTGACAGATAACAAGATCTTCGGATGCGAGACTAAGACTGACAAACCGAAAGAAAAACCCACGTGCCTTCTGATAGGGGTGTGGTTTGATTGTGGTGGAAGTCGCACCTCTGCCCGCGTCCTATGAGTTTGACACTCCTCTTTGGACTATGTCCCAGTTCGCGCTAAGAAAAAGTTCCATGTTGTGCTGCATCCTTTTTGATGTCATCCGCACCTGTGGTAAGTTTTGGAGAATTCATCCTTTTGGATGCTCTCGACAAAGACTGAGATAAAACTCGTCAGCATAAAAATGCAATTCAAATGGGAGACAGTGTCTTTTACCATGTCGACACTTAATTGTTCTCCTCGACATTTGACGTCAACTTGATCAGTTTGACGTAAAGCAAATAAAGCTTATGTCTTGTGTTTGCAATGTAATCTTTAATGTATTCTTCATTTGATGTCGAAATAAATAAATGCTGATGCAATGCTGATATTTCTTTTGATGTCAATGTACTCTTCATGCTGATGTCAACATAAATGAAAGATGATGCAGTGCTGATGCTTCTCTTGATGTCGATGTACTGTTCATGTTGTTTACTCTTATCATAAATAAAAAGAGTGCAGTTGATGCCAATAAGTGAATATTCTTCTTGAAATGCACGACTTCTACTCTGGTAGTGCATGATTACTTGCGGGCTATGAATATCGTTCCGCGATGCATAAATTTTGCGAGGGATGAAATCTTCTCGCGATGCATAAATTCCGCAAGGTATGAAATCCTCTTGCGATATACAAACTTTTGCGAGGGATGAAATTTTCTCGCGATGTATAATTTCAGCAAGGTATGAAATCTTCTTGCGATGTATAAATTTCTGCGAGGGATGGAGTCTTCTCGCGATGCATAAATTCCGTAAGGTATGAAATCTTCTTGCGAGGGATGAAATCTTCTCACGATGCATAAATTCCGCAAGGTATGAAATCTTCTTGCGATGTATAAATTTCTGCGAGGGATGGAGTCTTCTCGCGATGCATAAATTCCGCAAGGTATGAAATCTTCTCGCGATGCATAAATTCCGCAAGGTATGAAAACTTCTTGCGATGTATAAATTTCTGCGAGGGATGGAATCTTCTCGCGATGCATAAATTCCGCAAGATATGAAATCTTCTTGCGATGTATAAATTTTTGCGAGGGATGGAATCTTCTCGCGATGCATAAATTTCGTAAGGTATGAAACCTTCCTGCGATGTATAAACCTTTAGCGAGGGATGAAATCTTCTCGCGATGCATACATTCCGCAAGGTATGAAATCGTCTTGCGATGCTTGGATATTGACTCGCGATGCATGAGTATTAACTGCGATTCCTGACCTCCCGCGATGCATGAATATTGACTCGCGATGCATGATCTTCCGCTTTGCGTGAATATTGACTCGCGATGCATGATCCTCCGCGATGCATGAATATTGACTCGCGATGCATGATCTTCCGCGATACATGAATATTGACTCGCGATGCATGAATATTGACTCGTGATGCATGAATATCGACTCGCGATGCATGGATATTTACCCTTGATATCATCCTTGGTACCAAATAAAGATAGTGCTTAAATCGAGCAACGTAGTGATCTTCTAGGTGCCTTCTGGATAATCATGTCGTCTTAATTGACGATAATGGTACAATGACTTCCAGATAGTATATCGTCTTGATCGGCAATAATATAAATGAACCTTCTGGGTAATGTATAATATCATATCTGACATTATGATGCAAATGACATCCTTTACGACAATCGTAAACTCTTCCTCGCTTGGTTCACCTTCGAATCCAGCTGGACGTTCCTTATAGACTTCATGTTGTTGGGAATTGGCTGAAATAAAGAAATCATAGTCCCAAGTCTCCGGCGTCAGTGATATAACATGATTCCTGCACTCTAGGAGAACTACTAATTTTGGGAGAGTTTCCTTCTCCCTTGACTTCTCCATATTTATCGACTAGAGGAATTTGCTAATTTCTGAGCAATATTATAAGCCTGCATCCACAGAAAAATTGTTAGTTTTAAAATGGACTGATCTGTGTAGATTTCTTCAGTTGTCTGCATCATCGTCCTGCTATCTCTAGTCGATCTTCCTGATTACCCAACTCTTGATAGATAAGACAGAATTTTTTATGCCAAAACAAATGAAACATAAAAAGAAAATCTTTAAGAAAATAAATTTTCGAGAAGTAATATTTTGAAAAAGGTCATTGCTAAGTGTCATGTCACGTTAGGCTTAGCGAACTTCTCTGAGCCTGATGATTGGAGGTATATCTGATTATGCGATGGGGAGTATTCAGAGTCACTCTAAACTGTCGATAAACCCATGTTTGAAATTTTGAGGCCACCCTCAAAATTTCTGTCCCAGTTAACCGCATCGTCTTATCTCTTAACTGTCGCTAAGCAAATCGTGGGATTTTTGAGATCCTCTCAAAAATTCTATCCCAGTTGCAAATCTTGAAACATCTTCAGTTTTGACTTGTTGAGGAAAAATCTTCTTCTTGAGAATTTCTGAGTCCCTCTCAAAAATTCTGTCCCGGTTTCTCTTGTAAAGAGGGATAGGAATCTTTCGGGAATATGACCGAGCCCTTATGGTGCCTACGTATCCCGTTGAGGCAGGAATCAGGTCAACCGTAGTTCCCCTCAAGGCTAAACACAATAAGAAAATTACAAAGAAGTCGACCGAGTCCGACATAGGCCGCCTACGTGTCTCATTCTTGAGAATTCAGGTCGAACGTAGTTCAAATATAAAGAAATATTTAAAGGGGATAAAGTGGGGTGACCGAGGCCGACATAGGCCGCCTACGTATCTCATTCTTGAGAATTCAGGTCAGACGTAGTTCATTATAAGAGGGATAAGATTTTAATCAAAACAAATACAAGCAAAAACGGAATGAATACAAGGAAATGACAGAAATACAAACTAAGCTTTACACGTAGTATCTCTTGACAGCATCTGAGTTGATCGGTTTTGGCCACGCGGTCCCATCCATCTCTGACAGGACCAATGCACCTCCAGATAATACTTTACGAACCACGTAGGGTCCTTGCCAATTTGGTGCAAATTTTCCTTTGTACTCGTCTTGATGAGGAAAAATGCGCTTGAGGACCCATTGACCGATTTCAAAAATTCTTGCTCTGACTCTCTTGTGAAAAGCACGAATCATTCTCTGTCGATATAGTTGACCATGACAAATGGCAACCATTCTCTTTTCATCTATCAAGGTTAACTGATCAATTCTCTTGTTAACCCATTCAGCATTACTTAGCTCAGCCTCTTGGATAATTCTCAAGGAGGGTATCTCAACTTCGGCAGGTATGACTGCTTCTGTTCCATACAATAGCAAGTATGGAGTAGCTCCAGTCGACGTTCGGACAGTCGTCCGATAACCCAACAAAGCATATGGCAGCATCTCATGCCAACCCCGGTGATTATCAATCATTTTCCTCAGAATCTTCTTGATATTCTTATTGGCAGCCTCTACAACTCCATTCATTTATGGACGATAAGCAGTTGAGTTTCGGTGAGTAATCTTAAACTGCTCACATATCTCCCTCATTAGGTGACTATTGAGATTTGCACCGTTATCAGTAATGATGGATTCTGGCACTCCAAATCTGCATATTAAATTGTTGCGAACAAAATTAGCTACGACTTTTTTGGTTACCGACTTGTAAGAAGCTGCTTCCACCCACTTGGTGAAGTAATCAATAGCAACCAAGATGAATCTATGTCCATTAGAAGCGGCTGGCTCTATCGGACCGATGACATCCATACCCCAAGCTACGAACGGCCAAGGTGAACTCACAGCATTGAGTTCGTTAGGCGGCACTCGAATCAAATCGCCATGTACTTGACACTTATGACACTTCTGCACAAACATGCAACAATCATTCTCCATAGTCATCCAAAAATAACCGGCTCGAAGGATTTTCCTTGCCAAAGTGATCCCATTCATATGCGTTCCACAAACTCCAGCATGTATTTGTTCAATAAGCTTCGCGGCTTCAACAGCATCGACACATCTTAGAAGACTCAAATCTGGAGTTCTCTTATAAAGGACTTCGCCACTTAGAAAGAAGTTGAGAGTCATGCGGCGTATCGACTTGTTTTGGTTGGATGTTGCATCTTCAGGATAAGTTCCAGACTCTAAATACTTCTTTATATCAAAATACCATGGCAAACCGTCTGGTTCTGCTTCAACATGCGAACAATGGACTAAATGTTCTTTCAACTCAATATTCAAAGGATCAATATAATCAGTATCTGGATGTTTGATCATTGACACAATGGTGGCAAGAGCATCGGCCAACTCATTCTGTATTCTGGGAGTATGCCTGAACTCGATCTTGCGAAATCTCTTGCATAACTTCTGTACATACTGTACGTACGGTATAATCTTCGGGTTCTTCATGGCCCACTCTCCTTGAACTTGATGAATCAACAAGTCTGAATCTCCAATGACGAGAAACTCGTAGACATTCATGTCGATGGCCATTTTCAAGCCCAGAACACAAGCTTTGTGTTCGGCCATGTTGTTCGTGCAATTAAATCGGAGCTTAGCTGCCATGGCATAGTGCTGACCAGATTCTGACACTAGAACTGCCCCAATACCTTTTCCGTGGTGATTCGCCGCTCCATCAAAGAATAATCTCCACCCAGGATATGCTTCAGAAATATCTTCACCCACAAATGACACTTCTTCATCGTGAAAATAAGTCTTAAGCGGCTCATACTCTTCATCAACAGGATTTTCTGCAAGATGATCAGCCAAGGCCTGTGCCTTTATTGCCTTCTGAGTCACATACACAATATCAAATTCACTCAACAGCATTTGCCATTTAGCTAACTTTCTGGTTGGCATCGCCTTCTGGAAAATATACTTCAACGGGTCCATTCTGGAAATGAGATATGTAGTGTAAGAAGACAAGTAATGCCTCAATTTCTGAGCAAGCCAAGTCAAAGCACCGCATGTTCTCTCCAACAGAGTGTAACGAGACTCATATGGTGTAAACTTTTTGCTTATGTAATAGATAGCTCTTTCTTTCTTCCCTTTCTCGTCGTGTTGACCGAGCACGCATCCGAATGTACTATCTGATACGGACAAATAGCAACAAAGGACTCCCTTCTCGCGGAGGAACCAATACTGGCAGATTTGATAAATAGTTCTTGATAGCATCAAAAGCAGTCTGACACTCTTCAGTCCACTTCGTCGGAGCATCTTTCTTCACCAACTTGAAGATAGGCTCACACACCACGGTTGATTGAGCTATAAATCGACTGATGTAGTTCAACCTCCCTAAGAAACTCATCACCTCTTTTCTCGTCTTCGGCGGAGGTAACTCTTGAATTGCTTTAATCTTAGAGGGATCGAGCTCAATACCACTTATGCTGACTATGAATCCCAACAACTTGCCGGCTGGAACTCCAAAAGCGCATTTGGCGGGATTCAACTTCAAGTTGTAATGACGCAAACGATCAAAGAATTTCCTTAGATGCGTCAAGTGATCCGAACTCTCACGGGATTTGATTATGACATCATCCACGTATACTTCAATCTCCTTATGAATCATGTCATGGAAAATAGTCGTCATAGCTCTCATGTAAGTGGCACCGGCGTTCTTGAGGCCGAACGGCATCACCCTGTAGTGATATACGCCCCAAGGTGTAATGAAAGCCGTCTTTTCCGCGTCTTCTTCATCCATCAAAATTTGGTGATAACCTGCGTAACAGTCCACAAATGACTGCATCTCATGTTTGGTACAGTTGTCAATCAAAATATGAATATTCAACAACGGAAAATTATCCTTCGGGCTAGCCTTGTTGAGATCCCTATAGTCAACACAAATCCTGATTTTCCCGTCCTTTTTGGTGACCGGAACGACGTTGGCCAGCCAGGTTGGATATTGTGTTACTTATACCAATCGGGACTCAATCTGCTTGGTGATTTCTTCTTTAATCTTTAAACTCAACTAAGGCTTGAACTTCCGAGTTTTTTGCTTCACCGGATCGAACCCTGGATTGATCGGCAATTTGTGAGACACCACATCGGTACTCAGACCCAGCATGTCGCCGACTTCCCATACAAACACATCGACGTACTTAGTGAGTAAGTGTATTAGATCCTTCTTCTGAGCTTCATTCAAGTGAACACTGATTTTGGCCTCTTTAACGCACTCTGGGTCTCCCAGATTTACAATTTCAGTCTCCTCTAAGTTCGGCTTGTGCTAATTTTCAAACTACAGAAATTCTTCAGCAACATATTCCGGTACCTCATTTTCCTCTTCGTATTCATGAACCTCATCATCAACTGCCTCACTTTGTTCGTTCAGCTCGTGACATGATACGACATTGGCAGGTTTAAAACTTATATTACTGAAACCATAAATAGACAGAGCTAGAAAATCAAAGCATAACAGATGATTAAATAAATAAATTTTTTAAAAATAAAAGAGGCTTTCATTAAAATGAAAAATGCAAACTTTGGCCATGGCACGGCCATATTGCCTTTTTAAACATCGCGATGGGAATTCAAAAGTTCAACAGTTAAGAAAATGCAAAATAGTGGGTCACGGGCCTCTTGCGGGCTACCACCGATTTAAACATGCATAAAACGATGCCCTTCTACCAAGGAGTTTGGGAGATCAGGATGGGCGTGGAGGTCCAGTTCTTCAACGTCTCTCCGGGCTCAGCGTCACGGAATCCTGTCAGCTCGACCTCTTCTTCAATCATAGCATCAATTTCTTCAAAAAGGCCACAGGTTCCTTCCCCCAGGTCTTCCTCCTCGGCATGCTCACGAACTGGAAAAGATTGATGCAGATGAGGGATTGGTTTAGCTAATGCTTGATCATTCTTCTTTTTCAGCCTCAAATCATCATCTGTGGGGAGGTACCCCAAACCATATCTAGCTCCTTTGATGGGGACCGGAACAGGCTCAATAATTCCTTGGGAATTTCTTCCCAATCCAACACCTGGTTCAAAACCATTCTGCAGCATCACAATGGATATCATCTTATACACGGCATGCATATGAGGTTGTGGGGCCAAATCCTCACCAATGGCATTTACCAGCTCCACTGTATAGAAATCAGTACCCCGAGACACTTCATCAATAATCGGCGCCTGTCTACCAGAGCGATTCTCTTTACCATGAATAACCAACTCTTCATTTCTCCAAACGAGCTTCATCATCTAATGCAAAGTAGAAGGCACAGCTCCAGCCATATGAATGAAAGGCCTTCCCAGAAGAAGGTTGTAGCTTGTATCAATATCTAAGACTTGGAACTGCGCGCTGAATTCTACCGGACCCATTTGGATGACCAGATTTATTACTCCTAAGGTATCTCTTTGGACCCCATCAAAAGCCCTCACGTTGACTTGATTTTGCTCCAACTTCCCCAAGTCAAAACATAACTACTTCAGTGTCGACAATGGACGAATATTCAAACTGGACCGATCATCCACCAAGACACAATTTATGACCTTTTCACGACAGACCACAGTGATGTGCAATGCCTTGTTGTGCGATTTCCCTTCGAAAGGCAACTCATCATCACAGAAGCTGATGCGATGTCCTCGAATAACCTGGTGGATCATGGCGGCCACATTATCGCTGCTTGTGCCCGCGGGCACATATGTATCATCGAGTGCTTTCATCAGAGCTTGCCTGTGTGATTGAGAACTCATCAACAGGGCCCAAACAGAAATCTGGGCAGGAGTTTTCTCTAAATGTTTGACGATAGAATAGTCCTTCGGCTGCATTCTCCTCCAAAACTCCTCTGCTTCTCCTTCGCTTATTGGCCTTTTGGCCTGATCCTTCTTTTGGCCTCCGAGAGCAAGCTCGTCAGGAGTTTTACACCTTCCAGACCTGGTCATGCCTTGAGCAGCAGCGGTTTCAATAACAAACATAGGCTTGACGAGAGTTTCTGATGGCACCAAGGCAATAACCTTTGTAGGTGTTAAAATAACAAATTCTCTCTTTTCTTTAACGCTTAAAGAAGCGACAGCCCTTTCCAAATCATCGTGAACGATGGGAGTAATCATCTTCATTCCACACCAGTCTTCATCAGTCTCGATCATATTGACATTGCTGCCTCCATGATTCGGCAACGGGTTTGTGTTGACATTTTTCCGCCGGTTGGAGAGAAACTACATCCTGATCGATCAGATCCTGGATTTTGTGCTTAAGGTTGATACAATCTTCCGTGTCATGTCCAACACTGTTGGAATGATAAGCACATCTTTGATCTGGCTTGTAGAACTTTGAATTGACATCCACGGGCTTGGGCCCTACAGGGTGGATGTATCCAGCCGCGGCTAGTCTCACAAATAGTTTGGTCCGGCTTTCAGCAAGTGCAGTAAAGTTCCTTGAAGGCCTTTTTTCAAATTTGGGTCGGGAAGGGTCATAACCACTTTGCTGAGGGGGAGGCACCTGCTGATAATTTTGGGTATTCGGACGAGGAGCTTGGCTTCTAGGATAAGGGTTTGTTTGATAATTTGGCTATGGAGCTTGGTAATTCGGGAGGGTTTTTTGATATAATGGATATTGGACTTGATAAACGGGTGATGGTGCTTGGTAGCTCGACTGTATATTGGCACAGTTGGGAGCAATATTATGATAAGGGGATGGAATCTGGTAAGGTTGAGGGTAATTTGGGTATATGGGGGAAAGATTTTGGAGATTAAGGGGTGGACTCTGGTACAACGGAACATGAGCGTTTGGATAGGTGAGGGTAGTATTATGGTTATTGGGATTATTGTATTGTGGGTAGTAGGCTTGGTGAGACTTTGGGGAAGGCCTGGAACGAAATGTGACGAGTTTCTGGGGGGTTTTCTTCCCCCATACGAGACAGCGGCAACTTTCTCTCTTTTCTTCCTCATCAATCCTGAAGATCCCGGTAACGCGGATACACGGGCTATCTTCCCCGATTTCAAACTGTCTTCGATAGTCTCACCAACTTTGACTATCTAGGCGAATTTAGCTCCGACTAGCAACATGATTCTGTCGGAGCATTCTGGCTCTTGCACCCGCACAAACACTTCCACAATCTCTTTCTCTTTCAAGGGCGGCCTTACTCTTGCTGCTTCCTTCCTCCATCTATAGGCAAACTCCCTATAGCTTTCAGTTGGTTTATGCTTCATCTTCTCTAGAGAATACCGATCGGGAACTATCTCAACATTGTATGCAAATCGGTCAATGAAGTCTTTGGCCAGCGCATTCCAACTGGGCCACTGCCTGGTTTTGTGTGACGTAAACTACTCGAGGGCCTCCACACATAGACTTTGGCTGAAAAGCCGCATCAACAAGGCCTCATCCCTTCCAACTCCCACGAGCTGGTCATAATATGCTCTCAGATGAGCCATGGGGTTGCCTACTCCCCCGAAGGTGTCAAACTTTGGAATTTTGAACCCTTCGGGAAGGTTCAAATCTGGGTGGATGCACAACTCTTCGTAACTGAGTCCAACGACGTCTGGGATGCATTGTAGCTCTTTCATAGCCCTTTTGATTTCTTCTTTTATATCGATCTTCGCATCCTCCTTTGTCTTCCATTCTCTTTCCTGTTCTTCATAGTGATCCAACTCAGAACCATGCACCTCGTGCTCGGAAGGAACGGGAACTTGGAAAGTGCCTCTTTTTGGGAGGGGTGGAGCTATAGAGGGACTTGGAACGTTTTGGGCGGTCTGGTAGTTCTGTGGGTAAGCCTGAGGATTGGTGTTCTGATTTAAATAGTGATGAGGTGTTTGGGGATTGAAGGCAGTTTGATTTTGATTTTGGTTTAGATTCTGTGGCGGTGGAGCGGTTTGAGTATTCTGAGGATGGGGGGGCATTTGAGGGTGGTTATTTGGAAGAGGCGATGGAGTTTGGTAAGATACAGAAGCGTATTGGGGGTTTTGGGTTGTTAGGTCTATCACAGACGGATTATGCACAGGTGTAGAAGGCTAATTCTGAGTTAGATCCGTGTTTGATGAAGGGAAGTAGATCGGAGGCCTTCCATCAGCAATATTAGGACCAAATCCAGGTGGAGGCATATCTTGTCTCCGTTGCATTTCAACTCTCATTTCAGCGACCTGTTGCATCAGCTGCATGATCAGTTCGTTCTGTTCCGCTATGGTGGGCTGAGCCACCACAATGTCAGTAAGACTTACTTCGTCGTTGTTGTCTCCCATGACTGTCTTTCATTTGTCTGAATTTTGTCTAGGGAAGGAATCTGTAGGACCTTTCGATCTGGTGAAGTAAGGATGATTTGCCAGCTTTGATCGACACAGATCAGTTTAAAAGTACCTGAGAAGCGAAACAGCTCAAAGGCAGATTTGTCAGTGCAGATTCAGAGTACAGAATGCATAATATCACACAGAGAGTAGATAAACACACAAGTTGCTTTGTTTGAGGATACCTTTAACCCACGAGTGAGGACGGGAATACGTTTCTTAACAAGCAGGAATTTGCTTGTTTTTTTAGTTTTGGCACTGTCAAAGGAAGGCTAAATCGCGTTGAGCTAAGGTCTTCATGCAGTTGCTTTCTGACGTCCGTTGATCTGATCTTTGTATCCTCTTGTAATATGAAAAGGAAGAATGAAAATTTTAAAAGATAGGGGCCGGGCCGGGAGAGGCTGCACGTATCTCTCAAGGAGAATTCAGGTCCAACGTAGTTCGAGTAGAAAATAAGACATTGATTTTTCATTCATTCATTCGCTTTGGGATTACAAGGAAATTTAACGACAATCAAAGCTTAAAAAATAAAATTAATGACTCCAGATCGGTCATTTCCTTCTCCTCATCATCTTAGCCACGGGGAACGGTCTCAACTTGAATCTTTCCCATGCCAATGAGGGATTCGAGGTCGTGACGAAAGTCGAGACACTTTTCAATATTGTGGTCTGTGGCGTGATGATGATAGGGACAACATTTTTGGATTTCGTGCTGAAGAGAATATTGCATGTCCACATTCTTGTAGTAATGGGTAAAGATGCCATTCTGAACTAAATCTGAGTATATTTCCCTCATTGTTTTCTTGAAAGGAGTGAATGAACAATGAAAGAATCTGGTCCTCTCTGTGATCGGTATGTCAAGACGTATTTCATCACATGCAAGGATGACGCCGTCACCCCAAGTGTTAGAAGTATTATCCATGCCGAATAAACAACGGACTGCATTTTTAAACCCAATACACTCTTCTATTATATGTCCTTTCTCCCTTGGATGACATTCACACGTCTTGCGGAGATCTCTTAATCCTATTTGGGGAGACACCTTCTTAACGGGTCTCAGCATGCCACTAGACCGATAATGTTCAAAAATGAGGGCGCACGAGATGACCTCTATCTTCTTCTGGCCTTCGTGCGGATATGCCTCAAGAGAAATTTTGCTGTCTCCATTTGCCAGACGCCCTACGAAAGAAGGTGGGCGGGCAAGTATCTCCTCATTACTTTCCTCCTCATAATTTCCTTCGTTGATTTCCTCTTTGGGGCTCTCAGGAGGAAATAGTGATTCGTACAGACGCTTTCCGCGCTGCCTTTGCATCTCGATCCTCTCTTCTTCACTTGGTTCAGCTTGAATACCCTTTACTTTGTCCATAGCAGCGATTTTGCCTTTTCTGAGACAGTAGAATAACGTTTTAGAATTTTTGGTATGAGAGATGTCTTTTGAGTGAGAAACTTAAGACTCGGGAAATTTTGGTCGGACAACTTTTGTAACAGTGACTTGTTTGTATTTTTTGGAAATTTCTGAAAAAGAGTGGGTTTTCGATATCCTCATTCACAACAACACAACACATAAGCAGTTAAATAGCACATATATCGCGTCCTAATCATGCAAGTGACCCTTTTGTGCCAAGGGTAGGCCTAGCGAATCTGAAGAATGTATTGCATCATTTGAAACATATTGTTGCACCCCCAAAATAACTTTAATTAAAATTATAATGCTCGTTACATAACTTCAATCAAAACGGGGTACATTTTCAGGGAGGGGATATAATGTGAATAGAGATAGAAAATAATCCCACGCAGCGGAGTTAGAAGGTTGATGGCTCTGCTCCTCTTCTGGCTTTCTTTACTTCTTCGCGGATAATGCACTTGCTTGTGAACACGTACGGCTCAGCGAACGCAGCTTTGGAAGATGTTGGTACGACTTGTAGAGTGTTCATCTGCTCGTCCAGGATCGTATCCAAACGCATCAGACAAGTCCTTGTACCAGCTAATTCTTGTGACGTCCCAGCCAAAACCCTCTGATTTTCTAACTCTTAGAACTGGTATTCTTGCTCCTTTTACTGAAATTCTTGCTCTCTTTTCTAAAATCCCTGCTCCTTTTTCTGAAATTCCCGCTCCCTTTGCTGAAATTATTGCTCCCTTCGGTCCCATTCTTGCTAAAAATGATATGCATGAATTTGAAGCCTTGTCTGTACATCTTCACTTTCTCGACCTGCGCGTGGTGTTGGGTTCACTACACCACACAGATCATTCTTCAAACATGTCTTATATTCATTGACATACCCAGCTTCATATCTGTTTTCAGCCATACCCCATTTCATGTTGACACGTCCGGCCCACTCTTGGAGGATGATCTTTGCGAAAGGTGTTTTGCCGCTCTCGCTGTAATCGACAATAAAAGAGCTAGCATCCCCTTGGACGGGTATGATTTGTGTTCTACCAAATTCCCGCATCACCCTAGCTGGGTTGTAAGGCCATAATCCTCTGATGCCGGGAAGGACTAAAAATGGAAGTTTGGACCCTTGTGCTGCTATCCTCTCAGATTTGAAGTTCGGTAACATCCATTGTATATCTCCTTCTCTCAAATCATAAAATACCCTTGCTTACGCACCCCTGGTGGTATGAATTGGGAATCTGTGGATGCTTAGGTAGAATTCATAATTATCCAGGGGACTCATCTGGCTTGGCTTTGCCAATTCTTGTGGTCGAGCACCGTCCCTTTTGCAGAGATGTTCAATCATCCACCATTGAAGTAGAATGTTGCAACCTTGGAAAAACGGAAATCCGTTCTTACACAAACTCAAAGATCTATAAATGTCAGCCAAAATGACCGGAGCCAAACTGCAAAATTTCTTTTCTTCTTGTTTCTTGCCTATCCCTCTGAAAATGGCGTCCACTACCATCACGACTCGGGTGTCGATATCTTTTTCTCCATCTTTAGGGAACACCATAGTTCCTAAAAGGCATGCGGAGAATGCAATGGCTTGGGTTTGCCTCCAAGTACTGTGATTATGGAATTCATTTGGAAATTGCTCAAAATAGCTATCGTGCCCCCATATTTCGAAGAATCTCATTAGTGGTATGCTCTGGGCGTCCAACCAGTTAGCCCTTACCAGTATCAATATGTCTCTCCATTCTCCGGCAGTTGGCCTATATGGCAGAAGGATATGATGATCGGGACTTTTTTTTCTCTTACCACATGTCCTAATAGAGTCTATACAGTCTTTAATTTCCTCTAGTGTTGGTGTTATTTTGATGTCTCCAAATCGAAACACCATCTTTTTTGTCACGACTGGAACCTAGATCCCAGACGAGACCGGCATCGTTGACCTCTCGGAGGTCGCAGACAAGCCTACTTACGTCATTCTTACTTTACATAGGTTAATTTTAGCGGAAAATATGAAACTTTTTGTTTCCTAACATACTTATAAAAACATTATCATTAATACGTAATTGTTCACCATCAACCATCTAACATTAAGAGATAAGCAACTGAAAGAAATAGTTCAATTCTTATTAAGTGTATAATTGCCAAACTGGCACCAATAAATAGTCTGAAGAAAAAAAAGAAAGAAACGCTAGTGGAACATGCTCCACTAGATCAACTCTAAAACTAAGCTAGAATATTAAACAGCAGCATCCTCAAAAGCATAAGGACCTACCAACTCCGGATGAATGATGGACGTCCGGATGACTGCAGCGATGATCCTGTAGCTCTATCGCCCACCTGTGCCTGCACCTAAAATAGTAGAGTTTGTATGGAGTTAGTACACACTTGTACTAAGTATGGGTATATGCAAGCACACACCAAGGACATGCATGAGAAAGAATAGCTCTTTCCTAACAACATGATTTTTGGAAGTCAAGTTAGTGGACTTGCGAAATTGAGATTAGGAAAGTTTCCAAATTTGGATTAGGAAAGTAAATGAGCTTTCCAAATTTGGATTAGGAAAGTCAGTGAGCTTTCCAGATTTGGAATAGGAAAGTTATGCCATGAGAATAATATACATCATCATACTTTTCACATTTGCACACAGCACATAACATTTACACATAGCACATATCATGTAGCATACAGTACATTTTGCATGTAGCACATAACTTCTTTCATATCATTCATTCATATGCCATAAGACCTTGGAATCATGGACTTGACATTAAGACATCCCAGAAATGAGGGCTCAACAGATGGGACCTCAACTAGGGAGTCTTCATTAGCAAACACAGTGTCTGCTTCGTTCATTCATACGTACTCCATTTCATTTCATTCATAGGCCAGTGTAAACACCAGCTATACCTAAGATATAGTTTAAGACTTTCATTATGTTCGTTGTGCAATGACCAAGAATGACCTAATGTCATTACTTGAATCTAACTCACCTTTTGATTATCCTATCTTAACACCTTTGGTATTATTCATTTAATTATGTGCATCATTTGAGGCTGGCCCCATTCATTCATTGGAAACTTTAACTTTAACCGACATAGATCATGTGAGCATCATGAAATCCAGTGTCTCCCCCACACCGAAAAGAGGTGGAATCACCGGCCAAGGTGACCCAAAAACATGCTAGCGTACTGGCTTATAGTATGAGGACATCATAGCTCATTAGATGATTTCTCATCTCATCATTAGTATTAAGTGTGTTCCCCAAGAGACCCTTAGGGATCTGGCGGGGTTAATTTCCCATGTACGCTAGCATATTATTGGATCACTTTGGCCGGTGATTCCACCTCTTTTCGGTGTGGGGGAGACACTGGATTTCATGATGCTCATATGACTTATGTCGGTTAAAGTTAAAGTTCCCAATGAATGAATGAATGAGGCCAGCCTCAAATGATGCACATAATGAAATGAATGATACCAAAGGTGTTAGGATAGGATAATCAAAGGTGAGAGAGATTCAAGTAATGACATTAGGTCATTCTTGGTCATTGCACAACAAACCTAATGAAAGTCTTAAACCATATCCTAGGTATAGCTGGTGGTTACACTGGCCTATGAATGAAATGAAATGAAGTACGTATGAATGAATGAGGTAGACTATGTGTCTGCTAATGAAGATTCCCTAGTTGAGGTCCCATCTGTTGATCCCTCCTTTCTGGGATGTCTTAATGTCAAGTCCATGATTCCAAGGTCTCATGGCATATGAATGAATGATATGAAAGAAGTTATGTGCTACATGCAAAATGTACTGTATGCTATATGATATGTGCTATGTGTAAATGTTATGTGCTGTGTGCAAATGTGAAAAGTATGATTAGGTATGTTATTCTCATGGCATCACTTTCCTATTCAACATCTGGAAAGCTCACTGACTTTCCTAATCCAAATTTGGAAAGCTCATTTACTTTCCTAATCCAAATTTGGAAACTTTCCTAATCCCAATTTGGCAAGTCTACTGACTTGACTTCCAAAAATCACGTTGTTAGGAAAGAACTATTTTTTCTCATTCATGTCCTTGGTGTGTGCTTGCATATATACACATACTTAGTACAAGTGTGTACTAACCCTATACAAACTCTACTACTTTAGGTGTAGGCACATGTGGACGATAGAGCTACAGGATCATCGTTAAAGTTATCCGGACGTCCAGCATTCATCCGAAGTTGGTAGGTCCTCATGCTTTCGAGGATGCTACTATTTTATATTCTAGCTTAGTTTTAGAGTTGAGCTAGTGGAGCATGTTCCACTAGCGTTTCTTTCCTGTTTTTATTCAGACTATGTATTGGTGCCATTCTGGCAATGATACGCTTAATAAGAATTGAACTATTTCTTTCAGTTGCTTATCTCTTAATGTTAGATGGTTGATGGTGAACAATTACGTATTAATGATAATGTTTTTATAAGTATGTTAGGAAACAAAAAGTTTCAAATTTTCCACCAAAATTAACCTATGTAAAGTAAAAATGACGTAAGTAGGCTTGTCTGCGACCTCTGAGAGGTCAACGACGCCGATCTCGTCTGGGGTCTAGATTCCAGTCGTGATAGTTGATGTGATTTTATATACTGTTATTTACATGAGTTTATTTTGGATTGATGTTGAAGGATCCATGAGGATCAATGCATGAAGATTTGAGCATGTTTAGCCTTGTTTCCATGGTTCACTGTAACATTGGCTTCTAAATAATTTAATGTGGATTTCTATTATGTTAGGTTGGTTGTATATAATATTTTAGATCAGTATCATAGTTGAATTATGAATACGAATCTTATATGATTGAAGTAAAGATGGCTTATGCGAATTGACCTAGTATTCTAGTCTATCGATTGATAATACTATGTATATGATGATATCTTGAATTGTGGATAGATGAAGCATGATTACTTTGATGTAGTGATCTATCTAGCTGCTTCCTAGCATGTACATTATTGTTAAAATATGATTGATGACCAAGGCCTTAGAGAATCAATAGTGTTGGTTAATTCCCTCTCTATACTCTAGCGAAATTGACAAGTCTAATGCCTATGTTGTAGCTTGATCTTGAAGTGATTTAAGCATGATTTCATTATGATTAAGTGTATGATTATCTAGTTCCTTAGATTGATATTATTGATTAAATATGATCTATAAACCATGTAAGTGAAATTAGCTAATGGTCTATGTTCTTCTACCTTCTAGTATGCTAAGGTGTTGTGCTAGTTGTAGTATGACCTTGTAGTAGCTTGTATTAATTTCATGTATGATTATGGAACTTAAGCTACTGCCCTATACTTGATTATCTATGAAAAAGTAGTAATGGTCAAAGATGATCAAAGGCTAAAGGATTGGTAAGAATTGTTCTACTCTTCTACTTCTCTATTCTTCTATAATAATGTTGATGAAGCCTTGTATGGCATTGTGTGGTATGGTCCACTTATGGTGGCGGTGTTTACTTTATGTCATTATATATGTGTTGACCATGGCCTTGAAGGCAAATTTGATGAATATATGAAGTGGTAGTTATGATAAGCACTTTATGTGTAGCTTGTGCCTAGTCTTCTATTTGAGTTGTGAATCTAGGTTATGTTACTATTGTTCTGAGCATGTAAAGGGTTATGTAATATAATGTGTAGGTGCTGCCATATCTTAGGTACTAATGGTTGATGACCCCTACCCATGTACCCTTATGTGAATGTGTGAATAACTAATGATAGGAGACTTAAAGTGTTCTATAAAGTTAACTTGTCTCCTATGCTATTGTGTGTTGTGTGGTCTAAGCTTGAAGAGTGTTGTTGTCTAAGAGGGTGGCTGGCTCAATGAATTGTTGATAGACATTATGTGATCATGTTGACCAATGTACACACACTCACACTTCAAGCATGCTTACAATGTAGTAAATGTTCATAGTGTCTAAATGAAAGGTTGTTCTCATATTCACTAGTGTCTACTATTATGCATGTAAAGTATATGTATGTGAATCATGTCATATATTCCCTTAATAGGATGTCTTGATAGGTGTACTAGTATGGGCAAGGGTATGGCACCTTGTCTATGCGTTGCACATGTGTACCTTGATAGGATAGTTCCTAGGTTTGGTTTCTATGTGTATGAATATGAATGTATGGTCATGTGTGGTCTTAATGTGTTATGTGAAAGGTTTGCTCACATGTATATACACACACACATGGATGATGATCTATTAAAGGAGAGGGGACTTGATAGGGGTGCCCAAGAATACTCTATAACTAGATAGGTGCTTGAATATGCTATAATCATATATATACATATGAATATCTTAAGCCTATGTTTTATGAAAATATAATTAAAGGCTTTTCAATAAAGGGAACTTCGCTTAGCACCGAGTGAACTTGACATTGAGAGGTGTTGACTTTCCCTTGAGGAAAGATTCACCATTTGTCCCTTGTAGAATGTTGATTTCCCTTTGAGGAATATTCATCTATGGACCTACATAAGGTGTTGACTTCCCTTTGAGGAAGGGATCACCCATGTTTTCTCATGAGATGAGGCCCCGATTGTTCAATGACATGTAGAGGTAACTACCTATCTCTTAGTTCCATAAACTATGCTTGCCACATAGGATCTTGAAAAGTGAATTCACTTAGGATGCTAGTATATATGTTAATGTTCTACCTTGGCTAGGTAGGAACACCTTCCATTGGTGTAAGGCTCTACCACACCAAATTCCATGTTTAGCACCCATAGTTTTAGTGACGGTTGAGGCTATAGTTTCCCTAAAGTAAAATGGACAATGGAAGTAATTGACTAGGACCCTAACTAGAATAACTTAAGGGATGTTACTTAGGATAGGTGGAAGTAATGAACCCATCTAGACATTGCACAAGTATCTCCTTAGGAAGTTCTAGAGAGGTGTTCTAATGCATGTGTCTATGTATATGATTCTTTTTGTATGACTTTGTAGTATTGGTCTACTTGTTATAAAGATGTGCTTGATATGAATCTATACGATATGACCTATCCTTATGTGCACTATGTTGGTCTAAATGACTATAGGATGAAGGTCTTGTATTGACATGAATGAAGTTAGCTTTACTCGTGATGTGGATGTATGAAGTGGTAAGGCTTGTGGTCTCATTAAGGGTCTACTAAGTATATGTGAATTTATGGGGATTCACATGTACATTGCACTAGTAGATTAAGATTGGGATTATGAGCAAGGTCCTATAAGGTATCATGTGAAGTATAATAAGTATATGTGCATAATGACTAAGAGTTCACTGTAATGTCCTTTATAGTTTGGCTTAAACATGTCGATGTTGTACTATACCTCAGTGATGGTAAGTTTTGCCTTGTATAGATTGTATGTATGTTTTACTTGTGGCCTTAGGGTGATGCATTGCACCTAGTATCACTAGAGGTTACTTGGAAGGTTGATGAGTTAAAGGAAAAAGGGTTCAGTGTTAATGGAAAAGGAGCTCCTTGTAATGTGACTTAAAAATGTAATAAATCCTATATGTGATCTTACGAAATGTTTGGTCTTTGAATATGTTTATATGATGTATGTGAATGATATAAATGCTATTTGTTAAAGGTTTTACGGAGATTTATTCAAAATAGCTTGAAGTATGATTTCAAAGAAAATGTCCCTTTTAAATGCATGTTTTTGCATGGTTGCCATACTTAGTACATTCTTGTGCTAATCCCATTCTTCTCTACTTTTTACACAAAGTGTAGGTTATGGATGCTTAAAGTATGTCTTGAATGGTGAATAGCTTGCGAGATGATTCCCAAACTCAATGAAGGAATCCTTAAAGTTCAAGGATCTCCTACTTATGTCTTTAATGTAAAGTCTTTAAATATTGTATAGTTATGTAATGTGTCTTATGGGCCGTGTCCCTAATGTACTCCAATGTATTGAGTCTAAGATGTCAAAGAGACTTATGGTCTATAAATGTATTATGACTTATGTTTTATATATACATGAGACGAAGTTTCTAGCATATGATGTGCTATGAAAAGTTTTAAATTTTCCGCTTAATTTACTATGTCAATGCGATGAATGATAACTATGGGCTTGTATAAGACCTCCGAGAGGTCAAGTACGCCATGTTACTTCTAGGGGGTGCTCCCCGGATGTGACACTGTATAAAATCAATTACTAGTAACGTCCTAGAGATTGATGCAGACAAGTTTTGTTCGTATCTTGAGAGGCTACATGACACCGTTAAGAAGTTTCTCTCTGTTGAATCAGTATCGTGCATTCAATGTCTTATTTTTTCATGTAATCTTATATGTTTAATTTTTTCACATGATGGATTGCCTTCACGGTTTGGCTTGGGGGATCCCTCAAGGCCGGTAGGTGAAGCCCTAACAAGGGATAAAGGATGACTTGTGTGTTATGTCAAGGCCACATCAGAAGCAGGTGATAGACAAAAGACTCCAAAACTAGTATTATAGAATTAAATAGCTCCAACTATTTCTCACAAAGTGTAGACAGGGCCAGCCTAGCCACTACCCAAAAAATCTATGGCTACAAAGCTTTAGGTTTCCACTACTCAGTTACCTATTGTCTTCAAAGGTATATAGTAAGCCCCAGGATAAAGTGCAACTAGCACCCTGGTTATAGTGCGACTCGCAAAAGATGCTTAGATTTTAATTGAGACTATCATATCTGAGGCTTTCTTGGGCAATTGAAAATGATGAACTTAAGTTTCTCAATATTTACTATGTGCCTCTATATACATTAGAATTTGTGGAGTAGACGGGATCTTACTTCACGACTTATGATCTAGATAGGAAATGTAGTGGTGGTTTATTTATTTGGAGATTCGACATGAAGATGAAACACCCTAGATTTGAAATGAAAAGAACTATAAGCTTTTATGAAATTCAAAGGTGCCGTCTTTGATTGTCCACCCATGGCATGTGTAACCGAGACACTAACGCTAGGGTGGGTTCGTGGATTGGCCACCTAGATCAATTAGGGACCTCCAGTCCACGGGCCAACATTTCATCAATCAGAGCATGGACTGTGGTCGAGGTAACGCAGGTCAAGGCCCCATAAAAAAATCCAAAACCATGAACCACGGCCAACTTGAACGGACAGTAGATCCATCCGCGGTCCGTTGATCAGCGTCTGTCGGTCGTGGGCTTGCAGTTATATTAGATACAATTGGATCTTTTCAGGTCTTAATTAAATTATTGTGGTGTCATTTTTCCTAAGTCCAAACCACTTATATAAGTCTTTTTACCCCCAACTTAGACCAATTTAGTTCATTCTCTCAAATCCCAAAAGAAAACCCAAACTTCTCTCAAAATTTCGTTCTCTAGAAGGAGGAAGGGATTTAAGCTAGGTCAAGTTCAAAGTAACAAATGTTTGAGTTTTTCATCCACGAGATCCTTGTTCCAATGGAGTCCGCTAGGATTCCCTAATGTGTAGTCTAAATCCCCAATTCTAGTTAGGGTTTGTTCCAATATTGTGAGTTATGATACATGTTGTTCCAATAGATTGGATTGTGATTGTTTATGATTGAATTAGTAGAATTACATTTTATTAGACTGAAATTATATGTAGCCATGCCTATTTCATGATTATACTCTAGAATTTATAATTGGGTTAGCGTCATGAAGGGACTTTGGGTTTAGGCTTGTCATATAGGATTGATGAATTATGATTAGAATTTCTTGAGAATGAAACTTAGATGATGAGCATGAGATCTAGGGCTTTGAGGGTAAATATTATGATGTGAATTGTTAGTAAGTGATGTTACTGTTGAGGAAGGTATACTTGCCACATGAATTGTTTAATTATGAATATATGAATATAATAGGCTTTCTCACATTAGTGATTTTAGATTTAAATGGCCGATTACCTAAAATTAATCTATACTAAAAGACTCTGTAAATTATGAGGGTTGAAGAGACTACCCTTGACCTCCATATGTGACGGATATGAGGTTATTTCCCATACTTCTTAGAATTAAACAAGAGGTGATTCCTTATGTTCCTAATACGATGAATGGACATGGAGGCGATTATCTATGCTCCTTATGAAATGATAAGGAGACGAGTAACTGTGTCTTATGATGTGATTTTTGAGGCGAGTATGCATGATCTTAAAGTAAGTAAGGCAAGAGACAAATACCGGTAATCCTTTGAAAGATAGGAAATGAGACGAATTCCAATGTCTTTAAAAGTAAGTATAAAAAATATGAATTATCTTATGAAGCGTGAATAGCTTGGATTATTGCTTGAGGTACGTTTCTTAAGAGGTGATGACCCATGTCCTGACTAATAATAACTAAGGTTACTTGAGAAATAATCCTTTCTAATGATGATATTGAATTATGTGCATTTGTTATGCTTATGGTTTATATAGACTAAACATGATGTTTATGTTAGCTATCATATTTAGTACCAGATTCTACTAACGCATAATCCTGCATACATTCTTATCAATGTAGGTTCCGATGACATAGATTCTAACAATCGTGGCTAGCTTCGTTGTTGAACAAGGAACTGATGATTAGGTGATTTCTCATTGTGTTTGAGGAAGTGATCACTCTTTTCTCTTAAGTATTTATTTTATGTCTTAGATGTCACATCACAAGACCACACCCTAGAAAATATGGAACTCTCGGAGTTCAACCGGCGTACTCGACCTCTCAGAGGTCTTATACAAGCCCTTACGTATCGTTCATCGCATATACATAGTGAAAAGTAGTGCGGAATTAAATCTTTTCACACCATTTCATAGTCTTTAAAATCTCTTTCATATAAATTCATAGGAAATACTAAGTCTCAATCTCATCAAAGCTTAGACACGACAATACTTTGGGACACGGCCCATACAATACTAATATAGAAAGTACTTAGTCTATTACAAGTTTTCAATGGAAATAAAAGACATCTATATATGTCCTCGAGTCAATTGAGGACATACTTCACTTTGCTTGAATGGTTCTAGAATCCAAGCTCTCTTTGACGATTCTCACCTTTCACCTACATCTTTAGAGATAACAAAATGTATGGAATTAGTACAAACACTTGTACTAAGTATGACATTATGCATAAAATCATGAAAACGGACATTTATTGGAAATATGCATCTTTTCATTTAAAACATCATATTATAATCATTAGAATAACATTTATCAACTTAGAAACACATAAGAAATCACTTAATCAATTTGGAACATTTTTAGAAATATCATAGTAAACTAAGTAACTTTACAGTGACCATTTTACAATGTTACAGTGAAGTCCTTTACTTCACAGTAACACTTTCCAAGCATGCAATTACCTCACTAAAAGCTATCCTAAGACTCACTTAAGTAAGACAAAGAGATACCGCCCATACAACCTCTCTAGGCATACCTAAATGATCCTTAAGACAACCTATAATAAGATCAACACACATAGAAGACATCAAACACATGAACATGAGATTCTTCTACCAAAGGTTGTTCTAAGTCTCACTTGAGTGAGTTGTGAAGTGACCGCCCATACAATCCCTTACACACACACTTAAGAGATCCTATAGACTACCTAAGATAGAATCATTCTCACTTAACACAACAACATATAGATAATATGACATTCTCCTTCCAAAGGCTATCAAAAGACTTACTTTAGTAAATCAAAAAGATACCATCCATGATTGACCTCTTCAAGAATACCTAAATAATCCTTAAGACTACCTAAGTCTTAGATCATGTCCACATAATCAATCATCCTCCCTAACTAGGGTCATTCTTAAGACTTATCTAGGTAAGATACTAAGTGACCATTACTATGCCCCCTTCACACCTTAACTAGACAACCCTTAACTACTCTAGATAAGTACTTATTCATTTACATCCTTTCTTAACCTTAGTCATTACATTCATTAGTTAATTTAAGACTCATTCATCACATAAAAACATTCAAGTAATGGTCTTTGACAAGACATAGGGACTCTAACTAACACCTTCAAAACATATTGTACAATGTCTAGATAGCATCCCATACCACCACCTAAACTTCATAGAACTTCTCTAATGCTAGTAGGTATCCCATATGATGAGAATAGGCAATAACCGACATAGACCATGATAGCTAGACATGGAATCCAGAGTTCTAACCTACTTCGATGAGGGTGTTCCACTTGACAATGGTATAACTTGGACACATCCCATGTAGGTACATGGTTAAGGAATATGAAGGGCGTGCTTTTTAATGTATTATCATTCTTTAACTAGAACAACTTGACTTACCATACTCACTCGGTGCTAGCCTTTGTTCTCATAGAGTAAATTACATTAAAGGTTCATATAAAGGGGTTCCATATCAAGTTCATAACCCAATCATATTTACCCTACCAAAGAGGTCCACTAGGGGTACCTTACAATGGTGACAAGAAGCTCATAATGAATTTCCTAAGGATTGATATTATGCCATTCTAGACAACCAACCTTAAGTCTGTCATTCCTTTACTTGAAGGATACCATTACGGCTTCGACTTCAACATTCATAACCTTACCACTAGGTTCAAGGTTTGACATAAAGGACCCTCTTAACATCAAAGAAACTAGGTCAATTCAATATATATTCATCAATCTAATACAACCTAGATATCAATTCAATACAATTATTACATAAATCAATAGCCCATGAATAACTACACTAGAATTCATAAACATTAGATCAATATTACTTAACCATAATGTAGTCAAAACTAGGGTTCATTAATTACATGGGTTCATACCTTAATTGATTTAAAATCATCTATCTAATTAAAATTCAATCAATATTCAATGGTTATAAACCTTTAATGCAAGAACCCATGGATAGATCATGAAATTGGACAATTCATATTTGAAAACTTTAGAAAACATCTTTGAAGGTTGGGCTCCTTGATGAATAGAGTTTCAAGTATCAAAAAACATACCTCAATAAATCTAATCCTCAAATTTGATGAAGAATCTCCACTCAATTCTCCAATCCAAGCCCTTCTTTGAGTTTTTGCTCCAATGTAGTTCTAGAAATTTCTAAGGGAATTTGGGTTTTGATTTTGAAGTATAAAATCTTCTAAGAGTTAGGCTTATAAAAAAGTTTAAAATACCCAAAAGACCCTTTAGGAACCTCCCAAAGTCTTATTTGGACGTGGGATGAATTTACAATTTCACCCCAATCATTACAGTGATTGCATGCAGGAATGTAGACCCATCGACAGAGGACCATCGATGGCCCGTCCCTTGAACAACGGACTATCCTATTTTTCCGTGGTTGGTAACTTAAGCTGGTATTTGGCCTCTCTTTCTCCACGCCTAAGTATCCACCCACGACTCCTCACCTACGGGGCCTCGATTTCCTCCGTGGTTTGGGCTGTCTTGGGCAGTCTTAGGCACTCATGAAGGGTCCTTCCTCAAGGACCCTTGGCTGGTCCTTGGGGATGTTTGACCGGACTTTTACGACCCAAAATTTCTCATATACGAGTTTAGGACCTCTATCATGAATTTCATCCAAAACGAACACGTAAAACTTGACGAAACATTTATAGACTCACAAGGTCGTTTCAAGGCAAACCTTTCGAACGTCATGGACATTCTTGGTCTATTGACCTCTAAACTTCATGAAACTTGACACACTGCCTATATAAACTATGAAAACTCATTTAAGGACCTTATAATCTCATTAATCACACATAAACACATATAACCACATATGAGGCACATAGGTGACTTAGTCGTCGAACATCTTGGTCGTCCCTTGACGTTTGACTTCCAATGCACCTAAAACTCTATACACTGCCTCAATACCACATTATAGACCATTTTAGGACCTTATACCATCATGAAAAACATGTTAGCCTCTACCTTAATCTAAGTTTTTTGAGGGGTTCTATATTAGACTACTGTATGTCATGCGTCCCAAGACTCTATTGATTTTATTTAGATGGTTTGAGACAATGATATTAGACTTCCCCCGTTTTATACAAGTCTCTGATCATGTCAAAATATTTCAAATTATTGCAATATTTTCTATCAATTAACGTTATGATATGCTAAGTGGATTGTATGACGCCCCTCAGGATCTTATACACCTTGTTACATATAGGGGGTACCCCTGGGTTTCTTAAAAATATGTAATCGGAGAAGAAAGTTTAGAATTGTTCTAGGATGTCTCAAACTATGTAAAGTAGAGTATTTTACATAAGTATGAAGTTTACCACATTTATGAATGATAGGCTACTACATGTTTAGGAAACTTCACTTCTTTATTCTCTAACTCATGACATGGAGTTTTACTCAAATAAGTCTTTCTCCTAATACTAAACATTTGCAAAGAGTTCTGAAAATATGGTTCATGTCAAGTTATGGACATGAACGACTCAATGCAAGGTTGTCAATAAATGTATATAGAACTCAATACTTGGAACTCAAGAACTTCAATCATACTACTTATTTAAAGGATGCTCAACTCAAAGGGTTCATGCAGAATTATGAGCAGGATCCCCTAATGGTTTTTACGATATGACTACCAGATGGGATAATTCTAGAAGGATTGAGGGAGTCTATTTTAATGAAGAGGTTCCTCCCCAAGCTCCTCCTTAAGCTGTGATTGATCATTTGACTGACAATATGACAAATGCGGAGTTTAGGTCGTCCTTTCAAGTGTTGATTCAAGGCATGACGACCCAAGCCAATGGAGAGGTTGTAACCCCGTGAACCATATGTAGGTACGGTGGTTCCAAGAGTTAGGGACTTTACAGTGATGAAACCTCCCAAATTTTATGGCTCCAAGGTTAAGATCCTCAAGATATTATCAATGATGTTTGTAAGATACTTGCTATTATGGGAGTGCCACTTATAGATAAGGCAGAGTTGGTCGCCTATCAACTAAAAGGGGTTGCTCAGATTTTGTTCAATCAATGGAAAGAGGCAAGGACGGAAGAAGCGGGTCCCATGAAGTGGGAAATGTTCAAAAGTGTTTTTCTTGATTGATAATTCCCTTTAGAGATGAGAGAGGCCAACGTACTTGAGTTCATAAACATTAGGCAAGGAAATATGAGTGTATGTAAGTTAATATGCTTTGAGGTTCACTCAACTATATAAGTATGCTCCTTCTATTGTGGCGGATCGTAGAACAAAGATTAGAAAGTTTGTGTTAAATTTGTCTGACATGGTTTTAAAAGATTGTCGCACCGTTATGCTTCTTCATAACATGAAAATTTCTCGCCATATGGTGCATGCCCAACAAATTTTGGAATGAAATCTCAAGGAAAGATCTAGAGTGACAAAGAGATCAAAAGTATATTATGGTAGCTATTCACATTGTAGGTTCGATGGATGCGATCATTCAAGGTTTCGGCAAAGTCTCTCCAAGAAAGATTCTTCTAATGCTCCTTCAAGTTCTAACAATGCAAGGGTGTCTAACCCTAAGCCTCAAGAAGATGGTAATAAGTTCTCAATGCCTACTTGTGCTAAATGTGTGAGAAATTATGTGGGTAAGTTTTTAGTGTGTTCCAATGCTTGCTTTGGGTGTGGTAAGACAAATCACAACATAAGGAATAGTCCTTCGGTTTCTCAACCCTACCCTTCATCCGGTCCAAATTGTTGGGGTCATGTGCTCTTAATCAAAAACTACTTTATTTTCTCTAAACTGGACGTGATCCAGAGAATTCCCCGGATGTGGTGACTTGTATGTCACAAGTTTTTCAATTAGATGTGTATGATTTTCTTGATCCAGATGCTCCATTGTCCTTTCTGACTCCTTATTGGGGCATGAGTTTTGATGTTCTCCCTGATGTGTTATTAGAACCTTTTAAAGTCTCTACCCCTATTTATGACATTAGTTTCTAAGAGGTTCTATAGAGGATATCTTGTTTCCTTATTCTATAGGTTTCCCTTATTTATTAGGTAGATTTTGATATGTTAGACTTTAATGTTACCCTTGGTATTGATTGGTTGTACTCTTGTGATGCTTCTATCGAATGTAGGACTCGAGTAGTACAAATCGAGTTTCCAAATGAGTCTATCCTAGAGTGGAAGGGGGAAAATTCTATGACTAAGAGTAAGTTTATCTTTTTTTCTTAAAGCTAGAAAGCTGATTTCTAAGTGTTTTTGTACCATCTATTTAGGGTGAGGGATATGGATTCTAAAACCCCTAGTATTGAATCAATCACCATTGCAAATGAGTTCTCCGAAGTGTTCCCAGATGATCTACCCGGTAATCCCCCCAAAAGGGAAATAGACTTCGTTATTGACCTTCTCCCATATACGGAACCTATCTCGCTTCCTCCTTATAGAATGACTGTGGCGAAACTTATAGAGTTGAATGAACAATTGAGGCATTTGTTGGATAAGGGTTTCATCTTACCAAGTATCTCTAAATGGAAAGCTCCGATTTTGTTTGTTAAGAATAAAGATGTGTTCCTTCGTATGTGTATTGAGTATAGACAATTGAACAAGGTGACAATTAAGTATAAATATCCTCTTCCAATGATAGATGATTTTATTTGACCAACTTCAAAGGGCCAGTTATTTCTCTAAGATTGATCTATTTCTGGTTATCACCAATTGAGGGTGACAGAAAAAGATATTCCAAAAAAATCTTTTAAAACCTTATATGGTCACTGTGATTTCTGACTGATGTCCTTTGGTTTGACTAATTCTCCGGCGGCATTTAGGGACTTGATGAATCAAGTGTTTAGGTAATATCTTGACATGTTTGTGATTGTGTTTATTGATGATATTTAGATCTAATCAAGAAGTGAGAATGCACATATTGATCATTTGAGGAGCATATTGCAAATCCTCAAGGCCTGACAACATTTTACAAAGTTTAGTAAACATGAATTTTGGTTAAGGTCCATGAACTTATTTGGCGATATTGTTTCGAGCAAGGTTAGTGAGGTTGATCCGATTAAGACAGATGCAGTCTAGAGTTGTAATAGACTATAAACGAAAAAAAATCAGAAGATTTTTGGGTTTGTCCGTTTATTATATATAGTTGGTCTAGGGGTTTTCCTCCATTGATTCTCCTTTGACAACATTGACTCAAAGGAAGGCTAAGTTCATATGGTCGGGTGATTGTGAGAAAAGTTTTCAATAGTTGAAGGATAGACTCACTTTCGCTCTAGTGTTGACTTTACAGGAATGTACGAATGATTTTGTGGTGTAATTTGACTCCTCTAGAGTTGGGTTCGGATGTGTGCTTATGAAATATGGTAAGGTGATTGCCTATGCTTCAAGGAAATAGAAAGTCCAAGAGAAGAATTATCCAACTCCCGACTTTGAATTAGGCCATCGTATTTGCCTTAATGATTTGGAGGTATTATTTTTATGGCGTTCATGTTGATCTTTTCACTGACCACAAAAGTTTGCAATATGTTTTTAGTCAAGAAGATTTGAATCTTCGCCAAATAAGTTGGCTTGATTTATTGAAGGAATATGATATGAGTGTTATTTATCACCCTAGAAAGGTGACTGTAGTAGACAATGATCTTAGTAGATTATCAATGGGTAATATGGAACATGTTAATGACAATAAAAAAGAGTTAGCACAAGATATGCATAGATTGGACCTTGAGTGTTAAATTGGTAGAATGCAACAAGGGTGGTGTCATGGCCAATAATGTTAAAAATCACCCTTTGTAATGATGTGAAAGCTTAGCAATGTCTTGATCCAACTTTGGTGGAATTGAAAAAAGCAGTACCAAAAAGTTTACTGAGTCTTTCTCCTAAGGGGGATATGGTGGTAATTAGATATCAAGTCGTTTATGTGTTCCAAATATGAATATAAGGGAATAAATTTCACCAGAAGCCCATAGTTCACAATATTCTATTCACGTGGGACCCACAAAGATGTCCCCTAATTTATGTGAAATCAATAGGTGGAATGGGATAAAAATTAATATTGTGGTATTTGTGGCCAAATATGCAAATTGTAAACAAGTAAAGGTTGAGCATCACAAACTGGGAGGTTTAGCTTAAGATATTAGCATTCCCACTTGGAAGCGGGATGATGTAGATATTGAGTTTATAGTTTGTCTACCGCTCACCTGGTGCCAAGATGATTCTATTTGGGTGGTTGTACATCGGATGACAAAATTGGCACATTTACTTCCCGTCGAGGTTACTAATTCGACGGAAGATTATATGAATTCGTATTTGACAGAATTGGTAAGATTACATGGTATACCCTTGTCCAATATCTCTAATAAATGTACACTGTTTACTTCCTAGTTTTGGAAATCATTCAAAAATGGACTTGGTACGAAGTTCAATGTAATGACCCATCAAATGAATGAATGAAACATTAGCCTAACGACTTTATGTTGAGTTTGTAATAAGGTGTCTTGTCATGAAATATTGTCCCGAGATAAGGAGTTCAGTGAGTCAACATCAAGGTATGTGTTAGGCTCCATACTAAAGGACCTTTTAATGTTGGTTAAGGGTTAAAGGGCTTGTGCCAAGACAAAGAGGGAAAGACCTAAGCCAAAGACCAAGGCTGCCAACCTTGGCCAGGAACTACTTCAAAGTTCTTAGACAACTTCACAGTCAATACCATTAGCATGGTCCCTAAAAGTGGCCATGAAAGTCACTTGTCCATGAAGGAGACAAGGCCTTGAGGCAAAGTTTCTGCCTCAACTCCATGGGCCACTACACGGTCAATGGTCATGACTGCGATCCATAGAGTTGGCCTTGGAGATTCCTTAGCCACATGGAGGATGGAAATCCAAGGGATCACACAATCTAGTGAAAACGAGCACCTCCACAGGTCGTGGTCCTACTTCAAGAGTGTGAAGATGGTGGTCGTCCCAGACAGGGGAGGCCAAATTTTGGGGATTTAGGAAATTTCTCTTTTGTTATTTATTGAGAGGGGTTTATTTGAAATGGTTTATATCATAAATAGAAATAGTTTTAAGTCTTCAAACACTTCTTTAACTTATTATTTTCAAACACCCAAATCAAAACCCCAAAAGTGTTTTTCTCTTTTAATATTTCTCTCTAACTCAAGAAAGTAGAAAAATTAAGAGCTAGGGTCTGGATTGAAGGCTTTTCTTCATAAAATATCCTCAGAAATTTTAACAAATGTATGATGATCATTTATCTAGGGTAAGCTTCAAACCTAGAGTCAATTTAAAAGTGAATTTTCAAAGTTTTCAATTCCATGAAAAACCTAGGGTTTTACTCAGTCTCATGGGTTCATTCACCAAAGGATTTTAAAAGTTTTTTATGGCATATTATAGTAATATTATTTTTTAATGGATAATTTAAGGTTAACATCCTCTATGAACCCATGATTTCTCTAAATTCGTAAGTTGTGACATTATGAAGTGGGTTAGTTGATAACGAATGCATGTGAATAGAACTTGTCTATAAAATTTTAGATTATTGAAGTATGTCATTACCAAGCCTAGATTATGGTGAAATATATGTGTACTGGTATTTGAGATTTATGGTCTTGAAGGCAAGTTTCAATCAATTACTTGTTGAATTAGAATTGTGAACTTGATGTTGATCCACTTTAAAGGTGGAGGTGTTTACTTAACACATCTATTGTAGTATGTGTGTGTGATATATATATAAATGTATTAAGATTATGTCTAGAATGTAATGGTGTTATGATAGAAATCTTGTTCTTAGTTAACATTTATAAATGAAGAATGAATGAATGAATGTGGAAAATGGAGATGAATGGTCATCCGTAAGTTGAGGCGGAGTGTGTAGTAAAAATCTCTACATCCCATCCTAATGAATGAAAGGTGCGGTTTGAGATGGATGCTCATCCGTAAGTTGAAGCAAAGTGTCTAATAACAATCTCAATTCTCTTTTGAGCTATCTAATGAATGTATGGAAGGGGATGAATACTTATCCATGAGTTGAGGCGGGGTATCTAGTGACAATCTTATATCCTTTAATGTTGAACCAAAAAATGGAATAATCTATGGGAATGTTGGCTAAGCATCGAGTGGATCTTGAATGAGATGGATACTCATCCATGAGATGAGGCGGGGCATCTAATAGCAATCTCTATGGGGTGGATGCCCATCCGTGAGTTTAGGTGAGGTATCTAGTAGCAACCTCCATATCCCATAACTATTTGCCCTCATAGGTCTATGCAGTGGTAAGTAGTGGTTTACCTTAGGCAAGTAGGCCACCTCTTTACGGTGGTGGGGCTTTATGACACCGGATTTCGTGATCTATATTTCATGGTCAATGTCGGTTACACACTTATTCCCATCATGTGAGATGTGCAATATAGATACTAGAGAGGTTCTACAATGTGTGGGTAGTATTATGAGATGCTATCTATACATTGCACGAGTAGGCTTTGATAGGGTTATAGTTAGTTCTGTAAGTCCTAATGCCTAATGTATGAAGATCATCTAAGTTGAGTAAATGAAGAATGTTGAATCTCAAATGCTTAATTGATAAGCATGATATACTAGGGTTATGTTATAAGTTATTATCCCTTGTCATGTCTTATAATATATGATGTCCTTATGTATGATATGGTGTAAAGGTGAAAAGGAATTATTGGTAAGTTCACTTTTGGTGATCTTAATGTGGTGCCTTAGTGTGGATTGTGGTATAGGATGATATCCATGTATTTCACAAGGTATAACATGAGGGTTACTTGAGGTTAAGGTAATGGTTTACATGTTTATATTGTCTAAACGTGAAGTTATGACTTGTATGATGTTTATACTTTTATATGATGTATCTTTTGTACTGTTCATGATATTTCAAAAAGTTGCATAATACATGTTCCCAACCAAAATGTCCCTTTTAAATCATGTTTCTGCATGGTCATCATTCTTAGTACATTTTTGTGTACTAACACATATTTCTTAATGTTTTAGTAGAAGTGTAGGTTCCGGCAAGTTGTCCTTCTAGTTAGATTAAAGTTCTTGGATTTCTATTCCTCAAAGACTTGCTATTTCCTCATGGGTTCGTGGACAAGACTTTTATGTTTCTTTTAGTCATGTAATAGACATTTAGTATTCCTTTCGATTGTAAAGGGTCGTGTCCCTATTATGTTTTGAGATTGTGTCTAAGATTGCCATATAAGATATAGACATCCATTGTATTTCATGTTTTCTTTCAAATGAAGTTTTTATATTTTGGATCTAAATGAGTTTTAATCCCACACTATTTCTATGTTGAATGTTATGAATGCTATGAGGCTTGTATGAGTTTTTTCAGAGTCTTGTACGTCGTGTCACGACTAGGGGGTGCTCTCAGGGTCAGGACAATCAAGCTTAGAACAACTTTTCACCAACAAACTATTGGTCGAGCATATCGAACGATCAAAACTTTAGAGGATATGTTGATAGCATATGTCATCGATATCAAGGGAAGTTTGGATGATCACTTGCCATTGATAAAGTTTTCTTATAATAAAAGCTACCAATTAAGTATTAGTATGGACCCTTTGAAGCCATCTATAGAAAGAGCCGTACATACCCTATAGGGTGGTTTTAAGTGGGTGAAGTTGCTTTTATTGGACCTTAATTAGTTCATGTGGCTATGGAGAAACTCTATCTCATCATAGAGAGGTTGAGAACCACACAAAGCCTACAAAAGTCATATGTCTATGCTAGAAGAAACCTAGAGTTTAAGATTAGTGATTGGGTCTATTGTAAAATCTCTCCTATTAAGGGTGTGATGAGATTCAGGAAGAAAGGAAATGTTAGTCCCTGATACGTGGGCCCGTATAAAATCTTGAGATGTGTTGGTAAGGTTTCTTGGGTTGGATATTCCAAATGAGTTGGCAATGGTGCATCCCATTTTCCATGTCTCAATGCTTAAGAAGTGTGTTGGAGAAAAATAATCCATAGTTTCTCTTGGAGGTTTGAGAGTTGATTCAAACATTTTATATGAGAAAGTATATTATAGACCGACAACTTAAGATATTGAGAAACAAGAAAATAGCTTCAGTGAAGGTTTTGTGTAGAAACCACTTAGTGTAGGGTGCTACATATGAGTCTGGGGCTGATATGAATTCCCAATATCCTCATCTCTTTCCTTCTACTGTAGATTGAGGTAATCAATTTCCTCTAGGTTTACTTTACATTAGAAGTGATGTGTGTTCTATGTGTTTCAATGATTTCATTATGTCCATGTTCATGAATTTCTTAAGTTGTGAGAGAATCTTGTTATGAATTGAGTATGAGTTGCCTATAGACTTCATTAAATGAGTTCTTGAATATATTTTGAATTGGAGTGGACATTCCCTCTTAGAATATAATCTTTTTGAGATTTTATTGCATATGGTATCCATGATATTGTGTTGAGCATGTTTCTAAAGTTTGGGGATGGTATGTTCCTCCTTGAAGTAAGAAATCTGAAATATCATGCATATTGAGTTTTGAGATTTTCCTACTTCCTTATAGTGCATTGAGTATATTTATATTTGAGATGAAGTTCCTCTTTAGTTTTGTGCATTTTCATGAGTTGCATGCATGATTAGCTGCTAGTCTTGAGTATTTTAGTTTATAAACGTGTTTAAAATCTCATATGAGGACGAATGATCCCAAGGGGGAGATAATGTAACACCCCGAAATCAAAAAGAGGTGAAATTGTATATTTTGGAAACTATGGGTGCTATTCATGCCCGGCCACTCATGAACCATAGTGATGCTCCATCGATTTGCCACCAAAGGTCAATTACGGACCTCCAAACCACAGCCTAACCAATAGTCCGTCTGTCAAACTACTTAATATGGTCAAGGGTCCGTATTTTGAGTCCTAGACCATGAGCCACACCAAACAAGAATTGAACCTTGGTCCATTCACGGTCCGTCTGTTAGTGTCTATCAGTTGTGGGCTAGCAGTTATTTTTAGGGGCGGTTGGGTCTTTTCTAGTTGTAATTAAATTAAAGTGGTGTTGTTTTTACTAAGTATAAACAACATATATAAGTCTTTTTACCTCCAAATGAGACCCATTTAGACCATTCTCTCAAATCCCAAACGAACACCAAAAACTTCTCTTGAAAATACTCTCTCTAGAAGGAAGAGGTGAAGCTAGGTCAAGTTCAAAGTCTCCAATCATCAGGCTTTTGTGGGCATTGTGACTAAGGTATGATATGTTTTCATCGATGAGGTCCTTCCTCCCATGGAGTCCCCTAGAATTCGTTAATTTGAAATCTAAATCAATCTCCAATTCTAGTTAGGGGTTCTTCCAATATTGTGGGTTATGATGCATATTGATATAATTGAGTGGATTGTGATGGTTTATGATTGAATTTGTAGAATTACATATTATAATAGTGAAATTACATGTATCCATGCATATTCCTTGTTTATACCCTAAAATTAATATAATAGGGTTGGTGCCATGAAGGGAAACTTTATGGCTTTAGGCTTGTCCTTATAGGACTGACTAATTGTGATTAGAATTGTTTGAGAATGAAGCTTAGATGATGATAATGAGATCTAGAGCTTTTAGAGTACAACCTATGATGTTTATTGTTAGCAATTGTTTTTATTGTTGAGGGAGGGATACTTCCCACATGAATTGCTTAAATATGAATGTATGAGTATGAAAGGCTTTCTCACATTAGTGATTCTCGGTTGAAAGGATTGTTCACCTAAAATGAATCAAGACTAAAAACTATGTAAATGATGAGGCTAGAGGTGACTACCCTTGACCTTCATAGGTTAAGGATATGAGGTGATTTACGATAATCCTTTGAATTGAACAAGAGTTGATTCATTATGTTCCTATGTAACACTTTAGAAAATGCTAGCCTAACGAAGTTACAACGTAAGTTGAGGGTCTTAAAATAAGTTCCATAACCTAGTACTAAGGTCCTAGATCTTATAAGTCGAGGCAAGGCTTCCACAAGGACACACCAAGGGTCATTGATGAGAGCCAAGAGGCTTCCCGAAAATCTTCCAAATAAAGCTTCATTCACAAGACAAGGACCACGAGGCATAGACTAACTCACCCCCCATAGATGGGAACCGTTATTCCAGCCGTGGCCTCCATAAAACTTCCCCAAAAATTTCAAGTCCCAGCCCCATTCCACGGACGTACAGTACGATCTGTTGACCAGCTCGTACTTTGTGGATAAGCCTCATGATTTGAGACTTAGCATCCTCACCATGACCTTGAACCTCCCCTCTCTAACCCAAACGACGGAAGCACATCACAATCCATACTTCCACCTACGGTTCATAGGTGGGGAGTCATGAATGTGTGTTGCACATCTGTAAAAGACTTAGCCTAGGTGAGGATAGTTTTGTAACCTACTAATTAATTAAATTAGGGTGTGGGACAATTATATTTAGATGTTTTAAGTATAATAAAGTGTTTTTGTTCTATTTAACAATTCTTTAACTCTCAGAACTCGAACAATATTTTCCGAATTCTCTCTTTCTCTCTTAAGAAGTTTCTCCATTAAAGAACAAAAAAGAAGGTCAAGATTAGGGTTCAAGTGTTAAGATCTTCACCCAAATTCCGTGGGTTAACATCAAACAAGGTATGGGAACCTTGCTTTATGGAATACATTCCTCCATGAAGTCCTCTCAACTCAAATTTGAATATGGTTTATTGATCATAAACTACTGGTTTCATTGTAGTCTTGGGTTCTTCCTAAATACGTTTTCATTATGTTATTTGATGTATATTATGGTTCGTTTGACGTTTAAATTGTCATTTTATAGTAAAACTCCAAATGAACCTATGAACTACCCCATGACCACAATTTCGTGAATTTCAATTATATTATTCATGCAAATTGATTTATTCCATACATAGTGGTTATGTTAATTTGGTTATGAAACCTTGACTTATTCATGTTGATGATAGTATATCATAAATGTAAGTGTGATAATAGGTTCATGACCTTTGTAAGGGGTAAATTGTGAAGGATTATTCATGATTTTTGATAGTTATTGATGAACTTATGAACTCATTTGAAAGGTGAGAATCCTCTAAATATTGTGTGACTTGAGGTGTTACTCGACGACTAATTTCCCCTATCCTTACACATTCTTATCTATAAATTGTATAGAGAAATGTTGATTTTGATTTGTTGATTGAAGGAGAAGTTCTCATGAAAACACTATGAACAATGAGGTAAAAGTTACTCATCCTAAAATGATGATTTAAGTTAATGTTAATTCTTACTTAAATGAATCTATGAGCTATGTAGTGAGTTGTATTGAAAGAAGGGTAAATATTCTTTACACACATGTACATACAATTCGATAGTGATTATGTATAATAGGAAAATAATTCTTAGTGCTGAGCGGATATGGATAATAAGGAGAAGGCCCTTCCGCTAATGCAATAGGTTGCTTCATCTATAGTAAACTCATGAGATGGAAGCTCCTCTGTCAATGAAAAAGGTTGGGTTTCTAGTATAAATCTCCCTATCCCATAACTATGTGCCATACATAGGACTTATCTAGTTTATCCACCTAGAAAATAGATATAATTAGTTCTACCTTCGGCAAGTAAGAATGCCTTTTTCGTTATGGGGTTATATGAAAATGGATTCCATCTAGTTCACATGGTCTATGTCTGTCATGGCTAATATTACCTCATAAAAATAAAATAATTAATATGATAGGAATAATACTATGACATCCTAATGGTTTTACTTGGTAGGAGTGGGGGTATGTGACTTCACTTCGACATTGCGCAAGGAGACTTATTAGGATGTTGTCGAATGGTTCCCTTATGGTATTATAAGATATGAATAGATGACATTCCAAATTTTTAGTTTGTGTACTTTTATAATTCCATTATGACTATGGATTATCGTAATCGTGACGTAGATACCCTAAAAATGAACTAGTAGAATTGGAGCCTAACGTGTGTCCATTTGTGTATGGTTTGAGGTTTTATGTTGTTGTATGTTTTACAATGACATGGTTGAGGTGTTTAGGGGATAGAGGTGAAGGTATGACTCCCCAAGGACCACCCTAAGGTTCCTCGAGAAGGACCCTAAGTCTAACCCCAAGACCCCAAGGAAACCTTCATGTTCGCCTTAATGGGATGTCCTACGAATGAGGTCCACAACCCATAGGCACATCCAGACCTCATGGATGGCCTCCGTAGGTACATGACCCAATTGATTATCCACAATCACAACCCACAGTTTGAAATCAGAAATCGTCAATCCATCCACGGTCCGTGGATGGGAATCATGAAAGGGAACTAGTTTACTAGTGAAAGTAACGACCAAGTGAGGGGTGAATTGGTATATTCCCTCCAAGTACTTTAAAGTTAATGGAGGATTATGTTTGGTATATTAACATATTTTTAAGAGTATTCAATATTAAAAAGATATTTTAGACTTTACTATTTTCAATACCCTAAAGTTAGAAACCTCTATTCTCTAAAACTCTCTCTCGAGGAAAACTCCATTAGAGATGAAGAACTAAAGGTTCCAAGGTTAATTTCTTCAATTTTTCAAGTAAATTTCGTGGTATTCTTCATGTTTAAGGTGTGGTGATCCTTAATCCTTGAATAATCTTTCATTCAAGGAGTTAAATAAAAATATATTTCAAAGTCTTTCAATGATAAAAAATTCTACTTTCTAATCTAATCATGGGTTCGTTGATAAAATGTTTTCAAAGAAATTATATTAATGAATTAAGGTTTGATTGATGATTATAAATTTAGTTTACATTGAATTTATTCAAGAACCCATGCCTTCCTCTAAAGTCGTAAATTTATTGGAAGTTGGTTGATTATGGATTTATAATGAATAGTATGTGTTTCTATGAAGTTTGTTTATGAATTCATGTTATTAGTTGTATATTATTGTGGTGAATTATTGATGCAATGATGATATGAGTATCATGACCTATAAAGGGATGTTATAAATGAGTTCATGTTGAATAGCTTATGTGGATGATGGAATTGGTTATGGAAATATGTCAATTGTCTTATCTCTTGTAGTATCTTAGATTTATGGGTTGATGTTAATGATATATAATTGTGATAGATTGATGTGTGATCCACTTATTGTGGAGGTGCTTACCTATTTTGTACATTTTGATCATGGCCTTGCAGGCATATTGCGTGGGAGTGAATTATTATCATGAAGTTGTATTGATGAATGTGATGTAAAGCATGTGTGATCTAAATTAATGAAATATAATATTGTATAGAATGTCAAGGTGTTGTGATTGGATGTATATTCTCACATACACATACACACTAATGAATGAATGATGAAGGAATGGGGGGTTAGAGATGGATTCCCTCACGTCAGTTGAGGCGGGGTATCTAGTAACAATATCTAGATCTCTTCCTAATGACTGAATGTGGGATTTGATATGGATGCTCATACGTTAGTCGAGGCGTGTTGTCTAGTAATAATCTCAATGTCCCTTTGACCTCTCCAATGAATGAATGAATGATTGGTTGGGATGGATACTCTCATGTGAGTTGAGGCGGGGTATTTAGTAGAAATCCCTTATCCTATAATAAATGAATTTTATGAAAGTCTAATACTCTGTGGGGGAATAATGCTAAGCACTGAGTGGATAGTAATATGAGATAGGAACTCTCACGCGAGTTGAGGTGGGGTGTCTAGTAGCAATCTCATGAGAAGGATGTCCTAACCTGAATTGAGATGGGGTATATTGTAGCAATATCTCAAAGCCATAACTATGTGCCCACATAGGTCTGTAGCTATTTGATCCACTTAAGATAGAAAGAATGACCCTACCTTAGGCAATTAGGAATCCTATATCCGGTGAGGGTGATACTAGGATTTCATGAATTGCTCATATGGTCAATATTGTTTAGGATTACTTCGTACAAAGAACGTCGATATGATCAAATTACACCTCCCTAAAGAAGTATAAACGATCATTATCAAGTAAAGATGTCATATCCGGGGAACACGCCCTAGACGTAACTGGTGTCGTTGTCCTCGGAGAGGATTAAGACTAACCTCTTAGCATTCGTCATTACATATCATATGTTAAATTACGGAAAATTTACAACTTTTCATATCCATATATCTTGTGAGGTTTACATAGACCTCTCGCTTACACATCATATACAAATAGGGAGTTTACATAGACTCCTCACATAGGAAGCATTACATAGGCTTGTACTTTTAGTTCACATACAGACTATATAAAGATATTCTAATAGGAATTGTCTCACATTTTGAACCATCTAGATCGAGTACAACATTCGGTCATAGCCCATACTTCATTACAACAAAAGCCACGTATAGGCTTATACAATAATAGTCCTCAAATGTAAGAGAAAGAATGAAATGTCTTATACTAAATAAACATTAATTATCTAGATAGTGGCATCGTCCTCATAAGGTGAGGACTTACCAAACTTGAAGAATAAGAGTCTAAGTTATCTTCAATGTCCCTCTAAAAGCTCAATGGACGGAATCTACATAATTGTACAAACATAAAAATAGGGGTTAGTACACACTTGTACTATGTATGAAAACATGCACATAAAACATTTGAAATCATCTAAAAGGTATATTTGTTCAAAATAATGCTAAGTTACTTTGAAAAGCCTTATGCACAACCAAGAAACCATATAAGCCAATAATCACATATTCCTTAAGACAAAGCCATATACAACACAAGACCAACATCATCAAGTATAACCATGTCAACATGTGTAATAGCATCTTTGAGTACATAATCAATACAACTCCAACATACTGTTATAACAACAAAGCATGTATAAGAGTTCATAACATTACATCATATGAAAAACCCATACTCATAACCTACCATCAAGTCCACAAGTGCAATGACCAAGTAAATCCCCATAACCTTACTCAACCAGGTAAACTCAACAAAGGACCACACGCAATGTCTAGACTCACATAACATAACATTAAGATTAGTAATCATCATATTTAACCATATACACCAATAGCATGTTCATACATGAAACTAACATCATATAGGATCATCAACATGTAAAGTCAACATAAGCATAACATTTACTTCATAAAACATAAGAACAACCTCTTAGGACTTCCCTCAAGGCCAACTAGTGCAATGTATAGGTAGAGTCCCATACCCCTACCCAGACTAAGTAAAACCCCTTAAGTCACCCTAGTTAGTGTTCACTTTATTACTTAATTTTACTTTAGGTAACATTTGCCTTAAACGACATAGACCAGAGGTATTAAATGTGGAATCCGGTGTCATGAAACTCTACACGGAAAGAAGGTGGACTACTTGCCAAGGTAGTACCAAACCATGAACTTAGCATTCTAGGTGGATCCACTAGCTAGTATTCCTATGGGGGAAACAAAGTTCAAGAACTAGGAGATATTCTTGGGATCCTATTTATGCACATTGCAATATAGTCTCCAATATCGAGAAACGCCACCGACCTTAACAAAAACTCACACTTGCTATACTTGGCAAATGGTTGTTGTTCCTTCAAGATTTGTAACACCACTCTCAAATGGTCCATATGTTCACCCTCGTTCTTTGAATATACAAAAATGTGGTCTATGAAGACAATCACAAAGGCATCTAGGTAATTTTGGAACACCCTATTAATTAGGTTCATAAATGCCGCCGTGGAATTAGTCAACCCAAAATACATCACTCTATACTCATATTAACCATATTTTTTTCGAAAGGACGTTTTGGGAATATCTTCATATCCATCCTAAGTTGGTGATATCCCAACCTAAAGTCAATTTTGGAAAAGTAACTTGCCCCTTGGAATCGATCAAACAAGTCGTCAATCCGAGGGAAAGGATACTTATTCTTAATGGTCAATTTATTGAGTTGCCGGTAGTCAAAACACATCCTAAGTGACCCATCCTCCTTCTTCACAAATAGAACAGGAGCACCCCATAGGGAAATATTAGGTTGAATGAAGCCTTTGCCTAGTAAATCCTTCAGTTGAGCCTTAAACTCTTTCAATTCTGCTGGAGCCATCCGATAAGGAGGAATTGAAATTGGATTTGTATCAATTTCCCATTCGGGAGGAATTCCAGGAAGATCATTAGAAAAGACATCCGAAAATTCCCTCACTATGAGGATTAACTCAATCGGAGTAGTTTTGCAGCCTAAATCTTTGACTCTCACAAAATTGTGTAAACACCCTTTAGGGATAATCTTACAAGACTTTAGACAAAAATATGGTACGACCTCCGGGAATTGAAGTTCCCCCTTCCACTCTAAGACGGGTTCATTAGGAAAATTAAACTTGACCACTCTTGTCCTACAATCAATAGAAGCAAAACAAGCATGCAACCAATCCATTCCCAAAATGACAAAAAAATCAACGAGATCAAGTTTGACATATTCAACATGGGTAACTCTATTGGGCAACAATATAGGACAATTTCTATATACCCTTTTTGCAACACCCAAATCACCTACCGAGGTAGTCACCATAAAAGGTTCATTCAAGATATAATGCAAAATATCAAATTTTCTAGCTACCAAACGAGTAACAAACGATAAGGTAGCACCCGGATCAAGTAAAGTATAAACATTTAAAGAGAAGACTTGTAACATACCGGTCACCACATCGAGAGAACTCTCCTTTTCACCCCTAGAGTGGAGAGCGTAAAAGCGATTCTTTCTTGGAGCATCAACATTAGAACCATTTGCTTGACCACTCCCTTTGTCTTGCCCCTTCACATTACGGTAATCCTTGACTTTATGACCTTATTCTCCACAACTAAAGCAATTTGTCATCCCAACTAGACATTCACCCTAATGCTTGTTACCATACTTGGAACAAGTTAATTTATCACTTGGTGAATTTCTACTTCTAGCCTTTTAGGACATAGGGTTAGACACACTATTATCACGAGCCTTGGGAAATTTTGAAGGGACTTGATTGGAGAACCTCTTCGTGAATCTAGTCTTATCTTGAATGTATAACCTTCCCTTTGAAGAACCATTCCAAAAGACTTAGCCCTCTTAGCCTCTCTATTATTCCTCCTTAGTCTAATTTTTTCCACTTGATGAGCATGAACCATTAGACGGATTCATATTATCATGAAGCATAGCTGAACGACATTCTTTTATCAAGTCATCGGACACTCCCGTGATAAAATGACTCATCTCATCCATCAGGTTAGACACCAAGGATGGAGCATACTTAGACAATTTTGTAAGCTTCAAGGAGAATCGAGTACACTCATACCTGTTTGGCAAATGTTTATGAATTATTCCACCTTGGCTTACCTCAACTCTCTAGGAAACACCCGATCAAGCAAGGCCCTTTTGAAAATCTCCCAAGTCGACGGACCACCTCTTAGCACCCTATTATACCTCCATTGGGTGTACCAAGTTTGCGCCAGATCTTTGAGTTGATAGGCGGCCAACTCAGCCTTTTCACCCATAGTAACAACCATAGAAAATTGGATTTTATAGACCTCATCAAGGAAATCTTGAGGGTCTTCATCCGTATTTGACCCGAAAAACATAAGAGGGTTCATCCTAGTAAAATCTCTCAAACGAGAAGCCATAGTGCTAGCATGTGGAGGAATCCGAGGTCATACTTCCTGATTCACTTGAGCCGTCATAGCTTGGACTTGAGAAGTGACAGCATCTTGTGAAGTAATAGCTTGGGCCAAATTTATAAAAGCTTCCCTTATCTTTCCATCGGTCATCTGTGGAGGAACAACCAGAACTTGATCACCCATACAAACTTTCTCAAGTGGAGGGACTTGATTGTCTTGCGGAGGAGCTTGGTTGCCATGAGCTCTCGCATTATCAATCCCTTCCACGGCTCTTCTTGTGGAGTTCCTTCTACGATTCATACCTATAACCACAATAAAAGCTCAGGTGAAAAGAATACATAAAGTAAAACTCTAGAGGCACTACATTGAAACACAAGAAGATGAGAACTTTCCTAAGCATCATAGAGTCTCTCATCCATAATTGTGTCGTGCTTCACAATTATGAATAAGAATCTACAAAGACGTGGTTTAGTGAGACATCGATACTAAGGATATTCAACCTCATACTCTGATTCAAAGTTTATCACATCCGGGGAGAACCCCCTAGACGTAACTGGTGTCGTTGTCCTCGGAGAGGACTAAGACTAACCTCTTAGCATTCGTCATTACATATCATATGTTAAATTACGGAAAATTTAAAACTTTTCATAACCATATATCTTGTGAGGTTTACATAGACCTCTCGCTTACACATCATATATAAATAGTGAGTTTACATAGACTCCTCGCATAGGAACCATTACATAGGCTTCTACTTTTAGTTCACATACATAGTATATAAAGATATTCTAATAGGAAATGTCTCACATTTTGAACCATATAGATCGAGTACAACATTCGGGCATTGCCCATACTTCATTACAAAAAAAGCCATGTATAGGCTTATACAATAATAGTCCTCAAATGAAAGAGAAAGAACGAAATGTGTTATACTAAATAAACATCCATAATCTAGATAGTGGCATCGTCCTCATAAGGTGAGGACCTACCAAACTTGGAGAATAAGAGTCCAAGTTATCTTCAATGTCCCTCTAAAAGCTCAATGGACGGAATCTACATAATTGTACAAACATAAAAATAAGGGTTAGTACACACTTGTACTATGCATGAAAACATGCACATAAAACATTTGAAATCATTCTAAAGGGTATATTTGTTCAAAATAATGCTAAGTTACTTTGAAAAGCCTTATGCACAATCACGAACCCATATAAGCCAATAATCACATATTCCTTAAGACAAAGCCATATACAACACAAGACCAACATCATCAAGTATAACCAAGTCAACATGTGTAATAGCATCTTTGAGTACATAATCAATACAACTCCATCATCATGTTATAACAACAAAGCATGTATAAGAGTTCATAACATTAAATCATATGAAAAACCCATACTCATAACCTACCATCAAGTACACAAGTGCAATGACCAAGTAAATTCCCATAACCTTACTCAACCAAGTAAGCTCAACAAAGGACCACACGCAATGTCTAGACTCACATAACATAACATTAAGATTAGTCATCATCATATTTAACCATATACACCAATAGCATGTTCATACATGAAACTAACATCATATAGGATCATCAACATGTAAAGTCAACATAAGCATAACATTTACTTCATAAAACATAAGAACAACCTTTTAGGACTTCCCTCAAGGCCAACTAGTGCAATTTATAGGTAGAGTCCCATACCCCTACATAGACTAAGTCAAACCCCTTAAGTCACCCTAGTTAGTGTTCACTTTATTACTTAATTTTACTTTAGATAACACTTGCCTTAAACGACATAGACCACAAGTATTAAATGCGGAATCCGGTGTCATGAAAAGTCTACACGGAAAAAGGTGGACTACTTGCCAAGGTAGTACCAAAACATGAACTTAGCATTCTAGGTGGACTAGTTAGTATTCCTATGGGGAAACAAAGTTCAAGCAATAGAAGATATACTTGGGATCCTATTTATGCACATTGCATTATAGTCTCCAATATTGAGAAACGCCACCGACCTTAACAAAAACTCACACTTGCTATACTTGGGAAATGGTTGTTGTTCCTTCATGATTTGTAACACCACTCTCAAATGGTCCATATGTTCACCCTCGTTCTTTGAATATACCAAGAAGTGGTCTATAAGACAATCACAAAGGCATCTAGGTAATTTCGGAACACCCTATTCATTAGGTCCGTAAATGCCGCCGGGGAATTAGTCAATCGAAAATACATCACTCTATAATCATATTAACCATATTTTTTTCGAAAGGCCATTTTGGGAATATCTTCATCTCCACCCTAAGTTGATGATATCCCAACCTAAAGTCAATTTTGGAAAAGTAGCTTGCCCCTTGGAATTGATCAAACAAGTCGTCAATCCGAGGGAAAGGATACTTATTCTTAACGGTCAATTTATTAAGTTATCGGTAGTCAAAACACATCCTAAGTGACCCATCCTCCTTCTTCACAAATAGAACAGGAGCACCCCATGGGGAAATATTAGGTTGAATGAAGCCTTTGCCTAGTAAATCCTTGGGTTGAGCCTTAAACTCTTTCAATTCTGCTGGAGCCATCCGATAAGGAGAAATTGAAATTGGATCTGTATAAATTTCCCATTCGGCAGGAATTCCAGGAAGATCATTAGGAAAGACCTCTGGAAATTCCCTCACTATGGGGACTAACTCAATCGAAATAGTTTTGGAGCCTAAATCTTTGACTCTCATAAAATGGTATAAACACCCTTTAGGGATCATCTTATAAGCCTTTAGACAAAATATGGTACGACCTCTGGGAATTGAAGTTCCCCCTTCCACTCTAAGACGGGTTCATTAGGAAAATTAAACTTGACCACTCTTGTCCTACAATCAATGGAAGCAAAACAAGCATGCAAACAATCCATTCCCAAAATGACATCAAAATCAACGATATCAAGTTCTACTAATTCAAAATGGGTAACTCTATTGGGCAACAATATAGGACAATTTCTATATACCCTTTTTGAAACACCCAAATCACCTACCGGGGTAGTCACCATAAAAGGTTCATTCATGATATCATGCAAAATATCAAATTTTCTAGCTACCAAACGAGTAACAAACGATAAGGTAGCACCCGGATCAAGTAAAGTATAAACATTTAAAGAGAAGACTTGTAACATACCGGTCACCATATCGAGAGAACTTCCCTTTTCACCCCTAGAGTGGAGAGCATAAAAGCGATTCTTTCTTGGAGCATCAACGTTAGAACCATTTGCTTGACCTCTCTCTTTGTCTTGCCCCTTCACATTACGGTAATCCTTGACTTTATGACCTTATTCTCCACAACTAAAGCAATTTGTCATCCCAATTAGACATTCCCCCCAATGTTTCTTACCATACTTGGAATAAGTTAATTCATCACTTGGTGAATTTCTACTTCTAGCCTTTTAGGACATAGGGTTAGACACCCAATTATCACGAGCCTTGGGAATTTTTAAGGGACTTGATTGGAGAACCTCATCGTGAATCTAGTCTTATCTTGAATGTATAACCTTCCCTTTGAAGAACAACTTTCAAGAGACTTAGCCCTCTTGGCCTCTCTATTATTCCTCCTTAGTCTACTTTTTTCCACTTGATGAGCATGAACGATTAGACGGATTCATATTATCATGAAGCATAGATGAACTACATTCTTCTATCAAGTCATCGGACACTCTCATGATAAAATGAATCATCTCATCCCTCGGGTTAGACACCAAGGATGGAGCATACTTAGACAATTTTGTAAGCTTCAAGGAGAATCGAGTACACTCATACCTGCTTGGCGAAGGTTTATGAATTCTTCCACCTTAGCTTACCTCAATTCTCTAGGAAAGAACCGATCAAGCAAGGCCATTTTGAAAATCTCCCAAGTTGACGGACCACCTCTTAGCACCCTATTATCCCTCCATTGGGCGTACCAAGTTTGCGCCAGATCTTTGAGTTGATAGGCGGCCAACTCTACCTTTTCACCCATTGTAACACCCATAGAAAATAGGATCTTATAGACCTCATCAAGGAAATCTTGAGGGTCTTCATCCGCATTTGACCCGAAAAACATAAGAGGGTTCATCCTAGTAAAATCTCTTAAACGAGAAGCCATAGTACAAAAATGTGGAGGAATCTGAGGTCCAACTTCCTGATTCACTTGAGCCGTCATACCTCGAACTTGAGAAGTGACAGCAGCTTGTGAAGTAATAGCTTGAGCCAAATTTATAAAAGCTTCCCTTATCTCTCCATTGGTCATCAGTGGAGGAACAACCGGAACTTGATCACCCATACGAACTTGCTCAAGTGGAGGGACTTGATTGTCTTGCGGAGGAGCTTGGTTGCCATGAGCTCTCGCATTATCAATCCCTTCCTCAGCTCTTCTTGTGGAGTTCCTTCTACTATTCATACCTATAACCACAATAAAGGCTTAGGTCAAAAGAATACATAAAGTAAAATTCTAGAGGCACGACATAGAAACACAAGAAGATGAGAACTTTCCTAAGCATCACAGAGTCTCTCATCCATAATTGTGTCGTGCTTCACAATTATTAATAAGAATCTACAAAGACGTGGTTTAGTGAGACATCGATCCTAAGGATATTCAACCTCATACTCTGATTCCAAGTTTGTCACATCTGGGGAGCACCCCCTAGACGTAACTGGTGTCGTTGTCCTCGGAGAGGACTAAGACTAACCTCTTATCATTCGTCATTACATATATGTTAAATTACGGAAATTTCAAAACTTTTAATATCCATATATCTTGTGAGGTTTACATAGACCTCTCACTTACACATCATATATACATAGGGAGTTTACATAGACTCCTAGCATAGGAAGCATGACATAGGCTTCTAATTTTAGTTCATATACATAGTATATAAAGATATTCTAATAGGAAATGTCTCACATTTTGAACCATCTATATCGAGTACAACATTCGGGCATAGCCCATACTTCATTACAACAAAACCTCGTATAGGCGTATACATTAAAAGTCCTCAAATGAAAGAGAAAGAACGAAATGTCTTATACTAAATAAACATCAATTATCTAGATAGTGGCATCGTCCTCATAAGGTGAGGACCTACCAAACATGGAGAATAAGAGTCCAAGTTATCTTCAATGTCCCTCTAAAATCTCGATGGACGGAATCTACATAATTGTACAAACATAGAAATAGGGGTTAGTACACACTTGTACTATGTATGAAAACATGCACATAAAACATTTGAAATCATTCTAAACGGTATATTTGTTCAAAATCATGCTAAGTTACTTTGGAAAGCCTTATGCACAACCAAGAACCCATATAAGCCAATAATCACATATTCCTTATGGCAAAGCCATATACAATACAAGACCAACATCATCAAGTATAACCAAGTCAACATGTGTAATAGCATCTTTGAGTACATAATCAATACAACTCCAACATCATGTTATAACCACAAAGCATGTATAAGAGTTCATAACATTACATCATATGAAAAACCCATACTCATAACCTACCATCAAGTCCACAAGTGCAATGACCAAGTAAATCCCATAACCTTACTCAACCAAGTAAACTCAACAAAGGACCACACGCAATGTCTAGACTCACATAACATAACATTAAGATTAGTCATCATCATATTTAACCATATACACCAACAGCATGTTCATACATGAAACTAACATCATATAGGATCATCAACATGTAAAGTCAACATAAGCATAACATTTACTATATAAAACATAAGAACAACCTTTTAGGGCTTCCCTCAAGGCAAACTAGTGCAATGTATAGGTAGAGTCCCATACCCCTACCTAGACTAAGTCAAACCCCTTAAGTCACCCTAGTTAGTGTTCACTTTATTACTTAATTTTACTTTAGGTAAGACTTGCCTTAAACGACATAGACCACAAGTATTAAATGTGGAATCCGGTGTCATGAAACTCTACACAGAAAGAAAGTGGACTACTTGCCAAGGTAGTACCAAAACATGAACTTAGCATTCTAGGTGGATCCACTAGCTAGTATTCCTATGGGGGAAACAAAGTTCAAGAACTAGGAGATATTCTTGGGATCCTATTTATGCACATTGCATTATAGTCTCCAATATAGAGAAATGCCACCGACCTTAACAAAAACTCACACTTGCTATACTTGGCAAATGGTTGTTGTTCCTTCAAGATTTGTAACACCACTCTCAAATGGTCCATATGTTCACCCTCGTTCTTTGAATATACCAAGATTTGGTCTATGAAGACAACCACAAAGGCATCTACGAAATTTCTGAACACCTTATTCATTAGGTTCATAAATGCCGCTGGGGAATTAGTCAACCCAAAAGACATCACTCTATACTAATATTAACCATATTTTTTTTGAAAGGCCGTTTTGGGAATATCTTCATCTCCACCCTAACTTGGTGATATCCCAACCTAAAGTCAATTTTGGAAAAGTAGCGTGCCCCTTGGAATCGATCAAACAAAACGTCAATCCGAGAGAAAAGATAATTATTCTTAATGGTCAATTTATTGAGTTGCCGGTAGTCAAAACACATCCTAAGTGACCCATCCTCCTTCTTCAAAAATAAAACAGGAGCACCCCATGAGGAAATATTAGGTTGAATGAAGCCTTTGCCTAGTAAATCCTTCAGTTGAGCCTTAAACTCTTTCAATTCTGCTGGAGCCATCCTATAAGGAGGAATTGAAATTGGATTTGTATCAATTTCCCATTCGGGAGGAATTCCAGGAAGATCATTAGGAAAGACCTCCAGAAATTCCCTCACTATGGGGACTAACTCAATCGGAGTAGTTTTGGAGCCTAAATCTTTGACTCTCACAAAATGGTATAAACACCATTTAGGGATCATCTTACAAGCCTTTAGACAAAATATGGTACGACCTCTGGGAATAGAAGTTCCCCCTTCCACTCTAAGACGGGTTCATTAGGAAAATTAAACTTGACCACTCTTGTCCTACAATCAATGGAAGCAAAACAAGCATGCAACCAATCCATTCCCAAAATGACATCAAATCAACGATATCAATTTCTTCTAATTCAACATGGGTAACTCTATTGGGCAACAATATAGGACAATTTCTATATACCCTTTTTGCAACACCCAAATCACCTACCGGGGTAGTCACCATAAAAGGTTCATTCAAGATATCGTACAAAATATCAAACTTTTTATCTACCAAACCAGTAACAAACGATAAGGTAGCACCCAGATCAAGTAAAGTATAAACATTTAAAGAGAAGACTTGTAACATACGCTCACAACATCGAGAGAACTATCATTTTCACCCCTACAGTGGAGAGCGTAAAAGCGATTCTTTCTTGGAGCATCAACATTAGAACCATTTGCTTGACCACTCCCTTTGTCTTGCCCCTTCACATTACGGTAATCCTTGACTTTATGACCTTATTCTCCACAACTAAAGCAATTTGTCATCCCAACTAGACATACACCCCAATGCTTCTTACCATACTTGGAACAAGTTAATTTATCACTTGGTGATTTTCTACTTCTAGCCTTTTAGGACATAGGGTTAGACACCCTATTATCACGAGCCTTGGGAAATTTTGAAGGGACTTGATTGGAGAACCTCTTCGTGAATCTAGTCTTATCTTGAATGTATAACCTTCTCTTTGAAGAACCACTTTCAAAAGACTTAGCCCTCTTGGCCTCTCTATTATTCCTCCTTAGTCTACTTTTTTCCACTTGATGAGAATGAACCATTAGACGGATTCATATTATCATGAAGCATAGCTGAACGACATTCTTCTATCAAGTCATCGGACACTCGCGTGATAAAACGACTCATCTAATCCCTCGGGTTAGACACCAAGGATGGAGCATACTTAGACAATTTTGTGAGCTTCAAGGAGAATCGAGTACACTCAAACCTACTTGGCAAAGGTTTATGAATTCTTCCACCTTAGCTTACCTCAACTCTCTAAGAAAGAACCGATCAAGCAAGGCCCTTTTGAAAATCTCCCAAGTCGACGGACCACCTCTTAGCACCCTATTATGCTTCCATTGGGTGTACCAAGTTTGCGCCAGATCTTTGAGTTGATAGGCGGCCAACTCGGCCTTTTCACCCATAGTCAAACCCATAGAAAATAGGATCTTATAGACCTCATCAAGGAAATCTTGAGGGTCTTCATCTGTATTTGACCCAAAAAACATAAGAGGGTTCATCCTAGTAAAATCTCTCAAACGAGAAGCCATAGTGCTAGCATGTGGAGGAATCCGAGGTCCAACTTCCTGATTCACTTAAGCCGTCATAACTTGGACTTGAGAAGTGACAGCATCTTGTGAAGTAATAGCTTGGGCCAAATTTATAAAAGCTTCCCTTATCTCCTGATCGGTCATCATTGGAGGAACAACCGAAACATGATCACCCATACGAACTTGCTCAAGTGGAGGGACTTGATTATCTTGCGGAGGATCTTGGTTTCCATGAGCTCTCGCATTATCAATCCATTCCTCGGCTCTTCTTGTGGAGTTCCTTCTACTATTCATACCTATAACCACAATAAAAGCTCAGGTGAAAAGAATACATAAAGTATTACTCTAGAGGCACTACATAGAAACACAAGAAGATGATAACTTTCCTAAGCATCATAGATTCTCTACCAAGACATGGTTTAGTGAGACATCGATCCTAAGGATATTCAACTTCATACTCTGATTCCAAGTTTTTCACATCCGGGGAGCACCCCCTAGATGTAACTGGTGTCGTTGTCCTCGGAGAGGACTAAGACTAACCTCTTAGCATTCGTCATTACATATCATATGTTAAATTACGGAAAATTTAAAACTTTTCATATCTATATATCTTGTGAGGTTTACATAGACCTCTCGCTTACAAATCATATATACATAGGTAGTTTACATAGACTCCTCTCATAGCAAGCATTACATAGGCTTCTACTTTTAGTTTACATATATAGTATATAAACATATTCTAATAGGAAATGTCTCACATTTTGAACCATCTAGATCGAGTACAACATTCGGGCATAGCCCATACTTTATTACAACAAAAGCCACGTATAGGCTTACACAATAATAGTCCTCAAATGAAAGAGAAAGAACGAAATGTCTTATACTAAATAAACATCAATTATCTGGATAGTGGCATCGTCCTCATAAGGTGAGGACCTACCAAACTTGGAGAATAAGAGTCCAAGTTATCATCAATGTCCCTCTAAAAGCTCATTGGACGGAATGTACATAATTGTACAAACATAGAAATAGGGGTTAGTACACAGTTGTACTATGTATGAAAACATGCACATAAAACATTTGAAATCATTCTAAAGGGTATATTTGTTCAAAATAATGCTAAGTTACTTTGAAAAGCCTTATGCACAACCAAGAACCCATATAAGCCAATAATCACATATTCCTTAAGACAAAGCCATATACAACACAAGACCAACATCATCAAGTATAACGAAGTCAACATGTGTAATGGCATCTTTGAGTACATAATCAATACAGCTCCAACATCATGTTATAACAACAAAGCATGTATAAGATTTCATAATATTACATCATATGAAAAACCCATACTCATAACCCACCATCAAGTCCACAAGTGCATTGACCAAGTAAATCCCCATAACCTTACTCAACCAAGTAAAGTCAACAAAGGACCACACGCAATGTCTAGACTCACATAACATAACATTAAGATTAGTCATCATCATATTTAACCATATACACCAATAGCATGTTCATACATCAAACTAACATCATATAGGATCATGATCATGTAAAGTCAACATAAGCATAACATTTACTTCATAAAACATAAGAACAACCTTTTAGGACTTCCCTCAAGGCCAACTAGTGCAATGTATAGGTAGAGTCCCATACCCCTACCTAGACTAAGTCAAACCCCTTAAGTTACCCTAGTTAGTGTTCACTTTATTACTTAATTTTACTTTAGGTAACACTTGCCTTAAATGACATAGACCACAAGTATTCAATGTGGAATCCGGTGTCATGAAACTCTACACAGAAAGAAGGTGGACTACTTGCCAAGGTAGTACCAAAACATGAACTTAGCATTCTAGGTGGATCCAATAGCAGGTATTCCTATGGGGGAAACAAAGTTCAAGAACTAGGAGATATACTTGGGATCCTATTTATGCACATTGCATTATAGTCTCCAATATCGAGAAACGCCACCGACCTTAACAAAAACTCACACTTGCTAACTTGGCAAATTGTTGTTGTTCCTTCAAGATTTGTAACACCACTCTCAAATGGTCCATATGTTCACCCTCGTTCTTTGAATATACGAAGATGTGGTCTATAAAGACAATTACAAAGGCATCTAGGTAATTTCAGAACACCCTATTCATTAGGTCCATAAATACCGCCGGGAAATTATTCAACCCAAAAGACATCACTATATACTCATATTAACTATATTTTTTTCGAAAGGCCGTTTTGGGAATATCTTCATCTCCACCCTAAGTTGGTGATATCCCAACCTAAAGTCAATTTTGGAAAAGTAGCGTTGCCCATGGAATTGATCATACAAGTCGTCAATCCGAGGGAAAGGATACTTATTCTTAATGGTCAATTTATTGAGTTGCCGGTAGTCAAAACACATCCTATGTGACCCATCCTCCTTCTTCACAAATAGAACAGGAGCACCCCATGGGGAAATACTAGGTTGAATGAAGCCTTTGCCTAGTAAATCCTTCAGTTGAGCCTTAAACTCTTTCAATTCTGCTGGAGACATCCGATAAGGAGGAATTGAAATTGGATTTGTATCAATTTCCCATTCGGGAGGAATTCTGGGAAGATCATTAGAAAAGACCTCGGGAAATTCCCTGGTTATGGGGATTAACTCAATCGGAGTAGTTTTGGAGCCTAAATATTTGACTCTCACAAAATGGTATAAACACCCTTTAGGGATCATCTTACAATCCTTTAGACAAAATATGGTACGACCTCTGGGAATAGAAGTTCCCCCTTCCACTCTAAGACGGGTTCATTAGGAAAATTAAACTTGACCACTCTTGTCCTTCAATCAATAGAAGCAAAACAAGCATGCAACTAATCCATTCCCAAAATGACATAAAAATCAACGATATCAAGTTCTACTAATTCAATATGGGTAACTCTATTGGGCAACAATATAGGACAATTTCTATATACCCTTTTTTGCAACACCCAAATCACCTACCGGGGTAGTCACCATAAAAGGTCCATTCAACATATAATGCAAAATATCAAACTTTCTATCTACTAAACGAGTAACAAACGATAAGGTAGCACCTGGATCAAGTAAGGTATAAACATTTAAAGAGAAGACTTGTAACATATCGATCACCACATCGAGAGAACTCTCCTTTTCACCCCTAGAGTGGAGAGCATAAAAGCGATTCTTTCTTGGAGCATCAACATTAGAACCATTTGCCTGACTACTCCCTTTGTCTTGCCCCTTCACATTACGGTAATCCTTGACTTTATGAAATGTCTTTAGATCATATTTTAGAAATCATAACTTAGATTAGGCCATAGGAGACTAACCCCTTGTATAGTCATAGTCATTATCTCATTAGGAATTGCGTGAGAATATCCTTTCAATACAACCCTCATGTGTGAGATCGGCACATTATCATCATCATGTCAGAATAAGGCACATAGGCAATTCCCAAGCAACCATATATCATTGCATCTTAAACATAATATCACACCTTCACATAATCAAGACATTTCAATTGCATCATCATACCAACACCTACTTAATAATATCACAAGATATGCTTCAATTGAACTTCATCATCAAGTACAAGCCATCACAACTCAAAATAAAGGTTCAAGATCAAAAAGTCTTACCAATTCTCCTTCAAAAGTCATCATCATTTGTCTTAACTTCAAACAAACGATTTCATCCAACAATAGGTGTAATAACATCATTCACTAGTAATTAACAGAAGAACTAAGTTAATTGCATCAATTCTAATCAATTCAACATCAGTTCATGACTTAGAGTTAGGGAATTTGGGTCAATTCATGATCTATTCCACATATTAGATTTAAAATCAAGAACTACCATAACTGAACATTAATAAATCATAATATAATTGTAATATTAATTACAAATCAAGAATAATACAATTTTAAAGATCAATTTCGAATTAGAAAGAAACCCATATAGAATTCATCTTTTTGAAACCAATTTTGGAAGAACACTTTGGGGAAAGGAATCCAAAAGGTGAAAGGTAGACAAACCTTGTTAATACTTTAATATTGATGGAGAAAAGTGATGATATTTCTACCCTATAACCCTTTTGACTTTGTCTTCTATGGAGTTTCTTTGAGAGAGAGAAGGTAGAAAGAAGGAAGAGTGATTTGGGTTTAGGAAATTGTTGGGTGTTAAGTTGGGTTTAGGCTTAAGGTAGTTTATATAATCACTTAAATAACTTAAAGAACCACCCCTTAACCTCTAATTAAAACCCTAACTAATTAACTAATTGTTTGAACTCACTTAAGACTTCACAGCGAATTACATACTTGACCTACGAGACCTCGACCTATTGTTCGTAGGTCAGTCGACGCCCATGCCCCATTCTTCCTGCACATCCGTAGACAAGTTCAGACACTTGTCATTTTGGCCATTTTGAAAAAACTTCTAAGTGTCAATCGACGCTGCGTCATCCGGCCTATGCCCCGTCGATGGCAAGCATAGGTAGCCACTGTTTTTTGACAGCTTTTGGCCAACTAGGGAGTGTCCTTCTCAAGGACCCTTAAGGTGGTCCTTGGGGAGTCGTACCCAGACATTTCAATCCTAGAAATATTCTAATATATGTTTTACACCTTTCCACCAAATTTCATCATGTTCTTACTCCTAAAACCCTGTTAAATAGGCTAAGGCACACTAGCACGTCTTTCACTAGTCTCCGAACGTCATGGACGTTTCTTGACATCTTGACTCGAAAACATCCTAAATGACTTATAAACATTATTTTCGACCTTAAAACAGTGTTACAAACCTTAGACACACATGTGAGGCTCTAGATTAGGTCTTGGACTTTCGTAGTATTACAAAAGAACCCAATTAGTAGGTTGGAGTCGATCCCACGAAGAATATTGTTTATACTAAAGCCTAACTAACAATTATATTCGTTTAGTCAATATTTTTTTAAAAAAACAAGTAATCAAAGGGGTGGATTTGTGAAAGAAATTGAGGATTTAATGTGAGTAATCACTAAGCAAGATTCAAACTTTAGTTGTTACCAATATGAAAGAGTAACTAGGGTGTAAGTGTTCTCCACAAGCTCATAAGGCTCTAATCCTAGTAATAGAAACCCTTTCCTAGAGTATTGCATGCAATGTGATATGTTAGGTATATCTAATTCATTGGTAGGGAAACTAGAGAATTTCACCCCACACCTTGGTCCGGCTACGTGTGTACAATTTACTAACCCTTACATTTACCTCGTATTAGAAATCATCTCGATGTATGGCATAGTTTTCACCCTCATACGAATCAACATTAGACTATTAGATGGTATCACTTTAAATTTATGTTGATAATGCTTTTCTTATTAACTACCTCCTTGTTCAAACAAGTAGCATCAACGTGAGTTCTAACAGGTGTAATCATTAAAAAGACTTCTAAACGAAAGAATTATTAATGTATTAATGAACACTATTCAAGAAATGTTTAATTATTATTCCTACTTTGTGAATCGCTTTACCCATAGTAGAAAGATCAATTCATATTTTTAGATGAAGAAATCATGAAATTACCTTATGAAAAGAATAAAACAAGAATTTAAACTTGCAAAGTCAAAATCTTCATAATGTGCTTTAGAAATCAATAATACCCAAAGTTGCAAATTAATCTCGAAAGACAACAACAAAAAAAAAGCAATAAAGTCTAACCTCCAAAAATGAGGTTTACATTATGAAATTACCCTATGAAAAGAATAAAACAAGAATTTTAACTTGCAAAGTCAAAATCTTCATAATGTGCTTTAGAAATCAATAATACCCAAAGTTGCAAATTAATCTGGAAAGACAACAACCAAAAAAAGCAATAAAGTCTAACCTCCAAATATGATGTTTACATTCCATAGTTATAGAAAAATAAGTCCTAAGTAAAAAGGAAATGAAAAAAAGGATATAATTTTTAAGGATGCATCTTCAATCTATAACACTGACTTACAAACTTTGTATTAACCTACAGTCCGTAGGTCCTTTCCGTGACTTAGGACTTATCCAAATTTCTAACTTCAAAAAATCAACATCTCTTAAGCAAATGACGGATGAATAGTACGGTGGATCCTCTTCCGAAGCTCCACACTTAGAATCTTCAAAATTAGGTACTAGATATAACTCTATGAATGATTTGATGGAGCGACAATATAGTCTGTTGATCAATATATGGTCTATCGAATGCAGATGTGCTTCAACACTTGGTCAAGAATTCTGTAATCTTACTCAATGCCTTCCCTACTCATTCAAGTCAAGCATCTACGGAGTGTGAATGGACATACGGTTTGTCGATCACCTTAGTAGATGCCTTTTCCTGCACATCTTTAAGTTGTCTCTCTCAGTATCCGCGTCCAAACATATTTCATTCAAACATGATTAGAATACATAAAACCAATACAAAATGGCCCACACACACGCAACTCTCAAGTGAAATGTATTAAAAATATCATAAACTCATGGTATATCAACACCCTCAACCTGAATTTGTTGTTTATCCTCAAGAGATACACTCAGACTCTAAATGACACTTCTATAGAAGCAAGCATTTCAGGCACAAGCAATCACATGGCTTTCTACCCCGACTCTCTTTTTACGGACAAATATTTTCTCTTTGACTTAACAGGCTACTTTGTGTGGATACAAACATGACAATGATCGGCCAATCAACACACAACATATATTATATCACTATCACCAAGGTACCAACTTTCCGACAATATCACTAGTGCCCTTATTTCAAATGAATCCCTTTTTTCACACAATGAATACGATTTTGAGTACAATGATTCATTCAACAATCACGCTCAAAAGTAACTTCAACTTCAGTTAGTGTTCAATACCATAGGCTTTCTCATTTATTAACTGTTTAAACTCTCCAAATTAGGTTCTAGGATCACTATAGGAATTTCTTTGCTTGTAACGTAGACTCAGGGTCAGGTGTCGTACATTTGGGTACTTTTTAGTGACTTTATGCCTTTCTTGATATTACATTAGGCTTTCTACCTCTTTTTTCCCTATTTTTGACATCCTACAAATTTTAGCTTCTTTCCCTTGATTCTCTTCAACCATAGATGTGACTTTAGACTTTGTAGCTCTTTAATATTGTTTTTCACTTAATTCTTTTTCTTGCATTTTATTCTTTTCTTGAGCTTTCAACAAGTCATATCCTTTCCTCTCCTTTGATTTTCTCTTTTCAACACCAAGCTCTTTTCTTTTATTCCTCTTTTTCAACACAAAACTCTTTTCATATCCATTTTTCTTTTGGTTTCCTCTTTTATAGCCATCCTAAACTTATAGGTTTTCCATTGGTGGAGGTGCACAATACCCGATGTTGGATAAGGGCCAAGATTGAGGTCGCTATTATAATTAGCCACCATCATCTTAGGCTTTTGACCTAAGTCGAGGTGCACATGTCCAATGAGAGACTTGTGCTAACATAGTAGATTATGGGATAGTGATTTAAGGGTTTCGAAAGAGATGGTCTAATGTAGGCTCAAAGCATTTGGATCAAAGGGAACATTAATTTCATTGGTTGGATTCTTTTTAGGAAATTCGTGGATTATCATATCAAGGGCCTATGATAAGTTCTAGCCTCTATAACAAATAATCCTAGCAGATTGACACAAAAACTACTTAAACAATCAACTATTCTCACAAACTATTGGCATATCATTAATTATAAGATTATAAGATTACCCAGTTCAAGTCTAAGATTAAGTCATGAAATTAAGTCTGTTCATTATCATGACATACTCAGAGGCCAACTCATTCTAGCCTACAAATTTTAGCACATATCACAAATTTTGGACGAGCATAATTTTTTCAAAAAAAGCCTTTTCCATCATGCTTTATTATTTGTCATGCTTATACATGTACAATCCTAACACATGTCGGTTCACTAGTAAGTAAGCAGTCTCTTGGGGGAAAAGAACACAGGCAAGAAAACCCATAGAGAGGATTATGAGTTGGGTTTCTCATAATTCACCCTATAACTCACAATCCATTTACACCACCCCCAACAAAATAGGTGTAATTGTCCCCAATGTACACAAAAATAGTACAAAATAATTGATTTGGGTGAATCAAACATGGGGCGCATAGTTGACACGATCGAGAACCACCCCCTAGACGTAACCGACATCTTTGTCCTCAAAGAGGCCTTAGACTAGACGTTAGCATAATTCATTGCAAATCATAGGTAGAAAAAATGCGGAAAATTTAAATCTTTTACATAGTTAAGTATACTTAGACTTCTCACCTATCATATGTGGAGTTTTCATAGACTCCTCGCTTATGAAGTTTACATAGACTTCTCATTTATGCAAAATAACCTATTAATTTAAGTCGTCTAATTTATTCTCACATTTAACCATCTAATAGAGAATTACAAAGTTAGGGATAGCCCTTACACTAGTATAATATGCCACATATAAGCTTACAACAACATTCTCAAAATAAGGAAAGAACAAGTGTCTTTATACGTAGTCAATATCATAGATAGAGCAGAAGAATGGCATCATCCTCAGACTTGAGGACTCACCAAAAATTTGGGAAATATATCTAAGCCTTTCTTGCAAATGGACTAGAAATCCCTTTAATGGCCCGAACCTACATAATTGTTGAAATATAAAGAATATGGGTTAGTACAAACCACATGTACTATGTATAGAAACACATGCAAGTAAAACCATAGAAATCATGCACAAAGTGACATTTTGTTCAAAACCATGCTAAGTCACTTTGAAAGCCTTTTTATGCACATACAAAAGCATAGACAAGTCAATAGACATAACATCATTAAGACATGTTCATATCCAATACAAGACCAACATCATCATAAAGTCATACCAACATTTCATATCATAGAGTTCATAACATCAAAGCATACAAGACTCTTACTCACAATCTCATCCCAAGCTTACAACTCTAATGCTCATGTGAAGCCCTATAACCTCACATAATCAAATAAACTAGAAAAGAGACCACAAGCAATGTCTATATTCCATATAACATCATATCATGCATAATCATCATCATATATAGAAACTTAGGCCAATATATGTTCCCCAATGAAGTCAACATCATGTAAAGTCAACATATGCATTTCATTCATAACATAATCACATAAGAACAACCTCCTAGGACTCCCTTCAAGTTCAACTTGTGCAATGTGTAGATAAAGTCTCATACCCTTACCCACACCTAGTACAAAGCCCTTAAGTCACCCTAGTTAGCGTTCACTTTATTACTTTCATTCAGTCATTTTACTTTTGGGAACAATCGCCTTAACTAACAATAGACCATGTGATATAAACATGGAATCCGGTGTCATGAAATCCTACACCAAAAGAAGGTGCTCTACTTGTCAAGATAGCATCAAACACGAACATATCATTCTAGGTGGATCCACTAGCTAATTTTCCTATAGAGGAAACATAGTTAAGGAACTAGGAGATATACTAGAAACTCATATATGTACATTGCATGATAGTCTGTATATCATAAGAATCATTGTGAACCTACATTCCCTCATTGGGAAGGGACACCTCTTGTATCTAGTTCGCTCGGTGCTAAGCGGAAGTCCCTTGTGAAATGTCATTAAGCCTTTCATAATCATTAAATCTTAATATACTCCATAGGAGACTAACCCATTGTATAATCATGTCATTAGCTTATTAGGATTAGAATTATAACTTCCTTTGATCACAAACCATCATTAGTGAGATCAACATATCATAGTCATACTAATAGGCACATACAAGAGAATCACTTTTAACCTTGCATCATCATACCCTTACCATGATCTCACATTCAACATATTCATAACATACAATCTTATTCATCATATCATCATCTTCCTAATCTATTCACATAATCATACTTCAATTGAACATTATCATCAATAATATACCATCAAGAGAACTCAGTCATAAAAGTCTTACCAATAGCTTCCAAAACCCTCCTTCATGATTTCACCATAAATTCCACAATATTCATTCAAAAATTCACTCATTATTATCATATAATAGTAAACTATACAACAATTAAGTCAATTGCATTATCCCTAATAACCAATTAACCTAATTCATAACTTAGGGTTAGGGAAAAGGGACAATCACGGATCCTTGAAAGAAACTAGGTAAAATTCTAAGGAATCACAATAATTAACAAATAAACAATCATAATCTATCAATAATCATCAATAAAATACAACATTAAGTCCATTTGAAAAGGAACCCACGAAATTGGATGAAAACCGAAGTTTTAGACATCGTTGGAAACAAATATTTTAAGAGACTCTTGGGGAAAGAGATCCCAAGAGTGAATAGCTTCCATACCTTAACAATCCTTTAAGAGTTATGGATAAAAACGTGAGTGTTGAAGCCTTAATGAAGCTTGTACCTTCGTTTTCAATGGGGGTCTTTGGGTAGTGAGAGAAAGTAGAGAGATGTTGGAGAGAATTTTGTTTGGGAAATAATGGGGTGTTAGGTTAGTTTAATGACTTATAACTCTTTTATAGTCCCCAACTAACCTAAGTAACTTTTATAATTACTTAGGTTAGTTTAATGACTTACAAAGGGTTTCACTTCTTTGTCCAAATTCACCCTTTGTAGTGCTATCAATCACTTTTATTTCACCATCAACGACGCTCACACCATCTCCCACAGTAGCAATTGCCTCCACAACAGGCAAACAACTCGAAGCCCCAACAACATTCTCACGTACCCTCTGCTAGCCAAAATCCTTATATCGTATAGAGGACTTCCTATCCTGCTCTTTTTGTCTGCGCTCTCTCTTTTATGTCAGGAATCTTCAGTAGAATTGCAAGGGAAACTCGAATGGGGCCTATTCCTATGCGCACGGGTGGGCCCTGACTGTGTAGTATCCTCACTTAATAGGGCCTCAAGTGGTGTGTTATTTGCCAATGTTGTCGGTGCAGACTATGGATCATCTATTGGTGCAACGAGGATGTTATCAAGGTCGTCTCAGAGAATGGCCAACTCAAAGTGTATAATGAGAGATCAGTGACGGGAGTTGGTCATACGGAAACCCTCAACTCGAAAACATCCATGTGGTTATGAATGACCTCGACCTTATTTTCCATCATAGATTCCATCCTATCCTCTGAATCTCTAATGGAGTGTCACATCTAAGCTTCACATGATGTAGCAATGTGGACATCTGGTCTTCTAAATTATGTACCCTATCCAGTGGCACAACAACATATCCTAATGCAAGGGCGGATCTGGATGAGCTAGGATCCCGACTAGCAGCTTAAGATGAGGAGGCTAGACATTATCATTGTGGGATAGAGAGCAGAATCATCACCTTGCATATGCTATACACCATCTATTAAGTCTTCCCCCAAGGGTGTCATATAAACATAAGGCTTTCTGCATGGTTCCACAACGTTTGCCTCATCCCAAATGATGCCTATATTCAATATCCTCGTGGGACGAATCAACTTGTCGCAATGTTAGATCGTCAATCCAGAGTCCTTACATAGCTGTAATATAAGACATGAGAAGGGGTAAATAGTATAGTTCTTGAAAGACCTCTCATGGATCTCAGCAATTATCATCCATGTGCAATCGATCTCGAACCCTGCAACTAACACATCTACCTGATCTATAGTCCATAGACTAAGATATGGTCTGTAGATTGGGTCACGTCATTTGGGTATATCCCCGATATCAAGCCTCCGATTTAGACCCTTTGTCATTCAACTATTTTAACTATCATGCTAAGTGTAATTATATATTTCAAAACCATTTATGTTAGTTTTTCATTTGAAGGGTTCCAATTACGTGAATTATAACAAGTAATGCATACATCACTAGGAACCCTAAGTCAAATCTTGCATTTAGACTCATATATCATTGGTTTTACATACTATAAAGGAAACAAAATCACAATCTATCATACCAAGGGTTTATTCATTTTTACTTTAGCATGCAATTTCAAAAGGAATTACCCAAGGTCTAGACCTAATTCCTGACTTCCGATAACAATAATGAATTTGGAAATTCAAAGAGAAAGAAAAGTCAATTACCTAAAAACCAAAGGAACTTGGGTGATTGTGTGACAACTTAAGACTTCTGACGACTTCTACTTGTCTTTCGCACTGAACTCGAGTACCAGAACTTTGGAAAATGGGGGATAACATGGTTTGGGGAAAGGGGTGGAAACTTTGGGATGTATAGGATGAATGTGGGGTGATTGGTTGTGGATTTATTGTAATAGAGGGTGAATTCAATAATTTAAAGTAGTGAGAAATGATTTAGAGGGAAATTGAAGAAGTGGGAAATAATTTCAAAAAAGGGTATTTTATTGAAAGGATATCCGGGTCGGGTTGGGCAGACTAGGTTTTAGACCCATGAGACTCCGTCTACAGTCCGTCGATCTATCTATGGTCCGTAGATGGGGACCATAGATCACATTCAGACTTAGAAAATTTTGAGACTTACCTGGGATCTAAGGATTCCATTCACGGTCCGTGGAATGAACCACAGATCTCGATGGAGTCCGTAGACCTCACCTTTTTTTACATTTTTTACATTTTGCCCCTACACATGTAGCAACCATTAGGCCTATGTTTTTACATTTTATGGAGACTTTTTCGACATGAACCCTATGTTTTATATATTCAACACTAAAACAAAATTAAAAAAAACCTATCTCAATGAGTAAAGAAAAGGAAATAAGCAAAGAAAACCACTAAACGGAAACAGAAATCTATCGTTGGCTAGATATTACATCTTGGGTTGCCTCCCAAGCATCCGTTGATTTAACATGACATAACGATGCATGCCTCTTGATTACTCAGACCTCTTCAAGATAGTAGACCACAACAACTTCTTGCAAAATGTCCGCATTTCCCATATAGATCTTGATCCTTTGCCAGTTTACCATAAACATTGTTCCTTAACTGTTCTCAAGCTAAACCATTCCATGGGGGAACACTTTTGTGCGAATAAATGGCCTGGTACATTTGGACTTGAGTTTGCCCGTAAAAAAGCTCAACCTAGAATTGAATAGAAGCACAAGATCACCTAAAATAAATTCTAGCTTTTCAAAATTTGATCATGATACCTCTTCATCTTTTCATTATACAAGGGTTAACTTTCATAGGCGTTTAGGCTAAACTCATCAATCATATTCAAGTAATTCATTATTCGACTAGATGCGGCGCCCAAATCAAATTTAGCTTCTTCATCGCCCACATAGCCTTATGCTCTTAATCTACCGGCAGATGGCAAGACTTACCATATACAAGTTTGTATAGAGACATATGTATGTGACTCTTGTATGCAGTGCGATAGGCCCATAAATAATCATCAAGCTTCCTTGACCAATCCATTCTATTAGCATTCGCAGTCTTTGACAAAATCTGTTAGACACTTAAACGTTCCCATTAGTCTGTGGATTGTAAGGAGTGACTACATTGTGGGAGACACCATATTTCTCAAGTATAACCTTGAACAACTTATTACAAAAATGGGAACCTCCATCCTTTATAATCGACCTAGATGTACAATATGGAGAAGATATGTTTTTTCTAGAATGCGGTGACACTTTTACCTTCATTGTTTAGGAGTGCAACTGCTTCCAGCCACTTTGACACGTAATAAACCGCAACAAGAATATACTTTATCTCATCTGAACTCACCTCATACATAAAAAAACTCTATCGCCAATATATGATTCATGGGAAACTCTTGCCTCTTTGAAATCCCTTCTTCTCTTTGGCAATGGTCACAAGACTTGGAAAAATCATGAGCATTTTTTTGGATGGTAGGCCAGTAGTATCCATACTGCAAAATCTTATGCATAGTCCAAATACCACTATGATGCCCACCAACATGCGATGAATGGCATGCCTCAAGTACACCCAACATCTCAGCCTCGGGCACACAGTAAGGCACATCCCTAAAGAATCTATTCACATCATGCATAAAGTTTTTCCATTGGTAAAAAGACAATTCCGAGGGCAAATCGCTTGCCAATAATTAGAAAATTCTGTGAACCAAGGAATCAGATGATGAGAAGCAGCCAAAACCTGTTTATGTGGAAAAGCATCATTAATTTAATCCCTATCACCAAGCTTTAGCATAGCTTCTTCCTATAAACCGGATAAGTGACCGGCAACTTGATTTTCAGTCCCCATTTTGTCTTTCACCAAAAAATCAAACTCTTGCAGCAATAGTACCCATCAAATCAACCTCGGTTTTGCATCCTACTACACCATCAGATACTTGAGATTCCACATATTAGACTCATTTAGAGATATATTTTAGGAGAAATTGTTTCCTCTAATCTTATTTTTTCTCAATATCTGATGAAAACTTTTAAGCTTAAGGTATTTGAAGTTAGAAAGAAAGCATGGACACTATGTCACAAAAAATATTAAAAGGCTTAAAAAACGAAGAAATGGGAGCCTGAGAATCGTCGAGTCCACTTTCCTGATCGCCAAAGAGGACTACTTCACCTTTTGTTCCAGTGTACTGAGCCTTGAAGGAAAGGATAAAATCAGCGGAAGAGAGGAGAAGTCGGTGCATTACCAAATAGATCCGTCAAGCAGTATCACATCACCCAATGAACCAAAGAACGACTATGATGAGGCTATACCAGAAGGCGGTGAACTACATAAATGAGTTAATCACCAAGTCAATCGACAATTTCAATTAATGTCGTCAAATGAACCATTGAAGAGCATATCTGAAAAACTATAAATACTAGTAGAGTACTAGTTTTGAAAAAGGAGTCGAAAATTATTATACTTTTCATTACTTTTTCATATTTTTACGCTCAAATTTGTAATGGTCGTTGAAGACTTGAAGAAAAAGACGATTTCATCTCTTTCAATTTTGAAGTGGGTCTCCTTGATTCTTCTTTCTTTGCTCAAATAAAGACATTATTTCTCATACCCATATGATTTGATCATCATTGAAGGTATAATTTCTATTTCTTGATGTGTGGCTAAGAACCCCCAGTCTTGAGGTGTGATTTAGCAAATATGGGTTAATATCATTGTTCGATCTTGCTTGTTGGTAGATTAAATGTAGTTTAATGATGATTTCTTCTTGTAGTTGTGGTTTAATATAACTGACTTGTAGTTGAAAAATACAAGTTAACCCATGTGTTTTCGTCTTGCTCGAGAGAGAATTTGCGAAAACAAGACCACTAGATTAATAGCCTAAGGAGTAGGTTGACATGAGGCTTAGACCGAGAGGGTGAGCCTTAGTCCAATATCCTAACAGTAAACTTAAGAGAGTGAGTGGAGTAAGGTGTAGGTTGTTCATCATGCGGCAAATAAGTGTGCGAGAGGAACCCATTTGAAACGGGTATATTGCTCGAGAGAGAAAGTATTTCCATTTAAAGTATAGCCAAGTCACTATTTTTCGATAAATCATCTATCGAAATCATGTACCCAATAATCCAAATTAATGTGTATTGTGGTGACATCCCAAGAATTCCTCCTCTCATTGATTAAGTTCCGTGTTATTTTTCATATTTTACAACTCGTGTCACCCCCTTAATTTGTATTGTTTTTACTCGTAAAATTTCTTTAGTTATGACTAATTAGAATGAAATTCTAATTTTCTACAAATTTTCACTACCGCTACCTTGGGACAGGACCCCAACCTTAAGTTGGGTTATTATATTATTAAATATCGTAGACACTTGAATCAGAAGTAGTGTCATTTGTGACGACAAGCATCAAAATATTGCGCTTCCAGGGAGTGGTGTTAAGTGAAAATGTAGTTAATTAGAGTTCTTTTTTATTTAGTTTTACTTTTACTAATCTTAGTTGTAGTTTTGTTTTGCTTGTCTGAAGACCAAAGCAAGTAAATAAGAATGGATGATCACTACGGGAATCACAAAGATCATCCTCTCCTGAAATTATTGAGCCTCACGGATAATCTACTGAGGTTCTAACAAGAAGGGGAGGAGACAATTCAAAAATTATGGTTGAAGTTCAAAGCAATATTATAACCATGCCCATCTCATGGGAGATAAGACGCTACTGAATTTCTTTATATCGCGGTCTCGGACCCAAAAATAGAAGCATAATTGAGCACTTTTTCAACGGTGGTATGCTCAACAAACCCTACTAAATCGTCACTACACTACTTGGTAACATGGTTGAAACCAACAAGGAAGCCCAAAATAAATATGAATGGGACAAACTGGTGGATCAACTAGAAGTTATGTCCAAATGAGTCGTGGGATTTGAAGAACAAGCCATGGAAAGAGAAAAAAACTTCAACCTTCAAGAACTCAAACATGGAAAGAGTCATGCGGGTGTGCAAAGTGACGATGCCCTTTAATTCATCCAACAAAAAACTCGAAGAACACGTCGAGAAATTGAATGACTTGAGGGACAACGTTGAAATGCTAAATGAAGTAACTACTTCAAACTCCATGACCATTTAGCTACAGGATGCTTAGATCACCAATTTGATTACATGTCACTATCCTCCGTTTTCCAAACTTATATAATTACTTTAGGGGTAATCCAACGATGAGGAGTACCTATTTAATTACGCCGTTTCGCGACGTTAACTAAGGAGTTGTTTGAGAGGCCACCCAAAACCATTTGTCGTCTCTTATTTGTGTATCGGTTAAATAATTTTGTGTTTGTTTTATAGATTGAAGTGTGGAAGGTACTCTAAAGGTGTAGGTTGGTGAGCAACAGGTCTTGTTGCTGAGCTGCCGAAGAGGTCGGTTGCCAATCCTAATCTCCCTTTTGACACGAAATATCTCAAATGTTTGAGTTTGTAAAACTTAGCGAGCTCCGAAAAAGTATTGCAAATCTAAAACCATATCAGCAACCCCGATGGTTACCACCGTTTGAGCGTCCAACTTTGTTGAGAAGTTTTATAAAATTTAGCAAAGTGAAAATCGTTTGGCGATACGCCAAATTAATCAAAAGTCAAAATGTTGTCGCCAAAAGGGAACAAACTAGACAAGTTGCAGGACAACACACAAACAGGTGGTTGATGAATCATTTAAGAATGTGGGTTGAATATAGGCGCATTGGGTTGCCGAGAGAAGTTGTATAGAGCTTGTGGAATCACTCGGCAGTTCGCCTAACATCCCACCTCACTTTCTACTTAATGCTACATTTGTCAATGACTCTGACTCAAAGCAACTGCTTAACCAAGATTATTCTCTAACCCTATTGTCACATTCGGGGAGCACCCCCTAGACGTAACCAACGTCATCGTCCTTTTTGAGGACTAAGACTAGCCTCTTAGCTTACATCATTACATTCATAGGTTAAAATGTGGAAATTTTTAAAACTTTTTCATTACTTCTACATTGAGGTTTACATAGACATCTACATACACATAATATTTATATCGAGTATACATAGACCCTTCGTATAGAAAGATTACTTAGTCTTCTACTTTTATTGCACATAGATATATAAAATATAACATAGTCTCAAATGGATGTCTCATCTCATAACCATCTAACAAGAGTATAATAATTTGGGACTAGCCCATACATCAATGTAATAAGAGCCATATATACGCTATACAATGTCTAGTACTCAAATGAAAAGTAAAGAACATAAGAGTCCTAAAATTAGAACAACTTCATAAGCTTGATATTGACATTGCAGTCTGAAAGTGAGGACCTGCCCAACTTGGATGAATGAGAATTCCAAGTCTTCATTCAAAGTTGTCTCAAAAGATCTTCAATGATCGGAACCTAAAATGTTGGGTAAAGGGAGAAAATGGGGTCAGTACACCACTTGTACTAAGTATGAGACCATATGCACACATATCATGAAATCATGCTAAAAGGGACAATTCATTAAGATATGCAATTTACCTTGAAAAGCCTTATGTACATTCAATAAGACCATACCAATCAATAAGACATATTCATATATCCAAAGCATGTACATCACAAGACCAACAATACTAAGTCTAGTAAGGCCAACATACATATCACATAATTGGACACATAGTCAAGGAAACTCTATCAACAAGTAATAATAGCAACAAGCATAAATTAGAGTTCATTACAACATAACAAAAGCAAGACAATTACCCATGAACCTTAATTAAGTCAACTAGTGCAATGACCATGCAAAGCCCCATAACCTTACTAAATCAAGTAAACCAAAAAGAACCATGGCCGATATTCAAATCCACATAGCTTAACATTTAACAAAACATATCATCATACTTGAGAAATAGATACCAAACACATATTCATAAGTGAAACCAATAATCATGTATTATCATCAATGTGCAAGGTCACCATATACATATCATGTATCATTATAAGCATATACATATATAAGAACTCCTCCTAAGACTTCCCTCAAGACTAACTAGTGCAATGTTTAGGTAGAGTCCCATACCCATACTTAGACTAAGCTAAACCCCTTAGGTCATGCTAGTTAGAGTTCATTCCTTTAGTTCAATTTACCTTTTGGGAAAATCTTGCCTTAACCGACATAGACCACATGAGCTAATGTGTAACCTGGTGTCATGGAACCCTACCCCGAAGGAAGGCATACTACTTGTCAAGGTTGTACCAAAACATGAACATAGCAACTATGTGGATCCACTAGCTAGTATTCCTATGGGGCCAACATAGTTCAAGAACTAGGAGATATAATTGGGACCCTCTTTATGCCACATGCATTATAGTATCCAATCTCAAGAGTACATTAGTGATCCTACCTTCCCTATGTGGGAAGGGACACTCCTCACTCTAGTTCACTCTATGCTAAGCTAGATTACCTTTTAGAATGTCTTTAATGTCTTTATTAATCATTATTGCTTAATGTAGGTCATAGGGTCTATACCTTCTATAGTACTTTCATCACAATTCATATAAGTGAGGTTGGCACATTTACATAATCACATCATGATAAGGCATATTGGTAAGTTATCACAATCCTTTAACATTTACATCTTAGCCAACACCTCACAAAATCATAGTCAAGACATTTCAATTCAACATCATACCAACCATATCAATGTTCACACAAGGTATACTCCAATAGAACATGATGACTTAATCACAATTAACCATAATTGAAGTAAAAAGTTGAGATCACAAGACTTGCCAAGTCTCCATCATAATCCATCATCAAGGTCTTACCATCAACCCTCAACTAAACCCAATAAGGCTGTAATATCATCACACAACAATAAACAACATGATAACAAGGCTAATTAAATCACTACATCACAATCCATCACTAGTTCATAGCTTAAGATGAGAGACTTAGGTCAAATCGTAATCTATTTCACACCTATATCAATTACTCAAGAACTAGCATGATAGGACTACAATTCATCTTAAATCTATTCATAATTGATACAATAACATCATACGATAGTAATTCACACACTAACAAAGTCAATTGAGTCATTACTATCCAATTCAATTCAATATCACAACCTAGGGTTAGGGGGGAAAAGGTCATCTTCTACAAACTAGACCAATCCATGAAAAAATAACATAATTAAGTTATAATACATGTTAATCTACTCATAATATCCAAAAGAAATCATAAACAAAGCAATTCATAACATCAATTTCCTATTGGATGAAAACCCACTTGAACTTCCTACTTTTGAAATCAATTAGATGGAACCCTTTGAGGAAAGAAGTATCAATGGTTAAAGCAATCCCATACCATAATGTTTGATGAAGATTGATGGAGAAACCTTGGTCATTGCATCCCTAAAACCCACCTTGACCTTGTCTTATATGGTGTTTTTCAACTTGGGAGAGAGTAAGAAGAGAGAGGGAAGAGAGTTTTGGGTTTAGGAATTATGGGAGCTTAGGTTAGTCTAATTAGGTTAGGGTCTTAATATAGGTTGTTAATTAAATTAATTAGGTTTCCCAAAACCCCTAACTTATTAATTAACCACCTATTTAAATAAATTAACCCAACTAAAAACGAGCAGCAAATTAGGTCAATCACTTATGAGACCCCGTCGACGCCTCGTGTGTCAATTGACGGACCATGGGACCAACCGTCATGTTGGTCCGTCGTTGAGCTAAGAGACTTATCAAAACAAGCCCGTGGTCAATTATTCTAAGTATCCATCATCGGAGTCAACCAACGCCCTATCGATTGGACCACGAACCGTCTCTGGCAACTGTCTGTGAACACCGCCTTAGACAACTTCTTGCCAAGTCGCAAAGGTCCTCCTCAAGGGCCCTTGGTTGGTCCTCAGGGAGTCGTGACTTGAAGTTTCGACTATGAAGTAACTCTAATACGTGCTATACACCCTTCCACCAATTATAATCATTTTCCAACTCCTAAAACTTAGTCAACTAGGCTAAGGCATACTAGCACCTCCTTGAACTAGTTTCCGGACGTCATGGACGTTCCTTGACGTTTTGATTTCTAAACTTCCTAAATGACTTATATTCATCATAATAGACCTTAAAACAGTGTTTAAACCTTTTGACACTTATGTTAGGCTCTAGAACACATCTTATACTTTCGAAGTATTACACCTATCTCTGTCTTTCTGTAATTTAACCTCTGGATCAATATATATTTGAGGACAAGTACTCTTTGATTTCGGTAGGCTGAGGCCCACACCTGTTGTGTTGATATTTTTGTTGTTGTTTTGGTTTATTTGGATTGTTCTACTTAAATTGTGTTTATTTGCTTTTCGTGGATGTTTGAGCTCATGGTTCCTATGTTGACTTTAATTGTAAAATGATTTTGACCATTCAGAAATTTTTTAAATTTTTCGAAAATTTTAGCCACTCTTTGCATTAGCTTAAAAGTGGTCGTTCACAAGCAAATTTGCATGTTGGTTTTGATCAATACCGATAATTTAAATAGTGATTGCAATTGAAAAAACATGAATGTGCAACTACGACAAGGCTAAATGAAGTTTGATAGAAAATATGTGAACTCTTTGCATCTCGTTGTGATTAGCAAATTTTCAAATTGATTCTCTTGTAATGACCTTGGAAACTAGCAAAAATGTGATGAATTGTTTAAAGTAAGTATCGATGCCTTGTGTAATAAGCTTACCTTGAACCACACATGGCAACACTTAGTATTTTCCCCGTTATTCGAGTCAACTAAGTAAAGATTTCTCGTGATATGATCTAAGGAAATTTTATAGAGTGTGAGAAAATTTGAAATATGCATGTTTGGGGAACTCCCTTATGAGTGTGTGAACCTCTGTTGAACACACCTTGATCCTTAACCTTCTTCTTAAGAAATATGGTAATGACTAGAACCTTTACCTATCCAACTCCTTAATCCTCATGAATGATTGGTTTTGTAAGGACCCTTCAAATAAATAAAGGTGCTTAGAGTCTCACACGTGTCTAAAAAGGTTTAAAATATGTGAAATAAGTGTTTTGCGTATGCATGATTTATTTGAAGTCATTTGGAGGTCAAATGTCCAAGAACATCCGATGACGTTTGAAAGTTAGCCTTGAGATGTGCATGTGTGTCTTGGTATGTCTTGACATGTTTTACGTGTTCGTTTTGGTTGAAATTTATATGGAATGTCCCTAAATTTTATAGAAATGTATTTCCATTGGAAACGTCTGGGTACGACTCCCCAAGGATCCCGCAGAAAGGCCCTCAAAGAAGACCCCAAACACTGCAAAGTCACTGCCTTGGCAGTGTCAAATGACGCCCAAGAACGACGGCCAGTAGTCACGGTGACGCCCCTTCGATTAGGATGAGTCTTTCTATACTTAGCTTGGATAAAGCTCAAGATAAAAGACGACCCTCAGAACCAAACGACGGTTTCCAGTACGACCTGTCGATGGGTCTACTGGGAGTTGGTTGAAGGCGTTGATGCACCCTGCACTCAGCTGCCAGGCGCACTGTTTCATTAAGGTATGAATGGGAAATTCACCCCACGTCCTAACCTGACACTAGGCGTATTATTTAGGTATTTTTGGGTATATTTATTTTGTTATTAAGATCAAAATCCCATACACAATTCATTATTCAAAATTAGACTTCCCTCTCCAAAAGAAACCACTCTACAGACCTCCATTGGAGATGAAGCTTAAGAACAACTTCGAGATTTATTACCATGGATTATTCATTAATATTTCGTGGTATTTTCATGTAATGATGTATGGTTATCCGTCATCCTTACTCAAGCTTTCTTTTAAGTAGTTCCTTTCAATGTTTTCCCTGAGAATTCATGATCAAACCTTCTATATTTCAATCTATCCTTGGGATCTTTCTCAAATTGATTTCAAAAGCATTTTTATGATGGATTGATGTTTATGTACTAATTTTAAAGTGAATTGCAATCCAATTTCATGATGAACACATGTTCTTTCCAATTCTCAAATTAGCCTATGTTATGGGCATTGTGATCTTGACTGTATGTTGATTGAATTATGAAACTAGAATGTTGAATTATCCAATGCTACTGCATATTATGTATATTGATTGTTAATTCTGTGTAATTGATCAATATGCATCAAGGTTTGAAGATTTGGTAAGGTTGACCTATGTTCTTCTACTTTCTATAGGTTGCGAGTGTATTGTAATCAATGTGATCTCGATCCTATAGTAAATGAAGCATGATTTCATCTATGTTTTGATACTTTTAGATACTTCCCTATATTTGTATTATTGATGAATTATGAGTATTGATCATTGACGATACAAACAAGGGATATTTGGTAAGATTGCTCTTTTCGTCTACCTTTTTTTTTATAGAATTTCTAAATGATTAGCCTTTAATGGCATTGTGTAGTATGGTCCACTTACGGTGGCGGTGTTTAATTTATTGTAAATGTATATGTGATGTGAGAATTGTCTTAAAGGAAATTGTATTATGAGGGTACAGTTGTGATGATCATCCAATGTGAAGTATTATGTCTAGTCTTCAAATGTAGTTATAATATAGGTTGTATTGCTAATGTTATAAGCATGTGAATGACTATGTTAGGTGTGGTTCAGGTGTTGCCCTTGATGAGGCAATAATGGTTAATGACCCCTACCTATGTACCTCTATATGAATGTGTGATTAGCTAACGTTAGGAGACTTGGATGCAATGTGAAGTTATCTTGTCTCCTATGCTAAATTGTGATGTGTGGTCTATGCATGGTTGTGAATTGTGGTCTTAAGAGGTTGGATGCCTCAATGTGATGTTCATAGCCATTATGTAATCATGTTGACCAATGTACACACACTCACACCTTATGCATGCTTACAAGTAGTACAGGTTCACGATGTCTAATGAATGGGTATTCTAATATGCACTTGTGTCTACTACTATGCATGTAGAGTATATGGTTATGAAGTATGTTATGTATCCCTTAACAAGGATGACTTGATAGGTGTACTAGTATAGACAAGGGTATGGGACCTTGTCTATGCATTGCACATGTGTGATTGATAGGATAATTCCTAGGTTGTAATATATGTACGTGAGTATGAATGCATGGGTATATTATGAATATTTATAATGTATAAATGTGTTTATATGAAAAGATTGCTCATATAGTTACACTTATACACTTACATATAAATGAAATAAAGTATGAACATGTGTGGCTAAGAATGTTTATGTGAAAGATTTGCTCAGATATATGTACACAAACACATGAAAACATGTCTATTATGCATGTATGATGATCTAGTCAATAGATGGGCTCTATAAAGGGGGTTTTCAAGGGTATCCTAAACTGGATGGTACTTCAATACGCTATGTCCATGTGAAAGGTTTTCTCACATGATTTAGGTTGATGAAAGGTTATACTCATCTATGACCTATTAGCTAAGATTATGGGAGAGTCAATCTCCTAAATCCTACTTTTATAAAGTAATGTTAATAAAGGCTTTTGAATAAAGGGAACATGACTTAGCACCGAGTGAACTTGAAGATGACGGGTGCCCCTTCCCTATGTGGGAAGGTAGGTTCACCATAGTCCTCACGAGGTGGATAGCCTTATGTCCCATAGGGCATAAAGTGATATTTCCATATATGCCTCCAAGTTCCATACAATATGCTTTCACAATAGGATCTAGCAAGTGATATCACCTAATAATCTAGCATAATGTTAATGTTATACTTTTGTAAGGTAGAGCACCTTCCCTTGGTGTAACGTTCTACAACACCAAATTCCATGTTTAGAACCCATGGTATGAGTTTCGGCTAAGGCTATAGTTTCCCTAAAGTAAAAAATGGACAATGGAAGTAAAGTAAGGACCCTAATTAGGATAACCTAAGGGAAATTTCTTAGTGTAGGTGAAGGTATGGTACTTATCTATGCATTGCACAAGTGTCTCTTGAAGGGATTTCTAGGAAGGTGTTTTAATATATATGATCATGTTTATGTTTTTTATGCATTACATTTTAGTGTCCTCTACTTGTTGTGGTTAAATGCATGGCATGAGTCCTAATGATTCTGTATGATGAAGGTCTTGCTTGGCATGTATGAGGTTGTTTATGCTTGTCTTATTTATGTATGAAGTAAATGGTATACTTGTGGTCTCTTTATGAGTTTACTAAGTATGTATGAGGTTATGGGTTCACATGTACATTGCACTATTAGTCTTGGATTAGGGTTATGAGTAAGGTCTTATGATGTCTAAGTGAAGTGAAATCTAAATATGATATTGATTGACTAATGCGTCTTATGATGATATTGGTATGTCTGGACTTATATGTGGTCTTGTGATAAGTCCTTCTATATGGTCGATATAGTGTGTTGGGTCAAATGTGAAGTATGTGTCTTATGATATGTTATGATTCTTCGTATATATGTTTGATGATTAATATAGGTGGTATGTATGATTTACTTGTGGGCTTAATGTAATGGTTGAGTGTGGATTGTGTAATGAGACATTATCTATACATTGCACCAAGTATCACTCACATGGAAAGTTAAGAAGTTAGGAAGAAAAAGAGGTTACTGTGAAATGAAAGGGAGCTTACTGTAAAAGGAAAGGTAGTTACTGCAAAGTGATGCGAAATGTGCCTTAGATGCAATGTATGGTTTTATGTGATTTTGTGACTATTTTATATGCCGAAATGAAATATGTGAATTGTATGATGCTTATGGTATCAAAGTTTTATGAAGTTTTCACCAAAAGGCATGATGCATGGTTTCAAAGCAAAAAATCCCCTTTTAAATGCATGTTCTTTTGCATGTTTGCCATACTTAGTGAATTTTTGTACTAACACCATTCTTCTTTGCTTTTTACATAAAGTACAGGTTATGGAATCTTAAAGGATGTCTCTATGGTGAAGGACTTGATATGTGTTTCCCAAGCTCAAGGAAAGGGATCTTAAAAGTTCAAGGATTTACTATGTCATTATTTTATGTAAAGTCTTGTAATAGCATTGTTATGATTCATGTTGGAAGGCCATGTCCCTATTATACTCTAATGTTATTGAGTCTAAGATGGAAAAGAGACTTATAGTCTTTAACTTTGTATTATGATATTATATATATATATATATATATATATATATATATATATATATATATATATATATATATATAATGGAAGTGATATTCTAGCATATGATGTGCTATGAATGTTTTACATTTTCCGCTAAATTTACCTATGACAATGTGATGAATGATAACTATGTGATTGTATAAGACCTCCTAGAGGTCAAGTACGCCATGTTACTTCTGGGGGTGCTCCCCAGTCGTGACAAACGTGGTATTAGAGCATGAGGTTATAAAAGTTGTTTTAAGGTCCAAAGTGTCATATTGCCACGTCTAGTAGAGTCTCGTTCATTGGAGATGAGTCGCGACACATCTATGAGCGAGAGGCTATAGGATGGTAGAGTTTCCTTTCTTCACTATTCTCATGTCGTGCCATAGAACTTAACTCTATTAGATCTGTCTCTCTGTCTTATATTTTCTTGTCTGGTGGTGTTTTAGTTGTGATTGCTTGGATGAGATGGTATCTCTATGATTGAGGGAGAAATGGTGAGTTTTGATGTTTATCTTGGTTTTATGGTTTAATGAGTATGTGTGAAGGTGAAATTTTATATATGTTGATGTGATGCAATTTATGGCTATATATGACATCTATGTGAAATGACATGTTATGTGAAGATTTATATTATGGTGTTGTTATAGCTTTTTAAAGAAGTTGTTATAGTTGAATTGAGCTTCCTTTGTGGAAAGGTATGCTGCTATATGGTTTTATATGATGATAGTCTAATGATATGGTTTGAGTTTGAAATGCTTTGAAGAAGTTTGGTAAATAGCTAAATATGCATGTTGCCTTTGTATATGTTTAATGGTTCAATGATGCCCTTTGTATAAGTGTGATGCCTGATAGTTGCCTAGTATGGATTGAGCTCTTGGTATAGACTTCGTCCTAGAAGTGAAGGTAGTGTGCTTACCTTGTAGGGTGATGATGTGTGTTGGAATGACCTAGAAGTTACCTTACCCTAGTGTTGAAAGAAAAAGAAAGAGGCCATAAGGCTAAGTCTCCTCTATTGTTTTCCCCTAATGTTTTATGACCCTTGGTATTTATAATATAGTTGAGACCTTATGTGGTTGGGTAGTATGACCAAACTTGATTGTTATGGATTACATTTGGGTGTTAGGCCTACAGGAATGATTATGGTTGAGTTAAGTTGCTCTTAAATTGGTTTACCCTAAGTGGGGGATGATGAAGAGAGTAGCAAGGTTGTAGATATCCCTATCTTTTCCTTCTATTCTTACTTGAGCTTGAGACCAAAGAGTTACTAGAAGGTTGTCCGTGATAGGACTCCTGCATAAAAGTATGAGTGCCATGTTCTCCTTATGTTATGTATGTCTTGAGTGACACTATGTTAAACATGTTTTGAAGATTCTAAATTTCATGAAAAAGGATTTTTGATCGAATTCATGTGTCCTAATGTTGATTCTGCGTCTTGATGTGTTAGTTGTGCATTCAACTTCATGAGATAAAGTAAGAGGCATGATAGATGACCCTCTTAGAGTGTGCAACTTTAAGCCATCAATGATAAATTGAGTCTCCCTAAAATTAAAAATGATGTATCCATTGAATATTTTATGATATGGTTTGGGAAGTGTGATTGTAGGCTCATTATTTAAAAGTGAAGGTATGTTTAGCCAATGTCCTTGTGTGTGCCTATTGAATGCAAGAATTCCCTAAATGATGCATGTTTACAAAAGCTAGTGCTATGCTAGAGATTGAAACTATGTGAAATGACTTCTTATTGTTGTAATGTGTGTGGTGTAATTTACCATATTGACTTCACTAGGAAGGAAGTATGAGCATGCTTTCGTTAAAAGTTGAGAATTTCTCATTTTAAACGAATTGACCTTTGTGCATTGCTTGTGTAAGAACTCATGAGACATGTAAGTGTGTTGAAAAAAAGGACATTCCTCCTTAAACATAACTAAGTATGGAATGTTGGAGTGTGACACTCACGAAATTATTTCTAAACGATAAGGATCTTTCTTGATCTACTTGACTCAAGTTTATGTACATTGAAGTATGAGTGCTTAGTTGCTTGTTGAGTGATGTTGAACCTGCCTTTGTGTGACTTAAAGGTTGTGGCATGATGAACTTTTAATTAAATGAAATGTAAGGACCAAGTTTTGAATAGGATAAGGATGTTCCTCCTATGAACATGACAAGAGCCTAAGTATTTGATTTATTTAGAAAGTGAGTTAATAAAGGTTTTGCTTCCTTATGTTCCATTGAGTGCTAAATGGTTTGAAGTAAGTGTTCCTTGTAAGTTTTGAGCATTGGCTTCTATGTTATGATGTTATGAATGTTGTGAGATGCCCTATGGGTCATAGAAGTCCTTGATGTGTTTAAAGTGTTTCAAGTGTCATTTGAGGACGAATGTTCCTAATAGGGGGATATTGTAAGGACCCTCAAAATGAATTAAGGTTCTTCAAGCCTCATACGTGTCTAAAAATGTTCAAGTATGTTAAATAAGTGTTTTATAGTATGCATTTTTGATTTGAAGTCATTTGGTGGTCAAACATCCAAGAACGTCTGATGAGTTTGGAAGTTAGCCTAGAGACGTGCATGTGTGTCTTGGTGCGTCTTGACATGTTTTACATGTTAATTTTGGTTGAAATTGATATGGAAGGTCCTTAACTTGAATATGAGTGTATTTATGTTGGAAACGTCCGCGTACGACTCCCCAAGGGTCCCGTAGAAAGGCCCTCAAGGTAGACCCCAAACACTGCCAAGGCACTGCCTTAGCAGTGACAAGTGACGCCCAAGAAAAATGCCCAGTACTCATGGTGACGCCGCTTCGATTGCGAGGACTCTTTCCATACTTATCTTGGATAAATCTCAAGAGAAAATACAACCCTCAGACCCAAACGTTGGTTGCCAGTACGACCTGTCGATGGGTCTACTGGGCGTTTGTTGGAGGCGTTGATGCAGCCTGCACTCAGTTGCCAGGTGCACTGTTTCATTAAGGGGTGAGTGGGAAATTCACCCCACGTCCTAACCTGACCCTAGTCGGATTATTGAGGTATTTTTGGGTATATTTATTTGGTTATTAAGATCAAAATCCCATACACAATTCATTATTAAAAATTAGACTTCCCTCTCCAAAAGAAACCTCTCTACAGACCTCCATTGGAGATGAAGCTTAAGAACATATTGGAGATTGATTACCATGGATTATTCATCAATATTTCGTGGTATTTTCATGTAATTATGTATGGTTATACTTCATCCTTTGTCAAGCTTTCTATTAAGGAGTTCCTTCCAATGTTTTCCCAGAGAATTCATGATCAAACCTTATATCTTTCAATCTAGCCATGAGTTCTTTCTCAAATTGATTTCAAAAGAATGCTTATGATAAATTGATGTTTATATACTGATTTTAAAGTTAATTTCAATCCAATTTCATGATGAACCCATGTTCCTTCCAATTCTCAAATTAGCCTATGTTATGGGCATTGTAATCTTGACTCTATGTTGATTGAATTATGAAACTGGCATGTTGAATTATCCATTGCTACTTCCTATTATGTATATTGATGGTGAATTATGTGTAGTTTATAAATATGGATTAAGGTTTGAGGATTTGGTAAGGTTGACCAATGTTCTTCTACTTTCTATAGGTAGCTAGTGTAGTGTAATCAATGTGATCTCGATCCTATAGTAAATGAAGCATGATTTCGTCTATGTTATGATGCTTTTAGATACTGCCCTATATTTGGATAATTGATGAATTATTAGTATTGATCATTGATTATAAAAGAAAGGGAGATTTGGTAAGATTTTTCTATTCCTCTACTTTTCTATAAAATTGCTAGATGATTGTGCTTGACTGGCATTTTGTGGCGTGGTCTACTTATGGTGGCGGTGTTTCATTTATTTTCAATCTATATGTTATGTGAGCATGGCACTAAAGGAAATTGTATTATGAAGGTGTGGTGATGATAATCTTTCCATGTGAAGTATTATGTCTAGTCTTCCATTATAGTTATGATCTAGGTTGTATTGCTAATATTTTAAGCATGTGAATGACTATGTTAGGTGTGGTTTAGGTGCTACCATTGATGAGGTAATAATGGAAAATGAACCCTACCTATGTACCCTTATCTGAATGTGTGATTAGCTAACGTTACGAGTCTTGGATGCAATGTGAAGTTATCTTGTCTCCTATGCTAAATTGTGATGTGTGGTCTATGCATGGGTGTGAAGTATGGTCTTAAGAGGTTGGATGCCTCAATGTGATGTTTATAGCCATTATGTAATCATGTTGAACAATGTATACACACTCACACCTCATGAATGCTTACAAGTAGTATAAGTTCATGGTGTTTAATGAAACGGTATTCTCATATGCACTTGTCTCTACTACTATGCATGTAGAGTATATGTCTATGAAGTATGTTATGTATCTCTTAACTAGGATGACTTGATAGGTGTACTAGTATGGACAAGGGTATGTGACCTTGTCTATGTATTGCACATGTGTGCCTTGATAGGATAGTTCCTAGGTTGTTATATATCTACATGAGTATGAATGCATGTGTATGTTATGAATATGCATAGTGTCTAAATGTTTTTATATTAAAGGATTGCTCATATAGTTACACCTATGCACTTATGCATGAACGAAATGAAGTATGAACATGTGTGGCCTAAGAGTGTTCATGTGAAACGTGTGCTCACATATAGGCACACACACACACATTAAAACATGTCAATTATGCATGTATGTTCATCTAGTAAATAGAGGGGATCTTGAAAGGTGTTCTCAAGGGTATCCTAAACTAGATAGTGCTTCAATATGCTATGTCCATGTGAAAGGTTTTCACACATGATTTAGGTTGATGAAAGGATACTCTCATCTATAACATATAAGCTAAGCATATGGGGGAGTCAATCACCTAAAACCTACTTTTATAAAGTAATGTTAATAAAGGCTGTTCAATAAGGGGAAATTAGCTTAGCCCCGAGTGAACTAAAAGATGAGGGGTGTCCCTTCCCAATGTGGGAAGGAAAGTTCACCATAGTCCTCATGAGGTGGATAGCCTCATTGTCCAAAGGGCATAGAGTAATATTTCCATATATGCCTCCAAGTTCAATAAAATATCTTACCCCATAAGATCTAGCAAGTAATATCACCTAATATGCTAACATTATGTTAATGTTCTACTTTGGCAAGGTAGAGAAACTTCCCTTGCTGTAAGGTTCTACAACACCAAATTCAATGTTTAGTACCCATGGTATGAGTTTCGGCTAAGGCTATAGTTTCCCTAACGTAAAAAATGGACAATGGAAGTAAAGTAAGTACCCTAACTAGGATAACCTAAGGGAAGTTGTTTAATATAGGTGAGGGTATGGGACTTTCCCTATGCATTGCACAAGTAGTTCTTGAAGAGAGTTCTAGGAAGGTGTTCTAAAGTATATGATCATGTTTATGTTTCTTATGCATGACATTGTAGTGTCCTCTACTTGTTGTTATGAAATGCATGGTATGAGGCCTAATGAGTCTATTTGATAAAGGTCTTGCTTGGCATGTATGAAGTTTTCTATACTTGTCATGTTGATGTATGAAGTAAATCGTATGCTTGTGGTATCTGTATGAGTTTACTAAGTATGTGTGAGGTTATGAGACTTGACATGTACATTGAACTAGTAGGCTTGGATTGGGGTTATGATTAAGGTCTTATTATGTCTAAGTTAAGTGAAGTCTAACTATACTGTTGATTGACTAATGCCTCTTATGATGATATTGGTAAGTCTTGACTTATATGTGGTCTTGTGTTAAGTTCTTCTATGTGGTCCATAAAGTGTGTTGGGTCAAATGTGAATTATGTGTCTTATGATATGTTATGCTTCTTTGTATATATGTTTGATGATTAATGTAGGTGGTATGCACGTTTTCCTTGTGACCTGAAGGTAATGCTTTAGTGTTGATAGTGTAATGGGACATTATCTATACATTGCACCAAGTATCACTAGAGGGTTAATTTGAAAGTTAAGGAGTTAGGAAGAAAAAGAGGTTACTGTAAAATGAAAGGGAGTTTACTGTAAAAGGAAAGGAAGTTACTGTAAAGTGATTGAAAATGTGCCTTAGATGCAATGTATGATTGTATGTGATGTTGTTACTATAAAATATTCCTAAATGAAAAATGTGAATTGTATGATGCTTATGGTTTCAAAGTTTTATGAAGTTGTACAAAAAGGCATGATGCATGGGTATAAAGCAAAATGTCCCCCCATAAATAATCATCAAGCTTCCTTGACCAATCCATTCTATTAGCATTCACAGTCTTTGACAAAATCAGTTAGACACTTAAACGTTCCCATTAGTCTGTGGATTGTAAGGAGTGACTACATTGTGGCGGACACCATATTTCTCAAGTATAACCTTGAACAACTTATTACAAAAATGGGAACCTCCATCGTTTATAATCGCCCTAGGTGTACCATATGGAGAAGCTATGATTTTTCTAGAATTCGGTGACACTTTTACCTTCATTGTTTAGGAGTGCAACTGCTTCCACTCACTTTGACACGTAATAAACCGCAACAAGAATATACTTTATCTCATGTGAACTCACCTCATACATCAAAAACCTCTATCGCCAATATATGATTCATGGGAAACTCTTGCCTTTTTGAAATCCCTTCTTCTCTTTGGCAATGGTCACAAGACTTGGAAAAATCAGGAGCATTTTTTTGGATGGTAGGCTAGTAGTATCCATACTGCAAAATCTTATGCATAGTCCAAATACCACTATGATGCCCACCAACATGCGATGACTGACAGGCCTCAAGTACACCCAACATCTCAGCCTCGGGCACACAGTAAGGCGCATCCCTAAAGAATCTATTCACATCATGCATAAAGTTTTTCCATTGGTAAAAAGACAAATCCGAGGGCAAATCGCTTGCCAATAATTAAAAAATTCTGTGAACCAAGGAATCAGATGATGAGAAGCAGCCAAAACCTGTTTATGTGGAAAAGTATCATTAATTTAAGCCCTATCACCAAGCTTTAGCATAGCTTCTTCCTATAAGCCGGAGAAGTGACCGGCAACTTGATTTTCGGTCCCCATTTTGTCTTTCACCAAAAAATCAAACTCTTGCAGCAATAGTACCCATCAAATCAACCTCGGTTTTGCATCCTACTACACCATCAGATACTTGATGATTCCACATATTAGACTCATTTAGAGATATATTTTAGTAGAAATTGTTTCCTCTAATCTTATTTTATCTCAATATCTGATGAAAACTTTTAAGGTTAAGGTATTTGAAGTTAGAAAGAAAGCATGGACACTATGTCACAAAAAAATATTAAAAGGCTTAAAATCGAAGAAATGGGAGCCTGAGAATCGCCGAGTCCACTTTCCTGATCAGCAAAGAGGACTACTTCACCTTTTGTTCCAGTGTACTGAGCCTTGATGGAAAGGATAAAATAAGCGGAAGAGAGGAGAAGTCGGTGCATTACCTAATAGATCCATGAACCAGTATCACATCACCCAATGAACCAAAGAACGACTATGCTGAGGCTATACCAGAAGGCGGTGAACTACATATATGAGTGAATCACCAAGTCAATCGACAATTTCAATTAATGTCGTCAAACGAACCATTGAAGCGCATATCTGAAAAACTATAAATACTAGTAGAGTAGTAGTTTTGAAAAAGGAGTAAAAAATTATTATAGTTTTCATTAATTTTTCATATTTTTACCCTCAAATTTGTAATGGTCGTTGAAGACTTGAAGAAAAAGACGATTTCATCTCTTTCAATTTTGAAGTGGGTCTCCTTGATTCTTCTTTCTTTGCTCAAATCAAGACTTTATTTCTCATACCCATATGATTTGATCATCATTTAAGGTATAATTTCTATTTCTTAATGTGTGGCTAAGAACCCCCATTCTTGAGGTGTGATTTACCAAATATGGGTTAATATTATTGTTCGGTCTTGCTTGTTGGTAGATTAAATGTAGTTTAATAGTGATTTCTTCTTGTAGTTGTGGTTTAATATAACTGACTTGTAGTTGAAAATACAAGTTAACCCATGTGTTTTCGTCTTGCTCGAGAGAGAATTTGCTTTAACAAGACCACTAGATTAATAGCCTAAGGAGTAGGTTGACATGAGGCTTAGACCGAGAGGGTGAGCCTTAGTCCAATATCCTAACACTCAACTTAAGAGAGTGAGTGGAGTAAGGTGTAGGTTGTTCAACATGAGGCAAATAAGTGTGCGAGAGGAACCCATTTAAAATGGGTATGTTGCTCGAGAGACAAATTATTTCCATATAAAGCATAGCCAAGTCACTATTTTTCGATAAATCATCTATCGAAATCATGTACCCAACAATCTAAATTAATGTGTATTGTGCTCACATCCCAAGAATTCGTCCTCTCATTGATTAAGTTCCTTGTTATTTTTCATATTTTACAACTCGTGTCACCCCCTTTATTTGTATTGTTTTTACTCGTAAATTTCTTTAGTTATGACTAATTAGAATGAAATTCTAACTTTCTATAAATTTTCACTACCGCTACCTTAGGACCGGACCCCATCCTTCAGTTGGGTTATTATATTATTGAAGATCGTAGACACTTGAATCAGAAGTAGTGTCATTTGTGACGACAAGTATCAAAGTAGTGCCGCTTCCAGGGAGTGGTGTTGAGTGAAAATATAGTTAATTAGAGTTCTTTTTTTTTAGTTTTACTTTTACTAATCTTTGTTGTAGTTTTGTTTTGCTTGTCTGAAGACCAAAGCAAGTAAATAAGAATGGATGATCACTACGGGTATCACAAAGATCATCCTCTGCTGAAACTATTAAGCCTCATGGATAATCTATTGAGGTTCTAACAAGAAGGGGAGGAGACAATTCAAAAATTATGGTTGAAGTTCAAAGCAATATTATAACCATGCCCATCTCATGGGATATAAGTCGCTACTGAATTTCTTTATATCGCGGTCTCAGACCCAAAAATAGAAGCATAATTGAGCACTTTTTCAACGGTGGTATGCTCAACAAACCCTACAAAATCGTCATTGCACTACTTGGTAACATGGTTGAAACCAACAAGGAAGCCCAAAATAAATATGAATGGGACAAACTGGTGGATCAAGTAGAAGTTATGTCCAAACGAGTGATGGGATTTGAAGAACAAGCCATGGAAAGGGAAAAAAACTTCAACCTATGAGAACTCAAACATGAAAAGAGGCATGCGGGTGTGAAAAGTGACGATGCCCTTTAACCCATCAAACAAAAATCTCGAAGAACATGTCGAGAAATTGAATGACTTGAGGGACAACATTGAAATGCTAAATGAAGTAACTACTTCAAACTCCATGACAATTCATCTACAGGATGATTAGATCACCAATTTGATGACATGTCACTATCCTCAATTTTCCAAACTCATATAATTACATTATGGGTGAATCCAACGATGAGGACTACCTATTGAATAGCGCCGTTTCGCGATGTTAACTCAGGAGTTGTTTGAGAGGCCACACAAAAACATTTGTCATCTCTTATTTGTGAATCGGTTAAATAATTTTGTGTTTGTTTTATAGATTGAAGTGTGGAAGGTACTCTAAAGGTGTAGGTTGGTGAGCAATAGGTCTTGTTGCTGAGCTGCCGAAGAGGTCGGTTACCAATCCTAATCTCCCTTTTGAAAAGAAATATCTCAAATGTTTGAGTTTGTAAAACTTAGCGAGCTCCGAATAATTTTGGCAAATCTAAAACCATATCAGCAACCCCGATGGTTACCACCGTTTGAGCATCCAACTTTGTTGAGAATTTTTGTAAAATTCAGCGAAGTGAAAATTGTTTGGCGATATGCCAAATGAATTAAAAGTCAAAATGTTGTCGCCAAAATGGAACAAACTAGACAAGTTGCAGGACAACACACAAACAGGTGGTTGATGAATCATTCAAGAATGTGGGTTGAATATAGGCGCATTGGGTTACCGAGAGAAGTTGTATAGAGCTTGTGGAAACACTCGGCAGTTCGCCTAACATCCCACCTCACTTTCTGCTTAATGCTACATTTGTCAATGACTCTGACTCAAAGCAACTGCTTAACCAATATTATTCCCTAACCCTATTGTCACATCCGGGGAGCACCCCCTAGACGTAACCAGCGTCATCCTCCTCTTTGAGGACTAAGACTAGCCTCTTAGCTTACATCATTACATTCATAGGTTAAAATGCGGAAATTTTTAAAACTTTTTCATTACTTCTTCATTGACGTTTACATAGACACCTACATACACATAATATTTATATCGAGTATACATAGACCCTTCGTATAGGAAGATTACTTAGTCTTCTACTTTTATTGCACATAGATATATAAAATATAACATAGTCTCAAATGGATGTCTCATCTCATAACCATCTAACAAGAGTATAATAATTTGGGCCTAGCCCATACATTAATGTAATAAGAGCCATATATAGGCTATAAAATGTCTAGTACTCAAATGAAAAGTAAAGAACATAAGAGTCTTAAAATTAGAACAACTTCATAAGCTTAATATTGACATTGTCGTCTTAAAGTGAGGACCTACCCAACTTGGATGAATGAGAATTCCAAATCTTCCTTCAAAGTTGTCTCAAAAGATCTTCAATGATTGGAACCTAAAATATTGGGTAAAAGGGAGAAAATGGGGTCAGTACACCGCTTGTACTAAGTATGAGACCATATGCACACATATCGTGAAATCATGCTAAAAGGGACAATTCATTAAGATATGCAATTTACCTTGAAAAGCCTTATGTACATTCAATAAGACCATACCAATCAATAAGACATATTCATTATATCCAAAGCATGTACATCACAAGACCAACAATACTAAGTCTAGTAAGGCCAACATGCATATCACATAATTGGACACATAGTGAAGGAAACTCTATCATTAAGTAATAATAGAAACAAGCATATATTAGAGTTCATTACAACATAACAAAAGCAAGACAATTACCCATGAACCTTCATTAAGTCAACTAGTGCAATGACCATGCAAAGCCCCATAACCTTACTAAATCAAGTAAACCTAATAAGAACCATGGCCAATATCCAAATCCACATAGCTTAACATTTAACAGTACATATCATCATACTTGAGAAATAGATACCAAACACATATTCATAAGTGAAACCAATAATCATGTATTATCATCAATGTGCAAGGTCACCATATACATATCATGTATAATTATAAGCATATACATATATAAGAACTCCTCCTAAGACTTCCCTCAAGGATAACTAGTGCATATTTAGGTAGAGTCCCATACCCACACTTAGACTAAGCTAAACCCCTTAGGTCATGCTAGTTAGAGTTCATTCCTTTAGTTCAATTTACCTTTTGGGAAATTCTTGCCTTAACCGACATAGACCACATGAGTTAATGTGTAACCCGGTGTCATGGAACCCTACCCCGAAGGAAAGCATACTACTTGTCAAGGTTGTACCAAAACATGAACATAGCAACTATGTGGATCCACTAGCTAGTATTCCTATGGGGCCAACATAGTTCAAGAACTAGGAGATATAATTGGGACCCTCTTTATGCTACATGCATTATAGTATCCAATCTCAAGAGTACATTAGTGATCCTACCTTCCCTATGTGGGAAGGGACACTCCTCACTCTAGTTCACTCTATGCTAAGCTAGAGTCCCTTTTGGAATGTCTTTAATGTCTTTATTAATCATTATTCCTTAATGTAGGTAATAGGGTCTATACCTTGTATAGTACTTTCATCACAATTCATATAAGTGAGGTTAGCACATTTACATAATTACATCATGATAAGACACATTGGTAAGTTATCACAATCCTTTAACATTTACATTTTAGCCAATACCTCACAAAACCATAGTCAACACATTTCAATTCAACATCATACCAACCCTATCAATCTTCACACAAGGTATACTCCAATAGAACATGATGACTTAATCACAATTAACCATAATTGAAGTAAAGAGTTGAGATCACAAGACTTACCAAGTCTCCATCATAATCCATCATCAAGGTCTTACCATCAACCCTTAACTAAACCCAATAAGGGTGTAATATCATCACACAACAACAAACAACATGATAACAAGGCTAATTGAATCATTACATCACAATCCATCACTAGTTCATAGCTTAAGATGAGAGACTTAGGTCAAATTCATAATCTATTTCACAACCTATATCAATTACTCAAGAACTAGCATGATAGGACTACAATTCATCTTAAATCTAATCATAATTCATACAATAACATCATACGATAGTAGTTCACACACTAACCAAGTAAATTGAGTCATTACTATCCAATTCAATTCAACATCACAACCTAGGGTTAGGGGGAAAAAGGTCATCTTCTACATTGGATGAAAACCCACTTGAACTTCCTACTTGTGAAATCAATTTGATAGAACCCTTTGAGGAAAGAAGTATCAAAGGTTAAAGCAATACCATACCATAATGTTTGATGATTATTAATGGAGAAACCTTGGTCATTGCAGCCCTAAAATCCACCTTGACCTTGTCTTATATGGTGTTTTTCAACTTGGGAGAGAGAAAGAAGAGATAGGGAAGAGAGTTTTGGGTTTAGGAATTATTAGAGCTTAGGTTAGTCTAATTAGGTTAGGGTCTTTATATAGGTTGTTAATTAACTTCATTAGGTTTCCAAAAAACCCTAACTTATTAATTAACCACCTATTTAAATAAATTAACCCAACTAAAAACGAGCAGCAAAACATGTCAATCACTTACGATACCCTGTCGACGCCTCGTGTGTCAATCGACGGACCATGGGACCAACCGTACTGTTAGTCCGTCGTTGAGCTAAGAGACTTCTCAAAATAGGCCCTTGGTCAATTATTCTAAGTATCCATCATCGGATGCAACCAACGCCCTATCGATTGGACCATGAACCGTCTCTGGCAACTGTCTGTGAACACCGCCTTAGACAACTTCTTGCCATGTCGCAAGGGTCCTCCTCAAGGGCCCTTGGTTGGTCCTTGGGGAGTCGTGCCCAGAAGTTTCGACTATTAACTAACTCTAATACGTTCTAGACACCCTTCCACCAATTCTAATCATTTTCCAACTCTTAAAACTTAGTCAACTAGGCTAAGGCAAACTAGCACCTCCTTGAACTAGTTTCCAGACGTCATGGACGTTCCTTGACGTTTTGATTTCTTAACTTCCTAAATGACTTATATTCATCATAATAGACCTTAAAACAGTGTCTAAACCTTTTGAAACTTATGTTAGGCTCTAGAACACATCTTATACTTTCGAAGTATTACACCTATCTCTGTCTTTCTGTAATTTGACCTCTGGATCAATATATATTTGAGGACAAGTACTCTTTGATTTCGGTAGGTTGAGGCCCACACCTGTTTTGATATTTTTGTTGTTTTTTGGTTTATTTGGATTGTTTTACTTAAATTGTGTTTATTTGCTTTTCGTGGATGTATGAGCTCATGGTTCCTATGTTGACTTTAATTGTAAAATGCTTTTGACCATTCAGAAAATTTTTAAATTTTTCAAAAATTTTAGCCACTCTTTGCATTAGCTTAAAAGTGGTTGTTCACAAGCAAATTTGCGTGTTGGTTTTGATCAATACCGATAACTTAAATAGTGATTGCAATTGAAAAAACATGAATGTGCAACTACGACAAGGCTAAATGAAGTTTCATAGAAAATATGTGAACTCTTTGCATCTCGTTGTGATTAGCAAATTTTCAAATTGATTCTCTTGTAATGACCTTGGACACTAGCGAAAATGTGATGTATTGTTTGAAGTAAGTATCGATGCCTTGTGTAATAAGCTTACCTTGAACCACGCATGGCAACACTTAGTATTTTCCCCGTTATTCGAGTCAACTAAGTAAGGCTTTCTCGTGATATGATCTAAGGCAATTTTATAGAGTGTGAGAAAATTTGACATATGCATCTTTTGTGAAATCCCTTATGATTGTGTGAACCTCTGTTAAACACACCTTGATCCCTAACCTTCTTCTTAAGAAATATGGAAATAACTAGAACCTTTACCTATCCACCTCCCTTAATCCTCATGAATGATTGGTTTTGTAAGGACACTCCAAATAAATAAAGGTTCTTAGAGACTCACACGTGTCTAAAAAGGTTTAAAATATGTTAAACAAGTGTTTTGTAGTATGCATGCTTTATTTGAAGTCATTTGGAGGTCAAATGTCCAAGAACATCCAATGACGTTTGAAAGTTAGCCTTGAGACGTGCATGTGTGTCTTGGTATGTCTTGACATGTTTTACGTGTTCGTTTTGGTTTAAATTTATATGGAATGTCCTTAAATTGTATAGAAATGTATTTCCATTGGAAACGTCCGAGTACGACTCCCCAAGGGTCCCGCAGAAAGGCCCTCAAGGAAGACCCAAAACACTGCCAAGGCACTGCCTTGGCAGTGTCAAATGACGCCCAAAAAGGACGGCCAGTAGCCATGGTGACGCCCCTTCGATTGGGAGGAGTCTTTCCATACTTAGATTGGATAAATCTCAAGATAAAATACAACCCTCAGACCCAAACGACGGTTGCCAGTACGACCTGTCGATGGGTGTACTGAGCGTTGGTTGAAGGCGTTGATGCAGCCTGCACTCAGCTGCCAAGCACACTGTTTCATTAAGGTGTGAATGGGAAATTCACCCCACGTCCTAACCTCACACTAGGCGTATTATTTAGGTATTTTGGGTATATTTATTTGGTTATTAATATCAAAATCCCATACACAATTCATTATTCAAAATTACACTTCCCTCTCCAAAAGAAACCTCTCTACAGACCTCCATTGGAGATGAAGCTTAAGAACAACTTCGAGATTGATTACCATGGATTATTCATCAACATTTCGTGGTATTTTCATGTAATGATGTATGGTTATCCGTCATCCTTAGTCAAGCTTTCTTTTAAGGAGTTCCTTCCAATGTTTTCCCTGAGAATTCATGATCAAACCTTCTATATTTCAATCTATCCTTGGGATCTTTCTCAAATTGATTTCAAAAGCATGCTTATGATGAATTGATGTTTATGTACTAATTTTAAAGTGAATTGCAATCCAATTTCATGATGAAAACATGTTTTTTCCAATTCTCAAATTAGCCTATGTTATGGGCATTGTGATCTTGACTGTATGTTGATTGAATTATGAAACTAGAATGTTGAATTATCCAATGCTACTGCATATTATGTATATTGATGGTTAATTCTATGTAATTGATCAATATGCATCAAGGTTTGAAGATTTGGTAAGGTTGGCCTATGTTCTTCTACTTTCTATAGGTTGCGAGTGTAGTGTAATCAATGTGATCTCGATCCTATAGTAAATGAAGCGCAATTTCGTCTATCTTTTGATACTCCTAGATACTTCCCTATATTTGTATTATTGATAAATTATGAGTACTGATCATTGACGATCAAAACAAGGGATATTTGGTAAGATTGCTCTTTTCGTCTACCTTTTTTTAAATAAAATTTCTAAATGATTGGCCTTTAATGGCATTGTGTAGTATGGTCCACTTAAGATGGCGATTTTTAATTTATTGTAAATGTATATGTGATGTGAGAATTGTCTTAAAGGAAATTGTATTATGAGGGTACAGTTGTGATGATCATCCAATGTGAAGTATTATGTCTAGTCTTCAAATGTAGTTATAATATAGGTTGTATTGCTAATGTTATAAGCATGTGAATGACTACGTTAGGTGTGGTTTAGGTGTTGCCCTTTATGAGGTAATAATGGTTAATGACCCCTACCTATGTACCCCTATATGAATGTGTGATTAGCTAACGTTAGGAGACTTGGATGCAATGTGAGGTTATCTTGTGTCCTATGCTAAATTGTGATGTGTGGTCTATGCATGGTTGTGAATTGTGGTCTTAAGAGGTTGGATGCCTCAATGTTATGTTGATAGCCATTATGTAATCATGTTGACCAATGTACACACACTCACACCTCATGCATGCTTACAAGTAGTATAACTTCATGGTGTCTAATTAATGGGTATTCTAATATGCACTTGTGTCTACTACTATGCATGTAGAGTATATGGTTATGAAGTATGTTATGTATCCCTTAACAAGGATGAGTTTATAGGTGTACTAGTATGGACAAGGGTATGGGACCTTGTCTATGCATTGCACATGTGTGCCTTGATAGGATAGTTCCTAGGTTGTAATCTATGTACATGAGTATGAATGCATGGGTATATTATGAATATTTATAATGTATAAATGTGTTTATATGAAAGCATTGATCATATAGTTACACTTATACACTTACATATAAATGAAATATAGTATGAACATGGGTGGCCTAAGAATGTTTATGTTAAAGGTTTGCTCACATATATGTACACAAACACATGAAAACATGTCTATTATGCATGTATGATGATCTAGTCAATATACGGGCTCTATAAAGGTGTTTTTCAAGGGTATCCTAAACTAGATGGTGCTTCAATACACTATGTCCATGTGAAAGGTTTTCTCACATGATTTAGGTTGATGAAAGGTTACACTCACCTATGACCTATTAGCTAAGACTATGGGAGAGTCAATCTCCTAAATCCTACTTTTATAAAGTAATTTTAATAAAGGATTTCCAATAAAGGGAACTTGACTTAGCACCGAGTAAACTTGAAGATGAGGGGTGACCCTTCCCAATGTGGGAAGGTAGGTTCACCATAGTCCTCACAAGGTGGATAGCCTTATGGACCAAAGGGCATAAAGTGATATTTCCATATATGCCTCCAAGTTCCATAAAATATTCTTTCCCAATAGGATCTAGCAAGTGATATCACCTAATAATCTAGCATAATGTTAATGTTATACTTTGTCAAGGTAGAGCACCTTCTCTTGGTGTAACGTTCTAAAACACCAAATTCCATATTTAGAACCCATGGTATGAGTTTCAGTTAAGGCTATAGTTTACCTAAAGTAAAAAATGGACAATGGAAGTAAAGTAAGGACCCTAATTAAGATAACCTATGGGAAATTTCTTAGTGTAGGTGAAGGTATGGTACTTATCTATGCATTGCACAAGTGTCTCTTGAAGGGATTTCTAGGAAGGTGTTTTAATGTATATGATCATGTTTATGTTTCTTATGCATTACATTTTAGTGTCCTCTACTTGTTGTGATTAAATGCATGGCATGAGTCCTACTGATTCTGTATGATGAAGGTCTTGCTTGGCATGTATGAAGTTGTTTATGCTTGTCTTATTTATGTATGAAGTAAATGGTATACTTGTGGTCTCTTTATGAGTTATACTAAGTATGTATGAGGTTATGGGACTTCACATGTACATTGCACTAGTAGGCTTGGATTAGGGTTATGAGTAAGGTCTTATGATGTCTAAGTGAAGTGAAGTCTAAATATGATATTGATTGACTAATGCGTCATATGATGATATTGGTATGTCTGGACTTATATGTGGTCTTGTGATAAGTCCTTCTATGTGGTCCATAGAGTGTGTTGGGTCAAATGTGAAGTATGTGTCTTATGATATGATATGATTCTTCGTATATATGTTTGATGATTAATGTAGGTGGTATGCATGATTTACTTATGGCCTTAAGGTAATGGTTGAGTGTGGATAGTGTAATGAGACATTATCTTTACATTGCACCAAGTATCACTTACTTGGAAAGTTAAGGAGTTAGGAAGAAAAAGAGGTTACTGTGAAATGAAAGGGAGCTTACTGTAAAAGGAAAGGTAGTTACTGCAAAGTGATGCGAAATATGCCTTAGATGCAATGTATGGTTTTATGTGATTTTGTGACTATTGTATATGCCGAAATGAAATATGTGAATTGTATGATGCTTATGGTATCAAAGTTTTATGAAGTTTTCACAAAAAGGCATGATGCATGGTTTCAAAGAAAAAAATCCCCTTTTAAATGCATGTTTTTTTGCATGGTTGCCATACTTAGTGAATTTTTGTACTAACACCATTCTTCTTTGATTTTTACACAAAGTACATGTTATGGAATCTTAAAGGATATCTCTATGGTGAAGGACTTGATATGTGTTTCCCAAGCTCAAGGAAAGGGATCTTAAAAGTTCAAGGATTTCCTATGTCATTATTTTATGTAAAGTCTTGTAATAGCATTGTTATGATTCATGTTGGCAGGACCATGTCCCTATTATACTCTAATGCTGTTGAATCTAAGATGGAAAAGAGACTTAGAGTCTTTAACTATGTATTATGATATTTTATATATATATATATATATATATATGTATATATATAAATAATAGAAGTGATATTCTATCATATGATGTGCTATGAATGTTTTAAATTTTCTGCTAAATTTACCTATGACAATGTGATGAATGATAACTATGTGATTGTATAAGACCTCCTAGAGGTCAAGTACGCCATGTTATTTCTGGGGGTGCTTCCCAGTCGTGACAAACGTGGTATCAGAGCATGAGGTTATAAAAGTTGTTTTAGGGTCCAAAGTCTCATATTGCCACGTCTAGTAAAGTCTCGTTCATCGGTGATGAGTCGCGACACATCTATGAGCGAGAGGCTATAGGACGATAGAGTTTCCCTTCTTCACTATTCTCATGTCGTGCCATAGAACTTAACTCTATAAGATCTCTCTCTCACTATCTTTTATTTTCTTGTCTGGTGGTCTTTTAGTTGTGATTGCTTGGATGAGATGGTATCTCTATGATTGAGGGATAAATGGTGAGTTTTGATGTTTATCTTGGTTTTATGGTTTAATGAGTATGTGTGAAGGTGATATTTTATATATGTTGATGTGATGCAATTTATGGCTATATATGACATCTATGTGAAATGACATGTTATGTGAAGATTTATATTGGTGTGGTTATAGCTTGTTAAAGAAGTTGTTATAGTTGAATTGAGCTTCCTTTGTGGAACGGTATGCTGCTATATGGTTTTATATGATGATATTCTAATGATATGGTTTGAGTTTGAAATGCTTTGAAGAAGTTTGGTAAATAGCTAGATATGCATGTTGCCTTTGTATATGTTTAATGGTTCAATGGTGCCCTTTGTATAAGTGTGATTCCTCATAGTTGCCTAGTATGGATTGGAGTTCTTGGTATAGACTTCGTCCTAGAAGTGAAGGTAGTGTGCTTACCTTGTAGGGTGATGATGTGTGTTGGAATGACCTAGAAGTTACCTTACCCTAGTGTTGAAAGAAAAAGAAAGAGGCCATAAGGCTAAGTCTCCTCTATTGTTTTCCCCTAATGTTTTATGACCCTTGGTATTTATAATATAGTTGAGACCTTATGTGGTTGGGTAGTATGACCAAACTTGATTGTTATGGATTACATTTGGGTGTTAGCCCTAGAGGAATGATTATGGTTGAGTGAAGTTGCTCTTAAATTGGTTTACCCTAAGTGTGGGATGATGAAGAGAGTAGTAAGGTTGTAGATATCTCTATCTTTTCCTTCTATTCTTACTTGAGCTTGAGACCAAAGAGTTACTAGAAGCTTGTCCGTGATAGGACTCCTGCATAAAAGTATGAGTGGCATGTTCTCCTTATGTTATGTATGTCTTGAGTCACACTATGTTAAGCATGTTTTGAAAATTCTAAATTTCATGAAAAAGGATTTTTGATCGAATTCATGTGTCCTCATGTTGATTCTGCGTCTTGATGTGTTAGTTGTGCATTCAACTTCATGAGATAAAGTAAGAGGCATGATAGATGACCCTCTTAGAGTGTGCAACTTTAAGCCATCAATGATAAATTGAGTCTCCCTAAAATTAAAAATGATGTGTCTATTGAATATTTTATGATTTTTGTGGTTTGGGAAGTGTGATTGTAGGTTCATTATTTAAAAGTGAAGGTATGTTTAGCCAATGTCCTTGTGTGTGCCTATTGATTGCAAGAATTCCCTAAATGATGCATGTTTACAAAAGCTAGTGCTATGCTAGAGATTGAAACTATGTGAAATGACTTCTTATTGTTGTAATGTGTGTGGTGTGATTTACCATATTGACATCACTAGGAAGGAAGTATGAGCATGCTTTCTTTAAAAGTTGAGAATTTCTCATTTAAAATGAATTGACCTTTGTGCATCGCTTGTGTAAGAAATCATGAGACATGTAAGTGTGTTGAAAAGAAGGACATTCCTCCTTAAACATAACTAAGTATGGAATGTTGGAGTATGACCCTCATGACATTATTTCTAAATGGTAAGGATCTTTCTTGATCTACTTGACTCAAGTTTATGTACATTGAAGTATGAGTGCTTAGTTGCTTATGTTGAACCTGCCTTTGTGTGACTTAAAGGTTGTGGCATGATGAACTTTTAATTAAATGAAATGGAAGGACCACGTTATGATTAGGATAAGGATGTTCCTCCTATGAACATGACAAGAACCTAAGTATTTGATTTATTTAGAAAGTGAGTTAATAAAGGTTTTGCTTGCTTATGTTCCATTGAGTGCCAAATGGTTTGAAGTTAGTGTTCCTTGTAAGTTTTGAGCATTGACTTCTATGTGATGATGTTATGAATGTTGTGAGATGCCCTATGGGTAATATAAGTCCTTGATGTATTTAAAGTGTTCCAAGTGTCATTTGAGGACGAATGTTCCCAATAGGGGGATATTGCAAGGACCCTCAAAATGAATTAAGGTTCTTCAAGCCTCATACGTGTCTAAAAATGTTCAAGTATGTTAAATAAGTATTTTATAGTATGAATGTTTGATTTGAAGTCATTTGGTGATCAAACGTCCAAGAATGTCTGATAACCTTTGGAAGTTAGCCTAGAGACGTGCATGTGTGTCTTGGTGTGTCTTGACATGTTTTACATGTTAATTTTGGTTGAAATTGATATGGAAGGTCCTTAACTTGAATATGAGTGTATTTACGTTGGAAACATCCGCGTACGACTCCCCAAGGGTCCCGTAGAAAGGCCCTCAAGGAAGACCCCAAACACTACCAAGGCACTCCCTTGGCAGTGACAAATGACGCCCAAGAAAAATGCCCAGTAGTCATGGTGACGCCCCTTCGATTGTGAGGCGTCTTTCCATACTTATCTTGCATAAAGCTCAAGAGAAAATACAACCCTCAGACCCAAACGTTGGTTGCCAGTACGGCCTGTCGATGGGTCTACTGGGCGTTGGTTGGAGGCATTGATGCAACCTGCACTCAGCTGTCAGGCGCACTTTTTCATTAAGGGGTGAATGGGAAATTCACCCCACGTCCTAACCAGACCCTAGTCGGATTATTGAGGTATTTTTGGGTATATTTATTTGGTTATTAAGATCAAAATCCCATACACAATTCATTATTCAAAATTAGACTTCCCTCTCCAAAAGAAACCTCTCTACAAACCTCCATTGGAGATGAAGCTTAAGAACATCTTGGAGATTGATTACCATGGATTATTCATCAATATTTCGTGGTATTTTCATGTAATGATGTATGGTTATACTTCATCCTTAGTCAAGCTTTCTTTTAAGGAGTTCCTTCCAATGTTTTGCCAGAGAATTCATGATCAAACCTTCTATTTTTTAATCTAGCCATGGGTTCTTTCCCAAATTGATTTCAAAAGAATGCTTATGATAAATTGATGTTTGTGTACTGATTTTAAAGTGAATTTCAATCCAATTTCATGATGAACCCATGTTCCTTCCAATTCTCAAATTAGCCTATGTTATGGGCATTGTAATTTTGACTCTATGTTGATTGAATTATGAAACTGGCATGTTGAATTATCCATTGCTACTGCCTATTATGTATATTGATGGTGAATTATGTTTAGTTTATCAATATGGATTAAGGTTTGAGGATTTGGTAAGGTTGACCAATGTTCTTCTACTTTCTATAGGTAGCTAGTGTAGTGTAATCAATGTGATCTCGATCCTATAGTAAATGAAGCATGATTTCGTCTATGTTATGATGCTTTTAGCTACTGCCCTATATTTGGATTATTGATGACTTATTAGTATTGATCATTGATTATAAAAGAAAGGGAAATTTGGTAAGATTTTTCTATTCCTCTACTTTTCTATAGAATTGCTAGATGATTGTCCTTGAATGGTATTTTGTGGCGTGGTCCACTTATGGCGGCGGTGTTTAATTTATTTTCAATCTATATGTTATGTGAGCATGGCATTAAAGGAAATTGTATTATGAAGGTGTGGTGGTGATAATCATTCAATGTGAAGTATTATGTCTAGTCTTCCATTATAGTTATGATCTAGGTTGTATTGCTAATATTATAAGCATGTGAATGACTATGTTAGGTATGGTTTAGGTGCTACCATTGATGAGGTAATAATGGAAAATGACCCCTACCTATGTACCACTATCTGAATGTGTGATTAGCTAACGTTACGAGTCTTGGATGCAAGGTGAAGTTATCTTGTCTCCTATGCTAAATTGTGATGTGTGGTCTATGCATGGATGTGAATTATGGTTTTAAGAGGTTGGATGCCTCAATGTGATGTTTATAGCCATTATGTAATCATGTTGAACAATGTACACACACTCACACCTCATGCATGCTTACAAGTAGTATAGGTTCATGGTGTCTAATGAAAGGGTATTCGCATATGCACTTGTGTCTACTACTATGCATGTAGAGTATATGTCTATGAAGTATGTTATGTATCTCTATACTAGGATGACTTGATAGGTGTACTAGTATGGACAAGGGTATGTGACCTTGTCTGCATTGCACATGTGTGCCTTGATAGGATAGTTCGTAGGTTGTTATATATATACATGAGTATGAATGCATGTGTATGTTATGAATATGCATAGTGTCTAAATGTGTTTATATTAAAGGATTGCTCATATAGTTACACCTATGCACTTATGCATGAACGAAATAAAGTATGGACATGTGTGGCCTAAGAGTGTTCATGTGAAACGTGTGCTCACATATAGGCACACACACACATTAAAACAGGTCAATTATGCATGTATGTTCTTCTAGTCAATAATGGCTATCTTGAAAGGTGTTCTCAAGGGTATCCTAAACTAGATAGTGCATCAATATGCTATGTCCATGTGAAAGGTTTTCACACATGATTTAGGTTGATGAAAGGATACTCTCATCTATAACATATAAGTTAATCATATGGGGGAGTCAATCACCTAAAACCTACTTTTATAAAGTAATGTTAATAAAGGCTTTTCAATAAGGGGAAATTAGCTTAGCGCCGAGTGAACTAAAAGATGAGGGGTGTCCCTTCCCAATGTGGGAAGGAAAGTTCACCATAGTCCTCATGAGGTGGATAGCCTCATTGTCCAAAGGGCATAGAGTGATATTTCCATATATGCCTCCAAGTTCAATAAAATATCTTACCCTATAAGATCTAGCAAGTAATATCACCTAATATGCTAACATTATGTTAATGTTCTACTTTGGCAAGGTAGAGAAGCTTCCCTTGCTGTAAGGTTCTACAACACCAAATTCAATGTTTAGCACCCATGGTATGAGTTTCGGCTAAGGATATAGTTTCCCTAAAGTAAAAAATGGACAATGGAAGTGAAGTAAGTAACCTAACTAGGATAACCTAAGGGAAGTTGCTTAGTATAGGTGAGGGTATGGGACTTTCCCTATGCATTGCACAAGTAGTTCTTGAAGGGAGTTCTAGGAAGGTGTTCTAAAGTATATGATCATGTTTATGTTTCTTATGCATGACATTGTAGTGTCCTCTACTTGTTGTTATGAAATGCATGGTATGAGGCCTAATGAGTCTATTTGATGAAGGTCTTGCTTGGCATGTATGAAGTTTTCTATTCTTGTCATGTTGATGTATGAAGTAAATCGTATGCTTGTGGTATCTGTATGAGTTTACTAAGTATGTGTGAGGTTATGGGACTTGACATGTACATTGAACTAGTAGGCTTGGATTGGGGTTATGATTAAGGTCTTATTATGTCTAAGTTAAGTGAAGTCTAACTATACTGTTGATTGACTAATGCCTCTTATGATGATATTGGTAAGTCTTGACTTATATGTGGTCTTGTGTTAAGTTCTTCTATGTGGTCCATAAAGTGTGTTGGGTCAAATGTGAATTATGTGTCTTATGATATGTTATGCTTCTTTGTATATATGTTTGATGATTAATGTAGGTGGTATGCACGTTTTCCTTGTGACCTGAAGGTAATGTTTTAGTGTTGATAGTGTAATGGGACATTATCTATACATTGCACCAAGTATCACTAGAGGGTTAATCGGAAAGTTAAGGAGTTAGGAAGAAAAAGAGGTTACTGTAAAATGAAAGGGAGCTTACTGTAAAGGGAAAGGAAGTTACTGTAAAGTGATTGAAAATGTGCCTTAGATGCAATGTATTTTATGTGATGTTGTTACTATAAAATATTCCTAACTGAAAAATGTGAATTGTATGATGCTTATGGTATCAAAGTTTTATGAAGTCGTACAAAAAGGCATGATGCATGGGTTTAAAGCAAAATGTCCCCTTTTAAATGCATGTTTTTGCATTGTTGCCATACATAGTGCATTTTTGTACTAACACCATTCTTCTTTACATTTTCACACAAAGTGAAGGTTATGGATGATTAAAGGATGTCTCTAAGGTGAAGGGCTTGATATGTGTATCCCAAGCTCAAGGAAAGGGGTCCTTAAAGTTCAAGGATTTCCTATATCATTGTTTTATGTAAAGTCTTGCAATTTCTTAGTTATGAGCTATGTAGGGAGGGTCGTGTCCCTATTATACTCTAATGATGTTGTGTCTAAGATGACAAATAGACTTAGAGTCTTTAACTATGTATTTTGATATTTAATAGATATAATGGAAGTGATGTTCTAGCGTATGATGTGCTATGAAAGTCTTATTTTTTCTCTAAATTTACTTATGACAACGCGATGAATGATATCTATGGGCTTGTATAAGACCTCCGAGAGGTCAAGTATGCGATATTACTTCTAGGGGGTGCTCCCCGGTCGTGACTGGTTTGATTGAAATAGCCAACATAGGCCAAAAGCCTAAGTTGGGGGTGTGGTTAAAAGAAAAGGGAAAAGTCAATGAAGTGAAAGGAAAGTCTCCCTTAACTCATGGTGTTGCGAAAGGATGAAAAATCCTCAATATAAAAAAAGATAAGAAGAAAACGAACAGCAAAAAAGAAAAGAAATGATAAAGTAAAGTTGTGGAATAAAAGTCTAAAATAAATAGTTACCAAGTAATCCATGGGAAGAGAATAATATGATGACTTATGAGCACTAAAGAAAAGAATAAAGGAGAAGGAAAAGAAGTGTTCTGAGCACCACAACTCATGAGGATCGTTAGTCACTGAACATCAAGTATCATATCTTTGCACTCAGCCCTACAAGCCTTATAAAGACATAGTTTTTATTTTGAGGAAGCTTAAACAAATGTTTACCAGAAAATAAGCGCAAACCTATGGGTGAAAGCATGCATTGTGTTCCTCTTTTAAAGAGTGAGAGTTGTATCTGATTCTTCAACTTTAAATTGGTTACACCCTTGTGTGTGAGAATGGAATCATCATTTGTGTGAGAGTATTCCAATGCATTTTTATGCTTGAACTTGAATTTGAATCAAGTTTTGTAAGCTCGAGAATCTTTGGTAATGATGTGTCACAACTTGAATATTTAAGTACACAGTCGATCCTTGCATAAATAATTTGAGCCTTGTTGTGTACATTTATGATTGAGTCTTGTGTATCACTATTTGAGACATCATTTTTGAACTGTTGAACTTGAGTGTTACTTGAGGACGAAAAAATATTTATGTTGGGGGTGTTGATAAGTCCACAGAGTGATTCATTTAGGGCTATATTTTAGTAGAAACAGTGTCATCTAATTATTATTTTATCTCAATATCTGGTAAAAACTCTTAAGTTTTAGGTATTTGTAGTTTGAAGTAAAGCATGCACACTATGTCGCAAAAAGGGACAAAAAAGCTACAAAGAACAAAGAAATAGGAAAATGAGGTTCGTCAAGTCCACTTGGTGGATCTCCAAAGATGCCTACTACGTCTTTTGTTCGAGTGTGTTGAGCCTTAAAGGAAAGGATCAAATCGGCGGAAGAGAAGAGCAGTAGGGGAATCACCCCGAAGCTCCGTGAAGCAGAATTCATCGCCAGATGAACCAAAGCACGACGATTTTGAATGATGTACCAGAAGTCAGTAAACTACACCAAGGGGCGAATAGCTGAATCAATCACAAATTTTTACTAATGCCGCCGAACGAATAGCTAAAGCACAGATTTAAAAAACTATTAATAACAGTAGAGTAGTAGTTTTTGAAAAGGAAGTCAAACATTATTATAGTTTTTAGTAATGTTTCATATTTTTATTCTTAAGTTTGTAAGGGTTTTTGAAGACTTGAAGAAAATAAGGATTTCATCTCTTTCAATTTGGAAATGAGTCTACTTGATTCTTCTTTGCTTACTCAAATCAAAACTTTATTTCTCATACCCATTTGATTTCATCATCATTGAACATATAATTACTATTTCTTGATGTGTGGCTAAATACCCCATTCTTGGGGTGTGATTATGCAAATATGGGTTAAAATTATTGTTGGGTCTTGCTTGTTCGTAGATTAAATATAGTTTAATGGTGATATTATCTAGTAGTTGTGGTTTAATCTATTGGACTTGTAGTTTCAAATACAAGGTCACTCATGTGTTTTCGGCTTGCTTAAGAGAGAAGCCTCTAAACCAAGACCATTAGCTTGATGGTCAAAAGAGTGGGTCGATATGAGACTCAATCCGAGAGGGTGATCTCTAGTCCCACATCCTAACACACTGCTCGAGAGAGTGAGTGGGGAAAGGCATGGGATGGTCATTATGCGACATATGGGTGATCGAGAGGAACCCGTTTGAAATATGGTAAGTTGCTCGAGAGAGAACTTATTTCCATATAAAGCTTAGCCTAGTCACTATTTTTCGATAAATCTTCTATAGAAAGCATGTACCCAATAATTTAAATTAATCAGTATTACCGTAACATCCCAAGTAATCCCCTCTCATTGCTTAAGTTCCTTGTTATTTTTTGTATTTTACTATTTGTGACAAAACCTTCTTAATAGTTGACACTTTCGTGTCACCCCCTTAGTTTTCAATGTTTTTACTCGTTAATTTCTTTAGTTATGACTAATTAGAATGAAACTCTAATTATCTACAAATTTTCACACCCACTCCCTTGCGAAATGACCCTAACCATCGGTTAGGTTACTATATTATCGACGTTCGGTGACACTTGAATCGGAAGTAGTGTTGTTAGTCATGATAAACATCAAAATGGTGCTTCTGCGGGGAGTGTTGTTCAGTGAAAATGTTGTTAATTAGAGTTTTTGTTTTTCTTAGTTTTAGTTTTAATAATCTTAATTTAGTTTAGTTTTCCTTTTCTTAAGACCAAAGCAAGGAAACAAGAATGGATGATCACTACGGGTATCACACATATCATCCTCTCCTGAAGCTATTGAGCCTCCGGGATAATCTACTGACATTCCAACAAGAAGGGGAGACAATTCCAGAATTCTAGTTGAAGTTCAAAGTAATATTACAACTGTGACCATCTCATGGGATTTTTGATAAGACGCTGCTGGATTGCTTCTATCAGGGTCTCGGACCCAAAACTAGAAGCAAAAATGTGCACATTTTCTAGGGCGGTATGCTCAACCAACCCTACGAAGTCGTCACAACACTACTTTACAACATGGTTGAAACCAGCAAGGAATCCTAGAAGAAATATGAATGAGACAAATTGGTGACTCAAGTAGATGTTCTGTCCAAACGAGTGAAGGGATTGGAAGAACAAGCCATGGAAAGGGAAAATAACTTCTCCCTTTGAAAATTCAAACATTGTAAGAGGCATGAAGGTGTGCAAAGTGACGATGCCTTTTCACCCATCAACCAAAAACACGAAGAGCACGACAAGAAATTGAATGACATAAGGGACAACATTGAAATGCTAAATGAAGTAACTACTTCAAACTCCATGACCATTCAATTACATGATTCATATATCACACATTTGATGATAGGTCACTATCCTCCATTCGCAGAAGACTCACTTGATCACACTATGGATGACTCTGACAATTAGGAGTAGCTATTGAATTGTGTCATTCCACGACGTTAACACATGCGCTGTTTGGGAGGCAATCCAAAACCCTTTATGATCATTTATTTGTGTATAGGTAAGATAATATTGTGTTGGTTTTACAGATGGAAGGTACTCTAAAGGTGTACGGTAGTGAGCAATAGGTCTAGTTGGCGAGCTGCCGAAGAAGTCGATGATCAATCCTCATCCGTCAATTGACTCAAATTTTCTCAATTGGTTAAATCTGTACAACTCAGCGACCTCCGAAAAAGTTTAGTGAATCACCAACCACATCGATGAGCCCGCTGGTTACCACCAGTTGAGCGACCAAATTTGCTGCAAGTTCTGTAACACTTAGTAAAGTGAAAAATAGTGTGGTATTTGCGCTGAATGACTCAAAAGTAAAAATTTTGTCGCCAAATGGGAACAAACTAGACAAGTTGCAGGCCGACGCGCAAAATTGTGGTTGATGAATCATTCGAGACCTTGGGTTTGAGCGCATCGGGTTGCTAAGAGAAGTTGTATATGTAAGACCTCGAAAAATGAGATAAGGTGTCTAGAGTCTAACATCTTCATCTTATCGTTATAAGGTCCTAAAATGCCTTATTATGTGATATAGAGGCAGTGTGCAAAGTTTGAAGTGATTTGGAAGTTGAACGTCAAGGGACGTCCAAGACGTTCGACGAATAGTCGCTTATGTGCCTCATGTGTGTATGCATATGTGTGAAATGAGTCAAATAAGTCTTGAAATGGTTTTAAATGATGTTTAATGTTATTATATGAAGTTTCATGAAGTTTGGAGGTCAAACGCCCAAGAACGTCCAAGGCGTTCGAAAGATAGCCCCTAAGACGTTCATCGTATGACATGTTGGGGTCAAGGCTGTTTGGACGTCTTGTAGGTGTTTGTTTTGGATGACACTTATGTGGTAGGTCTATAACATGTTAAGGTTTCTAATCGCGTTGTAAACGTCCGGGTACGACTTCTAAAGGGCCCCACAAGAGGCCCCAAAAGAAGGACCTCAAGGCTGCCTAAACACTGCCTGGGCAGTGTCTCTTGATGGACCCAATGACGGACCGTTGGGCCCCCAACGGACCGTCAAGCAGGTATCGTCGAAGGAGACTTGCCTTGGTCAGGTTGTGAGCCAAGAAATTGGCTAAGTGTCCTGCGAAGGAAGGCTGCCACGGCCCGTCATGGGCCACGTCGCGGCTGCCTGTGAGTTGGCTGCCTGCGTGCTGCCACTTAAAGGGGTGAATGGTAAATTCACCCCACGTCCTAACCTGACTATAATAGGTTTAATTAAGTGATTTTAGGTGTATATAAGCCATCCAAAACATGTTTTACCCATTCTCAAATCCACTCACTCAAATTGAACCCTTCCCTTCCCAAAATATTCTCTCTAGAAACCCCCATAGTTTTTGAAGCTCAAGAACAGCTTGTAGATGGGATTCTCATGGGTTCTTCATCAAGTTTTATGGGTCTTCATGAAGATTAAAGTACGGTGATCCTTCATCTTGAAGTAACCTTTCACTTGGAGAGTTCTTCTCAATGTTTTTCAAAGAAATCTTATGAACAAGTTTCCAATCTTCCAATCTAGCCATGGGTTCTTTCTCAAAACGTTTCTAAAGATTAAATCATGATGAATTAGTATTAATATGATGATTTGAATGTGATTGCACTTCAATTGCATGATGAACCCATGTTCCTTCCAAAAATGGTTTAGCTCTTGAAAGGGTTTTGTGATTATGGCTTGTTCATGATGAATTGGTGATTCTCTTATGTTGAATTGCTTGTGGTTATTGTTACTGACACTAAATGATGTTGAATTGATGATGATAAGTCCATGATGATAAATATATGAAGTTTTGAGCATGAATAACCTATGTTTCTATATGTTGTATTGAAGATGATTGTGAGATCGATTGTGTAGGCTCTTGATTTCGTATGAACTGCTGTAGATACTCTTTTAGGGTGATGTAATGGATGAATGTTGTAAGTATAAATCCTTAATGTGCAAATTAAGAAGGGCTTGCATGAATTGGTATAGATTCCTTTAGGTTATGGAGTCAAGAAGCTAAGTTGTGATGTATCTCGAATTGTGATTAGATAAAGTATGATTTAGTCTTGATTTCTTATCTAATTAGCTACTGCCTAATGAGTATATTATTGATGAAATATGAATGATGATCATACCCTTAAATAGTTCATAGTATTGATAAAGTCTCCTATACTCTAGCAAATCGATAAGCCTAAATGCCTATGTTGTAACCCTAATCTTGAATGTATGTAATCATGATTTCAATATGGTTAAATGTAGGTTTAGCTACTGCCTTAGACTTACATATGTATGAACTATGATCTAAAATCAATGTAAGGGAAGTTAGCTAATAACCTATGTTATTCTACTTTCCTAGTATGTTGATATGTTTCATTATGTTATGGCATAATCTTGTAGCGACTTGTACATGGTTTCTTATATGTTTAAAGTACATATAGCTACTGCCATTTATGTTTTTTATTGATGAATAAGGTGTATTGATCAATGATGATCAAAGGGTGAGAAATTGGTAAGAATGCTTAATTCCTCTACTCTTCTACTTCTCTATTCTTTATAGAAATGTTGATGAAGCCTTGTATGGCATTGTGTGGTATGGTCCACTTATGGTGGCGGTGTTTACTTTATTGTCATTATATATGTGTTTACCATGGCCATGAAGGCAAATTGATGAACTTATGAACATATGCTTAAAATGATACTATAAGAAGCTTATGCCTACTTTCCTATTCTAGATGTGAATTAGGTTGTGTGGCTTTTGTATGAGCATGTGTATAACTATGTTAGGGTAAAGTATAGGTGCTGCCATGGATGTGTTAAGATGGTTAATAACCCCTTACCTATGTATCCTTATATGAAAGTGTAAATGGCTAAAGTTAGGAGTCTTGGTTACATTGTATGTATAGTCTTGTCTCCTATGCTATTATGTGTTGTGTGTTATGTGCTTGAAGTGCAATGTCGTCTAATAGGGTGGCTGACTAAATAAGTTATTGATAGCCATTATGTGATCATGTTGGTCAATGTACACACACTCCCACTTACATGCATGTTATAAGTAGTATAAGTCATTGTGTCTAAATGAAAGGTAGTTCTCATATTCACTAGTGTCTACTACTATGCATATTAAGGTGATGTTTATGGAAGTATGATTTGTATTTCCCTTACTAGGATGACTTGATAGGTGTACTAGTATGGTCAAGGGTATGGAACCTTGTCTATACATTGCACATGTGTATCTTGATAGGATAGTTCCTAGATTTGGTTTCTATGAACATGAAGGATGAATGTATGAACATGTTATGAATACGATGTATATGATATGATGAAGTATGAATGTGCATAGTGTCTTAGTAGGTTTATATGAAAGGATTGCTCATATAGTTATGCCTATAGACTTATGCATTGATATATGAACATGTGTGACTTGATGTGTTATGTGAAAGGTTTGCTCACATCTATATATACACTCACACACATGGATGATCTAGTTAGGGAGAAGAGGTCTAAATAGGAGGACCCAAGAATACTCCAAAACTAGATAGGTGCTTGAAGATGCTATAAGCATATGAATGATGAATATTCTAAAGCTTATGTTTTATGAACAAACGTAATAAAAGCTTTTCAATAAAGGGAACTTAACCTAGCACCGAGCGAACTTGTATATGAGGGAGTGACACTTTCCAACATAGGAAAGGCAGGGTTCACTACGGTCCTTATGTGAGGGGTGACACTTTCTTACCTAAGAAAGGCAGGGTTCATTACGGTCCTCACGGGGTGGATAGCCTCATGACCCAATCTAGGGTGTAGAGTTGATATTTCCATGTTTTCCCCAAGTTCCATAAACTATGTTGCCACCATAGGATACTAGCTAGTGGATTTCCACATAAACAGCTATGTCATGTTAGGTTCTACTTTGGCCGGTAGACCACCTTCCATCGGTGTAAGGTTCTATGACACCGGATTCCATGATTAGCACCCATGGTCTATGTCGGTTAAGGTTATGGTTTCCCTAAAGGTAAAATGGACAATGGAAGTAATTGAATAGGATCCTAACTAGGAGGACTTAAGGTAAGTTACTTAGGATAGATGGAAGTAATGAACCCATCTAGACATTGCACAAGTGACTCCTTAGGAAGTCTTAGGAAGGTTTTCTAATGCATATGATTATGTATGTGTCCTTTATGTATGATATTGTGGTCTTGGTTTGACTATATTTATGTTGTACTATACTTCTATGATGGCACGTGTTGTCTTGTGTAGATACTATATATGGTATTCTCTTATGTTCCTAAGGTGATGCATTGCACCAAGCATCTCTAAAGGATTTGTTAGTAAGAAAATGAATTGAAAGAAAGAGTTAATGTCAAGGAGAGTGAGTTCACTGTAAAGTGACCTCTCTTTGTACTTAAATTCTATATGTGCTTTTCTATGATGTTTGGCCTTTGATTGTGTTTTTTATGACGTATGTGGATGATATAAAAGATGTTAACAAAGGTTTTATGATGATTTACTCAAAATGGCATGAAGTATGATTTCAAAGGAAATGTCCGTTTAAATGCATGTTTTCGCAATCCCATTCTTCTTTACTTTTTACACAAAGTGTAGGTATTGGAATGCTTAAAGAAGGTCTATGATTGAGGAGCTTGATAGGTGATTTCCCAAGCTCAAGGAAAGGAATCCTTAAGTTCAAGGATGTCCTACTTATGTCTTTAATATGAAGTCTTTAAATATTGTATAGTTATGTAAGGTATCGTATGGGCCGTGTCCCTAATGTAATCTAAAGTTATTGAGTCTAAGATGGCAAAGAGACTTAGAGTCTAAATATGTATTATGACTTATGTTTTATATATATACGATGTGATGTTTCTAGCATATCATGTGCTACGAAAAGTTTTAAATTTTCCGATAAATTTACTATGTCAATGCAATGAATGATATGAGAGGCTTGTCTTAGACCTCCAAGAGGTCGACGACGCCGGTTACAATCCAAGATTGTACCCTATCTTCTAGGGTATGCTTTTGGGTTGTGACAGTATAGAACTTGTTGAATCACTCACTCATTCACCTAATGTCCCCACTCCACCTTCAGTTAATCCAATTCTAAGAAGCTGCCTCACTAGGATTATTCTCTAGCCCTATCTATATATTTCTTTAATTTGACTTCTGGATTATTATATATTTGAGGACAAATACTTTTTGATTTTCTTTGGGTGAGGCCCACACCTATTGTGCTGATATTTGTATTATTTTTGTGATTATTTGGGTTGTCATGCGTAAATTATGTTTATCTTCTATTCGTGGATGTTTGAGCTCATGGCTCCCGTTTTAACTTTAATTGTAAAATGATTTTCACTCTTTCAAAAAGTTTGAAATTTTTTGCAAATTATAGCCACCCTTTGCATGCGCTTTAAAGTGGTTATCCACTAGCAAATTTGAGTCTCCATTTCAATCAATAACAATAACATGAATAGGGCTTACAATCGAACAAACATGAATATGCAGCTACGACGGGGCTCGATGAAGTTACATAGACATTTTGTGAACTCTTTGCATCTCGTTGTGATTAGCCAATTGTCAAATTGATTCTCTTGTAAAGATCATAGCACATTAGCAAAAGTGAGAAGTCTTGTTTGATGTAAGTATCGATGCACTTTTGATAATCTTACGTTGAACATGCATGACAACACTTAGAATTTTTCATGTTAGTCCAATAAACTAAGTAAAGGTTTCTCTTGATATGATCTTAGGATATTTTATAGAGTGTGCCCCGAGTTGACATGTACCTCTTTTTGGTCCTCCCTTATGAGTGTGTGAACCTCTGTTCAACACCCCTTGAGCCTTAACCTTCTTTGGAAGAAATTTGGTTCACACTAAAACCTTCTATATCCATCTACCTTAATCCTCATGAGAGATTGGTTTGATTAAAATAGCCAACTTAGGCAAAAAGCCTAAGTTGGGAGTGTGGTGAAAATAAAAGGGAAAATTCAATGAAGTGCAAGGAAAGTCTCCCTTAACCCATGGTTTTGCAAAGATGGAAAATCTTCCATATAAGAAAAAGAAGAAAAAAAAGAAAAGAAAAAAAGAAAATAAATCATAAAGAAAAGGTGTGGATAAAATTCCAAAAGAAATAGGGTTTCAAAGTAATCCATGTGAAGTGAATAATAGGATGACTTATGAGCAGCAAAGTAAATAAAGAAGGAGAAGGAAAGGAAGTGTTGTGAGCACCATAATTCATGAGGATCATTAGTCACTGAACCTAAAGTACTACACCTTTGCACTAAACCCATTAAAAGCCTTAGAAGGACCTTTTTGATCTTGAGAAAGCTCAAACAAATATTGACTGGGAATTGAGGGCAAACCTACGGGTGAAAGCATGCATTGTGTTCCTCTTTTTCATAGTGAGTGTTGTATAAGATTCCTAAACTTTAAATTGATTAAGCCCTTGTGTGTGAAAATTTAATCATCATTTGTGTGAGGTCATTCAAATAGTTTTGTTGATCTTAAACTTGCATTTTAAGAAATTAATGTGAGCACGAGAAAAATAGTTTCCATGTTGTTCAAGTATCTTGAGCCTAAATAAATAATGGAAACTAGTTTAAGCAATTAATGGAAACTACTTCACCTTCTGTTCAAGTATGTTGAGCCTAAATAAAAGGATCAAATTTGTAAAAGGGAAGAGTAGTCGGTCACCACATAGTAGCTCCGCGAAGAAAAATTTCATCGACAAATTAACCGAAGCACGACAATGCTGAAAAATGTACCAGAAGGCGGTGAACTACACCAAAGGGTGAATCGCCGAGTCAATAGGCAATTTTGACAAACGCCGCTGACCGAACCGTTGAAGAACAGATAAAAAAAACAATAAATGGTAGTAGAGTAGTAGTTTTGAAAAGGAAGTCGAATATTATTGTAGTTTTTAGTAATTTTTCATATTTTTACTCTTAAGTTTGTAAGGGTTTTTGATGATTTGAAAAAAGAGGATTTAATCTCTTTCAATTTAGAAGTGGGTCTCCTTGATTCTTCTTTCTTTGGTCAAATTAAAACTCTATTTATCATACCCATTTGATTTCGTTATCATTGAATGTATAATTTATATTTATTGATGTGAATCTCAAAACCTCATTTTTTGGGTGTGATTTAACAAATACGGGTTAATATTATTATAGGGTCATGCTTATTGGTAGATTAAATGTAGTTTAATGTTGATTTCGTCTAGCAGTTGTGGTTTAACCTAATGGACTTGTAGTTGCAAATAAAATTTCACCCATGTGTTTTCGACTTGCTTGAGAAAGAAGTCTCTAAACCAAGACCGCTAGATTGAGGGCCTAAGGAGTGGGTAGACATGAGGCTTAGCTCGAGAGCGTTGACCCTAGTCCCATAAGCTAACACTCAACTCGAGAGAGTGAGTGGAGTAAGGCGTAGGTTCTTCTTCATGCGGCAAATGGGTGCCCGAGAGGAACTCATTTGAAACAGGGTCAGTTGCTCGAGTATGGACTTATTTCCTATAAATCTTATCCTAGTAACTATTTTTTAAATCTTTTATCGAAATCATCTGCCTAATAATCTAAATTAATCTGCAGTGCGGACATATCCCATGAATTCGCCCTCTCATTGCTTAAGTTCCTTGTTATTTTTTGTATCTTACTACTTGTGTAAAAAAAAAACCTTTGATATTTGACACTTTCATGTCACCCTCTTAATTTTTAATGTTTTTACTCATTTATTTCTTTAGTTATGACAAATTAGAATGAAATTCTAATTACCTACAAATTTTCACTATCGCTCCCTTGGGACATGATCCCAAACCTCGGTTGGGTTACAATAATATCGACGATCATAGAAACTTGATTCGGAAGTAGTGTCGTTGGCCATGATAAGCATCATACCTCAATGCAGAATTATCAGTATGCACTATGACCTAGTACCAAGCAAGAAGGATCGAATTCTCGAATACGAAAACCACTGCAAGAAGCTCTTTTTCAGTCATACTATAATTCTTTACGCCACATTTAGAGCTATATTGGCATAGTAAATAGGATGAAAAATCTTCTCTCACCTTTGTCCCAATGCCAAACCAAGCCCCACTCCACTTGCATAACGCATCACCTCAAATGGTTCTCCCTAGTCCGGTGAAATAATGATAGGTGAAGACACTAACTTCTCCTCCAACTCTCCAAATTCTCTCAGACAAGCATCATAAAAAAAAACTTATCTCCTTTTCCAGCAGTTTGCACAATGGATGTGCAATTTTAGAGAAATCCTTGATGAACCTTCTGTAGAAACCCGTATGCCCAAAAAAACTTTCAACACCTTTAACGAAGGTAGGTGGTGGAAGATTTTCTATGATTTCCACATTATCTCTATCAACCTCAATGCCTTTCTCAGTGATCTGATGGCCCAGAACTATCCCCTCTTTAACAATAAAGTGGCCTTTCTCCTAATTTAGCACAAGATTGCAATCTTCACACCTATTAAGAACCTCAACTAAATTATCCACATAATGATCAAATGAGTCACCTACCACAAGGAAATCATCCATTAATACCTCAATAGTGTCCTCTACCATATCAGATAATATTGACATCATGCATCGCTGAAAGGTTGTTGGAGCATAGCCCAACCTAAATGGCTTTCGTTTGAAGGTGAAAGTCCACTACGGGCAAGTGAAGGCGGTCTTCTATCAGTCTTCCAGAGTTGTTAAGATCTTATTGTAGTCGAATAACCATCAAGGAAACAATACAAACCCTTACCTGCAAGTCTATCTAGCATCTGATCTATAAAAGGTATAGGGAAGTGGTCCTTTTCTGTCCAAGTATTTAACTTCTGGTAGTCCATGCAGACTCTCCACCCAGTCACGGGCCGTATTAGAATCAGAACAAATTAATTAAACTCAATAGGAACTACGAGAATCCCACCTTTCTTGGGCACACACTAAATAGGACATACCCAACTATTATCTGCAATGGGATAAATAACTCCGCCATCCAACCACTTGATGATCTCCTTTTTAACTACCTCTTGCAACGACGAATTTAATCTTCACTGCTGCTCAATAGTAGGCTTGTGATACGGCATGAGTTGAATTTGATGAGAACAAATACAAGGAGGGATCCCAATAATGTGTGCAATATTCTACCCAATGGCCCGTTTAATCCATTTCAATACGGATACCAAACACTCTACTTGTTGCACATTCAAATCTACCGCAATAATGACCGGTAAAGTATAACTTTTTCCAATAACACGTAACTCAAATGTGTTTGTAGAGCATTAAGATCCTATTTTGAAACCTCTGTAACAGACGGTCTTGCGGGTGGAGACTCGCAATTTCTCATGTCTAACTCCAACTCTTTGGTTTTGAACAATATTCGCACCAATCAAGTGCGACGACCAACTTATCATACTCTTCAACACCATCACTCTTAAAGTTTGTGATATCTTCTGCTAATTCCTCAACACCCAGTCTCTTGTGAATCTACACTTCAGACCCACTCTTAACTCTATAGGTTATTGCCGATATTGATTGGAGCTCATTGCTCTTCTATATTGACCTACCGATGTTGAATGTTGCCTCTTCATTATTCAGCCTAAACTTCATCCACCCCTTCTTTATATCAACCAAGGAGAACCCAGTGTCAAGGAATGGTCTCCCAAGAATATGGGAACCTCAAGATAAACCTCATAATCAAGAATCACAAAATAAGTGGAAAAGATGAATGGCTCCACTTTCACTACAATATGATGGAGAACACGAATGGGCCTCTTCAAAATTCTAGTAGCCATGATCAACCGCATCGCAGTCGGTTTTGGATCTCCTAGGCCAAACTTGTTGTAAATAGATAATCGCATAAGATTAATGCTAGCACAAAGATCATACAACGATTTAGCAAAATGCAACAATTCGATGGTACAAAAAATAGTGAAGGCACCAGTACTCTCCTTGTTTTGCTCAATGGACCTTGTAGTAATAGCACTACAATGTTGCAATCTATCATCATCTTTGAAGCTCACAGACCTTTTCTTTGTCACCATAACTTTCATTAATTTTACATATACAGACATTTGATCCAGATCTTCTATAATTGGAACAATTACGGAAAGTTGCTTGGACATGCTAATAAACTTGTGGTATTTGCATTCTTTGGTCTTCTGCACTAATCTCTATGGGAAGGGAGGTGGAGATCTAGGTACAGGGACAACTTTCTAAGTTATCTTGATTCTTTCTCGATTTTATTCTCAGACTCTCCACATACCTCGTCCACATCATTATCTTTGTTAGTCTCAGTTTCTACCCTAGACGGCATAGGTAGATCCATGGTTTGCTTACCCCTGTGAGTAGTGACTGCCATACAATTCCCATCATTCTTTGGATTCTTGATTGTGTTGCTAGGAAGAGTGTGAGGCTGATGTGGGTTTAGTGTAGTATATAATTGAGTCATATGTTCCTCGAGATGCTTGATTGACATTGCACAGGCATCAACTTTTTGACCAATACAAGAAAAGTCATTCATCATCTTATTCACATTGTCATGAGTTGCATCAAACCTCTTCATAATGTTCTGCATCATATTCTCAATACATGACATATTACTTCCAACTTCCCTAGGATCTGATTCCCAATTTTCAGAAGGAACATAAGGTCTAACCCGATCATTTCTTTTTCCATATTTTTTCTGGTTGTAGTTGTTATCGTGGTTGTAGTTCCCATATCGTACATATTAATCCTCTCAATTGTAGTTTCCGTAGTTTCGACCTTGGTTTCCTTAACCCTAGCGCAAATTATAAGTGTTGGAACCTTGGGCATTTCGTCAGAAATCCCCCATAAGATCATTCACCACATAAATATCCTTTTCATAGTAACACTCCTTGACCGGTTGTGGATTTCTAGTCAAATAATTCACACTATTTACCTCTCTTTGCACCTCCACTCACATTCTTCAACATCAATCCTAGTTTGGTCCTCATCTCGGCCATCTCATCACTAATCTCTTCTGTAGACTGATTTTTTTTGTAGCATGAACGACAAATGTGTTCCTTCTAGAGATCATTTCTAGTTTCTCCGCAATATACTCAAAAGTGCAATCACCATATGAACCTCCAACAATAGTATCAAGTACGACCTTACTATTGTAATCCGGACCTCGGTAGAAATATTCCTTCGGTGACTTATCATCAATGCGGTGATTCGGAAAACCCCTTATGAATGAATTGAACCTGTTCTTCCTTTCATCTATCCCAAGAACTAGTCACACACTCTCTAGGTAGTTCCACAAAATTGTTAAGTTTATCTTAGTGATTCAACTTCCTGGACACTAGGAAATACTTCTAGGAACACATCTCTCGATTGAAACCATGTATAGATTGAATTATAAGGAATCTCATTGAACCACATAATAGCATCGCCAGTCAATGATAGAGGAAATACTCACAATCTGATGACATCCATGTCAATGTCTTGTTGACCCACACAACTTTTGCAAACACTCCTAATCTTGGCTATGTGTGCATGAGGATCATATAATGCCAATACCACGAACAAGCCCCTCTCCGTAAGCATCTACATCAAACTACTAGTCACCCTAAACATATGCCCTGAGGTAGAGGAGGTAGGACAAGAGGTCCATCACAATCAGTCGTGTTGAAGTTGACCCTATAGTTGTCATGCAGTCTTGGGTCTGGTGGATCTTGCATCCTCACTTAGTAGGTTCTCATCCTCAACATGATTATTCTCATTAACAACCCTCGTAGGTGGCAAACCAACGCCGTCACCTAATTCTCCTCTAATAGGATTTAATGGTGCTCCTTGATTATTCAGTCTCCGCAATGTTTTGTTCAGTTCTGCATCGTAAGGAGTAAGTTGTTCTCCTTGACTCCGTGTACTTGGCATACACTAGAGTAGTAACCTTAGAGAGACAAAAACAATCAAAAAAGTAAAATTAGGAAATATTTACTAATGTTCAATAATGTAGTTAAGCTTAATCTAAAAGCCTAATTCCCCGATAAGGGCACCAAATTCTATACGCTCAAATTACACCTCTCCAAGAAGCGTAAGCGATTTTAATCAAGTAAAGAACCCAATTACTAGGTTGGAGTCAATCCCACGAGGAATATGGTTTAGACATATAGTTAACTAACAATTATATTCGTTTAGTCAATGCATTTCTGAAAGCAAGTAGTTAAAGGGGACATTGGGAAACACATTTCATAATTAATGTGAGTACTCAGTGAGCACAATTCATACTTTTAGTTTTCTCAAGATGAGATAGGATCTAGGGTGTAATTGTTCCCCAAAATATCATAACGTTGTAATCCTAGTAATAGAAACCATTTCCTAGTGTATTACACGCAAAGTGATAAGTTAGGTGTCTTTAATTTCTTGGTCTTGCAACTAGAGAATTTCACCCCGCATCTTGGTCCGGCTACGTGTGTATAATTTACTAACCCATTACTTTACCTTATATCAGACATCACCTCGATGTATGGATTAGTTTTCACCCTCGTACCAAATCGACATTAGACTACTAGATAGTATCATACTAAATCTATGTTGATAACTTTTTTCATATTAACTACCTTCTTGGTCCAGCAAGTAGATACAAGGAGAGTTCTAACGTATGCACTTGTTAAAAACACTTCTAAACGAAATAATTATCAATGCATGCAATAACACTATTCAAGAACTTCTTAATTATTATTCACACTTTGTTAATCGCTCATGGTTCCCAGAACCCTAGTTATGAATTTAGTTACCATAGTAGCAAGATCACAATTGATATCTTTAGATGAAGAAATCATGAACTTACGTAATGAGAAGAATTAACCAAAAATTTCAACTTGAATTGCAAAGTCAAAATCTTCAAAACGTGCTTTAGAAATCAAAAATTGCCAAAGTTACAAATTAATCTCCAAAGGCAAGAACTATAATAAAAGTAATATAGTCTAACCTCCAAAAATAAGGTTTACATTACCTAAATATACAAAAATAAGTCCTAACGAGAAAGGAAATAATGTTTCAGCATGCATATTGAAACTATGACATTGACCTACAGATCATGGATTGACCTACAGTTCTTAAATACCTTTCGGTACTCAAGACTTAGGAAAATTTCTAAGTTACAAAAATTAACATCTCTGAAGCAAATGACAGATCAATAGTTCGGACCGTAGACTGATCTATGGTCCATCGATCCTCCTACGTAGCTCCACACTATGAATCTTTACTCGGGTACCGAACAAATTATTTCAATGATTTGACAAAGCAATAGTACAATCTGTAAATTAATCTACGGTTCATTCATTGTAGTCGTGATTTAACATTTGGTAAAGAATTCCCCCATCTTTTTCAATGTCTTGCCTGCTCATTCACGTCAACCATCTATGTACCGTGAATGGATTTACGGTCCGTCAATCACCTCCGTAGATGCCCTTTTCTGCACATCTTTCAGTTGTGTCTCTCAATGACCGCGTCTGAACGTATTTCCAGAAACATGACAAAAAAACATAAAACCCAATACAAAAAATGGCCCTAGACACACACATAGCTCTTAATTAAATGTATTAAAAATACCGTAAATTCACGGTATATGAAATGTAATGAACTATGTCTTCATAAGGGTGAACTACTTAGTATGGGTGGTTTAATGGGACTCCATCTATGCATTGCACAAGTACGTATTTGAGAGAGGTAATAGTGTGTTCCTAATAAGGGCAATTAACTGAATGGGCACTTATAATGACCTTAATGGGAATGTGATCTTATGTCTTAATGAATGAGGGTGTTCCTCATGTTTTGGAGACTAATGAAGAATGTTGAATTGTAATTAAATGTAAAGAGGCATGCTATGCTTGGATTGTATTATGAGTTACTTCATTTTAATGTATTAATGTGGATGAATGAGTCTTGTCTAGTGTGACTTCAAAGGAGTACAGTGTGAGTAAAATTATGGGATGCTACTTGCACATTGCACAAGTATGACTTAGATTTGTCTTAGATGTTGATCATAATGAGATGATATGATTCATATGATGTTTATGTTTGTTAATGCTTTGTTTTGTAAAGGTGAAAGTAGTAATGGTAAATGTACTTGGGTGATCGTAAAGTGATACCTTGGTGTGGATGGTGGTATGTAACAGTATCCACACATTGCACAAGGTATAACTTAAGGGTTACTTGAAGTGGAAACACAAGTTAAAGGTAAAGGTTTATGCATGTGATTGAGTTCAAATATAAATGTGACTTGTATGTTGATTTTGACTTATATTCTTTCTCTATTGTTCAATTGTCATGAAGTTTTACCAAATGGCATAAAATCATGAATTTCAAAAAAATGTCCCATTTTAGCATGTTGTTGCACTGTCATCATACGTAGTGTTTAATTATGCTAACACCATCTTCTCCATGTTTTTACTACAGGTGTAGTATGTAGTAACTAAGCGGATTCTCTACTTGAAGGTTTGGATTGGTATTCCTCCAAGACTTGGTATGTCCTCATGAATTCGACGACAAAGAGTTCTTATATTTCCTTTTTTTATGTAATAGACTCTTAGTAGTTTCTTTTCTATTGAAAAGGGTTGTGTCTCTATTATGTTTGAGATTGTGTCTAAGATGGCTATGTGAGACTTAGACATCCACTGTATCTTTTCAAAGATGTTTTTCTTCATGTTTTTAATAGAATGTTTTTTGAATGAAATTTTTTAATCCCGCACTATTGTTATTACCTATGTGATGAATGAATACTAAAAGTCTTTTACAACACCCCTTCAGGGTCAAGGAGGTCGTGTTACGACTTGGGGGTGCTCTCCTAACATGACACATGAATATTATGGTAATTGAATATGTGGCTTCAAGAAATTCTTAGTAAGGTTGGTTTTATGGGATGCGAACAACACTCACAAGTGTTATTAGAGGTTGCTTAGGTATTGATATTACTATGTTATTAGTGTATTGTGACTATAGCTTGTATTCTATGATTGAATATGCATATTGTCTTTCCAAACTTGATAAAAGCATACTTCCAAGAAAAATGTCCTATTTCGCATATTTAAATGTGTTTATGCATGTTCCCATACTTAATACATACTTGTGCTAACCACTTCTTTTTTACATACTATGAGTGCAGGTTCAAGACGTTGATTACTTACTTTCTTCTTCAAATTAAAGCTTGGGTCGACTATTCCCTATGTTTTGGTGAGTCCTCCAATTTGAGTAGAAGATGTTCTATTTCAGTCTTGTTTTTTATTAGTACTTTCTTATATTAAGACTTTCATTGATGCAAAGGGTTAAGTCCCTAATTTCATACTATTATGTTAGATGGTTTTTAATGAGACTAATCTACAATTTCCACGACTATTTATTTATGGAATTTGAAGTTTGATTTATGTTTAGAAAAGTTTAGATTTTTCGGCATTATTTATTATGACATTTTGTGTCTGATTATACTAAGGTCTTATATGCGACCCCTTTGCGGTAAACTATGCCATGTTACATCTAGGGGGTAATGCTAGGTCACGACAAATCAAGTATAAGAGAATAAGGTTTTGGTAATAATATTTAGTATCGATGTCTTCTGAAACCACGTCTCATAGAGTCTTGTTCATGAGTGTCAAGCGCTCCACATTTATGAGTGAGAGACTATATGATGTTTAGGAAATTTTCCCTTCTTTCATCACTCTCTATTCGTGCTTGAAATCTTAGCCCTATGATCTCCTTTATAATACTTTTCTTACGATTATATGGAATGAATACAAGGAGAGGGAAAGAGGAGAATGCCAATTGGGAAAATCCTCCCCATGCTCCAATGAATCCTTAAGTACATGATGAAGCTGGAGCTATGACTAATGTGGATATTAGGGTGGCTCTCCAAACTCTTACTTAGGTTTTGAGATATCAAGTCAGAAGAGACGCTAGAATTCAATCGAATTTGAATTCTAGCACAAGCGCTTCAAGGATTAGGGATTCAGCATAATGAATCCCCCTACCTTCTATGGCTCCAAAATGGATGAGGATCCACAGGGCTTTCTAGATGAAGTTTTGGAGGTGGTTGAATATATGGGAGTGAATAATCGTGAGAAGGTGGAAATGGACACCTACCAATTAAGGGATGTAGCTCAGGTTCAGTATGAACAGTGAAAAGGGACAGAACTATGACAGAAGGGCCCGAGTGATTGGTAAGCATTCGAGTTTGCTTCCCTTGATAGGTTTTCCCCACTAGAATTGAGGGAGAGAAAGATACATGAATTCATAAACCTTCACCAAGGTGGTATCAGTGTGAAGGAATATGGCCTTAACTTCACACAATTGTCTAAGCATGCTCCAACCTTATGGGAAAACTGAAGGGCTAAGATAAATAAATATGTTATGAGGATATCTACCTTTGTGGTGAATGGGTATTGTTCGGCAATGTTCAAGCATGAACATTTCAAGCCTTATAGTTCATGTCGAATAATTTGAGGAAAAAAAGCTCATGCAGGCTGGTAAAGAAGTGTGGAGGATAAATGTAGATGTTAACAATTCGTGTAAAGGCGATTTGAGGTTCAAGGCACACCAAAGTTTAAGAAGAGGTTTTCTAATCAAGGCACCCCTAATACCTCTAATGTAAACAAAGAAAATGTGCTCACTCCTAAACCACAGTGTTCTAGTTGAGGTGGTTCTTATGTCGAAGGGCCTACTTCTACAAAGTGTGGTAAGAAGCATGAAGGTAAATATATGGTCGGTATGGGGTGTTTGCAATGTATGTGGAAAGGGTGGGCATCAACTGATTGATTTCCCAACCCATTAGTCAAAGGGAAGAGTGGGTAATAAAGCTCCCCCCCCCCCCAAGTGGTTCTAATTTGGATACTCCGAAGAATAGTCATTTTTTATGCGCTCCATTCCTGAACTGATCAAGAGGGATCTCCACACGTCGTCACTGGTACGTTACAAGTATTTTCCATTGATATTAATGCATTGTTAGACCCTAGTGCTACTTTATTGTTTTATACCTTTGGTATCTATGAAATTTGATGTACTACCCGAAACACTACCAGAACCTTTTTCAGTGTCCACCCTAGTTGGTGACTCAGTTGTTTCAAAAAGAGTCTATAGAAATTGTCCCATTTCTTTACCTCATAGAGTCACTCGGGTATATATGGTAGAGTTAGATATGCTATACTTTGATGTCATCTTGGGGATGTATTGGTTTCATGATGGTTTTGCCTTCATTGTTTGTAGAACTCGGGTAGTGAAGTTTCAGTTTTCTGATGAGCCCGTTTTTGAATGGAAATGGGGAAATTCAATTCGTAGTGGTTGGTTCATTTCGTGTATAAAGTCTTGTTAAATGGTTTATAAGGGTTGTATCTACCATATAGTAGTGGTTAAGGACGGTGAGTCCAAGACTCGTTCTTAAGAGTCGGTCTCCATATTGAGGGAATTCATGAGGTTTATCCTGATGACTTGCCCGATGTTCCTCCAGAATGGGAAACAGACTTCAGCATTAATCTTATACGAGATACAAAAACCATACCTATTCCTCCTTACCGAATGATAAGGGTTTGATCAAACCAAGCATATCTCCATGTTGTGCACCGGTCTTATTCATGAAAAAGAAGGATCGGTTCCTTAGGATGTGCATTGATTATCGACAATTCATCAAAGTCACTATAAATAATAAATACTCTCTCCCTAGAATTGATGATTTATTTGAGAAACTCCAAGGGGAGAGTTAGTTTTCGAAGATTGACTTACGTTCGAGTTATCACCAACAAAGGGTGAGAGATGGTTATTTCCTAAAACATCCTTCCAAACTAGGTGTTGTCACTTTGAATTCTTAGTGATGTCTTTTGGTCTCACCAATACTTCTGCGTCTTTTATAGATCTTATTAATGAGTTGTTTATACAATACCTTGATTCATTTGTGATCGTCTTTACTAATGATATTTTTATCTATTCTAAGAAAGAGGGAGATCCCATGGAGCATTTGAGGATACTTTTGCAAGTCCTTAAAGGAAAGCAAATGTATGTTAAGTTTAGCAAGTATGACTTTCGGCTAAGGTTGGTTGCTTTCCTCGGTCGTATAGTGCCAAGCCAAAGTATAGAGGTTGATCCTAAGAAGACTGATGCGGTTAATAATTTGCCTAGACCTCTAAGTCCTTCTGATATACGAAGCTTTTTGGGCCTAATCAGGTATTATAGTTGATTTGTTTATGGTTTCTCATCTATTTCTTCTTCGTTAAAAGCTTTTACTTGAAAGAAATCCAAATATGAGTGGTCTGAGACTTTTAAGGAGAGTTTCCAAGAGTTAAAGAATAGACTCACTACTGCTCCAGTGTTGACCCTACCAGAGGGTACTGAAGGGTTTGTAGTTTACTAAGCCACTTCTCGAGTGGGATTGGGATGTGCCCATATGCAACATGGAAAGGTGATTTCATACGCTTCGAGTCTACTCAAAGAACATGAAAAGGATTACCCGACCTATTATTTGGAATTCCCGGCAATAATTTTTTCCTAAAAAATTTGGAGGCACTACTTATACACTACAACAAATTCGGTTAGCTATGACAAATTTCGTCATTTATAAATCATATTTCGTTATTAACAATCTTGTGAGATGAAAATTAATTCATCACGCAGTCTTCACTTAATGTGTATTTCTAAATGTATATAAATATGATTTAGTGCTTCGTCACAAAAAGTATTATTTGAACTACAAAAAGAAAAATCATCCCTAAATGATTAAACATTTTTGACAAATTTATTTGTCGTAAAAAGTATTTTTTTTAGTTAATAGTATGCTTTGTCACTACAAATGTTATTAGTACCGACAAAATTATATTGTCGCTAATTAGTTTACTTCAATTGTCTCTAAAGTTATATGTGTTTCGTAGTTGAACCAGATCTAATTTCGTCACTAATTACTATATTTTATATTAAAAAAAATTATTTTGTTCTTAACTAGGGAGGAATAAATTTATCATTATAAAAATGATAAATTTTACTATGATATATATGTATGTTATGTATCTGTATCTCGCATCTCTAATTTTTTAACCCCTGGCCAAGAGCTTGAACATAATGCTTTCTTGGGGAATCGAACTCAGAACATTGAGATTGGAAGTGACGAGTGCTCAACATCTGACCAACTCTCAGTTGTCTCTTATTTTTATTTTATTTTTTTCTTCATTCACTTCTTTTAGATTTAAATTTTATAGAAATAACATATTATATGATTATTTATATTGATACACAAATGCATCAAATTTACTACACACAACTCATTCAAATTTAGATTAAATTATAATAAAACTGTATATTTTTTGAAAATATCACTAAATATATGCAGTAGGATTCTGTCATTTTATTTATTTATTTTTATAAATTTAAAAATTTAGTACGATTATAAATTTATATAAAATTATATTTTTGATTCTATTTTTTTTAAAAATTAATAATCGGTTCAATTTTATTAGTAATCAATTGTTTTGAAAAAAACAATCGATACTCATAACTATAACACTTCATCATAATATATTTTAAATCCTAGTTGGTTCATTTGTTTTATTTTTTACTTCAATTTTAACACTGATAGAAAAAGCTAATAGAAATTCATGAAATATTTCGCAACTTTGAGAAGTCTAAGTTTGTAACTCAATGTTATCTTTGCATAATTGCTCTACGTATGTATGTGTAATTACTATTATATATGTACATATTCATAGACAAAAGAAAATAGATCCACCTACTCTATGCAGTTTAGCAATCACAAATCAATAGACACACAAAAAAAATAGTACAAATACTTGAGAAAAATTTTATTTATCATCTTTATCAATGAAAGTGTATTAAATAAAAAACAAAAGTGCGAATCCGACAAATATTAGCGATCTAGTGGTAGAACCGTACCGCACTCAGAGTACTTATTACTTGGATAATATTTTTGAAATGATGCATTTTATTATTGCGTAATTTAAGAAAAATGATATATTGAACATTTTCATTTTTACAAAATCATCCGAATTTGTTGGTTATAATATTTCCCCTCGACAATTAACGAGTGGAGTCTGTCTATTTTTTATGAAACACTTGTATTATTCCTTTTGTAAGTTTTCACTTGTAATTATAAACAATTGTAGCAAAAAAAAAAATTATTTAGCTATGAATTGTTTAGTAGCATATAGTTGAATCATTCACTACAAATTTTTTGTCGTCGATATTTAACACCTTGCATACTTTGTAACAATTTTTTGTTGTCACTAAATCACAAATTTATTAGAGATAGTAAAATCTTTGTCACCAATTATTTATATTATTAGTGACAAAAATAAATGTCATAATTGAATATAAATTTTTGTAGCTAAAACTTATAATATTTAACTACAAAATCTAATTTGTCGAGATTGTAATATTATATTTTTTAGATGATTTTTTTGTGTCTAAAAATTAATAAATTTTAAGACAAAAAATAATTTGTCATTAATTCGATACATTATTAGTGACGAAATAATGTGTCACCAATAACTTTAAATTCGTGATAACACTCCACAACAAATGGCGCCAATTAATTTTTTGGTGGGAAACATTAGTGAACAAAGCTTTACTATGAATTTTTATGTTTCTCCATTAAAAGTATATGTCTCATATATTTAAGCACGAAAAGTAAATTTTATCACTAAAAGCAAAGAATTAGTGACAAATTTGATGTCGTAGCTAATAATTTTGTAGCTATATATCATACTTCTTGTAGTGATATTGGGTCCATGTTGATGTGTTAAGTAACCACAAGAATCTACATATGTGTTTAGTCAGAGAGATTTAAATTTCTGATAGAGCGGGAGTTTGGACCTTTTAAAAGAATATGATATGAGTGTCCTTTACCACCCCGACAAAGTTAATGTAGTTGTTATGCCTTAAGTCAAACTACTATGGGTAATGTGGCTCATGTAGAAGATGAGAAAAAGGAACTAGTCCGCGATGTCCATAGGTTGGACCGTTTAGGTGTCCAATAGGTAGATTCTTCGAAGGCTGGATCCATGTTTAACCATTGTTCCGAATCATCTGTTGTGGTGGATGTGATGTCAAAGCAACATCTTCATCCTATTTTTATGGGGTTGAAAGAATCGGTTCTCAACAAGTCCGTTCAGGATTTCTCTCAAGGGGGGAATGGGGTACTTTAAGTACCAAGGTAGATTGTCTGTTTCGGATGTTGATGGCTTGAAATTCATATTTTAGAAGAGGCTCATGATTTGCGATATTCTATTTATCTGGGAGCCACCAAGATGTACTGTGATCTACGGTAGGTCTATTGGTGGAATGGCATAAAGAAGTATATAGAGGGAATTGCGACAAAATGTTCAAATTGTCAGCAAGTCAAAGTTGAACACAAAAAATCAGGAGGTTTATTACAAGATGTAGATCTTCCCACTGTGACGTGGCAGAGGTGAATATGGACTTTGTTGTGGTCTTTCATTGTACTCGAAGGAGACATGATTCAATTTGGATCATTATTAATATGTTGACTAACTAAACCCATTTCCTTCCTGTAAATATTTCTTTATCGGTTGAAGACTATGCTAAGTTATATATCTAGGATATAGTGAGTTTCCATGGGGTTCTTTTTTCCATCATATCGGAGTGGGGTACTCCATTTAATTCATATTTTTTGAAGGGATTCCAAAGAGGGACTGGTAAAAATGTTTAACCTAGTACCGTTTTTGACCTCAGATGGGTGGTCAAGCAGAGCGGACCATTCAAACCTTATATGATATGTTTATGGCATGTGTGATTAACTTCAAGGGAAATTGGGATAATCATCTTCCATTGATTGAATTTTCCTACAATAATAGTTACCACTCAAGAATTGCCAAGGCTCCTGTAACATTCCAGAAAATCATACGTCTAAAGAAGAGCCAGTAGGTCCTTAAGTAAACCTATTAGGGGTACATAGGCACCCCAATGCCCAATATTGAGGAATATTGGGCATAGTATAGAAAAATTGGCTAAGATATATTAGTCAATTTTCTTATACGAAGATGAAATATACTTTTTGGGTTGCCATACCCAATCCAAGATTTATTGACTAAGAAGTGTACCTACAATGAAGACCCTAAGCTAAAACAAATTCCGTTCAGAACAGTTTCACACAAAGTACTAGGCATCCAAGTGTCAAGCCTAGTACCATCCCACATGACCATTTAAAATGATCATGTAAATTAAGCAGTGCCCAAGGACATGGTGAGGGTCCTTGGGAAAATAAGTAAATATTCCAAACAGGACATCAAGAATATTTAGTTAGGAAAGTACAACCAACCCATGTCCAAGCACATAGGCAAAGCTTGTGGGAATCGGCCATAAGGAGGGGACCACCCTAACCGAATTCGGTTAGGGTAGTTGAAGGGGAACATGCGCAGACGGGTCCCCCCATGTGGGGCCTAACTACCTGACCAACTCTAGGATCTAACTAACTGTCCTAACTAGCTAGCTAACCTAGGACTAACCAAAATGGACCCACTAGTGCACCCTACAACCTAGGACTTAACCGGATTGACACTAACCTAATACTAGTTGAAGAGACAACCTAGTACCTAACCTAGGATGGTCCAAAAGGTTAGTTATGGTCCTAACAACTTAGGGGTACTTTGTAATTCCCCTAGGTTACCTAATTAATTAATTTATCAACTTAAATAATTAATTTAGAAGGGCTAAAACCGAAACTACAAAGGAAATTTCCAGATTTCAGTTAAGACAAGAAAGGGACAACCTACTACCTAACCTAGGATGGTACAAAGGATTGGTTATGGTCCTAACGACTTAAAGGTACTTTAGTAATTACCCTAGGTAACCTAATTAATTAAATTAGCAATTCAATTAATTAGTTTAAATGTTCAAAATGAAATTCTTACAAATCATCCTAGTACTTAACCTAGGTTGGTCCTAAAGGTTTGATTATGGTTCCAATGACTTAGGGGTACTTTAGTACTTACCCTAGGCCCCTAAATTAATTAAATTGAGGATTTAATTAATTAAGATAAAGTCAAAATGTTGACCAAAACCATAGTCAACACCAATTTCTAGATTTTCGGTCAAGTCAACATTCTCCTATGTTTAGTCAACTTTGGAGGGGCGTCTTAGTAATTAAATAATTAGCTTATTAATTAAGTTAATTAATTCATAAGTTGTATAATTTAAGATCAGTTCCTAAACCTAAAAATTATGATCAAAACGTTGAGACTCACGACGCTAAGGCAGTAGGCGACAAACCACAAGAAAACGTAGAACGCTAAAGATTTCTTAGGCGAATTCAAGGTTTTCTTCAAGGTTTCGTGCAAGGTGATCTTCGTACATTAAATTCTAAATAAGGTATGGGTTTCTCTCCTGGACTTCTTTCTCCAACAAAACTTTCTTTTGAATGATTCAAAGATCTTGAAAACTAGGGTTGTTTCCCGTCGTTTTCGTCGAACTCCTTTCCCTAGTATCCTTGTACGATTTTGACTGATTAAGTAGGTTAGAGATCATGTTGTTGGTATGTGGTGCCGGCTGATCTTATGTGTAATGTTCTTGAATTATGAGTGTCGAATGAACCTATGAACTGATTATCGTATGAATTAAAATGGTGACAACGTGAATTAAGAATTGATAATGTGCTAGTTATGTCTGTAGTTGTTTAAGTGTTGATGGGTTTGTCCGAATGCTGTCTTGCTGTTATGGTGACGTTATGAAGATGCTAAAGTCATCAAATGTTAATATGATGCTGTCCAAGAGGTTCAAAACGTTATCACTAAAGCCATAAACTAAGATTGGCTTAAAAGACATCTATGAAGTACCATCTTGAATGAATTGCCCATCTTATGCCAACAAATTGGCTAACACTACCTTATCCAAAAAGAATGCATGCAAATGGTTATGAGTTTATGTAAATGATTGAAAGATTGGCTAATGGTTCATCCATATTCAATTTAAATATGAACATACGTAAAATTGGCTTATGCCAACAAAAAAAGTTATGTAGTTTAAAATATCCAAATGTTGAGGCCAATACTAATCATATGCCAATCTTGTGTAGTTAGAGTATCAAATGATAATATAAGCACTTCTAAGCTAATTCAATGAACCCATACCCAAGGGCATGCCACTCATTGGGACAACTCCCAACATGCTCTAAAAGAATGAACTATGAACGTATAAAACTCATTGAATGAAGTGCTCATTGTCCATAAACGATGGTATGAAGCTACTACACTAAAGTAAATAAGTAACGTGAGTTATAACATAATTAAAGGGGTCTAAATTAAGTAAGTTACCAGAATGGGGTGTTAAAGGAAGTGAGACAAGTCTTACTTACACCTAAGCTACTATGTTAAAAAAATACTCACGAATGAAGGTGTTAGAATGCGTGAGACCAGTGTCATTAACAACTAAAGAAGATATGTAAGGACAATTCACATTCATCAATGTAAATTAAGGATGACAAGTCATCAAAAGAGTAAGTAAATCTCAATATAGAAGCAAGCTTCCATAATGCTTGAGTCAACTCTAAAAGATAAAGAAGATAATGAAAGTGAGCACAGCACCGATCGACTAGTTATGAGCATGTTCTTGCACGTGTAAGTCTCATGATACTAGGTTACCACCAAGGTGGATAAGTAGTCTCATTAAGTCGCTAGTCTTAGAACTATGTCTAGCCAACATAGGAACTAGCCACTGGTTTACACCTAAGCGAGCTAGGTATGTTCGATTTCACCTTGGCCAGTGGGATCACCTTTTTTTGGTGTGGGATAGACACTGGATTTCATGTCTAGCTCATATGATCTATGTCTTTTAATGCTCAAAACATGTTCTTGGTTCACTATAGCCGTGAGCCACTCTTTTTCAGTGTGGAGTGAACACTTGAGATGGATTCGCCTTAGCCGGGAATCAACCCTTTTAAGTGTGGGGAAGACACTGAATTTCATGAGTAGCTCACATGATCTAGCTTCATTTTAACCAGTGAATCACCTCTTTTTAGTGTGAGGAAGACACTGGATTTCATGTTAGCTCACATGATCTTATTCCTAATTATGTCTCTATGAAAGTAAGAAAGGATAATGATGATGGAACGTATGTTCAAAGTAAGTTATGTTGTCAATTGCCAATATCACACTTATGAAGTTTCAGCAAATAATGGGCAAAGCCAAATGAGTTTGTCTTATAATGACTTCTTTTATGATGCCAATAAAGGGGAGTAGAAACATAATAGTAACTCAAAATTTCATAACTTCCCTAACATGAGAATGATGGAATAGGTGGCATAGCCAATAGATACTGGCTTATGAAGTATTAATGAATACTTGATGTAGTGAATGACTTGTTATAAGAATAGTCAAAACATGTCCAAAGTAGTTTACAATAAGTAAAGGGCATAGCTAATAATGAATCTTCATGTTATAAAAATAATCATAGCCAATAATGAATTCAAATGTTATCCAAAATGATCAACTAATTTATTTAGCCAATAAAGATTGGATTATAAAGACTTCATGCCCAAAGTAAGAAAGATCATAAGTTTTAATGATATTCCCCAAATAACTATGCACATTATGCAATCAACTAATGAATGAGTATAGTCAATAAGTATTGACTTATAAATATATTCATACCCCAAATTGTAGTTAAATCATTTTCTTAATCTCTTGAATTACTTACTTGATTCATTGTGGGTATGGGAGTACAATGAATCATTGCACTTGTAAGTAAAACATAGGACCAACGGAATTATTGAACTACACAACAAGAAGAAGAAAAAGACTGAAAAATAAACTATGTATACAAAGAGGAGATCTTGGGTTTGGGCAATCAAAATGTCAAATCTTCGCCCGAGTTGTTCTAAAATTAAGTTGATGATACTAATGCTTTGTAATCATATATAAAATGATTTGTGTGCTTTGAATGCATTAAAATACATCATATTCATACCACAATTCGCAATTAACGAATTAGGAAAGTCTAGTGACTAGACTTTCCAGAAATGGCATGTTGTTTAGGAAGAGCTTTTCTTGATCATGCATAGCCTTATGTGTATGTGTGTATACACCCATACCTAGTACAAGTGGTGTACTAACCCCTACTATTTACTATTTTTAGGTGCAGGTCAGAGATCAGATTGAAGATTCATTGCAACGGTTTGGACTCAGCGATTCTCCAGACCATTTGGTAGGTCCTCTTATTTCGAGGATGCTACAGTTTTAGTCTAGCCTTAGTTTTAGACATAGATAGTGGATGTTGTCCCTAGAGTTTCTTTCGTAATTTTATTTCAAAGCTTTATAATAAGGCTGTGTTTGGCAAACTTATTTATGATATATTCATCTTCTGTTTCGAATTGATTCTTTATGATAGATGGTTGTTCTTTACTTTGAGCTTAGTATATGATGAAATTATGTAAAGTCTATATGAAGTCTATGTATACTTCATTAGTATAAAAAGTTTTAAATTTTCAGCTAAAATTAACCATATGAATGTGATGAATACAAGAAGAGGCTTGTCTGCGACCTCTGAGAGGTCAACGACGCCGTTTGCGATTCAGATTCCAGAATCCGAGTCATTACAAACTTATATCAGAGCATGAGGGTAAATAACCTAGGAACTAAAGCTCAAAACAACCACGTTACATAGTTTCTAGCTTATGGTTGTGAAGCGCGCCACAATCATGACTTAGAGACTACATGATGATAGGAAATCTTCCCTTCTTCTACTCTTTATCGTACTATCTAGAGCGTTGACACTTTGTGTCATTCTAAGTATCTAACTTCCTTGTTGTGTGAGTACGTAGAAGAGTACACACAAGAATTAGGATTGCCAAGTGGTCTAAGGCGCCAGACTCAAGATCTGGCCTTCCCAAGAAGGGGCAATGATGGAAATGACCAGCGTGACCGAAAGATGTGTAGTAAGGATGGTCGTTCACATGGAGGTGAATACATGGTAGAGTCTACATTGATGCTGCTTGTATTAATGAAGAGGAGAAGACTTAATTGGCTGTATACGAGCCCAGGGATGTGGCTCAGGTATGGTTTGGCTCCATAAAGTGTTAGTTACTATAGAATGTTGAAACAGGATAGTGAGGTTTCAGTTTCCAAATGAGTTAGAGCTTGAATGGGAAGGGCGTGGTTCAAATTCAAATGGCCAAATTGTTTCACATTTAAAAGCCAATAAGATGATAGCTAAGGGGTATTTATACCACTTAGTTAGAGTCAATGACTTAGAGCAAGAAGTCCCTTCCATAGACTCTGTGTCAATAGTGAATGAGTTTCAAGATGTCTTTCCGGAGGATTTACCAGGAATTCCTCCTGAACGTGAGATTGATTTTGGTGTTGACTTAGATCCCAACGCCAAACCAATTTCTATTCAGCCATATAGGATGGCACCAGCCGACCTCAAAGAGTTGAAGTTGCACTTAAAAGATTTACTTGATAAGGGCTTCATCCACCCGAGCATATCCCCATGGGGTGATCCAGTGTTGTTCGTTAAGAAAAGGATGGAACCATTAGAATGTGTATCGATTATCAGTAACTCAACATAGTCACTATAAAGAACAAGTATCCTCTTCCAAGAATCGATGATCTCTTTGATCAACTAAATGGTTGAAGTTTCTTTTCCAAGATAGACCTTTGGTCAGGCTACCATCAACTTAGAGTGAGGGGAGAAGACGTCCCTAATACGACTTTTCATACTAGATATGGGCACTATAAGTCTCTTGTCATGTTATTCGGTCTCACTAACGCACCAGCCGCATTTATGAACCTTATGAATAGAGTCTTCCATGAGTACCTTGATTCCTTTGTCAAAGTATTCATAGATGACATTCTCAAATACTCTAAGTCTAGAGAAGAGCATGCGGTACACTTAAGAAAGACATTGCAAGTATTAAGAGAACATCAGTTGTATGCATAGTTCAGCAAATGTGAATTCTGGTTGAGATCAGTGACCTTTCTTGGTCATGTTGTGACCGACCAAGGTGTGGAAGTTGATCCTAAGAAGGTTGAGGTGGTGAAGAGTTTGCCGAGACCCCTTATTACTATAGATATTCGGAGTTTTCTGGGTTTAGTCAATTATTATCGAAGGTTTGTGGAAGGTTTTTCCACTATTGCTACACCATTGACCGCATTAACAAAGAAGAAGGCGAAGTTTGAGTGGTCTGAGAAATGTGAAAAGAGTTTTCAAGAGCTCTAGACCATTTGGTAGGTCCTCTTATTTCGAGGATACTACAGTTTTAGCCTAGCCTTAGTTTTAGACATAGATAGTGGATGTTGTCCCTAGAGTTTCTTTCGTAATTTTATTTCAAAGCTTTATAATAAGGCCGTGTTTGGCAAACTTATTTATGATATATTCATCTTCTGTTTCGAATTGATTCTTTATAATAGATGGTTGTTCTTTACTTTGAGCTTAGTATATGATGAAATTATGTAAAGTCTATATGAAGTCTATGTATACTTCATTAGTATAAAAAGTTTTAAATTTTCAGCTAAAATTAACCATATGAATGTGATGAATACAAGAAGAGGCTTGTCTGCGACCTCTGAGAGGTCAACGACGCCGTTTCCGATTCAGATTCCAGAATCCGAGTCGTTACAAACTTGTATCAGAGCATGAGGGTAAATAACCTAGGAACTAAAGCTCAAAACAACCACGTTACATAGTTTCTAGCTTATGGTTGCGAAGCGCGCCACAATCATGACTTAGAGACTACATGATGATAGGAAATCTTCCCTTCTTCTACTCTTTATCGTACTATCTAGAGCGTTGACACTTTGTGTCATTCTAAGTATCTAACTTCCTTGTTGTGTGAGCACGTAGAAGAGTACACACAAGAATTAGGATTGCCAAGTGGTCTAAGGCGCCAGACTCAAGATATGGCCTTCCCAAGAAGGGGCAATGATGGAAATGACCAGCATGACCGAAAGATGTGTAGTAAGGATGGTCGTTCACATGGAGGTGAATACATGGTAGAGTCTACATTGATGATGCTGGTATTAATGAAGAGGAGAAGACTTAATTGGCTGTATACGAGCCCAGGGATGTGGCTCAGGTATGGTTTTGCTCCATAAAGTGTTAGTTACTATAGAATGTTGAAACAGGATAGTGAGGTTTCAGTTTCCAAATGAGTTAGAGCTTGAATGGGAAGGGCGTGGTTCAAATTCCAATGGCCAAATTGTTTCACATTTAAAAGCCAATAAGATGATAGCTAAGGGGTATTTATACCACTTAGTTAGAGTCAATGACTTAGAGCAAGAAGTCCCTTCCATAGACTCTGTGTCAATAGTGAATGAGTTTCAAGATGTCTTTCCGGAGGATTTACCAGGAATCCCTCCTGAACGTGAGATTGATTTTGGTGTTGACTTAGATCCCAACACCAAACCGATTTCTATTCACCCATATAGGATGACACCAGCCGACCTCAATGAGTTAAAGTTGCACTTAAAAGATTTACTTGATAAGGGCTTCATCCACCCGAGCATATCCCCATGGGATGCTCCAGTGTTGTTCGTTAAGAAAAGGATGGAACCATTAGAATGTGTATCGATTATCAGCAACTCAACATAGTCACTATAAAGAACAAGTATCCTCTTCCAAGAATCGATGATCTCTTTGATCAACTAAATGGTTGAAGTTTCTTTTCCAAGATAGACCTTCGGTCTGGCTACCATCAACTTAGAGTGAGGCGAGAAGACGTCCCTAATACGACTTTTCGTACTAGATATGGGCACTATGAGTCTCTGGTCATGTTATTCGGTCTCACTAATGCACCATCTGAATTTATGAACCTTATGAATAGAGTCTTCCGTGAGTACCTTGATTCCTTTGTCATAGTATTCATAGATGACATTCTCAAATACTCTAAGTCTAGAGAAGAGCATGAGGTACACTTAAGAAAGACATTGCAAGTATTAAGAGAACATCAGTTGTATGCATAGTTCAGCAAATGTGAATTCTGGTTGAGATCAGTGACCTTTCTTGGTCATGTTGTGACCGACCAAGGTGTGGAAGTTGATCCTAAGAAGGTTGAGGCGGTGAAGAGTTTGCCGAGACCCCTTATTCCTACAGATATTCGGAGTTTTCTGGGTTTAGCCAATTATTATCGAAGGTTTGTGGAAGGTTTTTCCACTATTGCTACACCATTGACCGCATTAACAAAGAAGAAGGCGAAGTTTGAGTGGTCTGAGAAATGTGAAAAGAGTTTTCAAGAGCTCAAGGACCGACTAACTTCGGCCCCAGTCTTGACGTTGCCGAGAAGTGATGAGGGGTACGTGGTATGTTGTGATTCTTCCCGAGTAGGTTTGGGATGTGTTCTCATGCATAATGGTAAAGTTATTGAATACACATCAAGACAAATTAAAATCCACTAAAAGAACTACCCTACTCACGATCTTGAACTAGCCGCGGTTGTCTTTGCGTTGAAACTATGGAGACATTATTTATATGGTGTACATGTTGATGTGTATACTGACAATAAGAGTCTGAGTATGTGTTCACGCAAAAGGAGTTGAATATTCGCCAGAGGAGATGGCTAGAACTTCTCAAGGATTATGATATGAATGTGTACTATCACCCAGGTAAGGCTAATGTGGTGGACGACGCATTGAACAGACTAAGCATGGGCAGCGTTTCACATATAGATTATGAGATGAAGGATTTGGTTAAGAGGTACACCAATTGGCAAGATTGGGTGTACGACTGACAGATGCACCAAGTGGGGGTATTTCGGTCCACTCTAGTTCCGAATCCTCATTTGTTGTAGATGTTAAAGCCAATCATCATCTTGACCCAGTACTCATGGAGTTGAAAGACACGGTATTGAGTAAGTTGAATGAGTCATTTTCTTTAGGTGGAGATGGCGTACTCAGGTACTAGAACAGATTATGTGTTCCCAATGTGAAGCTCATAGTTCCAGATATTCCATCCATCCAGGTGCCACCAAAATGTACCAAGACCTTAAAGAGGTCTATTAGTGGGAAGGCATGAAGAGAGATATCTCTAAGTTCGTGGAGGAGTGTCTGAACTGCCAGCAGGTTAAGGCCGAACACCTTAACCCTGGGGTCTCACTCAGACGATTGAGATCCCAACAAGAAAGTGGGAGGCTATCAATATTGATTTTGTGGTTGGTCTGCCAAAGACTAGAAAACTACATTATTCCATTTGGGTCATTGTTGACCGAATGACCAAGTCCGCTCACTTCATACCTTTGAAGTCTACTTTCAAGGCTAAAGACTATGCCAAGCTTTATATAGATGAGGTAGTGAGATGGAATGGGATTCCTCTATCTATTATTTTGGACAGAGGGGCTCAGTTTACTTCTCATTTTTTGGAAATCTTTCCAGAAAAGTTAAGGTACACAGGTGAAGCTTAGTAATGCTTTCCATCCGCAGACAGATGGACAAGCAGAGCGTACCATCCAGACCCTTGAAGACATGTTGAGAGCATGTGTTATTGACTTCTAGGGGAATTGGGATGATCACTTGACACTGATAGAGTTCTCTTACAATAATAGTTACCATTCCAGTATTGGAATGGAACCTTTCGAAGCACTATATGGTCGAAGATATAGATCTCCAATTGGCTGGTTCCAGGTATAAGAATAGGCCATCCTTGGTCCCGAGATCTGCATAAGTCCGTGGAGAAGGTGAAGATGATCAGGGATGGATTGGCTACTTTTTGAGGTCGTCAGAAATCCTATGCAGATAACCAAAAGAGAGCTCTTGAGTTTGAGGTGGGTGATCAAGTCTACTTGAAGATATCACCCATGAAAGGGGTGATGTGGTTTGGTAAGAAAGGCAAGTTGAGTCTGAGATATATAGGTCCTTATGAGATCTTGTAGCGAGCGGGAAACATTGCATACGAGATCAAATTACCTCAAGACTTGGCTTCTATTCATCCAGTGTTTCACGTTTCTATGCTGAAGAAATTTCTAGGCGATCCAGCATCCATCCTTCCTGTTGAGGGGTTAGGAGTTGATGAGAACCTTTCTTACGAAGAGGTTCCAGTTGAGATTTTAGATCGTCAAGTGAAATTGCTAAGGAATAAGGAGGTTGCCACCGTGAAGGTACTATAGCGGAACCACCTTGTTTAGGTAGCAACATGGAAGGCCGAGGCCGATATGAGATCCCTTTACCCTCATTTGTTAAGTTATTAATGTTAGATGTTTTCTTCCTAAGTCTGATTTATGTTTAAGAAACTCTAAGTTTTAAGTGCTTTAGTCGATTTGGTGGGATAAGTCCCTAATCGTATGTTTTACAATAGCACTACGTGAGTTAAAACAAAGTTTTGTGTGGATTTTATGTTGTGTTTTTGTGTAGCATAGACATGTTTTTCTGTGTTGCTTGATTTGTGAGGTGCATTAAGTTAAGTGTGATTGAGAAGGAAATTCTTCAATCTCAAATATGAAACTTCCGATAATCTTGAATGATATGCATCATCCAAATAAGTGTGAATCATATATTCACAAAAGAGAAACGTTTAAGTATGATAAAATAACTTTCGAAAGTCACCCTCTTTGCTTAAGTGATGTGTAAGTGTCATTCGGGGATGAATGTTCCTAAGGGGGGGATAATTTAACATTCCGGAAAATCATACGTCTAAATAAGAGCCCAGTAGGTCCTTAAGAAAACCTATTAGGGGTACATAGGCAACTCAATGCCCAATATTGAGGAATATTGGGCATAGTATAGAAAATTGGCTAAGAGATATTAGCCAATTTTCTATATACGAATATGAAATATACTTTTTGGGTTGCCATACCCAATCCAAGATTTATTGACCAAGAAGTGTACCTTCAATGAAGACCCTAAGCTAAAAGAAAATCCGTTCAGAATAGTTTCACACAAAGTACTAGGGATCCAAGTGTCAAGCCTAGTACCATCCCACATGATCATTTAAAATGATCATGTAAATTAAGCAGTGCCCAAGGACATGGTGAGGGTCCTTGGGACAATAAGTAAATATTCCAAATAGAAAATAAAGAATAGTTAGTTAGGAAAGTACAACCAACCCATGTGCAAGCACATGGGCTAAGCTTGTGGGAATCGGCCATAAGGAGGGGACCACCCTAACCGAATTCGGTTAGGGTAGTTAAGGGGCAGCATGTGCGGACGGGTCCCCCCCATGTGGTGCCTAACTACCTAACCAACGCTAGGCTCTAAATAACTGTCCTAACTAGCTAAATAACCTAGTACTAACCGAAATGGACCCACTAGTGCACCCGACAACCTAGGACTAAACCGGATTGACACTAACCTAGTACTAGTTGAAGAGACAACCTACTACCTAACCTAGGATGGTCTAAAAGGTTAGTTATGGTCCTAACAACTTAGGAGTACTTTAGTAATTCCCCTAGGTTACCTAATTAATTTATTTATCAACTTAATTAATTAATTTAGAAGGGCTAAAACCGAAACTACAAAGGAAATTTCCAGATTTCGGTTAAGACAAGAAAGGGACAACCTAGTACCTAACCTAGGATGGTCCAAAGGATTGGTTATGGTCCTAACGACTTAAGGTTACTTTAGTAATTATACTAGGTCACCTAATTAATTAAATTTGCAATTCAATTAATTAGTTTAAATGTTTAAAACGAAATCCTTACACTAACCTAGTATAATTCAAGAAACATCGTAGTACTTAACCTAGGTTGATCCTAAAGGTTTGATTATTGTTCCAGTGACTTAGGGGTACTTTAATACTTACCCTAGGCCCCTAAATTAATTAAATTGAGGATTTAATTAATTAATATAAAGTCAAAATGTTGACCGAAACCATAGTCAACACCAATTTCTATATTTTCGGTCAAGTCAACATTTTCCTATGTTTAGTCAACTTTGGAGGGGCGTCTTAGTAATTAACTAATTAATTTATTAATTAAGTTAATTAATTCTTAAGTTGTATAATTCATGATCAGTTCATAAACCTAAAATTCACGATCAAAACGTCGAGACTCACGACGCTAAGGCAGTAGGCGACAAACCACAAGAAAACGTAGAACGCTAAAGATTTCTTAGGCGAATTCAAGGTTTTATTCAAGGCTTCGTGCAAGGTGATCTTCGTAGATTAAATTCTACATAAGGTATGGGTTTATCTCCTGGACTTCTTTCTCCTACAAAACTTTCTTTTGAATGATTCAAAGATCTTGAAAACTAGGGTTGTTTACCGTCGTTTTCGTCGAACTCCTTCCCCTTGTATCCTTGTACGATTTTGAATGATTAAGTAGGTTAGAGATCATTTTGTTGGTATGTGGTGCTGTATGATCTTATTTGTAATGTTCTTGAATTATTAGTGTCGAATGAACCTATGAACTGTTTATCGTATGAAGTAAAATGGCGACAACGTGAATTAAGAATTGATAATGTGCTAGTTACGTCTGTAATTGTTTAAGTGTTGATGTGTTTGTCCAAATGTTGTATTGCTGTTATGGTGACGTTATGAAGATGCTAATGTCATCAAATGTTAATATGATGCTGTCCAAGAGGTTCAAAAACGTTATCACTAAAGCCATAAACTAAGATTGGCTTAAAGACATCTATGAAATACCATCTTGAATGAATTGCCCATCTTATGCCAACAAATTGGCTAACACTACTTTATCCAAAAAGAATGCATGCAAATGGCTATGAGTTTATGTAAATGATTGAAAGATTGTCTAATCGTTCATACATATTCAATTTAAATATGAACATACGTAAAATTGGATTATGCCAACAAAAATAGTTATGTAGTTTAATATCCAAATGTTGAGGCCAATGCTAATCATATGTCAATCGTGTGTAGTTAGAGTATCAAAAGATAATATAAGCACTTCTAAACTAATTAAATGAACCCATAACCAAGGGCATGCCACTCATTGGGACAAATCCCAACATGCTCTATAAGAATGAACTATGAAATATGAAACTCATCGAATGAAGTGCTCATTGTCCATAAACGATGGTATAAAACTACTACACTAAAGTAAGTAAGTAACGTGAGTTATAACATAATTAAAGGGGTATAAATTAAGTAAGTGACAAGAATGGGTTGTTAAAGGAAGTGAGACAAGTCTTACTTACACCGAAGCTACTATGTTAAAAGAATACTCACGCATGAAGGTGTTAGAATGCGTGAGACCAGTCTCATTAACACCTAAGGATGATATGTAAGGACAATTCCCATTTCATCAATGTAAATTAAGGATGACAAGTCATCAAAACAGTAAGTAAATCTCAATATAGAAGCAAGCTTCCATAATGCTTGAGACAACTCTAAAAGATAAAGAAGATAATGAAAGTGAGCACAGCATCGATAGACTAGTTATGAGCATGTTCTTGCACGTGTAAGTCTCATGAGACGAGGCTACCATTGAGGTGGATAAGTAGTCTCATTAAGTCCCTAATCTTAGAACTACGTGTATCCAACATAGGAACTAGCCAGTGGTTTCCACCTAAGCGAGCTAGGTATTTTCTATTTCACCTTGGCCAGTGGGATCACCTCTTTTTGGTGTGGGGTAGACACTGGATTTCATGTCTTGCTCACATGATCTATGTTGGTTAATGCTTAAAACATTTTCTTGGTTCACTATAGCTATGATCCACTCCTTTTCGGTGTGGAGTGAACAGTTGAGATGGATTCGCCTTAGCCGGGAATCACCCCTTTTCAGTGTGGGGCAGACACTAAATTTCATGAGTAGCTCACATGATCTAGATTCACTTTAACCGGTGAATCACCTCTTTTCAGTGTGAGGAAGACGTTTGATTTCATGTTAGCTCACATGATCTTATTCCTAATGATGTCTCTATGCAAGTAAGAAAGGATGATGATGATGGAAAGTATGTTCAAAGTGAGCTATGAATGTCAATTTCCAATATCACACTTATGAAGTTTCAGCCAATAATGGGCAAAGTAAAATGAGATTGGCTTATAATGACTTCTTTTATGATGCCATAAAGGGGAGTAGAAACAAAATAGTAATTCAAAATTTCATAACTTCCCTAACATGAGAATGATGAAACAGGTGGCATAGCCAATAGAGACTCGCTTATGAAGTATTAATGAATACTTGATGTAATGAATGACTTGTTATAATAATAGTCAAAACATGTCCAAAGTAGTTTACAATAAGTAAAGGGCATAGCTAATAATGAATCTTCATGTTATGAAAATAATCATAGCCAATAATGAATTCAAATGTTATCCAAAATGATCAACTAATGTATTTACCCAATAAATATTGTCTTATAAAGACTTCATGCCCAAAGTAAGAAAGATCATAAGTTTTAATGATATGCCCCAAATAACTATGCACATTATGCAATCAACTAATGAATGAGTATAGTCAATAAGTATTGACTTATAAATATATTCATACCCCAAATTGTAGTTAAATCATTTCCTTAATCTCTTGAATTACTTACTTGATTCATTGTGGGTGTGGGTGTGGGAGTACACTGAATCATTTCACTTTTAAGTAAAACAGAGGACCAAGGAATTATTGAACTACACAACAAGAAGAAGAAAAAGACTGAAAAATAAACTATGTATACAAAGAGGAGATCTCGGGTTTGGGCAATCAAAATGTCAAATCTCCGCCCAAGTTGTTCTAAAATTATGTTGATTATACTAATACTTTGTAATCATATATAAAATGAGTTGTGTGCGTTGAATGCATTAAATACATCATATTCATACCACAATTCGCAACTAACGAATTAGGAAAGTCTAGTGACTAGACTTTCCAGAAATGGCATGTTGTTTAGGAAAAGCTTTATTTGATCATGCATAGCCTTATGTGGATGTGTGCATACACCCATACTTAGTACAAGTGGTGTACTAACCCCTACTATTTAGTATTTTTAGGTGCAGGTCAGAGATGATATTGAAGATTCATTGCAGCGGTTTGGACTCAGCGATTCTCCAGACCATTTGGTCGGTCCTCTTGTTTCGAGGATGCTACAGGTTTAGTCTAGCCTTAGTTTTAGACATAGCTAGTGTATGTTGTCCTTAGAGTTTCTTTCGTACTTTCATTTCGAAGCTTTGTAATAAGGCCGTGTTTGGCAAACTTATTTATGATATATTCATCTTCTGTTTTGAATTAATTCTTTATGATAGATGGTTGTTCTTTACTTTGAGCTTAATATATGATGAATTTATGTAAAGTCTATATGAAGTCTATGTATACTTCAATAGTATTAAAAGTTTTAAATTTTCCGCTAAAATTAACCATATGAATGTGATGAACGCAAGAAGAGGCTTGTCTGCGACCTCTGAGAGGTCAACGACGACGGTTGCGATTCTGATTTCAGAATCCGAGTCATTCCAAACATGGTATCAGAGCATGAGGGTAAATAACCTAGGAACTAAAGCTCAAAACAACCATGTTACGTAGTTTCTAGCTTATGGTTGTGAAGCGCGCCACAATCATGACTTAGAGACTACATGATCATAGGAAATCTTCCCTTCTTCTACTATTTATCGTGCTATCTAGAGATTTGACACTTTGTGTCATTCTAAGTATCTGACTTCCTTCTTGTGTGAGTAGGTACAAGAGTACACACAAGAATTAGGATGTCCAAGTGGTCTAAGGTGCCAGACTCAAGATCTGGCCTTCCCAACAAGGGGCAATAATGGAAATGACCAGCATGACCAAAAGACGTGCAGCAAGGATGGTTGTTTACATGGAGGTGAATACATGGTAGAGTCTAAATGCATGCTGCTGGTATTAATGAAGAGGAGAAGTCTTAATTGGCTGTATATGAGCCCAGGGATGTGGCTCAAGTATGGTTTGGCTCCATAAAGTGTTAGCTACTATAGACTATCGAAACAGGATAGTGAGGTTTCAGTTTCCAAATGAGTTAGAGCTTGAATGGGGAGGGCGTGGTTCAAATTCAAATGGCCAAATTGTTTCACATTTAAAAGCCAATAAGATGACATATAAGGGGTATTTATACCACTTAGTTAGAGTCAATGACTTAGAGCAAGAAGTCCCTTCCATAGACTCTGTATCAATAGTGAATGAGTTTCAAAATGTCATTCTGGAGGATTTACCAGAATTCCTCCTGAACGTGAGATTGATTTTGGTGTTAACTTAGATCCCAACACCAAACCGATTTCTATTCACCCATAAAGGATGGCACCAGCCGACCTAAAAGATTTGAAGTTGCAGTTAAAAGATTTACTTGATAAGGGCTTCATCCAGCCGAGCATATCCCCATGGGGTGCTCTAGTGTTGTTCGTTAAGAAAAGAATGGAACCATTAGAATGTGTATCGATTATAAGCAACTTAACAAAGTCACTATAAAGAACAAGTATCCTCTTCCAAGAATCGATGATCTCTTTGATCAACTCCAAGGTTCAAGTTTATTTTCCAAGATAGACCTTCGGTCAAGCTACCATCAACTTAGAGTGAGGTGAGAAGACATCCCCAAGACGGCTTTTCGTACTAGATATGGGCACTATAAGTCTCTGGTCATGTCATTCGGTCTCACTAACGCACCAGCCGCGTTTATGAACCTTATGAATAGAGTCTTTTGTGAGTACCTTGATTCCTTCGTCATAGTATTCATAGATGACATTCTCATATATTCTAAGTCTAGAGAAGAGGATGAGGTACACTTAAGAAAGACATTGCAAGTATTCAGGGAACATCAGTTGTATGTATAGTTCAGCAAATGTGAATTATGGTTGAGATCAGTGACCTTCTTGGTAATGTTGTGACCGACCAAGGTGTTGAAGTTGATCCTAAGAAAGTTGAGGAAGTGAAGAGTTTGCCGAGAACCCTTACTCCTACAGATATTCAGAGTTTCCTTGGTTTAGCCAATTATTATCGAAGGTTTGTGGAAGGTTTTTCCACTATTGCTACACCATTGACCGCATAGACAAAGAAGAAGGCAAAGTTTGAGTGGTTCAAGAAATGTGAAAAGAGTTTTCAAGAGCTCAAGGACCGACTAACTTCAGCCCAGTCTTGACGTTGCCAAGAAGTGGTGAGGGGTACGTGGTATATTGTGATTCTTCCAGAGTAAGTTTGGGATGTGTTCTCATGCATAATGGTAAGGTTGTTGCATACGCATCAAGTCATTTGAAAATCCACGAAAAGAACTACCCTACTCACGATTTTGAACTAGCCGCAATTGTCTTTGCGTTGAATATATAGAGACATTATTTATATGGTGTACATGTTGATGTGTATACTGACCATAAGAGTTTTCAGTATGTGTTCACGCAGAAAGAGTTGAATATTCGCCAGAGGAGATGTCTAGAACTTCTTAAGAATTATGATATGAGTGTGTACTATCACCCAGGTAAGGCTAATGTGGTGGCTGATGCATTGAGCAGACTAAGCATGGGCAGCGTTTCACATTTTGATGATGAGAAGAAGAAGCTGGTTAAAGATATACACCAATTGGAAAGATTGGGTGTACAGCTGACAGATGCACCAAGTGGGGGTGTTTTGTTCCACTCTAGTTCCGAATCCTCATTTGTTGTAGATGTTAAAGCCAGTCAGCATCTTCACCCAGTACTCATGTAGTTGAAAGACTCGGTATTGAGTAAGTTGAATGAGTCATTTTCTTTAGGTGGAGATGGCGTACTCAGGTACCAGAACAGATTATGTGTGCCCAATGTGAACGATTTGAGGCCAAGTATTTTGGCAGAAGCTCATGGTTCAGATATTCCATCCATCCAGGTCCCACCAAAATGTACCAAGACATTAAAGAGGTCAATTGGTGGGAAGGCATGAAGAGAGATATCTCTAAGTTCGTGGAGGAGTGTCCGAACTGCCAGCAGGTTAAGGACGAACACCTTAAGCCTGGGTCTCACTCAGACGATTGAGATCCCAACAAGGAAGTGGGAGGCTATAAATATGGATTTTGTGGTTGGTCTGCCAAAGACTAGAAAACTACATTATTCTATTTGGGTCATTGTTGACCAAGTCCGCTCACTTCATACCTGTGAAGTCTACTTTCAAGGCTGAAGACTATGCCAAGCTTTATATAGATGAGATAGTGAGATGGAATGGGATTCCTCTATCTATTATTTCGGATAGAGGGGCTCAGTTCACTTCTCATTTTTGGAAATCTTTCCAGAAAAGTTTGGGTACACAGGTGAAGCTTAGTAATGCTTTCCATCCGTAGACAAATGGACAAGCAGAGCGTACCGTCCATACTATTGAAGACATGTTGAGAGCATGTGTTATTGAATTCAAGAGGAGTTGGGATGATCACTTGCCGCTGATAGAGTTCTCTTACAATAATAGTTACCATTCCAGTATTGGAATGGAAACTTTCGAAGAACTATATGGTCGAAGATGTAGATCTCCAATTGGCTGGTTCGAGTTATAAGAATAGGCCATCCTTGGTCCCGAGATCTGCATGAGGCCGTTAATAAGGTGAAGATGATCAGGGATAGATTGTCTACTTCTTAAGGTCGTCAGAAATCCTATGATATAACCGAAAGAGAGCTCTTGAGTTTGAGGTGGGTGATCAAGTCTACTTGAAGATATTACCCATGAAAGGGGTGATGAGGTTTGGTAAGAAAGGCAAGTTGAGTCTGGGTATATAGTTCCTTATGAGATCTTGCAGCGAGTGGGAAACTTTGCATACGAGATGAAATTACCTCAAGACTTGGCTTCTGTTCATCCACTATTTCACGTTTCTATGCTGAAGAAATGTCTAGGCGATCCAGCATCCATCCTGCCTTTTGAGGGGTTAGGAGTTGAGAACCTTTCTTACGAAGAGGTTCCAGTTGATATTTTAGATCGTCAAGTGAAACGGCTAAGGAACAAGGAGGTTGCCACCGTGAAGGTACTATGGCAGAACCACCTTGTTTAGGGAGCAACATGGGAGGCCGAGACCGATATGATATCCCATTACCCTCATTTTTTCAGTTCTTAAGGTTAGATGTGGTCTTCCGAAGTTTGATTTATGTTTAAGAAACTTTAAGTTTTAAGTGCTTTAGTCGATTTGGTGTGATAAGTCACTAATCGTATGTCTTAAAATAGCACTATGTGAGTTAAGACGAAGTTATGTGTGCATTTTATGTTGTGTTTTTGTGTAGCATAGACATGTTTTTCTGTGTTGCTTGATTAGTGAGGTGCATTAAGTTATGTGTGATTGAGAAGGAAATTCCACAATCTCAAATATGAAACTTCATATCATCTTGAATGATAGGCATCATCCAAATAAGTGTGAATCAGATATTCACAAAAAGAGAAATGTTTAAGTATGATAAAATAACTTTCGAAAGTCACCCTCTTTGTTTAAGTGATGTGTTAGTGTCATTCGGGGACGAATGTTCCTAAGGGGGGGGGGATAATGTAACATTCCGGAAAATCATACGTCTAAAGAAGAGCCCAGTAGGTCCTTAAGAAAACCTATTAGGGGTACATAGGCTACCCAATGCCAAAAATTGAGGAATATTGGGCATAGTATAGAAAAATTGGCTAAGAGATATTAGCCAATTTTCTATATATGAAGATGAAATATACTTTCTGGGTTGCCATACCCAATCTAAGATTTATTGACCAAGAAGTGTACCTGCAATGAAGACCCTAAGCTAAAAGAAAATCCGTTCAAAATAGTTTCACACAAAGTACTAGGCATCCAAGTGTCAAGCCTAGTACCATCCCACATGATCATTTAAAATGATCATGTAAATTAAGCAGTGCCCAAGGACATGGTGAGGGTCCTTGGGAAAATAAGTAAATATTCCAAATAGGACATCAAGAATATTTAGTTAGGAAAGTATAACCAACCCATGTGCAAGCACATGGGCAAACTTGTGGGAATCTGCCATAAGGAGGGGACCACCCTAACCAAATTCGGTTAGGGTAGTTAAGGGGCAGCATGTGCGGACGGGTCCCCCCATGTGGTACCTAACTACCTAACCAACTCTAGGCTCTAAATAACTGTCCTAACTATCTAACTAACCTAGGACTAACCGAAATGGACCAACTAGTGCACCCGACAACCTAGGACTAAACCGGATTGACACTAACCTAGTACTAATTGAAGAGACAACCTAGTACCTAACCTAGGATGGTCTAAAAGGTTAGTTATGGTCCTAAAAACATAGGGGTACTTTAGTAATTACCCTACGTTACCTAATTAATTAATTTAACAACTTAACTAATTAATTTAGAAGGTCTAAAACCGAAACTACAAATGAAATTTCAAGATTTTGGTTAAGACAAGAAAGGGACAACCTAGTACCTAACCTAGGATGGTCCAAAGGATTGGTTATGGTCCAAACGACTTAAGGGTACTTTAGTAATTATCCTAGGTCACCTAATTAATTAAATTAACAATTTAATTAAATATTTTAAATGGTAAAAACAAAATCCTTACACTAACCTAGTATAATTCAAGAAACATCCTAGTACTTAACCTATGATGGTTCTAAAGGTTTGATTATGGTTCCAATGACTTAGGGGTACTTTAATACTTACCCTAAGACCCTAAATTAATTAAATTGAGGATTTAATTAATTAATATAAAGTCAAAATGTTGACCAAAACCATAGTCAACACCAATTTCTAGATTTTCGGTCAAGTCAACATTCTCATATGTTTAGTCAACTTTGGAGGGGCGTCTTAGTAATTAACTTATTAGTTTATTAATTAAGTTAATAAATTCTTAAGTTGTATAATTCAAGATCAATTCTTAAACCTAAAAATCACGATCAAAACATTGAGACTCATGACGCTAAGGCAGTAGGCGACAAACCACAAGAAAACGTAGAACGCTAAAGATTTCTTAGGCGAATTCAATGTTTTCTTCAAGTCTTCGTGCAAGGTGATCTTCGTAGATTAAATTCTACATAATGTATGGGTTTCTCTCCTGGACTTCTTTCTCCAACAAATTTTCTTTCGAATGATTCAAAGATCTTGAAAACTAGGGTTGTTTCCCGTCATTTTCGTCGAACTCCTTTCCCTAGTATCCTTGTTCGATTTTGAATGATTAAGTAGGTTAGAGATCATGTTGTTGGTATGTGGTGCTGGATGATCTTATGTGTAATTTTCTTGAATTATGATTGTTGAATAAACCTATGAACTCATTATCGTATGAAGTAAAATGGCGACAACGTGAATTAAGAATTGATAATGTGCTAGGTACTTCTGTAATTGTTTAAGTGTTGATGTGTTTGTCATAATGTTGTCTTGCTGTTATGGTGACGTTATGAAGATGCTAAAGTCATCAAATGTTAATATGATGTTGTCCAAGAGGTTCAAAAACGTTATCACTAAAGCCATAAACTAAGATTGTCTTAAAAGACATCTATGAAATACCATCTTGAATGAATTGCCCATCTTATGCCAACAAATTGGCTAACACTACTTTATCCAAAAAGAATGCATGCAAATGGCTATGAGTTTATGTAAATGATTGAAAGATTGGCTAATGGTTCATACATATTCAATTATGAACATACGTAAAATTGGCTTATGCTAACAAAAATAGTTATGAAGTTTAATATCCAAATGTTGAGGCCAATACTAATCATATGCCAATATTGTGTAGTTAGAGTATCAGATGATAATATAAGAACTTCTAATCTAATTCAATGAACCCATAACCAAGGGCATGCCACTCATTGGGACAACTCCCAACATGCTCTAAGAGAATGAACTATGAACATATGAAACTCATTGAATGAAGTGCTCATTGTCCATAAACGATGGTATGAAGCTACACTAAAGTAAGTAAGTAACGTGAGTTAAAACATAATTAAATGGGTCTAAATTCAGTAATTTACCAGAATAAGGTGTTAAAGGAAGTGAGATAAGTCTTACTTACACCTAAGCTACTATGTTAAAAGAATACTCACTAATGAAGGTGTTAGAATGCGTGAGACCAGTCTCATTAACACCTAAGGATGATATGTAAGGACAATTCACATTTCATAAATGTAAATTAAGGATGACAAGTCATCAAAAGAGTAAGTAAATCTCAATCTAGAAGCAAGCTTCCATAATGCTTGAGTCAACTCTAAAAGATAAAGAAGATAATGAAAGTGAGCACAGCACCGATAGACTAGTTATGAGCATGTTCTTGCACGTGTAAGTCTCATGAGACGAGGCTACCACCGAGGTGGATAAATAGTCTAATTAAGTCCCTAGTCTTATAACTATGTCTAGCCAACATAGGAACTAGCCAGTGGTTTCCACCTAAGCGAGCTAGGTATGTTCGATTTCACCTTGGCCAGTGGGATCACCACTTTTCGGTGTGGGGTAGACACTGGATTTCATGTCTAGCTCACATGATCTATGTCGGTTAATGCTCAAAACATGTTCTTGGTTCACTATAGCCGTGAACCACTTCTTTTCGGTGTGGAGTGAACACTTGAGATGGATTCGCCTTAACCGGGAATCACCTCTTTTCAGTGTGGGGCAGACACTGAATTTCATGAGTAGCTCACATGATCTACATTCATTTTAAGCGGTGAATGACCTCTTTTTAGTGTGAGGAAGACGCTGGATTTCATGTTAGCTCACATGATCTTATTCCTAATTATGTCTCTATGCGAGTAAGAAAGGATGATGATGATGGAACGTATGTTCAAAGTGAGCTATGAATGTCAATTTCCAATATCACACTTATGAAATTTCAGCAAATATTGGGCAAAGCAAAATGAGATTGTCTTATAATGACTTCTTTTATGATGCCAATAAAGGGGAGTAGAAACATAATAGTAACTCAAAATTTCATAACTTCCCTAACATGAGAATGATGAAATAGGTGGCATAGCCAATAGAGACTGGCTTATGAAGTATTAATGAATACTTGATATAGTGAATGACTTGTTATAAGAATAGTCAAAACATGTCCAAAGTAGTTTACAATAAGTAAAGGGCATAGCTAATAATGAATCTTCATGTTATGAAAATAATCATAGCCAATAATGAATTCAAATGTTATCCAAAATGATCAACTAATGTATTTAGCCATTAAATATTGGCTTATAAAGACTTCATGCCCAAAGTAAGCAAGATCATAAGTTTTAATGATATGCCCCAAATAACTATGCACATTATGCAATCAACTAATGAATGAGTATAGTCAATAAGTATTGACATATAAATATATTCATACCCCAAATTGTAGTTAAATCATTTCCTTAATCTTTTGAATTACTTAGTTGATTCATTGTGGGTATGGGAGTACAATGAATCATTGCACTTGTAAGTAAAACATAGGACCAAGGAATTATTGAACTACACAACAAGAAGAAGAAAAAGACTGAAAAATAAACTATGTATACAAAGAGGAGATCTCGGGTTTGGGCAATCAAAATGTCAAATCTCCGCCCGAGTTGTTCTAAAATTATGTTGATGATACTAATACTTTGTAATCATATATAAAATGAGTTGTGTGCTTTGAATGCATTAAAATACATCATATTCATACCACAATTCGCAAGTAACGAATTAGGAAAGTCTAGTGACTAGACTTTCCAGAAATGGCATGTTGTTTAGGAAGAGCTTTCCTTGATAATGCATAGCCTTATGTGTATGTGTGCATACACCCATAATTAGTACAAGTGGTGTACTAACCCCTACTATTTACTATTTTTAGGTGCAGGTCAGAGATTAGATTAAAGATTCATTGCAGCGGTTTGGACTCAGCGATTCTCTAGACCATTTGTTAGGTCCTCTTGTTTCGAGGATGCTACAGTTTTAGTCTAGCCTTAGTTTTAGACATAGCTAGTGGATGTTGTCTATAGAGTTTCTGTCTTACTTTTATTCGAAGCTTTGTAATAAGGCCGTGTTTGGCAAACTTATTTATGATATATTCATCTTCTGTTTCGAATTGATTCTTTATGACAGATGGTTGTTCTTTACTTTGAGCTTAGTATATGATGAATTTATGTTAAGTCTATATGAAGTATATGTATACTTTATTAGTTTAAAAACTTTTAAATTTTCCGCTAAAATTAACCATATGAATGTGATAAATGCAAGAAGAGTCTTGTCTGCGACCTCTGAGAAGTCAACGACGCCGGTTGCGATTCGGATTCCAGAATCAAAGTTGTTACAAACTTAGTATCAGAGAATGAGGGTAAATAACGTAGGAACTAAAGCTAAGAACAACCATGTTACTTAGTTTCTAGCTTATGGTTGTGAAGAGCGCCACAATCATGACTTAGAGACTACATGATGATAGGAAATCTTCCCTTCTTCTACTCTTTATCGTGCTATCTAGAGCGTTGAAACTTTGTGTCATTCTATGTATCTAACTTCCTTCTTGTGTGAGCACGTAGAAGAGTACACACAAGAATTAGGATGGCCAAGTGGTCTAAGGTGCCAGACACAAGATCTGGACTTCCCAAGAAGGGGCAATAATGGAAATGCCCAGCGTGACTGAAAGACGTGTAGTAAGGATGGTCGTTCACATGGAGGTGAATACATGGTAGAGTCTAAATGCATACTTCTGGTATTAATGAAGAGGAGAAGGCTTAATTGGTTGCATACGAGCCCAGGGATGTGGCTCAGGTATGGTTTGTCTCCATAAAGTGTTAGCTACTATAGACTGTCGAAACAGGATAGTGAGGTTTTAGTTTCCAAATGAGCTAGAGCTTTAATGGGAATGGCGTGGTTCAAATTCAAATGGCCAAATCGTTTCACATTTAAAAGTCAATAAGATGATGGCTAAGGGGTATTTATATCACTTAGTTAGAGTCAATGACTTAGAGCAAGAAGTCCCTTCCATAGACTTTGTGTCAATAGTGAATGAGTTTCAAGATGTCTTTCCGGGGGATTTACCAGGAATCCCTCCTGAACGTGAGATTGATTTTGGTGTTGACTTATATCCCAACACCAAACCGATTTCTATTCACCCATATAGGATGGCACCAGAAGAACTCAAAGAGTTGAAGTTGCAGTTAAAAGATTTACTTGATAAGGGCTTCATCCAGCCAAGCATATCCCCATGGGGTGCTCCAGTGTTGTTCGTTAAGAAAAGAATGGAACCATTAGAATGTGTATCGATTATCAGCAACTCAACAAAGTCACTATAAAGAACAAGTATCCTATTCCAAGAATCGATGATCTCTTTGATCAACTCCAAGGTTCAAGTTTCTTTTCCAATATAGACCTTCGGTCAGGCTACCATCAGCTCCGAGTGAGGTGAGAAGACGTCCCTAAGACGGCTTTTCGTACTATATATGGGCACTATGAGTCTCTGGTCATGTCATTCAGTCTCACTAACGCTCCAGCCGTATTTATGAACCTTATGAATAGAGTCTTTCGTGAGTACCTTAATTTCTTCGTCATAGTATTCATAGATGACATTCTCATATACTCCAAGTCTAGAGAATAGCATGAGGTACACTTAAGAAAGACATTGCAAGTATTCAGAGAACATTAGTTGTATGCATAGTTCAGCAAGTGTGAATTCAGGTTGAGATCAGTGACCTTTCTTGGTCATGTTGTGACCGACCAAGGTGTTGAAGTTGATCCTAAGAAGGTTCAGGCGGTGAAGAGTTTTCCGAGACCCCTTACTCCTACAGATATTTGGAGTTTTCTAGGTTTAGACAATTATTATCGAAGGTTTGTGGAAAGTTTTTCCACTATTATTGCACCATTGACCGCATTGACAAAGAAGAAGGCAAATTTTGAGTGGTCCGAGAAATGTGAAAAGAGTTTTCAAAAGCTCAAGGATCGACGAACTTCGGCCCCAATCTTGACGTTGTCGAGAAGTGGTGAGGGGTACGTGGTATATTGTGATTCTTCATGAGTAGGTTTTGGATGTGTTCTCATGCATAATGGTAATTTTATTGAATATGCATCAAGACAATTTAAAATCCACTAAAAGAACTACCCTACTCATGATCTTGAACTAGCCACGGTTGTCTTTGCGTTGAAACTATGGATATATTATTTATATGGTGTACATGTTTATATGTATACTGACCATAAGAGTCTTCAGTATGTGTTCACGCAGAAGGAGTTGAATATTCGCCAGAGGAGATGGCTAAAACTTCTCAAAGATTATGATATGAGTGTGTATTATCACCCAGGTAAGGCTAATGTGGTTGACGATGCATTGAACAGACTAAGCATGGGCAGCGTTTCACATATAGATGATGAGAAAAAGGAGCTGGTTAAAGAGGTACACCAATTGGCAAGATTGGGTGTACGACTGACAGATGAACCAAGTGGGGGTGTTTCGGTCCACTCTAGTTACGAATCCTCATTTGTTGTAGATGTTAAAGACAATCAGCATCTTGACCCAGTACTCATGGAGTTGAAAGACTCGGTATTGAGTAAGTTGAATGAGTCATTTTCTTTAGGTGGAGATGGTGTACTCAGGTACCAGAACAGATTATGTGTTCCCAATGTGAACGATTTGAGGCCAAGTATTTTGGCAGAAGCTCATGGTTCCAGATATTCCATCCATCCAGTTGCCACCAAAATGTACCAAGACCTTAAAGAGGTCTATTAGTGGGAATGGATGAAGAGAGATATCTCTAAGTTCGTGGAGGAGTGTCCGAACTGCCAGCAGGTTAAGCCGAACACCTTAAGCCTGGGGTCTTACTCAGACGATTGAGATCCCAACAAGGAAGTGGTAGGCTATCAATATGGATTTTGTGGTTGGTCTGCCAAAGACTAGAAAACTACATTATTCCATTTGGGTAATTGTTGACCAAGTCCGCTCACTTCATACCTGTGAAGTCTACTTTCAAGGCTGAAGACTATGCCAAGCTTTATATAGATGAGATAGTGAGATGTAATGGGATTCCTCTAACTATTATTTCGGACAGAGTGGATCAGTGCACTTCTCATTTTTGGAAATCTTTAAAAGTTTGGGTACACATGTGAAGCTTAGTAATGCTTTCCATCCGCAGACAGATGGACAAGCAGAGCGTACCATCCAGACCCTTGAAGACATGTTGAGAGCTTGTGTTATTGACTTCAAGGGGAGTTGGGATGATCACTTGTCGCTGATAGAGTTCTCTTACAACAATAGTTACCATACCAGTATTGAAATGGAACATTTCGAAGCACTATATGGTCGAAAATGTAGATCTCCGATTAGCTAGTTCAAGGTAGGAGAATCGGCCATCCTTGGTCCCGAGATCTTGCATGAGTCCGTGGAGAAAGTGAAGATGATCAGGGATAGATTGGCTACTTCTTAAGGTCGTCAGAAATCCTATGCAGATAACCGAAAGATAGCTCTTGAGTTTGAGGTGGGTGATCAAGTCTACTTGAAGATATCACCCATGAAAGGGGTGATGATGTTTGGTTAGAAAGGCAAGTTGAGTCCGAGGTATATTGGTCCTTATGAGATCTTGCAGCGAGTGGGAAACATTGCATACGAGATGAAATTACCTCAAGACTTGGCTTCTATTCATCCCATGTTTCACGTTTCTATGCTAAAGAAATGTCTAGGCGATCCAGCATCCATCCTGCCTGTTGAGGGGTTAGGAGTTGATGAGAACCTTTCTTACGAAGAGGTTCCAGTTGAGATTTTAGATCGTCAAGTGAAACTGCTAAGGAACAAGGAGGTTGCCATCGTGAAGGTACTATGGCAAAACCACCTTGTTTAGGGAGCAACATGGGAGGCCGAGGCCGAGGCCGATATGAGATCCCGTTTGTAACAACCCTAAAAATGGATATGCTAAGTAATGCTTAATGTGTCTAGAATGCCTACGATTAGACCGGGTTCACACGAATTGATGCGCGTAGAACAAGACCTATGAACCTCTGCAACAATCAGGCCTACTAACTTGGTGAGTTAGTTGAGCTAGTAAAGGTTGGGTCCAGCCATGTAGGGCACCCGAATATGAAGATTTACCCGGATGAGTCTTAACCAGACTTAAAAAGGGGTAATCTTAAGTTTGGAAGGTCTAGGTGTAAAATGGTGTACAGTCTAAGGATAGTATTGTAATTACCCTAAATATTTATTTAATTAATTAATTAATATGGTGGAGGGGCAATTCGGGTAGAGGTTGCCGAATTTGACCCTTTAAGCAAAATCTAGCTTCACGCGGGTTCGAGCCTTGGTGGAAGCAAGGATTAAATTGATTTAATTTTATTAAGTGAATTAGTTGAATCAATTAATATTTAAAAAGATTATTTAAGTAAGGGAAAAATCAGATTTTAAATAAAAAAAAAAAATAATAAAATTAATAAATAATGAGGAGTCCTAGTTTGACTTAGTCTCCACCTAACTCTCCTAATCCTAATCATAATCCTAATCCTCTCATTCTCACGTCTCTCACTCTCATTCTCAAGTTTTTTTATCATTAAAATAACTGAAAATAATTGTTCTTCACTCTTGAAGAACTTACACACAAAAACTCAAATGAAAAACTAAGCTAAAAACAAAAATCATCAACAAGTTCTTGACGGGATTGTGCTTGAAGTTTCGGTGGTGAGGCTTGGTTTCATGGTAAATTGGTAGCATTTAAACAATTTTTTAACGACATTAAGGTATGGGTTTTCTTCTCTCTTGGTCCCTTTCCCAAGAGACCCTTAAGGTTCAGTTTAAATCACGATTGAAAAACTAAGGTTGTCCCCGTTGCATGCCCCTGTCATTGGATCCTTTGAACGATTCAAAGCATGCGTTGGTATGTCTTCTGGTAGATAATGTTAGGTCTGGTTGTGATTATGTGTTGAATGTGTGGTATAAAATCATGTAAATGATGAAAAATATATTCCGGAAAAGTGTATTAAGTGGACTGTTTTGAGCATGTGTGTGCTAAAAATTTGACTATGTTTGCTGCCTGAAGTTTGTATGTTAAATGTTGTGTTTTGCGTGTGTAAAAATGCTAAAAACGTGATGTTCATAAAAGGTTAAGGTGGCTGACTGAATGTCACACAAAATGCTACAAAAAAATCAAAAAAGAATGAGAGAAAAATGGATTGGAAGAGACCAAATTTCCAGCTTGCTGGAAATTTGAAGTCTCGGCCAAGAGGTGAGAAAAATGACTATGTTTTAATTTTTTTTAAAACAATTATGAGGTCGTTGAGAATGGAACCCAAGACCTCACCAAATGTAAATTAAATAAAACTTTCATGAAAAAATGAAAGGAAAAATAAAAGTGGAGAGTGGGGATTGAACCCCCAACCTCTTGAATGGATGAGAGAGTTAGGAGAAAAATAAAGGAGAAAATAAATGTGGAGAGTGGGGATTGAACCCCCAACCTCTTGAATGGATGAGAGAGTTAGGAGAAAAATAAAGGAGAAAAATAAATGTGGAGAGTGGGGATTTAACCCACAACCTCTTGAATAGATGAGATAGTTAGGAGAAAAATAAAGGAGAAATATAAAATGAGGTGAATGGGGATTGAACCCACAACCTCCTTGCCTTAAAACGAAAAAGGAGAGGAGAACAAGAAAGAAATATTATGGGGTTGATGGGAATCGTACTAGGGTCTCCCAAATCAGAAAAATGCAATTATCAAGTTTAAAATAAGATTAAGTGTTGTCCAAGGGATTCGAAATCGGGTTCCCTTGCCCAATTCCGTATTGACACATAAGTCCTACGTAAATAAATATTTAATGAATGCTACCACTAAAGATCGAAATCAATATCTTGGCATATCTACAAGATGCATAAGTCTTGTACAACATAATCTTGGGTAAACATGAATCACTTAGACAAACTATGAATAAAGCCTCATGGCTTGTATGTGTGGACTCATAAGTCTAGCATACGTTTAAAAGTAAGTGAGCCTAAGATGTATGTGATAAAATGATGTAACCCTAGAAGGGTTAAGTAAGAGTGTGAAACACACTAAATGGAAAAGTGCATTGGCATATGATGAAATGAATATTCACGTGAAGGGGTGAGTAATTATGAAAAGCAAATGCGTTAAAGTTAATGAATGAGGTAACAATATGACAAAAGGCTAATGTGAAAGATGAGATCAATCTCAAATGAGCCTAAGTAAATGTTACCTAAACATACTCACCTTTGAGAGTGTAAAGCTAATTAAGAGACGAGTCTCTATGAACACTCTAACAAAAGTATTGAAGTTAATGCATACTTAATACTAATGATGAGATGAGAAATAATCTAATGAGCTATGATGTCCTCATGCTAGAAGCCAACTTCCATGATGTATGAGTTGAATGTAATGGAACTTTATACTTAGCACCGATAGGCTAGCTATGAGCGGTGATGCCTTCCTTCGAGAAGGGCGGAGGTTCACGTAACTCTCATGAGATGAGACTGTCCGGCATGCTGGGTATGGGTCTCCTTATATCTCCTAGTCTTTGAACCTATACTGCCAATATAGGGATCTAGCAGGGTTCAATTCCCTATATACGCTAGCATGTTTTGGTTCACTTTGGCCGGTGATTCCACCTCTTTTTGGTGTGGGGATTACACACTGGATTTCATGATGCTCACATGATCTATGTCGGTTAAGGTTAAAGTTCCCAAAGAAAGAATGAGGCCAGTCTCAAATGATGCACATAATGAAATGAACGATACCAAAGGTGTTAGGATAGGATGATTAGGAGGTGAGCTAGACTCAAATAATGACACTAGGTTATTCTTGGTCATTGCACAGCAAACCCGATGAGAGTCTTATACTACATCCTAGGTATGACTAGTGATTGCACTAGTATATGAATGAATGAAAATGAAATACGTATGAATGAATGAAGCAGGCTCTGTGTTTGCTAAAGAAGGCTCCCTAGTTGAGGTCCCATATGTTGAGCCCTCATTTTGGGAAGTCCTAATGTCAAGTCCATTATTCCAATGTCTCATGGCATATGAAAGAATGATATGAACTACGTGATATGATATGTGCAATATGTTATGTGATGCTTGCAAAATGATAAGTATGATGATGCATGTTACTCTCATGGCATGACTTTCCTAATCCAAATTTGGCAAGTCCACTGACTTTTCTAATCCAAATTTGGCAAGTCCACTGACTTTCCTAATCCAAATCTGGCAAGTCCACTGACTTGACTTTCCATAATTCATATCGTTAGGAAAGATCTCTTCTTAATCATTCATGTCCTTGGTGTGTGCTTGAATATACCCATACTTAGTACAAGTTTGTACTAATCCCATACAACTCTTTACTTTTAGGTGCAGGCACATGTGGACACTAGAGCTTACGAGTTGACGCTGAAGCTATCCGGATGTGGAGCATTCATCCGGGCTTGGTAGGCCCTCATGCTTTCGAGGACGCTTGCCCGTTATATTCTAGCTTAGATGTAGGCTTGAGGTAGTGGAGTATGTTCCACTAGCGTTTCTTTCTCAATTATATTCAGACACAGTACTGGTGCCATTCTGGCAACTTTATATTTTATGCAGATATGACTATTTCATTCAGTTGAGTATCTTGGTATTAGATGGTTGTTGTGAACGATTATGAACTGATGTAGATAAATCTTATATGAGTATAATGTATCCTACTATGAAGTCTATGTATACTTCAAGTAACTAAAAGTTTCAAATTCTTCGCAAAACTTAATCTAAATGATGTTATGATGACGTATGTAGGCTTGTCTGCGACCTCTGAGAGGTCAATGACGCCGGTCTCGTCTGGTGTCTAGACTCTGGTCGTGATACAGTTACCCTCATTTGTTCAGTTCTTAAGGTTAGATATTGTCTTCCTAAGTCTGATTTATGCTTAGGAAACTCTAAGTTTTAAGTGCTTTAGTTGATTTGGTGTGATAAGTCCCTAATCATATGTCTTATAATAGCACAATGTGAGCTTAAACGAAGTTTTGTGTGCATTTTATGCTGTGTTTTTGTGTAGCATAGACATGTTTTTCTGTGTTTCTTGATTTGTGAGGTGCATTAAGTTAAGTGTGATTGAGAAGGAAATTCCTCAATCTCAAATATGAAACTTCAGATATGCTTGAATGATATGCATCATCCAAATAAGTGTGAATCATATATTCACAAAAGAGAAACGTTTAAGTATGATAAAATAACTTTCGAAAGTCACCCTCTTTGTTTAAGTGATGTGTAAGTGTCATTCGGGGACAAATGTTCCTAAGGGGGGAATAATGTAACATTCCGGAAAATCATACATCTAAATAAGAGCCCACTAGGTCCTTAAGAAAACCTATTAGGGGTACATAGGCAACCCAATGCCCAATATTGAGGAATATTGGGCATAGTATACAAAAATTGGCTAAGAGATATTAGCCAATTTTCTATATACGAAAATAAAATATACTTTTTCGGTTGCCATACCCAATACAAGATTAATTGACCAAGAAGTGTACCTACAATGAAGACCCTAAGCTAAAAGAAAATCCGTTCAGAATAGTTTCACACAAAGTACTAGGCATCCAAGTGTCAAGCGTAGTACCATCCCACATGACCATTTAAAATGATCATGTAAATTAAGCAGTGCCCAAGGACATGGTGAGTGTCCTTGGGACAATAAGTAAATATTCCAAATATGACATCAAGAATAGTTAGTAAGGAAAGTACAACCAACCCCTGTGCAAGCACATGGGCAAAGCTTGTGGGAATGGGCCATAAGGAGGGGACCACCCTAACCGAATTCGGTTAGGGTAGTTAAGGGGCAGCATGTACGGACGGGTCCCCCCATATGGTGCCTAACTACCTAACCAACTCTAGGCTCTAACTAACTGTCCTAACTAGATAACTAACCTAGGACTAACCGAAATGGACCCACTAGTGCACCCGAAAACCTAGGATAAAACCGGATTGACACTAACCTAGTACTAGTTGAAGAGACAACCTAGTACCTAACCTAGGTTGATCTAAAAGGTTAGTTATGGTCCTAAAAACTTAGGGGTACTTTAGTAATTACCCTAGGGTACCTAATTATTAATTTAGAAACTTAATTAATTAATTTAGAAACTTAATTAATTAATTTAGAAGGGATAAAACCGAAACTAGAAAGGAAATTTCCAAATTTTGGTTAAGGCAAGAAAGGGACAACCTAGTACCTAACCTAGGATGGTACAAAGGATTGGTTATGGTCCTAATGACTTAAGGGTACTTTAGTAATTACCCTAGGTCACCTAATTAATTAAATTAGCAATTCAATTAATTAGTTTAAATTTTCAAAACGAAATCCTTACACTAACCTAGTATAAATCAAGAAACATCCTAGTACTTAACCTAGGATGATCCTAAAGGTTTGATTATGGTTCCAATGACTTAGGGGTACTTTAATACTTACACTAGGACCCTAAATTAATTAAATTGATGATTTAACTAATTAATATAAAGTCAAAATGTTGACCGAAACCATAGTCAACACCAAGTTCCAGATTTTCGGTCAAGTCAACATTCTCCTATGTTTTGTCAACTTTGGAGGGGCGTCTTAGTAATTAACTAATTAGTTTATTAATTAAGTTAATTAATTCTTAAGTTGTATAATTCAAGATCAGTTCCTAAACCTAAAAATCATGTTCAAAACGTTGAGACTCATGACGCTAAGGCAGTAGGCGACAAACCACAAGAAAACATAGAACGCTAAAGATTTCTTAGGCGAATTCAAGGTTTTCTTCAAGGCTTCGTGCAATGTGATCTTCGTAGATTAAATTATACATAAGGTATGGGTTTCTCTCCTGGACTTCTTTCTCCACCAAAACTTTCTTTCGAATGATTCAAAGATCTTGAAAACTAGGGTTGTTTCCCATCGTTTTCGTCGAATTCCTTTCCTTAGTATCCTTGTACGATTTTTAATGATTAAGTAGGTTAGGGATCATGTTGTTGGTATGTGGTGCTGGATGATCTTATGTGAAATGTTCTTGAATTATGATTGTCGAATGAACCTATGAACTGATTATCGTATGAAGTAAAATGGCGACAACATGAATTAAGAATTTATAATGGCTAGTTACATCTGTAATTGTTTAAGTGTTGATGTGTTTGTCCATATGTTGTCTTGATGTTATGGTGACGTTATGAAGATGCTAACATCATCAAATGTTAATATGATGCTGTCCAAGAGGTTCAAAAACGTTATCACTAAAGCCATAAAATAAGATTGGCTTAAAAGACATCTATGAAATACCTCGCATGATCGTATTCCTAATGGTGTCTCTATGAAAGAAAGAAAGGATGATGATGATGGAACATATGTTCAAGTGAGCTATGAGGAGAGCTTAAGAATGTCAATTGTCAATATCACACTTATGAAGTTTCATCAAATAAATGGCAAAGCCAAATGAGATTGGCTTATAATGACTTCTTCTATGATGCCAATAAAGGGGAGTAAAAACATAATAGTAACTCAAAATTTCATAATTCCCTAACATGAGAATGATGAAATAGGTGGCATAGCCAATAGAGACTGGCTTATGAAGTATTAATGAATACTTTATGTAATGAATGACTTGTTATAAGAATAGTCAAAACATGTCCAAAGTAGTTTACAATAAGTAAAGGGCATAGCTAATAATGAATCTTCATGTTATGAAAATAATCATAGCCAATAATGAATTCAAATGTTATCCAAAATGATCAACTAATGTATTTAGCCAATAAACATTGGCTTATAAAGACTTCATGCCCAAAGTAAGCAAGATCATAGGTTTTAATGGTATGCCCCAAATAACTATGCACATTATGCATTCAACTAATGAATAAGTATATTCAATAAGTATTGACTTATAAATATATTCATACCCCAAATAATAGTTAAATCATTTCCTTAATCTCTTGAATTACTTACTTGATTCATTGTGGGTATGGGACTACAATGAATCATTGCACTTGTAAGTAAAACATAGGACCAAAGGAGTTATTGAACTACACAACAAAAGAAGAAAAAGACTGAAAAATAAACTATGTATACAAAGAGGAGATCTTAGGTTTGAGCAATCAAAATGTCAAATCTTTGTCCGAGTTGTTCTAAAATTATGTTGATGATACTAATGCTTTGTAATCATATAGAAAATGATTTGTGTGCTTTGAATGCATTAAAATACATTATATTCATACCACAATTCGTAACTAACGAATTAGGAAAGTCTAGTGACTAGACTTTCCAGAAATTGCATGTTGTTTAGGAAGAGCTTTCCTTAATCATGCATAGCCTTATGTGTATGTGTGCATACACCCATACTTTGTACAAGTGGTGTACTAACCCATACTATTAACTATTTTTAGGCGCAGGTCAGAGATCAGATTGAATATTCATTGCAGCGGTTTGGACTCAACAATTCTCCAGACCATTTGGTAGGTCCTCTTGTATCGAGGATACTACAGTTTTAGTCTATCCTTAATTTTAGACATATATAGTGGATGTTGTCCTTAGAATTTCTTTCGTACTTTCATTTCGAAGCTTTGTAATAAGGTCCTGTTTGAAAAACTTATTTATGATATATTCATCTTCTGTTTCGAATTGATTCTTTATGATAGATGGTTGTTCTTTACTTTGAGCTTAGTATATGATCATTTTATGTAAAGTCTATATGAAGTCTATGTATACTTCATTAGTATAAAAAGTTTTAAATTTTCCGCTAAAATTAACCATATGAATGTGATGAATGCAAGAAGAGGCTTGTCCGCGACCTCTGAGAGGTCAACGATGCTGGTTGCGATTCGGATTCCAGAATTTGAGTCATTACAGCTCCATATGAAGCACTCATGATTTGAGGTATAGATCTCCGGTTGATTGGTTTGAGGTAGATGAATTTTCTCTAATTTGTCCCCATCTAGTTTATGATACTATTGAAAAGGTTAGAGTCATTAGAGAGAGGTTGAAGATGGCTCAAAGTCATCAAAAGTCCGATGCTGATAATAGAAGAATGGATCTTGAATTCGAGATTGGTGATTGGGTTTACTTAAAGTTCTCACCTATGAAAGGTGTGATGAGGTTAGTCAAGAAGGGGAAACTTAGTCCTCGTTATGTGGGACAATACCAAATATGGACATGTGTGGGAAAGGTTGCATATGAATTAGACTTACCTAGCGAGTTGGCTCAGGTTCACCTAGTGCTCCTTGTTTCCAAGCTAAAGAAGTACAACAGTGATATGGTCTTCCTCCGGAAATTAGAGGATTTAGGAGTTGATGAAAACCTTCCTATAAAGAACTACAGGTTGAGATATTAGACCGACAAGTTAAGAAGTTAAGGAAGAAAGAGGTAGTTTCTGTTAAAGTCTTATGGAGGAATCACTTAGTTGAGGATGCTACTTAGGAGGCTGAGGCCGATATGAAGTCCCACTACCTCATCATTTTCCTTCAAGTCCTACCCCTACATGATCTAATTAGTTTTTGAGTTGGCATTTTGGAATAATTATACTATGAGATTTTTTATGACCTTCTTATGTGTGCATGTTCTTGTGAGAATTCGTGTTTAGCCTATATTGCCTTGTCATGATTTATGTATTCCTGATCTGTGGTTGCACTTTAGTATAATGGTTGCATATTTGACTTCATGAGATGATATATGAACATGTGTACTATACTTTTATGATATGGATAAATGGCTTTATATTTACTGATTGTGTTGAACTTGTTGCAGGGAGAAGGTAGTTCCTCCGAAGATGCTATGAAATTATAAATGATGTGCATAGTGGGTTGTAGAAGTAGTTCCTACTTCATTGTGATTGCGATGATTATGCATTGAGGTGAAAACAATGTTCCTCCTACTTTATATATATGGTTGTAAGGGTCGTAAAATAAGTTCCCTAACCTAGTACTAAGGTCCTAGAGATTATATGTTAAGGCAAGGCCGAACAAAGACCCCCAAGGGTCCTTGATGAGAGACAAGAGGCTGCTCGAAAAGGTGCCAAATGCAGCTTCATTCATGAGCCAAGGACCACGAGGCGTGGACTGACTCACGCCCTGTAGATGGGAGCTGTTAGTCCAGTCTTATCCTCCACCAAAATCCCTCGAAATTAATGTCCAATTCCCATTCCATAGACGTGCAGCATAGTCTGTGGACCAACTCACGCTCCTTGATGGGCCTCGTAAGTTGAGACTTAGTTTCTTCACCATGGCCTTGAATGTCCACTCTCTTTCCCAAATGATTAAAGCACAACACACTCCATAGTCTTACCTATGGTCCGTAAGTGGGGGAGTCGTGAACGTGACCTGCGCATTTGTCAAAGACTCAACATAGGCGAGGGTAGTTTAGTAACTTACTAATTACAAATTATGTTAAGGTGTGGGACGGTTATACTTAGTTTTTTTATGTATATTAAATCATTTTTCATGTATTAAACAAGTCTTTTAACTCTCATAACTCCAACAATATCTTTGACTTTCTCTCTTCTCTCTCTAAGAAGTTTCTCCATTAAAGAACAAAAGAGAAGGTCAAGATCAGGGTTCATGCGCCAAGATATTCACTTAAATTTTGTGGGTTAACATCAAAAGAGGTATAGGAACCTTTATTCATGGAATACTTTCCTCCATGAAGCCCTCTCAACTCAATTTGGAAAATGGGTTTTTATTATTCAAAAAACAGGGTTTTTATTCTAGTCATGTGTTCTTTATAAAAACATATTCATAATAATATTTGATGTATATTATTGTTAATTAGATGTTTTAGTGATGATTTTATAGTAAAACTCTCCATGACCCCAATTTCATGAAATGAAATAAAGGTATTAATGCAAAGTGATTTCTATTATGTATAGTGCTTATGTTAATTTTGTTATGAAACATTGCCTATTCATGTTGATGATAGTATATCCTAAATGTAAGTGTGATACTTGGTTCATGACCTTGGAAGGGGTAAATTGTAAAGGACTGTTTATGATTGTTGATAGTTATTGATGAACTTATGAACTCATTTGAAAGGTGAGAATCATGTGAGTATTGTGTGAATTGAGGTGTTGGAAGACTAATTTCCCCGATCCTTACACATGCTTATGTAGAAATTGTCTAGGGAGATGTTGATATTGTTGTGTTGATTAAAAGTCTAGTTCTCATGAAAACACTATGAACAATGAAGTGAGAGTTACTCACCCTAAAATGATGATTCTAAGGTGAAAGGTAATTCTCACTTAAATGAATCTATGAGCTATATGGTGTGTTATATTGAACGAAGGATAAAGTATGCCTTCACAAATGTATATACAATTCCATATTAAGTATGTTTAATTGGGTAATAATGCTTAGTACCGAGTGGATATGGACAATAAAGAAAAGGCCCCTCCGCTAATGCAATAGGTTGGATCATCTATAGTAAGCTCATGAGATGGAAGCTCCTCCACTAATGCAATATGTTGTGTTTATAGTATCAATCTCCCAATCCCATAACTATATTCCAAACATAGGAATTTGCTAGTTGATCCACTTAGAATCTAAATATAACTAGTTCTACCTTCGGCAAGTAAGAACACCTTCTTTCGGTGTGGAGTTATATGAAATTGGATTCTATGTAATTAACATGATCTATGTCGGTTATGGATAATATTACCTAATAACAATGATATAATGAATATTTTAGGAACTATACTATGACTTCTTAATGATTTCACTTGGTAGGAGTGGGGGTATAAGACTTCACTTCTACACTGCACAAGGAGACTTATTAGGATATTGTGGAATTGTTCCTTATGGTATGATAAGATATGAATATATGAGTTTACTTATGTTTAGTTTGTGTACTTATATAATTCCTCATTTATGATTATGGATTATGGTAAGCTTGAACATAATGGTAATTGAATATGTGACTTCAAGAAAAACTTAGTAAGGATAGTATTATGGGATGCCAATCATATATTGCACAAGTGGTTTTAGGGTTTTCTAAGGTATTGATGTTACTATGTTATGAGTGTATTGTGACTATAGCTTGTCTTCTATGTTTGAAAGTGCATATTGACTTTCCAAACTTGATAAATACATACTTCAAAGAAAAATGTACTATCTATCATATTTAAATGTTTTTATTCATGTTTCCATACTCCATACATTTTTCTGCTAACCCCTTCTTTTATACATACTATGAGTGTAGGTCCCGCATGTTGATTCATTACTTCCTTCTTCAATGTAAAGCTTGGGTTGACTATTCTTTAATTTTTGGTGAGTGCTCCAGTTTGAGGACCAAATGTTCTATTTCAGTAATAGTTTTTATTAGTTCTTTCTTATATTAAGACTTTCATTGATGTAAAGGGTTAAGTCCCTAATTTCATGCTCTTATGTTAGATGATTTTTAATAAGACAAATTTAGTATTTCCATGACTATTTATTTATGGAATTTGAAGTTAGACTTCTATTTAGAAAATTCAGCATTATTTCTTATGATATTATGTGTATGATTATGCAAGGGGATTGACTATGACCCGGTTGGGGTCAACTACGCCATGGTACATCTAGGGGGTAACCTCGGGTCATGACATCCTAATATTATGATTAAAAATGGAGGTGAGTACCCATGATCCTTATGAAAACATGTTTAGGTGAGTACTCGTGTCAGATGATGTGATTATGTAGGCGAGTACCCATGATTTTAAAGTAAGAATGGCAAATGGGGCCAATACTCGTTAGCCGTTTTAAGATAGGCAATGAGGTGAATCTTTGTGTCTTTTAAAGTAAGTGTAGACTATGTGAATTATCTTATGAAGAAGGAATAACTTGGATTGTTTCTTTAGGTACTTCCATGAAGTAAGTTGGATAAGATGTGATGACTCAAGTCTATACTAAGAATGAGTAAGGTTACTTGAGAAGTATGCGTATCTTCTTATGGTATTGAATTAGGTGCATTGGTTATGCTGATGGTTTATATTGACTAGCCATGATGTTTATCTTGCTTATGTTAGACATCATATTTAGTACTTCATTGTACTAACGTATACTCTTTCTTACATTCTTATCAAATGTAGGATCCAGCAACATATATTCTCACACTCGTTCCTAGCTTCATTTTTTATCAACGAAGTGAAGATTTAGTAAGTCCTTATTGTGTTCGATGATGTGATCATTCTTTTCTCTTATGTCTTCTTTTATACCTTGCACTATTATATGGGTTGTGCCCAATAACCTATTCATGTTTTTTAGATGGTCTGACACAACGATGTTAGACTTCCGCTCATTTCTTAAAAGGCTTTGACTGTGTTGGAATGTTTCAAATTTTTGCTCCAATTTCAGTTACATTATGTTATGATATGCTAAGTATCATGTATGATGCCTTTGGGTCATATACTTTATTACATATAGGGGTTAACCCTAGATCGTGACATAGAGACACCTTTAATTACTTGGGATAAGTTTCTGAGGCCATTTAGCAACGTTCATTCCATTGAGAATGAGAGATAGGCTTTATGATCAGTTTTTTAGGTTGGCTATGATTGTGTTTGGGTATGAGATTATGTTTCACAATATTTTTCACCATGCAATTATTATACTTCCTATCAACTAGTATACGGTTAGAAACAGAAAGTAAGAAAGCAATAAGAGTGTGTCGGTCCTCAGAACATCAGGACTCCACAAATCATAAATGCCAAAAATTCAATTAGCCATTAGTGTTAGAGTTAGGAGCGCTGGACATTACATAAGTCATATAATGAAGGTTCATGTATACATAAACACATGGAAAGTACTAAGTATGATAGAAATGAGTAACAGTTATGAAATCATGCTAAACATGACTATAAATGACATACTATGACCAAATTAAATCATAAGATAAGAGGGTTAAATATATTAAAGTAATAATCATGGCAAATGTCACGTCCTGCTGCTACCCCCTTGACGTAAACACGGGACTTAGGATCATTAGTGACCCCAAGATAAACATGAGCTAGCATATCATAGGCATACTAAAACAACTGAATAACGAAATAATGTGTGGAAGCTTAAAATAAGAGATAACTCAAGCTGGGGGAGTACCAAAAATTGATCTGAATATATAAAATAATATAAGTTTAGTACTAAACACTCAAAAACTAAAGTTGAATTTAACACTATGTCTGAAAAAACATCTAATGGACAAGAGTTGATGGGACATGCGTCGAGCTAACCCTAGAAAAACTTGAAACATAAATGAAATATTGAATATGTAAAACATGTCTATATTCCTCGAAGTATGAGGACTCACCACTAAAACTGTGGAATACGTATAAGGAACCGATCAATGCATGATCTGGATGATGAGTACCAGAACATACATTTTGGGAGTATGTAGCCCAGAGTATGCGATAATACTTGGAATGTACTAAGCATGCACGATAGAGATTAAAGTTGCACAAACTTATAAACAGTCAAATTGTAACTTAGCAATGATATAACTGAATTTGAATGTCAATACATGAATATACTAAAAGCTGAACTTAATATAATAACCAAACAAGAAACCGTGAAAATTACATGTTGACTGAATACCAAAGTATCAAACGAAACCTGGTGAAATACAATAAATTCTAACACTGGAGCTACTAATAATTTACATATAACTACATGAGCTTAACAAAGTGTCCGATGTATACACCACAAAGAGAGGACCCAATATACCTGTCTAGGGGGTATAGAAGCATGAGTGGAGTGATCAATAAATATGATACCCACATAGGGTTTTATAAACCTACAGGGGAAGATAGTTCTAGGACTATGAGGGTACGCTTAACCCTAGTCCAACTCACTGCTAAACCTACTCCCAATTGGTATGTGTCTGACTCAACTTAACTGAAATACATGATTAGCTCAATATTCTGACATGCTAACTCAGAATACAACATTTATGTACTTCGATTGAAACATTTGTAATCTAAGGCAAGTATATATGTGTATCTAACCTAGATAGTGTAATTGATGCACTAAATGAATCTACACAACTAGGGTTCTGAGTTTCATGCAACGAACAAAGCAATGATTTCACAAAAACATGATAATCTGAATAAGAAACTATAATAGCTAAATCTCAACTAATATTTATGGTTTTAGAAACCCTAGGTCTATGCAAAATATAACAAATCAAGAATTTGACTGAATTCTAGGGACCTAGTTGATGAAAGAAATCCACAAGTGAAATCTCATATACCTGGTCACGAAATTAACGAATAAATATTTCGATTTTGTGGTTGGAACTAAAGAAAACATGTTGCATTCTTGTAAGAGTTTGGTCGACTCTTTTCTCCTCGTTTTCTATAAGTTTTGACAAATTATGGAGAATAGTCATTATAGGTATGTTCTAACTATGATAGTAGCTTAAGAAGAGTAATATGACGTATTTAAGGGGTTAAACAAAGTAGATTAAGTGTGCAACGCATAGGAAAAAATAAAAAAATGTACAACAACTTAAAAGCAGACAGGTCCAACGATGGGCGTGACCAATGGATAGTGGACTGGCCAACGGTCCGTAATCTATGTCCATTAACTATCTTATGAAAGTAAAACCTAAGGGCCATGATCCACGAGCTTGCACCATGGACTGTGGTCCCTCCTACAGCCCGTAGTTCCTGACATAGGCTGGGTTTTTCTGTAAATGTTTGGGTGAAGTTAAGGTGAACAACTACAGACCCAACCTACGGTCCTCGGTTCGACCTATGGTTCGTAGGTGGCCCTCATTTGTGGCACCTACAACTTTTGAAAATCTGCAATTTGGTGTTTTTATAATATGGGGTGTTACATTATCTCCCCATAGGAACATTTGTCCTTGAATGAAATCTAACATAGATGAGTATGGAGGAAAGGAGGTGATCCCTACCATTAAGTACTCGAAACTGAATTTTAACTAAACTAAGTTCCAAGAACATAAAAATATGGTAAAAATGCAAGAACAACCAAAGGAACAAGGTACTAAGACATAATTAAAACAAGAATAAGTTGAGGGACTAGAGAGTAGCGATTACCTGAAGCTGAAACTGAATTGGAGGAAATAGATGAGGGTACTTGGCCTTCATGGATCCTTCTATTTCCCCAGTAGTTCCCTCTACCGACTGAGTCCTCCACAAAGCCTTCACCGAAGAGAATTCTTTATTTCTCACCCTACAAATCTGACGTTCTAGAATCTCAACCAGCACCTCTTTATAAGTGAGACTATTCTTTACATCCACACTCTCTAATTGTACTATGGATGTTGAATCACCTACACACTTCTTCAACAACAAAATGTGAAATACTTGATCAACCGCTTCTAGGGAAACTCTAACTCAAATACCACATTTCAAACTCTTTTAAGGATTCTTTAAGGACCTATATATATATATCATATTGAGCTTCCCTTTCCTAAAAAATATCATAACCTCCTTCATAGATGACACATTAGGGAAGACCCAATCATCGATCTCAAACTCTAAGTCTGTAACTACCCAAGAAATAGTATGCTAAACTAGAGCTTGACATTAGGGTAAGAGTCTTATATGTACCTCTAGGTACCTAAATATAGGGTTTTGTGTTAGAACATCACGGTGTGACCCCCAAGTCTTTGAGGAGGACACCAAAAAGGTGTGTGGGCAGTGACCTACGAAGGGCCCTCACGCCCCTTAGTTCCCCAGGCCTGGTGGTGAGGGGCCATAGGTGAAGCCACCACGAAGCAAGTCCTAGAATCCCAACCTACGTTGACTAGCATAGGAATTAAGTCCAACCACAATGCGTTAGTTGTGGGTGTGAGTGAGGCCTGGAATTGCGTTTTGGTAGTTGAGTTTAGGGGCATTTAGGGTTTCCAGATTTAATTAATATTATGTGGTATAGTTTTAGCCTAATTTTAAACACCTATACAAGGATTTTATTTTACTAACTTAAGATATCCAAGCCATTATTTCTAAAAAAAAAATCCAAAAGAACTCATACTGTCCAAAAATTCTCTCTCTAAAATTACTTCAAGGAAGAAGAATAAGGAAGTGGAATCTAGGATGTGAAGGAGAAAGGTTTCTAATAAATTTCTTTGGAGATTCATAGCTAAGCTATGGTAGTCCTTCGTCCATGGACAATATTCATCCATGGACCCCTCCACAATCAATTTCAAAACTTGTAATTTCCCCACAATCTAGAGTTTTATTCCAAGTCATGGATTCCTTTAAAAAATGATTCTAATTATTTATTTACTTATTATGAGTGAATTTATGATTTATTATTGTTTCTATGTTGAAATCCACAAGAATACATAAAATCCCCATATTCGTAAATTACGACTTTGCAATGTAGGTCGATTGATTAAAAAAGAACATTATGACGTTATGCTTGTAGTATTTTAGTTATTTGAATCATATTATTTCCCATCCTTAGTGGTGAGTCCTCATTATTTGATGATGGGAGTTTCACTTTGAGCTTCATTTCTAGTATTTCATTTTTGGAATCTGTTGTATGGGTTGTGTCCTTTTTCATTTGAAGTATTGTAAATATATGGCTATAATGAGATAAGTCTAGACATCATCTTTACTTTATAAACTTTTTTTACTTGAAATTCATTTTCTTCTCGTTATTGTTCTATGCTGATTTTATTATATGCTAGGTTACTTACATGGTGCCTTTCGGGGTTCTATGTTCCTTCTTAAATCTATGTTGGTACCATTGGATCGTGATAGACTTAGTAATACGAGAAAAAAATTTAGAATGAATCTAGGATGTTATGTCATTAGCAACGTATAGTAAAGTCTTTTCCGTATGTGTAAGCGCGCCACATTTATGAATGAAAGGCTACAAGATGATTAGAAAATCCCAATTCTTTCATTATTCTTAAGTCGTACGATATAGTTTATCTCTGTAATGTCTTTCTTCTAATCCTTGTTTGATGTTCTTCAGGATATGACTTCTCGAATAGAATTTGGAAGACGGGTTGAGGAAGAAAATGTGAATGAATGAGCTCCTCCTAATGGTCCTCAAGCTCTAATTAATTCTTTGGCCATGTTGGATTTGGAGGTTAGGTCGGCTTTCTAAATGTTGGCCTTAGCCATGACAACTCAAGATGAAGCTATGACAACTCAAGCCCAAGCAATGATGGCCCAATGAAATAGAGAGTATGTAGCTCCAGTGAACCCTAATATTAATTCTGCGACTTCTAGAGTGAGGGACTTTTCTTGCTAACCCCCCCCCCCCCCGGTTTCATGGGGCTCCTAAGTGGAAAAGTGAAACACCTCTAAAATGACTTACGTGTAACTAGAGTCTAAGGTTTGTGACTTGATGTTTTAAAGTCCTAAAATGGGTTATAATGAGGTGAGGATGCAGTGGTTAAAGTTTCATGAAGTTTGGAGTTCAAACGTCCCAGAACGTCCATGACGTTCAAAAGGCTTGAATTGAAACGACATTGTATGCCTTAGTGTGTTTCGTAGAGTTTTATTTGTTCGTTTTAGATGAAATTGATGTGAGAGGTTTAATATCGTATACGAACATATTCGGGTTGGAAACATCAAGGCAAAAGTCCCCAAGGACCAACCAAGGGTCCTTGAGGAAGGACCCATCTTGTGGGCCAAGGCTATCCAGACCAGCTTTACCTACGGAGGGCATCGACGCCCAGTAGGTGGAATAACACCCCGTAGGTGGGTGGCGTAGGTCAAGACTAGCCTAGTGAGATTAATATCCCAAAGGACAGTCTCTGATCCCTTAGACGGGTCGCCAGGATGGTCCGTTTGTGGACCTATGCCCCGTCGATGGGCAGGCGTCAATTGGGCATGCAACTGCTCGCACACTAACTGTAAAGTGAAGGGTAAATTGGTAAATTCACCCCATGTCCAAATAAATGTTTGGGGGGTTTCCTAAGGTTATTTTGGTTATTATAAATAGTTTTATAAGTCTTAAACACTTAGATGAATTCACTTTTCTAAATCAAAACCCAAATTCCCTAAAGAACTCTTTCGAACTCCATTGGATCCAAAACTCAAGATAGAGCTTGGATTGAAGATTTCTTTGATGATTCTTCAACAATTCCTCATAAAATTCGTGGTATAGCATCAATTAAGGTATGACCTTCATCCTTGGATCTCTTTTCTTCAACGAGCCAATCTTCAAAGTGATTTCCAAAGTCTTTCAAATGATGAAATTGTCCAATTTTGTAATCTATCCATGGGTACTTTCATAAAATGTTTTTAATCATTTTATATTGATTAAAAATTTTCTTAGTTAGATGATTTTAACATAAAAACTCTATGAACCCATGTAATTCATGTAACCCTATATTTGACTACTTTGTGGGTGAATTGATTATGTCTTAATTCTATTGAACTCTTATGTAGTTTGATTAGGTCTATTGAATTATGAACGAATCACACTAGAATTTTTAGTTGGCTTCCCTAAATTTATAAATTCATGTTGTATTTTTTTGATTTATTGTATATTGCAATTATTGGATTGAATTGATGATCATGGCCATTGGTAAGGGCCTTTGAGTATTGTGTTGGATGAATTGGCTATGGATTGAAGTTGTGAGGTTGGATCAATGGTATGTTGACCTAACTTTCTCTATATTGTGTAGTATAGTTCTTAGATGATGATGATGTTTTGTATGGTCCACTTATGGTGGCGGTGCTTATGTGCTATACTTGTGACTTATGTGCCCTCGTCGGCATTACTTTATGCTTTGTGGATTTATCATGTTATAACTTGAATATGTGGATAGTATGAATGTCTTGATGACTTATGTATTTATGTGAAGTCAAAGCATGAGTTCTTGTAGTTGATGATGTGTGTGTCTAGTTGACTATAGTGTAGTTATTGTGTGGATTAATTGATGTTGGAGTATGATGTTTCTTGATAGATTATATGATACTTGTGATACTTAGATTGATGTTACTATAGTAGTGAGTAGGATGACCTATAGATGATATTAGTTATACCTCTGTGCTTCTTGAATGATATCCTATATGTGATATGGTGAAGTATGAGTGTGTCTTCTTTTGGTAGACTTGTGTCCCTTAGTTGATACACGTAGAATGAGACTATGAGTTCTTGACTTAGTATGCTAAAACTTCATAGTCTTGTATGTGTGATTGACATGTGGCCTTGAACATTGTTAAGAAGGTCCTTATGTGGAACCTTCAACCTAGTTGGAAGGTTATGATATCCTTGAAGTTGAAAGTCGTAATGGTATCCTTCTTGTGTGAATGGTGGACTTAGGGTTGATTGGCTGGAATGGCATGAAATCATCCTTAGGAAAGTCATTAATATATCATCTTGACCATTGTAGGTATCCTTAGTGGACCCTCTTTGGTAAGGTGTAATATGATTGGGTTGTGAATTAGATATGGAACCTCTTCATGTACCCTTCTATTGAAATACTCTATGAGAACAAAGGCTAGCACCGAGTGAGTATGGTTTGGGAAGTAGCTCTAGTTAAGTATTGTCACGACCCGCAAGTACCCCCTAGAAGTTAGGGACAACCCTTGGATCTTCACAAGTCGTATTGACCCTTTGGAGTCTTGTACAAGCCTTTTAACTATCGTTCATTACATAAGACATGAAAAGTAGTGCGGAATTAAAACTTTTCATGACATTTAATATAAAAAGGAATTCTTTCATAAATACTAAAAAAATCTCATCGTCACAACCCAACCTTAAAGACATGACATAATATCTTAGGGACACGGCCCTTTACATATGAAGGAAATACATAATAAGTCTTAATAGCAAAAACTAAGAAACATAGACTATGTCCTCGATTATATGAGGACATACCAAGTCTTGAGAGAGTAGATTTCCCAAGCTTTGCCTTCTCGACTTCTCCTTGCTTCCAAACCTGTACTTATAGAGTATAGAAAAGTATGGGGTTAGTACAAATAGTGGACTAAGTATGGCATATGCAAAAACATGAAAAAAAGGACATTTTAGTATAAACACATTTTCATGTCAATTAAGTAAAACATAAATGAATATAGAAGTAAAACAACATAAGAATCATCATTTAACACTTAGAAGGACTTCCATAATTTTTAACAAGAAGGACCATTTTACAGTAAACTCTCCAAAATTACAGTGAACCCATTTTAACTTTATAGTGAACAATTTTAATCCCAAAACAGTGAACTCCCAAAGTCAAGCCAAGAGGAAGTGAACTCATTTCCGTAGAAGTTTCCCTAGATAAGGTTATCCTAAGACTCACCAAGGTAAGACATAGGAAACACCCATACGCCTCCTTCAATACACACATAGGTGATCCCCCAAGACTACCCCTTCTAGGCTTACTCGCCTAGGGAGAACAAGTCCCCACTCAATGACAAGACATTAGAAGAACACTCAAACAACAGACCAAGACTTTCCTTTCAAAATGCCTACTTAGTGCAATGAGTAGATGGCGTCCCATTCCACCAGCTATCCTAAGCAGTACACTCTTATATAAGACTTAGCTCATTCAATTCATATAAGACACGCCAAGACTCCCATTTTGGAAGGTCTACTTAGTGCAATGGATAGGTAGCGTCCCATACTACCACCTACCCTAAGTAGTACGTTCTTTTTGGAGACTTAGTTCATACAAGTTACACCAAGACTCCCCTTTCGGAAGGTCTACTTAGTGCAATGGATAGATGGCGTCCCATTCCACCACCTACCCTAAGTAGTACGTTCTTTTAGGATACTTAGTTCTTTCATTCTATTATAGGGGTTATCTTAACCGACATAGACCATGAGAGCTAGACATGGAATCCCGATACTACTCTTATCGGATGAGGTATCCCCACTTGCCTGGGGTAGGGTCATTCTCTTAACTTTTACATGGCTTTCCCAATAGCTACACCTATGTGCGTATTAAGGGATAAGGAGTTTCCTACTAAGTAACTCATTCTCTACTAACGAGGAGTACTCATCTAAAAAGATACATTGGAATAAACATCTCAACTCACAAAGTGTAACCACCTATTCTTCATATCCTCTTGGTGCTAAGCATAACTCCTCACGGATTCTCAACATTATAAACTATAGGTTAGGAATAACTAGTGGACACCACATCTCAACTCACGAAGGGTATCCATCCTCCTACCTATCTTAGAAATCTCTTGGAAGACAATGAGCATTCTACTAAACACTTCATCTCAACTCACGAAGAGTGTTCACCCCAAATCTCCCCTTAGTCACAATTAGTAACTTCAATCATTCATTTAAGTGTGAGTGTGTGTAAGTAAATAATAAAAAAACTTACACCTAATCACCATTTCATTAACATTGAATTCTCGACATGCTTACACCTTCATTCATCATTTCTCACACACTAGCATGCTCAACATATACACATACTTCATTTAGGCATAATCTAAGCAAGAAATAAAATTCAAGCTTCATAATCCATATCAACATGAACCTCATCATTATCACTTCATTTCACAAACTAGGCCTTCAAAGCCATACTCACAATACATAACAAATATAACCAAATACAACAAGTAAACACCGCCACCAAGAAGGTGGATTATACCACTCAAGAGCATTTCATAATAAGAATTATACAATAAAACAAACTCGCCATTTAAACAAGCTTTCACCACCTACAATAAATTCTTCAATATTTTATCATAATATGGCCCTTAGGTAGAAGCTAAACCATAATAACAACATAATGAAACCAAAGCTCAAACACTACACAATCATGTTCATTTAACCTATTTCTTAAGCTAAAAGTTTGAAATATGCATAAACATGAGTTCATTAGGGTTTTAACATTAAAATCATCAATTAAATCTAGAAGAAACATATTTGAATCATTAAAATACTTTTACAAGAAGACCCATGCTTAGAATTAAAACTAGAAGAAGATAGAGTTTGAAAACCCTTTTTGAAATCTTTTAGAAAGGACTCCTTGAATGGAAGGGAGTTCAAGAATGACTACCATACATCAATTAGAAGTAAAACCACTAATTTTTATGAAGTAACACGTCCAACCAGCCCTCCTAGCTCTTCCTTGAGTCTTAGTTCCAATGGAGTTTTAGAGAGAGTTTGTCTGTAGAGAAAGAGTTTGAATATTTGAAGTGAAGGGTCTTGTCAAGGTCTAAGACTTAAAACTAATTTATTATACCTTAAAAACCCTAAAAATATAATCCTAGGGTGATAAACGACTTGTGCTAAATTTACAAAACACCCCAAGCCAAGGCAGCCGAATACAGTAGGTTTTATAGGACCACCATCGACGCCCATCAACGATGGACCATCGATGCATCGACGTACCTTTGATGAGGGCTCGTGGTTTGGTACTGAAGCTCCCAAAATTTGCAGGTTGCAGGTCCAATTGATGAACCAAGTCGACGAGTCGTCGACTGGTTCGTTGGTTGATACTGTTTTGGCACTTTTGGGTCCAAGTCCTCGGTCCTTCTCTGGGCCCCTCGTGGGTCCTAGGTGGGGTTGTACCCGGACGTTAGTCCCCTATACATAGTCCTGTAGGTCTTAGGAATATACCACATCAATTTTGATTAAAACGACACGCAAAACTCACTAAAACACATCAAGACACACAATCACTTTCTAAGGCACACCTTTTGAACTTCATGGACGTTTTTGGACGTTTCACCTCCAAACTTAACCTCCAAACTTAACCAAACTTTACACACTTCCTAAGGACATCAATATAACTCATTTTAAAACAAAACTAACTCAAGAAACATTCACGAAGCTCTACTTCACATTAGTTCATTTTCGGGTGTTACAAGGATGAGGCTAGAGTACAAAGAAACCCTTCATATTCCTTAACCATGTGCCTACATGGGATGTGTACTAGTTCTACCATTGGCAAGTAGAACAACTCTCCATCAGAGTAGGTTCATGACTCTGGATTCCATGCATAGCTAGTATGGTCTATGTCTGTTATTTCCTATTCTCATCATATGGGATACCTACTAGTATTGGAGAAGTTCTATGAAATTTAGGTGGTGATACGAGACGCTATCTAGACATTGCACGATTAGGATTTGAAGATGTTAGTGAGTGAGTCCCTAGGTCTTCTCCAAGACCATTATTTGAATGTCCTTATGTGTTGAATGTCTCTTAATTAACTAGTAAAGATAATGACTCAAGTTGGAAAATATGTTAATGACTAAGTACTTACCTAGAGTAATTTAAGGGTTGCTTAGTTAAGGTATGAAGGGGGAATAGGAATGGTCAGTTCATGTCTTACCTAGGGATGTCTTAAGAATAACTCTACATAGGGAAAGTAAATTGAGAAAGTAGACATGATCTAAACTTAGGTAGTCTTAAGGATTATTTAGGTAATCTTGGAGAGGGGGTATGGGCGTTCTCTTCTTGAATGACTTAAGTAAGTTATTTGATAAACTTTGGGGGCAGAATGTCATAATAGGTATATGTTGTTGTGTGTAGTGAGATTAATCTTATCCTAGGTAGTCTAAAGGATCTCTTAGGTGTGTGTGAAGGGATTGTATGGGTGATCGCTTCATAACTCACTCAAGTGACCCTTAGAATAACCTTTGGTAGGAGGATCTCATGTTTATGTGTTTTGTAGATGTTATTGATGCTATCTTGTGATGTTTAAATTGTAGGTAATGTTACAGTGAAGTCACTATGTATTCATTGTAAGGTTACTGTGATTTTGGTATAAATTGAGTATAATTTGTAATGTGTTCTAAATGTGATGTTCGGTGCTTAAATGTGGTTCTTATACTTTTAATACAATGTTTTAATCAAAAAGAGCATATTTCTCACAAATGTATGTTTCTCATGATTTTATGCATTATGCCATACTTAGTACATGCATTGTACTAATTCCATACATTTTTATATCTAATGGTGTAGGTGGAAGGTGAGAAGCGTCTTGAAGCAAAGCATGGAAAATAGGATTCTTTCAATCAAGTTGAAGTATGTCCTCACTTGACTAGAGGTCATAACTATATTTAGACTTCTTTTATTAAAAATATTGTAATAGACTAAATAATTCTATATTCTAATTGTACGGGCCGTGTCCCAAGTATTCTTGAGTCTAAGATTGGCATATGTTGAGACTTAGTATTTTCCTATGATTTTAATATGAAAGATGATTTAAGATATTTCGTGTGAAAAGTTTTAATTCCGCATTACTTTTCATACATGTATGCAATGAATGATGTCAAAGGTCTTTTACATGACCTCCGCGAGGTCAAGTACGCCGTGTCTCACTCTGAGAGTGTCATATCTTCTAGGGAGTACTATCGGGATGTGACAAAGTTGGTCTCAGAGCATAGGTTATGAAAGTGGTCTTAGGAATAAAAACTTATCATAAATCCACGTCTAGTAGAGTCTTGTTCATCGGTGTGAGTCGCGACACATATATGGGCGAGAGGCTATAGGACGATAGAGTTTCACTTTCTTCATCAATCTTGTGTCGTGCCTATTGTGTTGAGATTGTAAAAGTATATTCCTAATCTCTTCTCTTGTGTTTATAGGAAGATGAATACTAGAAGAATGGCCTCTAGAAGGTTGGAAGAAGGAGGAGTGCAAGAGGAAGTTCCTCAAGGTGGACTAGATCCACAACGAGTTCAAGTTCCTCAAGATGCTCGAATTCCTCTGTAACAACCCTAAAAATGGATATGATAAGTAATGCTAAATGTGTCAAGAATGCCTATGATTAGATCAGGGTTCACACGGATTGATGCGCGTAGAACCAGACCTCAGAACCCTTGCTACATCCAAGCTAACTAACTTGGGGAGTTAGTTGAGCTTGTAAAGGTTGGGTCTAACCATGTAGGGGTCTCGAATACGAAGATTTACTCGAAGGAGTCTTTACCGGACTTAAAAAGGGGAAATCTTAGGTTTGGAGGGTCTAGGGGTAAAATGGTCTTTTTACTGGCTATGGGTAGTATCGTAATTACCCTAAATATATAATTAATTATTTAAATAATAAGGTGGAGGGGCAATTTGGGGAGAGAGGGCCAAAAATGGGCTCTTGAAGTGAAGTCTTGCTCCACCCGGGTTCGAACCTAGGTGGAAGCAATGAATTAAAGTGGTTTTTATTTAAGTTATCAAATTAATGTAATTAATTAATAATCATTATTCATTAGCTGATTTAAAATAAAATAGAAATCAGATATTTTTTGTAATTAAACAAAACCTTATTGACTAAGTCCTTACTAGACTCCTAAGCCTCATACAACTCCCACTCTCTCTCACGTCTATCTCTCAACTCTCACGTTCAATCTCTCTTGTTTCTCTCTGCAAAAAATAACGTTTAAGAACAGAATAATAACCAAAGTTCTTCACACTTGAAGAACTCACACGAAATCTCCATAAATCAAACGTTAATTGCACGTTAGGCTAAGGGAGGTTGTCCGTCGAGTGGTGTTGACATTGAGGAAGCTTAGACGTGATCTTGGGTGGAGTTTTTGGGCAGCAAGTCGAGGGTTTAACGTCAAAAAGGTATGGGTTCTCTTCTCTCTTGGTCCCTTTTCCAAGAGACCCCTTAAGGTTCAGATTATTCAGTCCAAAAACTAGGGTTGTTCCCCGTTGCATGTCCCTGTCACTAGCTCCATATGATTCGTAGGTTGGGTATGATTGCTGGTAGATTTAGGTGTATGTTGTTTTTTCGTGATGAATATGTTTATGTTTGTGTATTTGAAATCGTATGAATGACAACCTATGTGTTCCGAAACTATGTGCATGTGTGTGCAAAAATGTGGCAGTGACTATGTGTTCTCGGCTTGAGGCTCCAAAATTGATAATTTTATGGTTGTTATTTTACGTGCATAAACCTATGTAAATCGTGATGTTCATTAAAATGGAAGTGTGACTGATTTGAGTATCAATCTTTTGGCTAAACGAATCTATGAAAAATGCACCCCAAAACGTGTTAAATGATCTATGAATTTCCCTAAGAGTTCAAGTGAAAATGTTGGTGAAAATGAGCTGAAAAATGACCAAATTTCCAGCAAACTTACAAGTTTAGTTTAGGCTAAATGTAGATGAACAAATCTGGAAAATTAATTGAGTGAAAAATGAGGTGAGGTCACCCGTATGATGCCTTAAAATCGCAAAAAGGGAAATGGGGGTCAAAGGGAATGGATCTCGGGTGTGCTGGCTGAAAAGTAAAGTACAAGAAAATTAATAAAATAAAATGTGAGGCGTGGGAATCGAACCAACGACCTCTAGGCAGCGAATGAGAGTCAAAGAAAAATGAAGGAAAAAGAAATGTGAGGTGTGGGAATCGAAACCACGACCTCAAGGCAGTGATGGAGAGTAAAGGAGAAAGGGAAAATAAAAAGAAAAGAAATGTGAGGCGTGGGAATCGAACCCACGACCTCAAGGAAGTGAAGGGAGTTAAGAGAAAAATGAAGATAAAAGAATTGTGAGGCGTGGGAATTGAACCCACGACCTCTAGGCAGGGTAGGCGAACTAAAAGAAAAACAATAAAGAGAGGCTGTGGGGGTTTGATCCCCCAACCTCATGGTTAACTCGAAATAGACAAGGAAAATAAAAATATATATATATAAAAGAGGGCTGTGGGGGTTCAAACCCACAACCCCTCGGCCAAGGAAGAGAGTTTTTAAAGAAAATGAACTAAAAAGAAACATTGATATTGGGGCTCGATCTAGGTCCCAATGTCATGTGGACCAAAATTAAATATAAAGAAAAATGTAAAGTGTTGTCCAAGGGATTCAAAAATGGGTTTCCTTGCCCCAAATTCCGTATTGATACATAAGTCATACATGAATTAAATATTCAAGAATAATGCCGCCTACTTAGATCGAAATAGAGATCTTGGCATACATACAAGATGCATAAGTCTTGTACTACATAATCTTAGGAAGATATGAATCACTTAAACGAACTATGAATGAAATCTCAGCGCTTGTATGTATAGACCCATAAGTCTAGCATACGTTTAAAAATAAGTGAACCTAAGATGTATGTAATGAAATGATGTAACACTAGAACGGTTAAGTACGAGTGTAAAACACACTAAATGGCCAAGAGCATTGGCATACGATGAAATGATTATTATGTAATGAAATGATGAAACCCTAGAAGGGTTAAGTAAGAGTGTGAAACACACAAATGGCCAAGTGCATTGGCATATGATGAAATGAACATTCACGTAAAAAGGGGTGAGTAATTATGAAGAACAAATGTGCTAATGTTAAGGAATGTGGTGACAACATGATATGAGGCTAATGTAAAAGATGAGAATAATCTCAAATGAGCCTAAGTAAATGTTACCAAAACGTATTCACCTATGAGAGTGTAAAGTTAATGAAGAGACCAGTCTCTATGAACACTCTAATGAAAGTATTTAGATTAACACACATAATACTAATGATGAGATGAGAAATCATCTATTGAGCTATGATGTCCTCATACTAGAAGCAAGCTTCCATGACGTATGAGTTGAATGTAATGGAACTTTATACTGAGCATCGATAGACTAGCTATGAGAGGTGATGCCTTCTTTCGGGAAGGGCAGAGGTTCACATAACTCTCATGAGATAAGGTTGTCCGACATGCCGGGTATGAGTCTCCTTATATCTCCTAGTCTTCGAACCTATACTGCCAATATAGGGATCTGGCGGGGTTAAATTCCCATGTACGCTAGCATGTTTTGGGTCACTTTGGCCGGTGATTCCACATCTTTTCGGTGTGGGGGAGACACTGGATTTCATGATGTTCACATGATCTACGTCGGTTAAAGTTAAAGTTCCAAATGAATGAATGAGGCCAGCCTCAAATGATGCACATAATGAAATGAACGATATCAAAGGTATTAGGATAAGATAATCAAGAGGTGAGCTAGACTGAAGTAATGAAACTAGGTTATTCTTGATCATTGCACAACAAACCCGATGAGAGTCTTAATCTACATCATAGGTATAGCTGGTGTTTACACTAGCTTATGAATGAATGAAATGAAGTACGTATGAATGAATGAAGCAGACTCTGTTTTTGCTATGGAAGACTCCCTAGCTGAGGTCCCATATGTTGAGCCCTCATTTTGGAAAGTCTTAATGTCAAGTCCATGATTCCAAGGTCTCATGGCATATGAATGAATGATATGAAAGATGTTATGTGCTATATCCAACATGATATGTGTTATGTGTAAGATTTTATGTGATGTGTGCAGTATGATAAATATGATGATGCATGTTACTCTCATGGAATGACTTTCCTAATCCAAATTTGGAAAGTTCACTAACTTTTCTAATCCCAATTTGGCAAGTCCATTGACTTGACTTTTCATAATCATGTTGTTAGGAAAGAGCTATTCTTACTCATGCATGTCATTGGTGTGTGCTTGCATATACCCATACTTAGTACAAGTGTGTACTAATCCCATACAACTCTATATTTTTAGGTGCAGGCACAGGTGGATGCTTGAGCTTACAGGTTAACGTTGCAGTTATCCGGACGTGGAGCTTTCATCCGGACTTGGTTGGCCCTCATGCTTTCGAGGATGTCTACCGTTATTATCTAGCTTAGATGTAGGCTTTAGCTAGTGGAGCATGTTCCACTAGTGTTTCATTCCACTTTCTTTTCTTACTTTCTATTGGTGTCGTTTTGGCAAAAGTACGTTTAATGCAATTATGAACTGTTTCTTTCATTTGATTATCTCTATATTAGATGGTTGATTTGTGAACGCCCATGATGTTATGTTTAAAATGTTTAGCATGAAAAAAGAAAACAAAAAGTTCAAATTTTCTGCTAAAATTAACCTAGATGAAGTAAGAATGACGTATGTAGGCTTGTCTGCGACGTCTGAGAGGTCAACGACGCCGGTCTCTTCTGGGGTTTAGATTCTGGTCGTGACAGCCTCCCTAAGGTGTTCCTGTACCTATTTGAGGTGAAGGTAATAAGGTTCTGGTGGTTCCCCCGGACATGACTAATGGGGAAATTAGAGAGGTTGTACTTGATTTAGCCCGAGCCATGACTACCCACGTGAATAAGGCTATTAAACCTAGAGTGAATGCTATGGAAAGTACTATGACTTCTAGATTAAGAGACTTTGTGAGGATGAATCCCCCTATTTCTTGGCTCTAATGTGGGAGAGGATCCCCAAGTGTTTCTAGATTGTGTATACAAGGTGTTGAGTGCCATGGGGTGACTTCTAGGGGAAGGCGGAGTTAGCTTCGTACCAAATGAGGGAGGTTGCTGAAGTGTGGTACACTGTAACATTTCGAAATCTCAAGTCACGTGGTAAGACTTAACCAGGCTCCTTAAGGTCTAAGTCATTGTTCTTAGCCAAATTAGGTGTATATAGAGTGGTTAAAGTGTTTTAGAACCAAAATGTTCAAGAATATCCATGACTTCTAGAAAGTTGGTTCATAAAAGGGCTAGTGTGTTCTAATTAGTTTGACTAAGTTTAAGGGTCGGAATCGAGCGAAAGTTCTCAGCAATAGGTGTATCACACAGTGAGGGATGGTTTCATAATGGAAAAGTCAGTGTACGACTCCCCAAGGACCATTCAAGGGACCTCGAGGAGGACCCTTATGGCAGGAAGGTGCAACACTGCCTGGCAGTGTGCCTCGACGGATTGCTCGATGGGGCATCACGCGCACGACGGGGCGTCGAGGCCACCGTCGTCCCACCCTTACTTGCCTCGTTAAGAACCCTCGCTTGCACAGTCTCTGACCAAGACGACGGAAGTGCAGGATGGAGGTAGGGTCGTCCGTCACGCCCCCGTCGGACCGTCGATGGGGTTCCGTTGGTGGGGGCCTATTATGTTGCGGTGAACTTAATCTATAGTTCATTTAATTTGTTAAGTGTCTTAGGGGTAATTGGGGATTAAGGGAAGACTAATTAAGTTGACTTAGCCTCACTATAAATGCCCTCAATCCTCATTAGCCTAATCACAATTCTCAAAATAAACTCTCTTTCTTCTCTCTACTTTCTCTCTCTATTGGAAGACTCCATTGAAGAATAGCTTGGGAGGTGCATTGGGCGCTGTTTTAGTATGAAATCACCATTTAAACATCATCAAATCTTAAGGTATGGGATCTAATTCACCTTTGGGACTTCTTTCCTCAAAGGGCTTCTTCAAAGATTTTCCAAAAGTTGAGTTTCATATGGGTTTTATCCAATTTCGGATTTGATGTTATGAATTGAGTTGTTAATATATTATTTGGGTCATAATGAGTAGATTATCATGAATAGTAACTTAATTATGATGATTTAAGGTGGTTTGGTTTAGATTGTAGATGATAATCCTTAACCCTTAACCCTAGGTATGAGATGGATGTGAATTTGGGTTGGGTTGATGTAATTGATCCAATTATTGTTTAAATCATCTTTAATGATTGTTATTGCATTTATCATGAATCTATTGTGATGAATTGAAGTCCTTCATGCTAATTCTTGAGTGTTGAATCTAGGGTAAGAAGATAGACTTAGATGTCATGTTATCAAGCTTTGATTTAGTATTGAATTATGGCGTAGTGACTCTTCTAAATTAGTTCTTATATTGATTGTTGAATTACATTGGTGTGATGACCCAAAATTGGTTAGTCTATGGGTTGATGGTAAGGCCCTTTTATTGGTGAACTGTGCAGGAGTGTTGGTAAGTCTTGATTATCCTAATTCTTACTTCTATTGTGGTTAATTGTCATCAAGTTATGATGTTGTGTTGAAGTATACCTTATTTAAGGTGATAGATTGGTATGATGATTGAATTGGAATGTTTTAGGTTTGGTTGTGAGGTTGCCTAGGAGTACATGTTATAGGGAGGTTGTTGTGTAAAGATGTGCCCTATTATGATGAGATGTGCAAGGGTTAACTTCACCTACATGAATTGTGAATGAAAGGACTATTTCCTATACAATTCTTCTTTGAGCTATGATGATGAATATACAAGGGCTTGACCCTATTATCTATCTAGGTTGAGATGATTAATAAGTTTAAAGACTTTTCTATAATGGGGACTTAGCTTAGCACCGAGTGAACTTGACAATGGGAGGTGATGGATTTCCTTAGAGGAAGTGTTACCCTATAGTTCTATATTGGATGTTTACTCCCCTTTGAGGGATACTCACCTAATAATTCCCATGAGATGTGGCCCCAATTACCAAAAGGTATGTAGAGGGAATACCTATCTCTTAGTTCCTTAAACTATGTTTCCACCATAGAATAATAGCTAGTGGATCCACCTAGATAGCTACATTTACGTTAGGTTCTACCTTGGCCGGTAGACCACCTTCCATCGGTGTAAGGTTTTATGACACCGGATTCCACATTTGCTCATGTGGTCTATGTCGGTTAAGGCAAGAGTTCCCTAAACTAATATGAATGAATAAGATGTAGACTAATCAAAGTGACTTGAGGGGTTTGACTTTAGCTTAGGTAGGGGTATGGGACTCTACCTACGCCTTGCACTAGTTTGCCTTGATAGGAGCTTTGAGAAGTCAATATTATGTATGTAAATGGTGATATAATGTAATTGACTTTGTACATTGAATAACATGCTTATGAGTATGAGGTTGATGTCCTTTGTTGAAGAAAATACTTCATGAAGATTATAGTTAGTATGTTTTGCTTTGCTATACTTTACTCTTACCCATGTTTTATAATGATATTTCTTGATGATAGGATCTTATGAGATTAAGGGCTTAAATATGATGGTATGCATGTGGTATAGTTAGTTGCTTTGTATACTAAAGTAAATGGTCTAGCATGATTTTTCTTAAATGTCCCTTTCTAAGCATACTTGATTGGTAATTGTGCATATGGTTTCATACTTAGTACATGTGGAGTCTAACCCTATTTCCTTCCCTTTTCCCAAACATTTTAGGTTGCGGTCGTTGAATTGGCTTCGAGGTGCTTGGAAGGAAGACTTGGATATCTTATCATCCAAGTGTAGGTCCTCATTCTCCTGAGGGCGATGCCGACATTCTACTACCATGCTACTTAGTTACTATAGTTCTGTATTGACTCTATTACTCATTTGAGACGATGTTGTATATAGCCTATATGTGGCTTCTTTTATTGATGTAGGGTTGTGCCCAAGACTTATTATCTTTGTTAGATGGTTTATGAGATGAGACGTCTTTTATGACTATTATTTCTTTACTATATAAGTGGGTGCGATAAAAGTAAAAGACTATGTAATCTTCGTATATGAACAAGTCTATGTATACTTGATATAAATATGATTATGTGTATGTAGAGGTCTATGTAAACCTCCGAGTAGATATAGATAAAATGTTTTAAATTCCTTCACGTTTTAATCGATGAATGCTATGACAAGGCTAAGAGGCTTGTCTTAGTCCTCAAAGAGGACGACGACGCCGGTTATGTCTAGGGGGGTAAACTCGGATGTGACACACACAATGGAAAGATAATAGGCCGGTTGAGTCGGGTCCTATAGAGTGGGAAGAGTTTAAGGAGGCTTTCTTAGGAAAATACTTTCCCCGTGAGAGGAGGGAGGTGAAGGTTGAAGAGTTCATTAATCTCAAGCAAGGAAATATGAGTGTTAAGGAGTATTCCTTGAAGTTCACTATGTTGTCCAAGTATGCTCCATCCTTGATGTCTAACCCTAGGGATGAGATGAATAGATTTGTGACCGATGTTGCCTTGTGAAAGTAGAGTGTCGTACGGCCATGCTCCACAATGACATGAATTTTTATAGACTTATGGTGTATGATAAATCCACTGAGGAGTCCAAGCTTAGTAGGATTTCTGGACACTTTAAAAGGAGTGGACCAAGTGAGAATAACCAACCTAGGTTCAAGAAAAGGGCTCGAATTCAAGATGAACCTAGGGATCGTAAGGTCAAACTTGAGAATGGTAATGGTTCTCAAAATGGTAAGCCTACTTGAGCTACTTGTGAGAAGAATCACTATGGGAAATGTCTAGTTGGTACCGGGAATTGCTTTGGTTGTGGTAAGGATGGACATAAGGTGAGGGATTGTCCTACTATTGCGGCTAGTGGAAAGGAAGATAAGCAAGTTTCTCCAAGTTTTCCGGGTGATGATGTTCCAAAGCAGAACTGTTTCTATGGACTCCGGGCTAGAGGATCAAAGCCGGATGATGAAGATTATGTTGGTAAGTTATAGTTTCTCTCTTTAGTTGTTATGAGTTCCTTCTAAGTGGGGGAGTATGGTAAGTAGTGGAGTTTTGATTGATTGTCTCATCTCTTCTATTCAACTCAAGCTTGAGAGTTAGAAATTCATAGTAGCATGTTGCATGTGCTTTGTGTTTAGGAGTCTTGTTGAAATTGAATTTCATTGATTTCTTGCATTGTACATTTTATGAAGTTATGATTATGTTGTTTATAGAATTTATATTTTTTTATTTTTCATATTGTCATGCTTTAATCATTAGTTACTTGAGAGTTGCATTTTAAAATTTTGAAGAAGTTTTTAAAAATTTGACTAAATTGTTATTTTGTTGAAAATGGTTGTAATGTGTATAGAATTGATATATATAATCATGATATTGTGTGGAGAAGGTGTTCCTCCTATTTGAAAAGAAATATGTGAGACTTATTTGCATAATGAGTTGTAGATTAGTTTCTATCTTCTTGTTGTGTTTTGAGTCTCTTAAGTATGTGAAATTGGTGTTCCTCCTAATTTGTGTATTGTTTATGGTGTAGTATGGTTATGTTCTATTAGTTTTGAGTTTCTTATCTCTTGGAAGTGTTTAAAATGAAGCAAGTGCCAATCTAGGACGAATTTTGTCCAAGTGGGTGAGATTGTAACACCTCTAAAAAGACTTAGGTGTAACTAGAGCCTAACGCTTGTGTCTTGCTGTTTTGAAGTTCTAAAAAGGGTTATAATGAGGTTAGTAGGAAGTGGTTAATGTTTCATGATGTTTGGAGGCCTCCATGACGTTCGAAAGGTTTGCCTTGAAACGACCTTGTGCGTGTTAGTGTGTTTGGTCGAGTTTTACGTGTTAGTTTTGGATGAAATTGATGTGAGAGGTCCTAAAATTGTATATGAACATATTCGGGTTGGAAACGTCTGGGCAAAAGTCCCCAAGGACCAACCAAGGGTCCTTAAGGAAGGACCCTTGGTTGGGGCCAACGTTGTCCAAACCAGCCTCACCTACGGAGGGCATCAACGCCTAGTAGGTGGACTGACGCCCCGTAGGTGGGAGGCGTAGGTTAAGAATTAGACTAGGGAGTTTAATATAATAAATTCATGTCTCTGATCCCATCGAAGGTCAGCTATGATGGTCTATTTGTGGACCTACGCCCCGTCGATTGGCAGACGTCGATTGGGTCTGCAGCTGCTCGCAGACTCACTGTAAAGTAAAGGGCTGAATTGGTAAATTCACCCCACGTCCAAATAATTATTTGGGAGGTTTCCCAAGTTTATTTTGGGTATTATAAATAGTTTTATAAGTCTTAAACACTTTGATGAATTCACTTTTCTAAATCAAAACCCAATTCCCTAAAGAACTCTCTAGAACTCCATTCTAGCCAAAACTGAAGATAAAGCTTGGATTGAAGATTTCTTTGGTGATTATTCATCAATTTCTCATCAAATTCGTGGTCTAGCATCAATTAAAGTATGGCCTTCATCCTTGAATCTCTTTTCTTTAAGGAGCCAATCTTCAAAGTGATTTGGAAAGTCTTTCAAAAGATGAAATTGTCTAATTTTGTTATCTATCCATGGGTTCTTGCATAAAATGTTTTTTATCATTGTATATCGATTGAATTGTTGTTAATTACATGATTTTAACCTAAAATCTCTATGAACCTATGTAATTCATGTAACCCTAGATTTGACTACTTTGTGGGTGAATTGATTATGTCTCCAAGATTGCCTACTGTCATCATATGGGATACTTACTAGTATTGGAGAAGTTCTATGAAGTTTAGATGGTGGTATGGGATGCTATCTAGACATTGCACGATTAGGCTTTGAAGATGTTAGTGAGTAAGTCCCTAGGTCTTCTCCAAGAAAATTACTTGAATGTCCTTATGTGTTGAATGTCTTTTAATGAACTAGTAAGATAATGACTCAAAGTTGTAAAGTATGTTAATGACTAAGTACTTACCTAGAGTAGTTTAAGGGTTACTTAGTTAAGGTATGAAGGGGCCATAGGAATGGTCACTTCATGTCTTACCTAGGGAAAATCTTAAGAATAACTCTAGATAGGCAAAGTAAATTGATAAAGTAGACATGATCTAAACTTAGGTAGTCTTAAGGATTATTTAGGTAATCTTGGAGAGGGGGTATGGACGTTCTCTTCTTGAATTACTTAAGTAAGTCTTTTGATAACCATTGGGGGGGAAATGTCATAATACATATATGTTGTTGTGTGTACTAAGAGTAATCATATCCTAGGTAGTCTAAAGGATCTCTTAGGTGTGTGTGAAGGGATTGTATGGGCGGTCGCTTCATAACTCACTCAAATGAGACTTAGAATAACCTTTGGTAGGAGGATCTCATGTTTATGTGTTTTGTAGGTGTTATTGATGCTATCTTGTGATGTGAGAATTGTAGGTAAAGTTACAATGAAGTCACTGTGCATTCACTGTAAGGTTCGTATTTTTGGTATAAATTGAGTATAATTTGTAATGTGTCCTAAATGTGATTTTTGGTGCTTAAATGTGGTTCTTATACTTTTGATATGATGTTTTAATAAAAAGAGCATATTTCTCACAAATGTCCATTTCTTATGATTTTATGCATTATGTTATACTTAGTACATGCATTGTACTAATTCCATACATTTTGTTATATCTAAAGGTGTATGTGGAAGGTGAGAAGTGTCTTGAAGCAAAGCTTGGAAATTAGGATTCTTCCACGCAAGTTGAAGTATGTCCTCACCAGACTCGAGGTCATAACTATCTTTAGACTTCATTTATTCAAAGTATTGTAATAGACTGAGTTATTCTATATTCGTATTGTATGAACCGTATCCCAAGTATTCTTGAGTCTGGGATTGGCATATGTTGAGACTTAGTATTTTCCTATTATTTTAATATGAAAGATGTTTTAAGATATTTCATGTGATATGTTTTAATTCCGCACTACTTTTCATACATGTTTGCAATGAATGATGTCAAAGGGCTTGTACAAGACCTCCAAGAGGTCAAGCACGCTATGTCGCACTCCGAGAGTACCATATCTTCTATGGTGTACTCTCGGGATGTGACAAAGAGGTTCCTCAAGAATTTATTGATAGAATTATAAAATAGTTGATATCATGGGGGTGACTTTGGTAGAGAAAGGGGATTTAGCCGCTTACCAATTGAAAGGTGTTTCCCAAGTAAGCTATAATCAGTGGAAGAATGGTAGGCCGATAGGAGCGGGTCCCTGTAAGACCATCAAAATGAATTAAGGTGCTTAGAGCCTCACATGTGTCTAAAAAGGTTTAAAATATGTTAGATAGGTGTTTTACAGTATATATGCAATATTTGAAGTCATTTGGAGGTCAAACGTCCAAGAACGTCCAGTGACGTTTGAAAGTTAGCCTTATGACGGGCATGTGTATCTTGGTGTGTCTTGACATCTTTTACATGTTAGTTTTGGTTGAAATTTACATGGAAGGTCCTCAAATTATATATGATTGTATTTAAGTTGGAAATGTCCCGGTACAACTCCCCAAGGTCCACCAAAAAGTCCCTCAAGGAGGACCAAAAGATTGCCTAGACATTGCCTTGGCAGTGTCAGCCTACGAGCTTAGAACGAAGGCCAGTAGATGAGGTGAGGCCCAATCACTGGGGAGGAGTTGTTCAATAAATATACTGGGAGATGAAGCAGCCAAATAAAACCCTCATACCCAAACGACGGTTGCCAGTACGGCCTGTCGATGGGTCTACTGGGCGTCGTTTGGTGGCGTCGATGCAGCCTGCACTAAGTTGTCAGGCGCACTGTTTCATTAAGGGGTGAATGGGAAATTCACCCCACATCCTAACCTGACCCTAGGAGGTTTATTTAGTTATTTTTGGGTATATAAAATTGTTTATTTATATCAAAAACCCATACCCAATACATTATTCAAAAATAGACTTCCCTCTCCAAAAGAAACCTCTCTAGCAACCTCCATTGGAGATGAAGCTCAAGAACAGCTTGGAGATCGGATTCCCATGGATTCTTCAGGAAGATTTAGTGGTTCTCTTCTACAATAATGTATGGTGATCCTTCATCTTTAGATAACATTCCATTTAAAGAGTTCCTCCAAAGCTTTTCAATGAGAATTCTATGATCAAATTGTATGTTCTTCAATCTAGCCATGGGTTCTTTCTCAAAACATTTTCAAAAGCATGTTTATGGTAAATTGATGATTATGTACTGATTTTAAAGTATAATTCAATCCAATTCCATGATGAACCCATGTTCCCTCCAACTCTCAAATTAGCCTATATTATGGGCATTGTGATCTTGACTTTATGTTGATTGAATTATGATTCTAGCATGTTGAATTGCTTATATCTACTGAAAATTATGTGTATTGATGGTGAATTATGTGTAATTGATCAATGTGGATCAAAGGTGTGAAGAGTTGGTAAGATTGACCTATGCTCTTCTACTTTCTATACCTTGTTATGTAGTGAATTCAATGTGATCTCAATTCTAGGGTAGTTGATGTATGATTTCGTTTATATTATGTTATCTCTAGCTACTTCCCTATATTGTATTATTGATGCATTATGAGTATTGATCATTGATGATCAAAGCATGGGAGATTTGGTAAGATTGCTCTATTCCTCTACTTTTTTTATAGTATGGCTTGTAGAATTGGTCTTGTATGACATTGTGTGGTATGGTCCAGTCATGGTGGTAGTTTTTACTTCTTTTCAATGTATATATGTGTTGATCATGGCCTTAAAGGAAAGTTGGTGTAACATGAATGTGTGATTATGATGATCACAAAATGTGAAGTACATGCCTAGTCTTCTATGCTAGCTTATAATCTAAGTTGTATTTCTAATGTTATTAGCATGTGGATTACTATGTTAGGGTGATGTTTAGGTTCTTCCATTGATGAAGTTATAATGGTTAATGACCCATACCCATGTACCCCTATATGAATGTGTTATTAGCTAATGTTAGGTGTCTTGAGTGTAATGTGAAGTTAGCTTATCTCCTATGTTAAATTGGGATGTGTGGTCTATGATTGAATGTGCATTGTAGTCTCAATAGGGTGGCTGCCTCATTGTGTTGTTGATAGCCATTATATGATCATGTTGACCAATGTACACACACCTACAGTTCATGCATGTTTACAAGTAGTATAGGTTCATGGTGTCTAATGAAAGGGTATTCTCATATGCACTTGTGCCTACTACTATGCATATATAGTGTATGGCAATGAAGCATGTTATGTATCCCTTAACTAGGATTACTTGATAGGTGTACTAGTATGGACAAGGGTATGGACCTTGTCTATGCATTGCACATGTGTGCCTTGATAGGATAGTCCTAGGTTGTGATCTATGTACATGAATATGAAAGCATGATTAAGTCATGAACATGTCCTATGCATGAATGAAATGAAGTATGAATATGTGTGGTCTAAGGGTGTTTATGTGAAAGGTTTGCTCACATATATGTACACACACACATGAAACATATCCATTATGAATATATGATAATCTAGTCAATAGAGAGGCTCTTAAAAGGTGTTCTCAAGGGTATCCTAAACTAGATGGTACTTGAATATAGTATATCCATGTTAAAGGTCTTCTCACATGATTTAGGTTGATGAAATCTCATCTATGACCTATGAGGTAAGCATATGGGGAGTCAATCTCCTAAAGCCTATTTTTATAAAGTAATGTTAATACAGGTTTTTAATAAAGGAAACTTAGCTTAGCACCGAGTGAGCTTGAAGATGAGGGCTCTCCTTTCCCAATGTATGAAGGTAGGTTCACCATAGTCCTCATGTGGAGGATAGCCGCATAGCCCAAGGTCATAGAGTGATATTTCCATATATGCCTCCAAGTTCTATAAACTATGCTTGCCCCATAGGATCTAGCAAGTGATATCACCTAAGATCCTAACATGGTTTTAATATTCTACCTTGGCAAGGTAGAACACCTTTCCTTGGTGTAAGGTTCTATAACACCAAATTTCATGTTTAGCACCCATGGTCTTAGTGTCGGTTAAGGCTATAGTTTCCCTAAAGTAAAATGGACAATGGATGTAAAGTAAGGACCCTAACTAGGATAACGTAAGGGAAGTTGGTTAGTTTAGGTGAGGGTATGAGACTTTACCTATGCATTGCACAAGTAGCTCTTGAAGGGAGTTCTAGAAAGGTGTTCTAATGTATATGATTATGTTTATGTTTCTTATGCATGACATTGTATTTTCCTCTACTTGTTGTGATGAAATGCATGGTATGAGTCCTAATGAGTCTATAAGGTATGGTCTCACCTTATATGCATAATGTTCGTCTTGTTGACTATATGATGAGGTCTAATTTGATATTTATGAAGTTGTCTGTACTTGTCTTGTTGATGTATGGAATGAACGGTAGGCTTGTAGTCTCTTTGTAAGTTTACATAGTATGTGTGAGGTTATGGGACTTCACATGTACATTGCACTAGTAGGCTTAGAATTGGCTTATGAGTAGGGTTCTATGATGTTTTATTTAGTGAAGTCCAAGTATGTGACTATTGCCTAAAATGATGTCATTGATAGTGTCGACTTACATGATGTCTTGGATTAAATCTTATATGAGGTTTATGCATTGTGTTGAGTTGTATGTGAAGTTTGTGCTATCATGATATGCTATGCCACTATGTATATGTATATGTGTTGATAAGTAATGAGGGTGCATGTATGATTGCCTTGTGGTCTTAAGGTGATGCTTGAGTGTGGATAGTGTAATTGGGCATTATCTATACATTGCACCAAGCATCACTAGAGGGTTACTTGGAGAAGTAAAGGAGTTAAAGAAAAATCTGCTCACTGTAAAGAGAAAAAGAGATCACTGTAAACTAGAACATAGCTTACTGTAAAGGGGAAGGTGGTTACTGTAAAATGATGCAAAATCTGCCTAAAATGCAATGTGTGATTTTATGTCATATTATGACTAGTATATATGCCTAAATGAAATTATGGTATCAAGTTTTATGAAGTTTTCATAAAAAGGCATAACACATGGTTTCAAAGTAAAATGTCCCTTTTAAATGGATATTTTTGCATGGTTGTCATACTTAGTACATTCTTGTACTAACACCATTCTTCTTTACCTTTTTTCACAAAGTGTAGTTTATGGATGTTCAAAGGATGTCTCTAAGGTGAAGGTCTTGATATGTAATTTCCAAGCTCAAAGAAAGGAATACTTAAGTTCAAGGATGTCCTATGTCATGTTTTATTAAAGTTACGTAATAGTTTAGTTATGAATTATGTTATAAGGGTCGTGTCCCTATTATACTCTAATGATGTTGAGTCTAAGATGACAAAGAGACTTATAGTCTTCAAGTATGTTTTATGATATTTTATATATATATTGGAAGTGATGTTCTAGCATATGATATGCTATGAAAGTTTTAAATTTTCCAATAAACTTACCTATGACAATGAAATGAATGATAACTATGGGCTTGTGTAAGACCTCTGAGAGGTCAAGTACGCCATGTAACTTCTAGGGGGTGCCCCCCGGTCGTGACAATCCCTTAGAGTGGGAAGAATTTAAATTAGCATTGATTGATAGGTTCTTTCCCTGACAGTTGAGGGAGATAATGTGGAAGAGTCATTAACCATCGTCAAGAAGTTATGAGTGTTCAAGAGTATTCTCTCTAAAGATTGCTTAATGGTCCAAGTATTGTCCATCTTTATTGGCAGATTCAAGGGATATGATGAGTAGGTATTTGACAAGTATGTCAAAATTGCTAAGAAACGAATGTTGTACGATAATGCTACTTGATAATATGGATATCTCACATCTTATGGTGTATTATCAACAAATGGAGGTTGAGAAACTCCAAGAAAAAAATAGGGAGATGAAAAAAGCTTGAACCGGTGATGAGAACTTCTCCAATGCTAAGTCTGATGGAAAAGGTCAACCAAGGTTCAAAAAAATGTTCTCCAACCAAGGTTCCTCAAATGCTTCCCGAAGGTACAAGGATAGGGTGTCTAGCCCTAAACCTCAAGGAGGCAATGATGGTGAATCTTCTATGTCTAGTCCTACTTGTACTAAGTGCAATAAGAAACATGATGGTACGTGCCTAGCCTGCTCGGATGTATGATTTTGTTTTGGTAATATTGGTCATAAATAGAGGAATTAACCAACACTTACGGTTAAGGGAAAGGAGGAAATGCCAAGGTACTCTTAGTGGTTCAAACTCCAATACTCCAAACCAAAGTCACTTATATGCTCTTTGTAACAACCCTAAAAATGAATTAGGATTTAATAGAGCTTCACTTGTGTTTTATGATTTGATAACTAGTCAATTTAATGAGTAAATTAGTTTATAGGTCAGTTCAGTTGAGTTTGAGGTCAAATGTCAAGGAACGACCAAGACGTTCGGAGACTAGTCGTTGTTGTGCTAGTGTCTTTTTATCTGTTTTTGGATGATGTTAAGTGTGTTGTCTGAGGTCTAAGTCAGTGGTGATGACCCTAGAAACTAGATGAGCATGTTTCATGGTTTAAAATCTGGGTACGCCTCCCCAAGGACCCATATGCGGCCCTTGAGGAGGACCGTTTCATCTAGCCAAGAAGTTGTCTGGGCAGCATGGTTGACGACCCCAATTGACGGCCAGTCAATGCATTGACGACTCTTCAATGTGGGTCATATATAAGGCTTGCAGGGTTTGTAATTTATGAAGCTGCAGTACCAATGGGCGGATCCCATTGACTGCCACTCAAGATACTAATGGTCCATCAATTGAGAGAATCAATAGTGACCTGTAATTCTACATTTTCTCGGCCAACTTAGGGGTAAGTTGGTAAATTAACCCCAAGTATTTTTAAGCGTATGTATAGTTGTTTTATGTGTATTTAGGTATTTTAAGTATGTTAAATAAATAAAACCTTCTTTTAGACTCAAGAACCTAAATCAAAACCCTCCCCTCCCAAAGTTCTCTCCAACCCCCCCCCCCCCCCATGGAAGCTCAAGGTCAAACACAGAGCTAGGGTTGCGGAGTTCTATGGGAGTTGTTTATCTAACACTAGCTATAACCTTAGATAAAATTTGAAAGTGATTTCAAGGATTTTAATGTTCATGGAAAAGTCTAATTTTCACTCTAACTCAAGGGTTCTTGCATAAAACAATTTCAAATCATTATATCACGACCAACATGTACACCATAGAAGTTAGGGCATTCTTAGGTCATAACATGACGTACTTGACCTCTCGTAGGTCTTGTCCAAGCCCTTGAACATAGTTTATTCCATATATATGAAAAGTACATGGAATTAAAACTTTTCTTTCAAAATGTAATGCGGAAGTCATTTCATATAACGTCTAACATTTATCTCAAAAACCATCTATGACATCATGAGTACAATAGTCTTGGGTCACATCCCATAAAAGTTTAAACATGAAATAATATAAAAGACATCATAGTGGTGGTGTCCTCGAATGCTATGAGGACTCGCCAATCTTCTCTTCTTGGAAACCTTGGAATTCTACCCTTCAAGCGTCTCAATCTTCTCAAAACCCTACATGGACAACATGTAGGTAATATGCGTTAGTACGATATATAATAAGTATGGAAACTATCATCCAAACATAAGATATCTCAAAGGGTTAGTCAATAATAGACATAATCATAAGCGATAAAGACATAAGCATAACACGAATAACATACGCATAATAAAACATCATAAAGCATATAAGAGTTCATACTTAAATCATTATCCTTGTTACTCAAATAAACTACTCACAAGCCACCTCCAAGTATACTAGTGCAAGGCTAAGGTAGCCTCCCATATTACTACAAAAGCTAAGTACATCTCTTTGGTCATTCTTGATCATAGTCCACTTTTATAATTAAGACCTAAGTTCATCATGTCATATGAGCACTATGCCTCTAGGCCACCCCAAAGCATACTTGTGCAATGCATGGGAAGCATCCCACTCTATCTCGCACGCTAAACATATCTTGAAGTCACCCTATATTGATTCATTTTAGTTAAGGAGTCTCTAGTAGACCTATTTCATCATTGACAAGTAACTATCATCTTAAGTCAATCATGTCATGGAAGGCAACTATAGCGCTATCCGAGCTAAGTATACATCATGTAGTGGTCATGTGACAGGTAGCTTCAAGTCATACTTGTGCTATGTATTGATTGCATCCCATACTACCATCCATAATAAGTACTCCTCTATACTATCCTACTCCAAGCTAACTTGTCTTGTAACTTTGTCTATTAAGCTCAACATACTACCATTATAGATCTACTACTATGGAAAACATCTGAACATACTAACCAAGCTAACTAAAGGAAGGATACAACCATACCAACCACCATGCAACCAATCATATAGATGCAATATAATCATAGGGGAGCATCAATTCTCACCCCTAAGCTACCATGAGAAACTATCTCAAGCTATGACATGAAATGCCCCTTGCATGCAACTCAAGCAACAATGAAATGCACCTTGCATGCAAGTCAAACTAACATTAGGAGAGTATAGGTCTTTCCCCTAAAGCTACCATGAAATGGTTTGGCCTAACCAAGTCAAGCTAACATTATCAAGTATCCTTACAACACAAGACCAAGCTAACCATGGGAGAGCTTGCTTCCTCAATTCCATGCTAACCTAAGAACCATCATTCCAAAGATACCATGATCAAGCATCCTTGCAACACATGACTAAGCTAAACATAAGAGAGCTTACTTCCTCCATCTCAAGCTACCATGAAGTTCATCACCTCAAGCTACTATGATTAATTCAACTCAAGCTTCCATGAGACTCAACATCTCAAGCTACGATCAGTATTTCAACTCAAGCTTCCATGAGACTCAACATCTCAAGCTACCATGAGTATTTCAACTCAAGCCTCCTTTAGATTTACCTTCTCAAGCTACCCTTGAAACCTACCATCTCAAGCTATAATTAGACCAGCATCTCAAACTATCATGAGAATTCAAATCTCAAGCTATCATGAGAATTCATACCTCAACCTATCATTAGATTCACATCTCAAGCTATCATGCCTTTGTCTTGTGTCACCGAGTCTCTTACTCATGAAGTGATCACACAACTCATCTTCAAGCTAATCTTAGTCAACCATGCATTGATTCATTTTAGGTTCTTAAGTCAACCTAGGTTTCATCTATGTGAGAGAACATGCTTCTCCTAATCATGTTCATGTCTAGGTGTAGAAGAGAAAGGAAGAATCATCCTTATCATGACTTTACCTCCAAATCCCTAACATCAATAGCATAACAGCCCATAAACAATTAGTACTTTTAATTCATTATGATCTATGTTCAATTTCATGCTTTCTTCATTCAATTATATCATGAGAAGGTAATTCTAGGTATACATGATCACATAGGTTCAATTCAAACTTTACAAGTCAAGACCAACATATATCAATTAAGCCTAGTTCAATTCATATCTAGATGATTCAATCATGATTAAATAGCATAGAATACAATAGAATAAAGAAGATTAACATAAAGCCTTCAACTAAACTCTAATGGCCTAAAATGGCAATGATCCCCTTCAAATTCAATTACCATAATTCACCATCTAAACACCATGAAAAATGTAAATAATCATCAAATAAACATCATTCATTTTTACCCACTAGATTGGTATCACAATCAAGCCTTACCCACAATGCAATCATAACCCTCACTACGTTAGGGTTCTTTGGATTCACAATTGAAGGGAAACTAGGGGCTTCATGGATGGAACAATACATGAATGAATAAGGTTCACATACCTTAGATTATATCCTTAATATTATCTTGAATCTTTGGAGAAGTCGTTCTAAGCTACTGCTCCAAATTCTTCTTCTTCTCTAATGGTGATCTTGAGAGTTCTATTGTGAGAGAGAGGTTTTGATTTGGAGTCTAGAATCTAGGAGGGTCTTTTATTGTTTTAATACTCCTAAAATACCTAAAAGCAAACAATTTTATCGCCCATGCATTTATTTGGATGTGGGGTGAATTTCCCAATTCACCCCTCCACTTTACATTGAGCTGCGAGAATTGCAGACTTAATCGACGGTTTGCCATCGACGGACCATTCGTTGGATGATGGCCCATCCTGCAGGTACGTATTATTGGTCATAGAGGCATCGTTTGAGTTCTTAGCTCGAAAATCTAAGTGTCAACCAATGCCCCTCACCAGCGGGGTGTCGATGGACCTACGGTCCATTGGTGGCCCTTGTTGGTTGGGGCTGGCTTTTGACAACTTTTCTGTTAACTTGGGTCCTCTTCAAGGACCCTTAGGTGGGTCCTTGGGTAGTCGTCCCCATAATTGTCCACCCCAAATACATCGGTCTAAATGTTAGGAACCCTCTCTAACGATTTGAGATCCAAACTCTACCTAAAACCTAATGAAACATACTAAGGCACGCTAGCACGTCTCAAGGCTAACTTTCTAATGTCACTGGACGTTCTTGGACGTTTAACCTCCAAACTCTCTTGAATTATTTATACTGACTCTAAACACAATAATTGCTAATTTTAGGACCTCATAAGCTCAAGGCACTACATGTTAGGCTCTATTTGGACCTAATTCATTTTGGGTCCTTCCAATATCCCCCACTAGGGAAACATTCGTCCTCGAATAACACCTTCTTAAACACTTCTTTAAAGGACCTATTCTAGACTAGCAGCACATCGTACATGCATTATACCTAAATGCACATTCCCAAATCAAGGAAAACAATTCAATTCCAAGCTAAATATAACTACACATAATCATATAAAGGCTTATGAAAAGGGATCATTATCCCCCACTTGGGAACAAGACACACATGCCTTTCTAAAATCAACTCCTCAAAGGAAACATCAAAATCAACAAAGCAATTCATAAGACAATTCATAATCATAGAAACTCTAGAAAGTTTCATAAATCAATAAAGAGACACATACCGAAAACGGACATAAGGAGATCACTCTTGATCACCCTTGGATTTTAGAGCAAAGAACCTAGCCTTGGCTTTAGGAACACCTTCCTCACTATTGGTAGAAACTTGCTTGCCTTCCCTTACACTAGTTGTTGCCTTAGGGCAATCCCTCATCATATGACCACTCTTACCACATCCATAACAACCATATCTGTCGGACAAACACCCACCCTCATGCTTCTTACCACACCTAGGGAAAGTAGGTCGAGAATGCTCATTCCACTCTTGAGGTCTAGGGGTAGATAGACTTTCATCCTCATACTTAGAAGCACTAGAACGACCTTCTCCGGAAAACTTTTGTCGATTCTTGGAACGACCATGTCCATCGTACTCCTCCTTGTCCATCCTAATTCTCTTTTTCTCCTTCCTAATCTTGGATTCTTCTATTTGTTAAGCAAACACCACGAGTAGGGAGATATCCATATCATCAACAAGCATGGTCATATGACACTCTTCTTTTACTAGTTCGGATACCCCCGTCATGAACCTATTCATCAAGTCTCTAGGATTTGCCACCAAACATGGGGCATACTTAGACAAAAGAGTGAACTTCAAAGCATACTCCTTGATACTCAAACTACCTTGCTTGAGGTTTATGAACTCCTCCAACTTATCCTCTCTCAATTTCCTAGGAAAGAACCTATCAAGGAAAGCCAACTTAAAAGTCTCCCACTCTATAGGGCCTGCTCTTAAAGTTCTACAATATTTCCATTGCTCATACCAAAGTTGGGCAACATCTTTCAATTGATAGGCAGCAAACTCCACTTTTCAATGAAAGATACTCCCATGATTGCAAGCACCTTATACACCTCATCAATAAACACATTTGCATCTTCCTCGACTTTGGAGCCATAGAAATCCAGTGGATTCATACTCAAGAACTCCCTTACTCTAGTATCACTCATTCCTCCTATAGGATTATCTGGATCCACCTCTCCTATATTAGATTGGGTCGTTAAGGAGTGAGCCAACAAATTCATAGCAGCTCAAAATTTCTTAAGCATAGCATTCCCTATTTGAGGGTCATTAGGAACTTGAGGAGGAACTTTATCTTGCACTTGGGGAGGCACATGCCCTTGCACTTGGGAGGAATGTCTTGCTCCCGCTCCCATCTCCATCCTTTCTAGCACTAGGTCTAGTGTTATTCAGAACCTACAACATCATAGGAAAATATTAGAAGAGGGCATACTCAAGCCAAACTCTAAAACACGACTTGAATAATGAGGAAGTAAAACTTTCCTAAGCATCCCATAGCCTCCTACTCATAGATGTGTCGCGACTCACACCGATGAATAAGACTCTACTAGACGTGGTTTTAAGATATCCTAAGACCATTTTCATAACCTATGCTCTGATACCAAGTTTGTCACGAACCCCATGTACACCCTAGATGTTAGGGCATTCTTAGGTCATAACATGGCATACTTGACCTCTCAGAGGTCTTGTACGAGCCCTTGAACATCATTCATTGCATATATATGAAAAGTACACAGAATTAAAACTTTTATTTCAAAACCTAATGCGGAATTCATTTCATAAAATGTCTTACATATGCATCAAAAACCATCTATGACATCATGAGTACAATAGTCTTGTGTCACAGCCCATAAAAGTCTAAACATGAAAGAATATAAAATACATCATAGTGGTGGTGTCCTCGGATGCTATGAGGACTCACCAATGTTCTCTTCTTGGAAACCTTGGAACTCTACCCGTCAAGCCACTCAATCTTTTCAAAACCCTACATGGACAACATGTAGGCAATATGCATTAGTACAATACGTACTAAGTATGAAAACTATCATCCAAACACAAGATATATCAAAGGGTTTGTCAATAATAGACATAATCATAAGCGATAAATACATAATCATAACATGAATAACATAAGCATAATAAAACATCATAAAGCAAATACGAGTTCATACTTAAATCATTGTCCTTCTCACTAAAATGAACTACTCACAAGCCACCTCCAAGTATACCAGTGCAAGGCTAAGGTAGGATCCCATACTACTACCAAAGCTAAGTACATCTCTTTGGTCATTTTTGGTCATAGTCCACATTCATAATGAAGACATAAGATCATCATATCATATGAGCACTATGCCCCTAGTCCACCCCAAAACATACTTGTGCAATGGATATGAAGCATCCCATATGACCTCACACGCTAAACATATCTTCAGTCACCCTATCTTTATTCATTTTAGTTTAGGAGTGTCTAGTAGACCTATTTCATTATTGACAAGTAGCTATCATATTAAGTCAATCATGTCAAGGAAGGCAACTATAGCACTATACAAGCTAAGCATACATCATGTAGTGGTTATGTCATAGGTAGCTTCAAATCATACTTGTGACATGTATGGATAGCATCACATACTACTATCCATACTAAGTACTCCTCTAGACTATCCTACTCCAAGCTAACTTTTCTTGTAACCTTGTCTATTAATCTCAACATACTAGAATAATAGACCTACTACCATGGAAAGCATCTCAACATACTAAGCAAGATAACTAAAGGAAGGAAACAACCATCCCAACCACAAGACTATTGTACTCATGCAAATAAAGCTACCATGAAATGCACCTTGCATGCAAGTCAAGCAAACTTTAGGAGAGTATAGGCTTTTCCCCAAAAGCTACCATGAAATGGTTTTGGCCTAACCTAGTCAAGATAACATGATCAACTATCCTTACAACACAAGGCCAAGATAATCATGGGAGAGCTTCCTTTCTCCATCCCAAGATAACCTGAGAACCACCATTCCCAAGCTACCATGATCAAGCATCCTTGCAACACATGACCAAGCTAAACACGAGAGAGCTTAATTCCTCCATATCAAGCTAGCATGAAGTTCATCACTTCAAGATACCATGAGTAATTCAACTCAAGCTTCCATGAGACTCAATATCTCAAGATATCATGAGTATTTCAATTCAATAATCGATGAGACTCAACTTCTCAAGCTACCACGAGTATTTCAACTCAATCCTCCTTGAGATTTACTGTCTCAAGCTACCCTTGAGACCTACCATCTCAAGCTATCATGAGACCACCATCTCAAGCTATCATGATAATTCACATATCAAGCTATAATGAGATTCACATCTCAAGCTATCATGCCTTGTTATTGTCTCACCAAGTTTCTTACTCATGAAGTTATCATACAAATCATCTTCAAGATAATCTTATTCAACCATGCATTGATTAATTTTAGGTTCTTATGTCAACCTAGGGTTTATCTATGTGAGAGACCATGCTTCTCGTAATCATGTTCATGTCTAGGTGTAGAAAAGAAAGGAAGAATCATCCTTATCATGACTTTACCTCCAAAGCTCTAACATCAATAGCATAACAGCCCACAGACAGTTACTACTTTTAATTCATTATGATCTATGTTCAATTTCATGCTTTTTTCATTCAATTAGTTCATTAGAAGGTAATTCTAGGTATACATGATCACATAGGTTCAATTCAAGCTTTACAAGTCAACACCAATATGGATCAATTAAGCCTAGTTCAATTCATATCTAGGTGATTCAATCATGATCAAATAGCATAGAACACAATAGTGTTTTATTTAGGAAGAAAAGAAAAGATATTTTTTATGTTTTTAGAGTCTCCACTTAATTTTGAGAAAAATTAAGAAAACCTTTGTTTTCAAAAGACATGAATAGAAAAATTGATTGAAAACCTTTAAAAGGGGTTCGGGGATTCACATTTATATTTTAGGAAGGTTGTTACGGAACCTAAAATATTTGTTGAATCGCGATTGTACATTAACTAACTTATTTTAGCTAATATACTTAATCTGATTCAAGTTTATTTGAAATCTTTAAAATGGTGAGAGAAAAAAAACAACTTATCATCTAAATGAGACGTCTAATTTGTAAATTTTATTTTTTCAAGTCTATTTAGAGACGACTGATTTAGTTTGAAACCTTAAAACGAAATGGCGCCTTAGGGGATTTGAGATTTTCTTAACCCTAAGACTAACGCAAATATTAACACACAAATAATAATGCAATGAAGTAAAAGAGAGAGAGAGAGAGTTGGGTCCAAACTCGGTTTTTGTCCGCCTGGACCGGTATTTGGACCCATATTGTTTTGGGCGTTTGACCCACTTCAATTGTAACTGTCCTAAACTAATAAGATAATAATACAAAATGATAAGGGGGCTTAGGCCCAAGTAAGCAAATACAATTTCTTGGAATTAAGAGCGGGTTTTTGGCCCAATCTATTCAAAACTCTCCTCCATGTTCGCATTTTTCAACTCCGACACCTGTGCGTCAACTCCATAGGACCTGCTCTTCGACTTCGAGGGAAACAGGGGATTTGGGGCCTTTATGGCCTATTTCGAAATGCGAAGAGGAATGGGACTTGGATCGAACTTGTACTCCAAATGAGTTCCCGTGATACAAAGTAAAATAAGGATAGGAATTAGTATATCCAAAATAAATATAACAACATGCATCTAACTATTCTTCAATCAAACAATGAAAATCCAGAGAAAGAATATGAAACAATAAATTACCAATGACTGAAATCATGTAGTAATAGCTTAAACCACTATTTTAGATAAATTTAACTACTAGTTATGATAAACACCAATAGCTAACCGGATTGTCGATGATTCAACACATTTAATCAACCAAGACAGAGAAACAAATACCTTTAGGAATAGGATGACACTCATAATAGACTTCTATCAAAATATTCACAGTAATATAGTCTTTGTTCTTGGATAGTAAAGAAAATGGAAACAAACCCAAATAAGGGAGTTCGAAACAAACAGGGAACAATCAAACCATTTGTTAAATTTGGCTAATCACAATTTATATCAAAGGAGCACATACCCCACTTAAATCCCTTCTGGTAATTCGAAATTTGCATAAAGATCTAATCTAATTTTCACATTATCATCACACCAAATACATGTGATAGTTAAATCAAATTATGTAAGACCTTGAAAATAATCTAGGTTAACTAGAGGCTAACATGTTGGTCTTGATGTTCTAAGGTCCTAAATATGTCTAATATATGGTATAGAGGCAGTAGGTAAGGTATTAGGTGTGATGGGAGTCAAACGTCAAGGGACGACTAAGACGTTCGACGACTAAGTCACCTAAATATCTCTTATGTGGTTCTATGTGTTTATCTGTGTTTCATGGTGTTTTAAGGTTCTTAATTTAGTTATTATAGCATGTATAGGCAGTGTGTCAAGTTTCGAGAAGTTTGGAGGTCAAACATCCAAGAACGTCCAAGGCGTTCGAAAGATATGCCTTGAATCGACCTTGTGTGTCTATGCATGTTTCATTGAGTTTTATGCGTTCGTTTCGTATGAAATTTATGTGAGAGGTGTTAAACTCATATACGATCGTATATGGGTTGGAAACGTCCGGGAAATTATCCCCAAGGACCATTCAAGGGTCCTTGAGGAAGGACCCAAAATTAGTGTGTAGGCTGTCCCAAGCAGGCCTTGGCGACGGAGCAGTCAACGACCCGTTGGCCTGATGAATCCCCGTCAAAGGGTTCCGTCATGAGGGACTTAGCCTTGAGGAAAGTTTATACCTTGGCAGGCCACTGTTTCCAACGACTGAGGCCTGTGACGCCCCATCATGGACGTGACTCCCCGTCAAGGCAGTCATTGAGTGAGGCATGTGTTCTTGCGCATGCTGCTGTCCACTTAAGGGTGAATTGGTAAATTCACCGCACTTCTAAATTAAGTCATGGATGGTTTATTAAGGGTCTTTTGGGTATTTTAAATGAGTATATAAGTGTTTAACACTTATATAAATTCATTCTTCAAAAATCAAAACCCCAAAGTTCCTTAGAAATCCCAAAGACTCCATTGAAGTCCAAATTGAAGGAACAGCTTGCTGTGGCGTTTTGAGTGGAAATTCTTCACCAAAGTGAAGAATTATCATCCTTGAGGTATGACTTTTGATCTTTGAAACTCGTTTCATCAAGGAGCCCAACATTCGAAGATGTTTTCAAAGTTTTCAAAGAGGAAATTGTCCAATTTCATAATTCTTCCATTGGTTCTCGCATTAAAGGTTTTCAAACGTCTATTATGGATTAGATTGATGTTATATTGATTATTTTAACCTAAATTACCTATGAACCCATGAAATTGATGAACCTAAGATTTTGACTAAATTATGGGTTACTTGATATTGACTTAATGTTGATGAATTCATGTGTAGTTTCTTATGGGCTTTCTATTGATGTAAGAATTGTATTCAATTGTTGTAGAATTGATCTTAGATTGTTGAATCTATATTGAATTGGTTTGGATTTCATTGATTCCTATAATTGTGTATTGAATTGATGTTCATGGCCATGGGTAAGGGCCTTATGATGTTGAATTTGGTGATTTGGTATTGGCTTGAAGAGTTGAGGATGAAGAGGTAGTACACTGCCCTAATTCCTTTATTTTAATGTTAATTTTACTTCAATTATGTTATGATTGGTTTGGTCCACCTTTGATGGCGGTGCTATGTGAATTGAGAGGATTGTCTTAGGCCTCCGAGAGGTCGACGACACCGGTTACAATCCAAGATTGTACCTTAACTTCTAGGGTATGGTTTCGGGTTGTGACAACTTATCTGCCGAGCGGATAGAAATCACAAACAATCTCTCAATCGGAAGGCAATAAAAAATTAAGCATTTAAAGCAGAGTATTGTGGAGTAATCAAGGAATAAATCAATTTAACCACACCACAGAGGCTAATATACAATTTGAGATATTATAGAATCGAAAGAATAATTTGCAAACTAAAGAAAATATATCTTGCCTTGCTAAACATAAAAAAAAAATGTCGTATCCATGTTGAGCTAACAAAGCAGTGTAGTCAGCTTAGACTTGATCATTCACAAATAGGTAGCAATTTACGAGAAGGAAGCAAAGACAACATGACACCGCAGTCAATACAAACTTTCATTATTTAAGTAGACGATCATTCTAGCAAGGCAGGGTGATTCAACAAACAAAACAATGAAAAAAGTGAGTAAAAAAAATTTGGTGAAACACTCTCGAATTGCAACACACGAATAGTGGATGGCAGTAACACTTAATTAGTTATATCTTGCTAACATTCAGCTGATGATAAAGTGAAACTTCTCCTAAGCGAATGATCTTTTAGGTAGAAAACGAAATAGAACACCCATTATCAATGAAGCAAACCGAATTCACACGGAAAGGGAGTAAACTAAAAGAAATTGATTATAATAAAAAGATGTTATGCTGCTGACTTGAAACCAAATGGAATCAAAACAACTCCAATTTTTTTATCATTCAAGTAACTTAAAAATTAACATGGCAGCATATTGAACATAAACCAAAATACGAGCTGAAATCGGGGGTTACCTTTTAAAGGGCAGCAAATCGGACAACGACGAGCTTAGAAGTGAACTATTCCACCACCAGCTTCAAACCTCCGAGAATGAAAGAGCAAGGAATAGATTAAGAGAATGAAACCAAATCTGAAATCGACCGTATTCTTTGTTCTCGAATAGTGTTCTCCGATATCTATATCTACTTCCCGTTTTCTTCTTTTCTTTTCTTTAATCTAAATTATCTGTAAAGTCTTTTGAACAAAAAGAAAAATTTTCAGCACTCCCAAATCCCTCTTTTTTCGACTAACCCTTTTTTCTTATGTATCTATTTTCAACTCTCTGTAACTCTCTCCAATATTTTCCTCTAACAAACGTATATATTTTTTTCGATTAAAAAATCCCTCCCTTCAACTGTAAAAGATAAGGAGTTATATAGATGGAGAAGGGCAGAATTCTGGGGGAAACGGATGAGGATTGGAGAGCTTTTCAATTCAAATTTCAATTCCTCTCCAGAGGATAAGGTTGCCGCTGGATTTCCGTACGATTCGAAAGGGATGCTGAAGAGAGACGTAGGCAAATTAGTATTGGGTCTCTGAGGAAGGAGAAGGACGCGTAGGGATGGGCTACTGTTGTTTATGCCGTGAAGATGTTGTGAGTTGTTACTGTCGCGTGTGTATCACTTCTTTCCGCGTTTGGGAAAGTTCTGGGAATGTTGGGCTCTTTTAAATAGTGAAAAGGGGGCTGGGTCGGGTGAAAAAAAAAGATTGGGTCGCTGGAAACAAGTAAAGAAGGCCCAAATTTTGGTCTTCTAATTAAAGGAAAATGGGATGTCCGATAAAAGCCCCTAATTGGTTTCACAATGGATTAAAAAAAAATTGAGTTAAGGATTTGGCCAATGGATTGCAATTTTGGCCAAATGAATTTTAAAAATTTACCAAATTGAGTTGATTAGCAGCCTCGACTAAAAATTTAAATAAATTCAATTGACGTTAATTAATTAACGAGCTTCTTAATTATAAACAGGATAAAATAATTAATGTAAACTATAAACTAAAGACTCAAAATATAAGCTATTAAATTAGATAAAACCAACTTAATGAAACATTAAGTAAAACCAAAATCTTTTTGAGAACATTTTCGAATATTTTATAAAAATAATCTAATTATATAAAACAAATTTATATATCACTTGAAATTTATAAAAATCGACTAAAGTTACTTTCAAATGATTTGAAAAACATATGGAATTTTATCAAGTTAACTATTTCAAACTTGTTTGGAATTTAAGAAGCTTGTGAATTAATTCTTATCGGAGAGGGTCAAAATTGGGTGTCAACAACTGTCTCTCATTTTACTTGGATTGATGCAAGAAATTCGAGAAAAATGGAACTGACCAAACTAATTTTGACCGACCACATATTCATCTTTTAGGAAAAATAATTTGGTGCGGACTTTAGGAATTATGGCCGAACCCCGAGAAAGGGTTCCTACATATCTCAGGCTATATGAGAATTCAGGCCACTTGTAGTTGAATATTCATGATTTAACGGGCGATTATGAAAGATTCAAAAGTCATCCCGATATCAGATTATTAAGAAATCAGGATGCTCGGGGATAAGAATTATGACAGAATATTGGAGTACAACCGAGTTTTCTCTATTGATTCCGCCTACATATCCTTATACTTTAGGAATCAGGTTGTTTGTAGTTCTACTCGATCGGTTGCAAAGAGAATCTATTATGCTAGATAACCTTCGTATTTGGAAGAGAGACAAGTAAAATCGAGTATGAAAAAGAGGCTTATAATCTCTTAGTCATGAATGTGGCATGCTTCACACCCATAAGTTAGAACTTACACGGACATAATTTCCAAAGCTCTTGGTGTATTGTCACTTGGATTGGAGATCTGCTTCTGATGAAAATTGAAATTCCCGGATGCAAAACTGAAACTGACAGATCCAAAGAAAAACCCACATGACTTCTAAGATGGGTGTGGTTTGATCGTGGTGGAAGTCGCCCCTCTACTCGCGTCCTAAAATTTTATCACTCTCTTCAAACTATGTCCCAGTTCGCTGCTAAGAAAAAGTTATATGTTGTGCTGCATCCTTGTTGATGTCGTTCGCACGATGCTTTTCAGTCACTCTTGATATGAAATATGTCACATAAATATGTTTAGTATATGCCTGCACTCTCAAAGTAAATAATTAGTAGATATATTGCCGCTTTAGCTAGCGGTTTGAGTGAAGAAATTAAGAATTATTCATATAGCAAATGAGTATATCTTGATGAATAAGCATAAACGTCTTTTTCAATTAAATGATAAAATGAAGAAGTATTGAATATAAAAATAATGGATACCGCTTTGGAACACAGTATGACCATTACAGTTCATTATTTGCTAAGGATTTGGAGATGTCATTTCTTGTTTTTGCATGGCAAACTCCGGTGATGTCGGTAACGAGCTAGATGACTCAATGATTACCCAACTATAACGAGGTGGGTGTCTTGATAATGTTCCAACTGTAACGAGGTGGGTGGCTCGATAGTATTTCATTTGTAATGAGGTGGATGCTCGATAATATTCCAACTTTACCGAGGTGGATGACTCGATAATATTCTATAATATTCCAACTGTAGCGAGGTGGATAGCTTGATAATATTCCGTCTGTAATGAGGTGGATGGATCGATAATATTCCAATTGTAACGAGGTGGATGCTCGATAATATTCCAATACTAACAAGGTGGATGGATCGACAATATTCCATTTGTAACGAGGTGGATGCTCGATAATATTCCAATTGTAACCAGGTGGAAGCTCGATAATATTCCAAATGTAAAGAGGTGGATAGCTCGATAATATTTTAACTGTAACGAGGTGGATGACTCGATAATATTCCATCTGTAACGAGGTGGATGGCTCGATAGTATTCCAACTGTAATGAGGTGGATGGCTCGATAATATTCCAACTGTAACGAGGTGGATGAATCAATAATATTCCATCAGTAACGAGGTGGATATTCGATAATATTCCAACTGTAACGAGGTGGATGGCTCGATAATATTCCAATTGTAATGAGGTGGATTCTCGATAACATTATGTGATGAATGTCTCTTAAATGAACTAATGAATGTAATGACTTAAGTTAAGAAAGTATGGTGAATGAATAAGTACTTATCTAGAGTAATTAAGAGTTGTCTAGTTACGGTGTGAAGGGGGCATAGGAATGGTCGCTTCGTATCTTACCTATATAAGTCTTAAGAATGACTATAGTTAGGAAGTTGGTTGATTATGTAGACATGATATAAGCCTTAGGTAGTCTTAAGGATTATTTAGGTAAGCTTGAAGAGGTCAATCATGGACGCTATCTTCTTTATTTACTTAAGTAAGTATTTTGATAACATTTGGGAGGAGAGTGTCATATTATGTATGTTGTTGTATTAAGGTGAGAATGATTCTATCTTAGATAGTATAAAGGATCTCTTTAGTGTGTGTGAAAGGGATTGTATGGACGGTCGCTTCAGAACTCACTCAAGTGAGACTTAGAATCACCTTTGGTAGGAGGATCTCTTGTTTATGTGCTTGGTGTATTGTAAGTGTGTGTATCTCATTGTAGGTGGTCTTAAGGATCATTTAGGTGTGCCTAGAGAGGGTGTATGGGCGGTATCTCTTTGTCTTACTTAAGTGAGTCTTGGGATAGCTTTTAGTGAGAGGATTTCATGCTAGAAGGTCTTCCTTGTGAAGTTGGGAAACTTCACTGTAACAGTGAATTAAGTCACTGTAACTTGACATGGGTTTACTGTAACATTTCATAAAAATGTGATAATTTGATTAAGTGATTTCTTGTGTGTTTATAAGATGTTAAATGTTATTCTTATGATTATGATATGATGTTTTAATAAAAAAGAGCATGTTTCTAATAAATGTCTGTTATCATGATTTTAAGCATTATGCCATACTTAGTACAAGTGTTTGTACTAATTCCATACAATTTGTTATATCTAAAGGTGTAGGTTGAAGGTGACAAGGATAGGGAAGGAAATCTTGTATTCTAGAGTCCTTCAAGCAAAGTCTAAGTATGTCCTCATTTGACTCGAGGGCATATATATGTCTTTCATTTCAAAGTATTGGAATAGACTAAGTATTTCTATATTCGTATTGTATGGGCCGTGTCCCATGTATTCTTGAGTCTAAGAATGTCATATGTTGAGACTTAGCGTTTCTATGATTTTAATATGAAAAAGTGTTTTATGATATTCGTGTGAAAAGTTTTAATTCTGCAGTATTTTTCATATGTTTATATGCGATGAACGATATGGAAGGGCTTGTACAAGAGCTTCGAGAGGTCAAGTATGCCGGTCCATGATTCGATATTGGCACTTTCTTCTAGGGTGTGCTCTCGGGTCGTGACATGCTTCGTATCCGATCATAGGTTATGAAAGGTTCTTAGGAATCAAAAAGTCTCATAAAGACACGTCTAGTAGAGTCTTGACTATCGGTGTGTGTCGCAACACATCTATGGGCGAGAGGCTATAGGACGATAGAGTTTCCCTTCTTTCCTACTCCTATGTCGTGGCGTAGAGTAAAACTTATGAGTAATCTTTTCTTATGGTTTTCCTTGTGTTGTAGGAAGATGAATACGAGGAGGACATCGGCTAGGAGAGTTGAGGAGAATGATGTGAATGAGGAGATTCCTCCTCAAGTTGAGGAAGTTGAGCAAGTTCCTTAAGGTGGTAAAGGTGATCAAGTCCCTATTGGAGGTCAAGGTAATGAGGTTCCGGTGGTTCCCCCAGAGATGACGAATGTGGAGATTAGAAAGGCTTTACTTGCTATAGCCCGACCTTTGACTACCCATGTGAATATTGGTATTGCACCTAGAGTGAATGTTGTGAAGAGCACTATGACATATAGATTGAGAGATTTTGTGAAGATGAATCCTCCTATCTTTCTTGGATCTAAGGTGGGAGAAGATCCCCAAGAGTTCCTAGATGAGGTGTATAAGATAGTGCATGCTATGTTAGTGACTTCTAGGGAGAAAGCGGAGGTGTGTTCATATCAATTGAAAGATGTTTCTCAAGTGTGGTACACACAATGGAAAGGCCATAGGCCGGTTGAGCCGGGTCCTACAGAGTGGGAGGAATTCAAGGAGGCTTTCTTAGAAAAGTACTTTCCCTGTGAGAGGAGGGAAGTAAAGGTTGAAGAGTTCATTAATCTCAAGCAAGGCAACATGAGTATGGAAGAGTATTCTTTGAAGTTCACTATGTTGTCTAAATATGCTCCATCCTTGGTGTCTAACCCTAGGGATGATATGAGTAGGTTTGTGACGGGTGTTGCCGACCTTGTGAAAGAAAAATGTCGTACGGCCATGCGACATGATTATATGACATTAGCTAGACTTATGATGTATGCTCAATCCATAGAGGAGTCCAAACTTAAGAGGATGTCTAGAAATTTGAAGAGGACTGGACCAAGTGAGCAAGATCAACCTAGGTTCAATAAGAGGGCTCAAACACAAGATGGACCTAGTGATCCAAGGTCAAACTTGAGAAAGGATGTGGTTCTCAAGATGGCAAGCCTACTTCTGCTACTTGTGGAAAGAAACATTCTGGGAAGTGTCTAGCCGGTTGCTTTGGTTGTGGAAAGGATGATCGTAAGGTGAAAGATTTTCTTACCATTGCGGCTAGAGGAAGAGAGGCCAAGAAAGTTCATCCTAATGTTCTGGGTAATGATGTTCCAAAGGTGAAGGCTCATTTCTACGCACTCCGGGCAAGAGGATCAAGGCCGGATGATGATGAGGATGGTGGTAAGTTCTTGTATCTCTTTAGTGGTATGAGTTCCTTCTAAGTGGGGGAGTATGGTCAGTAGTGGAGTTTTGATTTATTGTCTCATCTCTTCTATTCAACTCAAGCTTGAGAGTAGAAAGTCACAGAATTATGTTGCATGTGCATGGTGTTTAGGGGTCTTGTTGAACTTGAATTTCATTGATTCCTTGCATTGTGCATTTTATGAAGTTATGATTATGTTTTAAAGTGTGTTTATATGGTTTTATCTTGAATATTAGCATGTTTCCATCATGAATTGCCTAAAAATTGCATTTTTGGAAAATTGAGGTATGTTCACTGCCAGGAAAAATCTGCTCACTGTAAAATATTTGGAAATGGACTAATTCGTTCTTTGGTTGAAAATTGTTGTAATGTGGTTATAACTGATGTATATGAGCATGATAAGGAATATAAAATGAGATTTTGCTATTTGTAATGAAGGATGTGAGCCTAATGGCATAATGAGTTTTAGATTTGTTTCAAACTTGTTGTTGTGTTGTGATTCTCTTAATGATGTGAAATTGATGTTTCTTCTCGGTTGTTTGTTGTATAATGTGTTATATTGTATGGTTATGAGATTTTAAGTTGAGTCTCTATTCTTGGAAGTTTTCGGGGAGTGGCAAAGTGTCATTCGATGACGAATGTTGTCCAAGTGGGGGAGATTGTAATACCTCTCAAATGACATAGGTGAAGCTAGAGACTAACATGTTTGTCATGGAAGTATAAGGTCCTAAAATTGTTTATAATGTGTTATTGAGGCAGTGTATAGAGTTTTAGGTGATTTGGAAGTGAAAAGTCAAGGGAAGACCAAGACGTTCGACGACTAAGTCACCTATGTGCCTCATGTGTTGTTATGCACCTATATGTGTGTTTCATGAGTCAATGAGGTCCTTATATGAGTTATTATAGTGTTTATAGTCAGTGTGTTGAGTTTCATGAAGGTTGGAGGTCAAACGTCCAAGAACGTCCATGACGTTCGAAAGGTTTGCCTTGAAACGACCTTGTGAGTTTGGCATGTTTCGGCGAGTTTTACCTGTTTGTTTTGGATGAAATTTATGTGGGAGGTCCTAAAATTGTATACAAACATATTTGGGTTATAAGATTCTGGGAAAATATCCCCAAGGACCATCCAAGGGCCCTTGAGGAAGGACCCTTCTCAAGATCCAAGACTGCCCAAAACAGTCCCAAACGACGGAGGCAGTAGACGGCTCGTTGGCCCGTCGACGCTCCATTGATGGGAGTCCTTCCTCAGGACTTAGGCGTGGGTTAATTCCATGCCAAGGACCAGCCTGAGTCCCAAACCACAGACCAACAGGACGGTCCGTTGGTTGGGAAACGGGCCATCGTTTGAAGCCGTCTGTGAGGGCTGTCAATTTCGCAGCTTACTGTAATATCTAGGGGTCAAGTGGTAAATTCACCCCACGTACAAATAATACTTTGGGAGGTTACTTAGTGGAACTTTGGGTATTTTAAACATGTTTATAAGCCTTAAACACCTAGATGAATTCATTCTTCAAAATCAAAACCAAAATCCGTAAGAAATTCTGTAAAACTCCATTGAAGCAAAAACTCAAGGAAGAGCTTGGATTGGAGATTTGAGTGGTGATTCTTCATCAAATTGGTGGATTACCGTCAATAAGGTATGGTTTTTTATCCTTGAAACTCTATTCATTAAGGATAAAATATTCAAAGTGATTTTCAAAGACTTCGCAAAAGATGAGTTTTCTAAATTGAAATATATCCATGGGTTCTTGCATTAAAGGTTTTTAAGCATTGTATTTTTAACTCAATTAATCTATGAATCCATGTAATTGATGAACCCTAGTTTTTGACTACTTTATGGGTTAAGTAATATTGTCTTAAAGCTTATGAATGCTTGTGTAGTCTCCTATGGCTTTGAATGATGTAAGAATTGTATAGAATTGATGTCTAGGTTGTCTTAGATTGATAAATCTATATTTAATTGACTTAAATTCATTGAGTATTGTAGTTTTTGTATTGAATTGATGTTCATGGCCATGATTAAGGGCCTTATGGTATTAAATTGGATGATTTAGACATGGATTGAAGTGGAGAGAATGGATTCGTGGTACGCTGCCCTAATTCTCTTTATTTTATGTTAATTATACTTGAGTTATGTTATTATTGGTATGGTCTACTTATGGTTGTGGTGCTATATGCTTTACTTGCAATTGATGTGGACTCGTCGGCATTACTTTACGTATTATAATGATCATGGCCTGGTCGGAAATTACTTAAAGTATTATGATGCTTTGCGTAGTGATTTATGTGAAATATGATCATATCTACCTACAAGTGAGTAGGGTGAAAGTATATGTTCTTTTATTGATGTTGTTAGGTGATCGTGTTAGACTATGACTATGTCTTATGTGTGTAGTCTTACATTTGATGCATGATTATTCCTAATTGACTATATGAGTCTATGATGGTTATATTGATGATGTTATATTAATGTATAGGATGACATAAAGATTATAAGGGTCATTCCTATGTGCTTCAAAGAATGATATGCTATATGTAATAAAGTAAAGTATGTTGTGTCTTGTTTTGGTAGACTTGTGTCCCCTACTTGATACATGTATGAATGATATGTGAATATGAAATGTCTTGACTAGGTAAGCTTAGTGCACCCTTTTCATGTATGAATGATATGTGAATATGAGATGTCTTGACTAGGTAAGCTTAGTGCACCCTTGTCATGTTTGAAAGAATGATATGTGAGATCTTAAATGATGTTAAGAAGGTCATGTACATGCAACCTTAAACCTAGTGGTAAGGTTATGAACCTTGAAGTCGAGTGTCTTAATGGTATCCTTCTTGTGTGAGTGACGGACTTAAGGTTAGTTGGCCTGAACGCGTCATATCATCCTTAGGAAAGTCATTAAGCAATCCTCTTCGCCATTGAAAGGTATCCCTAGTGGACCTCTTTGGTAGGGTGAATGTGATTGGGTTATGAACTAGATATGGAACCTATTCATGTGATCCTTTAATGTGAATTACTCTATGAGAACAAAGGCTAGCACTGAGTTAGTATGTTATGGGAAGTAGCTCTACTTGAGACGGAGACTAGAGTACAATGTATCTCTACTTGAGAATGAGACTAGAGTACATAAAAGCCCTTAATATTCCTTAACCATGTGCGTACATGGGATGTGTCCTAGTTCTACCATTGGCGAGTAGAACATCCTCATTGGAGTAGGTTACAACTCCGAATTCCATGCTTTGCTACCATGGTCTATGTCGGTTATTGCCCATTCTCATCATATAGGATACCTACTAGTATTGGAGAAGTTCTATGAGGTTTAGGTGGTGGTATGGGACGCTATCTAGACATTGCACAATAGGCTTTGAAGATGTTAGTGAGACTCTGTAGGTCTTCTCCAAGACCATTACTTTAATGTCCTTTATGTGATGAATGTCTCTTAAATGAACTAATGAATGTAATGACTTAAGTAAAGAAAGTATGTTAAATGAATAAGTACTTATCTAGAGTAATTAAGGGTTGTCTAGTTAAGGTGTGAAGGGGGCATAGGAATGGTCACTTCGTATCTTACATAGATAAGTCTTAAGAATGACTCTAGTTAGGAAGTTGGTTGATTATGTAGACATGATCTAAGCCTTAGGTAGTCTTAAGGATTATTTAGGTAATCTTGAAGAGGTCAATCATGGACGCTATCTTCTTTATTTACTTAAGTAAGTATTTTGATAACCTTTGTGAGGAGAGTGTCATATTATGTCTGTTGTTGTATTAATATAAGAAAATTTCTATATTAGGTATTCTACAGGAGCTCTTAAGTGTGTGTGAAAGGGATTGTATGGGCGGTCGCTTCTCAACTCACTTAAGTGAGATTTAGAATCACCTTTGGTAGGAGGATCTCATGTTCATGTGCTTGGCGTATTGTAAGTGTGTGTATCTCATTTTAGGTGGTCTTAAGAATCATTTAGGTGTGCCTAGAGAGGGTGTATGGAAGGTCTCTCTTTTTGTTACTTAAGTGACTCTTAGGATAGCTTTTAGTGAGAGAATTGCATGCTAGAAGGTTTTCCTTGTGAAGTTGGAAACCTTCACTGTAACATTGAATTAAGTCACTGTAACTTGACATGGGTTTACTGTAACATTTCATAAAAATGTGATAATTTGATTAAGTGATTTCTTATGTGTTTCTAAGATGTTAAATGTTATTCGTATGATTATGATATGATATTTTAATCAAAAAGATCATGTTTCTAATAAATGTTTGTTATCATGATTTTATGCATTATGTCATACTTAGTACAACTGTTTTTACTAATTCCATACAATTTGTAATATCTAATTGTGTAAGTTGAAGGTGAGAAGGATCGTGAAGGACATCTTGGATTCTAGAGTCGTTCAAGTAAAGTTGAAGTATGTCCTCATTTGACTCGAGGGCATATATATGTCTTTTATTTAAAAGTATTGTAATAGACTAAGTATTTCTATATTCGTATTGTATGGGCCGTGTGCCAAATATTCTTGAGTCTAAGAATGGCATATGTTGAGAATTAGCGTTTCTATGATTTTAATATGAAAAGGTGTTTTAAGATATTCGTGTGAAATATTTTAATTCCGCACTACTTTTCATATGTTTATATGCGATGAACGATACGAAAGTACTTGTACAATACCTCCGAGAGGTCAAGTACGCCGGTCCAAGATTCGAGTTTGGCACTTTATTCTAGGGTGTACTCTCGGGTGGTGACAATAGCTAAAGATGCATGTTGCCTAGACATAGGTGTAAGGATTCAAATGTTGCCTAAATATATGTTTAAATGTTTCATTGTTGCTATTTATATATGTTGGAATGGATCATGTGTTGCTTTACATGTGTGATGCCTTCATAGTTGCCTTGTATGGATTGGAGTCTTTTGTATAGACTTGATCTTAGAAGTGAAGGTGGTATGCTTGTCTTGGTAGGGTGATGATGTGGGTTTGATTGACCTAGAAGTTACCTTACTGTAATGTTCATAGGAAGAAAGAGGCCTTATGGCTAAGTTTCCTATATTCTTTTCCCCTAATGTTTTATGACCCTTAGTGTCTATGGTATAGTTGAAACCTTATGTCATTGGATAGTGTGACCTAACTGGATGATTGGGGATAATTTGCATAGATGATAAGGTTTAGAATGCCTTTGGTGTTCCTATGTTGAATTACTTTAATTTCATCTAGGTTGGAATTATTTTTAAGTGATGGTGATGAAGGTTAATAAGCTAAGATCCTCTTGAAGTTGGGTTAATTAAGTTACTCTTAATTGGGTTTACCCTAAGTAGGGGATGGTGATGGAGTAGTAAGGTTGTAGATATTTCTATCTTGTCCTGCTATTCTTACTTGAGCTAGAAACTAATGAATTCTTAGTAAGCTTGTTCATAGTAGGAGACTTGAATAAAGTATGAATTGCCCTCTATATGTTTGGTATGTCTTGATTGACACTACCTTAAGGATATTTTGAAGATTCCAAAGTACTTGTAAAGGAATCCCAATTAAACACATGTTTCTCATGTTGATTGTGCATCTTAATATGCTAGTTGTGCATTTAACTTCATGAGATAAATTAAGAAATAGGTTTGAAGTCCCTTTTGAGGTGTAAGGTTTAGCCTTATAATGAGAAATTGAGCCTTTCTAAAATGAAAAATGTAGAGTCTCTTGAAAATTGTGTGACTTTTATGTTGTGGAAAGCATGATTGTATGCTCACTTTTGAAAAGTGAAGGCATGTTAGCTATTGTTCTTCTGTGTGCCTATAAATTGTAAGACTTTCCCTAAGTGATGCATGTTTATGAGAGCTAGTGTTATGCTAGAAATTGAAATTTTGTGAAATGGCTTCCTATTGTTGTGATGTGTTTGGTGTGAATTACCATTTTGACTTTATTAGGAAGAAAATTGTGAGCATGATTTTCGTTAAAAGTTGAGAAATTCTCATTTTACAGTGAATTGACCTTTGTGCATTGCTTGCCTATGAAATCATGAGAGATGTAAGTGTTTTGAGGAGAAGGACATTCCTCCATGGGCAGAACTAAGCATGGTACGGTTGAGTATGTCCCTAATGGAAGAATGTCTAATTAATAAAGACCCTTATTGATTTGCTTAACTCAAGTCTAAGTGATTGAAGTATGAGTGCTTAATTGTTTCTTGAATGTTGTTGATCTGCCTAGTGTGAATTAAAGATGGTTGCATAATGAGCTCTAAATGAATTTAAATGTAAAGACCATGTTATGATTAGGAGAAGGATGTTATTCCTATGAACATGAGTGATGCCTTGTGTTTGATGCATTTTGAAAGTGAGTAAAAGTGTGGCTTGCTTGTGTTACATTAAGTGCTAAGTGGGCTGAAATTTGTGTTTCATTATAATTTTGGTGCATTAACTTCTATATGATGATGTTATGAATGTTATAAGCTTCTCTATGATTCATTGAAGTCCTTGTCTTGATTAAAATGTTCCAAGTGTCATTCAAGGACGAATGTTCCCAAGTGGGGGATATTGTAAGACCCCCAAAATGAGTTAGGTTACTAGAGCCTAAGTTTTTTTAACATGTTAATTAAGTATTTTAAAGTATACATGAGTGATTGGAAGTCATTTGGAAGTCAAATGTCAAGGGACGACTAAGACGTTCGACGACTAGTCCCCAAGAGGCCTTAGATGTTTTCATGTTATTATATGTGTTTAATTGGCTTATGAAGTCCTTATATGAGTTATAATTATGTTTATAGGTAGTATGTTAGGTTTCATGAAGTTTAGACGTTAAACGTCCAAGAACGTTCAAGACGTTCGAAAGTTATCCCTTAAGATGTGCATGTTTGTCATGGTGTGTCTTGACATGTTTTACATGTTCGTTTTGGGTGAAAATTGCATGGAAGGTATTCAACATGTTAAGGTTTATACTTACATTGGAAACGTCCGGGTAAGACTCCCCAAGGGCCCTGTAAGAAGCCCTCAATGAGGACTCAAAGGCTGTCGAGACACTGCCTTGGCAGTGTCAATCGACTGAGCAAAAGAATGCCTCGTCAGTCCACCAACACCCCGTCGATGGAGAGGCGTCGATGTAAAGTTATCCTGGTGAAGGCTCAAGGCATTTGTCAAGCCCCAGACCCAAACGACAGCCTGCAGTATGGTCTGTCGATGGACCTACAGGGCGTCGATGGGTCCATCGATGTAGGCTATGTAAAACTGCCATGCACGCTGTCTTATTATGGGGTGAATGAGAAATTCACCCCATGTTCTAACCTGACCCTAGTTGGTTTATTTGGTTATTTTTGGGTGTATTTAGGTGATCAAAAACGTGAATATTCCATTCCCAATCCTCAATTCAAAATTAGCCTTCCCTCTCCCAAAATATTCTCTCTAGAAACCTCCATTGAAGGTGAAGCTCAAGAACAGCCAAGGTGATGGATTCTCCAGCTTTATTCATCAATTGTTAGAGGTTTTATTCTACAATGAGGTATGATAATCCTTCATCTCTAGTTAATCTTCCATCTACAGAGTTTTCTCAAAGTTTTCATAAGAGAATTCATGATCAAACTTCATCTTCTTCAATCTAGCAATGGGTTCTTTCTCAAAATGATTTCAAAGGCTTAATCATGATAAATTGATGATAATGTACTGAATCTAAAGTGAATTTCAATCATATTGCATGATGAACCCATGTTCTCTTCAACTCTCAAATTAGCCTATGTATGGGCATTGTGATCGTGACTTTGTATTGATTGAATTATGATTCTAGCATATTGAATTTCTTATATCTATGGTTATATTGTATATTGATGGTGAATTGTTGATGAGTGATCCGTGTGAATCAAGTCTTGATGGTTTGAATAAGACTAGCCTATGTTCTTCTACATGCTCACTGTAATCTCGATTTTATGGCAATTGTAGTAGGATTTCGTTTAGGTCATGGTCTTTTTAACTACTGCCTTGTATGTGTATTATTGATGAATTGTGAGTATGGATAATTGATGATCAAAGTAATGGAGATTGGTAAGTGATATATGCTTCTCTACTTTCTAGTGTATTGATGATGTAAAGTAGATGTTAGTAGCATGATCTTATAGTGGCTTATGTATGATTTCGTTTATGTGAATGTCTATTTAGCTACTTTCCTATACTTTAATTATTGATGAAATATTTGTATTGATCAATGATAATCAAAGGTTAAAGGATTGGTAAGAATTTCTGTACTTCTTTACTTCTCAACTTTCCTATAGAATTGGTAGTTGATGAAGCCTTGTATGACATTGTGTGGTATGGTCCACTTATGGTGGTGGTGTTTACTTTATTGTCAATGTATATGTGATGTTATCATGGCCTTGAAGTTAAATTATATTATGAATGTGTGTTGGTGATGATCACCCAATGTGAAGTCTCATGCCTAGTCTCCTATTCTAGTTGTGGTCTAGGTTGTATGACTATTGTTTAAGCAAGTGTATAACTATGTTAGGAATAGGTGTAGGTGCTGCCATTGAAATTTGTGATGATTAATAATCCCTTACCTATGTACCCTTAGTACAAAGTGTAGTAATGGATTTGAGTAGCTTTTCAATTGTATCTTCTTCTTTGTTCTCAGTCTGAGTAGCTTTGTCTTGATAAGTAGTCTGCAACAACATTCTTATTAGTCTTTATTACTTCAATTGTAAATGTAAAGTTTAATATATTTAATACCAATCTTCTAATTTCTTAACTAACATAAATGTAATTAATTATATATATGATGTTCAGGAATATATGAAATTAGTTCTGCATAATTGTTAAACAATATACCTTGGCTTCTTGATTTTCCATGCTATCTGAAATATCTGACTTGATTTCGGATTTCTCCATTTTTCACTTAGTTTATATATTTTGTTGAGAGAAGTTTTTTGAAAAGAGTTTTTATTAACTTAAGCTTTTGTTTGGCATTGCCTGCCTTTCATTTACAATTTGGCAATCTATATATACTAAATTCTAAACCTGCACATAAGTGCGCCTACTGTATACTACTATTTACTTTACGACTTTAAAATAAAAACTTTACAAATAGCTACTATACATTGGCTAACAAAAAGTGAAATCTTATATATGTTCATCTTGTGTTTTAGAATATAATAATATATCATCAATATATACTACACATATTCATTATTATCTATAACCGTAATTATGCTTAAGTGTAATATGATGTTGTCTTGTCTCCTATGCTATTGTGTGATGTATGGTCTATGTTTGAATGTGCATTGTGTTCCTAAGAGGGTGGATGCCTCAATTTGTTGTTGATTGCCATTATGTGATCATGTTGACCATTGTACACACACTCACACTTCATGCATGCTTACAAGTAGTGTAAGTTCATGGTGTCCAATGAAAGGTATTCTCATACGCATTTGTGTCTACTACTATGCATGCAAAGTATATGTATCTATGAAGTATGGGATGTATCATTTACTATGATGACTTTATAGGTGTACTAGCATGGGCAAGGGTATGGGACCTTGTCTATGCATTGCACATGTGTGACTTGATAGGATATTTCCTATGTTTGGTTTTCTATGTACATGAACATGAATGCATGATTATGTTAATGTATGAACATGTGTGGTCTTATTGTGTTTTGTGAAAGCATTGCTCACATATATGTATACACACACACATGTATGATGATCTAGTCAATGGAGGGTCCTTGAAAGGTGTGCTCAAGTGTACCCTAAACTAGATTGGTGCTTACATATGCTATGTCCATGTGAAAGGACTTCTCATATGATTTAGGTTGATGAACTCTCATCTATGACCTATGAGCTAAGAATATGAGGATTAAATCTCCTAAAGCCTACGTTTTATAAATAATGCTAATACTTTTCAATAAAGGTAACTTACCTTAGCACCGAGTGAACTTGATAATGAGAAGTGTTGGCTTCCCTTAGAGGAAGATTCACCATTGGTTCCTCATAGAGTGTTGACTTCCCTTGGATGAACATTCACCTATGGTTCCACATGAGGTGTTGACATCCTTTTGAGGAAGATTCACTCATGGTTTCTCATGAGATTTGGACTCCAATGCTCATGGGCATGGAGAGGGTCCAATTCATATCTCTTAGTTCATTAAACTATGCTTGCCACATAGGATGTAGCAAGTGATTTCACTTAGTATGCTAGCATGTGTTAATGTTCTACTTTGGCTTAATAGATCACCTTCCATTGGTGTAAGGCTCTACAATGCCAAATTCCATGTAGCACCCATGGTCTTAGTGTCGGTTAAGGCTATAGTTTCCCTAAAGTAAAATGGACAATGGAAGTAAAGTAAGGAACCTAACTAGGATAACCTAAGGGTAGTTGCTTAGTATAGGTGGGGGTATGAGACTTCACCTAATCATTGCACAAGTAGCTCTTGAGGGAAGTTCTAGGAAGGTGTTCTAATGCATGTGAATATGTTTATGTTCCTTATGCATGACTTTGTAGTATTTGTCTACGTGTTATGAAGATGTGCATAGTATGAGTCCTAATGGATCTATGTGTTGTGATCTCTTATTATATGCACTATGTAGGTCTTATTGATTATGTGATAAAGGTCTTGCCAAGTTTGGATGAAGTTGTTTTCACTTACTATGTTGATGTATGAATTGGATGTTAAGGCTTGTGGTCTCATGATAGGTGTACTAATTATGTATGAGGTTATGGGGCTTCACATGTACATGGCACTAGTAGAATTAGATTGGCTTTGTGAGTAAGGTCTTATAATGCTTTATGTGAAGTGAAGTTAGTATATGTGAAAGTTGATATAACTTACTGTAAAGTCATTAGAGTCTTTACTTAAATGTGTCTATGAGGTGTTACACTTTTATGATGGTATGTGTTTGGCTTACGTGGATTGTATGTATGAATACCTTGTGGCCTTAAGGTGATGCATTGTGCCAAGTATCACTAAAGGGTTACTTGGGAGGTTAATGAGTTAAAGAAAAGAAGTTCCCTGTAAAACGAAATAGTTCACTGTAAAGGAAAAATAGGTTACTGCAAAATGGTTCTAAAATGCCTTAAATGCATTGTATGATTTTATATGATGTATGATCATTGGATATGCCTACATGAAGTATGTGAATTGTATAAATGCTATTGTATCAAAGTTTTATGAATATTTTTCAAAAAGGCATGAAGCTTGATTTCATGTAAAATCTTCATTTTAAATGCATGTTTTTGCATGGTTGCCATACTTAGTGCATTCTTGTACTAACTCCATTCTTCTCTACTTTTTACACAAAGTGTAGGTTATGGATGCTTAAAAGGATGTCTCCATGTTGAGGGGCTTGTTTTGTGTTTCCCAAGCTCAAGCAAAAGGAATCCTTAAGATCGAAGGATGTCCTATGTCAAGTTATGTTTGAAGTCTTGTAATTATATACTTATGTTATGATGTTAAAGGGCCGCGTCCCTAAGATAGTCTAATGATATTGAGTCTAGGATGGCAAAAAGAGACTAGACTCTAAATATGTACTTATGGTATTTTATATATATATATATAAAGTGATGTTTCTAGCATATGATGTGCTAAGAAAAGTTTTAAATTTTCCGCTAAATTTATTATGACAATGTGATGAATGATAAATATGGGCTTGTATAAGACCTCCGATAGGTCAAGTACCCATGTTACTTCTAGGTGGTGCTCCCCAGGCGTGACAGTGACAAACTTTGTATGAGAGCATAAGGTTATGGGATAGTCTTAGGTTGTCTCAAAAACCACATCTAGTAGAGTCTTATTCATAATGTGAAGTGCATCATATTATGAATAGGAGGCTATTGGGTGCTAAGAAATTTTCACTTATTCATTCTTCTAATCGTGCCTAAGAGCTTTGCTTTATGGTATTTTTCCCTTGTTCCTTATATGATTGTCCTTACAATGTGGCCTTTGAGAAGTTTGGTTGTAAAAGTTGAGGGAGAGAAAAGGGTTATGAGTAAATTGCTAGATGGGTTATAGAAGGTTGGGATGATAACCTTAGGTTTGATGAGTTACCTTATGATGGTGAGTATTGGTGGTAGAACCAAGCTTGGGTAAGTTGTGCTTTTGAGATAGGATGAAAGAGACGATGAAATTTGGTGTTAGAAATGTATAGGTTTGATGGGTGTGAAGGGTTGATGTTGTCTTGATCCGACCTTAGAATAGGAGGAGGTGATGTTTGAAAGGGTTAGTTTGAGTTTCTCCTAGTAGGGGATGTGGTGACTACATGATGAGGCTTTTGAGAGTCTTTTGTGTTCATGAGATAGGCTTGATTGATGTTGAGATTTCAAGAGGTTTAGTGATTTGAAGATTTCACTGAGAATAGTGTTGGAAAGGTTGATTGTTCTTGATTGAGATTCTTGTGGTATGTGCATGTTGACCTTAGATGTGTTTCTCCCAAGTGGGGGAGTATGGTGAGTAGTAAGGTTGTTGAGAGTTACATATCCTTATCTTTTTCTTATGTGCTTATTCAAGCCTAAAACTAAGACTTCTTAGTATCTTGGCTCATTTTGAAGTCTTTTGTGAAAAATGAGTTTCCAAATATTCTCTTTATGATGTGCATGTTTTGGTTGAATTCTTGTTAAATGAAAAAATGAGTTTTCATTTATTATTTTCCCTCATGTTCATGTGCATTTAGTATAAATTTTCTATTTGCTTCGTGAGGTGAAATTTTGAGCATGCTAATGTGTTAAAGAGAAATTGCCTTTTTAAGCCTTCATGAGAAAATTTCTTGAAGGTGCCGTATTGAAATGTTGCATTATTGTGCTTTGATGAGAAATTGCATGATGTGATAAGTGATGTCTAAGTGATCATGATGTAACTATGAGAAGGATGTTTGTCCAATAACATGAAAACTGGTAAAGAATGATGCATCAGGAGTTGGTAGGTGTAGCTCTACTTGCTTGAATTGCATGAAGTTATTTGGGCCTTTTATGTGGAGTGATGTTCCTCCTAACTATATGTATGGTTTATGATAGTGTATGCACGAATGTCGGCTATTTGTTGTGGTCATTTTCCCTTTGAATTTTTAATTGTCATTCGAGGACGAATGTTCCTAAGTGGGGGACACTGTAACGACCTTAAAAATGAACTAGGATGGACTAGAGCTGCCCTTGTATATTATGAGTTGTTAACTTCTAAAGAGTAAATGTAACACTACGAAAGTCTAAGACCTAATCTAGAGCCTCGCATGAGTGTATAAGGATTGTAACACTGTTTAAGGTCAAAAATAATGTTTATGAGTCATTTAGGATGTTTTGGAGTCAAGACGTCAAGAAACGTCAATGACGTCTCGAGACTAGTCAAAGAGGTGAGAGTGTGCCTTAGCCTATTTTACAAGGTTTTAAGAGTCAGAATTTGGTGAAATTTGTTAGAAAGGTGTCAAAAACGTATTAAAATATTTTTAGGTTCGAAATGTCCGGGTATGACTCCCCAAGGACCACCCTAAGGGTCCTTGAGGAGGACCCTTCCATTTTGGCAAAAAACTATCAAAATGCAGTGGCTACCTACGCTTGTCATCGATGGGGCGTCGATGCCTCCGTCGATGGACACTTAGTAAATTTCCAAAAAGGACCAAATTCATACTCTCCGATCCAAACCACGGATGGGTAGGACGGAGGGGAGTAGTGCTCGTCGACTCATCTACGACACGTAGGTCAGGGTCTAGTAGGTCAGGCCTGCAATTTTTCCTGTTAAGTTTTAATTGGTTCATTTAATTAAGTTAGTTAGTTAGGGGTCTAATTAGGGGTTAAGTTTTGGTTAATTAGATTAGATAAGAACCTATATGAACTACCCTAAGACTAAACCCCACTTAACACATCACTTTTCCAAATCCAAATTCCTCTTCCTTCTTTCTACTTTCTCTCTCCCAAGGAAACTCCATAGAAGACCAAGGTCAAAGGGTTTTAGGGCAGCAAGATGACTAATTTTCACCATCAATCTTCAAAGAATATCAAGGTATGGGATCCTTTAAGCTTTGGGATTCCTTTCCCCAAAGGGTTCTTCCAAAATTTGGTTTTCAAAAGATGATTTCATCTGAGTTTCTTTCTAATCCGAATTTGATCATCTAAATTGAATTGTTTATGGTTTCTTTTGGTCATTATGATAATATTATGAAGTATTATTGTTTAATTATTATATTTCTTGATGAATTAACCTAGTAGGTGGAATAGATCATGAATTGACCCAAATTTCGTTACCCTAGGTTATGAACTCAAGTTGAATTGATTAGTATTTATGCAATTGAGTTAGTTCTAGTGTTAATTACTATTGAATGATGTTACTACATCTATTTATGGATGAAATTGGATTGGTTGAGGGTAAGACCAATGTTGATGGCTTATTGAAGGAGAATTGGTAAGACTTTATGATCTTGAACCTTTCCTTCAATTGTGATGCCTTGTACTTGGTGATGAAGTTAAATTGAAGCATGCCTTATGATTATATTAAGTAGGTGTTGGTATGATGATGTAATTGAAATGTCTTGATTATGTGAAGAGGTGAGATTATGTTAAAATAACATTTTATAAGGTTGGTTATAAATTGCCTATGTGCCTTATTAAGACATTATGATGATAATATGTTGATCTCACCTATGAGGGTTGTTTTGAAATGATATTCTCATGAAATTCCTAATGAGCTAATGACATTAATATAGAAGGGGTTAGTCTCCAATGGTCTATACTAAGTTATGATGATTAATAAATGATTAAATACATTTCAATAAGGGACTCTAGCTTAGCACCGAGTGAACTAGTGGTGAGAAGTGTCCCTTACTAATGTGGGAAGGTAGGTTTACTATGATACTCAAGAGTTTGAGGACAATAATGCAATGTGCATAAAGAGGGTCCCAACTATATCTTCTAATTCTTGAACTATGTTGCCCCCATAGAAATACTAGCTAGTGGATCCATCTAGAATGATATGTTCATGTTTTGGTACTACCTTGGAAAGTAGTCCACCTTCTTTTGCTGTAGGCTTTCATGACATCGGATTCCATATTTAGATCATGTGGTCTATGTCGGTTAAAGGAAAGTGTTCAGGAAAGTAAAATGAAATAATAAAGTGAACACTAACTAGGGTGACCTAAGGGGTTTGACTTAGTCTAGGTAGGGGTATGGGACTCTACCTAAACATTGCACTAGTTGGCCATGAGGGAAGTCTTGGAAGGTTTTTCTCACGTTTATAATGTAAATGCTATGCATATGTTGACTTTACATGTTGATGATCCTATAGATGTTAGTTTCATATTTGAACATTCTATTGGTCTATATTGCTAAATATGATGATGAATACTCTTAATGCCTATGTTATGTAATGTTAGACATTGCTTATGGTCCTTTGCTGGGTTTGCTTGGTTGAGTAAGGTTATGGGGCTTTACTTGGTCATTCCACTTGTGGACTTAATGATGGGTGATGAGTAAGGGTTTTGTATATGTTGTAATGTTATGAACATCTTATATATGCTTGGTTATTTTATGATGATGTTGAAGTTGGTTTGGTTATGTGCTCAATTATGCTATAGTATATGTTCACTTGGTTATACTTGATGATGATTGGTCTTGATTGTGCATAAAGTTTTTCAAAGTAAATTAGCATGGTTTTAAACAAATGTCCCCCTTAGCATGATTTTAAATGTTTTATGTGCATATTCCCATACTTAGTACAAGTGTGCACAAACCCATATTTCTATGTTTCTGCAATTATGTAGGTTCCGGTCGTTGAGCTTCTAGAAGGGCCATTTGATGATAACTTGGATTCTCATTCTCCAAGTTCTGTAGGTCCTCACCTTCTGAGGACCATGCCACTATCTAGCTATTGATATTGTTTTAGTTTAATGACATTTAGTTCTTTCCTTTTCATTTGAAGATGATTGGTGATATGCCTATATGTGGCTTTTATTGAAGTAAAATAAGGGATATGCCCGCATGCTGTATTCGATTTAGATGGTTTAAATGTGAGACTTATCCTATACTTCATATGATATTATATTGTCATATTATGTATGTGAAATAAAAGTAGAAGGCTATGTAGTGCTTTATATGAGACGAGTCTATGTAAACTCCCTATATACATGTTATGAGTAAGCGAGAGGTCTATGCATACCTCAATGTAGAAAAGTTTTAAATTTTACCCAATTTAACCTATGAAATGTAATGACGAATGCTAAGAGGTTAGTCTTCTTAGAGGACAATGACATCGCTTACTTCTAGGGGATGCTCCCCGGATGTGATAACTTGCTATTAGAGCATGAGGTTGATTATGTTCAGGATCGATCTCTCAGTAAATTACTTTTATGTATATTCTTATTCATAATTGTGATGCGGAACACACGTATGAATGAGAGACTATGTGATGCTTAGGAAATCCTCTTCTTCTTGTAATCCTATGTTGTGCCTCTAGAGTCTTCTTTATGTGTTATTTTCACCTAAGCCTTTATTGTGGTTATAGGTATGAATACTCAAAGAGTAGCTGCACGAAGGGACGAGGAAGGGATTACCAATGCGGGGGCTCAAGACAACAAAGCTCCTCCCAAGACAATCAAGTCTCTCCACTTGAAGAAGTTGTTATGGGTGATCAAGTTCCGGTTGTTCCTCCACCGATGATCGATCGAGAGATAAGGGAAGCTTTTCTCAATTTTGCCCAAGCCATGACTTCCCAATCTAATGCCGTCACTTCTCCAGTCCAAGCCATGACAGCCCAAGTGAATCATGAGGTTGGACCCCGTGTGCCTCATCATGCTAGCACTATGGCATCTCGTTTGAGAGGCTTTACTAGGATGAACCCTCCTATGTTCTACAGGTCAAGGGAGGATGAAGACCCTTAAGAATACCTAGTTGTAGTCTATAAGATCCTATTTGATATGGGTGTGACTACGGGTGAAAAGTCCAAGTTGGCCGCCTATCAACTCAAAGATGTGGCGCAAAATTGGTACACCCATTGGAGAGATAATAGGGTGCTAAGAGGTGGTCCTGTGACTTGGGAGATCTTCAAGTGAGCTTTACTTGATTAGTTCTTTCCTAGAGAGTTGAGGAAAGCTAAGCTGTAAGAATTCATCAACCCTCGCCAAGGGGGTATGAGTGTACTTGACTACTCCTTGAAATTTACTAAATTGTCTAAATATGCTCCATCCTTGGTGTCTAAACCAAGGGATGAAATGAGTCTTTTTCTTACGGGAGTGTCCGATGACTTGGTGGAAGAATGTCGTTCGTCTATGCTTTATGATAATATGAATAGCTCTCTCTAATGGTTCACACTCAACAAGTGGAAAAGAGTAGGTTAAGGAAGAATAATAGAAAGGCCAAGAGGGCCAAGTTTTTTGAAAGTGGTTCTTCAATTGGGAGGTTGGAAATTCAAGATAAGCTAGAAGAGGTTCTCCAATCAAGTCCCTTCCAAATTTCCTAAAGCTCGTGATGATAGGGTGTCTAACCCTAAGTCTCAAAAGGGAAGAGGTACTAGTTAACCAAGAAAGAAGCCTACTTGTGGAAAGTGTGGCAAGAAACATTGGGGTGAATGTCTAGTTGGGATGGAAAATTGCTTTGGGTGTGGTAAAAGTGGTCACAAGGTGAGATATTGCCCTAATATAAAGGGGCTAGACAAGAGTAGTGGGCAAGCTCAATCAAGTGGTTCTAATGTTGATGCTCCAAGAAAGAATCGCCTTTATTCTCTCCATTATAGGGGTGAACAAGAGAGCTCTCCCGATGTGGTGACCGGTATGTTTCAAGTTTTCTCTATAAATATTTATGCTTTACTTGATCCAGGTGCTACCTTGTCATTTGTTACTCCCTTGGTAGCTAGAAAGTTTGATATTATGCCCGATATATTGAATGAACCTTTTATTGTAACTACCCTGGTAGGTGAGTTGGTGGTTGCAACAAGAGTATATAGAAATTGTCCTATAATGTTGCCCAATAGAGTTACTCATGTTGAATTAGTAGAACTTGATATGGTTGATTTTGATGTTATTTTGGGAATGTATTGGTTGCATGCTTGTTTTGCTTCCATTGATGGTAGGACAAGGGTGTTCAAGTTCAATTTTCCTAATGAACTTGTCGTAGAGTGGAAGGGGGGAAGTTCTATTCCTAGAGGTCGTATCATTTCTTGTCTAAAGGCTTGTAAGATGATCTCTAAAGGGTGTATATACCACATTGTGAGAGTCAAAGATTTGGACTCAAAAGTTCCTCCCACTGAGTTAGTCCTCGTATTGAGGGAATTTCCGGAGGTCTTTCCTAATGATCTTCCTCAAATTCATCCCGAATGGGAAATTGACTTTGTTATTGACTTGCTACCGAATACAAATCTAATTTCTTTTACTCCTTATCGGATGGCTCCATCCAAATTGAAAGAGTTGAAAGCTCAACTCAAGGATTTGCTAGACAAAGGCTTCATTCAACCTAGTATTTCCCCCTGGGGTTCTCCGGTACTATTTGTGAAAAAGAAAGATGGGTTGCTTAGGATGTGTATTGACTGCTGGTAACTCAATGACCAATAAGAATAACTATCATCTCCCTCGGATTGACGACTTGTTTGATCAACTCCAAGGGGCAAGCTACTTTTCGAAAATTTACTTAAGGTCGGGATATCACTAACTTAGGGTGAGAGATGAAAATATTCCCAAAACAGCCTTTCGGACAAGATATGGTCACTATGAGTTAAGGGTGATGTATTTAGGGTTTACTAATGCCCCAGCGGCATTTATGGACCTAATGAATAGGGTGTTTCAAAACTACCTAGATTTCTTTGTTATTGCCTTCATTGACGATATCTTGGTGTACTCAAAAAAGGAGGGTGATCATATGGGGCATTTGAGAGTGGTGTTACATGTCTTTGCCAAGTATAGAAAGTGTGAGTTTTGGTTGAGTTCGGTGGCGTTTCTTGGTCATATCATCTCTAGTGAGGGAGTAGAGGTTGATCCAAACAAAACTGAGGTGGTTCAAAATTAGCCTGGACCATTGGCTCCAATCGACATAAGAAGTTTCTTGGATCTACCCGGCTACTTTAGGAGGTTTGTGGATGGTTTTGCGTCCATTACATCTCGTTTGAATACTTTGACCCAAAAGAATGTGAAATTTGAGTGGTCGGAGGCTTGTGAAAGAATCTTCCAAATCTTGAAAGAAAGACTTACCACTGCTCCGGTATTGACTTTACCAGAGGGTACCAAGGGTTTTGTGGTATATTGTGATGCATCTCGAGTGGGATTGGGTTGCATCCTTATGCAACAAGGGAAGGTTATAGAATATGCTTCTAGGCAACTCAAGGTTCATGAGAAGAACTACCCAACTCATGATCTCCATTTAGCGGTTGTGGTGTTGGCCTTAAAAATATAGAGGCATTACCTATATGGTGTTCATGTTGATGTGTATATCGACCACAAGAGTCTTCAATATGTGTTTACTCAAAAGGAGTAAAATCTTTGACAACGAAGGTGGTCGTAGTTGTTGAAAGATTACGACATTAGTGTTCTCTAACACCCTGACAAGCTTAATGAGACATTCTGTTTAGGGGGGGATGGTGTTTTGAGGTACCAGGAGAGGTTGTGTGTGCCCAATGTGGATGATTTGAGAAACCGGATCCTACAGGAAGCTCATGGTTCCAGTTATTCCATTCATTTTGGTTCTACGAAGATGTATCATGACCTTAGAGAAGTATTTTGGTGGAATGGCTTAAAAAGAGACATAGCAGAATTTGTTGCAAAATATCCTAATTGTAAACAAGTGAAAGCCGAGCACCTAAAGTCGGGTGTCTTACTCCAAGAAATACAAGTTCCCGCTTGGAAGTGGGAAGACATTAATATGGACTTCGTAGTGGGTTTGCCTAGGACACGAAGGCAAAATGACTCTATATGGGTGGTTATGGATAGGTTGACAAAATACGCTCACTTAAATCCCGTTAACTCTACTTATTCAGAGGAAGAGTATGCAAGGATCTATATCAATGACATTTTGAGTATTCATGGTATCCCTTGATCCATTATTTCGGATAGAGGTGCTCAATTTATGTCTCGATTTTGGAGGTCGTTCCAAAAAGGGTTAGATACGCAAGTGAAGTTAAGCACCGTTTTTCATCCCCAAATAGATGTTCAAGCAGAGTGTACCATTCAAACCCTTAAGGATATGCTTAGGTCTTGTGTAATTGATTTCAAGGGAAGTTAGGATGAATACTTTCCTTTGGTTGAGTTCTCTTATAACAATAGTTACCATTCAACTATATCCATGGCCTCTTTTGAAGCTTTGTATGGTAGGATATGTAGATCTCTGGTTGGTTGGTTTGAAATTGGCGAGTCCGCACTTTTTGGTCCCCAATTGATCTCTAAGACTTTAGATAAAGTTCATATCATAAGGAACCGGTTGAAAACAGCCTATAGCTGGCAAAAGTCTTATGCCGACAATAGGAGAAGAGAGTTAGAGTTTTAAGAAGGTGAAAAGGTGGACTTAAAAATTTCACCCATGAAACGGGTGATGAGATTTTGCAAGGAAGGGAAGTTGAATCCTCGTTATGTGGGTCCCTATGAAATTTTGCAATGGGTTGAAAAGGTTGCATACGAGTTGAGATTACCTAGTGATCTATCTTTGCTTCATCTGGTATTCCATGTATCCATGCTTAAGAAGTGCATTGGTGGCCCCGAGTCCATTATTCCTATTGAAGGTCTAGGTGCGGATGAGAATCTCTCCTATGAGGAGATTCCGGTGGAAATCCTTGATCGACAAGTGAACAAGTTGAGGAACAAGGAGGTGGCTTCCGCAAAGGTGTTATGGAAGAACCTCCTAGTTAAGGGAGCAACATGGGAGGCCAAGGCCGACATGAAGTCCCGATATCCTCATCTCTTTGCTAATTAAGGTTATTTGTTCCTACAAATAACTAAATTAATGGGTAAAATTGAATTTGACTTGTTTTGCTAAGATGTGCATAAAAATGGTGAAAGTTTTGCAAAATTGAGATTTTCATGAAAAGATGCTCTTTTGCTTGAATTGCACTTACTTGTGTATTTGGTATGTGGTTGACTTTATAAAGTAATACTGAGCATGTTGAGGTGTTTTGAAATGAGTTTTTGGCATAAGTGAGTCTTTATGTGTTGTTGAGCTCATGTTGTTGTTGAGAAGGAAATTCCTCATATTGTGATATGAAGCTCTTATATAAAGAAATTGATGTGTTGATTTACTATGTGTAAATGTCATGTTGGTAGGTTGATTTGAGTTGTAACTCATGTTTTGATATTGTTGTTGTTGTTGGGCAGCTAGTAGTGAGTCTATCATTTCTCTTCAAAAGATTTTAGTGTCATTCGGGGATGAATGTTTCCCAACGGGGGGATAATGTAACACTTTGAAAGTCTAAGACCTAATCTAGAGCCTCGCATGAGTGTCTAAGGATTTTAACATTGTTTTAAGGTCACAAATTATGTTTATGAGTCATTTAGGAAGTTTTGGAGTCAAGACGTCAACAAATGTCCATGACATCTCGAGACTAGTCAAAGAGGTGTTAGTGTGCCTTAGTCTATTTTACAAGGTTTTAAGAGTCCAAATTTGGTGAAATTTAGTAGAGAGGTTTCAAAAACTTATTAAAATATATATAGGGTCAATACGTCCGGGTACGACTCCACAAGGACCACCCTAAGGGTCCTTGAGGAGGACCCTTCTATTTTAGCAAAAAGCTGTCAAAATGCAATGGCTACCTACGCTTGCCATCGACGGGGCATCGATGTCTTCGTCGATGGAAACTTAGTAAATTTAAAAAAAGGGACAAATTCATACTCTTTGATCCAAACTAAGGATGTGCACGACGGACGGAGGGGAACAGTGCCCGTCGACTGACCTACGTCTCGTAAGTCGGGGTCTCGTAGGTCAGTCCTACAACTTTTCCTGATATGTTTTAATTGGTTCATTTAATTACGTTATTTAGTTATGGGTATAATTAGGGGTTAAGGGTTGGTTAATTAGATTATTTAAGAAGCTATGTAAGCTACCATAAGCCTAAACCCCACTTAACACATCACTTTTTCCAAAACCAAATTCCTCTTCCTTCTCTCTACGTTCTCTCTCCCAAGGAAACTCCATTGAAGACCAAGGTAATAAGTGTTCTAGGGCAGAAAGAAGACTACTTTTCACCATCAATATTCAAAGAATATCAATGTATGGGATACTTTCACCTTTGAGATTCCTTTCCCCAAAGGGTTCTTCCAAATTTTGGTTTTCAAAAGATGATTTCATATGGATTTCTATCTAATCAGAATTTAATATTCTAATTTGAATTGTTTATGGTTTATTTTGGTAATTATGATAATATTATGAATTATTATTGTTCAAGTATGATAGTTTGATGAATTAACCTAGTCGGTGGAATAGATCATGAATTGACCCTAATTCCCTAACCCTAGGCTATGAACTCATGTTGAATTGATTAGTATTGATGCAATTGAGTTAGTTTTTGTGTTAATTACAATTGAATGATGTTATTACACCTATTTATGAATAAAATTGGATTGGTTGAGGGTAAGAATAATGATGATGGCTTGTTGAAGGAGAATTGGTAAAACTTTATGATCTTGAACTTTTACTTCAATTGTGATGGCTTGTACTTGGTGATGAAGTTCAATAGAAGCATGCCTTATGATTATATTAAGTAGGTATTGGTATGACGATGTAATTTAAATGTATTGATTAAGTGAAGAGGTGATATTATGTTAATTTGAAATTTTATAAGGTTGGTTATGAATTGCCAATGTGCCGTATTATGACATGATGATGATAATGTGTTGATCTCACCTATGAGGTTTGTATTGAAAGGATATTCTCATGCAATTCCTAATGAGATAATGACGTGAATATTGGGTTAAAGACATTTCAAAAAGGGACTCTAGCTTAGCACCGATTGAACTAGTGGTGAGAAGTGTCCCTTCCCAATGTGGGAAGGTAGGTTCACTATGATACTTAAGAGATTGGAGACTATAATGAAATGTGCATAAAACGGGTCCCAAGTATATCTCTTAGTTCTTAAACTATATTGTCCCCATAGAAATATTATCTAGTGGATCAACCTAGAATGCTATGTTCATGTATTGGTACTACCATGGCAAGTAGTCTACTTTCTTTTGGTAGGTTTTCATAACACCGGATTCCACATTTAGCTCATGTTCTCTATGTCGGTTAAAGGCAAGATTTCCCAAAAGTAAAATGAAATAAGAAAGTGAACACTAACTAGGGTGACCGAAGGGGTTTGACTTAGTCTAGGTAGTGGTATGGGACTATACCTATACATTGCACTAGTTAGCCTTAAGTATGTCTTGGAACGTTGTTCTCATGTTTGTAAAGTAAATGCTATGCATATGTTGACTTTATATGTTGATGATCCTATATTATGTTAGATTCATGTTTGAACATGCTATTGATCTATATTGCTAAATATGATGATGAATACTCTTAATGCCTATGTTATGTGATGTTAGACATTGATTATGGTCCTTTGTTGGGTTTACTTAGTTGAGTAAGGTTATGGGGTTCTACTTGGTCATTGCACTTGTGGAATTAATGATGGGTTATGAGTAAGGGTCTTGTATATGTTGTAATGTTATGAACATCTTATATATGATTTATTGTTTTATCATGATGTTGAAGTTAGTTTTGTTATGTGCTTAATTATGCTATAGTATTTGTTGACATGGTTATGCTAGATGATGATTGGTCTTGATTGTGCATAAGGTTTTCCAAAGTAAATTAGATGGTTTTTAACAAATGTCCCCCTTATCATGATTTCATATGTTTTATGTGCATTTTCCAATACTTAGTACAAGTGTGTACTAACCCATATTTCTATATTTCTATAATTATGTAGGGTACGGCCGTTGAGATTCTAGAAGGGCCATTTGAAGATAACTTGGATTCTCATTCTCCAAGTTCGGCAGGTCCTCACCTTCCGAGGACGATCCCACAATCTAGCTATTGATATTGTTCTACTTTAAAGACATTGAGTTCTTTACTTTTCATTTGAAGAAGATTTTTGTATATGCCTATATGTGGCATTTATTGAAGTGAAGTAAGGTCTATGCCCAAATGTTGTATTCGATTTAGATGGTTTAAATGTGAGACTTATCCTATATTTCATTTGATATTATATTGTTATATTATGTATGTGAAATAAAAGTAGTAGACTATGTAGTGCTTCATATTCGAGGAGTCTATGTAAACTCCATATATACATGTTATGTGTAAGTGAGAGGTCTATGTAAACTTCAATGTAGAAGTAGATAAAAAGTTTTAAATTTTCTGCAATTTAACGTATGAAATGTAATGACAAATTCTAAGAGTTTAGTCTTAGTCCTCTTCGAGGACATCAACACCGGTTACTTCTAGGGGGTGCTCCCCGGATGTGACGGTAAATATTTTATAGGTTAGTTCAGTTTAGTTTGAGGTCAAACGTCAAGGAACGACCAAGGCGTTTGAAGACTAGTCGTTTGTTGTGCTAGTGTCTCCTTATGTGTTTTTGGATGATGTTAAATGTGTTGTTTCAGGTCTCAGTCAGTGGTGATGATCCTAAACCTAGATGGGCATGTTTAGGGGTTTAACGTCTGGGTACGACCCCCCAAGGACCCACAAGGGGCCCTTGAGGAAGACCCTTTCATCTAGGCAAGAAGGTGCATGGGCAGCATGGTTGACGACCCCAATTGACGCCAGTCAATGCATTGATGGCTCGTCAATGTGGGGCGTAGATCAGGCCTGCAGGGTTTGAAATTTATGGAGATGCAGTCCCAATTGACGGACCCCATTGACAGCCCGTCAATCAATTGATAGTCTATCAATTGAGGGCATCAATGGTGACCTTCTATTCTGTATTTTCTCGGCCAAACTAGGGTTGAGTTAGTAAATTCACCCCAAGTATTATTAAGTATATGGACGGTCATTTTATGTGTATTTAGGTACTTTAAGTATGTTAAATTAATAAAAGCCTCTTTTAGACTCAAACACATAAATCAAAACCCTCCCCTCCTAAAGTTCTCTTCAAAAACCCCATGAAAGCTTAAGGTCAAAGATGGAGCTAGGGTTTTGGATTTCTATGGCTTTCTTCTTTAACTCTCATGGTATTTCATCTAATAAGGTATGTGAGTACTTTATCTAAGTCTACATATCACCTTAGAGCCAATTTCAAAGTAAATTCAAATATTTCAAAGTTTATGGGTTCTTGTATGATACGATTTCACATAATTAGATATGATATTATTGATGTTAAATTAATGTTTTCTAATGAAAATCTCCATGAACCCTTGATCTTCTCAATTCCCTAAATTTGGCTTATGAAGTGGGTTTATTGCTTATGATCTAATATTGATGGAATTCAGATTATCATGAGTTTTATGGTTGATTTGTATTGTTTATTGTGCTATTATATTTTGAATTGTTGGAGATGTTAAGGAATTGTGATCTTGGCTATTGGAAAAGGGTAAGTTGACCTGATTCCCTTACTAAAGAATTGCTATAGAACTTCTCTTGTGTGGCATGATCCACTTATGGTGGCGGTGATTACTTCTTGTTCTTATTGTGATCATGTCCTTGTCGACAATATTATGTGAATTGTTGTAGTATCATGCTAGGTTATATATGAATGTATGATATGAAGTTGGTTATGTGAAGTATTTTTGTTATGTAGAAGGAGTTATGGCATATATGAATGTATAAAAGGAAGCTATTATGTGATACATGTGTGATCTTGTGTAATGTTCATAATGTGAAGGTGTTCATGTGATCTTGAGGTGATATTGTATAAATCTATGTGATAAAGTGAATAAAATAATATTCCGCTAAATGTTGGCAGGTGATGATGATAGACTATGAAGAGTATTTACATATTGATATGGTATCTTGTTTAGGTAGACCTAGTTGTCAAGACCCTCAAAATGAACTAAGGTGTATAAATCCTCACATGTTCCTAAAAATCTTATTAACATGTTAATGAAGTGTTTTTAAAGCTTTTATAATTCATTTGAAGTGGTTCGGACATCAAACGTCTAAGAACGAACAAGACGTTCAAAAGTTGGACTTTAGACGTACTAAAGTGTTCTAGTGTGCCTTGGTATGTTTTATGTGTTGTTGGGGGTTTAAATTGATAGGCAAGGATCCTAAATTGAAAATGGACGTAATTAGAATCGAAACGTCCAGGAAATAATCCCCAACGACCACCAAAAGGTTCCTTGAGGATGACCCTAAGGTTGGCCAAATACTGCCTAGGCAGTGTGAAATCGACGCACAAGCATCGACGGCTCGTGCCTTGATCGATGCCCTGTCGATTGGGGGCATTGCTCAACACTTACAAGTGTGATATCATCCCCCCAAAATGGAGCCTAAGTCACCATCGAAAGACGTGCAACACGGCAACATCGTTCCATCAATGGTCGGTTGCCATGCACGTCGATTGAAGCCTCCAGTTCTGTCTTGTGCGCTGCCCCCACGTCCTAATTAATACATGGATTGTTATTTTAGGTATATATAGGTGTTTTAAGTCCTTTTATAATCCTAAACTCGAAATTAGAATTTTACTCTTCCAAATCAAACCTTCCCTCCCAAATATGAAACCCCAAAACCTCCATTGGAGACCAAACTCAAGAACACGCTTTAAAGGTGGATTCTTGGTGAATTATTCTCCAATTTTCCTGACTTATATTATTTTAAGTTATGGTGATACTTCATCCTTATATAATCTTCAATCTAAGGAGTTCTTTCAAAGCCTTTTCAAACATTATTCTAAGCCAAAAATCTCATCTTTCAATGTAACCATGGGTTCATTGATAAAGTGATTTCAAAAGCATCCTAATGATTATTATATGATTAATCTATTATTTAAACATGATTTCAATCAAATTCCATGAAGAACCCATGATCTCCTTAACCTTTGCAATTATGATATGTTATGAGTCTTATGATCTTCATTAGATTATGAATCAATTGTTATTACATTATATTATATTGATTAATCCTAGTCTTATCTATATCAATTGATTATGAATTATGGAGAATTGATCTATGATGATTGTTACCTTAGAGATTTTGTAAGTTTACTTATTTCTTCCAATTAGCTTAGAATGTATATTGAATTGTGTTGATTGGTATGGTCCACTTATGGTGGCGGTGTTTACATTATTGTAAATGTTTATTTATTATGATCATGGTCTTGAAGGCATTAGATGTATTATGAATTGATATGATGATTTCCATGTTTATGAAGTTGAAGGGTGTAGCCTTGATTATAGTATCATGTCTAAGTGAATTGAAGTATGTGTATAGTCTTCTACACTAGTTGCATGATTTAGGTGTGTGGATGATGTTGAGTATATGTGATGATCATGTTACGGTTAGGTGTGGTCTATATGGCTAATGATGATGAATACTCTTATACCATGACCCCTACCTATGAAATCCCTATATGAATGTGTGATAAAAGTATGTTAGGATTCTTCTATTCTAATGTTGAATATGTTCTTGTCTCCTATGATGTAATGTGAGTGTGTGTAGTCTATAGTCCTTAATACTCTAATATGTGTATGACTTGAGACTTAAGTAATATTGTACATGTGTTGTGATCCTTAGAGGGTGGCTTCCTCAATGTTATGTTATAGCCTTTATGTGATCATGTTGAACAATGTACACACACACTTCAAGCATGTCTATGAGTAGGATATATTCATGATGACTAAGGAAAGGATAGTTCTCCTATGCATCATTACCTATTTCTATGCATGTAAGTATATGATTAATGAAGTTATGAACATGTGTGTCTAGATATGTTTATGTGAAGGTAGATCTCACATATGTATGCACACACCCATAATTGTATAAATAGTAGACTTATGTGAAAGGACATTCTCACATGAAGTAGGTTCTATGAAGAAAGAACATTATCATATTAGGAACCTTTGAGCTATATGATGTATGAAGGAGAAAGCTCGTAAAGCCTTCTTTATGAACTAATGTCCTAAAGGCTTAAATATGTATATAAAGGGAGTTTCAGTTTAGCACCGAGTGAACATGACAAATGAGAGTGGGGGCTTCATGTTTAGTAAGTCCGCTTTCCACAAGAGAACCTTCACGTTTAGCAAGTTCAGGTTCCCAACATAGATGTTGTCCATGAGATGGAAACCTCCACGTCTAGAAAGTCAAGGTTTCTAGTAGCAATATCCATGTTCTATAACTACGTGCCCCCATAGGTTTTAGCTAAGTGGACCCACTAGAATAACTAATTGTATGATGGTCCTACCTTGGAAAGTAGTACCCTCTCTTTTCGGTGTAGGAGTAGAACAACGAATTCCATGTAGCTCACATGGTCTATGTCGGTTATTGCTATGTCTCCTGAAGGTTAAGAAATTAACTAAGATAAGAATATGGTCTCTAATTATAACTCCTTTAGGAGGTTACTTAGTATAGGTAGGACTATGGACCCTACCCATGCATACTAGTGAACTCCAAGAAAGGATAAGATTAGTACTTTTATGAAAGTGAGACTTATGTTATGCATGAACTGTATAAATGCATGTTTAAGTGACATTGCTATGTCAAGACATGAATTATGATTATGTATGTGAATTGCACTTATGGCTTCTAAATAAGTTTACTTAGTATGTGTAAGGGTATAGGACTCCATGTATCCATTGCACAAGTAATCTTGTGAAGGGGTTGTGATGGTGGTTTACTTATGATATGAACTAAATGACTTCTGACTAAGGTTGTACTAAAGGAAAGAGTCCTTATATGATGTTATGAAGTATGTGACCTTTTGTTTAGTTATAAATGAAGGTGGTATGACTTGTGGAGTATGTTATGTCTAGTCTAGGGTGACTTCTTAATAACACTTAGTGTAAGTAGCAGTATGGGATGCTACCTACACATTTCACTAGTGTGACTTGGGGGTTGTCTTAGGGATGGTCTTATGTGTAGTTTATGGTGATGATGTGTTTATGACTTTGAGAATATATGTGGTTGTGTTGATGAAGCATATATATTAAAGACTATCTTAGGTGACCTCAAGGTGATACAATGTACTAAGTACACTTGAGGGTTGCTTAAGGAAAGATGTTAAGGTAAAAATAAATGTAATGAGTTGTATGTATTTAAGATGCCTCAAAATATGTTAAGTGTCCTTATGTGCTATTATGAGTAATGTACATGTCTATATGAAGTATGTGAACTATATTGTGGTTGTATGTGCCAATGTTCATGAAGTTTTCTAAAAATACATGTAGCATAATTTCAAACTAAATGTTCCCTTTAAATGCATGTTTTCCTTCGTTTCCACACTTAGTGCATTCTTGTATTAATATCATTCTTCTTCATCTTTTTACACAAAGTGTAGGTAGTGATGTTAAGAGGATGTCTCCTAAGTGAAGAGCTTGGATAGATCTCCCAATTTCTAGGAAAGTGATCCTTATGATTCAAGGATTGTCTATGTCAAGATGTTCTTTAAGTTTATGTAATAGTTTAGACTTATATTTTATGTTGTCAATGGTCGTGTCCATATTATATTCTATTGAGTTGTGCCTTAAGGTGGCAAAGAGACTTAGAGTCTACTTATGTACGTTTGATATTTTATACATATATGAAGTGATGATTCTAGCATATGATGTGCTATGAAATATTTTTAATTTTCCGCAATTTTTACGATTATGTAATGAAAGATGTCTAAGGGCTTGTACAAGACCTCCAGGAGGTCAAGTACGTTGTGTTACTTCTAGGGGGTTCTCCTCGGTCGTGACAAACTGGGTATTAGATCCAAGTTATAGATAATGGTTTTAGGGTCCAAAGTCTCGTATTGCCACATCTAGTACAGTCTCGTTCATCGGTGGTGAGTCGCGACACATCTATGAGCAAGAGGCTATTGGACGATAGAGTTTTACTTTTTTCACTACTCTTAGGTCGTGCCATAGAACTTAACTTCATATGATTTCTCTCTTATGTTTTCTTGCACGGTGGTCTTTTAGATGTGATTGCTTAGAAAGGATGATGTCTCAAAGCTTGAGGGAGAAAAGGTGAGTTTTGGATGCTACTTTGGTTTTGTGGCTTGATAAGTATGTATGAAGGTGAATAATGATATGTCTTGATGTGATGCTATTTATGGCCATATGTGATTTATGATAATTGAGATATTATGTTGAGAAACTATGATATGATATGGTTCTAGCTAGTTAAGAGATGTTATAGTTGAATCGAGTTCCCTTTGAAATGATGGGTTTTTTATGGTTATGTATGATGATAGTGTAATGTTATGATATAGACTTGAAGTTATGGAGAAAACAAGTAAAAAGTGAAAGATGGATGTTACCCTTATGTATGTGTAATGCTTTGTAGTTTCCCTCGTGTGGATTGGAGTCTTTTGTATAGGCTTGATCCTAAGAAAGGAAGGTAGTGTTCTTACCTTATAAGGTGTTTGTGAAGCATGCTAGTTAATGGGATAAAGCTGTATGATTAGTTGATGAGTCCCTATATGAACCTATTCTAAGAGTGGGGAAAAAAGGGAGAAAGGGTTTTATTCCATAAGTTGGGATAATGTTTTTGCCCTAAAGTGACTTAGAGGGTAGTATGTACCCCTCAACTCTCAAAGAGAAGGAGAAAATTGACGTTGAACTACTTTGAAGTGGCTAGTTCACTTTAAGATTGATCTTAAGTATGGCCAATTGAGGGAGTGCGTAGTTGTACCTAGGCACGGTTGGTTGGAAGTTTCCACCAAAAGGTGATGACCCTTATAGGTTTGGTTTTGAATTGCTTTGACCTTGGTCGATAAGGGAATGAAGTGATGAATATGTGATTAGGCTTACCCCAAGTGGGGGATAATGTGTCTAGATAGTAAGGTCATGAATGCCTTAATGGTCCTTTTTTGAGTTCCTTTGAACTTCCCTATGTTATGAATCACTTTGAGTGATGGTTATGGAGGGGAGTAAGATAGTAACTCAATTGTGATTCTTTGGATTTCCTCATCTAGTGGAGTGTGATTGAATAACTAATTGGGAGGTGGTTCCTTCTTGAGATATTTAAGGAGGTGATGATAAGAAAAGGTTGCATAAGTTTGATCCTAAGAGGAGGATGTGTGCTTCACTGCAAGGATTGGTGAGTCCAAGTTCTCTTGGATGGGGTGAGTTTCTCTTAAATAGGTTTACCCTAAGTGGGGGAAAATGATGTGAGTATTAAGGTTGTAAATATCCCTATCTTTTCTTTCTATTCCTACTCAAGATTGAAGCCAAAGAGTTCCTAAGTAGCTTGTTTAATGGGAGTCTTGCATATGATGATGAGTTGCATGTACTCCACATGTTATTCATGCCTTAAATGACACTATGTTATACATGTTATGAAAGGTCATTATTGCATGGAAAGGAATTTTTATCAAAATTGCATGTTTCTCATGTTGTTATGCCTCTTGATATGATAAATGTGCATTTAACTTCATGAGATGGCTAGATAAACATGCTTTGTAACACTTTTTATATGAGGGTGATTTGGCCCAATATTGAGGTGTTGAGTTTTCCTTAAATGAAAATGATGAGTACCTTGAAAAATGTGTTAATTTTATGAATTAGGAAGTGTTGTTGTAGGCTCACTCTTGATAAGTGATGGTATGTCTAGCCAATGTCATCAATGTGTGCCTATGAATTGTAACAACTTTCCGAAATGATGCATGTTTATGACAGCTAGTGTCATGCTAGAAATTAAAATTTGTATGAAATAACTTCCTATTTTATGTGATGTGTGTGGTATGAGCTGCCATTTTTGACTTCATAAGGAATATATTATGAGCATAATGTGGTTTGGAGTAAAGAAATCCTCCTTAAAATGAATTGACCCTTGTGCATTGCTTTTATGAAAACTCTATGATACCATGTGTGTATGTTGACTAGGAGAAGGTAGTCATCTTTGAACAAAAGTTAAGCATGGTAATGTCATATTTGACCTTGATGGTATTGTGTTTAAGTTATAAGATTTTATTTGATCTACATGATTCATGATTTTGTGCAACTAAGTGAATTTGCTTATTTTCTCATGAGTTGAAGTGTGGATTACGCCTATGTGTGCAATTGAAATCCATTGTATGTCTAACTTTATGATGAAATAATGAGCATGCCTAAAGTTGGAGAAGGTATTTCCTCCAAATGGCAATGAGTATGAATAAGTGTGTAAGAATGGAAAGAAAATGTAAGAGTAATCCATGTTTGATTATGTTACTTTAGTTGCATGATTGAATGAAGTTGGTTTTCCTTGTATGCTTGGTACATTGACTCTTATGGAGTAACATGTCGAATGTTTTTAGCTTATATATGGTTCATTGTGTCCGTGAAAGTATTTTAAAAGTTCCAAGTGTCATTCAAGGACGAATATTCCCAAGTGAGGGATATTATCAAGACCCTCAAAATGAACTAAGATGTTTAGAGACTCACATTTGCCTAAAAGGTTATTAACATGTTAATGAAGTGTTTTAGATCTTGTATAATTGATTTGAAGTGCTTTGGAGGTCAAACGTCCAAGAACGACCAAGACGATCAAAAGTTGGACTTTAGACGTACTAGTGTGTTCTAGTGTGCCTTGGTATGTTTTATGTGTTGTTTGGGGTCTAAATTGATAGGTAAGGATCTTAAATCGTATATGGACGTAATTAGGTTTGAAACATCTGGTCACAACTCTCCAAAGACAACCCAAAGGATCCTTGAGGAGGACCCTAAGGCTGGCCAAACACTGCCTAGGGAGTATGCAATCGACGCCCAAGCATCGAGTCTCGTGCCTTGATCGATGCCTTGTCAATTGGGGCGTTGCTCAACACTTAGAAGTGTGAGCTCAGCCCCCCAAAATGGAGCCTCAGTCACCATCTACGGACGTACAGCACGACTCCATCGTTCCATCGATGGTTTGATGTCATGCACGTCGATTGAAGCCTACAGTTTTGTCTTGCGCGCTTCCATGCTAGGGGTGAATTGGGAAATTCACCGCCACATCCTAATTAATACATGGACAGTTATGTTAGGTAAATATGGGTATTTTAAGTCCCTTTATAAGCCTAAACTATAAATTAGAATTTCACTCTTCCAAATCAAACCTTCCCTCCAAATATGAAACCCCAAAACCTTCATGGGAGACCAAGCTCAAGAACAAGCTTTGGAGGTGGATTCTTGGTGAATTCTTCTCCAATTTTTGTGGCTTCTATTTTGTCAAGGTATGGTTGATACGCTCAAATTACACCTCCCTAAATAAGTATAAGTGGTTGTATCAAGTAAAGAACCCAACTAGTAGGTTGGGGTCGATCCCACGAAGAAAATAGTTTAGACTTAACTTCAATGTACAATTATTTCTTTTTAGTCAAGTTCTTTCCGAAAATAGGTAATTAAATGGGGGGTTTTGTGAAACAAACTTCTTTAATATCTCTACATAAAACAAATAACAGGAGTAAAGACTTAGTTTTTATCAAGTTGTGAGAGAAACTAGGGTGTATGTGTTCCCCATAGGTTCAACGTTGTATTCCTAGCTATAACAATTCTTCCCTAGTGTTTTGCATGCAAAGTGATAAGTTAAGTATCTTTAAATCTTTGGTCCGGCATTTAGAGAATTTCACCATTTAACTTGGTCCGGCCGTCCGGGTACGTGTGTATAGGATACTAACCCTTACCTTTACTTCATATTAAACACTATCTTCGATGTATGGATTAGTTATTACTTCGCACCAATCAAAACTAGCATATTAGATAGTGCCCTACTAAATCTGTGTTGATAATTTTTTTCTTATTACTACCTCCATGGTCTGGCAAGTAGCAACAAGGCTAGTTCTAATGTGTGCACTCGTTAAAAAGACTTCTAAACGAAAGAACTATCAATACATGCAATAACCTATTTGAGAATTGTTATTAAGCTAGGTTTACTTTGTTAATCACCCATGGTTCCCACAATCCTAGTTGTGGATTTAATTTCCCATGCATATAAGAACACAATTCATAGTTGTTAAACAATAAAACATGAACTTACTTTGACAGTTAGAAAATCCAGAAAACCAACTTGAAATAACAAGATAACACTTGAAAAGCAAATCCAGACATTGAATTATTGCTAAATTTGCAAAACCCAACCTCCACACACAAACTAAGAACAATAATAATAATGTCTAACCCCAAAAGCGATGTTTTATACCCTATTTATAGAAAATATTATCCTAAATTAAAAGGATTTAAACTAAGGAAACTTGTCCAAAAACGCGACTGTAATCGACGACCCCCACAAACGGACCGTCGACTGCCTCCATAAGTCCAAACTTAGAATCATTTTTCGTCCTTCAGATGGCATCATCTCTGAATCAATCGAGGGACCAACAGCACGGTCCGTCGATGCCTTCTGTTGCTCCATCCTTAGAATTTCTCCAACTTCGGGTACTGGGACTTTCTCTGATATCATCGACGACTCAATAGAATGGTCCGTCGATCAATCGACGGACCGTCAATCCTCTCCGTAGTTCCACACTTTGTTAGATTTCCCCGAGTTTTTCCAATTGCCTGAACTTCAATCGATAGTCACGATCTACGGACCGTCGATGTCCTTCATGGGTCGCTTCTGCACTTTATTTCAGCTGTCTTCTGCGTTTTATTTCTGGACATCTTTCCTGCAAAACAAACATAAAAACATGTTAAAATTACTACAAAAAAGGCTCTAGGCACATACAACTCTTAAGGAAAAAGCATTGAAAACACCGTGAAACCACGGTACATCAGCACCCTCAACTTAAATTCGTTGTTTGTCCACAAGCGACACACTATGACTCAAAACAACACTTTGTACAAAAGTATACTTTTTAAATCTTTCGCAATCACATGGCTTTCAATCCCGACTTTTTCTTTGCTTTAGTGCATGCTTACGCTCTTAAGTTTGACAAGCTAACTTATGTGCATCAGACCATGACACAAACTCACCATGCACCGATACCTCTACTATTTTCCCTCTCACCAAGGTACAAATTTTCCGACTTTGCAACTAGTGCCCTCACTTCAAAAGAAATCCTCCTTTTTCGCACAATAATTTTAACTTTGGGTACAAGGATATGTATTCAACACTCGCACACAAAAACAAGTTCATACATAACTAGTACTTATCGTCATAGGATTGCCCTTATTTTCACTACTTAAGTTCACCGCACTAGACTTCTAGGATCACGATAGGACTTTATTGGCTTGTAACGTAGGTTCAGGGTCCAGGTATGGTACATATGGGTATATGTTAGTGACTTCTTGCCCTCCTTGACATTACGGCCAAGCTTCCTACCTCTTTTATTGTCTTTTATGCCCTATTTTTCTCCTCTTTTCATCTTTGTCTTGCTTTTCCCTTTCTTCTTTGTGGATATGACTCTTACCTCATTTTGTTCACTTCTTTTCTTTCTTTTCTCTACTTTTTCCATTTCAACTCATTCATTTTTTATTATTTTTTTTTTTATTTTCAATTTTCAATTGATAATTTTACCGACTCACATCTTTTGCTCACTTTATCTTTTCTTTTCCACATTAAACTCTTTTCATACCCAATTTTGGGTCATCACTCATAATAGGCACTCTCAACTTATGGTTTTACCATGAGTCGAGGTGCACATTACCCAAGGTTGGGTCAGGGCCAAGACGTGGTTATTTTCTGTATTAGCCACCCTCAACTTAGGTTTTTGGCCTAAGTCGAGGTGCACATGTCCAAGGAGGGACCAGTGCCAACATATTAAACCTAGAGAAGGTGAGTTGGTGAAGAAAAGAAAGGTCTATTATAGGCTCAACAGATTTGGATCAAAAAGGGATACTTCGTTCATTTGGTTCATTTAATTTTAGGCTATATGTTTGCTAATTCGAACAAAGGCCTATGATTTTTCCTAGTCGTCTAACACAGATTCCTTTTGCAGTACCAACCGAGCAAGTTCTAGCTCGGTACCAACAGTTGAATACTCAAACTCCTCACATTCTCTTGAAACTTCATTGCCCTATCAGATTATCATATTTCCTAGTTTAGGTGTTAGTTTGAGGGTCATGCAGTTGGTGCCTGTCTATGTCATGATTAGAGACAACACATTTAACTTATTTTCACATATTCATGCAATCATTTTCTTACGACGGGATATCATTCATACATATCCATCATGCTTCATTTTTTGTGCTTTTGTACTTTGTACAAGTTACGACATGCCGGTTCAACAGAAAAGTAATAAATCTCTTGGGGCAAAAGAACACATGCAAGAAAACCCCAAAGAGAGGATCGTGTGTTGGGCTACTCAGACTTCACCCTAACACTCACTTTACATTCATCCTACCCACAACAAAATAGCATGAAATTGTCCCCAATGCATAAGAAATATAAAGACAGGGTGGTAAGTGAAGTAAACCTGAGGCGCATAGCGCCGACGATCAACAAGTAGGGGGTCTGATTTCCTGGAACCCGCAACATCAGTAGTAGGGACACCCTCAGTGGTGTCCACAGCAATCTCTACACCATCAGTGGTGCTCTCTCACGGGTCTCTGTTATGGAACTAGACTCCCCAGCAGCAACCTCTCGCGCCCTCATCTGACGGTATCCTCGTCAAACAAAGAGGCTCTCCTCGTAGCCTCGAGGTCCGTCCATTCTTTCTTCCTCGCATGAGCATCCTCTCCCTCAGTTGTGCGGCTAGAACGGTCCCTCTTGGCACGACCAAGTGGATTAGGCTGCGGCTCAGGAGGGGATGTGAAAAGTGCACCAAGCACAACATCCTCTTCTAGCTAGAAGGGTGTAGTCTCGAGCTCAGTACCTCGCATCTCCAGAATGTTATTTACATCTGCCCGCAAATGAGCCACATCCTCCTAAAGAGTAGTCAAGTCAATAGTGGGGGCTGGGCGTGCAAGTACCCTCAACTCAAAGGCATTGAGGTGCTGATGAACCTCCTGAATTTTTGTGCTCCGTCTGCTAGGGTGCCTTCACAATCCGGTTCTCACCCTCGGCGATGGACTTTTGCATCCAAGGTTGCATGTGGTGCAGCAGGGTGGCCATTTGGGCCTCTAACTTCTGGACTTTCACCTAAGAGACCAGTGCTGTAGATGGTGGAATAGATCGGGAGGAATTGGGTGCTCTACTAGCGGAATAGGCGGACTCGGTCGGGGTGGTATCAGTGGGCTCTGAAGTGGCAGAGTGAGCCCCTTGGGCTAACTCTACCATTTCCGCCAAGTTCTCACTCAGTGGCTGTAATATAACTCTGGGCCCTCTTTACGGTGCCGCTACATTGGCCTCATCCCTAATGAGGCCTATATCAATTGTGCAAGCCATAGTGCGGAATGTATCACAGTGCTAAACTGGCACTCCAGTATCCCTGCATAGACGGAAAATCATACACGAACAGGTAAGTAATAGAGGCCTTGAAAGACCTCCCGTGTATCACCCTGATCAACAACTTCGTGAAGTCGATCTCCAAACCGACCACCAAGGCTGCTACCAATATCGCTCTATCCCATGTAAGAATATTATCTTCACTCGGCGGTGATAAGCGGTGGCTGACTAACAGCCAAAAAAACTTGGGTGTGAAGGTGAACTTGGCCTTTTTTATCAGCCCTTTTGGTTTTAACACCCAATCTGCTCCCTCACCGTCGATGGATAGGTGCCGAGCAAGCCACCTCTTACCTGCCTCTCTGCTTCACGGCCCTCTGAAACTGGCCACTTTTAACCATATCCCAGTTGTAATCAATCTTCAAAGTCATGGGGCCCGAGTAATATCGGCGGAGGCGCCATACATTAATCGACGGATGGTGGACGGAGAAATATCCACCTGGCATCCCAGAACTAGCACTGTGGTGAGTGGGTCCTGTTTGGCAGGTTTTGCCCGCCTATCCAAAGAACCTCTTAGAGTCGCCACATATGAGGCGTAGAACTCTCGAACAATCTCCTCACTATACCCCCCCAAACTCCTAGCCATACACTCAAGACCGTGGCGGGTGAACAATCGCTGCACATTGGGGACTGTGTGCAAACTCCCCATAAGAACTCTATGCTCAACCGTCACCAACCGGGTCTGTCACACCCCTTTTTCGCGGGCCTGGAGGCAAGAAGAGTTTTTCCAATTTAAGTGACGTTATTGATTAAGGGATTATTTTATTTTTTTCAGAGTCGCCACTTGGAATTGAGTTATGGTGTTCCAATTCACCTTTTGTTTTAATCCCTAACTAAAAGGAAATGACTCTTTATTTTGGTCTGCAAACCAGAAATTTAGGTAAGGAATTCTGTTGACCGAGGGAAAGGTATTAGGCATCCCTCGAGTCCCGTGGTTCTAGCACGGTCGCTTTTATTGACTTATACTAATTTTAAATATTTTTGGATATATTATTTTCAGGCCATGAATTGTTTGCATTTTATATTGTTGAACTTTTATTTGGTATCAATCATATGCATAACTGCATTCTTGACTTTGACATTTGGAGACATAAATGTCTTCATCTCTCAAGTTCATCACACCTAATAATTTTATTTACACTTTTCGATTTAAATTAATGAAAGTTAGTTATTAAAATAATTTGACCAAGGTGCGTAATTGCATCCTTGAGTTTTTTAGTGTCTCAAAAAAGATGTGTAACCATATTCTTAATTGAAACAAATATTTATTAATATGCATAAAACTAATCTAGTCATTAAAACAAATATTTTTCCTTTATAAATAAAACTAAATAATGTAAAATAAATCTAAATATTGAGGATGCAATATATAATTCTGACATTATTTCTATATCTTTTATTTTATATGTTAATGTTTTATATTTTTATTACTATTAATGTTAATGTCAAAATTAAGCATACACTTTTTACTACAACAAAACAATAACAAATTGTTTGAATAAATTTTATTTTTGTGTGATAACATAAAACAAAAATAATTTGTTTTATTTATTTATTTATTTTTAGCTTAGTTATACATACTTTATCATTATTATTTAAATCAAGACAAGAAAAGATGTTATGACCTATTCATTTTAAAAGATCACAACTAACATTTTTCTAAAAAAAAAAATCAATGTACTAACTCTAAAACCTTTAATTAATTTTCTATATTCAATGAGATTCTACGTGACATTAACTACAAACTTATTCAGAGCATCAAAATTGTACAATAATAAATAACATCAAATGTACTTAATTTTACATTTTTTATTTCAATCAAATTCTGAATGAAACAAAACTATAAAAAAAATCCATAAAACTACATCAGATTTCATAAATAAATTAATAGAGATAAGTTAAAGTTGAATACCGCAAAAATCTTGACTGAACCTCAATTAGAACACCCACAAAACTTTTGTTTGTCGTATGGAGTAATATATATATTGTGTGTAGATAAAGTAGTAATGAAAAAAATGGGAATGTGTTTTTGATTTTTTTATTGCTGAAAAGTTTCTAATTTGAGAGTGATTCTAGTCCTCTCTTTCTTTTTTTCATGTGTTTTTGCTAAAAAAAAATCCTCCTTTTGCTTTTCTCATGTGTGTATATATATATAGTATGTAGGAGTGTATGTGGGTGTGAGGGTGAGTGGAGAGGATCATGTGAGAGTGTGGGAAGTGATAGTGGGGTTGTGGGTAGATGTGATGATAATGGATAATATTCTTATAATTTAAATATATCAAAATTATAAATAATAAATATTAATTATCTAGAACCAATTAAAAAAACTAAATGATATAATTAAAAAACACTATTTTATTTATTACATTTACATTATAAGAAGATATATTTTTGTAATTTTTCATTATTTTTTTTAACAATTTAAATAAAACTTACCTTAAAAGATATTTATTTGTGTTGTTTCCGAATCTATAAAAATAACTTAATAAAAATAAGACAAAACTAAATATATCTAACTTAAACATAAAAGAAATATTTAAGAAATAAAAAATAGTATAAATCCTTATGTTCGGTCAAATATTACGTGTCTACAGGGTCATCACCCCCTTTTCATTTGGCAACTTGGCGTCCCTGATACTGACCATCTACGCACCATCGATTTGGCTCCTGAGGAACCGGTGCAGGGACATATGTCTGGTGTGCCAGGGCTGACTCCAAAATGTTAGCCTCATCAGACAAGGCTTGGCGGGCAGGATCCCCCGACTGAGTAGTTTCTTGTGATCCAGAACCCAAGGCAGTGGCCTCATTCGACCCTGATGAGTGGTCGACCCTAATCCTGATGCAGCTTCGAAGCCAGATGCTCCTTCATAACCTGAGGCAAACCCAGATGGCATTCTGGTCATTGTGCGCTCCTCATCAGACTGGGAGGCAGTGACTACACCGGGAACCACCTTCAGGGGGTGCCCCGAGAGGCTCGTGCAGCTGGTGCAGTAGGCATGGCACTCGGGGGCACATACGCGGGATCCCGCTCACGTCTTAAGTTCCAATCATACGCCGGGATGGTGCTACGGACTTGGACTTGCCGTGGGAATAAACAATATCCTTCTTCGGCACTATTAGTACATGTAACCCAGTTGTTAGTATCATAACAACCTTACTACACACTTGAAACAAACAAAACAAAGAAAGGAAATAAAACTTAAACATAGTGCAGCACTGCAATTTTAAGTCGACGGACACTATCGACGGTCCGTCGATGAAACGACGGTCCATCGATAGGGTCCGTTGTCTAACACTTAGAATTATTTTAATCGCTCAAAATCTCAGACCTCTCAGATTGAAATGATGGACGTGCATAACAGCCCGTCTACCAATCGACGAACCGTAGTCCACCTCCGTCGTCTTACACTTAGAATTTTTTTTCACAATCAAACAAACAGGATCTCTGAATGAAACGATGGATGTGCAGAACAGCACGTCAATCAACCGACAGACTGTAGTCCACTTGTCACATCTGGGAATATCCCCTAGACGTAATAGTCGTCGGCGTCCTCTTTGAGGACTAAGACTATCCTCTTAGCTTACATCATTACATTCATAGGTCAAATTTAGCGGAAAATTTAAAACTTTTCATTACTTCTACTCGGAGGTTTACATAGACCTCTACATACACATAGTATACATATATTGAGTATACATTGACCATTCGCATAGGAAGATTACTTAGTCTTCTACTTTTATTGCACATAAGTATATAAAATATAACATAGTCATAATAGTCGTATCATCTCATAACCATCTAATAAGAGTGTAATAACTTGGGCATAACACATACATCAAAGTAAGAATGCCTCACATGGGCTATACAATGTTTCATACTAAATGGAAAAGAAAGAAACGTAGAAGTCTTAAACTCAAAACAACTCCATTATCTAGATAGTGGAATCGCCCTTGGAAAGTGAGGACCTGCCCTACTTGGATGATCAAGAGATCCAAGCCTTCTTTAAGTCATCTTCGAAAGCACTATAACGACCGGAACCTAAAATGTTGGGGAAAAGGAATAAATGGGGTTAGTACACCACTTGTACTACGTATGAGACCATATGCATACATACTTTGAAAACATGCTATGAAAAAGGGACATTTCATAAAGTATGCACTTTTCATTTAAAACCCTTTATGCACGTTCAACAAGACCAACAACATCAAACTAGTCAAGTCACCACGCATATCATATAATTGAATACATAGTCAAGTAACTCTATCATCAATTCATAATAGTAACAAGCATGTATAAGATTACATTTCAACATAACCAAAGCAATACAATTAACCATGAACTCTATCAAGTCAACAAGTGCAATGATCAAGCAAAGACCCATAACCTTACTCAATCAAGTAACCCAACAAGAATCATGACTAACGTCCAACTTCACATAGCATAGTATTTAAGAGTACATATCATCTTACTTTGACAATGTAGACCAACACATATTCATAAGTGAAACTAATCATCATATCGTATCAACAATGTGCAAGTTCATCATATACATATCATATATCATCATAAGTATATACTTACATAATAGCAACCTCCTAAAGTTCCCTTCAAGGCAAACTAGTGCAAGGCATAGGTAGAGTCCCGTACCACTATCTAAGCTAATTCAACCTCTCAAGTCACCCTAGTTAGTTTGTACTTCATTACTTCATTTTAGTTTAGGGAACACTTGTCTTAACGGACATAGACCACAAGAGCTCAGTGTGGAATATGGTGTTGTAAAACCTTACACCGAAGGAAGGTGGTCTACCGGCCAAAGTAAAACCAAACGTAAATGTAGCTTTCTAGGTGGATCCACTAGTTAGTCTTCTTATGGGGGCAACATAGTTCAAGAAATAAGAGATAGGTATAATCACTCTATATACCACTTGGCAATTGGGGCCTACTCTCTTGGGAATCAAATGGATGAGTATCCCTCATTGGGGAGTCAACACCACATGTATAACTATAGGGTGGATCTTTCTCTATGGAAAGTCGTCACCTCCCATTGCCAAGTTCACTCGGTGCTAAGCTAAAGTCCCTTTTTGAAATGTCTTTAATACCTTTATTAATCATCATAACTTAATGTAGGTCATAGGGTATAACCCTTGTATGTTCATCATCATCATAGCTCAATAAGAATTGCATTAGTATTTTCCTTTCATTGCAATTCATATAGGTGAGGTTAGCACATTAACATCTTCATATCATGATAATGCACATTGGTAAATTATTCACCATCCTTATAATATTTACATCTTAAGCCAACACCTAACAATCATAATCGAGACATTTCAATTCAACATCATACCACCCTATCAACCCTAATACAAGACATACTCCAATACAACATCATGACTTAATCACAATTAACCACAATTTGAAGTAAATGATAGGGATCATAAGAGTTACCAAGTCTCCTTCATAGTTCATCATCAAGGTCTTACCTCAAACCCTCAATTCAACCCAATTTGGGTAGACATCATCATGATTCAATAACCATTATGATCACAAGGCTAGAATAATCACTACATCACAATTCAATACTAGATCATAGCTTAAGATAAGATACTTAGGTCAATTCACAACATACTTCATAACCTAGATCATCTTCTCAATAAGTAGCATGAAAAGACTACAATTAACCCTAATTCATTCATTATTAGTATAACAACATCATCTAGTAGTAATTCAACTAATAACCAAGTCAATTCAACTAATATAACCTAAATCATATTAAGATCTTAACCTAGGGTTAGGGGTAAAGGTCATCTTCTAAAAACTAGACCAAACCATCAATATATATATCATAATTAGGTTAGAATACATTCTAATCTATTCATAATATCCAAAATAAATCATAAAAATTAAATTAATAACATCAATTTCGTAGTGGATGAAAACCCACTTGAAAACTTAACTTTGGGAATCAATTTGATGGAACCCTTTGAGGAAAGAGGTATCAAAGGTGAATTAGATCACATACCTTGTTACTTTATGAATATTAATGGAGTAAATCGACCCTTTGCATCCATTAAACCCTCCCCTAGCTTGGTCTTCAATGGTGTTTTCCACTATAGAGAGAAAGAAGAGAGAAGAAAGAGAGTTTTGTTTTGTGAGTTGTGATTAGTCTAATGGGGTTGGGGTCTTTATATGGGGGGTTAATTAACTTAATTAGGCTTCCCTAATCCCCTAAATAACGACCTAACCCCCTAATTAATTAATTGGAGTACAGTGAAAGCGTGCACCAAATTAGACCTTTCACAGACGAGACTCCGATCGACGGTCTGTCTGTCAGACGACGAGCCCAACCTCCTTCCGTGCTACACTTCGTCGATGAGTTCAGAGACTGGTCCAAATGTACCATTATCCAGAATGGCTAAGTGTTGGTAGACGAATGGTATCGACGCCCTGTCGATCCACACAAGCCTCGTCGACTGCTTTCGTGGGTGGACACTGCCCAGGCAGTCTTTGACCCCAAAAATGAATGGGTCCTCCTCAAGGGCCCTTGGTTGGTCCTTGGGGAGTCGTACCCGGACGTTTCAACCATGAATCAACTTAAACACATGTTAGACACCTTTACACCAATTTTCATCATTTTCCGACTTGAAAAAGCTAGTCAAATAGGCTAAGGCACGCTAGTACCTCCTTGAACTAGTTTTCGGATGTCATGGACGTTCTTGGACGTTTTGGTTTCTAGACTTTCTAAATGACTTATATTCATTAAAATAGACCTTAAAACGGTGTCTAGACCTTATGATTCTGTTAGGCTCTAGAACACGTCTTGGATTTTCAAAGTGTTACACCCCTTCCGTCGTCTCAGACTTAAACTTAGATGGGGTGGTCCAATCGACGGAACCCATCGACGACTCGTCGATCCATTGATGGTCCGTCGACGGGGTCTCGCACTGTTGGCCTGAGACCATGTTTCAAACTCCACATTTTGACACCTTCAGACCCACACAAGTTTACACCACACAAAGTAACAATCAAAAGACAATTTCTTCATTCCTAGAGTTTTGATTTCACAAGATTCATGCTTTAATCATCGATGCTACAAAACCCTAAGTTGGAAAGTCTATAATTATTATCATACACACATTTTAAACAGATTCTTCAAAAACACAATCACTTTCTATCATTCCAAGGGACATTTTACATAAGTTTCAAATAGCAAAATCAAATAATTTTGTCCATCAGTCAAGACCCACTTTCTAATTTTTGTTTCTAACAGTCTATGAACGAGAATTCATAAAACAAAGGGAATCGAAATACCTTATGATTGTCGTGGAGTGATTGTGAGAGTGATCCTTGCAACAACCTACGTGACCGACTTGGACACGAACCAAAGAAATCAATGGGAATAAAGTAGAATTTTTTTAGAAGAAGAGGGTTTTGGGAATTTAGGGGAATTTGGGAGAATTTGGGAGTTTGAAGGAATCTGATGGTTATGTAAGGGGGAAATGTGATGTTTTATGAGAAAGGAAGGAAATAAGGGAGAAGCGGTTGGGGAAAGAATTTGAAAAGATTTTGGAGGCTAATAAATGGTTTTAACTTTGAATATTACCGGCCGGGTCGGGTCGACTCACTTCCATTTTGGACTGATAAAACCCCGTCGATGGTCCGTAAGTCAGTCGACGGACCGTCAACTGGACCGTCGATTGAAACAAGACTTAGTAAAAATTTCGAGACATACGTGGGATCTACGGACACCAACGATGATCCGTCGATTGAACGACGTCCCATCGATGAGGTCTGTAGATCAGCGCACCAGACCAGTTTCTGCAAAATTTTAATTTTGGTCCCTGCACATGTATTACCCATTAAACTATTCTTTTTGTGTTTTCTCTAGACTCTTTTGAGACACGACCCTAAACTAGTCTCTAGCCAACACTACTACATAACTTGTCATGAAACACGAAATTGAGCAAAACAAAATGAAACATGAAAATGCGAATATGCCTATAAAGAAAAGAAAAACCTATTATTGTCTAGAGGATACACCTTGGGTTGCCTCCCAAGAAGCGCTTGATTTAGCGTCGCGGCACGACGCAAGATCCTTGATTACTCAGACTTCATCAAGGTGATATGCCTCAGCCACTTCATGGACACTTTCCGCATGCCCTAGGTAGACTTTTAATCCTTTGCCCGTTGACAGTGAACTTTGCACTCTCCTTCTTCTCCAACTCAACCGCTCCATGTGGAAACACTTTAGTGATAAGGAATGATACCGTCCACTTGGACTTGAGTTTGCTAAGAAACAAGCATAGCCTAGAGTTGAATAGAAACACCAAGTCCCCAAACACAAATCTCGCTTTTCAATCTTTTGGTAGTGGTATTTCTTCATCCTTTGTTTGTAGATGGCTGAACTTTCATACGCTATAAGGCAAAACTCGTCAAGCTCATTTAACCCCATTAGGTTTTGTTCTACCGCTTTGTTCCAATCCATCTTCAGTTTCTTCATTGCCCACATAACTTTGTGCTCTAACTCGACTGGAAAGTGACAAGCCTTCCCGTATACAATTTTGTATGGAGACATACCTATGGGGGTCTTGTATGCATTCCGGAAGGACCAAAGAGCATCATCAAGCCTCCTTGACCAATCCGTTCTATTAGCATTTACCGTTTTTGACAGAATTTGCTTGATCTCTCTATTAGACACCTCAACTTACCCAGTAATCTGTGGATGATACGGAGTGGCAACATTGTGGAGAACCCCATATTTCTCCAATAGCCCTTTGAACAACTTATTACAAAAGTGAGATCCACCATCACTAATAATGGCCCTAGGTGTGCCAAATATGGAGAAGATGTTCTTTTTCAAGAACGCGGTGACACTCTTCCCTTCATTGTTAGAAAGCGCTATAGCTTCCACCCATTTTGACACATAGTCCACCACCACAAGTATATACTTCATCCCATGCAAACTCAAAAATAGGCCCATAAAATCAATGCCTCATACATCAAATAACTCGATCACCAAAATGGGATTTAAAGGGAGCTCTTGCCTCTTCGAAATTCCTCTTTCTCGTTGGCATCGTTCACATGCTTTTACAAACTCATGAGCATCCTTGTGAATGGTTGGCCAGTAGTAACCACAGTGCAAAATCTTGTGCTATGTTCGGATACCACTATGGTACCCACCCAGACGCAAGGAGTGACATGCCTCCAAAACACTCAACATCTCAACTTCCGGTAAACAACGACGGATAATCCCATCGGCGCAACTCCGGTATAAGTAAGGCTCATCCCAAAAGAACTTTTTCACATCATACATGAACTTCTTCCTCTGATGGAAGGACAATTCCGATGGGACTATATCACTGGACAGATAATTCACAAAATCGGCAAACCATTAAATCAAATCATGAGAAGTGGCTAATACATGCTCAACAGGGAAGGTATCATCAATTTTATCCTTTTCACCCTATTCCCGCATAGCTTCATCCTCTACTCTAGACAAGTGATCGACAACTTGATTTTCAGTCCCTTTCCTATCGCCCATCTAATCAATCGTGGCTTTGCATCGTTCTTTGACATCAAGTACCTCAAAGCGGAGTGGTCAGTATGCACTATGACCCTCATGCCAAGCAAATAGGAGCGAAATTTTTCGAACGCAAATACCACCACAAGAAGCTCTTGTTCAGTCACAGTATAGTTCTTTTGGGATTCATTCAGGGCCTTACTTGCATAATAAATTGGGTGAAGGATTTTATCCCTTCTCTGTCCCAATACCACACCGAGAGCAACCCCACTAGCATCACACAGCACCTCAAATGGCTCACTCTAATCTGGAGAAATAATAATGGGCGCGGAAACCAACTTCTCCTTCAACTCTCCAAATGCTTTCAGACAGGATTTATCAAAATAGAACTTACATTCCTTCTCGAGTAATTTGCAGAGAGGATATGCAATTTTTTAGAAATCCTTAATAAACCTCCGATAAAAGCTCGTATGTCCCAAAAAACTCCTCACACCTTTTACAGATATAGGTGGGAGAAGCCTATCTATAACTTTACCTTTCGCTCAATCAACCTCTATTCTCTTCTCCGAGATGCGATGGCCCAATACTATACCTTCTTTCACCATAAAATGACATTTTTCCCAATTAAGCACAAGATTGCAATCTTCACATCTTTTGAGAACCTCGGCCAAGTGACACAAACGTTGATCAAAGGAGTCGCCCATAACCGAAAATTCATTCATGAACACCTCAATAGTGTCCTCCACCATATCGGAGAATATCGACATCATACATCGCTGGAAGGTGGCTCGTGCATTACATAGCCCAAAAGGCATCCTCTTAAAGACGAACGTCCCATAAGGTCAAGTAAAACAGGTCTTATCTTGATCCTACGGGGCAATAGAGATTGATTGTAACCCAAATAGCCATCAAGAAAATTGTACCATCCTTTTCCTGCGAGTCTAACATCTAGTCCATGAAGGGCATAGGGAAATGGTCTATCTCAGTTCATGCATTCAACTTCCGGTAATCCATACAAACTCTCCATCCAATCACCGGCCTCATTGGAACAAGCTCGTTCCTCTCATTAAGCACTACTGTCATTCCCCCCTTTTTGGGCACACACTTAACAGAGCATACCCAACTACTATCTGCAATAGGATATATGACTCCATCATCTAATCACTTAATGATCTCCTTCTTTACTACCTCTTGCATAGGTGGATTCAACCGTCTCTGGTGCTCAATACTTGGCTTGTGATCGGGCATGAGTTGGATTTTGTGTGAACAAATATCGGGAAGGGTCCCAATAATGTCCGCAATAGTCCAACCAATCTCTTCAGAACTTCCACCAGACACTCTACTTGTTGTACATTCGATTCGCTGCAATGATTACCGGCAAAGTGTCATCTCTACCCAAGAATACATACCCAAGATGAGGTGGTAGAGCCTTAAGCTCTAATTTTGGGGCCTCTTCAATAGATGGTCTCGCGGGTGGAGACTCGCGATGCTTTATATGTAGCTCCAATTTCTTTGGTTTTGAATGATATTCATTTCGTTCAAGTGCCGCAACCAAAGACCCATACTCTTAAATACCATCACTAGCAAAATTCATGCACTGCCGCTAGAGCCTCGACACCTAGGCGTTCTTCGATTTGTACCTCAGACATACTCTTAACCCAATAAGATATAGCAGATACCGTTTCGAGCTCATTACTCTACTTCATGGACCTACAAATGTTGAACGTTGTTTCTTCATTTTTCAACCTAAACTTCATTTTCCCTTTCTCCATATCAACCAAGGCACGACCAGTGGCAAGGAACTATCTCCCAAGAATAATAGGAACCTCAAAGTCAACCTCACAGTTGAGAATCACAAAATCATCCAGAAATGTAAACGACTCCACTTTCACGAGCACACCATGGAGTATCCTGATAGGCTTCTTCAATGTTTGATCAGCAATCAGTAACCGCATTGCAGTAGGCTTTGGGTTACCCAAACTCAATTTCTTATAAATGGAATAAGGCATGAGGTTTATGCTTTCACCTAGATCTCATAGCGCTTTAGCAAAGTGTAATAATCCGATGTACATGGAATAGTGAAAGCGCCCGGATCTTTCGGCACAAGAGACCTTGTAGCAATAGCACTACAATGCTGCATTCAGTCCTCATCCTCAAAACTTACCGATTTCTTCTTTGTAACCATAACCTTCATAAATTTAGCATAACCGAGCATTTGTTCCAGAGCTTCTATCAAAGCGACATTGATGGAAAGTTGTTTTTACATAGTGATCAAACACCGGTATTTATCATCCTCGGTCTTCTTCAATAATCTCTGAGGGAATGATAGTGGAGGTCTAGGAATGGGGACCATTTTATGAGGTACCTCTGCTTCTTTTGCTGTTTTTTCCGCCAATTCTCCACTAGTTGCCACCACCTCTTCGTCTTTTATCATCTCATCTTCTACCATAGATGGCATAGGTGGATCAATAGTTTGCTTACCTCCTCGAGTAGTGACTGCCATGCAATGTCTATCATTTTTAGGATTTTGGATGGTATTGCTAGGAAGAGTGCCCGGTTGGCATGGGTTCACAGTAGTGGACAATTAGGCCATTTGTAATTCAAGATGCTTAATCGAGACTGCATGTGCATCCACCTTTTGCCCAATGTTTGCTAAATCACCTCGTAATTTCTTGGCGTGCTCATCACTAGCATCAAACCTCCTCATCATCTACTGTAACATATCCTCAACTTGCGCCATACTACCTCCACCATCCCTAGGAGCAACTTCCCGATTTTGAGGTGGAACATAGGGCCCACTCCGATCATTTCTATTACCATAGTTACCCCGGTTGAAGTTGTTGTTGCGGTTTTAGTTTCCATATCGAAAATACTAGCCCTCTATATTGTAGTTACCATGGTTCCGACCTTGATTTCCTTGACCTTGACGCCAATTCTCCTTTTTGGAGCCTTGGGTGTTTGGTTTAAAAAACCCTGTTTGATCATTCACTGCATAAGTATCCTCTTCATAATAGTACTCATCTGTTGGAGTTTGTGGTTTAGTCAAGTAATTCACCGCATTTACCTTCTCTGCACCTCTAGTGACATGTTTCAATACTAACCCAAGCTTAGTTCTCATTTGAGACATCTCCTCACGAATCTCGTCTGCCACCGGATTGTGTGTAGCTTGCACTGCAAAGGTGTTTCTCTGAGTCTCTGACTTTCTAGTACTCCAAGCCTTATTATTGGGAGAAATTTTCTCCAACTTCTCTGCGATATCAGCATATGTGCACTCACCATACGAACCTCCCGCAATAGTATCGAGTACTGCTTTATTGTTACCATCTTGACCCTGATAGAAGTACTCTTTCAACGACTCATCATAAATACAATGGTTAGGGACGCCACTCACATATGCAGTACCAAGAACTACTTACTGACTCCCCAGGTAGTGCCACAAAGTTGTTCACTCTATTTTTGTGGTCGAGCTTTTTTGACATCGAGTATTACCGAGCTAAGAACACATCCTTCAACTGATCCCAAGTATAAATGGAATTGTAGGGTAACTCAGTAAACCATATTGCGGCATCTCCGGTCAATGATAGAGGAAGCACTCTCAGCCCGATGACGTTCATATCTAAGTCTGGACTCCCCACACAACTCTTTCACACAGACCTTAGTTTGGCTATGTGAGCATGTGGATCCTCTGATGGTAGCCCTGCAAACAAATGCCTCGCGGTGAGCGTCTGCATCAAACTACTAGTTACCACGAACATGTGCCCATGGTGTAGAAGAGGTAGGACAAGAGGCCCATCATAATTAGTGATGTTGACATTGCCCCTATAGAACTCTTGAGGGCGTGGTACGGGAGGCTGCATTCTACTGCATCATCATCCTGGTTGTCCGTAACTACCTGATTGTGTGCCTCAACCGGTGGTAGAAGCTGACGAATTATCCCATCACCTGGATTGACTGGGTTCTGCTGATTTTCCATCCTTCAAAGTGCATGGTTAAGTTCGAGATCGAATGGAATGATAGGTTCTTCTCGGCTCTGTGTACTTGGCATACAATAGAGCTAGACTTGAAAGAAACAAGAACAAGAGAAAAATAAAATCAGGAAATCATTCACTAAAATTCAGTAATGTTATTACGGTTAATCTAAAAGCCACTTTTTCCGGCAGCGGCACAAAAATTTGTTACGCTCAAATTACACTTCCCTAATGAAGTATAAGCGGTCGTATCAATTAAAGAACCCAAATAGTAGGTTGGGGTCGATCCCACGAGGAAAATGGTTTAGACTCAACTTCAATGTACAATTACTTCTGTTTAGTCAAGTTCTTTCCAAAAATAGGTAATTAAAGGGGGGCGGGGGTTGTGCAACAATCTTATTTAATATCTCTATGTAAAATAAGTAATAGGAGTAAAGATTTACTTTTTATCAAGTTGTGAGAGAAACTATAGTGTATGTGTTCCCAATGGGTTCATAACGCTGTATTCCTAGTTATAACAATTCTTCCCTAGTGTTTTGCATGTAAAGTGATAATTTAAGTATATGTAAATCCTTGGTCCGGCATTTAGAGAATTCAAACTCGTACCTTGGTCCGGATACGTGTGTATAAGCTACTAACCCTTACCCTTACTTCATATTAAGCATCATCTTCGATGTATAGCTTAGTAGTTACTTCGCACCAATCGAAACTAGCCTATTAGATAGTGTCCCACTAAATCTATGTTGATAATTCGTTTCTTATTACTACCTCATTAGTCCGTCAAGTAGCAACAACGCTAGTTCTAATGCGTGCACTCGTTAAAAAGACTTTTAAACGAAAGAATTATCAATACATGCAATAACCTATTTGAGAATTGTTATTAAACTAGGTTTACTTTGTTAATCACCCATGGTTCCCACAACCCTAGTTGTTGATTTAGTTACCCATGCATATAAGAACACAATTCATAGTTGTTAAACAATAGAACATGAAGTTACTTTGACAATTCGAAGAAAATCCAGAAAACCAACTTGAAAAAACAAGATAACACTTGAAAACCAAATCCGGAAATTGAATTATTGCTAAAGTTGCAAAACCCAACCTCCAAACACAAACTAAGAACAATAATAATAATGTCTAACCCTAAAAACAAGGTTTTACACCCTATTTATAGAAAAAAAATTCCTAAATTAAAAGGAATTAAAATAAGGAAAGTTGTCCAAAAACGCGGTTGTAATCGACGACACCCACAGATGGACCGTCTATGAAATGATGGACCGTCGACTGCCTCCGTCATTCCAGACCTAGAATCATTTTTCTTCCTTCAGATGGCATCATCTCTAAATCAATCGACGGACCAACAGCACGATTTGTCGATGCATCTACGGTTTGTCGATGCCTTTCGTTGCTCCATCCTTAGAATTTCTCCAACTTCGGGTACTGGGACTATATCTGATCTCATCGAAGACTCAACTGAACGGTCCATTGATTAATCGACGGACCATCGATCCTCTATAGTCCCATACTTGGTCAGATTTCATGGAGTTTTTCTAATTGCCTGAACTTCAATCGACGGTCACCATCGGCACACCGTCGATGGCCTTCGTGGGTCGCTTCTGCACTTTATTTCAGCTGCCTTCTGCATTTTATTTCTGGACATCTTTCCTGCAAAACAAACATAAAAACATAATAAAACTACTACAAAAAAGGCTCTAGACACACACAACTCTTAAGGAAAAAGTATTGAAAATACCGTGAAACCACTGTACATCAATGGTGATCCTTCATCCTTAGATAATATTCCATCTAAGGAGTTCTTTCAAAGCTTTCAAACATGATTCTAAGTCAAAAATCTCATCTTTCAATCCAGCCATGGGTCCATTGATAAAGTGATGTCAAAAGCATTCTAATGATGATTATATGATTAATCTATGGTTTAAACATGATTTTCAATTCAATTCCATGAAGAACACATGATCTCCTTAACCTCTCCAATTATGATATGTTATGGGTCTTGTGATCTAGTTTAGATTATGATTCGATTGTTATCAGATTATAGTATATTGATTAATCCTAGTGTTATCTATATCAATTGATTATGAATTATGCAGAATTGATCAATGATTATCATTATCTTGGAGATTTGGTAAGTTGACCTATTTGTTCTAATTAGCTTAGAATGTATATAGAATTGTGTTAATTGGTATGGTCCACTTATGATGGCGGTGCTTACATTCTTGTACATGTTTATGTGTTATGATCATGGAGTTGAAGTCATTAGATGTAAGATGAATTGATATGATTATTTCCATGTTTTAGTAGTTGAAGGGTGTAGCCTTGATTTTAGTATCATGTGTAAGTGAATTATATGTATGGTCTTCTACACTAGTTGCATGATTTAGGTGTGTGGATGATGTTGTGTATATGTGATGATCATGTTACGGTTAGGTGTGGTCTATATGGCTAATGATTATGAATACTCTTATACCATGACCCCTACCTATGAAATCCCTATATGAATGTCAAAGTATGCTAGGAGTCTTCTATTCTAATGTTGAATATGTTATTTATCCTATGATGTCATGTGAGTGTGTGTGGTATATAGTCCTTAATACTCTAATATTTGTATGACTTGAGACTTGAGAAATGTTGTACATGTGATGTGATCTTTAGAGGGTGGCTACCTCAATGTTATGTTATAGCCATTATGTGATCATGTTAAACAATGTACACACACACTTCAAGCATGTCTATGAGTAGGATAGATTCATGATGACTAGGAAAGGATAGTTCTCCTATGAATCATTACCTATTTCTATGCATGTAAGTATATGATTAATGAAGTTATGAACATGTGTGTCTAGAGGTGTTTATGTGAAGATAGATGTCACATATGTATGCACACACCTATGATTGTATGAATAGTAGACTTATGTGAAAGGACATTCTCACATGAAGTAGGTTCTATGATGAAAGGACATTCTCATCTTAGGAATCTTTGAGTTATATGATGTATGATGGAGCAAGCTCCTAAAGCCTTCTTTATGAACAAATGCACTAAAGTCTTATATATATATATATATATATATATATATATATATATATATATATATATATATATATATATATATATATATATATATATATATATATATATATATATATATATATATATATATATATATAAAGGGAGTTTTAGTTTAGTACCGAGTAAACATGACAACGTGAGTAGGGGATTCACGTTTAGTAAGTCTGGCTTCCCATAAGAGAACCTTCACGTTTAGAAAGTTTGTGTTCTCAACATAGACGTTGTCTTATGAGATGGAAACCTCCACGTCTAGAAAGTCAAGGTTTCTAGTAGCAATCTCCATGTTCTATAACTACGTGCCCCGTAGGTTTTAGCTAAGTGGATCCACTAGAACAGCTAATTGTATGATGGTCCTACCTTGGCAAGTAGTACCCTCTCTTTTCGGTGTGGGAGTAGAACACCGGATTCCATTTATCTCACATGGTTTATGTCGGTCATTGCTATGTCTCCCGAAAGTTAAGAAATGAACTAAGATAAGAATATGGACTCTAATCATAACTCTTTGAGGAGGTTACTTAATATATGTAGGACTATGGACCCTACCCATGCATTGCACTAGTGAACTCCAAGAAAGGATAAGATTAGTACTTATGAAAGTAAGACTTAAGTTATGTGTGTGTAACACCTCTTAATGAACTAGGTGAAGCTAGAACCTAACATGTGTTTCATGAGGATATGAAGTCCTAAAATGGTCTATAATAGTTTTTTGAGGTAGTTTCTAAAGTTTGGTGGAGTTTGGAGGTCAAACATACAAGAACATCCACGACGTTCGAAAGTTTTACCTTGAGACGTGTTTGTGTATTCTCGTGCGCCTTTGCATGTTTTACGTGTTCGTTTCTTTTGAAATTGATGTGAGAGATTCCTAAAATGTATATGAGTGTTTTGGGTTAGAAACATCCAGGCACGATTCCCCAAGGATTAACCTAAGGGTCCTTGAGAAGGACCCAACCTATCAATCAAGGTATGGTGTTTCATCCTTGAATCTTCTTTCTTCAATGAGCCAAACTTCAAAGTGTTTTCCGAGACTTCTCAAAAGATAAATTCTCCTATTTTGATATAGCCATGGGTTCTTGCATAAATAGTTTTGAATCAACGATTTATGTTTTAATTAATGTTAATTGAAAGATTTTAGATCAAATTCCCTATGAACCCATGCAAATCATGAAATCCTTATTTTAACTATTTTATGGATTATTTGGTCATGCCTCTATAGTATTGAATTCTTGTTTAGTTTACTTTGGGCATTTGAATTATGTATGAAGCATGTTAGAATTGTACATAGGTTGTCCTAATTTGATGAATTTCATATTGAATTATCTTCGATCATTGTATAGTTTGATTATTAGGTTCAATTGGTGATTATGGCTATTGGTAAGAGCCTTTGTGGATTGAATTAGTTCAATTGGTTATGGATTGGAGTTTTTGATGTTGGAAGAGTGGTATGATGAGCTAACCTCTTCAATATTGTGTGCATACGTGTTTCAATTATGATGTTTGGTATGGTCCACTTATGGTGGCGGTGCTTATGTGATATAATTGTGAAAAATGTGGTATTTTCGGCATAACTTTATGAATTATGGTATGATCATGTAATAACTTGTATATGCGATCATTGTGAGGGTCTACGTGACTTATGTGTATATGTGAAGTTAACGTATAAATTCTTCTAGTTTGTCGTAGGTGTCTATAGTAGACTATGGTGATGTCTTAATGTGTGTTGCTTGATGTTGAAGTGTGAACCTTCCTAGTTGTCTATATGAGTCTTATGATGTACCATGACGATGATTCTATAGGAATGAGTAGGGTGACTTGTAGTATACCTAGTTGACCATATGTGTTACTTTCATGATATAGTATATATGATAAGATGAAGTATGTGTGTCTTTTTGTGTTAGACTTATGTCCCTCTACTTGGTACATGAAGAATAGAAATATGACTCTTTACTTAGTAGTTTAAAGTACCTTTGTTATGTATATGTATATATGATTGAAATATGACCTTGAACTTAGTTAAGAGGGTCATTTATGTGGAACCTTCAACCTAGATAGAAGGTTATTATATCATAGAAGTTTAAAGCAGTAATGGTATCCTTCTTGTGTGAATGATGGACTTAGGTTTGGTTGGCTGGAACGGCATGAAATCATCCTTAGGAAAGTCATGAAGATATCCTATTTAACCATTGTGTGGCAACCCTAGTGGACCCCCCTTTGGTAAGGTGTATTATGATTTGGTTATGACTACTATATAGTACCTCTTCATATGCCCTTGATTGAATTACTCTATGAGAACAAAGGCTAGAACCGAGAGAGTATGATTGGGGAGTGATTCTACTTAAGATGAGACTAGAGTACAAAGAAACCTTTGATATTCCTTGACCATGTGCCTACATGGGATGTGTCCTAGTTCTACCCTTGGCAAGTAGAACACCCTCATCGGAGTAGGGTTGACTCCGGATTCCATGCCTAGCTAGTATGGTCTATGTCGGTTATTTCCTATTCTCATCATGTGGGATACATGCTAGGGTTAAAGAAGTACTACAAAGTGTAGGTAATGAAATGGGACGCTATCTAGATATTACACAAGTAGGCTTGAAGATGTTGGTATGTAGGTTTCCTAGGTCTTCTCCAAGACCATTATGTGAATTCATTAATTGTTGAATGTATCTTAAATGGCTTGATGAACATAGTGACTTAATTTAAATTGAAGTTAATGAAAAGGTACTTATCTAGAGTAGCTTTAAGGATTGCTTAGGTACTTTCGGAGAGGGTGTATGGGCGGTCTCTTCATGTCTTACTTAGGTGAGTCTTGGAGTGATTCTAGGTAGGGAGTTAAGTTGATGAAATGGGAATAATCTTATCTTAGGTAGTCTTAAGGATCACTTTGTTGTGTGTGAAGGGGTTGTATGGACGGTCGCTTCATAACTCACTCAAGTGAGCCTTAGAATAACCTTTGGTAGGAGGGTCTCATGTTTATGTGTTTTGAACTGATCTTGATGCTATATTGTGGAATGTGACTTATATATGCTTATGTTGACTTGTAAGTGACTCTATACTTGTCTTATGAAATTTTCTCCAAAAAGAGCATGTTTTATACAAATGTCCTTTTAGCATGGTTTTAATTGCGTGTCACCATACTTAGTGCATTCTAATGTACTAATTCCATATATTTTGTCATATCTCCAAAGGTGTAGGTGGAATTTGAGAGGAGTCATTGAAGTGAAGCTTGGATATTAGCATTCATTCAAGAAAAGATATGGTATGTCTTCAATTGATTCGAGGACACCACTATGTTTAGTTTTCTTATTAAAGACATTGTTATTGACTTAGATATTTCTATTTTGTTGATGTATGGGCCGTGACCCAATGATATTCGTATGTCTAAGATAGAGACTTTGAAACTTAGTCTTTCCTATGATCTTCTATAAAAGATATTTTGAAGTATTATTCGTTTGTGTAAAAAGTTTTAATTCCGCACTACTTTTCAGACATGTATGCAATGAATGATGTCAAAGGGCTTGCATAAGACCTCTGAGAGGTTGAATACGTTGTTCCACGATTCGATAATGCAATATCTTCTAGGGTGTACTCTCGGGTCGTGACGAACATGGTATCAGAGCATAGGTTATGAAGTAGTCCTTAGGAATCCAAAGTCTCGTTAATGCCACATCTAGTAGAGTCTTGTTCATTGGTGTGAGTCTCGACACATCTATGAGCGAGAGTCTATAGGACTATATCACTTTTTTCATCAATCTTGTGTCGTGCCAATAGAGTTGAGGTTATAAGTTTCTATTACTAATCTCTTCTCTTGTACTTATAGGAGATGACTACAAGAAGAATGGCCGCAAGAAGGTTGGAAGAGGAAGGAGTGCAAGAGGGAATTCCCCAAAATGGATTAGGTCCACAAGGAGTTCAAGTTCCTCAAGATGCTCAAGTTCTTCCCCAAGGTGATCAAGTGCCTATTGTTGGTGGAGGTAATGAGGTTCCGGTGGTTCCCCACGACATGACTAATGGGGAGATTAGAGAGGCTCTACTTGCTTTAGCCCGAGCCATCATAAATCATGTGAATAGGGTTTTTGAGCCTAGGGTGAATGCTATAGATAGTACTATGACCTCTAGGTTGAGGGACTTTGTGAGGATGAATTCTCTTATCTTTCTTGGCTCTACGGTGGGAGAAGATCCCCAAGAGTTTCTTCATGGTGTGTATAAGGTTTTAAGTGCTATGGGGATGACTTCTAGGGAGAAGTCGGAGTGTAAATGACTATGCTAAGTAATGCCTAAACGTACCTAGAATGCCTAGATTCGACCAGGTTCACACGTCTTGATGCGCGTGGAACCAGACCTCAGAACCTATGCACTAGCCAAGCCAACCAACTTGGTGAGTTAGTTGAGCTAGGCAAGGTTGGGACCAGCCATGTAGGGCACCCGAATATTAAGATTCACCCGGTTGAGCCTTAACCAGACTTGAAAGGGGTAATCTTAAGTTTGGAGAGTCTAGGGGTAAAATGATTTTTTTCCAGGATAAGGGTAAAATTGTAATTACCCTAAATATTTAACTAATTAATTAATTAATATGGTGGAGGGTCAATTTGGGTAGAAAGGGCCGAAATTGACCCTTTGAGCGAAATCTTGCTCCACCCGGGTTCGAGCCTTGGTGGGAGAAATGATTTAATTTGATTTATTTTATATAGTGGATTAATTTAATTAATTAATATTTAATTGCTGATTTAAGAAAAAAGGAAAAAAATCAGATTTTATTTATTAATTAAAGATAAATCCTAATTTGACTAAGTCTCTCCCTAATCTCCTAATCCTAAGTTAACATTCTCACACATTTCTCACCACTTCTCTCTCACTCACAATCTTCCTTCAACAAGAGAACAAGAACAGAACGTCAAATACAAAAGTTCATCAAGAACTTGAAAGCTTAAAAAAAACTCAAAAGCAAAACAAGCTTAAAAACGAAAGGTAAAAATCAATTTCTCGACGGATTTTGCTTGTGGTTTTGGTGGTGAGACGTTGGCGTAGTGGGGAAATAGGCAGCATGTTGAATCACTTTTGAACAAATTCAGGTATGGGTTTTCTTTTCTCTTGGTCCCTTTCCTAAGAGACCCTTAAGGTTCAGTTTAATCGCAATTGAAAAACTAAGGTTGTCCCCGTTGCATGCCCCTATCATTAGATCCTTTGAAAGATTCAAAGCATGTGTTGGTATGTCTTCTGGTAGATAATTTTTGGTCTGGTTGTGATTATGTGTTGAATATGTATTTAGAAATTATGTAAGGAATGAAAGATGTATTCCGGAAAAGTGTATTAAGTTAACTGTTTGAGCATATGTGTGCTGTAAATTAACTAAGTTGCTGCCTGAAATTGTATATTAAAAATGTTGTGTTTCAAGTGTATGAAAATGTTAAAAGTGTGATGTTCATATAAGGATAATGTGCTGATTAAATGTCATCCGAAATACTCCAAGAATCAACATAAAAACTTGAGAGATAGATGGATTAAAAGAGACCAAATTTCTAGCTTGCTGGAAATTGTTGGTCTCGCCCTAAAATTGGAAAAATGAGCTATGTTTAAAAAAAATATTAAAATATGAGGTTATTGGGGATTGAACCCTAGACCTCACCAAATGCAAATTACATTAAAAAAATCATGAGAAAAACGAAAGGAAAATTAAATGTGGTGAGTGGGGATTGAACCCACAACCTCTTGAATGGATGAGAGAGTTAGGAGAAAAATAAAGGAGAAAAAAATAAAATGAGGTGAGTGAGGATTGAACCCACAACCTCTTGGATAGGTGATAAAGTTAAGAGAAAAATTAAGAGAAAAAGAATGAGCTGGTGGGGGATTGATCCCACAATCTCCTTGTCTTAAACGAGAAAGAGAAGAGGGAAAAGAAAGAAAATGATATGGGGGTGATGGGGATCGAACTAGGATCCCCAAAATCTAAAAAATGTAATTATCAAGTTTAATATAAGATTAAGTGTTGCTCAAGGGATTCGAAATCGAGTTCCCTTGCCCAATCCCGTATTGACACATAAGTCGTACGTGAACAAATATTTAATGAATGCTACCTCTAAGGATCAAAATTAATATCTTGGCATACCTACAAGATGCATAAGTCTTGTACCACATAATCTTGGGCAAGATAAATCACTTAAATGAACTATGAATGAAGCCTCATGGCATGTGTGAGTGGACTCATAAATCCAGCATACGTTTATAAAGAAAGTGAACCTTAGATGTTATGTGATGAATGATAAGACCCCAGAAGCGTTAAGTAAGAGTGTGAAACACACTAAAAGGCCAAGTGCATTGGCATATGATGAAATGAACATTCACGTAAAAAAGGGGTGAGTAATTATGAAGGGCAAATGTGCTAAGACTAATGAATGTGGTGACAACATGATAAGAGACTAATGTGAAACATGAGAGCAATCTCAAATGAGCCTAAGTAAATGTTACCAAAACGTACTAACCTATGAGAGTGTAAAGTTAATGAAGAGACCACTCTCTATGAACACTCTAATGAAAGTATTAAAGTTAATGCATACTTAATACTAATGATGAGATGAGAAATCATCTAATGAGAAATGATGTCCTCATGCTAGAAGCCAGCTTCTATGATGTATGAGATGAATGTAATGGAACTTTATACTAAGCACCGATAGGCTAGTTATGAGTGGTGATTCCTTCTTTCGGGAAGGCAGAGGTTTGTGTAATTCTCATGAGATAAGACTGTCCGTCCATACGGGTATGGGTCTCCTTATATCTCTTAGTCTTTGAACCTATGCAGCCAACATAGAGATCTAGCAGGGTTCAATTCCCTATATACGCTAGCGTGTTTTTGGTTTCACTTTGGCCGGTGATTCCACCTTTTTTCGGTCTGGGGTAGACACAAGATTTCATGGATCTCACATGATCTATGTCGGTTAAAGCTAAAGTTCCCAAAGAAAGAATAAGGCCAGCCTCATGTAATGCACACAATGAAATGAACGATACCAAAGGTGTTTGGGTAGGATAATCAAGAGGTGAACTAGACTTATGTAATGACACTAGGTCATTCTTAGTCATTGCAAAGTGAACCCAAGAAGAGTCTTAAACTACATCCCAGGTATAGTTGGTGTTTACACTAGCCTATGAATGAAATGAAATGAAGTACGTGTGAATGAATGAAGCAGACTCTGTGTTTGCTAAAGAAGGCTCCCTAGTTGAGGTCCCATATGTTGAGCCCTCATTTTGGGAAGTCCTAATGTTAAGTCCATGATTCCAAGGTCTCATGGCATATGAACGAATGAAATAAAATATGATATGTGTTATATGCAATATGTTATATGATATATGCAATATGTTATGTGTTGTGTGCAATATGATACGTATGATGATGCATGTTACTCTCATGGCATGACTTTCCTAATCCGATTTTGGCAAGTCCACTGACTTGACTTTCCATAACTCATATCGTTAGGAGAGAGATATTTTAAATCATGCATGTCCGTGGTGTGTGCTTGCATATACCCATACTTAGTGCAAGTGTGTACTAATCCCATACATTTATCTACTTTTAGGTGCAGGTGCAGCTGGACGTTAGAGCTTACGAGTCGACGCAGAAGTTATCCGGACGTGGAGCTTTCATCCGTATTTGGTAGGCCCTCATGCTTTCGAGGATGCTTAATGGTTTATTCTAGAGTAGACGTAGGCATGAGCTAGTGGAGTATGTTCCACTAGCGTTTCTTTCGTATTTACTTTCAGACGTTGTATTGGTGTCATTTTGGCAACTCTATATTTATGACTATATCTTTCATTTGATTATCTTGACTTTAATGGTTGTTGTGAACGCTTATGAGTTTACGTAGATAGTATTATGCGAGATCAATGTTTTCCAATATAAAGTTTAAGTAAACAAAAGTTCAAATTCCGCTAAAATTAACCTAGATGAAGTAACGACGAGGTATGTAAGCTTGTCTACGACCTCTGAGAGGTCAATGACGCCGGTCTCATCTGGGGTCTAGATTCCGGTCGTGACACGGAGTTTGCTTCATACCAATTGAGGGAAATTGCTCAAGTATGGTACACCCAATGGAAAGATAATAGGTCGGTTTAGTTGGATCCTATAGAGTGGGAAGAGTTTAAGGAAGCCTTCTTAGGAAAGTATTTTCCCCGTGAGAGGAGGGAGGTGAAGGTTGAGGAGTTCATTAACCTTAGGCAAGGTAACATGAGTGTTAAAGAGTATTCTTTGAAGTTCACCTTATTGTCTAGGTTTGCTTCATCCTTGGTGTCTAACCCTAGGGATGAGATGAGTAGGTTTGTGACCGGTGTTGCCGACCCTGTGAAAGAAGAGTGGTGTACGACCATGATCCATTATGACATGAACATGTATAGGCTTATGGTTTATGCTCAATCCATTGAAGAGTCCAAACTTCGTAGGATTTCAAGGAATTTGAAGAGGGGTAGATCCGATAAGCAAAACCAACCTAGGTTTAAAAAGAAAACTCCAAACCAAGATGGTTCTATTGCTCCTAAGTCAAACTTAAGGGTGGTAGTAGTTTTCAAGGTGTTAAACCTACTTGTGCTAGGTGTGGGAATAAGCACTTTGGGAAATGTCTAGCCGGTACCAGTGGTTGCTTTGGTTGTGGTAAGGATAGTCATAAGGTGAGGGATTGTCCTACTATGGAGTCTAGAGGAAAGGAAGACAACAAAGTTCTTGCTAGTGCTCCGGAAGGTGATGCTCCAAAGAGGAATCGCTTCTATGTTCTTCAAGCTAAGGGAGAATATTCGGGTGATGAAGCCGGTAAGTTAAGTTTTCTGTCTTGTGTAGTGATGGGTTCCTTCTAAGTGGGGGAGTATGGTGAGTAGGGGAGTTGTGATTTGTCTTCTCTTCTCTTCTATTCTATTCAATATTGAGCGATAGAAGGTCATAGTAGCATGTTGCATGTTGCATTTTGTGTAGGAGTCTAGTTGAAAATGAATTTCACTGATCTCCTTTCATAGTGTATTTCATGAAGTTATGATTATGTTGTGAAATAAGTTAATATGGTTTTGTCTCTCATATTGTCATGCTTCCATCATAAATAGTTTAAGAGTTGCATTATTGAATGTTTGAGCATGTTTCACTATAAGAGGTTTAGTACTTCACTGTAAGGAATTTGGAAATTTGGTTAAATTGTTCTTTCGTGAAAAATGGTTATAATGTGTATAGAATTGATGTATATGAGCATGATAATGTGGAGAAGGAGTTCCTCCTATATGTATGTCACGCCCCGAGCCTACACCCTGGACGTGGCTGGCACCCAATGACTATTGCTTGCTTTGAGCGAACTCTTGTCCTGGCTTACTCAACTCAGCAGAAGACTCAGCTTTACTGAGTTATAGAATTTGGAAAGTTCTCATAAAATAACTTAAATATTGTCTTGGCCAAAATAGCACTTGAGTCTCAAAGCTAGAGCATCTGAAATGTAAGATAAAAGAGACATCAATCTGAACAATCTAACTGAATATGTGTCTATGAAGCCTTTAAACTGACTGATATGCATGTTGGGACAAACCCCACAACATTCTATTGAATTAACTAGAAAGCATAAAAAGATCCTCCAGAATGCAAGGAGGCTCACTACTGACTCTGGAGCTCAAACTGGATCCTGGTTACCTGCGTCTGCATCATAAAGCGATGCAGGTCAACTGGAATCAGTACATTGCATGTACGAGTATGCGAGTTGAAAAGCTAAACAATGACTTAAGCTTGATGGGAATAAGATGAACTTACCTTGGCTCTGCTCAACTCAAAAATTACTCTACTCAATGAATATATATAAAGCAATTTAAAACACATGTGATACATATAAAGTTTGTAAAATAGTAAAGCAACTCAGTTCATCAAAGAAAATGCAATAGCAAACTCAACTTTACTTATATATGAAAGTAATGTACTTCTGTGGGAGTTTCTCTAACCGACAACCACCATTATGAGCCTAAGTGGTGATACAGCGTCTCGTCCACACTGCCAGAACTGTCCTATACTTTGTCATCACATAGAACATCCTCAACCTAGTGGATCCACTGGCTAACCTCACGTGATTATCTAAAAAGTATGACCCGTTAATACCCATGATGGCAACATGGTTTAAATGGATACTTGAGTTAATATGAACTCTCATCCCCACATCAGTGCTCAATACTACTCCCAAAATATACTTTAGCTCATACTTTTAAAATAACCTCTTTCCTCTATATTGAGATAATTTCCTCAACCCTTTTTAGCTTAAAAATCCCTCTTGGAATCAATGTTCCCTTTTATTGCTCAAAACTCTTTTGGAAATCTTAGTTTTCTCTTCAACTTAAATGTGAAAACGTTTATAAACTTTTAGGGAGTACTTAGTTCCCTTATAGCTTTTGATAAATGAACTCAACTCTTACTCTTTACATAACATGAAACTTAACTCTTAGGGAATACTTAGTTCCCTTATAGCTTCTGAGAATTTAACTAAACTCTTTACTCTTTTCTTAACTCGAGACTTGAGCCTTAAAACGAAGTTAACACGTTTAAATAAGACTCTTAGAAGCTTTAAGAAACTTTACTTTAACTTACTTCATAGCTTTAAACTTAACTCCTTAACTTCCTTGACTTTGATCCCAACTTTCCCTGAATTGAATTATGGATTCAAGGTTCATGATTCATGTTTATGTATGATTTCATGAAATTTATATGTACCTTAGAGTATTGGAATCAACTAGGAATTGTAGGTACATAACTTAGGAACTCGTACGAAAACATAGGGGAAAATAGGGTCTCGAGGTGACCTTGGCGCTCTGAGAGGTGCGGAGCGCCAACCCTGACGGACAGAGGCTGTCCTCAGGCACTCTGTCTGGCATGGCGCGCCAGAGCCTGATGGACAAAGTCTACCCTGAGGGGCTTTGGTAGGCGCGGTGCCCCAAGGCCTGTCAGACTGGTTTTTCAACCTTTCTTCTGTGATTTTCAACTCTACACCTCCCCAACTTCCATGGATCTTCCCCCAAACATGTATAATCAATAATATATTCAATAACCAATAGCTTATACTTGTAAAATAGTCTGGAAACACGAATCAAAACCACTAAAGGTACACTACAACTCTACTAACAAGGATTCAACAATTGTTCATCAAGAACTTTAAATTCATTCCTCAATCAATACAAAACTTGCTGAATAAAACATGTTGGTGTGTAGGTGAATGAATCCAACACATAAGGATATCACATACCTCGATAGGGATCACCACCGAAGAATTCCACTAGCGAAACCTTAGCGTTCTTGACAAGTTCTTGACCTTCCTCTTCTCTTCTCTTTTCTCCCAAGCCCTAAGTGTTCTCAAATTTTCTAAAACTGAATTGGGACTTGGTTTTATCCCTAATAAACCCCTAAAATGAATTAGGAAATACTACTTTACCGTTGCTAAAATCCGAATCAGACTTTCCTCTGCCATACAACCCAACTTCCGGAAGGCATATATCCCTCATACAACGTCAAAAATGTGCAAACTCGGTGCCGTTGGAAAGATCTTCCCAAGTTATTTCCAACCATATAAAAAAACTCACACTAACTCTTCATGAGATAGGAGTTATGGTAGTTTGAAAATGACCAAAACTCGCTTTTATACTTAGGAAATTCTCCAAATTTTTTATTTATTTAAAAAAATGATTATTCTTGGTTTCTTAGCTTATTCTTAGTTATTTCAAGTTACGATATGTTACAATGAAATGAAGATTGTGAGTCTTATTGCATGATGAGTTGTAGAAGTAGTTTCTAACTTCTTGTTGTGTTTTTGAGTCTCTTGTTTATGTGAAATTTGTATTTCTCCTATCTATGTGTATTATATATTGTGTGGTATTTTTATATTCTGCTATTCTTGAGTTTTATCTCTTGAAGGTGTTTAAAATGAGGCAAGTGTCATTCGAGGATGAATGTTATCCAAGTGGAGGAGAATATAACACCTCTAAAACGAACTAGGTGAAACTATAGCCTAACATGTGTGTCATGAGGTTATGAAGTCCTAAAATGGTCATTAATAATGTTATGAGGCAGTTTCTAAAGTTTGGTGGTGTTTGGAGGTCAAACGTCCAAGACGTTCGAAAGTTTTGCCTTGAGACGTGCTTTTGTGTTCTAGTGTGCCTTTGCATGTTGTACGTGTTCGTTTTGGTTGAAATTGATGTGAGAGTTTCCTAACATTTATATGAGTGTTTTAAGGTTTGAAACGTCCTTGGTTCAAGACTGCCAAATTAGTCCCAAACCACGAAGGGCATCGACGCCTCTTTGACCAATCGACGCCCCGTCGATTGGGGCGTAGCCTCATACTTAGTGGTGGGAGCTCAATCTCCCATTTGATGAGCCTCTAACCCAGAGCACGAAACAGCAGGATGGTCCATTGTTGGGTCGACGAAGCGTAGGTGGGTGTCCCTCGATTGACACCTGCAGATTTTCAGTAGGTGTCTTGGACAAAGAGGGGTGTTTTGGGGATTTCACCTAGCATTTTATAAATGGTTTGGGTGTTTAATTAAGGGATTTTTGGGTATATTAAGTATTTTTAAAAATCTATAAACCCAATTCAAGTCATTGTTCAAAAATCAAAACCCAAACCCCAACGAAGAACTCTCTGGAACTCCATCGGAGCTTGAAGCAAGGTGGGAGCTTGGAGCTTGATTTCTCCATCAATTCTCTTTCATTTTCGTGGCTTTTCATCAATCAAGGTATGGTGTTTCATCATTGAATCTTCTTTATTCAAGGAGCCAAACTTCTAAGTGTTTTCCAAGACTTCTCAAAAGATAAATTCTCCTATTTTGATATCTCTAGCCATGGGTACTTGCATAAAACATTTTGAATCAACGATTTATGATTGAATTATTGTAAATTTAATGATTTTAGATCAAATTTTTATGAACCCATGAAAAATCATGAAATCCTTATATTGACTATTTTATGGGTGATTTGATCATGTCTCTATTGTATTGAATTCTTGTGTAGTTTACTTTGGGCTATTGGCTTATGTAATAAGCATGTTAGAATTGTACATATGTTATTCTAATTTGATGAATTTCATATTGAATTATCTTGGATCATTGTATAGTTTGATTTTTGCGTTGAATTGGTGATAATGGCTATTGGTAAGATCCTTTGTGGATTGAATTGGTTAAATTGGCTATGGCTTGGAGTTGTTGATGTTGGAAGAGTGGTATGTTGACCTAACCTCTTCTATATTCTGTAGTATGGTGTTTCAATTGTGATGTTTTGTATGGTCCACTTATGTTGGCGGTGCTTATGTGATATAACTATGAAGAATGTGGTATTGTTGCATTACTTTATAAATTATGGTATTATCATGTAATAACTTGTATATATGATCATTGTGAGGGTCTATGTGACTTATGTGTATATGTGAAGTTAAAGTATGAATTCTTCTATTTGATGATAGGTGTTTATAGTATATTATAGTGATGTCTTAATTTGTGTTGATTGATATTGAAGTGTTAATATTCCTAGTTGACTATATGAGTCTTATGATGTACCATGATGATGATTCTATAGGAATGAGTAGGGTGACTTGTAGTATACCTAGTTGACCCTATGTGTTACTTGCATGATATAGTATATGTGATAGGACGAAGTATGTGTGTCTTGTTGTGGTAGACATATGTCCCTATACTTGATACATGAAGAATATGAATATGACTCTTGACTTAGTAGGTTAAAGTACCTTTGTCATGTATGTGATATATGATTGAAATATGACCTTGAACATAGTTGAGAGGGTCATTTATGTGGAACCTTCAACCTAGATAGAAGGTCATGATATCCTTGAAGTTAAAAGTCGTAATGGTATCCTTCTTATATGAATGATGGACTTAAGGATTTTCTGGTTGGAAGGGCATGAAATAATCCTTAGGAAAGTCATGAAGCTATCCTATTTAACCATTGTGTGACAGCACTAGTGGACCCCCCATTGGTAAGGTGTAATATGATTTGGTTATGACTACTATATGGTACCTCTTCATATGCCCTTGATTGAATTACTATATGAGAACAAAGGTTAGCACCGAGAGAGTATGCTTGAGGAGTGACTCCACTTAAGATAAGACTAGAGTACAATGAAACCATTGATATTCCTTAACCATGTGCCTACATGGTATGTGTCCAAGTTCTACCCTTGGCATGTAGAATACCCTCCATAGGAGTAGGGTTGACTCCGGATTCCATCCCTAGCTAGTCTGGTCTTTGTCGGTTATTGCCTATTCCTATCATGTGGGATCCATGCTAGGATTTGAGAAGTAGTACAAAGTGTAGGTAGTGAAATGGGACGCTATCTAGACATTGCACGAATAGTCTTTGAAGATCTTAGTATGTAGGTTCCCTAGGTATTTACCAAGACGATTATGTGAAGTCCTTAATTGTTGAATGTCTCTTAAATGGTTTTATGAACAAAGTGACTTAAGTTAAATGCATGTTAAAGAAAAGGTACTTATCTAGAGTAGTTTAAGGATTGATTAGGTAGGATTGGAGAGGGTGTATGGGTGGTCTCTTCATTTATTACTTAGGTGAGTCTTAGAGTAATTCTAGGTAAGGGAGTTAAATTGATGAAATGGGAATAATCTTATCTTAGGTAGTCTTAAGGATCACTTTGGTGTGTGAAGGGGTTGTTTGGGTGGTCGCTTCATAACTTACTCAAGTGAGCCTTAGAATAACTTTTGGTAGGAGTGTCTTATGTTTATGTGGTTTGAAGTGATCTTGATGCTATATTGTGGAATGTGACTTATATATGCTTATGTTGACTTGTAAGTGACTCTTATACTTGTCTTATGAAGTTTTCTCCAAAAGAGCATGTTTTATACAAATGTCCTTTTAGCATGGTTTTAATTGCATGTCACCATACTTAGTGCATTCTAATATACTAATTCCATATATTTTGTCTTTTCTCTAATGGTGTAGGTGGAATTTAAGAGGAGTCATTGAAGTGAAGCTTGGATATTAGCATTCATTCAAGCAAAGTTGTGGTATGTCCTCAATTGATTCGAGGACATTACTATGTTTAGTTTTCCTTTTAAAGACATTGTAGTAGACTTAGAAATTTCTATTTTGTTGATGTTTGGGCCGTGATCCAAAGATATTTGTATATCTAAGATGGCGACTTTTAGACATAGTCTTTCCTATGATCTTCTATAAAAGATATTTTGAAGTATTATTCGTTTGTGTGAAAAATTTTAATTCCTCTCTTTTTTCATAAATGTATGCAATGAATGATGTCAAAGGGCTTGTATAAGACCTCCAAGAGGTAGAATATGTCGTGCCACGATTTAAGAATGTTATATCTTCCAGGGTGTACTCTCGGGTCGTGACAGGATGAATTGTATAAATGCATGTTTAGTGACTTTTCTATTTAAATACATTAATTATGATTATGTATGTGAATTGCACTTGTGGATTCTAAATTAGTTTACTTAGTATGTGTGGGGGTATGGGACTCCATGTGTACATTGCACAAGTAAGTTTGTGAAGGGGTTATGAGGGTGGTTTACTTATGATATGAACTAAATGAGTTATGACTAAGGTTGTAGTAATGGAAAGACTCTTTATATGATGTTATGAAGTATGTGACCTTATGTTTAGTTATAAATGAAGGTGGTATGACTTGTGGAGTATGTTATGCCTAGTCTAGGTTGACTTCTTAGGAACACTTGGTGTATGTAGCAGTATGGGATGTTACCTACACATTGCACTAGTGTGACTTGGGGGTTGTCTTAGGTGATGGGTCTTATGTGAAGTTTATGGCTATGATGTGCTTATGACTTTGTGAATATATGTGGTTGTGCTGATGAAGCATATCTATGAAAGACTATCTTAGGTGACCTCAAGGTGATACATTGTACTAAGTACACTTGAGGGTTGCTTAAGGAAAGATGTTGAGGTAAAAAGAAAAGTAATGAGTTGTATGTATTGAAGATGCCTCAAAATGTGTTAAGTGGCCTTATGTTCTATTATGAGTAGTGTACATGTCTATATGATGTATTTGAATGATATTGTGCTTGTATGTGCCAATGTTCATAAAGTTTACTAAAAAAAACACGTTTCATGATTTCAGATGAAATGTTCTCTTCAAATTCATGTTTTTTAATGGTTGTCATACTTAGTGCATTTTTATACTAATATCATTCTTCTTCATCTTTTTACATAAAGTGTAGGTTCTGATGGCTAGAGGATGTCTCCTAGGTGTAGATCTTGGATAGATCACCCAAGTTTAAGGAAAGGGATCCCTATGATTCAAGGATTGCCTATGTCAAGATTTTCTTTAAGTTTATGTAATATCTTAGACATATATTTTAGATTGTCAAGGGTCGTGCCCCTATTCTATTCTATTGAGTTGTGTCTTAAGATGGCAAAGAGACTTAAAGTCTACTTATGTACTTATGATATTTTATACATATATGAAGTGATGATTTAGCATATGATGTTCTATGAAAAGTTTTAAATTTTCCCCTATTTTTACGATTATGCAATGAAAGATGTCTAAGGGCTTGGGTAAGACCTCCGAGAGGTCAAGTACGCCGTGTTACTTCTAGGAGGTGATCCCAGTTCGTGACACTCGTTGTCCTTACTTGATGCATGAAAGTTATGTGAATGTGATCTCTTGACTTGGTAGGCTCAGGCACCCTTGTCATGTAGGTATGAATGACTGAAAGTCTAGGATCGGTAGACCTAAAGTAGGTACCCTTCTATGAAATACTAATTAAAACCTTTAATATGAAAAGAAGGTTAAGAATGTGAAACCTTGAATATGAAAAGAAGGTTAATAAAGAATCCTTGAAGTGGTAGACGTAAATGGTGCCCTTTCTTGAGTGGAATCACGACTTAGAGGTAGGTTGGCGGAACAGCATAAAACCATCTCTAAGAATGTCATAAGAGCTATCCAATGGAACGTTGATGAGTAGCCCATGTGGACCCCTTCTTGGAAATGGTGTTATGAGTTGGTAAGGCTTAGTGATGGTACATTCTCTAATACACTTATGTGAATGAACTTACTCTATGAGAACTAAGTCAAAGCACTAGTGGATATGCTTATGGGAGTAGCTCTAATCGAGTATGAGACTAGAGTACAAAGAAACCTTTTGATATCCCGTACACCACTTGCCTACATGGGATATGTCGTAGTTCTACCCTTGGCAAGTAGAACACCTTCCACAGTGTGGGGTCATATGACATTGTATTCCATACCTAGATAGTATTGTCTATGTCGGTTAATGCATATTGTCATCATGTGGGATGTGTAGTCTAGTTATTTGATAGGTTCTACAGCGTGCAGGTAGTGGAATGGGATTCTCTATACACATGACACAAGTAAGCTTTACTAAAGTGAGTTCCCTAGGTCTTATAAGACCATTATGTGAAGTCCCCAATGTGTTTAGTTGTCTCTTAAATGGCTTATATTAATAATATTCACTTAGTGAAAGTATATTAAATAGAAAGGTTCTTATTTAGGGTGGCTGAGAGGAAAACTTAGGTGTGCTTGAAGAGGGTGTGTGGGCGGTCTCTGCATTTCTTACTTAGGTGGGTCTTAGAGTAACCTTAGGTAGAGAGTCTAAATGATGAAAAGACTAACTTGATGAATACGGAATTAAAAGCTTTATGTTGATGCTAGTTGGATATGTCTTATATGTGATTGTTGACTTTTATTATGTCTCTTAAACTCATATGATGAAGGTTTTTATAGAGATGTCATGAAAGAATGTTTCTATACTAAATGTCTCTTTTTACATGGTTTTTGTATGGCTTCCATACTTAGTGCTTAAATGTGCTAACCCCTTCTTTTCCCTTTTTAACTAAAGTGTAGGGATTGGAGTTTTGGTAGGCTATGGATGATGGATAGGTTTCTAAGGGTTGAATATGATGTTTTGGTGAGTTCTCATTGATTCGAGGACAAGACCCACATGTTCCTTTTATGGTCTTTTAGTAGTTATTTCAAGTCTTGTATGGTCTTAGTCCCTATGTTGTACTCCAAAAGTTTTAGATGGTTTAATCAGACATATTGTAAAGTTAGATGTTTTTAAAAAAGTCGCCTGCTCGTTATTTAATGAAAGTATTCTTTATGTGTGAAGAAAGTTTTAATTTCTTACTTATTTTTAAGTATCGCATGCAATGAATGATCCATGTAGCTTGTATGAGACCTCTGATAGGTCAAATACGCCGGTTACGACTAAGGGGTGCTCTTGGATCGTGACACTCATAAATCGTGTGGTGACCAAGAGAGATCCTTGGATATGGTGACCGGTACGTTAAAAGACTTTATTATAGATGTATATGCTTAGTAAGATCCTGGTGCTACTTTCAAATTTGTGACCCTTTATGTGGCCATGAAGTGTTATTATAACCTTTTTTCGGTTTCAAAAGCTAAGAAGATGGTCTCAAAAGGGTGTTTTTACCATGTGGTTAGGGTGAGTGATGTAGATTCTGAAACCCCTTCTCCATAGTTGGTTCTGGTGGTTACCGAGTTCCCAGAAGTTTTTTCCGATGATTTACCCAATATTCCTCCCGAGTGGGAAATAGATTTTGGTATTGACCTTGTAACATTCCAGAAAATGTACTTGTCTAGTGAAGAACCTATTAGGTTTTAAGAATATGTATTGGGGTACAGAGGCATCCCAATGCCCAATATTGAGTAATATTGGGCATATTAGAGAATATTGGCTTAAGGGTGTTAGCCAAATTTTATGTATTAACAATAATTCAAACTACAATCCAAGCTTGTTTAGTAATTGTACCTGCAATGAAGACCCTAAGATAAAATTCTTATTTTCAACGCTCATGCACATTAGGTACTAGGCATCCAAGTGTCAAGCCTAGGTACCATAGCACATAATCATTTAAAATGATCATGTAGATTAAGCAGTGCCCAAGGACATAGTGAGGATCCTTGGGGCAAGAAGTGAACTTTCCAAGTGCAAACAAAGTGCACGGTTAGGAAAGTGCACGGCAACACATGTGCAAGCACATGTGCTACCGGCCGAGAGACCAAGCCCAACCGATTCGGTTAGGGCGATTAGGGGACAGGCATGCATCGGGTCAAGCCACATAGGGCCGAGCTTCCTAACCAGTCCTAGGCTCTAACTAACTTAACTAACTAGATAACTAACCTAGGACTAACTAAAACGAACTAACTAGTGCACCCGACAACCTAAGACCTAACCGGGTGACACTAGCCGAGTGACTAACTAAAGAAACATCCTAGTACCTAACCTAGGATGGTCCAAAGGGGTTAGTTATGGTCTTAGAAACTTAGGGGTACTTTAGTAATTACCCTAGGTCACTTAATTAATTAAATTAGCAACTTAATTAATTTAAATGACCAAAACCGAGACTCTTAAGCAAATTTCAGCATTCGGTTAAGTCAAATGTTCTCCTATTTTTAGTCAATTTAGGAGGGGCATTTTTGTAATTAGGTAATTGATTTATTTAATTAAGTTAATTAGTCTAAGTTGAATTAGTCAATATTCAGTTCCTAAGACTTAGACTCGCGTTTAACCATTAGAAAACCTACGACTGAAAAATAGTGAACAACGTAAGAAAAATCTTAGGCGATTTCAAGGCAGTTCTTCAACGTTTTCGTGTAAAGTGCAAGGTGATCTTCGTAGATTCAATTCTACAGTAAGGTATGGGTTTTCTCTCTTGGATTCCTTTCCCCAAGAGTCTTTTCAAATGTTTTGATTTCAAGATTACCGAAACTAGGGTTGTTCCCAATAAATCGAATGTTCATCTCTCTAGTTCTCCCTATATCTGATTCTAGTATTATGTATAATGCAAATCTCGAGCATGTTGTTGGTACGTGGTGCTAACTGATCATGATGTGTATGTTTATGTGATTTATCATGTCGAATGAGACCTATATGTTAGATCCGTATGATTAGGGTATTATTTATATGAGATAATAAATGTTGTAATGCCTAATTGTGTTCGAGAAGATGTAATTGTTCTTAAAGGCTAATCAAAGGTTAAAAGTTGGCTTGCTTAACATGATGAGATTACTATACTATATACATGAAGTTAATTGACTTGGCTAATGATAATCTCATGAAAAATGTTTAGTGAAAGTTTGGTTTATGCCAATAAATTGGCCAGCAATATTATTTCCAAAAATATGTAATAGAATTGGCCAATGACTAATTCATACCAATATTATATGGCCAATGTATTGTAATGCCAAATACATGTTAAAGTTAACTTGACAAGATGTAACTCAATGAACTCATAACCAAGGGTATGCCAACGATTGGGACAAGTCCCAGCATACCCTATCTAAATGAACATTGTGAACATAATAGCACACTGAATAAGTCCTTATAACTTTCATAAAGAATGGTACAAGACTATCAATTAACGTTGAACAAGATAAGGTGAGTAATAAAATAACTAAAAGCTTATGAGTTATGAAATTGACCTAATATAAGGTGTAAAAGGAAGTGAGACAAGTCTCACTCACACCATGATGATAATGTAAGAATTAAGTTCACATTCATCAAGTAAAGAAAGAGAGACCAATCATCCATTGAGATAAGCATACCTCATACTAGAAGCAAGCTTCCATAATGTTTGAGCAACTCTAAAAGTTGTAAAGTATAATAAATCTGAGCTAAGCACCGATAGACTAGCAATGAGTTTGTGCCAGCACATGTAAGCCTCATGAGACGAGATCACCACCAAGGTGGATCAGGGTCTCCAAGGTCTCCTAGTCTTTGAACTATGTTGCCAGCATAGGAACTAGCTAGTGGATTCCACCTAAGAAAGCTAGGCAGTATTCAGTTTCACTTTGGCCGGTGAACCACCTCTTTTCGATTTGGGGAAGACACTGGATTTCATGTTAGCTCACATGATCTATGTCGGTTAAATGGTCAAGAAAGTATTCGGTTTCACTTTAGATGGTGAACCACCTCTTTTAGGTGTGGGGAATACACTGGATTCGGTTTTATTTTAGCTGGTGAACCACCTCTTTTCGATGTGTGGAAGACACTGGATTCGGTTTCACTTTAGCCAGTGAACCACCTCTTTTCGATGTGGGGAAGACACTGGATTTCATGTTAGCTCACATGATCTATTTTAGTAAGAAAGATTTCAGTAAGAAAGTAAGAAAGAAAGAAAGTAACATGTTCAAAGTGAACAGCAGATCAAAGAAGAATAAATGTAAATTCAAAGTGAACTAAGTAAGCAAGAGCTTAAGAATGTCAAATCATCAATGTTTGATAAGAATGAAGTTTTAACAAGTTATTGGTTTATGCCAATATTGGAGTATGAATATATGCCCCAAGATCTATATATTATGCAAATAATCAAAGAATGGGCATAGCCAATAAAGATTGGCTTATAAATACATTCATGCCCAATTTAACAAGAATGAGAAGAGTAACTTGTGAGTAGGGTAGACAAATCATTTCCTTAGTCTTTTGGATTACTTACTCGATTCATTGTAGGTATGGGACTACAATGAATCATTGCACTCGTAAGTAGAACATAGGATGAAAGGAGATCATGGAACCACACAACAGAAAGAAGAAAAGACTGAAAAATAAACTAAGGCTGGGAAATAGAGCTCTCGGCCTAAGAGGAGCAAAATTATTAACTTTTGCTTGAGTTGTTCTAAAATTATGTTCATGATTCCAAGGTATTATGTTCATATAGAAAATGAGGTGTGTGCTTTAAATGCATGAAAATATGTCATATTCATAGCATGATTCACAAATAACAAATTAGGAAAGTGAAGTGACTTTACTTTCCAGAAATGGCATGTTGCTATAGGAAGAGCTTTCCTTGATCATGCATAGTCCTTATGTGTTTATGTGAATACACCCATACTTAGTACAAGTGCTTACTAACCCATATACTATTACTATTTTTATAGGTGCAGGTCCTTGAGAAGATTGAAGATTCGTTGAAGTGGTTTGGACTAGTATCTCCAGACTTTGGTAGGTCCTCTTGAGTTCGAGGATGCCTACACTTTATATTCTAGGTTTAGTAAGTTAGACATAGCTAGTGGATGTTGTCCCTAGCTTTTCATTTCAAACATTTGTTCAAGCGTTTGTATTAAGGCCGGTTTGGCAAACTATTACTATTAATATGAATTCTTCATTTCAATTGTTCAATCTATTGGTAGATGGTTGTTTAGTTTGAGCTGTTATTATATTACTCTTATGCAGTTATATGAAGTCTAAGTACACTTCAATAAAAGTTTTAAATTTTTGGCAAATTTAACTGTATGATTGTGATGAAAGCGAAGAAGAGGCTTGTCTGCGACCTCTGAGAGATTAACGACGCCGGTATCATCTGGGTCTAGGATCCGGGTGTGACAGACCTCCTTCCAGATACGCAAGCTATCTCTATTCCTCCTTATAGAATGGCTTTGGGAGAGTTAAAAGAGTTGAAACAGGAACTAAAGGATTTGCTAGACAAGGGTTTTATTCAACCAAATATCTCTCCGTGGGGTGCTCCAATGTTGGTTTTTAGAAAGTTGGATGTGTTTCTTCGGATGTGCATTGATTATCATCAATAGAATAAAGTGACAATCAAGAACAAATATCCTCTTATGAGAATTGATGACTTGTTTGACCAACTTCAATGGGGCTAGTTATTTCTCTAAGATAGATCTTTGTTCTGGCTATCACCAATTGAGGGTGAGAGAGGTTAAAATTCACAAGATAGATTTCCGAACAACATATGGTCACTCTGAGTTCCTCGTAATGTCCTTTGGTCTGACAAACAGTCCAGAGGCGTTTGACTTAATGAATAGAGTGTTCTCACAATATCTTGACATGTTCGTGATCGTGTCATCGATAATATTTTGATCTATTCAAAGAGTGAGAATGAGCATGTGGACCATTTGAGAATTGTATTGCAAGTTTTATAAGAACTGTCTATTTTTTGCAAAGTTTAGCTAATGTTAATTTTGGTTAAGGTTTGTAGCATTCCTTGGTCACAATATGTCAAGTAAGGGTATTAAGGTATATCCGAAGAAGATGGATGCGGTCAAGAATTGGCCTAGACCTCTATCATCGACAGATATTAGAAGCTTCTAGGGTTTGGCCAGTTATTATAGGAGATTTTTTTAGGGTCTTTCATCCATTCTCTATCCTTTGACGGCATTGATTCAAAAGAAAGCTATGCTTGTATGGTTGGAAGGTTTAGAGAAGAGTTTCCGAGAGTTGCAAGATAGACTTACTTCTGCTCCGATATTGAACTTACCGGAGTGTATAGATGGCTTTGTGGTACATTGTGATGCCTCTATTGTTGGGGTTAGGAGGTGTGCTTATGAAAAATGGTACGGTGATTGCCTATTCTTAGAGGCAACTTAAAGTCCATGAGAAGAATTATCCTACCCATGACCTTGAGTTAGCGGCAGTTGTGTTTGCCTTAAAATGTGGAAGCATTATCTATATGGGGTGCATGTTGATGTGTTTACCGACTCAAGAGCTTACAATATGTGTTTAGTCAAAAGGAAATGAATATTTGACAACGAAGGTGGTTAGAATTATTTAAGGACTATGACATGAGTGTCCTTTATCACCCCAGAAAAGCTAAAATAGTATAGGATGCTCTTAGTAGATTGTCCATGGGTAGTGTGGCTCATGTAGAAGATGAAAAGAAATAGTTTGTTTGTGATGTGCATAGGTTGGCTCAGCTAGGTGTTAAACTAGAGAATTCCACCAAGGGTTGTTTCATGGTCTATAATAGTTCCGAATAATCCTTTGTGATCGATGTGAAGTCTAATCAATGTCTTGATCCTATATTAGTTGATTTGAAAGAATTGGTACTTATAAAGTCCGTTGAGACTTTCTCCGAAGGGGGAGATGGGGTGCTTAGGAACCAAGGCCAGTTAGGTGTTCCGGACGATGATGTTTTGAGAGATCTCGATATTCTACTCTTTTGTGAGCCACCAATATGTATCGTGATCTACGATGAGTCTATTGGTGGAACGGAATAAAGAAAGATATTGCGGGATTTGTGGCCAAATGTCTTAAATGTCAAGAAGTTAATGTAGAGCATCAAAGGTAAGGAGGCCTATCCCAAGTTATATTGATTCCCACTTGGCAGTGGGAGAGAAGGATATGGATTTTATTGTGTGTTTGCCTCGCACCTGAAGGCAACAAGATTCTAATGGGGTCATTATAGATCAAATGAGAAAATCAGCCCAGTTTATCCCCGCCAAGGTTTCTCATTCGGCAGAAGACTATGCCAAATTGTATATAAGTGAGATAGTGAAGTTTCATGTGGTCCCTTTATCTATTATTCTGGATTGGGGTACTCAATTTACTTTACACTTTTGGAAGTCGGTCCGAAAAGGGCTTGGTACTAAGGTTAAGCTTAGCACGTCTTTCATCCCCAAATATATGGGCAAGTGGAGCGTACTATCCAAACATTAGAAGATATGTTGAGGGAATGTGTAATAGACTTTAAGGGTGGTTAAGCTGACCACTTGCCTTACATAGATTTTTCCTACTATAATATTTATCACTCGAGTATCAGTATGGCTCCCTTTGAACCTTATATGGTAGGAGATGTAGGTATCCAATTGGTTGATTTAAGGTAAGTGAAATTTCTCTTATAGGTCCCAAATCGGTTTATAAAGCTATTGAAAAAGTTCGGCTTATTAGAGAGAGGTTGAAAATGGCCCAAAGTAGACAAAAGCCTTATGCTGATGTGAGAAGAAGGGGGGTAGACTTTGAAGTTAATGATTGGTATTATTTAAAATCTTACCCATGAAGGGTGTGATGAGATTTTGTAAGAAAGGGAAACTTAGTCCCCGGTATGTGCGCTCATATAAAATTTTGAAATTTATTGGAAAGGTTCCCTATGAGTTGAATTTGACAAATGAAATGTCCCCAGTTCATCTTGTATTTCATGTTTCGATACTTAAGAGGTTTAACAGAGATTCGGTATCAATTTTCCCCTAAAAGGGTTGGGAGTTGACAAAAGTCTTTCATATGTAGAGGTTCTAGTAGAGATCCTACACCGGCAAGTCAAGAGATTGAGAAATAAGGAAATAGCTTTCGTAATGTTTTTATAGAGGAATTATTTAGTGGAGGGTGATACTTAGAACACTGAAGCCAATATGAAGTCCTAATATCCTCATATCTTTCCTTTCGCTCCTATTCAAGCTTGAGGTAAGTAGTCCCTTTTGAGTTTTAGTGTTCTGGGACTCATGTGAGTATATGTGTTTTCCATACTTTATTTATGTTATGCATAAAATTTATGTTAAGTAAGAAAATGAGTTTTAATGATTTATTTTCCTCATGTTGTTGTGCATTAAGTAAGAGTTGCCTATATAACTTCATGAGATGAATTAATATACATGCTTTAGTATGCTTTGAGAGAAATTGCATATTGGCTACATGATATTGTGTTGACTATGTTTTTAGTTGGAGAAGATGGTTCCTCCCATGAATATGTGAAATGCTGAAATTTCATGCATAATGGGTTCTTAAATGTAGTTCCTACTTCCTCATGTTGCATTGATTATGTTTGAGATGGAGTTGAAGTTTCCTCCCTTCAATTTGCATTATTTTGATGTTTCATGCATGATGGGCTGCTATTCTTGAGTCTTTAATTTCGTAAGGTGTCTATATAATCATTCGAGGATGAATGTGCCCAAGGGGGGGTTATTGTAACACCTTGGAAACTAGTAGGCTAAACTAGAGCTTAACGTTTGGGTAAGAGTCTTAAATGTACCTTCATTTACCTAAAAATATAGGTTTTCATGTTAGAACATCAAGGTACGACCCCCAGGGACTAACCATGGGTCCTTGAGTAGGAAACCAAAAATGTGCCTGGGAAGTGACCCACGAAGGGACACTCACACTACGAAGGCCCACCACGCTTTGTGGGTGAGGGGCCATAGGTCAAGCCCTGTAACACCTCAGAAAAATGATAGGGTAAACAAGAGCCTAACATAAAGGTTGAAACTCATAAAATGGTCCCCGGATGTTAATAAGTCATTTAAGGTTGAAGTGTGATTTGTTTGAGTCAAAACTAAGGGGCAAGTGCCTAGGCAAAAAGGGCCAATCCAAGGCCAAAGGAAAAGAATTCCCCTATCTAGGAGCACACTCCCCCATCTTTGCTAGAGGTACAACGAACTGTGGTCCACTCCATGGCTTGTGGAGGTCGTCTTGTAGCTTACTTGGACATAAGAAATTGGCCACCCTTTGTCCTAGATCTTGTCTTAGAATCCAAAGAAGGGACCACGCCTCGTGGTCTTGATGGAGCCCTTCGTGAAGATGCCTTAGGCATTGAAGTTCAGGGCCCCAAATGATAAGCTCACAGCCTTAAGGACCACAAGAGGGACCACGACTCGTGGTCTTGATCACGGCTCGTGGGGCCCCTCATGTTAATGCCTTGGGCTTGTGAGCCTAAGTCCCCACTTCCCAAGCCATTGCCTCAACTCCACGGGTAGGAACACGGGTCGTGGTCCTCACCACTGCTCGTGGTTCCTAGATGGGTTCACTAAGTGAGGGTCTTTCAAGTAATTTCTTTTTTTATGTCCAATTTAAGTGAGGCCATTTTGGTTATTTTTAGGGCTAATATATAAGTAAATTTTAAGTCAAATTCACCCATTTTCAAGTCATAAACTCAAACACCCAAATAATTCCTTAATCCTCTCTTCTCTCAATATTTCTCTCTCTAGACTCAAAGAAGAAGAAGAAGAAGAAGAAGAAGAAGAAGAAACCATTGGAGCTAGGGTTTGTAGATTCTCAAGGTTCTTCTCCAAATTTCATGGAGATTCTTAATTGAGGTATGGATGCTTTTCATCTTTGGGAAGCTATCACCCAAAGAGCTCCTTCAAATTATGTTTTCAAGATTTCAAATTCCCCGAACTTAGGGTTTTCAATCTGTGACATCGGTCTTCTTAAAAAATATTTTCAATTGTTTAATTGTAGTTTACTATGGTTGATTATGATGATTTATGATTGGAATGTTGGAGTATTTATGAATTATTATGAAAATCTCCCTTGGACCCATGATTTCAACTTTATTCCTAAATTTTGGACTATAGTATGGCTTGATTGATGATGGGGACTTGACAATTGATTATGCTTACATTAATTAAGATGTTGGATCATGATAATTTTCTATCTAATGTGAGAATTCTAGAATTTAGGGTTTATATTGATTCATAGACTTGAAGAGAAACTTGTTAGGGATTATACATGTTGATGATGATTGTATATGAACTTGTGATTTACTTATATAGTAATGATCCTATGACTATTGTTTAATAGTGGTATTGATGAAAGATCATTCTTCCCTATACTGTTCCACTTGTTTATGCATGAAGTATGCCTATATGTTTAAAATAAGCTTGTTTTGTTGATTGAATGTCCATACTCATGAAGCAGAATGAATATGATGTGAAAGGTTTACTCACATATTTATGATTCTAAGATTGGAAGGACATTCTCACCTAATGAATACATGATGAGCTATTATGATACCATGTTGACTTAAATGTCTAGTGTATTTGTTTATGAACATAAACTAAAATAAAAGGTTTAATATGAATTTTAAGGGGAATTATGCTTAGCACTGAGTGAATATGTTATACGTTATAAAGTTTGGCTTCCCAATGTATGTTATCTCATGAGATGGAAATCTTTTACGCTAGAAGTTTGGGTTTCTATTAGCAATCTTCTTATCCCGTAACTATGTGCACACATAGGTCTTTAGCTAGTGGTTCCACCTAAAAGCTATTATGTAAGTTATACCTTAGGGAAGTAGGACACCTCTTTTTGGTGTGGGGATAGAACACCGGATTTCGTGTAGCTCGTATGGTCTTTGTCGATTAAGTCTATTCTTCCCTATATGATATGAATATGAACTATGATCAGAACACGGACTTTAATAATGACTTCTTAAGAGGTACTAGTTAGTATGAGTAGGGGTATGGACTTCACTTATGCATTGCACAAGTAGGCTTTAAGAGGGGTTATGGTGAGATTCGCTTATGTTAGGAAGACTTAAAGATTATGTATGTATACTATGTATTAAGGTTTAGGTTGACTTCACTCTTACAAGTTATGAATATGATTAACTCCTTATTTATGTATGTTGGTTATGGGTGAGGAAAAGTAAGATATGTATGATGTTGGTGATCTAAATGTGATACTTAGAATTTCGTAGGGTTATGGGATCTTACCTTTGCATTGCACTAGTATGGCTTTGGGTTGCTTATAAGTTTTTTTGAAGTATGATTCTTCATAAATGTGCATAATGTCTTTCAAAACTTGATAAATGCATGATTTCAACTAAATGTCTCTTTTGTGCATGTTTTAAGGTTTTTTATGCATGGCTTTCATACTTCGTACATTATTTGTGTTAAACCATATATTCCACATTCTATGAGTGTAGGTTCTGGTCATTGGGACGTACTACTTATTTCAAGTAAAGCTTGGGTTGACTATTCCCTAGGCTTGGATAGTCCTCAAGTTCGAGGACAAGATATTATCTTTTCTAGTTTCTATTGTACTTTCTATTTTGAGACTTAATGGATGTAAAGGGAATTTGACCCTATTTGTACTATCTATTATACTAGACGGTGATTGAGACAAGTCTAGACTCTTATTTTTCTTTATGAAAAACAATTTTACTTTGATTGTAAAAGTTTTAAATTTTCCGCATCATTTCTATGACTTTATGTGTATGATTATGCTAAGGGCTTATATGCGACCCCCTCCGAGGTAAAGTCATCATGTTACGTCTAGGGGGTACCCCTGGGTCGTGAAAAGCACCCAGGAAGCAAGTCCCAAAACCCCAACCCACGTTCACTAGAACGGGTCGTGGGTGTAGCCACGGCTCGTCAGTGGTAGGGTGTGGGTAAGGCCTGGAACTTCTTTTTTGGTAGTTGAGCTTAGGGGCATTATAGGTTTTTCTAGTTTTAATTAATTTTAAGTGGTGTCATTATAGCATAATAGTAAACACCTATATAAGGATTTTATTTCACTAAATTAATACATCCAACCGATTATTTCTAAAAATTCCAAAAGAACTCAATCGCTCCAAAATATTCTCTCTCTAAAACTTCAAGGAAGAATGAGAAGAAAGTTGACGCTAGAATTTGAAGGAGCAAGGTTTCTACTCAATTTCTTTTGATATTCATAGCTAAGGGTGGTAGTCCTTCATCCATGGATAGTATTCATCCATGGAGTCCCTCCAAACTCAACTTCAAAACTTGTAATTTCCCAAAAAGATATGGTTTTACTCCAAATCATGGATTCCTTTAAAAATGATTCTAATGATTTAATTAATTATTATTATGATTGAATTGATGATTTATTATTATTTTTATGTTTAAATCCCTATGAAACCATGTTATCCCCATACTCCTAATTTATGACCTTGTGATATGAGTAAATTGATGAAAGAAGGAAATTATGAGGTTATGCTTGTAGTATTTGGGTTATTTGAATCATGTTATTAACCATGTCAAAATTAGTAATTCTTGATGTGTTAATTGACATGAGTTTTGACCTTCAATAAGGCAAGATATGATATAATGCATGAATTTTATGAAGGTAATGTATATGTTTTCAGAACACTTTGACAGGGAACTATCCATAATTATGAATAATGTTTATGTGTTAATTGAAAGAATATTCTCATGAACACATAATGAACATGATGTGAAGTTTTTCTCACAATGTGATGATTCTAAAGTTGAAAGGCAATTCTCACCTAATTGAATATAGTATTACATGTTGACATGGACGGTGAAAGGTTATTCTAACGCATGATCTGATGAGCTACCCTAATAAAACATGTTATGACTTAATAAGTACTCTGTGGGATAAATGCATAGCACTGAGTGGATATTGGAAGGATATGGAAGATCCCCTGTCAGAAAGGGCGGGTTTCTAGAAGCAATCTATTGAGATTAAAGCTCCTCTGTCAGAAAGGGCAGGTTTCTAGTAGCAATCTCCTTATCCCATGAATTATGTTCCCCCATAGGTCTTTAGCTAGTGGATCCACCCAAAATCTAACAATCCATGGTCTTACCTTAGGCAAGTAGGACAATCATTTTCGGTGTGGGTAACACCGGATTTCATGTTTAGCTCACATGGTCTAAAGTATTAGATGGTTTTTGAGACATAAGTGTATAAAGTTAGAATTCTTCCGGTTGCCATTTAATGAAAGTATCTGTTAGAATACGTGTGTCCACTACTAGTCAACGGACCAGGTCCCTTGACACACTCAAAGTAAGAACAAAGACTAAGAAAACACAGAAAATAGCACAAGCAGTTTACGTGGAAACCCCCTTACTCAAAGGAATAAAACCACGACCTGTCACACAGGATTTTCAACCCTTTTCACTAATCTTCACAAGCAAAAGTGAAACCTGATTACAACAACGTGAGAAAAAGCTATTAATCTCACAACCAAGCAATAAATTTACTGCTTAAAGAGACTAAGCATATTTCACTCTGCCCACTAAGCTATCACCACTAGACAACTTAGGGTTCAACTAAGCAACACGCAGGTTGCCCACTAAATCACCACGCTCCGGATGACTTAGGATTTTTACCAAGCAACACACAAGGTTGTCCCCTAAATCAGTTGGACTCAACTAACTTAGACTTTTCAACAAACCAAGAGATCTGAATCCTTTATAGATTAGGATCAGATTTACAATGTAAGCACATAGACACAAAGCTCTAAATACAACAAAGATTCTTTTTTACTCTATCAGGTCCTTCTGTTAAGTTGAGCAATGTTCTTCCTTGAAGATGGCCTGCCGTTCAAGCTTGTGAATTTTTCAGAAAAAATCAAAGTTTAATTTGCCAAGTCTTAAATTTGTGTTTGTTGGAAAGAGATACTATAATTCCCCACAAATTCGTTGAAACCATCCCATTGGCTGAAGGCCTGCTGTTGGAAAAGTTGTGCACCTACCGCATCAAAGGTGGCAGCTTTTTTGACAGATGTCTTTTTAAGTTTTCACGTCGCAGTCTTGCGGGGACCAGGTCCCTTGCAAACTTCTTTGTGAGTTTTTGAAAATGCTTGATGGCTGACTTCTTTCTTTGGATGAATGAATATAATATGGTGTTTGTCATGCTAAAAATATCAAATATAAAGTGTTATTATCCTATGGACAAACACCTAACTTCATTTTGATTGGTGTAGTACACTAACGACTCACAAACCTATGACGTGACAGCTTTACAGCTGTAACCAATTATGTATCTGATGGTGGAAACTCTGCCTGGGACCAGGTCCCTGCATTTGTGAGATACTGAAACATACAATCTCGTCCGCTCTTCTTATTGGTGTAGGACACTGAACTTTTCACCTATCACTTGACATGACAGCTTTTACGGCTGTACCCCATTTGTATCTGGACGAGAGCACTCTGCCAGGGACCAGGTCCTCGCATTTGTGAGGATCATCAAAACACATAGAATATAACATTTTTCCCCCTTTTTGATGATAGCACACAAATATACCTCACACTGAGTTTATGATTCATCTCACTGTCAGCAGTTCCAATAACAAGGATCTGGTTCCTTGTTAGATCGATAAGTTTGTTAAATCATCAAAACATCATATCAAGTTCGAGCTAACATCTCAACTAAGCTTCAAACTAACATTTTCCCACTTTTTGATGATAACATACTTATTCACTAGTTCCCCCTATCAACAAGAATTCTTGGGGTAACTCGAGTTTCATCATCCCTGAAGTTTGTCAAATCATCAAAACATCAAAATAACATTTTTTTTCTTTTTTGATGATGACAAACATATTCATCAGTTCCCCCTATCAACAAGAACTCTTGGGGTAACTGGATATTAATCATCCCCGAAGTTAGTCAACTCATCAAAACATCAACATAGCATTTTCCCCCTTTTTGATGATGACAAACTTGTTCAACTTATTCCCTGTATCGGCAGGACCAGGTCCTCTTCAGGTAGCTAGCATTTATTCCCCCTGTCGGCAGACCTATTTCCTCTTCAAGTAGCTAGCATTGATTCCCCCTATCGGCATGACCCATGTCTTCTTCTAGCAGTGATAACATCATTGATCCCATACTTCTTCATGAAGTTATAACACCATTTATCTCATACCTTACCTTAATAACTTCCCCCCTTTTGACATCATAAAAAGGGTTAAAGCAGTAAACCAAGTTGACAAAAATGCAGTTCAAGCAAATTCATGGCCACTTGGGCAACACTTAGAATGAGTAAAAAGGCATAAAGTAATGAGACAACTCAGTAGAAACAAGACATTTTTCATCCATAAACAAAAGATCAGCCACCAAAGCATTGCAAATATGATTACAAATAAAAACCAGAACAATGCCCAAAAAGAGGAATGAGGACTGACAGAGAGAGGTAGGAAGAGAACGGATGAATTAGAGGCAAGGGATTGAAAGAATAGAATTAATAGATCATATCCCTTAGCATGAGATTTTTGGAATCTTCTCTTAACGTTCAGCATGCTGTGCAGCCCAACCTGTATGTTGAACCTTCAGGGCGGCCAATTTCCCTTTTTTTGGGTACCTGGTCCCTCTGATAGTGTTGTTTCAGTAGCTAGACTTTTAGACAACCCATTTCAATATTCCAGTTAACACGAGCAATTGTCATAGCTTTCAACACCAGCCTGAGTTTCTCATAACAGACAGATTGGTAAAATAACTCAAGGCCTCCGAGATGAATAGACCAACAATTGAGAAACCAACAAGAGTTCTTTTTGTTTTAATCAGACACCTTCCTCTTCAAAATTGAGTTCTTGAAATATCAACTTCGCCCTTTTTGAACATTATATTTTCCACCTCTTCAATTTTCTTGGAGGACCAAGTCCCTCTTCACACTTAAAAACATCTTCATCAGAAAATTCTCCAGTAAGAATAAAGGGTTTAATAGCTTGAAGTGTGTTTTGAGAGAGAAGAAAAGAGAATTTAAAAACTGAACTCTGATATTTGGAAGGTTAATTGACTTTTCTGGGGAAATAGAAAGAAATATGGAATATAAAGAAAGATAAAATGAGGTATCATTTTGGCACTCAAAAGATGGGACAACAATCAGATACCTGAATGACATACATGTGGAAATTTCAAGGTTCTCATGTGTAACTCAAACTGCAATGTTAAGAGTGCTAACCTTCGAGAGAGGACCAGGTCCCTATCTGTAGTTTGAATATTATTGCCTATGTCTTCCCTGAACTCTCTTTTCCTTCAGTCCTTTTTCCATGTGTGTATACCTACAAAAGGTATGAAACTAAGCTTGCTAAAACATACATAATTGAAAAGCAAGGACACCTGCTCCCTTTGCATAGTCATGAAAGAGTTGATTGCTTCAGGCAGGATCCATTCAAAAAGGTTTTAGCATTTCCATCATCAGCTTCATTAGTTCAGCCAAATTTTTGTGAACTTCAGATTGCCGCTTGTTCCACAAGGGTTGAGTCCATAAAGCTGCACTTGTTACATTTATTTCCTCAGTTGATGAAAGAGCAATTAAATCTTGCCTTTTAATTCTCCATAAGTGAAAATCAACCGTCAGCATGATCCACTCTTGAGGTACTCTTTCCATCAGCTTGATACCCAACATAATCAATCATCGCCATGTACTCCAAATCAAAATGTCTTCTGATGGACATAATAGGACCAGGTCCCCTTTCTTCTTCAAATATCTTTGAATTCTACTAGCAGCCTTCAAAAGTGATTTCTTTGTAGATGAGTAGAGTCTTTGAACCCGGTTTATCAACATCCAGCTTCAAGTTAGTGCCCAGGAAAGTATGAATTGTCTAGGCACCCATAACATGAAACGTTTTCAGCAACTTCTTTGAACTAGTACCAGGTCCCTTTCTTTGTTCACACAGCAATTGCCCTGATCATTATATGTTATCTCTTCCCTTCAGCTAAGTCACTATGAGTACACACTAGTCCTAGCTTAGGACTTTAGTGAAGATGTCAGACACTCGATCTTCCACTTTGCAAAACATCATGATGACATTTCCCCTCTGTAACATTGTCTTGACTTCAAGTATGTTAAGTCATTTGAGCAGCTCACAAATGTACTTTTCTTGACAACAAAAGGTACCTTTTGAGGTCTGCTTGATCTACAGCTCCAAAAAGAGATTTAATTATTCCATTATGCTCATTTCAACACTCACTATTAATGACTGAAATAAACTCTTCACACAACACCTCAAAAATTGCCTCAAAGATGACATCGTCAATATGTACCTGAATAATAAACAATTCCTTTCCTAGTGTATTCAAAAAGAGGATTTTTGACAATTTTTACCTCTCTTGAAGCCATTGTTGAAGAGGAATTTGGACAACCTATCAGCTTGTTGGGGAACCGAATGTCAATCTTTGATTCTTTCAAACTGAGCTTGATCAGCTTTTTCATTCTCACCTTCAGAATTCACATTATCAATTTGAACTGCATCATCTTTGTTCAGCACTGTCAAGTGGACCGGGTCCCTCATCAACTTCATCATCTGCATCAGCTTCCTTGAGATTGCTAGATTCATGAAGAGAATCAACAAGCTCACTATTTAGACCATCTCTATGATTCTGAAGCAGCCCTTCCATCTCAGAGTTTTCTTTCTTTTGCAATTTCTCAATTCTTCTAGACTCATCAAAAATTGCATGAACATCTTTTTCAATGCACACATTTTATACACCGAATAAGCCTTGCTGGAGTAAGAGTATCCCACACACACTCTTTTAACATCATTGAGATTAGACTACTAAATATCATCATTTTTGTCACAAAACATGTTACATTCATCACTTCAGCCCGAGGAATCTTGAAAGATTAAAAGCCTGCATATTTTACCTGAAGGATAGTCTGATCTGCTTCTCCTTAACATCATCGTCACAACCTTTGTGATCTGCAAATATCATTTTATGCAGACTGGGACCAGGTCCCCTGACACATGTTGGTGCAGCAAAGCAACACTCATGAGCACGTCTATTGAATCATATCTCAGCATTCTTACCTTGAGCATTAAGTTCAATGAGACTGTCACAATTAGCAGTAAACAGATCAGCAATACACATGTTCTTGCATCTCTTTTCTATCAAGATCATCGCCCGAGAGAGCAAGATTATGACAACCCATTTTACGAGAAGCACAGTACTTATTTCAGTCATCACAAATCTATGAAACACTTAAAAGATTGTACTTCAACCATAGATTTCTCAAACATGCCTTCACAAAAAGAACATACATTTTCTTGCCATCACCAAATACGACACCTCCACCTTGAAGTGCCTTGAGTGAGAGGAAGTTTTTCAGTTTCCCAGTGCTTTGACCATCCGCCATTCATGAATCAACACTTGTTGCTGCCACTTCCTCTCACAAGAAAACCATATCACGTGTTAGGCTTGGGAACCCACTTTAGTTGGAGTTCCCAGTAAGCAGATAAAGGAGTGATAAGATAATTATTTGTTCACTGAGGCAGATTGATTTTGGTCAACTTAGGAACAGGAGCACGACCAGGTCCTTTCTTCTAAAAATTCTACTGTTGACCAGCACAACTAGGTCCCTTCTTCTGCAAGTTCTTCTCTTGACCATACACAGGACCATGTCCCTTTTTCAGTTTATTCCGTGGTTTAGAATAGTTTGATGAACTTTCTCCACAGTATTTCAACACAGGACAGTGTCTCTTAATATGTCTTTTGCAGCCCAAATCTCCTTTTATGTTATTTCCTTGATCGAGTAGATTTGTAAGGATCTTAGAGGAATTAGTCCATTTGAGGAAATTTTCAAGTTCCTCTTTTACACGGACCAGGTCCCTCTCCAATGCATGATTTCTCTCGAAAGCCAATTTAATCTTCATTTCAGCAGTATGCATATTATTTTCAAGCTCCAGTTGTAATCTGCTGGCCTCATTCTTTCCTTTAAAAGTTGTAGTAATCGACCCTTTTATCTTTTCCTTCAGTTCTAGATTTTCTGCTTCTAGAACAACCATTCGACTTTCAATATAAAATATTTGGGCAACTAAAGCAATTTTTCCGTCTTGAAAGATGTCTAGGCTGTTGTTTACGAGATCCTTCTCATCTGTCATCTAACTTATCAAATCAAGTAATACAACAGCTAGCTTTTTCAACTTACTAGTAGAAAAGGTATTCAAGTTTTGCTTGAAATCGGATAGATTTACATTTTCATCAATAGCTTCTTCATCTGACTTTTCCATGAAAGCATCATCTGTGTGTTCAGAATCATCTGAATCACCTACGGAATTTTCCCATGCAGTCAGATCCTTCTTTACCGCTTGGAAAAAAACTTTTCTTCTATTTATCTTGAGACGGACCTGGTCCCCCTCTTTGTCTTTACCTTCTGTAGTCTTAATATGATTTTCTTTCTTCTGATCAGTCTCATCAATCAAATCTGTCCTCTTGTCTTTGCCCTTCACAATGAGACACTCATTTTTTCTATGCAACTCATGAACTTGAAGAAGCTCAAATAATGTATTTAGAGTCGCTTTTTCAGGGCCTTTTGTCTAATCAGCAATCACAAAATCATTTGTCCAAGATATAGGAAGAATTTCCAGTATCTTAGAGACTTGCTTGACAATAGGAACAGGTTCTTCAAGGGACATGAGCTCATATGTGATGGTGGAGAATCTGGTGCGCACTTCATGAATGAGTTCACCTTCATTCATGGTGAAACCTTCAAACTGAGTAGTAAAGAGATCTAGCTTAGATTTCCTCAGTTCCCTCATAAGTTGTTCTCAATAGATCCCAGATATCCTTGGCTGATTCACAAGATGAAATTAGGTCGTATTCATTTATACTAAGGCCACACATTAGTAGCTTCCTTGCTTTGTGATTTTTCTGGACTAATAGTCTGTCAGAGTCATTATATTGTTTTCGAGTTTTGGGAATGACTCTTATGACTTCTCCATCTTTAACCTCCATAGTTGGCACATAAGGACCTTTACATATGACATCCCATACTTCACTGTCCTCAGCCATGAGCTAGTCTCTCATCTGAATCTTCCAATATTCATAGAACTGACCATCAAAAAGAGGAGGTCTTGTGGGAGACTGATTTCTTTGCTTATTCAGTAGTGACGCCGTTTCTTGCAGGAACTTCTCTCTTGGTGTTAACCAGATAGAGAGCACCTGCTCTAACACCAATTGTTAAAATACGAGCGTCCACTACCAGTCAACGGACTAGGTCCCTTGACACACTCAAAGTAAGAACAAAGACTAAGAAAACACAGAAAACAGCACAAGCAGTTTACGTGGAAACCTCCTTGCTCAAGGAAGTAAAACCACGACCTGTCACACAGGATTTTCAACCGTTTTCACTAATCTTCACAAGCAAAAGTGAAACCCGATTACAACAACGTGAGAAAAAGCTATAAATCTCACAACCAAGCAATAAATCTATTGCTTGAAGAGCCTAAGTAGATTTTACTCTGCCCACTAAGTTATCACCACTAGACAACTTAGGATTCAACTAAGCAACACGCAGGTTTCCCACTAAATCACCACGCTCTGGATGACTTAGGATTTTTACTAAGCAACACACAAGGTTGCCCACTAAATTAGTTGGACTCAACTAACTTAGACTTTTTAACAAACCAAGAGATCTGAATCCTTTATAGATTAGGATCAGATTTACAATCTAAGCACATAGACACAAAGCTCTAAATACAACAAAGATTCTTTTTCACTCTATCAGGTCCTTCTATTGAGTTGAGCAATGTTCTTCCTTGAAGATGGCCTTCCGTTCATGCTTGTGAAATTTTTAGAGAAAATCCAAGTTTAATTTGCCAAGTCTTAAATTTGTGTTTGTTGGAAAGAGATCATATAATTCCCCACAAATTCGTTGAAACCATCCCATTGGTTGAAGGCATGCTGTTGGAAAAGATGTGCACCAACCGCATCAGAGGTGGCAGCTTTTCTGACACCTGTTTTTTCACCTTTTCACATCGCAGTCTTGCGGGGACCAGGTCCCTTGCAAACTTCTTTGTGAGTTCTTGAAAAGGCTTGCTGGCTGACTTCCTTCTTTGGATGAATGAATATAATATTGTTTTTTTCATGCTAAAAATATCAAACATAAAGAGTTAATATCCGCTGGACAAACACCCTCCTCCATTCTGATTGGTGTAGTACACTGACAACTCACAAACCTCTGACGTGATAACTTTACAGCTGTAACCAATAATGTATCTGATGGAGGAAACTCTGCCTGGGACTAGGTCCCTGCATTTGTGAGATACTGAAACATACAATCTCGTCCGCTCTTCTTATTGGTGTGGGACAATGCACTTTTCACCTACCACCCTGACATGACAGCTTTTACGGCTATACCCCATTTGTATCTGGACGAGAGCACTCTGTTAGGGACCAGGTCCCCGCATTTGTGAGGATCATCAAAACACCTAAAATATAAAAGTATATTCGTGTGTGAAGAAATTTTTTAATTCTTCTTTATTTTTAAGTATCGTATGCAATGAATGATCCATGAGGCTTGTATAAGACCTCTTCAAGGTCGAGTAGCCGATTATGACTAGGGCGTGCCTCGGGTCGTGACAAGTCTAATCCTAGACTAAGGTCGAACATGCTCATTATAAAAAAAACAATACAATTAATACCCAAAAGCAAGAAAAAATAATGCATATACAAATTCAAGCTAAATCCAAATCGAAAGAAAGTTGTAGCCTACATGCAGGCCTAACATCCGCACTCCAAATCACATGGTCAGGGCTTTTCCTTTCTGAATGGCCTCCAAACGTTTCCATGCTATCAAATAGGATCACAATGTCAATAGAGTCGTTTAGACACCAAAAACACAGAAAATGGAAATGAATCACTTTTAAAATTAAATAGGAATTAAGGTACTCGCGCAAAATTAGGAATTGACTCCTTTAAAAGTTTCTAAACAATGCCCAAACTTGTGTTCCAAAAACGAACACAATTTGGGGCTCAGAACAGCCATAACCAACATACAACAAAGACAACAATCAAGTTCATTAAAAGAGACTAGGCAGGCAGCTAAATTGCAATTTCTCCTCGAATGGATTTTCACTAATGACTTCCGATTACTCCATATCTTAGCCAAAACCTTCATGAATCCACCATACTTCAAATTTCCTAAATCCGATCTCAAACAAGTAAAATATCACCAGTTGAACCTTTGAAATAAAAGTTGATCGTGTCTAGTCTTTAAATAAAAGACTAGATGATTTTACTCTTTGCGAATTCTGAGATCTGCGGAGTTTCCCTACGCAAACAAGGGCATCGACTTCGCGAACACGAAGTTTAAGGAATGAGATCTCCACAATCCGACTAGGTCTCCACAAACGCAACGACAAAGCAGCCTAGCCCTTCATAAATGCAACTTGCACCCCGCAAATGTGATAGTGTTCTCAATGAACGTGAACCAACATCTGCAATTGTGAAGACTAATTTTGCTCTACATCAAGTGATGCATATCAGCTTTTGGCAAGTTTCCCTATCTCCGATGGGACATTTTGAATTTGTTTAGAATCCCGTGCACGCAAATGATATATGCCTACCAAATTTGATATTCTAGACTCAATACGGCAGCTAATATTCCTATACGATGTTATTTCAGCAAAAAGTGGTTCCATCCCAAACTCGATTTTAAGCCAAAATCCACAAGGGAACTTGGAATTGCCTAGAGGCCTCAGTATACAAAGGAAGGGTTGTTCTAGACTAAACTCAATATTCTGAAGATAACCGCACTGACAGAATTCTCATATGAGATCGTTTACTCAAATATTTTCTAAAGTAAAACTTAGGCCTTAACATGAAAGTTAAAATCCTTAATCGTATAAACTCACACTAAATGCCTTGGGAGTCATGCCGACTATCCTACTAGCACAAAATGACCCTTCCAGAGCTGATGAAATCGTTACAACTAGATTTTAAGGGTCATCTTCTTGAACTTGTTATCAACATGATTATTCAAGGTTCAAAAGCTACAAATTAATAAAATTCAACAAAATGAACAATAGTTGACCAAAGTGTCAGTCTGTCACGACCGGGGAGCACCCCCTAGATGTAACCGGTGTCGTCGTCCTTGGAGAGGACTTAGATAAGCCTCTTATCATTCTACATAACATATCATACGTTAAAATGCGGAAAAATTAAAACTTTTTACATATTGAGGTATACATAGACCTCTCACATACTATATATGGAGTTTACTTAGATTCCTCGCATATGAAGCTTACATAGGCTTCTTTTTTAGTCAACATAACTAATACATAAGAATTTAGTCTAATAATACCATCTCACATAAAACCATCTAAAACGAAGTAGAACATTCAGGCATAACCCTTATACAAATTCATATTTACCACATATGGCTTACAACAATATATTCAATAATAGGAAAGAAATGAATGTCTTTATACTATAGCAATACTACTAAGGTAGAATACGTGGCACAATCCTCGAACTAAAGGACCTAGCAAAACTTGGGGAAAAGTCCAAGTCTTCTTGCAAAGCGACCTTGATACCTTAACGGCTCAAACCTACATTGTTTGGAAAAAGGGAAAGAATATGGGTTAGTACAACCACATGTACTAAGTATGGACACATATGCACATAAAACATTGAAATCATGCTTAAAGGACATTGAGTTCATAACCATGCTAAGTAACTTTCAGAAGCCTTTACGCACAATCAAGAACATATACAAGCCATTTAACATCACTCAAGACAATCCCATATTTAACACAAGACCAATATCATGATAAAGTCAAGTCAACATGGATAATGCAACATGAATGGCATCATATTAAGATCAAATAAGCATAACAACTCCCACATAATGTCATAATAAAAATTCATGTACAATAGTTCAAAACATCATATCACACAAGACCCTTACTCAAAACCCTTCCCAAGCCTACAAGTGCAATTCTTATGTGAAGTCCCATAACACCACATAATCAAGTAAACCAAGTAAAGGATCATAAGCAATATCAACATTTCATATATCTTCATATCATGCATGTTCATAATCATGTACATCAACATAGACCAATAGCATGTACAACAATGAGACTAACATCATATAGCATCATCAACATATAAAGTCATCATACATATTTCAATTACATCATGATTACATAAGAACAACCTCCTAAGACTTTCCTCAAGGTCAACTTGTGACATGTATAAGTAGAGTACCATACCCCTACCTACAGTAAGTAGAACCCCTTAAGTTACCCTAGTTAGTGTTCACTTCATTACTTTTATTTTACTTTCGGGAATAATCGCCTTAAGCGACAAAATACCATGTGAGCTAAACATGGAATCCGGTGTCATGAACCCTACACCGAATGAAGGTGGTCTACTAGTCAAGGTAGGACCAAATCATGAACATAGCATTCTAGGTGGATCCACTAGCTAGTATTCCTATGGAGGCAACATAGTTAAGGAACTAGAAGAGATGTCTTGAACCCTCTACATGCCCATTAAAAATTGGATCCCTCATCTCATTAGAATGTTTGGTGAATCTCCTTTCTATGGGGAGTCAACACCTTTCATGTCAAGTTAACTCGGGACTAAGCAAAAGTCCCTTTTTGAAATCTAAGTAAGTCATTCTTAATCATCATAACTTAGTATAGGTCATAGGAAACTAACCCCTAGTCACATCCGGGAAGCACCCCTTAGATGTAACGGCGGCGGCGGCCTCTTTGAGGATTAAGACTAGCCTCTTAGCTTACATCATTATATTCATAAGTCAAAATTAGCAGAAATTTAAAACTTTTTACTACTTCTACATTGAGGTTTACGTAGACCTCTACATACACAAAGTATAGTTATATCGAGTATACATAGACCCTTCGTATATGAAGATTACTTAGTCTTCTACTTTTATAGCACATAGATATTAGAATATAACATAGTCTCAAATAGTCGTCTCATCTCATAACCACCTAATAAGAGTATAACAATTTGGGCTAGCCCATACATCAATACAATAAGACCACATATATGTCATACAATTTTTAGTATCCAAATGAAAAGGAAAGAACATAAGAGTTTTAAAAACTAAAGCAACATCATAAGCTTGATAGTGGCATTGCCCTCGGAAAGTGATGACCTACCCAACTTGGATGATTGAGAATTCCAAGTTTTTTTCAAAGTCGTCTCCAAAAGCCCTTCAACGACTGGAACCTAAAATGTAGGGGAAAAGGAAGAAATGGGATTAGTACACCACTTACCAAGTATGAGACCATATGCACAAATATCATGAAATCATGCTAAGAAAGGACATTTCATGAAGTATGCAATTTACTTTGAAAACCTTATGCACATTTAATCAAGACCATACCAATCAATAAGTCATATTCTCTAAGGCATTGGCATATACATAACAAGACCAACAACAGCAAGTCTAGTCAAGTCAACATGCATATCATACAATTGAACACATAATCAAAGTAACTCTATCATCAAGTTATAGTAGCAACAAGCATGAATAAGAGTACATTTCAACATAACCAAAGCAAGACCATTACTCATTACCCTCTTTAATTCCAACTGTTCAATAACTAAGCAAATCCCCATAACCTTACTTAATCAAGTAAACTTAGCAAGAACCATAACCAATGTCGAACTTCACATAACATAACATTAAGAATATATAATATCATACTTTAGCAATATAGACCAAATACATGTTAATAAGAGTAATCAACATCACCTAGTGCCATTGACATATAAGATTATCATGTACATATCATTTATATTTATAAGAATATACATACATAAGAACGAGCTCCTAAGGCTTCCTTCAAGGCAAACTAGTGTAAGGCATAGGTAGAGCCCCATACCCCTACCTAGGCTAAGTCAAACCTTTTAAGTCACCTTAGTTGGTTTATACTTCATTACTTCATTTTAATTTAGGGAACACTTGCCTTAACCGACATACACCACAAGAGATAAGTGTGGAATCCGGTGTTGTAAAACCTTACACCGATGGAAGGTGGTCTACCGGCCAAAGTAAAACCAAACATAAACGTAGCTTTCTAGGTGGATCCACTAGCTAGTCTTCCTATGGGGGCAACATAGCTCAAGAACTAAGAGATAGGTATAACCTCTCTACATGCCACTTGGAAATTGGAGCCTCCTCTCATGGGAATCCATAAAGTGAGTATCCCTCATAGGGGAGTCAACACCTCATGTGGAACTATAGGGTGAATCTTCCTCTATGGAAAGTCAACACCTCCCATTGTCAAGTTCACTCGGTGCTAAGCTAAGTCCATTTTTGAAATTCCTTTAATACCTTTATTAATCATTATAACTTAATGAAGGCTATAGGGCCTAACCCTTGTATAAACATCATCATCATAGCTCAAAAGAATTGCATGAGTATTGTCCTTTCATTACAATCCATATAAGTGAGGTTAGCACATTAACATATCACTTCATGATAAGGCACATTGGTAAATCATCACCATCCTTATAATATTTACATCTTAGCCAACACCTCACAATCCATAGTCAAGATATTTCAATTCAACATCATACAAACCCTATAAATCCTAATACAAGGCATACTCCAACACAACATCATGACTTAATCACAATTAACCATCATTGAAGTACAGAATAGGGATAACAAGTCTTACCAAGTCTCCAGCATAATCCATCATCAAGGTCTTACCATCAACCCTTAATTCAACCCAATAAGGGTGTAATATCATCACATAATGATAACCAACATGATAACAAGGCTAATTGAATCACTATATCATAATACATCACTAGTTCATAGCTTATGATAAAAGACTTAGGTCAAGATCATAATCTAAATCAATTACTCAAGAACTAGCATGATAGGACTCAAATTCATATTAATCTATTCATAATAGATACAATAACATCATCTAGTAGTAATTCAATCAATAACAAACTAAATTGAACCAACATAACACAATTCATAGCAAGATCATAACCTAGGGTTAAAGGGAATATGTTATCTTCTACAAACTAGACCAATTCATCAAGATATAGCATAATTGAGTTAAAATACATGTTAATATATTCATAATATCCAAAATAAATCATAAACAAAGTAATTCACAACATCAATTTTGTATTGGATGAAAACCCACTTGAAAACTCAACTTTTGAAATCAATTTGACGAAACCCTTTGAGGAAAGAGGTCTTAAAGGTGAAAGGAATACCATACCTTACTAATTGATGATGATTGATGGAGAAATTCGACCCTTTGCAGCCCATAAACCCACCTCTATCTTGGTCTTCAATGGGGTTTCTTTGGGAGAGAGAAATAAGAGAGAAGAAAGAGAGTTTTGGGTTTGGAAAATTATGAGAACTTAGGTTAGTCTAAATAGATTAGGGGCTTTATATAGGTGGTTAAATAACTTAATTAGACCTCCCCTAACCCCTAATTAACCTCCTAACTAAGACAACTAATTAAATGAATTAAGTTAAAATGTGCAGCAAAAACAAGCCCTCACAGACGAGACCCCAACCAACGGTCCGTCTGTGAGACGACGGCCACAGGACCCTCCGTCCTGTTAATCCGTCGTTTTGGTCAGAGACTATGCAAAATGAAACTTCCAAGATTTTGGCTAAGTGACCATCGATGGTGGCCATCGACGCCCCGTCAATTGACACACGCCCCGTCGATGGTACTCGTCTGTGCACACTGCTTTGCGGAGTCCTTTGACTCCAAAATGCAAAGGTCCTCCTCAAGGGACCTTGGTTAATCCTTGGGGAGTCGTGCCCAGAAGTTTAAACTATGAATTAACTCTAATACATGTTAGACACCCTTCCACCAATTTTCATCATTTTTCGACTCCTAAAAGCTAGTCAAATAGGCTAAGGCACGCTAGCATATCATTGAACAAATTTTCGGACGTCATTAACGTTTTTAGACGTTTTGACTTCAAAACTTCCTAAATGACTTATATTCATTAAATAGACCTTAAAACATTGTCTAAACCTTATGACACTCATGTTAGGATCTAGAACACGTCTTAGATTTTCGAAGTGTTACATTATCCCCCCTAGGAACATTCGTCCCCGAATGACACTAAAAACTTTTGAAGTAAGGAATAGACTCAAGACTAGCAGCCAACCAACAACAATACATAAAAACATCAATCATATCATTTACACAAGGCAATTCAAAACTTCAATTACCACACATAAGGCTCAAAATCATTTCCTTCTCACAACAACTACATGAGCTCAACATTATCATATATAAGTCAATTATGCCAAATCTTAACTTATCAACATGATACATATCCTTCAATAAAGATTCACCATATCAAAATGCACATCATAGCTCAAAACAAGAAGAATTGCAAATTATATGTCAATATGCACAATTTCACTGTAACTTCACTGTGATGACACCACAAATGCACATTTTTGTAAAACTTCACCAAAAATCAAGCAACTTTAATTTTTAGTCATTATTTTCATTATTAGTAAGAACAACTAACCTTAGTTATCAAATAGATGAGGGTAACAGGACTTTATGTCGGCCTCCACCTCCCATGTCACACCCTCAACTAGGTGATTCTTCCATAACACCTTTATGGAAGCCACCTCCCTATTCCTTAACATCTCTACTTGCCTATCAAGGATTTGAACCGGAACCTCCTCATAAGAGAGGTTATCCTTCACACCAAGACCCTCAATAGGAAGAATGGACTCGGGATCACCGATACACTTCTTAAGCATAGAAACATGGAAGACCGGATGAACCAAAGCCAATTCACTAGGGAGTTTCAATTCATAGGCAACCTTACCAACCTTTTGAAAGATTTCATAGGAACCCACATAACGAGGACTCAACTTCCCTTTCTTGCCAAATATAACCACCCCTTTCCTAGGCAAAATTTTCAAGTACACCTTATTACCTTCTTCAAACTCTAATCCCTTCTCCTATGATCGGCATAAGACTTTTGCCGACTATAGGCTGTTTGCAACCGGTTCCTTATAATATGAACCTTCTCCAAGGTTTTATAAATCAAATCGGGACCCAAAATTAAAGACTCACCCACTTCAAACCATCCAATCAGAGATCTACATCTCCTACCATACAAGGCTTCATAAGGAGCCATAGATATAGATGAACGGTATCTATTACTGTAAGCAAACTCCACCAAAGGCAAATGCTTATACCAATTTCCCTTGAAATCAATGATACAAGCTCTAAGCATATCCTCAAGGGTTTGAATAGTACGCTCCGCTTGACCATCCGTTTGGGGATGAAAAGCGGTGGTTAACTTCACCTTGGTACCCAAACCTTGTTTGAGTGACTTCCAAACACTAGATAAGAATTGTGCACCCCTATCAGATATGATGGATAACGGAATACCATGGCGAACACAATCTCACCTATGAAGATCCTTGCATAATCTTCCGCCGAATAAGTAGACTTGACGGGAATAAAATGAGCGGATTTGGTCAACCTATCCACAATCACCCATCTAGAGTCAGATTGCTTTTGTGTTCGAGGCAAACCTACCACAAAATCCATATTGATGTCTTCCCACTTCCAAGTAGGAGTTTGGATTAATTGAAGTAAACCACCCGGCTTTTGGTGTTCGGCTTTCACTTGTTGGCAATTTGGACACTTAGCAACAAATTCCGCTATAACCTTTTTCAAACCTTCCCACCAAAACACTTCCCTAAGGTCATCGTACATCTTTGTTGAACCCGGGTGAATGGAGTAACGGTACCCATGAGCTTCCTCAAGAATCCGACTCCTTAAACTATTTATAGTGGGAACACATAACCTTCCTTGGTACCTCAAGACATCATTCCCCCTAAGGATAATGACTCATTTAGTTTACCAAGATCCGATTCCTTTAACTCCATTAATGTGTGATCAAGGTGTTGTTTGTACTTCACCTCGACCACTAAAGATGACTTGGAGTTATAACGTATCACCACACCACCTATAAGAGAATCTTCAATCCAAACCCCTAAACGAGACAACCTACGAACATCCTTCACTAGGTTCCTCTTGGTTTCCTCAACATGGGACACACTTCCCATGGACAAACGACTTAAAGCATCCGCTACCACATTAGCTTTACTGGGGTGATAGAGAACACTCATATCATAGTCTTTCAACAACTCTAACCATCTCATTTGCCGGATATTTAACTCCTTTTGAGTGAATACGTATTGAAGGCTTTTATGGTCCGTATACACATCCACATGGACCCCATACAAGTAATGCCTCCAAATCTTTAAAGCAAATACCACCACCGCTAATTCAACGTCATGAGTTGGATAATTTCTCTCATGTACCTTAAGTTTCCTAGAGGCATAGGCTATAACCTTCCCATGTTGCATAAGAACACACCCTAACCAAACTCGGGATGCATCACAATATACCACGAATCCCTTTGTACCCTCCAGTAGGGTCAATACCGAAGCGGAAGTAAGCCTATCCTTCAACATTTGGAAGCTCTTTTCACATGCTTCCGACCACTCAAACTTCTTACTCTTTTGGGCCAAAGTAGTCAAGGGAGATGCAATAGATGCAAACCATCCACAAACCTCCGATAATAAACCGCGAGACCCAAGAAACTCCTAATGTCGATTGGAGTCAATGGTCTAGGACAATTTTTCACCACCTCGGTTTCCTTGGATCAACCTCAACTCCCTCACTAGAGATGATATGACCAAGAAACGCCACCGACCTCAACCAAAACTCACATTTGCTATACTTGGCAAATAATTGATTCTCCTTAAGCACTTGTAACACCACCCTCAAATGGTCCATGTGATCACCCTCATTTTTTGAATATACCAAGATGTCATCAATGAAGACAATGACAAATGAATCTAGGTAACTTCGAAACACCCTATTCATGAGATCCATAAATGCCACCGGGGCATTAGTGAGACCAAAGGACATTACTAAGAACTCATAGTGACCATATCTAGTCCAAAATGCCATTTTTGGTATATCCTCACCTCTCACCCTAAGTTGGTGATACCCCGATCTCAAGTCAATCTTAGAAAAGTAGCTTGCCCCTTGGAGTTGATCAAACAAGTCGTCAATCCGAGGGAGAGGATACTTTTTCTTGATAGTGAATTTATTGAGTTGGCGATAATCAATACACATTCTAAGGGAACCATCCTTTTTCTTCACAAACAATACCGGAGCACCCCATGGAGAAATACTAGGTCTAATGAACCCTTTGTCTAGTAAATCTTTGAGTTGAGCCTTCAACTCTTTTAATTCGGTCGGAGCCATCCGATAAGGAGGAATTGAAATGGGATTCGTATCCGGTAAAAAGTTGATACCAAAATCAATTCCCATTCGGGAGGAATACCGGGAAGATCATTAGGAAAGACCTCCGGAAATTCCCTCACTACGGGGACCGACTCAATGGGAGGATTTTGGAGTATAAATCTTGGACTATATGGTATAAACACCCTTTAGAGATCATCCTACAAGCTTTCAAACAAGAAATTATACGACCTCTAGGAATAGAATTTCCCCCCTTCCACTCTAAAACGGGCTCATTTGGAAAGTTAAACTTCACCACCCTTGTTCTACAATCTATAGAGGCAAAGCAAGCATGCAACCAGTCCATACCCAATATGACATCAAAATCAAACATATCAAGTTCTAATAATTCGACATGAGTAACTCTATTGGACAACATTATAGGACAATTTCTATACACCTTTTTTGCAACCACCGACTCACCTATCGGGGTAGTTACTATGAAAGGTTCATTTAGAATGTCGGGTAAAATCTCAAACTTCTTATCTATCAAGGGAGTAACAAAACGTAATGTAGCACCTGGATCAAGTAAAGAAAATAGAGAAAACTTTCAACATACTGGTCACCACATCGGGAGAATTCTCTTGCTCACCCCTTGAGCGAAGTGCATAAAAGCGATTCTTCTTTGGAGCATCATTAGAACCACTTGCTTGATCTTGACCACTACCCTTGTCTTGAACCTTCACATTAGGGCAATCCCTAACCTTGTGACCACTTTTTCCACAACCAAAACAATTGCCTGTTCTAACTAAGTATTCCCCTAAGTGACCCTTTCCACACTTTGCACAAATAGGCTTCTTGGTTGGTGAACTAGCATCCCTTCCCTTTTTAGGCTTAGGGTTAGACACCCTATCATCACGAGCCTTAGGGAACTTGGAAGGAACTTGATTATAGAACCTCTTCTTAAACCTAGGCTTGTCTTGGATATCAAGCCTACCCTTTGAAGAACCACCATCAAAAGATCTTGCCCTCTTAGCATCTCTACTCTTTCTCTTAGACCTTGCCTCTTCCACTTGTTGAGCATGAACCATGAGACGAGAAATGTTCATATTGTCATGTAGCATAGCCAAATGACACTCCTCTTGCAAGTCATCCGACACTCCCATCACGAAGCGGCTCATTTCATCCCTAGGATCTAAACCAAAGAAGGAGCATATTTTGACAATTGAGCGAATTTCAAAGAGTATTCAAGTACACTCATACCTCCTTGGTGAAGGTTGATGAACTCCACCACCTTGGATTCCCTCTTCTCCCTAGGAAAGAATTTATCAATAAAAGACTTCTTGAACACCTCCCAAGTCACCGGTCCACCCCTTAACGGCCTATTGTCCCTCCATTGGACATACCAAGTTTGGGCCACACCTTTGAGTTGGTAAGTGTCTAACTCGACCTTCTCACTAGTAGTCAACCCCATAGCATAGAGGATCTTGTAGATTTCATCAATGAACTCATGGGGGTCTTCTTCAACCTTTGACCCATAGAAAGTAGGGGATTCATTCTAGTGAAATCCCTTAGACGGGAGGCCATGGTAGCAACTTGTTGTTTTGCTCGGGGTACAACCTCCCGATTAGCTTGGTCCGTCATGGCTTGATCTTGGGTAGTAGCGGCTTGTGCTTGAGTAGTGATGGCTTGGGCCATTTGGAAAAGAGCATCCAGGATGCACCATCCATCAAAGGAGGATCGACTGGAGCATGGTCATCATTAAAATCTTCTTCAAGAGGAGGAACTTGATCACCATTGGGAGGAACTCCCGCACTGGCAATATCTTCTTCAAGTCTTCGTGTCGCGTTCCTTCGAGTATTCATTTCCTATAATCACAATAAAAGGATTAGATGCTAAAATCACATAGAGCTAACACTCTAAAGGCACGATATTGGACTTCCAAGAAAGTGAGAGTTTCCTAAGCATCACATAGATTCCTATTCATAAGTGTGGCGCGCTTCACAATTATGAATACGAACCTACATAGACGTGGTTGAGAGAGACATCTACTCAAAGATATTTAACCTCATGCTCTGATACCAAGTTTGTCACATCCGGGAAGATCCCCCTAGACGTAACCGGCGTGGTCGTCCTCTTTGAGGACTAATAGCCTCTTCGCTTACATCATTACATTCATAGGTCAAGATTAGCGGAAATTCAAAGTTTTTACTACTTGTACATTGAGGTTTACATAGACCTCTACATACACATAGTATAGTTATATCGAGTATACATAGACCTTTCGTATATGAAGATTACTTAGTCTTCTACTTTTATTGCATATAGATATATAGAATATAACATAGTCTCAAATAGTCATCTCATCTCATAACCATCTAATAAGAGTATAACAATTTGGGCCTAGCCCATACATCAATACAATAAGACCACATATAGGTCATACAATGTTTAGTATCCAAACGAAAAGGAAAGAACATAAGATTCTTAAAAACTAAGTAACATCATAAGATTGATAGTGGCATTGCCCTCGAAAAGTGAGGACCTACCCAACTTGGATGATTGAGAATTCCAAGTTTTCTTCAAAGTCGTCTCCAAAAGCCCTTCAACGATCGGAACCTAAAATGTTGGGAAAAAGGTAGAAATGTGGTTAGTACACCACTTGTACTAAGTATGAGACCATATGCACACATATCATGAAATCATGCTATGAAAGGACATTTGATTGAGTATGCAATTTACTTTGAAAACCTTTATGCACATTCAATCAATATCATACCAATCAATAAGACATATTCGTTAAGGCATTGGCATATACATCACAAGACCAACAACACCAAGTCTAGTCAAGTCAACATGCATATCATACAATTGAACACATAATCAAAGTAACTCTATTATCAAGTTATAGTAGCAACAAGCATGAATAAGATTACATTTCAACATAACCAAGCAAGACCATTACTCATGAACCTCTTTAAGTCCACTTGTGCAATAACTAAGCAAAGCCTCATAGCCTTACTTAATCAAGTAAACCTAGCAAGAACCATAACCAGTGTCCAACTTCACATAACATAACATTAAGAATACATAATATCATACTTTAGCAATATAGACCAAATACATGTTCATAAGAGTAATCAACATCACCTAGTGCCATTAACAAATAAGATTACCATGTACATATCATTTATATTTATAAGTATATACATACATAAGAACAACCTCCTAAGGCTTCTTTCAAGGAAAACTGGTGCAAGGCATAGGTAGAGTCCCATACCCCTACCTAGGCTAAGTCAAACCTTTTAAGTCACCTGAGTTGGTTTATACTACATTACTTCATTTTTAATTTAGGGAACACTTGCCTTAACCGACATAGACCACAAGTGCTAAGTGAATTAGGTGTTGTAAAACCTTACACCAATGGAAGGTGGTCTACCGGCCAAAGTAAAACCAAACATAAATGTAGCTTTCTAGGTGGATCCACTAGCTAGTCTTCCTATGGGGGCAACATAGTTCAAGAACTAAGAGATAGGAACAACCTCTCTACATGCCACTTGGCAATTGGAGCCTCCACTCATGGGAATCCATAAAGTGAGTATCCCTCATAGGGGATTCAACACCTCATGTAGAACTATAGGGTGAATCTTCCTCTATGGAAAGTCAACACCTCCCATTGTCAAGTTCACTCGGTGCTAAGCTAAGTCCCTTTTTGAAATGTCTTTAATACCTTTATTAATCATCATAACTTAATGTAGGTAATAGGGTCTAACCCTTGTATAAACATCATCATCATAGCTCAATAAGAATTGCATGAGTATTGTCCTTTCATTACAATCCATATAAGTGAGGTTAGCACATTAACATATCACTTCATAATAAGGCACATTGGTAAATCATCACCATCCTTATAACATTTACATCTTAGTAAAAACCTCACAATCCATAGTCAATACATTTCAGTTCAACATCATAGCAACCCTATAAATCCTAATACAAGGCATACTTCAATACAACATCACCATAATTGAAGTAAAGAATAGGGATCACAAGACTTACAAAGTCTCCTTCATAATCCATAATTAGGTCTTACCATCAACCCTTAATTCAACCCAATAAGGATGTAATATCATCACATAATGATAACCAATAACATCATCTAGTAGTAATTCAACTAATAACCAACTCAATTGAACCAACATTACACAATTCATAGCAAGATCATAACCTAGGGTTAAGAGGAATAGGTCATCTTCTACAAACTAGACCAATTCATCAAGATATAACATAATTGAGTTAAAATACATGTTAATATATTCATAATATCCAAAAGAAATCATAAACAAAGTAATTCACAACATCAATTTCGTATTGGATGAAAACCCACTTGAAAACTCAACTTTTGAAATCAATTTGATGGAACCCTTTGAGGAAAGAGGTCTCAAAGGTGAAAGGAATCACATACCTTACTAATTGATGAATATTGATGGAGAAATTCGACCCTTTGCATCCCTTGAACCCACCTCTTGCTTGGTCTTCAATGGGGTTTCTTTGGGAGAGAGAAAGAAGAGAGAAGGAAGAGAGTTTTGGGTTTGGGAAATTATGAGAACTTAGGTTAGTCTAATTAGCTTAGGGGATTTATATAGGTGGTTAACTAACTTAATTAGAACTCCACTATCCCCTAATTAACCTCCTAGCTAAGCCAACTAATTAAATGAATTAAGTTAAAACGTGCAGCAAAAGTAGGCCCTCATAGACGAGACCCCGACCAACGGTTCATTTATGAGATGACGGCCACAGGACCCTCCGTCCTATTGGTCCGTCATTTTGGTCAGAGACTATGCAAAATTACCCTTCCAAGATTTTGTCTTAGTGACCATCGACGGTGGCCATCAACGCCCCGTCGATGGCACTCGTCTGTGCACACTGCCTTGGGCAGTCCTTTGACCCCAAAATGCAAGGGTCCTACTCAAGGGCCCTTAGTTGGTCCTTGGGGAGTCGCGCCTGGAAGTTTCGACTATGAATTAACTCTAATACATGTTAGACACCCTTCCACCAATTTTCATTATTTTTCGACTCCTAAAAGCTAGTCAAATAGGCTAAGGCACGTTAGCACCTCATTGACCAAATTTCAGGACGTAATGGACGTTCTTGGACGTTTTGACTTCAAAACTTCCTGAATGACTTATATTCATTAAAATAGACCTTAAAACAGTGTCTAAACCTTATGACACTCATGTTAGGCTCTTAAACACGTCTTAGATTTTCGAAGTGTTACACCCCTTGTATATCATGTCATTAGCTCATTAGGTATTTCATGAGAATGTCCTTTCATAACAACCCTTCATTTGTGAGATCAACACATCATAATCATATCATAGTAAGGCACACAAGTGGTTCACATTCAACCTTGTATCAACATACCCTTAACATGATCTCACAATTAATATAGTCAAGACATTTCATCATTATCATCATATCATCATCTTCCTAAACTAATCACATATATTACTTCAATTGCGCAACATCATCACCAAATATAATCCATCATTTTTTAAGTAAAGAGTTCAAGATCACAAAGTCTTACCAAGTAGCCTTTGTGGCCTTCATCAAGAATCTCTCCCTCAATTCATTAAAATTATCCAATAACCCACTCATCATCATAATAATATAGTGAATTAAACAATAACAAAACCAATTCCAACAACCCTAATCATCTACACGCCCAATTCATAGCTAGGGTTAGGGTAAAGGATTCAATTCAGAGATCTAATTGAAATACAAATCACGAAATTGGGAAGAAACCCATATTTTTGACATCTTTTGAAATCAATTTTGAAGAGCCTCTTGAGGAAAGAGATCCCAAGAGTGAAGAGCTTCCATACCTTAGGATTCCTTAGAGTTTGATGGAGAAAAGGTGAAGTCTTGAATACCTAGTTCGCCTTGAAGCTTGGTCTTCAATGGGGTCTTGAATAGAGAGAGAATGTAGAGAGAACTTGGAGAGAAGGGTTTGGGAATTGTGGGGTGTTAGGCTAGTTTAATGAGGTTTAGGTATTATATAGTCCCTCAACTAACTTAATTAACCCTCCCTTAACCCTTAACTAATCACCTATATAATTAACTAATTAATTCACTTAACTAAAAACTAGGTAGCAAAACTGACCCCCATCCTACGATTCCCCGACCTACGACCCGTAGTCCCATCGACGGTCCGTCCTGCAAGTCGTCGTTTGGGATAGAGACTTGATTTTTGGAGCATCCTGGACAATTGACTAAGTGTCAATCCACGAGGCCATCGAAGGAGCGTCGATCAAACGACGGCTTGTCGCTTGGCTCGTGATTGTCAATTGACGGCTTTTGGGTCCAAATGGAAGGGTCCTCCTCAAGGACCCTTAGGGTGGTCCTTGGGGAGTCTTACCCCGACGTTTCGACCCTAACCACACTCTAACACATGTTTAACACCTTTCTACCAAATTTCATTAATTTCCGATTCTTAAAACCCCATGAAACATGCCTAGGCACACTAGTGCACATTTCACAATTCTCCGGACGTCATGGTCGTTTCTTGACGTTTTGACTCTAACACTTACTAATTAGTTTACATAAATTATTTTAGGCCTATAAACATTGTTTCAAGTCTTGGTTCATCATGTGAGGCTCTAGACCAATTCATGGATTTTCGGAGTGTTACATAGTCCCAACAAGTTATAAATGACTTGGGATCGCTATAGGAACGTTCTGGACGATGAATAAAAGGCATAAACACAAAAATGATATGGAGGGTCATTATAGTGCCTAATTTCAGATCTTGTATCAAGTAGTTGGAAAAAAACTCCAACTAATTTTCTCTTAATCAACAAGAGCCCATGCAATTTAAAACATCTGTTAATTTTTATTTCTACCAATTACAACTAACAAATCACCCTTGCAAGAAACCTTCATAAAGCATCCATCAAAATCAATATTTTTTCTGCATCCGTCCAACCAGTCCCATTCAATGCATCAAAGCAAATATTGAAGTTAATAAAACAAAAAAAAAGTCCTGGATGAAACTCTATTTCTATCCTTACCCAATATGAACTACTAGGATTAGTATGTTTAATCATGTCTATATAATCACACAATCTTGAAAAGTCCATCTGCAAATCGCCTAAATAACCCTTTTTTGTCATGACATACAGTTCTTCCAACACACAATCAAAATATATTCTTCACCAATTCTTTAATTTCCCACAATCTTATATATGGTTGATAGAATCTCATCCATAAACTTATATGCAGCAAATTTATATGTACACAACTTGTTTTGGTTTAGCAGTATATGTATGAACATGTTCTATAATAAAATCACCAGGATCTTTATCTAAACTAACAAAGAACAACCATTTATACTTCTTGTCCTCACACTTAACTCTAACTATATACTTCTTATTATACTTCAATTTTAACCAAACTTTATATTCAAAAGAATAGTCTGCAACAACTTTTCAAAATGGTTTAGCACTTTCAAATATCATACCAAGCTCAAAAATAGTTATAACACAACCAGGATCAAATCTTACACTTTCACTTTTTTTCTTGCTGGTACACCCCTCGTAGCATTTGGATGTAATCATTCCTATTGTCATCATTATCCTGTTATGAATTATCTATATAATGTTCATGCCCTCCTAATATTTAAATGTATATAATAGTCTTATTCCTTCCTATGTCTATAAATCCTCTATCAATATCAATTGTTTCAAGCCTTATTTCCTCAGTTTGTATAGTTTTCTTCTTAAATTTCTTCCTCTTTATTTGTATTTCCTTTCATTTCTAAGAGATCTAAACTCTTCACCAACCTCATAGTCATCCTCATTAGGAATAGTCTTTCTTAATTTGATTCAGTCTATTCCCCTTCTAGATCTGAGATATCACCCAGCCCAACTTCAAACATTAACATTTTCATATTCAGCAACATGAAACAATCCTTCACTGTCAATCACATTTGTGTCTTGTAAGTTTTCTTTATCAACAACATTAGTGTTTTTCTCAACTACAGACCCACAGAGATAGCCAGTTGGGACCCCATCTTCCACCACTTCTAGTTCATCCACCACATGCTTCACATATGGGAAAACTTTAGAAAAAAACTTGAGAAATAGTGTTTGTCCATGCAACTTGTCATTACTTGACAAAGATATTTGTCAAATATTCAAAGTTCTCAAATACTAGAAAATATTAGTATTTAGGTCAAGTTTTAATATTTGAATTTTTTTTTTAAATTAAAATATTACTCCAAACTTGTATATTTTATTTTTTTTAAAAACCATCATTTATTAATTCCAACTAATAACAAGATTTGGATAAAAACAACAATTTATTTTTATGGATTATAATTCATCTTGAGTCGGTGATAAATTTGAGTATGCGATTAATGTATTGATCTTGTCCATATTGTTATTTTGTTGTTCTAGACTATTATCGATTATGTTATTAGGTTGTTGTTTAACGGAATATGTTCATTAGAAAATGATAATGCAAACATAAAGTTATTTTAATAATTTTTAGAACTTACAGCATAAATCATATTTTTTGAAATAGTTTAATATTTCTCCCAAAAGTTATGGTCAAACACATGATGAAACTTCATCAAAAATTCACCCAAATATAATTTGCCAAGAATATTTAATAATTTGGAGTCAAACGCTAGCTTAGTAAATTGAATTATCACTGCAGTAATGTTTTGTAGGGTCTTTAAACTAGAACCCAATTATTTTAGTCCAATAAAGTAATTCAATTATTGAGAAGTGATCTTTGTCGATGCTAACACCACCTCATTTTCTCCGGCATAAGTTAGTCCATTTTTTCCTTGAATAAATTGACCACCATGATGAGAACAAGTTATAATAATGTCTTTCGTAAGATATCCTAAAACAAATCTCTAAAAACCACAAAAAGCCCAAAATTTTTCCATGTACTAATTACATATCATCACATCAATATAATACTAAAGATGCACTATATATCACATTACAAAAAAAAAAAAAAAAAAACTGAAAGTAAGGAATGAACTTACCTCACTAGACTGAACTCCAAAATCGTGATTAAACTCTGAAGTCGTGATTGACATAGTTTAATATTCGATGCTACATTCAACAAAACACACGGAGTAACTTTAAAATCTTAGAACTTTAGTTGTAAATGGAATAAATGTCACTAAAATCACACCAATTTCTCAAGATTTTCTCATCTACAAGAACATTTGGGTCAGATCAAAGTTTGTTTGATGGAAATATGAAGTCTTTTGATTGTCTGGTTTTATTAAGATTTTATTTTAGAGTGCCTGATGTTTAAATTATTCAGACAAGCTGAGTATTTTTACTGGTTGCACTTTTTGCGTGAAAAACAAAGGGTTTCACACCCGCATCAAGAAAAAATTATTTGTTGGATTTTTGTATCTTGTAAGCCAAGTGTTTAAAGGTTACAAATTATAGATGGTTCAAGAGTACAATAGGAAGATGACATAACTCAACAAGTTCATGGACTTAGTTATGTATTCTTCCATTAATTAAAATGTATCATTTCTTGAAAATTATTATTTTAGAAGCAATGTACCACTACCAAAAAAAAATGTTCCAATACAAGTGTTCCAAAAATTAGAAATCACACCATTAATATAGGTGCTGAAGTTGCAAAATATAGTGACAATACCAATAAACTGAGCAACATGCACTGTAGGTTAAGGCTACTGGAGTAGAAACTAATCAATACCAACCACCGGATCAAAATAAAGCTCCTTAACCAGTAGGAGCTGAAGTATCACCCTAGTTAGAGGAAGTACCTAATGAAAATACTGGATCATTAGGTAGCAGACTTGTCAGCTACCATCTGGAGAAGTAATATAACTGAAACAACAAAATCTTAGCCACATTTAAAGAGCTGTTGATTTAGTATAGTGTTACATTAAGAAGGAAATGACAACAGGTCATTCCACATTATGAGCAAATTCAACTGTAAGCGAAAGAAAGCTGAAGAACAATGTTTTCCTTTGAACTACAATGGCAAGTATAAAACATTATGTTTCTCTAAACAGAATCAAATTAAGCATGCATCAGACGAAACATGAAAGACTGCATAAATCTCAGCAAACCAAAAAAAAAAAAAAAGCGAAGTCACTTAATTTCTCTTATTATATAAGTGGGAGTTGGTGCTTACCAAGCACCACCCGGTCGACATGTCCTACTTGTCATTTCACCTTTTTAGCCTCTTCCTGGCTTAACACGCGTCCTCCAATTTTTCCCACTGAAAATCAGCTTCCATCTTCTCCACCTCCATTGTTTCCAACAGAAAACCACTTCTTCCATCTTCCTCCACCTCGGCTGCTTCCGCTTCTACTCACCGAAGTTTTCCGCTTTGCTTCTGCTTGTTGTCGTGTCTTCGATAAAGGTGAGTATTTCTTGAATAGAGGAACCCAAGTTTGTTTTCGGGATTTCTCTTATAGGCGATTCACAATTTTTCCTTCTCGGAAGAACTCGGCTTCTCCAACTTTCAGTTCAAACCCAATATCCTACACAGTAAAAAAAACAATTATTGGGTTATTTTACAAATACCCAATTTGATTCTTGGAAATAAAAAAAAAAGGTAAGGATCCCTTTTTGTTTGCACTTGATAAAATTTGTTAATTGATGAATTCTTGAAAATTTCTGTTTAATTATGATGTGCAAATCAATTGAATCTGAATGAGATATACGTATCTAAGAAATAATAATTTTCCCATGTTTTTGACAGTTTGTGATGTATAAGGCTTGATTCTCAATCATTTCTTCTTTTTTCCCTTGTTCATGTTGCCTTTAAAAGCATGTGTAGTGAGACCTGTAGTTGACGATTCCTTCAGAAAAGCTGTTGAACAAGGTCCTCAGGTACTCTCTTTTTCTCCCTCTTCTTGTCCCATTATATTCATGTTCTGCTTTCACAAACATAAACTTTTATAATTGACTTTTCTTTGTATTTTTCAACCCAAAGTTAGGCCCTAAACTGATTTGTAAGGTATCCGTTCTGTTTCCAATTTCATCACGCAGCCGTGTGGTGTCTGTCTCTCCTCAATTATTAAGTGGAAAATAATTCTCCGAGGAGGCTCTTCTTTTATTCTGTGGCATGACAAATATAAAGTGTCTTCCACGCAAGTTTTTCTAAAGTGTTTATCTATATCATTAAATATAAAGATCGACTTGGAACAATTTAGAAAAATTCTTAGGTACATGGGAGAAGGTTGTGACACCCTTGAATGTGGTGATGATAGAATTGACTCCAAGGACTACTTAATTTAGTTCAAATGTCAACGTATATGCTTGCTATCCTTCTTCTCTAAAGTCCTCAAATAATGTTTCTGAAATTCCTATAGAAAGTAATTTAACATGATCTTTAGCACTTATTTGATTCAGAAAGACATGTCAATAGCACATGATAAGCTTTTCGGCATGCTGCCCTTCTTTGGCAAAAGGGTTATAACAAAATTATACTTGAAAGTTGCTATTCCCGACATAGGCTTCACTCTATGTACATTTTCTTTTCTAACTGATGGTATTTACGAGAAAGTTCAATCTAATATATGTTTCAAGGACATAACTTTTTGTTCTTGATGATATGACAAGTTGTAAGGAAAGATGTTATACGAAATGGGATATTGAATAAGTAATAAACAACGCAAACAACACTCGCTATTGTCTACCAGCAGGACTTTTCACAAAGAACATCGACACATCAAACACCTTGATCCCAAGATTGAGAGCTGAAACAGTGTGTGATCTACTTGATGCTCGAATTCCTTTTGGAGGATACAAGATGAATGGCATCGGCAAGGAAAACGATATTTATGTTGTTATTACTCCATTGATGTAAGGTATGAAATAATGTTGTCTTCGTAGTTTAAAATGGTGTATTGGAACATATTAGAGCCTGTTTAAATTGACTTTATTATGTAATACATTCATAACTATAAACTTTCATATTTGACATTTTTCTGCATCCCTCTCAATACATTCACAAGATCCATTGATGTATATGTATAATTGTTGCATGCCATAGTGGAGAACAAAATGGCTTTCTTAAGCCTATGGATAATGGTCACAGAAGCCTCATCTTATTCAGAGAAAATAATGGCAATGATGGACGTGATATAAGGCATCAACTTGCAATTGGAGCTCTCATCAAAATGAACAGGTCCTTTTGCCAAAGTAAATGTTTCCTGCGGAAATGTTATTTTTATTTGAAGCCTTTATGATTTTGCAGTTGTGCCTGAATGCAAAGCAATTTTCAAGACACTGTGAAGAACGAATACAAATCTTGCTAATGTTGGTTAAATCATATATAAAAATTTTACACGGTGAAAAACCATAGTAGTATTTTGATCTTAATTTTGAATGTTTTGTCAATATACATATTTATAAAATCATACATTGTACCCATGTTGGGCCCGGACAACGTCTGGGCTACCTTTACTAGTGTTTCTATATAAGTCTTGGTGGACAAAGTTATCAGAACATATGCATTGAATCAACTGCATCGAAACTGACAGACACTACCATAACAAAAGAAAGAGGAAATAAGGGGTTCTTCCTGCAAACTTACTTATAACTAGGTACTGCCTGGGCAGTCGGCTACTTAAACCAGACAAGTGATGCGCACACGCACAAAGACCAGCATCCTGCCCCAAAATTGGGAAGAAGAGATAGGTGTAGTTGCACAAACTTCACTCATACAGGAAATAATCAAGACATGAAGGGAACTGTAGGCAAGTTCTAAAGTAACTTTGTAAACAATTTCGGGGAAACGTAAGAGAGTAATTGTTAATGCACATGAACATCGAGTTATTACAGTTTTCACTTAGAAAGTTATCAAGTATAGCAAATGTCTCCTACTGAAACGGCGAGAACTGAACCCTCTTCTCCTCCAAGCCTGCAACATTACTTCAGGGTGAAGAATCCTTTTTACCCTCTGCGTGAAAGCAGAGTGGGAGAGGGCCAAGTGCATCAAGGGTTGCCAAACTCCACAAATCACCTGTACATTCTATCCTTCAAGCTTTTATCCGAGTTTACAGAAAGAGCATAAAAAATAAAGCTCTTTGAATGGAAAACCTTAGAAGAGTGACCAATAACCCCATTCCTTTCAGACATAATACACGGTAAAGTAAGATGACACCCATCACAAAGAAGGAAAAGGATAAAGAAACCCATGTTTCCCTTCAATGAAGCAAAAGAAAGAAGTGAGAAAAAGAAAAGAAACAGGGAAGGATGGTGGGAGAAATGGGGTGGGGTGGGGGTGGGGGTGGGGGTGGGGGTGGAGGTGGGAAGAGTTGGATTAAGAGGAAGAGGAACTTTAGGCCTTAAAACGATCCCTAACATATATGCATACTCTTGCTTCCAGCCTTCTATATTCTCCTGGACTGATGCTGAAGCAGAACATGTTCTGGCAAAGAGAAGCCAGAAAGTAACCTTGAGACCTACAGATGTACAACTGCACTAGCTATTATGAAATCTTACCATCTCAGCTAACAGCTTACAGATTCGGGATCTATATGTCCACTGCTTCCACCATGAGAATTGAATCCAGTAACAGGCATAGACCGCTGAGCGAAATTCAACAACAGCTTCTTTTGGTGGTCATTTGTATGTGGAAGACTAGCACGTAAAAGTTCCACAGGCATTTCTCTGCTTACTGCTCTTGCAGCCTCTGGACCAATAATTTCAGCATCCGGCTGGGATTGTGCTAGAATTGATTGCATGATACTGTCATACTTGCTCAGACAATACTTAGTAAGTAAACCAAAAAAGGCATCAAAAGATGCCTGCCAAAGGGCAGGATTAGGCATGCTGAAACTGCGAGCAGCCTGAGAATCAGTTAATAGATGAGTGGCCCCTTCAAGAACAGATTTTAAAATAATAGAAGCTCCATCTCCAGCAGGGCTTCCAAGAGGGCGAAGAGGTGGTTGTTCTGAGGAACACACAACAGCAGCAAGACAAGCACTCAGTGAATTAAGGTCCATGAGAGTGACACATTTAGAGACTACTTTTGCAAGATCAGTGATGGTCTCAGCTGCTCCAACATCAGGTGGATGACCGCCAAACAAAAACCTCAGATGGCGGAAAATTGCCATACAAACTATTCTGACAAGTTCATTGCCAGGCAGAAGAAGCTGAAGATACCTTGACATGAGCTTCCGGCCCTTGGGAAGAGACACCAACCATAGAAATACAATGTCATCTTTAGGAGTAAGCCCGACAGAACTTCCACCTTTACCAAGCGGATCAACTAGTTGAAGTGAGGCGGCCATGCCTTCCAGCAGGATCTGTCGCTTCCGCTTGAGCTGAGCACCACCGTCTTGGGGCTGACTAAACTGAAGGAGCCTGTCAATGTCATCTACCTCAGTGAGAAGATAGAAACCATCTTCTATTGTAATTCTAGCTGCCAGCATTGGCTCCTGTTCCAAGGGTCTCTCAGATATCTTCTGGTCAGCACTGCTGTCAAGGCAAACAAAGCCTGGTGGATCAACTTCAAGAAGTGGACGAGGCCTGCGGATGGAAGAAAATGACACCCGCCCCTGAGCATCAACATGAAGATGAGGCTGTGATTCTGCACTATTACGTGACCGAGAGGACTGTTCCTTATTTGGACAGAAGCGATGTTTTGACCTAGACTCGGCTGCTTTCTTTGCAAGGCGGGCCTGGTGATAGTAGTCATCTACATATGGATCATTGCCATGTGCTGCAGAATGCTGCATTTTCAGGATGCTTTCTATTTCATCACCGGTCATATACTTAGATCGGAACTGTGGCACATTACTTTCACTTTTGTGGCTAGCAGCATCAGAGCCCTGTTTAGAAAAGCGCACATTTTGTCTAACCTTGTGTGATGGCTTAGATCGTGAATCTCTGAAATCTACCAATCCATACTTACCTAGATGAGATGGTGAAGGGAAGGAATTATACAATTGGGATCTTAGCGCTGAAAAATGAGCTAAAGAAGGCTGAACTGAAAGATGAAGTCTCTGCTGTTGGAGCTGCTGTGGGGATAGTAACTGGGGAGATAGTAAGCTGTTTTGATGAGGAAATTGATGCTGCAAGACACTATCTAAGAGACCAGAATGGTCCCCATGGATGAGTCCTGCATGGCTGCTCCACTGGTTTTGCAACCTAGAATTATGAGAAAGACCAGTAGGGTTCAAATGTTGGATGTTTCCACTACCATAGTGAAGCCCGTGAGCCAAGCCTGTCAAATGCAGATTAGAGTTCGGCAACGAAGAGAGATTCACAGAAGAATAGGAAGACTGAGGTCTAGCAGAAAGAGATGACATGTTTTGTCGCGAAAGGCTATGTGGTGAGGGTTGAGATCTACCACCAGGAGGAAAAGAAGTATAAGATGATTTCGGTAGTATAATGGGTTCACTAGAGTAGTGCTGAAGTTGTTGGGGTTGTGGGGGTTGCTCGGGGTATGAGGATGTTCTATACAATGGTTTTGACTCTGCAAGCACTGCAGAGATATGTGGCTGTGAAGACCATTTTTTGCTTTCCTGGTAACATTCAGTGTCAGATAAATGCTGATCAAACCAATCATGAAAGTCTGCTTCTTTCGCCCAATCAGCTGCAGATGAACCTGCACATACCAAGTACACATTAGTAGTTATATTCAACATGCCATTTCATTCTAATTAGAGCATGTCATTAAGAGCAAAATGAAAATTTTAGGATCAAAGAATTTTCAAATACAGAAACATGTAAATCTTCATTACTAGCCAAAAAGGAGAAATGTCATGTGAAATGGAACGGAGGGAGAATATTTGAGTTCAACATATATCAACATAAAAGCAAATAAAAGAAACTCACATTCAAGTTTGTCAAATTTGAACTAATTCAGAGAGGACTCCAATGAAAATTAGACATTAAACTTCTACTCTCCTAAAACTAATAATTCATGTAACATGGACCATTTTTGGGCGTGAACATGTCTGTTCCCCTAAAGACATCTCTAAAAGCACATCTTGTGTAACATGGTAATAACACTGCAACTCGAGATTGAGAACTGGTAACCGGCAATCCAGATGACATTTTATTGAAAGAATGTGTTCACCTCATAGATACAGAATATCACATAAGTAAGTAATCAACAAACTAAGTGTGCCTAAAAGGAGGCACGAGATGGAACGAGGGTACAAAAGTGTGCCACAAGAAAACATGCTCGTCAAACCAATATGGTGGAAGATCCAGCAAGTGGCAGGAGATGCAAAAAGGAAAACACATGCTAAAAACAGAAAAATTACAACAGGGAAAAACTTCTGATAAGTGGATCTCATTTCAACAAACAACAAAATAGATATGGCTAAAACCTATGTACTTAAAATACTCTACATGTCACCATATAAGAAAACCACCTTTTTGTTTTATTTCTCTTTTGTGTTGGGTGATTAACTTTTTATGACTTTTTTTTAAGAGGGTGGGGGGTTCTCCTAAGCTTATAAATCATTTCATGAAGTTCATTATATCATTCCATGAAGTTTCTCAAGCTCCCCACTCTAGCAGCCAAAGGCCAAATGCCGGGATAGATTCCCCCCATAAATCATCCAGAAAGGTGAAGTTTTATTGCAGTATTACTACCACGGGGTCAAATCATTTCTAATGGTAGTAGCAAGGAAAAAGGATTGCGGATTTTCAGAAACCAAAAAAAAAAGGCCAAAACTGATTAAGACATCTACCATGCACATAGATATTCAGTCTCCCAAAGGGAGGACCATTGCTGACCTTAATAATCAAGCACGAAGATGAACCAGATCATCTACAAGGCTATAACTTATTCCTACCAAGGTCTGAGATCAAGTCCCTTTATATGATGTCTGACAGATCAAAAGATCTAGGATTATTGCCACAACTGTCTGAATTTTAAGGTGCCTACATATGATATCACAGATATTCACAAATGTGGGACTAGTGGCACAAATGTCTTGGGCGGTAAAACAATGAAGGGGCATCATTTCAATCTTAAAGTAGCCTCAGGCAAGTTAACAAGTAAGGTATATTTCAGACAATACGGGAACTAGTCCAGGAGATTTATCAAATATTCAAGAAACAACATCACGGAAGGACTAAAGATGAATCAATATGTGCACTTACTTTCCCTTGAAAAAGAGCCTGATCCACGGTCACCAATAACACCAGGATGCCTTGGTCCAGTGACATTTCTGTTCAACTGGAGAAAAGGAAAGAAAAACATTCAGATTGATCTAGTACAAGTAGATATTCACAACTCTATAGAGGATGTAAAAAGTCAAGCATGGTTTAGTGCTTTAGATGTTTTAACTCAACAATAGTACGAAATAAGTTCAAGACATACTGTGTCTCACAGAAAAAGAAGGGAAAAAGAAAAAGACTCATGCTAATTGGAAGGCACACGATTAAAAAAAGTAAAATAAGTCCAAGTCAAATGGCTCACAACATCAGGTAATAAAGATGTTGCATCAGCTGACCTTTGAAAATGTCGTTGCTAGATCATCTATGTCTGATAATGAGCCTACGACAGATCCCTGGAAATAAAGCACTGAATTAGAGGCACTAAATAGCAAATAGTGCCAAAGCCAGCAACTTATCGAGGTAATCAGCAAATATAGCATACTTACAACACCAGGGAAAAGTCCACAACAAAAAATGCTTGAAGATCACTCGTAGAATAAATGCAAGTAACTTTAAGGGCTCGTTGGTGTGAGGCATTAAAAACAATAGTGATGGAATAAGGAAATAGTGATGGGATAAAAAAATTTATCTTATTTGGTTGCCATGTTTGGGATAACTTATCCCACCATTCATATCATAGTGATGGAATAAGTTATACCACATACATGGTGGGATAAGTTATCCCAGCATAACTTATGCTGGGATAACTTGTTTCCAACCAAATGACCCCTAAAGGTTAGCAGCCCTGACCATTTATACAGAATAACAGAAAGTGGAGCACATATTTTTGAAGAGAGACGGGGGGAAAGCAAAGCTAATGTCTAAGGTCTATTTGATGGTGCTGAGATTCACAAATTCTCAAGTCCCCACAAATTTTAACATTTTATTCAAGGACAGTACTTAACAAAGGCATAAATCAGTGAAGAAGCCTCGCATCTTTTTCATGAGTAGGCCATACACTCTCGTGGCAGCTATAGCATTTCGAAGATTACTCATAATAAGGGATCACAACTTAAGTTAAGTTAGATCATTGCCTGGATAACACCATTGTCAAAATCCCAGTGGCCACTTAGACTTATTGTGAGCTGCAGAGACGAGGCAGGCTCATCATTGTAGAGTAGAGGGGGGGGGGGGGAATAACTTTTAAAATTAGAAAAGGGGGAGCATTTTAGGGTACTAAGGTGAGAAAGCAAGAAAGGAACGGATCAAGGTGCAGCAGAACTATAAAACATCCTTTCTATTTGATGACTCTGTTGCAAAACAACTACTCTAGGTCATTTCGTATAAGATTGAAACTATAGTGCTGACCAGACACACGTGAACTGAAAACAAGGATCAATAGTAAAACGCTTAGCAAAACCTAGATCATTTGAATAAACACGTCTCAAATGCACAATAACTTTTAACAAATTTCCCCAAATTCATGGCCTACGGCATGAAAATAATCTCCATGTGTTATGATGGATTTCCCCACTTCCATAGATGATATGATGGATATTGTGAGTTAAACAGGTCCTCATTCGTTCAGTCGCAACAGGAGATCATGTTGATTACACCCGTGTTTGAAATTCCAAGCCTCAGCACTATTTCATGTAAGGTCCACAGGAAGGGTAAGCAGATTATACCTCGTCTTTCTCAAATAAATGATACTCCTGTATCTCGTCATCACCTAATCCACCTCCAACAGCCAGATCACTATTGTCTTGTCCGTCCTCTAAACCACCCAATTCAACTTCCTCTGCTATATCTCGCCCAAAAAATGCATATTGTGATGCATCAAAGAGGGCACCATCTGCATCAAAGCCCAAATAAACAGTCAACTCTACCACATACTTTACACAGTTAAAACATTCAAATCTTGATATTCTTTTCCCATACTAATGACAACATGTAGAACAAGGAAAATCAACAAAAATAGAATGTAAAGTAAGGTATTGAGAAGAGCAACAGCAAGTACTGCTACAACCAGTGTTATCGAAAGCAAAATAGCTCTAAGGTACATTGGGACTTTAAGCGCAAATAAAGCATGCGCTTCAATGAAAAATGGCGCAAAGGGAGAAAAGAAATACAAATAAATATGTATAGTCCAAGACTAATAATTATAAGCATGGCTGACAAAATATACACAAACAAAGAAACTGAAAAAATATTACAATAAAGTGAAAAATCAATTATTTAGTATCGCCTTTTAGACTGAAATGGCTCATTGGAAAGGGACAGAGCGCCTTAGAACCTTGATAAGACACTAAAGCACACATTAATCCAGGCAAAATGCTCAACAAGTTTTGAGCTTCGCGACCTTTGACAATACTGGCTACAACTCACTGCCAAACTAGTAAGGATACAATTACATGAATTTCTTAAATATCATTCCACTGAATGAAAGCACATTTGAACTCCCGAACCTCCATCGCCAACCCCAACCCCAACCCCCACGCCCACCACCAAAAAAAAAAAAATACAAATTGTTACACCTCAATCCTAAACTACTAGGGTCAGCCACATAACGGCCTGTCATCCATTTGACCAATACTGATAACTACAGTAAAACAACGAATCAAACCAAATTTTACACCAACAGAACAGAAAGTGAAATCCTCACATCTCAATCTCCAACTAGTTCAGGTCAGCTATATAAATCCTCCCTAACTAGCTTCATTTGAACCCATTCCATCCCAACACTCGTAATTAAATTGCATCACATCAGAGCAAATTTTACCCACACCACAACCCAAAAAAATAAAAAAAACGATCTGAAGATTCAAGAACGACCAAAAAAAAACAGTGAGCTAGGCTACCTGAGATGGAGCCAGAGGAGCTAGTCAAGTCTTTGAAATCTCTGCTATTGGATCTCTCCATAGCACCAACTTCTAACAACCAATTTTTTTTAGAAAATTGGAAAACCCGTGAAATATAACCCCATAAATACACCGACAAAGAAGGAGAAAAGGATAAAATTGCACCGAATCAAAGTCCCCTTTTCCTTAAAAACCTGAGATTTCTAGGGTTTTCAAAGAAAGTGACGAAAAGGAGAAGGGGACATAGCGTATTACATAGTCTACGTGTTTGTGTTGGTGTGTGGGGTGGGGAAGTGATGGATAGGTATGAAGAGGGAATAGAATGGTACTAGTGTTTTTGTTTTATTTTCTTGAAAATGAGAGTGCCAAAGTTGGTTGGGGGGGGGGGGGTTAATTATTTTGATTTGCTTAATCATAATCCTATAATATATGGTCATTTGCATTATATTAGAGTTATGATGAGTGTGGTAGGTCAATTGCACAAACCTTTGCTTCTAAGTTTTATTATTTATTCGGGATGGTTTGATAGGATGTATAAAAATAATATCAAATATGGTATATTTTTGATTTATTTTTACTTGTCACTTATTTCAAAAAAAAGATATATCTTTTATTGTGAAAATGGTTCATATATACTATTATTGTTACACAAATGGTTCACATATATGTCATTCATCTAACGAAATTGAAAAAGTTTTAAATTATTTGTATTACTTTAAAAAAATTTAAAAAAACATGTATGTATATGATCCTTTTAACAAAGTTCAATGTATATTTTAATCTTTTTGATACAAAAACTATTTTGTGACTTCTTTGATTATCATCATTCGAGTTTCTTCTTCTTTTTTTCTTTCATTCTTTAGTGTATAGAAAGAATTTAAAATTAATATTTTTGCAGCTATATTTAATTTAGTCTTTGTATTTGAAAAAACAAAATAAAATCATGGGGCATGTATAATAAATTTTACAAGAAAGTTAGTGAAGCATAAATAAATTTGACCATCAAAATAACATATATAAGGTTGAAACAAAAAAGAAAAAAAAATACATGTGAATAGGATCAAACATAACCCATATGGATTATATTTTTGTTAAAAAAATAATTAAAATTTTTTAATTTAAATTATTATTTTTTACTTCCGTTAGAGGAATGTGAGTCATTTGTATAACAGGAGGGGTATATGTGAACCAATTTCATAACGAAGGGTATATCAGCTCTAAATGATAAAGTTAAGGGATATATCAGACATTTTCTCTTTCTAAAATAAATTTTTATTTTTACTTGTCCCTTTTGACATATCGAGAAAATACAATATTATTTTTCAATGTTTTACATTAAATATTTATTTTCCAAATCATTTTTCAAGACAATATTTAATAAGGGATAGTTTGATATAATACCTATAACAACAATTATTTTCTTAATGGATGTGTCAAGTCAAACTGTGAGAAGAAAAAGTTAACGGAAGAAGTGTATTAATATTGGTTGTATTACACCTTGTTTGGATGGTTGTTACTCGTTATATCGTAATGTATTGTTATTTAAATGTAATATTTGTTTTGATTGTTACTTACATTCAATTGTATCATATCGTTTAAATTCATGGTTAGCTAACCGACGAAAAGACTTATTTTATGTAATGACTAACTTTTATGTAACGATTTTTTTTGGTAGAGTGTAAAAGTAATGTTAAATAGAGTGTATTAGTAATGCTTGCATTGGTAATAGGGATGACAATAGGGCGGAGCAGGGTGGATTTAAAGTTATGTGTCTGTCACATCTAGGGAGCACCCCCTAGAAGTAACTGGTGTCGTCGTCCTCGAAGAGGATTAAGAAACTTTTCATCTACTTCTACGTTGAAGTTTACATAGACCTCTCGCTTACACATAATATATATGCATAGGGAGTTTACATAGACTCCTCACATAGGAAGCATTACATAGGCTTCTACTTTTATTTCACATACATAATATAGCAATATAATATCATAGAAAGTCTAGGATAAGTCTCATATTTAAACCATCTAAATCAAATACAACGTTTGGGCATAGCCCTTACTTTACTTCAATAAAAGTCACATATAGGCATATACAACAATTGTCTTCAAATGAAAGAGAAAGAACTAAATGTCTTTAAACTAGAACAACATCAATAGCTAGATAGTGGCATCGTCCTCGAAAAGTGAGGACCTACCAAACTTGGAGAATGAGGATCCAAGTTATCTTCAAATGTCCCTTCTAGAAGCTCAACGGCCTGAACCTACATAATTATAGAAACATAGAAATATGGGTTAGTACACACTTGTACTAAGTATGAGAATATGCACATAAAACATTTGAAAGAATGCATGAGAAAGGGGACATTTGTTCAAAACCATGCTAAGTTACTTTGAAAAGCCTTATGCACAACTAAGAACCCATTTAAGCCAATAATCACATATTTCTTAAGACAAGATCATATACAATACAAGACCAATATCATCAAGTATAACCAAGTCAACATGTATCATAGCATATTTGAGTACATAACCAAACCAACTTCAACATCAAGATATACAACCAAGCATGTATAAGAGTTCATAACATTACAACATATACAAGACCCTTACTCATAATCCAACATCAAGTCCACAAGTGCAATGACAAAGTAAAGCCCTATAACCTTACTCAACCAAGCAAATCAAATAAAGGATCACAAGCAATGTCTAACTTCATATAACATAGCATCATGCATAGCAATATAGACCAATAGCATGTTCATACATGAAATTAACATAGTATAGGATCATCAACATGTAAAGTCAACATATGCATAACATTTACTTTACAAAACATAAGAACAATCTTCCAAGACTTCCCTCAAGGCCAACTAGTGCAATGTATAGGTAGAGTCCGATAGCCCTACCTAGACTAAGTCAAACCTCTTAGGTCACCATAGTTAGTGTTCACTTTATTACTTCATTTTACTTTCGGGAACACTTGTCTTAACCGACATAGACCACAAGAGCTAAATCTGGAATCCGGTGTCATGAAACCCTACACCGAAAGAAGGTGGACTACTTGCCAAGGTAGTACCAAAACATGAACAAATCATTCTAGGTGATCCACTAGCTAGTATTCCTATGAGCAACATAGTTCAAGAACTAGGAGATATACTTGGGACTCTCTTTATGCACATTGCATTATAGTCTCTCATCTCATGAGTATCATAGTGAACCTATCTTCCCACATTGGAAAGGGACACACCTCACATCTACTTCACTCGGTGCTAAGCTAGAGTCCCTTTTTGAAATGTCTTTAAGCCTTTATTAATCATCATAACTTAGTATAGGTCATACGCGACTAACCCCTTGTATATTCATATCATTCTCTCATTAGGAATTGTATGAGAATGTTCTTTTAATACAACCCTCATATGTGAGATTAACACATTATCATCATCATGTCATAGTAAGGCACATAGGCAATTCATAACCAACCTTATATCATTACATCTTAATATAATCTCACATCTTCACATAATCAAGACATTTCAATTACATCATCATACTAACACCTACTTAATACAATCACTATATATACTTTAATTGAACCTCATCACCAAGTACAAGCCATCATAATTGAAGTAAAGGTTTAAGATCACAAAGTCTTACCAATTCTCCTTCAAAAGTCATCATCATTGGTCTTACCCTCAACCAATACAATTTCATCATCAATAGGTGTAATAACATCATTTAATAGTAATTAACACAATAACTAAGTCAATTGCATCAATACTAATCAATTCAACATGAGTTCATAACCTAGGGTTAGGGAATTTGGGTCAATTCGTGATCTACTCTACCTACTAGGTTAATTCATCAAGAACTATCATAATTGAACAATAATACATCATAATATAATCATAATAACCAAAATAAACCATAAACAATTCAATTTAAAAGATCAAATTCGGATTAAAAGAAACCCATATGAAATCATCTTTTTGAAAACCAATTTTGGAAGAACCCTTTGGGGAAAGAAATACCAAAGGTGAAAGGATCCCATACCTTGATATTTTTTGAAGATTGATGGTGAAAAGAGTATTTCTTTCTGCCCTAGAACCCTTAGACCTTGGTCTTCTATGGAGTCTTCTTTGGGAGAGAGAAAGTAGAGAGAAGGAAGAGCAATTTGGGTTTGGGAAAAGTGATGTGTTAAGTGGGGTTTAGTCTTAGGGTAGTCTATAGAGTTGCTTAACTAATCTAATTAAACAACGCTTAACCCCTAATTAAATCCCTAACTAACTAACTAAATTAAATGAATCAATTAAAACATAACAGGAAAAGTGCAGGCAGGACCTACGAGACCACGATCGACGGTCCATAGGTCAACCTACGCCCCCTTCCCCTAACCATTCTGCAGGTCCGTCGATAAGTTCAGAGAGTTGCATTTTGGCCATTTTGGAAAAAAGCTAAGTGTTGGTCGACGGAGGCAATCGACGCCCCGTCGATTGGCCTACACCCCGTTTCCTGCAACTCGTAGGTAGACACTGTCTACACTGCCTCATTTGGCAGGTTTGGGTCAAATGCAAGGGTCCTCTCCAAGTACCCCTAGGATGGTCCTTGGGGAGTCGTACCCAGACGTTTTGACCCTAAACATGTTCAAATACTAGTTAAACACCTTTCCATCAAATTTTATCAATTTTCGACTCTTAAAAACCTTGTGAAAGGCTAAGTCACACTAGCACCTCTTTGACTAGTCTCCGGATGTCATGGACGTTTCTTGACGTCTTGACTCTAAAACTTCCTAAAAGACTCATAAACATTATTTTTGACCTTAAAACAGTGTTACAACCCTTAGACACTCATGTGAGGCTCTAGATTTGGTCTTGAACTTTCGGAGTGTTACATCGTCGGGCGGGAGGGATGTAGGGCGAGTTGAAGTGGTTTTTAGAAAAACTAATATGAGGATGGGCGGGTTGTGGGCTGCATATATATGTGATTTATGTGGGTTCAAACTTGATTTTAAATTTTTACATGTTATAAGAGTGATAGAACATTATTTATTAAGATAATTTCTGTAAAGGTACTAAAATATTCAAGATAGTAAATAAAAATGGTTCAATATAAAAATAATACAATTTCTTACATGTTTCCTAATTACCCTCTAAAAAGTAAAATTTTAAGTCATTATATATATATATATATATTCTTATGTGGCGCCCTCATAGATATTCTTATTTAACTCTTCTTGAAAGTCACAACCTTCTGAAAATTCACTCTTTAGAAAAGTTTGAACTCTTCATAAAAGTCATAACTTTTATAAGTCACAATTTTTCACAAAGGTCACAACTTTCACTGAAGTCACAACTCTTCATTTTGCATTCACACCTTTTAGAATCCAACAATTAATTCCAAGGCACCAATAAAAGAAAGAATACACAAATGCAATTGATTTCAATTGCAAATGTGACATTCCTACTCTTGCGCCTCTCCGTCCACAACTCATAACTCTGCAGGAATGGTTGAATTTTGTAAGGCTGTGGAGAAAAATTAGTTATAGAGAAAGTTTGAAAACAACTCAAAGTCGATAAAATTCCTATGTCGATGTTAGAAGGAGAGACCTTGTGTTTGATGTATATGATTGAGTTTACTTGAAAATCTCACTCATGAAGGGTGTAATGAGGTTTGGAAAGAAAGGGAAGCTTAGTTCCTAATATGAGCTCATATCATATTTTGAGGTGTATTGGTAAAGTTTCTTATGAACTCAATTTGCCTAATGACTTGGCGTCGGTATATCCCATTTCCACTTCTCATTGTTAAAGAAATGTGTTGGATATCCGAGATCCATTGTTCCCTTGGAGGGTTTAGGAGTTAAAGAGTATTTCTTATGAATTCTGGTTGAGATTTTGGACCGACAAGTTAAGAATCTTACAAATAAGGAAGTTGAATCCTAAAAGAATTATGGAGGAATTAAGGAGTTGAGGGTGTTACTTGAGTGGTCGAGGCCGATATGGAGTCCCGTTATCTCATCGCTTTCCCTTCGACCCTACTCTAGTTTTAGGTATTTAGTTCCTCAAGGTCCATCCTTATGTCTTAGTCATTCTCATGGTTATTCATGCATGCATGCTCATGAAATATTTATTTTTTTAAAATGAGGTAACGTGATTGATTTCACTATGATATATGCATTTGAGAGTGATTTTCATATATTCCCTATGAAATGATGTTTTGAATATGTTGAAGCTTAGAGTTGATGATTCCTCCTTGGTTATGTGTTGTTGATGAAGTTGTATTCTTGTTGGGTTATTAGATCTTCCTCCTACCTTTCTTATGATGTCTTGAATTCCATTCATGGATGAATGTTCTAAGGGGGATACTGTTACAACTTGGATTTGGAAAAAAAGGAAAATATAATTTTGGATTGATTTTGGTGTCTTCGGTCCCATCTACAAACAATAAAAGCTTCTATGGGCGATAAATGACAACCATAGGAATAGGGGAAAATAAATTTTTAAAAACAAGTGTAGTACTTTTTTTACGGTTCACCGGGACGATCTGTCATTCCATGTATGAGTCGTAGATAGGTCTGGTAGGTCAGCCCCTGACAAAAAAAAATTAAAGTTAAAAGTTTGTTCTACGATTGTTATGTACGGTTGAAGACCTATGAGCAGTACATAGGTTCCGTCGAGTGTTGGCCAAATTAAGAGTCTCTGATCACTTTCTATGATTGACCAGTACGGTCCCTAGTAGGATATACAAACCATAGGTCCAAACCGTAGATGGTGGTCAGTAGTTATTTTTAAGGGCTTTTTAGTCTTTTTCCCTAATTGAATAATGCCTTAACTATGTCATTTTAAATTTTACCCTAAGCCTCTTATAATGATTTTAAGCCTTAAACGTACTACTTTCATCTCATTCTCCAAAATTTCCTAAAACCAACCAAAGTCATCCTCTTAACTTCTCTCTCTAGAGAGAGAGGAGGGCTCAACCCCAAGTGTTCAATCCTCCAATCTTTGTGGGCTTTTTGACATTAATGTATGATAGTATTCACCTATGGAGTACTTTCCTCCATAGGGTTCTCAAATTCTCCAATTTTACAAGTTAGAATCTCCAATTGAAATTCAGATTTTATTCTATCTAATGAATTATTTCCAACTATGAACCAATTGATTGTTTTCTATCTTTGTTTGCATGAATTGAAGTAATTACATGTTTTTAAATTGAACTCACATGAACCAGTGCATGATCCATAGCTTTCTAGATTTTGATCGTACAATAAAGCTTATGAACTATAAAAGATAAATTTATGAAGATATGCACGTTTCTTTATGAAATTGATACTTGCTTGCTTTGAAGGTAAAACATAGATGTTGTTGTGGAAGGATTTCTCACATACCACTCAAATCATAATTGTGAAATTTTTTTCACACAAAATGATTTGGTTGAAAGGTTTTCTCAACTAAGTTAAATCAAAATTAAAGAGCTATTCTAAATATCTAGTTTGGATCGACTACTTAATTGTATCTTTTCATGCATAATAAAACAAGTTAAGATTAATGCCTATTCCATGAAATTTATGCTTAGCACCGAGTGGACAAACGACGATTACCCATGTCCCATAACTATGTGCTACCATAGGTTTTTCTTAGATGAACATTAGCTCGTGGACCCACTTTAGCTCAAGTTTATGATTCTTACCTTGAAAAGTAGGACATCTCTTTTCGGTGTGGGATAAACACCGAATTCTATGTTATAGCTCATATGGTCTAAGTTGGTTAAAAGCAAACTTCCCACAATAACGAACTAAGGATACTTTTTAAATCTCACAAGTGTTTCATAAGATGTTTAGTTTGTATTGACCATGATTATGATTTATGTTTTCTAACATGATATTTTATGGTTGAGCTTGGTCATTCCATGTCATATACAATCCTTTTTGCATGATTTCATATATTATGCATTGCTATCATACTTGGTACATTTCATGTACTAATGCATACTTATGCCTACATTGTTTAACTAATGTTAGGACTGACATTCCTATTCCCCATACTCGTGGCTAGTTGATTAGTTTTAGCTTTGAAGATAGGTGAATCCTCATGATCCGAGGGTCAAGATTCTTGTATCACTTTCATGTCACTTTCATTTTTTAGACTTTGTATGTGATGTATGGTTTACGTCTCAATCACTTTCCTTATGATGTAATAGATGGCTTTGAGACTTACGTTTAGACTTTGACTTTCGTCAAACTCTTTTATATGAACCACTACTTTTAAACTCTTACTTCTATTATCTTTTATAATGTATGTGAAATGGATCGTGGAGGGACTCTCGGGGTCCTATACGTTATGTTACACCTAAGGTCTACTTTGAGTCGTGACAAGTTATAAACTCCATATTCTCCCACTTCCATTCCGAAAGACATATGTTCTGAGCCACACCACATGTCCTTTGGTTCTCAACCTTGACTTATTCTAAATTAGGCACTTGGCAACAAACTCCGCAATACACCTCTTCATGACATTCCACAAATAGACTTCTCTCATTGTCATGCTACATGTTTGTAGAACCCGTATGAGCGAATATCTAGCATTGTGAGTTTCTACCGTGATCCTCTTTTGGAGATCATCTACCTTTGGAACACACAACCTACTTTGATACCTCAACACATCATCTCCATGTTCAAAATCCATCACATTCTACTTATGAACGTTTTCCTTCAGCTGAAGTAGGATGGCTCTTCGTCTTGCTTCTGTTTCACTTCTGCCACTAACGATGATTGAGATTGATTCATCACGACATTTCCCTCTTCACTAGAATCTATAAAATGAACCCTTATATATGCAAATTTGTGCACTTTTCTTTGCTAACTCTTTCTTACCTTCCTGAACATGAGCAGTATTCCATGGACAACCTGCTAAGGGTATCAACAACAACATTAGCCCTACTTGGGTAATATAAGATACTCATGTCATAATCCTTAAATAACTCTAGTCACCTCCTTTATCTTAGATTAATATCCTTGTGACTGAAAACATATTGGAGATTCTTGTGATAGGCGAGCACATCCACATGTACGACATAAAGATAATGACGTCATATCTTTAGAGAAAATATCACTACCGCCAACTCAAGATTGTTAGTCGTATGATTATTCTCGTGGATTTTAAGTTGTTTAGATTCATAAGTTATAACCTTACCATTATGGATTAACACCCAACCAAGCCCTACTCTTGATGCATGTCACGACTAAGACCGTCATAATTGACACGCACACTAACCATCCGATGGGAGAACCACTACTACAACCCAAGCCAAACAACTAACCAAAAATTAAAGTATTTAATTTACAAAAGCAAGTTAAATAACTAAAGACTGAAGTTTCCATAAACATTCAAAAGATCTAACAACTAAACATTGCGGAAAATACGCCTGGTACTGACAATCAATGTACCAAAACATCAAGCAATGGACCAAAAGTCTAAAGAAAAATGGGTACAACCCAAGCTAAATATAAGAAATCTAAAGAACTAGTCTAAGTCCGAAATGTGGACATAAACATCAACAGAACTGAAGGCAGCCCGAAAGAATTGACTCACCCTTGAATTTGATTGGCCATCACTGATCTTCTAAATGAGGTCTCTAATAGACACTTGAAAATTCCCTATACTCAACAAAGATAGAGCAAGTGCAGTATCAGTACACAACCACAGTGTACTGGTAGGATCAGGCGACTATCCCACTAAGTGCAACATATATATGTCAGTACAACAATATAATCACATTCATATATCGAACATATACAATATTATCAACACTTAAGAATAAGGTATAGTTTCATATTTCTCGAGATACACAATTATAATAAATAATTGGTCCTCTTATGAAACCAAAACCCAAATAGTTAGCATACAGGAATGTGGTACCCAATCCGATGTTCATGCCAGAACATGGTAACCAATCCAAGTTAGTGTGTCGGAATGCAACACTTGATCCATTTAATAAGCCACAATCACAAATTACATCATCATATTCATACAATCAAGTCATGATTCATGACATTCATCATTCATATTTCCTCATTTACAATCAAGGTGATCAATACTGCAACGTTCGTATACATACATGTATCATAATAAAGCAAGAAAAAATATACATCACACAATCATAAAACCACAACCATCACCTACCTCGAACATGCTTGAAACCCTAAGAAACTTGATCCTTCCCTTTTTGGGTTCATTCCACTTGTTCTTGGTCTACAAACAATAATATTAACACGAGAATCAATAAACAAACACTAATTACCCGAATTACTAACAATTCTATAAACCCTAGATAAAAATCATGATCCCAATTCCCCCAATTAGGGTTGTTTCCATCATAAATTCCAGATCAAAACCCTCTCCAATCGATAATTACCTATTAGACTACGTTCTACGGATCGAAAAATGGATTATGGGAGTCAAAATTTTACTTTAGCCTCAAGAATGGTGGAAAACCATCAGTAAAACACCTAGGTTCCTTCCTTAGCTCTCAAATTCAAAAATCGCAGAACAAAATGTTTTTGGGGTTTATTTACGACTTTAAGTCGCGTCTGGCCTGCCACAACAACCATCACCCCGCTACAGCAGCCCCGCCTTGACAACTTAAATCACCGCCAAAGTGGATTGAACGAAATAGTGAGCTATTTTAATGATTTCAATACCCCCATTACAAAACACACCGTTAATCAACGACACTCAAAAACTACACGTTCACGCTAATATCGGTTATGAGAGTTCTACTCGCTTGAATTCAATTCTGTAAAGTCGTTCGAGTTCCTTAACAAGTTATCTATCTACTCATGAAGTCAAAATCATAATTAAATTGTTACCCGATTTTCCTACACCATAATAACTTCGATTTTGTCCAAATTTGGACTAAGTTGGGAAATTTCAAGTTACTACAAAAACGTTTTCCTATCCAAAAAGAATTTTCCTTGGCTTTTCTATATTGACAGAACCCGATCGTTACAACGCATCACAATAAACAACAAAACCATTTGTACTCTCTGCTAGGTTTAATACTAGTGCAATTTCAATTCCTGAAAGCTCTTCTCACAAGTTTCATACCATTGAACATTATTGTTTTTTGAGTCAATGGAGATGAAATACATGACAACTCCTCGACAAGCTTTCTGTAGTAACCTGACAAATTCTACAAGAAATATTACTTTTAAGGCAAAATGGTCTGGTGGACCCTTATACTTGTATGCATTTGTATTGTGGACTCTTCTACTTAACAATTTGTCAATTGAACCCTTAAACTCAATAAAACACAACATTCTAAACCCTTCTGACCATTGACCATGCTTATGTGACATTAATATAGATAAGTTGGCAAGAGAGTGTAGCTACTCGCTTGTTAAGGCAAGTGAACATAAAATATTAAATTTTAAATTATTAAAATTATAAAAATTAAAGAATAAATTTTTAAAAGAAAATAATTCATCTTATTCCTCCACACGACCATACCACCTTCTTTTTCAGCCAAACCCACCGCCACCCACACCCCATCGCTGCCCCAACCCCATTTTTATGCACCCTATCTTTATCTTCCCGATCTTGGCATTGACCCTTTTGTGATGTCAAATTTCATGGAGATTATCAGTGGAGGGAGAGAGCGGCATTGGTTTCACGGTGGTACTCACCGGTTCGCAGTGATCTGAGAGGGAGAGAGGCAACGTTTGTCCCTTTTCGCTAGAATAGAGCAGATGTTGGTTCCTTTTCCGCCAGAATATGAGGTGACGATGAAGTTTGCATACACGAGGAACTAGTCACAACGGTGAAAAAGATTTGCTGGTCGGAGTTGCTGCTTCTGTAAAGGTGAAGAAGAGGAGTGGATTTTTTTTAAGAAATAAATAAAATTCTTACATCTTTAATTTAATATATTTAGTTAATAATTATTTTAAATAGCAATTAGTAAAGAAAATCATGACTATTGTTAATTTTAATGACATGGATTTGACTTGTCATCTATTTAAAGGAGAGTGAGCTTCACACATGGTAGGAGTGGTTTAAAAATCTTTTTTTGATTGAATTTAAGGGTTTAGTTGGTAAATGTATAAGTAGATGGATTCACAATACAAACCGATACAAGTACATGGGTCTACCAGACCCTTTTGCCTATTTTTAAAGATTAATTCATAATGCGGGGTTACAAATATGGTCGTTTTAAGTGCACTTTAGTGACTAAATTATTTTTGGGTGTTGAAAGTTAATTTTAAGATCAATAATAACATACAAATATTTTTTTAGTCATTAAATATAGAATACTATTATAAATATAGTGAATATATATCTTTTGGACAAAATTTAGGAACCCTAACTTTGGGACCAAGTCAATTTTCCCTTATAAATAAAAGGATTCTCTTCATTGTAAAATAGTCGCTCAAAAGAAATAATAAGTCTTCTCTCTTCTCCCTACTTTCTTCTTATTATTTTAAATAGTTTCATAATATGTTACCGGCACAAACTATTATTTGATATAGGTAGTGTTTCTATATTAATTTCTATAGGTGGTATTTAGGATTTGTTTTACTCACTCATAATTTTGCTCCATCCCACTTACAAAGAATGTTGATTATTACATAATTTGTTTATGTATTATTGAGTGATTTCTAATTCTTTAGAAAATTTTATTAAGAATACTCTTTCGCTTATTTTCCTATCTATGTTATGTTCCAATTGAGATTTTAGTGAAGCCCCCGAACCAAAATATTCATATCTACATGCTAGCTTTGTTTTAACTAAAGTCCAATATTCGTCATAATACAATTTGAACTTTGATTTTCTTGGGAGCTTATCAAGGTTTGGAACTCTTTGTAGTATTTGCCTTTTTCTATTAATAGTATAATTGTATATTAAGTTTGTTAGATTTGGGGGACATTAATTGGTTCAAATACTAGAAAGATATACATATTTGATTTTTATGTTTGCACAATATCAATATTTTAAAGACTTGATGGTGATTCCTATTGCAATTTGATATATTAATTGTAATGATTGAGTTCCGTCATTATAGAAAAGCCAACATGAATTTTTTTTGGGTTGAAAAACTTTTTCGTAGTATCCTAAATTTTCCCAACCTAGTCCAAATTTAGACGAAATCGAAGTCATTAAGGTGTAAGGAAATCTGGTATAAATCGGGCGATTTATTTATAATTTATGTTACATGAGAGGATTGATAACTCATTAAAGAATTTGTACGACTGTACAGAATTGAATTCGGGCGAGTAGAACTCTCAGATAGATCTTAGTGTGAAGGGGATTTTATGAGTGTCGTTGGTTAGAGGTGTGTTGTGAAATGGGGGTCTTGGAATTAATTAACTATCTTACTGTTTCGTGCAAGCCGCTTTGGCGCTGGATTTTGTCTTTCTAGCAATGCCATTGTAGCGGGGGGAGGGCCGCTGTGGCGGGCCAGAGGTCACTTAAAGTCGTAATTAAATCCCTAAACAACATTATTATGCCCTTTTTGATTCTTAGAGCTAAGGAACGAACCCCAAGTGACTCTTGACAGTTATTCACCATTCTTGAGGCTAAAGGTAAGTTTTTCACTCCACAAATCTGTTTTTTGATCTATAGAATGTAAATAATGGGTGATTATCAATGGGGGAGGGTTTTGAGTTGGTAACTATGGTGGAAACAACCCTAATTAGGATAATTGAGATCATGGTTTGATCTAGGGTTAATAGAATTGTTAGTAATTTGGGTAAATATTGTTTGTTTATTAATTCCTGTATTCTTTTGATTGTTTATAGATCAAGAACAAGCAGAACGAATCTAGAAAGGAAAGGATCAAGTTTCTTAGGGTTTCAAGCTTGTTTCGAGGTAGATGATGGTTGTGATTATATGATTGTGTGATATATGTTGGTTATTGCTTCATTATGATGCATGTATGTATTGAATGTTACATTGTTGATCACACTAAATGTAAATGAGTATGAACAAATAACTATATGCCATGAATCACTTTTTGATTGTGTGATATAGAGAATATACTTTGATTGTGATTGTGGTGTGTTGAAAGGATCGTTTTCCATGTTCCGACATAACTAACTAGGATCGGTTGCCACATTCGGGCATAATAGATGAGATCGGTTTCCACGTTTTGACATAACTATTGGATCATGTACCACGTTTTGGTATACTAACAATTTGTTTTTTTGTTCTATATGAGATGACCAACTACTTGACGTAATTGTGTAGCTTGAGAATTGTGAAATTGTACGTTGTTCATAAATGTTGATAATATTGTATATGTTCGTTACTTTTCATGTTTTATGATGTTGTATTAACTTGCTTATGTTACATTAAGTGGGATAGCCGCGTAATCCTACCTGTACATTGTGTTTGTGTACTGATATTGTACTTGCTCTTATTTTGTTGAGTATATGGAATCTTTAGGCGGCTATTGACAGTCCTTATTTAGAAGATCAGTAATCGTTTGAATTCAAGAATGAGCCAATTCTTCTAGGCTGCCATGAGTTCTCCTTTCGTCTATGTCCATATATCGGACATAGAGTTTTCTAGTCGTTAATTAGTTCATTAGTTTGTGGTGTATCCCTTCTTGTTTAGCCTTTCGTTCCTTGTTTAGATGTTTTGGTACATTGACTTTCAGGTTCCAGGTTAATTCTTCCGCATTTGTTTTAATTGATAGACTTTTGTTTGAAGTTTATGGAACTTTAGTTTTTAGTTATATTAACTCACTTCCGTAATTTAAATGCCTTAGTTTTTGGATTAGTTGCTAAGTTTGTATTGTAGTAATGGTTCTCCAACCGGAGGGTTAGTGTGGGTGTCAATCACGACGGTCTGGGTCGTGACAAAGTTGGTATCAAAGCCAAGATTTGTTGATCTCGATATACCGAAAGTAGTCTAATAGAGTATTGCAGAATGGTACGTGGACACCTTTACTTTTCTTCGAAAGGCTATAGGAGTTTAGAAAATCTCTCTATGTTTATTTTGTCTCCTTTCGTGCTATAATTTTATTCAAATTGGTATCTGTCAATTTGAATTAGTATCTAACCTCCTTCACTCTTTTGTTATCCGTAGATAGTTAAAAGTAGATTCAACGGCGGCAGGCCCGTAGATCCCGCCAATGCTCAAGCTGAGGAATATGCAGTGAGAGGTCGTGAACGAGGTAGAGGTAGAGGAAGAACTAGGGGGTAAAGGCCGTGGAAGAGTAGCGCTTGTTAGGGATGGAGTTCCTATTTAAAATGCTTATATTTATGAGAACACTCATGCGCATCATGAAGATATAGAGGAGAATATTGAGGTGGAAGATGTTGAAAAGGTTGGATAGGAGGGAGAGGTACACACTAAGACTATTGGTGTTCCTCCCATTGAACCAGTGTTAACTCAACAAATCATGTCATTTCTGAATGGGTTGGTTGGTCCTGGAGTGCTTCCTTCGACTCAAGAAGCACAAGCTCCCGCCAATCCTCCTATTACTATCACTACTCCCATGGCGGGCAAAAATGTAAGTAACGATTCTTTCTTCCGTCCTTTGTTGGGTTCTTTTATGACTGGTAATGAACATGAGATGTTGTCCAAGTTTTTAAAGTTGAAACCGCCTATGTTCCATGGTTTTGAGAGTGAGGATGCATATGAGTTCATCCTAGATTTCTATGAGAGGCTGCATAAGTTAGGAATTGTCCAACAACATGGGGTTGAGTTCGTGACTTTTCAGCTTCAAGGTGAGGCTAAATAGTGGTGGAAAGCTTATAAGGAATGCAGATCTTCAGTTTTACCTCCAGTTACTTGAACCTAGAAAGATGAATTTATGGCTTCAGAACAAGGTGGTATGTCGGTGGATGCTTATGAGGCCAAGTTCCATGCATTGTCATAACATGCTACACAGTTGGAGACTACTGAAGAGGAGAGTATCCAGTTATTTATTTATGAGGGGACTTAATTCTGAGTTTCAAGTATTATTTGTTCATATGACTCTCATATGACTTATGTAGGGAGGAGCTTTAATAAGGTAACTGACTATGTTAAGAAAGTGGAGGGGGTGAGGTGAGACGGTCAGGCTAAGGCATTGGCATAAAGGGCCAAGAACTCGGGTAACTTTTAAGGTCTTATTCTAGAGGTTTAGGGAGGCCAATGCCAAGCCAATTCAGTCTGATACGCCCGCCTTTACAGGTAATTACTTGGTAACTCCATCTTATAATTCGATACAGGATGGCCAGGGAGTCGCACCATCGACGGGCAACATGCCATCGTTTGATCGTACATGTTACAATTATGGAGAGCCTAGGCATATGAGGAGGGATTATCCCCATCCACGTATATTTGAGTCTGCGTAGCAGCAACTATAGCAGTGTTACTAGCGGGAAATGGTAATAATGGTCGAGGTTGTCCATAAGGTGGATGAAGAGGTAATCAGTGAGGTCGTGGAGGTAGAGTAAATAGTAATGCAGGCATAGGTAACGTGCAACCAGGCAGGGAAGTGGCTCGTCAAGATGATAGGGCTAAGTGTTATTCTTTTTCGGGAAAGAATGAGACAGAGACGTCTGACGCAATTATCATAGGTATATTCTTGTTTGTGATCGGATGGCTAATGTGTTATTTGAACTGGGGTCTACTTATTCATATGTATCTGTACGATTTACCTCAGAAGTATCTATGATTTGTGATGTACGTTATGCCCCTATCCATGTTTCTACCCCAGTTAGAGAGTCAGTCATAGTCACTTATGTCTATCGTGCTTTTCCTTTTTTGTTTATGGGTTTTCAGACTTGGGATGGTTTGGTGATATTGGATATGACTGACTTTGATATTATTGTAGGCATGATTTAGTTTTTCCCCTATTATGATGTGCTTAATTATAATACTAAGTGTTTAACTCTAGAAATTCCGAGAAGGGAATAGTTAGAGTGGGATGGGGTGTACAAGCCTAAGAGGCTAAAATAATATCCTCCATTCGGGCTAGGAAACTGGTAGGGCAGGGTTGTTTGGCGTATTTGGCTCATATTAGGGATGATGAGTTTGAGATTCCATCTATTGAGTCTATTCCTATGGTTTTAGAATTTAGAGAAGTGTTTCCTACTGATTTTCCTATCATTCCTCCGGATAGAGAAATAGATTTTTGCATTGATTTGGAACCTGGTACTCATCCCATCTCTATCCCTACATATCACATGGCTCCAACAGAATTAAAAGAGCTTAAGGATCAATTCCAAGAGCTTCTTGATAAGGGATTTATTTGCCTTAGTGCTTTCTCGTGGGGTACTCCAGTTTTGTTTGTGTAAAAGAGGGATGGTAGTATGAGGACGTGTATAGATTACCGACAATTAAATAGGGTTACCATTCAAAATAAATATCCCTTGCCTCGAATAGATAATATTTTTTACCAATTGCAAGGTGCATTAGTTTATCCAAGATTGATCTAATGCTTGGCTACCATCAGTTTAAATTAGGCTTGAAGATGTGTGCAAGATGACATTTAGAACCCGCTATGGACACTATGAGTTTCTAGTTATGTCGTTTGGCTTGACTAATGCGCCTGCAACTTTTATGAGTTTAATGAAATGGGTGTTCAAGCCATTTTTTTATTCATTCGTCATAGTCTTTATTGATGATATTTTTGTCGATTCGAAAAGTGAGGAAGAGCACGTCGACCATATTCGTATTGTTCTTGGTGTTCTTGGGAAACAAAGGTTGCATGCTAAATTTTCTAAGTGTCAATTTTGGTTGACCTCTATTGCATTTTTGGGACATGTTGTTTCAAAAGAAGGGGTAATGATAGATCCTCAAAAGATTGGGGCGGTTAAAAATTGGGTTCGACCTAGCTCTTTGACAGAGTTTAAGAGTTTTGTGAGGCTCGGTAACTACTATCGTCTTTTTGTGAAGAACTTTGCTTCTATCGCCATTCACTAGACTAATTTGACCAAAAAATGGATACCATTTGAATAGACTGAAAAATGTGAGGATAGCTTTCAAAAGCTTAAGACTCTGTTGACCACCGCGCCTATTCTAGAATTACCGGTTGAAGGTAAGGATTTTATTGTCTATTTTGATGCTTCACATTCTGATTTTGGTGATGTATTGATGCATGATAAGAATGTTATAGCTTATGCCTCATATCAATTGAAGGTGGATGGGAGAAATTACCCAACACATGATTTGGAGTTGGCAGTGGTAGTGTTTTCTATGAAGATATGGCAACATTACCTCTATGGTGTGAAGTATGAGGTGTTTACTAATCATTGTAGTTTGCAGCATGTGTTCACTCAAAAAGATTTGAATTTAAGACAACGAAGGTTGTTAGAGTTACTTAAAAGATTATGACGTGACCATTCAATACCATCGGAGCAAGGCTAATGTGGTGGCAGACACTTTGAGTCGAATTTCGGTAAGTATGGGTAGTTTAGCTTGCTTAAGTATAACAAAGCAACATTTGGCTAAAGAAATTCAGACCTTGGAGTCTAAATTCATGCAATTGGGCATCTCAGAAAGAGGTGGGTGTTAGCTAGCATTAAAGTGAGGGCCACATTCATTGATGAGATCAAGACCAAACAATTTAAAGATTAAAATTTAGAGGAGCTTAGGAAGAAGTCTGCGTTTGGTAAAGAACAAGAGACCACTCTTGATGCGGAAGGTCTACTTAGTTTTAAAGGAAGAATTAGTGTTTCTCGAGTTGATGATTTGATTCAAAAGTTATTGATACAGTCCCATGGTTTGCAATAATCTATTCATCCCGGTGTGTCGAAGATGTATTAAGATTTGAAGCGAATTTATTGGTGGTCGTACATGAAGAATGATATGGAAGAGTTTGTGGCTAAGTGTCTAAATTGTCAACAAGTGAAATATGAACACCGAAAGACTGCAGGTTTGCTTGAAAGAATGCCAATCCGAAATAGAAGTAGGAAATGTCAGCTATGGATTTTGTGGTTGGTCTTCCCAAGACTTTGGGAAAGTTTGCTTCTATTTTGGTAGTGGTTTATAGATTGACTAAGTAAGTCCATTTTATTCCAGTAAGAATAGATTATAATGCCGAACAATTGGCTAAATCTTATGTGAAAAAGATTGTGAGGTTGCATGGGATGCCTCTCTCTATCATCTCACTTGTGGTACCCAATTCACATCCAAGTTTTGGAGGAAATTACATGATGAATTAGGTACACAACTCACCTTTAGTACATCCTTCCATCCATAGATAGACGGGCAGTCAGAGAGGATTATTCAAAGTGTTAGAAGAAATGTTGAGAGCATATGTGACTGATTTTGGAGGGTAGTGGGATAAGTTCCTACCTTTGTGTGAGTTCTCATATAGTAATAGTTATTACTCTAGCATAGATATGACACCATTTGAGGCACTCTATGAGAGGGGATTTATATCCCTCATAGGCTGAATTGAGACTGGAGATGGGGTAGATTTGGTGAAGGATGCTCAAGATAAAGTGAGGAGTATTCAAGCTAAGCTCTTAGCAACCTAAAGTAGATGGAAGAAGTATGCAGATCATAAGGTATGATACATGGCATTTCAAGTCGGGGAGAATTTCCTTCTTAAGGTATTACCCATGAAAGGGGTGATGAGATTTAGAAAGAAAGGTAACCTAAATTCGCGATACATTGGTCCATTTGAGGCTGTTGAATGTGTGGGGCCGGTAGCATATATATTGACGTTACCTCCTTATTTGTCGGGAGTTCATCCGGTATTTCATGTGTCTATGTTGAAGAGGTATTATGGTCACGAGGATTATATCATTAAATGGGACTCAATTGTAATAGACAAAGACCTCCAATACGAGGAGGAACCGATTGCAATTCTTGATTGTAATGTGCGTAAGTTGAGGACTAAGGAGATTAAGTCCGTGAAAGTTTAATGAAAGCATCGTTCAATTGAGGAAGCTACTTGGGTAATCGAGAGAGACATATGAGACAAGTATCCCCAATTGTTCATCGATTCATGTACTACTTCATTCCTTCTTTAGCCTATTTTCTTAATTTTGTCATTCGGGGACGAGTGATGGGTAAATTGGTATCTATTGTAATGTCCGGTTCTGTTGTTATTGAAAATCCAACAGGGGAAAATTTTGGGTTGGAAAACTTTTTCATATTGGCTTGATATTTTCCAACCTAGTCCAGATTTGGACGAAATCAGAGGTATTTAGGTATAGGAATATTTGGTATTCATAGGGAAATTTATTTATAGTTTTGTTTACATGAGGGGATATATAACTCGTTAATGAATTCTTATGACTTTACAAAATTAAATTCGAGCGAGTAGAACTTCCGTAATCGATCTTAGCATGAAGGGGATATTTTGAGTGTTGTTGGTTAGATGTGTGTTATGAAATAGGGGTATCGGAATAAATTAAATAACTCACTATTTCGTGCAAGACGCTCTGGCGCTAGATTTTATCGCTCTGGCGGGTCAGACGCGACCTAAAGTCATTAATAAACCCCTAAATGACTTTATTCAGAACTTTTTGATTTTTAGAGCTAAGGAATGAACCCTGATTGACTCTTGACACTTTTCCACGATTCTTGAGGCTAAAGATAAGTTTTTTCAATCCCCGAATCTAGTTTTGATCCGTAAAACATAATAGAATGGGTAATTATTAATAGGGAAGGGTTTTGACTTGGAAACTATGGTGGAAACAACCTTAATAGGGATAAATGGGATCATGGGGTTGGTCTAGGGTTCATAGAATTGTTAGTAATCCGGGTAATTAGTGATTGTTTATTGATTCCCGTATTATATTGGCTGTTTATAGACCAAGAACAAGTGGAACTAATCCAGAAAGGGAAGGATCAATTTTCTTAGGGTTTCAAGCTTGTTTCATGGTAGGTAAAGGTTGTGATTCTATGATTGTGGGATATATGTTGGTTGTTGCTTTATTATGATGCATCTATGTATTGAATGTTACATTGTTGATCACACTAAATCTTAATGAGTATGAAAGAATAACTATATGTTATGAATCACTTCTTCATTGTGTGATATTGAGAATATACTTGTGATTGTGATTGTGGTGTATTGAATGAATCGGTTTCCACATTCCGACACAACTAACTAGGATCGATTGCCATGTTCTAGCATAAGTATTCAGATCGGGTACGACGTTCCGGTATGCTAATACTTTGGGTTTGAATTCCACGAGAGGACCCACTACTTGATGTAATTGTGTATCTTGAGAATTGTGAAATTTTATGTTGTTCATAAATGTTGATAATATTGTATATGTTCAGTACTTTGCGTGTTTTATGATGTAATATTGACTTGCTTATGTTACACTCAGTGGAACAACTGCGTGATCTTACCAGTACAGTGTGGTTGTATACTGATACTGCACTTGCTCTTATTTATTTTTAGTACAGGGCATCTTCAGGTGGCTATTGACAGACCTCGTTTAGAAAATCAGTAATCGTTTGAATTCATGGGCGAGCAAATTCTTTCGGGTTTCCATGAGTTATCCTTTCGTCTATGTCCACATTTTGGACTTAGACTTTTCTAGTAGTTAATTAGTTCATTAGTTTGGGGTTTATCCCTTCTTGTTTAAACTTTGGTTCCTTGTTTAGATATTTTGGTACAGTGAATTTCAGGTTCTAGGTTAATTCTCCCGCACATGTTTTAGTTGATAGACTTTGGTTTGAAGTTTATAAGAACTTCAATTTTTCGTTATTTTAACTTGCTTCCGTAATTTAAATGCCTTAGTTTTTGGATTAGTTGCTTGGTTTGGATTGTAGTAATGATTCTCTCATCGGAGGGTTAGTATGGGTGCCAATCACGATGGTCTGGTTCGTGACAATATTATTTGTTGTTGGTATGGTGATGGATTCAAGTCTATCATACCAAAAGCATAAGACATCAAGTTTGAGTCTTGGTGCACCGTGGTAAAAGATGTTGGATTCAAGTCCCATTAATTTATGGCCTAAGACACCTTTATATGGGTAACACATTAGATTTAAGAACCAATGCAATATATTGATAATGTATTGACTATTAATGCAAACAATGTTCTTTTGATGAAACTTAGTTATGAAACAATTCTGATTGAAATCACTCTATTTTCTGAAATGAATGTGGTAGCAACGCATAGTATGTCTAAAAGAAGACAAGTAATTGAATTATGCACATGAATGTGGAATGATGTACTAAGTTATCAATTTTTGATGTACTTATATGATTGTGTTCTATTCATGAAGAATGAGAACTTTTGATAAATGTTAAAAATATAGATACATTCTTTGAAGTGAATGAGCTGTATGCCTATCATGCTAGACGTGGAAATGGTTTCAACCCTTATCGTAAACGTGTTATCACTAAAAATGTCTCTATGCAGACATGTGTTATAGAAAAGTTTCCTACTTTCTGCTTGTATTGGACAAGAATTAGTGCATTTGAAGCACATTATAATAAATATAAAATTTACCAAATCCAATATTTGCGTACTTTGGCAATCGTCTGAGACATCATACATATATAATGATAAGATGAATTATAGAAAATTCATATGAATATCCATTAAAGAACCTAAAGATTCTTATAAATGGTAAATTTTCTTGTATTACTTGTTATAAATAAAGTTAATTGTGAGACCATCATCGACGGAAGTTTAGATTGAATCTGCAACATTCTTGGAACATATACATGGGGATATTTGTATACTTATTACTCACTTTATAGGTTGTTTAGATACTACATGATCCTAATAAGTAATTCTTCTAGATGGTTAATGTGTTCCTATTTTCATCTAGCAACTTGGCGTTTCATATAATTACGAATGTCCATTTATCTTGATGAGATCATGACTTACCTCAAGAAGAGGTAAAGTATCAATACAAATATGCACATTATCGTGATGAGATACTTCTCACCTCCGGAAGAGGTAGAGTAATTGAGAAGAAATAAATCTAAAATTCATTCTCGGAGTAATAAAATTGAAATTTGCTCATATAATAGTAAATTAGAAATTTACTAAAGCAAAAGACTCATTGCATAGTAAACTGAATGTTTACTAGGACTAAAAATTTTATTAGTTGGCATGAATAATTTGATCATTCTAAACATGTGTCTACTGAGTAATAGATATACATTGAAGAACTAGAAGATTCTTCAAGAATTCCTCTTGTTGCTTATTCTCATGATAAGTTGATTGTATCAACTAATGTTGGGACTAAATCCCTAAATTTTGAAAAGTACAAAAGGTGAATATGTACCAATTCATCTATCATGTGATATGTCAAATAGATGCATATATATAGATAATCACATATGTGTTTATTGTCAACCTGTAGTTTAACATTTATCTTGATAATAAAACTGAGTTAAAAGCACAAATTTTAGAATAAGTAATCAAGACAATTTATTTTGATAATATGATGAATATTCAATATGGTATGACATTAAATGCCTCAGGTAAATAGTCAATCATTACTCATGTGAACAGAAGTTTCATGATTTGAACTATATTATATTGCATACTAAAATAATTGTATGCATCAGATCAATAAATTATAATCAATCTTTCTCTCATTTGATTTATGGTCAAGGACCAATTAATTTTTCATCTTGTAATTTTGATATAAGGTATATTATTAATAAATATATCATGATGCACAAAGATAAATTCTCTAAAATAGATTGGGGTATATGTTAGTTTTTCTAACATAAGGTGGAGATAAGATAAGAAGCAGTCAAGAGTAGTAAAATTTCCTATTAAATGTCCCTAAAGGACAGAGTCGTCCATATGCATAAATCATGATAGACCAACAATTATAAAAAACTATTTCTTGAAAAAGAGGAGGAGAAAAAGATATAAAAAAATGATCATAATAAGGAGGAAATATGCTTTTGAAGGGCCTATGCCATAATCTTCATGAAACCTTATGAGAGAGGTAGGTACCTGAAAATAATAAAGTCATGAGATTTCTAATAATTAATTCGTATTGTAAACTGATACAAAATAATATATCTTTGATTCAAGTAATGCACAATATTGTAAAATATTATGACAATATTAATTCTATGTCTATTAAAACATGTTGGTGTAGAAATAATTATCAAGTGAAAAGTGAATGATGCATATTGGTAAGTGTAAATGTTATTTGACATGGAGTCTGGATACTAGAATATGTCATACATTTAATATTGATAGTTGTCACTTAACAAAATTGATATGGCAATCCCTTAATGATTCAAAATCTAGAGCATATGCAAGTTTCGGAAAACTTGTTTATAATCCTCATATGCATTAAATCAAACAAGAATTTTTCAGAGTGTTATGCAAATTGATAACTTGAATTGAACTCTTAAAAAGATTTCAAAAGACGAGAGATTATTTACTTAAAGAAATCAAAGTGAGGAACTTGCATAATTCTTTGATCATGAAGGATGATTCATAAAAGGATATAATCTAAAACACATTGCACCAAAGCTTTTCTACATACACGAGCTTAAAAGGAATGATAATATCAATGTGCATTAGCTTCGTTCGAGTGACAGATGTAGTTGATTTATTCATCAATTCTCTACCAACTATAACTTTCAAGAAGATAGTGCACATGCTTAGAATGCAAAGTTGAAGTTTTTAGATTGATGTTCTCTTTAGGGGGAGTTAATACGCATTGCACTCTTTTTTCCATTCTGATGTTTAGTCCTAATGGGGTTTCTTTACAAGGGTTTTAAGTGTTTTCTTTCTTTTTTTGAATGTTTTTATTAAAGGTTTTCAATGAGGCACATCATCTACAAATTAGACATTCAAGGGAAAAAGTTATAATTATAGCGAGTATGTATGATTTAAAAAAAATTAGGAATACTAATTTTGGGACCAAGCCAATTTTCCCCTATAAATAGAGGCATTCTCTTCATTGTAAAATAATGGCTCAAGATAAATAATGAATCTTCTCTGTTCTCCTTACTTTCTTCTCATTATTTTATATTGTTTCATAATAAATATCGTGTAAGTAAAAAGAGGATTTTAACTCCCCCACCCTTTCACCCCAACGCCAGTCCCTGCACTTTCTTTTGTTTGGAGGCATAACTACCATGCCTCCACTCTCTTAATCTCATTCCCTGCTTAAATTTCCAACCAACATCAATTTTTTGTCGTCTAACCTAAGCAGAGATGAAATAGAAACTTAGCATCAATTTCTCAAACTTGAGAAAATTTAAATGATAATTTCATTCCAATTATATCAGTTTCGTAGGTGAAGCTGAGGATTTCACGCCCCAAGGCTACCCCCTTGATGTAATTCGAGACCTAGGATCATGAGTGACTCCAAGCTAACCCTGTCTTTAGCATATCCTAAGCATACTATTAATATTACTGAATAAAACAAGTACTACGAGGAAATTAAAACAATAGATAAGTGAAAGTGGGAGAAACCCATCTAGCCTGAATATATAAATCATACTAAGAGTTTAGTGATAACAGAAAGTACCACTTAATATCTCAAGCTCAATATACTACAATGTCTGAAAAGCCTCTAATTAAGTTGAGTTTCTAGGACATGCCTAGGCTAACTCTAACAAAACTGAAAACTGAAAGTAAAGACTAAATAAATGCATGTCTATTTTCCTCAAAATATGAGGACTTACCACTTAAGATACTTATTGCGGATCGGGAATCGATCTATGCGTGATTTGGATGCTGAGTACTTGAACCTACATCATGAAAGATTGCAGCACAAAGTATGCGTCAGTATGTGAAATGTTCTAAGCATGGAGGATATAGATACGAAGCTAAATAAATATATGTGAAATATAAAAAGCATAACTAAGCAATGATATAATCTGAATAAAGATATAGGACGGGAATATAACTGACAATCTAAGATGAATGTAATGACCAAGTACTAATCATTAAGATAACACGTTGAACTGTATACTCAAATAAAAGATGAAATCCTGGTCAAATACAAAAAGTCTGACGGTGGAGATACTATTAACAAACATAAACCACGTGAGCTAAACGTGGAGTCCAACGTATACGCCCAATCAACAGGACCCAATATACCTTTCTAAGGATAAAAAGACATGACCACGTGCTCATTAAATCTGATGCCCAACAGAGGGGACTTATAATCTTATGGGGGCACGTAATTCTTGAACTATGAGGTTACGCTGAACCCTAGTCCAACTCGGTGCTAAGTTTACTCCCAACTAAATATGTGTATGACTAAAATGTAACTGAAATACTGAGTAGCCCAAATTGACATGCTAACTAAGAATGCAACATTTATATTCTGATAATGTGACATTCAAAATGTTAAGCTTGCTTATCTATTTAACTTGCCTAGAAAGTGTTATTCATGAACTAATAGAATCTACACAAACTAGGGTTCTGAGTACTATGCACGGAATTATAATAAATTATCAAGAAAATAAGTAATTTGGTTCAAGGGAACCATAATCATGATAAATCTGGAAACCCTAGGTTTGAACAGTTTATGAGAATCGTAAGACTAATAGAATTTGAGGGACCTCAAGGGTGAAAGGAACCCACTAGTGAAATCCCACATACATGGCGATGAATACTATAGAGAAATCTTGCGAATTTTTGTGCTGAACTTGAAGAAACCTTTTTGTTTGTTCTAGAGAGGGTTGGTCGACTCCTTCTGGTCTTTTTGCTATAAGTTTTGGTGAATGAGGGTTCTGGGTAATGTCTCACTAGAATATTAGGCTTAAACTGAGTAAATTGATGTACTTTAGGGATAAAACAAGTAGGAAAAGACCCAACTACCCCTCAGCTAACTGCCGACCCACGATCTATGGACCCTGAGCGACAACCGTCCTGTTGGTCTGTCGTCTGGTGTTAGAGAGTTGGAATTGGGTCACGAACTATGGAACCTCAACCACAGATTGTGGTCTGACGATAGTCCATTGGTTTGTGTCGTGTATACATGACCCTTCACTGCTTTTTGGGTGGCCAACCCACAGACCACATCTATGATCTGTGGTCCCATCCTTACCACTAAATACTAGAAACGGATATCTAACTGATTAAAGTTCCAAGAACATAAAAATATGTTGACATGCAACAATAACTGAGGGTTCAAGATAGTGAGACTAGGTTTCACAAGAGAAAACTGAGAGACTAGAGTGGAACTATTACCTTAAGCTGATACAGAATCGAAAGGGAAGAGGACAGAATACTTGGCCGTCATGACTGCTTTTTCTTCCCAAGTAGCTCCCTCTATGGAATGAATCCTCCACAAAACCTTCACTAAGCGACTTTCTTATTCTCAACCTATGAACCTAACGGTTAAGAATTTCAACTCATAAGCCACATTACAACCCTTCTCAAGATTTTCTAAGGACCTAGATATATAGGACTGAGCTTCTATTTCTTGCAAAACCTCATCACCGCTTTCATAGGTGACACATTCAGGAAAATCCAATCATTGATTTCAAACTCTAAGTCCATTCTCCTTAAATATGCATAGGAATTCTGATGACTCTGGGCTGTCTTTAGTCTATCTATGATGAGTTGACCTTTCTGCATAGCCTGAGGAACTGAATCTGGCCAAATCAAGGTTGTTTCACCTACTTTAAACCAACCAATCGGGGACCTACAACTACGCTCATATAGTGCCTCATACGGGGCCATCTGAATACTATAATGAAAGTTATTATTATAGTCAAACTCTATGAGTGGTAGGTCATCATCCCAACTTCCCTTGAAATTGATCACAGAAGCTCTCAATATGTCCTCTAAGGTAGGGGTGTGCAAAAATCATACCGAACGATATACCGAACTGAAAAAAATATTATTGGGTTATTGTTATTAGGTTGTTGGGTTATTGGGTTTCTAGTTGGTTTATAAAAATAATTTATTGGGTTATTGGTTTGATATTAGTATTCTATTGGGTTATTGGGTAAACCGATAACCAAATAAGACGGTAATAATTTAGTGCTTTACACTTCCTAATTATTGAATATTAATAATTTAATATATAACTAGACACAATAACTATATCAAATTATTAGTACTCTACCCACTTCACACTAGGTCGTTTTACTAATCTTTACTGTTTACTCAAAATCTAAAGACTAAATTTGTAATTGTAGCTATTTGATTTTTAGTTTTAGTTTTAGTCTTCTTGGACTATTTGATTTGATTTTGGTTTTAGTTTGGAATTGTAGGTTGTAGCATTTGCAAATTGTAAAGGTCCATAATTTGATTAACATAAATAATTCCATGCTATGTTTTGGCGGTGGCATGCAATTATCGCCTTTGTACTATATTTTCTCTTATTGATGCAATTTTTGTTATTTTTATTGTTTCACTATATTAAAGAATTTAGATAAATGAGAAGTCATATAATATTTTACGGAAATTTTCTTATTGGGTAAACCGAAAACCAAATAGATAACGACCAAAAACCAAAAACCGATAAAGAGTATCTTATTGGTTTGTTATTGGGTTACCATATTTAAAAACCGAAAACCGATAAATCGAACTGATAATACATAAAACCAAACCGAATCGATCGATGCACACCCTTACTCTAAGGTACAAATGGTACGCTCTACCTAACCACCCGTCTACGGATGAAATGCTATAGTGAGACTTACCTCAGTACCAAGACCTTTCTGAAATGATTTCCAGAAATGAGAGGTAAACTGAGGACCTCTATCTGAGATGTAGACAAAGGAATCCCATGCAACCTTCCTATCTCATTGATATAGAGTTTGGCATAGTCCTCTGCTGAATTTGTAGTCTTGACAACAAAGAAGTGAGTGGGCTTAGTGACTCTATCGACTATCTCTCAAATTGAGTCATGTTGTTTGCGAGAACGAGGTAAACCCGTAATGAAGTCCATGTTCATCACTTCCCACTTCCATGTAGAAATGTTAGTATCTTGAGTCGTACCTCTTTATTCTGATGTTCTACCTAACTTTTTGATAGTTAGGACTAATAGCCACAAATTCTGTTATATCCCTCTTCATGTCGTTCCACCAAATGACTTCCTACAAATCATGGTACATCTTAAAAGGAAAATGGATGATTAGAACACCTGGAGTTATGGGCTTCGGTAAGGATCTGCTGCCTCAACTCACCCACGTTAGGAACACATAAGCGACCTTGATAACAAAACACACCATCTCGTCTATGGGAGAAAACCTCAACTATCTGCTGATGAACTGCACCTTTTAACTGAAGCAATATAGGATCACTATCCTGATTTTCATTAACCTCCACTACCAATGAATATTCTTACCCATTCCGAACAATCGCACCACCATACGACGTATCTATAAGGCAAACTCCTAAGCGAACGAGGCGGTGAACATCTCTGGCTAATTCTTTCTTCTACTACTCAACATGTGACACACTACCCATAGACAGACTTCTCAGAGCATCAACCATTACATTTTCCTTACTAAGATTGTATAACACATTCATGTCATAGTATTTTAGAAATTCAAACCATCTCCTCTGACGAAGATTCAATTCTTTCTAGGTGAACATATATTGAATGCTCTTATGATATGTGAACACATCAACAGGAACACCATACAAGTAATGTCTCAAAATCTTTAGGGAAAATACTATGACTGCCAGCTCAAGGTCATGAGTTGGGTAGTTCTTCTCATTGACCTTAAGCTTTCTACAAGCATACGATATAACCTTACCTCGCTGCATCAACAGATAACCTAGGCTGACCCTTGATGCGTCACAATAAATCACATAATTGTCTGAACCATCTGATAAAGTCAAGATAAGAGCTGTAGTCAACCTAGTCTTTAGTTCTGAGAAGCTTTTCTTACACTCATATAAGCGCTGAAACTTGACCTTTCTCTGGGTCAACATGGTCAACAAGGCTATGGATGAAAATCCTTCAACGAACCTCCTAATAACCTGCCAAACCCAAGAAACTTCTGATATCTGTTGGAGATGTGGGTCTGGGCCAATGTTGTACTGCTTTAATTTTCTAAGAATCCACTCTGATTCCTTCACTAAATACCACATGACACAGGAATGCGACTGGTTGTAACCATAATTCATATTTTTAAGCATAGCAAATCGCTAGCGATCTTTGAGAGTTTACAGAAGAACTCTCAGATGAGTCACATGATCCTTCTAACTCCGTGAATAAATTTGGATATCATAAATAAATACGGAAAACTAACAAATCCAAATGCTATTTGAACACCCTATTCATTAAATCCATGAAAGTTGCAGGAGCATTGGTTAGTGTAAAAGACATACCTACAAATTCATAGTGACCATACCAAGCTCTGAAGGCTGTCTTTGGGATGTTACTATCTCTAAATCTTATCTAATGATAGCCAGATCCGAGGTATATCTTAGAAAAGCAACTAGCACCTTGAATTGGTAGAACTAATCATCAATCCTGGGGATGGGATACTTATAATTGATTGTGAGTTTGTTCCACTGACGATAGTCAATGTATATCCTGAGAGCACCATCTTTCTTTTTCACGAATAATACTAGAGGACCCAATATAGAGATACTTGTTTGATGAAGCCCTTATCTAGAATGTCTTTCAGCTGTTCTTTCAATTTCTTAAGCTCAGCTAGAGTCATTCTATAAGGAGTAATCGAGATAGGCTGGGTATTTGGAAAGAGATCTATTTCAAAGTCGATTTTTCTATCAGGAGGGACTTCAAGAAGATCATCTGGGAACACTTTTGGAAACTCATTTACTACTAGAGCTAACTCAATTGGGGTTTTGGAGTTTGAATCCTTAATCCAAACAAGATGATAGATATACCCTTTAGAGATCATATTTTTGGCCTTAAGGTAAGAGATAAATCGACACATAGGCATTGAGATACTACCCTCCCACTCTTCTAAGATAGCTTGTTTGGAAACTAAAATCGAACAATTCTAGTTCTACAATCGACTGAGGCATAATAGGAATGTAACCAATCCATGACTAGAGTGATATCAAAATCTATCATTTCTATCTCGAAAAGGTTTGATGAGGTGACTTTTTGAGAAATATTGACCGAGCGATTTCTGTATACCCGTCTATCTATAACTAGGTCACCAACTGAAGTAGAGTCTGAAAAGGGTACTGAGATAGTTTCTGGACTGACATAGAAGTTTACTACTATGTAGGGAGTTATGAAAGACAGTGTAGCCCCTGGATATAAAAATGTATAAACATCTAAGTGGAAGACTTGTAATCCCTCCATTGTTGGTACCAAATGTTGGCCATTCCCTTCAACTGATAGGTGGACAAATGAGTGACACCCATAATATTGTTACCTTCTGAATTTCGATGAGAAACTCTTGTGGATCCTTATTTAAATTAGACCCATGAAACTCCTAAGGGTTCATCCAAGCAAAGTACCAAATTCTTATTGTAGTAGTGTAAGTACACGACGGATCTAGGTCTACAACCTGATGATTATCCTAGGCCGTCATGGCTTGATCAAGAACTTGGAGACCTACCCTGAACACGGCATGTATGACTTGCTCATTCAATAGGTTTGTTGGAGCAATTGGCTGATTTTTGGTGTTATCTCTTATAGGAGGCATTTTTCGAGGTGCGAAGAGAACAAGTTAGAAGGAGATAAATAGAGCTCATACTATATAACACGAGTTGGAAAATAAAAATGGGAAGGTTTTATTAGAACACTTAGTAGCCTCCCTCTCATAGGGGTGGTGCGCTTCACACTCATGAAAGAGACTCTACTTAGTGCAGTTTTCAGATACGTAGGACTCTTGAACCTAATGCTCGAAGAACAAGGAACACCCCAAATGACATGAAAATGTTACTATATATACATCATGTGAATCAATTCACAGTTGAAACTTAAAGCAGCATATACTATTTTGTTCAATATTTCATTATATTGATTTACATTATGTTCAAAGAACCAGACTTATGAGATATACAAGAGGGTAGAAGATCAAAAATCTAGTAGAGGAAGAAATCCATATGCTATACTGGCTTCTTGCCTATATAGTACTTGTTGACAAGAAGACAAGCCTCAAACTATGAAGGATACATCCTAAAACTTTCTGTCATTTTGATACTTCATTTAACTTCCAATACGAATAAGCTTTCTTGAAGCAATGGAATGAAAATAGGAATTTGCCAATGGATCTACAAAGAAGGAAATTCGCTGAGCAAACAAATACATAGAGAAATAACTGGAGCTCGAAACAAGTAAATAAGTGGAAATGGCCAAATGGAAACTAAACAAACTCGCAATTTCATTGTGAGTTTATATTTTTAAAGAAGGAAAAAAGACATCATTCTCCTTCTAACTACTATTTTTCTAAATTGAATTTCCTTTAGAACTTTTGTTCTTTCTCATAACTTTACTGACACATACTTTCCATCTTTGGTAATGATCTCGTACAAAACTTGGGATAACAACTCAAACAATTAAAGCCTATAAATAAGCAATAAATAAATGAGAAGAGTTTGACATAAGGTAGATCTGCCTGTATTTACGTTGATCCGCGAATATTTATTTTAAACACGTTCATCCTATTATATGCTAACATTGTCACATAGCTATGCATTACCATTGCAGCATCTATTGTACATTGTTGAAGGGGAAACATATTGGCTACAATGTACTATCACCAACCACTAATTTGAATAGTCTGGTTTAACTGCTTACTTCGACAGTCACTTCATATTGCTCACTCTACCAAAAGGGTAAGCAAATATCGTAGTTACATCTTCAAATTGAGATAATGTGAGTTGTTTTACCTTGTAGATCTATAATATAATCTTAAACTTAACTAATACCTTTGTTTATTATACTGATGATATTACTCACTCAGCTGTATGTCAAAATCTCCTATTCTTAAATTATGAATAGAATAGAATGATAAGAATATATATATGTAGATACATGCATGTATATACACAATGTAGTCTTCTGGGATCACAATTCATCAAACTGGTACATCTATTTTTAGCTCATTTCCTTTTATGTCACCTTTTTGAGGCTTTTCAGCCTTCTCGCATACCATATCATTGAGAGGAAGGTTAGCGTCAAATATTTATTTCAGATTTATAATTTTTTCAAACTATTTCTAAACTAGAACAAAGGTATCTCTTCCTTGACTATTCCTCCAATATGTTTCTTCTGCTCATGTTTCTTGTTGAAGCCTTAACTTAAATAATAATTTCTTCCTCAAACCTATAAAGTACATGTTAATTATTTTCTACTTTTGTACTTAAAGTTTTAGGTGTGTGTATTATGATAATGATAGCGCTACATACATTTGTTTATCTTCTAGTGTTTTTACCATATGTTTTCTGTGAATTAAATTTCATGCACTTACTAATGAGATAACGTTTCAGATATGGCCTCAAAACAGGAAAGATGATAATGTTGAAAGCATTGACTCAACAAAGTAGTTGAAGGGAGTGATTCATCTGAAGGTGATGTCTTCTTTTGTTATTTTTTGGAGGGGGAAATGGAAAATTATATTACACGCAGGGGGAAACAGTGCCATTTTATCAACTTTCATGTAGCATTTCTCTTGTTTTCTCTTCTTATTTTGTACTGATGCATTTAATAGAATAATCCTTGCCAATACCTTAGAAAATAATATTTTAGTCTGCTTTGTTCTTTTCATGCATGGGTAATCCAAGGACAACTTATTCCCTATTCGTCCTGATTAGTTTTGTGGATTTTCTCATTCTATTCAATTACATTTTGTCCTGTCATATTGCTCCTTAGAAATACTATTTGAGATACTAGATGAGGAACCTATTGGGTATGATCATGCAATGAAGAAAATTAATAAGAAAAAAAAGAGATAACATAAGTTGTTTCAATTCTTACCGATGTAAAATTTATGGCCGATGATAAACCAAATATAAGAGTATATATAGTGATGATGTTCTTTCAGAGTTTCTTATTTCTTTTTGACAGTTTTCCTAGTTCAAATTCATGACTAGACAGCTTGCACTCAAAGAAACTTGTTGATGTCTCCTTTTCATTTCAAGGGAGAGGAGGCTTCAGATGTGGTCTTGCTTCTCTATTTTGTATGTTATCCTTCTGTAACATTTCACTTGAAATTTTTCTTTGACATTTCTTAATCGTGACATGTATTTAAACTAGGATTATTTTGTTATTGAATATGATTAGATATATGTTTATATAGATGTCCAAGATGTTTTTCAATATTCCTTTTCTATACTTATGGTCTTATATTTTGCCTCGCCTTACCGAGTTCTGAGCTTTTCATTTGAATGAGTTTTGAAGTTGATACCATGATTCTAATTTCTAAACGACAACTTTTTTGACTACAACTTAGCTTATTAGTGTATATGTTCAATACTTAAATAAGATACTAACAAGTATAACAAAGATGTGTATGGATGCCTTATTATCTCTTTCCCTTCATTAAAATCATGGTTAACCTATTGTTATTTTTCTATGAGAATACACTTAATTCCTACTGATTATAACTGAACTATCAGTTATGCTAGAGAATAACTTGTTGCAACATTAGGGATTACAACAATTTACAATTGTAGTTCATGTTTTTTTTAAATGAACTAGTAATTTATGGAGTTAAGATTGTAGTTCTTTCACTGTAGTGAAAAAATCTAGAGAGAGATAATGCCATGAATGATCACATTAGCACTTTGGTGTATATTGGATTGATTCTTTACTTTTTGATTGACTTCAAGTTGTAATTCTTGATTACATGAACCACATGTGGCGGAGTTGATTACAATAAGAATACAATGAACTCAAAAGCTCCAATCATTTATAAAAGATGTAGTATTCGATTGTATACAATAGTAGAATATGTCATAGGTGTATTCTTGATCTCTTTGGTAGTAAAGATGATCTTCCTATTACATGGATTTTTTATTATAGTTATTGACTTATAATGCTTATATACTTCTATTTCCTCCATCTGAAATCAATTAAATTGAAGGAGATAACGGTTAGTATGTGTATTGTACTTTAACTTAGTTCAATCATTTTAATCTGTAAAGTCCTTCTCTAGTACCTTCTAAGTATCATTTCTATATTATAGGTTTTATTGATCTTGGACATATTTATATGCTCGTAATTCTAAGTATGTCCAGATTTATGCCTAGTTTGAATTCAAAAAGTATGTATTTAGAGTCGTATCGAGTCATTTATGTATTTTTGAGCAACCGACATGATTAATTGTGCAGGGAAGCTTATTGGGAGAAATGTGCACAAACAGGGACAAAGGAAGCAATATGAAGATTCGAGACAAAAGGAAGCAAGGAATAAGCTGAAAGAAATGCTCCAAGGCAATTGCGTGATGCCCTCTCATCGCGCAAAGGGAGTAGAAAATCAGTTCAAGAATTGATATTCGAGGCAGAATACCTCATGTCGCTCAACCGTCGCGCGAAAGAGTTACACACCTTGAATGGGAATTTGAAGATGCTCGCGCGTCGCGCGTCTGAGGCCCAGATTTGGCAGTTTTGACCTTTAGTATAAATAGGGTTTTGTTTTAGTTTTAGGGATTATCTTTTTTCTATTTTCGGATGGGAACAACTAGAGAACGACACTTTGGAGTTGTTAGGGTTCATTATCTATCTCTTTTCCTTTCAATCTTATTTTGATGATTCATAACCATTGTAAGATTGATTATCGGATTATGAGTAGCTAAATACCCTAATTCTAGGGCCGTAGCCACAATATGAATGAAATCTTTTGAGTTTGATTTTGGGTTTATCATGAACTATCGCATGAATCTCTCTTATGTTCTTATTTTTAGTATTTCATGCTTCATAACCATAGAAATTAGTCTATTGCCCAAACTGAACTCGAGAGAGGAATAAGAGGATAAAATGTGGGGCATAAGGAGCTTGTTGAACCCTAAATAGTTAGGGTTGATTCGTCTCTAGGATAGGGATATACCTAAAGACCTCGATTGGGTCACCATACATGAAGATAACTTAATGCTCAATATTTAATCACTCTATCCTCTCTCAACGATGTAGTTGGAGTGTTATCTATTGTAGGCGATTAGAGGTCATGAGACCATGATCATACATCTAACCCTGTGATTCAGTGATTCGATAATTCAATAAATACCCATATTAAATGATATTGATTACATGATTCCTGGTAAGAGCTGCAGCCCTGGACCTTTCCCAAATCATTCTTGAAAATCAAGAAATAGAATCGTAATAGTTATAATTAAGTTTGTGTTAGAAGTAGGTAATAATCAACCTTTAAAAAATTTGGAAATTTCACTTGTGTTGAATTACAAGTTAGAAAGTTTGATAAGTCCTGATCTTAAGTCCATGTAGTTACGATACCCGGATCTCAAAAAGATCCACTTTATTACTTGTACCATCATGTGCACTTGCGTGTGTGATTTGACCGCAACAAGTTTTTGGTGCCGCTGCCAGGGACTTTAGAATTAGGAAATACTTGATTTCTGAAGTTAACTGCAAGTGTTGACAATTTGATCTTAGTATTTCATTGTTGCAAGTTGTTTGATACTACAAATTGGACAATGATCGAGAATTGTTGTCCCATCTATCAGAACCCGAAAGATTCTTACACAGAAGGTGGAGACAAGCTGAATATCCAATCCCGTTGGTCATTGGTGAATTACCATATCTAGTCACTAAAATGGAAGAAAGAGAACAAGAACCTAAAACAATGGCAGCTAACGAGTTGAAACTTAGAGATGTGACAATCCCACGCCCCACCAATGTAACTTCTTGCATTCAGAAAACTGAAGCTAGTGGAAGGTTTGAACTGAAGCAGAGTATGGTGCAAATATTGCACTCAAATGGGCAGTTTACTAGTCTCTTACTTGAGGATCCTACAGTTCACATTCAGAACTTCTTGGAGATCAGTGATACTTGCACTATAACCGGAGTGAATAAAGATTATGTGAGGCTCACTCTATTTTCTTTCTCTCTGCTTGGGGAAGCAAAAAAATGGTTAAACTGAGAGCCCGCAAATTCAATCACTACCTGGGATGATCTAGCAGAGACGTTTCTCATTAGATTCCTTCCATTTGGAAAGACGGCTAAGTTGAGGAGTGATATTTTAAGATTTAGGCAGAAGGGTGGTGAAAACTTGTACCAAGTTTGGGAAAGGTTCAAATCGATGTTGATGAGATGCCCTCATCATCATCAATCCAATGAGGTGTTAGTCCATACCTTCATTGAAGGTTTGGAGCCTAACACCAAGATTTTGTGTGATTCAGCTGCAGGTGGACAGGCCTTAGAGAAGACCTATGTTGAATTATACACCTTGCTGAATCTGATTTCTCAGGGAAATCCAGAGTGGAACGGAAGCGGACTGAAACTTGTGGTTCAGAAAATCGCAGGTGTATCAGAGATGGACGTTATGATTGCTTTGACTGCACAGATTTATGTTATGCAGAATATTATGAATACACATTTCAGCAACATGGCATTGGGACAATAGACCTCTCAAGTTGATGCAATTTAACAACCACCATCTTGGTGTGAGATCTGTAGAAGAAGTTATCAATGTGCAGAGCTATGTGATGCAAACCCTGACTTCGTAAATTTTGTTGGAAATGCTTAGAGAGGAGGATACCAACAAAACTATGGGAATTCATATAAACCAAGTTGGTGAAACCACCCAAATTTTTCTTGGGGTGGAAATCAAAATAAAAGCCAAGGACAGAATCAGTAGAAGACTCAGGGTAACTCACAAGGATAGCAATCGCAGGTGCAGATGAAGCAGCCTAAACCGCAATTGGGGAACATGAGTGTTGAGGATATGTTAAAGAAAATTATGGCGGACCAAGCTCAGTTGGCCGCGGACTTACGCAACATTCAATTAGCCACTCAAAACCTGGAGAAACAATTTGGGCAATTTGCTAGTGCCCAAAATTCCCGACCACAAAAAGGGTTGCCTGGTAACGATAACCCAAATCTAAATAGGTAAACGCTGTGACTACTCACAGCGGATTGCAATTGGAGGAGTTAGCTCCCAAGAAAAATAGTACTAAAGCGGTAAGCAAAGAGTGTGAACCAAAAATAGGTTAACTCGGAAGAGAAGAAAGTAGTTGTACCCTCTAAAAAAGTGCAACCAATAGCAAGACCACCTCCTCCGTTCCCTCAGAAGTTCAAGAAACAAAAGGAGGATGAATTTTTTGGTAAGTTTCTCTTTCTTTTGAAATAAGTTCATATTAACTTGCCTTTGGTAGATGTGTTGCAGGGTATACCCACGTATGCAAAGTATGTGAAGGAGATTGTGGAGAATTAAAGAAGGCTTACAAAATATGAGACAGTTGCACTTACTGAAGAGTGCAGCTCCAGGATCCAGAATAGGTTGCCCATTAAACTTAAAGATCCGGGTAGCTTTAGTGTGCAGAGTACGATATGTCAGGGTATCCATGCCTGAGAGTTGTGTGATTTGGGAGCAAGCATAAACTTGAAGCCAACTTCATTTTATAAAAAGCTGGGGTTGGGTACTCCTAAACAACCAACCATAATTTTGCAGTTGGCGGATAAATCTGTAGCTAGACCTGAGGGGGTGGTCGAAGATGTCCTAGTGCAAGTGCGATCTCTAATTTTCCGAGTAAACTTTGTAGTACTAAATTTTGAGCCTGATCCCGAGGTCCCATTCATCTTAGGGCGACCTTTCTTAGCAACTGGTAGGGTAATGATAGATGTGGCAGCTGGGCAGCTCACTATGAGAGATCAAGATAAAATAGAGGATTTTGATGTGTATAAAACCTTGAAGATTCCACCTGTTTATGAGGAGTTGTCTGCCATTACCTTGATAGATCTTGAGGAAGAAGCCATGTACATAGTGGCCAAGGATCCTTTGGAGAGAGTGTTGATGGGTTATGACATTTATGGAGATGCTGAGGCACATGAAATTGTGCAATTCTTAGATGTGTCACTGATTGTAACTGCTGGAGAACGATGGGATCCATTAAATAACATGTTAGGTCCTCCTATATAAGGACCCCAAAATGAATTAGGTTCAAATAGAGCTTAACATGTAGTTCCATGAGCTTATAAGGTCCTAAAAGGGTAAAATATGGTGTTTAGAGGCAGTATGGAGAGTTTGAGAGAGTTCGGAGGTGAAACGTCCAAGAACGTCCGGTGACATTTGAAAGTTAGCCTTTAGACGTGCTAGCGTGGCTTAGTATGTTTCATGAGGTTTTAGGTTGAGTTTCGGGCTCAAATTGATAGGGATGGTTCCTAACATCTATATGGACGTATTTAAAGTGGAAATATCTGGGCATGACTCCCCAAGGGACCCGCAAAAGGCCTTCAAGGAGGACCCCAACCATGGCCTAGACACTGCCTGAGCAGTGTCAATCGACGAGGCAATCGACGCCACGTGCATTGATCGACGCCCCATCGATGGGGCACGTTGGTTGACACTTAGTTTCTTGAGAAAATCACCCAAATGATGACTCTTTGACCAAGACGACGGACCATCGTCAAACCAACGGCCCGTCGATGGCCAACCGTCGATGCAGACTACATCTTCTCGCAGTTCACTTTAATGTTGAGGGGTGAATAGGGAAATTGACCCCACGTCCAAATAAGTGCATGAGCGGTTATTTAGGTAGTTTTGGGTATTTTATGACTATTTAAACAATAAAAAGACACCCTAGACTCTAGAATCCAAATAATTTATGACTATTTAAACAATAAAAAGACCCCATAGACAATAGAATCCAAATAAAAACCTCTCTCTCACATTAGAACATTCAAGAACACCATTGGAGAAGAAGAAGAATTAGGAGCAACAACTTAGGACGATTTCTGCAAGAGTTTAAGCTTGGATTAAAGATCTAATCTAAGGTATGTGAAGGTTATTCATTCATGGATTATTCCATCCATGAAGACCCCTAGTTTCCCTTCAATTGTGAATCCAAAGAACCCTATTCAAGAGAGGCTTGTGATTGCATTGTGGGTAAGGCTTTATTGTGATCCCAATCTAGTGGGTAACATTAAATGATGATTATATTATGATTATATACTTTTCTTATGGAGTTTTCATGGTGAATTATGATAATTGAGTTTGAGGTTGATCATAGTGATCTTAGGCCATTAGAGACTTGATGAAGGTTTTGTGTTGATTCTTCTTAACTTGATTACATTCTATATTAATTGATCATGATTGAATCACCTAAGAATGAATTGAACTAGATTTGATTAATTAGTATTGGTCTTGATTGAATTGAACCCTAAAGTATTGGTCTTGATTGAATTGAACCCTAAAGTATCAACTATAGCTATATTGACCTAGTATTGAAGAATGTGAGAAGAAAGCTAATGCTAAAAGTCTCTATAATATACTTATTAATGAAGATAGAATAAATTGATGAATAATGAACCTTAGGATGGTTGTTTTGGCTGCAGATTTAGGATGATTGATTGAAAGTGATAGAATTCACTTGAGCATGGAGAGATTATCTAGGACATCCCTCCATGAGAGAGGATTGAGCAAGGCTTGACAAGTAAACCTTGGAGTATATGCCTGACTCTAAGTGGATATGCAAAGTGAGAAGAATAGTCTAGCAAGGGTCCGGACTCCAAGTAGAAAGGAGAGCCACACCTAGTAGTTGTGATGACTATTCCATTAGGTATCACGAGGCGGGAGTCCTTCACGTAGTAGAGTCAAGGTATCCTAGTAGAGATCTCCATATCCTATGAACTTAGATATGCTTGAGAAGCATCTCGTAGTGTTCATAAGCAATGAATGAACTTAGAAATGCCCAAGGGGTATCTCGTAGTGTTCATAATGTATGCATGAACTTAGACATGCCCAAGGGGTATCTCGTAGTGTTCATGATTAAGGGATCAAGACATACCTTAAAAAGTACCTCGTAGGATCCATATGATTAAGGAACTTAGACATACTTTAAGAAGTATCTCTTAGTGTTCAAAAGATAAAGATAGGGGCTAGGCTCCATAGAAAGAAGTAATAGAGAAAGGATCCAAAGTAGTACCTTGCATGAATGGTGGTATGGAACATCATAAGTGCATTGCACAAGGTATAACCTAGGGTCATTAATGAAGAGGATATTGAATATAGGATTTTACTAGAGTTGCCTGTCCTAGTAAAGTAGACTAAAGATGAGAAGATCTTAATAAATGAAGTAAAGAGATGGTAAAGCTTTGGAGGGTGAACATGTTAAGGATTATTTCAAGATAGGCTTAGTATATGGAGTAGTATGGGCTGCCTCATGTACATTGCACAAGCATGTTTTGAGAGAATCATAAGAGTGTAGTACTCTTAGTATGAAGTAAGCCTACTAGAGACTTAATGAAACAAGATAGGGTGACTTCAAGATAAGCTAGTGTGTGAGGTAGTATGAGATGCTTCACATGCATTGCACAAGTATGTTTGGAGTTGGCTTAGGGGATTAGTGCTCATATGACATGATGAACTAATGTCTTAATTATGAAAGTGGATTATGATCAAGAATGACCAAAGATATGTACTTAGCTTTGGTAGTAGTATGGGATGCTACCTTAGCCTTGCACTAGTGTACTTGGAGTTAGCTTGTGATGTAGTTTACTTGAGTAAGAAGTACAAAGAAGTAAGTATGTAATTCTTATGTGTTTTGAGATTCTTTAATATGCTTATGATGTGTATGCTATGCTTATGCCTTTATCACTTATGATTATGTATTGACTAACCCTTTGAGATATATGTTGGTATGATGTTTCCATAATTAGTACATATCGTACTAACGCATATTGCCTACATGTTTTCCATGTAGGGTCTTGGGATATTGATTGGCTTCCAAGGGTACAGTTTCCAAGGTTTCCAAGAAGAGAAGATTGGTGAGTCCTCATAGCATCCGAGGACAACCACAACTATGTTGTCTTTTATGTTCTTTTCATGTTTTAGACTTTTATGGGATGTGACCCAAGAATATTGTACTCGTGATGTCATAGATGGTTTATGAGACATATGTTAGACGTTTTATGAAATGAATTCTGCATTACGTTTTGAAAGAAAAGTTTTAATTTCGTGTGTTATTCATATATATGCAATGAATGATGTTCAAGGGTTTGTACAAGACCTCCGAGAGGTCAAGTATGCCGTGTTGTGACCTAAGAATACCCTAACATCTAGGTTGTACATATGGGTCGTGACAAACTTGGTATCAGAGCATAAGGTTATGAAAATGGTCTTAGGATGTCTCAAAACCACGTCTAGTAGAGTCTTATTCATCGGTGTGAGTCGCGACACATCTATGAGTAGGAGGGTATAAGATGCTTAGGAAAGTTTCACTTCTTAATTCTTCAAGACGTTCCATAGAGTTTCGCTTAAGTAATCCCTTTTTTTAATGTTTGCCTATGATTTTGTAGGTTATGGCTAACACTAGGGCTTATGCTAGAAGGGAAGGAGATGGGAGTGGGGAGCAAGAGCATGTGCCTCCCCAAGTACAAGGGCATGTACCTCCCCAAGTGCAAGAGCAAGTTCCTCCTCAAGTTCCTAATGACCCTCCAATAGGGAATGCTATGTTTGAAGAATTTAGGGCTTCTAGGACTTTGTTGGCTCAAGCCTTAACGACCCAAGATAATGGAGGAGAGGTGGATCTGGCTAATCCTATAGGAGGAATGTGTGATACTAGAGTAAGGGAGTTCTTGAGAATGAATCCACCAGAGTTCTATGGCTCCAAAGTTGAGGAAGATCCGAATGGGTTCATTGATGAGGTATATAAGGTGATTGCAATCATGGGAGTGTCTTCCGTTGAAAAGGCGGAGTTGGCTGCCTATCAATTGAAAGATGTTGCCCAAATTTGGTATTAACAATGGAAGGATAGTAGACCAATAGGAGCGGGCCCTATAGAGTGGGAGACTTATAATTTGGCTTTCCTTGATAGATTCTTTCCTAGGGAATTGAGGGAGGCTAAGTTGGAGGAGTTCATAAACCTCAAGCAAGGGAATTTGAGTGTGAAGGAGTATTCTTTGAAGTTCACTCTTTTTTCTAAGTATGCTCCAAGCTTGGTGGCAAATACTAGAGACTTGGCGAATAGGTTCATGACGGGAGTGTCCGACCTAGTAGAAGAAGAGTGTCGTATGGCAATGCTTGTTGATGATATGGATATTTCCTGACTTATGGCATTTGCTCAACAAATCGAAGAGTCAAAACTAAGGAAGGAGAGGTCTAGAGAAAAGAAGGGGTTTAGGTTGGAAGGTGATAGGTTTCCATGCTAAGTCCGAGGGACAAGATAGGCCTAGAACTAAACCTAGGTATTCCGGTCAAGATTCTTCCAACACCTCTAAGGTTTATAAGGAGAAGGGTAGTGGATCTTACAAATTTATTTGCCCCAAGTGTGCAAGAAGTCACTATGGTAAGTGCCTAGCCGGCACGGATGGATGTTTTGGGTGTGGAAAGGATGGACACAAAGTGAGGCATTGTACGGATCTTAAAACAAAAGGGAGAGAAGGCAAGCAAGCTTCTACAAATAGTGAGGAAGGTGATCCTAAAGCCAAGGCTAGGTTCTTTGCTCTCAAATCCAAAGGTGATCAAGAGTGATCTCCTTATGTCCCTTCCGATATGTGCTTCTTTAATGAGTTATGAAAAGTTTCAGAAATTCTTATGATTTTAAATTGTTTTGTTGATTTTGATGTTTCCTTATGATGAGTAATTGAAGTAGGAAGACATGTGTGTCTTATTCCAAAGTGGGGGATAAGGAGCCCTTTTCATAAGCCTTTATGTGATTATGTGTAGTTATGCTTAGCATGGAATTGAATTGTTTTCCTTGAATTGCGTATGTGCATTTAGGTATAATGCATGTACGATGTGCTTTTAGTCTAGAATAAGTCCTTTAAATAAGTGTTTAGTGAGGTGTCATTCAAGGACGAATGTTTCCTAAGTCGGGGATACTGTAAGGACCCCAAAATGAATTAGGTCCAAATAGAGCTTAACATGTAGTGACATCAACTTATAAGGTCCTAAAAGGGTCAAATATGGTTTTAGAGGCAGTATGTAGAGTTTGAGAGAGTTTGGAGGTGAAACGTATAAGAACGTCTGGTGACGTTTGAAAGTTAGCCTTGAGACGTGCTAGCGTGCCTTAGTATGTTTTATGAGGTTTTAGGTTGAGTTTGGGGCTCAAATTGATAGGGATGGTTCCTAACATCTACATGGACGTATTTAAAGTGGAAATATCTGGGCATGACTCCCCAAGGGACCCGCAAAAGGCCTTCAAGGAGGACCCCAACCATGGCCTAGACACTGCCTGAGCAGTGTCAATCGACGAGGCAATCGATGCCACGTGCATTGGTCGACGCCCCGTCGATGGGGAACGTTGGTTGACACTTAGTTTCTTGAGAAAATCACCCAAATGATGACTCTTTGGCCAAGACGATGGACCTGCATGACCACCCTCGTCAAACCAACGGACCGTCGATGGCCAACCGTCGGTGCAGACTACACCTTCCTGCAGTTCACTTTAATGATGAGGGGTGAATAGGGAAATTGACCCCCACATCCAAATAAATGCATGGCCGGTTATTTTAGGTAGTATTGGATATTTGTGACTATTTAAACAATAAAAAGACCCCCTAGACTCTGAATCCAAATCAAAACCTCTCTCTCACATTAGAACTCTCAAGAACGCCATTGGAGAAGAAGAATAATTGGGAGCAGCAACTTAGGACGATTTCACCAAGAGTTTAAGCTTGGATTAAGGCTCTAATCTAAGGTATGTGAATCTTATTCATTCATATGTTCTTCAATCCATGAATCCCCCTAGTTTCCCTTTAATTGTGAATCCAAAGAACCCCATTCAAGAGAGAGTTGTGATTGCATTCTGGGTAAGGCTTAATTGTGATGCCAATCTAGCGGGTAACATTCAATGATGTTTATATGATGATTATATACTATTTTATGGAGTTTTCATGGTCAAATATGATAATTGAGTTTGAGGGTGAGCATAGTGATCTTAGGCCATTAGAGACTTGATGAAGGTTTTGTGTTGATTCTTGAAGGTTTTGTGTTGATTCTTGTTAACTTGATTACATTTATATTAATTGATCATCATTGAATCACCTAAGCATGAATTGAAATAGATTTGATTAATTAGTATTGGTCTTGATTGAATTGAACCCTAAAGTATCTTCTATGGCTAAATTGACCTAGAACTGAAGAATGTGAGAAGAAAGCTAAGGCTAGAAGGCTCTATAATCTAATTATGAATGAAGATAGAATGAATTGATGAATAATGAACCTTAGGATGGTTGTTTTGGCTGCAGATTTAGGATGATTGATTGAAAGTGATTGAATTCACATTGAGCATGGAGAGATTGTCTAGGACATCCCTCCATGAGAGAAGATTGAGCAAGCTTGACAAGTAAACCTTGGAGTATATGCTTGACTCTAAGTGGATATGCAAAGTGAGAAGAATAGTCTAGCAAGGGTCCGGACTCCAAGTAGAAAGGAGAGACACACCTAGTAGTTGTGATGACTATTCCATTAGGTATCACGAGGCGGGAGTCCTTCACGTAGTAGAGTCAAGGTATCCTAGTAGAGATCTCCATATCCTATGAACTTAGACATGCTTGAGAAGCAACTCGTAGTGTTCATAAGCAATGAATGAACTTAGACATGCCCAAGGGGTATCTCGTAGTGTTCATAATGTATGAATGAACTTAGACATGCCCAAGGAGTATCTCGTAGTGTTCATGATTAAGGGATCAAGACACACCTTAAAAAGTACCTCTTAGGATCCATATGATTAAGGAACTTAGACATACTTTAAGAAGTATCTCTTAGTGTTTAAAAGATAAAGATAGGGGCTAGGCTCCATAGTAAGAAGTAATAGAGAAAGGATCCAAAGTAGTACCTTGCATGAATGGTGGTATGGGACATCATAAGTACATTGCACAAGGTATAACCTAGCGTCATTTATGAAGAGGATATTGAAGATAGGATTTGAAAAGGGTTGCCTGTCCTTGTAAAGTAGACTAAAGATGAGAAGATCTTAATAAATGAAGTTAAGAGATGGTAAAGCTATGGAGGGTGAACATGTTAAGGATTACTTCAAGATAGGCTTAGTATATGGAGTAGTATGGGCTGCCTAATGTACGTTGCACAAACATGTTTTGAGGGAATCATAAGAGTGTAATACTCTTCGTATCAAGTAAGGCTACTTAGACTTAATGAAACAAGATAGGGTGACTTCAAGATATGCTAGTGTGTGAGGTAGTATGGGATGCTTCACATGCATTGCGCAAGTATGTTTGGAGTTGGCTTAGGGGATTAGTGCTCATATGACATGATGAACTAATGTCTTAATTATGAAAGTGGATTATGATCAAGAATGACCAAAGAGATGTACTTAGCTTTCGTAGTAGTATGTGATTCTACCTTAGCCTTGCACTAGTATAGTTGGAGGTAGCTTGTGATGTAGTTTACTTGAGTAAGAAGGACAAATAAGTAAGTATGTACTCTTATGTGTTTTAATATGCTTTAATATTTTTATGATGTGTATGCTATGAATATGCATTTATCTCTTATAATTATGTCTCTTGTTGACTAACCCTTTGAGATATCTTATGTTGGTATGATGTTTCCATACTTATTACATATCGTACTAACGCATATTGCCTGCAGTTGTCCATGTAGGGTCTTGAGGATATTGATTGGCTTGTAAGGGTACAGTATCCAAGGTTTCCAAGAAGAGAACATTGGTGAGTACTCATAGCATCCAAGGACTACCACCACTATGTTGTCTTTAATATTCTTATTTTGTTTTAGACTTTTATGGGCTGTGACCCAAGACTATTGTACTCTTGATGTCATAGATGGTTTATGAGACATATGTTAGATGTTTTATGAAATAACTTCGCATTACGTTTTGAAAGAAAACTTTTAATTCCATGTGTTATTCATATATATGCAATGAATGACGTTCAAGGGCTTGTACGAGACCTCCGAGAGGTCCAGTACTCCGTGTTGTGACCTAAGAATAGCCTAACTTCTAGGGTGTACATGCGGGTCGTGACATCCTCATAAGCCCTCCATTGATGAAGCTCCTAAGCTGGAGTTGAAAGAGCTGCCAGCGCACCTCAGGTATGCATTTTTGGGTAAAGATAAAACTTTACCACCTATTTTGTTTGCAGCATTATCTGAAGAACAAGTGGAAGTGGCATTGTTGATTCTCAAGAGGAGGAAAGCAGCTTTGGGATGGCAAATGTCAGACATCCAAGCTATTAGCCCAGCTCTATGTATGCACAAAATATACATGGAGGAAGGGTACAAGGCAAGTGCACAACATCAGCGGAGACTAAATCCTTTGATGAAGGATGTGGTCAGAAAAGAAGTGATCAAGTGGTTAGATGCAGAGATAGTATACCCATTATCTGATAGTAAATGGGTAAGTCCAATGCAGTTTGTGCCCAAAAAGGGTGGAATGACAGTGGTGACAAATGATAATAATGAGTTGATTCCCACAAGAACAATGACTGGGTAGAGGATATGTATGGACTACAAGAAACTTAATGAAGCCACCAGAAATGATCATTATGTGGAGGATATTCTTTTTCTTTTTGTCTTTCTCAGGTTTCAACTCTAGTGTATGCCAAATACACTAAGTCAAGGAGAACCACTCACTCCCTACGATACAGACCTTGAGCGAACAATGTATGTGGATGATGATTAATTAGAAAGTGAAAGTTAACCCTATCGGAGGGTAATTAAAAGCTATGGGATACAACCTCCTAATGTGGTTGTTGAGAATAATCAGGGTCCAGGTGAGAATCGAGTGGCAGATGCACTTAAGGATACTAGATCTGGGGGAGCTGCAACCCCAAAATAACTACAGGGTCAACTTCAACATTTCCGTCTCTGATAGACCTCTTGTCCTACCCCCTCTACAACAGGGTCACACCTTTGTGGTAAATAGTAGCTTGATGCAGATTCTCACAGTGAGAGACTTATTTGCCGGGTTGGTGTCGGATCACCCTCATGCACACTTAGCCAAGTTCAGGATGGTTTGCAAAAGTTGTGTGGGGCGATCAGATTAGGACATGGATGTTATCGAGCTGTGAGTATTTCCTCTATCATTGACCAAAGATGTTGAGGTTTGGTGTAATGAACTCCCTTACAACTCGATATATACATTGATTCAATTGACTGATGAATTCTTAGCAAAGTTCTTCCAGTGTCCAAGAAGTTGACCAAGAAGGATAAGCTTAATAACTTCATGGCACTACCTGGAGAGTCTCTGAGTAGTACTTGGGATTGGTTCACTGTTTTCATGAGAAGCGCTCCAAATCACCGCAAGGATGATGAATCACTAAAAGATTATTTCTACCAAGGGTAGGATGACAACAGTAAGGCGGTGCTTGATACTATTACTGAGCTTCTATGGAGATTGCACTTTTGAGCATATTGCGGAGAAACTAGAGAATATTTCCTGTAACAACAAAGCTTGGAGCACTAGGAAGTCGGATACTGGGGGAAACACATTTGTAGTTCAAGCTACAGGCAACCAATCCACAGATGATAAACGTGAGGAAATGGCACAAATAAGAACAGAGTTGCGGTTGGTATTGAAGCATGTGAGTAGGGGTGTTGAGAAGGTAAATGCTGTGAACTATTTGACTAGAACTCCACCATAAGACGAGGAGTGTTAGTACGAGGAAGATGCATATGTGGTGTAGTACGAGGAAGATGCATATGTGGTGAATGATCAGACGGGGGGTTTCTAACCTAATGCCCAAGGTCAAGGAAACCAAGGTCGGAATTATGATTATTACAATTGAGAGGGTCAATATGTCCGAGATGGGAGCTACAATCGTGATAACAACTACAAAATGACCAACTATGGCAACAAAACGATGGGGTTGGGCCTTATGTTCCTCTTCAAAATAGGGGAATATGGCCCTAGGGAAACTGGAGGTAACATGTCGCATATTGAGGATAAGATGCAAAAGATGATGAGAAGGTTTTCTCATTGGCCAAATATATATAACAATAATAACTATTAAAAGATAAAATAGTAACATAATTTTTTTTTGAGAAACTCATGAAAGAGAAATATTCAATCAAATGACACAATTAACAACTATATCAATATGCAAAAAAGCTAGTAGAAGGTGTGTAAGTAAAAAATTAACTATAACTAAAAAGCAACATGACATTCATCAAAAACAAATATTCGAATTACTATCAACACAAAAAAATATAATATATATATATATATATATATCATTAATAATAATACAAACCAAAATAAAACAGTGGAAACCAACACCTATTACCCATTACAGGAACATTTACAAATGAACACATTTTATCCCACAAAAAACAACTAAATTCTTATAGCAACACTAATAAAAACAAATTAAAAAGAAAAAGCAATAAAGCAAATACAACTAAAATCTGAAATAAAAGGGTAGGAAAATTATGTAGTGAAGCTGTCAAAAAAATAGACAAAAATTACCGGCAAAATCACATCACAGAAACATAAAAATCGGTGAAGTGCCAAAACAACAATAATGATAGAGGTATAAATAAAATGGACCTTTTAAATTGAAATAATAAATCTAATGTAGAAAACTCATCAAAAGATGACAAAAAAAAATCAAAGACCACACAAAATTAATAAACAAAATGATATATAACTTTATAATAATAGCAGTAACTCAAATAGTTAACGTGTAGAAACCAAGCAACAACGAAAAATAATAATAAGCAAAGCAATAATAGCTAACAAAATAATAATATAAAAAAAAAATAAAGTAACAAACTAACAACAACTAAAATCACAACAGTAAGAAGCATTTTCCCAGAATTACGAGAGAATAAAAATATACCAACGAATATATATGATGTAAGAATGAAAAGGATTGTCACCGGAGTTCATATTATTCGACCAGATCTGAAATTTTGAGACAGAGGAAAACCGCAGGAGATCAGGTGGTTTCGAGTGTTGTTGCCAGAGTTCGTCATAAACTGCAAAATAAATAAAAAAAATAAAAAATAAAAAATAAAAGGGAAAAGGAGTAGCGAGACGCTGGAGAACAAGACCACAAATGGGTTTCGTTCGGAGGTGTTTGGTGGTCGAAAATCAGAGAGGATGGAGGCTATTGTGGTGGTCTTTAAAGTAGAGGTTGTGGTGTTTGGGAGGAGCTGGCAGTGAAGAGGAGAACGGAAAAAATGGGGTCTTGGTGGTGGACTGCCGGAATAACTTTGGCAATTCGCCGGAAAAATAATGAACAATAAAACAATAATAAATATGAAAAAATACCCCTAAAATTTTATCCACCACCCAAAAACCTAAAGGACCAACTATTCCATATATAGGGAGTTGAAAATTATAGGCCCAAGTTATGGGCTTGAGATCATAGCCCAAAAATTGTTGATTGATAAAATATCTGTGTATGTAAATTGTATTCAAATTTTGAATGAATTTTTAGACCGTGCAAAATATCAAAATGAATATTAGCAATGTAATAGAGAAAATGTAATAAACGTAATCAATTATATGTAAAAACTGCAATTTAACAGAAATAATGATTTTATCAAAATGAACAAATATTTGAACGTCTGGTTGTGACAAAATAATATAAACATAACAATCGATAAAAATCCTAATACTTTGAGAAAGAGTATAATTATCAACAAATTTCATTAAAATGACAAAAGCATGTATTTTGAACTATTTAAAATAAAATACTCAAAAATGTATTTATTTTAAAACTATCAGACCGAAATTTGGTGTCAACAACTTGCCCCTTTGTTTGAGTAGGATCGATGAAAGAGATCCTAGTCAAACAAAGTTGACAAACCGAAATTTGGTTTGATAAACTTTGAACAAACAATGATACGTTAATAGAGCTTTTGAGCAAGACTCCACGTCTGTCGAATGAGCTGAAAATAATAAATAAAAGACAGAGACTGATTGTAAACTGAGAAAATTCACATACCTTTGATGTTACAAGTAAAATTGCACAACGAAGGTGGTGTACCTTTTTGCAAGGAGGATGATGTGAATAACATGTCACTTTGAATGAGGTGACAACCCAATGTGTCTCTTTGAAAGGCGGATGACCCAATTTGAAAATAACGTGTCACTTTTGAACGAGGTGACAACCCAACGTGTCTCTTTGAAAGGCAGACGATCCAACTTGAACTTAACATGTCACATTGAACGAGGTGACAACCCAACCTGTATCTTTGAAAGACGGACGACCCAACTTGAACTTAACATGTCATTTGAAGGGAGATGACAACCCAATCATGTCTCTTTGAAAGGCGGACGACCGAACTTGAACAACATGTCGTTTGAAGGGAGATGACAACCCAATCTTGTTTCTTTGAAAGGCGAACGATCCAATTTGATCATAACATGTCACTTTGAACGAGGTGACAACCCAACGTGTCTCTTTGAAAGGCGGATGACCCAACTTGAATTTAACATGTCACTTTGAACGAGGTGACAACCCAATGTGTCTCATTGAAAAGCGGACAACCCAACTTGAACATAACATGTCATTTGAAGGGAGATGACAACCCAATCTTGAACTTAACGTGCCATTTGAAGGGAGATGACAATCCAATCTTGAACTTAACGTATCATTTGAAGGGAGATGACAACCCAATCTTGAACTTAACGTGTCATTTAAAGGGAGATGACAACCCAATCTTGAACTTAACGTGTCATTTGAAGGGAGATGACAATCCAAATTTGAACTTATGTGTCATTTGAAGAGAGATGACAACCTAATCTTTAACTCAATATGAATGGTGTATCACAAAATCTGCAATAACAATGTTAGTAGCAAATATAATATAAAAGCAACATAAAATATGCAACCATGGCCTCATATGGACAAGTTGATCAACTGATGGGGTATTTTGAACTGAATAAAAAAAATCAATTTAAAGTAGAAAACAAAATAAAAAGTGTCATATTGAACGGCATGACAAACCAATCTGAAATAAATCAATTTATTTGAGATAACAAATTAATTTTAAAAAGATATCATTTTAAAAGGTATGACGTCCTAAATTTAAAGAGATGTCATTTTGAAAGGTATGACTACCCAAATTCAAGAAAATGTCATTTTGAATGGTACGACGACCCAATTTAAAAAGATGTCATTTTGGAAGGATATAATGACTCAAAATTAAAAACAATGTCATTTTAAGGATATGCCGACCCAAAAATATGATTTTAACTATGAAGCGGTCCAACAAGTTACTTTGGACAAATATGATGACAAAAAGTTTAAAATTATGAAGGGTATGACCATCGAAAAATAAAATGTGTCATTTTGAAGGGTATGACTACCCAAAAATATAATTTGAACTTTTGAAACGGTCCACAAAGTTACTTGGACAAATATCAACAATGAAACGGTCCACAAAGTTGGTATGGATGATTATCAACAATGAAACGGTCCACAAAGTTGGTATGGACAAATATGATGATAAAAGTTTAAAATTTGTCAGTTTGAAGGATATGACGACCCAAATTTAAAAAGATGTCATTTTGAAGGGTATGACTACCAAAAAATAAAAAAGATGTCATTTTGAAGGGTATGACTACCGATAAAATAAAAAAAATGTCATTTTGAAGGGTATGACTATCAAAAATAAAAAAGATGTCATTTTGAAGGGTATGACTACCGAAAAATGCAGTTTAAACTTTGAACCGGTCCACAAAGTTATTTGGACGAATATCAACAATGAAACAGTCCACAAAGTTGTTTGGGACAAATAACAACAATGAAACAATCCACAAAGTTGTTTGGACAAATAACAATAATGAAACAGTCCCCAAAGTTGGTGTGGACAAATATTGAAAAGTGGGTTTCAACCCATTTTTTATGTTATGAACAATGAAACATATTTTAACTTGGTTAGCGCCAATAATAGTATTGTACAAAAATTTCACACAATTTTTCTCTTTCAACTGAAATTGACACCGAGGTAATTCCTATGGATTCAAGTGGTACCTCAAATGTACTTAAGTAATGACAAGATCTGTCCATCTTGCTACAAACAGAGTCTTTGAACTAGACCTAACATCATGTTTCAAGTGCCCTCACAAGAAAGAAACTTTCAAGTTGCACACATTTAAAGTGTTTTGATTAGGGAACATCTGGAAAAGCACACTCACACTCATAAAAAATATTCAATGCATGCAATTGTGATACCATAGGCTTGACCTTCATGTAAATCTCCACTAATGTGAGAACATTTGAATTGAAATCATGTAGGACTTGTTAATAGCTTGTAATGTAGGCTTAGGGACGGGTAGGATAGTCATTTGTGATTAGAGTGACTTATTCCTTCTTGAGCATTGCACTAAATAAATGCTTTCAACATTTGTTACACTTTTGGCGTTTGATTCTCTTTGTTGTCCCTTCCTTTTGCACTTTTGACTTCTTTGAAATTTTGTTTGTCTGTTTTTTTGCCTTTTGAATTTTCTCCTTTTTGTTTGGAGTGTTTTTCTTCTTTTCTTGAAATAATACTTTCTTATACTTGTAGGGAATTTTGAGCTTTTTTTTTCTTTTGAAGTTATTTTTGTTTTCTTGACATTCAGGGACTTTGATAACTTTTGTCTTTGACAAATTTGAACTTTGAATCTTCTTTTGTAACTTGCACGTCTTCAGTGCACTCAAGAAAGTCAGGCCAAAAGAGGTTAGTGCATACAAGCACTTAAAAAGGTTATAGGCTAAAATGTGGTTGTCCAAAGAAAATGTTTAAGGCTCAAAGTGGGACATACTAAGGTTGATGACGTTTGGTAGGCTTTGAAAGGCTCAAGCAGGTCAAAGGAGGCCTACAATCAATTTTCAAATCAAACATTACTCAAAATTTTGCCTCAATAACATTTAGGCCAAGTTCTAGACTAAAAATGCAAAACAATTGAATTTAATTCAAAACTCACCACACAATGCACATGAAAAAATGAATTTGGTTTTGTTCTAATCTGGAATGTATACAAGAGGACATTTACAAGTGTAACAAAAGAATGAATGAGAGGTACCAAAAAGAATCTATGGTTTAACAAGAAGTCAATCTTCTTTATTGTACAAATTATTTTTCACATGCACACTTGAACTGTGTTGGCACCAACCAAGTAAAAAATAATTTAAAAAATATAAAAATTAAAAGAAATAAAAATAAATGATCTTTTGAATAAAGAATACCGAACCCAATAAGGGCTGCCTACGTATATCATTGATGAGAATCAGGTTTGCGTAGTTCTTCCAGATATGACATAAAGCCTATAATTTGAACTACAAATGAATTTTTCAAAGAAAAAATAATGAAAATAAAAAAAAATAATGAGCCACATTGAAAGACGGGCAACCTCAATTTAACAAAAATATTTTTTTTCAATCAAAGAAAACTGAACAAGAACGAAGAAATCAGTGAATCACATTGAAGGGCGGACCACCCAAATTTAACAAAAGTAACAAAAATAAAATAAGAAATTAATGAGTCACATTGAAGGACGGACTACCCAAACTTAACAAAAAATATTATTTATTAATTAAAAAAAATAATAGAAGTGAAAAAATGAATGAGTCACATTGAAGGGCGTACAACCCAACTTAAAAAAAGTCAATTAAAATAATATTTTTAATGGAATGTAAAAAAATCAAAGATATACGATGAACGTGACATTGTATAAAAAATATTATTGTAAAATATAGAAACCAACTCGGAGTGAAGCCTCATAAATTCTAGAGTCTGTATACAACCTTGGTGAAATGTTTTAGGGCATTTCTAAAAAACTTTGCCCCTGTCAACTTCAACAACCTCCGATATTTAATCTTGTAACAATTATCACCTTTGTAAAATTTTTGGAGACCTCCTCAAAAACTTTTGCCCCAGTTTCCGTTTTAAAATTTTGGAAAACTTATGGGGAATATGACCGAGCTCTTATGACACCTACGTATCCCGTTGAAACAGGAATCAGATCAAACGTAGTTCCAACAAATTATAACTTGAATAAAAACTGGACTTGAATTATGAATATTCTAAAAACTAGATTAGCAAGAGTGATTTTAAAATAATAGACTATCATACAACATATTCACGTATAACAAATATAACATAACATACAAACAATGAATACATGTCTTATATAAATGTGCCTCAATTTTTGTGTCATGCTTAATATGAGGTTTTGGCTTCGCTCTAGAGTGGGCTTTGGTTTATTGTGGATAGGTGACCCAAGCGAACTACTTGGGTTGAGACACTTAACGACTGTTGACTATCCAGTAGCCAACTACATTCGTCAGGGTGCCCCGAGAAAAGTTTGGTTAACGAACGATTGCGAACCCGCATAATCGTCCTTTAAGTAAAAAAGCAAAATTAAGTGTCGTTTGACGGAATAAATGTTGTGCATGCAATGACAATATACAATAAATAATGAATCAATACTGAGTATAATATGCAAATAATCAACAAAATTTATAAGATATAATGAATAACACAATAAAAGAATAGTATCCTCAATTTGAAAAAATAAACCCATAATGGTTAGAACCTCTATGTCCCCAGCGGAGTCGTCATTCTGTTGACATTCTTTGAGTGGGAGCAACGTCGCGGTGACTCAAATAAAAAAGAATTTAAGTTAAAAGAATTGTAAAACGGGTAAAAGGGGGTTAAAGGGAAAAGGGAGTCGCCACCTATTTTTTTTGGAAAACTAGGAAACCAATTTATAAATTAAATTTAAAAAATAATCTACGAAACAAATTTGATTCTATGTAAGGGGTTCAAATTATTTCGAAGGGAAGGGATTAGGCACCCTTCGAAATCCACAATTGTGGTTCCCAACTAAGTTCATTTTTTTCAAATTGAGGAGGAGAATAAAATAATGTACAAATATAATAAACATGCAATATACAAAAATAATAAAATATCAAAATATAAAAACTGGCCTAAAGTTTGCCTAACGTAATATATACAAAATATTGCATAAAGAGTATAATTCGAACTTAATTCGAATAACTCCAATGGGAAGCAACTCCGGGGTACCTGTAAACACACTAAGTAAAAGTGTTAGTAATAAATAAATATGAATAAAATTGAATATAAGAAATAATAACTTAAAATAAAAACCCGTCTTATTAACATGGGAGGCCTTGGAAATCAACGGTAATTTCTTCATCGGCCAATTTTAACAAATAAAATATATGAACTTAACTAAATTTCCATCTTTTAATATGGGGAGGCCTCCAAAACCGACGGAAAGATCTTCTCATTGGCCATTTTAACAAGTAACACTACAAGAAAAACAGTCTCTAAGGAAGGGAAATATGGTCCCTGAAAGTCGAAATCTGGTCCCAAATGAGTATTTGCGACCTGAAAAACCTGGTCGCCACCCGTCTTAAAAGCTTCCTTCGCTATCGCACAATAACGACGGGACAATGAAACCAGTCGTTAAAGCTTTTTGGGACGGGCAGCCAATCTGGTCGCAAAAATATTTTAGGGACGTTATTTCTGGTCTCAAATAGATCAAAATATTTTGGGAAACATATTTTTCAGGTCGGTAAAACTCTATAGGGACCACAAAAAACTAGTCGTAATAATCTTTAGAGACGATATGGATCTGGTCCTAGTGATCTCTAGGGACCATAAAAGACTTGTCCTTATAATTGATTTAGAGACGAGAACCATCTCGTCCTAAAATAGCTTTGGCGACTATCAAATACCCCATCCTAGAATAGCATTAGAGATAAGCAACAATCCTGGTCATAATTGACCTTTAGAGACCAACATAATTCTTGTCCTAGATGGAGCACTAATACAATTCAAAAAGTATCAATTGCTATTAAAGTTTTGCTACAAAAAAATGATATATATAGAGAAGAGACAGAGACAATAATATATATATATAAAGAAAATATTAATTACGATAATATGTTGACATCTATGATATATGTTTCAATGTCTGCTTAACAAAAAAACATAGCTAGCAGCCGAGTTAGACTATGACATCAAGTTTTGCATTAAATTTGTAGCAATCTGAAAGTGAGCTCATTCATCTGCTTCTAAACTTGTATCTTTGCATAGAAGAATGAACAAAAACTAGGCAAAAAATTAGAAGTTCCAATCTTCATCTAGTGTTATCCAGAAAAATCAGCAAAAGCTGCAAGAAAATAAGTAAAAAATCCATTAGCAAAACTTTGAGATGCATTGACCAAGAATCTAATATCTATATATATAACATACGTCATATAATGAAAACAAATAAAATAAAGCTTTAGAGACGAGCAGGAATGAAAAATAAGTACGGAAAAAACAACTGTAACGAATAATAAACGGGGCAGAAATCTCGTGTGAAATAAACATAATCTCAAAACTTATAACATGGTTAATGTAGACAGTAATTTTGCATTGTCCAAAAACAGATCTTGTGTATTTCCATCCCAATCTGAATCCTGCCCAATCCCCCAAACAATGTAGACAATAATGCAGACAGAGATGCTGACTTTACTTTTTTTCCAGATAGTCAAACCTTGTGTGTTTAATCTGGAATGCACAATTCGATTGAATCGCTATTGTATAAACCACAAGAGAATGTGTGAGATAGAATAGTAATCCGGTGAGCTAACTATCCCGTTTCACATACAATCAGAAGAATAAATAAAACATTCAGCTAGAAATTAAAGAGGCATCACTGTAGGAACATGAACTGGGAAATCTTGAATCTCATCAGTTCATGAATTTTCCTCCAGATCCTTAGGATTAATAGTTTTTAGAGCATGCCAAACAACACTGTTACATTTGGAACCTGAGCCAAAACCTATTTGTCACACTCTATCACCTCTTTTAATCCTCCCCTTGGCCTCAGAGTAAGACAATTCATGCCACAGTGAGCTACTTGATGTGTTTCAGAATCGGTAAAGTGTCATTCTTGAAGCCTTCAGATGCCATTTTTTGAGCTCGAGATTCGTTTCCATCTTATCCAACACTACTCTTTTTCCGCCATGAATAAAGAAATGTTCAAAGCCAGCTTTAAATCAGGTATATATGGCCTCTGGAAAATATTATTCATTTTAAAAATCTTTCTAACAATGAAAAAAAAATTTGGTCAGACATATGAAGTACCAATGATCCTAGAGTTTTTATATTACATTTTAGAGTTTCTCCAGCTACAACTATTAAGGATTTCAAGAGTGATATGCAGAGTTGAGTACCCACCAGTTTAGTGACGATGAAAACATGTGCAAGTATTAGACATGCCTGACCTTTTGTGTTAACTTTTAAACATTAGTTATTGAAATTTGAACTAGTCCCCTGTTTTTGTCCTTTGGCTACTTTTGGAACTAATAAAAAAACTTGATCACCTTCTGGTCTTTTGTGTTAACTTTGCATTAACATATATATCTGCTACCCACCCATATTTTTGGTCCTTCATTTGCAACTTCATATCAAAGTACTAGAAATTAAAATGATGATGACCATACTAATACGACAGTCAGTACATTTCTTTATATCAGCATTCAATGTTTCTCTCGAACTGTACTAACATGCTGACAAATATGATAGAATTATCCAAACCAGTGGAGTGGTGGTTATGATGGGTATTGAGGTAGAACTATCATCTCATGAATTAAAAGCCTTCTTATAATAAAATAAAGTCGGGTATATTCTTACTTACTTGGTCAGAAGAAAAACAGTTGTCATTCATTTGAAACATGCGATACTGTAGGTGGTAGATTTGATTGTTGAGCATCAAAAATTGTTTCAACTTATCTTCTAAGGTAAACAAGCGATCATTCAAAGATGTGTTTTATTCATTTAAGAATTTGTTATCCTCTCGAGTTGAACGTAACGCAGACAAAAGTTCAGCCTTTGAAGAAGTTCCACCTTTCAAATCTTTCGCCTTCACTCCACCCCCAAATTCAAATACATGGCTACGAGTTTGTGGTCCACAACATTTTTCAATAATCTCTATACTAGATAGAGATGGATCTTCTTGAACTATTTCCTCAAGTTGAGCCTACAAAGTATATAAAATGACATTTTCTATCAAAACACATAACAATTCCAAGCTATTAACTTATTGAATTTACCAAACGTACATGTTTTTCAATTGCTTCAGGTTTAACAAGCTTGTTATCTTTCTTACGAGTCTCAAAGAAAATAGTCGCCAAATCTGGTGGATTGCCATCTTTCCCACCCTTTACATCAAAGTCAAACACGTCAAAACTTTTGCACGCCTACAAAATAGGTTTCATCGAGCCGATGATCAACTAGTTGCATCCATTGCTTACTAGGAGCCATAACCTTGAAAATAAAAGTTATATTAAAAAAGATAAAGGAGAAAAAATTATTAAGATCTATACAACCTGCTATAATTAGAGGCGCAAAATAGAGATGTGTGTTATGATTCATACACGATAGTTAAAACGTATACTATTTTATATAAAGGTATTATTCATGGTGTTCAATTTAACTCATCATATTGGAGCACGATCCAGATGGCAAAGGAAGGAGTTACAGCCATCACGTGATTTTACAGGAAACCTTGGCATAAAATATTATCTGAGTTACATTATGACAACAATTGTATGTGTGATCAGAATAGTTTGAACAGAATCAGAACACAAGCATGTGATTCTGCTTCAGACTTGAGCCAACAGTAGAACTAATCTCTTACTATATCTATTTTCTTAAAAGTATAACGCTTCCTATTCAATCTCACAGGCATTACACCCTAACACTGCACACAACTTCTACAGAATGAAACCTCAAAATAAGCAGATTTAACCGAGAAAAGATGGGACAGATAATTTACAATCTCGTGTTTAAGATTCAGATATTACTACTAAATGTACTATATATTTGTAGGTGACTTGATAGGATTTCACAGTTACATGTTTCTAAACATATTCAAGGCCAACTATGCCTTAATCAATGGAGTTAAGGTTGTACAGATATAGAAATATGACACATAACAGGGCAGTTGAGTTGTTAGAATTGTGGATGAAAGTGATCAGTTTAGCACTATGCCTTAGATTAACTGAAAGTTTTACTCCACTAGGCATAGACACTTCAATTCTGCAGCTAACAAGAATAATGTTGGAGGCCATATGCAACAGTAGTTCTGATCCAGATCAGTGGAGTATAAACCATGATATGACGATTACATTTATGCCTATTGATAAGGAGCCATATATCCTACGTAGTGACATATATAAAACTGGTATGTTATTCATGAAACAGTGAGTTTCTTAAAATTTTGTATGGAATCTTTACGAAATATAAATCTTGAGAAAACTTCTAGGGAAAACTTCGAGAGAAAACTCCTAGTGTTCTCAGTGATCAATACCAGGTTGCCTAATCAATGAGATAGAATATACACTTTTCAAAATTAAATTATTTATTAAAATCACAATCTAATAATCTTAGCGTCCCAGTAATCTTACAATAGAAAAGAGACCAAATTTTGATACTATTAAGCTATTTATTGTTACAAAAAGAGGAAGAACAAAAAGAGTAGCTTGAATACAACGATGAAAAAACTGACATCAATAAAACATATAAAGAAACACAATAACTCGATTAGAAGATGAACCAACCTGGAATTCTTCTTCGAACAAAGTTGGACAGAGCAGCAGTAATATAAAGAAAAAACGATTAGGGCAGAGCAGCACTGATATAAAGAAAAAACAATTAAGCGTAGAAGACACCAATAAAACATAAAAACAATAAAATCTATCAGAAAACAATCAACCTGAAATTCTGTTTCGAGAAAAGTTGTGATGGAACGATAAAGAGAAACGATTAGAGCAGAGCATCAACGATACAAAGAAAAAGAAAGAATTAGTGTAGAGAAACGTCAAGATTAAGATGAATGAGTTGAGATTATGGAAGAGTGACGACCTTGATCAGTTGCAATGTGTTTACGATCGATCTCAAACTAGGGCAACTTTTAGGACCAGCTGCAATTTTGAGTAGAAAAAAGATTGTCTATGCGCAGCGTCTTTTCGTTTACCTTCTGTATAATATTTTGCCGCCTAAAATTTTGTCAAAAGTGATTTTTTTTAATTTCAATATTTTAAAAATATTGGTGAAATTTTCACCCGCTCAAGGTCCTCAATAGAATTTGGGACCGGTGAATTAATTTTTTAGTGACTAGATTTGATACCTTCTCAATAAACTGTATAAATAAGGACCGAAATATAAACTCGTCCCAATAGATATACTTTTAAAGACATGATAATTAGCTCGTCCTTAAATGTTGGTCTTAAAAAAGGCTTTTTCTTGTAGTGTAAATAATATAAACTTAACTAAATATCCGTCTTTTAAAAAATGGGGAGGCGTCCAAAACCGACGGAAATATTTTCTCATTGGCCAAATATATGTAACAATAATAACTATTAAAAGATAAAATAGTAACATATATTTTTTTTTGAGAAACTCATGAAAGAGAAATATTCAATCAAATGACACAATTAACAACTATATCAATATGCAAAACAGCTAGTAGAAGGTGTGTAAGTAAAAAATTAACCATAATTAAAAAGCTAAATGACATTCATCAAAAACAAGTATTCGAATTACTATCAACATAAAAAGATTTAATATATATATATATATATATATATATATATATATATATATATATATATATATCATTAATAATAATAAAAACTAAAATAAAACAGTGGAAACCAACACCTATTACCCATTACAGGAACATTTACAAATGAACACATTTTATCCCACAAAAAACAACTAAATTCTTATACCAACACTAATAAAAACAAATTAAAAAGAAAAAGCAATAAAGCAAATACAACTAAAATCTCAAATAAAAGGGTAGAAAAATTATGTAGTGAAGCTGTCAAAAAAATAGACAAAAATTACCGGCAAAATCACATCACAGAAACATAAAAATCGGTGAAGTGCCAAAACAACAATAATGATAGAGGTATAAATAAAATGGACCTTATAAATTGAAATAATAAATCTAATGTAGAAAACTCATCAAAAGATGACAAAAAAAAATCAAAGACCACACAAAGTTAATAAACAAAATGATATATAACTTTATAATAATAACAGTAACACAAATAATTAACGTGTAGAAACCAAGCAAAAACGAAAAATAATAATAAGCAAAGCAATAAAAGCTAACAAAATAATAATATTAAAAAAACAAAGTAACAAACTAACAATAGCTAAAATCACAACAGTAAGAAGCATTTTCCCAGAATTACGAGTGAAAAAAAATATACCAACGAATATATATGATGTAAGAATGAAAAGGATTGTCACCGGAGTTCATATTATTCGACCAGATCTGAAATTTTGAGACAGAGGAAAACCGCCGGAGATCAGGTGGTTTCGAGTTGTTGCCAGAGTTCGCCATAAACTACAAAATAAACAAAACAAAAAAAATAAAAGGGAAAAGGAGTAGCGAGACGCTGGAGAACAAGATCACAAATGGGTTTCGTTCGGAGGCTATTGTGGTGGTCTTTAAAGTAGAGGTTGTGGGGTTTGGGAGGAGCTGGCAGTGAAGAGGAGAACGGAAAAAATGGGGTCTTGGTGGTGGACTGCCGGAATAACTTCGGCGATTCGCCGGAAAAATAATGAACAATAAAACAATAATAAATCTGAAAAAATACCCCTAAAATTTTATCCACCACCCAAAAACCTAAAGGACCAACTATTCCATATATAGGGAGTTGAAAACTATGGGCCCAAGTTATGGGCTTGAGATCATAGCGCAAAAATTGTCGATTGATAAAATATCTGTGTATGTAAATTGTATTCAAATTTTGAATGAATTTTTACACTGCGCAAAATATCAAAATAAATATTTGCAATGTAATAGAGAAAATGTAATAAACGTAATCAATTATATGTAAAAAATGCAATTTAACAGAAATAATGATTTTATCAAAATGAACAAATATTTGAACGTCTGGTTGTGACAAAATAATATAAACATAACAATCGATAAAAATCTAATACTTTGAGAGTATGATTATCAACAAATTTCATTAAAATGACAAAAACATATATTTTGAACTATTTAAAATAATATACTCAAAAATGTATTAATTTTAAAACTATCAGACCGAAATTTGGTGTCAACAGTAAGCAAACTGTGGATCCTCAATTTCAACATGAGGTGGAAACTAATATTAGTAAAGATGATGATGTGATTGAGAAGGGGAGAGTGTTCGAGAATGCGATCGATAAAGATTCTTTAGTAACCGAGAAAATGGTGCCCATACCTCGACCTCCGCCTCCTTTCCCACAAAGATTAGCAAAGAAGACAAAAGAAGGGAAATACCATAGGTTCATCACAATGCTAAAATAACTTTCCATCAATGTGCCGTTGATGGAAACTCTAGAGCAAATGCCTGGTATGCAAAGTTTATGAAGGACATGGTGACGAAAAAGAGATCTGTGAATTTTGAGGATGATGAGAAGCTGCAACATTGTATTGCTATTGCTACAAGGTCCCTTGTGTAGAAAAAGGAAGACCTTGGTGCTTTCACCATCCCTTGCACCATTGAGGCATTGTGTGATCTTGGTGCTAGCATTAACCTTATTGCCATTGTCCATTTACAAGAAGTTGGGATTGGGTGACCCAAAACCAACGATGATTCAGTTGCTCATGGCCGATAGAACTGTGAAGATGCCTATTGGAGTGCTCCATGATGTGCTAGTTAAAGCGGAGTCATTCATCTTTCCAAACTAATTTGTTATTCTTGATATTGAGGTTGATTTTGAGGTCTCATTATCCTTGGGAGACCATTCCTTGTCATGGGGCGTGCTTTGGTTGACATGGACAAAGGAAGGATAAAGTTCAAACTTAACATTGAGAAAGAGACTTTCGATATTTGTACATCCATGAGGCAGAGTGGTGAGCTCAAATCAGTATCTGCTATAACATATAGAGTTGAGAGTGGTTTTGAAACAAAAATCGAGGAGAGACTGGGTCTTGAGGCATTAGCAGCAGATCTGGTGAACTTTGAGAGTTATTGAATTGAAAAGTATGATGAGTTAGTGGCAACACTTGATAGGTGTGAATATCGGTCAAAGCCCAAGAAATTGGACTTGGATACGAAGAATCGTGAGACTCCACCCGCGAGACCGTCTGTGGAAGAGGCCCCTACTGTAGCGACCCTTATAATGAACTAGGTTGAACTAGAGACTCACAAGTGTTTCATAAGTTAATAATGTGTTAAAATAGTGATTTTAGCATTTGAGGTCAGTTTGGTAAGTTTTGAAGTCAAACGTTGTTATACTCCGAAAGTCTACAGCCTAATCTGGAGCTTAAAATGAGTGTCTAAGAGTTGTAACACTTTTTTAAGGTCAAATATTATGTATATAAGTCATTTAGGAAGGTTTAGAATCGAAGCGTCAAGAAATGTCCATGACGTCCGGAAACTAGTTCTCGACGTGCTAGCGTGCCTTAGTCTATTTGACAAGGTTTTCGAAGTCAGAATTTAATGAAATTTGGTGGGAAGGTGTTAAACACGTATTAAAGTTTTTTTAGGGTCTAAACGTCCGGGTACGACTCCCCAAGGACCAACCAAGGGTCCTTTGAGGAGGACCCTTGCATTTTGACTAAAAAGCTGTCTAGGACAGTAGCCATCGACGGTTGCAGGCTACGAGGCATGGCCTGATCAATGAGGCGTCGATGGACACCATCTATGGTCCCTTAGTAAATTTGGTGATGGGTCATTTGGCAAGTCTCTGACCAAAATGGCTGATGTGCAGCACGGAAGGGACACTGGCCATCGACTAACCTACGGCCCGTAGGTCGGGGTCTCGTAGGTCACGTCACTATTTTGCTGCCACGTTATAGGTTAGTCAAATTAATTAATTAGGTGGTTAGTTAATTAGTTAGGGTTTAAGGGAGGTCTAATTAATTTAGTTAATGACCTATATAAAGACCCAATCCTAATTAAACTAACCTAACTCTCATAATTTCGAAAACCTGATTGCTCTTCATTCTCTCTTCTTTCTCTCTCCCAAAGAAACTCCATAGAAGACCAAGCAAAGGAGGGTTATAGGTCAGAAAGAGGACTACGTTTCTCCACCAATATTCATCAGTTAACAAGGTATGGGATTCCTTTCACCTTTGGGATTCTTTCCCCAAAGGTTCCTCGAAATTGATTTCAAAAAGATGAGTTTCAAGTGGGTTTTCTTCTATTACGAATTTGATCTTCTAAATTTCTTTGTTTATGGTTTCTTTTGATTATTATAATTAAATTATGATGTATTATGATTCAATTATGCTAGTTCTTGATTATTTAACCTAGTTTGGTAGATTAGATCATGAAATTGACCCAAGTCCCTAACCCTAGGTTATGAACTAGTGATGAATTATTGTGTAGTGATTCATTTGACTTCATTATTGTGTTGATTACTGATGCGTGATGATATTACACCCATTATTGGGTTGAATTGTATGGTTGATGGTAAAACCTTTGATGATGGCTTGTGAAGGATATTGGGGTAAGTCTTGTGATCTCAATCATTTACTTCAATTATGATTACTTGTGTTTAGTGATGAAGTTATATTGAAGTATACCTTATGATAAGATTGATTAGGGTTAATATGATGTTGAATTGGAATGTCTTGATTTATGACTTGTGAGTTGTTGGCTAAGATGTAATGATATAAGGATGGTGATGACTTGCCTATGTGCCTTATCTAATGTGATTATGTAAATGTGCTAACCTCACATGTGTGAATTGTATTGAAAGGACATACTCATGCAATTCCTATTGAGCTATGATGATGACTATATAAGGGGTAGGCCTATTACCTAAACGAAGTTATGATTATTAATGAAAGACATTTTAAAAGGTACTCTAGCTTAGAACCGAGTGAACTAGAAGTGAGGAGTGTCCCTTCCCACATAGGGAAGGTAGGATCATTAATGTACTAATGAGATAGGAGTTTATAATGCATCTATCATAAAGAGGAACCCAACAACATTTCCTAGTTCTTAAACTATGTTGGCCCCGTAGGAATACTAGCTAGTGGATCCACATAGATGCTATGTTCATGTTTTGGTACAACCTTGGCAAGTAGTCCATCTTCTTTCGGTGTAAGGTTCCATTGATGCTAGATTCCACATTAGCTCATGTGGTCTATGTCGATTAGGGCAAGATGTTCCCAAAAGGTAAAACGAAGTAATAAAATGAACTCTAACTAGGATGACTTGAGGGGTTTGGCTTAGTCTAGGTAGGGGTATGTGACTCTACCTATAAATTGCACTAGTTACCCTTGAGGATAGTCTTAGAAGGATGTTCTTATGTACTGATATGCTTATAAATGTAAATGATATGTACATGTTGATTTTACATGTTAATGGCACTATGTGATTTTGGTTTCACTTATGAACATGTGATTGGTCTCTATTACTAAAGTATGATGATGTTTACTCTTAATGATATAGTATGTAAAGTTGGGCATTGCTTATAGTCCTTATTGGGTTTACTTGATTGAGTGAGGTTATGGGGCCTTACTAAGTCATTACACTAGTGGACTTAATGGGAGTGTATGAGTTATGGTCTTGCTTAAGTTATGATGTTATTAACTCTTATACATGCTTGTTTATATTATAACTTGATGATAGAGTTGTCGTGATTATGTGCTCAATTATGTTGATATACATGTTGACTTGACTAGACTTGATATTGTTGGTCTTGTGATGTACATGGTCTTGACTTAAGAAATATGTGCTTATTGACTTATATTGGTTCTTGAATGTGCATAAGGTGTTTTCAAAGTAAAGTAGCATGCTTTAATGAAATGTCCCTTTTTAGCATAATTTCTGTGTTGTATGTGCATATGATTCCATACTTAGTACAAGTGATGTGCTAACCCCATTTCTCCTTTTTCCCCCCAACATTTTGGGTTCCGATCGTTGATGGTTCGTGACCACTTTGAAGGAAGGGTTTGATCATTTTTCCAAGTGTGGGTATGTCCTCAAGTCCGAGGATGATGCCTTGTTATTACTCTAGCTATGTTTCTTTGTTGTAGTCTAAAGACAATCATTTCATTCACGTTGTTTCAAGATATTGTTGTAAGCCCTAAGTGTCATTTTTACATTGTGTAAGGGCTTATGCCCATGTTGATTTGACTCCATTTAGATGGTTAATATGAGACATCCTTTTTTAAGACTATATTATGTATGTTGTCTATATGTGGCATAAAAATAGAAGACTATGTAATCTTCTTATACGAAGGGTCTATGTATACTCGATATGAATATATTATGTGTATGCGAGAGGTCTATGTAAACCTCATGAATTAGTTGTAGATAAAAAGTTTTAAATTTTCCGCACTTTTTAACCTATGAATGTAATGACGAATGCTAAGAGGCTAGTCTTAGTTCTCTCTGAGGACGCCGCCGCCGATGCGTTTGGGGGGTACTTCCCCGATGTGATAAACTTGGTATCATAGCATGAGGTTTAATATCCCTTGAAACGATGTCTCATTAAACCGCGTCTATGTATATTCCTATTCATAATTGTGAAGCGCGCCACACTTATGAATGAGAGACTATGTGATTCTTAGAAACTCTCATCTTTTTGTATTCCTATGTCGTGCCTCTAGAGTCTTGTTATGTGCTTTCACCTAAACCTTGTATCGTGGTAATAGGTATGAATACTCGAAGAGAAGCTGCTAGAAGGGACGAGTAACAAATGGCAAATGTGGGAGATCAAGACGACCAAGTGTCTCCACAAGACAACCAAGTGCCTCCAGTTTAATAAGTTGCTATGGGTGATCATGTTCCGGATGTTCCTCCACCGATGAATGATGGAGATATAAGGGCAGCCTTTACAACTTTGGCTCAAGCCATGACCTATAATGCTAATTCCGTCACTTCTCAAGTTTAAGCTATGACGGACCAGTGAACAGGGAGGTTGGACCTCGAGTGCCACAACATGATAACACTATGGCCTCGCGTTTGAGAGACTTTACTAGAATGAATCCACCTATGTTTCTATGGGTCGAGGTTGGATGAGGACCCTAAAGATTTCCTCGATGATATCTATAAGATTCTCTATGCTATGGGTGTGACCTCAATTGAGAAGGCGGAGTTGGCGACTTATCAACTTAAAAAGGTGGCCCAAACTTGGTATGTGCAATGGACGGATAATAGGGAAATAAGAGGTGGTCCCGTGACTTGGAGATCTTCAAGAGGGATTTTCTTGATAGGTTCTTTCCTAGACAGATGAGGGAAGCTAAGGCGGAATAATTCATCAACCTTCGTCAAGGAGGTATAAGTGCACTTGACTATTCTTTGAATTTCACTAAATTGTCCAAGTTTGCTCCATCCTTGGTGTCAAACCCAAGGGATGAGATGAGTCATTTTTTACGGGGATGTCCGATGAACTGGTGGAAGAATGTCGTTCGACTATGCTTCATGATAATATAAATATCTCTCGTCTCATGGTTCATGCTGAACAAGTGGAAGAAACTAGGTTAAGGACAAAGAGTAGGGAGGCCAAGAAGGCCAAGTCTTATGAAGGTGGTTCCTCTAAGGGTAGGCTTGACATTCAAGACAAGCCTAGGTTCAAGAAGAAGTTTTCTAATCAAGTTCCTTCCAAATTTCCCAAGGCTCATGATGCTAGGGTGTCTAACCCTAAGTCTCAAAAGGGAAGAGGTACTAGCTCACCAAGGAAGAAGCCAACTTGTGAAAGTGTGGCAAGAAGAATTATGGTGATTGCCTTGTTGGGACGGACAATTGATTTTGGTGTGGCAAGAGTGGCCACAAGGTTAGGGATTGCCCTAATGTGAAGGGGCAAGACAAAGAAAGCGGGCAATCTCAAACTAGTGGTTCAAATGTGGATGCTCCAAAGAAGAATCGCTTTTATGCACTTCTCTCTAGGGGTGAACAACAGAGTTCTCCCGATGTGGTGACCGGCATGTTGCAAGTCTTCACTATTCATGTCTATGCTTTACTTGATCCGGGTGCTACATTATCGTTTGTTATTCCCTTAATAGCTAAGAAGTTTTATATTTTTCCCGATATTCTAAATGAACCTTTCATGGTAACTACCCCGGTATAGTGAGTCGGTGGTTGCAAAGAGGGTATATAGAAATTGTCCTATAATGTTGCCCAATGGAGTTATTCATGTTGAATTAGTAAAACTTGATATGGTCGATTTTAATGTCATTTTGGGAATGGATTGGGTGCATGACTGTTTTGCTTCCATTGATTGTATAACAAGGATTGTCAAGTTCAATTTTCCAAATGAGCCCATTTTAGAATGAAAGGGGGGAAATTCTATTCCTAGAGGTCGTATTATCTCTTTTCTTAAGGCTTGTTAAATGATCTCAAGAGGTGTATATACCATATTATAAGATTCAAAGATTTAGACTCCGAAAATCCTCCCATTGAGTCCTTCCCCATAGTGAGGGAATTTCTGAAGGTCTTTCCTAATGATCTTCCCGGAATCCCTCTCGAACAGGAAATTGATTTTTGTATTGACTTACTACCGGATACTAACCCCATTTCAACTTCTCCTTATCAGATGGCTCCGGCCGGATTGAAAGAGTTGAAGGCTCAACTCAAGGACTTACTAGACAATGGCTTCATTAGACCGAGTAAATCTCCATGGGGTGTTCCGGTGTTGTTTGTGAAGAAGAAGGATGGGTCCCTTAGAATGTGCATTGATTATCGCCAACTCAATAAAGTCACTATTAAGAACAAGTATCATCTCCCTCAAATTGACGACTTGTTTGATCAACTCCAAGGGGCAAGCTACTTTTCTAATATTGACATGAGATTGGGGTATCATAAACTTAGGGTGAGAGGTGAGGATATACCAATAACGGCATTCTGGACTAGATATGTCCACTATGATTTCTTAGTAATGTCATTTGGTTTTACTAATTCCCCGGCGGCGTTTATGAATCTCATGAATAGGGTGTTTCGAAGTTACCTAGATTCATTTGTTATTGTCTTCATTGACGACATCTTGGTATATTCAAAAAATGAGGGTGAACACATGGACCATTTAAGGGTGGTGTTACAAGTTCTTAAAGAAAATCAACTATTTTTCAAGTATAGAAAATGTGAGTTTTTGTTTAGGTCGGTGGCGTTTCTTGGTCATATCATCTCTAGTGAGGGGGTTGAGGTAGATCCAAGAAAAATCGAGGCGGTCAAGAATTGGCCTAGACCATTGACTCCAACCGACATTAGAAGCTTTTTGGGTCTAGCGGGATACTATAGGAGGATTGTGGATGGTTTTGCGTCCATTGCATTCCTTTGACTACTTTGACCCAAAAGATTGTGAAATTGAGTGGTCGGAGGCATGCAAAAGAAGCTTACAAATCTTGAAAGAGAGTCTTACCTCTGCTCCAGTGTTGACTTTACCGGAGGGTACCAAGGTTTTCGTTGTATATTGTGATGCATCCCGAGTGGGCTTAGGGTGTGTCCTTATGCAACATGGGAAAGTAGTGTCTTACGCTTCTAGACAGCTTAAGGTGCATGAGAAGAATTATCCACCTCATGATCTTTAGTTAGCGGCCATGGTATTTGCCTTGAAAATATGGAGACATTATTTGTATGATGTCCATGTTGATGTGTATACCAACCACAAGAGTCTTCAATATGTGTTTACTCAAAGGAGTTGAATCTCCGGCAAAAGAAGGTAGTTGGAATTATTGAAAGATTACGACATGAATGTTCTCTACCACCCCGGCAAAGCCAATGTGGTTGCGAATGCTCTAAGTCGTATGACCATGGGTAGTGTGTCTCATGTAGATGAATCCAAGAAAAACCTAGTTAAAGATGTTCATAGGTTGCCTAGATTGGGTGTTAGATTGGAAGATTCTCCGAATGGTGGTTTATGGTCCATCATAACTCCGAATCATCTTTGGTGGTTGAGGTGAAGTCTAAGCAATAGCTTGATCAACCATTGATGGAGTTGAAGAAATCGGTTCTTGGTAAGATTAATGAGTCATTCTCCTTAGGAGGGGATGGTGTCTTGAGGTATCAAGGAAGGTTGTGTGTACCCAATGTCGATGACTTGAGAAACTAGGTTCTTGAGTAAGCTCATGAATCCCGTTATTCCATTCATTCGGGTTCTACAAAGATGTATCATGACCTTGTTTTAGTGGGAAGGCTTGAAAGGGGACATAGCGGAATTTTTTGCAAAATGTCCAGATTGCCAACAAGTGAAAGCCGAATACCAAAAGCCGGGTGGTTTACTTTGAGAAATCCAAGCTACCACTTGGAAGTGGAAAGATATTGATATGGATTTTGTGTTAGGTTTGCCTCGAACACAAAAGCAACATGACTCCATATGGGTGGTTGTGGATAGGTTGACCAAATCTGCTTATATTATTCCTGTCAAGCTCACTTAGTCGGTGGAGGATTATACAAGGATCTTCATAGATGAGAATGTGTGTCGCCATGGTATTCTGTTATCCATCATATCGGATAGGGGTGCACATTTCACATCTAGGTTTTGGAGGTCATTTCAAAAGTGGTTGGGTACCAAGGTGAAGCTAAGCACTACTTTTAATCCCCAAACGGATGTTCAAGCGGAGTGTACTATTTAAACCGTTGAGGATATGCTTAGAGATTGTATTATTGACTTCAAGGGAAATTGGTATAGACACTTTCGTTTGGTTGAGTTTTCGTATAATAATAGTTACCATTCATCTATATCTATGGCTCCTTTTGAAGCCTTGTATGGTAAGAGATGTAGATCTGCAATTGGATGGTTTGAAGTGGGCGAGTCTTCACTCTTGGGTCCCAAATTGATTTATAAGACTTTGGAGATAGTTCATATGATAAGGAACCGGTTGAAAACAACCTATGGTCGGTAAAAGTCTTATGCCGACCATAGGACAAGGGACTTAGAATTTGAAGAGGGTGATAAGGTGTATCTAAAGATATCACCATGAAATGAGTGGTAAGATTTACAAAAAAGGGGAAGTTGAGACCTTGTAATGTGGTCCCTTATGAAATTTTGCAAAGGGTTGGCAAGGTTGCATATGAGTTGAGATTACCTAGTGAATTGGCTTCGGTTCATCTGGTGTTCCATATCTCCTTGCTTAAGAAGTGTATCGGTGATCCCGAGTCCATTCTTCCTATTGAGGGTCTAGGTGTGCCAGAGAACCTCTCCTATGAGGAGGTTCTGGTTGAAATCCTTGATAGACAAGTAAAGAGGTTAAGGAACAAGGAGGTGGCTTCTGTAAAGGTGTTATGGAAGAACCACCTAGTTGAGGGTGCAATATGGGAGGCCGAGGCCGACATGAAGTCCCGTTACCCTCATCTATTTGATGACTAATGTTAGTTGTTCCTATTTCTAGTGAAAATAATGAATTTATTTGAAGTTTCCTTGATTTTGGTTTAATATTGAAATATATGTTTTGTTACAGTGATTTACAGTGAATCATCCCTATAGAAGTGAAAGGTTTTCAAAAAAAAAAAAAGAAACACTTTTACTTGATTTGAACTTATGTGGTTTATTTTGGTATGTTGTGCCTTCATGAATTGTATTGAGCATGATGATATGTGTTGAAGAAAGCTTTGGCATAAGTGAATACACATGTAGTGAATGATGAGCTCTTATGAGTTGAAAATAATGTTTTGAGTTGCACCGTGTAAAAGGTCATGTCGTTATGTTGATTTGAATTCTTACTCATTTTATGATATGTTGTTGTTGGTTTAGCTGGTAGTCTTGAGTCTATTCCTTCCTTTCAAAGAATTTTAGTGTCATTCGGGGACGAATTTTCCTAAGGGGGGGATAATGTAATACTCCGAAAGTCTAAAGCCTAATCTAGAGCTTAACATGTGATTATAAGAGTTGTAACACTGTTTGAAGGTAAAATATAATGTATACAAGTCATTTAGGAAGGTTTAGAATCAAAGCGTCAAGAAACGTCCATGACGTCCGAAAACTAGTTTAAGAGGTGGTAGCGTGCTTAGTCTATTTGACAAGGTTTTAGGAGTCGTAATTTAATGAAATTTGGTGGGAAGGTGTTAAAAGTGTATTAAAGTTGGTTTAGGGTCTAAACTAGGGGTACGACTCCCCAACAACCAACCAAGGGCCCTTGAGAAGGACCCTTGCATTTTGGCTAAAAAGCTGTCTAGGACAGTAGCCATCGACGGTTGCAGGCTACGAGTGCCTGATCGATGAGGCGTCGATGGAAACCGTCGATTGTACCTTAGTAAATTTGATGAGCGGTAATTTTGGTAAGTCTCTAACAAAAATGATGGATGTGCAGCACGAAAGGTACACTAGCCGTCGACTGACCTATGACTCGTAGGTCGAAGTCTCGTAGGTCAGGTCACTGTTTTGCTGCCACGTTTTAGGTTAGTCAAATTAATTAATTAGGTGTTTAGTTAATTATTTATGGGTTAAGAGAGGTCTAATTAAGTTAGTTGATGACCTATATAAAGACCAATCATAATTAAACTAATCCAACTCTCATAATTCTCAAAACCTAGTTGCTCTTCCTTCTCTCTTCTTTCTCTCTCCCAAAGAAACTCCATAGAAGACCAAGCAAAGGAGGGTTATAGGGCATCAATAAGACTACTTGTATCCAACAATATTCATCAATTAACAAGGTATGGGATTCCTTTCACCTTTGGGATTCTTTCCCCGAATGGTTCCTCCAAATTGATTCCAAAAATATGAGTTTCAAGTGGGTTTTCTTCTATTACAAATTTGATCTTCTAAATTGATTTTTTATGGTTTATTTTGATTATCATAATTATATTATCATGTGTTATTATTTAATTATGCTAGTTCTTGATGAGTTAACCTAGTTTGGTAGATTAGATCATGAAACTGAGCCAAGTCCCTAACCCTAGGTTATGAACTATTGATGAATTGTTGTGTAGTGATTCAATTGAATTCATTATTGTGTTGATTACTATTGTAGAATGATATTACACCCATTATTGAGATGAATATGATGGTTGATGGTAAAACCTTGGATGATGGCTTGTGAAATATATTGGGGTAAGTCTTGTGATCTCAATCCTTTACTTCAATTATGATTACTTGTGTTTAGTGATGAAGTTATATTGAAGTATACCTTATGATAAGATTGATTAGGTTTGGTATGATGTTAAATTGTAATGTTTTGATTTATGACTTGTGAGTTGTTGGCTATGATGTAATGATATAAGGATGGTGATGACTTGCCTATGTGCCTTATCATAATGTGATTATGTAAATGTGCTAACCTCCCATGTGTGAATTGTATTGAAAGGACATACTCATGCAATTCCTATTGAGCTATGATGATGACTATATAAGGGGTAGACCCTATGACCTAAACTAAGTTATGATTATAAATGAAAGACATTTCAAAAGGGACTCTAGCGTAGCACCGAGTGAACTAGAAGTGAGGAGTGTCCCTTACCACATAGGGAAGGTAGGATCACTAATATACTCATGAGATTGGAGACTATAATGCATGTAATATAAAGAGGGTCCCAACTACATCTCCTAGTTGTTGAACTATGTTGCCCCATAGGAATACTAGCTAGTGGATCCACTGTCACAACCCGAGACCATACCCTAGAAGATAGGGTGCAATCTCGGACTGCGACCGTCGTCGTCGAACTCTCAGAGTTCTAAGATAAGCCTCATTTATATCATTCATTGCATATACATAGTGAAAAGTAGTGCGGAATTAAAACTTTTCACAAAAACATAATATAGTCTTTAAAAACCTCTTTCATATAAAAGTAATAGAAATGCTAAGTCTCAATCTCATCATCTTAAGACACAATGGTACTTTAATACGAAAATAGAAACAACATAGTCTTATTACAATACTTCATAAAAGAAACATAAGATGACATATATGCCCTCGATACAAATGAGGACATACTTCAATTCTTCTACTCGGACGATCCTTCTAAGCCCAAGTCTTCTTCTCCAAAAGCTCCTTACCTACCAAGGACAATAGATAGAAAATAAAGCATGGAATTAGTACAACTACATGTACTAAGTATGGCTATATGCATAAAATCATGAAAACGAACTTTATTGGAAATATGCATCTTTTCATTTAGAAATTATAGATTAAACATAAGAACATCATTTAGCAATTAACAAACACATAAGATAACATTTAATCGAAAATAACATTTAAGGAACTCACTTTACAGTGAGCTATATTCACTGTAATTCACTGTTACAGTGAATCACTTCGTCATTCACCCTAAGTCTTCCTAGCATGTAATTCCCTCACTTAAATTCTTCCTAAGATTCACTTAAGTCACACAAAGAGAGACCGCCCATACACCCTCTCTAGATGTGCCTAAACGACCCTTAAGATTACCTACGATGAGTCACATACATACTTAGAAAACAATCATAAACATCAAGGTAAGATTCATCTACCAAAGGTGATTTCCAAGGTTCACTAGAGTGAGTGTGGAGCGACCGCCCATACAATCTCTATCACACACACACAAGAGATCCTATAGACTACCTCAAATAGAATCATTCTCACTAAACACACAAACACTTAGATTAGAAGACATTCTCCTTCCAAAGCCTATCAAAAGACCTACTTAAGTAAATCGAGAAGATAAAGTCCATAGTATAGTGACCTCTCCAAGATTACCGAAATAGTCCTTAAGACTTCCTAAGGTTTAGATCATGTCAACAAGATTAACCAACTTCCCTAACTAGAGTCATCCTCAAGACTTCCAAAGATAAGACATGAAGAGACCATCCTTTCATGTCCTCCTCACACTTTAGCTAAGGAATGCTTAAGTCACTTTAGATTAGGTACTCAACCATTTACATAGTTACTAACACAAGTCATTAGTTCATTAGTTCATTAAGACTCATACATCACATAAGACACTCACATAAAGCATCACATAAGACACTCACATAATGGATCACATAGTGGTCTTTGGACAAGACCTAGGAACTCCACATAACACCTTCAAAATCTATTGTGCAATGTCTAGATAACGTCCCATACCACCACCTAAACCTCATAAACTTATCTAATGCTAAAAGGTATTCCACATGATGAGAATAGGCAATAACCGACATAGACCATGGTAGCAAGACATGGAATCCGAAGTTTTATCCTACTTCGATGAGGTTGTTCTACTTGCCAATGGTAGAACTTGGACACATCCCATGTAGGCTCATGGTTAAGGAATATGAAGGGCTTCTTTGTATTCTAGTCTCACACTTAACTAGAACTACTTTCCTTGCCATACTCACTCGGTGCTAGCCTTCGTTCTCATAGATTAATTCACATTAAGGTTCATATAAATAGGTCCCTTATCTAGTTCATGACCCCCTTTACATTCACCCTACCAAAGCAAGTTCCACTAGGGCATATCTCACTTTAGCGACAAGAAGCTCATAGTGACTTCCCTAAGATATGATATGATGCCGTTCCAGCCAATCAACCTTAAGTACATCACTCATCACATGAAGGATACCATTACGGCTAACTACTTCACAATTCATAACCTCGCCACTAAGTTCAAGGTTCCACATAGTTTGACCTTCTTATCAGTAAGGTCTCACCTATATTTATTTATTCAAGACTAAGAGTTATGACACCCTATATCAAGACAGCACATATCCATAATTATATATACATCAAGCAAGAGATACAAGTCAACCAAGACAAGACATCACATACTTCATTTTTAACTCATAATACAAGCCATTCTAGAAACACTTCTAAAATAACCTAACATCTTCAAGTCATCCTATATATCATCATAACACCATTAATATACTCCACATAGACTCATAAAGTCAAGTAGGAATAACCAAGACTTAACCCTAACACTATACTCATAATGTCAAGACAAAGTCTAACATGATCACTTATGGCAACATAACTAGAAGAATACATACATGACTATATAACTTCACATGTAGATAAGTAATATCATACTCACATCATCAACTACACAAATAGCCACATAACTTTAAGTAGTTACCAACAAGGCCATGCTTATAATATTGCATAAAGTAACGCCGACAAGGCAACATCAATTGCAAATAGAACACATAACACAGCCACCATAAGTGGACCATACCAATCACAATAGAATTGAAGTATAATTAATATCAAATTAAGGAAAACGGGGCAGCATACCTTCATACCCATATCCACACTTCAATTCAATGTCAATTCAACCAATTCAACATCACAAGGCCCTTACCCATGGCCATGAACAATAATTCAAAGCAATAACCATAAAACTCAATGAATCTATACCAATTCAATCTAGGTTTAACAATCTAAGATCAATTATATATCAATTGAACACAATTCTATATCATTAGAAAGCCCATAAGAAACTACACAACAATTCATCAACATTAGCTTAATATCAAGTAAACCGAAAAGTAGTCAAAACTAGGGTTCATAAATTCACATGGGTTCATAGGTAATTTATGTTGAAATCATCAATACAATACCAATTAGATCATAATTCAATGTTTAGAAATCATTTATGCAAGAACCAATGGTAGAATCCCGAAATTGGACAATTCACTTTAGAAAACTTTGTAAAACACTTTGAGGATTGGGCTCCTTGATGAAACAAGTTTCAAGGATCAAAAGCCATACCTCAAGGATGATAATTATTCACTTTGATGAAGAATTCTCCTTCAAAATGCCACACCAAGCTGATCCTTCAAGTTGGACTTCAATGGAGGTTTTGGGATATTTCTAAGAGACTTTGGGTTTTGCTTTTTAGAAGAATAATGAAGTCTCTAGGGTCTTAACCACTTAAATAGTTAATTAAAATACCCATAAGACCCCTAATCAACCGCCTAAACTCTTATTTGGACGTGGGATGAATTTACAAGTTCGCCCCTAACTTGGCAGAAAATCTGCGCAGGAGAACTTGGCTTGCGACGACCTGCTTGTGACGGGGCGTCACGGGTGCAACGGCCCATCATGGACCTCCGTTGCAAGCTCCAGTGGATTGCCAAGGGTTACCCCTACACCCTTAGACAAGGCCCCCACGACGAATCCCTTGTGACGGGGCGTCACAGCCATGACTGGCCGTTGACTGCTCCGTCGCCAAGGCTGCCTGGGACAGCCTGCCATCAGGTTTTGGGTCCTTTCCTCAAGGACCCTTTGATGGTCCTTGGGGATAATTTACCGGACGTTTCCAACCCAAATACGATCATATATGAGTTTAACACCTCTCACATGAATTTCATCCAAAACGAACACGTAAAACTCAACGAAACTCGCCTAGATATACAAGGTCGACTCAAGGCATATCTTTCGAATGCCTTGGACGTTCTTGACCGTTTGACCTCCAAACGTCACGAAACTTTCACCACTGCCTATACATGATATATTAACTTTATTAAGAACCTTAAAACACAATTAAACACACATAAACACATAGAACCACATTTTAGACATTTAGGTGACTTAGTCGTCAAACGTCTTAGTCGTCCCTTGACGTTCGACTAAGACGTTTGGAAATATGCATCTTTTCATTTAGAAATCATAGATTAAACATATGAACATCAATTAGCAATTAACAAACACATAAGATAACATTTAATCAAAAATAACATTTAAGGAACTCACTTTACAGTGAGCTATATTCACTGTACAGTGAATTAATTCACTGTTACAGTGAATCACTTCATCCTTCACCCTAAGTCTTCCTAGCATGTAATTCCCTCACTTAAAGTCATCCTAAGATTCACTTAAGTCACACAAAGAGAGACCGCCCATACACCCTCTCTAATGTGCCTAAACGACCCTTAAGATTACCTACGATGAGTCACATACATACTTAGAAAACAATCATAAACATCAAGGTAAGATTCATCTACCAAAGGTGATTTCCAAGGTTCACTTGAGTGAGTGTGGAGCGACCGCCCACACAATCTCTATCACACACACACAAGAGATCCTATAGACTACCTCAAATAGAATCATTCTCACTAAACACACAAACACTTAGATTAGAAGACATTCTCCTTCCAAAGCCTATCAAAAGACCTACTTAAGTAAATCGAGCAGATAAAGTCCATAGTATAGTGACCTCTCCAAGATTACCTAAATAGTCCTTAAGACTTCCTAAGGTTTAGATCATGTCAACAAGATTAACCAACTTCCCAAACTAGAGTCATCCTCAAGACTTCCAAAGATAATACATGAAGAGACCATCCTTTCATGTCCTCCTCACACTTTAGCTAAGGAATGCTTAAATCACTTTAGATTAGGTACTCAACCATTTACATAGTTACTAACATAGGTCATTAGTTCATTAGTTCATTAAGACTCATACATCACATAAGACACTCACATAAAGCATCACATAAGACACTCACATAATGGATCACATAGTGGTCTTTGGACAAGACCTAGGAACTCCACATAACACCTTCAAAGTCTATTGTGCAATGTCTAGATAGCGTCTCATACCACCACCTAAACCTCATAAAATTATCTAATGCTAAAAGGTATTCCACATGATGAGAATAGGCAATAACCGACATAGACCATGGTAGCAAGACATGGAATCCGAAGTTCTATCCTACTTCAATGAGGTTGTTCTACTTGCCAATGGTAGAACTTGGACACATCCCATGTAGGCACATGGTTAAGGAATATGAAGGGCTTATTTGTATTCTAGTCTCACACTTAACTAGAACTACTTCCCTTGCCATACTCACTCGGTGCTAGCCTTCGTTCTCATAGAATAATTCACATTAAGGTTCATATAAATAGGTCCCTTATCTAGTTCATGACCCCCTTTACATTCACCCTACCAAAGCAAGTTCCACTAGGGCATATCTCACTTTAGCGACAAGAAGCTCATAGCGACTTCCCTAAGATATGATATGATGCCGTTCCAGCCAATCAACCTTAAGTACATCACTCATCACATGAAGGATACCATTACGGCTAACTACTTCACAATTCATAACCTCGCCACTAAGTTCAAGGTTCCACATAGTTTGACCTTCTTATCAGTAAGGTCTCACCTATATTTATTTATTCAAGACTAAGAGTTATGACACCCTATATCAAGACAGCACATATCCATAATTATATATACATCAAGCAAGAGATACAAGTCAACCAAGACAAGACATCGCATACTTCATTTTTAACTCATAATACAAGCCATTCTAGAAACACTTCTAAAACAACCTAACATCTTCAAGTCATACTATATATCATCATAACACCATTAATATACTCCACATAGACTCATAAAGTCAAGTAGGAATAACCAAGACTTAACCCTAACACTATACTCATAATGTCAAGACAAAGTCTAACATGATCACTTAAGGCAACATAACTAGAAGAATACATACATGACTATATAACTTCACATGTAGATAAGTAAAATCATACTCACATCATCAACTACACAAATAGCCACATAACTTCAAGTAGTTACCAACAAGGTCATGCTTATAATATTGCATAAAGTAACGCCGACAAGGCAACATCAATTGCAAATAGAACACATAACACCGCCACCATAAGTGGACCATACCAATCACAATAGAATTGAAGTATAATTAATATCAATTAAGGAAAACGGGGCAGCATACCTTCATACCCATATCCACACTTCAATTCAATGTCAATTCAACCAATTCAACATCACAAGGCCCTTACCCATGGCCATGACAATAATTCAAAGCAATAACCATAAAACTCAATGAATCTACACCAATTCAATCTAGGTTTAACAATCTAAGATCAATTATATATCAATTGAACACAATTCTTATATCATTAGAAATCCCATAAGAAACTACACAACAATTCATCAACATTAGCTTAATATCAAGCAACCCAAAAAGTAGTCAAAACTAGGGTTCATCAATTCACATGGGTTCATAGGTAATTTATGTTGAAATCATCAATACAATATCAATTAAATCATAATTCAATGTTCAGAAATCATTTATTCAAGAACCCATGGTAGAATTCCGAAATTGGACAATTCACTTTAGAAAACTTTGTAAAACACTTTGAGGATTGGGCTCCTTGATGAAATAACTTTCAAGGATCAAAATCCATACCTCAAGGATGATAATTCTTCACTTTCATGAAGAATTCTCCTTCAAAACGCCACACCAAGCTGATCCTTCAAGTTGGACTTCAATGGAGGTTTTGGGATATTTCTAAGAGACTTTGGGTTTTGATTTTTAGAAGAATAATGAAGTCTCTAGGGTCTTAACCACTTAAATAGTTAATTAAAATACCCATAATACCCCTAAACAACTGCCTAAACTCTTATTTGGACGTGGGGTGAATTTACAAGTTCACCCCTAACTTGGCAGAAAATCTGCGCAGGAGAACTTGGCTTGCGACGACCTGCTTGTGACGGGGCGTCACGGGTGCAACGGCCCGTCATGGACCTCCGTTGCAAGCTCCAGTGGCTTTCCAAGGGTTCCTCCTACACCCTAGGACAAGGCCCCCAAGACGAATCCCTTGTGACGGGGCGTCACAGCCATGACTGGCCGTTGACTGCTCCGTCGCCAAGGCTGCCTGGGACAGCCTGCCATCAGGTTTTGGGTCCTTTCTTCAAGGACCCTTTGATGGTCCTTGGGGATAATTTACCGGACGTTTACAACCCAAATACGATAATCTATGAGTTTAACACCTCTCACATGAATTTCATCCAGAACGAACACGTAGAACTCAACGAAACTTGCCTAGACGTACAAGGTCGACTCAAGGCATATCTTTCGTATGCCTTGGACGTTCTTGATCGTTTGACCTCCAAACTTCACGAAACTTTAACCATTGCCTATACATGATATATTAACTCTATTAAGAACCTTAAAACAGAATTAAACACACATAAACACATAGAACCACATTTTAGACATTTAGGTGACTTAGTCGTCAAACGTCTTAGTCGTCCCTTGACGTTCGACTTCCAACACCTCTAATACTTTAGCTACTGCCTCTATACCACATATTAAACATTAGACATCAAGACCAACATATTAGGCTCTAGAACACCTAAGCTATTTTCAAGGTCTTACAATCTTCCCCACTTGGACACATTCGTCCTCGAATGAAACTTGCCACTCTCCGAACACTTCCAAGATTAGAGATTCAACTAGCAGCACATAACCAAACCGTAAAACACATTATCAAGAAGAAATCATCAGTTTCACATAATCAAGAGATTCACAACATAACAAGAAACTAGAAGACAATTCTATAACTCGTTATGCTACAAAACTCACATGCTTCAATCCAAATAGCAAAAACTCATTTTATATTCAACATCATACTCATATACATCAGTTCTAACCACATAACAAGAAATTTAGACCAAAGAATCAAATAGTCATTTTCTCAAAAAAATTACAGTGAACAGTTCTTAAAGAAACAGTGATTTTTAGCAACTTTTCCGAAAATGAAATTTTTAGGCAATTCTCTATATAAACATGCTAATATGCAAGATAACATCATGTAAACACATCATACAACATACTCAAAGCTTCATAAAACACACAATGCAAGAAGTAAATGAAATTCAATTTCAACTAAACTCCTAAACACCATGCACATGTAACAATTCAAGAACTTCTATCACATCTACAAATCATAGTCCCCCACTTAGAAGGAACTCATACTATCAAAAGAGAAACAAGAACTTACCAACATGATCATCACCATCACCCGACTTCTCAATTCTAGTACGGAGTGCATAGAAACGCCTCTTAGTTGGAGCATCATCCTTTGGAACACTAGGCTCAACCCTCTTGCCCTACTTCCTAGAAGCAATGTTTGGACAATCTCTAACTTTGTGCTCATCCTTTCCACATCCAAAGCAACTACCGGTACCCAATAAGCACTCACCATAGTGACTCTTGCCACAATTTGCACAAGTAGGCTTGCTATCCTTAGAACCACCTCCTTTCTCAAACTTCTTCTTAGGAACTCTAGGTACATCTTGAGTTTGAACCCTCTTTTTGAACCTAGGTTGCACTTGGTCACTAGCAACACCCCTTTTCAAACTTCTAGCCATCCTTCTAAGTTTAGACTCCTTAATAGATTGTGCATACACCATGAGTCTAGATAGGGTCATGTTATCATGAAGCATAGCGGTACAACATTCTTCCTTCACCAAATCGGCTACTCCAGTACAAAAGCGACTCATTTCATCTCTTGGATTGGACACAAGAGAAGGAGCATAACTAGACAATGTCGAGAATTTCAGAGAGTACTCCTCAACACTCATATTGCCTTGCTTGAGATTAATAAACTCCTCCACCTTGACTTCTCTTCTCTCTCGGGGAAAATACTTGCCAAGAAAAGCTCCCTTAAACTCTTCCCACTCAATAGGACCCGAATCTTCCGGCCTATTGTCCTTCCATTGAGTATACCAAATTTGAGAAACATCTCTCAATTGATAAGAAGCCAACTCCGCCTTCTCCCTAGATGTAACCCCCATAGCACTCAAAACTTTGTACACACCATCAAGGAACTCTTGGGGATCCTCATTCACCTTAGAGCCAAGAAAGATAGGAGGATTCATCCTCACAAAGTCTCTCAACCTAGAAGTCATAGTGCTCTCCATAACCCTAGGCACCATACTCAAATTGATTTGAGTAGTTACGGCTTGAGCTAAAGCCATCAAAGCCTCTCCAATCACCCTATTAGACAACTCCGGTACGTCATCACCTCCATCCACATTGGGAACATGATCACTTTGGGGAGGAACTTCATGACCTTGCCCATCTTGGACACCTTGCTCATCTTGAGCAACTTGCTCAACTTGCTGAACCTCCTCATTCACCCTCTCCTCTTCCAATCTTCTAGCGGCCATCCTTCTAGTATTCATCTCCTAACAAACACAAGGAAACTCATAAGAAGGATAATCATAACATTTACTCTACCGCACGATATAGGAGTAGAAAAGAAGGGAAAATCTATCGTCCTATAGCCTCTCACCCATAGATGTGTCGCGATTCACAACGATGGTCAAGACTCTACTAGACGTGACTTGATGAGACTTTTTGATACCTAATACTACTTTCACCAACCTATGCTCTGATACAAACTTTGTCACAACCCGAGACCATACCCTAGAAGATAGGGTGCAATCTCGGATTGCGCCCGGCGTCGTCGAACTCTCAGAGTTCTAACACAAGCCTCATTCATATCATTCATTGCATATACATAGTGAAAAGTAGTGCGAAATTAAAACTTTTCACAAAAACATAATATAGTCTTTAAAAACCTCTTTCATATAGAAGGAATAGAAATGCTAAGTCTCAATCTCATCATCTTAAGACACAAGAGTACTTTAATACGAAAATAGAAACAACATAGTCTTATTACAATACTTCATAAAAGAAACATAAGATGACATATATGCCCTCGATACAAATGAGGACATACTTTAATTCTTCTACTCGGACGATCCTTCTAAGCCCAAGTCTTCTTCTCCAAAAGCTCCTTACCTACCAAGGACTATAGATAGAAAATAAAGCATGGAATTAGTACAACCACATGTACTAAGCATGGCTATATGCATAAAATCATGAAAACAGACTTTATTGGAAATATGCATCTCTTCATTTAGAAATCATAGATTAAACATAATAACATCATTTAGCAATTAACAAACACATAAGATAACATTTAATCGAAAATAACATTTAAGGAACTCACTTTACAGTGAGCTATATTCACTGTACAGTGAATTAATAATTCACTGTTACAGTGAATCACTTCGTCCTTCACCCTAAGTCTTCCTAGCATGTAATTCCCTCACTTAAAGTCGTCCTAAGAATCACTTAAGTCACACAAAGAGAGACCGCCCATACACCCTCTCTATATGTGCCTAAACGACCCTTAAGATTACCTACGATGAGTCACATACATACTTAGAAAACAATCATAAACATCAAGGTAAGATTCATCTACCAAAGGTCATTTCCAAGGTTCACTTGAGTGAGTATGGAGCGACCACCCATACAATCTCTATCACACACACACAAGAGATCCTATAGACTACCTCAAATAGAATCATTCTCACTAAACGCACAAACACTTAGAGTAGAAGACATTCTCCTTCCAAAGCCTATCAAAAGACCTACTTAAGTAAATCGAGAAGATAAAGTCCATAGTATAGTGACCTCTCCAAGATTACCTAAATAGTCCTTAAGACTTCCTAAGGTTTAGATCATGTCAACAAGATTAACCAACTTCCCTAACTAGAGTCATCCTCAAGACTTCCAAAGATAAGACATGAAGAGACCATCCTTTCATGTCCTCCTCACACTTTAGCTAAGGAATGCTTAAGTCACTTTAGATTAGGTACTCAACCATTTACATAGTTACTAACATAGGTCATTAGTTCATTAGTTCATTAAGACTCATACATCACATAAGACACTCACATAAAGCATCACATAAGACACTCACATAATGGATCACATAGTGGTCTTTGGACAAGACCTAGGAACTCCACATAACACCTTCAAAGTCTATTGTGCAATGTCTAGATAGCGTCCCATACCACCACCTAAACCTCATAAACTTATCTAATGCTAAAAGGTATTCCACATGATGAGAATAGGCAATAACCGACATAGACCATGGTAGCAAGACATGGAATCCAAAGTTCTATCCTACTTCGATGAGGTTGTTCTACTTGCCAATGGTAGAACTTGGACACATCCCATGTAGGCACATGGTTAAGGAATATGTAGGCACATGGTTAAGGAATATGAAGGGCTTCTTTGTATTCTAGTCTCACACTTAACTAGAACTACTTCCCTTGCCATACTCACTCGGTGCTAGCCTTCGTTCTCATAGATTAATTCACATTAAGGTTCATATAAATGGGTCCCTTATCTAGTTCATGACCCCCTTTACATTCACCCTACCAAAGAAGGTTCCACTAGGGCATATCTCACTTTAGCGACAAGAAGCTCATAGTGACTTCCCTAAGATATGATATGATGCCGTTCCAGCCAATCAACCTTAAGTACTTCACTCATCACATGAAGGATACCATTACGGCTAACTACTTCACAATTCATAACCTCGCCACTAAATTCAAGGTTCCACATAGTTTGACCTTCTTATCAGTAAGGTCTCACCTATATTTATTTATTCAAGACTAAGAGTTATGACACCCTATATCAAGACATCACATATCCATAATTATATATATATCAATCAAGAGATACAAGTTAACCATGACAAGACATCACATACTTCATTTTTAACTCATAATACAAGCCATTCTAGAAACACTTCTAAAACAACCTAACATCTTCAAGTCATCCTATATATCATCATAACACCATTAATATACTCCACATAGACTCATAAAGTCAATTAGTAATAACCAAGACTTAACCCTAACACTATACTCATAATGTCAAGACAAAGTCTAACATGATCACTTAAGGCAACATAACTAGAAGAATACATACATGACTATATAACTTCACATGTAGATAAGTAATATCATACTCACATCATCAACTACACAAATAGCCACATAACTTCAAGTAGTTACCAACAAGGCCATGCTTATAATATTGCATAAAGTAACGCCGACAAGGCCACAACAATTGCAAATAGAACACATAACACCGCCACCATAAGTGGACCATACCAATCACAATAGAATTGAAGTATAATTAATATCTAATTAAGGAAAACGGGGCAGCATACCTTCATACCCATATCCACACTTCAATTCAATGTCAATTCAACCAATTCAACATCACAAGGCCCTTACCCATGGCCATGAACAATAATTCAAAGCAATAACCATAAAACTCAATGAATCTACACCAATTCAATCTAGGTTTAACAATCTAAGATCAATTATATATCAATTGAACACAATTCTTATATCATTAGAAAGCCCATAAGAAATTACACAACAATTCATCAACATTAGCTTAATATCAAGTAACCCAAAAAGTAGTCAAAACTAGGGTTCATCAATTCACATGGGTTCATAGGTAATTTATGTTGAAATCGTCAATACAATATCAATTAGATCATAATTCAATGTTTAGAAATCATTTATGCAAGAACCCATGGTAGAATCCCGAAATTGGACAATTCACTTTAGAAAACTTTGTAAAACACTTTGAGGATTGGGCTCCTTGATGAAATAAGTTTCAAGGATCAAAAGCCATACCTCAAGGATGATAATTCTTCACTTTGATGAAGAATTCTCCTTCAAAACGCCACACCAAGCTGATCCTTCAAGTTGGACTTCAATGGAGGTTTTGGGATATTTCTAAGAGACTTTGGGTTTTGATTTTTAGAAGAATAATGAAGTCTCTAGGGTATTAACCACTTAAATAGTTAATTAAAATACCCATAAGACCCATAAACAACCGCCTAAACTCTTATTTGGACGTGGGGTGAATTTACAAGTTCACCCCTAACTTGGCAGAAAATCTGCGCAGGAGAACTTGGCTTGCGACGACCTGCTTGTGACGGGGCATCACGGGTGCAACGGCCCGTCATGGACCTACGTTGCAAGCTCCAGTGGCTTGCCAAGGGTTCCCCCTACACCCTTGGACAAGACCCCCATCACGAGTCCCTTGTGACGGGGCGTCACAGCCATGACTGGCCGTTGACTGCTCCGTCGCCAAGGCTGCCTGGGACAGCCTGCCATCAGGTTTTGGGTCCTTTCCTCAAGGACCCTTTGATGGTCCTTGGGGATAATTTACCGGATGTTTTCAACCCAAATATGATCATCTATGATTTTAAAACCTCTCACATGAATTTCATCCAAAACGAACACGTAAAACTCAATGAAACTCGCCTAGACGTACAAGGTCGACTCAAGGCATATCTTTCGAATGCCTTGGACGTTCTTGATCGTTTGACCTCCAAACTTCACGAAACTTTAACCACTGATTATACATGATATATTAACTCTATTAAGAACCTTAAAACACCATTAAACACACATAAACACATAGAACCACATTTTAGACATTTAGGTGACTTAGTCGTCAAACGTCTTAGTCGTCCCTTGACGTTCGACTTCCAACACCTCTAATACTTTAGCTACTGCCTCTATACCACATATTAAACATATTTAGGACCTTAGACATAAATATCAACATATTAGGCTCTAGAACACCTAAGCTATTTTCAACGTCTTACATCCACATAGATGCTATGTTCATGTTTTGGTACTACCTTTGCAAGTTCCACCTTTCTTCGGTGTAAGGTTCCATTGACACCGGATTACACATTATCTTATGTGGTCTATGTCGGTTAAGGCAAGATGTTCCCAAAAGGTTAAATAAAGTAATAAAGTGAACTCTATCTAGGATGACTTGAGGGGTTTTACTTAGTCTAGGTAGGGTTATTGGACTCTACCTATACATTGCACTAGTTAGTCTTGAGGGAAGTGTTAGAAGGATGTTCTTATGTACTCATGTGCTTATAAATGTAAATGATATGTATATTTTGATCTTACATGTTAATGACACTATGTGATTTTGGTTTCTTATGAACATGTGATTGGTCTCTATTACTAAAGTATGATGATGTTTACTCTTAATGAAATAGTATGTAAAGTTGGCATTGCTTATAGTCCTTATTAGGTTTACTTGATTGAGGGAGGTTATGGGGCCTTACTTAATCATTGCACTAGTGGACTTAATGGGGGTGTATGAGTGATGGTCTTGCTTAAGTTATGATGTTATGAAATCTTATACATGCTTGTTGATATTATAACTTGATGATAGAGTTGTCGTGATTATGTGCTCAATTATGTTGATATACATGTTGACTTGACTAGACTTGATATGGTTGGTCTTGTGATGTATATGGTCTTGACTTAAGGAATATGTGCTTATTGACTTTTATTGGTTCTTGAATGTGCATAAAGTGTTTTTAAAGTAAATTAGTATGCTTTAATGAAATTTCCCCTTTTAGCATGATTCTGATGTTAATGTGCATATGATTCCATACTTAGTACAAGTGATTTGATAACCCCATTTCTCCCTTTTCCCCCAACATTTTAGGTTTCGGTCATTGAAGGTTCGTGACCACTTTAAAGGAATGCTTGCATCATTTCTCCAAGTGTGGGTATGTCCTCAAGTCCGAGGATGATGATTTGTTAGTACTCTAGCTATGGTTCTTTGTTTTAGTTTAAAGACAATCATTTCATTTATGTTGTTTCAAGATATTGTTGTAAGCCCTAAGTGTCATTTCTGCATTGTGTAAGGGCTTATGCCCATGTTGATTTGAATCCGTTTAGATGGTTAATATGAGACATTCCTTTTTAAGACTATATTGTGTATGTTTTCTATATGTGGTATAAAAGTAGAAGACTATGTAATCTTCTTATACGAAGGGTCTATGTATACTCGATATAAATATATTGTGTGTAAGGGAGAGGTCTCAGTAAACCTCATGAAGTAGCTGTAGATAAATTTTTTAAAATTTTCTGCACTTTTTAACCTATGAATGTAATGACGAATGCTAAGAGGCTAGTATTAGTCCTCTCCAAGGACGACGACGCCGGTTGCATCTGGGGGTACTTTCCATATGTGACAAACGTCAAGGGACGACCAAGACGTTCTGAAACTAGCCTTGTGTGATTTTAGGTGTTGTTTGCTATATAAAACCAGTGGGGATGAAAATAGTACCTAGAGGTACATACAAAGGGTCAAAACATTCGATTACTACTTCTCGGGGACCACCTTTAGGGTAAGTCCCCAAGGAGGACCCAAACGTTGGACAAGGAAGGTGCCAAAGGCAGCGTGCAACATCTAAATGTGGAGTCCACCTCACGTCGCGTGCCTGGAACTGAAGCTTCCTATGTGTCGCGCGAGTGACACGAGGCTCACTGCCTTAAAACTATTGAGAGGCAAAATCAAGAGCTGCCTTCGCGATGCATAGCCATTTCCCAGATTTGGTCGCGTCGTTTTAAAGTCAAATTAGACTTTGGAAAAGGGTCCAATTAGTGTAGGGGTCTTTTGGGAACTTTGGGCATTATTTGTGACGGTTTTAGGTCACTCTAAACCCCATTTCCCCGACCAATTCGAATCCTCAAGTTCAAAACAAAAATCTCTCCAAAACCCTTTCCTCCAAAAACCTCCATTTTCAAGAAGCTTCAAGCTCCAAGGAAGAAGACCAAATTCTTCAAGTTTCTTCACCCAACCTCGTGGATATCTTCATATTAAGGTATGGTAGTTCATCCTTGAATCTTTTTTCATTCAAGGAGCCATTCCAAAGTGATTTCAAAAAGTATTTCAAACTCCAAATTCTTCTATCTTTGACTCTAAACATGGGTCTTTGCATGAAAATGTTTTAATGATTGAAATGTGCTATTTTAGTGTTATTTGATGATTTTAATGTTAAAATCCCAATGAAAATACTTTTAACTTTTGGCTTAAAGAGACAGTTTAATGTGCATGATTTGATAATGTTAGAACTATGGTTTTCTTTATGATATGTTGTGATTAGCTACTGCCTTGAATGCTATTTTGATGTATTGTTGGAGAAATTGAGAAAAAAGGTGGTAAAGTCTTGGATGGAGGGTAGGTTGTTCTATCTTGCTAAGTTCTTATGGTGCAATGATCTTGAGTGGTATGGTCCACCTTTGGTGGCGATGTTTACTTGAAGTATGTGAATGTTTATATATGTGTATTGTGAGTATGGCCTTTAAGGCATAGTATGTGCAGTGAAGTGATGATTTAAATAATATGCATGTCGTACTCTTATGAAGTTGTTAATGTGTGACTTGAAGAGATCATGCATAAATGAAGTATATGCATGTGTGAAGCATGATAGTATCTGAATTGTGATGAACGAAGGTGCAAGCATGGTTTGAAGTCAATGTTATGAAAATGGTGATTATGTGAAAGGTGTGCTCACATGTACTCACACATACTCTTTGAATGAATGAAGTTAATGAATGAGAATGGGGGATTGTAGGGTGGACACTCTTCGTGAGTTGAGATGAAGTGTCTAGACTATTCCCTACTATTCCTAAATAACTTTAATGAATAAAAAGGGGGGATTTTGGGGTGAACACTCTTCGTGAGTTGAGATGAAGTGTTTAGTAGCAACCTCACTATTCCCGAGAGCTTTCTAAGATAGGTTGGAGGTTGAATACCCTTCGTGAGTTGAGATGTGGTGTTCAAAAGTAACCTCTAGGGATAAGTAATCTTTGTTAGTTGAGATGTGGTAATAAATAGCTATCTCTTAGCCTATAATGAATGAATGTTTAAGACTCTGTGGGCGAGTTATGCTTAGTACTGAGATGATTTGAAGAAGGGGTAGATACACTTCATGAGTATATATGTTGTATCCAATGTACCTCTTGAGATGAGTACTTCTCGTTAGTAGAGGATGAGTTACTTAGAAGAAATCTCCTTATCCCTTAACTATGCGCCCGCATAGGAGTAGCTATTGGAAAATCCATGTAAAGGCTCAAGAATAACCCTACCTTAGGCATGTGGGGATCCCTCATCTGGTGGGGGTTAATACCGGGATTCCATGTCAACATATCATGGTCTATGTCGATTAAAGCTAGCCCCCATAAAAGAATGTAATAAACTTAGTCTCCTAAAGGGTGTGCTACTTAGGGTAGGTGGTGGTATTGGACGCTATCTATCCATTGCACAAGTAGGCATTTGTAGGGAGTCTTGGTGTGTCCTTATGTGAAGATGAATGAATGGGTAATTATGTGATGTAAATGAAGTAATGTGACTTTATGTCTAATGGAAGTGAAGAATGTTGATTCTATGTCTAAGATTCATGAAGTATATTGATTTTATGTGTAAGATTTATGAAGACTATGTAAATGATGAATGTGATGTACCTAGTCTAAGGGAATCCTCAAGGAGAACTAAGGTGGACGTAGTAGTATGGGATGCTACTTTTACATTGCACTAAGTGTAACTGGGGGGTTGTCTTGGAGGATGGTCCTTATGTGAAGTCCTTAAATGCAAGTATGTTCTTCTAGTGTCTTTGATATTGAATGTTTTCTTGTTAAGCGTGGTGAAGTATGCTTATCTTTGGTAGTCTTAAGATCACTTAGGTGTGTATTGAAGAGATTGTATGGGTTGTTTCTTCATGTCTTACCTTAGTGAGTCTTAGGATAACTTTGGATAGGGAAACATTATAGGAAATGGGTTTACTGTAAAGTGCATTCTTATGTTGAAATTATGGATATTTTATTCTATGTGATAAGTGAAGATCTATTTGATTTTTTGTTACTATATTCATGAAGGTTTTACTTAAATAGCATGATAGCTTTAATACAATTAAAATGTCCTCTTTTACATGATTTTACATAATGTCATACTTAGTTCAATGTTTGTACTAATCCCATACTTTTCTATTCTCTATAAGTATAGGTTAAAGGCAAGTGAAGGTTCCTAGAAGGCAAAACTTGGGAAGTTGACTCTCTCAAGACTTGGTATGTCCTCATTTATTCGAGGACATAGTCTATGTTTCTTTAGTTCATCTTTAAGACTTATTATGTATTTCTTTCAATGTAAAGGGTCGTGACCCTAAGATATTTAAGTTGTGTCTTTAAGTTGGCTTGTGGCGATGAGACTTATTTCTTAGTATTTTATAAAATAGTTTCTAATTATTATTGCTGTGAAATATTTTAATTCCGCACTACTTTTCATATCTTATGTAATGAATGATATCTAAGAGGCTTGTACATACCTCCGAAGGGTCAAATACGCCTTGTGTTGACTCAAGAGTGCTCCCTTCTTATAGGGTGTACTTGTAGGTCATTACACCTAAACTGGAACTCAAGGCTCTACCCCCACATTTAAGATATACATTCTTGGGTAAAGATGAGACACTACCAGTAATTATTGCAACAGTCTTTAATGGGCGACAAGAAGAATACCTAGTAACAGTGTTAAAGAGGTTCAAGCGATCTATCGGGTCGACTATGCGGACATTATTGGGATCCCCCCGGTATTTTTTCTCACTAAATCCAACTCATGTCGGATCATAAGCCTTTTATCGAACATTAGAGGATATTAAATTTGCCTATGCAAGAGGTTATTAAGAAGGAGATCATCAACTGGTTGGATGTTGGAGTGATCTACCACATTGCAGATAGTAGTTGGGTGTGCCATGTTCAGTGTTTACCTAAGAAGGGTGGTATTACTGTGGTCCCTAATGAAAGAAACGAACTTGTTCTGATGCAGACAATGAACGGATGGAGAGTTTGCATGGAATACCAAAAGTTGAATGCTTGGACAGAGAAGGACCATTTCCCTATGCCCTTCATGGATCAGATGTTGGATAAACTTATAGGAAAGGGATGGTACTGCTTTCTTTATTGGTATTCGGGCTACAACAAAATTTCTATAAACTCGGAAGACCAAGAGAAAACCACCTTCACTTGCCCCTATGGGACCTTCGCTTTCAAACTCATGCCATTTGGGTTGTGCAATGCTCCACCGACCTTCCAACGTTGTATGATGTCGATTTTCTCCAACATGGTTGATGACACTATTGAGGTGTTCATGGATGATTTCTTGGTGGTTGGTGACTCTTTCGATAGATTTTGGATAATTTGGCTGAGGTACTAAAAAGGTGTGAAGATTGTAACTTGGTGCTAAATTGGGAGAAGTGTCACTTCATGGTGAAAGAATGCATAGTGTTGGGGCATCAGATCTCTCTGAAAGTTATTGAGGTGGATAAAGCGAAAGTTGAGGTAATAGAGAAACTTCCTTCACCTATCTCGATTAAAGGTGTGAAAAGTTTTCTTCGGCATGCTGGCTTATATCGGAGGTTCAAAAAAGATTTTTTGAAAGTTGCACACCCATTGTGCAAACTTCTTGAAAAGGAGAGTAAATTTAATTTTGATGATGCTCGTCTAATAGCATTTGGAGAGTTGAAGAAGAAGTTGATCTCTGCTCCTATCATTATTGCTCCAGATTGGGGGGAATCGTTTGAGCCAACGTGTGACGCAAGGTGGTGACGATTGGCGTGGTATTGGGACAGAGGCGTGACAATATACTCCACCCAATTTACTATGCAAAGAAATCTCTATTCATAACCCAAAAGAATTCACCGTTACGGAGCAATAGCTTCTTGAAGTGGTGTTTGCATTCGAGAAATTGTGATCTTACTTGCATGGTACTTCAGCCATAGTGCACACGGATCATTCGGCGTTGAGGTATTTTGTCACGACCCAAAGCACAGCCTAGAAGATAAGGCATCCTTCAAGTCGGAACACGGCGTACTTGACCTCTCGGAGGTCTTGCACAAGCCCTTGAAGATCATTCATTTCATATATATGAAAAGTACACAGAATTAAAACTTTTCTTTCAAAACATAATGCATAATAATTTTATAAAACTTCTAACATATGTCTCAAAAGCCATCTATGACATCATGAGTACAATAGTCTTGGGTCACGACCCATAAAAGTCTAAACATAGAAAATAACATAAAAGACAACATAGTAGTGATGTCCTCGGATGCTATGAGGACTCATCAATATTCTCTCCTTGCAAGCCTTGAAAACTCTACCCTTGAAATCAACTCAATCTCCTCAAGACCCTACATTGGATTAGAATAAAGGCACAAGTACGACATGCACTAAGTATGGAAACTATCATATAAAAACATAAGATATCTTAGAAGGTTAGTCAATAGTAGACATAATAATAAGAGATAAAGACATAAACATAACATGAATATCATACGCATTATAAAGCATCATAAAGCATATAAGAGTGCATACTTAACTCATTGTCCTTCTTACTCAAATGAACTACTTCATAAGCTACCTCCGAGTATACTTGTACAAGGCTAAGGTAGCATCCCATACTACTACCAAAGCCAAGTACATCTATTTGGTCATTCTTGATCATAATACACTATCATAATTATGACCTTAAGTTCATAATAACATATGATCACTATGACCCTAGGCCACCTCAAAGCACACTTGTGCAATTCATGTGAAGCATCCCATTTTACCTCACACACTAAGCATATCTTGAAGTCACCCTATTCTCTTTCATTAGGAGTCTCTAGTTGACCTATTTCATTATTGACAAGGAACTATCATCTAAGCCAATCATGTCACGGAAAGAAACTATAGCACTATCCTAGCTAAGAATACATCATGTAGAGGTCATGTCATAGGTAGCTTCAAGTCATACTTATGCCATGTATGGATAGCATCCCATACTACCATCCACACTAAGTACTCCTTTAGACTATCCTACTCCAAGATAACTTGTCTTGCATTGTTATATATTAAGCTCAACTTACTATCATAATAGACCTACTACCATGGAAAGCATCTAAACATACTAACCAAACTAACTAAAGGAAGGATACAACCATGCTAACCAACATGCAATCAATCATGTAGATGCAAGCTAACCATAGGGGAGCATTAATCCTCTACCCTAAGTTACCATGAGAAACTAATCTCAAGCTATTTCATGAAATGCACCTTGTATGCAAATCAAGCTACCATGAAATGCACCTTGCATGCAAGTTAAGCTAACATTCAGAGAGTATAGACCTTTCCCCTAAAGATACCATGAAATTGTTTTGGCCTAACCAAGTAAAGCTTACATGATCAAGTATCCTTACAACACAAAACCAAGCTAATCATGGGAGAGCTTGCTTCCTCCATCCCAAGCTAACATGAGAACCACCATTCCCAAGCTACCATGATCAAGCATCCTTGCAACACATGACCAAGCTAAACATGGGAGAGCTTAATTCCTCCATTCCAATCTAACATGAAGTTCATCAGCATAAGCTACCATGAGTAATTAAACTCAAGTTTCCATGAAACTGAACATCTCAAGATACCATGAGTATTTCAACTCGAGCCTCTTTGAGATTTACTATCCCAAGCTACCCTTGGGACCTACCATCTCAAGCTATCATGAGATCCACCAACTCAAGCTATCATGAGATTCCCATCTCAACCTATCATGCCTTGGTATTATCTCACCAAGTCTATTACACAAGAAGTGATCATAATATCCATCTTCAAGCTAATCTAGTTCATCATGTCTTGACTCATTTTAGGTTCTTATTTCAACCTAGTATTTATCTATATGAGAGAACTTTATTCTCTTAACTTGATCATGTCTAAGTGTAGAAGGAAACCTCATTATAATATCTTCATAATGATTATACCCTCAAATCCCTAGCATCAATGGCATAAAAGCCCATAATTGATTATTACCTTTAATTCATTATGATTTATGTTCAATTACATGCTTACTTCATTGAATTGGATCATTAGAAGGTAATTCTAGGCATACATGATCACATAGGTTCAATTCTATCTTTATAAGTCAAGACCAACCTAGATCAATTAGGAATATTTCAATTCATATCTAGGTGATTCAATCATGGTCAATTAGCATGCAATACAATTGAATTAAGAAGATCAACTTAAAACCTTCATCTTCCCTAGAGTCACCATGATCACCTTCAACATCAATTACTACAATTAACCATGAAAACCTCATGGAAACATCACATACTCATCATATGAACATAATTGAATGTTACCCACTTGCTTGGGATCACAATCAAGTCTTAACCACAATGCAATCACAACCCTCTCTCGATTGGTGTTCTTTGGATTCACAATTGAAGAACAACGACGAGACTCCATGAATGAAAAAATCCATGGATGAATAAGCTTCACATACATTACATTGGCGCCATAATACTATCATGAATCCTTGGTGCATTTCGTCCAATGAGAAGCCTCCAATTCTTGTTCTTCTTCTATAGTGTTCTTGAGAGAGTTTTGGAGAGGGTGAGGTTTTGATCTTGGAGTCTAATGTATAAAAGGGTCTATTATTGTTTAAATACTCATAAAATACATAAAAACACCTAATTTAACCGCCCATGAATTTATTTGGACGTGGGATGAATTTCCTGATTCACCCCTTCACTTAATAGAACGCAGGCAGAATCTGCAGATCCAAATAACGCCTGAAGTCGATGGTCTGTCGATTGAACGATGGTATCGTACTGTAGGTATTCCGTTGATGACTTAGACCTTGAATTTTGGGGCTCAACTCCCACGTCTAAGTTTGGAGTGACGACCCCAATCGATGGGGCGTAGCCTGCACTACGGGGAGTCGATAGCAAGTCATCAAATGACATTGCTAAGGCAGTGTGCTACCTACTTTTGGGTCCTCCTCAAGGACCCTTTGGGTGATCCTTGGGGAGTCTTTCCCAGACAGTTCCACCCCAATTACGTCTGTCTAAATGTTAGGAACCTTCCCTACCAATTTGAGCCCCAAACACTACATAAAACCTCAGAAAACATACTAAGAGACGCAAACACGCTCTCAAGACTAACTTTCGAACGTCTTGGACATTCTTGGACGTTTCACCTCCGAACTCTTCAAAACTCTATATACTGACTATTAATACTATATTTATACAATTTAGGACCGTATAAGTTCATGACACACATGTTAGGATTGATTTTGACCTATAGCATTTTTGGGTCCTTACAGTATTTCCCACTTGGGAAACATTGGTCCTCGAATGACACCTTACTAAACCCTTCTTAAAAGACCAACTTTAGACTAGAAATTCATCGTACCTGCATTATACCTAAATTCACATACCCAAATCAAGGAAACGATTCAATTCCAAAATAAACATAGCTACACATTACCATATAAAGACCTCATAAAAATGCTCTTTATCCCCCACATGGGAATAAGCTACATATGTCCTTTTAACATCAATTCCTCATCATTAGGAAATAACAAAATCACAAGAAAATTCATAATCATAGGAAATTCTGAAAATTTTAATAAACCATTAAAGAAACACATACCGGAGAGGGACATAAGGACATCATTCTTGATCACCCTTGGATTGAAGAGCATAGAACCTATTCCTCTTTTGAGGACCATATTCCACTTGATTAGTAGCAACTTTCTTTCTCTCTCTCACATTAGCTTTTTTCTTAGGGAAATCTTTCATCATATGACCACTCTCACCACATCCATAGCAACCATCTCTACCGGCAAAGCACCTACCCTCATGTTTCTTACCAAACCTAGAGCAAATAGGTCAGGTGTACTCATTTCTCTTCTCATACCTAGGAGAATTAGAGTAGCCATTTTCGGAAGACTTTTGTCAATTCATATAATGACCATGCCCATCGGACCCTTCATTTCCATCCTAATTTCTCTTTTTCTCCTTCTTAAGCTTGGAGTCCTCTATTTGTTGAGCAAACACAATCAATAGGGAGATATCCATATCATCTACAAGCATTGCCATACGACACTCTTTTTCAACTAGTTTAGACACCCCCGTCATGAACCTATTCATCAAGTCTCTAGGGTTTGCTACCAAGCTTCGTGCATACTTAGACAATTGAGTGAACTTTAAAGCATACTTCTTATCACTCAACTTTCCTTGTTTGAGGTTTATGAATTCCCCTAACTTAGCCTCCTTCAATTCCCAAGGAAAGAACCTATCAAGGAAAGCCGACTAAAAAGTCTGACTCTATGGGACCCTCCCTTATCGGGCTAGAATCTTTCCATTGCTCATACCAAACTTGAGCTACATCGTTCAATTGGTAAGCTTCTAGCTCCGCTTTCTCTCTAGAAGTCAATCCCATAATATCAAGAGTCTTACAAACCTCATCTATGAACCCATTTAGATCTTCCTCCACCTTGGAGCCACTAAATTCCAGAGGGTTCATCCTCAAGAACTCTCTAATTCTACAAGCCCCATTCCCCTATAGAGTTAGCCACCACCTTCCTATTGGCTTGGGCCATCAAGGCCTGAGACAACAAGTTCATAGAAGTCCTAAACTCCTCTGGAGTCACATTCTCAACTTAAGGGGCATTAGGAACTTGGGGAGGAACCTCTTGATTCTCAATACCATCTCCTTCTCTTCTAGCATTAGCCCTACTGTTAGCCATAACCTGGACAAAATAATAGGCAAACATTATTAGAAGGTCTTACTCAAGACAAACTCTATGGCACGACTTGAAGAATGAATAAGTGAAACTTTCCTAAGCATCCATAGCCTCCTACTCATAGATGTGTCGCGACTCACACCGATGAATAAGACTCTACTAGACATGGTTTTGAGACATCCTAAGACCACTTCATAACCTTATGATCTAATACCAAGTTTGTCACAACCCAAAGTACACCCTAGAATATAAGGCATCTTTTAAGTCAGAACACGACGTGCATGACCTCTCGGAGGTCTTGCACAAACCCTTGAACATCATTCATTGCATATATATGAAAAGTAGTTGGAATTAAAACTTTTTCAAAACATCATTCGGAATCATTATATAAATCTTCTAAAATATGTCCCAAAAACCATCTATGAATCATGAGTACAATAATCTTGGGTCACGGTCCATAAAAGTCTAAACATAGAAAAGAACATAAAATACAACATAGTAGTGATGTCCTCGGATGCTATGAGGCCTCACCAATCCTCTCTCCTTGCAAGACTTGGAAACTCTTCCCTTGAAAGCAACTCAATCTCCACAAGACCCTACATTGGATTAGAATGTAGGCACAAGTACGACTTGACTAAGTATGCAAAGTATCATACCAAAACATAAGATATCTCAAAGGGTTAGTCAATAATAGACATAATAATAAGAGATAAAGACATAAACATAACATGAATTTCGTAAGCATTACAAAGTATCATAAGGCATATAAGAGTGCATAGTTAACTCATTGTCCTTCTTATTCAAATGAACTATTTCATAAGCTACCTCCGAGTATACTTGTACAAGGCTAAGGTAGCATCCCATACTACTACCAAAGCTAAGTACATCTCTTTGGTCATTCTTGATCATAATCCACTATCATAATTATTACCTTAAGTTCATCATAACATATGAGAATTATGCCCCTAGGACACCTCAAAGCACACTTGTGCAATGCATGTGAAGCATCCCATTTTACCTCACACACTAAGCATATCTTGAAGTCACCCTATTCTCTTTTATTTTAATTTAGGAGTCTCTAGTAGACCTATTTCATTATTGAAAAGGAACTATCATCTTAAGACAATCATTTCATGGAAAGCAACTATAGCACTATCCAAGCTAAGCATACATCATCTAGAGGTCATGTCATAGGTAGCTTCAAGTAATACTTGTGCCATGTATGGATAGCATTCATACTACCATCCACACTAAGTACTCCTTTAGACTATCATACACCAAGCTAACATGTCTTGCATTCTTGTCTGTTAAGCTTAAGTTAATATCATAATAGACCTACTACAATTGAAAGCAGCTCAACATACTAACCAAGCTAACTAAAGGAAGGATACAACTATGCTAACCACCATGAAACCAATCATGTAGATACAAGCTAACCATAGGGGAGCATGAATCCTTAACCCTAAGCTACCATGCGAAACTATTCTCAAGCTATTTCATGAAATGCACCTTGTATGCAAATCAAGCTACCATGAAATTCACCTTGCATGCAAATCAAGCAAACATTAGGAGAGTATAGGCCTTTCCCCTAAAGCTACCATGAAATGGTTTTGTCCTAATAAAGTCAAGCTAAACTGATCAAGTATCCTTACAACACAAAACCAAGCTAATCATGGGAGGTATTGCTTCCTCCATCCCAATCTAATATGAGAACCACCATTCACAAGCTACCATGATCAAGCATCCTTGCAACACATGACCAAGCTAAACATATGAGAGCTTAATTCTTCCATACCAAGCTAACATGAAGTTCATCACCTCAAGCTTCCATGAGACTCAACATCTCAAGATACCATGGGTATTTCAACTCAATCCTCCTTGAGATTTACTATCCCAATCTACCCTTAGACCTACCATCTCAAGCTATCATGAGATCCACCATCTCAAGCTATCATGAGATTCACATCTGAAGCTATCATGCCTTGGTCTTGTCTCCCCAAGTCTATTACACAAGAAGTAATCATACAATCCATCTTTAAGATAATCTTGTTCATCATGTTTTGATTCATTTTAGGTTCTTAGATCGACCTAGTTTTCATTTATGTGAGAGAACTTTGTTATCCTATCTTGTTCATGTATAAGTGTAGAATAAAACCTCATCAGAATCTCTTCATAATGACTTTACCCTAAAATACCTAGTATCAATGGCATAGCAACCCATAATCAATTATTACTTTTAATTCATTATGATCTATGTTCAATTACATGCATACTTCATTCAATTTGATCATTAGAACATAAGTCTAGACAAACATGATAACATAGGTTCAATTAAAGATTTACAAATCAAGAAAAACCTAGATTATTTAGGCCTAGTTCAATTCATATCTATGTTATTTAATCATGATCAATTAGCATGAAATACAATTAAATTAAGATCAACTTAGAACCTTCATTTTCCCTAAAATCACCATGATCACCTTCAATATCAATTACTACAATTCACCATGAAAATCTCATTAAAACATCACGTAATCATCATATGAACATAATTGAATGCTAACCACTAGATTGGGAAAACAATAAAGCCTTAACTACAATACAATCACAACCCTCTCTAGATTGGGGTTCTTTGGATTCACAATTGAGGAATAACTAGGGGAATCCATGAATGGAAGAATCCATGGATGAATAATCCTCACATACCTTATATTAGAGCCTTAATCCTATCTTGAATCCTTGGTGAATTTCTTCCTAAGAGCAGCCTCCAAATCTTCTTCTTCTTTTTCTTCTATGGTGTTCTTGAGAGAGTTTTGGAGAGGGTGAGGTTTTGATCTTGGAGTCTAATGTATAAAAGGTTATATTATTGTTTAAATACTCATAAAATACCTAAAAACACTTCATTTAACCGCATATGCATTTATTTAGACGTGGGGTGAATTTCCCAATTCACCCCTTCACTTAACAGAACGCAGGCAGAATCTACTGGTCAAAACGACGTATGTAGTCGATGGTCCGTTGAAAGAACGACGGGACCCTACTGTAGGTACGTCATTGGTGACCGAGACCTTGAATTTGGGGGCTCAACTCCCATGTCTAAGTGTGGGGTGGCTCCCCCAATCGACGAGGCGTAGCCTGCACTACGGGGCATCAATGGCAAGTTGTTACATGACAGTGCCAAGGTAGTGTGATGCTTACTTTTGTGTCAAGGACCCTTTGGGTGGTCCTTGGGGAGTCTTGCCCCAATTTTTCCACCCAAATTACGTTTGTCTATATGTTAGGAACCATCCCTACCAATTTGAGCTCAAACACTAGATAAAACCTCACAAAACATACTAAGGCACACAAGCATGCTCTCAAGACTAACTTTTGAACGTCTTGGACGTTCTTGGACCTTTCACCTCCAAACTCTTCCAAACTCTATATACTGTCTCTTAACACTATATTTAGTCATTTTAGGACCTTATAATCTCATGACACATATGTTAGGCTCGATTTTGACCTATAATATTTTTGGGTCCTTATATATTTGATGGCCAAAAAGGTTGAAAAACCACGACTGATCAAGTGTGTACTGTTGTTGCAAGAATTGGATTTTGTGGTAAAAGAACGCAAGGAGACATAGAACCAAGTTATCTATAAATTGTCTAGATTGAAGGATGAAGCTTCGCTCGAACTTGGTGATAAGGGTGAGATTAATGATATGTTCCGAGATGAGAAGGTATTGACAGCTTCCCACAACCTCATTCCTTGGCTTTCCCATTTTCCCAATTATTTAACAAGTGATTTTGTACCTTCGGATTTGTCGTTTCACCAAAGAAGGTGTGATGTTAAAAAGTTGTTTTGGGATGATCCATACTTGTATCGTAGTTCTGTAGATGAGATTATTCATCGATATGTTCCCGAGGTTGAGATATTGAGTGGTCTTGAGGAGTGTCATTCATCACCGGTTGGTGGGCATCATAGCGGTGTTCGGACTGCGCACAAGACTCTCATGATTTTTCCAAGTCTTGTGATCATTTCCAAAGAGAGTATGGGTTTTCAAAGAGGCAATAAGTTCCTATGAACCCAATTTTCATAATTGAGTTTTTTATGTATGGGGCATTGACTTTATAGGGACATTTGTGAGTTCTTATGGGATGAAGTATATTCTTGTTGCGTTGATTATGCATCAGAGTGGGTGGAAGAAATTGCACTCCCCAACAATTAAGTCAAGTGTGTCATCGCATTCTTGAAGAAGAATATCTTCTCCAGATTTGGTGCCCCAAGGGAGATTATCAGTGATGGAGGTTCCCACTTTTGCATTAAAATGTTTAAATGCTGCTTGAGAAATATGGTGTCCACCACAATGTAGCCACTCCTTATCATCCACAAACTAGTGGACAAGTCAAAGTGTCGAACAGGGAGATTAAGAAAATCTTGGCAAAGATTGTGAATGCCAATAAAACAGATTGGTCAAAGAAGCTCGATGATGCTCTATTATCCTATCGCACTGCATAAAATACTCTCATAGGTATGTATCCATACCAACTAGTATATGGGAAGTCTTTCCATTTGCCGGTAGAGCTAGAGGATAAAGCTATGTGGGTAATGAAGAAGGTAAACTTAGATTGGGGTGCCACATCAACTTAAAGACTGAATGATTTAAACTTTCTCGATGAGTTTTTAAAGCATTTGAAAGCTCAGCCTTGTGTAAAGAGAAGATGAAGAAGTACCACAACCAAAGTATTGAAAAAGACAGATTTTATTGTTTGGTATCTTGTGATTCTATTAAAATCTAGATTGCGTTTATTTCTGGGCAAGCTCAAGTCCAAGTGGTTGGGGCCATTCTTACTCAATCAAGTTTTCCCACATGGAGCGTTAGAGCTCGATAATAGTGATGGAACAAGGTTCAAGGTGAATGGAGAGAGAATCAAGCTTTATCTGGGGAATGCAGAGAGTGTGCAAGAAGTGATTGAGGCCTACTATCTTGATGAAGTCTGAGTAATCAAGAGGTTTGTGTTGTGCGGCGACATTGAATCAAGAGCTACTTAGGAGGAAACCCAAGGTGTAAAATCTAGCCAACTATAGGTTCCAAATTTTTGTTAAGTAGTTTTCCTTTTGTTTATTTGATTTATTAGTAGGTGTAATTTTTTTAAGTCTTGGCTAGATATAGAATAGGGTTTGTGTCTAAAAAGTGTCCAGAAAACACAAAAAGAATAGCCTAACGGTTGCTATATGTGTAGGTGCGGAGGGAAAAATATGCAGAAAAAGGTCTGGTGTAGAGGTCTACGGATACCATCGACAGTCCGTAAGTCACTCTACGGACCGTAAATGATGCCCATAGATCCCAGGTAAGTACTTCATTTTTTAAGTGTCAAAGTGATCTACGGTCCTGACCTACAGACCGTAGATCGACCTACGAACCGTAAGTGAGGTCTTGTAGGTCCAAAAACCTAGCTCGAGCAACCCGACCCGGAATACCTAATCCTTAAAACCCCACAATTTTAAAACATTTTCTCACTTCTTCCAATCACCCAACCGACATCACTCCCCAATTTCCCTTAAATTCACTCCCGCCTTACCAAATTTCATCCACCATTAACACCACATACACACACCCTCCAGTCCCTATAACCTCCATTCCCGAATACTCTGGAGTTCATGCATGGTGCTAGCAGGTGAAATTCCTGTTGGTCATCATTGAAGAAGTATTGTCATCGCACACTCACACCACTCCTTCTTACTTTTAAGGTAATTGGCTTTCCCTCACTTTGAATTTCGACTGATAGTTTGACATTGGAAAGTCGGGAGTGGGTCTTGACCTCTGGTAGTTAATTGTCTATGAAAGCATGTTTAGTATAAAATATAAATACCCGAGGGACGATTGTTAGTGATTGTGTGTAAACCAAATTTTAACTTCGATTATCATAACTAGTCTAGATGCAAGTTTTGACTTAGGGTGCCATATCATGCTTGACCAGATAATTAAATTGAATATTTGGAACCCTTGGAATGACAAACTAGCGTGAATTGTTGTTGAAATGCATGAGTAAACTAGGATCTTTATGAAATTCGCTTAACGTGTTGTCTCAAAAAGTTGATATATTTGAGACCTGGCAAAGACCCCTCCTACGAGACCCCGTCTATGGACTGTAAGTCAAGCTATGGACCGTAGATCAGGTTCGTAAGAAGAAGCACTAGAAAAGTCCTCTACGTGTGAGACTACGGTCATAGATTATGGTCCGTATTTCAATCTATGGTGCATTATGCATGATCGTAGTTTCCTTTTGACACCACCTTATTGGTCCCTCTAGCCTACAGAGGGGGTCTACAGACCGTAGATCAATCTACAGCCCGTTAGTCCCCACCGTAGGTGGTTAGTGGCAGTAATGTGTCATTTTGTTTATTTTTCATTTTTCCCATCATTGTTTTGAATGTGCTCTCGGTTTGTTATAAGTACTAACTACTCCTCTACAGGCACCATGGCCCCCAAGAAGAAAGTCACGTACACCAAGAGGGGGAAGGTCAAGTCATTTTCCCCCATCCGTTCGTTGGTTGATGAGGATACCGATAGGGAGAAGGACCCTGAATATGTCCCACCAACCAGGAGGACTTCCCCGATAGCACCCACAACTACAAGAAACACACCTAAGAAGGTGGTCGGCGAGTATTAATTGCCTCCTAGTTTGATGAAGAGGTAACAGTAATCGGGTCATCGACTTGTTCTGCCTCCAGTTAGAGAGAAGACTCCGACTCTGAGTCTGCTGCAGGGTCTACCTCAGGATCTACATCAAGTCCTGCCATGGGGTCAAGTGACCATAATCAAGTTGCCTCGTCTGATGAGGCAGCCAACATTGAGAATACTCCGATCCCACAAAACTCTACACCTGATTAGGTAGCGGGAGAACCAAATCGATGGTTTGTCGAGAGGTAATCATAAATCTACCGAGATGCCAGAGTGTTGAATGCAAAAGGGAAAATAGTTGGGACTATCAACGAAGAGCGTGTAGTTCTTACATGCAACATTCACATAGTGCTAAAGATCCACGAGTTATTCGACTAGCACAAATATGAGTGGATGTACCATGAGCCAGGAACGTATATCAAGGAAGTAGTACGGGAGTTTTATGCTTTCTATATGGCTACTCTCTGCGGGTCTATCCATAAGAAGGCCAAGCCTTCAGTACAGGACCCCCTCAAATCTACCATGGTCTGAGGTTTTCTAGTGAACATCTCCCATGACACCATCAATCGTTTCCTATACGGACCAACCTGATAACATGTGGGCCACAAATACGACAGATTTTGACTACATGTATAGTATTGTGAAATCGTGAACCTTCGCAAGAGATCGAAAAAACGTTAGGTTGTCATATCGTGGCTTTCGAGACATATGGCATTGGATGGTGAGAGACTAGAATGGGCTGTTACAAGCTGAGCATCAGAAAGGCCACCCTCACTTTGGTGGCCAAGTTCTTTTGGCTATTGGTACAAATTCGACTTTCACCAACTCAATTTGACAACCTAGTCATGTGGGATAGAGAATTCATGGTAGCCGCATTGGTAGTAGGGATCGAAATCGATTTTGCCTAATTGATATTGGCAAAAATTCATGAGAGGGTCTTCAATACCTCTAGTACTTACCCAATCCCTTTTATGATATTTTTAGTTATGTAGGGATGTAGGAGTGCCTTTCTGGAATTGTGATAATTTAGTTCACGCTACAGGGACCCTTTATTTTGGGCTCATTCAGGCTGAAGCTAATGTGGAAGCACTATGTAGAGGGCCCCAGGTCAATGTGCCTGTGGCGATGATTTTTCAGATACGGTGGAGCGAGCACAGGGTGACGGGATTGCACCTCTAGATGATGCACTGACTTTCTCCTCATAAGCTGTCAGTTAGGCTCCGAGCTCATCTACAACCACTCAAATTTCCAAAAACTCTATGACGCCACTAGCCTGATTCCAAAGGTTAGAGGGACAGATGACTTCATTACTACAATATATCAAGTTGTGGATGCGACAGTTACTAGCCGAGTCCGAGGAGAGGATAGAAAAGAGGATGGAGGAGATAATGGACCAAAAATTCCAAGCTGTTCCTTAGCGGATCGATGCGTTTTAGGTATGAGTTATAGAGAGGCCATCCCCATCCACCGATATGTCCACCATCTAAACTAAGCTAGCGAGTCTTTGGGCCAATGTCGCTGCCATCATGGCTACACCCGCTGTTGAGCCACAGGCTGCACCCTATGCACTAGGCTGTGATACCGTTTTGGGCACCCTTTTTAGTGGAGATGAGGCAGAGTTACAGCTCGAGCCAAGACATGCCTGAAGAAAACGGCATCGTTCGAGTCAAAAGTACGATCTCACGGAGGAGGAATTAGCCTTGGAGAAGCAGCGCAGGCAAGAGAAGAAGGCCAAAAAGGAATCCATCCTATATAAGCCAAATGAGGCAGCAAATGGTGCGTGAGATAGCTGCAAGGGCATCAAGTTTTATAGGCATTCCTAAGAGCTGGCTCATTGAGGCGGATAATGTGAGCACTACTGAAGGATCGACACCTAGATATGCGGGCACTACTAAGGGTGACCCCACTACTACTTAAGAGGAATTCGTGAAACCGGACCCACCCGCTTGTTGATGAGTCTTTTGTGCTAAGCACCATAAGTGTGCTTTACCCAAATCCATTACTTTTTATCCATTTTGGTGTGCATTGGGGTCAATTGCACTTATTTTTTTGGGGGTGGGGTAAATGGATTGTGAGTGATATGGTGAATTCTCAGTAACCCAACTCACAATCCTCTCTTGTGATTTTCTTGCTTGTGTTGTTTTTCCCCAAGAGACTACTTCATTATTTGTTGAACCGGCATGTTTAGGAATAAATTGTGTGTGTAGAAGCATGATAAAGAATGAAGCATTATGGCATAATCTTTTAAAAAAATGATACACTACCAAAACATGTGTCAAAAGTTGTAGACTAACATAAGTTAAATATGTTGGCTCTGAGCATGGCATGATAATGAACTAACTTGATTGCATGACCTAGCAAGAACTTGAAATGGGTAAATTGATAATCTGTTAATGGAACTATGTGCCATGACTGTGCAAGAATTTGTGATGAATCAAGTAGCGTGTTCCTATCTAGACTTGCCTAGTTAGTCCTGTGAAAATAATCCACTCTAGAATGTAGGAAGTGATCATACACCCTTGTTCTAAACAATCCACTCATAGGCCTAAATGAATCCAAACAAATGACATAAATGTTCTTTTTGATTAAAATACTTGGAGCCTTAATGATCCCACTTCTTTCAAGACCCCGAACTCACCTTCCCATAGTCTACTGTGGTGGCCTCGGTCCCTCCATGGATATGTACACCTCAACCTTAGGCGAAAAGCCTAAGTTGAGGATGGCTAGTGCAAAAGCATAACCTCAAATCTTAGCCCTGATTCAACATCGGATATTGTGAACCTTAACTAATGGAAAATCCATAAGTTGAGCGTGGCTAGGAGAGAGGAAATCAAAAGAGAAAAAATGTGGGTATGAAAAAAGTTAGGTTTTGAAACTAGAGGAAACAAGAAGAGGATGTGACATTGTGTGAAAGAAATGGAATAAAATAAATAAATAAAATGATGAGATAAAAAGAGAACAAAATAAAGAGCTACAAAGTCTAAAAGTCACATCCACAGTTGAACAGAATCAAGGGAAAGAAGAGTAGAAGATAGGATTTCAAAAACATGGCAAAACGAGGTATGAAAGCCTAATGTAATGTCAATAAGGGTAGAAAGTCACTAAAAGTATCCAAAAGTACCACACTTGACCCTGATCCTGCGTTACAAGCCAAGAAAGTCCTATAGTGATCCTAGAATCTAGATTGGAAAGTCTAAGAAGTGAAAAAAGGGCAAGCCTATGGTATTGAGCACTAACTGTGACTTGAACTGACTTCTGGGTGTGATTGTTGAACAATCCTTGTACACAAAAATCATCTATATTGTATAAGAAAGGGATTTTGTTGAAGTAAGGGCACTAGTGGCATTATCGGCAAGATGGTACCCTTGGAATGGTGAAGCAGTGCATGTCGTGTGGTTGATTGGTCTATTATTGTCATGCATGGATCTGCACGAATTAGATTGTGGAGTCTAGGAGAAAAAGATTTGCACCTTTAAAAGAGAGTAGGGAAAGAAGTCCATGTGATTCCTTGTGCTTGAGTTGCTTGCTTTTATACAAGAGTCGTTTAGAGTCTTAGTGCGTCTCTTGAGGATAAAAAACAATTTTAGTGTTAAGGGTGTTTTATGTATCGTGAGTTTACTGTACTTTTTATACAATTCACTTATGAGTTGTGTGTGTCTGGAGTACGTTTGTATTAAAGATACAACTAAGAAAAATGCAGAAAAGGACAGCTACGGAGGTGATCTATGGACCGTAGGTCCATTGATGCTCTGTAAGTGATATCGTAGATAAGCATGCAAGGCATGGAAGAAGGACTAGGAAAATCTGACCAAGTGTGGGACCACGACGACTATTGACGGTCTGTAGATCAACTACGGACCATACTGCTTGATCGTAGAATATGACTGCGAGGGTTCCAATACCTGACTCTTGAAAAATCCTTAGTGTGGAGCTACGGAGAATAATGAAAGTCCATAGATTGATCGACAGTTCGTACAGGTGCTTCGTTGGTTGCCTCAAAGAAGCTGAATTTTGGGAGCTAAAATATTTTCTAAGTGCTGATTGACGCAAGGGATTTACAGAGCGTAGATCCATCGATGGTCCGTAAGTTGGTCTCGTAGAACGAAGACACGTGCCTTAACATAGTTTCCTTATTTTATTTCCATTTTAGTTTATTACTTGTTTTCTATAAATAGGGGATATAAACCCCCGTTTTGAGGTTGGATAACAGTATTCATGTTTTAGTATTATGTTTTTGGAGATTAACTTGCAAACACTTGGCAATTAATGATTCTGAAAGCATAGTATTGGAGATTTTTGTCCTTGAGATTCAAGTTGAGATGCTGGGTTAATTCTTATGATTACGTAAGTTCATGATTTCTTCATCTCAAAGTATGAAGTGTGTTCTTGCTAATATGGGTAACTAAATTCACAACTAGGGGTGTGGGAACCATGAGCTAGCGATTAACAATGTATGAATAGTAATTAAGCAATCTTTGAATAGTGTTTTGCATGCATTGATAATTCTTTCTTTCAAAATTCTTTTTAACGGTGCGTAAAGTTAGAACTCGCCTTGTTTCCACTTGTCGGACCAAGGAGGTAGTTAAGAAGAAAAGACTTATCAAAATAGATTTAATGTGATACTACCTAATACTCTAGTGTTGATTGGTGCGATGGTGAAACCAAGTGATACATCTATGCAATGTCTAATATGAGGTAAAGGTAAGGGATAGTAAATTATACGCACGTAGCCGGACCAAGGTGGGGGGTGAAATTCTCTAGAAGCCAGACCAAGGATTTAGAGATACATAACTAACCACTTTGCATGTAATACACTAGGAGAGGGTTTCTATTACTTGGATTACCGTGTTATGAGCATGTGGGTAACACATATGCCCTAGTTCTTCTCTTATATTGATAACAACTAAAGTTTAACTATTGCTCACTAATTAATTACACAATTTTTTTGAATTTGTTACTGAAAGCCCTCTTTAGTTACTTGTCTCCGAAAATACATTGAATAAACGAATATAATTCTTAGTTGAAGTTAAGTGTAAACCATTTTCCTTGTGGGATCGACCCCAACCTACAATTGGGTTCCTTACTTGATAACGATCGCTTATGCTTCTTTAGGAAGGTGTAATTTGAGTGTATTAGTTGCAAAGTTTGTAATATATCTTCTATGGATGCTTAGTGATTTACTGAAGTTGGAGTTAAATCCTTTAGGGGTACATGTCTTGTTTTATTTTACACCTTTTGAGTTGGGTGTTTTTCACGTTACAATATTGTGTTTTACTTACTGTCCTTACTGCTTCGTTGGAACACGTTAGGAAATCTATTTCACCCTTAGGGAAAAAGTTAAAATCAACAAATTACTAGCTCGTGCAGATTAATAATTGGTATAAGAGAAGGTTTTCTTCTCAACAGTGTAACCCCCTTAAGAATAGATCGAGATGAATCTGCACCCCCACTTGGATAATGTGAAGGAAAACATAGCAACAAGACTCTTTTATTCAATGGTCAGTATTACTCATGATGGTAAGCAATGATAGAAAATTTTATTCAGGTTGAGGATTATGATTTTTTGAATATAGGTAATGATGGACCAGAATACCCAACAAAGAAGGATGTTGAATATAATAGCGTACAAAAGGAAAAGAGTGAATACGAGGAGGTTGACTTCAAAATTCTTGAAAATAATGTCAAAGCTAAGTTTATTCTTATTTGTGGCCTTGGACCTGATTAGTATCACTGAATATCTAGTTTCATAACTGCAAAACAAATTTTGGATACTCTCATAGACGCACATAAAGAAACAGGATCAGAACATACTGATGATGGAAAGAAGATGAGATTTCTCTCATGGCTATTTGATATTCAGACGTGGAAGAAGAAGAAGAAAAATCCAAGGTAAGTATCTGTAACGCCCTAAAACAAACTAAGGTTAACTAGAGCTTGTGAATGTTATTTGAGTTAATTTTAATTTAAAATGAGTTATCTTAGTGTTCTTAGGCAGTGTATGAAATTTGGTTAAGTTTGGAGGTCAAACATCCAAGAACGTCTATGACGTTCGGAACGTGTGCCTTAGAAAGGACTAGTGTGTCTTGATGTGTTTGAGTGAGTTTTATGTGTTCGTTTTAATATAAATTGATATGGGATGTTCCTAAAACCTAGACTACTATGTTTAGGGGTTTAACGTCCGGTCACGACCCCACCTAGGACCCACAAGGGGCCCTAGAGATGTAAGACCCCGAAAATGACTTAGGTTAGCTAGAGACTAACATGTTGGAAATGGTGGTGTAAGGTCCTAATGTAGTCTATAATATGGTTTAGAGGCAGTAGCTAAAGTATTAGGTGTATTGGAAGTCAAACGTCAAGGGATGACTAAGACGTTCGACGACTAAGTCACCTATGTGCCTCGCATGTGGTTATATGTGTTTATGTGTAATTCATGAGGTTTTAAGGTTCATAAATGAATTGTTATAGAATGTATAGGCAGTGTGTCAAGTTTCATGGAGTTTGGAGGTCAAACGTCCAAGAACGTTCATGAAGTTCGAAAGATATGCCTTGAAATGACCTTGAGTGTTTAGGCATGTTTTGTCGAGTTTTACGTGTTCGTTTTGGATTAAATTCATGTGAGAGGTGTTAAACTCATAGACGATCGTGTTTGGGTTGGAAACGTCTGGGAAAACATCCCGAAGGACCAACCAAGGATCCTTGAGGAAGGACCCAAGCTGGTTGACAAGGCAGTCCCAGGCAGACCCCAAACGACGGAGGCATCGATGACTCGTGGGCCAATCGATGCCCCGTCGATGGGTTTCATCGATGGGGACTTGACCTTGGGTGATATGGGAACCTTGACCAGTCTCTGACCCAACCAACGGAGGAGCAGGATGGTCCATTTGTGGGTAAACGGTCCGTCGACTGCCAACCGTTGGTGAGGCCTGTTTTCCTGCGCAGTCCACTGCCAAGCAAAAAATTCACCCCACTTCCAAATAAGAGAATTGGCGGTTTATTAAGGGTATATTGGGTATTTTAAATGTGTATATAAGTGTTTAACACTTAGAATAATTCATTCTTCTAAAATCAAAACCCTAAAATCCCTTAAGAAATCCCAAAGACTCCATTGAAGTCCAAATCAAGGAACAGCTTGGAGGTGACGTTTTGAGTGGAAATTCTTCATCAAAGTGAAGAATTATCATAATTGAGGTATGGCTTTTGATCCTTGAAACTCTTTTCATCAAGGAGCCCAACTTTCAAAGATGTTTTCAAAGTTTTCAAAGAGGAATTGTCCAATTTCATGATTCTACCATGGGTTCTTGCATTAATGGTTTTCAAACGTCTATTATGGATTAGATTGATGTTGTATTAATTATTTTAACCTAAATTACCTATGAACCCATGAAATTGATGAACCTAAGATTTTGACTAACTTATGGGTTACTTGATATTGGCTTAATGTTATTGAATTCATGTGTAGTTTCTTATGGGCTTTCTATTGATGTAAGAATTGTATTCAATTGTTTTAGAATTGATCTTAGATTGTTGAATCTATATTGAATTGGTTTAGATTTCATTCATTTCAATAATTGTGTATTGAATTTGTGTTCATGGCGATGGGTAAGGGCCTTATGATGTTGAATTGGGTGATTTGGTATTGGCTTGAAGTGTTGATGATGAAGTGGTGGTATGCTGCCCTATTTCTTCTTATTCAATTTTAATTATACTTTAATTAGGTTATGATTGGTTTGGTCCACCTTTGGTGGTGGTGCTATGTGAATTGATGTGGCCTTGTTGGCGTTACTTTCTAGTATATTGATAAACATGGCCTTGTCGGCACTACTTGAACTTATATGGCTATTTGTGTAGTTGATTTGATGATGTATAATCATATCTATCAATATGTGGAAGTATGTGCTAGACTATTTCTACTATCTAGTTAATAATGTTGTGCTTTGACTATGTGTTGTTGTGTAGTCTTAGAGTTGACACATGGTTATTCCTAAATTGGTTAGATGAGTCTAAAATGGTTAAATTGATGATGTTAATGTAATGAATATGTTGACTTGATAAGGTTAAGGGTCATTCCTAAGAGTCTAAAGGAAGATAGGCTATATGTGATAAATGGAAGTATGTTGTGTCTTGTTTAGATAGACTTTTGTCCCTTACTTGATGCTTATGTGAATATGTGATGTTTTGACTTAGGAACCTAAATGGGTCTTAGTATTGAATAAATGGATATAGTTGATACCTTGAATGATGATAAAGGGTCATTTATGTGGAACCTTGAACCAAGTGGTAAGGTTATGAATTGTGAAGTAGTAAGCCGTAATGGTATCCTTCATGTAATGAGTGATGGACTTAAGGTTGATTGGCTGAAACGGCATCATATCATACCTTAGGAAAGTCGCGATGAGCTTCTTGTTGCCATAGTGAGATAGCCCAAATGGACCTTGTTATGGTAGGGTAAATTTAATTGGGTCATGAACATGATACGAGACCCATTTGCATGAACCTTAATGTAAATTGATCTATGAGAACTAAGGCTAGCACCGAGTGAGTATGGTAAAGGGAAGTAGTTCTAGTTAAGTATGAGAATAGAATACAAAGCACACCCTTCATATTCCTTAACCATGTGCATACATCGGATCTTTATGTTCTACCATTGGCAAGTAGAACACCTTATCGAAGTAGGATAGAACTTCGGATTCCATGCTTTGCTACCATGGTCTATGTCGGTTATTGCCTATTCTCATCATATGGAATACCTATTAGCATTAGAGAAGTTTATGAGGTTTAGGTGGTGGTATGGGACGCTACTTAGAAATTGCAGAATAGACTTTGATGGTGTTATTTGGAGTTCTTAGGTCTTGTCTAAGACCATTATTTGAATGTCTTTTATGTGATGTATGTCTTTTAAATGAACTAATGAACTAATGACTTACGTTATAAAGTATGCAAGTGAATGAGTACCTAATCTAGAGTGCCTTAGGAATTCTTTAGTTAAATTGTGAAGAGGGCATAAAAGATGATCTCTTCATGTCTTATCTATGGAAGTCTTGAGAGTGACTCTAGTTAGGAAAAAAGGTTTGGTGTTGTTGACATGATCTAAGCCTTAGGTAGTCTTAAGGACTATTTAGGTAATCTTGAAGAGGTCAATCATGGAAGTTATCTTCTTGATTTACTTAAGTAGGTCTTTTGATAGCCTTTGGAAGGAGAGTGTCCTATCATCTATGTGTTAGTGTGTTTAGTGAGAATGATTCTATCCTAGGGAGTCTATAGGATCTCTTGAGTGTGTGTGTAAGAGATTGTATGGGCGGTTGCTTCACAACTCACTCAAGTGATACTTAAAATTCACCTTTGGTAGAAGAATCTTACCTTGATGTTTAAGATGCTTTGTAATTGTGTATGTGACTCATTATAAGCAATCTTAAGGGTCGTTTAGGAACATCTAGAGAGGGTGTATGGGCGGTCTCTCTTTGTGTGACTTAAGTGAATCTTAGGATAGCTTTAAGTGAGAAGATTACATACTAAAGGGTGTCTGAAGTGAAGAATAAACATCTTCACTGCACAGTGAAATAATTCACTGTAACAGTGAATGAGTTCACTGTAAAGTGATCTCAAAAATATGATTTTTGGTTGAATGTTGTCTTATGTGTTTCTAAGTTGCTAAATGTTGTTATTATGATTAAAATATGATTTATAAAATGAAAAGATGCATATTTCCAATAAAGTCCGTTTTCATGATTTTTATGCATAATGACATACTTAGTACATGTGGTTGTACTAATTCCATGCTTTATTTTCTATCTATAGTTCTTGGTAGGTGAAGAGACTTGGGAAGAAGACTTGGACAAGGAGATATTTCAAGAAGAGTTGAAGTATGTCTTCACTTGTCTCGAGGGCATATATGTCATTTTATGTTTCTTCCATGAAGTTTTGTAATAGACTACACAGTAGTATGTTTTAAATTCGTATGGGCCGTGACCCAAGTATTATCATGTCTTAAGATGATTATTCGAGACTTAGTGTTTTTCTTTTTCTACATATATGAAAGAGTTTATGACTTCTATATTGTTTTACGAAAAGTTTTAATTCCGCACTACTTTTCGTTATGTATATGCGATGAATGATATGATAGGCTTGTATAAGACCTCCGAGAGATCGAATACGCCAGTCGCAATCCAAGAATGCACCCTATATTCTAGGGTGTGGTTTCGGGATGTGACAAGATAAGGGCCCAAGAGAAGGACTCAAACTGCCTTGGCAGTATCCACCAACGAGGGCAATCGACTGCCAGTGTTTCAACCAACGGCCCATCGACTTGCCTCGTCGATTGAACCTGTAAGGTCAGTTAGCCAGGCTCCAAATAGAGCTAAGTATCAACCCACGAGACCCCACCAACAGTCCGTTGATGGACAAATGATCCGTTGGTTAGGTCTCGTCTGTGAGCCTGCCAAAAACTGTCCATTACCAATAAGGACTTGGGGTGTTTGGTAAATTCACCCCAAGTATTTTATGAACCTTGAGTGATATTTTTAGGGTTATTTAGGTATATTAAAGAGTTCCAAACCCTAAGACCTAATTTTAGACTCCTCTTCCTAAAATCCAAAACCCCTCCCTCTTAGAAGACTCTCTCAAGTCTCCGTGGAAGCTAGAAGTCAAGAAGGAACTAGGAGGGCTGTTGGTGGTCGTTTCTTCATTAAATATCATTGGGGTTTCTTCTATGTGAGGTATGGTATCCATTCTTGAAATCTCTTCCATTCAAGGAGTCCCTTCTAATGGATTTTCAAAAAGGGTTTTCAACCCTTCTATCTTCAACTCTAAATATGGGTCTTGCATGAAAATATTTTAAATGATTCAAATAAGATGTTTCTAATGTTAGTTTTTGATTTTAATGCTAAAACTTCAATTAAAACATGTTAAAGCTTTATGTTAAAGGAATGGGTTAAATGAGCATGAATTTGTAGTCTTTAAGCTTTGGTTTCTTTGAGTTGATATTGTTGTTTAGCTACTGCCCTAAGGGGTATATTATGATAAAATGTTGAGAAAAATGTTATAGATGAGGAAAGATCGGATAAAAGGGTATGTTGGTTATGTTGTTTAGTTTTAATTTCGAAATGCTCTTTAGTGGTATGGTCCACCTTCTTGGTGGCAGTGTTTACTTGAATTGTGTGAATGTAAAGATAATATTTTATTGTGAATGAGGCCATGAAGTCTTTTTATGTGAAGTAAGATGATAATAATGTTATTCTTGTTAAATGTGCCTTATGAAGCTATTATGTGAAGTAGGCTAGAGAGTATGCTTAAATGAAGTTATTCTTGTTAATTGTTTTATGAAGCTTATTGTGAGAAGTATGTAAAGTATTATGTCTAAAGGACTTATATGATTATGTGAAGCATGTAAAGTGTGTGATGTGATGAATAAAGGTCTAAGCTTGTATAGAAGTTAAATGTTAATGAAATGATGTTTATGTGCAAGGTGTGTTCACATGTACAAACACACTCACACTTGAATGTATGAATGAATCTAAGTTAAGTAAAATGGGAGTTTTGGGGTGAACACTATTCGTGAGTTCAGATGAAGTGTTTAGTAGCAACCTCACTACATCCTAAGAGCTTTCTAAGATAGGTTGGAGGATGAATGCCCTTCGTGAGTTGAGATGTGGTGTTCACTAGTTATCCTTAAGCTAAAGTTTATAATGTTGAGAATTCGTGGGGAGTTATGCCTAGTACCGAGAGGATATGAAGAAGAGGTGGTTACACTTCGTTAGTTGAGATGTTGTATTCCAATGTACCTCTTGAGATGAGTACTCCTCGTTAGTATAGAATGAGTTACTTAGTAGAAATCTCCTTATCCCTTAACTATGTGCCCGCATAGGTGTAGCTATTGGGAAAGCCATGTAAAAGCTAAAGTAAGACCTCACCCTAGGCAAGTGAGGGGACCCTTCTCCGATAAGGAAAGTATCGGGATTCCATGTTTAGCTCTCATGGTCTATGTCAGTTAAGCTACCCCCCACAAAAGTAATGAAAGTACTAAGTTTCTAAAAGAATGTGCTACTTAGGGTAGGTAGTGGAATGGGACTCTATTTATCCATTGCACTAGGTAGGCATTCCAAAAGGGGAGTCTTGGTGAGTCTTATATGAATTGAATGAACGAAGTCTTCTAAAAGAATGTGCTACTTAAGGTAGATGGTGGTATGGGACGTATCTATCCATTGCACTAAGTAGGACCTTCCGAAATGGAAGTCTTGGTGTCAAACCTTCTAAAAGAAAGTACTACTTAGGGTAGGTGGTGGTATGGGACGCCATCTACTCATTGCACTAAGTAGGCATTCCGAAAGGGAAGTCTTTGGTGTGTTTTTGGGTGTTCTCCTAATATCTTGTGATTGAGTGGTGACTTGTTCTCCCGAGTGGAGTAAGATCATGGTGGTAGTCTTAAGGATATCCTTGGTGTGTATTGAAGGAGGTGTTTAGACGTTTCCTTCATGTTATACCTTTGGAGAGCCTTAGGATAACTTCGGTTAGAAAACTTCTATGGAAATGAGTTCACTTCCTCCTTGGCAATACTTTGGGAGTTCACTATTTTTGGAGTCAATTGGTTCACTGTAAGGTTATAGGAGTTCACTGTAAGTTTTTGGTTACTTCACTGTAATGTCCTAACTAGTTCACTGTAAAGTTGGAAAGTTTACTGTAAAGTGTATTCTTTGGTTAAAATTATGGAAATTCTTCTCTAGGTTTAAATGATGTTTCTTACGTTGTTTTGTTTCTAAATTCATGAATGTTATAATCATTTGGCATGAAAGCTTATTTTACTAAAATGTCCCTTTTTACATGATTTTGCATATGCCATACTTAGTACATTGTTTTGTACTAACCTCATACTTTCTATACTCTATAAGTATAGGTTTTTGGAAGCAAGGTTGAAGTCTAGAAGGCAAAGCTTGGGAAAGTTTATCTCAAGACAAAGTATGTCCTCATAAAATCGAGGGCTTAGTCCTTTTCGTAGTTTCTTTATTTAAGTACTTATTATGTATTTCTTTTTAATGTAAAGGGCCGTGTCCCTAAAATATTATGTCGTGTCTTTAAGTTGGCTTGTGACGATGAGATTCTCGAAGTATTTATGAAAGATTTCCTTTTATTAATTTATTCGTGAAAAGTTTTAAATTCCACACTACTTTTCATGTCTTATGTAATAAACGATATTTAAAGGGCTTGTATAAGAACCCGAAGGGTCAAGTACGCCTTGCCACGATCTAAGGGTTCTCCCTAGCTTCTAAGGGGTGCTTTCGGGTCGTGATAGAATTGGTATGAGAGCATAAGGTTATGGGAAATAGTTTAGGGTCCAAAAATCTCACAAGCCACGTCTAATAGTATCTTGGTCATTGGTGTGAGTCGCGACACATCCATGGACAAGAGGCTATAAGACGATAGAGTTTCACTTTCTTGATTACTCTTGAATCGTGCCATAGAACTTAACACCATAAGATCTCTCTCTTCTTCTCCTTTGTCCGGTGGTTTCTAGGTGTGTTTCTTGGAAAGGGAGATGTTTCTATGTTTGAGGGAGAGAAAAGGTGAGTTTTGATGTTATGATGGTTTTGTGGCTAGAAGAGTAGATATGAAGGTAAGTTTTGAAAATTGTGATGTAATTCCATTTATAGCTAAGTGTGATTTATGAGAATTGAGATGTTATGATGAGAAATTGTATGGTGATGTAGTTCTAAGAATGGTAAGAGTTATAGTGATTGAATGAGGTACGTTTGAGAGGAAATGAGTTATCTTGTGATTATGCTCAATGAAGGTAGAAATGCTTTAAGGTGTAAATTTGAGGAATGTTGAGAGGATGTGGGGATTTTGTAGGAGTAGAGGGCAACCCTCTTGTGTGGCTAATGTTTCATAGTTGTTCTTGTGATTTTGGTTGAGTTTCTTGTGTAGGTTTACACAAATGAGTAAACGTGGTATGAATACCTAGTAAGGGAGTTTTGTTCCATGAAATTGAGTAAGTGGTTCCTAAGAGTTGAATGATGTGGTGTTTAAGAGAGCTTTTCTAGGCTTGAATCCTAAGAGGAAAATATGATGCTTAACTTGTAAGGTTGATGTTTAGTATTGATGATCATAAGTTAAGAGAAGTATGAGTTCCTATCTTGTGTGAAGCATAGTGGTACTTTGAAGTATGAGGCCTTGAAGATGGCCATAACCTAAGTGGGGGACAATGAGTTTAGTAGAAAGGCAGTTGATATCCTCATCTTTCCTTTTTGTTCTTATTCAAGCTTGAGACCAAATCTTTAGTATTTTGGTAATGATCAAGAGTCTTGCATAATAGTATGAGTTATATTGTGTTGCATATGAAGCTAGATGACTTAAGTCTAATGTTAAAGGAACAAGTTAAAGCACAGTTTTGCATAATGAATGTTGAGTAGAATTGCATGTAGTGCACTTAGTCCAAGAGAATCCTCAAGGTTTACTAAGTGGGAGTGGTAGTATGGGATGTTACTCTCACATTGAACTTAGTGTAACTTGCCAAGTCTCTTTGGAGTAAGTTAGTATAGTCTTCTCTCTCGTATTGTCGTGCCTTTCTTGTTAAAGTTGCTTGAAAGGTGCATTATTGAAAATTTAAGCATGTGACATAATGAAGTTTTGAGTTTACTGTAAGAAAGTCCAAATTTTGAGAAAATTTCATTTTTCATGAAACATGGTTTCAATGTGTTTAGAAATGATGTATATGAGCATGTTTAATGTTGTAGAAGGTAGTCCCTCCATAAGTGTAGAAATGTAAGTGAGATTGAATTTGTGAAGTTTTGCAAAATTGCATGTGCTGTAGTAATGCTCACTGTGAAAGTCTCCATTTTTGAAAAAAAATTGCTTTGTCTTGAATTGTAGTTTCAATGTGTGTAAAAGTGTTGTATATGAGAATGTTTAATGTTGAAGAAGGTAGTTCCCCCATAAGTGTAGGATAAGAGAAGATTTGGAAATGCGAGAGTTTTGCTACAGTGCTTGTGTTGCAAAGTGTTTGAAAATGTGAGATGGTGCTCCTTGATAGTTGATGCTTTGATTTTGAGTGTGTTGATCATGATTGTAATGTGTTATGTGTTTCTAATTAGTTCCTTGATGGTCTTGAAGTTTTAGTGTCATTCGAGGACGAATGTTATTCTAAGTGGGGGAGAATGTAACGCCCTAAAACGAACTAAGGTTAACTAGAGCTTTATGAATGTTTCTTGAGTTAATTTTAATTTAAAATGAGTTATATCAGTTTTCTTAGGCAGTGTGTGAAGTTTGGAGGTCAAACGTCCAAGAACGTCCATGACGTTTGGAAGGTATTCCCTAGAAAGTACTTGTGTGTCTTGATGTGTTTGAGTGAGTTTTACGATTTCGTTTTAATCGAAATTGATGTGGGATGTTCCTAAGACCTACACGAATATTTTTAGGGGTTTAAGGTCCGGGCACTACCCCACCTAGGATCCACAAGGTCCCTACAGAAGGGCCCAAGAGAAGGACCTAAACTTCCTTGGCAGTGTCCACCAACGAGGGCAATCGACGGCCAGTGGTTCAACCAACGGCCCGTCGACTTGCCTCGTCGATTGGACCTGCAATATCAGTTATTCAAGCTCCAAATGGAGCTAAGTGTCAATCCACGAGAATACTTTATTGAAATGTCCCTTTTTAGCATGATTTCTATGTGTGTATGCATATGTTCCTATACTTAGTACAAGTGGTGTGCTAACCCCATTTTCTCCCTTTTTCCCCAACATTTCAGGTTTCGATCGTTGAAGGGCCTGTGACGACTTTTGAAGCAAGACTTGGAATTCTCACTCTCCAAGTTGGGTAGGTCCTCACCACTTCGAGGACAATGCCATTTTCTAGCTTCGGATATTGATAATCTTAAAGACAATATGATCATTTCTTTCATTTGAGTACTAAAGATTGTATAGCCTATATGTGACTTTTATAAATATTGATGTATGGGCTATGCCCAATTGTTATACTCTTGTTTAGATGGTTATGAGATGAGACATCCGGTTTGAAGACTATGTTATATCTTATATATATATATGTGTGCAATAAAAGTAGAAGACTATGTAATCTTCTTATACGAAAGGTCTATGTATACTCGATATGAATATATATTATGTGTATGTGAGAGGTCTATGAAAACCTCATGATAGATAGAAGAAAAGTTTTAAATTTTTCCGCATTTTAACCAATGATTGTAATGATGTAAGCTAAGATCTTAGTCTTAGTCCTCGGTGAGGAAGACGATGCCGGTTACGTCTAGGGGGTGCTTCGCGGATGTGACACATCATCACAAGCCAACTTAGACACGTCGTAATATCATATGGTCACGCCCTTACTTAGAAAATAAACTCATAATATAAAGAATTCTTTAATAGAAAGAAAACTAAACAAAAAATCATCAACATACAAGGTAACACTTTCATAATTCTCAACATATAGCCACATTCATCAAGTTATCCATTAATAACTTTAGACCCTCTATCCAAAGTTATCGAAAGACTCACCTAGGTAAGACATGAGGGTACCACCCATACAATCTCTTCAATACGCACCTAAATGATCCTTAAGACTACAAAAGACAAGGATACTTCATCTCAATTCAAGAAGTCCACATTCATTACTAGACGAAACATTCATGCATTTAAGAACTTCACATAAACACCATCCTATAAGACAACTCCAAATTACACTAGTGCAATGTGAAAGTAGCATCCCATACTACTATTCCCACTTAATGCCCCTTAGGAATCACCATAGACTAGGGACATCACATTCAATCATCTACATAGCCTTCATACATGTTAGACATAAGATCAACATGCTTCATTAACATTTGGCATAAATACAACTTACTTCATTAACATCATATAGTAACCCATTCATTCATTAACATTAGAAGGACACACCAAGACTCCCTCCAAATGTCTACTTGTGCAATTCATAGATGGAATCCCATTCCACCACCTACCCTAAGTAGTACACCCTTAGAAATAATTAGTTCATTACATCCATTTATGGGGGATAGCTGTAACCGACATAGACCATTAGATCTTGACATGGAATCCCGGTAATAACCCCTACCGAATGAGGGATCCCAACTGTCCTAAGGTAGGGTTATTCTTTTAGCCTTTACATGGAACACCAATAGCTAGTCCTATGCGGGAGCATAGTTAAGGTATAAGGATATTTCTTCTAAGTACTACATCTCAACTCACAAAGAGTATCCATCTCAAGAGGTACATTTGGAAACAACATCTCAACTTAAAAAAAGTATCCACACCTTTGTCAAATCCTATTCGTGCTAAGTATAAACTCCCACAGAGTTTTAGACATTCATTACATTCATTAACAATAGATCAAGATATTTATATCATAGGAATAGTGACGTTGCTTCTAGACACTACATCTCAACTCATGCAGATTGCCCACCCCAGAATCCTCCTTTCGTTCATTAGAGTTCTATTGAGCAAAACTTTCAATAGACTCTCATTCAATACATTTTCATTAGCCTAATTCATTCGTTCGTTGTGTGTGTACATGTGAGAAAACCTTTCACATATTCACCATCATTCATAACATTGTCTTCTAAACATGATCATACTATATTCATCATAATACACACACAATCATACATCACATTCACATCATACTTCAATTAGACATAATATCATCAAGACATCTCTATGAATATACATGATAACATAACTTTACTTCACATTCAGCGCCTTGAAGGCCATAATCACAATTCACATATAGCTTCATATACATTAACTAAACACGGCCACCTTAAGTGGACCATACCACACAAGATCAATTCAAGAAGACTAGAACTATTGACACACACCGGAAATTCCATGACCTAAACTAGATCCTAACATGCTAAATAATAATGATTTTGGACGTAAATAAGTGTAAATAACTTGATTGAGAGGTATTGGGGCCATATAATGAAAGAAAGGCCTTAACGTCTAGAAACTAGCTAAATTGAATTAGTTAACGTTCCTATGTTTGGTGAAGGTTTCGGAGGGTCATATGAAGTGAAAAACTTGTAACAAGACTTTAAATAGGTAATATGTAGTATATAGGGTAAAAACGTACAGTCACGACACCCCAACGACCACCGGAATGGTCCTTGGGGAGGACCCAAACTTGGGTGAGCAGGCAGCCAAAGCAGCTTGCGTGCAACAGGATTTTGGTGGCTGCTGCGCGACGCACAGCCATCACGGGGAGATTTGAACTTGGCCTCGTGACACGGGGCCTACACTAGGCTCACTTCCTCAACCTATATTTCAAAAATAAATCTTTAAATTAACCCCGCGACGCGCAGCAACTTTCGAGATTCGTAAAAGTCGTATTTTAAGCATTTTGACTTCACAAAAAAGACCCATTTAAGTGAGGGGTCTTTTGGGTAATTTATGGGATGACTATATAATGTAATAGAGTCAGTTTTAGGTCAATTTTAACACCCAAACCAAGTCTCAAAAGTTCAAATTAAAAATCACTCTCATCTCTCTCAAATTCTCTCTTTTTCCAAAACTCCATTGAAAACCAATAGAGCTCCAAGAAGAAGATCAAGACTTCAAGTTTCCAACCCAATTTCGTGGATTTATAATCTATAAGGTGTGGTTTCTTTCACTCTTGGGATCTTTTCTCCAAGAGGTCACTCCAAAAGATGATTTCTAAATCCCCCAAATCTAGATTTTTCTTCTACACATGGGTCTTCTTTGAAAAACAAAATGATGAATCAATTGTGATAAATTATGATGAATTAATGTTGTTTAAGTATATATTGATGGTCAATTGATGATTTCATATGAGATTTCCCTAGACCCATGTCTTTCCCCCAATTTCATGAAAACCTTGAATTGATATGGTGAATTGTGAATATTATGAACATGTAGATTGACTACATTGTTGTTAATTATGTAATTGCTTCTTGAATTTACCTTGTCTATGTAATTGGTTAGGTATTCTTGGTAATGGAAGTATGAAGATTCTTGGAAGGGACAAAGAGGTATGTTGATTGGTGCTTCTTGGATTCAATTGTGAATTATGAGTTACTTAGATAATAATGCTCCTATGTCTAATGTGTGGTTGTGATGTTGATGCTAGAAATTCCTCATCCTTAACCCTAAGACATTGAATTAGACATGAATTATTTATGTTGATATTATACGAATATTATATGATTGAAAGTAGTTTCTCATTATTATAATAAAGTGTTAAGTGAAAGATTTACTCACTTGTATGTGGTTTCTAAAGTGAAATGGCAGTTCTCACTTATGAATACGTATGAGCTATTATGATAAGATGTTCACATAGGGGTCTAGAGGAGAATAATGTGATCTTGTATAATGAGTATTAAAGGGAATAATTTCTTAGCACCGAAAGGGCATGTAAATGAGATGGAGGTCCCACGTCAGTAAGTCCGGCTTCCCACATGGGTTTCCTCAAGTTAGTAAGTCCGAGTTCCCTAATTATGTGTTGTCTCATGAGATGAAAACCTCCACGTTAGTAAGTCAAGGTTTCTAGAAACAATCTCCTTGACCCTTAACTATGTACCCACATAGGACTCTAGCTTAGTGGATCCACCTAGATGGCTATGTACGAATGGTTACACCTTAGGACAATGTTAACCCTCTTATTTTAGTATGGGAGTAGAACATCGGATTCTATGTAGATCACATGGTCTCATTTTGGTTATTGCACTTCTTTCCCTAATGTAAAAGTAATGAATAAGTATGCATGTGAACTCTTATTAGGGTTGTCTTGAAGGCTACTACATAGGGTGAGGGAGGGTATGGGACTTCTCTCACTCATTGCACATGTGAGATCCTAAGGGATGGTTCTAGTAGTGTTCTTTTTATGATTATGGATATGATTATGGTTATTTTGATAAGCTATGAGTAAGTATTGATGTATAAGCATGTTATGAAAATATCTTGTAAGTATGTAGTGGGTTGCTTAATGTTATACTTAGCCTTGGATAGGATTATGGGGTTCTATCTTTGGCATTGCACAAGTATTGTTTGGTTGATCAACATGTTGGGTTGCTATTATGTTGAATTGTATTATTATGCTTCTTATACATGCATGTTGAGTTAAATTGATAGAAATCTTTGTTTTGACTAAATTGCCCTTTTCTCGTGCATTGATGATTTTTATGCATAGGGACCATACTTAGTACATGTGTTTTGTACTAACCCATATTTCTCCCATTTTCAAAAACATTTTAGGTTTTGTCCATTGAGGAGATTCGTGGTCATTGGAGAATAAGACTTTGACCTTTCCTAAGTCAATGGTGAGTCCTCATGAGTTCCGAGGATAGAGCCACTCAGCAAGCCTTATTAGTTTTGCCTATGTTTTGAGATAATTATTCCATTCTCATGTTGAGACTTCATTGCAGCCTATATGGGCATATTGTAATAGACTAAGGGCTATGCCCAAACTATTGTGATTCATTCTTTAGATTGTTTAATGTGAGACAAAGAATTAGACTAAATTCTTATGTATTATTATGTTGTTTAAGCGAGAAGCCTATGTAAGCTTCCTACGTGAGAGGTCTATGTAAACCTCACTAAGTATATACGAAAGTTTTAATTTTTCCGCACTTTTAACCTATGATATGTGATGATGAATGCTAAGAGACTTGTCTTAGTCCTCTTAGAGGACGACGACGCCGGTTATGCCTAAGGGGTACTTTGGGTCGTAACAAAAATTTAGGTAAACTTACCCTTCATCATAATTTGGAATAATTGGCAGCAGATAATCAGAATAAAACATAGTATAAACTCAACAATAACAAGATCCAATCACATTCATCAAACCCACTTCATACGGAAAAATTAAAGAATTAGGATTTCCATGGGTCCATGATGTTTTGATCATAAATTCATCAATTAGCATTGAAAACATCAGAATTCATCCATTAAAACCTTTTGATGCAACGGCGGATGCTTAGAATTCAAAATAGGAGAATTTAGAATTTTGAAACCTTTTCTAAAAGCCTTTGGATTGACTCCTTCAATGCTAGAAGAATCAAGGATTAATTACCATACCGTATTAGTAGAAAGACCACGAAATTTTGGTTGAAAACTTGGAGAATTTGACCTTCTTCCTTGGAGCTTCAAAGATTCATCACTGAAGGTTTTTTGAGAAAGAGAATGGAGAGCTTATGTTTTGAACTTGAGGGTTTTATTTTTATTGGTCAATTGGGGTTAAAAGTGACTCAAAAATTATTTATAATAAATCCCTAAAGTACCCAAAACACCCCTACAATAATTGGACCTTTTAACCAAGTGTAATTTTACATTAAATCGACGCGTCCAATCTGAGACATGGCTACGCATCGCGGGGTTTCACATTCGGGTTTACCCCATAGACGCAACTGGCGTCGTCGTCCTCTTTGAGGACTAAGACTAGCCCCTTAGTTTTCATCATTGCATTCACAAGTCAAAAATACGAAAGAATTTTAAACTTTTAACTGTATCTAATTGGAGGTTTACATAGACCTCTACATACACGTAATAGTATTATTATCGAGTATACATAAACCCTTAGTATAAGAAAAATACTTAGTCTTCTACTTTTATTTCACATACATATATAAGATAGAATAGAGTCATAAAATCCGTCTCATCTCATAACCATCTGGAATGACAATATCAACTTGGGCATAGCCCTACAACAATAAAGGTAAGACACATATAGGCTTTATACAACCTGTTCTCAAATGAAAGATAGAGTAAACATAAGTGTCTTAATATCTAAGCAAATCCGTAGCTAGAATATTGGCATCGTCCTCGGCCAAATGAGGACCTACCACTTAGATGAGAGAGAATATCCAAGCCTTATTTTAGATCGCCTCGAACGAAACCTCAACGACCGGAACCTAAAATGTTTGGGAAAAAGGGAGAAATGGGGTTAGTAAGCCCACATGTACTAAGTATGAGACCATATGCACATATAACAATCAAACATGCTAAAAGGGAACATTTAGTTAAATCATACCATTTTACCTCTTTAAGGACTTATGCACAATCAACAAACTATACTAACCATTTAGACATGTTCAACGAATCAAACAAGCTATATGCATATCAACATACTTGAACCCATAATATCATATAACTCTATCACCAAGTAATAACATCACAAGCATGAATAAGAGTTCATCATGTAAATAGCAAAGCAAGATAACTAATCATAAATCCTCATAAAGTCAACAAGTGCAATGACCAAGGGAAGCCCCATAACCTTACTCAATCAATGACCTAACAAGAACCATAAATAGTAACTCACTTCACATAACATAGCCTTCAATTACACATAGGTTCATACTTTAACAATAAACACCAATTGCATGTTCATAAACATCATAATATCTTATAAGGTCAATTACAGTTATCATCATTTACATACATAATATTAACCTCCTAAATCTCCTATCAAGGCAAACAAGTGCAAGGCATAGGTAAAGTCCCATACCCCTACCTAAGCTAAGTCAAACCCCTCAAGTCACTTTAGATAGTTTATAACTCATTACTTTATTTTAGCTTAGGGAGCACTTGCCTTAACCGACATAGACCACATGAGCTAATGTGGAATCCGGCGTCGTAAAACCTTACACCGATGGAAGGTGGTCTACCGGCCAAGATAGAACCTAACATGAAACGTAGCATCTAGGTGGATCTACTAGCTAGTATTCCTATGGTGGCAACATAGTTATGGAACTTGGGGCAACATTGGAAATATCACTCTACACCCAATTTGGGTCATTAGGATATCAACCATGTGCGAACTGTAGGGAACCCTACCTTCACTATGTGGGAAAGTGTCACCCTCTCACATACAAGATCACTCGGTGCTAAGCTAAGTCCCTTCTTGAAATGTATTTAATGTCTTTACTTATCAATCATAACTTAGTTTAGGTCATAGGGTCTAGCCCTTGTATAATCATCATCATAATAGCTCAATACGAATTGCATGAGTATAATTCTTTCATCACAATCCACATAAGTAAGGTTAACACATTACATACTCTTTCATAATAAGGCACATTGGTAATCACCATCATCCTTATAACTTAACATCTTAATCAACCTAACAACCATAAACAAGACATTTCAATTCAACATCATACCACCCGACAAATTCTAAATAAGGCATACTCCAACACAATCATCATGACTTAAGCACAATTAATCATAATTGAAGCAAAGTATAGGGATCACAAGACTTACCAAGTATCCTTCACAATTCATCATCAAGGTCTTACCATCAACCCTTAGTTCAACTCAATTAGGTCATCAAGTCACCACAATTCAATAAACAATATAATCACAAGGCTAAAAGAATCACTACATCACAATTCCATAATAGATCAAAGCTTAGGATTAAGTCAATTCATCATACCCTAGATCACTTCTCAAGAACTTGTATGAAAGACTATACATCACCCTAATTCATTCATAATTAACATAACAACATCATCTAGTAGTAATTCAACCCTTAACCAAGTCTATTGAATGAACAATTTACAATATAAGTCAAGATCACAACCTAGGGTTAGGGACTTAGGATCATGTTCTTCAATTTAGGCAAGACCATCAACAATTACAATAATCATGTTAAATTACATGTTAATCTATTCAATATAACCTAAATAAAACATCAACAACTCAATTTATAACTTCAAATTCGTAATTGAATGAAACCCAATTGAAAACTCTAGATTTGAGAACACTTTGAATGAACCCTTTGAGGAAAGAGGTCTCAAAGTTGAAGAGATCCCATACCTTAATGTTTTGACAAAGATTTGAATATGAATTCATCCCTTTCCATCCCCCAAATTCCTTTCCTTAGCTTAGTCTTCAATGGCGTCTTCCTATAGAGAGAGAAAGTAGAGAGAAGGAAGAGAGTTTATTTTGTGAATTGTGTTTAGACTAATGAGGGTTGGGGTCTTTATATGAGGGGTCAAACTAGTTAATTAATCTTCCCTAATACCAGAACTAACCACCAAAACCCTTACTTAATTAATTTGAACTTAACTTAATTTGAACAGTAAAATAGACCCTCACAGACGGAACTCCGCCGACGGGCCGTCTGTGAGTCGAGGGTTGGTCCTCCCTCCGTCCTGCGCACCGTCGTCTTGGTCAGAGACCGGTGCAGGAGAGGATTTTCCATTTTGTCTAAGTGTGGGATGAGGTCTGTCATCGACGCCCCGTCGATTCACACATGAGCCGTCCCTAGGCTCTCGTGGTTTGCAACACTGCCCAGGTAGTTTGTCACCAACTTGCAAGGGTCCTCCTCAAGGGCCCTTGATTGGTCCTTGTGGAGTCGTAACCGGACGTTTCGACCATGAAACAACTTAAACACCTATTAGCTACCCTTTCACCACTTTTAATGAATTTCCGACTCCTAAAAGCTAGTCAAATAGGCTAAGGTACACTAGCACCTCTTTGAACCAACTTTTGAACGTCATGGACGTTTTGGTTTTTAAACTTCCTAAAAGACCTATATTCATTAAACTAACCTTAAAAACAGTGTCTAGACTTCATGACACCTATGTTTAGGCTTTACGACACATCTTGGATTTCCGAAGTGTTACATTATCCCCCCCCCCCCTTAGGAACATTCGTCCCTTAATGACACCAAAAATTCTTTTGAAGGAAGGAATAGAGTCAAGACTAGCAGCCCAACCAACATCAATGCAATACAACATAATACATATTATTTCAATCAAGGCAATTCAAAAACTTCAATCACCAAATATGAGACTCAAACATTACTTCATGAGGCATTTCCTTCTCACAACAACAATATGAGCTCAACATGACACACATGAGTTAATTAGAATCAAGTTCAAATTATCAACATGATATACATTACTTCATAAAGACTCACCATGTCAAAATGCACAACATAACTCAAATCAAGCCAAAATAAAAAATTCCAAGTTCATAGGCAAAAATCAATGTAACTTCACTGTGAAGTTTTCAAAGAATGCACATTTTGCAAAACTTCACCCAAAAATCAAGAAACTTCAATTTCTAGTCATATTTATATAATTAAAAAGAATGGATAACATTAATTATCAAAAAGATGAGGATAACGGGACTTCATGTCGGCCTCCGCCTCCCATGTTGCACCCTCAACTGGTGATTTTTCAATAACACTTTTACGGATACCACCTCTTTGTTCCTCAACCTTTTCACTTGCCTATCAAGAATTTGAACAGGAACCTCCTCATAAGAGAGGTTATCCTTGACACCAAGACCCTCAATAGGAAGAATGGACTCGGGATCACGATACACTTCTTAAGCATAGAAACATGGAAAACCGGATGAACCGAAGACAATTCACTAGGCAACCTCAACTCATAGGCAACCTTACAAACCCTATGCAAGATTTCATAGGGACCCACATAACGAGGACTCAACTTCCCTTTCTTGACAAATCTAACAACCCCTTTCATAGGTGAAATTTTCAAATACACCTTATCACCTTCTTCAAACTCAAGATCCCTCCTCCTATGATCGGTATAAGACTTTTGCCGACTATAGGCTGTTTGCAAGCGATTTCTTATAATCTTAACTTTTTTTCAAAGTCTTATAAATCAAATTGGGACCAAGAATCGAAGACTCACCGACTTCAAACCACCCAATAGGATACCTACACCTCCTACCATACAAGGCTTCATAGTGAGCCATGGAAATGGATGAATGGAAACTATTATTGTAAGTAAACTCTTTCAAAGGCAAGTGCTTATCCCAACTCCCTTTGAAATCGATGACACAAGCTTGAAGCATTTCTTCAAGGGTTTGAATAGTACGTTCCACTTGACCATCCGTTTGAGGATGAAAAGTGGTACTCAACTTCACCTTAGTACCCAACCCTTCTTGAAATGACCTCCAAAACCTAGATGTGAATTGTGCACCCCTATCCGATATGATGGATAACGGAATACCATGGCGACACACAATCTCATCTATGAAGATCTTAGCATAATCTTCCGCCGAATAAGTAGACTTTACAGGAATAAAGTGAGCGGAATTGGTCAACCTATCAACGACCACCCATATGGAGTCATATTGCTTTTGAGTCTTAGGCAAACCTACCACAAAATCCATATTAATGTCTTCCCACTTCCAATTAGGAATTTGGATTTCTTGTAGTAAGCCACCCGACTTTAGATGTTCCTCCTTCACTTGTTGGCAATTTGGACACTTAACAACAAATTTCACTATCTCTTTCTTCAAACCTTCCCACCAATAAGTTTCCTTAAGGTCATGGTACATCTTTGTGGCACCCGGATGAATGGAGTAGTGGGACCCATGGTCATCCTCAAGGATCCGGTCCCTCAACCCATCTACCTCGGGAACACACAATCTTCCTTGGTCCGTAAAACACCATCCCACCTAAAGAGAATGATTCATTTAGCTTACCAAGGACCGAATCTTTCAATTCCATCAATGGTTGATCAAGGTGTTGCTTGGACTTCACCTCAACCACCAAATATGACTCGGAGTTATGTCAAACCAACATACCACCATTCGGAGAGTCTTCCAACCTCACACCCAACCTAGACAACCTATGAATATCTTTTACTAGGTCTTTCTGGGATTCATCTATGTGCGAAACACTACCCATTTTCGTACGACTTAGGGCATCCGCAACCACATTGGCCTTGCCGGGGTGATATAGGACACTCATGTCGTAATCTTTCAACAATTCTAACCACCTTGTTTGTCAGAGATTCAAATCCTTTTGGGTAAACACATATTGGAGACTCTTATGGTTGGTGAAGATATCGACATGAACACCATACAAGTAATGCCTTCATATCTTTAAAGCAAACACCACGGCCGCTAACTCAAGGTCGTGTGTTGGATAGTTTCTCTCATGAACCTTAAGTTGCCTAGAAGCATAGGAAATCACTTTTCCATGTTGCATAAGTACACACCCCAAACCCACACGGGATGCATCACAATACACAACAAAACCCTTTGTTCCCTCCGGTAAAGTCATCACTGGAGCGGAAGTAAGCCTATATTTCAAGGTTTGGAAACTCTTTTCACATGCCTCCGACCACTCAAACTTTTTACTCTTTTGGGTCAATGTAGTCAAGGGAGATGCTATGGACGCAAAACCGTCCACAAACCTCCGATAGTAACCCCCTAAACCCAAGAAACTCCTAATGTCGGTTGGATTCAATGTTCTACGCTAACTTCTCACCGCCTCCGTCTTCCTTGGATCTACCTCAACTCCTTCACTAGACATGATGTGACCAAGAAATGTTACCGACCTCAACCAAAACTCACATTTGCTATACTTGGCAAACAAGCGATGTTCTTTAAGGGTTTGCAATACCACCCTCAAATGACCCATATGATCACTCTCATTTTTCGAATATACCAAGATGTCGTCAATGAACACAATGGCAAATGAATCTAGGTAACTTCGAAACACCCTATTAATTAGGTCCATAAACGCCGCCGGAGCATTAGTGACACCAAAGGACATAACTAGGAACTCATAATGGCCATATCTAGTTTGGAATACCGTCTTTGGTATATCCTCACCTCTCACCCTAAGGTTGTGATACCCCGATCTCAAGTCAATTTTTGAAAAGTAGCTTGATCCTTGGAGTTGATCAAACAAGTCGTCAATCCGAGGGAGATGATACTTATTATTTATTGTGACTTTGTTGAGTTGGCGATAGTCAATACACATTCTCAAGGACCCATTTTTCTTCTTTACAAACAAACCGGAGCACCCCATGGCGATATACTAGGCCTTATGAAACCCTTGTCTAGTAAATCCTTTAGTTGTGCCTTCAACTCCTTTAATTCGTACGGAGCCATCCGATAAGGAGTAATCGAAATAGGGTTTGTTTCTGATAGAAAATCGATACCAAAATCAATTTCCCGTTGGGGAGGAATACCGGGAAGGTCATTAGGGAAGACCTCCAAAACATTCACTCACGACGGGGACTGACTCAATGGGAGGAATTTCGGAGTCAAGATCTTGGACTCTCACTAAATGATATAGGCAGCCCTTAGAGATCATTTTTCAAGATTTCAAACAAGAAATAATACGACCTCTAGGAATAGAACTTCCCCCCTTCCACTCAACAACGTGTTCATTTGGGAAATTAAATCTCACAACCCTTGTTCTACAATCAATAGTGGCAAAGCAAGAATGCAACCAATCCATACACAAAATGATATCAAAATCAAGTATATCTAGTTCTACTAGATCTACATTAGAAACTCTATTGGGCAACATGATAGGAAAATTCATATATACCCTCTTTGCAACTATCGACTCACCCACCGCTAGAAAAGGTTCATAAAAAATATCAGGTAAAGTATCAAACTTTTTAGATAGAAGAGGTGTAACGAAAGACAAAGTAGCTCCTGGGTCAAGTAAAGCATAAACATCAATAGACAATACTTTTAACATACCGGTCACTACATCGGGAGAAGTCTCTTGCTCACCCCTAGAGCGGAGAGCATAAAAGCGGTTCTTCTTTGGAGCCTCCATTGAATAACTTTATTGAGCTTGACCACTCTTGTCTTTGCCCTTCACGTTAGGGCAATCTCGAACCTTATGCCCAACTTTCCCACAACCAAAGCACTTGTCCTTCCCTATGAGGCAAGCACCATAATGCTTCTTTCCACACTCACCACATGTTGCCTTCTCATTAGGTGAACTAGTACCTCTTCCCTTCTTAGGCTTAGGGTTTGCACCCTTTTCATTACGATCCTTAGGGAACTTGGTCGGAACTTGACTTGAGAACCTCTTTTTGAACCTAGGCCTGTCTTGGATCTCAATCTTATTCTTTGAAGAAATACCATCATAAGATCTTGCCCTTTTCGCATCTCTACTTTTCCTCCTAGCCCTTGCCTCTTCCACTTGACGAGCATGCACCATAAGACGAGAGATGTTCATGTTGTCATGTAGCATAGCCGAATGGCACTCTTCTTGTAAATTATCCGACACCCCCATCACAAAGCGGCTCATTTCATCTCTAGGATAGGAAACCAAAGAAGGAGCATATTTTTACAATTGAGTAAATTTCATGGAATACTCAAGAACACTCATACCTCCTTGACGAAGGTTGATGAACTCCACCACTTTAGCTTCCCTCATCTCCCTAGGAAAGAACGGGTCAAGGAATGCCTTCTTGAAAATCTTCCAAGTCACCGGCCCACCACCAAGAGTCCTATTGTCCCTCCATTGGACATACCAAGTTTGAGCCACATCTTTGAGTTGATTTATGGCTAACTCGGACTTCTCACTAGTACTTAACCCCATGGCAAAAAGTATCTTATAGACTTCATCAATGAACTCTTGGGGGTCTTCATCCACCCTAGACCCATAAAAAGTAGGAGGGTTCATCCGAGTGAAGTCCCTTAGACGAGATGTCGTGGTAGAGACATGTAGATTGGCTCGGGGTGCAACCTCCCAATTAGTTTGGGCCATCATAGCTTGAGCTTGAAGAGTAGAGGCTTGATCTTGAGTAGTAATGGCTTGGGCCATTTGGAGAAGGGCATCCCTTATCTCACCTTCCGTCAAAGGTGGAGGATTGGCCGAAACTTGTTCAACATTAACTTCCTCTTCAAGTGGAGGATCTTGATCAACATAGGGAGGAGCTCCCGTATTAGCAACCTTCTCCTTAAGCCTTTGAGCCACATTCCTCCGAATATTAATTACCTATCACCAAAATACAAGGTTTAGGTGAAAGGACATAATAGTTACTCTAGAGGTACGACATTGGATTTCCAAGAAAGAGAGAGATTCCTAAGCATCATATAGATTCCTATTCATAAGTGTGGCGCGCTTCACAATTATGAGTACGAATCTACATAGACGTGGTTAAGAGATACACCCTTATCTAGGATAATTAACCTCATGCTCTGATACCAAGTTTGTCACATCCGGGTTTACCCCCTAGACTCGAACGGCGGCGTTGTCCTCTTTGAGGACTAAGAATAGCCCCTTAGTTTTCATCATTGCATTCACAAGTCAAAAATAAGGAAGATTTATAACTTTTAACTATACCTAATTGGAGGTTTACATAGACCTCTACATACACGTAATAGTATTATTATCGAATATACATAGACCTTTCGTATAAGAAGATTACTTAGTCTTCTACTTTTATTTCACATACATATATAAGATAGAATAGAGTCATAAAATCCATCTCATCTCATAACCATCTAGAATGACAATATCAACTTGGGCATAGCCCTACAACAATAAAGGTAAGCCACATATAGGCTTTATACAACTTGTTCTCAAATGAAAGATAGAGTAAACAGTGTCTTAATATCTAAGCAAATCCGTAGCTAGAATATTGGCATCGTCCTCGCCAAATGAGGACCTACCACTTGGATGAGAGAGAATATCCAAGCCTCCTTTTAGATTGCCTCGAACGAAACCTCAACGACCGGAACCTAAAATGTTTTGGAAAAAGGGAGAAATGGGGTTAGTAAGCCCACATGTACTAAGTATGAGACCATATGCACATATAACAATCAAACATGCTAAAAGGGGACATTTAGTTAAATCATGTCATTTTACCTCTTTAAGGACTTATGCACAATCAACAAACTATACTAACCATTTAGACATGTTCAATGAATCAAACAAGATATATGCATATCAACATACTTGAACCCATAATATCATATAACTCTATCACCAAGTAATAACATCAAAAGCATGAATAAGAGTTCATCATGTAAATAGCAAAGCAAGATAACTAATCATAAATCCTCATAAAGTCAACAAGTGCAATGACCAAGCAAAGCCCCATAACCTTACTCAATCAATGACCTAACAAGAACCATAAATAGTAACTCACTTCACATAACATAGCCTTCAATTACACATAGGTTCATACTTTAACAATAAACACCAATTGCATGTTCATAAACATCATAATCATCTTATAAGGTCAATTACAGTTATCATCATTTACATACATAATATTAACCTCCTAAATCTCCTATCAAGGAAAACAAGTGCAAGGCATAGGTAAAGTCTCATGCCCCTACCTAAGCTAAGTCAAACCCCTCAAGTCACTTTAGATAGTTTATACCTCATTACTTCATTTTAGCTTAGGGAGCACTTTCCTTAACCGACATAGACAACATGAGCTAATGTGGAATCCAGCGTCGTAAAACCTTACACCGATGGAAGGTGGTCTACCGGCCAAGATAGAACTTAACATGAAACGTAGCATTTAGGTGGATCTACTAGCTAGTATTCCTATGGTGGAAACATAGTTATGGAACTTGGGTAAACATTGGAAACATCACTCTACACCCTATTTGGGTCATTAGGCTATCCACCATGTGCGAACCGTAGGTAACCCTACCTTTCTTATGTGGGAAAGTGTCACCCTCTCACATACAAGATCACTCGGTGCTAAGCTAAGTCCCTTCTTGAAATGTCTTTAATGTCTTTACTTATCAATCATAACTTAGTTTAGGTCATAGGGTCTAGCCCTTGTATAATCATTATCATAATAGCTCAATACGAATTGCATGAGTATAATCCTTTCATCATAATCCACATAAGTAAGGTTAACACATTACATACTCTTTCATAATAAGGAACATTGGTAATCACCATCATCCTTATAACTTTACATCTTAATCAACCTCACAACCATAAACAAGACATTTCAATTCAACATCATACTACCCGACAAATCCTAAATAAGGCATACTCCAACACAATCATCATGACTTAAGCACAATTAATCATAATTGAAGCAAAGTATAGGGATCACAAGACTTACCAAGTATCCTTCACAATTCATCATCAAGGTCTTACCATCAACCCTTAGTTCAACTCAATTAGGTAATCAAGTCACCACAATTCAATAACCAATATAATCACAAGGCTAAAAGAATCACTACATCACAATTCGATAATAGATCAAAGCTTAGGATTAAGTCAATTCATCATACTCTCAAGAACTAGTATTAAATATTATACATCACCCTAATTCATTCATAATTAACATAACAACATCATCTAGTAGTAATTGAACCCTTAACCAAGTCAATTGAATGAACAATCTACAATATAAGTCAAGATCACAACCTAGGGTTAGGGACTTAGGATCATGTTCTTCAATTTAGGCAAGACCATCAACAATTACCATAATCAAGTTAAATTACATGTTAATCTATTCAATATAACCTAAATAAAATATCAACAACTCAATTTATAACTTGAAATTCATAACTGAATGAAACCCAATTGAAAACTCTAGATTTGAAAACACTTTGAATGAACCCTTTGAGGAAAGAGGTCTCAAAGGTGAAGAGATCACATACCTTAACGTTTTGACAAAGATTTGAAGATGAATTCTTCCCTTTCCAGCCCCCAAATCCCTTTCCTTAGCTTAGTCTTCAATGGTGTCTTCCAATAGAGAGAGAAAGTAGAGGGGAGGAAGAGAGTTTATTTTGTGAGTTGTGTTTAGATTAATGAGGGTTGGGGTATTTATATGAGGGGTTAAACTAGTTAATTAATCTTCCCTAATACCCTAACTAACAACCAAAACCCTTACTTAATTAATTTGAACTTAACTTAATTTGAGCTGTTAAATAGACCCTCACAAACGGAATCCCGCCGACGGGTCGTATGTGAGTAGACAGTTGGTCCTCCCTCCGTCTTGCACACCGTCGTGTTGGTCAGAGACTGGTGCAAGCGAGGCTTTTACATTTTGCCTAAGTATGGGATGACGTCTGGTATCGACACCCCATCGATCCACACACGAGCCGTCCCTTGGCTCTGGTGGTTTGCAACACTGCCTAGGCAGTTTCTCACAAACGTGCAAGGGTCCTCCTCAAGGGCCCTTGGTTGGTCCTTGGGGAGTCCTACCTGAATGTTTAGACCATGAAACAACTTAAACACCTATTAGCTACCCTTTCACCACTTTTAATGAATTTCCGACTCCTAAAAGCTAGGCAAATAGGCTAAGGCACACTAGCACCTCTTTGAACCAACTTTTGAACGTCATGGACGTTCTTGGACGTTGTGCTTTCTAAACTTCCTAAATGACTTATATTCATGGAACTAACCTTAAAACAGTGTCTAGACTTTATGACACCCATGTTTAGGCTTTACGACACATCTTGGATCACCGAAGTGTTATACGGGGACACCTCCAAATCATGGTTCTGGAGTTAACTTTGAGGCAGAATGGTTCTTGACAAGCCCGCAACGCAAGGAGAAATTTGTCCCTTTAAGTGTGGGCTGCGACGCGCAGGCAGCGTCAAAATCATGCTGCTTGGTCGCTGCCTCGGCAGCCTTCTTACCACGCCTTGGGTCGTCCTCAAGGACCTTTTGGTTGGTCCTTGGGGAGTCGTGCCCAGAAATTTTGACCCTAAACATGTCCTTTAGGTGTTAGGGCCATCCCCACTGATTTTAGACTCCAAACAATACCTTAAAACTTGCACAATATACAATAACACACTAGCACACACAAGACTAGTTTTCGGACGTCTTGATCGTCCTTTGACGTTAGACTTCCAGACACTTTAAAAATGATTTCTAAAGCTATTCTTCTTTATTTTAACATATTATTAACTCATAAAACACATGTGAATCTACAGTTCGTCCTATTTAATTTTTAGGGTTGTTACATTTTCCCCCACTTAGAAAAACATTCGTCCTCGAATGACACTAAAACACCTTCAAGGACTAAAAGACTCAACTATCATCTCCCAAAACACATCATCATGGATAAAACATTCATAGTCAATGCACCAAACTTGAAAGGAACACCAACTTCACATCATTATGCACTCCAAGCAACATAAGCATTTTGGAACTATTTCCACAATTCTTAGAACACACATACTTCATCATTTTCTTTGCATTATGGAGGAACTACCTTCTCCAACATTAAACATGCTCATCATTTCATTAATAAGATTAACATTCAATAACTTTCAAATCACGCATTTTCACATAAACAATACAACTCATAAGGCAATTAAGCAAATTTTACTATATTCATATTAACATAAGAAGTATAGATTAACTACCAATCTTCCTATGTAACTACGATATCATCAAGAGCATGCAAAACATCATATCATCAATGACACTTATAACATAAGGAGACATACAACTAATACTGATATGCAAGACTCCAAAACATAACCAAATTATTAAGAATTTTTGTTTCAAGCTTGAAGAATAGAAGGAAAAGATAAGGATATCAACCACCTTTCTACTCAACTCACTCTCCCCCACTTAGGTAAACCTATCTAAGAAAAAATCAAAAAACCCATAAGGAACTATGACTCACCGGGGCCTTTATTCTGGATTAGCTCTTTTGTTAGTTTGTAGCATATAGAAATGGTTCTTCTTTTGAGTATTAGGATCCGTACCATCTTGAGGAGCATGGTTCGTGTCCTTCCTTTTTGCCTTGAGGTTTGGGAAATATCTAATCTTATGACCCTTCTTTCCACATCAAAAACAGCCATCCGTACCGATAGGACACTTACCCAAGTGTTGCTTCCCACATGTAGTACATCCAATCCTCTAAAAAATAGACCCACCTCTACTCCATCCTTGAGAATTTTGGTTGGAAACACTTTTCTTGCTCATTATGGAGGAATCTTGATAATAAACCTTTACTTAGACTTTGGTTGACTTGGTTCATCAGACCTAGCCCATTTCCCATCTCTATTCATCTTTCTAAGCTTGGTCTCTTAAATTTATTGGGAATAAACCATAAGTCTAGAGATATCCATATCATGATGGAGCATTGTCGTACGAAACTAATCTTCAATCAAATTAGACACCCCCATCACAAACTTATTAATTCTAGCCCTAGAGTTGTCTACCAATGTTGGGACATGCTAAGAGAGTTGGGTGAACTTGAGAGAATATTCCTTCACACTTATTCCCCCTTGATGAAGGTTCATGAAATACACTAACTTTTTCTCCCTCAACTCTAAGTGGAAAAACCTATTATGAAAGGCCGTCTTAAACACTCCCCAATTTACAGGGCCTTCCCTTACGGTTCTCTCATCCCTCCATTGCTCAAACAACACTTGTGCTACATCTTTTAGTTGGAAAGCGGCTTGCTCAGCTTATTCCCTAGAAGTTACTCCCATAATATCTACCACCTTGATTACCTCATCTATAAAGACTTGTGGATCCTCATCCACCTTAGTGCCATGAAAAGTAGGACGATTCACCCTCATGAAATCTCAGATTCTAGAAGCGGGAGTACTTGCATTGGGGTTCACTTGAGGTCCCACTCCTTATTTAGCTTGGGCCGTCATGGCTTGAGAATGAGTAGTGATGACTTGAGCTTGAGTCGTCATGAGTTGGATCAAAGTTTGAGAGGTAGCCCTTATCTCCATAGTAGACATATGCCCTTCAACATTGGTAGCTTGAGGACATTGGGGCACTTAGGGGAACCTCCTCATTCCCTTGATTAGCTATAGGGACTTGTTCACCGCGGGGAGGAACTCCCTCATTCACTACTCTTTCCTCCACTCTTCTTGCGGTTGTCCTTGTTATATTCATATCCTTTGAACACAAGAGAAGAGATTAAGAAAAGAACCTCATGGAACTCAACTCTATGGCACGATACAAGAGTAATGAAGAAAGTGAAACTTCTATCGTCCTATAGCCTCTCGCTCATATATGTGTCGCGACTCACACGATGAACAAAACTCTACTAAACCTAGCTTGTGAGACTTTGGACCCTAATGACTACTTCATATCCCTATGCTCTGATACAAAGTTTGTAACAATCGAGAAGTACCTCCTAGGGGTCACATGGCATACTTGACCTCTCAGAGGTCTTGTACAAGCCTCTTAGCATTCATTCACCACAAAGATATGAAAAGTAGTGCAAAATTAAAACTTTCCACAATATAGTCAATAGGAAATGTTTTTATAGAACATAAGAAACAAATTCTCATCATGACAAGCCAACTTAGACACGTCTTAATATCATAGGGTTACGATCCTTACATAGACAAGAAACTCATGGTCGAATACAAGTCTTGAATAGAATGAAAACTAAACATAAAATCCTCAACATACAAGGTAACACTTTGATAATTCAAAACATATAGCCACATTTATCAAGTAATCCATTAATCACTTTAGGCCCTGTATCCAAAGATATCCTAAGACTCACCTAGGTAAGACATGAAGGGACATCCCATACAATCTCTTTAATACACACCTAATCATCCTTAAGACTACCAAAGACAAGGATATTTCATATCAATTCAAGAAGTCAACATTCATCACTAGACAAAACATTCATGCATTTAAGGACTTCACATAAAGACCATCCTCTAAGATAACTCAAAAATTACACTAGTTCAATGTGAAAGTAGCATCCAATACTACTTCTCCCACTTAGTGCTCCTTAGAAATCACCATAGACTAGACACATCACATTAATTCATTTGCATAGCCTTCATCAATGTTAGACATAAGATAAACATGCTTCATTAATGTAACAACCCTAAAAATGAATATGCTAAGTAATGTTTAGTGTGTCTAGAATGCCTATGATTAGACCGGGTTCACACAGATTGATGCGCGTAGAATCAGACCTCTGAACCCTTGCGACAGCCAAGACAACTAACTTTGGGAGTTAGTTGAGCTAGGAAAGGTTGGGTCCAGCCATGTAGGGCTCCCAAATATGAAGATTTACCCGGATGAGTCTTTTCCGTACTTAAAAAGGGGAAATCTTAAGTTTGGAGGGTCTAGGGGTAAAATGGTATTTTTCCAGGCTAAGGGTAGTATCGTAATTACCCTAAATAAGTAATTAATTATTTAATTAATAAGGTGAAGGGGCATTTTGGGTAGAAAGGGCCGAAATTGCCCATTGAGCAAAATCTTGCTCCACCCGGGTTCGAACCTAGGTGGGAAGCAATGATTTAACTTGATTATTTATATTGGTGAATTAATTTAATTTAATTAATATTTAAATGCTGATTTAAGAAAAAGGAAAATCAGATTATTATTATTAATTAATTATTTAATGGGGCGGTTTGGGGCGGGTCGACCTGGAGGGACCCGTTTTAGCGATGGGGACGTCACGGGTTCGAACCTCGACGGAAGCAACATTTAAATGGATTAAATTGAGGTTTATAATCTGATTTTGTAAGGGCATGGTCATTTCACTAAACTAATTAAATCAAATTTTCAAAGTTTGAAAGAGTCCTAGTTGACTAAGTCTAAACTACTTCACCTAATCCTAAGCCACTCACCTCTTTCACGTTTATCTCTCTCTCCTTCACGTCTATCTCTCTTTCATTTCACACTTTCTTTCTGGCTGCCAAACGTGAGAAAAAATCAGAAAAACAAAAGTTCTTCACACTTGAAGAACTTGCACGCAAAACACAAACGAGAAAGCAATCCGAAAACGTTAAGCAAAACATAATATGCTAGTCGGGTAAGGTGTGAGTTTCGGGATTGGACGTGAATTTGGAGAAGTTTTGGGCAGCAATTTCAAGTGTTAAACAACGTTAAAATCAGGTATGGGTTTTCTTACTCTTGGTCCCTTTTCCCAAGAGACCCTTAAGACTCAGATAATTCTATTCTGAAACTAGGATTGTTCCCCATTACATGTTCCCTGTCACTAGCTCCTATCACTGATCTTAGGTTGGTATGTTTTCTGGTAGATTAGGTATGAAGTGTGATTTTCGTGATAATGTGTTCATGATTATGTGTTCGAAATTGTATGAACGATGAAGTATGTCTGCCAAAATTTCGTGAAAAATGTATGTGCATGCCGTGACATGATTTTCGGTTTTAAGCCTTAAAAATGATATGTTTTTATGGTTGAATTTTATGTGGGAATGGTTGTGTAAATCATGAGGTGTAAAAGTGGTGTAATGTTTATGGATTTAATGGTAATTCTTGGCTGAATATAATCATAAAAATATTACACTTAAAGATACACCAAATGATCCACGAAATGCCTTAAGAATTAACGTATGAATGATGATAAAAAGAAGCTGAAAATAGGGAACAAATTTCCAGCTTTTGGTAGGTTGGGTTTGGCCAAACAAAGTGGTACAAAATGCAATGAAAATGAATGTAAAATAAGTGAGATCACTAAGGATTGAACCCAAGACATCATTACATGAAAGCTACAAAAAAATCAACAAAAGATTGAGAGGAAAATGGATTGGAAGAGACCAAATTTCCGCTGGAAATTTGGAGTCTCAGCCAAGGATGAGGAAAATTAGCTATGTTTTAAATTCTTCTTAAATGTGAGGTCATTGGGGATTGAACCCATGACCTCACCAAATGAAAATTATATAAAATATTCATGAGAAAAATGAAAGGAAAAATAGATGTGGTGAGTGGGGATTGAACCCACAACCTCTTGAATGGATGAGAGAGTTAGGAGAAAAATAAAGGAGAAAATAAATGTGGAGAGTGGGGATTGAACCCACAACCTCTTGGATAGGTGAGAAAGTTAAGAGATAAATTAAAAGAAAAATAATGAGCTTGTGGGGGATTGAACCCACAACCTCCTTGCCTTAAAACGAAAAATGAGAGGAGAACAAGACAGAAATATTATGGGGTTGATGGGAATCAAACTAGGGTCTCCAAAATCTGAAAAATGCAATTATCAAGTTTAAAATAAGATTAAGTGTTGTCCAAGGGATTCGAAATCGGGTTCCCTTGCCCAATTCCGTATTGACACATAAGTCACACGTAAGTAAATATTTAATGAATGCTGCCTCTAAAGATCAAAATCAATATCTTGGCATATCTACAAGATGCATAAGTCTTGTACCACATAATCTTGGGTAAACATGAATCACTTAGACAAACTATGAATAAAGCCTCATGGCTTGTATGTGTGGACTCATAAGTCTAGCATATGTTTAAAAGTAAGTGAGCCTAAGATGTATGTGATGAAATTATGTAACCCAAGAAGGGTTAAGTAAGAGTGTGAAACACACTAAATGGCCAAGTGCATTGGCATATGATGAAATGAATATTCACGTGAAGAGGTGAGTAATTATGAAAAGCAAATGTGTTAAAGTTTATGAATGAGGTGAAAATATGATAAGAGGCTAATGTGAAAGATGAGAGCAATCTCAATGAGCCTAAGTAAATGTTACCAAAACATACTCACCTATGAGAGTGTAAAGCTAATGAAGAGACCAATCTCTATGAACACTCTAATGAAAGTAATGAAGTTAATGCATACTTAATACTAATGATGAGATGAGAAGTCATCTAATGAGCTATGATGTCCTAATGCTAGAAGCCAGCTTCCATGATGTATGAGTGGAATGTAATGGAACTTTATTTTGAGCACCGATAGGCTAGCTATGATCGGTGATGCCTTCCTTCGGGAAGGGCAGAGGTTCACGTAACTCTCATGAGATGAGACTGTCCGGCATGCTGGGTATGGGTCTCCTTATATCTCCTAGTCTTTGAACCTATACTACTAATATAGGGATCTAGCAGGGTTCGACTCCCTATATACGCTAGCATGTTTTTGTTCACTTTGGTCGGTGATTACACCTCTTTTTGGTGTGGGGATTACACATTGGATTTCATGATGCTCACATGATCTATGTCGGTTAAGGTTATAGTTCCCAAAGAAAGAATAAGGCCAGCCTCAATGAATGCACATAATGAAATGAATTATACCAAAGGTGTTAGGATAGGATAATCAAGAGGGGAGCTAGACTTAAGTAATGACACTAGGGTATTCTTGGTCATTGCATAGCAAACCCGATGAAAGTCTTAAACTTCATCCTCGGTATGACTGGTGATTTCACTAGTATATGATTGAAGGAAAATGAAGTACATATGAACGAACGAAGCAGACTCTGTGTTTGCTGAAGAAGGCTCCCTAGTTGAGGTCACATATGTTGAGCCCTTATTTTGGGAAGTCCTAATGTCAAGTCCATGTTTCCAAGGTCTCATGGCATATGAAAGAATGATGTGAACTACGTGATATGATACGTGCAATATGTTATGTGCTGCTTGCTAAATGATAAGTATGATGATTCATGTTACTCTCATGGCATGACTTTCCTAATCCAAATTTGGCAAGTCCACTGACTTTCCTAGTCCAAATTTGGCAAGTCCACTGACTTGACTTTCCATAAATTATGTTGTTTGGAAAGAGCTATTCTTACTCATGCATGTCCTTGGTGTGTGCTTGCATATACCCCTACTTAGTACAAGTGTGTACTAATCCAATATAATATCTACTTTTAGGTGCAGGCACATGTGGATGTTAGAGCTTAAAGTTCAGTGTTGCAGCTATCCGGACGTGGATCTTTCATCTGGATTTGGTAGGCCCTCATGCCTTCGAGGATGTCTACTGTTATTATATAGCTTAGATGTAGGCTTTAGCTAGTGGGGCATGTCCCACTAGTGTTTCACTTCCCATTTCATTTAAGACTTTGTATTGGTGCCGTTTTGGCAAGGATACGTTTAATGCAATTATGAACTCCTTCTTTCATTTGATTATTTCTATATTAGATGGTTGATTTGTGAACGCCTATGATGTTAAGAATAATATGTTTCACATGAAATAAGAAAACAAAAAGTTCAAATTTTCCGCTAAAATTAACCTAGATGAAGTAACGATGACGTATGTAGGCTTGTCTGCGACCTCTGAAGTGCACCACTATCCTGAATTAGAGACTGCATGATGTGTAGGAAAATTCCCTTCTTCTGATCTTATCGTGCTTTTCCTAATGTCTGATTTCTTGGTGTTATGAGCGTGTCTAACATCAATTAGGTAAGGCTAATGTTGTAGCTGATGCTTTGAGCAGGATGAGCATGGGAAATACAGACCATGTTGAGGATGAGAAGAAGAAGTTGGTGAAAGATGTACACAGACTGGCCATACTGGGTGTGCGATTGGTTGACTCTACTAGTGGGGGTGTTTCAGTTCATCCTAGTTCTGAATCATCCTTGGTAGTTGAAGTCAAGCAGGGTCAGCATCTCGATCCTGTGTTGATGGAGCTGAAGGACTCAGTGTTGATAAAGATGAATGAGTCTTTTTCTTTGGGAGGTGACGGCGTACTTAGGTACCAGGACAGGATGTGTGTACCGGATGTGGATGATTTGCGAACCAAGATTGTTGCAGAGGCCAATGGTTTCAGATATTCCATACATCCAGGTTCCACCAAGATGTATCATGATCTTAAGCAGATCTATTGGTGGGATGGCATGAAGAAGGACATTGCATAATATGTGGCCAAGTGTCCTAATTGTCAGCAGGTTAAGGCAGAACATCTTAAGCCTGGCGGTCTTACTTAGATTATTGAAGTTCTGACTTGGAAGTGGGAGGCCATTAATATTGTCACGACTGGAATCTAGACCCCAGACGAGACCAGCGTCGTTGACCTCTCAGAGGTCACAGACAAGCCTACTTACGTCATTCTTACTTTACATAGGTTAATTTTAGCAGAAAATTTGAAACTTTTTGTTTCTAAATATTGCTTACTAAACATTTCTAATACATTCGTAATTTGTTCACCATCAACCATCTAACATTAAGAGATAATCAAATGAAAGGAATAGTTCAATAAATCTTAATTGTATAATTGCCAATATGGCCCAGTACAAAGTCTGAATCAAAATAGGAAAGAAACGCTAGTGGAACATGCTCCACTAGCTCAACTCTTAAACTAAGCTGGAATGTAAAACAGTAGCATCTTCGAAAGCATGAGGACCTACCAAACTCCGGATGAATGCTGACGTCCGGATAGCTGCAACAATGATCCTGTAGCTCTATCACCTACCTGTGCCTGCACCTAAAATAGTATAGATGTATAGGGTTAGTACACACTTGTACTACGTATGGGTATATGCAAGCACACACCAAGGACATGTATGAGAAAGAATAGCTCTTTCCTAACGACATGATTTTTGGAAGTCAAGTCAGTGGACTTGCCAAATTGAGATTAGGAGGTTCCCAAATTTGGATTAGGAAAGTCATTGAGCTTTCCAAATTTGGATTAGGAAAGTCAGTGAGCTTTCCAGATTTGGAATAGGAAACTTATGCCATGAGAATAACATACATCATCATACTTTTCACATTTTCAAACAACACATAACATTTACACGTAGCACATATCATATAGCTTACAACACACTTTGTATGTAGCATATAACTCCTTTAATATCATTCATTCATATGCCATGAGACCTCGGAATCATGGACTTAACATTAAGACATCCCAGAAATGAGGGCTCAACAGATGGGACCTCAACTAGAGAGTCTTCATTAGCAAACACAGAGTCTGCTTCGTTCATTCATACGTACTCCATTTCATTTCGTTCATAGGCCAGTGTAAACACCAGCTATACCTAGGATGTAGTTTAAGACTTTCATTAGGTTCGTTGTGCAATGACCAAGAATGACCTAATGTCATTACTTGAATCTAACTCACCTTTTGATTATCCTATTCTAACACCTTTGGTATCATTCATTTCATTATGTGCTTCATTTGAGGCTGGCCTCATTCATTCATTGGAAACTTTAACTTTAACCAACATAGATCATGTAAGCATCATGAAATCCAGTGTCTCCCCCACACCAAAAAGAGGTGGAATCACCGGCCAAGGTGACCCAAAACATGCTAGCGTACATGGGAATTTAACCCCGCCAGATCCCTATTTTGTCAGTATAGGTTCGAAGACCAGGATATATAAGGAGACCCATACCCGGCAAGCCGGACAGTCTCATCTCATGAGAGTTACGTGAACCTCCGCCCTTCCCGAAAGAAGGCATCACCGCTCATAGCTAGTCTATCGGTGCTCAGTATAAAGTTTCATTACATTCAACTTATACGTCATGGAAGCTGGCTTCTAGTATGAGGACATCATAGCTCAATAGATGATTTCTCATCTCATCATTAGTATTAAGTGTGTTAATCTCAATACTTTTATTAGAGTGTTCATAGAGACTGGTCTCTTCATTAACTTTACACTCTCATAGGTGAGTACGTTTTGGTAACAATTACTTAGGCTCATTTGAGATGGTTCTCATCTTTTACATTAGCCTCATATCATGTTGTCACCACATTCATTAACATTAGCACAATTGCTCTTCATAATTACTCACCCCATTTTACGTGAAAGTTCATTTCATCATATTCCAATGCACTTGGCCATTTGGTGTGTTTGACACCCTTACTTAACCCTTCTAGGGTTTCAATATTTCATTGTTCATTTCATCATTTCATTGTTCATCTCATCATATGCCAATGCACTTGGCCATTTAGTGTATCTTACACTCATACTTAATCATTCTAGGGTTCATCATTTTATTTCATACATCTTAGGTTCACTTACTTTTGAACGTATGTTAGACTTATGTGTCTATACATACAAGCCATGGGGATTCATTCATAGTTCGTTAAGTGATTCTTACATTCGTAAGATTATGTAGTACAAGACTTATGTATCTTGTATATATGCCAAGATCTTGATTTTGATCTAAGTAGGTGGCATTATTCTTTGATATTTTGTTCACGTATGACTTATGTATCAATACGGAAGTTTGGGCAAGGAAACCCAATTTCACTTGGATATCATTTACATTTTTCATTGATTGTATTTTTAATATTCATAACATTATAGCTCTATATTAAATCCCAACATTAACATTGTATCATTAATATTCTACTTAATTTTTCCCTTAAGATGGCCGAAGGGTTGTGGGTTCCAACCCCCACAAGCCCTTTTCGCCCAACCAAGAGGTTGTGGGATCAAACCCCCACAGCCTCTTTTATTTATTCTAAATTTTCGCTGGGAAATGGGGAGGTTGTGAGTTCGAACCCCCACAGCCTCCTTATTTTAATTTTAATTTCGCTAGGCTGTGAGGTTGTGGGTTCGAACCCCCACAACCTCCTATCTTTATTTTTAATTAAAAATCCACTAAGTTAGGCGTTTGGCAGTGAGGTTGTGGGATCGAGCCCCCACAGCCTCACTTTTTTTTTTTTATTTCTCTCTTTGTCTCCTCCTTCAGCTAAGAGGTGGTGGGTTCGAATCCCACTCCTCCCATTATTTTTATTAATTAAAATTCCCCTCTTACTCTCTTGTTTGGCCGAGAGGTTGTGGGTTCGAATCCCACACCTCTTTTTTTTTTCCAACTTTCATGTAGTGAGGTCTTGGGTTCAATCCCCACTGACCTCACATATTTTAAATATATTTTTAAACCTCTCAACCTTAAGTATTCTGGCCGAAAATTCCATCACCAAGTGCTGGAAATTTTATTAAATTTTCTAGCCTTTATTTAACAACATTCATACGTTCGTTTTGAGGTACTTTCATGATTCGTTTAACACATTCTTAGGTGTAAATTCATTGTTGTTTTAGCTTAGATTTTTTCACTTATGATCAGCCACCTTACACTTCATTTAACATCACAATTTACACACCTTATGCACAATAATTCCAATCATCAAACAAGCCATTTTAAGAGTTCAAAACGGAGAACAACAACAAACATTTTGCACATTGCACCACATCATTTTCGGTTGACATCATTGAACATGCTTGCTATTTCCAAACATAATATCACAAGGAACATCATATTTCACACTTAGCTACCAGCAACCATACGAACAACATGATTTCTCAACTAATTTAGATTGAAATCGTAAGGAGACTAGGAACAAGGAGTTCAACATTCTAGGGGACAGCCCTAGTTTCATATGTCGACTTTTGTAGAAAGAAATTCCTCTTGGAGAAAGGATTCCAAGAGAGAAAACCCATACCTTGTTGTAGCTTTCCACACCTTCCAAGTGCTGCCAAACTCCTCCCCTAAACCTTCAACACAAACCCGTCGAGAAGATGATGCAAAGTTTTCGTTTCTTAAGTTTGCTTCCTTGCTTGTATATTTTTTTTTGTAAGTTCTGTGAGTTTAGAGAAATTTTGATTGCTTTCTAATGCTTTTATCTTCTGTTTTTTCAGCCAAGAAAAATAATTTGGATGAGAGAGAGAGAGATTTAGGCTTGAGGGAGAGAGATACTGTGAGATATTGCATCTTAAAACTAGAATAGTTGGCAAGACTTAGTCAATTTAAAAAAAACATTAATTAATAAGTTAATAAATAATAAATAATAATAAAATATGATTTTCCTTTTTACATTAGCCATTAATTATAAACTTATTAAATTAATTCACCAATAATAAAAAAAAATCATATTAAATCCTTGCTCCCACCTAGGTTCGAACCCGGGTGGAGCAAGACTTCATTTCAAGAGACCAATTTCGGCTCTCTCTCCCCAAATTTCCCCTCCACTTTATTAAATAATTAATTAATTATATATTTAGGGTAATTACGATACTACCCCTAGCCTAGTAAAAGACCATTTTACCCTTAGACCCTCAAAACTTAAAATTTCTTCTTTTTAAGTCCGGTAAAGACTCCTTCGATTAAATCTTCATTTTTGAGAGCCTTACTTGGTTGGTTCCACTTTTCCAAGCTCAACTAACTCCCCAAGTTAGTTGGTTTGGTCGTAGTAAGGGTTCTGAGGTCTGATTCTACGCGTATCAATCCGTGTGAACCTTGGTCTAATCGCAAGCATTCTTGACACCTTAAACATTTAGCTTATTCATTTTTTTTAGGGTTGTTACATTATACCCCCCTTAGGAACATTCGTCCCCGAATGACACTACGTTTTACTAACAATAAGTATGTCATCTATAGAACGTACACATACGTAGGTACTTCAATACTTCCATGGGTGAATATTTGATTCACATCTTAACATGATGGTACATATCCTTGAAACCTACTAGTAGCTTCACACTAATAGACTAAGGAATTCTTCCCTAAACTAGTCTCATCAAAGCATACAACATAAGTCAACATAAAAGTCATATAAATCAGCAACCAACATGATGACTTCAAACATATTAACCTCATACTAGGGCATAAACACCATACACAGTCAAATATATGAAAGGCTAATTAAGGTTATGCACCCGAGACTTCATCAGAAGTGGCTTCCCCTGCACCCCTACACTTGAGTGTGAAGAATTGTTGCCTCCTTGGAGCCTCTTCATTTGGGCCATTAGTCTGAACTCTCTCCTTCCCTTGTTCTTGACTTCTTCTATTCAGACAATCCTTCACCATGTGTCTCGGTTTTCCACAGCTGTAACAAGCGTTAGAGCCCACCATACACTCTCCTCCATGCCGTCTGCCACACTTCCTGCAAGGTTGCCTTTCCTTAGGTGTATATACTTCCTTGTTTCTATTATCTCTGGACTCGGAATCCCTATCATAGAGACCACTAGATGAACTTGACTCCCTTTGGTGGGAGAGTCCCTTCTTAAACCTTGGCTGCTCACGGACGCCAAAGTTGTTTCTGTGGCCTCTGTGGTTGGTACCTGCCTGATCTTGAGGCCTAGGCCTCCTAACATCACGAATATCCCTCTTTCTATGGCTGTCCTCCACCTGCTGTACATGCACCATCAACCTGGAAAGGTCCATATTATCATGGAGCATCGCAGACCGACATTCCTCCTCCATGTCTCCATTGATTCCTGTGAGGAACCTATCATTTCATCCATGCTGTTTGAAACCAGGGAAGTAGCATACCTGGATAATTCAACAAGCCTCAGTACTCTTCTCAATCTTGCTATTAAATACTAAGGAAAGTAATATACCTGGATAGATTAACAAACTTCAGGGAATACTCCCTAACTATCATGGATCCTTGTTTAAGGTTGATGAACTCTTCAACCTTGGCTTCCCTCATCTCCCTGGGAAAGAACCTCTCCAGAAATGTTGTCTTGAACAGCTCCCAAGTGACTGGCACTCCACCTAAGACATGGCTATCTTGCCAAATCTTGCACCAAGTTTGTGCAACATTCTTGAGCTGATAGGAAGCCAGCTCAGCCTTCTCAATATCAGTGGCCCCATAGCCACCAGGATCTTATGCACCTCATCTACAAACTCTTGAGGATCCTTCGATGTCTTAGCCCCTGTGAATATGGGAGTGTTCATCCTCGTGAAATCTCGCAGTCTGTCAACCATGCTGCGAACCGGTGGGTTCTCCCTCTGAACATCCTGCCGGTTGACTTGGGCAGTCATAGCCTGAGCCTGCATCGTGATGGCATGTGCCATCTGGGCCAAAGATGCCCTTACCTCAGTCGGTCAACCTAGCTGGGTTAACCGGCATGGCCACTCCTTCAGCTGGGGCCTGGGGTGGAACTCGATTGCCCCCAGCAGCTGACCCCCTCCTCCTCTGACCAATAGCCCTCTAGGGTTCATTCTCTGAAAAACAACAGGGGTTGATGTTAGACACGCTCATAACACCAAGAACTCAGACATTAGGAAAAGCACGATAAGAAGAGAAGAAGGGAAATTTTCCTACGCATCATGCAGTCTCTAATTCAGGATAGTGGTGCACTTCACTACCATGACTTAGAAACTACTCAATGTGGTTGATGTGAACTCATTATTCCCGGAATTTAACCTAGTGCTCTGATACCAACTTTGTCACGACTGGAATCTAGACCCCAGACGAGACCAGCGTCGTTGACCTCTCAGAGGTCGCAGACAAGCCTACTTACGTCATTCTTACTTTACATAGGTTAATTTTAGCAGAAAATTTGAAACTTTTTGTTTCTAAATATTGCTTACTAAACATTTCTAATACATTCGTAATTTGTTCACCATCAACCATCTAACATTAAGAGATAATCAAATGAAAGGAATAGTTCAATAAATCTTAATTGTATAATTGCCAATATGGCCCAGTACAAAGTCTGAATCAAAATAGGAAAGAAATGCTAGTGGAACATGCTCCACTAGCTCAACTCTTAAACTAAGCTAGAATGTAAAACAGTAGCATCCTCGAAAGCATGAGGACCTACCAAACTCCGGATGAATGCTGACGTCTGGATTGCTGCAACAATGATCCTGTAGCTCTATCGCCTACCTGTTCCTGCACCTAAAATAGTATAGATGTATAGGATTAGTACACACTTGTACTAAGTATGGGTATATGCAAGCACACACCAAGGACATGCATGAGAAAGAATAGCTCTTTCCTAACGACATGATTTTTGGAAGTCAAGTCAGTGGACTTGCCATTGAGATTAGGAGGTTCCCAAATTTGGATTAGGAAAGTCGAGCTTTCCAAATTTGGATTAGGAAAGTCAGCGAGCTTTCCAGATTCGGAATAGGAAACTTATGCCATGAGAATAACATACATCATCATACTTTTCACATTTTCAAACAGCACATAACATTTACACGTAGCACATATCATATAGCTTACAACACACTTTGTATGTAGCACATAACTCCTTTAATAACATTCATTCATATGCCATGAGACCTCGGAATCATGGACTTAACATTAAGACATCCCAGAAATGATGGCTCAACAGATGGGACCTCAACTAGAGAGTCTTCATTAGCAAACACAGAGTCTGCTTCGTTCATTCATACGTACTCCATTTCATTTCGTTCATAGCCCAGTGTAAACACCAGCTATACCTAGGATGTAGTTTAAGACTTTCATTAGGTTCGTTGTGCAATGACCAAGAATGACCTAATGTCATTACTTGAATCTAACTCACCTTTTGATTATCCTATTCTAACACCTTTGGTATCATTTATTTCATTATGTGCTTCATTTGAGGCTGGCCTCATTCATTCATTGGAAACTTTAACTTTAACCGACATAGATCATGTGAGCATCATGAAATCCAGTGTCTCCCCCACACCGAAAAGAGGTGGAATCACCAGCTAAGGTGACCCAAAACATGCTAGCATACATGGGAATTTAACCCCGCCAGAGCCCTATATTGGCAGTATAGGTTCGAAGAACAGGAGATATAAGGAGACCCATACCCGGCAAGCCGGACAGTCTCATCTCATGAGAGTTACGTGAACCTCCGCCCTTCTCGAAAGAAGGCATCACCGCTCATAGCTAGTCTATCGGTGCTCAGTATAAAGTTTCATTACATTCAACTCATACGTCATGGAAACTGGCTTCTAGTATGAGGACATCATAGCTCAATAGATGATTTCTCATCTCATCATTAGTATTAAGTGTGTTAATCTCAATACTTTTATTAGAGTGTTCATAGAGACTGGTCTCTTCATTAACTTTACACTCTCATAGGTGAGTACGTTTTGGTAACAATTACTTAGGCTCATTTGAGATGGTTCTCATCTTTTACATTAGCCTCATATCATGTTGTCACCACATTCATTAACATTAGCACAATTGCTCTTCATAATTACTCACCCCATTTTACGTGAAAGTTCATTTCATCATATGCCAATGCACTTGGCCATTTGGTGTGTTTCACACCCTTACTTAACCCTTCTAGGGTTTCAATATTTCATTGTTCATTTCATCATTTCATTGTTCATCTCATCATATGCCAATGCACTTGGCCATTTAGTGTATCTTACACTCATACTTAATCCTTCTAGGGTTCATCATTTTATTTCATACATCTTAGGTTCACTTACTTTTGAACGTATGTTAGACTTATGTGTCTATACATACAAGCCATGGGGCTTCATTCATAGTTCGTTTAGTGATTCTTACATTCCTAAGATTATGTAGTACAAGACTTATGTATCTTGTATATATGCCAAGATCTTGATTTTGATCTAAGTAGGTGGCATTATTCTTTGATATTTTGTTCACGTATGACTTATGTATCAATATGGAAGTTTGGGCAAGGAAACCCAATTTCACTTGGATATCATTTACATTTTTCATTGATTTTATTTTTAATATTCATAACATTATAGCTCTATATTAAATCCCAACATTAACATCGTATCATTAATATTCTACTTCATTTTTCCCTTAAGATGGCCGAAGGGTTGTGGGTTCGAACCCCCACAAGCCCTTTTCGTCCAACCAAGAGGTTGTGGGATCAAACCCCCACAGCCTCTTCTATTTATTCTAAATTTTCGCTGGGAAATGGGGAGGTTGTGAGTTCGAACCCCCACAGCCTCCTTATTTTAATTTTAATTTCGCTAGGCTGTGAGGTTGTGGGTTCGAACCCCCACAACCTCCTATCTTTATTTTTAATTAAAAATCCACTAAGTTAGGCGTTTGGCAGTGAGGTTGTGGGATCGAGCCCCCACAGCCTCACTTTATTTTCTTTTTAATTTCTCTCTTTGTCTCCTCCTTCAGCTAAGAGGTGGTGGGTTCGAATCCCACTCCTCCCATTATTTTTATTAATTAAAATTCCCCTCTTACTCTCTTGTTTGGCCGAGAGGTTGTGGGTTCGAATCCCACACCTCTCATTTTTTTTTTCCAACTTTCATGTAGTGAGGTCTTGGGTTCAATCCCCACTGACCTCACATATTTTAAATATATTTTTAAACCTCTCAACCTTAAGTATTCTGGCCGAAAATTCCATCACCAAGTGCTGGAAATTTTATTAAATTTTCTAGCCTTTATTTAACAACATTCATACGTTCGTTTTGAGGTACTTTCATGATTCGTTTAACACATTCTTAGGTGTAAATTCATTGTTGTTTTAGCTTAGATTTTTTCACTTATGATCAGCCACCTTACACTTCATTTAACATCACAATTTACACACCTTATACACAATAATTCCAATCATCAAACAAGACATTTTAAGACTTCAAAACGGAGAACAACAACAAACATTTTGCACATTGCACCACATCATTTTCGGTTGACATCATTGAACATGCTTGCTATTTCCAAACATAAAATCACAAGGAACATCATATTTCACACTTAGCTACCAGCAACCATACCAACAACATGATTTCTCAACTAATTTAGATTGAAATCGTAAGGAGACTAGGAACAAGGAGTTCAACATTCTAGGGGACAGCCCTAGTTTCATATGTCGACTTTTGTAGAAAGAAATTCCTCTTGGAGAAAGGATTCCAAGAGAGAAAACCCATACCTTGTTGTAGCTTCCCACACCTTCCAAGTGCTGCCAAACTCCTCCCCTAAACCTTCAACACAAACCCGTCGAGAAGATGATGGAAAGTTTTCGTTTCTTAAGTTAGCTTGCTTGCTTGTATATTGTTTTTTGTAAGTTCTGTGAGTTTAGAGAACTTTTGATTGCTTTCTAATGCTTTTATCTTCTGTTTTTGCAGCCAAGAAAAATAATTTGGATGAGAGAGATAGAGATTTAGGCTTGAGGGAGAGAGATAGTGTGAGATAGTGCATCTTAAAACTAGGATAGTTGGCAAGACTTAGTCAATTTAAAAAAAACATTAATTAATAAGTCAATAAATAATAAATAATAATAAAATCTGATTTTCCTTTTTACATCAGCCATTAATTATAAATTTATTAAATTAATTCACCAATAATAAGAAAAAATCATATTAAATCCTTGCTCCCACCTAGGTTCGAACCCGGGTGGAGCAAGACTTCATTTCAAGAGACCAATTTCGGCTCTCTCTCCCCAAATTACCCCTCCACTTTATTAAATAATTAATTAATTATATATTTAGGGTAATTACGATACTACCCCTAGCCTGGTAAAAGACCATTTTACCCTTAGACCCTCAAAACTTAAAATTTCTTCTTTTTAAGTCCGGTAAAGACTCCTTCGATTAAATCTTCATTTTTGAGAGCCTTACTTGGTTGGTTCCAACCTTTCCAAGCTCAACCAACTCCCCAAGTTAGTTGGTTTGGTCGTAGTAAGGGTTCTGAGGTCTGATTCTACGCGTATCAATCCGTGTGAACCTTGGTCTAATCGCAAGCATTCTTGACACCTTAAACATTTATCTTATTCATTTTTTTAGGGTTGTTACAAATATGGACTTTGTGGTTGGTCTTCCGAAGACTAGGAGACAGCATGACTCCATATGGGTTATTGTGGACAGGATGACTAAGTTTGCCCACTTTATCCCTGTGAAGTCTACTTACAGCGCCGAGGATTATGCGAGACTCTACATTGATGAGATTGTGAGATGGCATGGGATTCCATTGTCTATCATTTCAGACAGAGGAGCTCAGTTCACATCACATTTCTGGAGATCGTTTCGGAAGAGCTTAGGCACGTAGGTAAAGCTTAGTACTGCCTTTCATCCTCAGACTGATGGGCAGGAAAAGCGCACCATTCAGACATTGGAGGACATGTTGAGAGCGTGTGTGATTGACTTCAGAGGTAGTTGGGACACCCATCTACCTTTGATAGAGTTCTCGTATAATAACACTATCACTCCAGTATTGGGATGGCACCGTTTGAGGCACTATATGGTAGGAGGTGTAGGTCTCCAGTTGGGTGGTTCGAGGTTTGAGAGTCATCCATTTTGGGTCCAGAGATCATTCATGAGGCCTTAGAGAAGGTCAGGGCGATTAGGGACAGGTTGGCTACTGCTTACAGTCGGCATAAGTCTTATGCGGATAACAGAAAATGGCTCTTAGAGTTTGATGTTGGTGACCAGGTCTATTTGAAGATATCACCTATGAAGGGGTTGATGAGGTTTGGCAGGAAGGGGAAGTTGAGTCTGAGGTATGTTAGTCCATATGAGATCCTATAGCGTGTGGGTGAGGTGGCCTATGAGTTGGCATTGGCTGCGGAGCTAGCTTCTGTTCATCCAGTCTTTCATGTCTCTATGTTAAAGAAGTACCTAGGTGATCCAGCATCGATTCTACCTGTTGAAGGTTTGGGGGTTGATGAAGACTTGTCCTATGAGGAGGTACCTGTTGAGATCCTAGACAGACAGGTCAAGTGGATGAGAAACAAGGAGATTTCCACAGTGAAGGTATTGTGGAGGAACCATCTTGTTGAGGGTGCTACGTGGGAGGCCGAGGCCGATATGAGATCCCGCTATCCCCATCTTTTCAGTCCTTGAGGTTAGAATCCCTACTCTTAAGTCGAAGTTTCCTTATCTCTCCATTCCTTGTTGCTATTGCTTGACTGTGCATAGTGATTATGTTATGTTATGATTGACATTGTGCTAGATAGTTAGTAGTGTCATTCGGGGACGAATGTTCCTAAGGGGGGATAATGTAACAACCCTAAAAATGAATATGCTAAGTAATGTTTAGTGTGTCTAGAATGCCTACGATTAGACCGGGTTCACACGGATTGATGCGCATAGAACCAGACCTCTGAACCCTTGTGACAGCCAAGCCAACTAACTTTGGGAGCTAGTTGAGCTAGGAATGGTTGGGTCCAGCCATGTAGGGCTCCCGAATATGCAGATTTACCTGGATGAGTCTTTACCGGACTTAAAAAGGAGAAATCTTAAGTTTGGAGGGTCTAGGGATAAAATGGTCTTTTTCCAGGCTAAGGGTAGTATCGTAATTACCCTAAATAAGTAATTAATTATTTAATTAATAAGGTGGAGGGGCATTTTGGGTAGAAAGGGCCGAAATTGCCCATTGAGCAAAATCTTGCTCCACCCGGGTTCAAACCTAGGTGGGAGCAATGATTTAACTTGATTATTTATATTGGTGAATTAATTTAATTAATTAATATTTAAATTCTGATTTAAGAAAAAGGAAAATCAGATTATTATTATTAATTAATTAATTAATGGGGCACTTTGGGTCGAGTCGACCCGGAGGGACCCGTTTTAGCGATGGGGACATCACGGTTCGAACCTCGACGGAAGCAACATTTAAGTGGGTTAAATTGAGGTTTATAATATGATTTTGTAAGGGCATGGTCATTTCACTAAACTAATTAAATCAAATTTTCAAAGTTTGAAAGAGTCCTAGTTGACTAAGTCTAAACTACTTCACCTAATCCTAAGCCACTCACCTCTTTCACATTTATCTCTCTCTCCTTCACGTCTATCTCTCTTTCATTTCACACTTTCTTTTTGGCTGCCAAACGTGAGAAAAAATCAGAAAAACAAATGTTCTTCACACTTGAAGAACTTGCACGCAAAACACAAACGAGAAAGCAATCCGAAAACGTTAAGCGAAACATAATATGCTAGTCGGGTAAGGTGTGAGTTTCGGGATTGGACGTGAATTTGGAGATGTTTTGGGCAGCAATTTCAAGTGTTGAACAACATTAAAATCAGGTATGGGTTTTCTTACTCTTGGTCCCTTTTCCCAAGAGACCCTTAAGACTCAGATAATTCTATTCCGAAACTAGGATTGTTCCCCATTACATGTTCCCTGTCACTAGCTCCTATCACTGATCTTAGGTTGGTATGTTTTCTGGTAGATTAGGTATGAAGTGTGATTTTCGTGATAATGTGTTCATGATTATGTGTTCGGAATTGTATGAACGATGAAGTATGTCTGCCGAAATTTCGTGAAAAATGTATATGCATGCCGTGGCATGATTTTCGGTTTTAAGCCTTAAAAATGATATGTTTTTATGGTTGAATTTTATGTGCGAATGTTTGTGTAAATCATGAGGTGTAAAAGTGGTGTAATGTTGCTGGATTTAATGGTAATTCTTGGCTGAATATAATCATAAAAAGATTACACTTAAAGATGCATCAAATAATCCACGAAATACCTTAAGAATTAACGTATGAATGATGATAAAAAGAAGCTGAAAATAGGGAACAAATTTCCAGCTTTTGGTAGGTTGGGTTCGGCCAAACAAAGTGGTACAAAATGCAATGAAAATGAATGTAAAATAAGTGAGATCACTAAGGATTGAACCCAAGACATCATTACATGAAAGCTACAAAAAAATCAACAAAAGATTGAGAGGAAAATGGATTGGAAGAGACCAAATTTCCGCTGGAAATTTGGAGTCTCGGCCAAGGATGAGGAAAATTAGCTACGTTTTAATTTTTTCTTTTAAATGTGAGGTCATTGGGGATTGAACCCATGACCTCACCAAATGAAAATTATATAAATAATTCATGAGAAAAATGAAAGGAAAAATAGATGTGGTGAGTGGGGATTGAACCCACAACCTCTTGAATGGATAAGAGAGTTAGGAGAAAAATAAAGGAGAAAATAAATGTGGAGAGTGGGGATTGAACCCACAACCTCTTGGATAGGTGAGAAAGTTAAGAGATAAATTAAAAGAAAAATAATGAGCTTGTGGGGGATTGAACCCACAACCTCCTTGCCTTAAAACGAAAAAGGAGAGGAGAACAAGACAGAAATATTATGGGGTTGATGGGAATCGAACTAGGGTCTCCAAAATCTGAAAAATGCAATTATCAAGTTTAAAATAAGATTAAGTGTTGTCCAAGGGATTCGAAATCGGGTTCCCTTGCCCAATTCCGTATTGACACATAAGTCATACGTAAGTAAATATTTAATGAATGCTGCCTCTAAAGATCAAAATCAATATCTTGGCATATCTACAAGATGCATAAGTCTTGTACCACATAATCTTGGGTAAACATGAATCACTTAGACAAACTATGAATAAAGCCTCATGGCTTGTATGTGTGGACTCATAAGTCTAGCATATGTTTAAAAGTAAGTGAGCCTAAGATGTATGTGATGAAATTATGTAACCCAAGAAGGGTTAAGTAAGAGTGAAACACACTAAATGGCCAAGTGCATTGGCATATGATGAAATGAATATTCACGTGAAGGGGTGAGTAATTATGAAAAGCAAATGTGTTAAAGTTTATGAATGAGGTGAAAATATGATAAGAGGCTAATGTGAAAGATGAGAGCAACCTCAATGAGCCTAAGTAAATGTTACCAAAACATACTCACCTATGAGAGTGTAAAGCTAATGAAGAGACCAATCTCTATGAACACTCTAATGAAAGTAATGAAGTTAATGCATACTTAATACTAATGATGAGATGAGAAATCATCTAATGAGCTATGATGTCCTAATTCTAGAAGCCAGCTTCCATGATGTATGAGTTGAATGTAATGGAACTTTATACTGAGCACCGATAGGCTAGCTATGATCGGTGATGCCTTCCTTCGGGAAGGGCGGAGGTTCACGTAACTCTTATGAGATGAGACTGTCTGGCATGCTGGGTATGGGTCTCCTTATATCTCCTAGTCTTTGAACCTATACTACCAATATAGGGATCTAGCAGGGTTCGACTCCCTATATACGCTAGCATGTTTTTGTTCACTTTGGTCGGTGATTCCACCTCTTTTTGGTGTGGGGATTACACACTGGATTTCATGATGCTCACATGATCTATGTCAGTTAAGGTTATAGTTCCCAAAGAAAGAATAAGGCCAGCCTCAATGAATGCACACAATGAAATGAATGATACCAAAGGTGTTAGGATAGGATAATCAAGAGGTGAGCTAGACTTAAGAAATGACACTAGGTTATTCTTGGTCATTGCATTGCAAACCCGATGGAAGTCTTAAACTTCATCCTCGGTATGACTGGTGATTGCACTAGTATATGAATGAATGAAAATGAAGTACGTATGTGTAACAACCCTAAAAACGAATAGGATCAAGACTTAGTTTTTTTAAGAATGCTTGTGATTAGACCAAGGTCCACACGGGCTGATACGCATAGAACCAGACCTCAGAACCCTTACTACGACCAAGCCAACTAACTTGGAGAGTTAATTGAGCTTGGAAAGGTTGGAACCAACCATGTGAGGCTCACGAAAACGAAGATTTAATCGAAAGAGTTTTTACCGGACTTAAAAGAAGAAATTTTAAGTTTCGAGGGTCCAAGGGTAAAATGGTCTTTTCCAGGCCAAGGGTAATATTGTAATTACCCTGAGGAATTAATTAATTAGTTAATTAATTTAATTAACAAGAGTAATTCGGGTTGGGGCGACCCAAGTGACCCATTTTCGCAAATGGGGAGTCACTCGGGTTCGAGCCCTACTAGAAGCAATGATTTAACTTGCTTTTATTTAATTGGATAAATTAATTTAATTAAATAATAAATATTAGCTGATTTAAGAAAAAGAAAAATCAGATTTTTATTTAAAAGTTTAACAAGGAGTCCTAGTTTGACCAATTCCCAAACTAAAACTCCTAATTGGAAGCCACTCTCTCACGATCTCTCTCTCTCATGTTTCACCATTCACTCTCACGTTTTCTCTCTGCCTAAACCAGTTCAAAAACAGAAAATATATTGAAGTTCTTCACACTTGAAGAACTCACACCAAAAATCTAAGAAAACAACGAAAATCCATCACTTTAAGCAAAGGGGAGGAGTCTTTCGTCAATTGGTGTTGAGGTGTTGAACTTGGACTGATTTGGGAGAGGATTTTGGGCAACAATTTTGTGGTTGAACAAGAAAAATAAAGGTATGGGTCTTCTTACTCTTGGTCCCTTTCCCAAGAGACCCTTAGGACTCAGACGAATTTAATCGGAAACTAAGTTGTTTCCCCATTGCATGTCCTTGTCCCTAGCTCCTAAATGACTTTCTAGGTTGGGTATTTTGTGCTAGTATATTTAGGCATGTGTGATATGTGTATATTGATTGGGAATATGTTTATGTGCGTGAAACTACATGAATGATAATCCAAGCGAAATTGAATAAAAATGTGGATATGTAGGCATGTTGGCAGTGACGTTTTAGTCACTGTTTGAGGGTGTGAAAAACTTGTTTTAGTCTTGTATTTCGTGTGTAAAGGTTGTACATAATGTGATGTTCATATGGTGTGTGAAATTACAAAGTTAGAGTGTAAACACTTGACTAAATGTGATCCTAAACTACACCTAAATTACATGCTAAACGATTGGTGAAACGTCCTATGAAAATCGTCCTAAACTAATGAGAAAAGTAGAGGGTATGGGCTGCAAAAAAAAATGTGACCAAATTTCCAGCTTTTGGAAATTTGGTTTCGGCCAAATTCTGGAATTTTGGGAGAGTTTAAAAAAGGATTTAAAGTAGGTGAGGTCAAGGGGAATCAAACCCAAGACCTCACATGACCAAGAGGCTGAAATTTAAAAAAAAAATGAAATGGAGCTAAGGGGATTCGAACCCCTTAGCTGCTGTTCACGCAAGAAATGACAAGGGAAATGGGGCTGGTGGGGAATCGAACACGCAATGCTTGGGAAGAAAGGAAGAGGAAAACTAAAGAAAAAGAAAATGTGAGGCGTGAGAATCGAACCCACGACCTCAAGGCTGGAAATAGAGGGGGCGAAAATGAGTAATAAAACAAGTGAGGTTGTGGGGGTTCGATCCCACGACCTACTGTCAATACCCTCAACCTAGCGAAAGAAAAAAATATATATATATGGGGATGTGGGGGTTCGAACCCACCACCTCACAGCCCCTAGCGAAATTAAATTAAAGGTAAGGAGGCTGTGGGGGTTCGAACCCACAACCTCCCTACTTAGGCGAATTAAAGGACAAAAATAAAAGAGGCTGTGGGGATTTGATCCCACAACCTCTTGGTTTAGGCGAGAGTGGACAAGAAGAGGTTAATAAAATTAGAAAGGGGTTGTGGGGGTTCGAACCCACAACCCTTCGGCCAAATTAGGAGTATTATTAAGGAGACAATTAATCCTTCAATGTTAATAATGTGATTTAACTTAGAGTCATAATGTTATGAATATTAGAATAAAATCAATTAAAAATATAAATGGTATCCAATTGATTCAAGACTGGGGTTTCCTTGCCCAAGCTTCCGTATTGATACATAAGTCATACGTGAATAAAATATCCGAGAATAATGCCACATACTTAGATCGAAATCAAGATCTTCGCATACATACAAGATGCATAAGTCTTGTATCACATAATCTTAGAAATATATGAATCACTTAGACGAAATATGAATGAAGCCTCATGGCTTGTATGTATAGTCACATAAGTCTAACATACGTTCAAAGTAAGTGAATCTAAGAAGTATGTAATGAAATGATGAACCCTAGAAGGGTTAAGTATGAGTGTAAGATACACTAAATGGCCAAGTGCATTGGCATATGATGAAATGAATGTTCACGTAATAAGAGATGAGTAACTATGAAAAGCAAAGGTACTAATGATAATGAATGTGGTGACAACATGATATAAGGCTAATGTAAATGATGAGAGTAATCTCAAATGAGCCCAAATAAATGTTACCAATACGTACACTCTTATGAGAGTGTTAGATAATGAAGAGACCAGTCTCTATAAACACACTAATGAAGGTATTGAGCTTAACACACTTAATACTAATGATGAGATGAGAAATCATCTAATGAGCTATGATGTCCTCATACTAGAAGCCAGCTTCCATGACGTATGAGATGAATGAAATGGAACTTTATACTGAGCACCGATAGGCTAGCTATGAGTGGTGATGCCTTCTTTCGGGAAGGACGGAGGTTCACGTAACTCTCATGAGATGAGACTGTCCGGCATGCCGGGTATGGGTCTCCTTATATATCCTAGTCTTCGAACCTATACTGCCAATATAGGGATCTGGCGGGGTTAAATTCCCATGTACGCTAGCATGTTATTGGATCACTTTGGCCGGTGATTCCACCTCTTTTCGGTGTGGGGGAGACATTGGATTTGATGATGCTTACATGATCTATGTCGGTTAAAGTTAAAGTTCCCAATGAATGAATGAGGCCAGCCTCAAATGATGCACATAATGAAATAAATGATACCAAAGGTGTTAGGATAGGATAATCAAAGGTGAGTTAGATTCAAGTAATGACATTAGGTCATTCTTGGACATGGCACAACGAACCTAATGAAAGTCTTAAACTACATCCTAGGTATAGCTGGTGGTTACACCGGCCTATGAATGAAATGAAATGGAATACGTATGAATGAACGAAGCAGACTCTGTGTTTGCTAATGAAGACTCCCTAGTTGAGGCCCCATCTGTTGAGCCCTCATTTCTGGGATGTCTTAATGTTAAGTCCATGATTCCAAGGTTTCATGGCATATGAATGAATGACATTAAAGAAGTTATGTGCTACATACAAAATGTACTGTATGCTATATGATATGTGCTATGTGTAAATGTTATGTGCTGTGTGCAAATATGAAAAGTATGATGATGTATGTTATTCTCATGGTATCACTTTCCTAATCCAAATTTGGAAAGCTCATTTACTTTCCTAATCCAAATTTGGAAACTTTCCTAATCTCAATTTGGCAAGTCCACTGACTTGACTTTCCAAAAATCATGTTGTTAGGAAAGAGCTATTCTTTCTCATGCATGTCCTTGGTGTGTGCTTGCATATACCCATACTTAGTACAAGTGTGTACTAACCATATACAAACTCTACTATTTTAGGTGCAGGCACAGGTGGACGACAGAGTTACAGGATCATCGTTGCAGTTATCCGAACGTCCAGCATTCATCCGGTTTTGGTAGGTCCTCATGTCTTCGAGGATGCTACTATTTTATATTCTAGCTTAGTTTTAGAGTTGATTTAGTGGAGCATGTTCCACTAGCGTTTCTTTCCTGTTTTTATTCAGACTATGTATTGGTGACATTTTGGCAATTATACGCTTTATAAGAATTGAACTATTTCTTTCAGTTGCTTATCTCTTAATGTTAGATGGTTGATGGTGAACAATTACGTATTTATGAGAATGTTTGTATAAGTATGTTAGAAAACAAAAAGTTTCAAATTTTCCGCTAAATTAACCTATGTAATGTAAGAATGACGTAAGTAGGCTTGTCTGCGACCTCTGAGAGGTCAACGACGCCGGTCTCATCTGGGGTCTAGATTCCGGTCATGACAAAGTTGGTATCAGAGCATTAGGTTAAATTACGAAAATAATAAGTTCACATCAACCACATTGAGTAGTTTCTAAGTCATGGTAGTGAAGTGCACCACTATCCTGAATTAGAGACTGCATGATGCGTAGGAAAACTTCCCTTTTTCTGATCTTATCGTGCTTCTCCTAAAGTTTAATTTCTTGGTGTTATGAGCGTGTCTAACTTCAAATTTTTGTTGTTTTCAGAGAATGAACACTAGGAGAGCTATTGGTCAGAGGAGAGGAGGAGCAGCTGCTGGGGGTAACCGAGTTCCACCCCAGGCTCCAGCTGAAGGAGTGGTTGTGCCAGCTAATCCAGCTGGGATGACTGATGCTGAGGTGAGGGCATGTCTGGCCCAGATGGCACAGGCCATTACTATGCATGCCCAGGCTATGACTGCCCAGGTCAACCGGCAGGATGTTCAGAGGGAGAACCCACCGGTTCGCAGTATGGCTGACAGGCTGAGGGATTTCACGAGGATGAATCCTCCTATTTTCACAGGTTCTAGGGCATAAGAGGATCCCCAGGAGTTTGTGGATGAGATTCATAAGATCCTGGTGTCTATGGGGGCCACTGATATTGAGAAGGCTGAGCTGGCTTCCTATCAGCTCAAGGATGTTGCACAGACTTGGTGAAAGATATGGCAATATAGCCGTGTCTTAGATGGAGTACCAGTCACATGGGAGCTGTTCAAGACAGCATTTCTGGAGAGATTCTTTCCCAGGGAGATGAGGGAGGCCAAGGTTGAGGAATTCATCAACCTTAAACAAGGCTGTATGACAGTCAGGGAGTATTCCCTGAAGTTTGTTAAGCTGTCAAGGTATGCTACTTCCCAGGTTTCTAACAGCAGGGATGAGATGAGCAGGTTCCTCACAGGAATCAATGGAGACCTGGAGGAGGAGTGTCGATTTGCAATGCTCCATGATAATATGGATCTTTACAGGTTGATGGTGCATGTCCAGCAGGTAGAGGACAACCACAGAATGAGAGGTGTTCGTGATGCTAGGAGGCCTAGACCTCAAAATCAGGCAGGACCCAGTCATGGAGTCCACAGGAACAACTTTGGCATCCGTGAGCAGCCGAGGTTCAAAAAGGGGCAACAGAGTTCTGGGAATTCTAATCATCAGAGGAGTGCTACACCTAGAGGAGGCAGACCTGAGCCCAAGAAGGGCAATGGAGGTGAGATGCAGCGTACTAAGAAGAATTGTGATTAGTGTGGCCGAGCTCACAGTGGAGAGTGCAGACAGGGCACTAATGCCTATTTTGTTTGTGGTAAGAGTGGACACATGGTCAGAGACTGTCCACAGAACAGAGGTCAGGCTGGAGGTAACACTCAGCCTAGGCCTAATCCACAGGGTGCAGCAGCAGCCGAGCCTCCTAAGAGGAACAGGTTCTATGCCCTGAAAGGCAGAGAAGAGCAGGAGAAGTCCGCTGATGTGGTCACAGGTATGCTGCAAGTGTTCTCAACTTCTGTTTATGCTTTACTTAATCCAGGGTCTACACTTTCCTTTGTAACTCCTCTGCTTGCTCTTACTTTTGAGATATTTCCTGAAGTTCTGCATGATCCTATAGTGGTTAGTACACCCTTAGGAGAGAATGTAAGAACTAATAGAGTATACAAGGATTGCCCAATAGTTGTGAGTGGAAAAAATATGTGTGCAAATTTGGTAGAGTTACCCATGCACGATTTTGATGTTATTCTTGGCATGGATTGGCTTCACAGTTGTTATGCTTGCTTGGACTGCCGTAGTAGAGTGGTGAGATTTTGCTTTCCTAATGAAGAAGAGTTAGTCTGGGAGGGGTACAATTCGAGTCGTCCTAAACCCTTGATTTCTAACCTTAAGGCCAATAAAATGATGTCCAAGGGGTTATTGTGTCATCTTGTGAGTGTTAATGATTTAGATCATGACATTCCTTCCATAGACTCAGTACCTGTAGTGAATGAGTTCTTAGATGTGTTTCCTGATGATTTTCCTGGAGTCCCTCCCCTTCGAGAGATTGACTTAGGTATCAACTTAGAACCCGATACTAAACCAATCTCAATTCCTCCTTACAGAATGGCTCCAGCTGAACTCAAAGAGTTGAAGCTGCAGTTAAAAGATCTCACTGACAAGGGTTTCATTCAGCCGAGTATATCCCCTTGGGGCGCTCCAGTGTTGTTTGTAAGGAAGATAGATAGAACCCTTAGAATGTGTATCGATTATCGGCAGCTCAACAAAGTCACTATAAAGAATAAGTATCCACTCCCCAGAATAGATTATTTGTTCGATCAACTCCAAGGGTCTAGTTTCTTCTCTAAGATTGATCTTCGTTCAGGGTATCATCAACTTAGGGTTAGGGATGGAGATATCCCAAAGACAGCCTTTCGTACCCGCTATGGTCACTATGAGTTTTTAGTCATGTCATTTGGTCTCACGAATGCACCTGCTGCATTTATGGATCTCATAAACAGGGTCTTCCGTGAATACCATGACTCTTTCTTCATAGTATTCATTGATGACATTCTCATCTACTCTAAGACCAAGGAAGATCATGAACAACATTTGAGACTAACCTTGCAGGTACTTAGACAGCATCAGTTGTATGCCAAATTCAGCAAATGTGAATTCTGGCTGAGATCAGTGACCTTCCTGGGTCATGTTGTGTCCGATCAGGGCGTGGAGGTGGATCCGAGGAAGACTGAGGTTATGAAGAACTGGCCAAAGTCTTTTACTCCTACTGACATCCGTAGCTTTTTGGGATTGGCTGGTTACTACCGCAGGTTTGTGGAGGGTTTTTCTTCCATTGCTGCCCCATTGACAGCTTTGACTAAGAAGAAAGCTAAGTTTGAATGGACGGAGACTTGTGAGAAGAGTTTCCAGGAGCTCAAGGACAGACTCACTTCAGCCCCGGTGCTTACTTTGCCTAAGTGTGGTGAGAATTACACTATTTATTGTGATGCATCTTGGGTTGTGTTCTTATGCAGGTTGGTAAGGTGATAGCCTATGCATCTAGACAACTCAAGGTTCATGAGAAGAATTATCCTCCTCATGACCTGGAGTTGGCAGCTGTGGTGTTTGCACTGACGTTGTGGAGGCATTATCTGTATGGAGTGCATGTAGATGTGTTCACAGACCATAAAAGTCTCCAGTACGTGTTCACACAGAGGGAGTTGAATCTACGTCAGCGGAGATGGTTGGAGCTGTTGAAGGATTATGACATGAATGCGCACTACCATCCAGGTAAGGCTAATGTTGTAGCTGATGATTTGAGCAGGATGAGCATGGGAAGTACAGCTCACGTTGAGGATGAGAAGAAGGAGCTGGTGAAAGATGTACACAGACTGGCCAGATTGGGTGTGCGTTTGGTTGACTCAACTAGTGGGGATGTTTCAGTTCATCCTAGTTCTGAATCATCCTTGGTAGTTGAAGTCAAGCAGGGTCAGCATCTAGATCCCGTGTTGATGGAGCTGAAGGACTCAGTGCTGATGAGATGAATGAGTCTTTCTCTTTGGGAGGTGATGGCATACTTTGGTATCAGGACAGGCTGTGTGTGCCAGATGTGGATTATTTGCGGACCAGGATTGTTGCAGAGGCCCATGGGTCCAGATATTCTATACATCCAGGTTCCACCAAGATGTATCATGATCTCAAGCAGATTTATTGGTGGGATGGCATGAAGAAGGACATTGCAGAATATGTGGCCAAGTGTCCTAATTGTCAGCAGGTTAAGGCAGAGCATCTTAAGCCTGGTGGTCTGATGGAGATTATTGAGGTTCCGACTTGGAAATGGGAGGCCATTAATATGGACTTCGTGGTTGGGCTTCCGAGGACTAGGAGGCAGCATGACTCTATATGGGTTATTGTGGACAGATTGACTAAGTCTGCCCACTTTATCCCTGTGAAGTCTACTTACAGAGCGGAGGATTATGCGAGACTATACATTGATGAGATTGTGAGATGGCATGGGATTCCCTTGTCTATTATTTCTGATAGAGGAGCTCAGTTTACTTCTCATTTCTCGAGATCTTTCTAGAAGAGCTTGGGCACGCAGGTGAAGCTTAGCACTGCCTTTCACCCTCAGACATATGGGTAGGCAGAGCACACCATACAGACATTGGAGGATATGTTGAGAGCGTGTGTGATTGACTTCAGAGGTAACTTGGATGACCATCTGCCTTTGATAGAGTTCTCGTATAATAATAGCTATCATTCCAGCATTGGGATGGCACTGTTTGAGGCACTGTATGGTAGGAGGTGTAGATCTCCAGTTGGGTGGTTCGAGGTTGGAGAGTCATCCATTTTGGGTCCGGAGATCATTCATGAGGCCTTAGAGAAGGTCAGAATGATTAGGGATAGGTTGACTACTGCTTACAGTCGGCAGAAGTCATATGTTGATAACAGAAAGCGGCCCTTAGAGTTTGATGTTGGTGACCAGGTTTACTTGAAAATATCGCCTATGAATGGGGTGATGAGATTTGGTAGAAAAGGGAAGCTGAGTCCGAGGTATGTTGGGCCATATGAGATCCTACAGCGTGTGGGTGAGGTGGCCTATGAGTTGGCATTGCCTACAGAACTAGCTTCTGTTCATCCAGTCTTTCATGTATCTATGTTGAAGAAGTGCCTAGGTGATCCAGCATCAATCTTACCTGTGGAAGGTTTGGGGGTTGGTAAAGACTTGTCCTATGAGGAGGTACCTGTTGAGATCTTAGACAGACAGGTCAAGCGGCTGAGGAACAAGGAGATTGCCACAGTGAAGGTATTGTAGAGAAATCATCTTGTTGAGGGTGCTACGTGGGAAGCCGAGGACGACATGAGAGCCCGCTACCCTCACCTGTTCAGCTCTTGAGGTTAGATTTTATGCTTTTAAACCTATGTTTCCTTATCGCCCCGTATTTTGTTGCGATTGATTGACTGTGTATAGTGATTATATTATGATCTGACTGGCATTACAAAGTGAAGTAGTAGTGTCATTCGGGGACGAATGTTCCTAAGGGGGGGATAATGTAACAACCCTAAAAATTAATAGGATCAAGACTTAGTTTTTTTAAGAATGCTTGCGATTAGACCAAGGTCCACACGGGCTGATACGCATAGAACCAGACCTCAGAACCCTTACTACGACCAAGCCAACTAACTTGGAGAGTTAATTGAGCTTGGAAAGGTTTGAACCAACCATGTGAGGCTCACGAAAATGAAGATTTAATCGAAAGAGTTTTTACCGGACTTAAAAGAAGACATTTTAAGTTTCGAGGGTCCAAAGGTAAAATGGTCTTTTCCAGGCCAAGGGTAATATTGTAATTACCCTGAGGAATTAATTAATTAGTTAATTAGTTTAATTAAAAAGAGTAATTCGGGTTGGGGCGACCCAAGTGACCCATTTTCGCAAATAGGGAGTCACTCGGGTTCGAGCCCCACTAGAAGCAATGATTTAACTTACTTTTATTTAATTGGATAAATTAATTTAATTAAATAATAAATATTAGCTGATTTAAGAAAAAGAAAAATCAGATTTTTATTTAAAAGTTTAACAAGGAGTCCTAGTTTGACTAATTCCCAAACTAAAAATCCTAATTGGAAGCCACTCTCTCACGATCTCTCTCTCTCACATTTCACCATTCACTCTCACGTTTTCTCTCTGCCTAAACCAGTTCAAAAACAGAAAATATATTGAAGTTCTTCACACTTGAAGAACTCACACCAAAAATCTAAGAAAACAACGAAAATCCATCACTTTAAGCAAAGGGGAGGAGTCTTCCGTCAATTGGTGTTGAGGTGTTGAACTTGGACTGATTTTGGAGAGGCTTTTGGGCAACAATTTCGTGGTTGAACAAGAAAAATAAAGGTATGGGTCTTCTTACTCTTGGTCCCTTTCCCAAGAGACCCTTAGGACTCAGACGAATTTAATCCGAAACTAAGTTGTTTCCCCATTGCATGTCCTTGTCCCTAGCTCCCAAATGACTTTCTAGGTTGGGTATTTTGTGCTGGTAGATTTAGGCATGTGTGATATGTGTATATTGATTGGGAATATGTTTATGTGCGTGAAACTACATGAATGATAATACAAGCGAAATTGAATAAAAATGTGGATATGTAGGCATGTTGGCAGTGACGTTTTAGTCACTGTTTGAGGGTGTGAAAAACTTGTTTTAGTCTTGTATTTCGTGTGTAAAGGTTGTACATAATGTGATGTTCATATGGTGTGTGAAATTACAAAGTTAGAGTGTAAACACTTGACTAAATGTGATCCTAAACTACACCTAAATTACATGCTAAACGATTGGTGAAACGTCCTATAAAAATCGTCCTAAACTAATGAGAAAAGTAGAGGGTATGGGCTGCAAAAAAAAAAGTGACCAAATTTCCAGCTTTTGGAAATTTGGTTTCGGCCAAATTCTGGAATTTTGGGAGAGTTTAAAAAAGGATTTAAAGTAGGTGAGGTCAAGGGGAATCGAACCCAAGACCTCACATGACCAAGAGGCTGAAATTTAAAAAAAAAATGGAGCTAAGGGGATTCGAACCCCTTAGCTGTTGTTCACGCAAGAAATGACAAGGGAAATGGGGCTGGTGGGGAATCGAACACGCAATGCTTGGGAAGAAAGGAAGAGGAAAACTAAAGAAAAAGAAAATGTGAGGCGTGGGAATCGAACCCACGGCCTCAAGGCTGGATATAGAGGGGGCGAAAATGAGTAATAAAACAAGTGAGGTTGTGGGGGTTCGATCCCAAGACCTCACTATCAATACCCCAACTTAGCGAAAGAAAAAAAATATATATATGGGGCTGTGGGGGTTCGAACCCACCACCTCACAGCCCCTAGCGAAATTAAATTAAAGGTAAGGAGGCTGTGAGGGTTCGAACCCACAACCTCCCTACTTAGGCGAATTAAAGGACAAAAATAAAAGAGGCTGTGGGGATTTGATCCCACAACCTCTTGGTTTAGGCGAGAGTGGACAAGAAGAGGTTAATGAAATTAGAAAGGGGTTGTGGGAGTTCGAACCCACAACCCTTCGGCCAAATTAGGAGTATTATTGAGGAGAAAATTAATCCTTCAATGTTAATATTGTGATTTAACTTAGAGTCATAATGTTATTAATATTAGAATAAAATCAATTAAAAATATAAATGGTATCCAATTGATTCAAGACTGGGGTTTCCTTGCCCAACCTTCTGTATTGATACATAAGTCATAAGTGAATAAAATATCCGAGAATAATGCCACATACTTAGATCGAAATTAAGATCTTGGCATACATACAAGATGCATAAGTCTTGTATCACAAAATCTTAGAAATATATGAATCACTTAGACGAAATATGAATGAAGTAATCTCAAATGAGCCTAATAAATGTTACCAATACGTACACTCTTATGAGAGTGTAAGATAATGAAGTGACCAGTCTCTATGAACACTCTAATGAAGGTATTGAGCTTAACACACTTAATACTAATGATGAGATGAGAAATCATCTAATGAGCTATGATGTCCTCATACTAGAAGCCAGCTTCCATGACGTATGAGATGAATGAAATGGAACTTTATACTGAGCACCGATAGGCTAGCTATGAGCGGTGATGCCTTCTTTCGGGAAGGACGGAGGTTCACGTAACTCTCATGAGATGAGACTGTCCGGCATGCCGGGTATGGGTCTCCTTATATCTCCTAGTCTTCGAACCTATACTGCCAATATAGGGATCTGGCGGGGTTAAATTCCCATGTACGCTAGCATGTTATTGGATCACTTTGGCCGGTGATTCCACCTCTTTTCGGTGTGGGGGAGACACAGGATTTCATGATGCTCACATGATCTATGTCGATTAAAGTTAAAGTTCCCAATGAATGAATGAGGCCAGCCTCAAATGATGCACATAATGAAATAAATGATACCAAAGGTGTTAGGATAGGATAATCAAAGGTGAGTTAAATTCAACTAATGACATTAGGACATTCTTTGACATGGCACAACGAACCTAATGAAAGTCTTAAACTACATCCTAGGTATAGCTGGTGGTTACACCGGCCTATGAATGAAATGAAATGGAATACGTTTGAATGAACGAAGCAGACTCTGTGTTTGCTAATGAAGACTCCCTAGTTGAGGCCCCATCTGTTGAGCCCTCATTTCTGGGATGTCTTAATGTTAAGTCCATGATTCCAAGGTTTCATGGCATATGAATGAATGACATTAAAGAAGTTATGTGCTACATGCAAAATGTACTGTATGCTATATGATATGTGCTGTGTGGAAATATGAAAAGTATGATGATGTATGTTATTCTCATGGTATCACTTTCCTAATCCAAATTTGTAAAGCTCATTTACTTTCCTAATCCAAATTTGGAAACTTTCCTAATCTCAATTTGGCAAGTCCACTGACTTGACTTTCCAAAAATCATGTTGTTAGGAAAGAGCTATTCTTTCTCATGCATGTCCTTGGTGTGTGCTTGCATATACCCATACTTAGTACAAGTGTGTACTAACCATATACAAACTCTACTATTTTAGGTGCAGGCACAGGTGGACGACAGAGCTACAGGATCATCGTTGCAGTTATCCGGACGTCTAGCATTCATCTGGTTTTAGTAGGTCCTCATGTCTTCGAGGATGCTACTGTTTTATATTCTAGCTTAGTTTTAGAGTTGATCTAGTGGAGCATGTTCCACTAGAGTTTCTTTCCTGTTTTTATTCAGACTATGTATTGGTGCCATTTTGGCAATTATACGCTTTATAAGAATTAAACTATTTCTTTCAGTTGCTTATCTCTTAATGTTAGATGGTTGATGGTGAACAATTACGTATTTATGAGAATGTTTGTATAAGTATGTTAGGAAACAAAAAGTTTCAAATTTTCCGCTAAAATTAACCTATGTAATGTAAGAATGACGTAAGTAGGCTTGTCTGCGACCTCTGAGAGGTCAACGACGCCGGTCTCGTCTGGGGTCTAGATTCCGGTCGTGACAGTATGAACGAACAAAGCAGAATCTGTGTTTGCTGAAGAAGGCTCCCTAGTTGAGGTCCCATATGTTGAGCCCTCATTTTGGGAAGTCCTAATTTCAAGTCCATGATTCCAAGGTCTCATGGCATATGAAAGAATGATATGAACTACGTGATATGATATGTGCAATATGTTATGTGTTGCTTGCAAAATGATAAGTATGATGATGCATGTTACTCTCATGGCATTACTTTCCTAATCCACATTTGGCAAGTCCACTGACTTTCCTAGTCCAAATTTGGCAAGTCCACTGACTTGACTTTCCATAAATCATGTTGTTACGAAATAGCTATTCTTACTTATGCATGTCCTTGGTGTGTGCTTGCATATACCCCTACTTAGGACAAGTGTGTACTAATCCCATGCAATATCTACTTTTAGGTGCAGGCACAGGTGGACGTTAGAGCTTACAGTACGGCATTGCAGCTATCCGGACGTGGAGCTTTCATCTGGATTTGGTAGGCCCTCATGCTTTCGAGGATGTCTACTATTATTATTTTGCTTAGATGTAGGCTTTAGCTAGTAGGGCATGTCCCACTAGTGTTTCACTTCCCATTTCATTTCAAACTTTGTGTTGGTGTCGTTTTGGCAAGGATACGTTTAATGCAATTATGAACTGTTTCTTTCATTTGATTATTTCTATATTAGATGGTTGATTTTTGAACGCCTATGATGTTAAGAATAATATGTTTCACATGAAATAAGAACAAAAAGTTCAAATTTTCCGCTAAAATTAACCTAGATGAAGTAACGATGACGTATGTAGGCTTGTCTGCGACCTCTTAGAGGTCAATGACGCCGGTCTCGTCTGGGGTCTAGATTCCGGTCGTGACAATTAACATTACACATAAAGTCAACTTACTCTATTAACATCATATAGTAGCCCATTCATTCATTAACATTACAAGGACACACCAAGAGTCCCTCCAAATATCTACTTGTACAATGCATAGATGGCATCCCATTTCACCACCTACCCTAAGTAGTACACCCTTAGGAAGACTTGGTTCATTAAATTCTTTTGTGGGGGCTGTTTTTAACTGAAATAGACCATGAGAGCTTGATATGGTATCTCGGTATTAACCCCTATCGGATGAGGGATCCACACTTGCCTAAGATAGGGTCATTCTTTTAGCCACTACATGGAACACCAATAGCTAGTCTTATGCGGGCGCATAGTTAAAGGATTAGGAGATTGCTTCTAAGTACTACGTCTCAACTCACTAAGATTTCTCATCTCTAAAGGTACATTTGGATACTTCATCTCAAATCACAAAGAGTATCCACCCCATTGTCAAATCCTCTCATTCGTAAGCATAAATCCCCATGGAGTTTTAGACATTCATTACATTTATTAGCTATAGGTCAAGAGATTCCTAATAAGTACTACCTCTAAACCTATCATTCATTCATTGGAAATCTCTTAGGAATAGTGAGGTTTCTACTAGATAGTACATCTAAACTCACGAAGAGTGTCCACCCAAATATTCCCCTTTCGTTCATTATAGTTCTATTTAGAAAATCTTTTGACAGACTCTCATTCATTCCATTTTCATTAGCTTCATTCATTTGTTCATTGCGTGTGTGTACATGTGAGAAAACCTTTCACATAATAACCATCATTCATAACATTGTCTTCTAAACATGATCATACTACATTCATCACAATCATACTTCACATTCACATCATACTTCAATTAGACATAATATCTTCAAGACACACATTCATAACTTCATATGAGATCTCTTCGCACATACATCATAACATCACTTTAGTTCACATTCAAAGCCTTCAAGGCCATAATCACAATTCACATATAGCTTCATATACATTAACTAAATACCGCCACCATAAGTGGACCATACCACACAAGATCAATTAAAGAAGACTAGAACAATTTAGGTCAAGTTACCCTTCATCAAAGTCTTGATCACCTTTTCTCAATTCTCCAACGAATCATCATAATTTGGCATAATTGGCAGTAGATAATCAAAATACAACATAGTATAAACTCAATTCTAACAATATCCAATCACATGCATAAAACCCACTTCACATGCCAAAATTAGAGAATTAGGATGTCCATGGGTCCATGGAGATTTTTTAATAATAAATTCATCAATTAGCATTGAAAACATCATAATTCATCCATTAAAAACTTTTGATGCAAGGACCCACACTTAGAATTCGAAATAGGAGAAATTAGGATTTTAAAACCTTTTTTAAAAGCCATTGGATTGGATACTTGAATGATACAAGAATCAATGATTAATTATCATACCTTATTGGTAGAAATCCCACGAAATTTAGATTGAAAACTTGGAGAATTTTACCTTCTTCCTTGGAGCTTCAAAGCATCATCAATGAAGGTTTTTGGAGAAAGAGAATGAAGAGCTTTTATTTTGAACTTGAGGGGTTTGTTTTGATTGGTGAATTTAGGTTTAAAGTGAATCAAAATCTGTTTATAATAAAATCCCCAAAGTACCCAAAACACCCCTACACTAATTGGACCTTTTAACCAATTCTAATTTGACTTTAAAATGATGCAACCACATCTGGGACATGGCTGTGCATAGCAGGGAAACCTCCAAATCTTGGTTCTGGAATTAACTTTGAGGCAGAATGGTTCATGACAAAACCGTGTCGCAAGGAGAAATTTTGCCCTTATGTGTGGTCTGCGTGAAGCGAAGGCAATGTCAAAAGCATGTTGCCTGGTCGCTGCCTTGGCAGCCTTCTTGCCACGCCTTGAGTACTCCTCAAGGACACTTTGGTTGCTCTATTTGTAGTCGTGCCTGGAATTTTTGACACTAAGCATGTCCTTCTAGGTGTTACAGTCATTCCCACTAATTTTAGACTCCAAACAACACCTTAAAACATGCACATAGAAATGGACAAACTAGCACACACAAGACTAGTTTTGGTACTTCTTGGTCGTCCTTTGACGTTCAACTTCCAAATTCTTTACAACTGATTTCTAAAGCTATTCGTCATGATTTTAACACATTATTAACTCATAAAACACATGTGAATATCTACGTTGTCCTATTTCATTTTGAGGGTTGTTACACATGGTCAGGTGTGGTACATTTGGGTACATTTACTGACTTTCTTCCCTCCTTGACATTATGTTAGGCCTTCTATCTCTTTTTTCCATATCTTAGACATCTTTTCTTTCTCTGTTATTTCCTTTGATTCTTTTAAACCATAGATGTGACTTTCATCTTTGCAGCTCTTTTATATTTTTTTAACTTTCTTTCTTTTTCATGCATTTCATTCTTTTTATTTTCACAAAGTCACATCCCCCTTTTCTTTAATTTTTTTTTCTTTTCTTTTCAACACCACATCTTTTCATACTCATTTTTCTTTAGATTTCCTCTTTCATAGCCACTCCGAACTTATGGTTTTTCCATAACTCAAGGTGCATAGTACCCGATGTCGAGTCAGGGCCAAGAATAAAGTCACTTTAGTTTGCATTAGTCACCCTAAACTTAGGCTTTTGGCGTAAGTCGGGGTGCACAATTCCAAGTGGGGACCGGGGCCAAAACATTAGGTTCTGGGAAGGTGAAGTAGGGAGTTAGAAAGAAATGGTCTATTTTAGGCTCAAAGTATTTGGATCAAAGAGAATATTCACTTCATTTTGTCAGACTCTTTTAGTCTAGCTGTGGACTATTAAGGACAAACACCTATGATCACTTACTAGCCTGTAGGGTACATTATCTTAGTAGGACTAATCGTGCAAGTTCTAGTTTGGCACCCACTGTTGAAAAATAAATTATTCTCACACTCACTTGGCACATTGTTTCATTATCAAATTAGCTAGTTCAAGTTTTAGTCTCGGGTCATGTAGTTAGTGCATTATCATGTAATATTTAGAGCCAACACGTTCAACTTCTCTTAGCCTACAAATTAAAGCATATATCACAACTTTTGGACGGGTCTCATTTTTAAAAAGACATCATGATTCAATATTTCTTGCTTTTACACATACAATCCTAATACATGCCATTTCAACAGAAATTAAAAGAGTCTCTTGGGGAAAAAGAACAGAGGAAAGCAAACCCCAAGAGAAGATCTTGAGTTAGGTTACTTACATTTCACCCTATCACTCACAATTTGTTTACCCCCAACCCCAAAAATATTGAGTGCAGTTGTCACCAATGCACAAAAACCATCAAAATAGTGATGGATTTGGTGAAGCGGACCTGTGGCGTAAAGCACCGATGACATATCAACAAACGGGTGGGTCCGATTTCCTGGAGCCTGCTGGATCAACAATTGGGTCACCCTAAAAAATGCACGCATCAGGAATGATGACACCACTAGTATTGAAATTTTCCACCCTATCTATACCATTAGTAGTGCTCACATTTCCACTGATGAATCCTCAAATTGAACTCATCTAGCGCCTTATTTTAATGTAAATAGTGTCCTTCATTGCTTATTTTACCTTTATATCTCATAAAATCTCCTAGGTTTCATGTATTTGAGGATTTGGTAGGAGCATGGACTATTTGGTGCAAAATAGAGAAAAAAAAGCTAAAAATGGAAAGGTGCACATTGTCAAGCACACTTGGAAAAGTTCATCCTTCTATTACAACAAGTGAACCCCGAAGAAAGTGGATCAAAAGGAGAAGAATAGGAGAAGTCGGTGCTTCAATGATTAATTCCACAAAGTAGAAGTTTTCTACCCATCGATCTAGAACACATAGACAAGGAAGGGAACGTGCAATAGGTAATGAACTAAATGAAGGGCGATTCACCAAATCAGTGGATCAAAAGGCAAAGAATAGGAGAAGTCGGTTCTTCAACGATTAGTTTCATAAAGTAGAAGTTTTCTACCCATCGATCTATAACACATAGTCAAGGAAGGAAACGTTCAATAGGTAATGAACTAAATGAAGGGCAATTCGCCAAATCACTCGGCAAATCAAGACTAACAGTATCAAAAGGATTCACTAGCACAATTTTGAAGTCTATAAATACTTAAATGTTTTATTATTTAGATATAGAATTTTGGAGAGTGTTAAACAATTACACTTGATATTTTGTTCTTATGTTTTCTCTCAAGTTTGGAGAGGGTTTTTGTGGAAGCTTGAAGAAAGAAGCTCTTCTTCAAATTTTTGAAGTAGGTCTTCTCCATTTACCTTCCTTTGCTACTTTTAAGGTTTAATCTCTTAAATAAACTTGATTCCTTTTTTTATTGTAAGTATATTTTACTATTACATGATGTGTGGCTAACCCCCCCCCCACCCTTTTTGTGGGGTGTGATTTAGCAATTACAGGTTGATTTATTGGTTGGGTCTTGCTTGCTTGTTTCTTACATTGCATTTAATAGTGCTTTCACCTAGTAGTTGTGGTTTGATATAATTGGTTTGTTGTTGAAAATACAAAGCCACCCATGTGTTATTATCTTGCTCAAGAGAGAGGTCGTGAAACTAAGACCACTAGACTGATTTCCTAAGGAGTGGTTCGACATGAGGTTTAGCCCGAGAGGGTGAACCCTAGTACCAAATCCAAGAACTCCTGTAGAAAGAGCGAGTGTGGATAAGGCGTAGGCTGGATAGTTTAGACGAGTGGGTGTCCGAGAGGAACCCATTTGAGATGGGGTAAGTTGCCCTGGGGGAACTTGCTTTCACCTAAAGGTTAGTCTAGTCATCATTGTCTTGCAAAATTAGCTACCAAAAACATGTACTCATTTATCATCGCATATAGAGATCTCAGCCCAATCAATCTCCCCCATACTTTATTTTCCATTTATTTTTTGCTATTTTACAACTAGCAAAAGAAGAATGTGAAGCCAAGACTAACAAGATGGGTAGTGCTTCTGCAGGAATTTGACTTTGACGTAAAAGATCGAAAAGGATGTAAGAATTAGGTGGCAGATCATCTATCAAGATCATAAAACAAAGGGAACATCGATCAAGAAATGAAAATAGACGACTCATTCATAGACGAGCAAGTATTTTTTCTATCTCTCTCACGCACACCATGGTACACTGACTTTACTAATTATATTGTGTGTGGACTGATGGCGGATAAGTTAAACCATTACCAACAAAAAGGTTCTTGTTTGATGTCAAAACATATTTTTGGATGAGACATATTTGTTTTATGAATGTGCTGACAATGTCATGAGAAGATGCGCTTCAGAAAAGGAAACAACAAACATCCTTTATGCCTGCCACACATCACCAGTGGGAGGTCATCACAGTGGAAATTGTACCTCAACCAAACTACTCCAAAGTGGTTATTACTGACCATCGCTTTACAAAGATGCTTGTGAATTTGAAAAGAGATGCCCCCAATGTCAACGACAAGGGGATGGGAGTGTATCGAGCAGACATGAATTACCCCTCACACCCATCTTAGAGATTGAACTTTTTATTGTGTTGGGGATTGATTTCATGGGCCCATTTGTTAGTTCATTTTGAAACAAGTACATCCTACTAGTTCTGGACTATGGCTCCAAATGGGTGGAAGCTATTACACTTTGAAACAATGAAGGAAGGAGCTTGTCCAGATTTTAAAGAGATCAATATTTTCAAGATTTGGTACTCCTAGAGCAATTATCAATTGAGAGACGAATTCCAAGTAATATTCTTTCCAGTGTCAAAGAAGCTAAACAAGAAGGATAAGCTGAATAACTTTGTAGCTCAACCTGGAGAGTTTGTGAGTAGTTCTTGTGATAGATTTACAGCAATCATGAGAGATGACCCAAATCATCGTATTGATTATTTGTCTGCATTAAATAACCACTTGTATTATCGAAATATTTTTTTAATTAAGATCCAAACAAAATCAAAACATTACAATTTATCTTTGCAAAGTGACTCTAATGTCAGAACCTCTCTTATCCCCCTTTCTAAAGTACTGCCTAAGTTGTCATTGAAGTTTTTGCAGCAATGTCTAGACCAAAAGTTGAAGGGAGAAAGGACCCACCCAAGCACATAAGAGCACGAGAGTTTAAAGACGAGGAAAAGAGAATAGAGCTAGCCAGACAGAGGAAATACACCGAGAAAGCCAGGGGCAAAAGATGAATTCCCATCGACCTTACTATGCCTTTACGGGCTCGAGGGTTCGTTAATGTTATACATGCATTCAGGTAAGGTCATGAGATAGACAAAATGATTGTCGCTAATATCACTGTTAAGGCTAGGGCAGCTGAAAACAATGGTGAAACTCAGAAGTAGCACTTCAGAAGCAGATGTCTTATTTCGGGAAGACAATTTGGGCACTTATACCCCAGCAGATGAAAAATGTTCTTAAACATGATCTATTTTTCACTCGCCGTTTTTTGGTATATATTTCTTACTTTTTTTTATATTGTCGTTATATACATTTGAGGACAAATACTTTTGTTTGTTGGGGGGTGAGGCCCACCTTGTTTTGAGATGTGCTTTTTTTGTTTTAAATTGTGTTTTAAAATCTACTTTTTGTGTATTGATCAAGCTTATGGCTCTCTTTTGGTGTCCTAATTTTATAATAATTTTGACCTTTCTTAAATATTTCCAATTTTGAATCCTTAGCCAACTCTTGTGTTGAAAGTTGTTGTTCTTGTAAAAATTTATGTCCCGGTTTAGATCAATACTGATGACTTTAAAAGTTCTTTCAATCGAACAAACATGAAAGTGCGGCTACAACGAAAACAAATGAAATTACATAGACAATATGTGAACTCTTTGCATCTCAATGTGATTAGACAATTATCTAATTGATTCTTTTTCAATGACCATTGCACACTAGCGAAAGTGTGTTGTCTTGTTTGACTTAACTGTCAATGCCTTGTGTGATGAGCTTACTTTGAACCTTGCATGAATAAACCTAGAATTGACCCCGTTAGTTTGACTTAATTTAGAAAGGTTTCCGCTTGAGATGATCTTAGGAAACATTCAAATAGTGTAAGCCAACTTTGATATATAGCACCTCTTTTGTTGCCTATCCATGAGCGTGTGAAACTCTGTTGAAAACTCTTTGAGACTTACCTCTTCTTTGGAAAACCTTGATGAAACTCAGACCTTATGTTATCCATCACCTATAATCCTCTTGAGATGTGTATAATTGAATAGCTATCTTAGGGTAAGTTGGGGGTGTGGTAAGAAGGGAATGGAGAAGTCAAAAAGTGCAAGAGAAGTCCTATAAACTCATGGAATTGAAGAAAAATCGAGACCCTCTGTAATAAAATAAAAAAGGAAGAAAAAGAAAAAGAAAAGAATGAAAAAGAAGGTTATGACATGAAAGCACAAAAAAAATCAGATTTCCGAGCAATTCAAGAAGAATTAAAAGATGACATGAAGGAACTTGACCAAGGATTGATGAAGAAACCAAGGGATATTTCAAGAAATTCACATATGATTGAGGAAAAAGCCACTGAGCCTTAGTGACCATACCTTTCCATTGAGCCCCCATTACAAGCCTAAGAAACACCTTTTTGATCTTGAGTGACCCGAACCGAAAGTCAATATGAAAATAAGGGCAAACACATGGGTGAAAACGTGCATTGTGTTCCTCTGTGTGAGTGTGAGTGTTGCATCAGATTCCTAATGCTATGTTGATAAATCTACGTGTGTGAAAATGGAACCATTCTTTGTGGAAGGAAATGTATATACTTTTGTTGAGTTTGAACTTGCATTAGTAACGAGTATTGTGAGCTCGAGAATCTTGGGTACTGGTGTGTCACAACATAAATCTTTGAGTATACAACTGAGCTATGTATGAGTAATTTGAGTCTTGTTGTTCATATTCGTGACTGAGTCTTGTGTAGCACTATTTGAGACATCCTATTTGAACGCCTGAACTTGAGTTTTACTTAACGACAAACAAAAGTTTTAGTTGGGGGTTTTGAAGAGTCCTTAAATTGGATTCATTTAGGGCCTTATTTTAATGAAAATAGTGTCCTCGATTGTTTATTTTATCTCGATATATGATAAAATCTCCTATGTTTAAGGTATTTGAGGATTTAGTAGGAGCATGGATACTTAGGTGCAAAACAGAAGAAAAATATAGAAAAAAGAGCTAAAGATGCAAAGGTGCGCTTACCCAAGTACACTTGGCGATCCATTATATAGCGAACTTATAGCAAGTGAGCCCTAAAGGAAGTGGATTAAAAGGCGACAAAAATGAGTAGGCTTCGCCGATCATTTCCGCAAATAAGAATATTTCCGCCTATCGATCCAATACACATATACATGAAAGGTAATGTTCAAGCAACGATGAACTAGAAGAAGGGTGATTTGCCAAATCACTCGGCGAATCACGTCTAACTACGCCAAAAGGATGCGCCAGCACAATTCTAAAGTCGATAAATTTTTAACTCTTTTATTATTTAGATATATAAATTTTGATATAAAATTTAGGAGATTGTGAAACAATTACACTTGATATTTTGTTCTAGCGTTTTCTATCAAGTTTCGAGAGGGTTTTTTGGAAGCTTGAAAAAAGAATCTCTTCTTCAAATTTGGAAGTGGGTCTTCTCCATCAACCTTGATTTGTTATTTTTACGGTTTAGTATCTTATACCCACTTTATTCCTTTTATCATTTTAAAAATATTTGATTATTACTTTATTTGTCTAAAACCCCCCATTCTTGGGGTGTGATTTAGCAACGATGGGTTGATTTGTTGGGTCTTGCTTGCTTGTAGCTTAGATTACATTTTAATGGTGATTTCATCTAGTGGTTGTGGTTTAATCCAATGGGTTTTAAGTTGAAAATATAAAGACACCCATGTGTTTTAAACTTCGTCAAGAGAGAGGTCGTGAAACTAAGACCACAAGACTGATCTCCTAAAGAGCGGGTCGACTTAAGGTTCAGCCCGAGAGGTGAGCCCTAGTCCCATATCTAAGCACTCGCGTCAAAAGAGCGAGTGTGGATAAGGTATAGTTTGGATAGTTTAGACGAGTGGGTGCCCGAGAGGAACCTATTTAATATGGGGTAAGTTGCCATAGAGGGAACTTGCTTTCACCTAAATATAAATCTAGTTATCATTGTCTTGCGAAATTAAGTATCGAAACCATGTACCCATCACTTTTTATTTTCACTTATAGCGATCACACCCCAAGAACTCTCCCCCGTACTTGATTTTCCCTTTTAATTTTTGCTATTTTACTACTAGTGACATAACCCCTTTTTTTATATTTGAAACTTTGGTGTAACAAATTAAATTTTGTTTTGTTTTAAATATTATAAAATGGCTTAAACTATCACTATTTAGAATGGAATTCTAAGTAGCTACTATTTTCATTACCACTCCCTCGGAAGACGACCCCAGTCCTTGGTTGGGTTACTAACTAGCTTTGATTTGTAGCACTCAGACTGTAGGTTAGTGCTGATGATCACAAGATTAAAAAAGATACAAAGAATAAAAATTACGGGCCCAAAACTTGATGCCCCAGGAACCACCTCATGCACCCTAATTTCGCGCATTTCTTCATCTCGTATGGAGGCCTTCTTAGCCTACTCCTCCTGTGTACACTATCTTTTTCTTTCTCCATACTCATTAATGGCCTCAGTGAGGTGGTTAGAACGGTTCCTCTTGCGATAATCACGGGTGGGTTAGATTATGTCTCTGCACTTGCCTTGAACAAGGCCTCAATGACGGTATCCTCAGCGAACTCCATCGGTGCATGCTCTGGCTCAGCCTCACACATATCAAAGATGCCATCTACATTAGCTCGTACACTTGCCTACTCCGTCCGAATAAAGTCAAGGTCCATGGTCGGGGCTGGTCGGGCCAAACTTCTAAACTCAAACACGTCAAAGCGTTTGTGGACTGCCTAGATCTGTTGCTTTGTCTGCTGGACACCCTTTTCTCTATTTGGGTCTCAGCCTCTGCTATGGATTTTTGCATCCACGATTGGATATGGTGAGGCAAAGTGGACCTAGACGAGATGGGGGCCCTACTAGCGGAATGAAAAGAGGAGGCTGGGGCAGTGTCGGTGTGATCCAATATGATGGGCTCATCGCCTTTTGCATGTTCTACCGTATCTGCATTATTTTTGCCAAGGGAGGGACCTGTAATGACCCTCTTGTTCATTTCTTTCTTTTGTCTTTTGTGCGTCTTTTGGAGCATTCCTATAAATACCACAAGTCATTTATGACTTGCTGGGACTGACAGTTTGGTCACCTGGTCGTTCGTTTGGTTATTGTGTGAGTTTTAGTGTTTTTGGAGCTTATAAACCTTGAACAGCCATTTTGGATGAAAAGTTCAAGAAGATGACATCAAAATCAAATTCTGACGACTCCATCAGCTCTGGAAGGGTCATTTTAGACTGGTAGCATGGTTGACACGACTTTCGAGGTTTTCAGTGTGAGTTGGTGCGATTAGGCATTTTAACATTAAGTTTAAGCCTAAGTTTGACTTTAGTCAACACTCTGAGTAAACGTGCTCGGATGGAAATTCCATCAGTGTGGTTATCTCTGAAATGTCGAGTTTGTTCTAGTTTTACCCTTCTTTTGTGTCCTGAGGTTTCCTATATTTTCCGAGAACTTTTGTGGTTTTTGACTTAAATTGGCATTTGGGTGTGGGACCCACTTTTTCTCAAGATTACCTTTCATAGAAATTTTGATTGCGTCATTGAGTCCGAAAGATCAAATTTTGTATGGTAGCATATCTCGTTTGTGTCTTTCACAGGGTTCCAAACGAGTTCGGAGCACCCCATCAGAGTTTTAAGTTTTCTAGAAAGAGTGCACGAAAATCTGCACATTTTGGAAATCTTTAAAACCTCTTAATTCTCTCATCTCTCAAATGAATTAGATGGTTCGAAGTGTGGAAACTTTTTATTTTCAGTGTCTTTGGTGTAGCGTGTTTGGAGATGTCAGGTGCGTGTATTTCGAGGTAAATTCTGTAAGGAACCTGGCTGTTACGCCCTTTATCGAGCAATTGTTTTTGGCCTTTTTGTTTTGGTCATATCTCTCTCATTTTAGCTCGGTTTTGGATGATTTAAAGTCCCACGTGTTGGAAATTATCGTGGCTACGTCGTGGAGTGTTCAAAGAGGGATGGGAAGCTTTCAATTCTTGTAAATTCCTAGTTTAGACTGCTGCAGGTTTCTTTTAAGTTGATTAATGTGTGGGTTTTTTGTACGTTGGAGTTTTGCTGTGTTTTGAGCCCCGAATTGTGTTCCATTTTGGACCACAAGTTCGGAGAGATTTTTAAGACCTATATTTGGGGTTAATTATGGAATATTCAGCTCTGGTCCCACTTTTCCCATTTTTATCCTAAATTGGCCCCGTCTCTGTTTCTTGCAATTCTATTTTCTAAACAACCCTAATAATATTGTGACTCAATTTTTGATAGTGTGTCAACGTTTCAAGGCGATTTGAAAAAGGAAAACTCCAGAGAAGTTATTTTCGGAGCGCACGTGATCTGCCTACAGTTAGGCTACGATTTCCTTCTCTTATATTGAACTTGAACATGTGAATGCATGTTGATTAGTTGGGATTTGGGTTGGGTATTTACTGATTCATGCATAGGTGTTAGAAATCATGTTTTCGGCCTATTTCTTCGGATTATTTGGTAACTGTGAGTATGCTTTGTGTTATTAATTGACCTTCTTTTCTATGTGGAGTACTTGTATGCTAGAGTACTGTTTATTTGAAGTATGTTGGGCCTTACTTTAGGTTTGGCTAGGGCTTGCCTTAGAAATGCATGATTAGATATCGGTAGGACTTAGTTTTGCCCCGACGTCACTCGGTCGGCTTAAATCATTGTAAACTGGTGGAGCAAATTTGAGTCTGACAGTTTGGGCCTTATCTAGACGATGAGCTTGCTCCTACGATAGTTATCCTTACTTCTTCGATGTTACGGCTTCACGAGTTACGTCAGTGACAATCATTTTTGCTCCGCAATTGAAAGTTGATTTTTTATTCGGTTCCAATGACTTACATTGATTGACTAAGTATGGATGGCATTCCATGTGTATTTATGTTTACGGATAGATAGATTTCAGCGGCTATATTGTCACGTTTGTCGGGCATCTGGATTTATGGCTAGGCCTCGACTTCATTGATGATTTTCAAAGAGCATCCGATTCATGTTCCGGTCTCGCTCATCCGTATACTTATGTAGAGAATACGGTTCACGGTCCGGCCTCGATCATCCACATACTTATGTAGAGCATTCTATTAGACGTACAGACTCAGTTACTTATGTAATTCTAGTGAGCATCCGGTTCGAGGCCCGACCTCTGTACCGTCGGATTCTACTAATTGGTTTTGAGCATCTAGTTCAATGTTCTTTGGCCTTGTCTATTGTCCTTAGTTATTATTATTCTGTATCGTCGTTGGGCTTATAGGGTTCCGTTCATGTTTTTATTTAAACTTGCGCACGAGTGTACCTTCTGGTCTTATGGGGTCTAATTAGGTGTAGTTATCTTATATTACTTTATTTAGTTTTTCCAACACTCGTGTGCATTCCATTGTTATTTAGACTTTCTTTTTGACCTCTAGTTGTGTTATTCCTTCTTTTCATATTTCTTTGCTTTTCATGTTCAGTCGGCATATGATGCCTATTGAGTACCTTTTATTTGGTACTCATGCTACGCTCTGATACTAACTTGTCATGATCCGATTTCTCAAGTCATGATTGCACCTACTGGTGGGTTATAGTAGGTGCCATCATGACTCGAGAAATTGAGTCGTGACAGGATCTCAACATGTAGCTCTCTACGAGGTGTCGCAACAATAGCCACAGCTTGGATGAGGCCTATATCCAATGTCCCGGTCGGGTGTATCCGTTTATCACAGTTCCAGATCGCCACTCAAGAATCCCAGCAAAATTATAAAACCAAACAAGGAAAGGGTAAGTCGTGGAGGTATTGAATGCACTCTCGTGAGTCTCTGCCAGCATCATACGAGCAAAATCATTCTCCAACCTAGCTACTAATGCTGCAACCATGACTACACTGTCCCATGTGAGTTGGTTGTTTGCCTTTGTGGGTGAGACTCTGTTCCGCACTAGCAACCAGAAGAATTTGGCCACAAAGTTTAGCATGGCCTTTCTGATGCCCCCTCAGTGTGGTGTGATCCACTCTAAACTCTCGCCATCCACATAAATGTATTGGGCTAACCACAACCTAACAGTCTCCCGCTTCTCATCACTCTTCTAAAAGTAACCACCGCAAAGTATATCCAACCTATAATCGAACTCCCTAGTGTTTAGGGTCCAATCAAGACCAGTGGTAGGGCCGTATAGAAACCGTCGGATGGTGGTCTGTGAGATGTCCACCCGGCGGCCTCAGACCATTTTGTAAGTGAGAGGGTCATGTTTTGCGGGCATTGACAACTTAGGAATCGACCCTCTGAGAGTGGCAGCATAGGAACCAAAGACTTATAGGAAGTGACTACATCGAGGGTTCACCTTATGGGGGATACCCTAGTATTGGGGGTGCAGTGGGTGATGCCTTTGTGCTTGGAGGAATGTAGGTTGGGTCCTCCATATTTTTGCTTTCATCGATCAACCAGAGAGTCGGGGTAGTCGACTTAAATTTTCCCTTTTTTGTGTATACCACTTGCGTCTTGGTTGCCATAGCACCTCTGGAAGGTTATTAGTACAAAAAAAACTAAAAAAACATTCCAAATAATTTTAGAGCGACAAGTGAACAAAAGCAAAACCAAAAAAAATTACCAACGGTGGCTTCAGTTGTCATTGACGATGGGGGTTGATGGTCCATAGATTGATCTACAGTCTGTGGAACTCCTTCGTGTATTAGAGGGCCAATTGTATTAGTCTCTAATAGAAACAACGAGTCTCTAATAGTCCACATTTTCCGTTTATTACTTAGTGAAATATGTTTGTGTATCAGTCAACAGACCCAATCGATGGTCCTTAGACGTAATCTCATGGATTAGGTATGTGCCACATGTCAGACCTCATTCAAATCAATGTCCCAAATTTGTGATAATTTTGAACATTCTCCTAGTCTACTCATGCATTTCAACATATACTATGCTAGTTCGTCATTCTTAGGGTTCCAATTCATAAATGATTACTGTTATTTAATACAAACTATGAAACCCTATGTTAGAATTTACATTTAGACTTAAACATACATTTAACGGGTAATACAATTAGACACAATCACTATCCATCATACCAAGGGTGTTTACAATTTTAAATCTAACATGATTTTTTAGTAAACAAACCCCCAAGGTCAAGATCGACTCCCAACTTACTATATTAAATCTATCAATCAAAAATCAAATGAGGGTAAGTCTATTACCTTACAAGCAATGAGGAGAGGTGTGATTGGGTAATTGCACTATGATTCACTTTCACAAAAATCTTCTGACGCGCACCGAACTCAGACACCGAACTTGTGGGAATGAGATAGGGGAAGGTTTGGTAGAGAGGAAGTTGGAATTTAGGGGAATGGATGTAGTTGTGGATTTTTTATCCTTTTTGGACATACAATACCTCAACGCCAAATGGTCCGTGAGCACTATGACCGCAGTCCCAAGCAAATAAGAGTGAAATTTCTCGAATGCAAACACCACGCCGAGAAGCTCCTGCTTTGTAACTAAGCCATTATTTTGGTCTGCATTTAGAGCTTTTCTTGCATAGTAAATAGGGTGAAGTATCTTCTTACGCCTTTGACCCAATACCACGCCAAGCGTCATCCCACTAGCATCACACATGACTTCAAATGGTTCCCCCCAATTTGGAGCAATGATGATGGGGGCAAAGACCAACTTCATCTTCAACTCTTCAAGTGCTATCAGACAAGCATCATCAAAGTCAAATATACTCTCCTTTCAAGCTTGCTCAAAGGATGTGTAATTTTCAAAAAAAAAATTGTGAACCTCCAATAGAAACCTGCATGCCCTAGAAAACTTGTCGCACCTTTTATCGAGATAGGTGGAGGATACTTTTCTATTACCTACACTTCGGTCTTATCCATCTCAATGCCTTTCTTTGCAATCTGGTGTCCCAACACTATGCCCACTTTTACCATAAAGTGACACTTCTCCCAATTTAGCACTAAATTGCAATCTTCACACCTTTTCACTACCTCGGCCAGATTGTCCAAGCATCTATCAAAAGTGTCACAACCACCAAGAAATCTTCTATGAATAACTCAATAGTGTCCTCAAACATGTAAGAGAAAATCAACATCATGCAACGCTGGTGGAGAATTGCACAAGCCCAATGCTATGTGTTTAAACGCGAAGGTCCCATACTGGCAAGTGAAAGTGTTTTTCTCTTAGTCTTTGAGGCCTATAGATATTATATTGTATCCCTAATACCCATCAAGGAATTAGTATCATCCCTTTCTTGCAATTCTATCCAACATATGATCAACTAAGGGCATAAGAAATGGTCCTTCTCTGTCCAAGCATTCAACTTCCGGTAATACATGTAAACTCTCCATCCGATCACAGGTAGCATCGGCAAAAGCTTATTTTGTTCATTTGGGACCATATTAATACAACCCTTCTTAGGCACACACTGAAAAGGGAATACCCAACTTTTCTGCAATGAGGTATATGACTCCACCATGCAACCATTTAATAATCTTCTTCTTCACTACCACTTGAAAAGGTGTATTTAATCTTCTATGATGATCGATACTAGGCTTTTGATCCAGCATCAGCTAAATTTTGTGAGAACATATACTCGAGGGAATTCCGATGATATCAGCAATAGTCTACCTAATAGCTCGCTTGAACCTCTTCAACACTACTACAAAGCACTCAACTAGTCGACCATTAAGATCTGCTGCAATAATAATCGGGAGTCTCTCATCTATACCCAAGATTACGTACCTCAAATGTGGGGGTAGAGCATTGAGTTCCAATTTGGGTGCCTGTTCTACACATGGTCTCGCTGTTGGAGTCTCACGATATTTCATATCCAAGTCCAACTTCTTGGGCTTTGACCGATATTCACACCTATTAAGTGCGACCACCAACTCGTCATACCCTTTACTGAAATAACTCTCTAAGTTGATTATCACTGCTACTAATGCCTCAACACCCAGTCTCTCCTTGATTTGCACCTTCAAAGAACTCTCACTTCTAAAAGTTATAGCAGATACCGATTGGAGCTCACCACTCTTCTTCATGGACCTACAAATATTGAATGTCTCTTTTTTGTTGTTTGGTCTGAACTTCATCTGCCCTTTCAACATGTCAACCAAAGCACGCCCCGTGGTAAGGAATGATGTTCCAAGGATAATGGGAACCTCAAAGTGAACCTCATAATAAAGAATAACAAAAACTGCCGGAAAAATGAATGTCTCCACTTTCACTAGAATGTCATGGAGAACTCTAATAGGCCTCTTCACAGTTCAATCCGTCATGAGCAACCACATAGTAGTTGGATTTGGATCACTCATTCCCAACTTCTTGTGAATGGACAATGGCATAAGATTAATGCTAGAACCAAGATTACACAGTTCCTTGGTAAAGTGCAATAACCCAAAGGTATAAGGATAGTGAAAGCACAAGGATCTTTCTTTTTCTGCACTAGGGTTCTTGTAGCAATAGCACTACAATGTTGAAACTTATCGTCATCCTCAAAACTCATAGATCTCTTCTTTGTAACCATATCCTTTATAAGCTTTGCATAACCAGGCTTTTGCTTTAGATCTTTTATCAACGGAACATTAATGGAAAGTAGTTTTAGCATAGTGATGAAGCTGCGATATTTTCCTTTTTCAATCTTCTTATATAATATTTGAGGAAAGGGGGGCGGAAGCCTGGTCAAGGGAACCACTTTATCTGTGACCACATCCTCTTTCTCAATCGCATTCTCGTTCTCTATACAAACCTCTATAAACTCAATATTTTTCTTGTATCAATCTCCACCCCAGACGGCATAGGTAGATCAATGGTGTGCTTACCCCCTCGAGTAGTGACCGACATAAAATGACATCATTCTTTCGATTTCGGATGGTGTTACTTGGAAGAGTACGTTGTTGCCTTGGGTTCATTGTGGTCGACAAGTGATTGATGTGTAGCTCAGGATGTTTGATTGACACTGTCTGGGCATTAATATTTGGACCAATACCGGATAAGTCATTCCTCATCTCTCTCACATTCTCACTAGTCGCATCGAACCTTGTCATCATCCTCTGCATCATATCCTCAATTCACGCCAGCTTACCTTTATCATCCTTAGGGTCATATTCTCTTTTTTGAGAAGTAACATAAAGTCCAACTCGATCGTTTTTGTTGCCATAGTTATTCTGGTTGTAATTGTTGTCGCGGTTGTAGTTCTAATCTTACACATATTGGTCCTCTCAGTTGTAATTGTCATAGTTTTGACCTTCGTTTCCTTGATCTTGGCGCAAATTATATGTGTTGGATCCTTCTGCATTTGGTCAGAAACCTTGTGTCTGGTCATTTACTGCATACACATCCTCTTCATAATAATACTCAACCACTGGTGGTGGAGGTCTACTTAACTAATTCACCGCATTCACCTTCTCCGTCCCTCTAGTCACATGTTTACCACAAACCTTGGCTCAGTTCTCATCTGTGCCAATTCTTCGCTAATCTAATCTGTGGCATGGTTGTTTCTGAGTTGAATAGCAAAGGTTTTTCTCGCAGTGTGTGACTTTCTAGTGCTCCAAGATTTGTTGTTGCGAGATATCTTCTCCATTTTGTCGGTGATCTGTGCCCACGAGTATTCGCCATATTAACCTCCCACAATAGTATAAAGCACTACCTTGCCATTGTCATCCTGCCCCCGATAGAAGTAATCTTTGAATGACTCAAACACAATATGATGATTTGGGACACCCCTCATCAAGGCAGTGAATCTATCCCAAGAACTACTCACAAACTCTCCAAGTTGAGCTAATTTTTGAGCTTGTCCTTCTTGTTCAACTTCTTTGACACTGGAAAGAATTTTTCTAGGAATGTGGATGTCAACTGATCCCATATATAGATAGAGTTGTAGGGGAGATCATTGAACCATATAGAAGTATCTCCGGTCAACGAAAGAGGAAACATTCTAAACCCAATGACATTCATATCCCAACCTGGTCAACCTATGCAACTTATGCAAACATAGTTTAGCTTACCTATGTGAGCATGTGGATCATCTGCTGGAAACCTCACCAATAGACCTCTCATTGTAAGAATCTTCATTATGCTACTGGTCACCACAAACGTATGCCCTGAAAGTAGATGGTGGGAGGACAAAAGGTCGATCAGACTCGGTGATATTTATGTTGACCCTTCAATTATCATTCAGCCATGCTCGTTGAGGGTCTTGGGCCTTAGTTCTTCTCCCAATCTTTTATCACGTTGAACCTGATTTTTCTCTTTGATTTCCCATGGAGGTTGCAGCCCTGATCCAAAACATAAACCTCCTACGAAAGGAACAATCGGAACACCTTGATTATTCAACCTACACAAGGTTTTACCCAATTGGTTCATCTCTGCTAGGTATACTTGGCATGCACTATAGTAAGAACTTGAGAGAGACAAAAAGAAAAGAAAAAGTAAAATTGAAAATTTTGATGAAAGTTAAATAATGTGGTTAAATTTAATCCAAAATCCTTGTTCGCCGGCAGCGACGCCAAAATTTGATATGCTCAAATTACACCTCCCTAAAGAAGCATAAGTGATCGTTATCAAGAAAAGAACTCGCTGTTAGGTTGGGGTCTATCCCCCGAGGAATAACGTTTAGACTGAACTTCAACCCACAATTATATTCATTTAGTCAAGGTATTTTCAAAACAAGTAAGTAAAATTTGGGAGGGGGGGGGGGATTTGTGAAACAAATTCCTATCATTATGTAATTATCAAGTATGCAAGAGTTAATTTTGGTTTTTATCAAAATGAGAAAGTAGCTAGGTTTTATGTGTTCCCCACAAGCAAATAACGGGGTAATCCTAGTAACATCAATCCCTTTCTAGTGTCTTACATGTAAAGTGATAGGTTATGTATCTTTAAATCCTTGGTCCGACATCTAAAGAATTTCACCTCGTACCTTGGTCCGGCTATGTGTGTAAAATTTACTAACCCTTACCTTTACCTAATATTAGACATCACATCGATGTATGACTTAGTTTTTGCCCTCACACCAATCGACATTAGACTAATAGATAGTATCACGATAAATCTATGTTGATAATTCTTTTCTTATTAACTACCTCCTTTGTCCTAAAAGTAGTAACAAGGCGAGTTTTAACGTTTGCAACCGCTAAACAGACATCTAAATGAACGAATTATCAATGCATGCAAAACACTATTCGGATATTGCTTAATTACTATTCATATGTTGTTAATCGCTCATGGTTCTCACAACCCTATTTGTGCATTTTGGTTACCCATAATCACAAGAACACAATTCATTATTTTAGATGAAAGAATTATGAACTTACGTAATTAGAAGAATAAACTCGAAATTTCAAATTGAATATAAACACCAACATCTTCAAATTCAACTTAAGAAATCAATAGTTTCTGTGGTTTGCAATAATTGATCTCCCAAGTCTAAAACTAGAGAAAAAAAACAATAGAATCCAACCCCAAAAACGAGGTTTATATACCCTATTTATAGAAAACAAACTCCTAATTAAAAAGGAAACAAAACAAGGATAGTTTGTTCAGGAACACATCTTCAATCAATGAGACTAACTTACGGACCATCAATGGATCTATGGTCCGTAAGTCCTTTCCGTCAACAAGGACATAGAAATATTTCAGCATCCAAAATCTACATTCTCTAATCAAATGACACACCACTGGTACGGTCCATCAATCAGTCGATTGTCCGTCAATTCCCCTCCCTTACTCCATACTTAGAATCTTCAAAAATCAGGTACTGGAACCCTCGCAGTCTCATTCTACGGTTCACCAGTACGATCCATCACTTGATCAAAGGACCGTCAATGCTCGCCGTGCTTCCACACATAGTCAGATTTCTCGAATTTCATCCAATGTCTGGGTTGCCCATTTATGATACCAATCAACAGGGTGTCAATGGATCTTCGATCCGTCTATTGCCTCCGTGGATGGCCTTTCTGCACTTTTTCTCCTGTCTCTTTAAGTTTGCGCCTAAACATCTTTCCTTCAAAAAATGATACTAAACCATCAAATTGAATACAAAAAGGCTCTAGACACACACATCTATTAAGTGAAATACATCAAATTTACCGTAAACTCATGGTATGTAATCCTTCATGACAATAAATACAAGAACACTTATTGCCAAACAATGAAGTTCAAAACAGACATGATTTAGTAAGTTGTGTATTTACAGAAAATGTAGAGGAGCTTAAAAAAGATGAACTAAAATAATATATTTGGAAAAGTTGCAGCTTTAATAGATGAATTTCAAAATAGGGGACTCCCGCACGCACATTTTCTTACTATTCCTACATACAAATATAAATTATTAACAAAAGAGTCTTATGATAAAATTGTTTGCATATCAATTTTTATACACTCTTGTGACTAAACACATGATTCATTGACCTTTCAGCTATCTAAATCAAACATTTCCTTGCATGAAAACAAATCATTGCAAATTCAAATATCCTAAAGAACTCTCAGAACATACCACATAGGAAATAATTCTTATACTATTTACAGAAGACAAGAAATGGAAACAGATAAATTATCAACTACACCTTAACTGATACTAGGGGTAGGAGATTGTAATCTAGTATAAAATCCAACGAAGAGTTAGGGTCGAACACACAAGGAGCGGTTCAAGCTTGAATTCAGTTATGAAGTTACAAATGTAATCTAATTTGTGGTAGGAATAGAAGTTTTCGTAAGCATTTACCTAAACTGAAAAGGTGACGACAAATGTCATAACGGGGGGATTGGTTTGTTAATTAGCAACTAAAACAAATACAAAAATAGGGGAATTAATGTAGAGATCAATTCTCAAGATGTAATCGATTATAGGCTAATTTCTCCATATGGATGTTTGAAATTTACCAATGACTGCTATATCTCAATAGGTATGCTACACTAAGGTGCAATAGCTTTTTCTTTAACAACTATAACATTTTAATCGAGGTCTGTCGAACCTTGACAAGCTTAACCATATAAACAGTCCTAATCCTTAATTAATCTACTCTCTCAAGCTAGATAGGTAATCGAGTTTAGGTGTCAATCTATCGAGCTAAAACCACAACAACCCAATAACTAAAATAATTAATCGAAAGCCTTGATTCTAAAATCTCTTTCTCAAGCAAGCCCATAACCCTAAGTTAGAATTGCATTTGCAAGTACAGTTTAAAGATTAATACACAACTATCAATTAAAACCAGTTCAATTAAGCATTTAAATCAGTAAGTAATAATACCCATAAGCTAATTAAGCCAATAATCTATGATCACACCTCAAAAATTAGAGTTTTAGCTACACATTACAAAAAGAGAGAAACAATTACCAACTATATTAGCCATGCTATGGGTAATTGTTTCAAAGTCTCTACAATGCTCCAAATTTAATAGATCAAAAACCCCAATTGCAATTCCTCAAAATTAAGTCTCCAAAGAGTCAAAGACTATAATGTAAACTCAAAAACATAGATAAAACTAAAACTCTAAAGCTCATGGAACCACAACTCCCAATTCTTATTTTTAAATATCAATTTTTAGTTTCCCAAATTTTGGACTTCAACAACACTAGGTGGAGTAAGTCGCACCTCGCCAACCTAGTAAATGATTCTCCCTTTGCTCCAATTCATCGCTGATTTGCATGGGCCATTAGACTTTAGCGTTCTATGAGCTTAGAAGATAAAGGTTGATGTCTCTAAGTCGGTCGGCGATCCACCAACTGTCTAGTTTTGTCGTCAAGTAGGTTCTTCCTGAGGGTTGGCACGATGGAACTTTAGGTGAGTTAAAGAGACACTTTATAGTTCGTCAAGTTTCCTTGGCAATCAACAGGATTACCTTCCTTTAATTTCTTACGCTTTTCAACTCTTTTTTTTCGGTAGTGTCCGTGACTTGCTTTTTATCCTTCCTTGTGCACATCAAAACTTTTTCAAGAGTTTAGAGAATAAATTAGGAATTTGAGGACGCTTAAACTATGAAAAAGGCCTAAATGAGTCAAATTCTCGGACTCATCAACACCCCCATCTTAATCTTTTGTTTTTCCTCAAGTAAAATTCAAGATCAATCAGTTCAACAAGGAGTTTTACCAATAGTGTTGCTTTAGGCTCGACACAAATGCACACAAAAGGTTCAAACTACACATAAAATGCTCAATTGTGCATTCAACCTTTCAAATTGTGACTCACCATTATCAAGTATACTCAAGCTCATAAATGTTTACTTCAAATGCAAGTTCAATTTCATCAAAAGTATTCAAATGCCTTTACAACAAAGATTATAGCATACTCACACAAATTTTCTAAACAATTAATATTCCGGAATCAAATAAAATTCTCTCGCTCACAAAGATGAACAGATGCATGAAGACACCAAGAGGCTTTCCCATCAACCTTTTTTTCAGCTCACTCAAGATCACAAAGGTCTTTTTAAGGCTTGTTATGGGGCTGAGTGTAAAGGTATGGTCATTTAGGCTTAGTGACTTCTACCTTCATGAACTATGGCATGAAAATCACTTTTTGTCCTGCTCAGTCATAGTCAAATATGTTCGTAATCCACCCAATTATTCAACTTAACATGACTTACCCATTACCTCGTTTCTTTTACTCCTTTCACACGCTTTATATCACAACACTTATTTAATATTCTTTTTTGTTTTCAGCCTTTTTTTATATATATTTTTCTCTCTTTTTTCTATTTTTATTTTTATATATCAAAATATGAAGGGCTTCCATCTTTTTCAAAATAATCAATAAAGGGGGAATTTTTCACACTTTCTTATTTTCTTTTTTTTTCACCACACCCCAACTTAGGTTTTGTCCTAACTTTTCTATTGAAAATAATCAATACTTCATGAAGGTTATAGGTTATAGGATAAAGAGGTCAAAGTTATTTAAATTTCTTTCGAGGATAAGGCTAGGATCAAAAGGTGCCAATCAAGGTTCACATTTCTGACAACGTGGATAAAAAGAAGTATATTGTCAATTTGGTTCACTCATAAAAACATTTCCGTAAAATCATTTCAACCACTTACTCCAATCAATCAATTGGACTAACGGGGAAAATTCTAGGTGTCATCGAGGACAATTTTAAAGACAACCGCACCACAAAAGGCATTCTCTAAAAGTAGCAAAAAAGACTCCGCAGTTTCTATCTAGTATGCAATGTTAATCACAACAGGGTTAATCAAAGATCGACTAGTCATAATGAAATGCTAAAATCTTACATATTGCCTATATAACTCAATTTGCCTCATTGTAGTTGAACATTCACGTCATTCAATTAAGAGCTCTATTCAAGTCATCAGTAATGACAATGATCGATACTCAAATTTGCAAGAGAAAAACCATGCTCAGCCACAATGCTCAACAATGTCAAAAGCATTTACACATTAAAATAATGGACCACAATGCTCAACAACCAAGATAGATATACACATATATAAAAACCAATAGGCTCTAATATTCACAAAACAAAAAACAAGCAATGTTCAAAAAAATAGACCAATAGAGGTAGGTATGGAAATACCTCACCCCCGTCAACAAAAATAAGCACCTGCCCTCATATGCAAATACAGTCTAAAAGCAACATAGAAGGAGGCAAAAAGATCATCTTGCTAGGGTAGGCCCAGGGTGAAGTATTCATATTGCAACTTTCTATGTCTAGGCATCAGTGCCTGGTATATCTTCCTCCTTGGATCTATTAGAGCCTACCATATAAAAGTCCCTCATAGAGGTCTAAACAGCTGTATTCACCATGGCCCCTTCTAGGTCTACCAAATCATCATAGTCAACCTCATTTTTAACATAGAGTTCCTCGTCATCTATCTCCGCCTCAGACTCGGCATTAACATCATAAACTCTAATCTCATCTTTGGTTGTAGTAGCCAAAGGAATCTTAGAAATGGCTGAAACATCAGCACTCGATATCTCAAGAATATCCACAATACAAAAGAGCATGGTAAATTGGTGGTCTTCAACTCGTCAACATTTCTATGCAGACCAATAGTATCGACCTTTAAGGCCGTCACACCATTTGTAGCAACCTAGTACCTCTCACACTCCTCAAATCTCACAGAAAGGGTATCTAATGTCATCTTGTGTCTCTCTTTATAAACTCTATACTCTGCTATCTCAGCCCCCGTATTGTGGCCCAAGGAAATTGCTATCTCCCTTTCAATCAGCCTAGGCATGATAACCTCTACCTAGGAGACACACACATTAGTAGATTGGTCTAGGTGGCACATCTTACAAAGCATGGCCTAGGTGATAAGGGGTCGGAGGCAACAACACAAGCAAAACAAGTGGGAGGGAGGGAAGTATATATACCACGAGTCTTAGAAAAAGATGTTTTAAAAGAACCTGAGGGTCCGCTGTCCTAAGAGGACATGATTGCCTCTTTCGGCAACATATCAACGTCGACCTTCGAGGATGTATCCACCGGTGCTGCCCTTCTCTTGTTGGCCTCATCCCGCGTGTACTCGGCCTTAATACTAATGTTAGTAGAAGAGGTGGTTGCAACCTCCACATCCGTCTTTATCATCTCTTAAATCACCCGCTCATCTGCATAGCTCGGTGATTAGCAATGGAAATAAAAGTGAGTTATGGCTCTATTTTGACCTCATGGCCAGATCTATCAGCAGACACAGGATCAACTTATGGTGATCTATGATAGGCCATAGAGAGGTCACCTTCGACTGTTAGCGGGTGGATTCTTTCTGAGAAAGCATTATGATGTACTGATAACCCTAAACCAATACCGAGTGGCTACATTCAGGTCTTTTTCCTTTATTAGTGAACCAACCTCAATCCACCTAGAAGTAGCATACAAAAGAAGAGTTACCAACGAACCTTGAGATCCTCCAAGGTCTTCTACTTGACTAGGTTAGGGTACTTGTGCATGAAATCCGATGACCAATCAGATACTTCATTAATGTATGAACATCTGCAATTTACCTTTTCGTCTCTAACCACCATAAAGTCTACCTCTTTGAAGGCACTTGCCTTCTTCTTTCCCTTTGATACCAACTTTTCGTAAGTCAAATAGAACTCTCGAACCTATGTAGAAGTGTTGGGGCCCCGGGGTTGGATCACCCAAAAAATCCAATAACCTAAGTTAAAGCCTCACATTTTGTAAAATGACTTTAAAATGGTTAAAATGATGTTTCTAGACATAAACTAATGTGATTAACCTGGTTTGGAAGTATTAGAGTCTAAACGTTAAAGAACGACCAAGATGTACAGAAACTAGTTGTTTGTGTTCTAGTGTGTTCTATTGTGTTGTTCATGTTTTGATGTGTCGTTTGTAGTCAAAAATGATTGGAGGTGACCCTTGAATCTAGATGGTCATGTTTTGGGTCAAAAGGTTTGTGTACGACTCCCCAAGGACCATCCTAGGTGTCCTTGAGGAGCACCTAAACAATTGACCCAAAAGTTGTCAAAAGACAGAAGTCACTAACGAGTACCATCGAGGGACCGTCAATGGATTGATGGAGCATGGACATACCCCGTAGGCCAACACTTAGTTTTTTGGAGCTAAGATCCATTTGAACACCCTCATTCATGAACCACGCCCAGGTAGGATTCACCGTCACCACACCTATGGTCCATATGTGGGGGTCGTGGTTTGGGTCTACAATTCTGCAGCTATTTGGCCAAGCCAAAGGTGATTTGGTAAATTCCGCCCTTGGCTAAATAAATGGAGGGATAGTTATTTTATGTTATTTAGGGTATTTTAAGTTTTATTTAACACTAAAACCTAGAATTAGACTTCATTCTTCAAAACTAAACCCTTTCATCAAAAAACAAAGTCTCTCAAGAACACGATTGAAGGTTCCGGTTTCAAGCTAGGAGAAGGGATTTCAAGTGATTTCTTACTCAACTTTCCATTGGCTCCTAATACCTTGGTATGATAACTCTTGATTGTTGAATAAACTTTCATTTAAGGAGTTCTATCAAAGGTTATCCAAAGAGTTTCAATAGTCAAATTTCCCAATTTCTAATCTAAGCATGATTTCATTGTCAAAGTGTTTTAAAAGTCATTGTAATGATGAATTAATGTTGGATCGAGGTTTTTAAAATGATTTTGAATGGAATTAATTGAAGAATCCATGATTCTCCTAAACTCCCAATTTAGCCTATAAAGTGGGTTTTGTGATTATAATCTGATGCTAATTGAATTAAGCTTAGATTGTGATGTGTTATTGAATGCTATTGCTATATTTAGCTATTGATTATGTATTTTTGAGAATTTATATATATTGATCATGGCTTGGAGAATTGGTAAATTGACCTAAACTCTATTTTATAGTATGGGAATTGATGTTTTGTGGTTTGGTCTACTTACGGTGGTGGTGTTTACTTCTTGTCTATCTATGCATGTTGTGATCATGGACTTTAAGGAAATAGATCCAAGGTGAATTGTTGATCATGATGCATATGTTTTTGAAGTTGTGCCATGAAGGTTAGGTATGAAATCCTCAATTCTAGCATGATGTATAAAGTGTGTAGATTAGGAGAAGTACAATGTGAATGATAATGTTCGAAATAAGGTGTGGTCTACATGATTGATTATGTTAAGCACTATTTTGGAATGACCCCTACCTACATGATATATAAATGTGTGATCTTATACATGTTAGGAGTTCCTTATTCAAATGATAATTGTGTTTATTACTTCAATGATGAAGGGTGTGTGTGTGGTGTAGAATCCCTTATGGCTTTATATCTGAGTTGTTCATCACTTGGGGATATAGTAAATGTTTTGTGATACTTTGAAGGGATGTTTCCTCACTAATATTTTTGTTAATATTACGTTATTATTAGGATCAATATGTGCACATACACCCCATGCATATCTATGAATATGATATGTTTATGGTGCCGATTGAAAGGTTAATTCTCATATGCACCTTTACATCTTCTTATGCATGAAAAGTATATGATTAGCAAGGTATTAACATGTGTTGCATAAGGGTGTTTATGTGAAAGTCTTTCTCACATATGTACATGCACATGTATGAATGAATAAGGTTTATGATAATCTACTGAAAGTGAGTCTCTTTGTAATACCCTGAAACAAACTAAGATGAACTAGAGCTTCATAAATGTTTAATGAGTTAATTTTGTGTTAAAATGATTAATAATAATGTTCTTAGTCAATGTATGAAGTTTAATGACGTTTGGAGGTCAAATGTCCAAGAACGTCCATGACGTTCGGAAGGTGTGCCTTAGAAAGTTCTTGTGTGTTCTCATGTGTTTTAGCGAGTTTTACATGTTCGTTTTAATTGAACTTAATGTGGGATGTTCCTAATACCTAGAGGGCTTAGTATAGAGGTTTAACATCCGGGTACAAATCCACCTAGGACCAACGAGGGGCCCTAGAAGAGAACCCCAACACCTAGGCAGAATCTGCCAAGTCTGCCCATAACCAGCCCCAAATGACGGAGGCAATCGATGCCCGTTGGGTCAATCGATGCCCCGTCGTCTAGGGGCGTAGGTTGGGACTTATTATTGGAGATCAACCCTCCATTTTTCCATCTGTGAACCCAAACGATGCCCAGCAGCAAGGGTCGTCGTTCAGTCAATGCCCCATTGCTTGGTCCGTCGATGGTGGTCCTGTAAAAGTTGTTGGACGCTGCAGCCTTGGCTTGGGTTGTTTTGTAAATTCACCCCAAGTCTTTTATGAACTTAGGATGATATGCTTAGGGTTATTAATGTATATTAAATTTTTTTAAGTCCAATGTCACATCCGGGTTTACCCCCTAGACGTAACCGGCGTTGTCGTCCTCTTTGAGGACTAAGACTAGCCCCTTAGTTTTCATTATCGCATTCACAAGTCAAAAATACGGAAGAATTTAAAACTTTTAACCATATATAATTGGAGGTTTACATAGACCTCTACAGACACGTAATATTATTATTATCGAGTATACATAGACCCTTCGTATAATAAGATTACTTAGTCTTCTACTTTTATTTCACTTATATATATATAAGATACAATTAGAGTCATAAAATATGTCTCATCTCATAACCATCTAGAATGACAATATCAACTTGGGCATAGCCCTACAACAATAAAAGTAAGCCACGCATATAGGCTTTATACAACTTGTTCTCAAATGAAAAATAAAGTAAACATAAGTGTCTTAATATCTAAGCAAATCTGTAGTTAGAATATTGGCATCGTCCTCGGTCAAATGAGAACCTACCACTTGGATGAGAGAGAATATCCAAGACTCCTTTTAGATCGCCTTGAACGAAACCTCAACGATTGGAACCTAAAATGTTTGGGAAAGAGGGAGAAAATGGGGTTAGTACGCCACATGTACTAAGTATGAGACCATATGCACATATAGCAACAAAACATGCTAAAAAAGGGGACATTTAGTTAAATCATGCCATTTTACCTCTTCAAGGACTTATGCACAATCAACAACTATACCAATCATTTAGACATGTTCAACAAATCAAATAAGCTATATGCAAACCAACATACTTGAACCCATAACCTCTTTTAACTCTACCACCAAGTAATAACATCACATGCATGAACAAGAGTTCATCATATAACTAGTAAAGCAAGGCAACCAATCATAATCCTTATAAAGTCACAAGTGCAATGACCAAGAAAAGCCCCATAACCCTTCTTAATCAAGTAACAAAATAAGAATCATAAATAGTAACTCACTTCACATAACTTAGCCTTCAATACACATAAGTTCATACTCTAACAATAAAGACCATTTACATGTTCATAAGCATCATAATCATCATATAAGGTCATCTACCTTTATCATCATTTATAAACATAATATTGACCTTCTAAAGCTCTTATCAAGGAAAACTAGTGCAAGACATAGGTAGAGTCCCATATCCCTACCTAAGTTAAGTCAAACCCCTCAAGTCACTTTAGTTAGTCTATACATCATTACTTCATTTTAGTTTACGAAACACTTGCCTTAACCGACATAGACAACATGAGCTAATGTGGAATCCGGTGTCGTAAAACCTTACACTGATGGAAGGTGGTCTACCGGCCAAGATAGAACCTAACATGAAACGTAGCATCTAGGTGGATACACTAGCTAGTATTCCTATGGTGGCAACATAGTTATGGAACTTGGGGCAATATTGGAAACATCACTCTACACCTTATTTGGGTCATGAGGCTATCTACCCCGTGAGAACCGTAGTGAACCCTACTTTGCCTATAGAGGAAAGTGTCACCCTCTCACATACAAGATCATTCGGTGCTAAGCTAAGTCCCTTATTGAAATGTCTTTAATCTTTATTTATCAATCATAACTTAGTTTAGGTCATAAGGTATATCCCTTGTATAATCATCATCATAATAGCTCAATAGGAATTGCATGAGTATAATTCTTTCATCCCAATCCACATAAGTAAGGTTAATGCATTACATACTCTTTCATAATAAGGCACATTGGTAATCATCACCATCCTTATAACTTTACGTCTTAATCAAGCTCAACCATAAGCAAGACATTTCAATTCAATATTATACCACCCTATCAATCCTATACAAGGCATACTGCAACACAATCATCATGACTTAATCACCATTAATCATAATTGAAGCAAAGTATAGGGATCACAAGACTTACCAAGTATCCTTCACAATTCATCATCAAGGTCTTACCACTAACCCTTAGTTCAACTCAATTAGATCGTCAAATCACCATAATTCAATAACCAATGTAATCTCAAGGCTAAAAGAATCATTACATCACAATACTATAATAGATCAAAGTTTAGGATTAAGTCAATTCATCATACCCTAAATCACTCCTAAAAAACTAGTATGAAAGACTATACATCACCCTAATTCATTAATAATTAGCATAACAACATCATCTAGTAGTAATTCAACCCTTAACCAAGTCAATTGAATGAACAATATACAATATAAGTCAAGATCACAACCTAGGGTTAGGGACTTAGGATCATGTTCTTCAATTTAGGCAAGACCATCAACAATTACCATAATCAAGTTAAAATACATGTTAATCTAGTCAATATAACCTAAAGAACACATCAACAACTCAATTCATAACTTCAAATTCGTAATTGGATGAAACCCATTTGAAAACTATAAATTTGAAAACAGTTTGAATGAACCCTTTGAGGAAAGAGGTCTCAAAGGTGAAGAGATCCCATAACTTAATGTTTTGGTGAAGATTTGGAGATCAAATCACCCTTTTCCAGACCCCAATTTTCTTTCTAGACTTAGCCTTCAATGGAGTCTTCCAATAAAAAGAGAAATAAGAGAGAAGATAGAGGAATTGATTTTAGAGTTCGCATTAGTTTAATGGGATTGGGGACTTTATATGGTTGACTAACTAACTTAATTAGACCCCCCTTAATCCCTTAATTAACCCCCTAACCCCTTAACTAACTAAATGAACTAAATTAGAAACGTGCAAGAAAATGTAAGCCCTCACAGACGAAACCTCGTCGACGGGTCGTCTATGAGTCGATGAGCCTACCCCCCTCTCGTCCTGCACATCCGCCGATGAGTTCAGAGACTTGTGCAGGCGAGGGCTTCTTCAAAGTGGCTAAGTGTGGGACGACGGTGGCATCGATTCCCCGTCAATCCACAAACGGACCGTAGCCCCCTCCGTGATGCACACTGCCTACGCAGTGTTGCCTCAATCTGTAGGGGTCCTCCTCAAGGGCCCTTGGTTGATCCTTGGGGAGTCGTACCCGTACGTTTCAACCATGAAACATCTCTAACACATGTTCCACACATTTTCATCAAATTTCGTTAATTTCTGACTCTTAAAAACTAGTCAAATAGGCCAAGGCACACTAGTACCTCTTTGAACCAACTTTCGAATGTCATGGACGTTCTTGGACGTTTTGGTTCCTACACTCCCTAAATGACATATATTCATTAAACTAACCTTAAAAATAGTTTCTAGACTTCACGACACCTATTTTAGGCTTAACGACACATCTTGTATTTTCGAAGTGTTACATCCTAGACCTAGACAAGATCCCTTATTTCAAATATTCAAACTCTCTCCCTAAAGAAAGACTCTCCCAAAACCCCATATAAGCTTGGACTCAAGGAAGGGCTTGAAGGGCTGGTGGTGGACATGTTATTCATCAAATTAGTGGGTTTTCCTTCTCATTGAGGTATGGTAGTCATCCATTCAAGGAGTCAATTCTAAAAGATTTCAAAAAGGGTTTTCAAACTCTATCTTCTTCTATCTTTGACTCTAAGCATGGGTCTTCATATAAAAATGTTTTAATGATTCAAATTTGTTTTTATTAATGTTAATTGGTGACTTTAAGATCAAAACCCTAATGAACCCATGCTTATGCATATTTCCAACTTCTAGCTTAGGAGATGGGTCAAATGATTATGATTCTGTAGTGTTTGAGTTTTAATTTCTTCATGTTGATACTATGGTTTAGCTACTGCCCTAAAGTCTATTTATGATGAATTTTTGGGTAAATTGTGAATAGGTGTTGAAAGCTTGGAGGAATGGTAAGTTTGTTTCATTGTTTGATTCTTATCAAGAAATGCTCTGAGTGGTATGGTCCACCTTTGGTGGCGGTGTTTACTTGAATATATGAATGTGAATCTACTTGTGTATTGTGAATAAAGCCATGAAGGCATATTATGTGAAGCATGATGATATTGATGTTGTTCTTGTTGAAGTGCTTTATGAAGCTTTTTATGTGAAGTATGCTAGAGATAATGTCTAAAGGAACTATATGATTATGTGAAGCATGTTTAAGTGTGCAATATGATGAATGAAGGTTTAAGCATGTTTATAATTCAATGTTGATAAAATGGTGATTAGGTGAAAGGTGTTCTCACATGTACACTCACACACTCACACTTGAATGAATGAATGAAGTTACTGAATATGATTAAGGGGAGTTTTGAGGTGAACACTCTTCGTGAGTTGAGATGAAGTGTTTAGTAGCAACCTCACTATCTTCCAAGAGCTTTCAAAGATAGGTAGGAGGATGGATGCCCTTCGTGAGTTGAGATGTGGTGTCCACTAGTTATCCTTAACCTATAGTATAAAATATTGAGAAATCTTTGGAGAGTTATGCTTAGCACCAAGAAGATATGAAGAACGGGTGGTTACACTTCGTTAGTTGAGATGTTGTATTCCGATGTTCCTCTTGAGATGAGTACTCCTCGTTAGTAGAGAATGAGTTACTTAGTAGCAATCTCCAAATCCCTTAACTATGCGCCCGCATAGGTGTAGCTATTCGAAAATCCATGTAAAAGCGAAGAGAATGACCCTACCCTAGGCAAGTGGGGATCCCTCATCCGATATGGGTATTATCGGGATTCCATAACTAGCTCTCATGGTCTATGTCAATTATAGATATCCCCCACAAAAGAATGTAATGAACTAAGTCTCCAAAAAGAATGCACTACTTAGGGTAGGTAGTGGTATGGGACACTATTTATCCATTGCACTAAGTAGGCATTCCGAAAGGAGAGTCTTGGTGTGTTTTATATTATGTGTATGAATGGGAGATCTTGTGTTGCAAATTAAGTTAGATGACTTAAGGTCTAATGTTAAGGTTAAGTTTTACACAATGAAGTTATGAATGATGCATGTAGTGTACTTGATCCAAGGGAATCCTCAAGGAATCACTAAGAGGGAGTAGTAGTATGGGATGCTACTCTCACACTGCACTTAGTGTAACTTGCATGTCCCATTGTAGAAGGGCACTTACATTAAGTCCTTCATGTATGAATGTCATTCTAATGTCTAGTCTAGAGTGTGGACTTGTTTCTCATGCGAAGTAAGCCTATGGTTGGTAGTCTTAAGGATCACATATGTGTGTATTGAAGGGAGTGTATGGGCAGTTCCTTCATGTCTTACCTTAGTTAGCTTTAGGATAACATTGTTAGGGAAACATCAAAGGAAAATAAGTTCACTGTGTTTGGGATGAATTGCTCACTGTAATGTTTCACTGTGTTCACTGTAAAGTTGTATGGTTTACTGTAAAAATTATGTTTCGGTCCTAAAATTATGAGAGTTCCATTTTATGTGATACATGATGATTCTCATACTATTTTAAATCCATAATCATGAAGATTTTACTTATTTGCCATGAAAGCTTATTTTACTAAAATGTCCCTTTTTGCATGTTTTTGCATATGTCATACTTATTACATTGTTTTGTACTAACCCAATACTTTTATATACTCTATAAGTATACGTTGGAGGCAAGAAGGAGTCTAGAAGGCAAAGCTTGGGAATGTACCCGCTCAAGACTAAGTATGTCCTCATATATTCAAGGGCATAGTTCTATTTCTTAGTTTCTATCATTAAGACTCATTATGTATTTTCATTTAATGTACATGGCCGTGTCCCTAAGATATTTATGTCGTGTCTTTAAGTTTTCTTGTGAAGACGAGATCACTCTTTAGTATTTATGAAAGATATTTACTTTTGTTATAAATGTCGTGAAATTTTTTAATTTCGCACTACTTTTCAGGTCTTATGTGATGAATGATAGCTAGTAGGCTAGTACAAGACCCCCAAAGGGTCAAGTACTCAATTTTCCGACCTAAGGGTTACCCTAGCTTATAGGGGGTAATTGCATGTCTTGACAAACTTGGTATCAGAGCATAAGTTATGGGAAATAGTTTACGGTCTAAAGTATCAGAAGCCACATCTAGTACAGTCTTATTCATTGGTGTGGGTCGCGAATCATTCATGAGTGAGAGGCTAAAAGATGATAGAAGTTTCACTTTCTTCATTATTCTAATGTCGTGCCTTAGAATTGAGTTCTATAAGATGTCTTTTCTCAACCTCTTCTTTTTGTGTATATAGGACATAAATACGAGGAAAGAAAATGTTAGAAGGGAGGAGAAAGGTGTAGCTAATGAGAGGAACCCTCCGCATGTTGACCAAGTCCCTATAATTGGCCTAGAGAATGTGAATGAGGCGGTTCCCCATACGGAACCTCAAGGACCTCAAATTCCCCCTATGCCTCAATCTCCTCAAGCTCCCGTTGTTGAAGGGGATATGACTAATGCGGAGTTAAGGGCTGCCCTTATGAATTTGACCCAACTCATGACGGGTCAAGCTCAAGTCGTCACTAATCATTTGGTTGCCCAAGTTAAAGGGGGTTGAACTCAACCTATTGTGAGCACTCCCGCTTTTAGAATTCGGGAACCCTTCTTCTTTTCATTGCACTAAGGTGGATGAAGATCCACAAAGCTTCATAGATGAGATATTCTAGATGTTGGATGCTACAGGTGTGACCCCTAGGGAGAGAGCGGAGCTAGCCCCTTACCAACTCAAAGATGTGGCTCAAGAGTGGTTTCAGCAATGGAGGGATGAAAGACCCTTAAGGGATGGTCTGATAGATTAGGAAGTGTTCAAAGAGGCTTTTATAGATAGGTCTTTCCCTTAGAGTGGAGGGAGAAGAATATTGTTAAATTCATGAATCTTCATCAAGGTGGAATGCGTGTGAAAGAGTAATCTCTCAAATTCACCCAACTCTCTAAGTATGCCCCGGCCATGGTAGCCAACCCTAGGGCTAGGATGAACAAATTTGTGGTGGGAGTGTCCAGCTTGGTCGAAAAGGAGTGTCGTATGGCAATGCTCCTTAATGACATGGATATCTCAAAACTCATGGTGTATGCACAACGAATTGAGGAGTCCAAAATTGGGGAAATAAGGCAATAGGGGAAGAGGCCTAGGTTTGATGAAACAAGTCAACCAAAACCAAAGAAAAGGTTATATCACCAAGAGTCTTCCATGGGGAACAAGGATAGAATTTCCAACCAAAATTCCCAAGGAGGTGGCCATACTTTTGAGAGGACTAGGTGTGCTACTTGTGGAAAACAACATTTGGGTAAGTGTCTTGCCGGAACGGATGGTTTCTGTGCATGTGCTAGTAAGAATCACAAGATGAGGGACTGCCCTAAAATCAAGGCAAAAGGGAAAGAGTTCAATCAAGCTCCTCAAGGTGGTCTAGATCCTAATGCTCCAAAGAAGAATCCTCCCTATGGGAAGGCAGCTAGGAGGGAGAACTAATCCGGATTTTATAGTCTCGGTAAGTCTTAGCCCTTTATGGTTGTTTTATGTTGTAAGATGAGCTCATAAAGTTTTGTATTTATTATGTTCATCATTTCTTGTTAGATTGCTTAAAAGGGGAAATTGATGAAAATTCATGCATGTTTCACTGTGTGAGAATTGATGATCATTGTAAAAAATTTGAAGTTTGAAAAAAAATTGCATTTTAATGAATAATGGTTTCAATGTGTTTAAAAGTGATGTTTATGAGAATGTTTAATGTTGTAGAAGGCAGTTCCTCCATAAATGAAGGATAAGAATGTGTTTTGAAGTGTGGAAGTTACTTCCAAAAAGTTGCATGTGTTGCATAGCAAATGCTTGTCAATGTGTTATTGGTACTCCTTGTATGTTTAGTTCATTGACTATGAATGTTTGAGACTTGTTTTGGTGTGTTATATGTTGCTAGTAAGTCCTTAATGTTCTTAAAAGAGTTTAGTGTCATTCGAGGGCGAATGTTGTTCCCAGTGGGGAAGAATGTAATACCTTATAACGAACTAAGGTGAAATAGAGATTCGTAAATGTTTCATGAGTTAATTTTGTGTTAAAATGATTAATAATGATGTTCTTATGCAGTGTATGAAGCTTGGTGACGTTTGGAGGTCAAACGTCCAAGAACGTCCATGACGTTCGGAAGGTGTGGCTTAGAAAGTTCTTGTGCGTTCTCATGTATTTTAGCGAGTTTTACATGTTCATTTTAATTGAAAATGATGTGGGATGTTCCTAAGACCTATATGACTTAGTATAGGGGTTTAACGTCCAAGTACGAACCCACCTAGTACCCACGAGGGGCACTAGAAGAGGACCCCAACACCTAGGCGGAATCTGCCAAGACTGCCCAAAACCAGCACCAAACGACGGAGGCAATCGATGCCCCTTGGTTCAATCGACGCCCCGTAATCTAGGGGAATATGTTGGGAATTTTTATTGGTGCTCAACCCTCCATTTTTCTAGATGCAGACCCAAACGATGCCCAGCAGCATGGGCCGTCGTTCAGTCGACGCCCCGTTGCTTGGGTCCGTCGATGCTTGTCCTGCAAAAGCTGCTGGACGCTGCTGCCTTGGCTTAGGGTGTTTTGTAAATTCACCCCAAGTATTTTATGAACCTAGGGTGATATTTTCAGGTGTTTTAAGGTATATTAAATTTGTTTAAAGTCCTAGACCTAGGCAACACCCCTCATTTCAAATATTCAAACTCTCTGTCTAAAGAAAGACTCTCCAAAAACCCCATAGAAGCTTGGACTCAAGAAAGGGCTTGGAGGGATGGTGGTGGACGTGTTCTTCATCAAATTAGTGGGTTTTCCTTCTCATTTAGGTATGGTAGTTATCCTTGAACTCTCTTCCATTCAAGGAGTCACTTCTAAAAGATTTCGAAAAGGGTTTTCAAACTCTATCTTCTTCTATCTTTGACTCTAAGCATGGGTCTTCCTATAAAAAACTTTTTAATGATTCAAATGTGTTGTTATTAATGTTAGTTTGTGATTTTAATATTAAAAACCTAATTAAACCATGCTTGTGCCTATATCCAACTTCTATCTTGAGTGATGGGTGAAATGAATATGATTGTGTAGTATTTCAGATTTGGTTTCTTCATGTTCATATTATGGTTTAGCTACTGCCCTAAGGGCTATTTATGATGAATTTTTGGGTAAATTGTGAATAGGTGTTGAAAGCTTGGAGGAATGGTAAGTTTGTTTCATTGTTTGATTCTTATCAAGAAATGCTCTTGAGTGGTATGGTCCACCTTTGGTGGCGGTGTTTACTTTAATATATGAATGTGAATCTACTTGTGTACTTTCAATAAGGCCATGAAGGAATATTATGTGAAGTATGATGATATTGATGTTGTTCTTGTTGAAGTGCTTTATGAAGCTTGTTATGTGAAGTATTCTAGAGATTATGTCTAAAAGAACTATATGATTACGTGAAGCATGTTTAAGTGTGTAATATGATGAATAACGGTTTAAGCATGTTTAGAATTCAATGTTGATGAAATGGTGATTTGGTGAAAGTTTGATGACATGTGCACTCACACACTCACAATTGAATAAATGAATTAAGTTAGTTAATGTGATTAAGTTTAGTTTTGAGGTAAACACTCTTCGTGAGTTGAGATGAAGTGTTTAGTAGCAACCTCACTATCTTCAGAGAGCTTTCTAAGATAGGTAGGGGGATGGATTCCCTTCGTGAGTTGAGATGTTGTGTCCACTAGTTATCCTTAACCTATAGTATAAAATGTTGAGAAATCCGTGGGGAATTATGCTTAGCACCGAGAGGATATGAAGAAGGGGTGGTTACACTTCGTGAGTTAAGATGTTGTTGTCACATCCGGGAAGCACCCCCTAGACGTAACCGGCGTCGTCGTCCTCGAAGAGTACTAAGACTATCCTCTTAGCATTCATCATTACATATCATAGGTTTAATTAGCGTAAACTTTAAAACTTTTTAACTACTTCTACATTGAGGTTTACTTAGACCTCTCGCTTACACATAGTATATAATTAGCGAGTATACATAGACTCCTCATATATGAAGCAATACATAGGCTTTTACTTTTATTTCACATTCATAATATAGCCATATATATTTATAAGAAGTCTAGAATATGTCTCATATTAAACCATCTAAGTCGAATACAACATCTTGGGTTCAACCCATACTTCATTACAATAAAGGCCTCATATAGGCATATACGAAGTCAATGAAGAATGATAATTAACTAAATTATCTTTAAGACTAAACAATATTCAATATCAAGATAGTGGTATCGTCATCGGAAGGTGATGACCTACCGAACACTTGGGAAATATCCAAGTAGTCTTCAATGGTCTTCTATAATCTCAACGGCCGGATCCTACATTTGTAGTAAAAATAAAAGATGGGTTAATACACACTTGTACTAAGTATGAGTATATGCACAAAAAACATTTGAAATCATGCTAAAAAGGACATTTTATCAAAACATGTTAATTTACTTTTAAAAGCCTTATGCACAATCATGTACCCATATAGACCAATAATTTCATAATCCATAAGTCAAACCCATGTACAACACAAGACCAACATAATCAAGTAATAGTCAAGTCAACATGCATCTAGTTCTTAACTACATCACAAAAGCAAGACTCTTACTCATAACCCCACCTCAAGTCTACAAGTGCAATGACCATGTAAAGCCCCATAACCTTACTCAACCAAGTAAACCAAATAAGGGATCATAAGAAATGCCTAACATCACATAATATAGCATCAAGAATAGTCATCATCATGTTTAGCAATATAGACCAATAGCATGTTCATAAATGAAACTAACATCATATACAATCATCAATGTATCCCTCAAGGCAAACTAGTTCAAGGCATAGGTAGAGTCCCATACCCCTACCTAGGCTAAGTCAAACCTTTTAAGTCATCCTAGTTAGTGTTTACTTTATTAGTTCATTTTTTACTTTCAGGAACACTTGCCTTAACAGACATAGACCACAAGAGCGAAGTGTGGAATCTGGTATTGTAAAACCTTACACAGATGGAAGATGGTCTACCGGCCAAAGCAGTACCAAACATGAACATAACATCTAGGTGGATCCACTAGCTAGTATTCCTATGGTGGCAACATAGTTTATGGAGCTTGGGGGCTGTTATCGAAATATCACTCTATGCTTGTTTTGGACTATGAGGCTATCCACCCCGTGAGGACTATGGTGAACCCAACCTTCCCTCCTTGGGAAGGCGCCACCCCTCATCTACAAGTTCACTCGGTGCTAAGCTAGATTCCCTTTTGAAATGTCTTTATTTAACATTCATAGCTTATTTTAGGTCATAGGATAATAGCTTCTTGTATAGTCATAGTCATTAGCTCAATAGAAATTGCATGAGAATATCCTTTCATGGCAACCATCATATGTGAGATTAACGTTTCACCATCGTCATGTCATAATAAGGCACATATGTACTTCATACCAACCTTATATAATTTAATCTTAAGCATAATCTCATAATCACATAGTCAAGACATTTCAATTCAACATCATACCAACACCTACTTAGGCCATTCACAAGGCATACTTCAATTGAACTACATCATCAACACGAGCCATCATAATTGAAGTAAAGGATAGGATCATGAAGACTTAATAAATCTCCTTCAAAGACCATCATCATGGTCTTACCATCAACCAACCAATTACATCCAATAATAGGTGTAGTAACATCAACCAATAGTAATTAACACAAGGATAGGTCAATTGCATCATCACTATCCCAATTAACTTCAATTCATAACCAAGGGTTAGGGGAGAAGGGTTAACATGAATTCTTCAAGAATTAGATCCAATCTCACCAATACATTACCCTAATTAATCCATAAATGCATTAGAATAGATAAAACCAATATAACAATCAATACATTTTTTCAGTTCCAGTCAACTCATAACCAAAATCCAAGATTTATGGAATTTGGGGAAAGGGACATGATCTACATGAAATTTCATCAATTAACATCAATTAACAAACAATCTACACTTAATTAGTCATAGTCAATCACAATTTATCATCAATTTGAAGTTTAGAAGAAAACCGATTCGAATTGTAAAATCCCATGGAATTGGGTGATTTTGAAATCAACTTCGAAAGTATATCTTGGGGAAAGGAATCCCAAGAATGAAGAACCCATACTTTATTGAATATTAATCCAAGAAATTGAAGTGAAATCCTATAGACATTGGTCTTCCTCTTCAAGCTTTGTTCTTCCTTCAGTGGAGGATTTTGGGAGAGAGAGTAGAGAGTGATAAGAGCTTTTGGGTTTTTTTTTGGGAATTTGGTTTAGGTGAGTGAAAATTGACTTAAAATTGACCCTTAGGCTATGTATAATCACCCCCTAAATTATCCAAAAGACTCTCACTTAAATTGGTCTTTTTGTGAAGTCAAAATGTATAAAATACGATTTAAACGAATCTGGGAAGTGGCTCCGCGTCGTGAGGCTAGTTCCCATTTTTTATTTTTGAAAAGTGAACTGAGGCAGTGGATTCGTGTGGGCTATGCGTCGTGTTGCATCCCCTTGATTCTTGACTTGCGCAGGCTGTTTTGGCAGCCTGCCAACCCATGTTGGGGTCCTCCTCAAGGACCCTTCGGGTGGTCCTTGGGGAGTCGTTATCGGGCGTTTAGACCCTCTATACTACACTCTACCTATCCAAAGTCTTTTCACAAGTTTTAGACTTCATTTGACCTCCAAATCAAACATAGGGACGTCAACTAGTTCAATTTAGCTAGTTTCCAGACGTAATGGACGTTCCTTGATGTCTTGGCTCTAAAAATAACTAATACACACTATTTTGGGTCTTAAACAGTATAAACGACATTAAATGAACTTGTGAGGCTCTAAATTAGGTCTTGAATTTTCGGAGTGTTAAAGTGGTATTCCAATATGCCTCTTTAGATTAGTACTCCTCGTTAGTAGAGAATTAGTTACTTAGTAGCAATATCATTATCCCTTAACTATGTGGCTGAATAGGTTTAGTTATTTTAAAAGCCATGTAAATTCTAAGAGAATGACCCTACCCTAGGCAAATGGGGATCCCTCATCCGATAGGGGTAGTATCAGGATTCCATGTCTAGCTCTCATGGTCTATGTCGGTTAAAGCTATCCCCCACAAAATAATGTAATGAACTAAGTCTCCAAAAGAATGCACTACTTAGGGTAGGTGGTGGTATGGGACACTATTTATCCATTGCACTAAGTATGCATTCCGAAAGGGGAGTCTTGTGTGTTTTATATGAAGTGTATGAATGAGAGATCATGTGTTGCAAATGAAGTTAGATGACTTAAGATCTAATGTTAAGGAAGAATGTTAAGGTTAAGTTTTGCATAATGAAGTTATGAATGATGCATGTAGTGTACTTGATCCAAGGGAATCCTCAAGGAATCACTAAGTGGGAGTAGTAGTATGGGATTCTACTCTCACATTGAACTTAGTGTAACTTACAAGTCCCATTGGAGAAGGGCACTTACATGAAGTCCTTAATGTATGAATGTCATTCTAATGTCTAGTCTAGAGTGTGGACTTGTTTCTCGTGCGAGGTAAGCCTATCGTTGGTAGTCTTAAGGATTACTTAGGTGTGTATTGAAGGGGGTGCATGGGCGGTTCTTTAATGTCTTACCTTAGTGAGTCTTAGGATAACTTGGTTAGGGAAACCTCAAAGGAAAATGAGTTCACTATGTTTGGGATGAATTGCTGACTGTAATGTTCCATTGTGTTCACTGTAAAGTTATATGGTTTACTGTAAATATTATGTTTTGGTCCTAAAATTATGAGAGTTCTATTTATGTGATAAATGATTATTCTTATACTATTTTAACTCTATAATCATGAAGATTTTACTTATTTGGCATGAAAGCTTATTTTACGATAACGTCTCTTTTTACATGTTTTTGCTTATGTCATACTTAGTACATTGTTTTGTACTAACCCCATACTTTTTTATACTCTATAAGTATAGGTTGGAGGCAAGAAGAAGTCTATAAGGCAAAGCTTGGGAACCTACCCTCTCAAGACTAAGTATGTCCTCATATATTCGAGGGCACTCAATATGTATTTTCATTTAATGTAAAGGGTCATGTCCCTAAGATATTTATGTCATGTATTTAATTTGTCTTGTGAAGACGAGATCACTCTTTAGTATTTATGAAAGATATTTCCTTTTATTATAAATGTCGTGAAATATTTTAATTTCGCACTACTTTACATGTCTTATGCGATGAATGATAGCTAGTAGGCTAGTACAAGACCTCCGAACGATCGAGTATGCAATTGTCCGACCTAAGGGTTACCCTAGCTTCTAGGGGGTACTTGTGGGTCGTGACACTCTTGACAGGTTTCCTCAATTGTACTATAACCTAGACTATGTTATGGATGTTATGATTATGTGAAAGATCATTCTCACATAATGTAGGTACTATGATAAAAGGCTATTCTAATATTAGAAACCTTTGAGCTACATCATATATGAGGGAATTATGTCTCTAAAGACTATTTTTATGAATTAATGTTAAGTAAAGGCTTAAAGATGTTTTAAAAATGGAGTTGAGCTTAGCAATGAGTGAACATGAAAATGAGACGGAGGCTTTTATGTTTAGCAAGTCTGTCTTCCCACATGGGTTCCTTCTACGTTTAGCAAGTCTAGGTTCCCAAGGATATGTTTTGTCTCATGAAATGGAAGCCTTCTACGTTAGTAAGTCCGGGTTTCTAGTAGCAATCTCCTTGTTCCATAACTACGTGCCCCGGTAGGTCTTAGCTTAGTGGATAAACTTAGATAGTTATTATATATGTAAGTGCTACCTTGGCATGTAGTACCCCCACTTTTCGGTGTGGGGGTAGAACAACGGATTCCATGTAGCTCACATAGTCTGTGTCGGTTATGGCGATGTATCCCGAAAGTTATAGAATGAACTAAGATAAGAATATGAACTCTAGTCATGACTTTTTGAAGAGTTACTTAGTGTAGGTAGGACTACAGACCTGTAACAACCCTCAAAATGAACTATGTTAAACTAGAGCCTATCATGTGTTGAAATAGTAAATAACTAGTTAATAAGATGTTAAAATAATGAATATTATCTTTAGCAGGTAGTAGGAAGAGTTTGGAAGTGGAACGTTAAAGAACGACCAAGACATTAAGAAACTAGTCTTCTGTGTGTACTAGTGTGCCTTTGCATGTTTTATGTGTTTTTTTATGTCTAAAATTATAGGAGGGGGCCCTATCATCTACATTATCATGTTTAGGATCGAAACTGTAACAACCCTAAAAATAGATATGATAAGTAATGTTTAATGTGTCTAGAATGCCTACGATTAGACCGGGTTCACACGGATTGATGCGCGTAGAACCAGACCTCTGAACACTTGCTATAGCCAAGCCAACTAACTTGGGGAGTTAGTTGAGCTAGGAAAGGTTGGGTCCAGCCATGTAGGGCTCTCGAATATGAAGATTTACTCGAATGAGTCTTACCGGACTTAAAAAGGGGAAATCTTAGGTTTGGAGGGTCTAGGGGTAAAATGGTCTTTTTCCAGGCTAAGGGTAGTATCGTAATTATCTTAAATATATAATTAATTATTTAATTAATAAGGTGGAGGGGCATTTTGGGGAGAGAGGGCCGAAAATGGGTTCTAAGAGTGAAGTCTTGCTCCACCCGGGTTCGAACCTAGGTGGAAGCGATGATTTAAATTTATTTTTAATTTAAGTTGGTAAATTAATGTAATTAATTAATATTTATTATTTACTAGCTGATTTAAAATAAAAGGGAAATCAGATTTTTATCATTAAATAAAACCTTATTTGACTAAGTCCTAAACTAGACTCCTAAGCCTAATAAAACTCTCACTCTCTCACGTCTATCTCCTCAACATTCACAATCATTCTCTCTTCTCTTTCACGTTCTCTCTGCCTCAAGAACAGAAAGATAAACCAAGTTCTTCACACTTGAAGAACTCATAACGAAAATTTTAAACAAACAACTAATCAAAAACGTTAGACAAAGGGAGGAGATTTTCCGTCAAAAGTTTGGTGTTGAAACTTGGATTTGGTCGTGAGTGTTGGAGAAGGTTTGGGCAGAAACTTCAAGGTCTAAACGTCATAAAAGGTATGGGTTCTCTTCTCTCTTGGTCCCTTTTCCAAGAGACCCCTAAGATTCAGACGAATCTATTCCAAAAACTAGGGTTGTTCCCCGTTGCATGTCCCTGTCACTAGCTCCCATTGAATCATAGGTTGGTTATGTTTGCTGGTAGAAAATTAGGGATGAAACGTGTTTTCATGATGATTATGTGATTCTATGTATGTTCGGAATTATGTGACTTATGTTGATGTTTTCCGAAAATGTAATTACGTGTGTTTGGGTGTGTTGTTGTGGCTATTGGTCACGGTTTAGGACTTGAAATGGCATTTTAGTTCTTTGTATTTCATGTATACATGTTTATGTAAATCCTGATGTTCATATGAGATGAAATGTGGTTGATTTGAGTGATAATCTCTTGGCTAAACGAATCCATGAAAATGCACCTAAAACGTTCTAAATGCACTATGAAATTCCCCTAAGAACTAACGTGTAATATAATGAAAAAGAAGCTGAAAATATAACTCAAATTTCCAGCAACTTGTTGATTAATTTCAGCCAAGTTAAGTGGTTTAAAATGTCATGAAAAGTGAAGAAAAACAAGTGAGGTCACTGAGGGTCGAACCCGTGACCTCACCACATTAAAAGTTATGAAAATAATGAAGTGAAAAACAATGTGGTAAGGGGGAATCGAACTGTGGTCTTGGCTGGAAAATAAGCTATGAAAATAAGAAATGAGAGGAGTGGGATTCGAACCCACAACCTCTCGGTCAAAACTTAAGGAAAAATGAAAAGAAAATAAATGTGAGGCGTGGGAATCGAACCCACGACCTCTATACAGAAGAGGAGAATTAAAAGAAAAATAAAGTGAGGTTGTGGGGGTTCGATCCCACACCCTCATGGTCAACTCGAAAAAAGTCAAGGAAAATAAATTAAAATAAAAGGGGGTTGTGGGGGTTCGATCCCACAACCCCTCGGCCAAGAAAGTGAGATTTCAAAGAAAGGAAATTAAAAGGAAACGAAGGTGTTGGGGTTCGATCTTGGGTCCCCAAGCTGTGTGGACAAAAATAAAATAAATGAAAAATGTAATTGTTGTCCAAGGGATTTGAAACAGGGTTCCCTTGCCCAAATTCCGTATTGATACATAAGTCATACGTGAATGAAATGTTCAAGAATAATGCCGCCTACTTAGATCGAAATCGAGATCTTGGCATACATACAAGATGCATAAGTCTTGTATCACATAATCATAGGAAGATATGAATCACTCAAGAATGAAGCCTCATGGCTTGTATGTATAGACCCATAAGTTTAGCATACGTTTAAAAATAAGTGAACCTAAGATGTATGTAATGAAATGATGTAACCCTAGAAGGGTTAAGTACGAGTGTAAAACACACTAAATGGCCAAGTGCATTGGCATACGATGAAAAGAAAATTATGTAATGAAATGATGAAAATCTAGAAGGATTAAGTAAGAGTGTGAAACACACAAATGGCCAAGTGCATTGGCATATGATGAAATGAACATTCACGTAAAAAGGGGTGAGTAATTATGAAGAGCAAATGTGCTAATGATAATGAATGTAGGGATAACATGATAAGAGGCTAATGTGAAAGATGAGAGCAATCTCAAATGAGCCTAAGTAAATGTTACCAAAATGTACTCACCTATGAGAGTGTAAAGTTAATGAAGAGACCAGTCTCTATGAACACTCTAATGAAAGTATTGAGAATAATGGATACTTAATAATAATGATGAGATGAGAAATCATCTAATGAGCTATGATGTCCTCATACTAGAAACCAGCTTCCATGACGTATGAGTTGAATGAAATGGAACTTTATACTGAGCACCGATAGACTAGCTATGAGCGGTGATGCCTTCTTTCGGGAAGAGCGGAGGTTCACGTAACTCTCATGATATGAGACTGACCGGCATGCCGGGTATGGGTCTCCTTTAATCTCCTAGTCTTTGAACCTATACTGCCAATATAGGAATTTGGCGGGGTTCAATTCCCATGTACGCTATCATGTTTTGGGTCACTTTGGCCAGTGATTTCACATCTTTTTGGTGTGGGGGAGACACTGGATTTTATGATGCTCACATGATCTATATCGAATTAAAGTTAAAGTTCCCAATGAATGAATGAGGCCAGCCTCAAATGATGCACATAATGAAATGAATGATACCAAAGGTGTTAGGATAGGATGATCAAGAGATGAGTTAGACTCAAGCAATGACATTAGGTCATTCTTGGTCATTGCACAGCAAACTCGATGAAAGTCTTAAACTACATCCTAGGTATAGCTGGTGTTAACACTAGCCTATGAACAAAATGAAATGAAGTACGTAGGACTGAATGAAGCAGACTCTGTGTTTGCTAATGAAGACTCCCTAGTTGAGGTCCCATATGTTGAGCCCTCATTTTGGGAAGTCTTAATGACAAGTCCATGATTCCAAGGTCTCATGGTATATGAATGAATGATATGAAAGATGTTATGTGCTATATGCAATATGATATGTGCTATGTGTAATATGTTATGTGTTGTGTGCAATATTATAAGTATGATGATGCATGTTACTCTCATGGAATGACTTTCCTAATCCAAATTTGGAAGGCTCACTAACTTTCCTAATCCAAATTTGGAAGGCTCACTAACTTTCCTAATCCCAATTTGGCAAGTCCACTGACTTGACTTTCCATAATCATGTTATTAGGAAAGAGCTATTCTTACTCATGCATGTCCTTGGTGTGTGCTTGCATATACCCATACTTAGTACAAGTGTGTACTAATCTCATACAACTCTATATTTTTAGGTGTAGGCACAGGTGGACGCTAGAGTTTACAGGTTGACGTTGCATCTATCCGGACGTGGAGCTTTCATCCGGACTTGGTAGGCCCTCATGCCTTCGAGGATGTCTACCGTTACTATCTAGATTAGATGTAGGCTTTAGCTAGTGGAGTATGTTCCACTAGTGTTTCTTTCCATTTTTATTTCAGACATTGTATTGGTGCCATTTTGGCAATTATACATTTAATGCAGTATTGAACTATTTCTTTCAGTTGATAATCTCAATGATAGGTGGTTGATTGTGAACATTATGAATGTAAGTAGAATGACCTTTATGCATGATAAGAAAGTAAAAGTCTCAAATTTTCCGCTAAAATTAACCTAGATGAAGTAAAAATGACGTAAGTAGGCTTGTCTGCGACCTCTGAGAAGTCAACGACGCTGGTCTCGTCTAGGGTCTATATTCTAGTCGTGACAAAGTTGGTATCAGAGGACTAGATTAAATTAAGAGAATAATAAGTTCACATAAACCACATTGAGTAGTTTCTAAGTCATGGTAGTGAAGTGCACCACTATCCTGAATTAGAGACTGCATAATGCGTAGGAAAATTTCCCTTCTTCTAATCTTATCATGCTTTTTCTAATGTCTGATTTTCTTGGTGTTAAGAGCGTGTCTAACATCAATCCTTGTTGTTTTCAGAAAATGAATACTAGGAGAACCATTGGTCAGAGGAGAAGAAGAGCAGTTGTTGGGGACAATCAGGTTCCACCCCAGGCTCCAGCTGAAGGAGTGTCTATGACGGTTAACCCAGCTGGGTTGACTGATGCGGAGGTACGGGCATCTCTGGCCCAGATGGCACAGGCCATCACTATGAAGGCCCAGGCCATGACTACCCAGGTTAACCGGCAGAATGCTCAGAGGGAGAACCCACCGGTTCGTAGCATGGCTGACAGGATGAGAGACCTCACGAGGATGAATCCTCCTATTTTCACGGGGTCTAAGACTTCAGAGGATCCCCAGGAGTTTGTGGACGAGGTGCATAAGATTTTGGTGGCTATGGGGGCCACAGATACTGAGAAGGTTATGTTGGCTTCCTATCAGCTCAAGGATGTAGTACAGACTTGGTGCAAGATGTGGCAGGATAGCCGAGCTTTGGGCGGAGTTCCGGTCACTTGGGAGCTATTTAAGACAGCCTTCCTGGAGAGATTCTTTCCCAGGGAGATGAGGGAGGCAAAGGTTGAGGAGCTTATCAACCTTAAGCAAGGATCAATGACAGTAAGGGAGTATTCCCTGAAGTTTGTTAAACTATCCAGGTATGTTACTTTCCCTTGTATCTAACAGGAAGGATGAGATGAGTACTGAAGTTTGTTAACTATCCAGGTATGCTACTTCCCTTGTATCTAACAGCAGGGATGAGATGAGCAGGTTCCTCACAAGAATCAACGGAGATCTGGAGGAGGAGTGTCGGTCTGCGGTGCTCCATGATAACATGGACCTCTCCAGGTTGATGGTGCATGTCCATCAGGTAGAGGACCGCCGCAAGAAGAGGGGCGTTCGTGATGCTAGGAGGCCTAAGCCTCAAAATTAGGCAGGTCCCAGCCATGGAGGCCACACAAACAATTTTTGCGTCCATGAGCAGCCCAGGTTCAAAAAGGGGCAACAGAGTTCTGGGAACTCTAATTCATAGAGGAGTACAACACCTAGAGGAGGCATACCTGAGCCCAAGAAGGGCAATGGAGGTGAGATGCAGCGTCCCAAAAAGGACTGTGCTAAGTGTGGCCGTGTTCACAGTGGAGAGTGCAGACAGGGCACTAATGCCTGCTTTGGTTGCGGTAAGAGTGGGCACATGGTTAGAGACTGCCCACAGAACAGAGGTCAGGCTGGAGGTAATGCTCAGCCTAGGCCTAATCCATAGGGTGCAGCAGCAGCCGAGCGTCCTAAGAGGAACAGGTTCTATGCCCTGAAGGGCAGGGAGGAGCAGGAGAAGTCCGCTGATGTGGTCACAGGTATGCTGCAAGTATTCTCAACTTCTGTGTATGCTTTACTTGATCCAGGGTCTACGCTTTCCTTTGTAACTCCTTTGCTTGCTCTCACTTTTGAGATATTGCCTGAAGTTTTGCATGATCCTATAGTGGTTAGTACACCCTTAGGAGAAAATGTAAGAGCTGATAGAGTGTACAAGGATTGCCAATTAGTTGTATGTGGTAGGACTATGTGTACAGACTTGGTTGAGTTACCTATGAACGATTTTGACATCATTCTTGGCATGGACTGGCTTCATAGTTTTTATACTTGTATGGATTGTCGTAGTAGGGTTGTGAGATTTTGTTTCCCTAATGGGGTAGAGCTGGTCTGGGAGGGGTACAACTCGAGTCATCCTAATCCCTTGATTTTGAACCTTAAGGCCAATAAAATGATGTCAAGGGGGTTATTGTGTCATCTTGTGAGTGTTAATGATTTAGATCATGACATTTCTTCCATATACTCAGTGCCTGTAGTGAATGAGTTCCTAGATATATTTCCTGATGATTTGCCTAGAGTCCCTCCCCCTCGAGAGATTGACTTTGGTATCGACTTAGAACCCGTTACTAAACCAATTTCAATTCCTCCCTACAGAATGTCTCCAGCTGAACTTAAAGAGTTGAAGGTGCTATTAAAAGATCTCACTGATAAGGGTTTCATTCAGCCGAGCATATCCCCTTAGGGCGCTCCAGTGTTGTTTGTGAAAAAGAAGGATGGAACCCTTAGAATGTGTATCGATTATCGGCAGCTCAACAAAGTCACTATAAAGAATAAGTATCCACTTCCCAGAATAGATGATTTGTTCGATCAGCTCCAAGGGTCTAGTTTCTTCTCTAAGATTGATCTTCGTTCAGGGTATTATCAGCTTAGGGTTAGGGATGGAGATATCCCAAAGACAGCCTTTCGTACCCGTTATGGTCATTATGAGTTCTTAGTTATGTCATTTGGTCTCACGAATGCACTTGCTGCATTTATGGATCTCATGAACAGGGTCTTCTGTGAATACCTTGACTCTTTCGTCATAGTATTCATTGTACTATAAGACCAAGGAAGAGCATGAAGGTACTTAGACAACATCAGTTGTATGCCAAATTCAGCAAGTGTGAATTATGGCTTAGATCAGTGACCTTTCTGTGTCATGTTATGTCCGATCAGAGTGTGGAGGTGGACCCCAGGAAGACTGAGGCTGTGAAAAACTGACCAAAACCTCTTACTCCCACCGATATCCGTAGCTTTCTGGGATTGGCTGGTTACTACCGCAGATTCGTGGAGGGTTTTTCTTCCATTGCTGCCCCACTGACAGCTTTGACTAAGAAGAAGGCCAAGTTCAAGTGGACGGAGACTTGTGAGAAGAGTTTCCAGGAGCTTAAAGACAGACTCACTTCAGCCCCGGTGCTTACTTTGCCTAAGTGTGGTGAGAATTACACTGTTTATTGTGATCCATCTAGGGTTGGATTGGGTTGTGTTCTTATGCAGGTTGGTAAGGTGATAGCTTATGCGTCCAGACAGCTCAAGGTTCATGAGAAGAATTATCCCACTCATGACCTGGAGTTGGCAACTGTGGTGTTTGCACTGAAGCTGTGGAGGCACTACTTGTATGGAGTGCATGTGGATGTGTTCACAGACCACAAGAGTCTCCAGGACGTGTTCACACAAAGAGAGTTGAATCTACGTCAGCGGAGATGGTTGGAGTTGTTGAAGGACTATGACATGAATGTTCACTACCATCCAGGTAAGGCTAATGTTGTAGCTGATGCTTTGAGCAGGATGAGCATGGGAATTGCAGCCCACGTTTAGGATAAGAAGAAGGAGTTGGTGAAAGATGTACACAGACTGGGTGTGCGGTTAATTGACTCTACTAGTGGGGGTGTTTCAGTTCATCCTAGTTCTGAATCATCCTTGGTAGTTGAAGTCAAGCAGGTTCAGCATCTCAATCCTGTGTTGATGGAGCTGAAGGACTCAGTGTTGGTAAAGATGAATGAGTCTTTTGCTTTGGGAGGTGACGGCGTACTTAGGTACCAGGACAGGCTGTGTGTACCAGATGTGGATGATTTGCGAATCAGTATCATTGCAGAGGCCCATGGTTCTAGATATTCCATACATCCAGGTTCCACCAAGATGTATCATGATCTTAAGCAGATTTATTGGTGGGATGGCATGAAGAAGGACATTGCAGAATATGTGGTCAAGTGTTCTAACTGTCAGCAGGTTAAGGTAGAACATCTTAAACCTGGTGGTCTTACTCAGATTAATGAGGTTCCGACTTGGAAATGGGAGGCCATTAATATGGACTTTGTGTTTGGTCTTCCGAGGACTTGGAGACAGCATGACTCCATATGGGTTATTGTGGACAGAATGACTAAGTATGCCCATTTTATCCCTGTGAAGTCTACTTACAGAGCCGAGGGTTATGCGAGACTATACATTGATGAGATTGTGAGATGGCATGGGATTCCTTTATCGATCATTTGAGATATAGGAGATCAATTCACTTCACATTTCTGGAGATCCTTCTAGAAGAGCTTAGGCACGCAGGTAAAGCTTAGTACTGCCTTTCATCCTGAGACTGATGGGCAGGCAGAGCACAGCATTCAGACATTGGAGGACATGTTGAGAGCGTGTGTGATTGACTTCAGAGGTAGTTGGGACGACCATCTGCCTTTGATAGAGTTCTCGTATAATAACAGCTATCACTCCAGCATTGGGATGGCACCATTTGAGGCACTGTATGGTAGGAGATGTAGATCTCCAGTTGGGTGGTTCGAGGTTGGAGAGTCATCCATTTTGGGTCCAGATCATTCATGAGGCCTTAGAGAAGGTCAGAGTGATTAGGGACAGGTTGGCTACTGCTTACAGTTGGCAGAAGTCTTATGCAGACAACAGAAAACGGCCCTCAGAGTTTGATGTTAGTGACCAGGTCTATTTGAAGATATTACCTATGAAGGGGGTGATGAGGTTTGGCAGGAAGGGGAATTGAGTCCGAGGTATGTTGGGCCATATGAGATCCTACATCGTGTGGGTGAGGTGGCCTATGAGTTGGAATTGCCTGCGGAGCTAGCTTCTGTCCATCCAGTCTTTCATGTATCCATGTTAAAGAAGTGCCTAGGTGATCCAGCATTGATTCTACCTGTGGAAGGTTTGGGGGTTGATGAAGACTTGTCCTATGAGGAGGTGCCTGTTGAGATCTTAGACAGACAGGTCAAGCGGCTGAGGAACAAGGAGATTGCCAAAGTGAAGGTATTGTGGAGGAATCATCTTGTTGAGGGTGCTACGTGGGAGGCTGAGGCCGATATGGGATCCCGCTACCCTCATCTTTTCAGCTCTTGAGGTTAGACTTCCTACTCTTAAGTCTAAGTTTCCTTATCTCTCCATTCTTTGTTGCTATTGCTTGTTTGTGAATAGTAATTATGTTATGATCTGACTGCATTGTGCTAGATAGTTAGTAATGTCATTCGGGGACGAATGTTCCTAAGGGGGAATAATGTAACAACCCTAAAAATGGATATGATAAGTAATTCTTACTGTGTCTAGAATGCCTACGATTAGACCGGGTTCACACGGATTGATGCGCGTAGAACCAGACCTCTGAACCCTTGCTACAGCCAAGCCAACTAACTTGGGGAGTTAGTTGAGCTAGGAAAGGTTGGGTCCAGCCATGTAGGGCTCTCGAATACAAAGATTTACTCAAATGAGTCTTTACCGGACTTAAAAAGGGGAAATCTTAGGTTTGGAGGGTGTAGGGGTAAAATGGTCTTTTTCCAGGCTAAGAGTAGTATCGTAATTACCCTAAATATATAATTAATTATTTAATTAATAAGGTGGAGGGGCATTTTGGGGAGAGAGAGCCGAAAATGGGTTCTAAGAGTGAAGTCTTGCTCCACCCGGGTTCGAACCTAGGTGGAAGCGATGATTTAAATTTATTTTTAATTTAAATTGGTAAATTAATGTAATTAATTAATATTTATTATTTACTAGCTGATTTAAAATAAAAGGGAAATCAGATTTTTATCATTTAATAAAACCTTATTTGACTAAGTCCTAAACTAGACTCCTAAGCCTAATAAAACTCTCACTCTCTCACGTCTATCTCCTCAATATTCACAATCATTCTCTCTTCTCTTTCACGTTCTCTCTGCCTCAAGAACAGAAAGATAAACCAAGTTCTTCACACTTGAAGAACTCATAACGAAAATTTTAAACAAACAACTAATCAAAAACGTTAGACAAAGGGAGGAGATTTTCGTCGAAAGTTTGGTGTTGAAACATGGATTTAGACGTGAGTGTTGGAGAAGGTTTGGGAAGCAACTTCAAGGTTTAAACGTCATAAAAGGTATGGGTTCTCTTCTCTCTTGGTCCCTTTCCCAAGAGACCCCTAAGATGCAGACGAATCAATTCCGAAAACTAGGGTTGTTCCCCGTTGCATGTCCCTGTCACTAGCTCCCATTGAATCATAGGTTGGTTATGTTTGCTGGTAGAAAATTAGGGATGAAACGTGTTTTCATGATGATTGTGTGATTATATGTATGTTCGGAATTATGTGACTTATGTTGATGTTTTCCGAAAATGTAATTACGTGTGTTTGGGTGTGTTGTTGTGGCTATTGGTCACGGTTTAGGACTTGAAATGGCATTTTAGTTCTTTGTATTTCATGTATACATGTTTATGTAAATCCTGATGTTCATATGAGATGAAATGTGGCTGATTTGAGTGATAATCTCTTGGCTAAACGAATCCATGAAAATGCACCTAAAACGTTCTAAATGCACTACGAAATTCCCCTAAGAACTAACGTGTAATGTAATGAAAAAGAAGCTGAAAATATAACTCAAATTTCCAGCAACTTGTTGATTAATTTCAGCCAAGTTAAGTGGTTTAAAATGTCATGAAAAGTGAAGAAAAACAAGTGAGGTCACTGAGGGTCGAACCCGTGACCTCACCACGTTAAAGTTGTGAAAATAATGAAGTGATAAACAATGTGGTAAGGGGGAATCGAACTGTGGTCTTGGCTGGAAAATAAGCTATGAAAATAAGAAATGAGAGGAGTGGGATTCGAACCCACAACCTCTCGGTCAAAACTTAAGGAAAAATGAAAAGAAAATAAATGTGAGGCATGGGAATCGAACCACGACCTCTAGACGGAAAAGGAGAATTAAAAGAAAAATAAAGTGAGGTTGTGGGGGTTCGATCCCACACCCTCATGGTCAACTCGAAAAAGTCAAGGAAAAATAAATTAAAATAAAAGGGGGTTGTGGGGGTTCGATCCCACAACCCCTCGGCCAAGAAAGTGAGATTTCAAAGAAAGTAAATTAAAAGGAAATGAAGTTGTTGGGGCTCGATCTTGGGTCTCCAAGCTGTGTGGACAAAAATAAAATAAATGAAAAATGTAAGTGTTGTCCAAGGGATTTGAAACAGGGTTCCCTTGCCCAAATTTCGTATTGATACATAAGTCATACGTGAATGAAATGTTCAAGAATAATGCCGCCTACTTAGATCGAAATCGAGATCTTGGCATACATACAAGATGCATAAGTCTTGTACCACATAATCTTAGGAAGATATGAATCACTCAAGAATGAAGCTTCATGGCTTGTATGTATAGACCCATAAGTCTAGCATACGTTTAAAAATAAGTGAACCTAAGATGTATGTAATGAAATGATGTAACCCTAGAAGTGTTAAGTAGGAGTGTAAAACACACTAAATGGCCAAGTGCATTGGCATACGATGAAAAGAAAATTATGTAATGAAATGATGAAACCCTAGAAGGGTTAAGTAAGAGTGTGAAACACACAAATGGCCAAGTGCATTGGCATATGATGAAATGAACATTCACGTAAAAAGGGGTGAGTAATTATGAAGAGAAAATGTGTTAATGTTTATGAATGTGGTGATAACATGATAAGAGGCTAATGTGAAAGATGAGAGCAATCTCAAATGAGCCTAAGTAAATGTTACCAAAACGTACTCACCTGTGAGAGTGTAAAGTTAATGAAGAGACCAGTATCTGTGAACATCTAATGAAAGTATTGAGAATAATGGATACTTAATAATAATGATGAGATGAGAAATCATCTAATGAGCTATGATGTCCTCATACTAGAAGCCAGCTGCTATAGGATGATAGAAGTTTCACTTTCTTCATTACTCTTGTGTCGGTCCATAAAGATTAACTCCATATGATCTCTTTAATATTTCCCTTGTCCGGTGGTCTTTTAGATGTGTTATTGCTTGGAAGGGGTGATGTTGCAAGGCTTGAGGGAGAAAAAGGTGAGTTTTGATGCTTATTATTGTTTGTCACTAGATGAGTATATGTGAAGGTGGACTGGGAAGATTTTGTTGTGATGCGAATTGTGGCTATGTGTGACCTATGAGATTTGAGGCCTTATAAGGGGAAGTTGTATTGTGGTAAGAGCTATTATAGTTGAATGAAGTGCTCTTTGGATTGATGATTTTCTTTATGGTTATGCGCAATGGTAGTAGGAAGTTATTGAGTAGACTTTAAGATTTTTAGTGGAATGTGGTATATACTCTGTGTTGAAAGTTTCCCTTTTGTATGAGTAATGCTTTATAGTTGTCCTTGTGTTGGATTGAAGTTATTGTGTAGTCTTACTCCTAGAGGAGATGATAGTGTGTTTACCTTGCAAGGTAATTGTGAGGTTATGCTAGTTAATGAGAGAACCAGTATAACTAGTTGGTTAGTTCCCATATGAACCTACCCTAAGGGTGGGAAAAGGAAGAAGGGTTTTTATTCCATGAGTTGGGTTGTGTTGTGCCCTAAGTTTTACTCAGAGTGCTGCAAGTACGACTTAGTTTATGGGAAGGAGAAGAGAGTAGATGTTGACCAACTTCAAAGGGTTAGTTTTCTTTTAAGATTTATCTTTAGTATGGTCATTTGATAAGAGTGATTAGATAACCCTTAGGCATGGTGGGTTGGAAAACTCCACCAAAAGTGATGATAAGTGTTTAGATGGACTAGAGATTGTCTTAACCCTACTTAGTCATTATGAATATAGGACTAAATGGAATTTAATTAATAGTAGTGCTTAAGTTGTATCTAAAGGATGTGGAGGGAGTAAACTCTTCCTGGAAGGTAGAGGTTAAACCGTCAATAGTGTAAAACCACATTATGTAAGGAGTATGAAGGTTTAGCCTTGGCTTGTTTTGACCATAGAATTTTATGGTATGAGGTCATGTTTAATAGAGTGTCATGACAGGGAGCACCACTTAGACGTAACCGACGTCGTCGTCCTCGGAGAGTACTAATACTAGCCTCTTAGCATTCGTCATAACATATCATAGCTTAAAATGCAGAAAAATTAAAACTTTTTATATATTGAGGTTTACATAGATCTCTCACATTTTAAATATGGAGTTTACTTAGACTCCTCTCATAGGAAGCTTACATAGGCTTCTCGTTTAGTCAACATAAATAACATACAAGGATTTTGTCTAATAATACCGTCTCACATTAAACCATCTAAAATGAACTAGAAAATTCGGGCATAGCCCTTATACAAATCCATAATTTTCCACATAGGTCTTACAACAATATATTAAACAATAGGAAAGAAATGAATATCTTTAAACTATACAAAACTACTACTAAGGTAGATCAAAAGGCACCATCCTCGAACTTGGAGGACTCACAAACTACTTGGAGGAAGAAGTCCAAGTATCCTTTCAAAGTGGCCCAGAATCTCTTCAATGGTCGGAACCTACAATGTTGGGGAAATAGGGAATAAATATAGCTTAGTGCAAACCACATGTACTAAGTATGGTTCCTATGCATAAAATCATCAACGCATGAGAAAAGGCACAATTTAGTCAAAATGATGCATTATGTTCAATAACTCAACATGCACATATATAGAACATTATAAACCAACCCAACATGATATTAACCCACCATATAAGCAACCCAAGCAATTCTTGTGCAATCCCAAGAATAGAACCCTATAACCCAATCCAAAGATAAGCATCACATTAAGTCACTTTCTACATGCATAAAACATAACTTCATACTGTACCATAACATGCTTGATTCATAAGGTTGTATATAACTTGGCATACATAACATGTAATGAACTTAATCATACAAGAACATTACTAAGACCTTCCCTTAGAATCCCACATGTGCAATGAGTAAGAGAAGTCCCATACCCTCCCTCACCCTATGTAGCAACCTTTAAGACAAGCCCTTATAATAGTTCATATACTTAACTTATTCGTTTACCTTATTACATTAGGGAAATAAGTGCAATAACCGACATGACACCATGTGAGCTACACGGAATCCGCTGTTCTCCTCCCAAACTGAAAAGAGACGGTTAACACTTGCCTAAGGTGCAACCATTCTTACATAGATATCAAGGTGGATCCACTAACCTATAGTCCTATGTGGGCACATAGTTAAGGGTCAAGGAGATTGTTTCTAGAGACCTTAGCTTACTAACATAAAGGTTTCCATCTCATGAGACAACACAACCCTTCGGAATCCAGACTTACTAAACGTGAAGAAAACCATGTGGGAGGCCGGACTTACTAAACTCTAGAGCTCCATCTCATTTGCATGCCCTTTCGATGCTAAGTCATCATAATCTTTATACAAGATCACATTAGCATCTTCTAGACACCTATGTGAACATTTCATCGTAATAGCTCATAGGTATTCATAAGTGAGAACAACCCTTTCACTTTAGAAAACCACATACAAGTGAGTAAACCTTTCACTCAACACTTAATCATAATCATGAGAAACTACTTTCAATCATATAAAAATCATATCTTAACATACTTGCATACTTCATAGTCAATTCAATAGTCTAGGGTTAAGGATGAGGAATACTTGTTATAAACATCACAACAACATATTAGACCTAGAAGCATTACAATGTAAGTAAATCATACTTTATAATTGAATTCAAGAAGAATCAATCTTCATAGCTTATTTCCCTTTCATTTCCTTCATACTTCAATTACCAAAGAATACATAGCCAATGCATAAACAAGGTAAATTCAAGAAGTAATACATTGCAATTACTATTCTATATAGTCATCATCTTCCACAATTACCATAGTGTTACAAGGCATAATGAGTGTAGGGAAGAACAAGGGTTCAAAGGGACAATCTTGAGTGATTAAAAACAACTGACCATCAATTCTTAGATAAACAATGATAAAGGACTATAATTCATCACAATTTAATAACAATTTCGTTTTGAAAAGAAAACCCATATCTAGATTGAAACCCTAATTTTGGGCAAGTTGAAAATCATCTTTGAAAGGGCCTCTTTGGTGAAAGGAATCCCAAGAGTAAATGAAACCATACCTTAGTGATGATCTTGCCACGAATTTTGGATGAAAACCTTGGTAAATTTGTCCTTGAATTGGAGTTCTAGAGTTCCTTCAATGGAGGTTTGAGTTTTGGAATAGAGAGATAGAGAGATGTTAGAGAGATTTGGGTTTGGTAATTAATGAGGTGTTAGGTTAGTTAGTTTACTTAGGATAATTATATAGTACTTAATTAATCAACTATAAACAACTTAAACCCTTAATTAATTAATTAATTAATTTCCTAACCACCCCTAACTAAAACGTTTTTTGACACTGAAGTGGAGTCTCTAATGACGATACCCCATAGACGCCATGTAGCTTCATCGACACCCCTTTACTGTCACTCCTTTATTAGTGAAAGAGAGGGGGTTTGGGAGATTCCTTGGGATTTTGTCTATGTAACGCCCTAAACGAACAAAGGTTAAATAGATCTTAGTGAATGTTTCTTGAGTAAATTTTAAGTTAAAATGAGTTATATTGTTCTTAGGCAGTGTGTGAAGTTTGATTAAGTTTGGAGTTCAAAAGTCCAAGAACGTCCATGACGTTCAGAAAGTGTGGCTTAGAAAGTGCTTGTGTGTCCTTAAGTGTTTGAGTGAGTCTTACGTGTTCGTTTTGCTTGAAATTGGTGTGAGATGTTCCTAATACCTAGACGACTATTTTAGGGGTCTAAAGTTTGGGTACGACCCCACCTAGGACCCACAAGGGTCCCTAGAGAAGGGCCCAAGAGAAGGACCCAAACTGCCTTGGCAGTGTCGACCAACGAGGGCAAACGACGGTCAGTGGTCTTGCATGAAAACGTTTGACTCTAAGTATGGGTATTGCATGAAACGTTTTGAATGATTTGAAAATGATGTTTCTAAGGTTATTTGATGATTTTAATGCTAAAACTTCAATTAAATCATGTTAAAGCTTTATATCAAATTATGGTTAAATGAGCATGAATAGTTAGTCTTTGAGCTTGGGTTTCTTTGAGCTGATGTTGTTGTTTAGCTACTGCCCTAAGGGCTAATTTATGATGAAATGTTGAGTAAAATGTTAAAGGTGATGGAAGCTTGGATTAAAGGGTAAATTGGTTATGTTGTTTAGCTTTAATTATGAAATGTTCTTAAGTGGTATGGTTCACCTTCTTGGTGGCGGTGTTTACTTGAATTGTATGAATGTGTAGTACTTTTGTATTGTGAATTAGGCCATGAGGGCATATTATGTAAAGAAAGATGGAAATGAAGATATTCTTGTTAATGTGTTTATGAAGATTGTTATGAAAAGTATGCTTAGGATTAGTCTAAATGACTTATATGATTATGTGAAGCATGTTAAAGTGTGTGATGTGATGAAAGAAAGTCTAAGCATGTGTAGAAGTTAAATGTAAATGAAATGATGCTTATGTGCAAGGTGTGGTCACATGTACACACACCCTCAAACTTGAATGAATGAATGAAGCTAAGTTAAGTCAAAAAGGGGAGTTTTGGGATGAACACTCTTCGTGAGTTGAGATGAAGTGTTTAGTAGCAACCCCACTACATCCTAAGAGCTTTCTAAGATAGGTTGGAGGATGAATGACCTTCATGAGTTGAGATGTGGTGTTCACTAGTTATCCTTAACCTATAGTTTATAATGTTGAGAATCTGTGGGAAGTTATGCCTAGCACCGAGAGGATATGTAGAAGAGGTGGTTACACTTTGTTGGTTGAGATATTGTATTCCAATGTACCTCTTGAGATGAGTACTTCTCGTTAGTAGAGAATAAGTTACTTAGTAGCAATCTCCTTATCCCTTCACTATGCGCCCGTATAGGTGTAGCTATTGGGCAAGCCATGTAAAAGCTAAGAGAATGACCTTACTCTAGGAAAGTGAGGATCCCTCATCCGATAGGGATTAATATCGGGATTCCACGTCTAGCTCTCATGGTCTATGTCGGTTAAGCTAACCTCCCACAAAAGAAATGAAAGTGCTAAGCCTTCTAAAAGAGTGTACAACTTAGGGTAGGTAGTGGAATGGGACGTTATTTATCCATTGCACTGGGTAGGCATTCCGTAAAGGAAGTCTTGGTGAGCCTTATGTGAATTTAATGAACTAAGACTCCTAAAAGAACGTACTACTTAGGGTAGGTAGTGGAATGGTACGCTATCTATCCATTGCACTAAGTAGACCTTCCCAAAGGGGAGTCTTGGTTCCAAGCCTTCTAAAATAGTGTACTAATTAGGGTAGGTGGTGGTATGGGGCGCCATCTACTCATTGCACTAAGTAGGCATTCCGAAAGGGAAGTCTTGGTGTGTTGCTTGAGTGTTCTTCTAATGTCTTGTGATTGAGTGGTGACTTGTTATCCCGAGTGGAGTAAGCCTATGGTGGGTAGTCTTCAGGATCTCCTTGGTGTGCATTGAAGGAGGTGTATGGGCGTTTCCTTCATGTCTTACCTTGGAGAGTCATAGGATAACCTCGGTTAGGGAAACTCCTACGGAAATGAGTTCACTTCCTCTTTGCTTGGCTTTGGAAGTTCAATCTTTTGGAATAGGGATTAGTTCACTGTAATGTCCAAAATGAATTCACAGTAAAAAATTTGAAAGTTTACTGTCAAGTGCCCTTTCTTGTTAAAATTATGGAAATGCTTCTCTAACTGTTTAATGATGATTATTATGTTGTTTTACTTCTATATTCATGAATGTTTTACTTAATTGGCATGAAAAATGTGTCTTTACTAAAATGTCCCTTTTTGCATGTTTTTGCATATGCCATACTTAGTACATTATTTGTACTAACCCCAAACTTTTCTATACTCTATAAGTATAGTTTTTGGAAGCAAGGTTGAAGTCTAGAAGGCAAAGCTTGGGAAAGTTTCTCTCAAGACAAAGTATATCCTCATATATCCGAGGGCATAGTTTCTATTTTTTTAGTTTCCTTATGTTAGGACTTAATATGTATTTTTCTTTCAATGTAAAGGGTCGTGTCCCTAATATATTATATCGTGTCTTTAAGTTGGTTTGTGAATATGAGATTCTCTAAATATTTATGAAAGACTAGCTCTTTATTAAATGTCGTGAAAAGATTTGAATTCTGTACTACTTTTAATGTCTTACGTAATCAACGATAGTTAAAGGGCTTGTACAAGACCCCAAAGGGTCAAGTATGCCCGGTCATGACCCAAGGGTTTTCCCTAACTTCTAGGGGGTACTTTCGGGTCGTGACAGACTTGGTATCAGAGCATAAGGTTATGGGAAATAGTTTAAGGTCTAAACATCTCACAAGCCACGTCTAGTAGTATCTTGGTCATTGGTGTGAGTCGCGACACATCTATGGACAAGAGGATATAGGACAATACAGTTTCACTTTCTTTATTTCTCTTGTATCGTGCCATAGAACTTAACTCCATAAGATCTCTCTCTCTTATGTTCCCTTCTCCGGTGGTCTTCTAGGTGTGATTGCTTGGAAAGGGATATGTTTCTAAGTCTGAGGGAGAGGAAAGGTGAGCTTTGATGTTATGATGGTTTTGTGGCTAGAAGAGTAGATATGAAGGTAAGTTTTGAAAATTTGTGAGGTGATGCCATTTATGGGTAGATGTGATTTATGAGATTGGAAGTATTGTGATGAGAATTTGTATGGTGATGTAGTTCTAAGCATGGTAAGAATTATAATGATTGAATAAAGTGCCTTTGAGAGCAAATAAGTTATCTTGTGATTATGTTCAATGATGGTAGTAAAGCTTTAAGGTGTAAATTTGAGGTATGTTGAGAGGATGTGGAAATTTTGTAGGAGTAGAGGGAAACTCTCTTGTGTGGTTAATGTTTTAATAGTTATTCTTGTATTTTTATTGAGGTTGTTGTGTAGGCTTACACTAAGGAGGAAATGTGGTATGAATACATATTAAGGGAATTTTGTTCCATGAGATTGAGTTAAGTGGTGCCTAAGAGTTGAATGAGGTGGTGTTTAGGAGAGTTTGTCTAGGCTTGAATCCTAAAAGGAAAGTGTTATCCTTAACTTGTAAGGTTGATTCTAGTCTTGATGTGCATGATTGGGGGTAGTGTGAGTTCCTACCTTGTGAGAAGTATAGTGGTATTTTGATGTATGAGACCTTGAAGATGGCTTTACCCTAAGTGGGGGAGAATGAGTTTAGTAGAAAGGTACTTGATATCCTCATCTTTCCTTATTGTTCTTATTCAAGCTTGAGACCAAATCCTTAGTATTTTGGTAATGATTAAGAGTCTTGCATAATAGTATAAGTTATCTTGTGTTGCATATGAAGTTCGATGAATTAAGGTCTAATGTTAAAGAAGCAAGTTAAAGGTATGTTTTGCATAATGAATGTTAAGTAGAATTGCATGTAGTGTACTTAGTCCAAGAGAATCCTCAAGGGTCACTAAGTGGGAGTGGTAGTATGGGATGCTACTCTCACACTGCACTTATTGTAACTTGCCAAGTCTCTTTGGAGTAAGTTAGTATGGTCTTGTCTCTCATATTGTCATGCCATCTTGTTAAAGTTGCTTGAAAGGTGCATTATTGAAATTTTAAGCATGTGACACAGTGAAGTTTTGAGTTCACTATAAATAAGTCAAAATTTTGAGAAGAATTGGATTTTTCATGAACAATTGTTTCAATGTGTTTAGAAATGATGTTTATGATCATGTTTAATGTTGGAGAAGGTAGTTCCACCATAAGTGAAGAAATGAAAGTGAGATTGAATTTGTGAAGTTCTGCAAAAGTTGCCTATGCTACAGTGATGCTCACTGTGAAAATCTCCATTTTTGAAAAAAAACTGCTTTGTCTTGAATTATAGTAACAATGACTGTAAAAGTGTTGTATATGAGAATGTTTAATGTTGTAGAAGGTAGTTCCTCCATAAGCGAAGGATAAGAGAAGCTTTTAAAATGCGAAAGTTTTTCTAATGTGCTTGTGTTGTAAAGTATGTGAAAGTATGAATTTGTGCTCCTTGTTAGTTGGTGTCTTGATTATGATGTTTGATCCTTGATTTTAATGTGTTATGTGATGCTAAGTTAGTTCTAGATGGTCTTAAAGTGTTTAGTGTCATTCGAGGATGAATGTTGTTCCAAGTGGGGGAGAATGTAACGCCCTAAAATGAACTAAGGTTAACTAGAGCTTCGTGAATGTTACTTGAGTAAATTTTAAGTTAAAATGAGTTATATTGATGTTATTAGTCAGTGTGTGAAGTTTTATTAAGTTTGGATGTCAAACGTCCAAGAACGTCCATGACGTTCGAAAAGTGTGCCTTAGAAAGTGCTTGTGGGTCTTGAAGTGTTTGAGTGAGTTTTACTTGTTTGTTTTGCTTGAAATTGGTGTGGGATGTTTCTAAGACCTAGATACTATGTTTAGGGGCTTAATTGTTGGGTACGAACCCACCTAGTACCCATAAGGGGCCCAAGAGAAGGACCCAAACTGCCTTGGCAGTGTCCACCAACGAGGGAAAATGACAGCCAGTGGTCCAACCAACGACCCGTCGACTTTCCCCGTTGATTGGATATGCAAGGTGGTATATCCAAGCCTCAAATGAGGCTAAGTGTCAAACCACGAGACCCCACCAACGGACCGTTTATGGACAGACGGTCCGTTGGATGCAAACCGTCGATTGAAGTTGTACAAAAGCTGTCATTTTTCTATTTTGGCTTGCGGTGTTTGGTAAATTCACCCCAAGTATTTTATGAACCTTGAGTGATATTTTTAGGGTTATTTAGATATATCAAAGTGTTTTAAACCCTAAGACCTAATGTTAGGCTCCATTTCCTAAAACCCAAAACCCCTCCCTCTTAGAAGACTCTCTCAAGTCACCACTGAAACTAGAAGTCAAGAAGGAACTAGGAGGGCTGTTGGTGGTTGTTTCTTCACCAAATATCATTGGGGTTTCTTGAATGTGAGATATGGTATCCATCCTTGAACTCTCTTCCATTCAAGGAGCCCCTTTATAAAAGATTTCAAAAAGAGTTTTCCAACCCTAACTTCTTCTATCTTTGACTCTAAGTATGGGTCTTGCATGAAAACGTTTTGAATGATTTAAAAATGATGTTTCTAAGGTTATTTGATGATTTTAATTATAAAACTTCAATTAAATCATGTTAATGCTTTATATCAAATTGTGGCTTAAGAAATTGGTTAAATGAGCATGAATAGTTAGTCTTTGAGCTTCGGTTTCTTTGAGCTGATGTTGTTGTTTAGCTACTGTCCTAAGGGCTAATTTATGAAGAAATGTTGAGTAAAACGTTATAGGTGATGGAATCTTGGATTAAAGGGTAAGTTGGTTATGTTGTTTAGCTTTAATTATGAAATGTTCTAGAGTGGTATGGTCCACCTTCTTGGTGGCGGTGTTTACTTGAATTGTATGAATGTGTGGTACTTGTGTATTGTGAATTAGGCCATGAGGGCATATTGTGTGAAGAAAGATGGAAATGAATATATTCTTGTAAATGTGTTTATGAAGCTTGTTATGAAAAGTATGCTTAGGATTATGTGTAAATGACTTATATGATTATGTGAGGCATGTTAAAGTGTGTGATGTGATGAAAGAAAGTCTAAGCATGTGTAGAAGTTAAATGTAAATGAAATGATGCTTATGTGCAAGGTGTGCTCACATGTACACACACCCTCACACTTTAATGAATGAATGAAGCTAAGTTAAGTCAAAAAGGGGAGTTTTGGGGTAAACACTTTTTGTGAGTTGAGATGATGTGTTTAGTAGAAACCCTACTACATCCTAAGAGCTTTCTAAGATAGGTTGGAGGAGGAATGCCCTTAGTGAGTTGAGATGTGGTGTTCACTAGATATCCTTAACCTATTGTTTATAATGTTGAGAGTCCGTGGTAAGTTATGCCTAGCACGGAGAGGATATGAAGAAGAGGTGGTTACACTTCGTGAGTTGAGATGTTGTATTCCAATGTACCTCTTGAGATGAGTACTCCTCGTTAGTGAGAATGATTTACTTAGTAGCAATCTCCTTATCCCTTAACTATGCGCCCGCATAGGTGTAGCTACTGGGCAAGCCATGTAAAAGCTAAGAGAATGACCTTACTCTAGCCAAGTGAGGACCCATCATCCGATAGGGGTTAATATCGGGATTCCATGTCTAGCTCTCATGGTCTATGTCGGTTAAGCTAACCTCCCACAAAAGAAATGAAAGTGCTAAGCCTTCTAAAAGAGTGTACAACTTAGGGTAGGTAGTGGAATGGGACGTTATTTATCCATTGCACTGGGTAGGCATTCCGTAAAGGAAGTCTTGGTGAGCCTTATGTGAATTTAATGAACTAAGACTCCTAAAAGAACGTACTACTTAGGGTAGGTAGTGGAATGGGACGCTATCTATCCATTGCACTAAGTAGACCTTCCCAAAGGGGAGTCTTGGTTACAAGCCTTCTAAAAGAGTGTACTACTTAGGGTAGGTGGTGGTATGGGACGCCATCTACTCATTGCACTAAGTAGGCATTCCGAAAGGGAAGTCTTGGTGTGTTGCTTGAGTTTTCTTCTAATGTCTTGTGATTGAGTGGTGACTTGTTATCCCGAGTGGAGTAAGACTATGGTGGGTAGTCTTGAGGATCTCCTTGGTGTGCATTGAAGGAGGTGTATGGGCGTTTCCTTCATGTCTTACCTTAGAGAGTCTTAGGATAACCTCGGTTAGGGAAACTCCTACGGAAATGAGTTCACTTCCTCTTTGCTTGGCCTTGGAAGTTCACTCTTTTGGAATAGGGTTTAGTTCAATGTAATGTCCAAAATGAATTCACTGTAACATTTTTGAAAATTTACTGTAAAGTGCCCTTTCTTGTTAAAATTATGGAAATTCTTCTCTAAGTGTTTAATGATGATTATTATGTTGTTTTACTTCTATATTCATGAATGTTTTACTTAATTGGCATGAAAAATGTGTTTTTACTAAAATGTCCCTTTTTGCATGTTTTTGCATATGTCATACTTAGTACATTATTTGTACTAACCCCAGACTTTTCTATACTCTATAAATATAGGTTTTGGAAGCAATGTTGAAGTCTAGAAGGAAAATCTTGGGAAAGTTTCTCTCAAAACAAAGTATGTCCTCATATATCCGAGGGCATAGTTTCTATCTTTTTAGTTTCCTTATGTTAAGACTTATTATGTATTTTTCTTTCAATGTAAAAGGTCGTGTCCCTAAGATATTATATCGTCCCTTTAAGTTGGCTTGTGATGATGATATTCTCTAAATATTTATGAAAGACTAGCTTTTTATTAAATGTCGTGAAAAGTTTTAAATTCCGCAGCAGTTTCCATGTCTTATGTAATGAACAATAGTTAAAGGGCATGTACAAGACCCCAAAGGGTCAAGTACGCCCGGTCATGACCCAAGGGTTTTCCTAACTTCTAGGGGGTACTTTCGGGTCGTGACAGACTAAGTGTCTACTAATGGCCCAAACGATGGAGCGTCGTCCCATTGACGGCTGGTCGTTGGTGCTCGTGGTTGCACACTGTCATTTGGGTAGTTTTTAGTGTCAATGGATGGTCCTCCTCAAGGACCCCGAGGGTGGTCCTTGGGGATCCGTTCCCATACTTTTTGACCCTAAACACACTCTAACACATATTTAGTACTTTTTTGTTTTCCAATTTCACTAAATTTTGACTCCTAAATTCCGACTCTAATACATTTCACAACTCACCGGACGTTATGGTTGTGTTTTAGCGCTTTGACTCTAACACTTCTTAATTAGTTTAAATACATCATTTTAGGCCTATAAACAATGTTTACAGTCTTAGTTCATGTAAGGAGGCTCTCAACTAAGTCCTAGACTTTCGGAGCGTTACATAGAGTTCTCATAATCTTGATCCCAAGAGGGGGGATTTTGTGCTTGGATAGTAAGGTTGGTAAGTTATGGTTCTCTTGGTTGTTAGGAGTTGCCCTTAGATTGGTTTAACCCAAGTTGCATATCCTAATGTTTGAAAACGTTTCATGCAAGAACCCATGACTTAGAGTAGAATTTGGACATTTCATCTTTTTGAAATCTTTGAAAATCATCTTTGAAATTGACTCTAAGGTGATATAAAGCCTTATATCAAGAACTCCCATACCTTATTAGATAAATCCAAAGAGAATTGAAGAAGAAACTCCATTGAAAATCCATCGTCAAGCTCCATCTTCACCTTGAGCTCTTATGGAGGTTTTTGGAGAACGTTTGGGAGGGAAAGGGTTTTGACTTAGGTGCTAGGTTCTAAATGAGAGTTTAATCACTTACATACTCTTAAAATACCCAAATACACCTAAATAATCCGTCCTTCTAATTTATCATACTTGGGGTGAATTTCCCAAAACACCCCAAGCTAGGCAGAAAAATTGCAGGAGTGCAGGTGCCATTCACGCCCCATCATCAACGGACCGTCAACTGGTCTACGCCATGTCAATTGGGGTCCGTTGATTGGGTATGCAACTCTTCCATGTGAAGGATTCAAGGCTCCATCTACGCCATCCATCGATGAGCCTTCGTTTGATCGACTGGCCGTCGTGTGGGGGTCGTGGATTGCCACTGCCAGGCAGTCTACACCCTTGAGTTTGGGGTCCTCTTATAGGGCCACTTGTGGGTCCTAGGTGGAGTCATTCACATACGTTAAACCCCTAAACACGCATCTCTAGGTATTAGGAAACTCCCCCATCAATTCCAACATCAAACAAGTTAAGAAAAATGCAAAGGCACACTCAAACACACAAGCACGCCCAAAGACTAACTTTCGAACGTCCCGGACGTTCTTGGACGTTTCACCTCCAAACTCTTCAAAACTTCATAACTGCATCTAAAAAGCATAAACCATCAATTAAAGACCTTATAACTTATGACACACACATAAGCACATGCAAGCACATAAGGACAAATCGTCGAACGTCTTGGTCGTCTCTTGACGTTTGACTTCAAACTCAATCGAAAAGACTTCTAAACTCACATACATATTAATTAAGCTATTTAGAATCCCTTAGAACATTAGTGAATCTCTAGATAAACCTAGCTCATTATTTGGGGTTGTTACGATATTTGTATGTGTAAAGGCCAAATGAAACCCTTACTTTAGATAAGTTTGAGAGAAAAATCATATTATATTTATAAAGTTTGAGTCATGTTTATTCTTTTCAACTAACCAATGTTATTAGGAGTTTGTAGGTTGGAAAGTGCATGAAATGGTCAAAAATGACAAGAAACGAACTAGAGATGAAATGGAAGTGAAGAATCAAAATAGGCAAGCCTTGAAAGAGTTGGAGAGAAATAACCCAGCTTCGTATTCGCTCCGTATCCTAGAACTAGGAATCAAAAGTTGGCTCAAAAAGATTTTGAACCAGTGGAGCACCTATCGACTCACTGCCACGGAGAAGGCATTGGTGAGGAAATGGGAAGGTTCGTGCCAACTCTGTATCGCGGACCTACGTGATAGATTTTTCTTGCAGTTTTTCAAGTTGTAAATAGGCTCATTTTGATTTTTCTAAGGCATTTATTTTCTAATTTTAGGAGGACAAGACTTGGAAGAGTTTCTCTTCAAATATTAGTATTCATTGCTACTCTTTTTCATCTTGTAGATTATCTTATGATTAATGAACATTTGAATATTGAGAATCAAATTATGAGTAGCTAAGTCCCTCTGTTCTAGGGATGTGGCTATGAAGGATTGCGTAGTATTGAATATATGGAATGAGTTTGGTTATCACTACAAATTATTCTTGTGTTCTTAAATGTACTATTTCAAATTTTGAATGCATGTTCACCATTAGAATAAACTTATTGTATGTATTGAACTTGGGAGAGGAATAGAGAGATAAAACATGGAACATAAGAGACATGATTTTTCTAATACAAAAACTATGGTGGATTTGTATCTAGGATAGGAATAAACCTAGTTACGATGCCTGGTTATGAAATAAGACGAAAACTTATTGCTCCGCGGTTGATTTGGTCTATCCACGCTCAATGATGTAGTCAAACTTTCAATTGTGGAGGTGATTAGAGGTTGGGAGATGTAACTATATAATTAACCTTGTAAACTAGTGATTTCGTAACCACTCAAAGTCCATAGAAGAGGTACTATGCATGAATTGTTAGTTAAGTTCTAGCTTTGGAATTTCCCAAGTCATTGCTTTAACTCCACGTGAAATTGAATCGTAATTAGTAAATTTAGTTCTTTAAATTGTAAAATTGTTAGCTTAGAAATACCCGTCAAACACTGTTGACGCACTTTCATTAAAATTGTAGTCATTAGTGAAATTGAATATCATCTGATTGTAAGTTCTTTGGGTTCGATAATTCAGCTTATAAAGAGTCACTGTATTTACTTGTGTGACCACATACACTTGTGTGTGCATTTGGAAGCAACAACAAGGTAGAATTAAACATATATATAGACTCAGAGAAGATCAACAACTCAGTCATGGAGATTTGAATGCCGAGAACAAACCATAAATGTGGAGAAGATAAGGTTTTCTATTCTAATTTAGTTGATTTTTTCAGATTTTAGACTAGACGTGCTTATGTTTTTTATTGGTAACTTACATATATATAATGTATTAAAAAAATATTTACCATTTATAACAATAAACTTTTTTTTCGCTTGATCACCTTTAATACATTTATAATACAGTTTTAATACATATTATAAAGAACAATTTATTAATCATATATAATACAAGTTTTTTATTGATGAATAATAGATTATCACACATTTATAATACAAAGTGACAATTTCTTACCGAACAAGTTGTAACGCCCCGGAATTTCTATGACCTATACTAGAGCCTAAAGCAGTGAACAATGAGAATTCCAGACCTAGATAAAGGTAATCAACTTGATTTAGAAGTATTAGAGCCTAAACGTCAAGGGACGACCATGACGTCCGAAAACTAGTGAAATTAAACTAGTAGACGTTCTTAGGTCTTGTGAAGGTTTAGGAGTGTAGTATAAAGTCTAAAACATGTAAAAATACATTAAATAGATAAAATAATTTTTATAGAGTCAAAATGTCAACGTTCGACCCCCCAAGGACCACCCTAGGGGTCCTTGAGAAGGACCCGAATATTGGCCAACAAGCTGCCCAAGGCAGCAGGCGGTTGTTCACACATGACAGTAGTCCACGTCGCAGACATGGTTCACCAAGGACCAAAATGTTTGGTCTGCGTCACAGATTCTACTGTCTCAAAAAATAATTTTGGAAATCTTGTGGGAACAGCTCTACAACGCGTCCTTGTTTCTCGATGAAAATTCTGAAATTTGAAGTCAAATTTGACTTCACTAAAAAGTCAAATTAAGTGAGGGGTAAATTGGGAATTTTAGGGGAGGGTTATATATTGATTTTAAATCGGTTTTACACCATATTTACCCAACAAAATAATATCCCCAAATTGAAATCCAAATCACTCTCACTTCTCTCTAAATTTCTCTCTCTACCCAACCTTCACTAAAGACCATTAGAACTTGAAGAAGAAGACCAATCTTCCAAGTTTATAACTCAAATTTTTGGCTAAAGTATTCATCAAGGTATGTATTCATTAACTCATAGGATTCCTTTCCCCAAGAGGTCCATTTAAAGATGATTTAAAAATCACCCAAATTCAAGGGTTTTCTCTACAAATGGGGTTCCTTCTAAATCTGAAATTGTTAGCTAATTATGACGAATTTTGCTTGCTTAGGGTTAATTAAGTGTATATTGGTGGGAAATTGATGTTGTTGAAATTGAGATTTTGTTAGATCTATGTTCTTCCCCCAATTTCTCCAAATCTTGGATCTTGCTTATGAATTGATTGGAAGTGATGAATGTATCCATTGTTAGACTTATGTTAATAATGTCATTACATTCATAAACTGCCTGATGCCATGCATTGTTGGGTTTTGATCTATTTCTCTAAGAATCCATAGGTGTCTCTCTTCCCCTAACCTTAATCCTAATCTTTGGATTATGTAAATTGATGGTTAGAGATAATGAAATTAAGAGTGTTCTTATATAATCGGATATTGTATAATGAGGGTAATGGGTCGATGGGCATATATCATTTATTGGGAATTTAGTCTTGAATGGATTGCATGGAGTCCATTGGTAAGACCTTCAAGGTCATGAACTAGTATTGCTATTATGTTATTCTTGGCTTATCCTTGGTAATGTTGGTTAATTGAAGTATGAATGCTGAAGTTTTGAAGGTATGATCATGTTATGAATGTGATGAATTGTGAGATGATGATAGGTGTTACTACGTGGAATTGGAGGTAAATCTCATATACATCCTATGACTATGTTATGTAGTAATGATCTCACATAATGTTGGTTTTGATTAAAGGAAATTCTCATCAAATGAGTTATGAGCAATGTACATGCTATATAAGGGGTTAATCCCCTAGGGCCTATTTTATGAACTAATGTTTAAGAAAGACTTAAAGGTTCTTCAAAAAAGAGAATTTAGCTTAGCACCGAGTGAACTTGACAATGAGAAGTGTTCCTTCACAAAGGAAGGGAGGTTCACCCGATGTTCTCATGAGGTGGAAACTACAACACTAATTAGCATAAAGAGGGTTTCTAGCAACAACCTCATAGTCCCTTAACTATGTGCCCTCATAGGAAACCTAGCTAGTGGATCCACCTAGATGCTACGATGATGTTGATATCCTACCTTGGCAAGTAGGATGCCCTACTTTAGGTGTGAGGGGTCGACACCAAATTCCATGTTAGCTCACATGGTGTAATGTCAGTTATGGCAAAGTTTTCCGAAAGTAAAATGAATGAATGAAAGTAAGAAGATGAACACTAACTAGGACTACTTAAGGGGTGTTACTTAGTGTAGGTAATGGTATGGGACTTTACCTATACATTGCACAAGTGGACGTTGAGGGGGGAGTTCTAGGGTGGGTTATTTATGTATGAATAATGTAAATGCATGTGATGTTCTTCTGATATGATGTTAGTTTCACTTAATATACATGATGTTGGTCTAAATTGTTGTGTATGATGTTCATTACACTTATTATGAGGTTATATGAGCTAAAGGCAATGCTTATGATCTCTTTGCTAGGTTACTTGGTTTATGTGGGGTTTATGGGGCACTAGTGGACTTGGATTAGGGTTATGAGTGAGGTCTTGTGGTTTATTGATGAATGGACTCTAGAACATAATATGTTGATTATGGCTATTTTATGATGTTACTCTTGGACATGACTATGAATATGTCTTATTGTTGTTTTGGTATGGTCTTATATGTGTTCTTGAAATGTTCATAAAAAGGCTTTCAAAGTGAACTTGGCACGTTTATACTAAAATATCCCTTTGTGCATGTCTTCACATGGTTTATTTGCATATATCCATATTTATTACATGTGGTTGTACTAACCCGTATTCTCTCTATTTCTACAATTATGTAGGTTCGGGCAATTGAAGAGTTTCAAGGTCAAATTTCAAGAAGCTTGGCTAGATTCCCAAGTTGGTGAGTCCTCAAGTCCGAGTTCGAAGCCTACCATTCTAGTTCAATTCATTTGATTAGTCTAAAGACTTAGTTCTATTTCTTATATTGTAAATACTATGTTGCATTCTCTTATGAGACATTTGGTAATGGTGTAAGGGCTATGTCCCAAATCTTGTTCTCCTATGATATATTGTTATGTGTGAGACGATTGTAGACTATTTTCGATAAATGAGAAGTCTATGTAAACTTTATCTGTAAAGTTTTAATTTTTCTGTGTTTTATTACCTATGAAATGCAATGATGTATGCTTAGGGCTTTTCTAAGGCCTCTTTGAGAATGAAGACACTGGTTATGTCTAGGAAGTGCTTTCCGATCGTGACAAACTTGGTATCAGAGCATAAGGTTGAATAATATTAGGAATGATGTCTCACAAAACCCACGTCTACGTAGAGTCTTGTTCATGATTGTGAAGTGTTCCACTCTTATGAACGAGAGGCTATGTGATGGTTAGGAAATTCTCCCTTCTTTGGTATTCATAAGTCGTGCCTCGAGATTCTTAACTCTATGTGCCCTTTTCTTCTAATCCTTTTCTTGCTGTTATAGGCTATGACTACTAGAAGGGCAGCCGTAATAAGGGTTCAAGAGGATATTGCTAATGCGTGAGTTCCTCCCCAAGACAACCAAGCCCCTCAAGAACAAGTTCCTCTAGATGGCCAAGCTCCGATTAATCCTCCGGTCATGTCGGATGGAGAAATAAGGGCGGCTTTTCTAAACTCAACTCAAGTCATAGCTACTCAATCTCAATCCGTAACTACTCAAGCTAAATCTATGAAGGCTAAAGCAAACCAGGAAGTTGCACCTCGTGTGAACCAATATATTAGTACCATGGCTTCTCGCTTGAGGGACTTTACAAGGATAAACCCTCCAATGTTCTTTGGGTCTAAGGTAAATGAAGATCCCCAAGACTTTCTAAATGAGGTCTATAAGATCTTGTATGTTATGGGTGTGAGTTCTAATGAGAAAGCCGAGCTAGCCGCTTATCAACTTAAAGATGTGGATCAAACTTGGCACTCAATGGAAGGACAATAGGGCTTTTTGAGCGGGTCCCATAAGTTGGGAAGTCTTTAGGAGGGCATTTCTTGATAGGTTCTTCCCAACGGAGAAAAGAGAAGCAAAAGTGGAAGAGTTCATCAACCTTCGTCAAGAAGGGATGAGTGTTCAAGAATACTCTGAAATTCATCAAGTTGTCCAAGTATGCTTCTCCTTGGTGTCTAATTCTAGAGATGAAATGAGTAGTTTTGTGATGGGTGTGTCCGTTGATCTTGTGGAATATCTTCGGTCTGCAATGCTTCATGACAACATGGACCTTTCTCATTTGATGGTGCATAGTTAACAAGTTGAGGAGAGTAGGCTCAAGATGAAGAATAGGGAGTTCAAAAGGGCAAGGCCCCATGATGGAGGTACTTCTAAGGGTAAGTTTGAGATCCAAGACAAACCAAAGTTTAAGAAGAAATTCTCCAACCAAGTTCCTTCTAATTTCCCAAAGCTAACAAGGGGTGCCTAACCCTAAGCCTCAAGTAGGAAAAGTTGGTGATTCATCTAGTGAGAGCCCTAATTGTACCAAATGTGGCAACAGGCACTTGGGGAAATGTTTAATGAGTTTGAGTGATTGATTTGGTTGTGGAAAGAGTGGACACGTGGTGAGGGATTGTCCCATGGCCAAGACTCAAGGAAGGGAGAGTAACCAAGCTCAAACAAGTGGTCTAAATTCCAATGCTCCTAAGATGAACCGCCTTTATGCTCTCAAGTCTAGGGGTTATCAAGAGGATTCTCCCGATGTTGTTACCGATATGTTGCAAGTATTTTCAATTAATGTTTATGAATTGATAGATCCCGGTGCCACTTTGCCTTTTTTAACACCTTTAGTGGTTATGAAGTTTTATGTGCTCCCCGATGTCTTAGTTGAACCTTTTTCAGTTTCTACCCCGGTGGGTGACTCCGTTGTTTCTAAAAAGAGTCAATATGAGTTGTCCCATATTATTGTCTAATAGATTACATTGGTTGATTTGGTACAACTTGATATGTTGGACTTTGATTTCATATTGGGGATGTATTGGTTACATGCTTATTTGCTTCAATTGATTTAGAACAAGGGTAGTTAAATTCCAATTTTGTAATGAACTCTTTTTGGAATGGAAGGGGGGAAAGTCAATCCCTAGAGGTCAAATTATTTCATGTCTAAAAGCTTGTAAGATGATTTCTAAGATATATCTCTATCATCTTGTGAGGGTCAAGGACCTTGATTCCGGGACTCCTTCTTTAGAGTCGATCCCTGTAGTGAAGAACTTTCCGAAAGTCTTTTCCAATGATTTACCCAAAATTACTCCCGAACGTGAAATAGATTTCGGCATAGATTTAATGTCGAATACTAAGCCCATTTCAATTCCTCCTTACCGGATGGCTCCGGCCGAGTTGAAGGCTCAACTCAAGGATTTGCTAGATAAGCGTTTTATACAACCACGCATATCTCCATGGGGCGCTCCGGTATTATTTGTGAAAAAGAAAGATGGGTCTCTTAGAATGTGTATTGAATACCGACAATTGAACAAGGTTACTATAAAGAATAAGTATCCTCTTCCTAAAATTGATGATTTGTTTGATTAACTCCAAGGTGTGAGTTAATTTTCGAAAATCGACTTGAGGTCGGGTTGTCATCAACTTAGGGTGAGAGGAGTTGACATTCCTAAGATAACTTTCCGAAATAGGTATGGTCACTATCAGTTCCTAGTTATGTATTTTGGTCTAACTAATGCCCGGCGGCTTTCATGGACCTTATGAATAGGGTGTTCCATAATTATCTCGATTCATTTGTAATTGTCTTTATTGATGATATCTTGGTATATTCTAAGAGTGAGGATGAAAACATAAGTCATTTAAGGATAGTATTGCAAGTCCTCAACGAACATCAACTCTTTGCTAAATATAGTAAGTGTTAAATTTTGGTTGAGATCAGTTACTTTTCTTGGTCACATTGTTTCAAGTGAGGGTATAGAGGTCGATCCGAAGAAAACGGAGTCGGTTAAGAATTGGTCTAGACCTTTGAATCCAACCAATATTCAAAGTTTCTTGGGTTTAGTCGGGTATTATAGGAGATTTGTTGACGGGTTTGCATCTATCGCTTCTCCTTTGACAACCTTAACCCAAATGAAAGTTAAGTTCAAATGGTCGGAAGCTTGTGAAAGAGGTTTCCAAATGTTGAAAGATAAGCTTACCTTCGCTCCGGTTTTGACTTCACCGGAGTGTACCAAGGGGTTTGTTATGTATTGTGATGCTTCTCGGGTAGGGTTGGGTTGTGTCCTCATGCAACATGGTAAGGTGATAGCATATGACTCTAGAAACCTCAAGGTGCATGAGAAGAACTATCTAACTCATGATCTTGAACTAGCGGCCATAGTATTTCCTTTGAAAATATGGAGACACTATCTATATAGTGTACATGTGGATGTATTCACCGACTACAAGAGTCTTCAATACGTGTTCACTCAAAAGGAGTTAAACCTCCAACAAAGAAGGTGGTTAGAACTCTTAAAGGACTATGACATGAGTGTCCTCTACCACCCCAGGAAAGCAAATGTGGTTGCGGATGCCCTAAATCGAATGTCAATGGGTAGTGTAGCCAATGTTCCCAATGGTAAGAAAGAGTTAGTGAAAGAGGTACATAGATTAGCTCGGTTGGGTGTTCAGTTAGAAGATTCTCCAAAAGGAGGATCCATGGTACATCATAATTCTTAATCATCTTTAGTACTGGAGGTGAAATCTAAGCAACACCTTGATCCTCTATTGATGGAGTTGAAGGAATCGGTTCTTAGTAAGTTCAATCAAGCATTCTCCCGGGGGGGATGGGGAGGACTTAAGTACCAAGGTAGGTTGTGTGTAGGATATGGATGACCTAAGAAGATAAATTTTTTATGAGGCTCATGGTTCCCGATATTCCATTAATCGGGGTTCCACCAAAATGTATCTTGATCTACAAGAGGTCTATTGGTGGAATGGGTTGAAGAAGGATAGAACATAATTTGTGGCTAAATGTCCGAATTATCAACAAGTCAAGGCCGAACATCAAAGACTAGGAGGGTTGAATCAAGACATAGCTATTCCTACTTGGAAGTGGGAAGATGTAAACATGGATTTCATAGTGGGTTTGCCTCGTGTAAGAAGGCAAAACGATTCGATTTGGGTGATTGTGGATTGGTTTACCAAATCAGCCCATTCTATTCCCGTCAATTCTACGCGGATGAATATGCTAAGTTTTACCTTAATGAGATTTTAAGTTTGCATGGGATTCCTTTATCCATTATTCCAGATGAGGTGCCCAATTCACTTCTCACTTTTGGAGGTCTTTCCAAAAGGGGCTAGGTACTCCAGTGAAACTTAGTACCATTTTTCACTGTCAAATAGATGGCCAAGCGGAATGCACCATCCAAAACCTAGAAGACATGTTGAGAGCGTGTGTCATTAACTTCAAGGGTAATTGAGATGACCACCTACCTTTGATAGAATTCTCGTACAACAATAGCTACCAATCGAGTATGTCTATGGCACCATTTGAAGCACTCTATGGTAGGAGGTGTCGGTCTTCGGTTGGGTAGTTTGAGGTTGGTGAATTTGAACTCCTTGGACCCGATATAGTTTATGAGACCATGGAAAAAGTTCGGATACTAAGGGATAGGTTGAAAATAGCCTATAGTCGGCAAAAATCTTATGTCGACAATAGAAGCAGAGACCTTGAGTTTGATATAGGTGATTGGGTCTACTTGAAGATTTCACCCATGAAATGGGTGATGATGTTTGGTAAAAAGGGGAAACTTAGTCCCCGGTATGTGGGCCCTTATGAGATATTGAAGTGGGTCGGGAAAGTGCTTATGAGTTGAAGTTACCAAACGAATTAGCGTCGGTTCACCCGGTATTTCATGTATCTATGCTCAAGAAATGTATAGGCGACCCAGTATCTATTCTCCTGGTGGAAGATTTATGGGTGAATGAGAACCTTTCTTATGAAGAGGTTCCGATGGAGATATTAGATCGTCAAGTCAAGAAATTAAGGAATAAAGAGGTTGCCTCCGTAAAAGTCCTATGGAGAAACCATTTAGTTGAGGGTGCAACATGGGAGGCCGAGGCCGACATGAAGTCCCACTATTCATCTTTTTCCTCTTACTCCTAGCCAAGAATAAGGTTAGTAGATTCTTTTAAAAGAAAGTTATGAATAAAGTTGACCTTAACTTGCTTTCCTACGAATGTGCATGTCTTTGTAAAAGTTCATGTTTAAATTGAATTTGCATGAAAGATGTTCTCATGGTTAACTTGCACTTATATGTGGTGTGTTATATCTGTCTTCATGAGAATTGTAGTGAGCATGCTAATGTGGATTGAGAAGAAACATGCATGTTAACTCTTTGATAGTCATTTTGCGCTCATATTGAAATGGAGAAGGTAGTTCCTCCTTATGTTATATAAAATGGTGAGCTCTTATATGTGATAAATTGTGGATTTAGTTCCTATGTTTTAATGTTATGAGTATGTGTTGAAAGGAGTTTAGAATTCCTCCAATGAGTTGTGACTCATTAAGTTGTTGTTGCGCTGCTAGTATTGAGTCTTTTTCTTTCCCTAAAAAAGGATTAAGGTGTCATTCGGGGACGAATGTTCCTAGGGGGATAATGTAACGCCCTGGAATTTCTATGACCTATACTAGAGCCTCACGTAGTGAACAATGATAATTCCAGACCTAGATAAAGGTTATCAACTTGACTTAGAAGTATTAGAGCCTAAACATCAAGGCACGATCATGACGTCCGGAAACTAGTGAAATTGAACTAGTAGACGTCCTTAGGTCTTGTGAAGGTTTGAGAGTGTAGTATGAAGTCTAAAACTTATAAAAAATACTTTAGATAGATAAAATAATATTTATAGGGTCAAAACGTCTAGGTCCGACCCCCAAGGACCACCCAGGGGGTCCTTGAGGAGGGCCCGACTATTGGCCAACAAGCTACCCAAGGCAGCAGGCGGTTGTTCACACATGAAACCAGTCCACGTCGCTGACATGGTTCACCAAGGACCAAAATGTTTGTCCGTGTCGCGGATTCTACTATCTAAAAAATTAATTTTGGAAATCTTGTGGGAACAACTCCGTGACGCGGACTTGTTTCTCAACGAAAATTCTGAAATTAAAAGTCAAGTTTGACTTCACTAAAATGTCAAATTAAGTGAAGGGTATTTGGGTATTTTAGGGGAGGGTTATATATTGATTTTAAATCAGTTTTACACCACATTTACCCAACAAAATCAAATCCCCAAATTGAAATCCAAATCACTCTCACTTCTTCTAAAATTCTCTCTCTACCCAACCTCCATTGAAGATAGGGGTGTGCATCGGTCAGTTCGGTTCGGTTTTATGTATTATTGGTTCGTCTTATTGGTTTTTGGTTTTTAAATACGGTAACCCAATAACAAACCAATAAGATATTCTTTATCGGTTTTCGGTTTACCCAATAAGAAAATGTCCGTAAAATATTATATGACTTCTCACTTCTCTAAATTCTTTGATATAGTCAAACAAGAAAAATAATGAAAAATTGCATCAACAAGAGAAAATATAGTACAAAGGCGATAATTACATGTCACCGCCGAAACATAGTATGAAATATTTATGTTAATCAAATTACGGACCTATACAAACTTGCAAATGCTACAACCTACAATTCAAAACTAAAACCAAAATCAAATTAAATAGTCCAACAAGACTAAAACTAAAACTAAAATCAAATAACTACAATTGCAAACCCTTACAAATTTAGTCTTTAGGTTTTGAGTAAACAGTAAAGACTAGTAAAACGACCTAGTGTGAAGTGGGTAGAGTACTAATAATTTGAAAAAGTTATAGTGTCTAGTTATATATTAAATTATTAATATTCAATAATTAGGAAGTGTAAAGTACTAAATTATTACCGTCTTATTCGGTTATCGGTTTACCCAATGACTTTTTTTTATAAACCCACTAAAAGCTCAATAACCCAACAACCCAATAACAATAACCCAATAATACTTTTTTTGGTTCGGTATATCGGTTGGTTCGATTTTTGCACACCCCTAATTGAAGACCATTGGAGCTTGAAGAAAAAGACCTATCTTCCAAGTTTTCTACTCAATTTTTTTCCTGGAATAAGAAAGCCTGAAGGTGACTTAACTACTTTTTTTGGAAAAAATCGAGTCTTCCAGGCGACCGAGTGCTCCATGAACAATGAGCGCTTCCTGCTCCGCCTGCAGCGCTTGCTGCCTCTCCTCCAAAACCTCTATGCGTTCTCTGGTAGCGCAAATGCGCGCTTCTTTCCTTGCAGGATCCATTGTTCTAACACTTCTCAAAAGGAAGTTTAGCACTCTACGGTGCTCTTGAATTTCATTTTGCAGTTGTGGCTAATGTCTTCATCAAGGTATGGATTCTTTCACTCTGAGGATTCCTTTTTCCCCAAGAGGTCCATTCAAAGATGATTTCAAAATCACCCAAATTCAAGGCTTTTCTCTACAAATGGGTTTCCTTCTAAATATGAAATTGTTTGTTAATTATGACAAATTGTGATTACTTAGGGTTAATTAAGTGTATATTGGTGGGAAATTGATGTGGTTTAATTGAGATTTTGTTAGATCTATGTTCTTCCCCCAATTTCTCCAAATCTTTCATCTTGCTTATGAATTGATTGGAAGTGATGAATGTTTCCATTGTTAGACTTATGTTAATCATGTTATTACATTCATGGACTGACTGTTGTCATGAATTGTTGGGTTTTGATCTATTTCTTGAAGAATCCATGGATGTCTCTCTTCCCCTAACCCTACCCCTAATCTTTGGATTATGTAAATTGATGATTGGAGATAATGAAATTAAGAGTGTTCTCGTATAATCGGATATTGTATGATGAGGGTAATGGGTTGATGGGCATATAACATTGATTGGGAATTGAGTCTTGAATGGATTGCATGGAGGCCATTGGTAAGACCTTCAAGGTCATGAACTAGTATTGTTATTATGTTATTGTTGGCTTATCCTTGGTAATGTTGGTTAATTGAAGTATGAATGATGAAGTTTTGAAGGTATGATTATGTTATGAATGTCATGAATTGTGAGATGATGATAGGTGTTATGACGTGGAATTGGAGGTAAATCTCATATACATCATATGACTATGTTATGAAGTAATGATCTCACATAATGTTGGTTTTGATGAAAGGACATTCTCATCAAATGACTTATGAGCTATGTACATGCTATATAAGGGGTTAATCCCCTAGGGCCTATCTTATGAACTAATGTTTAAGAAAGACTTAAAGGTTCTTTAAATAGGGAATTTAGCTTAGCACCGAGTGAACTTGACAATGAGAGGTGTTCCTTCACAAGGAAGGGAATGTTCACCCGATGTTCTCATGATGTTGAAACTACAATGCTAATTAGAATAAAGAGGGTTTCTAACAACAACCTCCTAGTTCCTTAACTATGTGCCCCCCCCCCCCATAGAAAACCTAGCTAGTGGATCCACCTAGATGCTATGATGATATTGATGTCCTACCTTGGCTAGTAGGATGCCCTCCTTTCGGTGTGAGGGGTTGACACCAAATTCCATGTTTTGCTCACATGGTCTAATGTCGGTTATGGAGAAGTTTTCCGAAAGTAAAATGAATGAATGGAAGTAAGTAGATGAACACTAACTAGGACTACTTAAGGGGTGTTACTTAGTGTAGGTAAGGGTATGGGACATTACCTATACATTGCACAAGTGGACGTTGAGGGGAGTTCTAGGGTGGGTTCTTTATGTATAAATAATGTACATGTATGTGATGTTCATCTTATATGATGTTGGTTTAACTTGATATACATGATGTTAGTCTAAATTGTTATGTATGATGTTCACTACACTTACTATGAGATTATATGAAGTAAAGGCAATGCTTATGATCTCTTTGCTAGTTTACTTGGTTTATGTGGGATTATGGGACTTCACATATACATTGCAATAGTGGACTTGGATTGGGGTTATGAGTGAGGTCTTGTGATGTATTGATGAATAGGACTCTAGAACATGATATGTTGATTATGTTTATACTCAAATGTCCCTTTGTGCATGTCTTCAAATGGTTTATTTGCATATATCCATACTTAGTACATGTGGTTTTACTAACTCATATTCTCTCTATTTCTACAATTATGTAGGTTCGGGCAATTGAAGAGTTTCAAGGCCAAATTTCAAGAACCTTGGATAGATTCCCAAGTTGGTGAGTCCTCAAGTCCGAGGACAAAGCCTACCATTATAGTTCATGTTATTTGATTAGTCTAAAGACTTTATTCTATTTCTTATATTGTAAAGACTATGTTGTATTCTCTTATGAGACATTTAGCAATGTTATAAGGGCTATGTCCCAAATCTTGTACTCCTATGATAGATACGATTGTAGACTATTTTCGATAAATGAGAAGTCTATATAAAGTTTTAATTTTTCTATGTTTTATTTACCTATGAAATGCAATGATGTATGCTAAGGGCTTGTCTAAGGCCTCTTTGAGGACGAAGACGTCGGTTACGTCTAGGAGATGCTCCCCGATCGTGACACAAGCATAATATATTTTGAAAAAACAGTTATAATACATACATACATATATATATATATATATATATATATATATATATATATAGGGTGGAAGCGGAATGAGAGAAAAGAGTGAAGAGAGAAGGGGGCTTGTTTTATTTATGAAGGCAAATGCCTCCTTTTATACAAAATCCTAATGACCTTTCATTCTTACTAAAGGATGATTGGCCTTTACTATTTACACAGTTACTTGACTCTTACTATTTACACAGTAACTTGACCTATACTATTTACACAGTGACACGTCTTTTACTATTCATGAATTATTACAAAACTACAAAACAAAACAAGACAAACTACTTTATATCTTTTGAATCTTTTTCTTTATTATCTCTATGTCTGTCATATCTCTTTGTCTTTGTCTGCCACCTTTGTACTTTTCTTCTTATCTTCTTGCAACGTGTTTATCTTCTGCAGTATCTCTTTTTTCTTTTTACATATTTCTATTCCAGCTGTACATCTGGTATCTCTGTTACTTCTTCGCCATTGCATTTTGAACAATGATGATCTGGATATTTATGACTAATTATTTTACAATATCTGGTTAATAAATTTTGAGAAATAAATTCTTTTTTCAAGGCTCTTGTAGTGGGTTTTTCTTCTGATCTAAGCAATGATAATATCCATTGTTGTACTTCTGCCATATCTGCTTCTCTTACAGTCCTTGAATTTGAATAAATCATTACTTGTTCTCTAGCATAATAGCTCCATATAGCATTACCATTTAAATAATTGTCTGCTAATTCTTGGATAATAGTAGAGATTCCAATAATTCTTTTATTTGCGTAGAAATCTGGTATTTCTATTATAGATATTTCTGGTTGTATTGATATATCTTCTGGTATTAACATAGTTCTTGTCAATCCTAGCTTCACAACTTGGATCACTGGTTTTATCTCATCATATAATATCTCTGCTGGTGCTGTGTAGAATTTTATGAAAAATAAATCTCCTTTTGTAATTCTTTTATAGGTTAAAAATGCCTTATGTATTTCTGGTATTCCTTGTAACTCTTCTCCGTCGTATGTATATACAGTACTAAGTAAGCCATAGTGGTAACATGTTTTAACTAGATTTGAATTGGTTTTTGGCTGAGCAATGAGTTTATTATATCCTTGTAATTTTTGGGTTATATAGTCTTGGTTTAGGTCTGTGCTTGTAACTGACCTTGGATTTTGGTTTAAGAATGTTTGGATTTTATATATATTTTGTATGTAGGTTTGGGACAAATGGTTGTATATCTTTTTATCTTGGTGTAGGCTTGCTGCATAGGTATTTACTTGGGGTGGTGTCATAACTGGTCTTTGTATTTTTGAAGTAAATGGGTTTGTAAACATAGTATTTAAATTGGTATTTTTGTATTGTGATTTTATAGGTGTCCAACTGTACCTGCACTTGTACCTGCAATGTTAGACAAATTGTTTTGGGTTTTTTGGAGTTTCCCAACGTCTCCTACTAGCTCTGAAATTTTATTGTCTTCCGATCGACATAGCTCCGCATTTTTATAGTCATGCTGCTGACTACTATATTTAGCTTTAGACTTCAGATTAACTTCATTAGTCTTTAGCTTTTGTATCTCTTTGTCCATACTGTCCACTTTATTACAAAGTGTAGTAATGGATTTGAGTATCTCTTCCATCATATCTTTTTCTTGTTCAGTTTGTGTACCTTTGTCTTGATAGGTAATCTGCAACCATATTTTTGTCAGTTTTAATTACTTCAATTGTAAATGTAAAATTTAATATATTTAATACCAATCTCCTTATTTCTTTTGTTGTAACTGAATCCTCTATCTTTCTAGTTACCACCATTTTACTTGTGTGTTATCTGTTCTTACAATAAATTTATTGTAAACAATATGGTTCAAATGCTAATAAACATTTATATAATGCAAATAATTCTTTTCTATTTATTTTCCATTTTATTTGTGCTTCTGTATAAGATCCTGAATAATATCTACAATGGTGTTCCATTTTCTCATTTTCATATTTATATTTTAAAACTCCTCCATAGCTATGATTGCTTGAATCTGTTTCCACAATATAGGTAAATATCTTATTTTCATCAGGAAAATAAAGTTTTGGTAATTTTTTACATAAATTCTTAATATTTTTTATACATTCTCTATCTTTTTTATCAAAATGATATTCAACATCTTTCTTAAGTTTCCTATGAAGTGGTTTTAAATATTCTGCTAATTTTGGTATATATTCTCTTACTTGGTTTACTAATCCTAAAAAGGATTGTAATTTCTTTTTTGTATCTGTGTCTTCATCAAGATTAATTATTTTTTGTACTATATGAGTTTGCATTTTTATACCGTTTTTATCTATTTGTATTCCTAGAAATTCTATCTGTGATTTCATAATTTCTGCTTTCTTTTTACTTAAACTTATACCTGATTGTTTAATTATATGTATAAATTTTTCTAATAATATAATATGTTCATCTTGTGTTCTAGAGAATAATAATATATCATCTATATAAACTATGCAATTTTCTAATTGATTAAATAGTTATCCATAAAATGTTGATATCTACCTGGTGCATTTTTATATCCAAATGGTAAAACATTCCATTCATAGAAACCTTGTGGTACTGTGAATGCTGTTAGTTGTTTAGATTCTTCTTCTAGTTTTAAATGATAAAATCCTGATTTACAATCAAATTTACTGAAGTAATTATATCCTTGTATCTGTCTTATTTTTAATATCTTATTTGGTATTGGATAATTATAAGTTTTAGTTTTAGCATTTAGATTACGATAATCTATAACCATTCTACTTTTACCTCTTTTTTGTTCACTATGTTTATTTACTATAAATGCTGGACTTGTATGTTTACTATTACTCTTTTGTATGTAATTATTCTTTAATAGTTCATCTATATGCATTTAAAATTCATTTAAATCATCAAAATTATATTTTAGTGGTTTTTGCATTATTATACTATTTTCATCTATTAATTCAATTTTTACTTTTGTCTTATGCTTTTCCCATCCTTCTAATGGATTTTCGCTATATAATAGTTCTAATTGTTCATTTATTATTTTAACCTTATCTATTGTAAATATGATAATTTCTAGTTGGTTTATTTGTTTGCTATTTATGTTTTCCATTTCTTGATTTATTTTTTCACTTCCTTTTATCCATTCTTTTGGTTTTCTTTGTTTATTATTTACTCTTTTTGCTCCTATTTTGTATCCACATGGGTGTAGTAAACCACCAATGAGTTTTTGTTATAATATGAGGATATAGTTTTTCTAAAAATGGCATTCCTAATAACATATCTTTTGTTGTAAATTCAAAATTATACATTTCTTCTATTATTAAGATTTTATCCCATATTTGTATTTTTATATTTTTTGCTTTATATGTAATCATACTACTTTCATTGTTGAATCATGTTACTATCATAGGTGTTTTTAATTTTTCCCATTTATCTTCTGGTAAACAATTATATTTACATATATTTGTTTCTGCTCCTGTATCTATCATGGGTGTATAATATCTGTTGTAATAGCCTTCTACAATAATTTTTACAAGTATATATATCTTCATTACTCATTTCGTTCTTTTTATAATTATTTTCTTATTTTGACAGGTTATGATTAATTGTTCATCTTCTATTTTATATGGTTTAAATTGATCTAACCATTTTATTCCTAAAGTAATATTTTGATTTCCTTGGTAAATTTTAAATGGTATTAATAATAATATTCCTCCTATAATTATTTCTTTTTCTACTATTTCTTCATTTATAGTTACAATTTCACTAGGTAATCCAGGGCATACATGTCCTGTTTTTATAATTTATGTATCTAAAACTAATTCTCTAATTATGTAATTATCTTCTTGTCCTGTATTTATTAATATCCTATATCTTTTTTCATTAATTATTCCAGTTATAAAATAATGATTCGGTGTTTCTTCTTCTGTATTTAATATTTTAGGAATTTCATATTTTCTTTTGGACGTACTGGCTTTTGATGAAGTAGTTCTATTTAATATATTTGGTATGCTTGAAGTGCTTATTCTTTCTTTTACTATTTCTAAATCTTCTTCCATGTCAATTTCTTCATAACTATAATCATTATTATCTATTATTGTAATTACTTGGTCAAAAGGATTTTCTATTTTTATTCTGTCAATTTTATTTTTTGCCATTACTTTATGTTTTGTTGTTAATATATATAGGTTTTTACATCTTGCTGTAAATATTTTACTTCCTGGTGCTAATTCTATTCCTGATAGTTTCCAATATAATACTAATGATTTATCTATGTTTCTATCTGTTAATGCTATTGAGTAATTTGCACTTATTATAAATTTAAATTTTTGGTATATTAAATTTCCTTTTACCGCACTAATTACACTTTTTTCTATAGGGTGTATTATTCTATCATCTGCTAAATATATTTCAATAGGTGTATCTATTCCTTCTCTAAAACATGCTTTTATTAGTATTTATGTTCCTCCTAAATGTACATATTTTATAGGTGTTTTAGCTTTTATATCTTGTATTTCTTTATTTATTATTCTCTTATTTAATATAGGTATTTGTGCTTTTCCTTTTGTATATTTACAATCTACAATATGTTCTTTTTGACTAACTACATAGTATCTTTTTTTTGTCTTTTAAACCAATTTTTTAAAGTAGGTATCTCAAGTACTTTATCTACGCTTAAATCTAATTCTTTATTTTTTATTTGTTGAAAAATTTTATTATCAAATATAATTTTTTGTTCTGCTAATTCTTCATTTTGATATTCTTCTTTAGATATTATTTTTATATCATTTTCAGTCATTATATTTCTTCTTTTATCATTTCATTATTTAATTCCATATTTATTTCTATATCTTCGGATTCAATGTCAGATGATTCATATATACTATCATTTTCACTTAATTCATAATCTATATAATCTATCTGCATATATTTTTCATTATCCATAATTATTTCTGCAATTTGTTTACCTTTTAAATTTTTAGTTAATTTACAATCTCTAGCTAAATGTCCTAACTTTCCACAATTGTAACAAGTACAATCGGATAATTTTCTTTTTGGTCTATATGGGCTTTTATTTTGTAATTCTTTATATAATATCTCTTTCTTGGATTCTTATATTTATATCTGGTTTTAGTTTTTCTATAATTTTTATGTTTTCTAGGTTTTTATAATATTTATCTTTACAACCAAATTGTGGTGCTATCTTGTTTTTACAACATGCTAGATTTTTTATTAATACTTTTTCCATTTTTAGTTTTTCTTTTTGATTTTCACATAATTGGATAAACCATTGTTGTAAAAATTTTATTCTAGCTCCTAAAGTATCTGTTATTCCTTCATTATTCCAATCTTTAATTATATTTGTACTAAATAGTTCTGGTAATTTTGTAAAATATTGTTGTCTTATTTCTTTTGCTTCATTTATTTCATATCTTGCTTTATAATAATATTCTTTAAATGCACATGTATATTCTTCTATGTAACACATATTACATATTGCTAATTTTGACATTAATTGTCTATTTATTATTTTTTCTTTATTTTGTTCTTGTATTTCTGTAGTCATACCTCCAAATTCATTTCTTATGGTTAATTCATATTTATCTAATATATCTATATTTGTTGCTGCTGTTGATCCATCTATTTTTTTATCACTCCTAAGTGTTGCTATACTTTCTGATGGTAAATTTTCTATCCATAATTTTGTTGTTCCGACAAATGTTCTTTCTATATATCCTGGTGTTTCTTTTACTGCTATTTTATTATCAACTAATTGTTTAGATAAATTTCCTACCCATAATAAGATTACCTTGTTTATATCTATAACACAGTCTAAGTCTAAAAAGTTATTTTGTTCAATTATTGGTCTAGGTTCTACTATTCCATATTGTATTTGCTCTGTCTGATCTTTCATAACTTTCTGTATAATATGTTGGTGTTGATCTTCTAGGATTACTTCTTCTAGGACTACTCCTAGGACTATTATCTGGAGTTTTAACTCTTGATGTTCCTGGTTTATTTATATCTCCTGTATTTATTTCTAATTTTTTCAGCTTATTTACTTGTTCTAGAATTTCTGTATATGTTTCACTTATATCACTTATTTCTGATTTTTGATCATTCATTGTATCTGATTCATTTATTTCATTTATTTCGTCTATTTCAAGATTTTCATTTAATATTTGTTTCATTTTATTTATTTCTTGTGTCAATTCAAATTCTTTTTCTTTTTCTTTTTCTATTTGTTTTTCTTTTTGTTTATTTTCATATAATAATTTTAACTTAGCTAATTCTTTTTCTAATTCACTTATTTTTGTATTTTTTAATTCTTCTATATATTGTACTTCTTGTTTTGCTTGTATTTTTATTTTTTCAATTTCTTTGGCTTTATCTATTTCTTCATTTTCTTTTGTTATCCTTATCATAGCTGTTAAACTGTCTTCTAATTTTGCTGTTTCTTTTTCTAACATTAAATATAATTTATCTCCTATTTTTTTATATCTTCTTCCTAAATTTGAGAATATTATTTTTATTATTAATCCTTCTTGATTTTCATATGTTTTTTCGTCTACTGCAAATTCTTCTTTATTCATTATATTCATTAGTATAACTTATATCATGTTGTAATTTATATTCTAAGCAATTTATTTGTATTTCTAACTTAAATAGAACTTTTCTTTGTATTGATATAACTTTACTACTTATTCCTTCAAATATATTTTCTTCTATTCTCTCTTTTTTAAATTCATATTCTTGTCTTTTTTCATTTATCTTTTCTATTAATTGTTGCTTATATATTTCTCTGTCCATATTGTTTTTTTAAATAACAAATATATTTATATTCTGTTTTAGAAATTAGATCTATCAACAAATTTTCTTTACTAGTATCTTTTTTAGTAATCTTTAATATTTCATATTTTATATATAAATTATTTAATTTTTTCTGTGTCTTTTGTACTTTTCTTTCTACCTTAGTTTTTGTTATAGTAGTTACTTTATTTGAATTATTCTTCATGTTTTAAGAAAATATTTTTTCATAATATTCCTTTTTAATTAAATTTAATCTTTTTATTTCTTTAGCATTAGTTTCTATATATTCTAAATATTCTTCTTCTTTAAAATAGAAATATTTATTTACATTTTCAATTAATAATTTTTTTAGTAGATCTATTTCTTTTTTAGTTTTTCTCCAAAGTTGTAAATATCTATAATCTATCATTGATCTCTGTATAATTCTAGATTATCATATAAATAGTCAAGATCAAAATCATCTGAGATAATTAATTCTGACCAGCCATAAATTGTTTCTTCAATTATTTCATATGTTACTAATTTATCATAGATTATTCTTCTTATATCAGCATCAAGATCTTTTAATATATAGAATAATAATATCATGTAATTAACATCATCATTTAATAAATAGGTAGTCATTTTATTCATATTTTCGCTAAAATTTTATTCCCTTTAACCTCTTCATAGATTATACTTATTTATTATGTAATAATAACAATTTAATAATCATCTCGTCTAGTCACTACTATGGTTTTCTTCTTCAATCAGTTACCCTAACAGCGCCTCAACTCTGTGTACTCCCCTAAACGGCCTTCTCTTTGCCTACCGATTTCCACTTTAGGATGGCATAGTCTGGGCTTACCTACTCTCAGAATATTTCCATAGCAAACCTTCTAAAGATGATTATTAGAACATTATTAAAACATAATAGACAATTATAATCAACAAGAGATTATCAGGAATAAAGCAGTTTAGCTACTCATGAATTTAAATGAGTATACCTGTTCTTGTAGATTTTCCATACAATTGACTTTTTTTAAAAAAATAATTTACCTTGTCTTGCCTTATTTTAATTATTTTCTTTTATCGTGCATTGCGAATAAATATTCTATTTTAAAAATTATAATGCATATTTAATTTTCAATACAACAAACGAAATATTCAAAAAAAAATTATGCATTGTTATCTCCACGATACTAATAATCTCAACAAAACTCTAACCAACAATCAAACTACTCCTAAGGTTAAAACCTCATTCAGTATAACATCCCCTTCCCCTTTTTTTCATTTCTACTCCCTCCCCCATGTAAAGTAAAAAGCTCATTTGTTAATTTATATATATTTATAATATCTAAAAATGCTTAACAATAACAAAGGGAGGTTAACCAATAAAGGTGCATTTTCAAATTATAAAGGCTACGGGAGAAATCCTTTCTATTAAGGGAGTCTTCTATCAGCAGATGCACTTTATTCCTTTGGGCAAATCAAACCGTTTGGCTGAATTAAAGGAAAGCCACGTGATGTTCAATGGCAATGAGATTTATCCAATAAAATAAGTGAATGAACAAACCTGCTTCTCCCTCAACCATAGGTTTCAGATTTGAATTTTAGGTATAAAAAAATTTCTTGGTCGAAAGCAGTTTCCTCTCAAATGGGGCACGAAACCGGATTGGTCAGCCTCCAATGAAGATGCCAAAGACCCCATGAAAATACAAAAGAAGAGGAATAAAGCGCATTTGTCGTCCCTTAAATAAAGGTCTCTAATTTAATCCCTGAATATGGACCCTAATACCCTACGCATAGCCAATCCGAATTCATCAACCTCCAATGTAGGTACTAGATACCCAAAGAAAAAAACAAAAAAAAGGGAGGAATAAAGTGCATTTGTCATCCTTAAATAAAAGACTCCACATCGAAAAATCATAGGTAGGGAGCACCTCCCCCCCCCCCCCCCCCCAAAAAAAAAATGGAGGCCCTACTCGGTGCGAATCTAAAGGAATAAAGTGCAACTGCAAACGAAAGAAAAACTATAAGGAGCATATAATATTAATAAAGATTATCCTGAAAGTACATTCCTTATGAGTTATGAGATGGCTATGCTATATACCAACTAGCTACTTAAATACTACTAATACAGTGTGAGGATAGTGAGCTCTTATGTATTTGTGTTCAAACTATATATGTTCATTACCCCTCAATCTCAAACAAGACCCCATATGAATTCTCTATAACTATGCAGCTCATTATATGTTACGATGATTCCTAATTGGACTATTTTTATGCTGGTCGTAACCCTTTTCAGATATCCAGGCATAGACCAGTTACAGTTTCACATTTATGTAAATACTAAATATGCATATATAAAGATTGTTGATATAGTCGCATCTACTATCAAGTACTCAGTAATCGTCGCAAAAGAGTAAAGAGTAATGAGTGCAGTAGAGTACTCCACACAGATCGACTCGAATCTTGGACATCCTCCATGTATAATGTGTTTCTTCAAGGCATTACACTCAAATGTAAGTCTCAATACTTAAGCTGGTGAAAGCCTCAGAAAAGCCAATGCTTCTTTCTGCGCACTCTAGCAGGCACCTCTGTTGCACATCAAGATAAGAAGATACCCAATATATCAGCAATCAATGATAGCCAAGACCAATTCTTTAAGGAAGAATGGAAGTACAAGTGGCAGAGGTGGGTAGAATATGGATTCAACGGGTACAATTGAACCTACCAGTTATGACAACATTGAATAAATATGTGAAAAATATTTAGTTGCAAATGCATAAATTCAAAATGTAATAGATTTAGTGGTAAGAGATAAAGGTTGAACCCATTGAGTTTAAATTTTGGATCTGCATCAGAGAACAAGACTGATGTACCTCCAATTACATATAGAGAATTGTAGTGCACTTCACTCCAGAAACTCAGCCACAATTCTAAAAACAAAGAACAAGTTGTTAAATGTACAAAGACACAAAGAAGAGAAGAAAAATCAACACCTAAGACAAATTGAGAACACAAACTAAAGTATAAAGCAGTCCTATTTTTATGTTCAGCACACGTGAATTTTCTCGACTACTACATCGTTCTTCATAGTAAGTTGAACAACGGATTTGAAACAAACAATGTTCCTTATTGAACCTAGCCAAGGTTACTTCAACATTTCAATTAGTTTTCTCTAGAAGACCACAAACAGAGATGTTTGCCTATTTAAAGAGAATCAGCTCAAGAACATCCATAAACATGATCTAAATTTGAATTTCTGCAGGAGAAACATTTAGTTACTATGGTACATCAAAAGTACTATCAATCAGAAAACATCATCCTATTAGTTTATTTTGCATAGGGTTATGTCTCTTGGTAGTAGCAGCTAGGTAGCTCTCTAGGTAAGTATGCGTGCTCATTCACATACGAATGTATGCATGCATGTGTGGGTGTTTTTGTGCATACATGACAGACAAGATGTATGAACATACCTCTAGAAGGCTGTATGTCCTTAGGAAGAATCTCAATGTAGCCATTTTCGCGAAAAGAAGTGACCAAACATATTTTTACTCCATACTGCAATCAAAATTCAACAGACACAAAGAGTTACAACACCATCACAGTGGCCCACCCCAAAAAGAAAAAAAAGAACATATAGATAGGAGAGTATAAGCAGCACAAGAAACAAAAAATGGGTAAAGCAGTTCTCAGAAATCAGAGTCTAGATATCCTTTAGGCGGATAATGTCCAAACTTACCTAGTGATTCAGAGGCTAATAAAACTTGAAAGATGTAATATCATTTCTTTATATCTTTCAGAGGCTAAGTTGCTCGGACTCGGGTGCGGGTGTCTGATACAAGTACATATTAGAGGTTGGGATCATTCATGATCTAAATTTTAAGATTCGGGGGTAGAACGGATCTAGGTATGGATATGGGAAGCGAGGATTCGGCTAAAATTAATTCAAATATCTAAATAGAGTTGTAAAAATATGCATATATTATGGTGGACTATTCGGAAGGAATGGAATGCATGAACTTTTGAGAGGCAAGGATAAAAAATATGTGCCTGAATCATGACTTTATCTTAGCTTTTGTTTTAATTTCCCTTATATAAAGAGTCCTAATCTAATGCAAGTAGGGAAATATTTTACAATGTTCTAATAAAATATAACAAATCTACACATATTAATCAATTAACATCTACCATATAACTTGCATTTATTTTCAACATTGTAGTTTGGGAATTGATTTCTTTGGTTATTCTTTCCCCATGAAGAAAATATGGATAGAAATCCAGAGCCTAAAAGCCAAAGATGCAACTAAATATACAAACAAATCAAAACAGCAAAGGCATGTACAGCCCACGCCTCACTACAACCGTTAAGGGGCCGATAATTCCCATTGCTAAGGCATGAAGGGCATCACGCGTTGCAAGGCGGTACCAGCCCCACGCCTTAGCTGTATAATTTATTCCCTTGCTTGCATACATTTCAGAGGCAAGGGAATAAATTCCCCTGCATTCACAAGATGTTGACTAACAAGGTGCACGGTGCATCTATTTATAATTACATATATGATATAACAATAATTTAGATGAAATTACTAATGATTCAATGGAACTGAAGGTGCAACAAAGAGTTAGGTTGTGCCTGTTTTGGTTGTGCGGGAGAACAATATTTCCCGACAAGTCTGGGTGTAAATTTAGTTCAGATTATTTGATTGACATGCGTGACTTAGACGTAATGTCAACACAAGCTTAGGGAGCAGTTGCACTATCGTAATTGTACTATTGTCTATGTCGTGCATCAATGGACTCTTCAAGTGATGTTTGTGGTTTTCTTTCTATAGTGCAGGTATGTGAATTTTATAATGTACTATGTACTAAATTTTATTATGATAAGACAAAAATTCTTGATTCTATTTTTTGTAGGTATGCGCTTGGGAGTGTATTATCCCACTGCAGCCTTGACTGCCGCATACATGTCAAGCGTTTGCAGATCACTTGTGAGCCACTACAGGCGTACCTTCAAGTGCTACAAAATTTATGAGACTAAACCACTTCTAATTGATATATGCTACACATGTGCTAAAGACGACCCCTTGAGGCTTATCCATTCATTTGATCACATGAAATCAGTGTTATCAAAAGCGCGCTTAAGCCCTAAAACGAGGCTAAAAACGCGTTGAGTGCTTCGCCTCGCTTTATGTGCGCTTCAATGTCGTCATCAATGAGCCTCTTATGAAGAAGTGACACTAAACAATTGATATTTCACTTTATCATAATTTTTTTTCAATTTCTTTGGTCATATATTTGTCATTCATGTTTATAATTATTAGTCTTGGACTAAATATATATATTTGTATTTTCTCCCCTTGGCACCTTTTTTTTATCAAAGTCCACGCTTTATTTGCGCTTTATGCTTAAAGCCCCCACGAACCTTAGAGCCTTTTTCCGCTTTTCGCTTTTAATAACACCGCATGAAATGATATAAAATATTGTACTCCACAGGTATAAACTATTATTTGGACACTTGCTAATGAAATATCTTAAGACATTTGAATAACGAGCTGATAATGTGTCATGGTTATGGTTTCACAAAGTGTTGATGATCTTCACTTGCTCATATTTGATATCCTATTCACTAGAGCGTCCTTACTTTTTTACTTGTTATTTTGTCAGTTTGACATATAAGTCATATTTTATACGTACTTGAGTCCGTCAGTTTGACATATAAGTCATATTTTATACGCACTTGTGTCCCTATGGTCGAGGGCACTGCATTTACATAAATGCATAATATGACGCACAGGTTAGCAGACCATCCCACTAGGAACTCTTCCTCTCAGCTATACATTTGGTGAGCTCCACTTCTACTTGGAGCTAGGATGTGTCTAGGACTCTTTCCTGTATATATTCTATGATTATGGGTAAATCGGGGCTCTATCCCGACCATATGGTAGTTGTACATTTTTTGTTTTAAGTAGAGGCATCTTAGATTCTGCGGTATTTGCATATATGAAGTCAATCATTCATATCAAAGACTTTTACATTAGTGGTGAGGATATTTTTGAGCTATTTGGCCAGTTGTAGGGCATTTTGAGCCATAAATGTAACAGGGTAAAGTTGATCTATTTCGAATAGTCTAGGGGTAATTTTGGCCCTTCTCCCTAAAAGCTACGTATGCATGTCTTCTGATTTGAAAATTTAGATATCAAAGACTTTCACATTAGTGTTGTATGAGCCGTTGTTATAAATTTTTAAATAGAACTGGACAAGTAAAACAAGAAGCTCACAATATTAAAAAAAGATCAATTTGGGTTGATGAATGATGAACCAAAAACAACACTCCACTATGACGGCTAGCCATTCAATACCAAAGACAACATTAGAAAGCTCTATCCTAGATCCTATTTCCTTTATTTAGAAAAGGCCAAAACAATGTTAAGTTAATTCAAATAATTGGGAATAGAATTGAAAACCAAACAGCCAAAGAAACCCAAAAAAAGATACTAGCAATATCATAGAGGCGGCCCGCTATGGGTTGTGGATGCAACTTCTACCAGCATGTGGTAGCATAGTTCCACATAGGACTTAGTTCTCACTTCTAACACTTTTGACTAGTCTCTCACTGCTTTGCTTTGATACCATAGCTGCACCTTGATTCCATTCCTAGTTTAGAGAACTATTGGAACTCATTTTTGCTCATCCAACAGGATTCATCCTTACTGAAAGTTTTATCAGGCAACTTACTGAATTCCTTTTCGCTTGTCTAAGAGGATTTCATTCTTATAACAAAACTATGTGTTTGCTCATCTAACAGGATTTCCTCTGAAAGTTCCGAGTCAATGTTAATAGGGAACATCTAGAAACTTTACGAATTGAAGCCCACCAAAACAAGTTATATTTGAAGTAGGGCAGGTGTCACACATCTTACTTATTATAGAGCATATTCTTAGCTTTAAGATGTCTTATAATGATCTACACTGCTTACACATGCATTGAATTATGCCACTAAAGCAAGTTGAGAAAGAAAGACACTCTCTCACTTACTCGATCTGCAGCTGCTTGGAGAGTGATATGATCTCCCCATTCCCCCAACCTGGCTTGAACAAGAAATAGCTAGTTAATTGTCTATCCGGTCTTCTTTATGTAAGCAATAGAAACTAGATTTCACCTCTTCATCTTCTTCAGGTAGCTTTTGTATTTCATGGGAACATAACTTTCATAAAACTTTCTGAAATGCTTTAGCTGAAACAGATTAGAAACCAGGATAAGCACAACAACAACATACCCAGTGTCATCCAACAAGTGGGGACTTGGGAGGGTGGTATGTACCAGACCTTACTCTTACCTTGTGAAGGTATAGAGGCAGAAACAAGAATAAGCACATATAGATTATATAAATTAGTACTTAAATGTGATTTGGAGTCACAAAGGATCATATCGATGGGGCATCATTCCGAGCCACTAGGTCACCCTCATAATTTAAGTCCTAAAAGAATATTCCAAATTATAATGAAAAACAAAATGTTGTTTTCAGTACCAACTTTGTGAATAAGTAGCCATCCTTTGAAAGAAAAACACAAGGAGAACTCAAAAAGAAAAGAAAACCTCATACTAACCATGAAATATTGTCACAAATAATTGCTCTATGACTAATTGACTTAACAAGATGCAAGTCGCAAGACAATTGTCCAATCCAATGTACAGTTAATATTAATAGCAGCACAGATTTTCACCAATTTCCTGAACTCAATACATCTAAAATCAATATTCATGTGTTATACACTCTAGGAAGAAAAGTTGGTTCTTATACTAGAAAGAATGTCAAATCAAACAGGTACGTGCACTGCAGTAGGAGTTTAGGAGAACGATAACAAAGTAGTAGCTAAATTGGGACTTAATAGGGTTGAAATCATTCTTATTCCCTAATTAAACAATGGCAAAGGTTGATATCCTATTTTCCGGGATCAAAGTGAATTATAAGTTGAAGCTTAGAGACTATCTAGTAAACAACTTTCAAGAAGATCATCAAATTGATCCATAATGCTTGTGGTGTGCCATCTTAGCACCCAATATTCAGTTCATTCTTATGGTGTTCTCAATGTTTAACTTTTGGTTTTTAATATCCTCCAACTACGCCATTGGAATGATTTTGGATAGATTTTGAAGGGAAAAACTCGAATCACATAGAACCTATAACAAAAGTACAATATAGTTTCTTTTCAAGTTTCAGTTTAACTTTTTTATCAGGTTATTGTTTTATTCTTTCAACCAGTATCCAGAGGAAACAACATGAGTACAGAAAATGATATAGCTCTTGTACATTCCACTCGTTACTGTAGAAAAAGTAAAGGGCTGACAAAATCCAAAAGAGCAAAAACATTATCCTCAAAATGCGCCAGAAAATAAACTTGATTTTATACTGAATAGTTGAAAGACCATTTAAAGATTAAGGCTCGAGGATATGGTAAGAAAAAACTGAACATTAAGGTTTCAGGATATGATATTAAAAAATGAACATTAAGAACTAAACTAACACAGGGATCGCAAATATCAATTTTGTCATTCTCGAAAACTTACTTATGTCTCACCTCCTCTTGATTTCTAAAACAAACTTGATTTCGCAATCATATATCACAGATACCCATTTAACAAGATCGCGAACTAGCTTAAGACACTCCAAGAAATTTCTTAGTCGCTCCTTGCAACCCCCCAATTTCGATCTCTTTTAACTATCAAAAATTTTCAGGCTTTCTTCCTCAGATAACTTCTATATTTCACTGCATTCACTATCCCCATCAATTACCAAAACCTAACCATTAGTATCAGTATTATCTTGTCCCCGACCTGTAATTATGTCACATGGGTCGTTCCTCACTCTTGAATGCTCTACTCAGCCAGACATTAGGTTACCAATTTGACCTCATCTGGGACAGATTTCATATCTATAGAATTGAGCAATGTTTTAAGCTCTTTGAGAAAAAGGAGGGCTTTGTGCATTTCTTTAATCAGGGTTTATATAAAGCTACAAGTACAGAATTTTTTCAACTTTTAAAAGCCATAACTCAGTTTTACAAAGAGAACGACTGCAACTTTTTTCTTCCAACTTTTCGTTTTCTTCTTGAGTATAGGATTTTATTCCAGTTGTTTTGGTTTCTTCATTTCTTGGCAGTAACCTGTTGGCTTCTGCAAAATGACATATGCTTCCTGCTGCGTGTGTTAAAACTTCAGATAACATTAAACCGGGCCTCTTTTTGCATAAGCTAATAAACACAATTTCATCTAAATTTCGGCACTAAATTGATTCAAACATGTAATAACCCCCGCATGGTCGTTTTGTACTTTTCAACCCATTTCCCCAGTTTAACTTTTCCTACAGCTTCATTATGTTGTTTATGACATGCTGGGATGGATGGCACAATTCCCGATGTGATCAGATGCATTTGGGAAGATTTTCATCTTTAAAAGTTTAGAATTTGCCATTTGGAAAGTTTAACCAAAGCCAACATTTTGGTTAAGAAGTTTGGATTTGAGTTATGACGGTTCCAATAGGTACGGATGGTGATTAATGACTTGATTGAATGTTTTGTATAGATCCCGAGGTGCTCATGAGTGAATTGGATTATTGGTTGAGTTTCTGGTTAAGTTTGGAAATTTTAGTTGAACACTGTCAACATTTTGTTAAGAAAACCTGGGATCGGTGATTTGGTGATTCCAACAGGTTTGGATTGACTTTCAGACACTTGATTGGTGATAGGCCTAAAATGGATATATTTAGGCATTAATTTTCTCACATTTTAGAACTTTTTATTGGCTTTTAAGTAGTGATTATATTGTTTTATGCTTAATATTATATTTTTTATGTGTAGAAATAAAACGGTGTGAGAAGATGAAGAGATTTTAAGTAAAATTGGGGGGAGGGGGGAGCTTAATTATTGTCCTTGTCCTCCAATGTAAAGGCAACAATGAAAAAAAGACAAAAGCAATAAAATATGCAGCAAGGATTACACTGGAAATTTGCTCCTATGCAGCAAGGCGCGCAAGGCAACCTAGATCTGATTTTACTTGAACTCATTTGGACTCAGTTATTTCATTTGGGACTTTTCCTACACCTATAAATAGTCCATAAACACGTTTTGAAAAAGAAAAAGAAAAAGACTTTTGACGTAGACAGAGTTTGGAGCTGACGTGGAGATGGAGTTAATTGAGTTTTACCTTTTCTTCTCCATATTATTCCTTTTGTGTTATTCTTTGGATGATTTGTGGTATTTTGCCCATGTCTATGTGGAGCTAAATTTCTCGTTCTAGGGGGTTGTAAACGTTATTATTTGAATATTGTTTTCAATTAATTAGTGTCTCATTGGTCGGTTGTTCAATACCGTTCTTAATTATTTTTTTGCATAGCTAACAGTGAATACTATTCATGTATCTATAATTGTGCAGGACAACATAAATTATAGATTGTCCATACGGTTGATTAGGCTAAACATAGCTAATTGCGTTGCTTGATAGATATACAAGGAGATATAAATGCAATCTCGTTAATTCTTTTCTGCTAGACATAGAGAATTAGGTTAACTTGAATAGACGCACAATTACTCGACAGAAAATTGCGAGTAAAATTAACCATGTCAATCAATAACACGATTGTTAGATAGCCCATTTCCCTGGATTGATTTTACCTCATTGATAACATACTTCTTTCTTGGTTAAAGTTCATTAGTACTTTTCTTTTTATTTTAGCTAGTTTATAATTATAAGTTCGGAATTTATTTGTTGTTAAGATAATTCACATTAAATTAATTTAGTTATCAGTTAATCACAAGTCACTATGGGTTCCACATTTGACTTTTAGTCACTTTATTACTTTACGACCGCATGTCTTATGTGTGCGCGACAAGTTTTTGGCATCATTGTCGAGACTTAGAAATTAACTATTTTCGAAATTAGACTTTTGTTTTGGTCTAGTCCAATTTAATTTTTTTATTTTTTGTATATATATTTGTTTTCTATAGTATTCTTTATCCTTCTTGAAATGGCATCTCGAAATGTAAATTCATCGAGTAATTAATGGGTATTCACTTAAATATAAATTGTCATCATTTTTTTCAGGAGCAGAATTTGCGCATATTTTCTTTGAGTGGAGTGTCTTATTCCTTTTCCCCAATCCTCTATTATAATTCTCCTCTGTTATGTGATATTAACCAGAGTAATGAAGTGGAAGATGCGGAACATGATGATTGGCTTAGTGATATGATGAAGCAAATATTGGAGCAAAACACATAAAATAGGAAAGCCATGGGGATGAGTGGCAATGCAAGCTAAGACTAAAACTTATAATTATCTACAAGTTACAGGTTTAGCTAATACCCATGACGAACACCATACAGACGAAGAGAACGAGGTACCGCAAGAAGAAAGTTATGAAGAAGCAGAGATAGTGAGTCAATCTTGGCTAACAGAACAAGCTCAACTACTTCTGCAGAACTAAGCTCAGACAAGAGATGCACCAATTTGGCTTAGATATCCATAATTTGCACACTGAGTTGAATAAAAAGATTGAGGCATTTGATGCCCAACTACCAATTGTTGTGGATATTGTCCAGCTTGTAAAGCAGAAAGAGGAATCCTAACCATTCAACTGAAATACTATTATGATGCCAAGGATGAGAAGGTATACCAGGGCAACGATATTAATGATGCGTGTTAGACCTCATTCTAAACATTTTTGTAGGTTATGTTTAGGTGGGGACATGAGAATCGAGCCATCCGAACCTATGGAGAAGTGTATAGATTAGTTGAGGAACAAGACTCTTACATTCTAAACTTTGCCACATCAAAAAGAAAAACTGTCTACCCTCACTTAAGGCCAAGAAGTGCAATATGCAATGTTCACTATATGGTCCTTTAAAACCTTTACCACCGCCCATGATGCAAATTTAGTTATCAATTTGTATCTTCGAAGTGGAAAGGAGAACTGGTGAAAGTGTTAGCACCGTGTTGCTGCATTAAATTAGTCATTAGTTGGGAGGCAACCAAATCTTATTATTTTCTTTATATATTTATATATCATTGTATTTTTTGTAGTATTATGTTTTTTTGTTTTTGTAGAAGTATGTGCAAGGAAGTAAAGTCATTAGAAGTATGCAAAAGCAAGCCGCAAAGTGAAACTAAGTGTAGGGTTCCCGTATAAAGAATTGTGTCATGTTGGGAGAAGTCTGAGTATCCCCTAAGCTGCAAATGTTTCGGCATTTGGCCTTTCAGGGAGTTTATTTTACCCACGTTATTTATAGCATGCATCGAGGATAATGCACATTTTATGTATGGGGTAAGGAGATTGATTGCTTGGATGCTTTTTTGTTCTTCTTATTAGGTAGTTGATAATTCTCACAGTTTTTCTTTATGCTTCAGTTTTTTTATGAGGGATATAACTTGAACTGGGTAAGTTTTTATATTTTTTTATTTTTTAGTAGTACTAAAGGAGAGAGAAGAAATACTTTCTGACTTGGTTGATACTAGCATATGTGGGCATGAGCTTGAGTAGTATTTTTTTATCATTGTTTGAATACCACTGAAATAACCAAGTTTCTGACACCTAAGCTCAAAGTAGTGACTCTATATTAAGCTTTCTATTATGTTGTAGTTCGGTATGACATGTCTATCAAAGAGTAGAATTGATCCGTTTTGATTGAGACTTGTGTCATGAGAGGTGAGGATTTCTTGCATATATTCCACATCTTGCTTCTCAGACTAGAACTTGATCTACATGTTATTGAAGCGAAATAATCTTTGCTCTGTTTAGAAAATGATGATAGGCTTTATTCACTTCTACTAAACCAAGTCCATCAACACCAATGACAAGGCATTACTTGTTATTTCATCTCTTCCTTAACTACATATCTCAACCTTTCTTTTCTTGGTATTGCTATCAAACACAAGCTTCGTAAAGAACCTAGCAAGTCTCAACACTGAACTCTAGCAAAACTTGCATTGTCCGAATTTCAGTCGCCCTTATGCTTGTGGTAGGTAATTGTGATAAACAGAGCCTGCGGTGTTTAATTCAATCTTGATATACAAAAAGCAAAAAAGCTACAATATTATTGAGTTGCGAATTATACTTCAAGCTAAGTTGCTCGGACTCGGGTGCGGTATCCGAGACGGATGCAAATCCGAAAGTCGGATTCGGCGAAATCTAAATTTTAAGATTCGGAGGTGCGAATCCGAATATGGATACTGGTGCGGGGATACGGCTAAAAAATTTCAATTTTATAAAATATAATTATAAAGATATTCTAACTATATATAATAAAATATCACAAAATATTTATGAAATATATATAATAATTAATTGCATATTTTGGTATTATTACATACAAAATAAAAGAAGTATAATTGTGAAAGAAGAGCGAGAATATAATAAACATTAAAAGTATAATTTATTTTATAATTAAAAGGACACACTTATCTAGAGAAACCCTTCCTCTCTAGTTTTCTTTTTCAAGAAAAACTGAAGACGCTACTTTTTCAAGAAAGATAGAAAGATAAAAAAGCTCTGTACTTTTCAAGAAAAACTCCTCTTTCTTCTCTTTATTTTTTTAAGTTTCAGGTATCTTAAAAAGTACTCCGCCTCCCCTCGGAAGACGTCGCTGGAAACTGATTTCTTTTTCCCCAAATCTTTTCTCGGCTCTGGTCAAAGTGTTCGGATCGGATTGACAGAATCCGACACGCACCCCGCACCCGCGCCCGCATGGGGACGGGTTTGAAGACAAAAATGAAGAGTCAACGCAACATAGACTTCAGGTACATATAACCCTCAAAGCGACAATTGTATCTCTTTTTTTGGTTAATCTAATAATCTTATAAAAATCACGTGAAGAGAACCTAAGCTGTAATATGTGATGATCCTAGTGAAAAACAATCCTCGAACAAAATGATTGTAGGCTTGGTAACACCTTGATCTATAACACATCATAATGAGATGAAAGGAAATTTATTAAAAATTTAATGTACCCATACCTGTTTGACAACCTCCTTCCTCACATGCTTATGATACTCTGGATTATGATACAACTGATCTGCAAGGGCTCGAAACTGTTCAATAAGTCGAAGGAAATAGTCACAAATAGCACACATGTATGTCAAGTGCAGCAATGGCTTGTAGACTAGTCAAAAGAGAATAACCTGGCAATTTCCATCTCCTTGAATTTGAAACTCAGCAAGGCCATATGCTGCCAACCTGAATGACAGCTAACATTACACATTAAAAAGGAATATTCCTCACTGAGAATACCAAAATAGTACAGAGATAAAGTAATATCCTTCCTCTTTAATTAACTCCCTTGCTGCGGAGTATCAAACATACGTAAGATTATAACTCATGGCTTTTTCCATACATTATGATGTCAACTACAGATCACAAATAAGTACTTTTAACTATCCCCGGAGAACAATATATTGTAGAGAAAAACCGTAAAAACTGTACAAGCGATGGGCCATATATTTTCGAGGATTGCATCAGCTTTTCATTTTAACTATTTGAATACACCTGTTTAAATTATATGAAACCAAATAAAATTGGAAATTTTCAATTAGAGCCCCCAACGTCATACATCTGGCTTCTCCATTTCAAATTGTGGTTTCAAGATCAATTGTCAAGCTGAAGAGCTATGATACATTAAGTAAAGAGATACACAACCTGCCAGATAGCCTCCCGTGGTCAAGTGTGGCATCATTAGGATCAGGTATCTGCCCAATAACCCTTGGAGTGTGCTGCAAAGACAGTAAGATTATAAGCAGAATATGATGGTTAGTAGCATATTATTATTCCAAGAATTAAAGCACGGCACTGAATCACTGCCTCATTACTACAGATGATAGACAAACACTCGCAAAATTCTTGATAATTAACATGTACATGACAATATTGAAACTATGTCATATACATAGAAAACCTGTCTAGTACAAGCAAATATGATTGTACCGGGATTGAGTCCAAATGAGAGAGTCTGTTCCCAAGCTTGCCCCCATACCTCGAAGCAATTTCTTCTTCTTCCGCCAAGATTTTCGCAATGGCATGATCATCCTCAGTACCTTGTGAACTGCTATTCAAACTAGAGGGAGAACTCGAGCTTGCTCTTGAATTTCCATAATGTTCATTCATATTACGATCAATAACAGGAATAGACCTATACAGCAAGAAACAATTCCTATATATAAAAGATTAGGATTGATACATTAAGAAAAAAACCAAAAAGAAAAGGAAATCTTGAGAGGATCTATCAGATACCCACAAACCCAAACCCAAAAAAGAATGAGGGTATGAAATAACAAGTAATGTATCTAATTTTGGATCAATAACCAAAATCTGAAGTACCTCTAGGAGCAAAAGGTGATTTGATTTCAACAGGAAAAGAAGAAAGAAAGCAATACTGGGGTTTGATTGAAGAAAATAAAGCGTCAAGGGAGAGGGGTGGCCTCGGAGTGTCTCGTGAGTTGTGACGTCGGAACAATTGGATTAGACGTCATTCTCTCACCCCGACATGCCCACCACAACCGAATCCATAAATTATTGGGAACTTACATAAATATATCAAAAATAAAAAATATTTATCGTATCATTTATAGTAATAATATTTTTTTTTAGTTTTATCACTTTTAATATATTTATAATAAACTTTTATTTCATATTAGAAAAATAATTTATTATTCACATATGTGATAAGTTTTATAGATGAATAACATATTTATCACATATTTTAATATACTTATAATACAAGATGTCAACTTTTTACCAAACAACCATAATATATTTTTAAGAATAGTTATAATACAGATATATATTGCATATTCAATTCACTTTTAATGCATATTGCAGATTTAACATAATATCGCTATAAATGGTGATAAATATAAAATATCGCTCAAAAATCAGTAATTATTTATTAAAACGCATTCATCCATGTAATTGTTCCTAAATTATTACTCCCTATGTTTCACAAAGAATGATCTAGTTTGACTTGGCACGGAGTTTAAGAAAATAAACAAAACTTTTAAATCTTGTGGTTCTAAATTAATGTTATGTTAAATGTACAAAATTGTCTTTTAATCTTGTGCCCTTAAACGTGCAACGTGAAAAGCTGAAATCAAAATGTTAAAAAAAACAGTCATTCTTTTCGATACAGACTAAAAAAGAAAGGAGATCAGTCTTTTTGAAACGGATGAATAATTTTTTTCGCATACCATATTTGTGTCTGGTACCCTAATTGGAGTTCGGCTAAAGCCAGATCAAAATTTCACATTAGGATAAAGCGCTCGATTCTATACCCAAAGGAACTCAAACACGAGAGTATCTTGGTTAAGGATGAAAGAGTATTTATCACTCTACCATAATACTTGTTGGTCAAACAGATAATTTTTTGTAAACAAAACACATGTGAGATTTTAATTAAGGATGATAAATTTTTTGAGTAATTTTTTTTAACATTTTGACCAAATACTATATAAAATCCTAATGCCCAAAAAAAATTATTTAAAAAAAAAAAAAAGAAATGGTCGCCTCTTCTCAACTATCCATTTCACATTTTCTTTTTTTGATGTCTTCTCTTCTCTTCTTCTACTTCTTCCTTCTTGTATTGTGTTGCTGATATTATTGTTGTTCTTGTGGTTATTGTTATTATGCTTGAAAGAAAAGAGAAAACTTCTTGGTAAAACAAATACAATAAGTGATGAAATTGATCCAGTTATTGGATATGTTATAACAATTGATGCATCTATTTTAATAGTTGCACTAATTGCTACTTATATTTTTGCAATAGTCGTACATGCTTTGATTGTGAATTGAAGATCTTGTCATCACATAGGTGCATATTGAGCTAAAAACGAAAAGGCAACCCCCTTTAGGATTAAAAATTAAATAAGTTTGCGTACTAATTTGGAAGATGAGGGTAGACCCATTTTAAGGATATATGTGGTTGAAAAATTAATTGAGAACTGTCAAGAATGAATATACTTGGGTTGACATGTAATTACAAGAAAAAAAAGTGTCGGTGAACCTAATGCTCTTCACACGGCTACTTACTCTTGAAGTTGCCAGCAATTCATCGAAAACTACACAATCATCACAGTCCGATCATGCACTGTTAGTGAAATTACAAACTTACAAGATTACAATTGCAAATAAAATGAAAAAAATAAAAATCTCTTTAGGCTGAAGTGCGAATAGCTCACTCTCTTTTAAGGAGATAAAAGTTCACTGCATCAAATGTTTTCACCGGTCCAGCAGTAACCCTCTTAACTTGTCCCTCCAGGATACAACAGTCTAATCACAAGTACAACTAAACAAACTCTAGACAAGAGTTGAGTTCAAAGCTCCAAAAAAACATCTCTCTTCAACTAGTAAGAACTCTCTTTTTGATTAACTTATATGTAATTTATAATTTATAGTGTCCCCCCAAACCAAATAAAGACTACTACTATTTATAGTTGTGAAGTCTTTCTAGCAATGAATTGAAACAGAATAGAGTAATAACAAGAGAAGATAAATAACGTAGAGATTACATAGATTAAAAGATATAATGAAGGAATAAAGAATAAAATAATGGAGAATGAATATAAAAATGACTAATGGTTACAGTTGACCATCTCCATCTCCAACCACAAACACTAACCTCTTACGAATAACACAGTTTGTATTCATCAAATAAAGTCGAATAATGCCTATGCAAATTGATTAGGCAAAAATGTTGCAGCAAGTGGCTGCTCCAATAAAGAAAGGTTAATATGGTAATATAAAGATGCAAAATAATATAATATTAAAATTCACACACTAACAATCCCTCATTTAAATATTAACCACGAGAGTCTATCAGTTGAAAGAAGACTACTAGCAATAATGAAGGTGTGCTTTGCATTGAACCTCCACTTAGTACAACAATAATTTTTACTCCAGAGTCATAGTGGTCTCAGACTTAGGGTGTGTTTGGTATGGAGGAAAATGTTTTCCTAGAAAATGTTTTCATGGAAAACAAGTAGATTTTGGACTTATTTTCTCATGTTTGGTTGGTGAATAAAATTTTTTTTTTCGGAAATGATTTTGTGTTTGATTTATGAATGAAAAATATTTTTGAGAGACATCTTTTATTTTTACTAGAGTAAAAAATAATTTATAAAATTAAAAATATTTTTTTAAAAAAAAATACTATATTTTTTGGGTGGTGGTGGTGGTGGGGTGGGGTGGGGGGTAGTTGGTGGGGGCAGTGGGAGGGGGTAGGAGTGAAAAAATAAAAATTTTGAAGTTGATAGTATTTTTAAAAAAAAAATTAATTTTTTTTTTTGGGGGGGGGGGGGGGGGGGCTGGCCGGGGGAGGGGGGGTAGGAGTTTAAAAATAAAAATTTGAAGTTGAAAATATTTTTAAAAAATAAAATTAATTTTTTGGGGAGGGGTTGGGGTTGGGGGGCTGGACGGTGATGGGGGTGGGGGGTCAGGGATCGGGTGAAAAAAAATAATTTAAATTGAATTTTTTTTTTAAAATTGATGTTTTTCCCAAAAAAAATGTAATTTGAAATTGGAGGAGAGTTTTGGAAAATGTTTTCCTTAATTTTTGAAGGGAAGTCATTTTCCTTAATTTTGAGGAAAATGAGTTGATTTGGAAAACATTTTCCAAAACTTTTGTCCAACCAAACATGAGAAAATTGGAAAACTTCATACCAAACACACTCTTAAACTATGACTGCTTAAGGAAAATAAAATATCATTACCTACACATAATAATCAAGTTGTTGACATGAGCTTCAAAAGTCAACATATTACGACCTTGTGATATCCTGATTTCATGAATGTTTTGAGATTAAGCCCGATTCTCATAGGAAGTGACCTACTTCCACACTCATATAGGTAAAATCTGTCGAGAGTATTCCTGTAAGTTTAACACTCCACCCATATGGATTATAAATTTTCATTAAGAGTTTTATCAACTCAACCTTTACAAATTACTACAGGTACACTCACATCATAGGGAGGGCGTATGAAATAGTGCATTTTTCACAATAAGTCATCATATGATAGTTTTCCTTTGAATGTGGTTATAGGATTTCTAGTCCCATGTTGGGTTTCTTCATATATGACTCAAGAATTTATAGGCTTCAATCACATACCCCTCAATGTGCTACAAACCTTTTCGCTTGTTAAGGCCTTAGTAAGAGGATCTGCAAGATTATCACAAGATTTGATAAAATTAACAGTAATGATACCATTTATCAATACGATCTTACATTAGTGTGTTTGTAAGTTTTTGATTGTGGGTCGCCCATGTGGATCGTTCCAACCCAATATGACCCGATCCAAATTATTTTTTCTGAAAGAGAGGTAAGTACCAATTTGAAAAAGGGGTGGGAAGAGTTACTTTGTAACTGTTCCAACGTGTACTAATTTTCCTTTTTTAAAATGGGAGTTTAACGCTTTTCAAATAATAAGACTGAGTAACACAAAAATAGACAAACAAAGGGAGAGACAAAAAAGAAATTTTCATCTTCTTCACTGATATTAACAAAATAAAAGTGACACTTAATTTGTGGAAACACAGTTTTGAATCCTTGAGACTCAAAGTTGGACTTGGAGCAACCTTTCACAAGATTTCATTATCATTCCGTTGTTGTTAACAATTATACATTCTCGTTCTCGTTACTATAATATTTGAATGGTATCAAGGGCTAAGGTTAATTGCATTATATTAAAATCATATAATTATTAATTGCATTATATTAAAATCATATAATTGTTTAGTGCTTGAACTCATCTGTTTATTATTTGAAGGTTTTAGTATCTAATACTTCAACTTTTTTTTTTGAGGGGGGGGGGGGAGAATCTAATTTATTGTTATAAATTGGTTCTTTAAACGTAGAGAAGAAACAACAAGTTTTTTCTCATAAGAATCAAACAGATAGGGTGTTGAAGAAGTAAAAGAGATAGCCTAATTTCTACGAGATATAGATTAAAATGACTTTGGTGAATATAAAGAAGTTGTCCTTTACCAACAAAAATTCTCCTTTATTTTTTATTTTATTTTTTGGCTTGTAGTAGTAATTCAAATTGTAGTACAACATTTTTTTTTTAAAAAAAAGGTAGAAAAATGTGTGGCCTCTTAAAAATTGTAATTGATTCGGTTGTACTTGTTATGAGAAAGTAGTTAGTACTCTCTATTTTTTTGTGTTTGTTGAATGAGTCAACGTGAGCTTTATATTGTTTTAAAAACAATATTAAAAAAGGACAAAAAAGAGTGATATGACATGTGTGTTCATTAAATATTTGTTTTAAAAAACGTGTTCAATTTCATTTAAGAATATGAAGTGTTATTTCTCCTTTTATAAAAAAAAATTATGGCATGTAATGTGAATTTAAGTATTACTCCCTCCGTCCCATTTTGTATGTCACTTTTTTACTTTGCACTTTGATGAATCCACAAAATGGACTCATTTAGGGCTATATTTTTGATAGAAAAAGTGTCCTCAAATGCTTATTTTATCTTAATATCTTATGAAAACTTTTAATTTCAAATATTTAAAGTTTGAAGAAAAACATGGACACTATGTCGCAAAAAAGAACAAGAAGAGCCGAAAAGAACGAAAAAATAAAGTCCTGAGGATCGCCAAGTCCACTGGGCGAGTCGCCGAAGGGCCTTACTTCGCCTTTTATTCTAGTGTGTTGAGCCTTGAAGGAAAGGATCAAATCGGCAGAAAAGAGGAGCAGTTAGCGCATCGCCAAGAAGTTTCGTGAAGCAGTACCTCATCGCCCAATGGACCAAAGCACGACGATGCTGAAAGTTGTGTCATATGGCGGTAAACTATACCAATGTGTGAATCTCTGAGTTGATCGGCGATCTCGATTAATGACGCAGAACAATTTGCTGCAGTACATATATGTAGAAACTATAAATACTAGTTAGAGTTGTAGTTTTTGGGGAGGAACCATTATTATTATTTTCGCATATAATTTTAGGTTTTCATATTTTTGCTCTGAGTTTGAGAGGGTTTTGAAAACTTGGAGAAGAAGAGGGTATCATCTTCAAGATTTGGAGTGTCAGTTCTTCATTCTTGGCTTGTAAGAAGACTTAAACCTTCATGCCCATTTGAATACAAACTCATTTAGACAGTGTTTTCAAAAATGTTTTGGGGCGAGGCATACCAAAACACTTTGGTGCATAAATTAAACATGTAGATCCATAAGACGTAAATCCTAAAATTTGAGGCTAAGCCCTGAACATAAAAACGTAAGTCCTGGGCGTAAAAACGTACACCCTGGCATTTTTTAAAAAAAAACTATTTTTTGGTTTAAATCATATTTTTATTATTGGTGTAATGATATTTCTCAAATAATAATTATAATACTTTCTTCTTTATTATTGATTATTAATACTTATCTCATATAAAAAGCATAAATCATTGAAAGGTTTACTTTTGCTTATTTTATTAGTAATAAAACTATAAAATTGAATATACATAAGACTACGCCTCTAGATCCATAGGACTTACGCCCCGTGTCTTAAGATTTACGACTCGCCCCGTACTATATAAAACACCTCGCCTCACACTCCTGCCTTTTAAAAAACTGTATTTAGGTATAAATTTCTATCTCTTCTGCATTTGTGGCTAAACCCCCCCAAATATTGGGCTGTGATTTAGCAAATATGAGTTAAGATTGTTGTTCGGTCTTTCTAGCTGATAGATTCATTGTAGTTTAATTGTGATTTCATTTAGTAATTGTGGATGAATCTAATGTATTTGTAGTTGCAAATACAAGTTTATTTAAGTGTTTTTGTCTTACTTGAGAGAGAAGTCGCTAAACTAAGACTACTAAATTGATGGCCGGTGGGAGTGGGTCGACATGAGACTCAACTTAAGAGAGTGAGACCTAGTCTCATTCCCACACACTCAACTCGAGAGAGTGAGTAGGGTAAAGAGTAGGCTGGTCTTCATGCGGTAAGTGGGTGTCCTAGAGGAACCCATTTGAAACAGGGTAAGTTGTCGAGAGATAACTTATTTCTATTTAAAGCTTAGCCTAGTCACAATTATTTTATAGATCTCCTATCGAAAACATGTACCCAAAAATTTGGATTAACCTGTATACCCGTCACATCCCAAGAATACCCCCTATCATTGATTTAGAGCTCCTTGTTAATCTTCGTTATTTTTACTACTTGTGACAAACCTCCATTAATATCCGATGCTTGCGTCACCCCCCCTTTTTTTTTGATTTATAATGTTTTTATTCGATAATGTCTTTAGCTTTGATTAATTAGAATGTAATTTTAGTTTTTTATAAATTCTCACTACCACTCCCTTCGGACACGACCCCAACCCTTGTTTGAGTTACTATACTATTGCACGATCGTAGACACTTGTACTGGAAGTTGTGTCATTGATTATGCAAACGTCAAAAGAGCGTCGCTGCCAGAGAGTGGTGTTACATGAAAATTTTTAGATTAGCAGAATTTTTAACTCTTCTTAGTTGTAGTGTACTTACCTAATTTTTAGTTTTGTTTTATTTGTTGTGTGAATATTTCAGAAAGCATGAGTGTTAATGGTAGTAATGGGAGCCAGGTGGGCCACCAGGACGATATCGGTAATCTCAACGATGTCCAAGAACCCAACATTAATGGCCACCATCTCATGGGAGGTGTTGGAGCCATCCGTTTACCACCAGCCGAGGGAAATGCAGTGTTCCACATAACGAGCACCATGTTGCAACTTTTGCAACTAAATAGACTTTTTAGTGGATTGGCTCATAAAGATCCTTTCGAGCATCTTCGAAACTTCGTAGATGTGTGTGGAGCATTCTCGTTCAAAAACATCTCTCAGGAGTCAGTCCGGTTAAGGCTATTCCTTTTCTCGCTAATAGGAGAAGCGTGCAAATGGCTAGCAAAGCTACCACAAGAATTCATCACTTATTGCGAGGAATTGGTGACCGCATTTCAAGTGGGATTTTTTCCTTCTTCAAAATGATGTCACTTCGAGATAGCATTCATAAATTTAAGCGTCTGAACAGAGATCCTCTGCACGAAACTTGGTTGTGGTTCAAAAAGTTAGTGATACAATGCCCAACCCATGGTTTGCCTAATAACGTGCTTCTTCAATACTTTTACCGAAGTCTCAACTCGGTAAAAAATGGTGTCACTGACCAGCTCTCGCCCGGAGGATTAGTGCAACAACCATATGCAGTAGAAGCACAGGTTCTGGATAGCATGACAACCATCAACTATAGCATGGTACACTCGTGAGGACCAAGTCTCTCCTCTCACCTTCACACCATCTAAAGAGAAAATTGAAAAGGAAAATGATAGAGACCAAAACATGGACATGATTATGATACAACTTAATGTTTTATCCAAAAATGTCATGGGGGTTGGGTGTGCAAGTCCTTAGGAGATGAAGTTTGAAGGCTTGTATAACAATTAGGTAAACTTTCTAGCCAACCAAGGCGGTGGTTATCGTTCAAACTATCCAAGGCAAAGTGGTAACCAACGTTGGGCTAGAGACCAATGAAGGGATTATAATCCTAATTGAAAATTTGGGGAGAAAGATACATATGTTGCCTCCCCATGAGCGTCTGAAGCCCAAGGATTTGGAAAGTGGTAGGTCTGAGGATATGCTCTCGCGCATCCTCAACAAAGTTGAAGGGCGGACAAAATTCTAAAATTCATGAAAGAAGATGTGCCCACGCTTAGTCAGACTGTCACCTCCTATTCAGTTTTGATCAAGCAGATAGAAACCCAAATGGGTCATATCTCGTCTCACCTAAATCTGAGACAACAAGAGGGTTTGCCTAGTGATACTATGGCTAACCCCTAGAATGAGGTTTAAAGGTGGACTTGTGTCGTGCCACGACGTTAACTAATAAGTTGTTGGGGAGGCAACCCAAAACCATTAAATGTTTTGCTTTATTATAGAAATAATATAGTATTGGTTTTGCAGGTTCAAATGTGGAGAGTGATCGAAAGTTTTAAATTGGCAAGCTATAGGACCATTCTGCGAATCGCTAAAGTGTTCGGCGCCCCCAAACTAGACCGGCGTTATACTCAAGATCAATTCACATTATAGTCTTTAAAACTTGGAGAGGCAAGCAACTACTCGGTGAGACGCCGAGTAGTTCGGTGATCGTACCAATGTCTCTGAATGGATAAAAACTAGACGGTTTTAAAGGCCAATGGATTCAAAGTTTTGCAAATTTTCATTTCTCCTTGGTTTCAGACTTTGCAAATTTGTGCTTAGTAAGTATTTTCATTTGCATTCTTGGTATTTTAGTCATCGATTGGTGCTTGAACGTGGTATTACATTGCCTTCTAGCATCGCAAAACCCCTCATTCGACAGAAAAGGTCGGTTTCCCAAACCCAGACTCTACTTTGAAAAAAAATTATTTTGTTATACAAAGTTAGGCTTATTGTATTGTTTATGAGGTTGTGCTTGCTTACGATTGAAAGAATTAGGTAAGTCTAGGTAGACCATGGTAGCACTGCATAACGTATATTTCTCAATGATAGAATGGGTGACACCCGTCTTAAGGATAATTATCATCAAATGGTCAAATGTGCCAAAACTAGGAGAATTCTGAGTATCTCAGGATGAATGGTGTTATGGGTCTAAGCCTAATTTAGCAATAGCATGCTTTGATTTTGTTTTCAGGAAGTGAAGATTCAAACTTGAGATAACGGGTTGAAAACATGCACGTTGGGCTGTTTGGCGAGTTAGGTAGAGCTCGCCGAACCACTCGGTGATTCACCTAAGATCCCCATTTCTCCCTTATCGTCATATTAATTTGTTGTTTGAGTTTGTGACTTTCGGCGAGAAGTCTGAGTTCACCTAAAGACCTCAACGACTCGCTGAAAGTAATTGAGATCGCTCTTTACTCGCATTCCTAAAACCCTCATTGCATTGTAAATTTAGGCAAACTAACTCCTGCACACTGAAAGTAATCGGCGATTCACCGAAAAAGGTTAGTCTATATGCAATGGACTTTCTATGCTGATATTTGATTTTATCCTAATTCATTTAGATCTGTTGTAGATGTCTAGACCGAAAAGCACAGAAAGAAGCATGCCGCCCAGACACATAAGGGCGGAAAATTTCAGGAGTAGTGCAGGGAAAGCACAGGGAAAGTAGAAGGAAGGCAGTTCTAGGAGAAGGATACCCATTGACCCTAATATCCCTCCATGGGCTCGAGGTTTGATAAACACAATACATGCCTTAAAAGCACCCCACAATGTGGATAATATGATCAAAGCAAACATCGCTGCAGAAGTAGAGTCCGAAGCAGAAAAAGTCATTGATAACTAGATTTAGATGTACAGGCCAGGCACTGAGACCCCAACAGACGGATATACTACATAGACAGGATCCCATCATTACCTCCCTATTTGTTTTTATGTCTTGTCTTTGGAGTACATTTTAGATACTTTGACTACTTTCATTTAAGGACAAATACTTTTTTTATGATGGGGTGAGGCCCACACCTTTTGTGTTGAAATTTGTGTTTTGTGTATATATTTGGGCTGTTCTAATGGAATTGTGTTATACCACTGCTTTTTGTGGATGTTTGAGCCTATGGATCCTATCTGTTTATAACTGCAAAATGATTTTGACCCTTCCAAATTTTTTAAATATTTTTCACAAATTTTTGCCACCTCATGAATGTGCTTGATAACGTGGTTGTTATTAGAAAAATTTAAGTCTTGGTTTAGATCAATACCGATGACTTGAACAGTGCTCGTAATAGAACAATCATGAATGCACGGGTACAATGAGGTCAAATGAAGTTGCATTAACAATATGTGAAATCTTTGCATCTCATTGTGATTAGCCAATTGTCAAATTGATATTCTGTAATGACCATTGCACACTAGAAAATGTGTGGAGTCTTGTTTGACTTAAGTGTTGATGCCTTCTGCGATAAGCTTACTGTAACACCTCTAAAATGACTTAGGTGAAGTTGGAGCCTAACACTTGTCTCATGAGGTTCTAAAGTCCTAAAATGGTTTATAATGATGTTCATAGTCAGTGTCTAAAGTTTGGTGAAGTTTAGAGTCCAAACGTCCAAGAACGTCCATGACGTTCGAAACATATGCCTTGAAGCGTGCTTGTGTGCCTTAGTGTGTTTCGTCAAGTTTTACATGTTAGTTTTGGATGAAATTGATGTGAGAGGTCCTTAACATATGTACGAGTATATTCAAGTTTGAAACGTCTGGGAAAAACTCCCCAAGGACCAACCAAGGGGTTCTTGAAGAGGACCCAACTGAAGAACCAAAACTGTCAAAACCAGCCCTACCAACGGAGGCAATCGACGCCCAGTAGGTCAGTCGACGCCCCTTAGGTGGAGGGCATAGGTTGACACTTAGTATAGGGAGCTTAAGCTCCCATTTTTCAGGCTCTTTCTCAAACGATGGTTGCCAGCACAGCCCGTCGATGGGACGACGCCTTGTAGGTGTGTGGCCGTCGATCAGACCTGCAGTTTTCTGCAAGGTCTCGGCCAACCCAAGGGCAATATGGGGTTTTCACCTAGCCTTCCTAAAATTAGTTGGACAGTTCCTTAAGGTTATATTTGGTATTTTGAGTAGTTTTATAAGTCTAGAACCCCTATTCAAGTCATTATTCAAAATCAAAACCCCAAACCCCAAGGAAGAAATTTCTTGAACACCATTGAAGCTTGAAGGGATATTGAAGGTTGGAAGTTGGTTTCTCCATCAATTCTTCTCAATTTTTGTGGTTTAGCATCAAATAAGGTATGATCTTCATCCTTGAATCTCTTGTCTTCAAGGAGCCAATCTTCAAAGCGGTTTTCTAAGACTTCCTCAAAAGATGAACTTCTAAATTGAAATCTAGCCATGGGTTCTTGCATAAAACGTTTTGAATCAATACATTATGATTGAATTGATGTTAACTTGATGATTTTAGACTAAAATTCCTATGAACCCATGCAAATAATGAATTCCATATTTTGACTATATTATGGGTGATTTGATCATGTCTCTATACTATTGAATTCTTGTGTAGTTTACTTTGGGCTAGTGAATTATGAAAGAATCATGTTAGAATTATGAGTAGGCTGTCCTAAATTGATAAATTCATATTGTATTATCTTGGATTCATTGTATATTTGGATTATTGGATTGAATTGGTGATCATGGCTATGGGTAAGAGCCTTGGTATATTGAGTTGGTTGATTTGGCTATGGATTGAAGTTATGAGATTAAATTGGTGGTATGTTGACCTAAATTTCTCTATATTTTATAGTATAGCTCTTGAATTATGATGATGTTTGGTATGGTCCACTGATGGTGGCAGTGTTTATGTGCTATATTTGTGAAACAATGTGGCCTCGTCAGCGTTACTTTATGAATTATGGTATTATCATGTTATAACTTGAATATGTGAGTATTGTGAAGGTCTTGATGACTTATGTATATATGTGAAGTCAAAGTATAAGTTCTTCTAGTTGATGATAAGTGATCATTATAGGCTATAGTGATGCCTTGTATATGTATACTTGATGTTGAAGTCTGAATCTTCTTAGTTGACTATATGATCATTATGATGAGTTGTGTTAATGATTCTATAGAAGTGTGTAGGGTGACTTGCAAGTATACTTAGTTGAACTATGTGCTACATGAATGATATTGTACATGTGAAAAGATGATAATGAAGTGTGTCTTGTTTAGGTAGAACTATGTCCCTCACTTGATACATGAAAGAATGTGAATATGAATCCTTGACTTAGTATGCTAATGCACCTTTGTCATAAATGAATATGCATGAATGGAATATGATCTTGAATGTAGTAAAGAAGGTCATTTATGTGGAACCTTTTAGAAAGAAGGTTATGATATCCTTGAAGTTGAAAGCCGTAATGGTATCCTTCTCGTGTGAATGGTGGACTTAGGGTTGGTTGGCTGGAACGACATGAAATCATCCTTAGGAAAGTCATTGAGTTATCTTAATAACCATTCTAGGCAGCCCTAGTGGACCCTTTTTGGTAAGGTTTATAATGATTTGGTTATTAACAAGATATGGTACCTCTTCATATGCTCCTTTATTGAATTACTCTATGAGAACAAAGGCTAGCACCGAGAGAATATGCTTGGGGAGTAGCTCTAGTTAAAATGGATATTAGAGTACAAAGAAACCCTTGATATTCCTTAACTGTGTGCCTATATGGGATGTGTCCTAGTTTTACTATTGGCAAGTAGAACACCCTCCATCGGTGTAGGATAGACTCCGGATTCCATGCCTAGCTAGTATGGTCTATGTCGGTTATTGCCTATTCTCATCATGTGGGATATATGTTAGTGTTGGATAAGTTTGATGAAGTTTAGGTAGTGGAATGGGACGCTATCGAGACATTGCACGAGTTGTCTTTGAAGATATTAGTATGTGAGTCCCTAGGTCTTCTCCAAGACCATTATGTGAATGTTCTTAAGTGTTGATGTCTCCTAAATGACTTAATGATTATAATGACTTAAGTAAAGGTGTATTAAAGAAAAGGTACTTATCTCGAGTAGCTTTAGGGATTGCTTAGGTAGGCTTGAAGAGGGTGTATGGACATTCTCTACATGTCTTACTTAGGTGAGTCTTAGAGTAATTCTAGGTAGGGATTTAAATGTATGAAATGGGAATAATCTTATCTTAGGTAATCTAAAGGATCTCTTTTGTGTGTGTGAATGGGTTGTATGGGCGGTCGTTTCACAACTCACTCAAGTGAGCGTTAAAATCACCTTTGATAGGTGGGTATTATGTTTAAGTGAATTGAATTGATATTGATGTTATATTGTTGGATGTGACTACATGTGCTTATGTTAACTTAATGTGATCTTTTATACTTGTTTTATGAAGTTTTACTCAAAAAAAGCATGTTTTATACAAATGTCCTTTTATCATGATTTTATTGCAATATGCCATACTTAGTACATTCTAATGTACTAATTCCATATATTTTGTCTATCTATAAAGGTGTAGGTGGCATTTGAGGGGAGTCTCAAAGTGGAAGCTTGGATTAGTGTTCATTCAAGCAAGAATTGGTATGTCCTCACTAGATTCGAGGACATCATGATGTTTAGACTTTCTTATTGAAAGTATTGTAATAGATTTAGCTATTTTCTATATGTTCAAGTATGGACCATGTCCCAATACATTTGTATGCCTACGATGGAGACTTTGAGACTTAGTCTTTCATTATGTTTTCTATTAAAAGAAATTCTTTGAAGTATTACTATTTTGTGTGAAAAGTTTTAATCCCGCACTACTTTTCATACATCTATGCAATGAATGATGTCAATGGGCTTGTATAAGACCTCCTAAAGGTCAAGTACGCCGTGTCGCGATCCGAGATGCCATATCTCCTAGGGTGTGTTCTCAGGTCGTGACAAAGTTGGTATCAGAGCATAAGGTTATGAAAGTTGTGACATCCGGGGAGCATCCCCTAGACATAACCGGTGTCGTTGTCCTCGGAGAGGACTAAGACTAACCTCTTAGCATTCGTCATTACATATCATAGATTAAATTGCGAAAAATTTAAAAATTTTCATATACATCTGTCATATGAGGTTTACACAGGCCTTTTGCTTACACATCATGTATACATGGGGATTTTACATAGACTCCTCGCACATGAAGCACTACATAGGCTTCTACTTTTAGTTAACATACATAATATATGAAAATAGTCTAATAGGAAATGTCTCACATTTAAACCATCTAGATCGAGTACAACGTTCGGGCATAGCCCATACTTCATTACAACAAAAGCCACATATAAGAATATACAATAATAGCTTTCAAATGAAAGAGAAAGAACTAAATTGTCTTTAAGACTAAAACAATATCCAATAGCTAGATAGTGGCATAGTCCTCGGAAGGTGAGGACCTACAAATCTTAGAGAATGAGAATCCAAGTTATCTTTCAATGGCCCTCTAAAATCTCAACGTCCGGAACCTACATAATTGTAGAAAATATAGAAATATGGGTTAGTACACACTTGTACTAAGTATGGAAACATGCACATAAAACATCTAAAATCATGCTAAAGGGGACATTTGTTCAAAACCATGCGAAGTCACTTTGAAAAGCCTTATGCACAACCACGAACCCATATAAGGCAATAATCACATTTTCCTTAAGACAAGATCATATACAACACAAGACCAACATCCTCAAGTATAACCAAGTCAACATGTATCATAGCATATTTGAGTACATAATCAATACAACTCTAACATCATGTTATAACAACAAAGAATGTATAAGAGTTCATAACATTACAACATATACAAGAGCCTTACTTATAACCCTCCATCAAGTCCACAAGTGCAATGACCAAGTAAATCCCCATAACTTTACTCAATCAAGTAAACTCAACAAAAGATCATAAGTAACGCCTACCATCTCATTACATAGCATCAAGAGTATTCATCATCATATTTAGCAATAAAGACCAATAGCATGTTCATACATGAAACTAACATCATATAGGATCATCAACATGTAAAGTCAACATATGCACAACATTTACTTTATAAGACATAGGAACAACCTTCTAGGACTTCCCTCAAGGCCAACTAGTGCAATGTATAGGTAGAGTCCCATATCCCTACCTAGACTAAGTTAAACCCCTTAAGTCACCGTTGTTAGTGTTCACTTTATTACTTCATTTTACTTTCGGGAACACTCTCCTTAACCTACATAGACCACATAGGCTAAATGTGAAATTCGGTGTCATGAAACCCTACACCGAAAGAAGGTGGACTGCTTGCCAAGGTAGTACCAAAACATGAACATAATATTCTAGGTAGATCCACTAGCTAGTATTCCTATGAGGGAAACATAGTTAAAGAACTAGGAGATATACATGGGACCCTATTGATGCACGTTGCATTATCGTCTCTAATCTCATGAGTACAATAGTGAACCTACCTTCCCTACTTGGTAAGGGACACTCTTCACTACTAGTTCACTCGGTGATAAGCTAGATTCCCTTTTGAAATGTCTTTAAATCATTTTTTAACAATCATAACTTAGTTTAGGCCATAGGAGATTAACCCCTTTTATAGTCATAGTCATTAGCTCATTAGGAATTGCATGAGAATATCCTTTTAATACAACCCTCATATGTAAGATCAACACTTTATCATCATCATGTCATAATAAGGCACATACACAATTCATAATCAATCTTATAACATTACCTCTTAAACATAATCTCACATCTTCACATAATCAAGACATTTCAATTGCATCATCATACCAATACCTACTTAATACAATTAGAAGACATGCTTCAATTGAACTTCATCACCAAGTATAAGCCATCAGAATTGAAGTAAAAGTTCAAGATCACAAAGTCTTACCAATTCCCCTTCAAAAGTCATCATCATTGGTCTTACCCTCAACGAATCCAATTTCATCCATAAATATGTGTAATAACATCATAAAATAGTAATTAACACAATAACTAAGTCAATTGCATCAATACTAATCAATTCAACATGAGTTCATAACCTAGGGTCAGGGAATTTTTGTTAGTTCATGATCTATTCCACATACTAGGTTAAATCATCAAGAACTAGCATAGTTGAACAATAATACATCATAATATAATCATAATCATCAAAATAAACCATAAATAATACAATTTAGAAGATCAAATTTGGATTAGTAAGAAACCCATATGAAACCATCTTTTTTGAAACCAATTTTGGAAGAGCCCTTTGGGGAAAGGAATCCAAAGGTGAAAGGTTCCCATACCTTGTTAATCCTTGAATATTGATGGATAAAAGTGATGTTCTTGAAGCCCTAGAACCCTTAGACCTTGGTATTCTATGGATTCTTCTTTGGGAGAGAGAAAGTAGAGAGAAGGTAGAGTGTTTGGGTTTGGGAATTGTGGGGTGTTAAGTTGAGTTTAGACTTAGGGTAGTTTATATAGTCATTTAACTAACTTAATTAACCACCACTTAACCCCTAATTAAACCCCTAATTAATTAATTAATTGAACTTCCTTAAAACATGACAATGAAATTGCAAGCCTGACCTACGAGATCCCGACCTACGGGCCGTAGGTCAGTCGACGCCCACCTACACCCACCATCCTGCAGGTCCGTTGATAAGTTGAGAGAGTTGTCAATTTGGCCATTTTGAAAAAATGTCTAAGTGTCCATCTATGGAGGCATCGACGCCCCATCATCCAGCCTACGCCCCGTCGATGGAAGGCGTAGGTAGCCATTATCTAGTGACAACTTTTATGCCAAAATGGAAGGGTCCTCCTCAAGGACCCTTAGGGTGGTCTTTGGGGAGTCGTACCTGGACGTGTCGACCCTAAACACACTCTAATATATGCTTAACACCATTCCACCGAATTTCATCAAATTCCTACTCCTGAAACCTCATGAAATAGGCTAAGGCACACTAGCACCTCTTTCACTAATCTCCAGACGTCATGGCTGTTTCTTGACGTCTTGACTCTAAAACTTCCTAAATAACTTATAACCATTATTTTGACCTTAAAACAGTGTTACAAACCTTAGATCAACATTTGAGGCTCTAGCTTAGGTCTTGAACTTTGAGTTACATTATCCCCCCCCCTTATGAACATTCGTCCCCGAATGACACTAAAATCTTTTATAGGGAAATGATAGACTCAATACTAGCTGCCCAACCATCAACAACATAATCAAAACATGAGTTACAACTCAAATCAACATAACAATGACATTTACGCATAGCAACCCAAAACATCACTTACTTCATATAAGAGCTCAAAATCACAACATGAGGAATTTCCTTCTCAACATCAACATGAGCTCCATACCACACAAAGAGTCACTTATGCCAAAATTCATTTCAAAACACATCAACATGCTCAATATCATTTCATTAAGGCAACAACATACCAAATATACAAATAAGTGCAATTCAAGCAAAAGAACATCTTTTCATGAAAATCTCATTTTAGCAAAACTTTTACCATAATTATGCACATCTTTGCAAAACAAGTCAAATTCAATTCTACTCATTATTTAAGGTATTAATAGGAACAACTAACCTTAATTAGCAAAGAAATGAGGATAATGGGACTTCATGTCAGCCTCGGCCTCCCATGTTGCTCCCTCAACTAGATGGTTCTTCCATAACACCTTTACGGAAGCCACCTCCTTGTTCCTCAACTTCTTCACTTGTCGATTAAGGATTTCCACTGGAACCTCCTCATAGGAGATATTCTCAACCACATCTAGACCTTCAATAGGAAGAATGTACTCGGGTAACCAATGCACTTCTTAAGCATAGAGACATGGAATATCGAATGAACCGAAGCTAGTTCACTAGGTAATCTCAACTCGTATGCAACCTTGCCAACCCTTTGCAAAATTTCATAGGGACCTACATAACGAGGACTTAACTTCCCTTTCTATCCAAATCTCATCACCCCTTTCATAGGTGAAATTTTCAAATAAATTTTATCACCCTCTTCAAATTCTAAGTCCCTTCTCCTATTGTCGGCATAAGAATTTTGCCGGCTATAGGCTACTTTCAATCGATTCCTTATCATATGAACTTTCTACAAAGTTTTATAGATCAATTCGGGAACAAAAAGTGAATATTCGCCAACTTCAAACCGCCCAACCGGGGATCTACATCTCCTACCACACAAAGCCTCAAAAGGAGCCATGGATATAGTCGAATGGTAAATATTGTTATAAGATAACTCAACGAAAGGCAAGTGTTCATCCCAACTTCCCTTGAAATCAATTACACAAGCTCTAAGCATATCCTCAAGGGTTTGAATAGTACGCTCTGCTTGGCCATCTGTTTGGGGATAAAAAGCAGTGCTTAACTTCACTTGTGTACCTAATCCTTTTTGGAACGACCTCCAAAATCAAGACGTAAATTGAGCACCTCTATCCGAAATGATGGATAAAGGGATCCCATGAAGACTCACAATCTCATTGATATAGATTCTTGCATACTCTTCCGCCAAATAAGTAGACTTAACGGGGATTAAGTGAACGGATTTCATCAATCTATCCACAACCACCCATATAGAGTCATTTTTCCTTCGTGTCCGAGGCAAACCCACTACGAATTCCATAATAATGTCTTCCCACTTCCAAGTGGGAACTTGCATTTCATGAAGTAAGACACACGACTTTTGGTGCTCGACTTTCACTAATTGGCAATTTGGACACTTTGCAACAAATTCCACTATGTCCCTTTTCAAGCCATCCCACCAAAATACTTCTCTAAGGTCATGATACATCTAAGTAGAACCCATATGAATCAAATAACGGGAACCATGATCTTTCTCTAGGATCTGGTTTCTCAAATCATCCACATTGGGCACAAACAACCTCTTTTGGTACCTCAAATAACCATCACCCCTAAGGAGAATGACTCATTAAGCTTACCAAGAACCGATTCCTTTAACTCCATCAATGATGGATCAAGGTGTTGCTTATAATTCACCGCAACCACCAAAGACGATTCGGAGTTATGATGAACCATAAAACCACCGTTAGGAGAATCTTCCAATCGAACACCCAAAGGAGCCAACCTATGGACATCCTTCACTAAGTCTTTCTTATCTTCTTCCACATGAGACACACTACCCATGGTCATACAACTTAGAGCATCCGCAACCACGTTGGTTTTGCCGGGGTGGTAGAGAACACTCATGTCGTAATCTTTCAACAATTCCAACCACCTTCGTTGTCGGAGATTTAACTCTTTTTGAGTAAACACATATTGAAGACTCTTGTGGTCGGTATACACATAAACATGAACACCATATAGGTAATGCCTCCATATTTTCAAGGCAAACACCACAGCCGCTAATTCAAGATCATGAGTTGGGTAGTTTTTCTCATGAACCTTGAGTTGCCTAGAGTCATACACTACAACCTTCCCGTGTTGCATAAGGACACAACCTAATCCCACTCGGGGTGACATCACAATATACCACAAAACCTTTGGTACCCTCCGATAAAGTCAACACCGGAGCGGTGGTAAGCCTATCTTTCAAGATTTGGAAGCTTCTTTCACAAGCCTCCGACCACTCAAACTTCACAATCTTTTGGGTCAAATTAGTCAAAGGAGATGCAATGGACGCAAAAACATCCACAAACCTCCTATTATACCCGGATAGACCCAAGAAACTTCTTATGTCGGTTGGATCCAAGGGTCTTCGCCAATTTCTAATCATCTCGGTTTTCTTTGAATCTACCTCTACACCCTCCCTAGAGATATATGACCAAGAAACGCCACCGAACTTAACCAAAACTCACATTTTCTATGCTTGAAAAATAGTTGGTGTTCCTTCAAGACTTGTAACAACATTCTCAAATGCCCCATATGATCACTCTCATTTTTTGAATACACTAAGATATCGTCTATGAAGACAATCACAAAGGAATCTAGGTAATTTCGGAATACCCTATTTATTAGGTCCATAAATGCCACCAGGGCGTTAGTCAACCCAAAAGACATCACCCTAAACTCATAGTGACCATATAAAGGCCGTTTTGAGAGTATCTTTATCTCTCTCCCTAAGTTGGTGATATCCCGACCTCAAGTATATTTTGGAAAAGTAGCTTGCCCCTTGGAGTTGATCAAACAAGTCATCAATCCGAGGGAGAGGATACTTATTCTTAATGGTCACTTTATTGAGTTGCAGGTTGTCAATACACATCCTAAGTGACCCATTCTTTTTCTTCACAAATAGAACCGGAGCACCCCTTGGGAAATACTAGGTTGAATGATGCCTTTGTCTAGTAAATCCTTGAGTTGAGCCTTCAACTCTTTCAATTCGGCCGGAGCCATCTGATAAGGAGAAATTAAAATGGATTTGTATCCGGTAGAAAATCATTACCAAAGTCAATTTCCCATTCGGGAGGAATTCCTGGAAGATCATTTCGAAAGACCTCCGAAAATTCCCTCACTACGGGGACTAACTCAATGTGAGGAGTTTTAGAGTCTAAATCTTTGACTCTTACAATATGGTATAAACACCCTTTAGAGATCATCTTACAAGCCTTTAGACAAGAAATGATACGACCTCTAGGAATAGAACTTCTCCCCTTCCACTCTAAGACAGGTTTATTAGGAAAATGAAACTTGACCACTCTTGCCCTACAATCAATGGAAGCAAAACAAGCATGCAACAAATCCATTCCCAAAATGACATCAAAATCAACCATATCAAGTTCTACTAATTCAACATGGGTAACTCTATTGGGCAACATTATATGACAATTTCTATATGCTCTTTTTGCAACCACCGACTCACCTACCGGGGTAGTCACCATAAAAGGTTCATTCAAGATATCGGGAAAAATGTCAGACTTTCTAGCTACCAAAGGAGTAACAAATGACAAGGTAGCACCCGGATCAATTAAAACATAAACATTCATAGAGAAGACTTGTAACATACAAGTCACTACATCAGGAGAACTCTCTTGTTCACCCCTAGAGCGGAGAGCATAAAAGCGATTCTTTCTTGGAGCATCTACATTAGAACCACTAGCTTGAGATTTCCCACTACTCTTCTTTTGACCCTTCACAATAGGGCAATCCTTGATTTTATGTCCCTTTTTCCACAACTAAAGAAATTTCCTGTCCCAACTAGACACTCACCCCAATGCTTCTTACCACACTTGGTACAAGTTGGTTTATCACTTGGTGAATTTCTACTTTTAGCCTTTTGGAACTTAGGGTTAGACACCCTATCAACACGAGCCTTGGGAAATTTAGAAGGGACTTGATTGGAGAACCTCTTCATAAATCTAGGCTCATCTTGAATTTCCGACCTTCCCTTTTAAGAACTACTTTGAAAAGACTTGGCCCTCTTGGCCTCTCTATTCTTCCTCATTAGTCTACTTTCTTTCGCTTGTTGAGCATGAACCATTCGACGAGAGATATTCATATTATCATGAAGAATAGCCAAACAACATTCTTCCACCAAGTCATATGACACTCCCATAAGAAAACGTCTCATCTCGTCCCTTGGGTTAGGCACCAAGGATGGAGCATGCTTAGACAATTTTTGTAAACTTCAAGGATTAATCAAGTACACTCATACCTCCTTGACGAAGGTTGATGCATTCTTCCACCTTAGCTTCCCTCAATAAAGGAAGGCTCTATTGAATATCTCCCATGTCAACGTACGTCCTCTTAGCACCCTATTATCCGTCCATTGAGTGTACCAAGTTTGCCCCACATCTTTGAGTTGATAGGCGGCCAACTCGGCCTTTTCACCCGTAGTCACACCCATAGCAAATAAGATCTTAGAGAATTCATCTAGAAAATCTTGAGGGTCTTTATCCGCCTTTGACCTGAAGAACATAGAAGGGTCCATCCTAGTATAGTATCTCAAACGAGAAGCCATAGTTCTAGCATGTGGAGGCATACAAGGTCCAACTTCCGGATTCACATGAGCTGTCATAGATTGGAATTGAGAAGTGACGACATTAGCTTGTGAAGTCATGGCTTGGCCAAATTAATAAATCTGCCCTTATCTCTCCATCCGTCATAGGTGGAGGAACAATCGGAACTTGATCACCCATAGCAACTTGCTCAAGTGGGGGAACTTGATTGTCTTGCGGAGGCGCTTGGTTGTCATGAGATCCCGCATTAGCAATCCCTTCCTCGGCCCTTCTTGCGGATGCCCTTCGAGTATTCGTACCTATAACCACAATAAAGGCTAGGTGAAAAGAACACATAAATTAAAACTCTAGAGGCACGACATAGGAATACGAGAAGATGAGGATTTCCTAAGCATCACATAGTCTCTCATTCATAAGTGTGGTGCGCTTAACAATTATGAATAAGAATCTACATAGACATGGTTTAGTAAGACATCAATCCTAAGGATATTCAATCACATGCTCTGATATTAAGTTTGTCATATCCGGGGAGCACCCCCTAGACGTAACCGGTGTCGTTGTCTTCAGAGAATACTAAGACTAACCTTTAGCATTTGTTATTACAAATCATAGGTTATATTGCGGAAAATTTAAAAATTTTCATACACATCAATCATATGAGGTATACATTGACCTCTCGCTTACACATCATATATAAAAAGGGAGTTTACATAGACTCCTTGCATAGGAAGCACTACATAGGCTTCTACTTTTAGTTCATATACATAATATATGAAAATAGTCTAATTGGAAATGTCTCACATTTAAACCATCTAGATAGACTACAACATTCAGGCATAGCCCATACTTTATTACAACAAAAGCCACATATAGGCATATACAGTAATAGTCTTCAAATGAAAGAGAAAGAACTAAATTGTCTTTAAGACTAAAACAGTATCCAATAGCTAGATAGGGGCATAGTCGTCGGAAGGTGAGGACCTACCAAACTTGGAGAATAAGAGTCCAAGTTATCTTCTAATAGCCCTCTAAAATATCAATGGCGGAACCTACATAATTGTAGAAAAAATAGAAATATGAGTTAGTACACACTTGTACTAAGTATGGAAACATGCACATAAAACATTTGAAATCATGCTAAAGGGGACATTTGTTCAAAACCATGCCAAGTCACTTTGAAAAGCCTTATGCAAAACCAATAACCCATATAATCCAATAATCACATATTCCTAAAGACAAGATCATATACAACACAAGACCAACATCATCAAGTATAACCAAGTCAACATGTATCATAATATATTTGAGTACATAATCAATACAACTCTAACATCATGTTATAACAATAAAGCTTGTATAAAAGTTCATAACATTACAAAATATGTAAGACCCTTACTCATAACCCACTGTCAAGTCAACAATTGCAATGTCCAAGTAAAGCCCCATAACCTTAATCAACAAAGTAAACTCAACAAAAGATCAATAAGTAATGCCTATCATCTCATAACATAGCATCAAGAGTATTCATCATCATATTTAGCAATAAAGACCAATAGCATGTTCATACATGAAACTAACATCATATAGGATCATCAACATGTAAAGTCAACATATGCACAACATTTACTTTATAAGACATAATAATAACCTTCTAGGACTTCCCTCAAGGCCAACTAGTGCAATGTTTAGGTAGAGTCCGATATCCCTACCTAGACTAAGTCAAACCCCTTAAGTAACCCTAGTTAGTGTTCACTTTATTACTTCATTTTACTTTTGGGAACACTAGCCTTAACCGACATAGACCACATGAGCTAAATGTGGAATCCGATGTCATGAAACCCTACACCGAAAGAAGGTGGTGTACTTGCTAAGGTAGTACCAACACATGAGCATAACATTCTAGGTGGATCCACTAGCTAGTATTTCTATGGGGGAAACATGGTTCAAGAACTAGGAGATATACTTGGGTCCCTCATTATGCACGTTGCATTATAGTCTCCAATCTCATGAGTGCAATAGTGAACCTACCTTCCCTACTTGGGAAGGGATACTCCTCACTACTAGTTCACTCGGTGCTAAGCTAGAGTCCATATTTGAAATGTCTTTAAGTCATCTTTTAACAATCATAACTTTGCTTAGGCCATATGAGACTAACCCCTTTTATAGTCATAGTCACGGGCTCATTAGGAATTGTATGAAAATATCCTTTAAATACAACCCTCATATGTGAGATTAACACTTTATCATCATCATGTCATAATAAGGCACATAGATAATTCATAACCAACCTTATATCATTACATCTTAAACATAATCTCACATCTTCACATAATCAAGACATTTAAATTGCATCATCATACCAACACCTACTTAATACAATCATAAGACATGCTTTAATTGAACTTCATCACCAAGTATAAGCCATCACAATTGAAGTAAAGTTTCAAGATCACAAAGTCTTACCAATTCTCCTTCAAAAGCCATCATCATTGGTCTTACCCTCAACCAATCCAATTTCATCCATCAATAGGTGTAATAAAATTATACAATAGTATTAAACACAATAACTAAGTCAATTACATTAATACTAATCAATTCAACATGAGTTCATAACCTAGCATAATTACTATTCCACATACTAGGTTAAATCATCAAGAACTAGCATTGTTGAACAATAATACATAATAATCTAATCATAATCATCAAAATAAACCATAAACAATACAATTTATATGATCAAAATTCGGATTAGAAAGAAACCCATATGAAATCATCTTTTTGAAACCAATTTTGGAAGAGCCCTTTGGGGAAAGGAATCCCAAAGGTGAAAGGTTCCCATACCTTGTTAATCCTTGAAGATTGATGGATAAAAGTGATGTTTTTGAAGACCTAGAACCCTTAGACCTTGGTATTCTATGGAGTCTACTTTGGGAGAGAGAAAGTAGGGAGAAGGTAGAGTAATTTGGGTTGGGAATTGTGGGGTGTTAAGTTGAGTTTAGACTTAGGGTAGTTTATATAGTCATTTAGCAAACTTAATTAACCACCCCTTATTCCCTTATTAAACCCCTAACTAATTAACTAATTAATTGAACTTCCTTAAAACATGATAGTGAAATTGCAATCCTGACCTACGAGGCCCCGACCTACGGGCCGTAGGTCAGTCAACGCCCACCTGCACCCACTGTCCTGCAGGTCCGTCGATAAGTTCAGAGAGTTGTCAATTTGTCCATTTAGGAAAAATGGCTAAGTTTCGATCGATGTAGGCATAGATTCCCCGTTGTCCAGCCTACGCCCCATCGATGGAAGGCATAGGTAGCCTCTGTCTAGTGATAGCTTTTTGGCCAAAATGGAAGGGTCCTCCTCAAGTACCCTTAGGGTGGTCTTTGGAGAGTCGTACCTGGACGTGTCGACCCTAAACACACTCTAATATATGTTTAACAGCATTCCACCGAATTTCATCAAATTCCTACTCCTAAAACCTCGTGAAATAGGCTAAGGCACACTAGCACCTCTTTCACTAATCTCCAGACGTCATGGCTGTTTCTTGACGTCTTGACTCTAAAACTTCCTAAATAACTTATAACCATTATTTTGACCTTAAAATAGTGTTACAAACCTTAGATCAATATGTGAGGCTCTAGATTAGGTCTTGGACTTTTGGAGTGTTACAAAAGTGGTCTTAGGAATCTGAAGTCTCAAAAAGCCAGGTCTAGTAGAATCTTGTTCATCGGTGTGAATCGCGACACATCTATGAGCAAGAGGCTATAGGACGATAGAGTTTCACTTTCTTAATCAATCTTGTGTCGTGCCTATAGAGTTGAGGTTATAAGTGTCTATTTCTAATCTCTTATCTTGTGCTTATAGGAGTATGTCTACAAGAAGAATGGCCGCAAGAAGGTTGGAAGGAGGAGTGCAAGAGGAAGCTCCCCAAGGTGGACTAGCTCTACAAGGAGTTCATGTTTCTCAAGATGCTCAAGTTCCTCCCCAAGATGATCAAGTCCCTATTGGAGGTTAAGTAATGAGGTTCTGGTGGTTCCCTCGGATACAAAAATGGGGAGATCAGAGATGATCTACTTACTTTATCCCGAGCCATGACAACTCATGTGACTAGAGACATTGACCTAGAATGAATGCTTGGAAGATTACCATGACCTGTAGGTTGAGAGACTTTGTGAGAATGAATCCTCCTATCTTTCTTGGCTCTAAGGTTGGAGAGGATCCCCAAGAGTTTCTTGATGGTGTGTATAAGATGTTGAGTGCTATGGGGGTGACTTTTAGGGAGAAGGTGGAGTTGGCCTCATACCAATTGAGGGATGTTGCTCAAATGTGGTACACTCAATGGAAAGATAATAGGCCGGTTGAGTCGGGTCCTATAGAGTGGGAAGAGTTTAAGGAGGCTTTCTTAGGAAATTACTTTCCCCGTGAGAAGAGGGAGGTGAAGGTTGAGGAGTTCATGAACCTTAGATAAGGAAATATGAGTATGGAAGAGTATTATTTGAAGTTCACCATGTTCTCTAGGTATGCTCCATCCTTGGTGTCTATCCCTAGGGATGAGATGAGTAGGTTTGTGACCGGTGTTGCCAATCTTGTGAAGGAAGAGTGACGTACAACCATGCTCCACAATGATATTAATTTGTCTAGGCTTACGGTGTATGATTAATCCATTGAGGAGTACAAGCTTAGTAGGATTTCTAGAAATTTGAAGAGGAGTGGATCTAATGAGCAAAACAAACCTAGTTTTAAGAAGAGGTCTCCAAACCATGATGGAACTAGTGCTCCTAAGGCTAAGGGTGAAGGTGGTAGTAGTTGTAGGTGTTAAGCCTACTTGCTCTACTTGAGGGAAGAAACACTTTAAGAAGTGTCTAGTTGGTACCGGAAATTGCTTTGGTTTTGGTAAGAATGGTCATAAGGTGAGGGATTTTTACTAATATTGCAGCTAAATGGAGAGAAGCTAAGCAAGATCCTCAAAGTGTTGCTGAAGGTGGTGGTCCAGAGAGGAGTCGCTTCTATGCTCTCCGAGCCAAGGGAACAAATTTGGATGATGATGTCGGTAAGTTATAGTTTTCACTCTTGTGTTGTGATGGGTTCCTTCTAAGTGGGGGAGTATGGTGATTAGTGGAGTTGTGATGTGTTGTCTCTTCTCTTCTCTTCAATTCAAGCTTGAGAGATAGAAAGTCATAGAAGTATGTTGCATGTTGCATTGTATTTAGGAGTCTTGAAATTGAATTTCATTGATTCCTTGCATTGTGCATTTTACAAAGTTATGTTTATGTTGTAATATGAGTCTATATGATTCTATCTCTCATATTTTCATGCTTTTTATCATAAATTCCATAAGAGTTGCATTTTTGAAAATCTAAGCATGATTCACTGTACTATTCTAGCAGTTCATTGTAGGGATTTTGCAAAAATGAAGAAATTGAGTTTTCATTGAAAATGGTTATAATGTGTATATAATTGATCTATATGAATAAGATAATGTTTGGAGAAGGAGTTCCTCTTATATGAAATGAAGAATGTGAGTCTTTTGCATAATGAGTTGTAGAAGTAGTTCTATCTTCTTGTTGTGTTTTGAGTCTCTTTGTTATGTGGAAATTGGTGTTCCTCCTAATTGTGTATTTAATATGGTGTGGTATGGTCATGTTCTGATTCTCGAGTTTCATATCTCTTGAAATTGCCTAAAATGAAGCATGTGTCATTCGAGGATGGATGTTGTCCAAGTGGGGGAGAATGTTACACCTCTAAAACAACTTAGGTGAAGTTAAAGCCTAACACTTGTATAATGAGGTTCTAAAGTCCTAAAATGGTTTATAATGATGTTTATAGGCAGTGTCTAAAGTTTGGTAAAGTTTGGAGGTCAGATGTCCAAGAACGTCCATGTCGTTCGAAAGATGTGCCCTGAAGCGTGCTTGTGTGCCTTAGTGTGTTTCGTCAAGTTTTACGTGTTCGTTTCAGATGAAATTGATGTGAGAGGTCCTTAAAATGTGTATGAGTATATTCGAGTTGGAAACGTCTGGGAAAAACTCCCCAAGGACCAACCAAGGGGTTCTTAAGGAGGACCCAACTTAAGAGCCAAAACTGTCAAAACCAGCCCCACTAACGGAGGCAATCGACGCCCAATAGGTCAGTCAACTCCCCTTAGGTGGAGGGTGTAGTTTGAAACTTAGCTAAGGATCTTAAGGTCCGATTAGTAGGCTCTGTCCCAAAGGACAGTTGCCAGCATGACCCATCGATGGGACGACACCTCGTAGGTGTGTGGCCGTCGATGAGACCTACAGTTTTTTTGCAGGATCTCGGCCAACCCAAGGGCAATATGGGGTTTTCACCTAGCCTTCCTAAAATTACTTGGACGGTTCCTTAAGGTTATTTTGGGTATTTTAAGTAGTTTTATAAGTCTAGAACCCCTATTCAAGTCATTATTCAAAATCAAAACCCCAAACCCCAAGAAAGAACTCTCTAGAACACCATTGAAGCTTGAAGGGAGATTGGAGCTTGGAAGCTGGTTTCTCCATCAATTCTTCTCAATTTTTGTGGTTTAACATCAATTAAGTTATGGTCTCCATCCTTTAATCTCTTTTCTTCAAGGATCCAATCTTCAAAGTGGTTTTCTAAGACTTCATCAAAATATGAACTTCTAAATTGAAATCTAGCCATCGGTTCTTGAATAAAACGTTTTGAATTAATATATTATGATTGAATTGATGTTAACTTGATGAGTTTAGACTAAAATTCCTATGAACCCATGCAAATCATGAATTCTATATTTTAACTATATTATGGGTAATTTGATCATGTCTTTATACTATTGAATTCTTGTGTAGTTTACTTTGGGCTATTGAATTATGAAAGAATCATGTTAGAATTATGAGTAGGATGTCCTAAATTGATAAATTCATATTGTATTATCTTGTATTCATTGTATATTTGGATTATTGGAATGAATTGGTGATCATGGCTATGGGTAAGAGCCTTGGTATATTGAGTTGGTTGATTTGGCTATGGATTGAAGTTGTGAGATTGGATTGGTTGTATGTTGACCTAACTTTCTCTATATTGTATAGTATAGCTCTTGAATTATGATGATGTTTGGTATGGTCCACTCATGGTGGCGGTGTTTATGTGCTATATTTATGAAACAATGTGGCCTCATCGACATTACTTTATGAATTATGGTATTATCAATTTATAACTTGAATATGTGAGTATTGTGAAGGTCTTGATGACTTATGTATATATGTGAAGTCAAAGTATGTGTTATTGTAGTTGATGATAAGTGATCAGGATAGGATATGCTGATGCCTTGTATATGTATACTTGATGTTGAAGTGTGAATCTTCTTAGTTGACTATATGATTATTATGATGAGTTACGTTAATGATTCTATAAAAGTGTGTAGGGTGACTTGCAAGTATACTTAGTTAACCCTATGTGATACATGAATGATATTGTACATGTGAAAATATGATAATGAAGTGTGTCTTGTTTAGGTAGACCTATGTATCTCACTTGATACATGAAAGAATGTGAATATGAATCCTTAACTTATTATGCTAAAGCACCTTTGTCATTAATGAATATGCATGAATGGAATATGATCTTGAATGTAGTAAAGAAGGTCATTTATGTGGAACCTTTTAGAAAGAAGGTTATGATATCCTTGAAGTTGAAAGCCGTAATGGTATCCTTCTCGTGTGAATGGTGGACTTAGGGTTGGTTGGCTGGAACGACATGCAATCTTCCTTAGGAAAGTCATTGATCTATCTTAATAACCATCATAGGCAGCCCTAGTGGACCCTCTTTGGTAAGGTGTATTATTATTTGGTTATGAACAAGATATGGTACCTCTTCATATGCTCCTTTATTGAATTACTCTATGATAACAAAGGCTAGCACCGAGAGAACATGCTTGGGGAGTAGCTCTGGTTAATATGAAGATTAGAGTACAAATAACCCTTGATATTCCTTAACCATGTGCCTACATGGGATGTGTCCTAGTTCTACCATTGGCAAGTAGAACACCCTCCATCGGAGTTGGGTAGACTTCGGATTCCATGCCTAGCTAGTATGGTCTATGTCGGTTATTGCCTATTCTCATCATGTGGAATACATATTAGTGTTGGATAAGTTCTATGAAGTTTAGGTAGTGGAATGGGACGCTATCCTAGACATTGCACGAGTGGCCTTTGAAGATATTAGTATATGAGTCCCTAGGTCTTCTCTAAGACCATTATGTGAATGTCCTTAAGTGTTGAGTGTCTCCTAAATGACTTAATGATTATAATGACTTAAGTAAAGGTGTATTAATGAAAAAGTACTTATCTAGAGTAGCTTTAAGAATTGCTTAGGTAGGCTTGGAGAAGGTGTATGTGTGTTCTCTTCATGTCTTACTTAGGTGAGTCTTAGTAGTTCTAAGTAGGGAGTTAAGTGTGAAATGGGAATAATCTTATCGTAGGTAATCTAAAGGATCTCTTTGGTGTGTGTGAAGGGGTTTTATGGGCGGTCGCTTCACAACTCACTCAAGTGAGCCTTAGAATCACCTTTGATAGGAGTGTCTTATGTTTAAGTGAATTGAAGTGATATTGATGTTATATTGTTGGATGTGACTACATGTGCTTATTTTAACTAAATGTGATCTTCTATACTTGTTTGATGAAGTTTTACTAAAAAAGAGCATGTTTTATACAAATGTCCTTTATCATGATTTTATTGCATTATGCCATACTTAATACATTGTAATGTACTAATTCCATATATATTGTCTATCTCTAAAGGTGTTGGTGGAATTTGAGAGGAGTCTCGAAGTGGAAGCTTGGATTAGTGTTCATTCAAGCAAGAGTTGGTATGTCCTCACTAGATTCGAGGACATCATGATGTTTAGACTTCCTTATTGAAAGTACTGTAATAGATTTAGCTATTTTCTATATGTTGAAGTATGGGTCGTGTCCCAGTATATTCGTATGTCTAAGATGGAGATTTGAGACTTAGTCTGTCATTATGTTTTCTATAAAAAGAGATGTTTTGAAGTATTACTATTTCGTGTGAAAAGTTTTAATTTCGCACTACTTTTCATACATGTATGCAATGAATGATATCAAAGGGCCTGTACAAGACCTCCGAGGTCAAGTACGCCGTGTCCCGATCCGAGAATGCCATATCTCCTAGGGTGTGCTCTCGGGTCGTGACACTTACCTTGAACCATGCATGACAACACCTAGAATTTGTTTTATTAGTCCAGTCGATTAAGCAAAGCTCTCCCTAGATATGATCTTAGACAATTTTGAAAAGTGTAAGACAATTTTACATATACCTATTTTGTGACCTACCTTGTGAGTGTGTGAACCTCTCTTTAACACCCCTTGAACCTTAACCTTCTTTTGAAGAAACCCGATAACAACTAGACCTTTCTTAATCCATTTCCCATAATCCTCATGCTTGTTGGTTTGATTGAAATAGCCAAGTTAGGCCAAAAGCCTAAGTTGGGGGTGGTGTGAAAGAAAAAGGGATAGTCAAGAAGTACAAAGAAAGTCTCCCTTAACCCATCGTGTTCCTAAAAATGGAAACCCTCCATATAAAAAAAAAAAAAGAAAGAGAAGAAAAAGAAAAGAGAAAGAAAAGAATGAAAAAGAACGTTATGGAATAAAGTACATAAGAAATAGGGTTTCCAAGCAATCCATGGAAGTGTATAATAGGATGACTTATGAGCACTAACAAAAATAAGGAAGGAAGAAGAAAGAAAGTGTTGTTAGCACCACAGTTCATGAGGATTATGGTCACTGAGCCTAAATGACCATACCTTTGAACTCAGCCCATTACAAGCCTTAAAAAGACCTTTTTGATCTTGAGAAAGCTGAAACACATGATTGAATGGAAAATACGGGAAAAACTATGGGTTAAAGCATGCATTGTGTTCCTCTTTTTGAGTGTGAGCATTGTATCTGATTCCTGAACTTAAATTGATTGTACCTTTGTGTGTTAAAATGGAGTCATCATTTGTGTGAGGCCATTCGAATGATTTTGTTGAGCTTGAACTTGCATTTTAAGCAAGTACTGCGAGATTGAAAATCTTTGGTAATGGTGTGTCACAACTGGAATCTCTTGATACACAATTTGTCCTTGCATAAGTAAATTGAATTTTGTTGTGTACATTCATGATTGCATATTGTGTAGCACAGTTTGAGACATCCCCTTTGAACTGCTGAAGTTGAGTGTTACTTGAGGACAAGCAAAAATTTAAGTTGAGGATGTTGATGAGTCTATAAAATAGACTCATTTAAGGCTATATTTTGATTAAAAATGTGTCCTTAAATGCTTATTTTATTGCAATATCCGATGAAAACTCTTAAGTTTCAGGTATTATAAGTTTGAAGGAAAGCACGGACACTATGTCGCAAAAAGGAACAAAAGGGCCCAAAAAAATGAAGAAATGAAGGCCTGAGGTTCGTCGAGTCCACTAGACGAGTCGCTGAATGGCCTTATGATACACTCAAATTACACTTCTGTAAAAAAGTATAAGCGTTCGTATCAAGTAAAGAACCCAACAAGTAGGTTGAGGTCGATCCCACGAGAAAAATAGTTTAGACTTAACTTTAATGTACAATTACGTCTATTTAGTCAAGTCCTTTCCGAAAACAGGTAATTAAAGGGGGGGGGGTTTGTAAAACAAAAGTTCTTAATTATTTCTAAGTAAAACAAGTAGCAAGAGTAAAACTTTGGTGTTTATCAAGTTGTGAGAGAAACTAGTGTGTAAGTGTTCCCCATAGGTTCATAACGCCATAATCCTAGCTATAACAATTATTTCCTAGTGTTTTGCATAAAAAGTGATAAGTTATGTATCTCTAAATCCTTGGTCCGGCATTTGGAGAATTTCACCCCGTACCTTGGTCCGACTACGTGTGTCTAAGTTACTAACCCTTACCTTTACTTCATATTAAGCATCATATTCGATGTTTGACTTACTTATTACTTCGCACCAATCAAAACTAGCCTATTAGATAGTATCCACTAAATCTATGTGGATAATTCTTTTCCTATTAACTACCTCCTTGGTCCGGCAAGTAGCAATAAGGCGAGTTCTAACACGTTCACTTGTTAAAAGGATTTCTAATCAAAAGAATTATCGATGCATGCAATAAACTATTTGAGAATTGTTAATTAGCTAGGTTTATTTTGTTAATCACCCATTGTTCCCACAACCCTAGTTGTGGATTTATTTACCCATGCTTAGAAGAACACAATTCATAATTGATAAATAATAAATCATGAACTTATTTTGACAAATTTTGAAGAAAATCCAAAAATTCAAATTGAAATCACACAATTATCTTCAAAACCAAATCCAAAAATTGCCCAAGTTGCAAAGTTAAATCTCCAAGAAAAAAAGTATGAAAAATACTAAGAATCCAACCCCAAAAAACGAGGGTTTCTACCCTATTTATAAAATTATCCTAAAATAAAAGGAAAACAATTAAGGAAAGTTTGTCCAGAAAATGCGGCTACAATCGACGACCCCATAGACGGTCCGTCAATGAAACGACGGACCGTCGACTACCTCCATTGGTCCAGACTTAGCTTTTTCTTCAGCCTTCACTTTTGCATCTTCTCTGATCCAATCGACGAACCAACAACACGGTCCGTCGATTCACCTACGGTCCGTCGATGCTTTTCGTTGTTTCATACTTAGCTTTTTCTTCAACACCGGGTACTGTGACATTCTCTAATCAAGTAGATGTTTTGCCAGGACGGTCCGTCGGTATCCTTCTGGACCCACACTTAGTCAGAATTTCCTGAGTTGCTTCCAGATGCCTGAACCTCCAATCGACGGTCTCCACCTACGGTCTGTCGATGTCTTCGTGGGTCACTTTATGCACTGATTCTTCACAGCCTTCTGCATTTTAGTTTCGGACAACTTTCCTACAAAACAAAGATAAAAACACATTAAAATTACAACAAAAAGGCTTTAGACAGACAGCAATTTTAAGGAAAAACCATTGAAAGTACCGTGAAACCACGGTAAATAAACACCCTCAATTTAAATTCGTTGTTTTTCCTCAAGCGATGCACTATGACTCAACACAACACTTTGTACACAAGTATCCTTTTTTAGCTTCCGCAATCACATGGCTATCAATTCCAACTTTTTTGTTGGTTTAGTGCATGTTTCTTCTCTTAGGCTTGATAGGCTTACTGTTGTGGATCAGACCATGACACAGACTCACCATGCACTGACACCTCTACTCTTTTTGTCTCTCGCCAAGGTACCACTTTCCGATATTGCAACTAGTGCCCTCACTTCAAATGATATCGTCCTTTTTTGCACAGTGATTTTAATTTTGAGTATAAGGATCAATATTCAACACTCACGCTCAAAACAAATTCACACCTAGTTGGTACTTTTCGCCATAGGCTTGCCCTTATTTTCATTGCTTAAGTTCACCATATTAGACTCTTAGGATCACGATAGGACTTTCTTAGCTTGTAACGTAGGCTCAGGGTCAGGTATGGTACATATGGGTACATTTTAGTACTTGTTCCCCTCCTTGACATTACGGCTAAGCGTCCTACCTCTTTCATTATCTATTATGCCCTACTTTTGTTGTCGTCTTTTGCCTTATTTTCTCTTTTATTTGTCTTCTGTGGAAGTGACTCATACTTCTTTTTGTTCAACACTATTTTTCTTTTTTTTTTTATATTCAATTGCCAATTTTGATTGAGTCACTTCTCTTGTTCATTGTCCCTTTTCTTTTCCACATTACTCTTTTTCATACCCACTTTTCGGGTCATCACTCATAATAGCCACCCTCAACTTATGGCTTTGCCCTAAGTCGAGGTACACATTACCCAAGGTTGGGTCAGGGCCAAGACAAGGTCAATTTTCTGCATTAGCCACCCTCAACTTATGCTTTTGGCCTAACTTGAGGTGCACATGTCCAAGGAGGGACCAGGGCCAAAACATTATACCCAGGGGGGTTTAGTTGGTGAAGAAAAGAAATGTCTATTATAGTCTCAATTGTTTGGATAAAAAAGGGATAACAATTTTATTCAGCTCAATTTACTTTAGGCTAGATGTTTGCTAAATTGAACAAGGGCCTATGATCCTTTCCTAATTGTCTAACACTGATTCCTGTTGCAAGACCAACCGGGCAAGTTCTAGCTAAGTACCAATAGGGGAACAATCAAATCTGCTCACACTCTCTTGAAACCACATTACATTATCAGATTATCGGTTACCTAGTTAGAGTGTATGGGTGAGGATCATGCAATGGGTGTATCTCTATGTCATGATTAAAGCCAACATTCAATATTTATACCTATTCATGCAAGCATTTTATTAGAACGGGATATCATTCAAGTTTAGCCATCATGCTTTATTTTTTACTTTTATACTTTGTACAAGTTAAGACACATACCGATTCAACAGTAAAGTAATCAGTCTCTTGGGGCAAAAGAACACAGGCAAGAAAACCACCAAGAGAGGATCGTGAGTTGGGCTATTCACACTTACCCCTAGCACTCACTTTCCATTTATCCCACCCCCAACAAAAAAATTTGTAATTGTCCCCAATGCATAATAAATAAAAAGACAAGGTGGTAGGTGAAGCAACAAGCAGGCGGGTCCGGTTTCCCGGAACCCGTTCCTCAATAGTAGGGACACCATTAGTGGTGCCCACAACAATATCTGCACCCTCAGTGGTGCTCCTCTCAATAGCCTCCAATCTGGAGCTAGATGCCCCAGCAGCCAACTCTCGATCCCTCATCTGCCGGGCCTCCTCATCAACCGATGAGGCTCTCCTCGCAGCCTCCATATCCGTCCGCTCCTTCTTCCTAGCCCGAGCATCCTCACTCTCACTGGTATGGCTGGAACAATGACTCTTGGCACCCTCACGTGGTGGAGGCGGCGGTGCAGTGGTAGTAGTGAATAGTGCAGCAAGCACTGTGTCCTCCTCAAGCTCCACAGGTGCGGTCTCAGGCTCGGGTCCCCTCATCTCAAGTATAGCATCAACATCAGCCCGCAGACTCGCCACAGCCGCCTAAAGAGTCGTCAAATCAATGGTGGGGGCTGGGCGTGCTAGGACTCTCAACTCAAATACGTCGAGGCGCTGGTGGACCGCCTGAATCTTCCTCTCCATCTGCTGAGCTACCTTCTTCTGAATTCGGTCCTCATCCTCGACAATGGACTTCTACATCCAAGGCCGAATATAGTGCAACAAGGTGGCCATCTAGGCCTCTAACTTCTGGACCCTAGCAATCGGGACCAGTGCTGCTGATGGAGGGGTAGACCGGGAGGAACTAGGCGCTCTACTAGTGCCAGGGAAAGACTCAACCGGGGTGGTGTCGGTAGGCTCTGAAGTTGCATGATCAGCCCCTTGGGCCTGCTCTACTGTAACCACCAATTTCTCACCTAGCGGCTGCAAATCAACTCTGGACCCTTGTCGTGGTGCCGCCACATTGGCCTCATCTCTAATGAGACCGATATCCACTATCCCGGTAGGAGTACGGAGGACATCTCTGTGTCAAATGGTCACTCCAGCATCCCTGCACAACTGAATAATTATACATGCAGACGGGTAAGTGGTAGAGGACTTAAAAGGCCTCTCATGGATGACGGAGATCAGCAACCTTGAGAAATCGATCTCCAACCTGTCTACCAGAGCTGCTACCAAGACCGCTCTATCCCAAGTAAGTATATTATCTGCAGCCGTGGGGGATAGGCGGTGATAGACTAATAGCTAGAAGAACTTGGCTGCAAACGTGAGGTTGGCCTTCTTGATAAGGCCTCGGGTGTCCAACACCGAGTCTTCTCCCTCACCGTCAATAGGGATCCACTGTGCAATCCACCTCTTGGTGGACTCTCTCAATTCTCTACTCCGCTAAAAATGACCACTCTTTACCACGTCTTACCTGTAGTCGAACTCTGGGGTGAGAGGAACCCTTTCGGCATCAGTGTCCCTGCCATATAGGAAGCGGCGGATGGAAGGAGAAGAAATATCCATTCGGCAGCCTCGAACGTGGACATCTATGAGCGGTGCTTGTTTGGCGGGTATAGAACGCATATCCAAAGGACCACGGAGACCCACTACGTAAGAGGCGTAGAACTCTCGCACCATCTCCTCACTGTAAGGCCCCAAACTCCTAGCCGTCCACTCGAGTCGGTGGAGGGTAAACAAGTCATGCACCGCAGGGACTATGCATAGGCTCTCTGTAAGAACACGCCACTCAACTGTTAGCATCCGAGTCACCACCCCCTTGTCGTTCAACATCTTGGCATCCCTTTAAACCTGGTACTATCTATCTACGCACCACCGGTTGGGCTCATCAGCAACTGGTGCAGGGACCTCACGCTGGGGTGCTGGAGCAGCCTCTGAACTCTGGGCCTCATCAGACGAGGCATTGCGGGCAGTCCCGGCTGGGAAAGTGGCTCTATGTGAATCGGAACCGGAGGTAGTGACCTCATTCGACTCCGTGGAGTAGGCCGACTCTGAACCTGAAGCCTCTCAGAGCCAGATGTTCCATCAGAACCTGAGACAGACCCAGACGGTGTGCCGTTCAGTGTGCGCTCCTCATCAGACTGGGAGACAGTGACTACGACAGACGTTACCTTCTTGGGGGTGCCCCGAGTGGCTCTAGCAGCTGGTGTAGATGTCTGGGTGGGAGGGGGCACGTATTCCAGATCTTGCTCATCATCCGACATGCCTATCAACCGTCGGTATGGTGCCACGGACTTGGACCGTCCCCTGGAATAGACAATATCTGGTTTGGGGGCCATAAGTACCTGAAAAGGAAGCTGTTAGTTTCATGGTAATCAACCTACACAACCAATATAGTCGACACAAAACCTGGATATACAAGACACAGGTTATTGAAAAATTACAGAATTGGGAGACGGGCACTATCGACGACCCATCGATGAATCGACGGTCCATCGATAGTGTCCGTCGGTGGACACTTAGCAAATATTTAGAAGTCTACTTTCCACAGAGCTTGCAGTTAGAAATGACAGACATGCAGAATATCCCATCGATCAATCGATGGACCGTAGTCCACTTCCATCGTCTGAAACTTAGAATAATTCAAAATATGTTAGAGATCAAGGTTGCAGTTAGAAACGACGGACGTGCAGAATGGTCCATTGCTCAATCGACGGACCGTAGTCTACTTCCGTCGTTCCAAAGTTTAGCAGATTCACAGGTATATTGTAACATTCCAGAAAATGTACTTGTCTAGTGAAGAGTCTATTAGGTTTTAAGAATATGTATTGGGGTACATAGGCATCCCAATGCCCAATATTGAGTAATATTGGGCATGTTAGAGAATATTGGCTTAAGGGTTTTAGCCAATTTCTATATATTAACAAGTAACTTAAAATAAACTTTGATGTTCAAATGCTCCAATCCAAGCTTGTTTAGGAATTGTACCTACAATGAAGAACCTAAGCTAAAATTTTAATTTCATCGCTTACACACATTAGGTACGAGGCATCCAAGTGTCAAGCCTAGGTACCATAGAACATGATCATTTAAAATGATCATGTAGATTAAGAAGTGCCCAAGGACATAGTGAGGGTTCTTGGGATAAGAAGTGAACTTTACAAGTGCAACGACAGAGTGCACGGTTAGGAAAGTGCACGGCAATACATGTGCTACCGACCGAGAGACCAAGTGACCAAGCCCAACCGATTCGGTTAGGGCGGTTAGGAGGCCGGCATGCGTCGGGTCAAGCCATGTGGGGCCGAGCTTCCTAACTAATCCTAGTCTCTAACTAACTTACCTAACTAGATAACTAACCTAGGACTAACTAAAATAATGTAACTAGTGTGCCCGAAATCCTAAGACCAAACCGGGTGACACTAGTCGAGTAGCTAACTAAAGAAACATCCTAGTACCTAACCTAGGATGGTCCAAAGGGGTTGGTTATGATCCTAATGACTTAGGGTACATTAGTAATTACCCTAGGTCACTTAATTAATTAAATTAGCAACTTAATTAATTAATTTAAATTCATGGTCAAACCCGAGACCCTTAGCAAATTTTCAGAATTTCTCTAAGTCAAATGCTCTCCTATTTTTAGTCAATTTAGGAGGGGCATTTTGGTAATTAGCTAATTGATTTATTTGATTAAGTTAATTAGCCTAAGTTGAATTAGTCAATGTTCAGTTCTTAAGACATAGACTCACTTTTATCCAGTAGTCTCTCACGACTGAAAAACAGTGAACAAACGTAAAAAAAAAAAGAAAAATACTCTCGGTTCTCCTTAGGCGATTTCAAGGAAATTCTTCAAGATTTTTCGTGCAAAGTATAGGCTGATCTTCGTAGATTCAATTCTACAGTAAGGTATGGGTTTTCTCTCTTGGATTCCTTTCCCCAAGAGGCTTTTCAAACGTTTTGAATTCAAGAAAACCGAAACTAGAGTTGTTCCCAATGAAATTATCGAATATTCATCTCCCTAGTTCTCCCTATTTCCGATTCTAGTAGTATGTATAATGCAAGTATCGAGCATGTTGTTGGTATGTGTTGTTAACTGATCATTATGTGTAGGTTTCTGTGATTTGATAATGTCGAATGAGACATATAGGTTAGATTCCTATGATTAGAGTATCATTTACATGAGATAAGAGACGTTGTAATGCTTGATTGTGTTCAAGAAGATGAAATTGTTATAAGTCGTTTATAAAATTCAATTTACTGTTGAAAGGAATGAAGGTTTCGATTACTGTGTGTGGTTACAGTAGATATGTTTGTAAGTGTTTGGAATGCAATGTTTCCAAGAAGAAATAAGAATGAGAATCAAAGCTAGTTAATGAATCTTCAATGCCAAATCAACTTTATAGCTTGGCCAAACTAAGCACTGAATTGTTCTTATAAGCTAATCAAATGTTAAAAATTGTCTTTCTCAAAATGATGAGATTACTATAGTATATACATGAAGTTAATTGACTTGGCTAATGATAACATCATGAAAAATGTTTAGTGAAAGTTTGGTTTATGCCAATAAATTGGTCAGCAATATTATTTCCAAAATATGTAATAGAATTGGCTAATGATTAAGTCATACCAATCTTATATGGCCAATGTAAATTATGATGTTTCTTGTAAGGCCAATTACATGTTAAAGATTGACTTGATAAGATGTAACTCAATGAACTCATAACCTGGGGTATGCCAATGATTGGGACGAGTCCCACCATACCCTATCTAAATGAACTTGTGAACATAGTAGCACATTGAATAAGTCCTTATAACTTTCATAAATAATGGTACAAGACTACCAAATAACATTGAACAAGATAAGGTGAGTAACGAAATAACTAAAAGCTTAAGAGTTATGGAATTGACTTAGAATGGGGTGTTAAAAGAAGTGAGACAAGTCTCACTTGAACCTAAACAATTATGTTAAAGATACTCACATAAGAGGGTGTAGAAATCGTGAGACAAGTCTCATTCACACCATGATGATAATGTAAGATTTCAGTTCACATTCATCAAGTATAGAAAGGGATGACAAGTCATCCATTGAGCTAAGCATACCTCATACTAGAAGCAAGCTTCCATAGTGTATGAGTCAACTCTAAAAGTTGTAAAGTATAAGAAATTGAGCTAAGCACCGATAGGCTAGTAATGAGCTTGTGCAAGCACATGTAGGCCTCATGAGATGAGACTACCACCAAGGTGGATAACGGTCTCCAAATTCTCCTAGTATTTGAACTATGTCGCCAGCATAGGTTACTAGCTAGTGGATCCACCCAAGAAAGCTAGGAAGTATTCAGTTTCACTTTGGACGGTGAACCACCTCTTTTTGGTGTGGGGAAACACTGGATTTGATGTTAGCTCACATGATCTATGTCAGTTAAATGCTCAACATTTCTTTAAGAGAGTAAGAAAGAAAGAAAGAAAGAATTAGGAAGATGAGGGGTGTTCGAATAGGATGACCAAAGGGGTGAGGTTAGACTAAGTGATGATGTAGGTCATTCTTAGCCATTGCACAGAAAGATACCAATGGAAGTCTTAAAAGAATATCCTAAGTCAACCTAGCATGTTCAAATTGAACATGAGATCAAAGAACAAGAAATGTAAGTTCAAAGTGAACTAAGTAAGCAAAAGCATAAGAATATCAAATCATCACTGTTTGATAAGAATGAAGTTTTAACAGTTATTGGTTTATGCCAATAAAGGGAGCAAAATAAAATGACCCATCAATTGGAGTATGAATATATGCCCATTATCTATATATTATGCAAATAATCAAAGAATGGGCATAGCAATAAAGATTGACTTATAAAGACTTCATGCCCAATTTAACAAGAATGGAAAGAATAACTTGTGAGTAGGGTAGTCAAATCATTTTCTTAGTCTCTTGGATTACTTACTTGATTCATTGTAGCAAGGGGACTACAATGAATCATTTCACTTGTGAGTAAAACATAGGATCAAAGGAGATCATTGAACTACACAACAAAAAGAAGAAAAGACTGAAAAATAAACTAAGTCTGGGAGAGGGAGCTCTCGGCCTAAGGAAAGCAAAAATATTAAATTTTTCTTGAGTTGTTCTAAAATTATGTTTATGATTCCAAGGTCTTATGTTCATATAGAAAATGAGTTGTGTGCTTTAAATGCATGAAAGTATGTCATATTCATAGCATGATTCATAAATAACGAATTAAGAAAGTGAAGTGAATTCACTTTCCAAAAAATGGCATGTCGCTATAGGAAGATCTTTCCTTGATCATGCATAGTCCTTATGTATTTATGTGCATACACCCATACTTATTACAAGTGTGTACTAACCTATATACAATTACTATTTTTATAGGTGCAGGTCCTTGAAGAAGATTGCAGATCAGCTGAAGCTGTTTGGACTAGTACCTCCAGACTTTGGTAGGTCCTCTTGAGTTCGAGGATGCCTATGCTTTTATTTCTAGCTTTAGTATATTAGACATAGCTAGTAGATGTTGTCCCTAGCGTTTCCTTCCAAACATTTGTTCAAGCTTTTATATTAAGGTCGATTTGGCAATTATTAATGATATTATGAATTCTTCATTTCAATTGTTCAATATGTAAATAGATGGTTATTTATTTTGAGCTGTTAGTATATCACTCTTATGCAAGAACTATATGAAGTCAAAGTACACTTCAGTAAAGTTTTAAATTTTCCGCTAAATTTAATTGTATGATCGTGATGAAAGCTAAGAAGAGGCTTGTCTGCGACCTCTAAGAGGTTAACGACGCCGGTCTCATCTAGGGTCTAGGACCCGGGTGTGACAAACTTGGTATCAGAGCATGAGGTTAAATTACCTAGGAACTAAGGCTCAAAACAACCACGTTGCGTAGTTTCTCGCTTATGGTTGTGAAGTGCACCACAACCATGACTTAGAGACTTAGTGATGTTAAGAATCTTCCCTTATTCTACTCTTTATCGTGCTGTGTAGAGTTTTGACATTTTGTGTCATTCTAGCATCTAACTTCCTTCTTGTGTGTGCGAGTAGAAAAATGAACACAAGAAGAAACGTAGGTAGGAGAGTTGGAAAAGCAGCTGCTGGGGGAAACCAAGCTCCTCATCAAGCCCCAACTGCTGGAGTGCAAGTGCCTGTCAACCCAGTTGGGTTGACGGATGGAGAAGTGAGAGCAACACTGGTTCAGATGGCCCAAGCCATCACTGCTCAGGCACAGGGTATCACAGCCCAGACCACTAGAGAGGGTGCTCCCAGGGAGAACCCACATGCTAGCACCATGGCTAGCAGATTGAGAGATTTCACCAGGATGAATCCTCCAGTCTACTTCGGGTCCAGAACCAATGAGGATCCCCAGAAGTTTGTGGACGAGGTCCACAAGATTCTCTGTGCTATGGATGTTAATAAAGAGGAGAAGGATGAGTTGGCTGCATACCAGCTCAAGGATGTGTCTTAGGTATGGTACAAGATGTGGGTAGATGGCCGAGCACCAGGAGAAGTCCCCATCACTTGGGACATTCTCAAGACTGCATTCCTGGAGAGGTTCTTTCCCAGAGAGCAGAGAGAGGCTAAGGTTGAGGAGTTCATCAACCTACGTCATGGAGGTATGTTAGTCAAGGAATACTCCTTGAAGTTTGTTAAACTTTCCAAATATGCTTCTTCCCTGGTGTCCAGTAGCAGGGATGAGATGAGCAGGTTTGTGACTGGTGTATCGGAGGATCTGGAGGAGAAATATCGGGAAGACATGTTGCATGATAACAGGGACCTTTCTAGGTTGATGGTACATGCACAACAGGTGGAGGACAGTCGTCGGAGGAAGAGAGGCCGAGAAGTCAAGAAGCCTAGGCCCTTGGATCAGGCAGGTTGTAGCACTGGTAGGAGTTCGTTTGGAGTCCAGGACAGGCCCAAGTTCAAGAAGGGGCACCAACACTTAGGTAATCCTACTCCTTCCAGGAATACTAATGCCAAAGGGGGCAAGTCTGAACCCAAGAAGGGCAATGATAGAAATGCCCAGCATGACAGAAAGTCGTGTGGTAAGTGTGTTTATTTGCATGGAGGTGAGTTCATGGTAGGTTCTAATGCCTGCTATGGGTGCGGCAAGAGTGGTCATATGATCAGGGACTGCCCGCATATGAAAAATCAGGCCAAGACAGATACTCAGCCTCGGCCTAATCCTACTGCTACAGCCGAGCCTCCCAAGAGGAACAAGTTCTATGCTTTGAAAGGTAGAGAGGAGCAGGAGAAGTCAGCTGATGTGGTCACAGGTACCTTGCATGTATTTTGTTTTCCTGTGTATGCGTTGTTAAATCCAGGATCAACCTTGTCTTTTGTTACTCTTTTAGTAGCTAGTAAATTTGACTTGCTTCCTGAGATCTTGCATGAACCTTTTCTAGTTAGTACTCCCATAGGAGACAACATTAGAGCTGAAAGAGTATATAGAGATTGCCCAATAACTGTTCTTCATAGAGTTACCTATGCTGATCTAATAGAATTAACCATGCTTGACTTTGATATAATTTTGGGTTTGGATTGGCTCCATAAATGCTATGCTACCATAGACTGTCGAAACAGGGTAATAAGGTTTCAGTTTCCTAATGAGTTAGAGCTGGAATGAGAAGGGCATAGTTCAAATCCAACAAGCCAAATAGTTTCCATCTTAAAGCCAATAAGATGTTATCTAAGGGGTATTTATACCACTTAGTCAGAGTCAATGACTTAGAACATGAAGTTCCTTCCATAGACTCTATGTCCATAGTGAATGAGTTTCAAGATGTCTTTCAGGAGGATTTACCAGGAATCCCTCCTGAACGCAAAATTGACTTTGGTGTTGACTTAGATCGCAACACCAAACCAATTTCCATTCCTCCCTATAGAATGGCTCCAGCTAAACTCAAAGAGTTGAAGTTGCAGTTAAAAGGTCTACTTGATAAGGGCTTCATTCAGCCGAGCATATCCACATGGGGTGCTCCAGTGTTGTTCGTTAAGAAAAAGGATGGAACCCTTAGAATATGTATCGATTATCGGCAACTCAACAAAGTCACTATAAAGAACAAATACCCTCTTCCCAGAATTGATGTCTATTTGATCAGCTCCAAGGTTCAAGTTTCTTTTCTAAAATAGATCTCCGGTCAGGGTGTCACCAGCTTAGAGTGAGACAAAAGGACATTCCTAAGGCTGCCTTCCATACTAGGTATGGTCATTACCAGTTTCTTGTCATGTCATTTGGTCTCACTAACGCATCAGCCGCGTTTATGGACCTTATGATAGGGTATTCCGTGAATACCTTGATTCTTTTGTCATAGTATTCTTAGATGACATCCTCATATACTCTAAGACCAGAGAAGAGCATGAACAACATTGGAGAATGACATTGCAAGTACTCAAGGAACATCAACTGTATGCAAAATTCAACAAACCTTCCTTGGTCATATTGTGTCCGACCAGGGTGTAGAGGTTGATTCGAAAAAGATTGAGTCAGTAAAGAACTGGCCGAGACCCCTCACTCCTACAGACATCCGGATTTTCTTGGGTTTGGCTGGTTACTGTCGCATGTTTGTTGAGGTCTTTTCCGCTATTGCTGCTCCATTGACAGCTTTAACAAGGAAGAAGGCGAAGTTTGAGTGGTCTGAAACTTGTGAAAAGAACTTCCAAGAGCTCAAAGACCGACTCACTTCAGCCCCAGTTCTCACATTGTCTAGGAGTGGTTAAGGGTATGTGGTGTACTGTGATGCTTCCCGAGTAGGTTTGGGATGCGTTCTTATGCAGGATGGCAAGGTGATTGCATATGCATCAAGGCAGTTGAAAATCCACGAGAAGAATTACCCTACCCATGATCCTGAGTTAGCTGCTGTGGTATTTGCGTTAAAACTTTGGAGACATTACTTATATGGGGTACATATTGATGTATTTACTGACCATAAAAGTCTTCAGTATGTTTTTACACAGAGAGAATTTAATCTTCGTCAGAGAAGATAGCTAGAGCTTCTTAAGGATTATGACATGAGTGTCCACTATCACCCAGGTAAGGCCATTGTAGTGGCCGGTGCTTTGAGCCGATTGAGCATCAGCATTGTGTCTCATATTGATGATGAGAAGAAGGAGCTGGTTAAAAAGGTACACCAATTGGCTAGGTTAGGTGTACGGCTGGTAGATACACCAAGTGGGGGTGTTTCACTTCATTCTAGATCTGAATCCTCATTTGTTGTAGATGTTAAAGCTAAGAAGCATCTCGACCCAGTACTCATGGAGTTGAAAGACTCAGTGTTGACTAAGCTGAATGAATCAGTCTCCCTAGGGGGGGATGGTGTACTTATATACCAGGGCAGATTTTGTGTGCCCAATATTGATAATCTGAGACCTAATATTATTGCAGAGGCTCATGTCTCCAGGTATTCCATTCATCCAGGTTCCACCAAGATGTATCATGATCTCAAGGAGATCTATTGGTGTGAAGGTATGAAGCGAGATATTTCTAAGTTTGTGAAGGAGTGCCCCAATTGCCAACAGGTTAAGGCCAAACACCTTAAGCCTGGAGGTCTTACCCAGTCGATTGAGATCCTAACATAGAAGTGGGAGGCTATTAATATGGACTTTGTGGTTGGTTTTCCCAGGACCAGGAAACTGCATAATTTCATTTGGGTCATTGTTAACAGGAAGAGGGCTCTTGAATTCGAGGTAGGTGATCAAGTCAACCTGAAGATATCACCCATGAAAAGGGTGATGAGGTTTGGTAAGAAAGGGAAGTTGAGTCCGAGGTATATAGGTCTTTATGATGTCTTACAGCGAGTAGAGAATGTTGCCTATGAACTGAAGTTACCAAATGACTTGGCTTCTGTTCATCCAGTGTTTCATGTTTCGATGCTTAGAAAGTGTCTAGGTGATACAGCATCAATCCTTCCTGTTGAGGGGTTGGGAGTCGATGAGAACCTTTCTTATGAAGAGGTTTCAGTTGAAATTTTAGATCGCCAGTGAAGCAGCTGAGGAACAAGGAGGTTGCCACCGTAAAGGTGTTATGGAGGAACCACCTTGTTGAGGGAGCAACATGGGAGGCCGAGGCCGACATGAGATCCCGTTACCCTCACTGGTTCAGTTCTTGAGGTTAGATATACTCTTCCTAAGTATGATTTTGCTTATGAAACTCTAAATTTTAGTGCATTAGTCGGTTTTGGTGTTTTAAGTCCATAATTGTGTGTTTTATACTTGCACTATATGAGTTAACATGAGTTCATGCTTACATTCATGTTGCTGTTTTTGTATAGCGTTTACATGATTTTTTGTGTCGCATAAGTTGTGATGTGCATTGAGTTAAAGTGAGATTGAGAAGGAAGTTCCTCAATCTCAGATATGAAGCTTCAGATAAGCTTTGAGTGATGTGATTCATCCAGAGTAAGTTGTGAATCAGATATTCACAAAGAGTAAAGTTTCAAGTATGTTGATGTGTTTTTCGAGAATACCCTCTTTGATTCAAAATGATATGTAGTGTCATTCGGGGACGAATGTTCCTAAGGGGGGCAGGGATAATGTAACAATCCAGAAAATCTACTTGTCTAGTGAAGAGTCTATTAGGTTTTATGAATATGTATTGGGGTACATAGGCATCCCAATGCCCAATATTGAGTAATATTGGGCATGTTAGAGAATATTGGCTTAAGGGTGTTAGACAATTTCTATGTATTAACAAGTAACTTAAAATACACTTTGATGTTCAAATGCTCCAATCCAAGCTTGTTTAGGAATTGTACTTGCAATGAAGACCCTAATCTAAATCTTTTAATTTCATCGCTTACACACATTAGGTACGAGGCATCCAAGTGTCAAGCCTAGGTACCATAGAACATGATCATTTAGAATGATCATGTAGATTAAGAAGTGCCCAAGGACATAGTGAGGATTCTTGGGACAAGAAGTGAACTTTCCAAGTACAACTACAGAGTGCACGGTTAGGAAAGTGCACGGACACACATCTGCTACCGGTCGAGAGACCAAGAGACCAAGCCCAACCGATTCGGTTAGGGCGATTAGGGGGCCGACACGCGTCGGGTCAAGCCACATGGGGCCGAGCTTCCTAACCAATCCTAGGCTCTAACTAACTTACCTAACTAGCTAACTAACCTACGACAAACTAAAATGATCTAACTATTGTGCCCGAAATCCTAAGACCTAAACGGGTGACATTAGCCGAGTAGCTAACTAAAGAAACATCCTAGTACCTAACCTAGGATGGTCCAAAGGGGTGGTTATGGTCCTAGTGACTTAGGGATACTTTAGTAATTACCCTAGGTCACTTAATTAATTAAATTAGAAACATAATTAATTAATCTAAATTCATGGTCAAACCCGAGACCCTTAGAGAATTTTCAGAATTTGGCTAAGTCAAATGCTCTCCAATTTTTAGTCAATTTAGGAGGGACATTTTGGTAATTATCTAATTGATTTATGTAATTAAGTTAATTAGCCTAAGTTAAATTAGTCAATATTCAGTTCCTAAGACTTAGACTCACGTTTATCCAGTAGTCTCTCACGACTGAAAAATAGTGAACAAACGTCAGAAAAAAATAGAAAAATACTCTCGGTTCTCCTTAGGTGATTTCAAGGCAATTCTTCAAGATTTTTGGTGAACAGTATAGGGTGATCTTCATAGATTCAATTCTACAGTAAGGTATGGGTTTTCTCTCTTGGATTCCTTTCCCCAAGAGGCTTTTCAAACGTTTTGAATTCAAGAAAACCGAAACTAGGGTTGTTCCCAATGAAATTGTCGAATGTTAATCTCCCTAGTTCTCCCTATTTCCGATTCTAGTAGTATGTATAATGCAAATCTCGAGCATGTTGTTGGTATGTGTTGCTAACTAATCATTATGTGTAGGTTTCTGTGATTTGATAATGTCGAATGAGATATATAGGTTAGATCCGTATGATTAGAGTATCATTTACATGAGATAAGAGATGTTGTAATGCCTGATTGTGTTCAAGAAGATGAAATTGTTATAAGTCGTTTATGAAATTCAATTTACTATTGAAAGGAATGAAGGTTTCGATTACTGTGTGTGGTTACAGTAGATATGTTTGTAAGTGTTTGGAATGCAATGTTTCCAAGAAGAAATACGAATGAGAATCAAAGCTAGTTAATGAATCTTCAATGCCAAATCAACTTTATAGCTTAGCCAAACTAAGCACTGAATTGTTCTTATAAGCTAATCAAATGTTAAAAATTTTCTTGCTCAAAATGATGAGATTACTATAGTATATACATGAAGTTAATTGACTTGGCTAATGATAACATCATGAAAAATGTTTAGTGAAAGTTTGGTTTATGCCAATAAATTGGTCAGCAATATTATTTCCAAAATATGTAAGAGAATTGGCTAATGATTAAGTCATACCAATCTTATATGGCCAATGTAAATTATGATGTTTCTTGTAAGGCCAATTACATGTTAAAGATTGACTTGATAAGCTGTAACTCAATGAACTCATAACCTGGGGTATGTGAATGATTGGGACAAGTCCCACCATACCCTATCTAAATGAACTTGTGAACATAGTAGCACATTGAATAAGTCCTTATAACTTTCATAAATAATGGTACAAGACTACCAAATAACATTGAACAAGATAAGGTGAGTAATGAAATAACTAAAAGCTTAAGGGTTATGGAATTGACCTAGAATGGGGTGCTAAAAGAAGTGAGACAAGTCTCACTTGCACCTAAACAATTATGTTAAAGATACTCACATAAGAGGGTGTTAGAAATCGTGACACAAGTCTCATTCACACCATGATGATAATGTAAGATTTCAGTTCACATTCATCAAGTATAGAAAGGGATGACAAGTCATCCATTGAGCTAAGCATACCTCATACTAGAAGAAAGCTTCCATAGTGTATGAGTAAACTCTAAAAGTTGTAAAGTATAAGAAATTGAGCTAAGCACCGATAGACTAGTAATGAGCTTGTGCAAGCACATGTAAGCCTCATGAGATGAGACTACCACCAAGGTGGATAAGGGACTCAAAATTCTCCAAGTATTTGAACTATGTCGCCAGCATAGGTTACTAGATAGTGGATCCACCTAAGAAAGCTAGAAAGTATTCGGTTTCACTTTGGCCGGTGAACCACCTCTTTTCGGTGTGGGGAAGACACTGGATTTCATGTTAGCTCACATGATCTATGTCGGTTAAATTCTCAACATTTCTTTAAGAGAGTAAGAAAGAAAGAAAGAAAGAAAGAAAGAATTAGGAAGATGAGGGGTGTTCGGATAAGATGACCAAAGGGGTGAGGTTAGACTAAGTGATGATGTAAGTCATTCTTAGTCATTGCACAGAAAGATCCCAATGGAAGTCTTAAAGAATATCCTAAGTCAACCTAGCATGTTCAAAGTGAACATGAGATCAAAGAAGAAGAAATGTAAGTTCAAAGTGAACTAAGTAAGCAAAATCATAAGAATATCAAATCATCACTGTTTGATAAGAATGAAGTTTTAACAGTTATTGGTTTATGCCAATAAAGGGAGCAAAACAAAATGACCCATCAATTGGAGTATGAATATATGCCCAATAACTATATATTATGCTAATAATCAAATAATGGGCATACCCAATAAAGATTGAATTATAAAGACTTCATGCCCAATTTAACAAGAATGGAAAGAATAACTTGTGATTAGGGTAGTCAAATCATTTTCTTAGTCTCTTGGATTACTTACTTGATTCATTGTAGCAAGGGGACTACAATGAATCATTTCACTTGTGAGTAAAACATAGGATCAAAGGAGATCATTGAACTACACAACAAAAAGAAGAAAAGACTGAAAAATAAACTAAGTCTGGGAGAGGGAGCTCTCGGCCTAAGGGAAGCAAAAATATTAAATTTTATTTGAGTTGTTCTAAAATTATGTTCATGATTCCAAGGTCTTATGTTCATATAGAAAATGAGTTGTGCGCTTTAAATGTATAAAAATATGTCATATTCATAGCATGATTCATAAATAACGAATTAAGAAAGTGAAGTGAATTCACTTTCCAAAAAATGGCATGTCGCTATAGTAAGAGTTTTCGTTGATCATGCATAGTCCTTATGTGTTTATGTGCATACATCCATACTTAGTACAAGTGTGTACTAACCTATATACAATTACTATTTTTATAGGTGCAGGTCCTTGATGAAGATTGAAGATCAGTTGAAGCTGTTTGGACTAGTACCTCCAGACTTTGGTAGGTCCTCTTGAGTTCGAGGATGCCTACGCTTTATTTTCTAGCTTTAGTAGATTAGACATAGCTAGTGGATGTTGTCCCTAGCGTTTCCTTCCAAACATTTGTTTAAGCTTTTATATTAAGGCCGGTTTGGCAATTATTAATGATATTATGAATTCTTTATTTCAATTGTTCAATCTGTAAATAGATGGTTGTTTATTTTGAGCTGTTAGTATATCACTCTTATGCAAGAACTATATGAAGTCTAAGTACACTTCAGTAAAGTTTTAAATTTTCAGCTAAATTTAACTGTATGATTGTGATGAAATCTAAGAAGAGGCTTGTCTACGACCTCTGAGAGGTTAACGACGTCGGTCACATCTAGGGTCTAGGACCTGGGTGTGACATAACCCATCGATGATCCATCGATCAACGAACGGTCCGTAGAAGGGGTCTCGTTCTGTTGGTCAGAGACAGGTTTTTAGAACTTCGTTTTACCCCAAAAATGGACAATTTCAAGCACAACACCAGTTCACCCAACATGCAATAACAATCATAAGACCAACTCATCATCCCTAGGGCTTCAATTTTGTAAATTTTGAACATGGATTCTACGAGACCAGCAAGCCCTAAGTCGCAGAGACAAAGAAAACAACAAGCATAGTGAATTTATACAAATTCCACTCCCAACCCATTCACTTTCTATCATTCTAAGGGACATAGAACCTGATTTTTAACAAGATTAACATGCAAATTTGTCCCTAAGTCAAGACCCACATACAATCTATTCGTTTCCACAAGCAAATGAACGACAATTCATTGAGCAAAGGAAAATGAAATACTTGTATGTTGTAGTGGGGTGAAATGAGTGGGTGATATTGCAACACCAACCTACGTGCCCGCCTTAAAACACCGACTGGAGAACCAATGGAAATGGAAGAGAAACTGGGGAGGTTAGGGTTTGGAAAATTCTGTGAGTTTGGGAGGTTTGGAAAATTCTGTGAGTTTGGGAGGTTTGGAAATCTGAAGAAAATAGAAGTGAGTGATTGTGGGAGTTAATGGGGAATTAAGGGAATAAGGGGAGGGAAACGGTTGAGGGGAATTTGAAAAGATTTGGGAGGGTAAATGAACAGTTATTTTTTTATATAGCCGATCGGGTCGGATCGGGTCGGGTCACTGGTTTTAGTGAACTAACGTAAGTCAGTCGATGGTCCGTCGACTGTACCGTCGATTGTTCCCTAACATAGACAAAATTTTTAAACATATCTGGGATCTAAGGACACCATCGACGGTCCGTCGATGGGATGACGGCCGGTCGGTTGGTCCGTAGATCTGTGCACCAGACCAATTTCTGCAGAATTCTTGTGCTTTGGTCCCTGCACATTGAGCACCCATTAAGCCATTCTTTTTGTGTTTTCTGGAAACTTTTTTTAGACACGGACCCTAAACAACTCTGTAGCCAACAGACTAAAAAAAATGGAAAATTGACACATGACATTGAGTAAAACAAAACGAAACAAAAGAATGCAAATATTCCTACAAAGAAAAGAAAAACCTATTGTTGGCTAGAGGATACACATTGGGTTGCCTCCCAAGAAGCGCTTGAGTTAACGTCGCAGCACGACGCAAGACCCTTGTTTACTCAGACTTCATCAAGGTGATATGCCTCAACCACTTCATGGGCACTCTCCGCATGCCTTAGGTAGATCTTGATTCTTTGCCCATATACCGTGAACCTTGCACCCTCCTTGTTTTCCAACTCAACAGCTCCATGTGGGAACAATTTGGACTTGAGTTTGTCCGGAAACAAGCGCAACCTAGAGTTAAACAGAAGCACCAAATCCCTAACTACAAATTCGCGCTTCTCAATCTTTTGGTCATGGTACTTCTTCCTCTTCTCTTTGTAGACGGCTGAACTTTCATATGCTTTTAGGCGAAACTCATCAAGCTCATTCAACCCATTAAGTCTCTGTTCCACTGCTTCATTCCAATCGATCTTCAGTTTCTTCATCGCCCACATGGCCTTCTGCTCTAACTCAACCGGCAAGTGACAAGCCTTCCCATATACAAGTTGGTATGGAGACATATCTATTGGAGTCTTGTATGTTGTCCGGTAAGCCCAAAGAGCATCATCAAGCCTCCTTGACCGATCCGTTCTATTAGCATTCACCGTATTCGACAGGATCTTCTTGATTTCTCTATTGGACACCTCAACTTGCCCACTAGTTTGTGGATGGTATGGGTTACTACATTGTGGCGAACCCCATATTTCTCCAATAGCCCTTTGAACAACTTGTTGCAAAAGTGGGACCCCATCACTAATAATGGCCCTAGGTGTGCTAAATTTGGAAAATATGTTCTTTTTCAAGAACGCGGTGACACTCTTCCATTCATTGTTGGAAAGTTCTATGGATTCCACCCATTTTGACACATAATCCACCGCCACAAAAATATATTTCATCCCATGAGAACTCACAAACGGGCCCATAAAATCAATGCCCCACACATCAAATAACTCAATCACTAGAATGGGATTCAAGGGGAGCTCTTGCCTCCTCGAAATACCTCCATCTCTTTGGCACCTATCACATGACTTTGCAAACTCATGAGCATCTTGATGGATGGTTGGCCAATATTACCCACACAGCAAAATCTTATGGGCAGTTCGGATACCACTATGATGCCCACCAACAGGCGAGGAATGACATTCCTCCAAAACACTTACATCTCAACTTCTGGCACACATTGGCAAATAAGCCCATCGGCACAACTCCGATATAAGTAAGGCTCATCCCAAAAGAACTTTTTCACTTCATGCATAACTTTTTCCTCTGATGGAAGGACAAGTCTGATGGGACTATATCACTAGCCAGATAATTAGAAAAATTGGCAAACCATGGGATTAAGTCATGAGAAGCGGCCAATACACGCTCATCAGGGAAGGTATCATCAATTTAAGCCTTTTCACCCAACTCTCGCATAGCTTCATCCTCTAATCTGGACAAGTGATCGACAACTTGATTTTTGGTCCCTTTTTCATCTGTCACCTCAAAATCAAACTCTTACAATAGTAGCATCCATCTAATCAACCTTGGTTTTGCATCCTTCTTTTCCATCAAATACCTCAAAGCGGAGTGGTCATTATGTACTATAACTCTCGTGCCAAGCAAATAAGAGCAAAATTTTTTGAAATTAAATACCACCGCAAGGAGATCTTGTTCAGTCACAATGTAGTTCTTTTGTACTTCATTTAGGGCCTTACTAGCATAATAAATGGGGTGAAGGATTTTATCCCTTCTTTTCCCCAACACCACACAAAGAGCAACCCAACTAGCATCACACATCACCTCAAATGGCTTACTCCAATCCGGGAGATAATTATGGGCGCAGACACCAACTTCTCCTTCAACTCTCCAAATGCCTTCAGACAGGATTCATCAAAATAAAATTTACATTCCTTCTTAAGTAACTTGCACAGAGGATGTGCAATTTTTGAGAAATCCTTAATAAATCTCCGATAGAAGCCCGCATGCCCAAGAAAACTTCTCACACCTTTTACAGAGATGGGTGGAGCGACGCCAAAATTTGATACGCTCAAATTACACTTCTGTAAAGAAGTATAAGCGGCCGTATCAAGTAAAGAACCCAACAAGTAGGTTGAGATCGATCCACGAGGAAAATAGTTTAGACTTAACTTTAATGTACAATTATGTCTATTTAGTCAAGTCCTTTCCGAAAACAGGTAATTAAAGGGGGGGGGGGGTTGTAAAACAAAAGTTCTTAATTATTTCTAAGTAAAACAAGTATCAAGAGTAAAACTTTGGTGTTTATCAAGTTGTGAGAGAAACTAGGGTGTAAGTGTTTCCTATAGGTTCATAACACCATAATCCTAGCTATAACAATTCTTTCCTAGTATTTTGCATGCAAAGTGATAAGTTATGTATCTCTAAATCCTTGGTTCGACATTTAGAGAATTTCACCCCATACCTTGGTCCGGCTACGTGTGTATAAGTTGCTAACCCTTACCTTTACTTCATATTAAGCATCATATTCGATGTTTGTCTTAGTTATTACTTCACACCAATCGAAACTAGCCTATTAGATAGTATCCACTAAATCTATGTTGATAATTCTTTTCCTATTAACTACCCCCTTGGTCCGGCAAGTAGCAATAAGGTGAGTTCTAACGCGTGCACTCGTTAAAAAGATTTCTAACCGAAAGAATTATCGATGCATGCAATAACCTATTTGAGAATTGTTAATTAGCTAGGTTTATTTTGTTAATCACCCATGGTTCCCACAACCCAAGTTGTGGATTTAGTTACCAATGCTTAGAAGAACACAATTCATAAAGGATAAATAATAAATCATGAACTTACTTTGACAAGTTTTGAAGAAAATCCAGAAATTCAACTTGAAATCACACAATTATCTTAAAAACCAAATCCGGAAATTTGAATTATTTCCCAAGTTGCAAAGTTAAATCTAATAGAACAAAAGTATGAAAAATACTAAAGAATCCAACCCCAAAATGAGGGTTTCTACCCTATTTATAAAAAACATTGTCCTAAAATAAAAGGAAAACAATTAAGGAAAGTTTGTCCAAAAAATGCGGCTTCAATCGACGACCCCACAGACGGTCGATGAAACGACGGACCGTCGACTGCCTCCGTCGGTCCAGACTTAGATTTTTTCTTCAGCCTTCACTTTTGCATCTTTTCTGATCCAATAGATGGACCAACAACACGGTCTGTCGATTCACCTACGGTCCGTCGATGCTTTTCATTTTTTCATACATATCTTTTTCTTCAACACCGGGTACTGGGACATTCTTTGATCAAGTCGACGTTTTGCCAGGATGGTCCGTCGATCAACCGACGGACCGTCGACCCTTCCGTAGCCCCACAATTAGTCAGAATTCCACGAGTTGCTTGTAGATTCCTGAACCTCCAATCGACAGTCTCCACCTACGGTCCATCGATGGAACGACGGGCCGTCGATGGCTTCGTGGGTTACTTTCTGTACTGATTCTTCACAGCCTTCTGCATTTTAGTTTTGGACAACTTCAATGCAAAACAAAGATAAAAACACATTAAAATTACTACAAAAAGGCTTTAGACACACACCAATCTTAAGTAAAAAGCATTAAAAGTACCGTGAAACCACGATACATCACCTTACATCGCCTTTTATTCTAGTGTGTTGAGCCCTATAGGAAAGGATCAAATCTGTAACACTCCAAAAGTCCATGACTTAGTCTAGAGCCTCACATGATGAACTAAGCTCTAAAACACTATTTCTAAGCTTAAAATAATGTATTAAAACTAATTAGGAAGTGTTAGAGTCAAAATGTCAAGAAATGACCATGACGTCAGGAGAACTGTGAAATATGAGCTAGTGTTCCTTGGCATGTTTCAAAGGGTTTTCAGAGTTGGAATTTAGTCAAGTTTTGTGAAAAGGTGTTAAACATATAGAAGAGTGTGTTTAGGATCGAAACGTCCGGGTACGACTCCCCAAGGACCAACCTAAGGTTTCTTGAGGATGACCCTACATTTAGACCCTAAAAATAGTCTAGTGGCAGTGTGCAACCACGAGACCACACGACGAGTCATCAGTGGATCGACGCTCCGTCATTGTGGATCGTTGGTTGACACTTAGACCCAGAACCAAGAGACTTCCAAAACCAATCTCTAACCAAAACCACGGACTGACAGTACGGTTCGTTGTCTGGTCGACGGCTCGTAGACGAGCAATTGTAGATGGGAGGTTGAGTTCACTATCTTGTTTTCTATTAAGTTAGGGTTTTTTAGGAAATTGAGTAGTTAATTAAATAATGGTTAGGGACGGTTTTAATTAGTTAATTAGGACTATATAAGCCAGCCTAATTCATTAAACCAAATAATCACCCCATTATTCCCAAACCTAATTCTCTCCAACTTCTCACTACTTTCTCTCTATATTCCAAGACCCTATTGAACACCAAGCTTCAAGGTTCATTAGAGCTTCAAGACTCCATATTTTATCCATTATTCTTCAATGAATACTAAGGTAAGTAAGCTATTCACTCTTGGGGATGTCTTTCCCCAAGAGTCTCTTCAAAAATTGGTTTCCAATGATGTCTAAAAGATGGGTTTTCTTGCAATTTCGCGGATGATCTTTCAAATTGAGTTGATGTTGAATTCTGATGGTTTATATTGATAGATTATGATTGTATATTGGTTAATTGTTATAGTTCTTAGTCTTTGACCTATTTGTATGAAAGAATTCATGATTGAACCCTTTTCCCTAACCCTAGGTTATGAATTGAGATAGATTTAATTAGTGATAATGTAATTGACTTAGTTCTTGTATAGATTAATATTATATGGTTATAATAAGTGAATTGATGGATGAATATTGCTGTATTGATGTAATATCTTGAAGGAGGATTGTGGAGGCTATTTGGTAAGACTTTATGATTATGAGTTCTTTACTTCAATGATGATGGTTTATACTTCTTGATGATGTTCAATTGAAGTATAATATGTGAATAGATTAAGAAGATGGTGATATGATGAATGTGATAACTGTTATGAATATGTTGAATTGTGATATAATGTTAAGGGTATGATGATACAAGGGTGAATATGAATCACTTGTGTGCCTTATTAGGATATGACTATGATGTGTTGATCTCACAAATAAAGGGTTGTAATGAAAGAAAATTCTCATGCAATACCTAATGAGATAATGACATGATTATACAAAGGGTTAGTATCCTATGGCCTATATTATGATATGATAATTAAGAAAGGCTTAAAGATATTTAGAAAAGGACTTTAGCTTAGCACCGAGCGAACTAGAATGAGAGGTGTCCCTTCCAATTGTGGGAAGGTAGGTTCACAATGATTATCATGAGAGGAGGACTCCAATGCTAATAGGAATGAAGAGGGTTCAATACATATCTCCTAGTTCCTTAACTATGTTTCCCTATAGGAATACTAGCTAGTGGATCCACCTCGAATACTATGTTCATGTTTGTGTTCTACCTTGTCAAGTAGAGCACCTTCATTCGCTGTAGGATTTCATGACTCCGAATTCCATGTTTAGATCACATGGTCTATTATCGTTTAAGGCGATTGTTCCCGAAAGTAATATGAACGAGTGAAAGTAATGAAGTGAACACTAACTAGGGTGACTTAAGGGGTTCTACTAGGTAGGGGTATGGGACCTTACCTATACATGGCACAATTTTACCTTGAGGGTGTCCTAGGAGGTTGTTCTTATGTACTTATGTTATGAATGAAATGCATATGTTGACTTTATATGATGTTGACCTTACATGATGTTGACTTTATGTGATGAACATGATATTGGTCTAAGTTGCTATATATGATGATGAATATGCATGGTATGAAGATATATGAAATATAGACATTGCATATGGTCTCTTTCTAAGTTTACTTGATTATGTGGGGTTATGGGGCTTCACATAAGCATTGCACTTGTAGGCTTGGGAGGGTATTGTGAGTAAGGTTCTTATATGCTTTGATGTTATGAACTCCATTACATGAATTGTTGTTATTACTTTATGATGAAGCTATTCGTATTGAAATGACCTTATGATGATGCTATTCATGTTGATATGACCTTATCATAAGGATTAGTCTTGTGTTGATTATGAACTTGTCTTAAGTGATATTATGATCATTCACTTGTATATGCTCTTATATGTGTATAAAGGATTTTAAATGTGACTTAGCATGGTTTTGAACAAAATGTCCTTTTAAGCATGATTTCAATGGTTTTACTTGCATATGTTTCCTTACTTAGTACATGTGGTTTGTACTAACCCATATTCTTCCCCTTCTCCTAAACAATGTCGGTTTGGGCCATTGAAGTGTAAGAGACCACTTTGAAGGAAGACTTGGACATATTTCCCAATTTATTGGTAGGTCCTCAAGTTTGCGGATGTTTCCATTCTTCTATCTAGGTATGATGTTGCTTATGTCTAAAGACACTTATTTCCTTCTTTTATCATTTGAAACTATTGTTGTAAGCCTATATGTATCATATTGTATTGAAGTAAGGGCTATTCCTAATATTGTAGTTCTCTATTAGATGGTTTAATGTGAGATTATTATTAGACTATATCTTATGTATTGGTTATATTGCCTAAACGAGAAAGTCTATTTAAACTTCATAAGCGAGTAGTCTATGTAAAATCCATATATGATACTTGAGAAATCTAAGTATACTTCACTATGTAAAAGTTTTTAATTTTCCGCATTTTTGACCTATGATATGTTATGATGAATGCTAAGGGCTAGTCCAAGTCCTCTCCGAGGAAGAAAACGCCGGTTACGTCTAGGTTGTGTTCCCCGGTCGTGACAAACTTGATATCAGAGTATGAGGTTGAAGTAATATTAGGATTGATGTCTCACTAAACCACGTCTACGTAGAGTCTTTTTCATGGGAGTGAAGCGCGCCACACTTATGAACGAGAGGCTATGTGATGCTTAGGAAAATCTTACCTCTTTGGTAATCTTGAAAGTCGTGCCTCAAGAGTGGTAGTTTATGTGTCCTTTTTCTTCAAACCCTTTATTGTGGTTATAGGCTATGACTACAAGGGCAGCATCAAGAAGAGTTTAAGAACAGATTGCTAATGCGGGAGTTCCTCCCCAAGACAATCAAGCTCCTCCTCAAGAACATGCTCCACAAGGTGACCAAGCTCCGGTCATTCCTGCGGCCAGGACAGATGGAAAGATAAGGTCGGCTTTCATCAACTTGGCTCAAGCTATGACTACTCAAGTTTAAGCCGTAGCTACTCAAGCTTAAGCCATAACAACTCAGGAAAACCAAGAAGTTGGACTGCGTGTGCAACAAAATGCTAGTACCATGGCTTCTCGCTTGAGGGACTTCACAAGGATGAACTCTCCAATGTTCTTTGGGTCTAAGGTGAATGAAGACCCCCAAGACTTTCTTGATGAGGTCTAAAAGATCTTGTATGATATGGGAGTGACAAGGCTTAGCTAGCCTCATATCAACTCAAGGATGTGGCTCAAACTTGGTACACTCAATAGAGAGACAATAGGGCTTTGTGAGCGGGACCATAACTTAAGAAGTCTTTAGAAGGGCATTTCTTGATAGGTTCTTTCCAACGGAGAAGAGGCAAAAGTGGAAGAGTTCATCAACCTTCGTCAAGGAGGTATGAGTGTGCAAGAGTACTCTTTGAAATTCACTTAGTTGTCCAGATATGCTGCTTCTTTGGTGTCTAATCCTAGAGATGAAATGAGCCATTTTATGACGGGTGTGTCTGATGATCTTGTGGAAGAGTTTCGTTCGGCGATGCTTCATGAAAACATGGACATTTATCGTTTGATGGTGCATGCTCAACAAGTTGAGGAGACTAGGCTCAAGAGGAAGAATAGGGAATTCAAGAGGGCAAATGCTTATGAAGGAGGTACTTCTAAGAGAAAGTTGGAAATCCAAGACAAACCTAAGTTCAAGTTCTCCAACAAAGTTCCTACTAAATTTTGTAAGGATAGTAAGGATAGGGTGTCTAACCCTAGTTATTAAGGGTGAAGAAGTGGAAATTCACCAAGTGAGAAACCTACTTGTAAGTGTGGTAAGAAAAATATGGGTGAATGCTTGGTGGGAACGAGTAATTGCTTTGGTTGTGGAAAGGATGTGTAACACTTCGAAAGTCTAAGACGTGTTCTAGAGCCTAACATAAGTGTCAATAGGATTATACACTATTTTAAGGTCTATTTTAATGTATATAAGTCATTTAGGAAGTTTAGAAATGAAAACGTCAAGGAACGTCCATGACGTTCGGAAACTAGTTCAATGAGGTGCTAGTGTGTTTAGCCTATTTTGGTGGAAGGGTGTCTAACACGTATTAGAGTTGATTCGTATTCGAAACGTCTGGGTACGACCCCCCAAGGACCAACCAAGGGCCTTGACGAGGACCCTTGCATTTGGGTCGAAGGCTATACAAGGCAGTGTGCACCAACGACTTGTCATCAACTAACCGAGTTCCAATTGATGGGGCGTCGATTGCCTTTGCCGATGGACACTTAGAATATTTGGCCAAAGCCTGTTTTGATAAGTCTCTGAACTCAACGACGGACCAACAGGACGGTTGGTCCCTTGGCCGTCGTTTGACAAACGGGGCGTCAATCGGGGAGTCGTCTATGAGTGAACTATTTCACTGCACATTTTAAATTTGGTGAATTTAATTAATTAAGTGGTTAGTTAATAAATTAGGGGTTAAGATTTGTATAATTAAGTTAGTTAACAACCTATATAAAGAACCTAAGCTAATTAAAATAAACTAACCCTCATAATTCCCAAACCCAAAACTCTCTTCCTTCTCTCTTCTTTCTCTTTCCCAAGTTGAAGAACACCATAGGAGACAAGGTCAAGGAGGGTTATAGGGATGAAATCACCAAGGTTTATCCATAAATATTCATCAAACAATAAGATATGGGATTCCTTTCACCTTTGGGACTTCTTTCCCCAAAGGGTTCCATCAAATTGATTTCAAAAGTATGAAATTCAAGTGGGTCTTTTCCAATCTCGAAATTGATCTTTCAATTTGATATGCTTATGATTTACTTTGGATAATATGAGTAGATTAACATGGATTATAACTCAATTATGTTATTTATTGATGTATTGGTCTAGTTTGTAGAAGATGACCTTTTCCCCTTAACCCTTGGTTGTGATTTTGAATTGAACTATCTAGTATTAACATATTTGTGATGGTTAATATGTGAATTACTATCCTATGATGTTATTGTGCCAATTTATGAATCGAGTAAGATGAATTGTAAGTCCTATCATTCTAGTTCTTAAGTAATTGATCTAGGTTATTGATTTAGGTTATGAAGTAGATTATGGATTTGACCTAGGTCTCTTATCTTAATCTATGAACTAGTGATGGATTGTGATGTAGTGATTCCTTTGGCTTTGTTATCATGTTGGTTATTGTTGTGTGATTATATCATACCCTTACTGGGTTGAGTTAAGGGTTGATAGTAAGACCTTGATGATGGATTATGAAGGAGACTTGGTAAGTCTTGTGATCTCAACTCTTTACTTCAATTATGGTTAATTGTGATTAAGTGATAATGTTGTATTAAAGTATACCTTATGTTAAGATTGATAGAGTTGGTATGATGTTTAATTGAAATGTCTTGACTATGGTCTTGTGAGGTGTTGGCTAAGATTTAAATGTTATAAGGATGGTGATAACTTACCAATGTGCCTTATCAAGAGGTGATTATGTAAATGTGCTAACCTCACTTATATGAATTGTAATTAAAGGACTATACTCATGCAATTCTTATTAAGCTATGATGGTGATGATTATACAAGGGATATACCCTATGACCTACATTAATCTATGATGATTAATAAAGACATTAAAGACACTTCAAAAAGGGACTTAGCTTAGCACCGAGTGAACTTGACAATGGGAGGTGTTGACTTTCCATAGAGGAATATTCACCCTATAGTTACACATGAGGTGTTGACTCCCCTATGAGGGATACTCATCCTATGGATTCCCATGAGATGATGCTCCAATTTCCAAGTGGCATGTTGAGAGTTCATACCTATCTCTTAGTTCTTGAACTATGTTTGCCCCTATAAGAAGACTAGCTAGTGGATCCACCTAGAAAGCTGCATTTATGTTTGATTTTACTTTGGCCGGTAGACCACCTTCCATCGGTGTAAGGTTTTACAACACCAGATTCCACACATAGCTCTTGTGGTCTATGTCGGTTAAGGCAACTGTTCCCCAAACCAAAATGAAGTAATGAAGTACAAACAACATAGGGTGACTTAAGAGGTTTGGCTTAGCTTAGGTAGGAGTATGAGACTCTACCTATGCCGTGCACTAGTTTGCCTTGAGGGAAGCCTTAGGAGGATGTCGTTATGTATGTATAAGTTATAAGCTTAAATAAGATGTATATGATGATATTACATGTTGATACTATCTCATGATAATTGATTTCACTTATGAATATGTGTTTGGTATCCATTGCTAAAGTATGATGAAATGTACTCTTAAAATGATAATATATTTAGAGTTGGATATTGGTTATGGTTCTTGTTGAGTTTACTTGATTGAGTAAGGTTATGGGGCTTTGCTTAGTCATTGCACTTGTTGACTTAATGAGGGTTCATGGGTAATTATCTTGCTTTGGTTATGTTGTAATGAACTCTTATCCATGCTTGTTGCTATTATAAATTGATGATAGAGTTTCCTTGACTATGTGTTCAATTATGTGATATGCATGTTGACTTGACTAGACTTAGTATTGTTGGTCTTGTGATGTACATGATTTTGACTTAGTGAATATGTCTTATTGATTGGTATGGTTTTCTTGAAGGTGCATAAGGCTTTTCAAAGTAAATTGCATACTTTAACGAATTGTCCCCTTCTTAGCATGATTTTATGATGTATGTGCATATGGTCTCATACTTAGTAAAAGTGGTGTACTAACCCCATTTTCTCCCTTTTCCCCAACATTTTAGGTTCCAGTCGTTGAAGGGCTTTTGAGATGACTTTGAATGATTACTTGGAATTCTCACTCATCCAAGTTGGGTAGGTCCTTACTTTCCGAGGGCAATGCCAATATCAAGCTAATGAAGTTGTTTTAGTTTTAAGACTCCTATGTTCTTTCCTTTTCATTTGAGTACTAAACATTGTATAGCCTATATGTGGCCTTATTACTTTGATGTATGGGATATGCCCAATTGATATACTCGTGTTTAGATGGTTTATGAGATGAGACATCCAATTAAGACTATGTTATATCTTATCTACATACGTGCAATAAAAGTAGAAAACTATGTAATCTTTCTATACGAAGGGTCTATGTATACTCGATATAAATATTATGTGTATGTAGAGGTCTATGTAAACCTCAATGTAGAAGTAATGAGTTGTTAAAATTTATACATTTTTAACCTATGAATATAATGATGTAAGCTAAGAGGCTAATCTTAGTCCTTTAAGAGGACGCCGACGCCGATTATGTCTAGGGGGTGCTCCACGGATGTGAAAGGATGGCCATAAGGTTAGATATTGTCCCATGAATAAGGCTAGAGGAAAGAAGAGTATCCAAGCTCAAGCAAGCGGTCCTAATCTCGATGCTCCTAAGAAGAACTGCTTCTCCTCTCTCCGCTCTAGGGGTGAACAAGAGGATTCTCCCGATGTCATCACCGGTATGCTATAAGTGTTTGCTACTGATGTCTATGCTTTACTAGATCCCGATCCTACCTTATCATTTGTAACTCCTTTAGTAGCTAAAAAGTTTGATGTTCTACCTGATATTTTAGTTCAACCTTTTGTGGTTACTACCCTGGTTGGTGACTCCGTTGTGGCCAAAAGAGTCTATAAGAGTTGTCCTATACCATTGACCAATAAGTTACATTGGTTGATTTGATAGAAATTGATATGTTGGACTTTGATGTCATATTGGGGATGGATTGGTTTCATGTTTGATTTGCTTCTATTGATTGTAGAACAAGGGTGCTTAAGTTCCAATTTCCTAATGAACCCGTCTTAGAATGGAAAGGGGGTAACTCAATCCCTAGAGGTCAAATCATGTCATGTCTAAAAGCTTGTAGGATGATTTCTAAGGGATGACTTTACCATATTGTGAGGGTCAAGGATATTGAGTCCAAAAATCCTCTTTTAGAGATCAGTTTTTTTTCTTAGTCACATTATCTCAAGTGAGGGTATAGAGGTCAATCCAAAGAAAATGAAAGCAGTTAAGAATTGGCCTAGACCTTTGTCCCCAACGATATTCGAAGTTTCTTGGGTTTAGCCGGGTATTATAGGAGATTTTTTGATGGGTTTGCATCCATTGCTTCTCCTTTGACAGCCTTAACCCAAAAGAATGCTAACTATGAGTGGTCAAAAGCTTGTGAAAGAGGCTTCCAAAAGTTGGAAGATAAGCTTACCTCCGCTCCAGTGTTGACTTTACCAGAAGGCCGATGTGGTTGCGAACTCTCTAAGTTGTATGTACATGGGTAGTGTAGTCCATGTTACCAATGATAAGAAAGAATTAGTGAAAGAGGTGCATAGATTGGCTCGGCTGGGTGTTCGGTTGGAAGATTCTCCAAAAAGAGGGTCTATGGTTCATCATAACTCCGAATCATCATTAGTGATGGAGGTGAAGTCTAAGCAACACCTTGATCCACTATTGATGGAGTTGAAAAAATCGGTTCTTAGTAAGTTCAATGGGGCATTCTCCCGGGAGATGGAGTACTTAGGTACCAAGGTACATTGAGTGTACCGGATGATCTAAGAAATCAAATTGTGAATAATGTTGAACTTGACTTGCTTTGATAATATGTGCATGTTTTTGTAAAGGTTCATGCTAAAAAATGAGTTTTCATGGAAAAATGTTTTATTTGCTTAACTTGCACTTATTTGTGTTATGTGTATAGTTGCTTTTATTAGATGTAGTGAGCATGTTAATGTGTTTTGAAAGAAGGTTGGCATAAGTGACTCTTGATGTTCATGATGAGGTCATGTTGATATTGAGAAGGTAGTTCCTCATATTGTGATGTTGAGTTCTTATATATGGCAAATTGTGATTTGAGTTGCTATGTGTAAATGCCATCATTCATGTGTTGAATAGAGTTGTGAAGTATTCCTATGGGCTATGACTCATAATTATTTTATGATTTTGATGTTGTTGATTGTTTGGGCTGCTAGTATTGAGTCTCATTCTCTCCCTATAAAAAGACTTAGGTGTCATTCGGGGGCGAATGTTCCTAAGGAGGGGATAATGTAACACTCCGAAAGTCCATGACTTAGTCTAGAGCCTCACATGATGAAATAATCTCTAAAACACTGTTTCTAAGCCTAAAATAATGTATTAAAACTAATTAGGAAGTGTAAGAGTCAAAACATTGAGAAACCACCATGAAGTCGGGAGAATTGTGAAATGTGAGCTAGTGTGCCTTGACATGTTTTAAGAGTCGGAATTTAGTCAAATTTTGTAAAAAAGGTGGTAAACATATAGAAGAGTGTGTTTAGGGTAAAACATACGGATACGACTCCCCAAGGACCACCCTAAGGGTCCTTGAGGAGGACCATACATTAGACCCCCAAAATAGTCTTGTGGCAGTGTGCAACCAACGATCCATAACGATGGAGCATCGATACTTAGCCTCAGAACCAAGAGCCTTTAAAAACCAGTCTCTAACCAAAACCACGGACTGACAGTACGGTCCATGGTCTGGTCAACGGCTCGTGGACGAGCAATTATAGATGGGAGGTCGAGTTCACTGTCTTATTTTCTGTTAAGTTAGGGATTTTTACGAAATTGGTTAGTTAGTTAAGTAATGGTTTGGGACGGTTTTAATTAGTTAATTAGGAATATATAAGCCACCCTAAGTCATAAAACCAAATAAACACCCCATTATTCCCAAACCCAATTCTCTCCAACTTCTCTCTACTTTTTCTCTCTATTCCAAGACCCCATTGAAGACCAAGATTCAAGGTTCACTAGGACTTCAAGACTCCATATTTTCTCCATTATTCTTCAACGAATCCTAAGGTATGGAATCTATTCACTCTTGGGATCTCTTTCCCCAAGAGGCTCTTCAAAAATTGGTTTCCAATGATATCTAAAAGATGAGTTTTCTTCCAATTTCGTGAATGATCTTTCAAATTGAGTTGATGTTGAATTCATATGGTTTATATTGATAGATTATTATTGTATATTGGTTAATTATTGTAGTTCTTAGTCTTTGACTAAGTTCTATCAAAGAATTCATGATTGAACCATTTTCCCTAATCTTAGGTTATGAATTGAGGTAGATTTGATTAGTGATGATGTAATTGACTTAGTTCTTGTATTGATTACTATTACATGGTCATAATATGTGAATTTATGGATGAATATTGTTTTTATTGATGGTAAGATCTTGAAGGAGGCTTGTGGAGGCTATTTGGTAAGACTTTATGATTATGAGTCTTTACTTCAATGATGATGGTTACTTGATGATGATGTTCAATTGAAGTATACTATGTGAATAGATTAAGAAGATGATGATATGATGAATGTGATGACATGTTATGAATATGTTGAATTGTGAGATCATGTTAAGGGTATGATGATACAAGAGTGAATGTGAATAACTTGTGTACCTTATTATGATATGACTATCATGTGTTGATCTCACAAATGAAGGGTTGTAATGAAAGGAAATTCTCATGCAATACCTAATGAGATAATGACATTATTATACAAGGGGTTAGTCTCCTATGTCCTATATTATGATATGATGATTAAGAAAGGCTTAAAGACATTTCAAAAAGGGACATTAGCTTAGCACCGAGCGAACTAGATATGAGAGGTGTCCCTTCCCAATGTGGGAAGGTAGGTTCACAATGATTCTCATGAGTTGAGGACTCCAATGCTAATGGGAATGAATAGGGTTCAATGCAAATCTCCTAGTTCCTTAACTATGTTTCCCCTATAGGAATACTAGCTAGTAGATCCACCTAGAATGCTATGATCATGTTTTGGTTCTACCTTGGCAAGTACAACACCTTCTTTCGGTGTAGGCTTTCATGACACCTGATTCCATGTTTAGATCACATGGTCTATTGTCGGTTAAGGCGGTAGTTCCCGAAAGTAATATGAATGAGTGAAAGTAGTGAAGTGAACACAAACTAGGGTGACTTAAGGGGTTTTACTTAGAATAGGTAGGGGTATGGGACCTTACCTATACATGGCACAAGTTGCCCTTGAGGGGAGTCCTAGGAGGTTGTTCTTATGTCTTATGTTATGAATGAAATGCATATGTTGACTTTATATGATGTTGACCTTACATAATGTTGACGTTATGTGATGAACATGGTATTGGTCTAAGTTGCTATATATGATGATGAATATGCATGTTATGAAGATACATGAAATATAGACATTGCTTATGGTTTCTTGCTTAGCTTACTTGATTATGTGGGGTTATGGGGCATCACATAAGCATTGCACTTGTAGGCTTGGTAGGGGATTGTGAGTAAGGTTCTTATATGCTTTGATGTTCTGAACTCTATTACATGAATTGTTGTTATTACTTTATGATGAAGCAATTCATGTTGATATGACCTTATGATGATGCTATTCATGTTGATATGACCTTATGATAAGGATTAATCTTTTGTTGAATATGAACTAGTCTGAAGTGATATTATGATGATGGACTTGTATATGCTTTTATATGTGCATAAAGGCTTTTAAAAGTGACTTAGCATGGTTTTGAATAAAATGTACTTTAAGCATGATTTCAATGGTTTTACTTTCATATGTTTCCATACTTAGTACATGTGGTTTTTACTAACCCATATTCTTCCCCTTTTCCCAAACAGTGTAGGTTCGGGCCATTGAAGTGTAAGAGGCCACTTTGAAGGAAGACTTGGACATATTTCCCAAGTTATTGGTTGTAACATTCCGGAAAATCATATGTCTAATGTAGAGCCTAGTAAGTACGTAAGAATATGTATTGGGGGTACATAGGCATCCCAATGCCCAATATTGAGAAATATTGGGCATAGTATAGAAAATTGGCTAAGGGTTATGAGCCAATTTCTATATAATACCCAAATAAGCAAAATATTGGGCATATTAGAAAATATTGGCTTAAAGTGGTGTTAGCCAATTTTTTAACATTAATGAGCTTGTTTAAGAAATGTACCTGCAAGGAAGACCCTATGTTTCGTAATACTAACACAATAGGTGCTAGGCATCCAAGTGTCAAGTGTAGTACCATAGCACATGATCATTTAAAATGATCATGTAAATTAAGCAGTGCCCAAGGACATGGTGATGGTCCTTGGGACAATAAGTAAACATTCCCAAAGGAACCATAAATAATAATTAGTTAGGAAAGTACAACCAACACATGTGCAAGACATGTGGAGAAGCGACCAAAGGAGGGGACCACCCTAACCGATTTCGGTTAGGGTAGTTAGGGGAAAAACGTGCACAAGGGACCACTCCATGTGGGGACTAACTTCCTAACCAATTCTAGACTCTAACCTACTGCCCTAAATAGATAACTAACCTAGGACCAAACGAAATAAACTAATTAGTGCACCTGACAACCTAAGACTTAACCGGGTGTCACTAACCTAGTAACTAGTTAAAGAGACAACCTAGTATCTAACCTAGGATGGTCCAAAAGGTTGGTTATGTTCCTAAATACTTAGGGATACTTTATTAATTACCCTAGTCTACTTAATTAATTAATTTATCAGCTTAATTAATTAATTTAAAAGGACAAAACCGAAATTACAAAGCAATTTCCAGATTTTGGTTAAGACAAGAAAAAGACAACCTAGTACCTAACCTAGGATTGTCCAAAAGGTTGGTTATGGTCCTAAAAACTTAGGTATACTTTAGTAATTACCCTAGGCAACTTAATTAATTAATTTATCATCATAATTAATTAATTTAAAAGGACAAAACCGAAATCACAAAGCAATTTCCAGATTTCGGTTAAGACAAGAAAAAGACAACCTAGTACCTAACATAGGATGTTCTAAAGGATTAGTTATGGTTATAAAGACTTAAGGGTACTTTAGTAATTACCCTGGGTCACTTAATTAATTAAATTAGCCATTTAATTAATTAAATTAAAGGGGTAAAACCGAAATTCTTACACTAACCTAGTACAACTCAAGAAACATCCTAGTACTTAACCTAGGATGGTCCAAAAGGGTTAATTTTGGTTCCAATGATTTAGGGGAACTTTAGTGATTACCCTAGGTCCCTTAATTAATTAAATTAGATATTTAAATAATTAGTTTAAAGGGTCAAAACGAAATTCTTAGGAAAATTTTCAGATTTGACCAAGTATAGTGTTTTCCTAGTTCTAGTCAATCTAGGAGGGGATTTTTAGTAATTAGTTAATTAATTTATTTAATTAACTTATTAAACCCTAAGTTGAATGAGTCAATATCAGTTCCTAGTACTTAGAATCACGTTCAAACTCATAGGAAAGGCGACGCAAAAACAATAAGCAACGAACAAAAGAAAAAGGCAAAAATTTATCGATTTCTCTAGGGCGATTTCAAGGTTTCGTTCAAGGTGGTATTTGTAGATTAAGTTCTACATAAGGTATGAGTTTCTATCCTGGACTTCTTTATCCAAGAGAACTTTCTTTCCAACGATTCAAAGATCTTGAAAACTAGGGTTGTTCCCGTGTTCTCGTCGAACTCCCTTGTCCCTAGTATCCTTTTCGATTCAATATTGAATAGGTTAGAGATCATGTTGTTGGTATGTGGTGCTGGCTAATCTTATGTGTAATTTTCTTGAAATATAAATGTTGATTAACCTATGAAGTTGTGATCGTATAAAGTTAAATGTTTAAAACGTGAATCATGAATCGACGATGTGTTAGTTACACCCGTAATTGTTTATGTGTTGATGTGTTTGTCCGAATGTTGTCTTGCTGTTATTGTGACGTTATGAAGATGCTAAATTCATCAAATGTTAATATGATTCTATCCAATTTGTCTTAAAAACGTTACCCTAAAGTCATGAATTAAGATTGGTTAGGAGAATGATACTATGTTAACATGTGTCCGAAACTGTTATGTATGAAGATGATTACGGTTTGTTGTGCATACCTACTGTAAATGTGACTTGTTGATAATGTTGTGTTCGTTAAATGATCATATTATGTTGTTCAAGATGTTTAAAAACGTTATGCCTAAATTTATGTTATAAGGTTGGCTTAAAAGATCTCCATGAAATCACATTTGAATAAATTGCCTATCTTATGCCAATAATTTGGGGAATAAATTGGTTGTTTAATATAATTGGCTATAACATTGCTTTCAAAGAATGATGGGAAGATTGACTTACTAAAATGATGAGATTAGCTATGGTACAAACATGAAGTTAATTAAATTGGCCAATGATATTCTCATGACCAGTGTATAGTGGAATTATGATTTGTGCCAACAAATTGGCTAGTAGAACATATGTCTAATCATATTACTTTCAAAACATGAAAATTCATACCAATCTCTACATTAATGAACTCATAACATAGGGTATGCCAATCAATGAGACAAGTCCCAACATACCCTATCCACACGAACTTGTGAACGTAAAAACATTGAATTGTTCTTGTAAGTTAATCAAAGGTTAAAAGTTCAAGTGTAGTGAAACTTTGGCTTATGCCAATAAATTGGCCTACAACATTATCTCCAAAATATGTAATAGAATTGGCTAATGATTCCGTGAAATTATATTTGAATGAATGTTTGGCTTGTGCCAATAAATTGACTATGAAGTTATTCCCAATTGTTTAGGCCAATACTAATCATATGCCAATCTTGTGAGAGAGGGGAATCGAACCCGGCCTCAAGGCCAAATGTGTGAGATACTTAAGTCTCACACATAATCGAAAATTATGTGCTGCCCAAGGGATTCGAACACGGATCCCCTTGACCAAATGTGCAAGATGCATAAGTCTTGAACAATATGCACTTAGATGATCATGAAACACTTAGCCAAATATGAGCAACCCGAAAGGGGTACTATGAGTGTAAAGTACACTAAAGGCCATGTGCATGGCATATGATGTAAGTTAACGACAAGATGAATAAATGAACATTCACGTAATGAGGTGAGTAATTATGTGAAACTATGATGCTAATGAAAATGGTGACAACATGATAAGCGGCTAAGATGAATGGTGAGACAAGTCTCAACCAAGCCTAAGTAAAGGTCACTAAAAGTACTCACCTAAGAGAGTGTTAAATATCAAGAGACAAGTCTCAATCACATTCTATATGTAAGTGTAAGGACAATTCACACTTAATACGTAAAGAAAAGATGAGAAATCATCTAATGAGCTATGACGCTCATGCTAGAAGCAAGCTTCGATGATGTATGAGTTGAATGTAAATAGGAACTTTAAACTGAGCATCGATAGGCTAGTTATGAGTGGTGATGCCTTCTTTCGGGAAGGGCGGAGGTTCACATAATTCTCATGAGATGAGACTATACACAAAGGTGGGTATGGGTCTCCCTAAATCTCCTAGTCTTTGAACTATGTTGCCACCATAGGGAACTAGCTTGGTTCGAACCCAATAAGCTAGCATGCTTTGGTTTTACTTTGGCCAGTGACTCCACCTCTTTTCGGTGTGGGGGAGACAACGGATTTCATGATGCTCACATGATCTATGTCGGTTAAGGTTAAAGTTTCTCAAAGTATGAAAGATAATGAAATGAACGATACCGAAGGTGTTTTTGCAAGATAATCAGGAGGTGAAACCGGACTCAAGTAATGACATTAGGTCATTCTTGGTCATTGCACTTCATGATCCCGATGAGAGTCTTAAACTTCATCCTAGGTATAGCTTGTGTGTACATCAGCCTATGAATGAATGAATTGATTAATGTGAAGTACGAATGAACGAATGAAGCAGACTCTGTGTTTACTAAAGAAGGCCCTCGGGTTGAGGTCCCATATGTTGGACCATCAGTTGAGATGCCTTAATGCTACATCCACGATTCCAAGGTCTCGTGGATATGAAATGTATAATATATAAAACATGAAATGTATGTTATGTTAACCTATGTGTGGTATGATGTGTGACATATTCATGGTATGACCTTCCTATTACGAATTAGGCAAGTCCAGAGATTTGACCTCCTAAGAAAGCATGTTGATTAGGAAGAGCCATGGCTTATAATGACTTCTTATATGATGCCAATAAAGGGAAGTAGAAACATAACGTTAACTAAATATCCCATAACTTTCCTAACATGAAAGTAATGAAATCAATGGCATGATCAACAGAGAATGGCTTATGAAATGTAATGAATATATAGTGTAAAGAATGACTCAATATAAGGTAGGGAAATCATTCCTTAGTCCTTGAATTACTTATATCGATTCATTGTGGGTATGGGACTACAATGAATCATTGCACTTGTAAGTAAAAAATAGGACCAAAGGAATTATTGAACTACACAACAACAAGAAGAAAAAGACTGAAAAATAAACTAAGTCCCAAGGAAAGAGCTCTCGGGTTTGGAGGATCAAAATTTCCAATCTTCGCTCGAGTTGTTCTAAAATTATGTTGATGATACTAACGTCTTGTAATCATATAGAAAATCAGTTGTGTGCTTTGAATGCATTAAAATACATCATATTCATACCATAATTCACAACTAACGAATTAGGAAAGTCTAATGACTAGACTTTCCAGAAATGGCATGTTGCTTAGGAAGAGCTTTCATTGATCATGCATAGCTTTATGTGTATGTGTGCATACATCCATACTTAGTACAAGTGGTGTACTAACCCCCTACTATTTACTATTTTTATAGGTGCAGGTCAGAGGACTGATTGGCGACACTTGCAGCGGTTTGGACTTCAGCGTTTCTCCAAACCATTTGGTAGATCCTCTTGATTTCGAGGATGCTACAATCTTAGTCAAGCTTTAGATATAGACATAGCTAGTGGATGTTGTCCCTAGAGTTTCTTTCACATTTCATTTCGAACCTTTTGATGTAAGGCCGTTTTGGCAACTTAATATATTCTATTCATCGTTTGTTTTGAAATGTTCTTGATATTAGATGGTTGTCTATTGATGTTGAGCTTAGTATATAATGTTTAATACATAATGACTATATGAAGTCTAAGTAAACTTCATACGTATAAAAAGTTTTAAATTTTCCGCAAATTTAACTAGATGAATGTGATGAATGCAAGATGAGGCTTGTCTGCGACCTCTGATAGATCAACGACGCCGGTGGTGATTCGGATTCAAGAATTCGGGTCGTTACATTTGTAGGTATTCAAGTTCAGGGATGTTGCCATCTTCTATCTAGATATGATGTTGCTTATGTCCAAAGATACTCATTTTCTTCCTTTATCATTTGAGACTATTGTTGTAAGCCTATATGTGGCATATTATATTGAAGTAAGGGCTATGCCCAATATTGTAATTCTCTATTATATGGTTTAATGTGAGACTATTCTTAGACTATATCTTATGTATTGGTTATATTGCCTAAACGAGAAGTCTTTGTAAACTTCATAAGCAAGGAGTCTATGTGAATTCCATATATGATATGTGAGAAGTATAAGTATACTTCATCACTATGTAAAAGTTTTTAATTTTCTGCATTTTTGACCTATGATATGTTATGACGAATGCTAAGGGCTAGTCCGAGTCCTCTCCGAGGACGAATACGTCGGTTTCATCTAAGGGGTTCTCCCCGGTCGTGACAAAATTGGCAGAAAAGAGGAGCAGTCGGTGCATCGCCAAGAAGTTCTGTGAAGTAGTACCTCATCGCCTAATGGACCAAAGCACGATGATGCTGAAAGTTGTGCCAGATGACGGTAAACTATACCAATGGGTGAATCACCGAGTTGATTGGCAATTCCAATTAATGATGCCGAACGATTCACCGCAGCACAGATCTATAGAAACTATAAATACTAGATAGAGGTGTAGTTTTTGGGGAGGAACCATTATTATTATTTTCGCATATATTTTTAGTTTTTCATATTTTTGATCTGAGTTTGAGAGTGTTTTGAAGACTTGGAGAAGAAGTGGGTTTCATCTTCATGATTTCGAGTTGGGTCTCTATGCTTCTTCATTCTTGGCTTGTAAGAAGACTTAAATCTTCATACCCATTTGAATACAAACTCATTTAGGTATAAATTTCTATCTCTTCTACATGTGTGGCTAAAACTCCCAATTCTTGGGGTGTGACTAAGAGAATGTGGGTTTAGATTGTTGTTGGTCTTGCTAGCTGATAGATTAATTGTAGTTTAATTGTGATTTCATTTAGTAGTTGTGAATTAATCTAATCAATTTGTAGTTGCAAATAAAAATTTATTTATGTGTTTCCGACTTGCTCGAGAGAGAAGTCGCTAAACTAAGAATACTAAATTGATTGCCGGTAGGAGTGGGTCGATATGAGGCTCAGTTCGATAGAGTGATCCCTAGTCTCATTCCTTCACACTTAGCTCGAGAGAGTGAGTGGGGTAAGGCGTAGGCTAGTCTTCATGCAGCAAGTGAGTGTCCTAGAGAAACCCATTTGAAATGGGGTAAGTTGCTCGAGAGAGAGAACTTATTTCCATTTAAAGCTTAGCCTAGTCATAATTATTTTATAAATCTCATATAGAAAGCATGTACCCAACAATTTAGATTAACTAGTATTCCCGTCACTTCCCAAGAATTCCCCTTCTCATTGCTTAGAGCTCCTTATTATCTTCGTTATTTTTACTACTTGTGACAAACCCCATTAATATTCGATGTTTGCGTCACCTCCCTTTTTAATTTATAATGTTTTTATTCGATAACGTGATTAGATACGACTAATTAGAATGTAATTTTAATTTTTTATTAATTCACTACCACGATCATAGACACTCGTACTAGAAGTTTTGTCTTGATTACGCAAACATCACACTGGCATTAAAAAAGGTGTAACTTTACCCTTCTACCCTTATTGCAATGTTTTCTTAAGTCAATTTTATATAAATGATAAATACATTTTCAAGATTAATTAACTACTCTATCAAGGGTATAATATGCAAAATATTATAATTTATGCATAAATTTCATAAAATGACAAATATTGTGGTCCAACTATTTATAGAAAGAAATGACATATAAAATGGGACAGAGGGAGTATTTTTTTAGGAAATGTCATATACATCAAGTCACTTTATTTTTTTTATATATTATTTTTTAAGGGGATTAATATAGTACTAAAAGAGTTGGTACTTTATAAATAACGATATGTTTATATATGTGTGGAAATATATAATGGTTTTTAATAATAATTGAATTGGCCTGGTAATAATTCTCTTAGGAGTTTAACTCCTTTTTAATAAATCCCTTTGCCATCTACCAGAAATTTGTGACATATGTTGTCGCTTTAAGTGATCTTTACCATATTTCTAAATATTTGTTCCCATTTCAGATATGGCTGAACGGAAACATGCTCAAATTGCTCCAAATGAGAGTGATATTAATAGAGGAGTAAAAAATGGTACAAGGATGCAACGCAGAAGGATCAAAATTGAAAATTATTTTGATCCAGAGTCGGAAGTCTTAAGAAATAACTCAAGAATACTGCGAAAATCTGAACAGAGATAAAAGATCATGAAAAAGAGAAGGATAAAGATTATTTGAAGAGTTCAGAAATATCAAAATGGACTTATCTAACCAATTACCGGATTTTCTAGAAAAAATTAGATTAAAAATAAATAAAATTTATGACTATTACATCTATTTTGAGGATTATGTTGGATTAGTTCTTTAGTATAATTCCTTACTAGATTATTGACAGAAGGAACTGGGAGACATCTATCATGATTTTATACCTAACGAACGGATGTTCACAGTGAATCTTGAAGCTAGATGGTCAGCGTGATCACATAAAATCATAATTTACTATTTCAGTATTTATTTTAGTTTTGCATATTATGTAATGAACACCTTTGATTATGTTTTAATATTAATATATGTGTTTCATCATATGTTGGATTGCTGTGTTGTTATTATTTTGTGCATTACCATATGGTGTGAATTATTAGATATATAAATCCTTGTGATTATTAGGGCTACGATCGGTTGGTTTGGTTTGGTTTTGAAGTTTATCGGTTTGTATTATTGGTTATCGATTTGTAGAGATACTATACTGTTAAAGAACCGTTAAGATATTTGCTTATCGGTTATTGGTTTATTGGTTTTGATTGTTATTGGTTCAACCGTTAAGCTTTGACACACAAAAGAAAATATTGAAAATGACTTACAAACAAGGTGAAAAATCTAATATAATTCATGCACACGAGTTCACAAGTTACATCTTTCTCAAAAGCAAACACTTTTACATTGTAGAATAACCAAGTGTTTGAGATAACAAAAAATAAAAGTAGGAAACCAAACCCTAACTAAGGGACTTTATATACAAAATGGTATACACACACACACACACACACACACACACACACACACACACACACACACACACATATATATATATATATATATGTAACTATCTAAATTACTATCGAGTTATTGGTAAACCCGTTAAGAAGAAACCTCAAACCATTAAGAACTGATAACTCCATAATAAAAAAAAAACTGTTATCAAAACCACTAAACTAGTAACCCAATACTGATAAATCAATATTTTTTTTGTTTGGATTATCGGTTTCGGTTCGATTTTGAAGAAACCTAGTGATTGTGGCCTAAAATATATTACGATACCCATTAAGAAATCAATTATAAGTGTTAATAAAATATTTAATTTGTAGATGATGATTGTATGCTTGTATGTCTTTTCGATTTTACTTTCAATATGCAACCTTTATGAAAATTGAGTTGCTTGAATGTATATGTCACATGCAACATTGATTTAAAATTATTTTCTTATTAACTCTCAAAATAGACATGACATCAAATAGAATTATAGATGACTTAAACAAAGGCGAAAAATTTAAATGTGACAATTACAACAACTATAAAACATGTTTTGAATCAACCAAAAATGAGAAATACTGCACAATAGAGAAGCATATAAAGCATGGAAAAAGTTTAATTCCACTACAAGTGGAATTATAGTCATTTCTCCGGTTGATGCCCTAATACATGAATGTGAGGAATTTTCTACTGCTCATGCTATGTGGTCACATCTACTAGGAACATATGGGGATATACGAGTAACCCGCCTCCTATAGTTGACTATCAAATTTTACACTTTCTGTAATACTTCAGAATCCAGTAATCTAAGCAAGGGACCAAGTGTAAGGTCATAAGCCAAAGAAATTAGCCTGGGCAACCTTTATGAGGACCCACACGGGTCGTGAAGGGCACCACGAGGCGTGGTATTGACCGTGGTGTCTCACAATTGTTAGCCAAATGAGGGTCACCTCCCATGAGCATCATGACGCCCCGTGAAAGGCACTATGGATCGTGGTGGTGCCTATGAAGAGCTAGGTAGTGTATGCATTTATGCAGCCTCCTCCCACGACCCAATTGACGGCCTGTGAAGGCTTAGATGGCTCATGGAGGTGGTCGTGTTGGAGTCGAGTTTAAAGGTGGCAAATACAAGCCACTAGTCAAGGACCACGACTGCCACTATGGGCCTTGTGGTCCTTGATGGGCTGTGTGGTCCTTGACGGGCCGTTATACCCCTCTTGAAGTGGTTCAACAACTTTTATGTTCATGGGTTTATTAGTCTTTTGCAGATTTAATTGAATTAATACTATGTCGTTTAAACCAAGCCTAGGACCCCCTATATAAGTGATTTTAACCACAAAACTCACTCATTCAAGTAATTTTTCTAACAAATTCAAAAGAAATAAAAGTACTTCCTCTCCAAATATTTCTCTATCTAGAACTTGAATAAGAAGAAGAAAGGTGAAGCTAGGGATCAACGTTAAATCTTCACTATCAATTGCTTGTGGGCTTTGATATCAAAGTATGATTGTCACATCCAGGGAGCACCTCTATACGTTACCGGCGTCTTTGTCCTTGGAGAGGATTAAGACTAGCCTCTTAGCATTCGTCATAACATATCATAGGTTCAGATGCAAAAAATTAAATCTTTTCGTATACATCTATATAGTGAGGTTTACATATACCTCTCGCTTACACATCATATATACATAGGGAGTTTACATAGACTCCTCACATAGGAAGCTTACATAGGCTTCTACTTTTAAACTACATACATAATAAACAAGATAGTCTAATAGGGATGTCTCACATTTAAACCATCTAGAACGAGTACAACATTCGGACATAGCCCATACTTCATTACAACAAAAGCCATCTATAGGCTTATACAATAATAGTCTTCAAATGAAAGATAAGGAAACTAAATGTCTTTCGAATATAACAACTTCAACTATCTAGATAGTGGCATTGCCCTTGGAATGGCGAGGACCTATAAAACATGGAGAACAAGAATCCAAGTTATCTTCAAATGTCCCTCTTGAAGCTCAACGTCCGAAACCTACATAATTGCAGAAACACAGAAAATATGGGTTAGTACACCACTTGTAGTAAGTATGGAAACATGCACATAAAACATTTGAAATCATGCTAAAAGGGGACATTTGTTCAAAACCATGCTAAGTTACTTTGAAAAGCCTTATCACAACATAGAACCCATATAAGCCAATAATCACATATCCCTTGAGACAAGACCATATACAACACAAGACCAACATCATCAAGTATAACCAAGTCAACATTTATCCTAACATATTTGAGTACATAATCAAAACAACTCCAACATCATGTTATAACAACAAAGCATGTATAAGAGTTCATAACATTACAACATATGCAAGACCCTTACTCATAACCCGCTATCAAGTCTACAAGTGTAATGACCAAGCAAAGCCCCATAATCTTACTCAACCAAGTAAACCAAAAACAAGATCAAAAGCAATGCCTAACCTTACATAACATAGCATTAAGAGTAGTCATCATCATATTTAGCAATATAAACCAATAGCATGTTCATAAATGAAACTAACATCATATAGGATCATCAACACGTAAAGTCAACATATGCATAACATTTACTTTATAAGACATAAGAACAATCTTCGAGGACTTCCCTCAAGGACTACTAGTGCAATGTATAGGTAGAGTCCCGTACCCCTACCTAGACTAAGTCAAACCCCTTAATTCACCCTAGTTAGCATTCACTTTATTACTTTATTTTACTTTTGGGAATACTTGCCTTAACCTACATAGACCACATGAGCTAAATGTGGAATCTGGTGTCATGAAACCCTACACCGAAATAAGGTGGTCTACTTGCCAAGGTAGTACCAAAACATGAACATAGCATCTAGGTGGATCCACTACCTAGAATTCCTATGGAGGTAACATAGTTCATGTAACATTCCAGAAAAATTACATGTCTAGTGAAGAGCCCAATAGGTCTTTAAGAATGTGTATTGGGGGTACATAGGCATCCCAATGTCCAATATTGAGAAATATTGGGCATAGTATAGAAAATTGGCTAAGGGGTATTAGACAATTTCTATATAATACCCAAATAAGCAAAAAATTGGGCATATTAGAAAATAGTGGCTTAAAGGATGTTAGCCAATTTTCTAACATTAATGAGCTTGTCCAAGAAATGTACCTGCAATGAATACCCTAGTCTAAAATGCTTTTTTCTTTAACTCACAAAATGAGGTATGAGGCATCCAAGTGTCAAGCCTAGATATCATAGCACATGATCAATTAAATTGATCATGTAGATTAAGTAGTGCCCAAGGACATAGTGAGGATCCTTGGGACAACAAGTAAACATTCCAAATGAACCATTATGAATAGTTAGTTAGGAAAGTACAAGCAACACATGTGCAAGCACATGTGAAGAAACGGCCAAGGAAGGGGAACACCCTAACCGAATTCGGTTAGGGTAGTTAGGGGGCAGGCGTGTGTAAGGGTCCCTCCATGTGGGGCCTAACTCCCTAACCAACTCTAGACTCTAATTAAATGACCTAACTAGCTAACGAACCTAGGACTAACCGAAATAAACCAATTAGTGCACCCGACAACCTAAGACTTAACCGGGTGGCACTAACCTAGTAACTAGTTAAAGAGACAACCTAGTACCTAACCTAGGATGGTCCAAAAGGGTTAGTTATGGTCCCTATGACTTAGGGGTACTTTAGTAATTACCCTAGGTCCCTTAATTAATTAAATTAAGGAATTAATTAATTAAGGAAAATTCACAAGCAAGACAGAAACTCTTAGGAAAAATTTCAGATTTAACTAAGTTTTCTAGTAAACTTAGGAGGGGCATTTTAGTAATTAACTAATTAGTTTATATAATTAACTTAATTAGCCTAAGTTGAATGAGTCAATATCAGTTCCTAAGACTTAGACTCATGTTAAAACACTAGAAAATTCACGACTCAAAACAGTACGCAATCGTGAGAAAAACAGTGAGCAAAACATAGAAAAACATAGAAAAACAGAAAAGTTCTCTTAGGCGATTTCAAGGTTTTCTTCAAGGTTTCGTGCAAGGTGATCTTCGTATATTAAATTCTATATAAGGTACGGGTTTCTCTCCTAGAATTCTTTCTCCAAGAGTATTTTTCATCGTCTTGAATCTATGAAATCTCGAAACTAGGGTTGCCAATGTTCTTGTCGAACGTCCTTCTCCCTAGTATCCTTGTTTCCGATTCTAATGTATATGTAGATGTAATCTTGATCATGTTGTTGGTATGTGGTGCTGACTGATCTTAATGTTAGGTTTTCATGATTTTTAAATGTCGAATGAAGTATGTACACTGATTTGCATGATCTAAGCATTTGTCACATGAAATAAAGAACGTTGTATGACCCAATTGTGTCCGAGAATGTGGGGTATGATATGTTTCGGTTAGGCAGCTTATTTATTGTTAAAAGTGACTTATTTGAGATGATATGTTCATGAAAGTATTTACATGAGGCTAATCAAAATGGCTAATAATGTTTTGCCTAAACTATGATATAAAATTGGCTAATAATGATTTCATGAAATCGTACTTGAATGAATGTTTGGCTTGTGCCAATAAATTGGCTATGAAGTCATTTCCAAATTTTCTAGGCCACTACTAAATTTACACCAATCTTATGTGCCCAATATAATGTAATGTCAAATTAAGCATGACCTACATAACAAAATGAATCCATAATTAAGGGTATGCCAATCGTTGGGACAAGTCCGAACATACCCTTCATTAATCTTATATGGCTAATTTATTGGAATGACAATGAATAAGCACACCTAAGGTAATTCAATGAATACATAACCAAGGGTATGGCAATAATTGGGACAAGTCCCAACATACTCTATCAAAATGAATCATGAAGATAGTAGTATATCGAATGATGTTCACAACGTCCATAACTAATGAAATAAAGCTACCAAATGAACGTGAATAAGATGAAGTGAGTAATAACATAAATAAAGACTTAAAAGTAATGAAAGTGACCAGAATGGGGTGTTAAAGTAAGTGAGACAAGTCTCACATACACCTAAGACAACTATGTTAAAGATACTCACATAAGAGGGTGTTAGAACGTGTGAGACAAGTCTCATTAACACCAAGATGATAATGTAAGGTTAAATTCACATTTCATCAAGTAAAGAAAGGGATGACAAGTTATCCTTAGGGTAAGTAAACCTCACAACTAGAAGCAAGCTTCCATAATGTTTAAGTCAACTCTAAAAGTTATGAAGTAAAAATAAGTTGAGAAAAGCACCGATAGACTAGCAATGAGCTTGTGCAAGCACATGTAAGTCTCATGAGATAAGGCTCCACCAAGTTGGATAAGAGTCTCCGAAAATCTCATAGTCTTCGAACTATGTTTAACTAGCCTGTGGATTCCACCTAAGAGAGCTAGGTATGTTTCAGTTTCACCTTGGTCAGTGATTCCACCTCTTTTCGGTGTGGGGAAGACACCGAATTTCATATTTATCTCACATGATATATGTCGGTTAATGCTTAAAAGAATGTTCCTGGTTTCACTTTAGCCGTGGACCACCCCTTTTAGGTGTGGGGTAAACACTTGATATGGATTCACTTTAGCCGGTGAATCACCCCTTTTTGGTGTGGGGTAGACACTAGATTTCATGTTAACTCGCATGATCTAGGATTCACTTTGATTGGGGAATCACCTCTTTTCGGTGTGGGGAAGACACTGGATTTCATGTAACTTCACATGATCTTAATGTTACGGACTTCTTTAAGAAAGTAAGAAGGAAGAAGAGATGTAAGTTCAAAGTGAACTAAGAAAGCAAGAGTTTATGAATGCCAATGTTTGATAAGAATGAAGTTTTCTATATGTAAGGGGCATAGCCAATAATGACATCTCATGTTATGAAAATGATTAAAGCCAAATAAGATTGGCTTATAATAACATTATATAATTTGCAAATGACAATAGCCAAACAAGATTGGCTTATAATGACTTCTTATATTAGGCCAACATCGGATAATAGGTTTAACCAATAAAGATTGGCTTACAAAGATTTCATTCCCAAAATTGTAGTTAAATCATTTCCTTAATCTCTTGGATTACTTACTTGATTCATTGTGGGTATGGGACTACAATTAATCATTGCACTTGTAAGTAAAATATAAGATCAAACGAGATAATTGAACTAGACGACAAAAAGAAGATAAGAACGAAAAATAAACTAAGTATGGGACAAAGTGCTCTCGGCCTAAGAGAGAGCAAAATGATAAACTTTCGTTTGTGATGTTCTACAATTATGTGCTTTATTCCAAGGTCTTGTGTTCATATAGAAAATGAGTTATGTGTTTTGAATGCATTAAAATACATCATATTCATATCGCAAATCTCAAATAACGAATTAGGAAAGTATAGTGACTACACTTTCCAGAAATGGCATGTTGTTAGGAAGAGTTTTCCTTGATCATGTATTGTCCTTACGTGTATGTGTGCATACACCCATACTTAGTACAAGTGTGCACTAACCCTATACAATTATTATTTTTATAGGTGCAGGTCAGAGAGTAGATTGAAGATTCATTGCACCGGTTTGGACTCAGCGATCTCCAGACCATTTGGTAGGTCTTGTCGAGTTCGAGGATGATACGTCTCTCTTCATATCCTAGTATTTAGACATAGATAGAGGATGTTGTCCCTAGCGTTTATTTCAGATGTTTTTATTTCAAAACTTTTGTATTAAGGCTGTTTTGGCAAACTTATTATGATATATTGATTCTTCCTTTTGAATGGCGTAATCGATTGTAGATGGTTGTTTTGTTGAGCTTATAGTATATGAATTCATGTAAAGATTATATAAAGTCTATGTACACTTCATTAAGTTTTAAAATTTTTAAATTTTCCGCAAATTTAACTATATGAATGTGCTGAAAGCTAAGAAGAGGCTTGTCTACGACCTCTGAGAGGTTAACGACGCCGATTGCGATTCGGATTCCAGAATCTGGGTCGTGACAATTCAAGAACTAGGAGACATGTTTGAGACCATCTTTATGCACAATTGCATTGTAATCTCTGTCTCATAAGTACAATAGAGACACTTCTCACTACTAGTTCACTCGGTGCTAAGCTAGAGTCCGTTTTGAAATGTCTTTAAGATTTTCTTTAACAATCATAGATTAGTTGGGTCATAGGAGAGTAACCCCATGTATAGTCATAGTCATTAACTCTTTAGGAATTGCATGAGAACATCCTTTCAATACAACCCCCATATGTGAGATTAACACATTATCATCGTCATGTCATAATAAGGCACATAGGTAATTCACAACCAACCTTATATCATTACATCTTAATCATAATCTCACATTTCACATAATCAAGACATTTCAATTGCATCATCATACCAACACCTACTTAATCTAATCACAATATATGCTTCAATTGAACTTCATCACCTAGTAAAAGCCATCATAATTTGAAGTAAAAGTTGAAGATCACAAAGTATTAACAATTCTCCTTCAAAAGCCATCATCCATGCTCTTACCACCAACCAACCAATTTCATCCAACAATAGGTGTAATAATTTCACGATTCGTTTAACACATTCTTAGGTGTTGATTCATTGTTGTTTAGCTTAGATTTTTCCACTTAAGTTTAGCCACCTTACACTTCATTTAAACATCACAACTTACACACCTTATGCACAATAGTTCTAATCATCAAACAAGCCATTTTAAGACTTTAAAACGGAGAACAACAACAAACATTTTACATATTGCACCACATCATTTTCGGTTGACATCATTGAACATGCTTGCTATTTCCAAACACAAAATCACAAAGAGCATCATATTTCACACTTAGCTACCAGCAACCATACCAACAACATGATTTCTAACTTAATTTAGATTGAAATCGGAAGGAGACTAGGGACAAGGAATTCAACAATAAAGGGGACAGCCCTAGTTTCATACGTTGAATTTTGTAGAAAGAAATTTCTCTTGGAGAAAGGATTCCAAGAGAGAAAACTCATACCTTGTTGTAGCTTTCCACACCTCCAAAGTGCTGCCCAAATCCTCCCCTAAACCTTCAACACGATCCCGTCGAGAAGATGATGTAAAGTTTTCGTTTCTTAAGTTAGCTTGCTTGTTTGTATATTTTTTTTTTTGTAAGTTCTTTGAGTGTAGAGAACTTTTGATTGCTTTCTAAAGTTTTATCTTCTGTTTTTGCAGCCATGAAAAACAGAATGGATTAGAGAGATAGAGAGATTTAGGCGTGAGAGAGAGAGTTTGTGTGAGATAGTGCCTCTTAAAACTATGATAGTTGGCAAGACTTAGTCAATTTTAAAAAAACATTAATTAATGAATAAATAATAATTAATAATAAAAATCTGATTTTTCTTTTTCTTAAATCAGCCATTGATTATTAATTTATTGAATTAATTCACCAATTAAAAAAAATCACATTAAATCATTGCTCCTACCTAGGTTCGAACCCGGGTGGAGCAAGACTTCATTTCAAGGGCTCAATTTAGGCCCTCTCTCCCCAAATTGCCCCTCCACTTTGTTAATTAAATAATTAATTACATATTTAGGGTAATTATTATACTACCCTTAGCCAGGAAAAAGACCATTTTGCACCTAGACCCTTCAAACCTAAGATTTCTTCTTTTTAGGTCCGGTAAAGACTCCTTCGAGTAAATCTTCGTATTCGAGAGCCCTACATGGTTGGACCCAACCTTTCCAAGATCAACTAACTCCCCAAGTTAGTTGGCTTGGCTGTAGCAAGGGTTTCGAGGTCTGGTTCTATGCACATCAATCCGTGTGAACCCTGGTCTAATCGTAGGCATTCTTGACACATTAAGCATTTCTTATCTTATTCATTTTTAGGGTTTTTACAAATATCATCACACAATAGTAATTAACACAAGAACTAAGTTAATTGCATTAATGCTAATCAATTCAACATGAGTTCCTAATAAAATGTTAGGGAATTGGGGTCAATTCATCACCTCTTCCACATACTAGGTTTAACATCAATAACTACCATAATTGAATAATAATACATCATAATATAACCATAGTAATCATTAGAAATCAATAACAATACAATTTGAAAGATCAATTTCGGATTAGAAAGAAACCCATGTTCATATTATCTTTTGGAAATCAATTTGGAAGGAACCCTTTAGGGAAAGGAATCCGAAAGGTGAACGGTTCCCATACCTTGTTAATCCTTGAATATTGATGGAGAAAAGTGATGTTCTTGCTTCCCTAAAACCGTTTGACCTTGGTCTTCTATGGAGTTTCTTTGGGAGAGAGAAAGTAGATAGAAAGAAGAGGATTTGAGTTTTTGGGAATTGAAGTGAGTAGGTTTAGTTTAATGAGAGTTACGCCTTTTACAATCACTTAACTAACTAAATTAATCATTTCTTAACCCATTATTAAACCCCTAACTAAATAACTAATTAAGTTGACCTCATTAAAAGATGACACTGAAAACATGGCTGACCTACGATACCCCGATCTTCGATCCGTAGGTCTGTCGACACCACCTGCACCCACCGTCCTGCAGGTCCGTCGATAAGTACAGTGAGTATGAATTTTGGCCATTCTTGGAAAATGGAAAAGTATGGGACTACGGAGCCATCGATGCTCCGTCACTTAGATGACACCTCGTCGATTGTCTTCATAGGTAGCCACTGCCAACACTGCCTAATTTTGCAGATTTGGGTCAAATGCAAGTGTACGAACCGTTAAGGTGGTCCTATGGGAGTTGTACCTGGACGTTTCGACCCTAAACACACTCCAGCACTAGTTTGACACCTTACCACTAATTTTCATCAATTTCCAACTCCTAAAACCCCGTGAAATAGGCTAAGGCACACTAGCACTCATTTCACTAGTCTCCGAACGTCATGGACGTATCTTGACGTCTTGACTCTAAAGCTTCCTAAATGAATTATAAACATTATTTTAGGTCTTAAAAGAGTGTCAGCAACCTTAGACCAACATGTGAGGCTCTAGATTAGGTCTTGGACTCTCGGAGTGTTACATTATCCCCCCCCCTTAGGAACATTTGTCATCAAATGACACTAAAAACCTTTTGTTGGGAAATGATAGACTCAATACTAGCAGCCCAAGCATAAACATACATAATCAACATGAGTTACAACTCAAATCAACATAACAACATGACATTTACACCTAGCAACTCAAGACATCAATTACTACATATAAGAGCTCAACATCATAACATGATGAATTTGCTTCTCAACATCAACACGAGCTCAACACAATACAAACACTCACTTATGCCAAAACTCCTTTCAAAACACATCAACCTACTCAATATTATTCCATTAAGGCAACAATGTACCAAATACACAAGTAAATGCAAATCAAGCAAGAGAGAATCTTTCATGAAAACTTCATTTTAGTAAAAACTTTTACCATAATTATGTGCATCTTTAAAAAACAAGTAAAATTCAAATTACTAATTATATTAGTTATTAATAGGAACAACTAACCTTAATTAGCAAAGATATTAGGATAACGGGACTTCATGTCGGCCTCGGCCTCCCATGTTGCTCCCTAAACTAAGTGGTTCCTCCATAACACTTTTACGGAAGCCAACTCTTTGTTCCCAGCTTCTTCACTTGTCGATCAAGGATTTCCACTAGAACCTCTTCATAGAAGAGGTTCTCATCCACACCTAAACCTTCAATAGGAAGAATTGACTCGGGGTCACCAGTGCACTTCTTCATCATGGAGACATGGAATACCGGGTGCACCGAAGCTAGCTCACTAGGTAATCTTAACTCGTATGCAACCTTGCCAACCCTTTGCAAAATTTCATAGGGACCCACATAGCGAGGAATAAGTTTCCATTTCTTGCCAAACCTCATCACCCCTTTCATGGGTGAAATTTTCAAATACACCCTATCACCTTCTTCAAACTCTGGGTCCCTTCTCCTATTGTCGGTATAAGACTTTTAGTTTTCAATTGGTTCCTTATCATATCAACTTTCTCCAAAGTGTCATAGATCAATTCGGGACCAAAGAGTGAAGACGAGCCAACCTCCAACCACCAAACTGTAGACCTAAATCTCCTACCATACAAAGCCTCAAAAGGAGCCATGGATATAGTCGAATGGTAACTATTGTTATAAGAGAACTCAACCAAAGGCAAGTGTTCATCCCAACTTCCCTTGAAGTCAATTACACAAGCTCTAAGCATATCCTCAAGGGTTTGAATAGTATGCTCCGTTTGACCATCCGTTTGGGGATGAAAAATGGTGTTTAACTTCACTTGAGTACCTAACCCTTTTTGGAAAGACCTCCAAAATCGAGAAGTAAATTGAGCACCTCTATTCAAAATGATGGATAAAGGGATCCCATGAAGACTCACAATCTCATTGATATATATTCTTGCATACTCTTCAGCCAAATAAGTAGACTTAACGGGGATAAAGTGAGCGGATTTCGTCAATCTATCCAGAACCACCATATAGAGTCATTTTGACTTCGTGTTCTAGGAAAAGCACTACGAAGTCCATATTAATGTCTTCCCATTTCCAAGTGGGAACTTGTATTTCTTGAAGTAAGTCACTTGGCTTTTGGTGCTCGACTTTCACTTGTTGGCAATTTGGACAATTTGCAACAAATTCAGCTATGTACCTTTTCAAGCCATCCCACAAAAATACTTCTCTAAGGTCATGATGCATCTTAGTATTACCAGGATGAATTAAATAACGGGAACCATGGGCTTTCTCTAGGATCCGGTTTGTCAAATCATCCACATTGGGCACACACAACCTCTCTTAGTACTTCAAACCCCCCCCCCCAAGGAGAATGACTCATTAATCTTGCCAAGAACCGATTCCTTTAACTCCATCAATGATGGATCAAGGTGTTGCTTAGAATTCAAATCAACCACCAAAGACGATTCCGAGTTATGATGGACCATAAAACCACCTTTAGGAGAATCTTCCAATCTAACACCCAAGCGATCCAACCTATGAACATCTTTCACTAAGTCATTCTAGTCTTCTTCCACATGAGACACACTACCCATGGTCATACGACTTAGAGCATCCGCAACCACATTGGCCTTTCCGGGATGGTAGAGAACACTCATGTCATAATCTTTCAACAATTCCAACCACCTTCGTTGTCGGACATTTAACTCCTTTTGAGTAAACACATATTGAAGATTCTTGTGGTCGGTATTCACATCAATATGAACATCATATAGGTAATTCCTCTATATTTCAAGGCAAACACCACGACCGCTAACTCATGATCATGAGTTGGGTAGTTATTCTCATGAACCTTGAGTTGCCTCGAGGTATACGCTATGACCTTCCCAATTTGCATAAGTACACAACCCAATCCCACTCGAGATGCATCACAATATACCACAAAGCACTTGGTACCCTCCGATAAAGTCAACACCGGAGCGGTGGTAAGCCTATCTTTCAAAATTTGGAAGCTTCTTTCACAAGCCTCCAACCACTCAAATTTCACATTCTTTTGAGTCAAAGTAGTCAAGGGAAATGCAATGGACGAAAAACCATCCACAAACCTCCTATATTACCTAGATAGACCCAAGAAACTTCTTATATCGATTGGAGCCAAAGGTCTAGGCCAATTTCTAACCGCCTCGGTTTTCTTTGGATAACCTCTACACCCTCACTAGAGATGATATGACCAAGAAACGCCACCGATATTAATGAAAGCTCACACTTGCTATACATGGAAAATAGTTGGTGTTCCTTCAAGACTTGTAACACCACTCTCAAATGACGCATATGTTCACTCTCATTTTTCGAATACACCAAGATATCGTCTATGAAGACAATCACAAATGAATCTAGGTAGTTTCGGAACAACCTATTTATTAGGTCCATAAAAGCCGTGGGGGCATTTGTGAGACCAAACGACATCACTAAGAACTCATAGTGCCCATATCTAGTTCGAAATGTCATTTTGGAGATATCTTCACCTCTCACCCTAAGTTCGTGATAACCCGAACTCAAATCAATCTTCAAAAGGTAACTCGCACCTTGGAGTTGATCAAATAAATCATCAATCCTAGGGAGAGGATACTTGTTCTTTATTGTGACTTTATTGAGTTGACAATAATCAATACACATTCTAAGGGACCCATCCTTCTTCTTCACAAACAACAACGGAGCACCCCATGAAGAAATACTAGGTCGAATGAAACCTTTGTCTAGTAAGTATTTGAGTTGAGCCTTCAACTCTTTCAATTCGGCCGAAGCCATCCGATAAGGAGTAATTGAAATGGGGTTCGTATCTGGTAATAAATCAATACGAAAATCAATTTCCGTTCGGGAGGAATTCTGGGAAAATCATTAGGAAATACCTCCGGAAATTCCCTCACTACGGGAACTAACTCAATGGGACGAGTTTCAAGAGTCTAAATATCTGACTATTACAATATTGTATAAACACCCTTTAGAGATCATCTTACAAGCCTTTAGACAAGACATTATACGACCTCTAGGAATAGAATTTCCCCCTTTCCACTCTAAGACGGGTTCATTAGGAAAATTAAACTTGACAACTCTTGTCCTACAATCAATGGAAGCAAAACAAGCATTCAACCAATCCATTCCCTAAATGACATCGAAATCAACCATATCAAGTTCTACTAATTCAACATGGGTAACTCTATTGGGCAACATTATAGGATAATTTCTATATACCCTTCTTGCAACCACCGAATCACTTACCGGGGTAGTCACCATAAAAGGTTCATTAAGATATTGGGCAAACTAGCAAACTTTCTAGCTACCAAAGGAGTAACGAATGACAAGGTAGAATCCAAGTCAAGTAAAGTATAAACATTTATAGAGAAGACTTGTAACATACCGGTCACCACATCGGGAGAACTCTCTTGTTCACCCCTAGAAGGGAGAGAATAAAAATGATTCTTTCTTCGAGCATCAACATTAGAACCACTTGCTTGAGATTTCCCACTACCCTTGTCTTTCCCCTTCATATTTGGGCAATCTCTAACCTTGTGACCACTTTTACCACACCCGAAGCAATTGTCCATCCCAACTAGGCATTCAACCATGTGTTTCTTGCCACACTTTCCACAAGTAGGCTGCTTGCTTGGTGAAGTAGTACCTTTTCCCTTTTGAGATTTGGGTTAGACACCCAATCATCACGAGCCTTGGGAAATTTGGAAGGGACTTGATTGGAGAACCTCTTCTTAAATCTAGTCTTATCTTGAATTTCCAACCTTCCCTTTGAAGAACCACTTTCATAAGACTTGGCCATCTTGGACTCTCTATTCTTCCTTCTTAGTCTACTTTCTTCCACTTGTTGAGCATGAACCATTAGAAGAGAGATATTCATATCATGATGAAGCATAGCCGAACGACATTCTTCTACCAAATCATCGGACACTCCCATGAGAAAACGACTCATGTCATCCCTTGGGTTAGACACCAAGGATTGAGCATACTTGGACAACTTTGTAAACCTCAAGGAGTAATCAAGTAAAATCATACCTCCTTGAAGAAGGTTGATGAATTCTTCAACCTTAGCTTCCTCAACTCTCTAGGAAAGAACCTATCAAGGAAGGCCCTCTTGAAGATCTCCCATGTCACCGGAGCACCTCTTAGCACTCTATTATCCCTCCATTGAGTGTACCAAGTTTGCGCCACATCTTTGAGTTGATAGGCGGCCAACTAGACCTATTCACTCGTAGTCACACCCATAGAAAATAAGATCTTGTAGACCTCATCAAGAAAATCTTGGGAGTCTTCATCCACTTTTGACCCAAATAACAATGGAGGGTTCATCCTAGTAAAGTCTCTCAAACGAGAAGCCATAGTGCTAGCATGTGGAGGCATACGGGGTCCAACTTACCGATTCACTTGAGTTGTCATAGATTGAACTTGAGAAGTGACGGCATTAGCTTGAGAAGTTATGGCTTGGCCCAAATTGATAAAAGCCGCCCTTATCTCTCTATTCCTCATAGGTGGAGGAACGACCAAAACTTAATCACCCATAGAAACTTGATTAAGTGGAGGAACTTGATTGTCTTGCGGAGGAGCTTGGTTGTCATGAGCTCCCGCATTAGCAATCCCTTCTCGGCCCTTGTTACGGCTGCCCTTCTAGTAGTCATACCTATAACCACAATAAGAGGTTTAGGTGGAAAGAACACATAATGTAAGACTCTAGAGGCACGACTTAGGAATACATGAAGATTATAATTTCCTAAGCATCACCTATTCTCTCATTCATAAGTGTGACGCGCTTCACAATTATAAATAAGAATTTACATAGACATGGTTTAGTGAGACATCGATCTTAAGGATATTCAACCTCATGCTCTCATACCAAGTTTTTCACATCCAAGGAGCACCCCCTAGACGTTACCGGCGTCGTTGTCCTCGGATATCACTAAGACTAGCCTCTTAGCATTCGTCATAACATATCATAGGTTAAAATGTGGAAAAATTACAACTTTTCGTATACATCTTTATAGTGAGGTTTACACAAACCTTTCGCTTACATATCATATATACATAGGGAGTTTACATAGACTCCTCAAATAGGAAGCTTACATAGGCTTTTACTTTTAAACTACATACACAATAAACAAAGATAATCTAATACAGATGTCTCACATTTAAACCATATAGAACGAGTACAATATTCGGGCATAACCCATACTTCATTATATCAAAAGCCACATATAGGCTTATACAATAATAGTCTTCAAATGACAGAGAAGGAAACAAAATGTCTTTCGACTAAAACAACTTCAACAAGCTAGATAGTGGCATTGCCTCAGAATGGTGAGGACCTACCAATCTTGGAGAATAAGAATCCAAGTTATCTTAACCCTCTAGAAGCTCAACGGCTGGAACCTACATAATTGTAGAAACATAGAAATTATGGGTTAGTACTGCACTTGTACTAAGTTTGGAAACATGCACATAAATCATTTGAAATCATGCTAAAAAGGGACATTTGTTCAAAACCATGCTAAGTTACTTTGAAAAGCCTTATGCACAACCAAGAACCCATATAAGCTTATAATCACATATACCTTTAGAAAAGACCATATACAACACAAGACCAACATCATCAATTATAACCAAGTCAACATGTATCCTAGCATATTTGAGTACATAACCAAAACAACTGTAACATCATGTTATAACAACAAAGCATGTATAAGAGTTCATAACATTACAACATATGCAAGACCCTTACTCATAACCCGCTATCAAGTTTACAAGTTAAATGACCATGCAAAGCCCCAAAACCTTACTCAACCAAGTAAACCAAACAAAAGATCACAAGAAATACCTAACCTCACATAACATAGCATCAAGAGTAGTCATCATCATATTTAGCAATCTAAACCAATAGCATATTCATAAATGAAACTAACATCATATAGGATCATAAACATGTAAAGTCAACATATGCATAACATTTACTTTATAAGACATAAGAATAACCTTCTAGGACTTCCCTCAAGGCTAACTAGTGAAATGTATAGGTGGAGTCCCATAACCCTACCTAGACTAAGTTAAACCCCTTAAGTCATCCTAGTTAGTGTTCACTTTATTACTTCATTTTACTTTCGGGAACACTTGTCTTAACCGACATAGACCACATGAGCAAAATATGGAATCTGGTGTCATGAAACCCTACACCGAAAAAGGTGGTCTACTTGCCAAGGTAGTACCAAAACTTGAACAAAGCTTCTAGGTGGATCCACTAGCTAGAATTTCTATGGAGGAAACATAGTTCAAGAACTAGGAGACATGTTTGAGACCCTTTGTATGCCATTGAAATTTTAATCTCTATCTCATGAGTACTATGGTGAACCTACCTTCCCTACTTGGGAAGGGACACTCCTTACTACTAGTTCACTCGGTACTAAACTATAGTCCCTTTAGAAATGTCTTTAAGTTTTCCTTTAACAATAATAACTTAGTTAGGTCATAGGAGACTAACCCCTTTTATAATAATAGTCATTATATCTTTAGTAATTGCATGAGAACATTCTTTCAATACAACCCCCATATGTGAGATTAACACATTATCATCATCATGTCATAATAAGACACATAGGTAATTCATAACCAATCTTATATCTTTATATCTTAATCATAATCCCATAATTCACATAATCAATACATTTCAATTGCATCATCATACCAACACCTACTTAATCTAATCGCAAGATATGCTTCAACTGAACTTCATCATGAAGTACAAGCCATCATAATTGAAATAAAGGTTAAAGATCACAACGTCTTACCAATTCTCCTTCAAAAGCCATCATCCATGATCTTACCACCAACCAACCAATTTCATCCAAAAATAGGTGTAATAACATCACACAATAGTAATTAACACAAGAACTAAGTCAATTGCATCAATCCTAATCAATTCAACATGAGTTCATAACCTAGGGTTAGGGAATTGCGGTCAATTCATCACTCTTCCACATACTAGGTTTAACATAAATAACTACCATAATTGAATAATAATACATCATAATATAACAATCATAATCATTAGAAATCAAGAACAATATAATTTGAAAGATTAATTTCGGATTACAAAGAAACCCATGTTCATATCATCTTTGGGAAATCAATTTGGAAAGAACCCTTTGGGGAAAGGAATCCCAAAGGTGAAAGGTTCCCATACCTTGTTAATCCTTGAATATTGATGGAAAAAAGTGATGTTCTTGATGCCCTAGAACCCTTTGACCTTGGTCTTCTATGGAGTTTCTTTGGGAGAGAGAAAGTAGAGAGAAGGAAGATGGTTTGAGATTTTGGGAATTGAAGTGAGTTAGTTTAGTTTAATGAGAGTTAGGCCTTTAATACTCACTTAAATAACTAAACTAATCATCCCTTAACCCCTGATTAAACCCCAGACTAACTAACTAATTAAGTTGACCTCATTTAGAACTTGGCAGTGCAAACATGCCTGACCTGCGAGACCCCGACCTACAGTCCGTAGGTCAGTCGACGACAATCTTCACCACCGTGCTGCAAGTCCGTTGATAAGTTCAGAGAGTATGTATTTTGGAAATTTTTGGAAAATGTCTATGTGTGGGACTACGGAATCATCGACGCCCCTTTTCACAGACGACGTCTCGTCGATTGGCTTCGTAGGTAGCCACTCCTAACACTGCCTAATTTTGTAGATTTTGGTCAAATGCAAGGGTCCTCTCTAAGGACCCTTAGGGTGGTCCTTGGGGAGTCGTACCCAAACATTTTAACCCTAAACACAGTCCAACACTAGTTTTACACCTTTCCACCAATTTTCATCAATTTCTGACTCCTAAAAACCAGTGAAATAGGCTAAGGCACATCAATACTCACTTCACTAATCTCCGGACGCCATGGACGTCTCTTGACATCTTGACTCTAAAACTTCCTAAATTACTTATAAACATTATCTTAGGTCCTAAAATAGTGTTATCAACCTTAGAACAACATGTAAGGATCTAGATTAGGTCTTGGACTTTTGGAGTGTTACAATGATAGATATATTCATCCATGGAATCCTTGCATCCATAAAGGCCCTAAGATTCCCCTATAGAAAAGTAGAATTCCCCTATTTGAGTTAGGGTTTTCTTCTAAGTTGTGGGTCTTGATGAATGTTGATCCAACTGAGCTGATGATGATGGTTTTTTCATAAACTGAGAAAATTACATGTTTTAGGATGAATTTACATGTATCCGTGCTTAACCCATGTTTCTAAGGTGAAAATTGATGTAAATGAGTTTTGATCCATGAAAGAAGAATTGATGGATTTAGATGTATTCTTATAGGATAAATAAGGTACATTATGAATTTCTTTGAGAATGAAGCATATATGATGATTATAAGATGTATTGCTTTGAGAGTGAAACATATGTTATGAATTGATGAATTTTTATGCAATTGTTGTGGAAGGGATAGTTCCCACTTGAACTTCTAATGTATGAATTTGAAAGGCTTTATCACATTGAGTGATTCTAGGTTGAAAGGATTTCTCACCTAAAATGAATCTAAGCTAAAAGAATAAGAAAATAATGAGGGTGATGACGGTTACCCATGACCTCTAAATAAGGAGAATATGAGGCGATTCCCCATATTTCTTTGAATAGAATAAGAGATGACTGCCCTTATTCGGTACAGTTGAACAAAAGACGACCACCCAGGTTCCTATGAAGTATGTTGGACATGGAAGCGAGTACCCGTGAATCCTTATAGAAAGACATGGAGGCGAGTACCCGTGTCACATGATGTTTGATATGGAGGTGACTACACGTGATCCTACATTATGTTGGACATGGAGGCGAGTATCTATGATCCTTTATGTAAGGCAAGAAGCGCTTACCCATGAGCCTTTATAGGAAGACAAGTGGCGATTCCACATTCCTATAAAAGATAAGCTAAATATGTTATTATAGGCGATGAGCTTAGATGATTTCTTGAGTTTGACTTCTATTATTAGTAAGGCTAGTGGAGGATTACCCATGTCTTGGCTAAGTATGAATTGAGGATACTTCATAAAGTATTCATTATATGTTTAAATGATCTAATATGTGTATTGATTATGCTTATGACTTATGTGGTCTAACTTTTACGTTCATGTTGATATTTATGCAAGTTGTTATATTTTGTACATTCTTGTACTAACTTATACTCTTGCCTGCATTTCTTATCTAAATGTAGGGTCCGATGTTCCAGTCCCTCATCCCCGTGTCTAGGATCCATGGTATAGATGAGATTAAAGATTGGTGAGTCCTCATAGCATTGAAGGATTTCACCACAATTTCCTTATGTTCTTTTCATTTTAAGTTTTGAACATTGTTGTACGAGCTGTATCCCAATATTCTATTATATAATATGGGTTTGAGACAAGTGTATGTGACTTCCGCTTTGTTTTATAAAACTTTGATGTTGTTGAAAATGTTTTAAATTTACCGATGTTCTATTATCTTGACTATGAAAGCTAAGTGGCTTATATGAGGCCTCTCAGGGTCTTGTATGCCATGTTATGTCTAGGGTGTACCCCTGGATCATGACAAATTTAGTAATAAGAGCCCAAGATCACAAAGTTTATGGGTCTTTTCCAAATTTAATTGAATTAATATTGCGTCATTTTACCCAAGCCTATGACCCCTATATGAGGGGAAAAAACCTTACCCGCGTCGGGCATTTATACTAAGCCAATGCAATTTCTATTATTATGTGATTTAATGGAGTAAAAAGAACAATAAGTTTCAATACATGGCATGCATGTATTGGCTTGGTGTAAACGCTAGGTGGGGGTAAGTTTTACCCCTATATAAGTGATTGAAAACCCCAAAACTCATTCATTCAAGTCATTTTTCTGAAAAAAACCCAATTGTAGGCTTTGATATCAAGGTATCATAGCTTTATTCATCCATGAATTCTTGCATCCATGGATCCACTATTATTCCCCAATTGAAAAGTAGAAATTCCCCAATTTGAGTCAGGATTTTCTTCTAAGTAGTGGATTTTGATGAATGTTGATCCAATTGAGTGGATTATGGTTGTTTATGCATGAACGGGAAATATTACATGTTTTTTAGGATGAATTTACATGTACTCATGCCTAAACCATGTTTCTAAGGTAAAATTGATCTAAATGAGTTTTTATCCATGAAAGGGGAATTGATGAATTTAGCTGTTTTCTTATAATATAAATAAGGTACATTATGAATTTCTTTGAGAATGAAACATATATGATGATTATAATATGTACTGCTTTGAGAGTGAAGCAAATGTTATGAATTGATGCTTTGTATGTAATTGTTGTGGAAGGATACTTCCCACTTGAATTGTTTATCTATGAATGTGAAAGACTTTCTCTCATTGAATGATTCTAGGTTCAAAGGATTACTCACCTAAAATGACTCTAAGCTAAAAGACTAAGAAATTGATGAGGGTAGAGGTGAGAACCCATGACCTCTAAATGAGGAGGATATGAGGCGATTCCCTATATTCCTTAGGATAGAATACGAGACAATCATCATTATTTCCTAAAGTTGAACAAGAGGTGACTACCCACGTTTCTATAAAGTATGTTTGACATGGAGGTGAGTACCCTTGATCCCTTATATGAATATATGGAGGTTATTACCCGTGTCATATGATGTTGAACATTATGGCGAGTACCTGTGATCCTAAAGTATGTTGGACATGGAGGCGAGTACCCATGATTCATTAAGTAAGGCCAGACACGATTACCAATGAGCCTTTGTAGGAAGGCAAGAGGCGATTCCCCATGTTTATAAAAGATAAACTAAATATGTTATGATAGGTGATGAGATTTGTTGCGTCTAAACCACACATGCAAATGCACGTGGTCGTTCAAGTATTAAAGTGGCTCTTTTTAAGAGTCGGGTATTGTACCCACATGGACTTATGCTTAGAATTACATAATTTCTCTAACTTTCAGATAAACACAAGTGTATTCAAGATTTCAAGAGTGATTTAGTTTCTACTTCTAAGATTGTAACAAAGTGTAACAAATGTGATTCAAATTCAAGGTTTAAAATAATGATTTGGTTAAAGTCCAGGGTTGCAGCTTCAATCAGGATTCATGCAAACAATATCATTTATATAGGTAATTATTAACTATCGAATCAATGAATCACAGGGTTAAATGTATGATCATGGTCTCTCGACCTCTAATCACCTACGATAAATAACACCCTAATTACATCATTGAGTGGGGATAGGATTGATTAAGTACCGAGCATTACGATTTGTTGTTGTATGGTGACCGAAGCATGTAATCCCTATCCTGGATACAAATTAACCCTAGTTTTAGAATTAATAATACTTCTTATGCCCCACTTTTTATCCTCTTATTGCTCTCCCGAGTTCAATTTGGACAATAGATTTATTTCAATGGTGATAAATCATGAAATACGGAAAACAAGAACATAAAAAAGATTCATATGAGAATTTACATTAACCAATAACAAAATCAATATATTACAATAATCCTATAGCCACAACCCTAGAACTAGGGTATTTAGCTACTCATAACCCAGTAGTCGATCAAACAATATTTTTGAATCATCAAGAGATCGAAAGGAAGAGAGTTTAAGAAATAACCCTTAAACTAATGAAACGTTCTCCCAAATTGTCGTTCTTTATAACCACAAAAAAGAATATTTAATAAAATAAAATAACGACCTATTTATATTAAAATTTGAAACAGCCAAAAACTAGGCTCTAGAGCGCGACACGAAGGCATTCTCTAATTTTACTCTAAGATGATTTTCTCTTCTACGCGATGGGGAAACTCCACGGAGTGTTCTGCCTCAAAGTCAACTTTCTCTACCGATATTATACCCCCTCTCCATGACGCAGAGAGTACACGAAGGGCTTTACGTAAAATCAACTCTCAAAAATTAATTTAAGACCTACTCTCTGCGACACGGAGAGGAGACAACATTGCCTTAGTATTTGTTTCTTCCTCTTTCTTCCTTGCTTCTTTATGCCTTGAATCTTTTGTGTTCCTCTTTAGTCCATTTCGTGCCTATTTCTCCAATTAAACTTACCTACAAAACTAATCATATTGGTTAGCTCATAAACAATCAAAAGACTCGATATAATTATAAACCAACATTTATTGAATTCAAACTGAGCTTGAATATGAGAATAATTAGCATTCTAGGCATACAAATATGCCTAAGATCACTACCCCACACATAGATCTTTGTTCGTCTTTGAACAACTTACTAACTAGTCCTAGACCTAGACTCACTACTATTGTATTTGTGCATCCGCTACTTTCTTCCAAGCAATTGTAACTAGTCAACACCAACATGTTTTTATTCATAGTATGCATGACTTATTCAAATGACTCAAAAACTTTTAGCAACCAACGCATTCAAAAACCTGTGCACCATTACATACCACCTATCCTTCATACAACAAGTGCTCGATACTTGTTCTGTGGTCATGATCAACAACACTAGACTATAGTCTCAGTGTCTACGAATCGAAGCGAGTCTAGTAACCCAACCAAGGGCTGGGGTCCTTTCCCAAGGGATAGGTAGTGAAAATAGTAGTTACACTAGAATTTCATTGTAGTTAGTGATAGTTTAAGACATTATCGAATACAAACAAAGCAAATTTAATTTGTTACACCAAAGTGTCAAATATCGAAAAAGGGTTTTGTCATAAGTTTTAGAAAACAATTAAGATAAAATGGAATCAAGTATGGGGGGAAGTTCTTGGGGTGTGACCGCAATATATGTTACATAAACTAATGGGTACACGCTTATGATAGGATAATTTGAAAAATAATAGTGTAATGACCCTCACAATGAAATAGGATGAACTATAGCCTCACATGGGTTTTATGAGTTAATAAATCTTTAAAATAATAAAGAATAGTTTTAAAAGTCAGTTTTAAAGAATTTTGAAATTGAACGTCAAGGGACGACCAAGACGTTCAGAAACTACTCTTTTGTGTACTAGTGTGTCCGAGTATGCTGTGCATGATTTTATGTTTTGTTTGGAGTCTATACTCTGTGGGATGACCCTAACACCTAAAGCTACATGTTTAGAGTCAAAACATCCGGTTACGACTCCCCAAGAACCAACCTAAGGGTCCTTGAGGAGGACACAAACCTTGGCCAAGATGCTGCCAAGGCAGCTTGCGACCAGTAGCATTAGGGGAGCTATTCCGCGTCACGGACTTGCTCCAGCAATGGAAAAAAAAAGACTCTGCATCACGGAGACATAGCGGACCCTTCTGTCCCAAAAATTATTTTCAAAAATCTTGAGGGAACAGCTCCGCGACGCGGACTTGTTCAATTTAAGTTGAATTTGACTTATCTAAAAGGGTCCAATTAATGTAGGGGTGTTTTGTGTATTTTGGGGTGTATTATATATTGATTTTAGTTCATTATACACTCATATTGGAAAGTAGATTGTTCTCTCAAGTATCTTGGTATGTCCTCATATTTTCGAGGACGTGGATGTTATTTTTAGTTTTTTTCTATTAAAGACTTTTTATTAGACATGAGTTTCTTTTCTATGTAAACGTGACTGTAAGATCCCGAAAATGAATTAAGGTTCTTAGAGCCTCACATGTTTCCAAAAAGGTTTAAAGTATGTTCATAAGTGTTTTATAGTATGTATACTTGATTTGAAATCATTTGGAGGTCAAACGTCCAAGAACGTCCGACACATTCGAAAGTTGGTCTTTAGATGTGCTAGTGCGTCCTTGTATGTTTGCCTTGCTTTTATATGTTTTTTGGAGTTAAAAATAAGTAGGGGTGACCCTATCATCCTAATATACATGTTAAGGGTCAAAACGTTAGGGTACGACTCCCCGAGGACCACCTTAAGGGCCCTCGAGGAGGACCCAAACATTAGACCGAGAGGCTGCCCAAGCAGCGAGCAGCAGGTAGATTTGGGGCTATCCTAGCGTCGCGCGCCTGGCACTGAATGTTCCTGTACAAAGTGCACCCAACAGCACCCTACTGCCTCAAAAATTATTCGGGGCAAGAATCAGAGGCTTCCTCCGCGACGTGCAACCACTTCCCTGATCCGGTTGCGTCGTTTAAAGTCAATTTTGACATGTCTAAAAATCCCAATAAGTATGGGGTGATTTGGTAAATTAGGGAGACGGTTATAAACTGTTTTTCGGACCTTTTTAACCCCTTTACCAAGCTAAAACCCCAACACCCAATAAGAAAATCAAAATCCCAAATCTCTCTACTCTTCCAAATTCTCTCAAACCTCCATTGGAGGGAAAACTCAAGTTCAAGCTAGAGGATGGATTTTCATGGTTTCTTCTTCAATTTCTTGTGGTCATATCATGTATAAAGGTATGGTGATCTTTCATCTTTAAATAACCTTTCATTTAGAGAGTTCCTTTCAAAGTTTTCAAAGAGAGTTCATGATCAAATCTCCAATCTTCCAATCTAGCCATGGGTTCTTTCTCAAAACATTTTCAAAGGCTTTCTCATGATGAACTTATGTTAATTTATTGATTTTAAAGTGAATTTCAATCCAATTTCATGATGAACCCATGCTCCCTTCAAACTCTCGATTTAGCCTATGTGTGGGCTTTGTGATCTTGATCTTATGCAAATCGAATTGTGATTCAATTATGTTAAAATGCTTATATATACTGCCTATAATGTATATTCATGATGAATTATGTGAAATTGATCCATGGGAATCATGGTATGAAGGTTTGAATGAGAATAGCCTACGTTCTTCTATCTTCTATGGATTTCTATTGTAGTATGCTGTGATCTTGATGCTAGAATGATCGTTATGAGATTCAATTATGATAAATTGATTTAGATACTGCTAAAGATCTAAATTTATGATTAATTATATATAGTTGATCCAATTTGGATCAACGTTTGGAGATTGAATGAAATTGACCTATCTTCTTTTATTTCTATATCTTGCTATTAGTGATTTCAATGTGATCTCAATTCTAGGTTAATTGAAGTAGGATTTCGTTTATGTTAAGATGCTTTTAGATACTGCCCTATTATTGAATTGTTGATGCAAAAAGAGTATTGATCAATGATGATCAAAGGTTGAGGAATTGGTAAGATTGCCTACTTTCTTTACTTTCTATGGTATTGAGAATAGAATTGGCCTTGTATGGCAATCTGTGGTATGGTCCACTTATGGTGGCAATGTTTACTTTGTTGTTATTATATATGTTATGTGATCATTGCCTTGAAGGCAATTTTATTATGAAGGTGTGGTGGTGATGATCATCAAATGTGAGGCATGCCTAGTTTCCATTCTAGTTGTGATCTAGTTGTATTGCTCATGTAATATGTATGTGAATGACTATGTTAGGTTTGGATTAGGTGCTGCCAATAATGAAGTATAAACGATGAATGACCCCTTACCTACATACCCCTACATGAATGTGTGATTAGCTATGGTTAGGAGTCTTGAATGCAAGTAGTGAAGTTATATTGTCTCCTATTCTATTATGTGTTGTGTGGTCTATGCTTGGTTGTGCATTGTGGTCCTAAAAGAGTGGATGCCTCAATGTGTTGTTGATAGACATTAGGTGATCATGTTTATCAATGTACACACACTCACACTTCATGCATATTTACAAGTAGTATAGGTTCATAGTGTCTAATGAAAGGTATTCTCATATGCACTTGTGTCTACTACTATACATGTAGTGTATATGTTCATGAAGTATTATTATTTATCCCTTAACTAGTATGACTTGATAGGTGTACTCGTATGGGCAAGGGTATGTGACCTTGTCTATGCATTGCACATGTGTGCCTTGATAGGATAGTTCTTAGGTTTGGTTTTCTATGTACATGAATGTGAATGCATGATTATGTTAATGTATGAACATGTGGTCTTAATGTGTTGTATGAAAGGATTTCTCACATATATGTATACACACACACATGTATAATGATCTAGTCAATAGAGGGGCGTTGAAAGGCATTCTCTAGTGTACCCTAAACTAGATGGTGCTTGAATATGCTATGTCCATGTGAAAGGACTTCTCACATGACTTAGGTTGATGAACTCTCATCTATGACCTATGAGCTAAGCATATGAGGAGTCAATCTACTAAATCCTACATTTATAAAATAAATATAATAATATCTTTTCAATAAAGGGAAATTAGCTTAGCACCGAGTGAACTTGACAATGAGAGGCGTTGGCTTCCCGTGGAGAAAGATTTACCTATAGTTTCATATGAGGTGTTGACTCCCATATGAGGGATACTCAACCTATGGATTCTCATGAGATGAGGGCTCCAATGACAATAGGCATGTAGAGGGTTCAATTCATATCTCCAAGTTCCATAACTATGCTTGCCCCATAGGATCTAGCAAGTGATATGACTTAGTATGCTAGCATGTGTTAATGTTCTACCTTGGCTAGGTAAGAGATCCTTTTTTTGGTGTAAGGCTCTACAACGCCAAATTCCATGTTTAGCACCCACGATGTTAGTGTCGGTTAAGGCTATAGTTTCCATTAAGTAAAAATGGACAATGGAAGTAAGTAAGGACCCTAACTAGGATAACTTAAGGGAAGTTGCTTAGTTTAGGTGGGGGTATGGGACTTCACCTATGCATTGCATAAGTAGCTCTTGAAGGGAATTCTAGGAAGGTGATCTAATGTATATGATTATGTTTATGTTCCTTATGCAAGACATTGAAGGGTTGTATTCTTGTTGTGATGATATACATGGTATGAGTCTATATGATGTGTTCTTACCTTATACTGTCACGACTGGAATCTAGACCCCAGACGAGACCGGCGTCGTTGACCTCTCAGAGGTCGCAGACAAGCCTACTTACGTCATTCTTACTTTACATAGGTTAATTTTAGCGGAAAATTTGAAACTTTTTGTTTCTAAATATTGCTTACTAAACATTTCTAATACATTCGTAATTTGTTCACCATCAACCATCTAACGTTAAGAGATAATCAAATGAAAGGAATAGTTCAATACTTAAAAAGCGTATAATTGCAAGAACACACCAAGGACATGCATGAGAAAGAATAGCTCTTTCCTAACAACATGATTTTTGGAAGTCAAGTCAGTGGACTTGCCAAATTGAGATTAGGAATGTTTCCAAATTTGGATTAGGAAAGTAAATGAGCTTTCCAAATTTGGATTAGGAAAGTTATGCCATGAGAATAACATATGTCATCATACTTATCACATTTGCACACAACACATAACATTTACACATAGCACATATCATATAGCAACATAGCACCTTTTGCATGTAGCACATAACTTCTTTAATGTCGTTCATTCATATGCCATGAGACCTTGGAATCATGGACTTAACATTAAGACATCCCAGAAATGAGGACTCAACATATGGGAAATCAACTAGGAAGTCTTCATTAGCAAACACAGAGTCTGCTTCATTCATTCATACATACTTCATTTCATTTCGTTCATAGGCCAGTATGAAAACCAGCTATACCTAGGGTGTAGTTTACGACTTTCATCGGGTTTGCTGTGCAATGATCAAGAATAACCTAGTGTTATTACCTGAGTCTAGCTCACCTCTTGATTATCCTATCCTAACACCTTTCGTATCGTTCATTTCATTATGTGCATCATTTGAGGCTGGCCTCATTCATTCATTGGGAACTTTAACTTTAACCGACATAGATCATGTGAGCATCATGAAATCCAGTGTCTCCCCCACACCGAAAAGAGGTGGAATCACCGACCAAGGTGACCAAAAAACATGCTAGCATACATGGGAATTTAACCCTACCAGATCCCTATATTGGCAGTATAGGTTTGAAGACTAGGAGATGTATGGAGACCCATACCCGGCAAGCCGGACAGTCTCATCTCATGAGAGTTACGTGAACCTTCGCCCTTCCCGAAAGAAGGCATCACCGCTCATAGCTAGTCTATCGGTGCTCAGTATAAAGTTCCATTTCATTCAACTCATACGTCATGGAAGCTGACTTCTAGTATGAGGACATCATAGCTCATTAGATGATTTCTCATCTCATCATTAGTATCAAGTGTGTTAAGCTCAATACCTTCAGTAGAGTGTTCATAGAGACTGATCTCTTCATTACCTTACAGTCTCATAGGTGAGTACGTATTGGTAACATTTATTTAGGCTCATTCGAGATTACTCTCATCATTTACATTAACCTTATATAATGTTGTCACCACATTCATTATCACTAACACCCTTGCCTTTTCATAGTTATTCACCTCTTATTACGTGAACGTTCATTTCATCATATGCCAATGCACTTGGCCATTTAGTGTATCTTACACTCATACTTAACCCTTCTAGGGTTCATCATTTCATTACATACTTCCTAGATTCACTTACTTTGAACGTACGTTAGACTTATGCGTCTATACATTCAAGCCATGACACTTCATTCATATTTCGTCTAAGATTATATGATACAAGACTTATGCATCTTGTATATGTGCCAAGATCTTGATTTCGATCTAAGTATGTGACATTATTCTCGGATATTTTATTCACGTATGACTTATGTATCAATACGGAAGCTTGAGCAAGGAAACCCAAGTCTTGAATCAATTGGATATCATTTATATTTTAATTGATTTTATTCTAATATTCATAACATTATGACTCTAAGTTAAATCACAATATTAACATTGAAGGATTAATTTTCTCCTTAGTAATAATCCTAATTTGGCCGAAGGGTTGTGGGTTCGACCCCCACAACCCCTTTTTAATTTTTATTAACTTCATCTTGCCCAATTTCGCCTAATCCAAGAGGTTGTGGGATCAAACCCCCACAGCCTCTTTTATTTTGTTCTTTAATTCGCTTAAGTAGGGAGGTTGTGGGTTCGAACCCCCATAGCCTCCTTACCTTTAATTAAATTTTGCTAGTGGCTGTGAGGTGGTGGGTTCGAACCCCCACAGCCCCATATATATATTTTTAAATTTTTTTCGCTAAGTTGAGGGCATTGACAGTGAGGTCGTGGGATCGAACCCCCACAACCTCACTTGTTTTAATACTCATTTTCGCCCCCCTCTATTTCCAGCCTTGAGGTCGTGGGTTCGATTCCCACGCCTCACATCTTTTTATTTTCTTTATTCTCCCTCTTCCTTTCTTCCCACGAGTCGTGTGTTCGATTCCCCCCATCCCCATTTTCCTTATTAATTCATTTCGTGGGCAGCAGCTAAGGGGTTCGAATCCCCTTAGATCCATTACATTTTTTTTAAAAAAAAACATTTCAGCCTCTTGGTCATGTGAGGTCTTGGGTTCGATTCCCCTTGACCTCACCTACTTTAATCCCTTTAAAACTATTCCAAAATTCCCAGAATCTGCCCAAAACCAACATCACAAGCTGGAAATTTTGATTACCTTTTTGCAGCCTATTTTCTCCACTCTTTAACGTTAAATGTTCATGCATTTTGGAGTAGTGTTTAGTGAGTCCTTTAGGTGCATTTTCATGGATATATTTGGACAAGAGTTTATCGTTAAATTCAGCCACATTACACATAAATGAACATCATCATTTACATAAGTTTATACACTTAAAATGACAACCAAAACCATATCAAACTTGAAGCCATAAATCAAAACTCATTTACAGTAAGTTTACAGTAAACCTTTGCACATACACACACATATTATCGGCAAACAAAGCTTGTCATTCATATGATTCCAAATACATGTTCGTGAACATATTCATCACGAAAACACATTGCAATACCTAATCTCTACCAGCAAACATACCAACCTATGATTTGATGGGAGCTAATGACAGGGACATGCAACGGGGAACAACTTAGTTTCGGATTAAAATCGTCTGAGTCCTAAGGGTCTCTTGGGAAAGGTACCAAGAGTAAGAAGACCCATACCTTTAATTTTTCTTGTTCAACCTCGAAATTGCTGCCCAAATCCTCTCCAAAATCAGTCCAAGTTCAACACTTCAACACCAATCGACGGAAGACTCCTCCCCTTTGCTTAAAGTGATGGATTTATGTTGTTTTCTTAGATTTTTGGTATGAGTTCTTCAAGTGTGAAGAACTTCAATATATTTTCTGTTTTTGAACTTGTTTAGGCAGAGAGAAACGTGAGAGTGAATGGTGAAAACATGAGAGAGAGAGATCGTGAGAGAGAGTGGCTTTAAGTTAGGAGTTTTGGTTTGGGAATTAGTCAAACTAGGAGTCCTTGCTAAACTATTAAATAAAATCTGATTTTTCTTTTTCTTAAATCAGATAATATTTATTATTAAATTTAATTAATTTATCCAATCAAATAAAAGCAAGATAAATCATTGCTTCTAGTGGGGCTCGAACCCGAGCGACTCCCCATTTGCGAAAATGGGTCACTTGGGTCGCCCCAACCCAAATTTCTTTATTTAATTAAATTAATTAATTAAATAATTAATTCCTCAGGGTAATTACAATATTATCCTTGTCCTGGAAAAGACCATTTTACCCTTGGACCCTCAAAACTTGAAATTTCTTCTTTTAAGTCCGGTAAGGACTCCTTCGATTAAATCTTCATTTTTGTGAGCCTCACATGGTTGGTTCCAACCTTTCCAAGCTCAATTAACTCCCCAAGTTAGTTGGCTTGGTCGTAGTAAGGGTTCTGAGGTCTGGTTCTACGCGTATCAATCCGTGTGGACCTTGGTCTAATCGCAAGCATTCTTGAAAAACCTAAGTCTTGATCCTATTCATTTTTAGGGTTGTTACATATACGCATAGTATGGGTCTTATTGACTATATGATGAAATCTTGCTTGACATGAAGGAGATTGTCTATACTTGTCTTGTTGATGTATGAAGTGCATGTTAAGGCTTATAGTCTCCTTGTAGGTTTACTTAGTATGTCTGAGGTTATGGGACTTCACATGTACATTGCACTAGTAGGCTTGGATGGGGATTATAAGTAGGGTCTTGTGATGTCTATATGATATGAAGTTCAAGTATGCTTTCGTTGACTATTACCTATTATGGTGTTATTTATAGTGTTGACTTGCATGTGGTCTTGAAGTGAGTCCTATATGTGGTTCACGAAACATGTTGGTTCATATGTGAAGTAGGTGTCTTAGGATATGATATGTTCCTATGAATGCCTATGTTTAAGTAAATGAAGGTTATGTGAATGTTCACCTTGGTGACCTTGAGATGATGCTTGAGTGTGAGTAGTGGAATGGGACACTATGCATGCATTGCACCAAGTGTTACTAGATGGTTAATTGGGGGTTAAAGACTTAAGGTTAAAGATAAGATAATACTATGAATATGATAAATGTACTTTAAATGAATAATGTGGCTTTATGTGATGTTATGAATAATGGCCATGCTTGTGTAAAGTGTATGAGCTATCTTGTGCTTATTATATTAAAGTACTTGTGAAGTTTTACTAAAAGACATGATGCATGGTTTTCAAAGTAAAATGTCCCTTTTAAATGCATGTTTTTGCATGGTTGTCATAATTAGTGCATTCTTGTACTAACGCCATTCTTCTCTACCTTTTTACACAAAGTGTAGGCTATGGATGCTTTAAGGATGTCTCTAAAGTGAAGAGCTTGATATATATTTCCCAAGCTCAAGAAAGGGGTCCTTATAATTTAAGGATTTCTTATGTCAAGTTATTCTTAAAGTTATGTAATAGCTTAGTTAATATTTTATGTTGTGAAGGGTTGTGTCGCTGTTCTACTCTGTTGCTGTTGAGTCTAAGTTGGCAAAAGAGACTTAGCGCCCGTTTGGATGTGCTTAAAAAAAGTAAACTTTTAAAAATTACTTTTGAAAGTGCTGGAACTTATTTTTAAAATAAGTACTTAAGTGTTTTGATAAAAGTGGTGAAGTTAAAAATGTTGATGTGTTTGGCAAATAAGTGCTGGGAAACACTTTTTTTTAATCAAAATATCTGAAATACCCTTAAAAGTTCTTAACCTATAAAAATTGATTAATTTAAGGTTCTTATATTTCAAAAAAATGAAACAAAATTAATTTATATTTTACATCCATACGTAATTATATTTTGCTATCATTCACATATTTCTTTATTATTACAAATTATTTATAAATAATAATAATAATAATAATAATATATAAAATAATAATATATAATAAATAATAATAATAATAATAATAATAATATGATAATAATAATATTAATAAAATAATAATAATAATAACAATAATAATAATAATAATAATAATTATAATAATAACAATAACGATAATATATAATAATAATAATAAATAATAATAATAATAAAAAAATATTAATAATAATAATAAAAATTTAAGAATAACAATAATTATAATAATAATAATTATTATATATAATAATAATATATAATAATAATAATAAATAATAATAATAATAAAATAATATGAAAATAATAATAATAATAATAATAATAATAATAATAATAATATAATAATAATAATAATAATAATATTTATAATAATAATATATAATAATAATAATAATGATAATAATAATAATAATAATAACAATAATAATAAATAATAATATCATAAATAATAATAATAATAATAATAATAAAGAATAATAAATAAATAATAATAATAATAATAAAATAATAAAATATTAATAATACTAGTAATTATAATTATAATAATATAATAATAAAAATAATAATAAAGAATAATAACAAGAAAAAAATTAAAAAAATAAAAAAATAAAAAAATTAAGAGTAAAAAGGTAATATACATGGTCAACATAAAATGAATTTTAAGTTTTAACAAAAAAAGTACCCCTCACCAAGCTTTAAGTTTTTGGCTTAAAATAAGTCATTTTTTACTTAAAATAAGTCACTTTGATAATTGTCAAACACTCTAATAAGTCAAAAACTGACTTTTAACTCAGTTTGACCAGCTTTTAAGCCCATCCAAACAGGCTCTTATAGTTTTTAACTATGTATTATGACTCATATTTTATATATATATGAAGTGATGTTTCTAGCATATGATGTGCTATGAGAAACTTTAAATTTTCCGCTAAATTTACCTATGACAATGCGATGAATGATGACTACGGGCTTGTATAAGACCTCCAAGAGGTCAAGTACGCCATGTTACTTCTAGGAGGTGCTCCCCGATCGTGACAATGACCCTATGATAATAAGATGTGTCTAAGATGACTTGTGATGATGAGACTTAGTTCTTCTTACGTTTTATAAAAAGAGTTTTCTTATTGACGTTATTGCGAAAAGTTTTAATTTAGCAGTACTTTTCATACCTATGTGATGAATGAAAGCTAAGAGGTTTGTACAAGACCTCCGAGAGGTTAAATTCGCCGTGTTACTTCTAGGGGGTAATTCCGGTCGTGACAGGTTCTACCCGACAGGATGAGCCCTAGCTTCATATCCAAGCACCTTTCATCGAAAGAGTGGGCGTGGATAAGGTGTAGGCTGGTCCTCATTAGATGAGTGGGTATCCGAGAGGAATCCATTTAATATGGGGTAAGTTGCTAGAGAGGGAATTTACTTTCACCTAAAACTTAGCTTAGTTACCATTATTTTGCAAATTTTCCTATCATAACCATGTACCCATTACTTTTCGTCAACATATATTGCGATCACACCCCAAGAACTTTCCGTCTTACGTGATTCCCTTTTATTTTATCATTTTCTACAACTTGTGACAAAACCCTTTATCGATATTTTACACTTTGGTGTAACAAATTGAATTTACTTTGTGTTTATTCGATAATGTCTTAAACTATCACTAACTAGAACGAAATTCTAGTGTAGCTACTATTTTCACTACTACTGCCTTGGGACACGACCCCAACCCTTGGTTGGGTTACTATACTCACTTTGATTCTTAGAAACTCAGACTATAGCAAATGTCATTAATCACGTTGACAAAAGAAACATCAAAATGGCGCCGCTACCCGGGAGTGGTGTCACGTGAAAATGTATTTCACTTAGAGCTGTTGTTCTTTAGTATAGTTCCTATTAATTTTACTTATAGTTTTGTGTTTCTATGGTTGTGGTTTTTGTGTGCATGTCCTTTGAGCATGACAGAGGGAGTGTGTGGCAAGCCAGTTGAGGCAGATCTTAAAGTCGAGGGTGACTTCACATTAGCTGCACTGGTATCTCAACTACATGACTTGACCACCAAAATATCTGAGCCGGAAAACCTGTTTAAACGCAAAGGGAGATACATACCTCCCCACGCACGGAGAAAGTCTAAAGAAGGCAAGAACATTCGTGTTGAGGACACACTTCAAATCATTCTCCAAAGGATCACCGATCAAGAACGAGTGTTGGACAAAACAAGAGAGAATGTTGAAGCGTTAATCCAATTGATTGGATCTCACTCTAGATCAATCGAGCACATCATATTACTCTTGATGTGTTCCATGCCTCAGCTCCACCCTAACGATATATTGTAATTACCTAGTAACACTAGGTATCACCCCAATATTAGAGAGTGAGGCAGGACCTTGTCGAGCCACGCGTTAAATAAGGCGCTTCTTGCGAGGAAACCCACGGTCATAACTTAGTATTTACTTTTATAAATAATTGTGTGTTATTGTTGCAGGTCAAAATGAGTAAAATGTGGAAAATCTCAGGTTGGTGAACAGAAGTTCCATTGCGCGAGATGCCAAACAGGTTGGTAAGCCGAGCTGAATTCTGTCGTTTGGCTTAATTCATGAGCATTTTAAATCCTGTAAAACTCGATGAACTAGAAAAGTAAGTTGGTGCATCGCCAACCTGTTAGGCGATCTCAATGTAGACTGCCAATCTTGCTCCTAAAAAGTGAAGATTTTGAAGAATGGGTAGGACAAAAGACCGCTTGGCGCATCGCCAAGTGGTCCGGCAAGAGCGATTAACTTCACCAAATACACGAGAACTGAACGGTTATATAAGGACCAAAGGTCAAACTTTTGAATCTCTGACTTTCCCTCATTTTAAAACTCTCCAAAATCACACCAAAGGTATTATTTTCTTATATTTTTGTCGTCAATTAGCATTTTAGTTCGTCAATAGTGCTTGGGGTTGGGTTTCTTTGTTGCCTAGCTTTACAAAAACATTTCTAATCGGCATCAAAGGTTAGTCTTAAAAACAAAAAATTATTTTTGACATTTTTGCACTCATTTGCAAGTATAGTATTAGGATGACGTGTGCTTGGCCTCTCTGATAGAACTAAGGTGTTTTCATGCTATTTTCTAGTTTGAAAATGTTGCCTGAAATTCTTAAATATTCAAATACCTTGTTGTTTGTGCTTTCTATAGATTGAAATTGTAATGGGTGTTGCTTAATTGGTATCATGTTGTTTGGGTGAAGTCTAAGTAACCCACCATTTTACCTAAATAACAAAATTTATCCAATGATGGAATGGGTGACAACTTTCTTAAGGATAATCATAGTTAAATGGCCAAATTTGTTAAAATCGGAAAAGGTGTGAGTACTCCGAGGTTATGTGAAGTATTTTACATTCTTTGATTTTGTTTTAAAATATTGTAAGGAAGGTTTCGAGAGATCAATTTAAAAATGGGCACGTTGTGTCATTCGAGGAGTTAAGTAAACCTCACCGAATGCTTCGGCGGTTCGACTACAAATTTTAGACATGCCTTAAATATTTCTTTTGTCCCGCACGCATTGTGAATTTCGGAAAACAACTATCGATCCACCGAAAATAGTCGGCGATCCTCCAAGTTGAACCTTCCATCACCTTATTGCCTAGACTTGACAAATAGTCTCCTTCGGGACCTAGTCCACCAAAGTTTATCGACGATTCACCGAATTGAACGGCGAGCCTGTCTACAAAAATTTCCTTTGTGCATCTTATTGTTATTTTGACTAATAGTGAATTATTGTAGATATGGTACGCACCAGTGAAAACACGCAACTCCTAAGGAAAATATTACCAGGCATACAAATTACCGAATGAGGCTCACATTCTCCGAAAAGAGGGGGCGAGGAACTCCACAAAGCAGAGGCAAAGATTAAAGACAGTGTCAAAGAAAAAAGACAATGTCAAAGAAAAGAGTAGCCGCTGAGGTGAACACCAAGTGAGATGAAATTGAGAATGATCGTCCACTAATCCACAAGCAAAATAGGCTTAAGAGCATGCCTCAGCCCTCAGCTAGGAGAGCTTCACCAGATGCTTCCACTTGGATCATAGCAATTTCAGTCACAGCTCCTCCAGAATAAACGCCAACACCTCTACCTCCTTCCATGTCCCAAAATCATATGATTAACAGGTTAAGGGTAGAGGGGACCCTGACAATCATAGAGGAAAAGATCTTATCGACAGAGGTATTAGACAAACATCTGAGGTTATGACCACCCTTTGCTTCCATCACTTTTAGTAGTTCACTAGACCCCGAGGTCCATATATCCCTACTTAGGTTAGGTAGTTCTACAAAGCTTATAGAGCACAGGTGCCAAAAAACAAAAAAGGTGGCAAAGAATTCATACCAGTAAGGTCTATTACAGTCAGAGACACAAAGGTGGATTGCTACAGCAGGCATATCAATGCTATATTGGGAAGGCCACTGCATTTTGCGATTCTTTATGAGGTACTGCCTATCGCTTCATCATAGATGAACTCAAGGATTGGCTGGGACCTATGATCTCAGAAAACATTAATCGATGGATTATGGTGGGAGCTTCTATAGAGAATAAAGATCTGAACGTGGCTGCCATATTTTAAACATTAATCGATGGATCATGGTGGGAGCTTCTATAGAGAAGAAAGATCTGAACGTGGCTGCCATATTTTGGTTTAGTTTCATAATCAACACTATTATACTGTCTCAAAACGAGTTTGTTTTGTGTCTTCCTAAGGCAACCTGCCTTGGAAGCATCGTGTATCACATGAGTATCGATCTGGGTCTGCTGAATTCACAAAAGATGGCCATGAGGTTCAAACAAAAACAGACTTACTTTCTGTTTCCTGTTTTGGTGACTAAGTTGTGTAGGCAAGCTAGAGTGCGTCGAGACTCAGCAGACTGTGAGATCACCTCCTCAACCGCCACTGCCATCCAGCAGTTTGAGGCAGAGTACACTGGTGATGAAGCTGAGCAGCCCCACCTGACACCACTAAAATTGAAAGAAGAGCTTCTTTCTTCAAGCATCAGCAAAAGCCCTCTCCAAACTTGAGAGAAAAATTAAGAACAAAATATCAAGTGTAATAGTTTTTTTCTCTAATTTTCTATATATAAATAATAAAATAGTTCAGTATTTGTAGACTTCAGGATTGTGCTAGTGAATCATTTTGGTGCATTTAGTTGTGATTCGCCGAGTGATTTGGCGAATCATCCTTCGGTCAGTTCATCGCCGCTTGCATGTTGCCTTCCTTGTCAATGTGTTCTAGAGTTATGGGCGGAAATCTTCTTCTTTGTAGAACTGTCGGCAAAGCGCCGACTGCTCCTTTTCATCGCCTTTTGATACACTTTCTTCAGGGCTCACTTGCTGTAACAGAAGGTAGAACTTTGCTATAGAGTAGATCGCCAAGTGTGCTTGGCGATGTACAACTTTCCATCTTTAGCTCTTTCTCTTCGTTTTGCTTCTATTTTGTTTCTAAGTGTCCATGCTTCTACCAAATCCTCAAATAACTGAAACTTAGGAGTTTTTATGAAATATTGAGATAAAATAAACAATTGAGGAAACTATTTGCATTAAAATAAGGCCCTATTTGAGGACTCATTAAGGGCTATATTTTAGTATAAATAGCATCCTCAAATACTTATTTTATCACAATGTCTGATCAAAACTAATGAGTTTTAGGTTTTTGATGTTTGAAGGATAGCATGGACACTATGTCGCAAAAAGAGACAAAAAGGCTGAAAAGAATGAAAAAATGGAAGCATGAACATCGTTGAGTTCACTTTTCAGATCGCCAAAGTGGCCTACTTCGCTTTTTGTTCCAGCGAGCTGAGCCCTAAGAAAAGGATCAAATCGACAGAAGAGAGGAGCAGTCAGTGCGTTGCCGAGTAGCTACACAAAGCAATCCTATATCGCCCAATGGACCAAAGCACGACGATGCTGAAGGTTGTACCAAAAAGTGGTGAACTACACCAAGGGAGAATCATCGAGTCTATCGGTGATTCCAACTAACGATGACGAACGATCCACCACAACACAAATTTAAAAAGTTATATATACTCATAGAGTTGTAGTTTTTAGTGAGTTGAACATTAATACTATTTTCTATCTAGAATATTGTATTTTCATAATTTTACTCTAAGTTTGAGAGGGTTTTAGAGACTTGAAGAAGAAGAGGGTTTCATCTCTTTCCATTTTGAAGTGGGTCTCCTTGATTCTTCTTGATTTGCCCAAATCAAAACTTTATTTCTCATACCCATTTGATTTCAACATCATTGAAGGCATATTTTATATTTCTTGATGTGTGGCTAAACCCCCCCCATTGTTGGGGTGTGATTTAGCAAATATGGGTTAAGATTGTTGTTGGGTCTTGCTTGCTTCTAGATTAGTTGTAGTTTAATGGTGACTTTGTCTAGTACTTATGGTAGAATTTAACAAACTTGTAGTTAGAAATACAAGTTTATTTATGTGCTTTCAGCTTGCTCAAGAGAGAAGTCGCAAAACCAAGACTACTAGATTGATGGCCTAAGGAGTGGGTCGACATAAGGCTAAACTAGAGAGATTGAGCCCTACTCCTATATCCTAACACTCATATTGAGAGAGTGAGTGGGGTAAGGTGTAGACTGGACTTCATGCGGCAAATGGGTGTCCGAGAGGAACATATTTGAAATGGGGTATATTGGTCGAGATAGAACTTATTTCCACGTAAAGCTTTAGTTAGTCACCATTATTTTACAAATCTTCTATCGAGAGAATGTACCCAACAATTTAGATTAATCTGTATTGTGGTCACATCCCAATAATTCCCCTTCTAATTGCTTAGATTTCTTGTTTATTTTAGTATTTTTACGACTTATGACAAAACACCCCTTTTTTGATATTTAAAACTTTTGTGTCACTCATTAAATTTACTATGTCTTCAATCGCAAATTTCATTAGCTATGACTAATTATAATGAAATTCTAATTATCTACTAATTTTCACTACAGCTACCTTGGGACACGACCCCAACCCTTTGTTGGGTTACTGTACTATCATCAATTCGTAGACATTTATATAGGAAGTAGTATCATTAATTATGAATGACAATTATTAGTTACTCAAGAGGATTTTTTATGTGTTCAATGGATGCTTGATTTATTAAAGGATTATGACATGATGTCCTTTATCGGCCCGGTAAATAAAATGTGGTAGGGGATGCTTTTAATAAATTGTCGATGGGTAGTATTGATCATATAAAGGATGAAATAAAAGAGTTACTTCGTGATGTGCATAGGTTAGCCCGACTAGGTTTTCAACTAGTGAATTCTATCAAGGGTTGTCTCATGGTCCATAATGATTCTGAATCGTCCTTTGTGATGGATGTGAAATCTAAGCAATGTCTTTATCCTATCTTGGTTGAGTTGAAAGAGGCGGTACTTAAAAAGTCTGTTAAGGCTTTATCTCAAGAGCAAAATGGGTTACTAAGGTTTCAAGGTAAATTATGTGTTCAAAATGTTGACGACTTGAGGAACAAAATTTTAGAAGCTCATAGTTCTTGATATTATATTAACTCAGGAGCCACCAAGATGTATTGTGATCTACTGGAAGTCTATTGGTTGAATGAAATGAAGAAAGGCATCGCAGAAATTGTGGCCAAATGTCCTAATTGTCAACAGGCCGGACGACTTGTCATAAGATATTGCTATTCTTATATGGAAGTGGGAGGATGTGAACATGGATTTAACTGTAGGCTTGCCAGGTACTTGGCAGCAATATGACTCAATATGGGTAATAGTGGACCAGATGATTAAGTCCGCTCATTTCATTCCCATCAAAGTGTCCTATTCGGCGGAAGAGTATGCTAAGTTGTATTTGAGGGAGATAGTAAAGTTACATGGAGTAGCATTGTCTATAATTTTGGATCGAGCACCCAATTTAGCTCATATTTTTGGAGGTCTTTCTAGAAGGGACTAGGTACCGAAGTGAATCTTAGCACTGCACTTTTCACCCCAAATAGATGGTCAAGTAGAAGAGACCATTCAAAATTTGGTGGAATGTCGAGGGCATGTGTGATAGATTTTAAGGGCAATTGGGATGGCCATATTTCGTTAATTGAGTTTGGTTATGATAACAATTATCATTAGAGTATCTAATTGCTCCGTTTGAAACTCTCTATGGTAGGATATGTAGGTATCCTATAGGATGGTTTGAAGGGGAAGAACATACTCTCCAAGGTCCGTGATGACTCCGTGATGGAATTATTTAGGGCTTTATTTTGATTAAGATTTTGTGTCCTTTAATGCTTGTTTTGTGCCAATAATGCTGTAAAAACTTTGATTTCCAGTATTTGGATTGAGGAATAATTCATGGACACTAATATGCAAAGAGGAATGAGGAGAGCGGAAAGAGCACATAAATAAAGGCCCGGCGATCGCCAAGTCCCTTTGGCGAGTCTCCTAATGGCCCCGTGACTTCCTAAAGTTCCAGTGTGCAAACCCTGAGAGAAAATCAATTTGGCGAGAGACATGAGAAGTTGGTGTGTCACCGAGTGGTTCAGCGATACAGTGTTGGATCGTCCAAGTTACAGAACTTGAGGATGCTGAAGGCCAAAGCAAAAAGGTGATGGAACTGACCAAAAGGTGGATTGGCAATCCCAACTTACTGCGCCAAATGGCCTTTCACAACATCTTTTTCTCGACTATAAATGCATTTTCAAACATTATGTTTAGTATCCAATTTTATTCTGAAGATTCATTAGAAAAATTTTATCTTTGAACTTTGAGTATTTTGAGTAAGTTTTCCACTTTTGAGAAATTAGAACTGGGTCTTTGACATTCTTAAATTTAGACCTTTTTAAAGACAAAACTAAACTTACCAGTTGATGGAAATACAATTTGGTAACGATTTCTATCTTTTTATGATGTCTAGCTAAACCCCCAATTCTTGGGGTGTTATGGGTTGATTTAGTTTGTGTGTATTGTTAATTTATAGTTTCAATGTTGTTTAAAAATGATTTCAATCGATAATTGTGGATCAATTTATAAAATTGTAATTGCAAATGTTGTTCTACCTTAGGCTTTTTGGCTTGCCCGAGAGAGAGGTTTTATAACCAAGATTACTGAATTGATGGTCTCTGTGTATTGGGTTTTCGTGGGTTTATCTCGATAGAGTGAATGTACTAAAGCGTAGGTTGTTCTTATTTTCATGCTTGTTTCTGTTCGAGAGAAACTAACTTGATTCAGGGTAAATTGTTCGAGAGAAAGTTTATCCCCACTAAAGTCTAGCTTACTCATTGATTTACAACTAGTTACTAACAATTGTTATTACCCACTTGTCTACCTCAGCCTATAATCCAACCACATCCAAAGAACCCGTCTCATTGTTATAAATTTCATGTTATTTGCTATTGTTGTAGTTAATAGTGAAAACCAAAACCCCTCTTATTTGACATTTGTGTTAACCCCTGATTTACATTATGTTTTTATACATAAATGTCTATTTCTATGGTAGATTTGAACATATTCGTACTTTACTCTTGGATATTAAACACGTATCGCTCCCTATATGATTCGACCCCAACTCATTTAGTTTGGTTATTATACTGACTAATAATCATTAACGCTTAGAATTTGATGGAGTGTCCTCGAAACATTAATCAACATGACACCACTTCTAGGGAGTGGTGTTTATTAAGATACTTTAGTTAAGTTGAATTTTAATTTCGTTAGTCATAGTTGAATCTACTTACTTTTAGTTGTGGTTTGTGTGTTGATTGTTTAGAATAGAAAAAAGTAGTAGGTCTTGTAGCAACGACAAACCAATGGACCACCCTCCTTTGAAAATGATGATGCTTAGGATAACATCATAAATTTTAATAAATTGGAGGGTGAGTAAGTTTATGAGTTGTGGCAATAGTTTAAGGCTCTCTTGAAGCGGTGCCCAACTCATGGAACTCCACAAGATGCTCCTAAAATACTTCTACAGGAGTCTTGGTCCGGAAAATAGAATAGTGGTTGGCCAAATCTCCTCGGGTTGTTTGACTTGACAACCCTATGAAATAGTTTCCCAACTCCTTGATGGTATGATTAGGAGTAACAAGGATATAGAAGAAGACCATGAATTGGAAACATTTATTGACTCAACGGGATGTATTGGTCAAGAAATTTATGAAATTGGAGGTAATGTCCAAAAAGTAGGAAATGTACTTTCCCCCTCACGAGCGTCAAAGGATGAAGAAGAAAGAGGGTAGACAAATCAAAGAGGTCCTCTCACTCATTCTACACAAAGTCGAAGATCACAACATATTGTTGAGGTAGATAAGAGAGATGTATTAATGCTAATTAGATGACAACCTAGAATTCCATGTTCATGCAGCAGTAGAATCCCCAATGGACCATGTGTCATCTTGTTTCTACCCAAAGCCAAAAAAGGGTTGCCTTGTGACACTGAAGTAAACCTAAGGAATGAAACCAAAGTAGTGACTTGCGTCATTCCACGACGTTAACTAAGGGGATTCTTAGGAGGCAACCCAAGGCTTTATCGGTTTATATTTGTTTTAGAAATAACCGTGTGTTGATTTTGTTTGTTGAACTGTTGAATGTGTTGGAAGAAGTGTAAGTTAGTGAGTTAAAAGTGAAGTCAACGACTCGCCGAAGAGGTCGGCGAGCCCAACTTGGACCCGTTGGACTCATGATATTTTGAAATTGGAGTTTGTGAAACTCAGCGAGCCCAAGAGCAAATTTGTGAATCGCCAACCAGGTTGGGCTTCATGATTTTGCCCGCCGTTTGGACCCCCACATTAACTTGAGATCCTGTAAAACTCTGCAGGTAAGTGCCCACTCGGCTGTCACCAAGTGGTTCGACGAGCAATACTTATTTCGGCGAATGGGTATGAACTGGATGGTTTTTAAGGGCCAATGTTTTAAGCTTTCAAACTCTTTCACTTTCCCTAACATTTAAACTTCCCAAACTCACACCCGCACAATATTTTCCATATTTTTGTATTTTTATTGCTCTTTGGTTAATGATTGTGTGCTCGGAGTTTGATTTCTTTGCCGCCTAACTTTTTAACTTGATTAATCGGCTTCTAAGGTTGGTTTTTCGAACCCCGAATTCATATTTTACTCTTTTACTCACTTGCTAATGATTTTTATCTTAGTGATGTGTAATGGTCCTGTTTGATTGTAATTGTATGCTTTTGTGACTATTTTAGTTTGAATATCATGCCTATAATGCCTATATTATTGAAATTTTGAGTATTTTGTGCCTTTAAATTGATTAAAAGTGTGGGGTGTTGTCCAAATGATGTTTGGACTAGTCCATTGAAGTCTATGTAACCTGCATTTGTGCCGAATGATATAATTTGGCCAGTGATAGAGCGGTTGACGTCATTCTTCAGGGTAAAAGTCATCAAACGGATAATTTGGCAAAACCAGGATAAGTCTAAGTATCCTGGGTCATGAGTAGTATGGGTCTAGGTCTAATTGATTAGGTGCTTGTTTTAATTTTTTTTGGGGGGGCTTCGGGGTAGAATTTTGGGATTGAAAATGGGCATGATGGGTTGTTTGGAGAGTTGAGTCGAGCTCACTGAACCACTCGATGGTTTGCTAAATCTCCCTGATAGCCTTTAATTTCATTTTAAATTTGGAGTTTAGGTTCTGTAAATGTCACGACCCGAGAGCACCCCCTAATCGTAACACGACATACTTGACCCTGAAGGGGTCTTATACAAGCCCTTAACATATAATCATTACGTAAGACATTGAATAATGCGGAAAAATTTAAAACTTTAACAATAATTGTAATACTCTTGCATATATGAAAATAGAGTATCTAAAATTGTCTCATTTACCATCTAACTTCAACATAAGAATCTCAAATTAGGGACCCTAGCCCTTACAATCCAATGTATCATAATACGAAGTACAATAATAGTCTATTACAAGCTAGAATGAAACATAAAGTGTCATGGTGTCCTCTAAACTTGAGGACATACCAATTTGGACTTGGAGGAAATAATCCAATACTTTCTTCTTCTTCAATAAGGACCTAATAGCCCGAACCAACACTTACTAGAAAAACAGGAGAAATATGGGTTAGTACAATCAACATGTACTAAGTATGGAAATAATGCAAATAAAACCACTAAAACATGCACAAAGGGACCTTTAGTTGAATACATGTTATTTCAAGTAAAAAGCCATAATGCATATTCAAGGACTACACAATCAATCCATACCATAAGATAAAGAGATATTCATGATCATCAGTAACACTATAGAAAGCCATAGTTCATATCTTACACGCTTGAGTTCATTGAACATTACATCATAAGATATTACTCACAACCCCCTTTTAAGCTCACTTGTGGAATGTACATATGAAGTCCCATACCCTTATATATACCAAGCAACCCATCAAGAAGTCATAAGCATAGTCACATACTTCATTAGTCATCATAATAAGTAGACCAATCATAACATCATTCATAAGTCATCATGCATGAATAACACTCATAAGAACCCATCTTAAGACCCACTTGTAATGCATAGGTAACATCCCATACAATCACCTACGCTAAGTAGTATCCCTCGAGAAGCCTAGTTAGAATTTGTGTTCTTATCTTCATTCATATTTTAAGCATTTGGGAAACTTTTCCAAACCTTCATAGACCATGTGAGCTACATGGAATCCGGTGTCTACCTCCCAAAATGAAAAGAGAGTGTCCTACTTGTGAAGGTAAGGCATATATTCATGATAGCATCTAGGTGGATCCACTAGATAAAACCTATGTGGGCATACAGTTAAGGGATATGAAGATTGTTACTACAAAAACATTATCCATATAAACATATGGGTTTCATCTCATGAGACCATCGGGGGAAACTTCTTTCCTTTAGGAACAGACCACTCTCATGCATATCCTCTCATTGCTAAGCTGAATTCCCCTTTTTAGGTAATCTTTATCTTTTGTTTAAGAATTAGTTCATATAGAATAGCTTAGGAACTTAATCCCTCATATATCATTTAGCACAAAGGTTTCAATATAAGAATGTCCGTTCATCATAGATCAACATCATGTGAGAATGCATCTTTCATATCATAGTCATATAGTGTGGATGAGAATCACCTTCAATTCAACATAACAACATGTCCATCATCATCTTCAACATTCATGTTCATATCATAGCATATATTTCCTAACCATACCATACATACTTGGTCATGCTTAGGATTATAGGGTAGAGGAAATCATAATTCAACTTCACAATACATACATCAAGTAAACACCCCTACCAAGGGTTAATCAACAATTCCATAATAACATGTTCATAACCTTGAAAGCCCTTACGTATAGCCTTCAATATCCCTTTTGAGCTTTAATCCTGAATTCCTTATAATAATCAATCAAATAGGTTAACATCACAATAAAATAGTGAATCATATATAAACATAAAAGGTTCTCACCTTTAAATCATCATCCAACACAAGTTAGGGTTTAAAATTGAGAAAGTATGAAGATTCATGGGTATTGAGAGAATTTGGTCAATAACTATAAACAATATTTGAATTCATCCATAAACATCAATATTTAATAATAAATAATCAATTTATATAAAAGAAATCAAGTTTAAAAAGAGAGCCACAAAATTGAGTAAAGCCTAGCAATTTGGGAAAGACCTCTTGAGGAAAAGGATCCAAAGAGTGAAGAGTTTTTATACCTTGTAGATCCTAAAGGATTGATGAAGTAAAGTCCAGTTCTTGAAGCCCTAGTTGAAGATTTCTCCTCCCCTTCAATGGAGTTCTTAGATGAGAGAGGGTTTTGAGAGAGAATTTGAGTTTTGAGTTGTGTTTATGAGTTTACTTAGAATGACTTAGAGTCTTGGGGTTAGGGTCTTTTAGGAGGTTTTAGAAAGGTAATTAACTAACTAACCACACACCTTAACCCCAAATTAAATAAATAACTAAAACTAAGACCCTCAACTTAAAACAAAAAATTCCAAAACGTGGTAGCACCTACGACCACCACCTAAGGACCGTAGTCGGTGTTACGCCCCCTCCTGCATAGTCGTTGTTTGGTTCTAAGAGGGGGAAAGGGTAATTTCTTGGTGTGGAAACTAAGTCTCAATTTACGAGACCCACCTACGGGGCGTAGGTTTAGTGAAGGACGGTCATTGTCCCTCGTAGGTGATGCTGTCGTTTGACAGCTTTTTGGGTCCAAGTCTGGGTCCTCCTCAAGGACCCCTAGGGTGATCCTTGGAGGGTCGTATCTGGACGTTTGGACCCTAAACACATTATTTTAAATATTTTAAACCATTTTAAGTCGTTATTCATCATGTAAGGCTCTAGATTAGGTCATTAGAATTTCGAGGTATTCCATTATCTCCACCTTGGGAATATTCATCCCCGAATGTAAACCAAGACACCAAGCTAAGTTAGAAACTCTAGACCAATAACCCAACCGGCGTTAATACCAAAAATGTACCAAAACTTCAAGTTTACAATTCCGCAAAAGCATTTATTCAAATGAGGAAACTTCAAATCCAATTCAAAGCATGCCAAAGCAATATGAGGAAGTAGGAACTACATCTACAAACTCAATATGCATATGATACATAAGATATCATGTTGATAGGAGGAATTACCTTCTCCACACAATATGAAGTTCAAGATCACACATGGATTCAAAATGTCACTTTATTGAACACAATTAGGCATATTCGTGAATTTCACTTCATAAGTCAAATATGCAATTATCATTTCAATTAAGCAATTTCAAGAAGAGAAGTATATAATTCATGAGAAATTTCAAGTTATGCAATATATACTTCTTCACATGGACTCAAACCACATAAAGAAAATCATGTCAAAAACTAATACAATACACATAACTCCCAATTCACTACAATCTCAAGAGGAACTACTTACCTCAAGTTTGAATAGAAGTAGGAGGGAAAATATGAGAATAATGGGACATCATATCGGCCTCGGCCTCCCATGTAGCATTCTCAACTAGATGTTTCCTCCATATAACCTTAATAGATCTATCTCTTTGTTCCTCAATCTCTTCACTTGCCGATCAAAGCTCTCAACTGGAACCTCTTCATTAGCAAGGTTCTCATCAACTCGTAAACCTTCTAAAGGAAGGATAGAGATTAGATTGCCTATGAATTTCTTGAGCATTAAGACATGGAACACGGTGTGAACCGGAGCCAACTCAATATGTAATTTGAACTCATAGGAAAAATTTACCACACGTTTCAAAATATCGTATAGCCCCATATACCGGGGACTAAGTTCCCCTTTTTGCCAAACCTTATCACCCCTTTCATGGGCGATACCTTAAAGTATAACAAATCACCTACCGCAAATTCAAGGTCCCTCTTGCTTTTGCCGGCATAAGATTTTTGCGGACTTTGGGTCATCTTCAACCTATCTCTAATAAGTCGGACTTTCTCAACAACCTCGTAAACTATTTCGAGGCCTATAAGAGAAAACTCACCTACCTCAAACCACACAACCGGAGACCTACATCTTCACCCATAAAGTTACTCAAATGGTGTTACTGAAATACTTGAGTGGTATCTATTATTGTAGAAAAATTCAATCAATGGTATATGGTCATCCCAATTACCCTTTTAAGTCAATGACACTTTCCCTCAACATATCTTCTAGGGTTTGGATGGTTTATTCCGCTAAACAATCCGTTTGGGGATGAAATGTGGTACTAAGTTTCACCTTGGTACCAAGTCCACTTTAGAATGCATTCCAAAAATGAGAAGTAAATTAAATAACCCTATCCGAAATGATATACAAGGGAACCCCATGCATTATTCAATCTCCTTGGGATATAACTTAGCGTAATTTTCCTCCGAAGATGTATCCTTGACGGGAATTGCATGGGCTAATTTGGTCAACCTATTAATGATGACCCAAATCAAATTATGTTGCCTTCGACTAAGAGGGAAACCCAGAACAAAATCCATATTAACATTCTCCCTCTTCCAAGTGGGAATAGCTATATCTTGAGTCAAACCTCTTGGACTTTGATGTTCATCTTTAACTTGTCAAAAATTAGGACATTTGGCCACAAAATCCGCTATATCCCACTTCAATCTATCCCACCAATAGATCTCCCACATTTCACGGTACATCTTGGTGGCTCCCGGATGAATAGAATATCCCGAACCATGGGCTTTATCCAAAATTTGCCTTCTTAAGTGATCCACATCCGGAACACACAACCTACCTTGATATCTGAGTATTCCATCTTCTCATTTGGAGAAAGCCTTGGCAAATTTCTGAAGTACGGAATCTTTCAACTCCATAAAGACGGGCTCAAGGTGTTGCTTAGCTTTCAAATCAACAACTAAGGAGGATTCAAAGCTATGTTGGACCACGAAACCTCCCTTTCAATAATTTAGTAGTCGAACTCCCAACCAGGCCAACTTATGCACATCACAAACTAACTCCTTTTTATCATCTTCTACATAGGAAACATTACCAATATACATACGACTCAAAGCATCCACAACTACATTGGCTTTGTTTAGATGGTAGATGACACTTATATAATAGTCTTTCAAAATATCTAACCACCTTCTTTGTCAGAGATTTATGTCTTGTTAAGTAAACACATATTGGAGACTCTTGTTATCGGTGAACACCTTTATATGCACTCCATAAAGGTAATGTCTCCAAATTTTCAAAGCAAATGCTATGACCGATAGTTCAATATCATGGGTCGGATAGTTCTTTTCATGTACCGTGAGTTGCATGGAGGAATAAGCTATCACCTAACCATGTTGCATGAGGATACAACCCAAACCTACTCGTGAAGCGTCAAAATACACTACAAACCCTTTGGTACCCTATAGTAAAGTCAACACTGGAGCTGAGGTAAGCTTTTTCTTTAATTCTTTGAAGCCTTTATCAAAAGTTTATGACCACTCAAACTTAACCTTCTTTTTGGTTAGGGTTGTCAATGTAGAAGCAATAGATGAAAAACCCTCCAAAATATCCTATAATACTCGGCTAAACCCAAAATCTTTTAATATTGGTGAGATTTAGGGGTATAAAAAAATTCATAACCACCTCCGTTTTCTTTGAATCGACCTCTATGCCCACCATCGATACAATGTGACCAAGAAAAGCAACCAATCTTTGCCAAAACTCGCACTTGCTAAACTTAGCAAAAAGTTGGTGATCCTTGAGGACTTATATTACAATCCTCAAGTGACTCATGTGATTATCCCCACTCTTGGAGTATATCAAAATATCATCAATGAAGACAATCACAAACGAAACAGGATAATTTCTAAACACCCAATTCATAATGTCCATGAAACCTGTGGGGGCATTAGTTAGACAAAAAGACATGACTTGAAACTCATAGTGACCATATCTTGTTTGATAAGCCATTTTAGGAATGTCAATTCATATCACTCTAAGTTGGTGATAACCCGACCTTAAATTAGTTTTCGAAAAGTAACTCGCCCCTTGGAGTTGGTCAAACAAATCATCAATTAAATGGAGAGGATACTTATTCTTTATAGTGACTTTATTCAATTGGTGGTAGTCGATACACATCCTAATAGGTCCATATTTCTTTTTCACAAACAATACCGGGGCACCACATGGATATACACTTGGTTGGATAAAAACCTTATCTAGCAAATCCTTGAGTTGTACCTTAAATTCTTTCAACTCGGTCGGGGCCATCCAGTATGGAGGGATTGATATGGGTTGAGTATCCGACAGTAAATCAATACCAAAAACTATTTTCCATTTACGAGGAATTTCGGGCAAGTCATCGGGAAAGACTTCCGGAAAATCCTTCACTACGGGACCGAATCTAAAGGAGGAGACTCGGACAAAACGTCTTTGAGCCTCACAATATTATAGAGACATCCCTTAAGAATCATGTTGCAAGCTTTTAGACATGAAATAGTTTGACCTCTAGGGATTGAACTTCCCCCCTTCCATTCTAAAATGGGTTCATTAGGAAATTGAAACTTGACTACCCTTATTCTACAATCGATGGAAACAAAAGAAGAATGCAACCAATCCATCTCTAGAATGATATAAAAATCCAAGATATCAAGTTCTACCAAGTCAACCAATGTGACTCCATTTGACAATGAGATGGGAGAACTCATATAGACTCTTTTAGCAACAACGAAGTCACTCATTGGGGTAGAAACCGATAAATGTTCTTCTAAGACATCGGGGAGTACATAAAATTTCATAGCCACTAAAGGAGTCACAAAAGACAAAGTGGCACTGGGGTATAACAATGCATAAAAAGTAATTGAAAATACTTACAACATATCGGTAACAACATCGGGAAAATCTCTTGATCACCTCGGGATTGGAGAACATAGAAGTGGTTCCTCTTCGGAGCATCGGAGTTAGGACCACTTTCTTGTGATTTATTACTCTCCCTAGATTGAGTATTGTCCATAAGGTATTCTCTTACCATGTGACCACTGATGTACCGTGGTTTTATGGTACTTTCAATGCTTTTTCCTTAAGTTTAGTGTGTGTCTAAGGCCTTTTTGTAGTAGTTTTGATGTACTTTTCTCTTTATTTGCAGGAAAACTGTCCAGAATGAAAACGTGGAAGAACTGTGTTGAAATTGCAGAAGATACGACCTACGGAGCCATCGACAGTCTGTCGACCCCTCGAAGGTCCGTATGTGACAACCATCGTCTGAAGAAAATGTTGTTGAAGGAAGATCGGGGAATTCTGTTCAAGTGTGGGGATACGAAAGCTATCGACGGACCGTCATCTCCACGATGGACCATCCTGCACATCCGTCATTGCTAACAGAAAGTAGCCCCAGTACCCATCTTGAAAATATTCTAAGTGTGGAGAAACGGAAGCCATCGACGGACCGTCATGCACTCAACGGACTGTCATCCTTGTCCGTCGATGGTAACAGTGAGTGGGAGAAGAAAGCAGCTAATAAAGAACCTAAGTGTGGAACGACGGGAGGCCTCGATGGTCCTTCATGGCCTCGATGGTCCGTCGGTCCAGTCGTCAAATCAGACACATTTTTGGGCAGATTTTCCTTAAATAGATTTCCTTTTTATGTTAGGACTTCATTATTATAAATAATTTTAAAAACCTCATTTTGGGGGTTAGACTCTTTGGTATTTTTCAGTTTTATTGATCTAAGTCTTGAACTTGAGATTTTGGGAAATATTCTACTTTCCGGAATCGTTTTTGCAATACTTTGATTTATTCAAGTAATTTTCTGGACTTTCCTCAATCTTATCAAAGTAAGTACGTGAACTCTTGTCTAATCAATATGAATTGTGTGATTGTTAACATGGGTAACAAAATTCATAACTAGGGTTGTGGGAACCATGGGTAATTAACAAAGTAAAACTAGTTAAAATAACAATTCTCGAATAGTTTCTTGCATGTATTGATAATTCTTTCGTTTAGAAGTCTTTTTAACGAGTGCACGCGTTATAACTCGCCTTGTTGCTACTTGCTGGACCAAGGAGGTACATAATAAGAAAAGAATTATCAACGTAGATTTAGTATACACTATCTAATAGGCTAGTGTCGATTCGTGCGAAGTAATAACTAAGTCATACATCGATTATGATGCTTAATATGAGGTAAAAGGTAAGGTTTAGTAAAGTATACACACATAGCCGGACCAAGGTGCAGAGTGAAATTCACTAGTTGCCGGACCAAGGAATTAGGGATATATAACTTATCACTTTGCATGCAAGATGCTAGGAAAGAGTTGTTATAGTTAGGGTTACTGCGTTATGAACCTAATGGGGAACACTTACACCCTAGTTTCTCTCGTCACTTGATAAACATCAAATATTTTAACTTGTTACTTGTTTACTTAGAATTAATTAAATAATTTTGTCACACAAAACCCCCCTTTTTATTGTTTGTTTTTGGAAAGGACTTGATTAAAATAGAAGTAATCGTAGATTAAAGTTAACTCTAAACCATTTTCGTCGTGAGATCGACCCCAACCTAACATTTGGGTTCTTTACTTGATACGACCGCTTATACTTCTTTAGGGAATTGTAATTTGAGTGTATCAAATTTTGGCGCCACTGCCAGGGAAAGTGGCTTTTAGATTAACTTTAAGAACATTACCGAGTTTTAGTCAATAATTTCCTGAGTTTACTTTTTCTTTTTGTTTTTGTTTCTCGCAGGTCTAGCTTTAGTGTATGCCAGGTACACGGAGTCGAGGAGAACCAATACTTCCGCTTGATCCAGAACTAAACCGTACACTTTGCAGAATGAACATTCAAAACAATCGTGCTTATATCGAGGAAAATATCATTCCTCCACCTCCCCCGCCAGTTGAGGCTCATAATCAAGTGATGGTTGATAATCCGGGTGAAGGTAATCAGAGGAGGCAACCTCCTGCTCCACACCCTCAAGAGTACTATAGGGGAAATGTTAACATCACTGACTCTGATGGGCCACTTGTCCTACCTCCTCTACCACATGGTCATACTTTCGTAGTAACTAGTAGCTTAATGCAGATGCTCACTACTAGAGGTCTGTTTTCTGGGCTACCATCTGAGGATCCACATGCTCACATCGCCAAACTGAGGTCGGTGTGTAAGAGTTGTGTAGGGAGGCCTGACTTGGACATCATTGGGCTAAGATTTTTTCCTCTCTCACTAACAGGAGAGGCTACTATATGGTTTACTGAGCTTCCCTATAACTCAATCTATACATGGAACCAATTGAGGGATGTGTTCTTAGCTCGTTACTATCCGGTTTCAAAGAATCTCAACCACAAAGATAGGGTGAACAACTTTGTGGCACTACCAGGGGAGTCAGTAAGCAGTTCTTGGGGTCGGTTCACTTCTTTCTGAAGAAGTGTCCCAAATCACCGTATTGATGATGAGTCATTAAAAGATTATTTTTATCGGGGGCAAGATGATAATAATAAAGTGGTGTTGAATACAATTGCGGGAGGTTCTTATGGGGAGTGTACTTATGCAAAGATCGCTGAGAAGTTAGAGAAAATCTCCCGATATAATAAAGCTTGGAGCACTAGGAAGTCAGATACTGGGAGAAACACAACCCAGCCGCAGATGATATCCATGAAGAAATGGCTCAAATGAGAACTGATCTTGGGTTAGTGTTGAAACATGTCATTGGGGGTGCGGAGAAAGTGAATGCGGTGAATTATTTGACTAAGCCACCACCGTCGATAGATGTGTTTTACTATGAGGAAGATTCTTATGCAGTGAATGAGCAGACGGGGGCTTTTCGACCGAACGCCCAAGGCTCCAATAAGGAAAATTGGCGCCAAGGTCAAGTAAATCAAGGTCGGAACTATGAGAATTACAACCGAGAGGGTCACTACATTCGTGAAGGAAACTACAACCGCGACAACAACTTCAATCGGAGTAACTATGGAAACAGAAACGATCGAAGTGGGTCCTATGTTCCACCTCAAAATCGGGAAGTTGCTCCTAGGGATGGTGGAGCTAGTATGGTGCGAGTTAAAGACATGTTGCAAAAGATGATGAGAAGGTTTGACGCAAGTGATGAGCACGCCAAGGAATTGAGAGGTGATTTGGCTAACATTGGGCAAAAAGTGGATGCACATGCAGTCTCCATCACGCATCTTGAGATGCAAATGGCCCAACTGTCGTCTACTGTAAACCCTCATCAACCGGGTACTCTTCCTAGCAATACTATTCAAAATCCGAAGAATGATGGACATTGTATGGCAGTCACTACTCGAGGTGGTTAGCAAACCATAGATCCACCTATGCCGTCTGGCATAGAAAATAAGATGAGAAAATAAGATGAAGTAGTTGAAGCTAATGGTGAGTTAGTAAATGAAGCAGGAAAAGAAGCAGAGAAGCACCAAACGGTGACTCCCATTCCAAGACCACCACCTCCATTTCCACAGATATTAGTGAAAAAGACCGAGAATGGTAAATACAGGCGTTTTCTCAATATGCTCAAACATCTTTCCATCAATGTCACTTTGATACAAGATCTTGAACAAATGCCCGGTTATGCCAAGTTCATGAAAGATACAGTCACTAAGAAAAGATCGGTCAGTTTTGAGGATGATGATAGAATGCATCATTGTAGTGCTATTGCTACAAGGTCTTTAGTGCAAAAGAAAGAAGATCTGGGTGCTTTCACTATTCCATGTACAATCGGGTTATTACACTTTGCGAAAGCATTATGCGATCTTGGGGCAAGCATAAATCTCATTCCTCTCTCTATTTACAAGAAGTTGGGTTTGGGTGACCCAAATCCCACTGTGATGCGGCTACTGATGGCCGATCGAACGGTGAAGAGGCCTATTGGGATACTCCATGATGTGCTAGTAAAGGTGGAGTCATTCATCTTTCCGCTCGATTTTTTGTGATTCTGGACTGTGAGGTTGATTTTGAGGTGCCTATTATTCTAGGGAGGCCATTCCTTGCTACGGTTAGAGCCTTGGTTGATATGGAGAAAGGGCAAATGAAATTTTGGTTGAACAATAAACAAGTGACTTTCAACATTTGTAGGTCCATGAGACAAAGTGGTGAGCTACAATCGGTATCTGCCATATCTTACATGGTTGAAAAGTCATCTGAGCTACAAATAGAAGAGCGTCTGGGTGTAGAAGCACTAGCGGCAGTGATCATGAATTTTGATACTGATTGCATTGAAGAGTATGGGTCATTGGTTGCGGCATTTGATCGAGGTGATGTTCGGTTTAAACCAAAGAAGTTGGAGTTAGATATGCAGCATCGCGAGTCTCCACCCACGAAACCATCTATAGAGGAGGCTCCAAAAGTAGAACTCAAGGCTCTACCACCTCATCTGAGGTATGCATTTTTGGGAAAAGGTGACACTTTGCCGGTAAGTATTGCATCAGATTTGAATGTGCATCAAGTTGAGAGTTTGGTGGAGGTGTTAAAAAGGTTCAAAAGAGCTATTGGATGGACTATTGTGGATATTATTGGGATCCCTCCCGGGATTTGTTCACATAAAATCCAACTCATTCCTGATCATAAGCCATGTATTGAGCACCAGAGACGTTTAAATCCACCTATGCAAGAGGTGGTGAAGAAGGAAATTATTAAGTGGTTGGACGCTGGAGTAATATATCCAATCGCCGATAGTAGTTGGGTATGCCCTGTTCAGTGTGTACCTAAGAAAGGGGGAATGATTGTGGTCCCCAATGAGAAAAATGAGCTTGTCCCGATGAGACCGTGACTGGATGAAGTGTGTGTGTGGATTACCGGAAATTAAATGCATGGACCAAAAAGGACCATTTTCCTATGCCCTTCATGGATCAGATGTTGGATAGACTTGCAGTAAAGGGGTGGTACTATTTTCTTGATGGTAATTAAGGTTATAATCAGATTTCTATTGCACCGGAAGATCAAGACAAAACCACCTTTACTTGTCCTTATGGGACCTTCGCGTTCAAGAGAATGCCGTTTGGGTTATGTAATGCACCAGCCACGTTTCAGAGATGTATGATGTCGATATTCTTCAATATGGTGGAGGAAACTATTGAGGTGTTTATGGATGATTTTTCAGTGGTTGGTGACTCCTTTGAGCGGTGTTTGAGTCATTTGTCCGAGGTTCTTAAGAGGTGTGAAGATTGCAACATTGTGCTAAATTGGAAAAAATGTCACTTCATGGTGAAAGAAGGTATTGTATTGGGTCATCCCATTTCAGAGAAGGGTATATAGGTTGATCGAGATAAAGTTGAGGTGATAGAGAGACTTCCTCCACCCATCTCTTTAAAAGGTGTGAGAAGTTTTCTTGGGCATGCAGGCTTTTACCGGAGGTTCATCAATGATTTTTCAAAGATTGCACATCCTTTGTGCAAGTTGCTTGAGAAAGAGTGTAAGTTTTATTTTGATGAATCCTGTCTTAAGGCATTTAGTGAGTTGAAGGAAAAGTTGGTGTCTGCACCTATCATCATTTCTCCGGATTGGAGCAAGCCATTTGAGGTGATGTGTGATACGAGTGGGGTTGCTCTTGGTGTGGTATTGGGACAAAGAAGGGACAAAATCCTTCATCCCATTTACTATGCTAGTAAAACCCTGAATGAAGCCCAAAAGAACTACACCGTGACTAAACAAGAGCTCCTTGCAGTAGTCTTTGATTTTGATAAATTTCTCTCCTATTTGCTGGGCACTAGGGTTATAGTGCATACTGATCATTCTGCTTTGAGATATTTGATGGCAAAGAAGGATGAGAAACCAAGGTTGATTCGTTGGGTATTACTATTGTAAAAATTTGACTCTGAGGTGAAAGATAGAAAAGGGACCGAAAATCAAGTTGCTGATCACTTGTCCCGATTAGAAGATGAAGCAATGAGGTAGTTAGGTGAAAAGGCTGAAATTGATGATACTTTCCCTGATGAGCATGTACTGGATGCCTCCCAAGACTTAATTCCATGGTTCGCATATTTTGCGAATTATCTGGCTAGTGATATCGTCCCACCAGACTTGTCCTTTCATCAAAGGAGAAAGTTCATGCATGATCTGAAAAAGTTCTTTTGGGATGAGACATACTTATATAGGAGTTGTGCCGATGGGCTTATTCGGCGTTGTGTGCCGGAAGTTGAGATGTTTAGTGTTTTGGAGGCATGCCATTCTTCACATTAGGTGGGCATCATAGTGGTATCCAGACTGCTCACAAGATTTTGCGATGTGGCTACTATTGGCCAACCATCCACCAAGATGCTCATGAGTTCGCCAAGGCATGTGATAGATGCCAAAGAGATGGTGGCATTTCGAGAAAGCAAGAGCTCCCATTAAACCCCATTCTTGTGATTAAATTGTTTGACGTGTGGGGCATTGACTTTATGGGACCTTTTGTGAGTTCTCATGGGATGAAGTACATTCTTGTGGCAGTCGATTAAGTGTCAAAATGGGTAGAAGCTATCGCACTTGCGAATAATGAAGGGAAGAGTGTCACCGCGTTCTTGAAAAAGAACATATTTTCTAGATTTGGCACCCCAAGGGCTATTATAATTGATGGGGGATCCCACTTTTTCAACAAGCTGTTTAAGGGATTATTGGGAAAATATGGGGTTCGCTATAATGTGGCCACTCTTTACCATCCTCAAACTAGTGGGCAAGTTGAGGTGTCAAACAGGGAGATTAAGCAGATTTTGGTGAAAACGGTGAATGCTAGTAGAACGGATTGGTCAAGGAGGCTTGATGATGCTCTTTGGGCCTACCGGACAGCATACAAGACTCCCATTGGAATGTCCCCATACCAACTTATATATGGGAAGGCTTATCACTTACCGGTTGAATTAGAGCACAAGGCCATGTGGGCAATGAAGAAGTTGAAAATGGATTGGAATGAGGCTGCGGAACAAAGGTTAAACGGGTTGAATGAGCTTGATGAATTTCGCTTGAAGGCATATGAAAGTTCAGCCCTCTACAAAGAAAAGATGAAGAAGTACCATGACCAAAAGATTGAGAAGCGCGATTTTTTGGTTGGGGATTTGGTGCTTTTGTTCACTTCTAGGTTGCACTTGTTTCCGGGCAAACTCATGTCCAAATGGACTGGTCCCTATTTGATCACCTAATTATTCCCTCATGGTGCGGTTGAGTTGGAGAACAAGAAGGGTGTAAGGTTCAAGGTGAACGTGCAGCGAATCAAAATCTATCTAGGGCATGCTGAAACGGCAAATGAAGTGATCGAGGCATACCATCTTGATGAAGTCTGAGTAATCAAGAGTCCTCCATCGTGCCGCGACGTTAAATCAAGAGCTGATTGGGAGGCAACCCAATATGTATCCTCTGGCCAACTATAGGTTTTCGTGATTTTCTAGGCATCGTTCCATTATTTTTGCTTTTATTACTTATGTCACGTCTGACTATTCTATTATTTTTCCTTTAGAAGTGTTGGCTAGAGCGTAGAGTAGGGTTCGTGTCCAAAAAGTGTCCAAAAAACACAAAAAGATTAGCTTAATGGGTGTTAAATGTGCAGGGACCAAATCACCAGAATCTGCAGAAAATTGGTCTGGTGCACCCATCGACGGACCGTCGGTAGGATCCGTCGTACCCAGGTATGTTCTTGAATTTTTTCTAAGTTAGGGCACTGTCGATGGAGGGGTCGACGGACCATCGACTGACTTACGGTCCGTCGACGGGGAATCATCGATCCCTCACCCACCAACCCGACCCGACCCGTCCGGCTACATATTAAACGTTTTTTAACTTTTTAGTTACCCACCTCTTCACATACCCCCATACCGTTTCCCTCCCTATTTCCTCTCATTTCCCCCACTTTCTCACCCATTAACTCCCATTCCATCATCAGATTCCCCCACTTCCCCCACTTCCACAAACTCCATTCTCTCCCCAAATCTTCCTTCTTCTTCAGTCTCCTTGCTGGTCGGTGTTCGTGGTTGGTGTTGCTGTTGTTCAACTACAAGTTTTCATACTCCCTTTGTCCTCCACTACAGTTTCCATGTATGTTCTTCTGATCTGCTAGATTAACTATCGTTAATTTTCATGATAACTTGATGTCTTACCTTGTGGGTCTTGAATTGGGGACCTCTTTTCATGCTAACAATTTACACCTGAATTCCTAAGTCCCTTAGAACACTGCAATTGAAAAGAATGGGTGTGTCTTGTTAAAAATGTGTTGTGTTTGCATGTTGTGTTTCTGACCTAGGGTTTTGATAGGCTGTAGAATCGAATGTTCAAACTATGAAAATTCATACCCTAGGAATGATAAAATGCTGGGTTAAATGTTAGGGACACTTAAGGTTTCCAAGGATGCTCTATATTAGTACATGGGGGAACCAAAATGGCTGCAAAATGTTTTCCCTGAAAGACAGAACGAGACCCCATCGATGGACCATCGGTCCCTCGACGTATCGTTGTTGGGGTCTGTCAAACCCAACATCCCTTGTTTATTCCAAGTTTCCGTCGACGGACCGTCGTCCCGTAGACGGTCCGTCCTGCACAACCGTCGACGCTGTCAGAACCTTTGTTTCTGATTTTCAAAAAAAATATTCTAAGTGTCCTTGACAGACCCCACTAACGGACCATCGTCCTTTCGACGGTCCGTCCTGCACAACCGTCTACGATGTCAGAACCTTTGTTTCTGATGTTCTAAAAAATATTCTAAGTGTCTGTCGACGGACCCCACTGACGGACCATCATCTCTTTGACGGTCCGTCCTGCACAACCGTCGACACTGTCAGAACCTTTGGTTTTGATGTTCTAAAAAAATATTCTAAGTGTCCTTCGACGGACCCCACTAACAGACCGTCGAACCTTCGACGGTCCGTCCTGCACAATCGTCGACACTATCAGAACCTTTGTCTCTAATGTTTTCAAACCAAAATAGTCTAAGTGTCCCTGACGAACCCCTATGATGGACCGTCGTCTCCTCGAAAGATCGTCGATGAATCAGTCAGGCAGTGCTGCACTTCTGCACTGCCATTCCATTCTGTGTTTTACTCTTGTGTTTGATGCTTTTGAATGTGTTACAGGCTTGTAGTGGTACTAATACCTTCTCTTTGCAGGTTCATATGGCACCCAAGCAAGACCGTGTCTACTCGAGAGTGCGTTTTAAGTCTGTCGCCCCGTCCAACCGGATGATCATAGGCTCCGACTATGAGCGTGACCCAGAGTACGTGCCACCAGGCACCCTCACTCCTGCTTGTGCTGCCCGCATCACCAGAGCCACGCCCATGAAGGTGGCGCCCGGCGGAGTCACTGCCTCCCAGTCTGATGAGGAGCGCATACTGACCGGCACACCTTCTGGGTCGGCTGCACATTCTGAGGGAGCGTCTGGCTCCGAGGAGGCTTCCGGTTCTGAGGAAGCGTCCGGCTCTGTGGAGGCTTCTAGGTATGAGGAGGAGCCTGCCTCGTCTGATGAGGCTAATAGTGCTAATTGTACTCCAGCACCGCAGACTGTCGTCCCCGCTCTGGTTGCTGATCAGCCCAACCGGTGGTATGTCGAGGGTCAATATCAGGTATATGCTGATGCCAAGGTTCCCAATGACGAGGGGGTCATGACCCAGACCTTGACACTCGACAAGAGGGTTTTCACTGGGAGTCTTCCCAGTATGCCGGCCATCCATGCTATATTCACCAGACGTCGGCTGGAGTGGACGGCTTGGAATGTGGGCCACTATAGAGAAGAAATGGTGCGAGAGTTCTATGCCTACTATGTGGCGACTCTCCGGTCTCAGTTGGACAGGCAGGCCAACCCAGCCAAACATGCACCTCTGGAGTTCGTCCGACTCCGCGGTAAGCGGGTTGGTATTTCTTTGCAGGCCATTCGCAGGTTTCTCTATGGCGTGGACGTTGATGCCACCAGGACCCCCCTCACCGCCGAGTTTGACTATCGGTGGAAGTTGATCAAGGATGATTGGTTCCAGCATGAGCCGGATGTGAGAGAGACCACAAAGCAGTGTATAGGACAGAACCTCTCCGTGGATGGTGAGGCTGCTGATTGGGTGCTGGAGCCCAAGGGGAGCATCAATAAGGCTAACCTCACCTTCCAAGCCAAATTCTTATGGTTACTGGTCCGACACTGCCTTTCCCCCACTGCTGCTGATAACATTGTCACTTGGGATCGTGAAGTGCTGATGGCTGCCATGGTTGCGGGGTTCGAGGTGGACTTTGCGTGGCTGTTGCAGGCGGTGATGCATGAGAAGGCCTTTAAGGCTACTACTACTTACCCCTTCCCATGCATGGTCTTTGAGTTGTGCCGGTATGCAGGAGTGCCCGTATGGCACATTGATGTGATCAAGACCCCGCCCGGCACAGTGGATATTGACCTCATTCGGGATGAGGCAAATGAGTTGTCTCCCCACAGAGGGCCCCGTCAAGAGGTGCAGCCGCTCGGTTAGAACCTGGCGGCCTTGGTAGAGTAAGCCCAAGCAGCTAATCCAGCTACATCTGAGCCTACCGACACCATCCCAGTTGAGTCTATCCCGGGTGCTAGCACCGCTCCGAGCTCCTCCCGTTCGACTCCATCTGCTACACTGGTCCCGCTTGCTAGGGTCTAGAAATTAAAGGACCAAATGGCCATACTTCTGCATCACATCCAGCCTTGGATGCAGAAGTCCATTGTTGAGGCGGAGGAGCGGATAGAGAGGAAGATGGCCCAGCATACTGAGTGGCAGATCATGGAGGTCCACCAGCGCTTGGATGCATTTGAGTTGCGGGTTCTCGCCCGGCCAGACCCTACAGTGGATTTGACGACTCTCCAGGGTGCTGTGGAGAGTCTGAGAGCAGACTTGGATACCATACTAGAGGCTCGCGTGCCTGAGTTTGAGGCCCCTTTTGCAGAGCCTGCTGAGGACACGGTGTTGACCGCCCTGTTTGCCACCACTACTGTGCCACCACTTCCCCCACGAGATAGTGCCAAGAGGAACTGAGTTATAGATGAGGATGAGTCTCGGGGACGGACGAAAGAGAGCACTGAGTTGGAGGCCGCGAGGAGAGCCTCGCTGATTGATGAGGATACCCGCCAGTTGAGGGTTCTAGAAGTGGCTACTAGGGCGTCTAGCTCCAGAATTGTTGAGGCTGAGAGGAGCACTAATGATGGTGCTGTTATTAATGAGGACACCACTGATGGTGTCCCTACTACAGAGGGAGCGGGTTCCGGGAAACCGTACCCGCCAGCATGTTAATCGTCGGTGCTTTGCGCCTCAGGTTTGCTTCACCTACCACCCTATTTTATATACTTTTATGCATTGGGGACAATTGCATGTCTTTTTGTTGGGGGTGGGGTAAATGGAAAGTGAGTGCTAGGGGGAAGTCTGAGTAGCCCAACTCACGATCTTCTCTTGGGGTTTTCTTGCCTTTGTTCTTTTTCCCCAAGAGACTAGTTATTTTATTGTTGAACCAGCATGTTTGTATCTTTTGTACATAGTATAGAAATGAAATCTGAAGCATAATGGCTAAATGAAATGATATCCCGATTTAAATAAAATGCTTGCATGATTAGTCATAGTGAATGATGAATATGTGGCTCTAAGCATGACATAGAGATACACCCCTGCATGACCCTTAATCTTAAGCTCGAACTAAGTGTCTGATAATCTAATAGGGTAATGATGTGTTAAATGAGTGTGAGAAAGATGAATAGACCAACGTTGGTACTGAGCTAGAACTTGCCCGGTTAGACCTGCTAAAAGTAATCTGTAATAGACAATTAGGAAAGGATCATAGGCCCTTGTTCAAAATAGTCGATCTTTAGCCTAGATAAAAGAAAACCAAATGAAATTAATCCCTTCTTGATCCAAATGATTTGAGCTTAAAATGAACCTTTCTTTTTCTACCCCAACTTATCTTCTGGAATAATGTGTTGGTCCTGGTCTCTCCTTGGACATGTGCACCTCAGCTTACGCTAAAAGCAGAAGTTGAGGGTGGCTAATGCAGAAAACAACCTTATCGTGGCCCTGACCTAACCTTGGGTATTGTGTACCTTCACTCATGGCAAATCCATGACTTGAGGGTGGCTATTATGAGAAATGCTCTGGAATGTGGGGTTGAAAGAATAAAGAGAGAGAAAGAAGAAAAGAAAAGTGACTCAAGCAAAGATGAAATCAAGTGAAAAATTGCAAAATTTGAAAGTAAAAATATATATAAATACATATATATAAATACATACATATATATAAATACATATACATATATATAAATACATACATATAAATACATACATATATATATATATATATATATATATATATATATATATATATATATATATATATATATATATATATATATATATATATATATAAGAAGAGTCACTTACACAAAAGGAGAAAAGCAAGGCAAAGGAATATAAGAAAATCAAGAATAGGTCGGAACAAATGACTAAAAGGTAGGACACTTAGCCGTTATGACAAGGAGGGCAACAAGTCACTAAAATGCATCCAAATGTACCGTACGTGACCCTGAGCCTACTTACAAGCTAATAAAGTCCTATCGTGATCCTAAGTGTCTAATATGTTGAACATTAAAGCAGTGAAAATAAGGGCAAGCCTATGGCAAAAAGTATAAATGAGGTGTGAAGTTTTTCTGAGAGCGAATGTTGAAAAAATAATCCTTATGCTCAAACTGAAATCATTGTGTGAAAAATGAGGATATTATTTTGAAGTGAGGACACTAGTTGCAATACTGGAAAATTGGTACCTTTATGAGAGATCAAAGAGGATAGGTGTCGGTGTGTGGTGAATCTGTGTCATGGTTTGATCCACATGAGCAAGCCTAATAGTGATAGCATGCATAAACATAATGAAAATAATTGGGATTGATAGCCAGATGATTGCGAAAGCTAAAATAAGGATACTCATGTATAAAGGGTTTGTGGTGAGTCATAGTGCGTCGCTTGAGGACAAACAACAAATTTAAGTTGAGGGTGTTGATGTACCGTGGTTTTATGGTACTTTAAATGCTTTTTCCTTAAGTTTAGTGCGTGTCTAAGGCCTTTTTGTAGTAGTTTTAATGTATTTTTCTGTTTGTTTGCAGGAAAACTGTCCAGAATGAAAATGCGGAAGAACTGTGCTGAAATTGCAGAAGATACGACCTACGGAGCCATCGACAGTCCGTCGACCCCTCGACGGTCCATAGGTGGCAACCGTCGTCTGAAGAAAATGCTGATGAAGGAATATCGGGGAATTCTGACCAAGTGTGGGGCTACGGAATCTATCGACGGACCGTCATCTCCACGACGGACCATCCTGCACATCCGTCATTGCTAACAGAAAGTAGCCCCAGTCACCGTCTTAAAAAGATTCTAAGTGTGGAATCATTGCATTCATCGATTAAAAATACGAAAGAATTTGAAACTTTTCAACTACATCTAATTGGAGGTTTACATAGACCTCTACATACACATAATCATAATAATATCGAGTATACATAGACTCGTTCATATAAGAAGATTACATAGTCTTCTACTTTTATTGCACACACTTATATAATAAAGAAATAGAGTCATAAATCTGTCTCATCTCATAAACCATCTAAACGAGAACAATAACATTGGGCATAGCCCTACATCAATAAAAGTAAGCCACATATAGGCTTTATACAACTTTGTCTCAAATAAGAAATAGAGTCAATACAAAAGTTGTAGTAACTAAGTAACTTCATAAAAGAGTATTGGCATCGACCTCGGGGAAATGAGGACCTACCACTTGGATGATAGAATATCCAAGTCTTCCTTCAAATCACCTCAAGTAAAACTTTAATGACCGGAACCTAAAATGTTTGGGAAAGAGGGAAGAAAATGAGGTTAGTACGCCACATGTACTAAGTATGAGACCATATGCACAAATACCAACAAAGTATGCTAAAAAGGGACATTTAAGAAAATCATGTCATTTAAGCCATTCCCACGAATATACTAACAAGTTAATTATATTATATGCATGTAATCATACTTAAACCTATAATCTCATATATCTCTATCATCAAGTAATAATATCACAAACACGAATAAGAGTAAATCATGTGAATAGCAAAGCAAACCAACCAACTACAATCCTTAAGAAGCCACAAGTGCAATGACCAAGCGAAGCCCCATAACCCCACTAAATCAAGTGACCCACCAAGGATCATAATTAGCAATTTACTTCACATAGCATAGTCTTCCATCTCATATAGTCTTCTTTCTTTAACATTGATAACCAAAATAATATTCATAAGCATCTCATTCAACATATAAAGTCATTTATATTATATCACCATTTATATACATAATATTAACTTCTCAAAGCTTCTATCAAGGCAAGCTAGTGTAAGGCATAGGAGTCCCCTACCCCTACCTATGCTAAAGTCAAACCCTTCAAGTCACTTCAATTAGTCTATACTTCGTTCATTCATTTTAGTTTAGGGAATACTTGCCTTTACTGACATAGACCACATGAGCTAATGTGGAATCCGGTGTCATGAAAACCCTAAACCGAAAGAAGGTGGACTACTTGCCAAAGTAGTATGTAAGACATGTACATAGCAACTACGTAGATCCACTAGCTAGTATTCCTATGGGGGCAACATAGTTCAAGAACTAGGAGATATAGTTTGGGACCCTCTTTATGCTAAATGCATTATGATCTCCAATCTCAAGAGTACATTAGTGATCCTACTCTCCCTACGTGGAAGAGGTCACTACTCATCTAGTTCACTCGGTGCTAAGCTAAGTCCCTTTATTGAAATGTCCTTAAGCTTTATTAAACTATCATAACTTAGTTTAGGTCATAGGGTCTAGCCCTTGTATATTCATCATCATAGCTCAATATGAATTGCATGAGTAATAGTCCCTTCATCAAAATTCATATAAGTGAGGTCAACCCTTTGCATATAACATCATAATTGGGTACATAATTACACATTTTCATCTTTATAACATGTACACCCTAAGCAACCTCACGACCAAAACATAAGACATTTCAATTAAATTATTGCACCATCCTATCACCTTAACAAGGTGTACTTCAACACAACATAATAACTTGATGACAATTAACCATAATTAAAGTGAGAATTAGGATAGTCAAGACTTACCAACACTCCTTCATAGTTCAGCACAAAGGGCCTTACCATCAACCCATAGATCAACCCAATTTGGGTCATCACACCAATGTAAATCAACAACCAATTTGATAATGAATTTATAAGAATCACTACACCATAATTCAAAGCTAAATCAAAGCTTGAAAACATGTTATCTAAGTCTATCTCCTTAACCTAGATCAATACTCAAGGATTAGCATGAAGGACTTCAATTCATCACTATAGATTCATGATCCATGTAATAACAACTATTAAGGATGATTTAATCAATAATAGAATCAATTGCATCAAACCCAACCTAATTCATATCAAGATCATGCCTAGGGTTAGGGGTTAAGGGTCATGATCTACAATCTAGACCAAACCATATCAATTCATCCTAACCAAGTTACAATACATGATAATCTACTCATTATAACCCAAAGAAAATATGAACAACTCAATTCAAATCATAAAATTTGTAATTGAATGAAACCCATATGAAACTCAACTTTTGGAAAACCTTTGAAGGAGCCCTTTGAGGAAAGAAGTCTCAAAGGTGAATTAGATCCCATACCTTAAGATTGGATGACCTTTTGATGGTGAATTCTTCCTTAATCATCCCCCCAATTCACCTCCCAAGCTAACCTTCAATGGTGTTTTCCAATAGAGAGAGAAAGTAGAGAGAAGGAAAAGAGTTTATTTTGAGTGTTGTGTTTAGGCTAATGAGGGTTGAGGGTATTTATAGTGGGACTAAATCAACTTAATTAGTCTTCCTTTAATCCCCAATTACCCCTAAACCACTTAATTAGTAGAGGGACACATTCCTTGGGTAGGTCTTAAGCCAATTTGGCTAAGTGTCAGGCGACGGAGGTCAGGCACGGCCCGTCATGGCCTCGACGCCCCGTCATGGCCTCGATGCCCCGTCATTACCATCGTCGAGGGTGGCCTGCAACTGGCAGCCTGCGTGCTGTTAATTAAAGGGGTGAATAGGAAATTCACCCCACGTCCTAACCTAATTATTATGGGTTTACTTAAGTAATTTTGGGTGTATATAAGTCATCAAAAACGTGATCAACCCATTCTAAAAATCAACCCACATGTTTTAAGCCTTTCCCTCCCAAAATACTCTCTCTAGAAACCACCATTTTTGGTGAAGCTCAAGAACAGATTCAAGCTGGGTTTTCCATGGATGAATCATCAAGTTTAAGAGGTTTCCAACCAATAAAAGATATGGCAATCCTTCATATTCAAGTAACCTTTTACTTGGAGAGTTCTTCTCAATGTTTTTCAAAGAAATCTTATGATCAAGATTCCAATCTTCCAATCTAGCCATGGGTTCTTTCTCAAAACATTTTTAATGATTAAATCATGATGAATTGAAGTTAATACTGTGATTTGAAAGTGATTTCACTCCAATTGCATGATGAACCCCTGTTCCTTCCAAAATTGGTTTAGCTCTTGCATGGGCTTTGTGATTATGGCTTGCTCTTGATTAAATGGTGATTCTCTTATGTTTAATTGCTTGTGTTTATTGTTATTTACGTTAATTTATGGTGAATTGATGATGATCAGTCAATGATGATAAATATATGAAGATTTGAACATGAATAGCCTATGTTTCTACATGTTGCCTTGAAGTCGATTGTGAGATCGGTTGTGTAGAGTTTTGATTATGTATGAACTGTTGTAGCTACTGTTTTAGGGTTATATAATGGATGAATTTTGTAGGTATAAATCCTTAATTATCAAATTAATAAAGGCTTGCATGAATTGATCTAGATTCCTTTAGGCTATGAAGTCAAAAAGCTAAGTGTGTGATGGATCTCGAATTGTGATTAGATGAAGCATGATTTCGTCTTGATTTCTTATCCAATTAGATACTGCATAATGAGTGTATTGGTAAAGTCTTCTATACTCTAGCAAATCGATAAGCCTAAATGCCTATGTTGTAACCTTAATCTTGAAGGTATGTAATTATGATTTCAATATGGTTAAATGTAGGTTTAGCTACTGCCTTAGACTTATAATATGTATGAAATATGATCTAAAATCAATGCAAGGGAAATTAGCTAATGATCTATGTTATTCTACTTTCCTAGTATGTTGATGTGTTGTATTATGTTATAGTATAGTCTTGTAGCGATTTGTACATGGTTTCTTATATGTTTAAAGTACATTTAGCTACTTCCATATATGTGTTTTATTGATGAATAAGGTGTATTGATCAAGGATGATCACAGGGTGAGAAATTGGTACGAATGCTTATTCCCTCTACTCTTCTACTTCTCTATTCTTCTATAATAATGTTGATGAGGCCTTGTATGGCATTTTATGGTATGGTCCACTTATGGTGGCGGTGTTTAGTTTATTGTCATTGTATATGTATTGACCATGGCTTTGAAGGCGAATTGATGAACTTATGAATATGTGCTTAAGATGATACTATGAGAAGCTTATGCCTACTTTCCTATTCTAGTTGTGATCTAGGTTGTATGGCTATTGTATAAGCATGTGTATATTCATGTTAGGGTAAAGTATAGGTGCTGCCATTGATGTGTTAAAAGGGTTAATAATCCCTTACCTATGTACCCCTATGTGAATGCATGAATAGACAAGTTAGGAGTCGTAAGTGTATTATGAAGTTGGCTTGTCTCCTATGTTATTGTGTGTTGTGTATTCTATGCTTGAAAGTGTATTATGATCTAAGAGGGTGGCTGCCTTAATGTGTTTTGATAGCCATTATGTGATCATGATTGACCAATGTACACACACTCTCACTTACATGCATGATACAAGTAGTATAGGTCATTGTGTCTAAATGAAAGGTAGTTCTCATATTCACTAGTGTCTACTACTATGAATATTAAGGTGATGTTTATGAAAGTATGATTTGTATTCCCTTACTAGGATGACTTGATAGGTGTACTAGTATGGGAAAGGGTATGGGACCTTGTCTATGCATTGCACATGTGTACCTTGATAGGATTGTTCCTAGGTTTGGTTTCTATGTATATGAAAGATGAATATATTAACATGTTATGAATATGATGTATATGAAATGATGAAGTATGAGTGTGCATAGTGTCTTAGTGGGTTTGTATGAAAGGGTTGCTCATATAGTTATGCCTATAGACTCATGCATTGATATATGAACATGTTTGATATTATGGGTTATGTGAAAGGTTTGCTCACACCACTATGTACATTCATACACATGAATGATGATCTAGTCAATAGAGGATCCTTGAAAGGTGTGCTCAAGTATATCCTAGACTAGATAGTGCTAATACATATGCTATGTCCATGTGAAAGGATCTTCTCACATGATTTAGGTCGATGAACTTTCATCTATGACTTATGAGATAAGAATATAAGGGAATGATTCTCCTAAACCTATGTTTTATAAAGTAATAATATAATAAGATTTTCAATAAAGGGAACTTAGCTTAGCACCGAGTGAACTTTCATATGAGTGTGTGTCCCTTTCCAATATGGGAAGGAAGGTATACCATAAATCTCATGAGGTGGATTACCACAATACCTCAATTGGTATAAAGAGGGTTTCCATAAGTAAATAACTATAATGCCCCATTAGTAATAAAGAGGGTTTTCACGTGTACCTCCAAGTTCCATAATTATGTTGCCACCATAGGATACTAGCTAGTGGATCCACCTAGAAAGCTATGTTATGTTTGGTTCTACTTTGGGCGGTAGACCACCTTCTTTCGGTGTGGGGTTTTATGATACCGGATACCATGATTAGCACCCATGGTCTATGTCGGTTAAGGCAATGGTTAAAGTAAAATGAACAATGGAAGAACCCTAACTAGGATAACCTAAGGGTAGTTACTTAGTGTAGGTGGGGGTATGGGACTTCACCTATGCATTGCGTAAGTGACTCTTGAGGGAAGTCTTAGGAAGGTGTTCTATTGCATGTTACTAAGTATATGTCCTTTATGTATGACATTGTAGTATTTGTCTATTTGTCATGAAGATGTGCATGATATGAGTCTGTATGCATGATTTTGATCTTGTTAACTATATGGTGAAGGTCTTACTTGATATAAATGAAGTTGTCTTCTCTTACTATGTTGATATATGATTTGGATGTAAAGGCTTGTGGCTTCATGATAGGTTTACTAAGTATGTGTGAAGTTATGTGGCCTTACATTTACATTGCACTAGTATATTTAGATTGAGGGCATGAGTCAGGTTTTAGAAGGTACTATGTGAAGTAAATTAAGTATTTGTGCATGATGACTAGCAGTTCATTGTAATGTCCTTATATTCTTGACTTAACTATGTCTATGTTGTACTATACTTCTATGATGATATGTTTTGACTTATGTTAGTTGTTTGTACGGTTTTCCTTGTGGCCTTAAGGTGATACATTGCACCAAGTATCCCTAAAGGATTTCTTGGAAGACTAATGAATTGAAAGGAAGAGTTCACTGTAAAGAAAATTGAGTTCACTGTAAAGTGACCTCAATTTTGACTTAAATTCTATAAGTGCTTTACTATGATGTTTGGCCTTTAATTGTGTTTCCATGAAGTATGAAAATTATATAAATGCTATTTCTTAAAGGTTTTATGAAGATTTACTCAAAATGGCATGAAAATGATTTCAAAGAAAATGTCCCTTTTAAATGCATATTTTTGCATGGTTGCCATACTTAGTACATTCTTGTGCTAATCCCATTCTTCTCTACTTTTTACACAAAGTGTAGGTTATGGATGCTTAAAGGATGTCTTGAATGGTGAAGAGATTGATAGATGATTCCGAAGCTCAATGAAAGGAATCCTTAAAGTTCAAGGATGTCCTACTTATGTCTTTAATCTAAAGTCTTTAAATATTTTATAGTTATGTAATGTGTCTTATGTGCCATGTCCCTAATGTACTCTAAAGTTATTGAGTCTAAGATGGAAAAGAGACTTAAGGTCTATAAATGTATTATGGCTATGTTTTATACATATATGAGTTAAAGTTTCTAGCATATGATGTGCTATGAAAAGTTTTAAATTTTCAGCTAAATTTACTATGCTAATGCGATGAATGATAACTATGGGCTTGTATAAGACCTCCGAGAGGTCGAGTACGCCGTTTTACTTCTAGGGGGTTCCCCCGGATGTGACAAACCACTCTTTCCACAACCATAGAAAATATTCGTGCTAACTAGGTATTATCCTAAATACCTCTTTCCATATTTAGCACAATTAGGTTTCTCAACTTGATAACCACCACCTTTTCCTCTTTGTGGCTTACAGTTAGGAACCCTATCTTTGTTAATCCTTGGAGCATTGGGAGGACCTTGGTCTTAAAACCTCTTCTTAAACCTTGGCTTATCTTGAATCTGAACTTTACTCATTTAAGTTCCTCCATCATAGGGTTTTTCCCTCTTGGCATCCCTATTCCTCTTCTTAAGCCTAGTTTACTCAACTTGTTGAGCATACACCATCAAATGAGAAATGTCCATATTATTATGAAGCATCGCAAAACGACACTCTTCGAAAAGATCATCGAACACACCCGTCACAAAGTGACTCATTTCATCTAAAGAATTAGACACCAAAGATGGAGCATACTTGGACAACTTAGTGAATTTCAAAAAGTATTCTTGAACACTCATACCTCCTTGATGAAGGTTGATGAACTCTTCCACTTTTTCCTGTTTTCTCCCTTGGGAAGAACCTATCATGAAACGCCTTCCTAAAAACTTCCTAACTTATGGGACTCGATCCCAAATCCATATTGTCCCTCCATTGAGTGTACCATTATTGAGACACATCCTTGAGTTCATATGCGGCTAGTTCATCCTTCTCATTAGAAGTTACCCTTATAGTAAACACAACCTTATATACCTCATCCTAAAATGTCTTGAGGATCCTCATTTACCTTAGACCCAATGAACATTGGAGGATTTATCCTAGTGAAGTCCCTCAAAAGTGAAGTCATGGTACTAGCATTTTGATTCACATGGGGTCCAACTTCCTGATTATCTTGTGCCATCATAGCTTGATCTTGTATAGTTACGACTTGATCTTGAGTAGTCATGACTTGAATTATGTTTAAGAAAGCCACCCTTATCTCTCCATCTATCATAATCAGAGGATTAACCGGAACTTGGCCACCTAGGGAACTTGCTCATTAGGAGGATCTTGCTTGCCTTGGGGAGGAACTCCCTCATTCACAATATCCTCTTCAACCATTCTTGAGGCTTCCCTTCTATTAGTCATATTCGATATCCACAAGAAAAGGATTAGAAGAAAAGGACACATAGAGTCAAGAATCCTCAGCACGACTCAAGAATATCGAAAAAAGTGGAAGTTCCTAAGCATCACATGGAATCTCATTTATATGAGTGTAACGCTTCACAGTTATGAACAAGACTCTATAAGACATGGTTCATCAGACATAAATCCAAATAATCATCCAATAACCTTATGCTCTGGTATCAAGTTTGTCACGACTCGAGAGCACCCCTTAGTCTTAATACGATGTACTTGACCCCGAAGGCATAGCATATCATCATTTAAGACATTGAATAATGTAGACAAATTTAAAACTTTAACAATCAATGTCAAACTCTTTCATATATGAAAATATAGTATCTTGACTTGTCTCATTTATCATCTAAGTTCAACATAAGAATCTCAAATTAGGGACCTTAGCCCTTACAATCGAATGTATCATAATATGAAGTAGAATAATAGTATATTACAAGCTAGAGAGAAACATAAAGTGTCATGGTATCCTCGGAACTTTAGGACATACAACTTGGGCTTGGAGGAAGCAATCCAAGCCTTTCTTCTTCTTCTTCTTCTTCAATAAGGACCTACTAGTTCGAACCTATCCTTAGAAGGAAAATAAGAGAAAACATAGTATCTTGACTTGTCTCATTTACCATCTAAGTTCAACATAAGAATCTCAAATTAGGGACCTTAGCCCTTAGAATCGAATGTATCGTAATACGTAGTACAATAATAGTCTATTACAAGCTAAAAGAAACATAAAGAATCATGGTGCCCTCGAATCCTGACATACCAAGTGGCCTTGGAGGAAGCAATCGAAGCCTTTCTTCTTCTTCAATAAGGACCTACTAGCTCGAATGTACACTTAGTAGAAAAATAGGAGAAATATGGGTTAGTACAAGAAATATGTTCTAAATATGGAAACCATGCAAGTAAAGCCATTACAACATAAACAAAGGGAACTTTAGTTAAAAACATGCTATTTTAAGTTAAAATCCATACTGCACATTCAAGGACTACACAATCAATCCATACCATAAGTTAAAGAGACATTCACGATCATAAGTAAGATCATACAAAGCCATAGTTCATATCTTACATGCTTGAGTTAATTAACATTACATCATAAGAAATTAATCACAACCCCCTTTCAATCTCACTTGTGCAATGTACATATAAAGTCACATACCCCATATATACTAAGCAACCCATCAAGAAGTGATAAGCATAATCACATTGTAATACTCCAAAAGTCTAAAGCCTAATCTAGAGCCTAACATGAGAGGCTAAGAGTTGTAACACTTTTTTAAAATTCATTTATAATGCATATAAGTAATTTAGGAAGTTCTAGAATCAAAATGTCATGGAACGTCCAAGACGTACGGAAATTAGTTCAAGACGTGCTAGTGTGACTTAGCCTATTTGACTAAGTTTTTGCAGTCGAAAAATGATGAATTTTGGTGGAAGGGTGTCTAAAACGCATTAGAGTCAGTTTATAGTTGAAACGTCTGGGTATGACTCCCCAAGTACAAACCAAGGGCCCTTGAGGAGGACCCTTGCAATTTGGCAAAAAGCTGCCAAAAGGTAGTGTCCATCGACGAGTGCAAACGATGATCCGTTGGTGTATCACCAGGGCATCGATGCCTCCGTCGATGAAGACTTAGAAGAAATTTTGAAGGGGTCGTTTTTGTAACTCTCTGACAATAACGACAGACCAAGAGGACGGTTGGTCTCTTGGTCGTCAATTGACTAACGGGGCGTGGACGTGGTCTCATCTGTCAAAGAGACTATTTTGCTGCACGTTTTTGGTTAGTAAAATTATATTGATTAAACGGTTAGTTAATTATTAGGGGTTAAGGGAGTACTAATTAAGTTAGCTAATGACTCCTACAAAGACCCCAAACCTAATTAGACTAAACCTAACCCTCATAATTCCAAAACCCAATTGCTCCTCTTTCTCTCTTCTTTCTCTCTCACAAAGAAACCCCATTGATGACCTTGAAAAAGGTGGGTTATAGGTCTGCTAAGGATCAAGTTTCTCCATCAAATTTCATCAATTATTAAGGTATGATATTCCTTTCACCTTTGGGATCTCTTTCCCCAAAGGGCTCCTCCAAATTGATTTCAAAAGTATGAAATTCAAGTGGGTTTTCTTCCAATACGAAATTGATCTTGTGAATTGTTTTATTTATGATTTATTTTTGTTATTATGAGTGGATTAACATGTATTATGGTTATATTATTCTAATTTTTATAATTTGACCTATTTTGTGGAAGATGATATTTCCCCCTTAACCCTAGGTTGTGATCTTGAATTGAATTGTATAGTATGATACAATTGGCTTGGTTAGTGTGTAAATTAATATCCTATGTTATTATTATGCTAATTATGAGTATATTGTGATATCTTTCAGTCCAATTATGCTAGTTCTTGAGTAATTGACCTAGGTTGTGAAGTAGATTATGAACTTGATCTACGTCTCTAATTCTAGGCTATGAACTAGTGATGAATTGTTGTATAATGATTCAATTGGACTTGTTATTATGTTGGTTACTATTGTGGTATTACACCCATTGTTGGGTTAAATTGGAGGGTTGATGGTAAGACCTTGATGATGGCATTGTGATGGAGATTGAGTCAGTCTTGTGAACTCTATTCTTTCCTTCAATTATGATTACTTGTGATTAAGTGATGGTGTTGTATTGATGTGTACCTTATATTAAGATCGACAAGGTTGGTATGATGTTGAATTGAAATGTCTTGAAGTATGGATTGTGAGTTGTTGGCTAAGATGTAATTGTTATAAGGATGGTGATAACTTACCAGTGTGCCTTATTATGATGTAACTATGTAAATGTGCTAATCTCACTTGTATGAATTGTAATGAAAGCGCAGTACTCATGCAATCCTTATTGAGCTATGATGATGATTATATAAGGGATAGACCCTATGAACTACATTAAGCTATAATGATTAATAAAGGCATTAAAGACTTTTCAAAAGGGACTCTAGCTTAGCACCGAGTGAACTAGAGTGAGGAGTGTCCCTTCTCACATAGGGAAGGTAGGATCACTAATGTACTAATGAGTTTTGAGACTATAAAATTCATGTAGCATAAAGAGGGTCCCAATTATATCTCCTAGTTCTTGAACTATGTTGCCCCATAGGAATACTAGCTCGTGGATCAACCTAGATGCAATGTTCATGTTTTGGTACTACTCTGGCAAGTAGTCCGCCTTCCTTCGGTGTAGGGTTCCATGACACCGAATCCTACATTAGCTTATGTGGTCTAAGTCAGTTAAGGCAAGATGTTCCCAAAAGGTAAAATGAACTAAATGAATGAACTCTAACTAGGATGACCTAATGGGTTTAGCTTAGTCTAGGTAGGGGTATGGGACTCTACCTAAGGATTGCACTAGTTAGTCTTGAGGTAAGTCTTAGGAGGATGTTTTTATGTATGTATATTCTTATAAATGTAAATGCTACGATATAATGATTGGTTTCACGTATGAACATGTGTTTAGTGTCTATTGCTAAAGTATGATGCTATGTACTATTAATGATATGCTATGTGAGGTTGGACATTGGTCATTATTCTTGTTGGGTTTACTTGATTGAGTAAGGTTATGGGGCTTTGCTTAGTCATTGCACTAGTGTACATAATGAGGGTCATGAGGAATGGTCTTGCCTTGGTTATGATGTTATGGACTATTATCCATGCTTGTTGATATTATAACTTGATGATAGAGTTGTCTTGACTATGTGCTCAATTATGTTGATATGCATGTTGGCTTGACTAGATTTAGTATTGTTGGTTTGTGATGTACATGGTCTTGACTTAATGAAGATGTCTTATTGGTTGGTATGGGTTCTTCAATGTGCATAAGGCTTTTCAAAGTAAATTGTATACTTTAATGAAATGTTCCTTTTTAACATTATTTTATGTTGTTTGTGCATATGGTCTCATACTTAGTACAAGTGATGTGCTAACCCCATTTTCTCCCTTTTCCCCAACATTTAAGGTTTCGGTCGTTGAAGGGTTGTGACAACATTTGAAGGAAGACTTGGATTCTCACTCTCCAAGTTGGGTAGATCCTCACTACTTCGAGGACAATGCCATTTTATAGCTTTGGATATTGATTAGTCTTAAAGACAATATGTTTATTTCCTTTCATTTGAGTACTAAAAATTGTATAGCCTATATGTGGCTTTTATTGTATTGTTGTATGGGCTATGCCAAATTGTTATACTCTTGTTTAGATGGTTATGAGATGAGACATATGAATTTAAGACTATGTTATATCATTTATATATGTATGTTCACTAAATGTAGAAGACTATGTAATCTTCTTATACGAAGGGTCTATGTACACTCGATATGAATATATATTATGTGTGTGCGAGAGGTCTATGTAAACCTCATGGTAGATAAAAGAAAAGTTTTAAAATTTTTCTGCATTATAACCTATGATGTAATGATGTAAGCTAAGAGGCTATTCTTAGTCCTCGATGAGGACGACCACGCCGGTTACGTATGGGGGGTGCTCCCCCGATGTGACAGACTTTGTATCAGAGCATGAGGTTGAATATCTTTAGAGTGAGAGTCTCACTTAACCACGTCTATGTAGATTCTTATTCATAATTATGAAGCGCACCACACTTATGAATAGGAAACTATAAGATGATTAGGAAATTCTCCTTTTCTTTGAAATCCAATGTTGTGCCTCGAGAGTCTTGACTCTATATGACCTTAGTATCTAATCCTTTTATTGTGATTATAGGCAATGAATACTCAATGAATAGCTGCTTGAAGACTTGATGAAGGAATTGCCAATGAGGAAGCTCCTCCCCGAGGCAATCAAGTCCCTCTTCTTGAAGAAGTTGCTAATAATGACCAAGCTCCGGGCAGTCCTCCTCCTTTGACAGATGGTGACATAAGGGCTGCGTTTCTTCAAATGGCCCAAGACATCACTACTAAAGTACAAGGTGTCACTACTCAAGCTCAAGCCATAAAGACCCAATCTAATCGGGAGGTTGTACCCCAGACAAACCAATATGTTGGCACCATGGACTCTCGTTTGAGGGATTTCACAAGGATGAATCCCCCTACTTTCTATGGTCCAAAGTTGAGGAAGACCCCCAAGAGTTAATTGATGAAACCTACAAGTTCTCTATGCTATCGGGTTGACTACTACTGAGAAGTCCGAGTTAGCCACTTACCTACTCAAAGATATGGTCCAAACTTTGTATGTTCAATGGAGAGATAATAGGCCTTTAAGAGGTGGACTAGTGACTTGGGAGATTTTCAAGAAGGCTTTTCTTGATAGGTTATTTCCTAGGGAGAAGAGGGAAGCCAAAAGGGAGGAATTCATAAACCTTCGTCAAGGAGGTATGAGTGTACTTGACTACTCTTTGAAATTTACTAAATTGTCAAAATATTGTCCTTTTTTGGTTTCCGATCCTAAAGATGAAATGATCTGCTTTGTGAAGGGAGTGTCGAATGACTTGAAGGAATAATGTAGTTAGGCTTGCTACATGACATTATGAACATTTATCGTCTCATGGTTCATGCTAAACAAGTGGAAGAGAAAAGGGTTAAGAGAAAGAGTAGAGATGCCAAGAGGGCAAGGTCTTTTGCTGGTGGTTCTTCAAAGGGTAGGCTTGACATTTAAGACAATCCTAGGTTTAAAAAGAGGTCTTCTAATCAAGTTCCTACAAAATTTCCCAAGGCTTGTGATGATAGGGTGTCTAACCCTAACTCTCAAAAAGGAAGAGGTACTAGCTCACCAAACAAGAAGCCAACTTGTGGAAAGTGTGGCAAGAAGCATTATGGTGATTGCCTTGTTGGGACGGAAAATTACTTTGGGTGTGGAAAGAGTGGCCACAAGGTTAGGGATTTCCCAAATGTGAAAGGGCAAGACAAAGGTAGCGGGAAAGCTCAAGCTAATGGTTCTAATGCGGATCTTCCAAAGAAGAATCACTTTAATGCACTTCGTTCTAGGGGTGAACTAGAGAGTTCTCCCGATGTGGTGACCGGTATGTTACAAGTCTTCTCTATTGATGTATATGCTTTACTTGATCTGGCTGCTACATTATCTTTTGTTACTCTCTTGATAGCTAGAAAGTTTGATATTTTGCCCGATATTCTAAATGAACCTTTCATGGTAACTACCTCGGTAGGTGAGTCGGTGGTTGCAAAGAGGATATATAGAAATTGTCCTATCATGATGCCCAATAGAGTTACTCATGTTGAACTAGTAGAACTTGATATGGTCGATTTTGATGTCATTTTGGGGATGGATTGGTTGCATGATTGTTTTGCTTCCATTGATTGTAGAACTAGAATTGTCAAGTTCAGTTTTCCAAATGAACCCGTTTTAGAGTGGAAGGTGGGAAATTCTATTCCTAGAGGTCGTATCATCTCTTGTCTTAAGGCTTGTAAAATGATGTCAAAAGGATGTCTATACCACATAGTAAGAGTAAAAAATTTAGACTCCGAAATTCCTCCCATGGAGTTAGTCCCCGTAGTAAGGGAATTTCTAGAGGTCTTGACTTGCTACCGGATACCAATCGCATTTCAATTCCTCCTTATTCGATGGCTCCGGCCGAATTGATAGAGTTGAAGGCTCAACTTAAAGATTTACTAGACAAAAGCTTCATTAAACCTAGTATTTCTCCATGGGGTGCTCCGGTTTTGTTTGTAAAGAAGAAGGGTGGGTCCCTTAGAATGTGCATCGATTATCGCCAACTCAATGAAGTCACTATTAAGAACAAGCATCCTCTTCCTCGGATTGACGACTTTTTTGATCAACTCCAAGGGGCAAAATACTTTTCTAAGATTGACTTGAGATCAGGGTATCACCAACTTAGGGTGAAAGGTGAGGATATACATAAAACAACATTTCGGACAATATATGGTCACTATGAGTTCTTATTAATGTTCTTTAGTCTCACTAATGCCCTGGCATAATTTATGGATCTCATGAATAGGGTGTTTCGAAGTTACCTAGATTGATTTGTCATTGTCTTCATTGACGACATCTTGGTATATTAGAAAAATGAGGGTGAAAACATGGACCATTTAAGGGTGGTGTTACAAGTGCTTAAGGAAAACCAATTATTTTCCAAGTATAGAAAATGTTAGTTTTGGTTGAGGTTGGTGGCGTTTCTTGGTCATATCGTCTCTAGTGAGGGAGTTGAGGTTGATCCAAGGAAAATTGAGGCGGTGAAAAATTGGAGTAGACCATTGACTCCGACCGACATTAGGAGTTTCTTTGGTCTAGCGGGTTATTATAGGAGGTTTGTGGATGGTTTTGTGTCCATTTCATATCCCTTGACTACTTTGACCCAGAAGAGTAGGAAATCTGAGTGGTCGGAGGCATGTGAAAGAAGTTTCATAATCTTGAAAGATAGGCTTACTTCTGCTCCGGTGTCGACTTTATCGGAGGGTACCAATGGCTTCGTGGTACATTGTGACGCATCCCGAGTGGGTTTAGGGTGTGTGATGCAACATGAGAAAGTAATAGCCTATGTCTCTAGGCAACTTAAGGTGCATGAGAAGAATTATCCAACTCATGATCTTGAGTTAGTGGCCATGGTATTTCCCTTGAAAATATGGAGGCATTACTTGTATGGTGTTCATGTTGATGTGTATACCGACCACAAGAGTATTCAATATGTGTTTACTCAAAAAGGAGTTGAACCTCCGACAAAGAAGGTGGTTGGAATTGTTGAAAGGTTACAACATGAGTGTTATACACCACCCCGGCAAGGCCAATGTGGTTGCGGATGCTCTAATTCGTATGACCATAGGTAGTGTGTCTCATGTAGAAGAAGCCAAGAAAGACCTAGTGAAAGATGTTCATAGGTTGGCTAGATTGGGTGTTAGATTGGAAGATTCTCCAAATGGCGGTTTTATGGTCCATCATAACTCCGAGTCATCTTTGGTGGTTGAGGTAAAGTCAAACAACACCTATATCAACCATTGATGGAGTTGAAGGAATTCGTTCTTTGTAAGATAAATGAGTAATTCTCCTTAGGGGTATGGTGTCTTGAGGTATCAAGGAAGGTCGTGTGTTCCCAATGTAGATTGTTTGAGGAACCGGATTAATGAGGAAGCTCATGGGTCCCGTTACTCCATTGATCCGGGTTCTACAAAGATGTATCATGACCTTAGGGAAGTGTTTTGTTTGGAAGGCTTGACAGAGGACATAGCGGAATTTGTTGCGAAATGTTCAAGTTGCCAACAAGTGAAAGCCGAAAACGAAAGTCGGGTGGTTTACTTCAAGAAAAACAAGTTCCTACTTGGAAGTGGGAAGACATCAATATGGATTTTGTGGTAGGTTTGCCTCAGACACAAAATAAATATGACTCCATATGGGTGGTTGTGGATAGGCTGACCAAATCCGCTCATTTTATTCCCGTCAAGTCTACTTACTCGTCGGAGGATTATGCAAGGATCTTCATAGATGATATTGTGTGTCGCCATTCACTTATCCATCATATCGGATAGGGGTGCACAATTCACATCTAGGTTTTGGAGATCATTCCAAAAAGGATTGGGTACCAAGGTGAAGTTAAGCACCGCTTTTCATCCTCAAATGGATGATAAAGAAGAGCATACTATTCAAACCATTGAGCATATGCTTAGAGCTTGTATAATTGATTTCAAGGAAATTTGGATAAACACTTGCCTTTGCTTGAGTTTGCTTACAACAATTTCTATCATTCATCTATATCTATGGCTCCTTAAGAAGCCTTGTATAGTAGGAGATGTAGATTTCCAATTGGATGGTTTGAAGTGGGTGAGTCTTCATTTTAGGTCCCGATTAGATTTATAAGACTTTTGAGAAGGTACATATCATAAGGAATCGCTTAAAAACAACCTATAGCCAACAAAAGTCTTATGCCAATCATAGGGGAAGACAATTAGAGTTTGAAGAAGGTGATAAAGTATATCCAAAAAATTCTCCTATGAAAGGGGTGGTGAGATTTAGCAACAAAGGGAAGTTGAGTCCTCTTATGTGGGTCCCTATGAAATCTTGCAAAAGATTGGTAAGGTTGCATAAGAGTTGAGGTTGCCTAGTGAATTGGCTTCAATTCATCCGGTGTTTCATGTTTCTATGCTTAATAAGTGTATCGGTGATACCGAGTCCATTCTTCCTATTGAAGGTCTAGGTGTTAAAGAGAACCTCTCTTTGAGGAGGTTCCGTTTCAAATCCTTGATAGGCAAGTAAAGAAGTGAAGGAGCAAAGAGGTGGCTTCCGTAAAGGTGCTATGGAAAATTCACATAGTTGAGGGTGCAACATGGGAGGCCGAGGCCGACAAGAAGTCCCGTTACCCTCATCTATTTGATAACTAAGCTTAGCTATTTCTAATTATAGTGAAAATAATTAGTTTGTTTGAAGTTGCCTTGAATTTTTGTGAAGTTGTGCACAAATTGCATGTTACAGTGAACTTAATGCCTAAAAATGAAAATTTTGCTTTTTACTTGTTTTGAGTTTATGTTGTGCATTTTGATATATTGTGCCTTCATACATTGTATTGAGCATGTTGATATGTGTTGAAGAAATGCTTGGCATAATGAATAAGCATGAAATGAATGTTGAACTCTTATGAGTCGAAAAATGATGTTTTGAGTTGCATTGTAAAAAAGGCCATGTGGTTATGTTGATTTTGAGTGTAACTTATGTTTTGATATGTTGTTGTTGGTTGGTGTGCTAGTTTTGAGTCTATTCCTTCGTTTTAAGAAATTTTAGTGTCATTCGGGGACGAATGTTCCTAAGGGGGGATAATGTAATACTCTGGAAATCAAAAGGCTAATCTAGAGACTAACATGAGATTCTAAGAGTTGTAACACTGTTCTTAAGTAAATTATAATGTATATAAGCCATTTAGGAAGTTCTAGAATCATAACGTCAAGGAACGTCCATGACGTCCGGAAACTAGTTCAAGAGGTGCTAGTGTGCCTTAGCCTATTTGACTAAGTTTTAGAAGTTGGAAAATGATGAATTTTGGTGGAAGGGTGTCTAACATGCATTAGATTTAGTTTATAGTCGAAACATCTGGGTACGACTCCCCAAGGACCAACCAAGGGCCCTTGAGGAGGACCCTTGCAATTTGGCAAAAATCTGCAAAAACGCAGTGTACATCGACGAGTGCAGACGATGATCCATTGGTATATAGACGGGGCGTCGATGCCTCCGTCGATGAAGACTTAGCCAAAATTTTTAAGGGGTCGTTTTGTAAGCTCTCTCACTAAAACGACGGACCAACATGACGGTTGGTCCCTTGGGCGTCGATTGACAAATGGGGCATGGACGTGGTCTCGTCTGTCAAAGAGGCGGTTTTGCTTCACGTTTTTGGTTAGTTAAAGTAGATTAATTAAAGGGTTAGTTAATTAGTTAGGTGTTAATGGAGACTTAATTAAGTTATTTAATGACTCCTATAAAGACCACAAACATTATTAGACTTAACCTAACCCTCATAATTCCCAAAACCCAATTGCTCCTCCTTCTCTCTTCTTTATCTCTCCCAAAGAAACCCCATTGAAGACCAAGCACAAGGTGGGTTCTAGGTCTTATAAGGATCAAGTTTCTCTATCAAATTTAATAAATTAGTAAGGTATGGTATTCCTTTCACCTTTGGGATCTTTTTCCCCGAAGGGCTCCTCCAAATTGATTTCAAAAAATTGAAAGTCAAGTGGGTTTTCTTCTAATACGAAATTGATCTTGTGAATTGTTTTGTTTATGATTTCTTTGGTTTTTATGAGTGGATTAACATGTATTATGGTTACATTATACTAATTTTTGATGATTTGACCTAGTTTGTGGAAGATGATCTTTTCCCCCTTAACCCTATGTTGTGATCTTGAATTGAATTGTATAGTATTGATACAATTGGCTTGGTTAGTGTGTGAATTACTATCCTATGTTGTTATTATGATAATTATGAGTAGATGTGATATATTGTAATCCAATTATGATAGTTCTTGAGTAAATGATCTAGGTTGTGAAGTAGATTATGAACTTGATCTAAGTCTCTAATTCTAGGCTATGCACTAGTGACAAATTGTTGTTTAATGATTCAATTGGCTTTGTTATTATGTTGGTTACTATTGTGTGATGGTATTACATACATTGTTGTGTTAAATTGGAAGGTTGATGGTAAGACCTTGATTATGGCATTGTGAAGGAGATTGAGTAAGTCTTGTGATCTCAATTATTTACTTCAATTATGATTACATGTGATCAAGTGATTATGTTGTATTGAAGTAAACCTTATATTAAGATCGATAGGGTTGGTATGATGTTGAATTGAAATGTCTTAAACTATGGATTGTGACTTGTTGGCTAAGATGTAATTGTTATAAGGATGGTGATAACTGTCACAACCCGCAATCATACCCTAGAAAATAGGGTGCAATCTCGGATTGCGACCGGCGTTGTCGAACTCTCAGAGTTCTAAGACAAGCCTCATTCATATCATTCATTGCATATACGTAGTGAAAAGTAGTGCGGAGTTAAAGCTTTTCACAAAAACATAATATAGTCTTTAAAAACCTCTTTCATATAAAAGTAATAGAAATGCTAAGTCTCAATCTCATCATCTAAGGCACAAGAGTACTTTGGGACACAGCCCATACTTCATACGAAAATAGAAATACTAAGTCTATTACAATACTTCATAAAAGAAAGATAAAATGACATATATATGCCCTCGAGTCAAATGAGGACATACTTCAACTCTTCTACTCGGACGATCCTTCTAAGCCCAAGTCATCTTCTCCAAAATCTCCTTACCTACCAAGTACTATAGATAGAAAATAAATCATGGAATTAGTACAACCACATGTACTAAGTCTGGCTATATGCATAAAATCATGAAAACGGACATTGTTGGAAATATGCATCTTTTCATTTAGAAATAATAGTATAAACATAAGAACATCATTTAGCAATTAAGAAACACATAAGATAACAATTAACCAAAGATAACATTTTAAAGGCTCATTTTACAGTGAGTTCACTTCACTGTACAGTGAAGTCCCTTCACTGTTACAGTGAAGTCCAAACCTTCCTTTTAACATCTCCTAGCATGTAATTCCCTCACTTAAAGTCATTGTAAGATTCACTTAAGTCACATAAAGAGAGACCGCCCATACACCCTCTCTAGATGTGCCTAAACGACCCTTTAGATTACCTACGATGAGTCACATACATACTTAGAAAACAATCATAAACATCTATGTAAGATTCTTCTACCAAAGGTCAATTCCAAGGTTCACTTGAGTGAGTGTGGAGCGACCGCCCATACAATCTCTATCACACACACACAATAGATCCTATAGACTACCTCAAATAGAATCATTCTCACTAAACACACCAACACTTAAAATTAGAAGACATTCTCTTTCCAAAGCCTATCAAAAGACCTACTTAAGTAAATCAACAAGATATGTCCATAGTGCAGTGACCTCTCCAAGATTACCTAAATAGTCCTTAAGACTTCCTAAGGTTTAGATCATGTCAACAAGATTAACCAACTTCCCTAACTAGAGTCATTCTCAAGACTACCAAAGATAAGACATGAAGAGACCATCCTTTCATGCCCTCCTCATACTTTAGCTAAGGAATGCTTAAGTCACTTTAGATTAGGTACTCAACCATTCACATAGTTACTAACATAAGTCATTAGTTCATTAGTTCATTAAGACTCATACATCACATAAGACACTCACATAAAGCATCATATAAATCACTCACATAATGGTCTTGGACAAGACCTAGGAACTCCACATAACACCTTCAATGTCTATTGTGCAATGTCTAGAAAGCGTCCCATACCACCACCTAAACCTCATAAACTTATCTAATGCTAATAGGTATTCCACATGATGAGAATAGGCAATAACCGACATAGACCATGGTAGCAAGACATGGAATCCGAAGTTCTATCCTACTTCGATAAGGTTGTTCTACTTGCCAATGGTAGAACTTGGACACATCCCATGTAGGCACATGGTTAAGGAATATGAAGGGCGTAATAAGCATTCAGTCTGTTCTTTAACTAAATCCACTTAACCCTACTCATACTCACTCGGTGCTAGCCTTAGTTCTCATAGATTAATTCACATTAAAGTTCATATAAATAGGTCTCTTATCTAGTTCATGACCCCATTACATTCACCCTACCAAAGCAAGGTCCACTAGGGCATAACTCACTTTGGCGACAAGAAGCTCATAGCGACTTCACTAAGATATGATATGATGTCGTTCCAGCCAATCAACCTTATGTCCATCACTTATCACATGAAGGATACCATTACGGCTAACTACTTCACAATTCATAACCTCGTCACAGTTCAAGGTTCCACATAGTTTGACCTTCTTATCATTAAGGTCTCACCTATATTTATTATTCAAGACTAAGAGTTATAACACCCTATATCAACACATCACATACTCATAACCATATATACATCAAGTAAGAGATAAGAGTCAACCAAGACAAGACATCACATACTTCACTTTTAACACATAATACAAGTCATTCTAGAAACACTTCTAAAACAACTTAACATCTTCAAGTCATCCTATATATCATCATAATATCATTAATATACTCCACATAGACTCATAAAGTCAAGTAGGAATAACCAAGACTTAACCTAACACTACACTCATAATGTCAAGTCAAAGTCTAACATGATCACTTAAGGCAACATAACTAGAAGAATACATACATGACTATACATGTACATAAGTAATGACATACTCACATCATCAACTACACAAATAGCCACATAACTTCAAGTAATTGCCAATAAGGCCATGCTCGTAATATTGCATAAAGTAACGCCAACAAGGCCACATCAATTGCAAGTAAAACACATAACACGGCCACCATAAGTGGACCATACCAAACACAATAGAATCAAAGTATAATTAATATCAAATTAAGGAAAACGGGGAAAAATACCTTCATACCCATATCCACACTTCAATTTAATGCCAATTCAACCAATTCAACATCACAAGGCCCTTACCCATGGCCATGAACAACAATTCAAAGAAATAACCATAAAACTCAATGAATCTACATCAATTCAATATAGTTTTAACAATCTAACATCAATTATATATCAATTGAATACAATTCTTATATCATTAGAAAGCCCATAAGAAACTACACAACAATTCATCAACATTAGCTTAATATCAAGTAACCCAATAAGTAGTCAAAACTAGGGTTCATCAATTCACATGGGTTCATAGGTAATTTATGTTAAAATCATCAATGTAATATCAATTAGATCATAATTCAATGCTTAGAAATCATTTATGCAAGAACCCATGGTAGAATCCCGAAATTGGACAATTCACTTTAGAAAACTTTGTAAAACACTTTGAGGATTGGGCTCCTTGATGAAATAAGTTTCAAGGATCAAAATCCATACCTCAAGGATGATAATTCTTCACTTTGATGAAGAATTTCCACTCAAGAACCCCTCACCAAGCTGCCTCTTCAATGGAGTCTTCAATGGAGGTTTTGGGAAATATTCTAAGAGTTTTGGGTTTTCAATTTGGAAGAATGAAGTCTTTAGGGTGTTAACTACTTATATAGTTAATTAAAATACCCATAAGACCCTAAACAAACCGCCTAAACTCTTATTTAGACGAGGGGTGAATTTACAAGTTCACCCCTGACTTGGCAGAAAAATCTGCGCACATGGACTAGGCTTGCGACGGCCTGCTTGTGATGGGGCGTCACGGGTGCAACGGCCCGTCATGGCCATCCGTTGCAAGCTCAAGTGTCTTGCCAAGGGTACCCTCTACACCCTTGTACAAGTACCCCACGACGTAACCCTTGTGACGGGGCGTCACAACCATGACGGGCCGTCGACTGCTCCGTCGCCAAGGCTGCCTGGGACAGCCTGCTTACCAGGTTTTGGGTCCTTCCTCAAGGACCCTTTGATGGTCCTTGGGGATACTTTACCGGAAGTTTCCAACCCAAATATGATAATATATGAGTTTAACACCTCTCACATGAATTTCATCCAAAAATAACACGTAAAACTGGACGAAACTCGCCTAGACGTACAAGGTCAACTCAAGGCACATCTTTCGAATGCCTTGGACGTTCTTGATCGTTTGACCTCCAAACTTCATGAAACTTTAACCAATGCATATACATGCTATGTTAACTCTATTAAGAACCTTAAAACACCATTAAACACATATAAACACATAGAACCACATAAGAGACAATTAGGTGACTTAGTCATCAAACGTCTTAGTCGTCCCTTGACATTTGTCTTCCAACACCTCTAATATTTTGGCTACTTCCTCTATACCACATATTAAACATATTTAGGACCTTAGAACACTAATACCAACATATTAGACTCTAGTTAACCTATGTCATTTTCGAGGTCTTACAATAACTTACCAATGTGCCTTATTATGATGTAACTATGTAAATATGCTAACCTCACTTGTATGAATTGTAATGAAAGGACTATACTCATGCATTACTTATTGAGCTATGATGATGATGATTATATAAGGGATATACCCTATAACCTACATTAAGATATGATGATTAATAAAGGCATTAAAGACATTTTAGAAGGGACTCTAGCTTAGCACCGAGTGAACTAGAGTGAGGAGTGTCCCTTCTCACATAGGAAAGGTAGAATCACTAATGTACTCATGAGATTGGAGACTATAACGCATGTAGCATAAAGAGGGTCCCAACTATATCTCCTAGTTCTTGAACTATGTTGCCCCTATAGGAATACTAGCTAGTAGACCCACCTAGATGCTATTATCATGTTTTGGTACTACCTTGGCAAGTAGTCCGCCTTCCTTCGAAGTGGGGTTCCATGACACCGTATTCCACATTAGCTCATGTGATCTATGTCGGTTAAGGCAAGATGTTCCCAAAAGGTAAAATGAACTAATGGAATGAACTCTAAATAGGATGACCTGAGGGAATTAACTTAGTCTAGATAGGGGTATGAGACTCTACCTAAACGTTGCACTAGTTAGACTTAAGGGAAGTCTTAGGAGGATGTTCTTATGTATGTATATGCCTATAAATGTAAATGCTATTATATGATGATTGGTTTCAATTAGGAACATATGTTTGGTCTCTATTGCTAAAGTATGATGCTATGTACTCTTAATGATATGCTATGTGAGGTTGGACATTTGTCATGGTTCTTGTTGGGTTTACTTGATTGATTAAGGTTATGGGTCTTTGTTTAGTCATTGCACTAGTGTACTTAATAAGGGTCAGGTTAATGGTCTTGCCTTGGTTATGATGTTATGAACTATTATCCATGCTTGTTGATATTACAAATTGATAATAGAGTTGTCATGACTATGTGCTCAATTATGTTGATATGCATGTTGGCTTGACAAGACTTAGTATTGTTGGTCTTGTGATGTACATGGTCTTGACTTAATGAAGATTTCTTATTGGTTTGTATGGGTTGTTTAATATGCATAAGGCTTTTTAAAGTAAATTTCATACTTTAGTGAAATGTTCCTTTTTAACATGATTTTATGTTGTTTGTGCATATGGTCTCATACTTAGTACAAGTGATGTGCTAACCCCATTTTCTCCCTTTTCCCCAACATTTTAGGTTCTGGTCATTAAAGGTTTGTGATGACATATGAAGGAAGACTTGGATTCTCACTCTCCAAGTTGGGTAGGTCCTCACTACTTCGAGGATAATGCCATTTTCTAGTTTTGGATATTGATTAGTATTGAAGACAATATGTTCATTCCCTTTCATTTGAGTATTAAAGATTGTATAGCTTATATGTGTGTCACTTCCGGGTTTACCCCCTAGACGTAACCGGCATCGTCGTCCTCTTTGAGGACTAAGACAAGCCTCTTAACCTCGTCATAGCATTCATCGATTCAAAATGTGAAGGAATTTAACACTTTTTATCTATAACTACTCGGAGTTTTACATAGACCTCTACATATACATAATCGTATTTATATCAAGTATACATAGACTTGTTCGTATACGAAGATTACATAGTCTTCTACTTTTATTTCACCCATTTATATAGTAAAGAATATTAGTCATAAAAGCCATCTCATCTCATAAACCATCTATCAAGACAATAAATCTTGGGCATAGCCCTACATCAATACAAGAAGCCACATATAGGCTATATACAACATCGTCTCAAACGAATAATAGAGTCAATACAGAATTAGAGTAACTAAGAAACATAAGAGTAAGATGTCGGCAACGCCCTGGGGAGAGTGAGGACCTACCACTTGGATGGTAAGATATCCAAGTCTTCCTTTCCATCAATTCAAAAGAAAGTTCAACGATCCGAACCTAAAATGTTTGGGAAAAAGGGAAAGAAATGGGGTTAGTACTCCACATGTACTAAGTATGGAACCATGTATAAAATTACCAATCAAATATACTTAGAAAGGGATATTTAAGACAAATCATTATGAAACATATACAAGTGAATCATAGGCAAAGCAAATCATACTAACTATAACCTTCATAAAGTCACAAGTGCAATGATCAAGTAAATTCCCATGACTCTTATTCAATCAAGTAACCTATCAAGACTACAATTAGCAATTAACCTTACCTAACATACTCTCCCATTTCATGAAAACATTCTTCTTCAACCAAAGATACAACCTTATACTCATAAGCATGTTATTCAATGTACAAAGATATTTACATTACATCACTACTTTACATACATAACATTGACCTCTCAAAGCTCCCATCAAGGCAAACTAGTGCAAGGCTTAAGTAGAGTCCCATACCCCTACCTAAGCTATAGCCAAACCCTTTCAAGTTACTTCGATTAGTCTATATCTTATTCATTCATTTTAGTTTAGGGAAACCTTGCCTTAACTGACATCGACCACATGAGCAAATGTGGAATCCGGTGTCATGAAACCTTACACAGATGGAAGGTGGTCTACCGGCCAAAGTAGAACCTAACATAAACGTAGCTATCTAGGTGGATCCACTAGCTAGTATCCTATGGTGGCAACATAGTTCAAGAACTAAGAGGTAGATATCCCTATTCATACCATTAGGTTAAGTGGGCCGCTCCTCATGGGAATCCCTTAAATGACATGTTCCATAAACAAGGGAGTTAACATCACATGGGCAACTTTAGGATGATTCTTTCCTTCTATGGATAAGTCATCACCTCCCATTGTCAAGTTCGCTCGGTGCTAAGCTAAGTCCCCATTTTGAGAAGTCTTTAATACTTTATTAATCTTCTCAATAAGTTTAGATAATAGGGTCAAACCCTTGTATATTCATCATCATAGCTCAATAAGAATTGTATGAGAAATAATCCTTTCATTAACAATTCATATAGGTGAAGTTAGCCCTTACACATCTCATCACAATAGGGCACATCTTTACATAACAACGTCGCTATATCATGTATTCTTAGGCAGCCTCACAACCAACCTAAACATTTCAATTCAATCATCATACCAACCTATCACCTTAAGCAAGGTATACTTCAACACACATTATCACTTGATGACAACTAATCACCATTTGAAGCAAGAATTAGGATAATGAACACTTACCAATACTTCTCTATAGTTCTCCAATAAAAGGGCCTTACCATCAACCCATTGACTAACCCAATTTGGGTCATCACATCAATGTAATTCAATAGTCAACATAAGAACTAATTTAAGAGAAGCACTATACCATAATGCAATACTACATCAAAGCTTGGTAACATGATATCAAAATCTATCTTCTTACCCTAGATTCGATACTCAAGAAATAGGCAAGAAGAACTTCAATTCACCACAATAGATTCATGATCGATGCAATAACAATCATTAAAGATGATTTAAACAAGAACTAGATCAATTACTTCAATCCAACCCAAAATTCATATCAATCTCATACCTAGGGTTAAGGGTTAGGGGTCATCACCCACAATCTAGATCAAACTACATCAATTCATCATAATCAAGTTGCAATACATGATAATCTATTCATTATAACTCAAATAATACCTAAACAACTCAATTCATATACTCAAATTCGAAATTGGATGAAACCCATATGAAACTCAACTTTTTAGAAAATCTTTGAAGGAGCCCTTTGAGGAATGAAGTCTCAAAGGTGAATTAGATCCCATAACTTAAGGTTTGATGACGTTTTGATGACGTTTTGATGGTGATTTCGTGCTAAAACCAGTTCCCAATGATCTTCCCAAACTACTCTCCAATAGAGTCTTCCAATAGAGAGAGAAAGTAGAGAGAAGGAAGAGAGTTTTGTTTGGAGAATTGTGATTAGGTTAATGAAGGTTGGGGTACTTATAGTGGGGTCTTAAGTCACTTAATTAGTCTTCCCTTAATCCCCTAATTACCCCTAAGACACTTAATAAAATAATTAACTAAAACTTAAATCCCTGAAAACACTACAGGCCCTCCTCGCCGACTCCCCGCCGATGAGCCGTCGTGGGCGTGACGGACAGGCCCCCCTCCGTCATGCACGTCCGTCGCATTGGTCAGAGACTGTGCAGGCGGAGGATTTCTTCCCAGCAGCTAAGGCTGTCACGACGGTGGCCTTGACTCCCCGTCGTGCCTGTGACGCCCCATCATGGGATCCGTCGTGGCCTACTGTCTCAAGGGTCCTCCTCGAGGGCCCTTAGTTGATCCTCGGGGAGTCGTACCCTGACTTTTCCAACATGAAACCATCCCACACTATGTGTTACACCTATTGTTACAAATTTTTACTAAATTCTGACTCTTTAACTTGGTTAAACTAAAAGGACATTCTAGCCCTCTTATGAACCAACTTACCGGACGTTATGAACGTTTTGGTTCCAAAACACTTCAACGACTCCATATACGCCTAATTTGGCTAGTAACAATGGTTTAGACCTTAAGGAGACTATTTAAGTCTTATAACATGACCTTGGGATTTAAAAATGTTACATTATCCCCCTCTTAGGAACATTCGTCCCCGAATGACACCAAACACTCTTTAAATGAGGGAATAGACTCAAGACTAGCAGCTCTACCAATTCACAATATTCAATTAGCATGAATCATATTATTTCTATAAAAATACTTCAAAACATCATTTTATCATACATAAGCTCCAAAATTTCCTCATGAGGTTTCTCCTTTTCACATATACATGAGCTCAATCATTTATTTCACAAGTCAATTAGCACAAAGTTCATCTTATCAATATGCTCGACACACGACTTGACTCAAATATGCAAGAAGCAAGACAACTTTCAAATTTATCTAAGGTCACCTTAAAGTGACTCCATTTTAGAAGTCTCCAAAACTAGGAGTTTTGCAAAGCTTCACCAAAACATCAAAGATTCACAATATCTAACGTATTTAAATCATTAGAGAGATATACTAACCTTAAACATAAAAAAGATGAGGATAAAGGGTTTTCATGTCGGCCTCAGCCTCCCATGTCGCACCCTCAACTAGGTGGTTCTTCCATAACACTTTTACGGAAACCACCTCCTTGTTCCTCAACCTTTTCACTTGTCTATCAAGGATTTGGATAGGAACCTCCTAATAATAGAGCTTATCCTTGACTCCAAGACCTTCATACGAAGAATAGTCTCGGGATCCCCAACACACTTTTTCAACATCGAGACGTGGAAAACCGGGTGAACCGAAGCTAAATCGTTAGGTAGTTTCAAGCGATAGGCAACTTTACCAACCCTTTCTAAAATCTCATAAGGACCCACATAACGAGGGCTCAACTTCCCTTTCTTGCCAAATCTTACCACCCCTTTCATAGGTGAGATTTTTAAATACACCTTGTCACCCTCTTCAAACTCCAAATATCTTCTTCTATTGTCGGCATAGGACTTTTGTTGACTATAGGCTGTTTGCAACCTATTCCTTATGATATGCACATTCTCCAAAGTCCTATAAATCAAGTCGGGACCAAAATTCGCTGGTTCACCAACTTCAAACTATCCTATAGGAGACCTACACCTCCTACCATACAAGGCTTCAAAGGGAGCCATGGAGATGGACGAATGGAAACTATTATTATAAGCAAACTCTACCAACGGCAAGTGCTTATCCCAACTCCCTTTAAAATCAATAATGCAAGCTCTAAGCATATCCTCAAGAGTTTGAATTGTGCGTTCCGCTTGACCATCCGTTTGAGGATTAAAGGCGGTACTCAATTTCACTTTAGTACCCAAACCTTTTTGAAAAGACTTCCAAAACCTAGATGTAAATTGTGCACCCCAATCCGAAATGATGGATAACGAAATACCATGGCGACACACAATCTCCTCTATGAAGATCTTCGCATAATCCTCCGCCGAATACGTGGATTTGACGGGAATAAAATGAGCGAACTTAGTCAATCTATCAACAATCACCCATATAGAATCATATGACTTTTGAGTCTGAGGAAACCCTACCACAAAGTCCATATTAATGTCTTCCCACTTCCAGGTAGGAATTTGGATCTCTTGTAGTAAGCCACCCGGCTTTTGATGTTCCGCCTTCACTTGTTGGCAGTTTGGACACTTAGCAACAAATTCTGCTATGTCCTTCTTCAAACATTCCCACCAATATATTTCTCGAAGGTCATGATACATCTTAGTAGAACCCGAATGGATGGAATAGTGGGATCCATGGGCTTCTTCAAGGATCCGATACCTCAATCCATCAACATCAGGAACACATAACCTCCCTTGGTACCTCAACACACCATCTCCTCATAAGGAGAAAGACTCATTCATCTTGCCAAGAACAGATTCCTTCAACTCCATCAATAGTTGATCAAGGTGTTGTTTGGACTTCACCTCAACCACCAATGTTGATTCAGAGCTATGATGAACCGTGGCACCTCCATTTAGAGAAATCTCTAAACGAACACCCAATCCAGTCAAACTATGAACATCTTTCACTAATTCTTTCTTGTCTTCATCAAAATGAGACACACTACCCATAGTCAAACGGCTTAGAGCATCCGCCACGACATTGGCCTTGCCGGGGTGATATAGGACACTCATATCATAATCCTTCAACAATTCCAACCACCTTCTTTGTCGGAGATTCAACTCTTTTTGAGTAAACACAAATTGAAGACTCTTATGATCGGTGAAAACATCCACATGAACACCATACAAGTAATGTCTCCACATTTTTAAAGCAAACACTACGGCCGCTAATTCAAGGTCATGAGTGGGGTAATTTCTCTCATGAACCTTAAGTTGCCGTGAAGCATAGGCAATTACCTTCCCATTTTGCATAAGCAAACACCCCAAACCTATGCGGGATGCATCACAATACACAACGAACCCTTTAGAACCTTCCGGTAAAGTTAATACTGGGGCTGAAGTAAGCCTATCTTTCAACAGTTGGAAACTCTTCTCGCAGGCCTCCGACCACTCAAACGTTTTACCCTTTTGAGTTAATGAAGTCAATGGAGATGCAATGTATGAAAAACCTTCTACAAACCTTCGATAATAGCCTTCTAAACCCAATAAACTCCTAATGTCAGTTGGGGTTAAGGGTCTAGGCCAGTTTCTTACCGCATCAGTTTTCCTTGGGTCTACCTCAACTCCCTCACTAGAGATGATGAGCCCAAGAAATGCTACTGACCTCAACCAAAACTCACACTTGCTATACTTGGCGAACAATTTATGCTCTTTAAGGGTTTGCAATACTACCCTTAGATGACTCATGTGATCAACCTCATTCTTCGAATACACCAAGATATCATCGATAAATACAATTACAAATGCATCAAGGTAACTTTGAAACACTCTATTCATTAGGTCCATGAACGCCGCCGGAGCATTTGTGAGACCAAAGGACATAACCACGAACTCATAATGCCCATACCTAGTCCGAAAGGCCATCTTTGGAATATCTTCATTTGTCACCCTAAGCTGGTGATACCCTTACCTCAAGTCAATTTTGGAGAAGTAACACGCTCCTTGGAGTTGATCAAATAAATCATCAATCCGAGGAAGAGGATACTTGTTCTTGATAGTAACCTTGTTGTGTTGGCGGTAGTCAATACACATTCTCAAGGACCCATCCTTATTTTTCACGAACAAAATCGGAGCACCCCATGGAGAAATGCTAGGTCTTATAAAGCCCTTGTCTAGCAAATCTTTAAGTTGTGCCTTCAACTCCTTTCACTCGGATGGAGCCATGCTATAAGGAGGAATAGAGATAGGGCTTGTTTCCGGTAGCAAATCAATACCGAAATCTATTTCTCGTTCGGGAGGAATACCGGGAAGGTCATCAGAAAAGACCTCCGTAAATTCACTCACCACGGGGACCAACTCAATAGGAGGAACTTCGGAATCGACTTCTTGGACTCTCATAATATGATAAAGACACCCTTTTGAGATCATTTTACATGCTTTTAGACATGATATGAAGCGACCTCTAGGAAGAGAATTTTCACCCTTCCACTCGCTAACGGGTTCATTAGGGAAACTAAACCTCACAACTCTAGTTCTACAATCAATAGAAGCAAAACTAGCATCCAACCAATCCATACCTAAAATGACATCAAAATCAAGCATGTCTAGTTTAACTAGATCAACATGAGAAACTCTACGGGGTATAGAAATAGGACAATTTCGATAGACTCTTTTTTGCTACAACCGACTCACCCACCTGAGTAGACACTACAAAAGGTTCATGCAAATCATCGGGTAAAGTACTAAACTTCTTAGCTACTAAGGGAGTAACGAAAGACAAAGTAGCACCCGGATCAAGTAATACATACACATCAATAGCAAAGATTTGCAACATACCAGTCACCACATCGGGAGAGGCCTCTTGGTCATCTCTCGAACGAAAATCATAAAAATGGTTCTTCTTAGGAGCCTCACTTGCTTGATTTTGCACATTCCTTTCTCGGTTCCTTAGGTTAGGGTAGTCCCTAGCTTTGTGATCACTCTTTCCACAACTAAAGTAATTCCCCGTTCCGATCAAGCATTCACCATAATGTTCCTTTCCACACTTATCATAAGTAGGCTTCTCATTAGATGAGTTTCCACCCTTTCCCTTTGCAACTTTTGGTCTAGGGGCTTTAGAATCCCTAGTCTTGGGAAATTTGGATGGAACTTGATTTGAGGACCTCTTCTTAAATCTAGGCTTATCTTGAATTCCAAACCTATCTTTAGTAGTTCCACTCTCAAAAGACCTTGTCCTTCTTAAGTCCTTATCCTTATCCTTCCTTTTTGCTCTAGCCTCCTCAACCCTTTTTGCATGCACCATGAGACGACCAATATTCACGTTATCAATAAGCATAGCCAATTGACATTCTTCTGGCAAATCATCCGACACACCTGTCACGAATCGACTCATCTCGTCTCTAGGATAAGAGACCAAGGAAGGAGCATACTTAGCCAATTGAATGAATTTCAAAGAGTACTCATGAACACTCATTTCTCCTTGGCGGAGATTGATAAACTCCACCACCTTAGTTTCTCTCATCTCTCTAGGGAAGAACCGATCAAGAAAAGCCCTTTTGAACAACTCCCAAGTCACTGGCCCACTTTGAAGTGGCCTATTGTCCTTCCATTGCACATGCAATGTCTGAGCCACATCCTTGAGTTGGTATGAGGCCAACTCGGCATTCTCACTAGAAGACAACCCCATAGCACACAAAATCTTATAAACCTCATCAATGAATTCTTGAGGGTCTTCATCAACCTTAGACCCATAAAAGATAGGAGGATTCATTCAGGTGAAGTCTCTAAGTCGGGAATCCATAGTTTGCTCATGAACTCTAGGTGCCAAATCCCTATTAGCTTGGGCAGTCATGGCTTGGGCTTGCACCGTTATGGCTTGAGCTTGAGTAGTCATGGCTTCAGCCATTTGAGCAAGAATAGCCCTCATCTGAGCCTCTTGCATAGGTGGAGGATCAACGGGAACCTGATCATCAACAAAAATCTCTTCAAGAGGAGGAACTGGATCACCACGGGGAGGGATTCCCGCAGCAACAATCTCCTCCTCAAGTCTTTTGGTTGCATTCCTTCTAGTATTCATTTCCTATAACCAAAACACAAGGTTTAGGCAAATACATATACGACGTACATTGTAGAGGCACGATATGGATTTCCAACAATGAGAGTGATTCCTAAGCATCAAATAAGTTCCTATTCATAAGTGTGGCGCGCTTCACAATTATGAATACAAACCTATATAACGTGGTTGAGAGAGACGTTAACATCAAGGATATTCAACCTCATGCTCTGATACCAAGTTTGTCACATCCGGGTTTACCCCTAGACGTAACCGGCGTCGTCGTCCCCTTTGAGGACTAAGACAACCCTCTTAGCCTAGTCATAGCATTCATCGATTAAAAATGTGAAGGAATTTAAAATTTTTTATCTATAACTACTCGGAGGATTACATAGACCTCTACATACACATAATCGTATTTATATCAAGTATACATAGACTTGTTCGTATAAGAAGATTACATAGTCTTTTACTTTTATTTCACCCATTTATATAGTAAAGAATAATATTCATAAAAGTCGTCTCATCTCATAAGCCATCTATCAAGACAATAAATCTTGGGCATAGCCCTACATCAATACAAGAAGCCACATATAGGCTATATACAACATCGTCTCAAACGAATAATAGAGTCAATACAGAATTAGAGTAACTAAGAAACGTAAGAGTAAGATGTTCGGCAACGCCCTCGGGAGAGTGAGGACCTACCACTTGGATTGTAAGATATCCAAGTCTTCCTTTCCAGCAATTCGGAGCAAGTTCAATGACCCGAACCTAAAATGTTTGAGAAAAAGGGAAAGAAATGGGGTTAGTACTCCACATGTACTAAGTATGGAACCATGTATACAATTACCAATCAAATATACTTAGAAAGGGATATTTAAGACAAATCATTATGAAATATATACAAGTGAATCATAGGCAAAGCAAATCATACTAACTATAACCTTCATAAAGTCACGAGTGCAATGATCAAGTAAATTCCCATGACTCTTACTTAATCAAGTAACCTATCAAGACTACAATTAGCAATTAACCTTACCTAACATACTCTCCCATTTCATGAAAACATTCTTCTTCAACCAAAGCAACAACCTTATACTCATAAGCATGTTATTCAATGTACAAAGTTATTTACATTACATCACTACTTTACATAGATAACATTGACCTTCAAATATCCCATCAAGGCAAACTAGTGCAAGGCTTAAGTAGCGTCCCATACCCCTACCTAAGCTATAGCCATACCCTTTCAAGTTACTTCGATTAGTCTATATCTTATTCATTCATTTAAGTTTAGGGAAACCTTGCCTTAACCGACATAGACCACATGAGCAAACGTGGAATCCGGTGTCATGAAACCTTACACCGATGGAAGGTGGTCTACCGGCCAAAGTAGAACCTAACATAAACATAGCTATCTAGGTGGATCCACTAGCTAGTATCCTATGGTGGCAACATAATTCAAGAACTAAGAGGTAGATATCCCTATTCATACCATTAGGTAAAGTGGTCCGCTCCTCATGGGAATCCCTTAAATGACATGTCCCATAAACAAGGGAGTTAACATCACATGGGCAACTTTAGGATGATTCTTTCCTTCTATGGATAAGTCATCACCTCCCATTGTCAAGTTCGCTCGGTGCTAAGCTAAGTTCCCATTTTGAAAACTCTTTAATACTTTATTAATCTTCTCAATTAGTTTAGACAATAGGGTCAACCCTTGTATATTCATAATCATAGCTCAATAAGAATTGTATGAGAAATAATCCTTTCATTAACAATTCATATAGGTGAAGTTAGCCCTTACATATCTCATCACAATAGGGCACATCTTTACATAACAACTTCCCTATATCATGTATTCTTAGGCAGCCTCACAACCAACCTAAACATTTCAATTCAATCATCATACCAACCTATCACCTTAACCAAGGTATACTTCATCACACATTATCACTTGATGACAACTAATCACCATTTGAAGCAAGGATTAGGATAATGAAGACTTACCAATACTTCTCCATAGTTCACCAATAAAAGGGCCTTACCATCAACCCATAGACTAACCCAATTTGGGTCATCACATAAATGTAATTCAATAGTCACCATAAGAACTAATTTAAGAGAAGCACTATACAATAATGCAATACTACATCAAAGCTTGGTAACATGATATCAAAGTCTATCTTCTTACCCTAGATTCGATACTCAAGAAATAGGCAAGAAGAATTTCAAATCACCACAATAGATTCATGATCGATGAAATAACAATCATTAAAGATGATTTAAACAAGAACTAGATCAATTACTTCAATCCAACCCAAAATTCATATCAATCTCATACCTAGGGTTAAGGGTTAGGGGTCATCACCCACAATCTAGATCAAACTACATCAATTCATCATAATCAAGTTGCAATACATGATAATCTATTCATTATAACTCAAATAATACCTAAACAACTCAATTAATATACTCAAATTCAAAATTGGATGAAACCCATATGAAACTCAACTTTTTAGAAAATCTTTGAAGAGCCCTTTGAGGAAAGAAGTCTCAAAAGTGAATTAGATCCCATACCTTAAGGTTTAATGACATTTTGATGGTGATTTCGTTCTAAAACCAGTCCCCAATGATCTTCCCAAACTATTCTCCAATGGAGTCTTCCAATAGAGAGAGAAAGTAGAGAGAAGGAAGAGAGTTTTGTTTGGAGAATTGTGATTAGGTTAATTAAGGTTGGGGAATTTATAGTGGGGTCTTAAGTCACTTAATTAGTCTTCCCTTAATCCCCTAATTACCCCTAAGACACTTAATAAAATAATTAGCTAATACTTAAATCCCTGAAAACAATACAGGCCCTCGACGACGACTCCCCGCCGACGAGCCGTCGTGGGCATGTCGGACAGGCCCCCCTCCGTCCTGCACGTCCGTCGCGTTGGTCAGAGACTGTGCAGGCGGAGGTTTTCTTCCCAGCAGCTAAGGCTGGAACGACGGTGTCCTCGACGCCCCATTGCGCCTGTGACGCCCCATCATGGGGTCTGTCGTGGCCTACTGTCTCAAGGGTCCTCCTCGAGGGCCCTCAGTTGATCCTCGGGGAGTCGTACCCTGACTTTTCCAACATGAAACCATCCCACACTATGTGTTACACCTATTGTTACAAATTTTTACTAAATTCCGACTCTTTAACTTGGTAAACTAAAAGGACATTCTAGCCCTCTTATGAACCAACTTACCGGACGTTATGAACGTTTTGGTTCCAAAACACTTCAACGGCTCCATATACGCCTAATTTGGCTAGTAACAATGGTTTAGACCTTAAGGAGACTATTTAAGTCTTATAACATGACCTTGAGATTTCAAAATGTTATAGTGTGACTTTTATTATATTGTTGTATGGGCTATGCCCAATTGTTATACTCTTGTTTAGATGGTTATAAGATGAGACATACAATTTTAAGACTATGTTATATCTTTTATATATGTATGTGCAATAAAAGTAAAAGACTATGTAATATTCTTATACGAATAGTCTATGTACACTCGATATGAATATATATTATATGTATGCGAGAGGTCTATGTAAACCTCATGGTAGATAGAAGAAAATTTTAAAAATTTTCCGCATTTTAACAAATGAATATAATGATATAAGCTAAGAGTCTAGTCTTAGTCCTCGATAAGGACGACGACATCGGTTACATCTGGGGGGTGCTCCCCGTATGTGACACACATACTTCATTATCGTAATAAGTAAACCAATTATAACATCATTCATAAGTCATCATGCATGAAGAACCCTCACAAGAACCCCTCTTAAGACCTACATGTGCAAAGCATAGGTAACGTCCCATACCATCACCTACACTAAGTAGTATCCCTAAAGAAGTGTTACAACCGAAAGTACCCCCTAGGCGTAACCGGTGTCGTCTTCCTCTAACAGGACTAAGACAAGCCTCGTAGCATTCATCATCACATATCATAGCTAAAAAACGCGGATAAATTTAAGACTTTGCATACATACGCAATGAGGTTTACATAGACCTCTCCATAGGAAGCATACATAGGATTATCACTTAACATTTAACAACAACATAGTCTAATAGTTCGTCTCACATTTAACCATCTAAAGAATGAATCACAATAGTTTGGGCACAACCCTTAGTCTATTACAATATGCCATATAGGCTACAATGAAGTTTCAACATGAGAATGGACTAATTGTCTCAAAACATAGACAAAACTAATAAGGCTTGATAAGTGGTTATATCCTCGGAACTCGTGAGGACTCACCAATTGACTTAGGAAAGAGCCAAGTCTTCTTCTTCAATGACCACGAATCTCCTCAATGGCCCGAACCTAAAATGTTTGGGAAAAAGGGATAAATATGGGTTAGTCTAAAACACATGTACTACGTATGACTCCTATGCACAAAAGTCATCAATGCATGAGAAAAGGACAATTTAGTCAAAACCATGCTTTCTATCAATTTAACTCAACATGCATATATAAGAAGCTTAATAAGTCAATTCCACATAATAGCAACCCAACATATAGATCACCCAAGTAACACTTGTGCAATGCCAAAGATAGATCCCCATAATCCCATCCAAGGCCAACTATCACATTAAGCAACCCACTTCATACTTACAACATATTTTCTTAACACGTTTATACATCAATGCCTATTCATAGCTTATTAACATCACCATAATCATAATCATAATCATAATCGTAACAGAACAATACTAGAACCATCCCTTAGGATCCCACATGTGCAATGTGTAAGAGAAGTCCCATACCCTCCCTCACACTACGTAGTAGCCTTTAAGATGACCCTAATAGGAGTTCACATGCATACTTTTTCATTAGCATGAGACGATGTGAGCTACATGGAATCCGGTGTTCTACTCCCACATCGAAAAGAGAGGATTAACACTTGCCTAAGGTTTAACCATTCTTACATAGATATCTAGGTGGATCTAGAGTCCTATGTGGGCACATAGTTAAGGGTCAAGGAGAGTGTTGCTAGAAACCTTGACTTACTAACGTGGAGGTTTCCATCTCATGAAACAACACACAATTAGGGAATCCGGACTTACTAACGTGAGGATACCCTTGTGGGAAGCTAGACTTACTAACGTGTGACCTCATCTCATATACATGCCCTTTCGGTGCTATCAATTATTCCCTTTAGTAATCATCATACTCATTATACAATATCACATTAGTCTTCTCTCGACCCCTATGTGAACATCTTATCATAATAGTTCGTAAGTATTCATAAGTGAGAACTACCCTTTCACTTTAGAAACCATATACTCATTTTTCAAAGAAGACCCATGTGTAGAAGAAAACCTAGATTTGGGGGATTGAGAAATCATCTTTTGGAGGGACCTCTTGGGGAAAGGAATCCCAAGAGTGAAAGAAACCATACCTTAATGAATATTAATCCACGAAATTGAGTTGAAACCTTGAAGGATTGATCTTCTTCTTGGAGCTCTATTAGTCTTCAATGGAGTTTTGGAGGAAGAGAGAAAATTTGGGAGAGAGAGATTTTTGAGGTCAACTTGTGGGACTTGGTTTGAGTGATAATATTGACCTAACACTTACCCTAAGACATTATATAGTCACCCATTAAATTACCCAAAAGACCTCTCACTTAAATGGGTTTATTCGTGATGTCAAAACACCGAAAATACGTGCGATATGTGGGAAGTAGGTGTGCGTTGTGAGGCTAATTCCCCAATTTATTTTCAAAATTTGAGCTGCGGCAGTAGGTTCTGTGTCATCCCTGCGTCGCGAGAACAACATCAGATTCCCACGTGATGGCTGCGCGACGCGCAGCTGCTACAAGAATCTGCCTGCGCGCAAGAAACCTTGGCAGCTTGCTCGCCCAACTTTGGGTCCTCCCCAAGGACCCTTCTGGTGCTACTTGGGGTGTCGTGACTGTAAATTTTGACCCTATATACTACATTCTACCTATTAAAAGTCTTTTTACAAGTTTTGGACTTCATATGACCCTCCGAAACCTTCACTAAACATAGGGACGTCAACTAGTTGAATTTAGCTAGTTTGTCAAGGCCTTTGTTTTATGCTATGCCTCCAATAATTCTCAAACAAGTTATTTATACTATTTTAGGTATAAAATAATCATTATAATACATATGAGGCTCTAGTATAGGTCATGGAATTTCCGGGGTGTGTCAATACTCCTCCCCTTAGGAACATTCGTCCCCGAATGACTCTCTAAACCCTTATAAGAGGAAGAAACTCAAGACTAGAAGCCCAACCAACAACAATATAATAGAATGCGTCACAGTTCATTGAAGGAATCATTCACTCCTTTCAACATATAACCATATCCATAACACATAGGAACTTAATCCACAACATACCATATATATAACTCAACTTTTCATATCACAAAAGGAGGAACTACCTTCTCCATTTCAATAGGAGCTCAATATGAGCTCAATATGACATAAAAGAGTTGACATTCTGATTTTTCATCACAACAATATCCAACATGCTCATCATAATCTTCCACGAATACTAATCGCACACAACACACTTAAGTGAAAGCCAACATAATACACATATTTATTGGAAAGAAAAGAACTCAACTTAGGCATGAATTTCTACTACAATATGCACATATTAGAAAAACATGATCATTTCAACATTGTTCATAATAATCATATAAGGAACTACTAACCTCAATCTTGTCTAGGAGTAAGGGGGAAAATATGAAGGTAACGGGACTTCATGTCGGCCTCGGCCTCCCATGTTGCAACCCCAAACAAAGTGGTTCCTCCATAGAACTTTTACGGAGGCAACCTCCATATTCCTCAATTTCTTAACTTGGCGATCCAAGATCTCAATCGGGACCTCTTCATAAGAAGGGTCTTATTTTATCCCTAAGCCTTCTAGAAAGAGAATGTAAACCAGATCATCTATACACTTCTTAAGCATATAAACATGGAACATTGGATGAATCATGGCCAACTCATTTGGCAACTTCAACTCATAGGCAACACTCCCAACTCGCTTCAAAATTTCATACGGGCCCACATTACGAGGAATATGTTTCCCTTTCTTTCCAAAACTCATCACCCCTTTCATGGGTGAAATTTTTAAATAGACCAATCTCCTACTTCGAATTCAAGGTCACTCTTTCTATTGTCAGCATATGATTTTTGCCAACTTTGAGACTTTTTTAGTCTATATCTTATAACTCAAACCTTGTTGAGGGCTTCATAAACCAAATTGGGACCCTGTAGAGCAAACTCACATACCTCATACCACCCAACCAGGCATCTACACCTTCTCCCATAAAGTGCCTCGTAGGGTGCATAGAGATAGTCGAATGGTAACTATTGTTGTAGGAGAACTCTATCAAAGGTAGGTGGCCATCCCAATTACCTTTGAAGTCAATGACACATGCCCTCAACATTTTTAAGACTTTGAATGGTGCGTTCTGCTTGTCCATCCGTCTTGGGATGAAAAGTTGTATTGAGCTTCACCTTCGTACCACTGCCACTTTGGAAAGCCTTCCAAAAATGAGAGGTAAAAAGTGCCTCTATCCGAAATGATTGATAAAGGTGCTCCGTGTAGCTTCACTATTTCTTTGAGGTATAATTTGGCATAATCCTCCACCGAATAAGTGGCTTTAACAGGGAGGAAATGTGCCAACTTGGTCAAGCTATCCACAATGACCCGTATCGAGTCATGTTGTCTTCTATATGAGGCAGCCCTACTACGAAGTCCATGTTATATCCTCTTATTTCCATGTAGGAATATCTATATTTTGAGTCAAGCCACCCGACCTTTGATGCTCCGCTTTTACTAGTTGGTAATTTGGACACTTATCCACAAAATCCGCTATGTCCTTTTTCATACCATTCCACCAATAAGTTTCTCGTAAATCGCGGTACATCTTTGTGTAACCAGGGTGAATAGAATATCGGGAGCCATGAGCCTTCTCCATGATCAATTCCCTTAAGCCATCCACATCCGGTACACACAACCTTCCTTGGTGTCTAAGCACCCCATCTTCTCCTTGAGAGAAAGATTTATTAGACTTACTAAGGACCAGTTCCTTCAACTCCATTAATAGAGGATCAAGGTGTTGCTTCGATTTCACCTCAACCACTAAAGATGACTCGGAGTTGTGGCGAACCACGAAACCACCCTTTGGAGAGTCTTCTAGTCGGACACCCATAAGAGCCAACCTATGAACCTCTTTTACTAACTCATTATTGTCATGAACAACATGAGTCACACTACACATGGAGACTCTACTCAAGGCATCCGCTACCACATTAGCTTTTCCGGGATGGTAAAGGACACTTATGTCATAGTCCTTTAAAAGTTCAAACCATCTTCTTTGACGTAGGTTCAAATCTTTTTGGGTAAACACATATTGTAAACTCTTGTGATAGGTGAATACATCAACATGTACCCCATAGAGATAATGCCTCAAAATTTTCAATGCAAATACCATGGACGCAAGCTCAAGGTCATCAGTTGGGTAATTCTTCTTATGAGGCTTGAGTTACCTAGAGGCATACGCTATGACTTTGTCGTGTTGCATAAGCACACATCCTAGACACACTCGGGAAGCATCATAATAAACCACAAACCCTTCGATTCCCTCTGGTAAAGTCAACACCGGAGCGGAGGTGAGTCTATCCTTCAATAATTTGAAGCCCTTTTCACAAGATTCCGACCATTCGAACTTAGACTTCTTTTGGGTTAAGGTTGTTAATGGAGATACGAAATACAAAAATTCCTCAACAAACCTCCTATAGTAACAAGCCATTCCTAGAAAGCTTCGGATGTTCAAAGGTCTAGGCCAACTCTTGATCACTTTCGTCTTCCTTGGATAAACCTCTACCCCTTCATTAGAGACAACGTGAACAAGAAATGCAACCGATCTTAACCAAAACTCACACTTGCTAAACTTAGCAAAAAGTTGGTTATCCTTGTGAACTTGCAAAACTATCCTCAGGTGGATCATGTGGTCATTCTCACTTCTATACTATATCAAAATGTCATCAATGAAGAAAATCACAAACAAATCAAGATATTTTAAAAAAACTCATTCATAAGGTCCATGAAAGACGCCGAGGCATTTGATAGACAAAATGACATTACTAGGAATTCAAAGTGACCATATCTTGTTCGGAATGCCGTTTTTGGAATATCAACCTCCCTCACTCTAAGTTGGTGATAACCCGACATTAAGTTAATCATTGAAAAGTAACTCGCTCCTTGGAGTTGGTCAAACAAGTCTTCAATCCTAGGGAGAGGGTACTTATTATTTATGGTGACTTTGTTGAATTGACGATAGCTTATACATGTTCTCAAAGACCCATCCTTATTCTTCATAAACAATACCGGGGCACCCCATGGAGATATGCTTGGTTGTATAAAACCCTTATCTAGCAAATCCTTGAGTTGATCCTTTAGTTCTTTCAACTCGTCCGGGCCCATCCGATAAGGAGGGATTGAAATACGTTATGTATCCAGCAATAAATCTATGCCGAAGTCAATTTCCTGTTCGGGAGGAATTTCGGGTAAGTCATTAGGGAAGACCTCTGGAGATTCTTTCACTACGGGTACCGACTCTAAAGGAGGGACCTCAGATTCAAGATCCCTAACTCTTACTACGTGGTAGAGACAACCCTTTGCAATCAATTTGCAAGCTTTTTGACATGAAATTATCTTTCCCCTAGAATTTGAGATTCTTCCCTTCCACTCAAAAATTGGTTCATTTGGAAATTGAAATTTGACTACCCTTATCCTAAAATCAATAGAGGCAAAACAAGCATGCAACCAATCCATTCCCGTTATGACATCAAAATCTAGCATATCAAGTTCTATCAAGTCAACTAATGTAACTCTATTGGTCAAGGAAATAGGACAACCTTTATAGACTCTATTAACCACCACGGAATCACCCATCGGGGTAGAAACCGAAAAAGCTTAATCTAATATGTCGGGTAGTATATCAAACTTCATGGTTACAAGAGGGGTCACAAATGACACTGTAGCTCCCGGATCCAACAAAGCATATACATCGAAGGAAAATAATTTTAACATACCGGTGACCACGTCCGGTGATCTCTCTTGATCACTTCGGGATTGGAGAGCATAAAAGCCATTCTTCTAAGGAGCATCCGGATTTGGGGCACTTGCTTGAGCTTGAGCATTTTACCTTCCTTGAGACTTCATCATAGGGCAATCTCTCTTCATGTGACCACTCTTTCCACAACCATAGCAATTACCCGTGCACTTACCATCATGTCTCTTATTACATTTTGCACAAAGAGGCTTCTCATCATAAGATCTTCCACCTTTCCCCTCTTGGGGTTTGGGAGTAGGCACCTTACTCTTGTTGACTTTTGGAGAATTAGAAGAGCGTTGATTAGGAAACCTCTTCTTGAACCTTGGTTTGTCTTGAACCTCAAATCTAGTCTTAGAAGAATTCCCATCTTCGGTTCTTACCATCTTCAACTCCCTAAAAACTTGCTTAAGATTTTGCTCCTCAATTTATTCGGCATGAACCATAAGACGACAGATGTCCATTCTAGGAATCAACATAGCCGACCTACACTCATTAGACACAAGATTGGATATCCCTATGACAAATTTGTTCATCTTAGCCCTATAATCCGCAACCATAGTAGGAGCATGCTTTGATAGTTGGGTGAAATTTTGGCTATACTCCTTCAGCTCATACTCCATTGACGAAGATTGATGAATTCTTGCATTTTCCTCTCCCTTAATTCCAAGGGAAAAAATCTATCAAGTAAAGTTATCTTGAAAGACTCCCAAGTAATCCAGCCTTCTCTAAGCGGTCTCTCATCTTTCCATTGCTCATACCACACTTGAGCCACATCTTTGAGTTGATAGGCGGCAAGTTCCGCCTTTTCTTGAGAAGAGACCCCCATAGCATCTAGAAATTTGAACACTTCATTAATGAACCCTTGTGGGTCCTCCTATATCTTAGAACAAAAGAAAGTAGGGGGATTCATCCTTGTTAAATCCCTAATCCTTGAAGCGGTAGTGCTAGCATTGGGATTCACTTGCACCCTAGCATCCCTAGTAACTTGGGTAGCTAACACTTGAGTCAAGCTATGAATATCTGACCTAATATCAACATTAGACATAGCCCCTTCTTCAATAAGAACTTGAGGGTTTTGAGGTGTTTTAAGGGGAACCGCCTCATTCAAATTCTCCTCTCCGGCCCTTAGAGCATTGTTCCTCCTTGTATTCATTGCCTATAAGCACAAGAAAGGGAATAGAAGAAAAGGACTAAATAGAGTTAATACTCTTAGGCATGACTAAGGAATAACAATAGAGTGAAATCCTAAGCATCACATAGTTTCTCAATCATAAGTGTGGCGCGCTTCTGAATTCTGAATAAGATACTACATAGGCGTGATTTAGTGAGACATCAATCCTAAGATTTACTTTAACCTAATGCTTTGATACCAACTTTGTTACGACCCAAAGGACCTCATAGGCGTAACCGGCGTCGTCGTCCTCTAAGATGACTAAGAGAAGCCTCTTAGCATTCGTCATCACATATCATAGGTCAAAAACACGGATAAATTTAAAACTTTGCATATATACGCAATGAGGTTTACATAGACCTCTACATATGAAGCATACATAGGATTCTCACTTAAAATTTAACAATAACATAGTCTAATAGTTCGTCACACATTTAACCACCTAAAGAATGAATCACAATAGATTGGCACAACCCTTAGTCTATTACAATATGCCATATAGTCTAAAATGAAGTTTCAACATGAGAATGGAATAATTGTCTCAAAACATAGACAAAACTAATAAGGCTTGATAATTGGTTCTATCCTCGGAATTCATGAGGACTCACCAATTGACTTAGGAAAGAGCCATCTTCTTCTTCAATGACCACGAATCTCCTCAATGGCCCGAACCTAAAATGTTTGGGAAAAATGGAGAAATATGGGTTAGTACAAAACACATGTACTAAGTATGTCTCCTATGCACAAAAGTCATCAATGCATGAGAAAAGAACAATTTAGTCAAAACCATGCTTTTTATCTATTTAACTCAACATGCATATATAAGAAGCGTAATAAGTCAATTCCACATAATATCAACCCAACATATAGATCACCCAAGTAATACTTGTGCAATGCCAAAGATAGAACCCCATAATTCCATCCAAGGCTAAGTATCACATTAAGCAACCTACTTAATACTTACAACATATTTTCTTAACACGCTTATAAATAAATGCCTATTCATATCTTATTAACATAACCATAACCATAATCATAATCATAATCATAAAAGAACACTACTAGAACCATACCTTAGGATCCCACATGTGCAATTTGTAAGAGTAGTCACATACCCTCCCTCACACTATGTAGTAGTCTTTAAGACGACCGTAATAGGAATTCACATGCATACTTGTTCATTACTTTTACATTAGGGAAAGAAGTGCAAGAACTGACATGAGACCATGTGAGCTACATGGAATCTGATGTTCTACTCCCACACTGAAAAGAGTGGGTTAACACTTGCCTAAGGTGTAACCATTCGTACAAAGCTATATAGGTGGATCCACTAAGCTAGAGTCCTATGTGGGCACATAGTTAAGGGTGAAGGAGATTGTTGCTTGAAACCTTGACTTACTAACATGAAGTTTTCCATCTTATGAGACAACACATAATTAGGGAATCCGGACTTACTAACGTGAGGATACCCATGTGGGAAGCCGGACTTATTAACGTGGGACCTCCATCGCATTTACATGTCCTTTCGGTGCTAGGCAATTATTCCCTTTAGTAATCATAATTCTCATTATAAAATATCACATTAGTCTCCTCTAGACCCCTGTGTGAACATCTTATCATAATAGCTCGTAGGTATTCATAAGTTAGAACTACTCTTTCACTTTAGAAACTGCATACAAGTAAGTAAACCTTTCACTTAACACTTTATTATAATCATGAGAAACTACTTTCAGTCATATGAAATTCTTATCATATCATACATACATAATTCATGTCTGATTCAATGTCTTAGGTTTAAGGATGAGGAATTTCTAGCATCAACACCACAACCACATATTAGACATAAGAGCATTACTATCTAAGTAACTCATAATTCACAATTGAATCCACGATGAACCAATCAACATACCTCTTTGTCCATTCCAAGAACCTTCATACTTACATTACCAAGAATACATAACCAATTACATAAACTAGGTAATTTCAAGAATCAATTACATAATTAACAACAATGTAGTCAATCTACATATTCATAATCTTCACAATTCACCGTATCAATTTAAAAATTCTCATGAAATTAGGGGAAAGACATGGGTCTAGGGAAATCTCATAGGAAAAAATCAATTAACTATCATTATATACTTAAAAACCCTTAATTCATCACAATTAACCACAATTGAATCATAATTTCATTTTTCAAAGAAGACCCACGTGTAGAAGAAAACCTAGATTTGGGGTTCTTAGAAATCATCTTTTCGGGGGACCTCTTGGGGAAAGGAATCCCAAGATTGAAATAAACCATACCTTAATGAAGATTAATCCACGAAATCGAGTTGAAAACTTGAAGGCTTGATCTTCTTCTTGGAGCTCTATTAGTCTTCAATGGAGTTTTGGAGGAAGAGAGAGATTTTTGAGTTCAACTTGTGGGACTTGTTTTGAGTGATAAAATTGACCTTAAACTCACCTTAAGACATTATATAGCCACCCATTAAATTACCAAAAGACCCCCCACTTAAATTGGTTTATTTGTAAAGTCAAAACACTCAAAATACGACTTTTACGATATCTCGGAAGTAGGTGCGCGTCGCAAGCCTAATTTCCCAATTTATTTTCTAAATTTGAGCTTAGGAAGTAGGTTCTGTGTCATCCCCTCTTTGCGAGTTCAGCTTCAGATTCTCACGGGATGGCTGCGCGACGCGCAGCAGCCTCCAGAATCTGCCTGCGCGCAAGCTGCCTTGGCAAGTTGCTCGCCCAACTTTGGGTCCTCCCCAAGGACCCTTACAGTGGTCCTTGGGTTTTTTTTACTGTACATTTTTACCCTATATACTACATTCTACCTATTCAATGTCTTTTTACAAGTTTTGGACTTCATATGACCCTCCAAAACCTTCACCAAACATAGGGACGTCAACTAGTTGAATTAGCTAGATTCCGGACGCCAAGGCCTTTCTTTTATTCTATGGATCCAGTACTTCTCAAACAAGTTATTTACACTATTTTAGGTCTAAGATCATCATTATACTACATATGAGAATCTAGTGTAGGTCATGGAATTTCTGGGGGGTGTCAAGAAGCCTAGTTATAATTCATGTTCTTATATTTATTCATCTTTTAGCATTTGGGAAACTTTGCCATAACCGACGTAGACCATGTGAGCTACATGGAATCCTGTGTCTACCCCCCATACCGAAAAGAGAGTGTTCTGCTTTCTAAGTTAGGGCATATATTCATGATAGCTTCTAGGTGGATCCACTAGTTGCAACCTACGTGGGTGCATAATTAAGGGATACACAGATTGTAACTAGAAAACCTTATACATATTAACATATGGGTTTCCACCTCATGAGACCATCTCTGGAAACTTCCTTACTTTGGGAAGAGATTCCTCTCATGCATATCCTCTCGGTGCTAAGATTAATTCCCATTTTTAGGTAATCTTTCACCTTAATTTAAGCATTAGTTCATATAGAATACCTTAGGTACATAATCCCAAATATATCATTTATCTCAAAGGTTTAAAAATCAGAATTCCCTTTCATCATAGAACCAACATCATGTGAGAATGCATCTTTCATATCATAGTCATATAGTGTGCATGAGAATTACCTTCAATTCAACATAATAACACATCCTTCATCATCTCACAATATTCATGATCATATCATAGAAAAAAATTCATAACCATACCATAAATGCTTGATCATGCTTAGGGTTATAGGGAAGATGAAATCATAATTCAACTTCACAATACATACATCAAGTAAACACCCAAGGGTGTATCAACAATTCCATAATAACATTTTCATAACCTTGAAAGCCCTTACTTATAGACTTCAAGAAACTTTCAAGGTTAAACCTAAATTCATGATAATCATCCATCAATATAGGTTAAAAACACAATACAATAGTGAATTATAAATATATATACTAGCTTCTCACCTTTCAATAATCATCCAACACAAGTAGGGTTTAAAATTGAGAAAGAAGGAAGATTCTTAGGTCATGAGAGAATTTGGTCAAAAACCATAAATTACTTGAATTCATCCCTAAAAATCCATATTTAATCATAAACAATCAATTTAGATCAAACAAATCAAGTTTAGAAAGAGACCCACGAAATTGAGTAAAACCTACCAATTTAGGGAACTTTGAAATCAATTTTGAAAGGATATTTCGGGGAAAAGGATCCCAAGAGTGAAGAGCTTCCATACCTTGTAAATCCATAAGGATTTTTTGAGGAAATTCCACTTCTTGAAGCCATAGTTGAAGCTTGCTCTTCTTCTTCCATGGAGTTCTTAGATGAGAGAGGGGTTTGAGAGGGAAGTTGAGTTTTCAGTTGTGTTTGTGAGTTTAGTTAAAATGAGTTAGGGACTTGGGGTTAGGGTCTTATAGGTGGTTTTGAGAAAGGTAATTAACTAACTAACCACCCCCATAAACCCCTTTCACATCCGGGGAGCACCCCCTAGACGTAACCGGCGTCCTCGTCCTCGAAGAGGAATAAGACTAGCCTCTTAGCATTCGTCATAACATATCATAGGTTAAAAATGCGGAAAATTAGAAACTTTTCATTTACTTCCACATCATGAGGTTTACATAGACCTCTCACTTACACGTCATATATACATAGGGAGTTTACAAAAACTGCTCGCAATAAGAAGAACTACATTTTCTTCTACTTTTATTTCACATGCATAAGATAGAAATATAGATTCATAAGAAGTCTAGTATATGTCTCATATTAAATCATCTAAAATGAATACAACATTTGGGCATAGACCTTACTTCTTTACAATAAAAGCCACATATAGGCATATACAATAATAGTCTTCCAATGAAAGAGAATGAACTAAATTGTCTTTAAGACTAAACAACATCAAATAGGTAAACATAGAAACATGGGTTAGTACATCACTTGTATGAAGTATAGGCATATGCACATAAAACCTTTGAAAGCATGCATGAGAAAGGGACATTTACTTTTTGAAGACATGCTAAGTCATTTAGAAAACACTTATGCACACACAATATAGCATATACAAGACAAGGAATCACAACAACATAATACATGAATAGGACAACATCATCATAAAGTCATCATAATATATCATGTTTAATAGTTCATATCCCCAACATACAAGAACCTTACCAACAATATCATCCCAAGACTAAAAGTTCAATGCTCATGTGAAGTCCCATAACCCCATATAATCAAGTAAACAAGGTAGTAGATCATAAGTAATGCTTTGTTACATAATACATATCATCATAAGTAGTCATCACTACACATACCAACTTAGACTAACATCATGTTCATCAATGTGACCAACATCATATAGGAGTAAGATCATGTAGAAACAACATATATACATTTCATGATATCATAATACATAAGAACAACCTCCTAAGACTCCTCTTAGAGCCAACTTGAGCAATGTCTAGGTAGAGTCCTATAACACTACCTATACTAAGTCAAACACCTTAAGTCACCCTAGTTAGTGTTAACTTTATTACTTCAGTTTACTTTCGGGAAAAATTGCCTTAACTGACATAGACCATGTTAGCTAAAACATGTAATACGGTGTGATTAACCCTACATATAAAGAAGGTGCTCTACATGCAAAGGTAGAACTAAAATATAAACATAACTTTCTTGGTGGATCCACTAGCATGTCTTCCTATGGGGGTAACATAGGTAATGAAATAGGAGATATGTCTTGAACCCTCTACATGCTCATTAGAATTGGAGACCTCATTTCATGAGAAACCATAGGGTGAATGTCCCTCATAGGGGAGTCAACACCTCATGTGTAACTATAGGGTGAATCTTCCTTTATGGGAAGCCAACACTTCTCATTGTCAAGTTCACTTGGTGCTAAGATAAAGTCCCTTTTTGAAATCTCTTTAAGCCTTCATTATTCATCATAGCTTAGTTTAGGTCATAGGAGACTAACCCCTTGTATATTATCATCATTATCTCAATAGGAATTGCATGAGAATATCCTTTTAATACAACCCTCATATGTGAGATTAGCATATCATCATTATCATGTCATAATAAGGCACATCGGCAATTCATAACCAACCTTATATCATTACATCTTAAGCATGCTCTCACAATCACATAATCAAGACATTTCAATTTCATCATCATACCAACACCTACTAAATTCAATCATAAAACATGCTTCAATTGAACTTCATCACCAAGTAAAAGCCATCACAATTGAAGTAAAGGTTCAAGATCACAATGTCTTACCAATTTCCCCGACAAAATCCATCATCATTGGTCTTACCCTTGACCAATCCAATTTCATCCATAATTAGGTGTAACAACATCATACAATAGTAATTAACACAATAACTAAGTCAATTGCATCAATACTAACCAATTCATCATGAGTTCATAATCAAGGGTTAAAAGGAAAGGGTTCATTCATGAATTCTTCAAGAACCAAGATCAATCCCAACAACAATAGATACTAGGCAGTCCATATACGAATTAGGACAAGTAAAACAGCCCACACATTCTCTACTTCCCTCAATGTACAAGTAATAACCAAGAATTGGGGAATTTGGGAAGAGGACTTGATCCATACGAAATTCCCTTTGATTAACACCAATTACTCATCAATATATATTTAATTAGTCATAGGCAACCATAATATAACACAATTAATCATCAATTTTGAAGTGTAGAAGAAAACCCTAAGAATTGGGTAACTTGAAAACCAACTCTGAAAGGACCTCTTAGGGAAAGAAAACCGAAGAGTGAAGAACCCATACCTTATTGAAGCTTTGTTCACAAAATTGAGTGAAAACCTTGGAGACTTTGTCTTCTTTCTCAAGCTTCTTGTTCCTTCAATGATGGATGAATGGAGAGAGAGAAAGTAGAGAGATGTGGGAGGAATTTGGGTTTGTGTTTATGGAGTAGGAAATAAATGCTTTTTGACATAATTCAATATATATTACACCCCCAAATACCCAAACTACATTTAATTAAGTTGTACTTCCAAAAGTGAAGTCCAACTTCAATTTAACTGTTGGCCCCCGTCCACCTTCACGCCCCACTTTACGGTCCGTGAAAAGCATGATGGACGATGGTGGTGGTTGTGGAAAGTGAGGTAGTAGTTCCCTCAAATGAGCCACCCCCATTTTTCCTTCTAATGGAAGAGCACGAGGCACCCTTGATCCTTTCCGTGAAGATGCACCACGGCCCGTTCAGTGGCTCGTGGTGGACTTAGGCAGTATCTCCCCAATGCCTAGCCGAACTCTATTCATTTGGCTAAGGCACTTTCATGGCCAACCCTCTCCTTCAATCAAGTGCACCATGAGTCATAAAGTGGCTCATGGTGTCTTGGACAGTAGATAGGTCATAAGACCTCTTTTCCCCCATGGCCAAGTAACCTTCACGAGATCCCCACCTTGGTCGTGGTCATGACCACGAGACGTGGTCATGCTCATGAAGAGTGAGGCAGTAGCTTCCCTTCTTGGGCAGCCTTGGCCTTTTGGATTTTGCTTGCCCTTTAAGTAGCACACCTCACTTGCACTAGCTTCCTTTTACACCTTCTTAAGCACCTATGTCCATCCTCATCACATCACCATGATTAATCCTTTGGACACCTCCTTAAAACTATCAAGACACCCAACTAGTCCAAATTACAAGTTCACCGGACGTCGTGGACATTCCTTGACATTTTAACTCCAATACCAACTAAATGTTTTATATACATTATTTTAGGACTTAAAACAATGTTACAAGTATTATTTCATCATGTGAGGCTCTACGTTAGGTCATATACTTTCGGAGTGTTACATTATCCCCCCCCCCCTTAGGAATATTCGTTCCATAATGACACTAAAATCTTTTGAAGGGAAAAGGTAGACTCAATAAAAGCAGCCCAACCAACAACATGCATAATAATCATGAGTCACATCTCATATCAACATAAAATTATGACATTTACACAAAGCAACTCACATCACAATACATAAGAGCTCAACATTTCATAACACATTATGAGGAACTAACTTCTCAATATCAAAATGAGATCAATATGATTTTAAAGAGTTTACTATGCTATTATTCTCAACACAAAATCAAAAGACCAAACATCTCAAGAAGACAAAACATATGTTTCACATAAGTGCAAGTTAACACAAAAATCTTCTTTCATGAATACTCATTTTGACACAACCCTTCTCAAAATATGCACATACTTATAAATATGCCAAATTTTATATAACTCATTATTTTCATCATTAATTGGAATAACTAACCTTAATTAGCAAAGAGATGAGGATAACGGGACTTCATGTCGGCCTCATCCTCCCATGTTGCTCTCTCAACTAGGTGGTTCCTCCATAACACCTTTACGGAGGCCACCTCTTTGTTCCTCAACTTCTACACTTGACGATCAAGGATTTCCACCAGAACATCTTCATAGGAGAGGTTCTCATCCACTCCTAGACCTTCAATATGAAGAATGGACTCGGGGTCACCAATGCACTTCTTAAGCATGGAGACATGGAAAACCGGGTGAACCGAAACTAGCTCACTAGGTAATCTCAATTCTTATGCAACCTTACCAACCCTTTGTAAAATTTCATAGGGACCCACATAACGAGGACTTAACTTCCAGTTCTTGCCAAATCTCCTCACCCCTTTCATGGGTGGAATTTTCAAATACACTTTATCACCTTCTTCGAATTCTAAGTCTCTCCTCCTATTGTTGCCATAATACTTTTGCCGTCTAGAGGATTTTTTCAATTGGTCCTTTATCATATCAAATCTCTTCAAATCATCATAGACAAATTCGGGACCAAAAAGTGAAGACTTTCCAACCTCAATCCATCCCACCGGAGATCTACATCTCGTACCATACAAAGATTCGAAAGTAGACACGGATATAGACGAATGGTAATTATTGTTATAACAGAACTCCACCAAAGGCAAGTGCTCGTACCAACTCCACTTGAAGTCTATGACACATGCTCTATGAATATCCTCAAGAGTTTGAATAGTATGCTCTGATTGACCATCCGCTTGAGGATGAAAAGCGGTCCTTAACTTTACTCTTGTACCCAACTCTTTTGTAAATGACCTCTAAAATCTAGATGTGAATTATGTGCCCCTATCCGATATGATGGATAATGGAATACCAAGAAGACAAACAATCTCATCTATATAGATCTTTACATAATCCTCCGCCGAGTAAGTGGACTTAACGGGAATAAAATGAGCAGATTTGGTCAATCTATCCACTACTACCCATATAGAGTCATTTTGCCTTCGAGTACAAGGAAAATCCACTATAAAGTCCATATTAATGTCTTCCCACTTCCATGTGGGAATTTGGATTTGTTGAAGTAAGACACTCGACTTTATGTGCTCAGCTTTTACTTGTTGGCAATTTGGACACTTTGCAACAAATTCCTCTATGTCCCTTTTCAAGCCATCCCTCCAAAACACTTCTCTAAGGTCATGATACATCTTAGTAGAACCCGGATGAATTGAATAACGGGAACCATGAGCTTTCTCTAGAATCCAATTCCTCAAATCATCAACATATGGTACACATAACCTCTCTTGGTGCCTCAAAACACCATCCCCCCAAGGGGAATGACTCATTAAGCTTACCAAGAGCTGATTCCTTTAACTCCATCAATGATGGGTCAAGGTGTTGTTTAGTGTTCACCTCAACCACAAAAGACGATTTGGAGTTATGATGAACCATAAAACCACCATCAGGAGAATCTTCCAATCGAACATCCAAACGAGCCAACCTATGGACATCCTTCACTAGGTCTTTCTTGCTCTCCTCAACATGAGACACACTTACCATGGTCATACAACTTAGAGCATCCGCAACCACATTGGCTTTGCGGGGGTGATAGAGAACACTCATGTCGTAATATATCAAAAACTCTAGCCATCTTCGTTGTCGGAGATTCAACTCTTTTTGGGTAAACACATATTGAAGACTCTTGTGGTGAGTATACCCATCAACATGAACACCATATAAGTAATGCCTCCATATTTTCAAGGCAAACACCACGACCACTAACTCAAGATCATGTGTTTGGTAGTTCTTCTCATGTACCTTAAGTTGTCTCGAAGCATAGGCTATAAATTTCTCATGTTGCATAAGGACACAACCCAATCCCACTCAGGATGCATCACAATATACCATGAAACCCTTAGTACCCTCCGGTAAAGTCAACACCGGAGTGGAGGTAAGCCTATCTTTCAACTCTTGGAAGCTTCTTTCACAAGCCTCCGACAACTCAAATTTCATGTTCTTTTTGGTCAAAGTAGTCAAAGGAGAAGCAATGGATGCAAACCCATCCACAAACCTCCTATAGTACCCGGCTAGACCTAAGAAACTTCTAATGTCAGTTGGAGCCAATGGTCTAGGCCAATTCTTGACCGCTTCCGTATTTCTCAAATCTATCTCTACATCTTCATTACGGATAATGAGACCAAGAAATTCCACCGACCTCAACAAAAACTCACATTTGCTATACTTGTCAAAAAATTTGTGTTTTTTAAGGACTTGGAAAACCGTTGTCAAATAATTCATATGCTCACCCTCATTCTTTGAATATACCAAATGTCATCTATGAATACAATCACAAAGGCATTTATATAGTTTTGGAACACCCTATTCATTAGGTCAATAAATTCCACCGCGGCATTAGTCAAACCAAAAGACATCACCCTAAACTCATAGTGACCATATCTTGTTCGAAAAGCCGTTTTGGGAATATCTTCATTCCTCACCCTAAGTTGGTGATATCCCGACCTCAAGTCAATCTTGAAAAAGTAGCTTGCCCCTTGGAGTTGATCAAACAAGTCCTCAATCCGAGGGATAGGATACTTATTCTTAATGGTCACTTTATTAAGTTGTCGGTAGTCAATACACTTCAAAAGGGACCCATCCTTGTTCTTCATAAATAAAACTGGATCACCCCATGGGGAAATACTAGATTGAAATGAAGTCTTTGTCTAGTAAATCCATGAGTTGAGCCTTTAACTCTTTCAATTCGGCCGCATCCATCCGATAAGGACCAATTAAAATGGGATTTGTATTCGGTAGCAAGTTGATACCAAAATCAATTTCCCATTTTCGGGAGGAATTCTTGGAAGATCATTAGGAAAGACCGCTGGAAATTCTCTCACTATAGGGACTAACTCAATGGGAGGAGTTTCGGAGTCTAAGTCTTTGACTCTCACGATATGGTATAAACATCCTTTATACAAGCCTTTAAACAAGAAATGATACGACCTCTAGGAATGGAACTTCCCCCCCCCCCCTTCCATTCTAAGACGGGTTCATTAGGAAAGTTAAATTTGACAACTCTAGTCCTACAATCAATGGAAGCAAAACAAGCATGCAACCAATCCATCCCCAAAATAACATCAAAATCAACCATATCAAGTTCTAGTAATTCAACATTATTAACTCTATTAAGCAACATTATAGGATAATTTCTATATACCCTCTTTTCAACCACCGACTCACCCACCGGGGTAGTTACTGTAAAAGGTTTACTTAGGATATTGGGCAAAGTATCAAACTTTCTATCTACAAAAGGAGTAACAAAAGATAGGGTAGCACCCGGATTAAGTAAAGCATAAACATCAATAGAGAAAACTTGTAACATACCGGTCACCACGTCGGGACAACTCTCTTGTTCACCCCTAGAATAGAGAGCATAAAAGTGATTCTTTCTTGGAGCATCAACATTTGAACCACTTGCTTGTCAAATCCCCTTGTATTTTCCCTTCACATTAGGGCAATATCTAACCTTGTGACCACTTTTCCCACATCCAAAGCAATTACTCGTTCCAACTAAGCATTTGCCCACATGACCCTTACCACACTTGGTACAAGTAGGCTTCTCACTAGGTGAGTTTTCACTCTTTCCCTTTTAGTTCTTAGGCTTAGGTACCCTATTATCACGAGTCGTAGGGAACTTAGAAGGAACTTGATTGGAGAACCTCTTCTTGAATCTAGACTTGTCTTGAATTTCCAATCTCCCCTTTGAAGAACCACTTTCAAAACACTTGCCCCTCTTGGCCTCTCTATTCTTCCTCATTAGCCTTTTCTCTTCCACTTGTTGAGAATGAACCATTAGACGGGAAATATTCATATTATCATGAAGCATAGATGAACGACATTCTTCCACCAAGTCATCAGACACTCCCGTAAGAAAATGACTTATCTCATCCCTTGGGTTAGACACCAAGGATGGAGCATACTTGGAGAATTTGGTAAAATTAAGGAGTATTCAAGTACATTCATACCTCCTTGATGAAGGTTGATGAATTCTTCCACCTTAGATTCCCTCAACTCTCTAGGAAAGAACCTATCAGAAAAGCCCTTTTGAAAATCTCCCAAGTCACTGGCCCACTTTTTAGGGCCCTATTATCCCTCAATTGAGTGTACCAAGTTTGCGCCACATCTTTGAGTTGATAGGCAGCCAACTCGGCTTTTTCATTCGGAGTCACACCCATAGAAAATAAGATCTTATAGACCTCATCAAGGAAATGTTGAGGGTCTTCATCTGCTTTTTACCCGAAGAACAAAGGAGGGTTCATCCTAGTAAAGTCTCTCAAATGAGATGCCATAGTGTTAACATGATGAGGCACACAGGGTCCAACTTCCGGATTACTTGGGTCGTCGTGGCTTGGACTTGTGAAGTGACGGCATTAGCTTATGAAATTATGGCTTGTGCCAAATTGAGAAAAGTTGCCCTTATCTCTTCGTCGGTCATCTGTGGAGGAGCAATCGGAACTTGATCACCCATGGCAACTTTTTCAAATGGAGGGACTTGATTGTCTTGCGGAGGAGCTTGGTTGTCGTGAGCCCCTGCATTAGAAATCCCTTCCTCGGCCCTTCATGCAGCTTCTATTTGAGTATTCATACCTACAACTACAATAAAATGATTAGGTGAAAGCAGACACAACGTAGACTCTAGAGGCACGACATAGGATTACAAGAGGATGAGAATTTCCTAAGCATCATATATTCTCTCATTCATAAGTGTGGCGCGCTTCACAATTATGAAATAGAATCTACATATATGTGGTTTAATGAGACATCCATCCTAAATATATTCAACCTCACGCTCTGATACCAAGTTTGTCACATCCAGGGAGCACATAGTCGGCGTCGATGTCCTCGAAGAAGACTAAGACTAGCCTCTTAAAATTATTCAAAACATATCATAGGTTAAAAATGCGAAAAATTTAAAACTTTTCATTTACTTCTACATCATGAGGTTTACATAGACCTCTCTCTTACACATCATATATACATAGGGAGTTTACATAGACTCCTCGCAATAGGAAGCACTACATAATCTTCTACTTTTGTTTGACATACATAAGATAGCAATATAGATTCATAAGAAGTCTAGGATACGTCTCATATTAAACCATCAAAATGAATACAACATTTGGGCAAAGCACTTACTTCATTACAACAAAAGCCACATATAGGCATATACAATAATAGTCTTTAAACGAAAGAGAATGAACTGAATTGTCTTTAAGACTAAACAACATCCAATAGGTAGATAGTGGCATCGTCCTTAGAAAGTGAGGACATACGAAACTTGGATAATAAGAATCCAAGTCTACATCAGTGGCATTCTAGAAACTCAACGGCCGGAACCTACATTTTGTAGAAAACATAGAAACATGGGTTAGTACATAACTTGTACTAAGTATAGGCATATGCACATAAAACCTTTGAAATCATGCATTAGAAAGGGATATTTACTTTTTTGAGACATGCTAAGTCATTTAGAAAACCCTTATGCACACACAATATAGCATATACTAGACAAGGAATCACAATAACATAATAAATGTTCATAAATAGGACAACATCATAAAGTCATCCTAACATATTATGTTCATTAGTTCATATACCCAACATACAAGAACCTTACCAACAATCTCATCCCAAGACTACAAGTGCAATGCTCATGTGAAGCCCCATAACCCCACATAATCAAGTAAACAAGGTAGGAGATCATAAGTAATGCTTTGTTACATAATATATATCATCATAAGTTGTCATTAATACATAAAGCAATTTAGACCAACATCATGTTCATCAATGTGAATGCTCATGTGAAGCCCCATAACCCCACATAATCAAGTAAACAAGGTAGGAGATCATAAGTAATGCTTTGTTACATAATATATATCATCATAAGTTGTCATTAATACATAAAGCAATTTAGACCAACATCATGTTCATCAATGTGACCAACATCATATAGGAGTAATATCATGTAGAAACAACATATATATATTTCATGATATCATAATACATAAGAACAAACTCCTAAGAATCCTCTTAGAGCCAACTTGTGCAATGTCCAGGTAGAGTCCCTGTAAGGACCCAAAAATGAATTAGGTCCAAATAGAGCCTAACATGTAGTTTTATGATCTTAAGAGGTCTTAAAAGCGTCAAATATGGTGTTTAGAGGCAGTATGTAGAGTTTTATAGAGTTTTGAGGTGAAATGTCCAAGAACATCCTGTGACATTTAAAAGTTAGCCTTAAGACGTGCTAGCGTGCCTTAGTATATTTTATGAGGTTTTAAGTTGAGCTTGAGGTCCAAATTGATATGGATGGTTCCTAACGTCTAGTTGGACGTATTTATAGTGGAAACTTACATGAACGACACCCCAAAGGCCCCGCAAAAGTCCCTAAAGGAGGACCCCAACCATGGCCTAGACACTACCTGAGCAGTGTCAATCGATGAGGCAATCGACGCCTCGTGTGTTGATTGATGCCCCGTCGATGGAGAGGCATAGGTTGATACTTAAAATCCTAAACAAGAGTCCCCTTAGAGAAGTCTCTGACCAAGACAACGGCTTGCCAGTACGGCCCGTCGTTTGGTCGATTCCCCGTAGGTGGCTTCCGTCGATGAGCCTGAAACTTTCGCACAATTCACTATTAAGTGAAAGAGTGAATTGGGAAATTCACCCCACGTCCAAATAAATGCATGGGCGGTTATTTTAGGTAGTTTTAGGTGTTTTATGACTATTTAAGCAATAAAAGACCCTCCTAGAACCTAGACTTTAAATCAAAACCCCTCTCTCACATTAGAACTCTCAAGAACACCATTAGAGAAGAAGAAGAATTGGGAGCAGCAGCTTAGGACGATTTATCAGAGGATTCAAGCTAAGATTAAGGATCTAATCTAATGTATGTTAATATTAGTCATTCATGGATTCTTCTATCCATGAATCCCCCTAGTTTCCCTTCAATTGTGAATCCAAAGAACCCCATTCAAGAGAGGGTTGTGATTGAATTATGGGTAAGGCTTGATTGTAATCCCAATCTAGTGGGTAGCATTCAATTATGGTTATGTTATGATTATATACTGTTTTTATGGAGTTTTCATGGTGAATTATGATGATTGAGTTTGAGGATGATCGTAGTGATCTTAGGCCATTAGAGACTTGATGAAGGTTTTCTATTGATTCTTCTTAACTTGATTACATTCTATATTAATTAATCATGATTGAATCATCTAAGAATAAATTGAACTATGTTTGATGAATTAGGATTGGTCTTGATTGAATTGAACCCTAAAGCATGAACTATGGCTATATTCACCTAGTATTGAAGAATGTGAGAAGAAAGCTAAGGCTAAGAGGCTCAATATACTACCTATGAATGAAGATAGAATGAATTGATGAATAATTAACCTTAGGATTGTTATGTTGGCTGTAGATTTAGGATGACTGATTGAAAGTGATAGAATTCACTTAAGCGTGGAGAGATTGTCTAGGAAATCCCTCCATGAGAGAAGGTTGAGCAAGGCTTGACAAGTAAACCTTAGAGTATATGCTTGAATCCAAGTGGATATGCCAAGTGAGACGAATAGTATAGCAAGGGTTTGGACTCCAAGTAGAAAGGAGAGCCACACCTAGTAGTTGTGATGACTATTCCATTAGGTCTCATGAGGCGGGAGTCCTTCACGTACTAGAGTCAAGGTATCCTAGTAGAGATCTCCATATCCTATAAACTTAGACATCCTTGAGAAGCATCTCGTAGTGTTCATAAGCAATGAATGAACTTAGACATGCCCAAAGGGTATCTCGTAGTGTTCACGATTAAGAGATCAAGACATACCATAAAAAGTATATCGTAGGATCCATATGACTAAGGAACTTAGACATACTTAAATAAGTATCTCATAGTGTTCAAAAGATCAAGATAGGGGTAGGCTCCAAAGTAAGAACTAATAAAGAAAGGATCCAAAAGTAGTACCTTGCATGAATGGTGGTATGGGACATCATGAGTGCATTGCACAAAGTATAACCTAGGGTCACTAAAGAAGAAGAGATTGAAGATAGGATTGGACTAGAGTTGCCGTTCCTAGTAAAGTAGACTAAAGATGAGATAATCTCATTAAATGAAGTTAAGTAATGATAAGGCTATGGAAGGTGGACATGTTAATGATAAATTCATGATAGGCTTAGTATGTGAGGTAGTATGGGCTGCCTCATGTACATTGCACAAGCATGTTTTGAGGGAATTATAAGAGTGTAGTACTCTTTAGTATGAAGTAAGGCTACTAGAGACTTAATGGAACAAGATATGACTTAAAGATATGCTTAGTGTGTGAGGTAGTATAGGATGCTTCACATGCATTGCACAAGTATGTTTTGAGTTAGCTTAGGCGCATAGTGTGCATATGAAATGATGAACTTAGGTCATAATTATGAAAGTGAACTGTGATAAAGTATGGACAAAGAGAGGTACTTAGTTTTGGTAGTAGTATGGGATGCTACCTTAGCCTTGCACAAGGACACTTGGAGGTGGCTTGTGAGATAGTTCATTATAGTAAGAAAGACAATGAGTTAAGAATGGAATCTTATATGACTTTATAATGATTTATTATGCTTATGTTATTCATGTTATGTTTATGTCTTTATCTCTTCTGTTTATCTCTATTATCGACTAACCCTTTGAGATATCTTATGTTTGGTATGATAGTTTCCATACTTAGTACATATAGTACTAAAACATATTGCCTACATGTTGTCCATGTAGGGTCTTGAGGATATTGATTGGCTTGCATGGGTAGAGTTTCCAAGGTATCCAAGAGGAGAAGATTGGTGAGTCCTCATAGCATCCTAGGACTACCACCACTATGTTGTCTTTATGTTAGACTTTTATGGGCCGTGACCCAAGACTATTGTATTCTTGCTGTCATAGATGGTTATGAGACATATGTTAGATGTTTTATGAAATGACTTCTTCATTACATTTTGAAAGAAAAGTTTTAGTTCCACACTACTTTTCGTCTATATGCAATAATTGATATTCAAGGGCTTGTACAAGACCTCCAAGAGGTCAAGTACGCCATGTTATTACCTAAGAATGCTCTAACTTCTAGGGTATACGTGTGGGTCGTGACAATCCCATACCGCTACCTATATTAAGTCAAAAATCTTAAGTCATCCTAGTTAGTGATCACTTTATTACTTCATTTTACATTCGGGAACAATTGCCTAAACCGACATATACCATGTGAGCTAAAACATGGAATTCGGCGTAATGAACCCTACACTGAAAAAAGGTGTTTTACTTTCCAAGGTAGAACTAAAATATAAACATAACTTACTTGGTATATCCACTAGCTAGCCTTCCTATGGGGGCAACATAGTTAAGGAACTAAGAGATATGTCTTGAACCCTCTACACGCTCACTAGCATTGGAGCCCTCATCTCATGAGAAACCATAGGGTGAATGTCCCTCATAGGGGATTCAAAACCTCATGTGGAACTATAGGGTGAATCTTCCTCTATGGGAAGCCAACACCTCTCATTGTCTAGTTCACTCGGTGCTAAGCTAAAGTCTCCTTTTGAAATGTATTTAAGCCTTTATTATTCATCATAGCTTCGTTTAGGTAATAGTAGACTAATCCCTTGTAATTGTCATCATTAGCTCAATAGGAATTACATGCAAATATCCATTCAATACAACCCTCATTTGTGAGATTAATATAACATCATCATGTCATAATAAGGCACATAGGGAATTCATAACCAGCCTTATATCATTACATCTTAAGCATGCTCTCACAATCACATAATCAAGACATTTCAATTTCATCATCATACCAACACCTACTTAATTCAATCACAAAACATGCTTCAATTGAACTTCATCACCAGGTAAAAGCCACCACCATTTAAGTAAAGGTTCAAAATCACAACGCTTACCAATTTCTCCTTCAAAATCCATCATCATTGGTCTTACCCTCAACAAATCCAATTTCATCCATCAATAGGTGTAACAACATCATACAGTAGTAATTAACACAATAACAAAGTCAATTGGATTAATACTAACAAATTCATCATGAGTTCATAATCTAGGGTTAAGAGGAAAGGGTTCATTCATCAATTCTTCATGAACCAAGATCAATCCCAACAACAATAGATACTAGGAAGTCCATAAACGAATTAGGACAAGTAAAACAGCCCACACATTCATCTACTTCCCTCAATGTACAAGTAATAACCAAGAATTGGGGAATTTGGGAAGAGGACTTGATTCATACGAAATTCCCTTTGATTAACACTAATTACTGATCAATCTATACTTAATTAGTCATAGGAAACCATAATTCAACACAATTAATCATCAATTTTGACTTTAGAAGAAAACCCATTTGTAGAAGAAAACCCTAAGAATTGGGTAACTTGAAAACCAACTTTGAAAGGACCTTTTGGGGAAAGGAAACCCAAGAGAGAAGAACCCATACCTTAATGAAGCTTTTTCCACAAAAATTGAGTGAAAACCTTGGAGACTTTGTCTTCTTCCTCAACCTTTTTGTTCCTTCAATGGAGGATTAATGGAGACAGAGAAATTAGAGAAAATTGGGAGGAATTTGGGTTTCAATTTTGGTTTCAATTTTGGTTTGTGTTTTTGGAGTGGGAAATAAATGATTTTTGACTTAAAGTCAATATATATTCCACCCCCAAAATAGCCAAACTACCCTTCATTAAGTTGGACTTCCAAAAGTAAAGTCCAACTTCACTTCAACTGTTGGCCCTCGTCCACCTTCACGCCGCACTTCACGGTCCATGAAGAGCATGATGGACCGTGGTGGTGGTCGTGTAAAGTGATGCAGTAGCTCCCTCAAATGAGCAACCCCCATTTTTCCTTCTAAGTCAAGACTACGAGGCACCCTTGATCCCTTCCGTGACCATGGGCTAAACATGGAATCCGGTGTCATAAAACCCCACACCGAAAGAAGGTGGTCTACCGGCAAAAGTAGAACCAAACATGACATAGCTTTCTAGGTGGATCCACTAGCCAGTATCCTATGGTGGAAACATAGTTCATGAACTAGGAGATGTATTAGAGACCCATATTTCCTCATTACATGGCAGCGTCTATCTCATGAGAGTCATTGTGAACCTACCTTCCAACTAGGGACGAGACACCTCTCATATCTAGTTCATCGGTGCTTAGCTTAAGTCCCTTTCTTGAATAACCTTTAAGTTGTATTTTATCATAAACTTATCATAGGTAATAGTAGAATAACTCCATATAAAAAAATGATCATGATCTCTTTAGTATTAGATGAGAATTTCCTTTCATCGTAACCCTTTGTGTGTGAGATTAACATAGCATAATCATCTTGTGTAAAGCATACAAGAGAATATCATAGCTTGCATTATCTTATTCTTATAATGATCTCACATTAACATGTTCATATCCCTACATATACACATAGAAACAGCATACATATTCCCACAACATAGCATCATGATTTATAGGCTAACATAAACATTGTAGAGTAATCACGATTTTAGAAGACTTACCTCTCACTTCCAAGTTCCTTATTCAAGAATTTACGTTCAACTTATGACATTCATAACCATAACATAGGGAAATACTCAATAGCACAATAAAGAACAACTCTTCAAATCATATACAAGATTAATGCATAATGTAGGATAGGGGAAAAAGTCATTTAAGAGTTCATTCTAGTCTTAGTTCCAATCTACGTTTACATGTCATCTAGTAGTAGGTATAACCCATTTGAAACCATAAAATTGATAATAAACATGCTTCACATAAAAATCTATCATTACAAGTCCAACACGCAACAATACATGCATAATTAACCATTGAAAACAATTACTTTTCATCGAGTATCATAAATCTAGAGTTAGGAAGAAAATCCATTTTGTGGAGTAAAAACCCTAGAGTTGAATTTCTTGAAAACTTATCTTTGAAAGGACCTCTTAGGGATAGGAATTCCAAGAGAGAAAAACCCATACCTTATAGATGAAGAATCAGTGAAAATTGGATGAAAAGCTTGAAATCTTCGTCTTCTTCCTTAATCTCTTGTTGTTCTTCAATGGGGTTTGGAAAAGAGAGCGTTTCTTGAGAGAATGAGAGAATTTTCGTTTGAATTCTGATTTGGACGTGTAAAAGTGGTCTAAAACTGACCTAATATCCATATATAGTTGCCCTACGAATTACCCAAAAGACCCTCCACATAAATGGTTTTTTTTAAGAAATTAAATTACCAAAAATACGACTTTAACGATTCTGGGAAGTGGCTGCGCGTCGCGGGGCCAAAATCCGTCATTTTCTTAAATTTTGGGTTGAGGTAGTGAGGTGCGTGTCAGACTCGCATCACGAGACTTGCCCTCACATTTTGAGGCAGAACACGTCGTGAGGAACGCGCGTCGCAACCTGTTCCTCCAATTCTGCGTGTTCGTAGGCTGCAAGGCAGCCTGCCCACCCATGTTTGGGTCCTCCCCAAGGACCCTTTGGGTAGTCCTTGGGGTTTCGTTACCAGACGTTTGGACCCTTTGTACTACATACTACCTATACAAGGTCTTTTTACAAGTTTTGGACTTCATTTGACACTTCGAAACCTTCACCCAACATAGAGACGTCAACTAGTTCAAATTAGCTTATTTCCGGACGTCAAAGTCATTCTTTGTCATTTTGTCTTTAAACTTTTCTAAATGAGTTTATTACATTAATATAGGTCTGGAAACATCATTTCAAACATTATTTAATAGATTAAGCTTCAGTATAAGTCATGGCATTTCCGGAGTGTTACATTATCCCCCCCTTAGGAACATTCGTCCCTGAATGACACTAAAATCTTTTGGAGGGTAGGAATAGACTCAATACTAGCAGTCCAACCAACAACAACATAAAATCATAATGAGTTACAACTCATATGAGTACTTCACAAATCCTTTCAACACATACCATAACATTACACATAGCACTCAATTCCTGATGCGCACATAAGAGAGCTTAACATTTCATAACACATAGTGAGGAATTTCCTTCTCAACATTATCATGAGCTCAAAATACATCAAGGAGTTACCATGTTATCACTCTTCTCAACACAACAATAAAACATCAAAATCTCAAGAAGATACATGCATACATATTTCATATAAGTTCAAGAATAGAGTATGAAATGTTTTTGTTAACTCGAATTGGTATGACTTTTACCATAACATGCACTTATTTATAAAACAAGTAAATTTCATGATTATTCATTAATTTCTTTACTAAGAGGAATGTCTAATGTTTATACTGTACTGTACTTCTATGATGACTTGTGTTGTCTTGTGTAGATGCTATGTATGGCTTTTCTCTTGTGTTCATAAGGTGATACATTGCACCAAGTATCCCTAAAGGATTACTTAGGAGGGAAATGAATTAAGAGTAAGGGTTCACTGTAAAGGTGATGGAGTTCACTGTAAAGTGACTCCAAATTGTACTTAAATTCTATATGTGCTTTTCCATGATGTTTGGCCTTTGATTGTTTTTCTATGAAGTATGTGGATGATATAAATGCTATTGATAAAAGTTTTATGATGATTTACTCAAAATGGCATGAAGTATGATTTCAAAGGAAATGTCCCTTTTAATGCATGTTTTCGCATGGTTGCCATACTTAGTACATTCTTGTGCTAATCCCATTCTTCTTTACTTTTTACACAAAGTGTAGGTTATGGAATGCTTAAAGGAGATCTATGATTGAGGAGCTTGATAGGCGATTTCCCAAGCTCAAGGAAAGGGATCCTTAAGTTCAAGGATGTCCTACTAATGTCTTTAATGTAAAGTCTTTAAATACTGTATAGTTATGTAATGTGTCTTATGGGCCGTGTCCCTAATGTACTCTATAGTTATTGAGTCTAAGATGGCAAAGAGACTTAGAGTCTAAATATGTATTATGACTTATGTTTTTTTATATATATGATGTGATGTTTCTAGCGTATGATGTGCTATGAAAAGTTTTAAATTTTCCGCTAAATTTACTATGCCAATGCAATGAACGATATGAGACGTTTGTCTTAGACCTCCGAGAGGTCGACGACGCCGGTTACAATCCAAGATTGTACCCTATCTTCTAGGGTATGCTTTTGGGTTGTGACAATTACACTCGTACTTAACCATTCTAGGGTTACATCATTTCATTACATACATCTTAGATTCACTTATTTTTAAACGTATGCTAGACTTATGGGTCTATACATACAAGCGATGAGGCTTCATTCATAGTTCGTTTAAGTGATTCATATCTTCCTAAGATTATGTAGTACAAGACTTATGCATCTTGTATGTATGCCAAGATCTCAATTTTGATCTAAGTAAGCGGCATTATTCTTGAACATTTAATTCACGTATGACTTATGTATCAATACGGAATTTGGGCAAGGGATCCCAAGTTCGAATCCCTTGAACAACACTTATTATTTTCTTTTTATTTTCTTTAATTTTGGTCCTTTCAGGCGTTGGGACCCGAGATCAAGCCCCAACAACATTGCCTCTTTTCTCTTTATTTTTCTTTTACTCGTTTGGGACCGAGAGGTTGTGGGATCGAACCCCCACAGCCTCCTTATTTTATTTTCTTTTAAATGTTGACTATTTCTGAGTTGGCCGTGAGGTTGTGGAATTGAACCCCCACAGCCTCACTTTATTTTCTTTTTATTTTTCCCCTTTCCGCCTAGAGGTCGTGGGTTCGATTCCCACGCCTCACATTTCTTTTTATTTCTTTTTTCTTATCTTATGATCAAGAGGTTGTGGGTTCGAATCCTACTCCTCTCATTTCTTAATTTTTATTTGTATTTCATTTTACATCCAATACTCGAGATCGAGTCCCCTGACCCCCAATCTTTCTCACGCTTTTAATGCAGCTCATGGGTGAGGTCACGGGTTCGAATCCGGGTGACCTCATACCTTTTATACTCAAATAATTTCCAGATTTGTTCATCTTTATTTAGCCTAAACCAAACTTGTAAGTTTTGCTGGAAATTTGGTCATTTTCAGCTCATTTTCACCAACACTTTCACTTGAACTCTTAGGGAAATTCATAGATCATTTAACACGTTTTGGGGTGCATTTTTCATAGATTCGTTTAGCCTAAAGATTGATACTCAAATCAGCCACATTTTATTTTAATGAACATCACGATTTACATAGGTTATGCACGTAAAATAACAACCATAACATTATCAATTTGGAGCCTAATCCGAGACCTTGGTCACGGTCACATACTTGCACACACACACTTGCACATAATTTCGAACACATGGGTTGTTATTCATACGATTTCAAGTACACAAACATAATCATATTCATCACGAAAACATAACATACACCTAAATCTACCAGCAATCATACCCAACCTACGATTCATTGGGAGCTAGTGACAGGGGCATGCAACGGGAAACAATCCTAGTTTTCGGACTGAATAATCTGAACCTTAGTGGGGTCTCTTGGGAAAAGGCACCAAGAGAGAAGAAAACCAATACCTTTTTGACGTTAAACCCTCGACTTGCTGCCCAAAAACTCCACCCAAGATCACGTGTAAGCCTCCTCAATGTCAACACCACTCGACGGACAACCTCCCTTAGTCTAACGTGCAATTAATGTTTGATTTATGGAGATTTCGTGTGAGTTTCAATTGTGAAGAACTTTGGTTATTTTTTTAGTTCTTCAACGTTGTTTTGGCAGAGAGAAACAAGAGAGATTGAACGTGAAAATGTGAGAGATAGACGTGAGAGAGTGGAAGTTGTATTAGGCTTAGGAGTCTAGTTTAGGACTTAGTCAATAAGGTTTTGTTTAATTATAAAAATCTGATTTATTTTAACTAATACGTGAAAGGACCATTTTGCCCTTACTAAATCAGATTTTAAATCAATAATTGAATCCCCATTCGTTGCTTCCGTTGGGGTTCGAACCCAGATGACACTGTTTCGCAGAAATGGTTCGCTTCGGGTCGACCCGACTCAGATGGGTCCTTAATTCAATTTAATTAATTAATTAATTAATTTCCTTAGAATAATTATGATATTACCCTTGGCCTGGAAGAGACCATTTTACCCCTAGACCCTCCAAACTTAAGATCTCCTCTTTTTAAGTCCGGTAAAGACTCCTTTGAGTAAATCTTTGTATTCGAGAGCCCTATATGGCTGTACCCAACCTTTCCTAGCTCAACTAACTCCCCTAGTTAGTTGGCTTGGCTGTAACAAGGGTTCAGAGGTCTGGTTCTACGCGCATCAATCCGTGTGAACCCGGTCTAATCATAGGCATTCTAGACACATGAAGCATCACTTATTATAACCATTTTTAGGGTTGTTACATATGTACCCCAATACATATTCTTAAAACCTAATAGACTATTCACTAGACAGGTACATTTTCTGGAATGTTACATGTTAACATGCAAATTTTTCAAAAATCCATTCTTTGAGCAATTCATCAAGATGACATGATCATATGAAGTATAAAACTATATAAACTCATTTCATAACAAAAAAACAACAATCATAAAGGGTTAAGACTTACCAAGACCATTAACTCTAAATTAGTTATCCTTCCTAGCTCCCAACCTATAGGAAGGGTTCTTCTTTGGATCCTTAGGATCTAGGGGAGCTTGATTGACCTCTTTCCCCCTTGCTTTGATGTTATGGAAGTCCATCATTTTTTGGACCTTATTACCACATGCAAAACAACTATCCGTACCGGCAATACACCTACCCATATGTTGCTCTCCACAAGTAGTGCACCTAGATCTTTAAAAAGTGTGGCCACCACCTTTGGAATGTTGGTTTGGAGCCCTATCCTTGTTTCCCATGGAAGAATCTTGGTGATAGAACCTCTTCTTAGGTTTTGGTGACTAGAATCATCCGACCTAGGACTCTTGCCCTCTTGCCTTATCTCCCTAATTTTCGACTCCTCAATTTGTTGTGCATAAGCCATGAGCCTAGAAATATCCATGTTATTAAGAAGCATTTTCGTACAACACTCTTTCTCCACCAAGCTAGACACTCCCATCACAAACTTGTTCATCCTAGCCCTAGGGTTGGCTACCATGGTTGGGACATACTTAGAGAGTTGGGTGAATTTGAGAGAGTACTCTTGCACACTCATTCCCCCTTGACGAAGGTTCATGAATTCAACCATCTTCTTCTCCCTCCACTCTAAAGGAAAGAACATATCTTGGAAAGCCTCTTTGAATTCCTCCCAATCAACCGGACCACTTTCTAAGGGTCTCTCACCCTTCCATTGCTCAAACCACACTTGAGCCACCTCCTTAAGTTGGTAAGCGACTAACTCCACTTTCTTCCTAGAGGTCACACCCATAGCATCTACCACTTTGAAAATCTCGTCTATGACACCTTGTGGATCTTCATCCACCTTAGTTCCATAAAAAGTAGGAGGTTTCATCCTCATGAAATCCCGAATTCTAGAAGCGGGAGTACTAGCGTTTGGTTGGGGTCCAACTCCTTGGTTAGCTTGGGCAAAAAGTGATTATTGATGACATGAGCTTGAGCCGTCATGAGTTGGGTCAAGTTCATTAGGGCAGCCCTCAACTCCACATTAGTCATATCTCCTTCAACAAAAGTAGCTTGAGGCATAGGGGGCACTTGAGGGTCTTGATGCTCTTTGGGTTCCGGGGGCATTTGAGCTTCTTGGAGAGGAACCTCATCATTCTCTTCCCCTAGGCCTACAATAGGAACTTGGTCAACACGGGAAGGGATCTTCTCATTATCTACACCTCCCTCATCCCTTCTAGTGGTTGATCTCCTCGTATTCATGTCCTATAAACACAAAGAGAAGAGGTTGAGAAAAGACATCTTATAAAACTCAACTCTAAGGCACAACATTAGAATAGAGAAGAAAGTGAAACTCTATCGTCCTATAGCCTCTTGTCCATGGATGTGTCTCGACTCACACCAATCACCAAGATACTACTACACGTGGCTTGTGAGACTTTTAGAAACTAAACTATTTCCCATAACCTTATGCTCTGATACCAAGTCTGTCACGACCCTCAAGCACCCCCTAGAAGCTAGGGAGAACCCTCGGATCGTGGCAAGGCGTACTTGACCCTTTGAGGTCTTGCACAACCCCTTTTACTATCGTTCATTACATAAGGCATGAAAAGTAGTGCGAAATTTAAAACTTTTCACGAATAATTAAATAAAGGAAGTCTTTCATAAAAATTTAAGGAATCTCATCGTCACAAGCCAACTTAAAGACACGACATAATATCTTAGGATTACGGCCCTTTACATTAAAAGAGAAATACATAATATGTCTTAATAAGAAACTAAGAAAAGGACTTATGCCCTCGAATATATGAGGACATACTTTGTCTTGAGAGGAACTTTCCCAAGCTTCACCTTCAAACCTTCAAAATCTTCCAACAACCTATACTTATAGAGTATAGAAAAGTATAGGGTTAGTATAAAATAATGTACTAAGTATGACATATGCAAAAACATGCAAAAAAGGACATTTTAGTAAAATAAGCTTTCATGCCAAATAAGTAAAGCATTAATGATTTAAGAGTTGAATCAAAGAGAACATTACAATAATAAAAGAATCTCATAATTTTTTAATCAAAGAGCACATTACAGTAACATCTATAATTATTACAGTGAATACAAAATAGTGAATGGTATAGTCCAAGTCATGTGAACCCTTTTCCTCTAAAGTTCCCCTATCCCAAGTTATCCTAAGATTCCCTAAGGTAAGCCAAGAAGGGACCGCCCATACACCCCCTTCAAGGCACACCAAGCAATCCTTAAGACCACCAATCATAGGCTTACCTCATATGGAAATCAAGTCCACACTCTTGGCTATGGTTGTGCCAAACATTCATTCATACGAACTTCATGTAAGTACCCTTCTCCAATAGGACTTATAGGTCACACCAAGTGCAATGTGAGGGTAGCATTCCATACTACTACTCCAACTTAGTGCTCCTAATAAATTCCCTTGAATTTGAGCACTTTACAATAACTTAACAAAATTACAGTGAATTAGATAAAGCATTACAGTGAACTAAATGACTCCAAAAATAGTGAACGTCCAAGGTATTGCCAATGAGGAAGTGAACTCATTTCCGTAGGAGTTTCCTAACCGAGGTTATCCTAAGACTCTCCAAGGTATGACATGAAGAAAACGTCTAAACACCCTCTTCAATACACACCATGGAGTTCCTTAAGACTACCCACCTTGATCTTACTCACCTAGGAAGAACAAGTCACAACTCAATCACAAGACATTAGAAGAACACCCAACAAAACACCAAACGCTTCCTTTTCAGAATGCCTACTTAGTGGAATGAGTAGATGGCGTCCCATACCACCACCTACCCTAAGTAGTACACTCTTTTAGAAGGTTTGTCACCAAGTTTTCTCTTTCAGAAGGTCCTACTTAGTGCAATGGATAGATAGCATCTCATACCACCACCTACCCTAAGTAGCACGTTCTTTTAGAATACTTAGTTCATTCAATTCTTTTGTGGGGGTTAGCTTAACCGACATAGACCATGAAAGCTAGACATGAAATCCCGATATTAACCCCTATCGGATGAGGGATCCTAACTTGCCTAGAGTAAGTCCATACTTTTTTGGTTGTATATGGACTTCCCCATAGCTACACCTATGCGGGCAAATAGTTAAGGGATAAGGAAATTGCTACTAAGTAACTCTTTCTCCAGTAACGAGGAGTACTCATCTCCAGAGGTACATTGGAATACAACATCTCAACTCATGAAGTGTAACTACCTCTCCCTCATATTCTCTCGGTGCTAGACATAACTCCCACGAATTCTAAACATTATATACTATAGGTTAAGGATAAATAGTGAACACCACATCTCAACTCACCAAGGGCATTGATCATCCAACCTATCTTAGAAAGCTCTTAGGATGTAGTGAGGTTGCTACTAAACACTTCATCTCAACTCACGAAGAGTGTCCACCTCAAAACTCCTTTATCTACTCAACTTAGCTTCATACATTCATTTAAGTGTGTGTGTGTACATGTGAGCACACCTTGAACATAAACATCTTTTTATTCATATCAACTTCTATACATGCTTTAGACCTTCATTCATCAAATCACACACTTTACATGCTTCACATATCATAGATTTCATTTAGACATAATCTAGGTCAAACATACAATTCAAGCTTCACAAAACACAATACAAGACCCATTTTCAATATCTCTTCGTTTCACATATTAGACCTTCAAAACCACATTCGCAATACATACAAAGTAATATCAAGTTCATCAAGTAAACACCGCCACCAAGAATATGGACCATACCACTTAAGAGCAATTTATAATAAGAACTATACAATATAAGCAACTCTTCATTTAACCAATCCATCATCACCTATAAACAATTTCTCAATATTTCATCATAATAAAGCCCTTAGAGAAGTATCTAAACCAAAATAACAACACAAGAAAACCAAAGCTAATGCTCTACGCAAACATGCTCATTTAACCCATTTCTTAAGCTAAAAGTTTGAAATATGCATAAACATGAGTTCATAAGGTTTTCTACATTAAAATCATCAATTAATGCTAGAATAAACACATTTGAATCATTAAAACACTTTTACAAGATGACACATGCTTAGAATCAAAGATAGAAGAAAGTAGAGTTTGAAAACCCTTTTTGAAATCTTTTAGAAGGGACTCCTTGAATGGAAGAGAGGATGGATACCACACCTCAAATGCAATACAACCCACTGGTTTTTGATGAAGAACATGCTCAAACCATCCCTCCTAGCTCTTCTTGACTTCTAGCTTCCAAAGAGACTTGAGAGAGAATTCTAAGGGAGAGGGGTTTTGGTGTTTTAGAAAATGGGGTCTAAAATTAGGTCTTAGGATTTGAAATACTTTAATATATCTAAATAACCCTAAAAATAACTCCCTAGGGTCGTCAAAGACCTGGGGTGAATTTACCAAACACCCCAAGACTTCACAGGAAACTTACAGCTTTTGGGGCAATCTCACATACGGACCAACCAACGGATCGTTTGTCAAAGGACGGACCGTTGGTGGGGTCTCGTTGGTTGAGACTTAGAACCATTTTCAAGGAGTCCATCCTTCCTTTTAGTCCAATCAACGCCCTTGATCGACGGACCGTTAGTGGACCAATGGACCGTCCTTTGGGTCGTCGTTTGCTCACTATTTTGTCAGTTTGGTCCAAGTCTTGGGCCCCTATCTAGGTCCCCTTTGTGGGTCCTAGGTGGGGTCTTACTCGAACGTTAAACCCCTAAACTAATTCATCTAGGTCTTAGGAACATCTCATACAAGTTTCAAGCAAAACAAACACATAAAACTCACTCGAACACCTCACGACACACAAGTACTTTCTAAGGCACACCTTCCAAACGTCATGGACGTTCTTGGTCGTTTGACCTCCAAAATTAACCAAACTTCACAAACTGCCTAAGAACACTAATGTATCTCAATTTAACTTTAATTTAAGTCAATAAACAACCAGGAAGCTATAGTTCACCTTAGTTCGTTTTAGGGCATTACATCTAACCTCAAGGATTAAAAAGATGAGGGTAGCGGGACTTCATGTCGGCTTCAGCCTCCCATGTTGCACCCTCGACAAGATGGTTCCTTCATAGAACCATTACAGAGGCAACCTCTTTATTCCTCAACTTCTTGACTTGACGATTTAGGATATCAATCGGAACCTTTTCATAAGAGAGGTTCTCATCCACCCCTAAATCTTCAATATGCAGAATGGATACCGGGTCGCCTATGCATTTCTTGAGCATAGAAACATGAAACACCGGATGAACCAAAGCTAGTTCACCAGGTAGTTTCAACTCATAGGCAACCTTTGTAAAACCTCATAAGGACCAATATACCGGGGACTTAACTTTCCCTTTCTACCGAATCTCATCATCCCTTTTATAGGTAAAATCTTCAAGTAGACATGATCACCTATTTCGAACTCAAGATCTCTTCTTCTATTGTCGGCATAAGAATTTTGCCGAGTATAGGCTGTTTTCAATCTATCTCTTATGATTCAAACCTTTTCTATAGCCTTATAGATAATCTCTGGACCAAGGAGTGAGGACTCACCAACCTCAAACCATCCAACCGGACATCTACATCTTCTACCATAAAGAGCTTTAAAAGGTGCCATGGAGATGCTTGAATGATAGCTATTGTTGTAAGAGAACTCAATCAATGGTAGATGATCATCCCAACTTCCGTTGAAGTCAATAACAAAAGCTCTTAACATGTCTTCAAGTGTCTGAATGGTACGTTCTGCTTGACCATTCGTCTGAGGATGAAATACGGTACTAAGTTTCACTTGAGTACCTAAACCCTTTTGAAAAGCCTTCCAAAAATGAGAAGTGAATTGGGCACCTCTATCCGAAATGATGGACAAAGGAATCCCATGAAGACTCACAATCTCATTAGTGTAGATTCTTTCATAATCTTCAGCCGTGTAGGTAGACTTAACAGGAATAAAATGGGAAGATTGGGTCAACCTATCCACAATAACCCATATTGAATCATTTTGCATCCGGGTTCGAGGCAACCCAACAACAAAGTCCATATTGATGGCTTACCACTTCCAAGTAGGAACATCCATGATTTGGGTTAAACCACCTGGTTTAAGTTGCTCAACTTTAACTTGTTGTCATTTTGGACACTTAGCAACAAACTCTGCTATGTCCCTTTTTAAACCATCCCACCAATATATCTATCTAAGGTCATGAAACATTTTGGTGGCACCCGGATGTATAGAATAGAGGAACCATGAGCTTCTTCTAGAATTCGATTTCTCAAATCCTCAACATCGGGTACACATAATATCCCTTGGTACCTAATAACACCATATTCCCCTTGGGAGAATGACTCATTGAGCTTACCAACTACTGATTCCTTCAACTCCATCAATAGTGGGTCAAGATGCAGCTTAGACTTCACCTCCATCACTAACGATGAGTCGGAGTTATGATGGACCATGAAACCACCATTTGGAGAATCTTCTAACCGCACACCCAATTGAGCCAACCTATGAACATCTTTCACAAGTTCTTTCTTCTGTTCTTCCACATAAGACACACTACCTATAGTCATGCGACTAAAAACATACGCAACCACATTGGCCTTGCCAGGGTAGTAAAGGACACTCATATCGTAATCCTTCAACAATTCTAACCATCTTCTCTGTCGAAGATTTAAATCCTTTTGTGTAAACATATATTGAAGAATTTTATGGTCAGTAAACACATCAACATGCACACCATACAAGTAATGTCTCCATATTTTTCAAGGCAAAAACTATAGCGGCTAACTCAAGATCATGAGTTGGGTAATTCTTCTCACGAACTTTGAGGTGCCTAGAAGCATAAGCAATAACCTTGCCATGTTGCATGAGGACACATCACAAGCCCACTCGGGAAGCATCACAATACACTACAAAGCCTTCATTACCCTCTGGTAACGTCAACACCGGAGCGGAGGTAAGCTTATCTTTCAACTCTTGAAAATCATTTTCACAAGCTTCCTACCACTCAAACTTCACCTTATTTTGGGTTAAGGCTGTAAAACGAGAAGCAATAGACGAAAATCCATCAACAAACCTTCTATAATACCCAATAGACCCAAGAAACTTTTTATGTCTATGGGAGTCAAAGGTCTAGGCAAATTTTAGACCGCATTCGTCTTCTTCGGATCAACCTCTACACCCTCACCAGAGATAATATGGCCAAGAAAAGCAACTGACCTCAAGCAAAATTCACACATGCTAAATTTGGCATAAAGTTGGTGTTCTTTCAGGACATGCAAGGCCAACCTCAAGTGACTCTCATGCTCATTTTCATTCTTGGAGTATATAAAAATATGATCAATGAACACAATCACAAATGAGTCGAGGAAATCTCGGAAAACTCTATTCATTAGGTCTATAAACGCCGCCGGGGCATTTGTTAACCCAAAAAACATAACTAGAAATTCATAGTAACCATATCTAGTTTTGAAAGTTGTTTTGGAACATCTTCACCTCTCGCCCTAAATTGGTGATATCTTGACCGTACGTCAATCTTGGAAAAGTAGTTAGCACCTTGGAGTTGATCAAATAGATCATCAATGCGAGAGAGAGGATACTTGTTCTTTATGGTGACCCTATTAAGTTGGCGATAATCAATGCACATCCTAAGAGACCCATCCTTCTTCTTAACAAATAAGACTGGAACACCCCATGGAGAAATACTAGGCTGAATAAAACTCTTGTTTAGTAAATCTTTTAGTTGGAGCTTTAACTCTTTCAATTCAGCCGGAGCCATCCTATATGGAGGAATTGAAATGTGATTCATATACGGTAATAAATCAATGCCAAAGTCAATTTCTCGTTCGGGAGGAACTCCTCGAATGTCATTAGGAAAAAACTCTCGAAATTCCCTCACTACAGGGACTGACTCAATAGAAGGAGTTTTACATTCTAGGTCTTTAACCCTCACTACATGATATAGACAACCCTTGGTTATCATCTTACAAGCCTTCAAACAAGAAATAATTTGACCCCTTGGCATAGAATTTCCCCCCTTCCACTCTAGAATAGGTTCATTTGGGAATTGAAACTTTACTACCCTTGTTCTACAATCTATGGAAGCAAAACATGCATGAAGCCAATCCATACCAAAGATTATATCAAAATCAAACATGTCAAGTTCTACAAAATCCACAAGAGTAACTCTATTGGGAAGCATTACAGGACATTTCCTATATACTCTTTTTGCAACCACAGAGTCACCCATTGGGGTACAAACCGAAAAGGGTTCAATCAAAACATCGGGAAGTACATCAAACTTCCTAGCTACCAAAGGAGTAACAAAAGAAAGTGTATCACATGGATCAAGCAATGCATAAACATTAACAAAGAAAACTTGTAACATACCCATCACAACGTCAGGAGAGTTCTCTTGTTCACCACTAGCCTTGAGTGCATAGAAACAGATCATTTTTGGAGCTACAGAACTAGGACCGCTTGGCTGAGTTTGGCCATTCTCCTTACCTTGACTTCTCACATTAGGACAATGTTTCACCATATGGACACCCTTGCCACAACCATATCAACAATTAGTCCCAACAAGACATTCACCCACATGTTTCTTACCACACTTACCACAAGTTGGTCTCTCTTTTGGTGGATCAACATTTCTCCCCTTTTGAGGTTTAGGAATAAAACCTCTATCATTGTGATTCTTAGAGAAATTAGAAGGAACCTAATTTGAAAAACTCTTCTTCAACTTAGGCTTGTCTTGCACATCAAGCCTATTCTTAGAGGAACCACTTTCAAAAGACCTTTCCTTCTTAGCTTCCCTATTCTTCTTCCTTAGACGACTATCCTCAACTTTTTGAGCATGAACCATCAGTATAGAAAGATTCATATTCTCATGAATCATGGCTGCACGACATTTTTCTTCAAGTTCTTCAGACACCCCATTACAAAACGGCTCATTTCATCCCTATCATTAGAAACCAAAGAAGATGCATATTTGGACAGCTTAATGATTTCAAGGAGTATTCCTTGAAACTCATACCTCCTTGATGAAGGTTGATAAACTCATTTACCTTAGATTCCCTTTTCTCCCTTGGAAAGAATCTATCAAGAAATTTCTTTCTGAAGATCTCCAAGTCACGGGACCACCTCCTAAAGCCCTACTATCCTTCCACTGATTGTACCATGTCTGAGCCACCTCCTTATGTTGATAAGCAGCAAGTTCAACCTTCGCAGTAGTACTCAACCCCATAGGAAACAAAATCTTGTAGACCTCATCAAGGAAGTCTTGGGGGTCTTCATCAACCTTAGATCCGAAAAACATAGGAGGATTCATGCTCATAAAATCTCTCAAACGGCTAGCCATATTGCTAGCATGTTGGTTCTCTCGAGGAACAACCTCCCTGTTAGCTTGTGCCGTAATGGCCTAAGCTTCGGTGGTGATGGCTTGGGCCATTTGAAGCAGGGTTGCCCTCAACTCACCATCAGTCATTGCGGGAGGATGGACGAAAACTTGTTTGTTTGCAGCAGCTTGCACTTGAGGAGCCTTTTGATTGCCTTGGGGAGTAGATACCGCATTCGTAATCTCATCTCCTACTCTCTTCGTAGTTGTCCTTCTTGTGTTCATCGCCTAAAACCACAAGAAAGGGATTATATGCTAATAGACACATAGTGTCAAAACTCTAAAGGCACGACATAGGAGTATCATAAAAAAAATCCTAGTCATCACATAGCCTCTCATCCATAATGGTGGCGCGCTTCACAACAATGAACAAGATACTATGTAACGTGATTTAGTGAGACATTGATCCTAAGGATATTTAACCACATGCTCTGATACCAAACTTGTCACACCCGGGTAGTATACCCCGGATGCGACCGGCGTCGCCGTCCTCTCAAAGGACTCAGCCAAGCCCTTAGTATTCGTCATAACATGTGATTAGTAAAAAATTGCGGAAAATTTAAAACTTTTACATTCTATTTGAAGTATACATAGACTTCATACCTAACATTCATAATGACATACGATAGTCTAAAAACTTGTGTCACATATATAAAACTTTCTAAAGAGTATGAAGCTGGACTTAACGAATAAATAGTAAATATGCCATATAGGCCTTGATACAAAAGAATCCAAAGAACATAAATGGAAATAGAGTATTCTTAAAATCTACTAATGTCTTCGTAAGCTAGAATATGAAAGATAGCATACCCGAACATGAGGACCTACCAACACTTGGAGAAAGAGTTCCAAGCTTCTTCAATCGACCTTCTTAATCTTCAACGGCCAGACCCTACATTTGTAGTAATATAAAGTAATGGGGTTAGTATGCCACATGTTCTAAGTATGGGTATATGCACATAACATTTAAGGACATGCATGAAAAGGATCATTTATCATTTCTTTGTAAAGCATGCTAAGTCATATGAATTTCTTCAATGCACATACCATGGAACATATACAAGTTAAGGATTCCATCAACATAAAGCATGATCATAATCGAAGACATATTATCATAGAGTCATGTTAACATTTCAAATTCAAAAGATCATAGAACATAACATAGAAAATACTTACCAATGATCCCATCCCCAACCTACAATTGCAATGGTCATGTGAAGCCCCATAACCCCACATAACCAAGTAGATAAGATCGGAGACCATGAGTAAAGCTTTGCTTCATATAACTTGTAACAGAATTATTCATCACTCCATATAGCAATATAACCCAATAACATATTCACATAATGACCAACATCATATAAGAGTAATGTCATGTATCATAAGCATCATACCTTTCATGTTATCATATTACATAAGAACAATCTCCTAGGACTTCCCTTAGAGTCAACTTGTGTAATGTCTAGGTAGAGTCTGATACCCCTACCTATACTAAGTAGACTCATCAAGTCACCCTAGTCAACGCCCATTTACTTGTCTTTCATTTTAAATGAGGGAACATACGCCTTAACCGACATAGACCATGTGAGCTAAACATGGAATTCGATGTCATAAAACCCCACACCGAAAGAAGGTGGTTTACCGGCCAAAGTAGAACCAAAGAGGACATAGGTTTCTAGGTGGATCCAGTAGCTAGTATCCTATGGTGGCAACATAATTCAATAACTAGGAGATCTATTAGAGACCCATAGTTCCACATTGCATGGCAGCCTCTATCTCATGAGACTCATTGTGAACCTACCTTCCAACTAAGGAAGGGACACCTCTCATCTCTAGTTCATCGGTGCTTAGGTTAAGTCCCTTTCTTGCATAAACTTTGAGTTGTCTTTTATCATAAACTTATCATAGGTCATAGGAGATTAACTCCTTATATAAAAATTATCATGAGCTCTTTAGGGTTAGATGAGAATATCCTTTCATCGTAACCCTTCGTGTGTGAGATTAACATAGCATAATCATTTTGTCTAAAGCATACAAGAGAATATCATAACTTGCATTATCTTATTCTTATCAATATATCACAATTAACATGTTCATAGCCCAACATATATACATATAAACATCATACATACTCCCATAACATAGTATTATTATTTATAGGCTAACATAAACATTCTAGAGTAATCACGACTTTAGAAGACTTACCTCTCACTTCCAAGTTCCTTATTCAAGAATTTACGTTCAACTTACAACATTCATAACCATAACATAGTGAAATACTCAATAGCATAATCAAGAAAAACTATTCAAATCATATACAAGATCAATGCATAATGTAAGATAGGGGAAAGAGTCATTTAAGAGTTCATTCTAGTCTTAGATCCCATCCCTACGTTTACATGTCATCTAGTAGTAGGTATAACCCATTTGAAACCATCAAATTGATAATAAACATGCTTCACACAAAAATCTATCATTACAAGTCCAACAGGTAACAATACATGCATGATTAACCATGGAAAACAATTACTTTTCATCGAGTATCATAAATCTAGAGTTAGGAAGAAACTCTATTTTGTGGAGTAAAAACCCTAGAGTTGAATTTCTTGAAAACTTATCTTTGAAAGGACCTCTTGGGGAAAGGAATCCCAAGAGTGAAAAACACATACCTTATAGATGACGAATCCACGAAAATTGGAGAAAAGCTTGAAGTCTTCGTCTTCTTCCTTAAGTTCTTCTTGTTCTTCAATGGGGTTTGGAAAAGAGAGTGTTTCTTGAGAGAATGAGAGAATTTTCGTTTGAATTCTGATTTGGACGTGTAAAAGTGGTCTAAAACTGACCTAATATCCATATATAGTCGTCCTATGAATTACCCAAAAGACCCTCCACTTAAATAGGTCTTTTTAAGAAGTTAAACTACCAAAAATACGACTTTAACGATTCTGGGAAGTGGCTGCGCGTCGCGGGGCCAAATCCTGTCATTTTTCTTAAACATTGGGTTAAGGCATTGAGGTGCGTGTCAGACTCGCGTCGCGAGGATTTTGAGGCAGAACACTTCGTGAGAAACGCACGTCGCAACCTGTTACAGCTACTAGCAGCCTAGAGAGCAGGGCTGCATTCAAAGAGGATTAATAATCCATATAGGATCAGGACCTCTCACACTACTTCTCCTACTCCAACTCCAGCACAGGATGTGGTTAAGACACAAGCGCTAAAGGGCCCTCCCTCACCGTCTATGAAGAGACTGAAGACTGAGAGGCTGAGGACCATCATAGAGGAGAACATGCTCTCTACTGATGGAGTGACCCAAAGATCATGAGGTGCCTGAGATTCAATTAATTCCAGCTCTTCACAAGCCCCATGACCAATAAACTCCGAGTTTGCTCAGAGAGTTCTATAGTAATTACAGTGCCTTAATACCACAAGGGAAGAAGTTGTTTGACTATGTGTTTGTTAGAGAAAGAAATGTGAAATGTAGTGATGATATCAATGCCATCATGGGGGTTTAAATGCGTATTGATGATAACTACCAACATATGATTAGGAAACAGACACTAGAAAACATGAAAAAGTGGTTGGCTCCACTAATATCAGAAGGCACCCCAAAATGGCTTGAGGTTAGAGCAACTATTGAGAATAATGATCTAAATATAGTTGCAAGGTTCTGGTTTGGCTTCATTAGAAACATTATTATTCCATCCCAGAATAAGTCGATTCTGTGCCATGCTAGGGAAGCCTGTCTGGGTTGCATCATTTATGGAGAAAAGGATAAATATAAGGATTATTATGACACAGGAGATGGTCATGTAGGCTAAACAAAGCCAGACTTCACTGCTTTTTTTGCTATTGATCCCCGAGTTACGCATAAAAACTCAGGTTCTTAGGGATGATAAGAAGCATGTGGAGGTGATTCACACATCTTCCACTGATATTTGAAGAATCGAGGCAGAGTACTTGGAGGATAAAGTAGACAAGAAGAAGGCAGCCCTGGTGGACTCTTCCCCGGTTGGGGATACAGATGCATTACCTACAGAGTCACCTTTGCCTACTCTCTCCCATGGGCCTTCAGGTACTTCTAGTGTTGTCCCTTCTGATACTCTAAAGTCCTCTGCTACTCCCTTGTCTCCCATATCTTCTGTTGTTGCTGTTGTTGCCTTCTTCCCCTCGCTCGCTCAGGCTACATTGTTATGGATGGGGAAGCTATCCCATTCTATTGATGGTCATGCCGCCAGACTTGAGGCCTTCAATCCGGGCATGATTCATACAACCCTTGCTGATGTTATGAAACCCTTGAGTGATACCAATAATTCCCTTGCTGCTAGGATAACGGTGTGCGAGCGTGGCCAGAGGGACACAAGGAGGTGACAACTCTAAAGGTTGTTATTGTTGCACTAAGGAGATATGTAGACCAGTTGAAGTACACCAACATGTCTATGATATTTGGGATGTTGGAGATCCTAGATGTGATAGTTGAGCCTAATATGCCTCCAGCTACCACCTGAGATGATGTTCGAGCTAAAGAGGTAGTTGATCTCGAGTTTGAGGCTGAGGCAGATAAAGTGATGCTCAATGTTGCTGAGGAGGCTTCTTATAAGGGCCTTACATAGACTGAGGAGGCCATGGTAGATACAGTTGTACAAAAATCCTTGGCAGACACACCTTTGGCAGCCCCTAGTGGATCTACTACTGTTGAGGTGACCCCAGGCAGCGATGCTCAGATTCAGAGTGTTACACCGGGCATTCATGCCCTGATAATTGGAGCAACTGCGTAGACAATATTTCCCTTTAGCTTTCTCTCTGTCTTACTTTTGGATATTCTTGAATTTGAGGAAAAAAGGCTTTTGTTTTAGGGTGGAATGTGTCATTCCTTTTGTGATTATTTATGTTTATATATTGAGTTTTGTGCTTTAAATTGTGCTTTGACCCTGTTTTTTTGTGAATATTTAAGTTTGAGGCTCCTTATTTTGAATGTAAATGATTTTTGGAAACTTCTGAAAAAATTTGTGCCATCTCTTGATTGTGTTTGAATGTGGCTGTTCTATTGCAAATTTGAGTATCGATCATGATCAATACTGATATCTTTAATAGTTTGCATAATCAAACGAAAGTGAACGTGCAGCTACGATGAGGCCAAATGAAGTTGCATAGGAAATATATGACTTTTTGAAGCTCGTTGTGACTACCCAATTATCAAATTGAGTCTCTGGCGATGAACATTGTACACTAGCGAAAGTGTGGAGAATTGTTTGACATTGGTGTCCATGCCTTGTCTTATGAGCTTACCGTGAATCATGTGTGATGACACTTAGAATTTGCCCCGTTGGTTCAGTTGACTAAGTTATGTGAGATCTTGAAATGATATTAGGCAAAAAATTTAATGTGTGAAACAATTTGACATTATACCTCTTGTGGCGCCTACCTTGTGAGTGTGTGATATTTTCTTGAACACCCTTTGAGACTTATCTTTTTCTTCGAAGAATCTTGATGAAATTGTGACCTTTCTTTATCCATTCCCTCATAATCCTCATTGAGTGTGGTTTTCTTGAATAGCTAATTAGGCCAAATCCTATGATGGGGGTGTGGTGAAAAGAGAAGGTAAATCAAGAAACATGAAGGAATTCTCCTTTACCCATGGTTTTGAAAAAGACGGAACCCCTCCATACAAAAAAAAAAGAAAGGAAGAAGGAAAAAGAAAAAGAATGAAAAAGTTTTGAAATAAAGTTGCAATAATAAATGGGATGTCCAATGTTACATGGAAAATGAATTATGGGGTAAATCTTGAACATAATGTGAATGATGAATAAATAGAAAGGAAGTGTTGATCACAAAACATTTCACGAGGATAGCAACCATTGATCCTAAATGACCATACCCTCACACTCAGGCCCGTTACAAACCTTGTAAATGCCTATTTATCTTTAGTGAGCTAAAACAAATGTTGGTTGGAAAATAAGGCCCAACCTATGGGTGGAGTCATGCATGTATTCGTCTCTATGAGTGTGAGTGTTGATTGTGATTCCGGAGCTATAAATTGTTGAACCTTAGTGTGTGAATATAGTATCATCTTTGTGTGAGGACATTTGAGTAGCTTTGTTGAGCTTGAAATTGCATTTGAAGCAAGTATTGTGAACTTGAGAACTTTTGATAGTGGTGAGTCACAAACTGAATCTTTGAGTGCTTAATTGATCCTTGCATATGTAAATTGAGTCTTATTATGTTCATTCATGATTGAGTCTGGTGTAACACTATTTGAGACATCCTTTTTGAAAGGCTGAACTTGAAATTTTACTTTAGGAAAAGTAAAATTTTAAGTTGGGGGTGTTGATGAGTCCATAACTTGGACTCATTTAGGGATTTTTTTGGATAGATTATGTGTCCTAAAATTCTTATTTTGAGTCGATAACTGATGTATACCATTGGTTTCCATATATATGGATTGAGGAACAAGGCATGTACACTTATTTTGAAAAGGGAATGAAGTGAGCTGAAAGAGAGAAGAAATGAAGGGTTGGTGATCGCCAAGTCCCTTTGGTGAGTCGCCTAATGACTTTCTAACCGCCTATAGTTCAAGTGTGCCAAGCCCTGCAGGAGAAAATCAAGTTGGTGAGAGACAAGAGAAGTCGGTGTGTCGCCAAGTGGTTCTGTGATGCAGTGTTGGATCGCCCAAAGTTTATAGAACTTGAAGATGCTGAAGGCCAAAGCAAAAAGGTGATGGAAATAACCAAAGGGCCGGATCACCGAGCTGATCGGCAAACCCGACTTACTGCGTCGAATGTCCCTTGGCAACACATTTTTTGCGACTATAAATGGAGTTTCAAATATTATATTTAGTATCAAACTTTATTCTGAACATTATTTAGAGTAATGTTTGAGTTTTAACTCTGAGTATTGAGACAAACTTGTCCTGATCTTTGAAAAATTGAAGTTTTCATTTTTGAGAAATTGGAAGTGCGTCTTCGAGATTCTTCTATTTCTACCTTTGTAAAGACGCAATTAATCTTAACTAGTTAATGGAAACACGATTTGGTAATGATTTCTATATTTTTATGATGTCTAGCTAAAACCCCAATTCTTGAGGTATGAATATGAGCTGATTTAGCTTGTGGGTACTGCTAATTGTTAGTTTAAATGCTTTTTAAAAGTAATTTCAATCGGTAATTGTGGTTCAATTTAAATAATTGTAGTGGCAAATGCAGTTCTACCTTCGAGTTTTAGGCTTGCTCGAGAGAGAGGTTTTAAAATAAAGATTATTGAATTGATAGTCTGTGGGTATTGGGTTATCATGGGTTCAGCTTGAGAGAGTGAATCCTAATTCCTTTTCCACACATTCAGCTCGAGAGAGTGAGTGGACGATGGCGTAGGTTGTTCATATTTGCATGCTTGTTGGTGTTCTAGAGAAACCGACTTCATTCAGAGTAAATTTTTTGAAGAGATAGTTTATCCCCACTAAAGTCTAGATTATTAACTAATTTACAGCTATTTACTAGTAGTTGTCATTCACAACTTGTCTACCTTAGCCAATAATCCGATCACATCCCAATAACTCGTATCATTATTATTAATTTCTTGTTATTTGCTATTGTTATGGTTGATATTTTAAACGAAAACCCCCCTTATTTGTAATTATGTCAACCACCAATTTACATTATATAGATGTCTATTCCTATGGCTGATTTGAACATATTCGTACTTTAATCTTGAATCTTTAACAAGTATCCCTCATGGTGGGATTCGACGCCATCTCATTTAGTTGAGTTATTATACTGACTAGTGATCATTGACACTTACTATTGGATAAAGTGTCGTATAAACGTTAATCAGTCCGAAATTGGTGCATCAAGACATTAAGAAGATTCGGGTTATTAGAGAGTGGTAGAGGACGACCCAAAGTCGGCAAAAGCACTATGCCGGTGTTAGAAGGAGAGACATCAAATTTTATGTCCATGATTAGGTTTATTTGAAGATCTCACCCATGAAGGATGTTATGAGCTTTGGGAAGAAGGGAAAACTTAGTCCTCGTTTTGTGCGTCCTTATGAGATTTTGAAGCATGTCAGTAAGGTTGCATATGAAATAGATTTGCCAAATGAGTTGGCGTTGGTGCATCTAATTTTCGTTGTATCAATATTAAAGAAAGTGTTGGGGATTCAACAACCATAGTTCCCTTAGAGGGTTTAGAGATTAAAGAGATGCATGATTATGTAGAGGCACCTGTTGAGATCTTAGACCTGCAAGTCAAGAGGTTGAACAACGAAGAAATTGCCTCCGTGAAGGTATTATGGAGGAACCACTTAGTCGAGGACGTTACTTTGGAGGGCGGAGCCGATATGAAGTCCCGATATCCTCATTTTTTTCCTTCCTCTTCTATTCCGACTTGACACAATGAGTTTCTCATGAGTTTTCTTGATTAGGAGTCATGTGTAATTTATGTGTGTCCATGATTTTGTTATGTTTATGCAAGTTTGATGCTTATTGTGACCAACGACACTAACCTACAGTATGAGTGTCTATGATCACTACTACAAAAAAGTTTATTAGCGGCAATTAAAATTGCGTTTGGCAGCAATATTAATTGTCGCTATAACATATACCGGCCATTAGTCTTTTGCCGTTGTAAGTGGCGTTGCTAAAGCCTTTAGTATCTATTCAAAAGAATGCTGGTAAAGATAATTTTAATTGCCACTAAAAGTAATAGGCTTTAACGACAATTGTTTATCGGCAATTAATGGTTACAAACTCTATTCCAAAAGTAAGTGGATCTATCTTTTTGCAGTTATTTTAAATTGTCACTAAATATATATAAATCTAAAAATTACAAGTTTTAACGACTGTTTTGTAGTGTCAATTACAATGGTCGCTAAATTCATTATTGAAATACCTTAATCCGCATTTTTAGCATCTGTTTTAATTGCCGCTAAATTCAACTTTACTGCCACAAAAAAAATTGTGCTTAAACAGCTATTGTTTAGCAATAAATATAATTGCCACTAAACTAATTTTGGAAAAGGTGTCATTCTGTCCTTTTGTGTCCATTTCTATTCTTAGTAGATCCAATTAAAAGAAATTATCTTTTTTTTTTTTCAAACCATAAAGGTACCAAAAAAGTATTGGTTATACATATATAGCAGTAACTATATTGATAAATACAAATCCAATATTCCATTATTAATTTATCTAAAATAACATAATATATTTTATAAATCTAGACAAACCAAAGAAAGTATTACTTTGTATATAAATAAACTAAAGATAATGTTACATGTTTAAACTATATAGCCGATGCTTTTTAACTATTCCCATCAAATACCCGCAGTAACAAATTTCATAATGCATATCCCTCAATTCTGCAACTCTTCATAGATTCAGACTCTTCCACGTGCTATTAAAACATATTACTCTATGACCTAAAATAAAAATTAACAAATGTCCAAAAATGAAATCTATGTGAAAGAAATCATATAACAAGGTCACAATGAAGTATAACATGTGTATAATTTCGTGGTTTATAAATTAAAGGGAGATGTCACCTAATTATTTGTATGGTGAATTAAGACTCTTATTTAACAATGTAATGTTAAAAGTAATTCCATTAGTAGTCTACTTAACCTTATAATTATAGGAAAGGGTTCTGATTATTGTAAATAAAAAATATTAGCTGCCCTTTAAAATTAGTACTAAGACGGTTAGTATCCGAACATAGGTTAATAAATATCTAGACTAGTGTAAGTACTAAGTAATTAGATAACAAGTGGATACTAAACTTCAATAAAACATTTGTATCTTCTAAAATTATTAGGGAAGTAGCTAGATTAAAATTAGGTGATTCATAATGTGGATCTGGTACTAAATGTTAAAAAGAAGTCACCACCCAATTGATATAACCTACCTAAAGGTTCACTCCTTCAAAGAATACAACTTCAAGTGTTTAGAGTTCAAACTAGATAATTCCTCAACATAGCAACTAATATGTTTAGGTCATAGTATAAATATTTCTAATTATAAGTTGGGATTAAACTTATTTTTTAACTATAAGCTCGAAAACACTTATCGTCTAAATTCTCAAGTACTTGTAACGGGATTGGAATACTAGGTTGGTACTAAGAATATTCTATCACATCATGAAAAATATGACATCATACTAGAGGAAAACTAGACCGTAAAAACTATAGTCGTAACTGAGTTGATTTCAATATCTCTAAGTAGGGGACTAGGCTTTCTAAGCTTCCTTAAGATTTATTTAAATACCACTAACTATTCATTCTTACTTTTCACTACATAAATTGACCTATTTCTAGTGACACTAACTTAAATGCTAGAAGACAGAGTCCTAAAAAATTAACCTAACACTGTTAGATACTAAGGTCAATCCATCTAGTTGTCATGCCATAACATCCACTCTCGATGCTTTTTCTTTCCCTTCAGGCAAAAATATTGATTTTAATAAGCAAAAAAAAAACATCTCAAAAAATTGCCTTCAATAGGAAAAAAGCTTTGTTACACAACTTCTTCACATGAAAGAAGGCTCTACTATGGGTAAATACCTTTATTTCCTGTTAACAAATAAGCAATACCAACGTAGTGATATTCAATTTTTTATTAACAATTTTAAAAACTGTTTGGTCGGTTGAAAAACGAAGTTCCTTACAAGTTTTATCCGTGTCACACTTATTCGATCTGCCCTCAATACTCTACCAAAACACATCATGCAATTCACAATGCTACCCACAAACGTCATTAATACCTTAGAAAAATTGCAATGCATCTACCTATGGGGCTCAACTCCCAAAATCATAAACTTCATTAAGTCAAATGGACTACTATTACAACTCCTAGAATGCACAGTGGCTTGGAAATTCAATATCTATCTCTCAAATATAAGTCTCTTATTACTAATCTTGTATGGAGATTGGTTCACTCGCCCTTTATATTTTGGGTAACAACCCTTACTAAACATTATATTCTTTTCAATACTTTGCCCAGAAAAATTGTTCCCACACTTTGCGAAAACATTTTCCGTTGTTAGACAACTTGTAGCACACGGTTGCAATGGAAAGTTGGTAATAGTCAACAAATAAATTTCAGGAACAACCCTTGGATTTCTCCTAATTATATAATCGGAATCTTGCTTCCCTTCCTTTAGATCTGCCTCTTCTTTTAAAGGATAGAATTATTTCCTACCTTAATCCTAGATATCCGCATGGTAGGGACGTTTATATTTAGGAACTAACTTCCACAGGTTTATTCACAACCAAGTCCTTATATAATGCCTCTTTTGCTTTACCTGATAATCATTTTTTATTTCTCCCTTCCTAATTCTCAATCAAATGGATCTGGAAGCTACCGCTTCAATCAAAACTTATCAACTTGCATTCATTAACTTGTCATCAATGTTTCCCCACGACCTCATACCTACATTGAATTGGCATAGCTACATCTGCTATTTGTTTCCAGTGCAATTTTGCAGCTGAGACTATACCCATTTCCTTCTTTTATGCCCAACCTCTATTTGCATTTTTGACACATTTTTATCCTCATTCTCTCATAATGTCCATAAATGCTCATAATGCATGACCTCTCACTTGGATACCTACCTGATTCTTTCATTCCATCCAATACATTCCCTCAAGTTCCTACTGCTACACTTTTGGCTTTGGATTTTGGTAGTGATGGAAAAATCGTAACAAAATTTTTTTAACAATACTTTTAATATTACTGATCACAAAACAACTATTGTACGAATTATTGAAACTTACAATTTTGGCCACAACCCAAAAACTAAACTTGTCTATACGCCTATGTGGCTTACTTGGCTACCACCTAAGTGCAACACCTTTATGTTGAATACTGATGGCCCTTTACAATAGCCTTAAGGTTTCCTTACAACACAACTTAAAACCTTCAACCATTGAGTTTGATACTTCTCGAGTAATTGACCTTTTACACTTTCCCACTTTACATATGCTTATATTATACATGACTGCAAGTGGATACTCCATCAACTCACTAACTAAAGCATAGTGCACTTGTAAAGGGAAGTTACTAGCGTATAACACATGCTTGCTAAATCAGCTTCAACTAGCAACTTTTTGCATGAAATTTCCATTTTAGAAGAATCACCTCCTTTTGTTCGAATGACACTTGGTGAACGGGCTGAGGCTACAAAATGACGTGTACCAGCTGCAACTCTTTCTCCTAGCCATATAAATAGTTTTATGTCCTTTTACCTAGAATAAATTTTCCACTATCAGTAGCAACTTTTTTGTGTAACTGAGACCCACTAGGTCTTCCATGGCCACCATCCACTACTCCCTGTACTCTTTTAAGTTCATAATATTATGCTTTATCATTCGTTTTCAAAAAAGAGAGTATCTCAAATAGGTTATGCATTCCTATTACCTAAGTTGTCAAATAAATAAGACATAGAACTGAAATAAGAAAATATCAAAGTCGCGAGCTAAGTAACTAGGAAATGAGAAAAATGTGTCTTCACAATTCTCAACAAAATAGATGTTAAACCTAGGTGTTTCAACAAATGAAGCAAATATAACCAAGCAATTACTAGAGTAAATAAATCAAGTAACAAAGTTAGGAAGATAACCAAATATCAACTCCCTTCCCAATACTCAAAATATTTTTCTATAAGTTAGAGTTTATGTACATTCATGAAAGAGAAGAGCGAGACATGGGGGTTTAGATAGGTGATATTCATCTCCTCTGCATCAATGATTCTCCCAGAAGGTTCGAGTTGTTAGTGGTCACAAACAAGGGAAACCTAACACATAAATCACAATAAGTATCTTCAATCTGTATAGCATACCTTAATATGAATAAATTGCAGTAGTTACCTGATTTTCTCCAAGAATGAAAGGAATAGGGCCTTCAGGTTATTGTGCTTGAGTAGACCCATAAATGAGCACCTACAATAAAGGTTACATTATAGAGATGTTCAAACAAGTAAGGAAATATCCATATGAATAGAAAAGCACACCAACAATGAGGAAAAACTAAATGAGTAAGAAAATTACAAAGGAGTTAAAGATTTTCAACACCTTTACATCTAAGGCAAACCAAATAGATAGAATTTTAAATTTACTATATGACTATATATGTACAACATTTATTGTTATATAGTTTGTCACAATTTATTTGTTCGAAATCAAATGTTATAAGCTTCCTTTCATAGATAACTCTTTTCCAAGAATAACTCATTGATTACAATCCCTTCATAAGCATAAAAGAACATTTTCAACAAAACAATATCATATAAAAGGTTGCATTTCAAAACAATAATAAAAAGATTGCAAATACTATCTTTTTGTCCATTCTATTTGTTTTTTTTCATGCAAAACTAACTAACAGGTCCAAAATGGTGGTAAATTTTCCTTCAAAGAAATATGGTCCTAAAATAGTTTTTATATAATCGGAGAAGAACTTAAAGTAATCATAACCTCCATTGAGCTAATGATAAAACAATATTTAGCACTGACCGAAATTCTCCATCTATTAACTCAAAATTATTGAAGACTGTAATGAACCAACCCAGTTCTAAAAGACCAGATTTCTAGAAATGATATATTTCATCTACTAAACCACTATAGAGTGAGATACAATAACACTAAGATTTTTTCACGTATCTATGGTGACTATATCGTTGTTGGTAGTTTAAATTTAGAACCAAATTGGACAATCAGTAAGTTTGCCTTATCCAAGAGATCAAAAAGTTATTTCATGAACCCAAGCGAAAAAATAACCACATTCAAAGGATATAATTAAGCCTTTTGAGACATAAACCAAGTCATAAATCATCTGAACCTTTCTATTGTCAGAAACTTCTGTGAACTTGCACCTAGAACTAACTAAAAGTTGCTACCCAAACAATATTAGGTCGATTGAACAATTTTAACATACCCCGACACCATACTATTCTAACATAATTTACATTTTTCATAGGTATATTATCAAAAATCCGTCTGGCTACCATAAAAGATCGATACCTAAAACACATGTCCATTAATGCATCCCGATAATATCGCTTAACCCAATCTCTTTAACAATATAATGATAAATTTCTATCCCATGTTTCAAGTTTTTCAATGCAGCGCATGTTGTACTCACAATTGTAGTTTTATCTGACTTAACATTACTTTTCTCCCTTTTCTTCTAGAAAACACCAACAACATTAAGCTACAACATCTAACAAATCCAAAAATAAATATATCCCAAGTTATGAAATTTCTCTTAGGCATTTTATGAAATGCCTATTCAAACTCCTCTCACAACCGAACAGAGCATACATATCCATAACAAAATTACCGACATAGATTTCATACCAAACACAAATCTGAACATATACCCATAAAACTTTTCACCTTGCTCCACCATTTTTAAATCTCTAATATACTTAAGCCTAATGTGTATTTTTTTTTAATTTCGACAATAAAATTTTGCATAAAATTCAAGTTGGGTATTTAAAGACAAAACATTTCCAATATAAAATGTCGAAGAAAGGAAATAAACAACGAAGTTCCTTCATATTTTAAACTCGTTCTCAAGCTTTTAACATCGGAACTTTGACAACGAGATAGATACAGACAAAGAGTATAGATAGATTACCTGATAATGTTGAGAAAGATTACAAAAGAGAGACGACAATGAGAATGATGTATGGTATTGTGTATAAAAATGAGAGACAATTAAGAAACCCTAGATCTTTAGTCGCAGTGAATTGAGTAAAGGAAGAGAGAATTGTTGTTCAAAATCTGTGGAGAGTGAATTTGCGGCAGAGTTGGTGAGCTGGGGGAATTTGGAGCTTAATTTGGAATTTAGTGATTATTTTTTGCTTGCCAATTGCTTTTAATTGCCACTTACCAAGAATTATTTTATGGAGAAAGTGCAAAAGTCATAAATATGTGCATATACAAATTTATATAGAATGGCAATTAGCGTATGAACACTAAATAATTTCCACTAACAGCTTTCTTTCTAGTAGTGGATCGTTCATAGTTTGTAACCCAACCAAGTCTTTGGGTCATGTCCCAAGGGAGCGGTTTTGAGAAGATGTAGTCAATTAGAATTTAATTCTAATTAGCCGTAGCTAAATAGGTTAACGAATAAAAACATTATAAATCAAAAGGGGTGACACCAAAGTGTCAAATATCATTTTGGGTTTGTCAAAAGTATAGTAAAAACAGTAAAAATTGCAAAGGAAATCAAGTACGAGGTGAAGTTCTTGGGGTGTGACCACAATAAAAATTGATATAAATCATTGGGTACATTCTTTAGATATGAAATATGCAAGATAATAGTGATTCGGCTAAGCTTTAGGTTGAAATAAGTTCTCTTTAGAGCAACTTACCCCGTTTGAAATGCCTTCCTCTCGAACACCCATTTGCCGCATGAAGGCCAGCCTACGCCTTACCCCATTAACTCTCTCAAGCTGAGTGTTACGATATGGTACTAGGGATTACCCTCTCGGGCTGAACCTTATGTCGACCCACTCCTCAGGCTATCAGTCTAGCAGTCTTGGTTTCACGACCTCCCTCTCGGGCAAGCCGAAAACACATAGGTGGGTTTATATTTACAACTACAAACCCAATACGTTAAACCACAACCACTAGGTGTAATCATCGTTAAAATACATCTAACCTATCATGAAGTAAGACCCAACAATAATATCAACTCATATTTGCTAAATCACACCCCAAGAATGAGGTTTTTTAGCACATGTCAAGAAGTAACAAAATACACCTAAAATTATATTAAAATTAAATAGGTATAAGAAATTAAACTTTGATTTAAGGAAATAAGAATGGAGTATACCCACTTCCAACTTGGGGAAGATGAATATCTTCTTTCTTCAAGTCTCCCAATACCCTCTCCAATCTTGAGAGAAAAATACAACAAAATAAGATTCCAAAATGTAAAAACTATGAAAATGTTCGGATCTACAAAAATAATAACTAAGGCTAGTATTTATAGTTTTCTAATTAAGTGCTACGGCGCACCATTAAGAGATATTAGTCGAGATCGCCGAATGACTCAGCGATTCACCTTCTTCTATTTCATCGCCGTTTGTGCTTGCCTTCAGCATCTTCATGTTTTGGACCATTGGGCGGTATATCATTGCTTCATGGCTTTGCATGTTGGAATAAAGGTCAGAGTACGTCTTTTCGGCGACTCGCCTAGTGAACTTGGTGATGCTCAGGCTTAATTTATTCATTCTTTTCAGCCTCTTTGTTCCCTTTTGCACGTAAATGTCCATGCTTGCATTAAAACTTCAAATACATGAAACTTAAGAATTTTCATCTGATATTACGACTAAATAAGCATATGAGGACACTATTTCTATCAAAATAAAGACCTAAATGAGTCCAATTGTGAAGTCATCAATGCTCATGAAAAATCTTATGTTTACAAAGAAAATGAGTTTTTATGATTGGTGTTCCTCATGTTGTTGTGCATTGAGTATGTGTTGTCTTGTGACTTCATGAGATGAAATGATGAATATGATTTAGATATTCTCAACACTTTTGGAGAATGATTTGAAACGTGTCCTCAACACGAGTTTTCTCATATTCTCTAGACTCCTTCCGCTCATCAGGAGATATATACCTCCCTGAGCGTTTGCATTGGTATTAAACCTCAGATATTTTTGTGGTAAACTCATATAGTTGAGATACCAGCGTAGTAAACTTGAAGTCACCCTCGACTTCTTGATCTGCCCCTACCGACTCGTCACCCACTCCTTCAGTCTTGCTTAGAGGATCTACATACAAAAAACAAAACAAAAAATAAAATTATTAAAATATACTAAAAGGAACGAAAACTGTGTTAAACTACATTTTTACGTAACACCACTCACCAGCAGCGGCTCCATTTTGATGCTTATCATGACCAACGGCACTAACCTACGGTATGAGTGTCTACGCTCATTGATAGTTTAGTAATCCAATCAAGGGTTGGGGTAGGGTCCCAAGGGAGCGGTTTCGAGAAGATGTAGGGACTAAATAGATTAACCAATAAAAAATTGTGAATCAAAAGAGGTGACACCGAAGTATAAATAAAAATTGCAAAGGAAATCAAGTATGGGGAGAAGTTATTGGGGTGTGACCACAATACAAATTGAGATAAATCATTGGGTACATACTTTTGATAAGAAATTTGCAAGATAATAGTGACTAGGCTAAATTTTAGGTAGAAATAAGTTCTGTCTCGAGCAACTTACCCCATTTCAAATATGTTCCTCTCGGACACCCATTTGCAACAAGAAGGATAGCCTATGCCTTACCACACTCACTCTCTCAAGCTGAGTGTTAGGATACTAGGTCTCACCCTCTCGGCTGAACCTCATCTCGACCCACTTCTTAGGCCATCAGTCTAGCTTTCTTGGTTTCACGACCTCCCTCTCAGGAAAGCTGAAAACAAATGGGTGGTTTGTATTTGCAACTACAAACCCATTAAGTTAACCACAACAACTAGGTGAAATCACCATTAAAATACATCTAACCTATCATCAAGCAAGATCCAACAATAATATCAACTCATATTTGCTAAATCACACCCCAAGAATTGGTGGTGGTGGTGGTGGTGGGGGTTTAGCCACACATCAAGAAGTAACAAAATACACCTAAAATGATATTAAAATTAAATGGGTAAAATAAATTAAACCTTGATTTAATAAAAGTAAGAATAATGGAGAAAACTCACTTCTAACTTGGGAAAGATGAAAATCTTCTTTCTTCAAGTCTCCCAAAACCCTCTCCAAACTTGAGAGAAAAATACAAGGAAATAAGATTCCAAAATGTAAAAACTATGGCAATGTTCGGATCTACAAACATAATAACTAAGGTTAGTATTTATAGTTTTCAGATTAAGTGCTACAACGGACCATTCAGCAAAATAAGTCGAGATCACCGAATGACTCGGCGATTCACCTCTTTCTATTTCATCACCGTTTTCTGCTTGCCTTCAACATCTTCATGTTGTGGATCATTGGGAGGTATATCATTGCTTCATGGCTTTGCATGTTGGAATAAAGGGCAGAGTACGTCACTTCGGCGACTCGCCTAGTGAACTTGGTGATGCTCAGGCTTCATTTGTTCATTCTTTTCAGCCTTTTTGTTCCCTTTTTTCGCGTAAATGTCAATGTTTGCAATAAAACCTCAAAGATATGATACTTAAGAGTTTTCATATGATATTGAGACTAAATAAGAATTTGAGGACACTATTTTTATCAATATAAAGCCCTAAATGAGTCCAATTTGTGGACTCATCAATGTTCATGAAAAATCTTGTGTTAAGAAAGAAAATGAGTTTTTATTATTGATGTTCCTCATGTTGTTGTGCATTGAGCATGAGTTGTCTAGTGACTTCATGAGATGAAATGATGAACATGCTTTAGATATGATTTTGATAATAAATTTCATTAAGATTCCATGATAATCTTGAGTATGCATTAAAGCTTGGAGAAGGTAGTTCCTCCTAAGAATATGAGAAATGTTGAAATTTCATGCATAATGGGTTGTTATATTAAGTTCCTACTTCCTCGTGATGCACAAATATGTTTGAGTGGAGTTGATATTTCCTCGTTTGTGTGAATGTTAGTGATGTTGTACGCATAACAGGCTGCTAGTCTTGAGTCTTTAATTTTGTAGGGTGTCTAGATCGTTATTCGAGGACAAATTTTTCAAAGGAACAGATATTGTAACACCACAGAAACTGGTAGGCTAAACTAGAGCTAAACGTGAGAGTTAGAGTCTTGAAGGTGGCCTAGGTCCAAGGGCAAAAGCTGAGGGAAAGGGGCCAGCTGCCCCAAGTTCCCAAGACACTGCGCACCATGACACGAGAGGCTTCCCGACTCATGGTGGTCACCACACCTCGTGATGGTGAGGCATTAGCCTCCCTAAGGCTGCCTAAATTCGGCTCATTTATACGAGCCACTTCACGGCCAGTGGTGAAAACCAAGGATCGTGCTAAGGCTCATGATGATGCCTTCACCACTTTAGAGGACAAGGCATGATGGATTAGCCACTGACTCAAGTCCCACGAGAGGAACCACGGCTCGTGGCAAGCACCACAACTCTTGGAGCTCCTCATGAAGATGCCTTGTGCTTGTGGGCTGAAGGTACAATTGCCAAGACTCTGCCCAAGGTCCACGAAGGGGATCTATGATGACCCAAGACTACATTCCGAAAGTGACACGATCTACAAGACCCCGAAAAGTCTCATACGAGCCTCATAACATTCATTAACATAAGGGCATAGGAAAATAATGCGGAATTTAAAACTTATCTTTACAATTGAAATCATTTTTCATCAAATCAAGCGGAAGTCTTTCTATACTTCGTATCAAACCATCTACAACAATTTGAATAAACTTTGGGACATTGCCCATACAAAATCTCTAAACATAATGATAAAATAAAAAAGGGTACGTAATGGGTTTTTTCATCGAACTATAAGGACTCTCCAAGTCTTCAGCACCAAGATCCTTCGAAACCTATTTTCCAAGTATAGAATATTTAATGTCCAAACCTTACAATTTGGTAAAAATGAAGAAATATGAGTTAGCACATTCAATGTACTAAGTATGATAGCTATGCAAACCCATTCTTAAAAATGACATTTTCGTTAAAAACCATGTATATGCTAGTTTTTGAGAAAATATCATGAACTTTAGCAAAAGGCATAGGACACAAGTGTAATTATCATATAAGTCATTTCATCACATTAGAACATAATCAACATATAAGCCATTTCATCACATTAAGATTTCACCTCTAGTAACCCCAAGCTATACTTTGTGCAATGTATGAATAGCGTCCCATACAACCATCAAGATTAGGTACCACATTACCGTCACAAAAAGTGAACATACCATTCTTCCTTTTTCACTTTTAAGCATTCCTACTTTTCATCTTTTGACAATATTCATACATAAGGAACATAAGAATTTCTAAGTCATGAAAAGGAAAGTAACTCATAATACAATCCAAGTAAAGCATGCATCATTACATTAGACATTTAAGTCAACATTCTTCATTACTTCATTAAGAGCACATTCATATACTAGAAATTAATATATTAGATATCTGACTATAGCCTCTCAAGGCCTACTTGTGCAAGGTATGAATGACATCTTATACAACCACCCACGCTTCATAGAACTTCTCAAAAACCCATAATTCATATCTCACATGATGGGAATAAGTGATTAACCGACATAGACCATGAAAGCTAAGTCATGGAATCCGGTGTCATATGACCCCACATCGAAGAAATGTATCTACTTGCCTAAGGTAGAACTAAGTACATTTTACCTTAGGTGGATCCACTAGCTAAGGTCCTATGTGGGCATATAGTTATGAGATAGGAAGATATTAATTGGAACCCTAGCCAAACATTGGGAGAGTTTCTATCTTACCATATCCACTTGGTGCTCAAGCTCCATTCCGAAAGAGTATTTCATTCACATTACATTATTGTACTTTAGAGGAATGACATTGGACTATCGACCCTATGTACATCATTACACATGAAAGGAATGACATAAGCCTATCGATCCATGGATCATTATTAGGATAACTCTAGAATCCTCATGAAAGGAATGAGATAAGCCTATCAATTCATGGTTCATCATTACATTTTTATACATATGAAAGGAATTCCATAATCCTATTCATTCATAGTACATTAGTTTATTGACTCATTATGAAAGGAATACCATAGGCCTATCTATTAAAGAGTCTTCATTACATTAAGTCATTTATGAAAGGAATGTTATAGGCCTATCGATTCATATTCATCAAGTCAAGACACATTAATTAGTCATTTATGAAAGTAATATCATAAGACTATCATTTCATATTAATTAAGTCAAAGTCACATTTATCAATACAAGAAAAAGATGCCTTAAGCCTACCAATACAAGATACATCGGTCCATATTACTTTCATTTATACAATAAAAGGATGCCTAAGCCTACCAATTCAAGATAGAACATTACATTGAATTATATCTTCACATTCTATCATCATCATTAATGAGTGTTAGATTGAGGATAAACTTTCAATCATAACACAATTACATTCTAAACATGAGCATAATACTTTCATTGAGATCACACACATATATTTCACATCAGTATCATACATAGATCCTTCATGAAATCGCCCTCCGAGGATTAAAAATCATATCAACCCAAACATCAACAATACTTCATTAGATAAGGTAATTAACATGATTTAATAAAAAATTCATTATAAACATAACCAATTCAACATACTTTCATGAACATTCAATTCCCTGTCACAATGCACAACTTAGGATCTTGGGGAAAACATGGGTTCATAGAGGAATTCTATCTTAATTCATCATTATTTCATCAATTACATCATAAAATGATAATATATTAACCTTTGAAAATGTTTTGTAATTAAACTCATGCATAGATCGAAAACCCTAGCTTTTTAGAAGAATTGGAAACTTGAAATCACATTTTGATAGGGCTCCTTAAATGAAACTTAATGAAGGATACATACTACCATACCTTTTAGGGAAGAAATCTGCAAAAATTGAGTTAGAATGGTGAGATCTTGAGCTTGAAAGCTTAAACCCTTCACCTCCAATGGTCGATTCTTGAGAGAGAATATTTGAGAGAGGTGGGTTTCTAATTTTGAGAGTTGGGAAATAATGAGTTGAAAAAGGAGTGTAATACTTTTAAAACCCTTAAAATACTTGAATAACTCAATATTAACCGTCCACAACCCCTAACCAACTATTAGCAATTTACCCAAACACCCCTCCCTTGGCCGAGCTTGACACCTTTTACAGGTGGTGACCTACACCCATGACCTACGGATCATCTGTGGGGTTACGCTCCATCATTAGGGTACTTGGTTTGGGTATGAGGGTCATCATTTTTGTCCTTGAACTACGCCGCATGACTTACGGGGCGTGAATGGACCTACACCCAGTAGGTCTCATCCGTGGGTCACCAAATTTTTGACAACTTTTTGGTTTCTAGGGGGTTAGAATTTAGGGTCCTCCTCAATGACCCCTTGGTCCTTGGGGAGTCATACCTTGACGTTTAACCCCTAAAACCCTCAACCTATCGGGAAGATATTCTTAAACTTCAAACAGCACAACAAACTCAAGACCAAACTCGTCAGGCTCTAGTTTTACTTACTTTTTTTACGGGTCATTACATTATCTCCCCCTCAGGAACATTCATCCTCAAATGACAATTTAAACACATTAAGGGATAATTAATCAAGACTAGAAGCCCATAATTCATGGAAAATCCTAAACAATGCACAAAACTTAGAGGAAACATCAACTCCATCTCAAACATACTCAATGCAGCAATTGAAGTATGAACTACATCTACAAACTCATTATGCTTGAAAACTTCAACATTTCTCATTTCATTGGAGCAATTACCTTATAAAACTTAAATCATGCTCATCTTAATATCAATAAGCGGATTATGAAATTTCTCTTAAAAGCACATTTAGGCATGTTAAACAGTTCACCTCATGAAGCACATAGGCCATTCATACTTAATGCACATCAACATGAGGAACATAACCCATAAAAACTCATTTTCTCATTTAAACATAGATTCATCAACAACATGCATATCATAAGGAGAACATGGAAACACATAATCACACATGAATCCAAAACATGAAACAAGCTATAAGGATCTCTTGGTCTTAAGCTTGATTATGAATGGAAGGAAAAAGATAAGGATATCAGAACTCTTAACAACCTTAGTATTCAACATACCATCTCCCCCCATAGGATCAAACCCATCTAAGATTAACATTAAGACAACATAGGAACCTCAAAACAGCATTAATATCTATAAGGAATTTATCAACATTCTCATGGATGGAACTTTGTTATCATTCTATTTCTTAACTTGCCAGTCTAAGGTCCCAACCGGTACTTTAAACTAGGAAAGTTCTCATAAAGAAACTCTTGATCACAAACAAACCGACCAACACCCCTCAAGGTGAAAATTAGAGTCAACGTAAGCCATGAACATTAAGGATACTCAATGACCTTGCTATCTAAGAACATTATCTCCCCTTTGGGAGCAAGCCTATACCAACTCTTTTAAACATCACTTCTATCAATTCTAAGGTCGTAGAAAGTTATAAATAAGCCTTCACACTCACCACACAAGATGATTCTAAACCATGATAAATTACACTTCTACCCTTCTTAGATTAGTCTACTCTCTTCATATATCTAGGCATTACTATAACACCCTCTTCATCAAATCTATCAACATATCTCAAAAATCATCATGACTAAGTTGGGTTCTAACATCAACAAAACATTACCATAAAGGAACTCATTCATACTAAAGACAACATCGCAATCTATCACCTCAAATCTAACAAGTCACATAAGCATAATTGGCATCACAAGCAACCTTTCTCCCTCGCTTCCTCTAACATAAGACTTTCAAGTGGTCATAGCCTAAACACCATCATATAAGGAATACAAGAGAGAAATTATAGAGTTAAACTCTATGCAACGACTTGAAGAATGAAGAAGGAAGAACTTCATAACATCCAATAACCTCCTATTCATAAATGTGGTGCACTTCACAGTATGAACTAGAATCTACTAGAAGTGGTTTAAGACATCCTAAAACCATCCCAAAACATTATGCTCTGATACCATTTTTGTCATGACCCAAGCCTACACCCCAGAAGTTGCACGGCGTACAAGACTATGAAATGTCTAATACAATCCTCATAACATTCATGAACATAAGAGTGTAAGAAAATAATGCGGAATTTAGAACTTTTTTTCACAATCAAAATTATTTTTCATAAAAGCAAGTGCAAGTCTTTCTATACTTTGTCTCAAACCATCTACAACACTTAGGATAAACTTTGGGACATAGCTCATACAAAAGGTGTAAATATAATAATAAAAAGACAAAATGGTACATAGTGGGTTTTGTCCTCGAACTATGAGGACTCACCAAGTCTTAGACAGCAAGATCCTTATAAACCCATCTTTAAAGTATAGAACATCAAATCTTCAAACCCTAAACTTTGGTGAAAAAGATGAAATATAGATTAGCACACTGAATGTACTAAGTATGATAGTCATGCAAAAACCATGCTTAAAAAGGACATTTTGTCTTAAAACCAAGCATATGCCAATTTTAAGAAAATATCATGAACTTTAGCAAAAGGTATAAAACACAAGTATAATCATCATATAAGCCATTTCATCACACCTGATTATAATCAACATATCAGTCATTTCATCACATTAAGCTTTCACTTCAAGTAACCCCAAGCTATACATTGTGCAATGTATGAATATCATCCAATACCACCATCCACACTAAGTACCACATTAATGTCACCAAAAGTGAACTTACCATTCTTCCTTTTTCACTTTTAAGCATTCTTCCTTGTCATATTTGGACAATATTCATAGATAAGAAACATAAGCATTTCATAAGTCATGACAAGAAAAGTAACTCATAATACAATCCAAGTAAAGCATGCATCATTACATTAGACATTTAAGTCAACATTCTTCATTAGCTTCATTAAGAGCACATTCATACATTAGACAATAAGACATTAGGTAACTAACTATAGCCCTCTCAAAGCCTACTCGTGCAAGCATGGATGACATCCCATAATAACAACCATACTTTATAGAACTTCTCAATAAACCATAATAAACATCTCACATGATGAGAATAAGCGTTTAACCGACATAGACCATAAGAGCTAAGTCATGGAATCCGATGTCATATGACCACACACAAAAGAAAGGTGTTCTACTTGCTTAAGGTAGAACTAAGTACATTTTATCATAGGTGGATCCACTAGATAATATCCTATGTGGGAACATAGTTATGGGATAGGAAGATGTTCATTCGAACCCTAGCCTAACATTTGGAGAGTTTCCATCTTACAATATCTACTCGGTGCTCAGCCTCCATTCCCATAGAGTATTTCATTCACATTACATTATAGTACTTTAGAGGAATTCCATTGGCCTATCGACCTAAGGTACATCATTGCACATAAAAGGTATGTAGTAATCCTATCGATCTATGGTTGGTTATTTGGATAGCTCTAGAATCCTCATGAAAGGAATGCCATAAGCCTATCGATTCATGGTTTATCATTACATTTTTTATACGTATGAAAGGAATGTAGTAAGCCTATAGATTCATAGTATATTAGTTCATTGACTCATTAGGAAAGGAATGACATTTGCCGATGGATTCAGGAGTCGCATTACATTAAGACATTTATGAAAGGAATGCCATAGGCATATTGATTCATATTCATAAAGTCAAGAAACAGTCATAAGTCATTTATGAAAGGAATGCAATTTGCCTATTTATTCATATTCATTAAGTCAAGACAAATTCATTTATACAAGAAGAGGATGCCTTAAGCCTAAAAATTCAAGATACGTTAATCCACATTAATTTCATTTATACAAGAAAATGATGCGTAAGCCTACCAAATCAAGATACAACATTACATTGAATAACTCTTCACATTCTATCATCAACATTCATGAGTGTTAAATTGATCATAAACTTTCAAACATAACACAATTACATTCTAAACATGATGATAATACTTTCATTGAGATTACACACATATACTTTACATCATAATTATACATATATACTTTATGAAATTACCCTCCAAGGCTTACAAATCATCTCAACCCAAACATCTAAAATACTTCATTAGATAAGTGAATCAACATGATTGAATAACTAATTCAATATAAACATAACAAATTTAAAATACTTTCATGATTAATCAATTTCCAATATGTCACGACCCGAGAGCATCCCTTAGTCGTAGTATGACGTATTTGACCTCAAAGAGGTCTTATACAAGCCCTTGGCATTCATTAATCACATTGGAATTAAAAATAATGGAGAATTATAACTTTTCTCAATAAAGTCAACAAGTGGAAACTCATTTATTAGAACGTTAGAACACTAAGTCTCAACATCTTAGACACGTCTTATAATCATAGGTGAACAACCCTTTATAATTAAAATAAAACTACTAGAAGTCTATTACGTGAATTTAAGGGGACTCATAAGATAAGTGTCCCCGAATGCTTGAGGACATATCAAGTCTTGGGAATATTAAATCAAAGCACTTCAATCTTGGAAGGATCCTTTAGTAGTCACAACCTACACTTTGTATTAAAAACATGAAGACGATGGTGTTAGTACAAAAATGCACCAAGTATGATGACCATGAAAAACCATGCTAAAAAAGGTCATTTAGTTGAAAACCATGCAATAATGTCATTTTTCGTAAATCTCATGAAGCGCAATAATAGAGACATGGTATTTAATGATAATCAACTCATAAGTCATTTATCACATTAAAGACATACTCAACACCTATATACCATTGCCTTTACTTTAGCTCTTCACCTCAAGTAACCCTCAAGCATTACTTTGTGCAATGTGTGGATAGTGTCCTCTACCACCATCCACACCTAAGCAACACTCTAGGGTCACCTAAGGTGGACCCTCATGCTATTACTTTTAATTCATACATATACATTCATAAAGACAAAACACATTATAACCCATACTCCTTATACAATAACCATCATCTAAGATTACCCCAAGTCACACTAGTGCAATGTGCAAGTAGCATCCCATACTACTACTCATACCAAGTGCTTCTTTGGAACAACCTTAGACAGGAACATCACATTCAACAAGTCATAACACCTTCATTAACCTTAGACATAAGACAACCATGCTTCACTAACATCTTATAAGAACTCATTCATTCATTATCATCATAAGGACACACCATGACACCCTTAAAAAGTCTACTTGTGCAATGCATTGATGAAGTCCCATTAGAGAACCTACACTAAGTAGTACACTATTAGAAAGACATAATTCATTACATTCTTTCGTGGGGGTAAGCCTAAACCGACATAGACCATGAGAGCTTAACATGGAATTCCGGTATTAACCCCTACATGATAAGGGATGTTCACTTGCCTAAGGTAGGGTCATTCCTTCTAGATTAAGTGGAAAACACTAGTTATAGACCTATGTGGCTACATAGTTAAGGGATAGGGAGATTGCTACTATACACTCTGCCTCTACTCACGGAGAAGCATCCATTTGAGGAGGTTCAACTAGATAGCCCGCCTTTACTCATGAAGAAGTACCCACCCCATTTCATATCCTCTCGATGCTTAGAATTAATCCTCATAGAGTACTACACTTTCATACGCTCATTCATTACGGTTAGGGGATTGCTACTAAATACTCCACCTCAACTCACGATAGAGTATCCATCCCAACCTATCATTCATTCATTGGAAAGTAATTAGGAATATTGAGATTGTTACTAGACAACTGAGAAGCATCCATCTCAAAATCCCCATTCATTTATTAGATTAATACTGAGAAAATGATTCAATAGACTCACAATCATTACTTCATCATTAGCATCATTCATTCATCCATGTGTGTGCATATGTGAGAATAACCTTTCACATAACCACCATCATTCATGACATTATCTTTTAAACATGATTATACTACATTCATCATGATATACACACAAATAAACTTCATAATATACCTCCATATATATACATAATAAAAATGCTTCACTAATATATCAAAATCCTTTAATGCCATGATCACATCACAAATAAAAGTAAGCACCTCCACCATAAGAGAATCAAACCAATAGAGGAACATTTCTACTCTAGTCGAGTAGTTAGGTCAACTTACCCCTTTCCAATGCCATGAATATCATTACTAAATTCCTCCAACAATTCATCACCAATAGGTATAGATAACAATAGAATCCAATAATACAATTCAGTCTACACACAATTCCATCAACAAGCAATCGTAATCATAAAAAAAACTTCATAAGCCTATTTAAAAGTCTAGTGAAATCATGGGTTCTTCAAGGAATTTCATGTAAAATCATCATAAAAACATTAAGCAACCATTAATTCATTAATATAATGCCGTTGAAAATACTTCTCCAATGAACACATGCTAAGAATAGAAATTTGAATTTTTTTATCATCGAAACACTTTTGAAAACCTTTGATTGGAATCCTCGAATGAGAGGTTATTCAAGAATCACTACAACATTTTAGGTCTACAGCCACCCTAGAAAAGTGTGGCCTAAACTATGAAAAAGTGTGGCCTTTGATAAAAGGCCACACTTTTTGACTTTAAGCCACACTTTTTCAAGGGTGGCTGAAAGTCCCGTAACCTTAGAGTTTAGGCAACACTTTAAAGTATTGCCTTAGCTGCTACGCGTAAAAGCGTTGCCAAAAAACAAAAAGTCCACGCTTTTGCAGCTATGCTTAAAAGTGTTGCCTTATCATCTACACTTTTAAGCGTAGCCTTAAAGGTAAAAAGACCACGCTTTTTAGCTACGCTTAAAAGTGTGGCCTTATCGGCAACACTTTTTAGCGTAGCCAAATAAGCAAAAGGCCACACTTTTCAGCTACGCTTAAAAGTGTGGCCTTATCATCTACACTTTTAAGCGTAGCCTTAAAGGCAAGAAGACCACACTTTTCAGCTACGTTTAAAAGTGTTGTCTTACCTGCTACACTTTTAAGTGTGGCCTTTGCTACCATATTGCCCACAATTATGAAGTGTTGCCTTTTATATCTAATATATGACAACACTTTGAAGTGTAGTCTTTGCCCATATGCATACACAATTTATATGCCACAATTTCTAAGTAAATACACCAATATTGTTTTGCAATAAATAATCTCAAGCATTACTCTTACAAATGTATAGATTTTCCATAAACTTCAAAACATAATATGTGTTGTGTACATACACATACTTATAAAGCAATATTCTAAATATGTACACAATAGTTCAAAAAGTACTCTTACAATAGTTCAATATATTCCACCAATGAATATCTTCCACAAAATCAAATATAATGTATTCAAACTTTTACAATAGTTCAAAAACTCTTCATCATCCACTTCAAATTTGTTCACCTCCATTTCCCTACACAAATCAGATTGCGATGGTTATAGAATAGGCAACAAGTTCCATATTGCAACATTTATTGAAGAGGCAAGAAGTCAAGATTGCAGTAGTTTATATAATCATTCATGCTTTAAATATATGTTACATCTCAATTTACTATTTAGAGGTAATATTGCTCAATTTGCAAAGTGTACTTACTACTAAGGAACTTGGAAACTACATACTGTATTCCAGATTGCAAAACTATTTTCCTTAAAGGCAAACTGCCCAACCTGCCCAACTATCCCAACCAGCCCAACTATTCCATATTCCAAAAACATCAACATATGAAGCATAAAAATCCAATCTTTTCCCAATACTTTAACTAAATGGATCTCAATTACAACAAAATTTATCAAAAAAAGCAAGAATCTTTAACCAATAGGCACCTAAATTTTTCAAGAACATCAAAATATAAAGCATAAAAATCCAATCTTTATACAGATGGAACTCAATTAAACCAAAAATTTCTCAAAAAAACAAGAATCTTTACCTCGGTTTTAGTTACATTAATGGCAGATTTACCCTTTGAATCTGCAGATGGCTTAGCTGAGATCTGAATAACCTTTTTCTTTATAACAGATGAATCATTTTTATAGGGGATATATGGCACCAGAATATGCAATGCGCGGCTACTTAACACCAAAAGAAAACATTTACAGCTTTGGGGTTGTTACACTTGAAATTGTAGGGGGAGAAACAGTGCTAGTTGCAGGCCAAGTGATCAGACAGTTTACCTTCTTGATTCGGTAAAGCCTCAAACGAGAAGTTTCCAATTTCATTCATTGATGCACATGCCTAATAAACAGTTGCCATTGTATTTTTACTTGAATGCCTTTTCTAATTTGATCGATATCTGCTGGTTCGATTGAAGGCTTATGTGTTGCAAGAGCAGGGAAATTTGATAGATATAGTTTATCCAAAACTTGGAACAGATTATTCTTGGACAGAAGCTAATTATTCTGGAATTAGCAATGATGGTTAGCAGTATCGATACTACTGTTAGTAGTATCGTTATATTTTCTTTTTCCAGAAAGAAGGAACTTTGTCAAATCTAACCATCTAAGGGCTCCATCAGAACTGTTTTGCTGTCAACAACACAAATGCAGAAAAGTAGAAGACTCGTGTTTAAGGCTTAAGGCACCCAGAAATCAACTAACAAAGCTAAATTATGAGCTAGACTCCCAAAAATTATATAAAAACACAAGAACATCAAAACCCTAAAGCTAAAAATTAGACTTTCAAAGATAGAATTCTTACCCGATAAATCCTAAATCTGTCTGAAATCAAGGTCTGCAACGAGAAGTCTGAGACAAAGTGTGATGGGGAGACTTAACTTCAGGTCATCTTGCCAACAACCCCAATCAATTCCTTCTAAACAAAAAAAAATAAAAAGTCATTCAATATGAAGAAGTTTGATTAAATCTTCAGCTCTTCAGCTCTTACCTTGACGAAATCTTCAGCTCGGAGAAGAGAAAGCTCGGTCAGCTCTGTGAGTTCTGCAGCTCGATCTTCAGTTCGATCTTCAGCTCAGAGAAGAGAAATTGTGAGTTCTTTAGCTCGGAGAAGGAAAGGGAAACGTGACTTGAAGGAAAAGCTCGATCGTCAGCAAAGGAAAGGGAAAGGGAAAGGGAAAGCTCGATCTTCAGCAAATGAAAGGGAAAGGGAAGGGGAAATCTTCACTGTTAATGAAATTTCAACAAATTTTAAGGTTTATTTTTTAATGAAAGGGAAAGGGAAAGGGAAAGATCTTCAGAAAATTGAAGGAAAGTCTTTTTGATGTTTATTTTTTGGCCAATAAGAATGGGAGGGAGAGTTAAAATTGTTGGAGGGAATATAAAATTTTGGTGAAAATTTTAAGGCCACACTTATAATGTGTTGTTTTTACAATAATAAAAATAGGACATTTAAAAAGTGTGGTCATATATATAAAAAAATTGTTGCCAATTATAACATTTTGTAGCAACATTTATAAAGTGTAGCTTATAGTATTAAAGACGAAGGTTGTTCTCGTTGCATGCCCCTGTCATTAGCTCCTTTGAACGATTCAAAGCATGCGTTGGTATGTCTTCTGATAGATAATGTTAGGTCTGGTTGTGATTATGTGTTGAATGTGTGGTAAGAAATCATGTAAAGGATGAAAAATATATTCCGAAAAAGTGCATTAAGTGGACTGTCTTGAGCATGTGTGTGCTGAAAATTTGACTATGTTTACTGCCTGAAATTTGTATGTTAAATGTTGTGTTTTACCTGTGTAAAAATGCTAAAAAGGTGATGTTCATAAGAGGTTAAGGTAGCTGACTGAATGTCACTCAAAATGCTACAAAACAATCAACAAAAGAATGAGAGAAAAATGGATTGGAAGAGACCCAATTTCCAGCTTGCTGGAAATTTGTAGTCTCGGCCAAAATGACTAATTTTTTAAAAAATATAAAAATTGTGAGGTCATTGGGAATTGAACCCAAGACCTCACCAAATGTAAATTATATAACAATTTCATGAAAAAAAAATGAAAGGAAAAATAAATTTGGAGAGTGGGGATTGAACCCCCAACCTCTTGAATGGATGAGAGAGTTAGGAGAAAAATAAAGGAGAAAAATAAATGTGGAGAGTGGGGATTGAACCCTCAACCTCTTGAATGGATGAGAGAGTTAGGAGAAAAATAAATGTGGAGAGTGGGGATTGAACCCCCAACCTCTTGAATGGATGAGAGAGTTAGGAGAAAAATAAAGGAGAAAAATAAATGTGGAGAGTGGGGATTGAACCCCCAACCTCTTGAATGGATAAGAGAGTTAGGAGAAAAATAAAGGAGAAAAATTAATGTGGAGAGTGGGGATTGAACCCACAACCTCTTGAATAAATGAGAGAGTTAGGAGGAAAATAAAGGAGAAATATAAAATGAGGTGAATGGGGATTGAACCCACAACCTCTTGGATAGGTGAGAAAGTTAAAAGATAAATTAAGAGAAAAAGAATGAGCTTGTGGGGGATTGATCCCACAACCTCCATGCCTTGGACGAAAAATAGAGGAGAGAAAGTAAGAAAATATTATGTTGCTGATGGGGATCGAACTAGGGTCCCCCCAAATCTGAAAAATGCAATCACCAAGTTTAATATAAGATTAAGTGTTGCCCAAGGGATTCGAAATTGGGTTCCCTTACCCAATTCCGTATTGACACATAAGTCATACGTAAACAATTATTTAATGAATGCTGCCTCTAAAGATCCAAATCAATATCTTGTCATACCTACAAGATGCATAAGTCTTGTACACATAATCTTGGGTAAATATGAATCACTTAGACAAACTATGAATGAAGCCTCATGGCTTGTATGTGTGGACTCATAAGTCTAGCATACATTTAAAAAGTAAGTGAACCTAAGATGTTATGTGATGAGATAATGAAACCCCAGAGGGGTCAAGTAAGAGTATGACACACACTAAAGAGCCAAGTGTATTGTCATACGATGAAATGAACATTCACGTAAAGTGGTGAGTAATTATGAAGAGTAAATGTGCTAAAGTTAAAGAATGTGGTGACAACATGATAAGAGGCTAATGTTAAAGATGAGAGCAATCTCAAATGCGCCTAAGTAAATGTTACCAAAATGTACTCACCTATGAGAGTGTAAAGTTAATGAAGAGACCAGTCTCTATGAACACTCTAATAAAAGTATTAAATTTAATGCATACTTAATACAAATGATGAGATGAGAAATCATCTAATGAGCTATGATGTCCTCATGCTAGAAGCCAGGTTCCATGATGTATGAGTTGAATGTAATGGAACTTTATACTAAGCACCGATATGCTAGCTATGACTGGTGATGCCTTCCTTCGGGAAGGGCGGAGGTTCACGTAAATCTCATGAGATGAGACTGTCTGGCATGCCGGGTATGGGTCTCCTTATATATCCTAGTCTTTGAACCTATACTGCTAATATAGGGATCTAGCAGGGTTCAATTCCCTATATACGCTAGCATGTTTTGGTTCACTTTGGCCGGTGAATCCACCTCTTTTTGGTGTGGGGTTATACAATAGATTTCATGATGCTCACATGATCTATGTCGGTTAAGGTTAAAGTTCCCAAAGAAAGAATGAGGCCAGCCTCAAAGAATACACATAATGAAATGAACGATACCAAAGGTGTTAGGATAGGATAATCAAGAGGTGAGCTAGACTTAAGTAATGACACTAGGTTATTCTTGGTCATTGCACAGCGAACCCGATAAGAGTCTTAAACTACATCCTAGGTATGACTGGTGGTTGCACTAGTATATGAAAAGAATAAAAATGAAGTACGTATGAATGAATGAAGCAAACTCTGTATTTGCTAAAGAAGGCTCCCTAGTTGAGGTCACATATGTTGAGCCCTCATTTTGGGAGGTCCTAATGTCAAATCCATGATTCCGAGGTCTCATGGCATATGAAAGAATGATATGAACTATGTGATATGATATGTGCAATATGTTATGTGTTGTTTGCAAAATGATAAGTATGATGATGCATGTTACTCGCATGGCATGACTTTCCTAATCCGAATTTGGCAAGTCCACTTACTTGACTTTCCATAATTCATATCGTTAGGAAAGAGCTCTTCTTAATCATGCATGTCCTTGGTGTGTGCTTGCATATACTCATACTTAGTATAAGTGTGTACTAATCCCATACAACTCCATATTTTTAGGTGCAGGCACAGGTGGACGTTAGATCTTACAGGTCGAAGCTGAAGCTATCCGGACGTGGAGCATTCATACGGACTTGGTAGGCCCTCATGCTTTCGAGGACGCTTGCCCATTATATTCTAGCTTAGATATAGGTTTGAGTTAGTGGAGTATGTTCCACTAGCGTTTCTTTCTCATCTTATTTCAGACATTTTATTGGTGCCATTTTGGCAAGTATACACTTAATGCAGTATTGAACTATTTCTTTCATTTGATGATCTTAATATTAGATGGTTGATTGTGAACGTTTATGAGTTTAAGTAGAAGGTCTTATATGAATGTTAAGTAACAAAAAGTTCAAATTTGCCGCTAAAATTAACCTAGATGAAGTAACGATGACGTATGTAGGCTTGTCCACGACCTCTGAGAGGTCAACGACACCGGTCTCGTCTGGGGTCTAGACTCCGGTCGTGACAATATCCCCCACTTGAGAGAAAAAAGCATCACATCATAAGAAATCTCCGTACACATTAACACAAGGAGGAACTATTACTTACCAGGGCCTTCATCCCGGATTAGCTCCTTTGTTAGCTTGTAGCACATAGAAACAGAGCCTCTTTGGAGCATTAGGATCCGGACCATCATGAGGAGCTTGGTTGGTGTCCTTCACTTTTGCCAAAAGTGTTGGGCAATCTCTCATCTTATGACCCCTTTTTCCACACCCAAAGCACCGATTCGTACCGGTAATACACTTTCCTAAATGTTGCTTACCACATGTAGTACATATAGGCCTCTCCAACGAAGAACCACCTCCACTTTTTCCTTGAGAATTCGGATTAAACACCTTATCCTTGCTCACCATGGTTGGAATATTGATTGTAAGACCTCTTCTTAGATGTAGGTTGACTTGGTTCATCGAATCTAGACCTTTTCAAATCCTTATCTCTAACCTCAAGCTTAGCCTCTTCCATATATTAAGCATTCACCATGAGTCTAGATATTCTTTTGTCATCGTGAAACATTGCGACACTCTTGACTAACTAGGTCGGACATCCCGGTCACAAACCTACTCATCTCATCCCCAAAGTTTGACATCAATGAAGGGGCATACTTAGACAATTGAGTTAATTTCAAAGAGTACTCTTGCACATTCATGCTACCTTTCCTAAGGTTTATAAACTCCTCATCCTTGACTTATCTCTTCTCACGGGGAAAGTACTTAGGAAGAAATGCTTTCTTAAACTCTTCCAATTCTAAAGGACCCGCTACAACTGGCCTATTGGCCTTCCATTATGTAAACCAAAATTGGGCAATATATTTCAGTTTATAGGAAGCCATCTCCGCCTTCTCCCTTGAAGTTACTCACATAGCACTCACTACCTTGTACACCTCATCCAAAAACTCTTGTGGATTCTATCCCACCTAAGAACCTAGGAAAATAGAAGGATTCATCCTCACAAAGTCTCTCAACCTAGATGTCATAGTACCCTCATGACAGTCACTCTTGGACCATCTTCCCTATTTGCTTGGGCCATCATAGCTTGAGCTTGAGTTGTGACGACTTGAGCTTGAGCCTTCGTGACTTGAGTTATCAATATCATAGTAGACCTAGATTCGTCTTGAGTCACATGTACCAGGTCTATTAGGACTTGCACACCTTCAGGAGCTTGTCAATCTTGGGGACCTTGGGGATGAACTCCCTCATTCACAATCTCCTCTTCCACTCTCCTTGCGTGTCTTCCTCTCGTATTGACATCCTATAAACACATGAGGAGGATTAGGAAGATACACATATAGAACTCAACTCTAAGGCATGACTTCAAGAATATGAAAAAAGTGTAACTTCTACCGTTCTATAGCCTCTCGCTCATAGATGTGTCGCGACTCACGTCGATGAACAAGGCGTATTCGAACTCGAAGAGGTCTTATAACAACCCTTATCATTCATTCAACACATAGGCATTAAAAATAGTGCATACATAAAACTTTTCTCAATAAATTCAACAGGTGGAAACTCATTTATTAAAACTTTGGAACACTAAGTCTCAACATAGCCATCTTATACACATCTCATCATCATAGGGGCACGACCCTTTACAAGTAAAAGAAAACTACTAGAATTTTATTACATGAATATAAAGGAATTGAATGTACAATAATCTAGGAAGGATCCTCTAGTATTCAAAACCTACACTTTGTAGTAAAAACATGAAGAAGATGGCGTAGGTACAAAAATGCACTACCCCTTCTCCTCACATAACCCTCAAGCATCACTTTGTGCTATGTGTGAATAGTCTCCATACCACCATCCACACCTAAGCAACACTCTAAGCTCACCCAAGGTGGACCCTTATGCTATCATTTTCAATTCAACCATAGACATTCATAAAGACATAACACATTATAACCCATACTCCTCATACAAGAACCATCATCTAAGATAACCCCAAGTCACACTAGTGCAATGTTCAAGTAGCATCCTATAATACTACTCACACCAGGTGATTCTTTAAACCACCTTAGACTAGGCACATCATATTCAACAAGTCATAACACCTTCATTAACCTTAGACATAAGACCAACATGCTTCACTAACATCATATAAGTACTCATTCATTCATTATCATCATAAGGACACACCATGACCCCCTTCAAATGTATACTTGTGAAATGCATAGATGACGTCTCATTCTACCACCTACACTAAGTATTAAACCCTTAGGAAAAATTATTTAATTACATTCTTTTGTTAGGGTAAGCCTTAACCGACATAGACCACGAGATCTTAACATGGAATATCGGTTTTAACCCCTACCAGATGAGGGATCCCCACTTGCCTAAGGTAGGGTCATTCCTTCTAGATTATGTGGAAACGACTAGCTATATACCTATGTGGGCACATAGTTAAGAGATAGGGAGATTTCTACTGGGCACCCTACCTCTACTTACGAAGAAGCATCCATCTCAAGAGGTTGCTACTAGATACCCCTCCTCTACTCACAGAGAAGTTTCTAGCATTAATCCCCATGGAGTATTGACTTTTACTATGTTCATTCATTATATCTTAGGGGATTGCTACTAAATAATCCATCTCAACTCACGGGAGAGTATCCATCCAAACCTATCATTCCTTCATTTGAAAGCTCTTAGGAATAGTGAGATTGTTACTAGACACTCCGCCTCTACTCACGGAGAAGCATCCATCTCAAAATCCCCCATTCATTCGTTAGAGTGCAATTGAGAAAACCTTTCAATGGACTCACATTCATTACTTCATCATTATCTTCATTCATTTATGTGTCTGAGTATGCATATGTGATAATAGCCTTTCACATAACCAACATCATTCATGACATTATCTTCTAAACATGATCATACTACATTCATCATAATCCTCACACAAATATACTTCATAAAATACCTCCATATATACACATCATAACAATGCTTCACTACTCCATCAAATGCCTTCAAGGGCATCATAACATCACATAAAAGAAGTAAGAACCTCTACCATAAGTGTATCAAACCAATAAAGGAACAATTCTACTATTGTCTAGAAGTTAGGTCAACTTACCCCTTTCCAATGCCATGGTCACCATTTCTAAATTCCTCCAAAATTTCATCACCAATAGGAATAAATAACAATAGAAGACAATAATACAATTCAATCTACACATAATTCCATCAACATGCAATCATAATCACAAAATAAACTTTATATATCAATTTAGGAACTTAGGGAGATCATAGGTTCTTCAATGAATTTCATGTAAAATAATCATAAAAACATTAATCATCCATTAGTTCATCAATACAATGCCTTTGAAAACATTTTGCCAATGAACCCATGCTTAGAATAGAAATTGGGATTTTTATCATTGAAACACTTTGAAAACCTTTGATTGTACTCCTTGAATGAGAGTTTATTCCAGAATGAAGGACCACCCTTCCTCACTAGTAGAAATCCCACAACATTGAAGAAAAAATCACTTAAAATCTCCTCTTCTAGATTGAATTTGATCTTGGCCTTCAATACTGTTCTAGAGAGAACTATTTGGGAGGGAAGGGTTTTAATTTAGGTACTTTAGTATAAATGAGGGTTTAAATGTTTTAATACTCTTAAAATACCATAGAATACATAAAAATAACCGCCCCTATATTTCATTAGCCAAGGGTGGAATTTATGCAACCACCCTTGGCTTGGCCGTGTCTCAAGACAGAACTGCAGAAGTGACTTACGAGCCCCGCCAAATAACTGTAGGTGGGGTTACAAACCGTACTGTTGCATCGTGGTCCAGGTCATAGACTGGTCCATGGTATATAAGGCTCCCTAGGCTAATTCTTGACCAATGGAGCTCACTTACGGGGCTTCAATCTAGTTAAGGGGCGTAAGTGACCCCCGTAACTCAAGCTATTTTGAAAGATTTTTTCCCAACATTTGTGTCCTCCTCAAGGACCCTTAGGGTGGTTCTTGGGGATTCGTACCCAGACGTTCAACCCCTAACAATGTCCATCTAAGTACTAGGGTTTCCTTCACAAGTTTTAGACTCCAAACAAGACTCCTATCTAGTGACAACATACTAGAACACACTAGCACCCAAACAACTAGTTTCTAAACGCCGTGGTCGTCCCTTGACGTTTGACCATAAAACTCTTTCAAAAAAACTGTAAAAGATATTCATCGTCATTTTAACAAGTTACAAACTCATGAATCACATGGGAAGCTCTAGTTAATCTTATTTCATTTTTAGGGTTCTTACACAATCACAATTCACAACATAGGATTTTGGAGAAAACATGGGTTCATAGAGGAATTCTAGCTTAATTCATCATGAATTCATCAATTCCATATTGAACCATGATATATAAACAAAACGTTTTGGAATTGAACCCATGCATAGATCGAAAACCCTAGCATTTTTGGAGAATTGGAAACTTGAAATCACTTTTTGATAGGGCTCCCTTGATGAAACATAATCAAGGATGAAGAATGCCAAACATTTTAGAGAATAAATCCTCTAAAATAGAGTTATAACAGTTAGACTTTAACTTTAAATCTTGAATCCTTCACTTTCTAGAGAGAATATTTGAGAGAGACGGTTTCTAATTTTTAGTTTTTTTAAGCATGGCTACTATAACACTCTGAATGTCCATGACCTAATCTAGAGCCTCACATAATGAAATAAGACTTAAGACACTGTTTATAGGCCTAAAATAATGTATTTACACTAATTGGAAAGTGTTAGAGTAAGAAACGACCATGATGTCCGGTAAATTCTGAAATGTGTGCTAGTGTGCTTTCACATGTTTCAATGGGTTTTAAGAGTTAGAATTTAATGAAAATTGGTAAAAAGGTGTTAAATGTATAGAAGAGTGTTTTTAGGGTCTAAACATACAGGCATGACTAACCAAGGACCACCCTAAGGGTCCTTGAGGAGGACCCTTTCATTTAGACCCAAACTTTGTCATTTGACAGTGTGCATCCACTAGCCAAACGATGAGTCGTCATTTGATCGACGAGCCCTCGATGGAATTATGGGGTGACACTTATCCATATTTCGAAAATGTCTCAAAAGGGACTCTCTGACCAAAACCATGGACCAGCAGGACGGTGCGTGGTCCAGTCGACACCCAGTAGACGGGGGTTCGTCCTTTGGGGGTTGTTTCACTCTTAGAATTTTAGCTTAGGGAATTAATTATTTAGTTGGTTAGTTAATTAATTAATGGTAAAGGGGTGTACAATTAAGTTAGTTAAGGGACTATATAAGACCTAAACCTCATTAACCTAACCTAACACCCCATATTTCCCAAACCCAATTCTTTCAAACTTCTCTCTACTTTATCTCTCTATTCCCAAAGGCCCCATTGAAGACCAAGCTTCAAGGTCACTAGGGATCAAATATTTCAAATTTCTCTCCATAAATATTCAAGTATTGTTACGGTATGGAAACTATTCACTCTTGGGACTCATTTCCCCAAGAGGTTCCTTCAAATTGATTTCAAAAGATGTCAAAAAACATGGGTTTCTTTCCAATTTCGTGATTTGTCTTTCAATTGGATTTATGTTGATTTCATTTGATTATTAATGATAGATTGTGATTTTTTATGGGTTAATTATTGTATTTCTTAGTGTTTGACCTAATTCTATGCTAGAATCCATGAATTGAATCTCTTACCCTAACCCTAGTTATGAATTGGACTTGTAAATGATTAAGGTTGTTGAAATTGGTTATGTTATTGCTTAATTTAGTATATAATGATGTTGATGAGTGGGTTACTGAATAATTGTGATGAATTGAGGGTTAGATTCTTGATAAAGGCCATGGAGGCTAATTGGTAAGATTTTGTGATCTTGAACTCTTTACTTCAATAATGATAGGTCGTATTTGGTGATTATGTTGTGTAATTGAAGTATTACATGTGATTAGATTTAGGAATATATGATGTGATGATTATGATGGCATGATATTATTCTATTGAATGTAAGATCATGATATGGTTGTGAGGGTGAAAGGTTGAAGATGATCATCTTGTGTTCCTCACGTGTTAATGACTATGATATGTGATCGCACTAATGATGGTTTGTGATGACCGAAGTTCTCATCCTATGCCTAATGAGATCATGAAGGCAAGAAAGTTGCTACTAGTCAAGTGGAAGATGGTCCTCCAAAGAGGAATATGTTCTATTCTCTCCAATCCAAGGGTGAACAAGAATGATCTCCTTATGACCTTCTCCGGTATGTGTTTTTTTTTATTGATTTATGAAAAATTCTAGAATCTCCATGATTATTATATGCCTTGTGATGTTTCTGCTCTTAGTGATGATAAATTAATGTTATAAAGACATGCGTGGCTTGATCCCAAGTGGGGGATAAGGATCCTTGTTATGAGGTCTTTATATGGTTATGTGCAGTTATGTTTAGCTTGGAATTGAATTGTTTCCTTGATTTGGGTATGTGCATTTAGGTATAACGCATATACTATGGGTTTCTAGTCTAGAGTTGGTCCTTTAAGAAGTGTTTAAGAGGGTGTCATTGGATGACGAGTGTTTCCCAAGTGGGGGATAATGTAAGGACCCAAAAATGCATTATGACAAAATAGAGACTAACACGTGTTTCATGTGGTTATGAAGTCTTATAATGGTCTGTAATGGGGTTTTGAGTCAGTTTGAAAGTTTGGAAGTGTTTAGAGGTCAAACGTCCAAGACGTCCGAAAACTAGTCGAAGTTGAACTAGTGTGTCGTAGTGCTTTATAGTGGAGTTTTGGGGTATGGTTTGAGGGTGAAATTGAGCATTGATGGTTCCTACACATAAAGTGACATGTAAAGAGTCAAAAAGTCCAAGAACGATTCCCCAAGGACCAACCTAAGGGTACTTGAGGAGGACCCAACTTGTGGGTCAAAGATACTCAAGGCAGCAGAATTTGTACATGAAAGGAACATGTACGCGTCGCAAACTTGTTCCCTCAAGGCTAAATTATGCCTTTACGTCGCGGACATGTCGCGGACTCTACTTTCCCAAAATTTATTTTCAAAGAATCTTGCGGGAGAAGCTCCGCATCGCGGACTTATTTCCCGACGAAAGTTCCAAAAATTTAAGTTAAGATTGACTTGTCTAAAAGGGTCAAATTGGTGTGGGTGTAATTGGGTAATTTGGGAGTAGGTTAGAAACAGTTTTTAAGACTTATTTAACCCCTTTACCAAGTCAAAAAACCCAATACCCACTAAGAAATCAAAATCAAAAACTTCTCCCTCTCCAAAACTCTCACAACAACATCATTGAAGAAGAAGAGAAATTGGGGGCTGCTCTTAGGATGAATTCACCAAGGAATCAAGTTGAGCTTAAGGCTCTAATATAAGGTATGTGAAGCTTATTCATCCATGGACTCTTCCATTCATTAAGTCCCCTAGTTTTTCCTCAATTGTGAATCCAAAGAACCCTGATCTAGAGAAGTTGTGATTGCATCTTGGGTAAGGCTTGATTGTGATCCCAATCTAGTGGGTAACATTCAATTATGTTCATATGATGATTATATGATGTTTGCATGAATTTTTCATGGTGAATTGTAGTAATTGATGTTGAAGGTGATCATGGAGGTTTTAGGCCATTAGGGGCTAGATGAAGGTTCTAAGTTAATCTTCATAATTCAATTGTATTGTATAATATTAAATCATGATTGAATCATCTAGATATGAATTGAACTAGGCTTAATATATCAAAGATGATCTTGACTTGTAAGGATGGAATTGAACCTATGTGATCAAGTATGACTAGAACTGCCTTCTAATGATTTAATTAAATGAATTAACATGAAATTGAGCAGGGATTTTGATGGATTGAAGGTGATGAATGATTGTGGGGCTTGTATGACATTTGTAACAACCCTAAAAATGAATAAGATAAATGCTTAAGGTGTCAAGAATGCTTGCGATTAGACCAAGGTTCACACGGATTGATACGCGTAGAACCATACCTCAGAACCCTTATTACGGCCAAGCCAACTAACTTGGGGAGTTAGTTGAGCTTGGAAAGGATGGAACCAACCATGTGGGGCTCTCGAAAACGAAGATTTAATCGAAGGAGTCTTTATCGGACTTAAAAGGAGGAAATCTTAAGTTTTGAGGGTCCAGGGATAAAATGGTATTTTCCAGGCCAAGGGTAATATCGTAATTACCCTAAGGAATTAATTAATTAATTAATTAATTTAATTAAGGAACCAGTTCGGGTAGGGTCGACCCAAAGTGACCCGTTTTCGCTAAATGGTGTCACCCGAGTTCGAGCCCCATTGGAAGCAACAAATTGATGATTTATTTATTATTTAAAATCTGATTTTTTGTAAGGGCAAAATGGTCCTTTCATGTATAATTAATTAAATCATATTTTAAGTATTAAGGAGAGTCCTAAATTGACTAAGTCATCATCTAATCCTAAACAACTTCACACGTTTCACTGTCTCACGTCTATCATATTTTCACGTTCAACTCTCTTGTTTTATCTCTGCCTAATAAACGTACAAGAACAGAAATTATATCAAGAGTTCTTCACACTTGAAGAGCTCACATGAAATTTTAAGAAAAACAAAGTAACCAAAAATGTTAAGGCAAAGAGAAGTTGTCCGTCGAGTGGTGTGGACGTTGAGGAGGCTTGGACTGATTTTGGGGAGAGTTTTGGGTAACAAGTTCAACGTTTGAACATCAATTAAGGTATGGGTTTCTTCTCTCTTGGTCCCTTTCCCAAGAGACCCCTTAAGATTCAAGATATTCATTCCGAAAACTAGGGTTGTTCCCCATTGCATGTCCCTGTCACTAGCTCCAATTGAATTATAGGTTGGGTATGTTTGCTGGTACAAAGTAGGGATGAAATGTGTTTTCATGATGTTTATGTTTAAGTATGCATGTTCGAAATTATGTGGAAAAAAATGATGTGTGTGTGCAACGTGTGGCAGTGAATATACTCACTGTTGGAGGTGTGAAATAGCATGTTTAATCCTTGTATTTTATGTGCAAAAGTTGTACACAAGGTAATGTTCTTATAGGGTGTGAAGTTATTGATTTTGAGTGAAAAACTCTTGGCTAATGTGACTACTAAACTACACCTAATAATGCACTAAATGTTTCATGAAATGCCTTAAGAACTAACGTGAAAAGGTTGATGAAAGGAAGTTAAAAGTTATGAATAAATTTCCAGCTTGGTGTACTTTAGTTTCGGTCAAAAAGAAGGTTAGAATCTGGGTTTTTAATTGAAAATAAAATAGCTGAGGTCAATGGGGATTGAACCCAAGACCTCACATGTGAAGGAATGATAAAAACATAAAAGGGGGAAATGGGGTTAAGGGAAATCGAACCCGTGTGGCTACTGTAATTCGCGAAAAGAAGAAATGAAAAAGGGGGCTGGGGGAATCAAAATTGGCTACTTGTTGGGTAAGAAGAGAACAAATAATTCAAGTAAATAAATGGGAGGCTTGGGAATCGAACCCACGACCTCCTGGCAGCGAGTGAAAGAAGAGAAAATAAAGAAAAGAAAATGTGAGGCGTGGGAATCGAATCCACGACCTCAAGGCTGGAAAGGAGCAGGCGAATTAAATAAGAAAATGAGGTGAGGCTGTGGGGGCTCGATCCCACAACCTCACTACCAAAAACGCCTAACTTAATAGTTTTAATTAAAAATAAAAATAGGAGGCTGTGGGGGTTCGAACCCACAACCTCACATCCTTAGCGAATTTAAGATTTAAATAAGGAGGCTGTGGGGGGTCGAACCCGCAACCTCCTAATGCCCAGCGAAAAATAAAGAATAAACTAAAAGAGGCTGTGGGGATTTGATCCCACAACCTCTTGGTTTAGGAGAAATTGGGCAACAAGATGATTATGAAAAATAAAAAGGGGTTGTGGGGGTTCGAACCCACAACCCTTCGGCCAAACTAAGAGGAAAACCAAGGAGAAAACTAAGGATAGAATGTTAATGTTGGGGTTCAATCTAGAGTCCCAATGTCATGAAGATTAAAACTAAAATTAATGAAAAATGTAAATGTTATCCAAGTGATTCGAACTTGGGTTTCCTTGCCCAAACTTCCGTATTGATACATAAGTCATACGTGAACAAAATATCCAAGAATAATGCCACCTACTTAGATCAAAATCAAGATCTTGGCATATATACAAGATACATAAGTCTTGTACTACATAATCTTAGGAATGTATGAATCACTTAACGAATTATGAATGAAGCCTCATGGCTTGTGTGTATAGACTCACAAGTCTAGCATACGTTTTAAAGAAGTGAACCTAAGATGTATGTAATGAAGTGATGTAACCCTAGAAGGGTTAAGTACGAGTGTAAAACACACTAAATGGCCAAATGCATTGGCATACGATGAAATGATTATTATGTAATGAAATGATGAAACCCTAGAAGGGTTAAGTAAGAGTGTGAAACACACAAATGGCCAAGTGCATTGGCATATGATGAAATGAACATTCAAGTAAAAAGGGGTGAGTAATTATGAAGAGTAAATGTGCTAATGTTAATGAATGTGGTGACAACATGATATGAGGCTAATGTAAAAGATGAGAACAATCTCAAATGAGCCTAAGTAAATGTTACCAAAACGTACTCACCTATGAGAGTGTAAGTTAATGAAGAGACCAATGTCTATGAACACTCTAACGAAAGTATTAAGATTAACACACGTTACTAATGATGAGATGAGAAATCATCTATTGAGCTATGATGTCCTCATACTAGAAGCCAGCTTCCATGACGTATGAGTTGAATGTAATGGAATTTTATACTAAGCACCGATAGACTAGCTATAAGCGGTGATGCCTTCTTTCGGGAAGGGCGGAGGTTCACGTAACTCTCATGAGATGAGACTGTCCGGCTTGCCGGGTATGGGTCTCCTTATATCTCCTGGTCTTCAAACCTATACTGCCAATATAGGGATCTGGCGTGGTTAAATTCCCATGTACGCTAGCATGTTTTGGGTCACCTTGGCCGGTGATTCCACCTATTTTCGGTGTGGGAGAGACACTGGATTTCATGATGCTCACATGATCTATGTCGGTTAAAGTTAAAGTTCCCAATGAATGAATGAGCCCAGCCTCAAATGATGCACATAATGAAATGAATGATACCAAAGGTGTTAGATTAGGATAATCAAGAGGTGAGCTAGACTCAAGTAATGACACTAGGTTATTTTTGATTATTGCACAGCAAACCCGATGAAAGTCTTAAACTACATCCTAGGTATAGCTGGTGTTCACACTAGCCTATGAACGAAATGAAATGAAGTACGTATGAATGAATGAAGCAGACTCTGTGTTTGCTAATGAAGACTCCCTAGTTGAGGTCCCATACGTTGAGCCCTCATTTTGGAAAGTCTTAATGCCAAGTCCATGATTTCAAGGTCTCATGGCATATGAATGAATGTTATATGATATGTGCTATGTGTAAGATGTTATGTGATGTGTGAAATATGATAAGTATGATGATGCATGTTACTCTCATGGCATGACTTTCCTAATCCAAATTTGGAAAGCTCACTGACTTTCCTAATCCAAATTTGGAAAGTTCACTAACTTTCCTAATCCCAATTTGGCAAGTCCACTGACTTGACTTTCCATAATCATGTTGTTAGGAAAGAGCTATCATTTCTCATGCATGTCCTTGGTGTGTGCTTGCATATACCCATACTTAGTACAAGTGTGTACTAACCCTATACAACTCTACAATTTTAGGTGCAGGCATAGGTGGACGCTAGAGCTACAGGTTGACGCTGAATTTATCCGGACGTCGAGCATTCATCAGGACTTGGTAGGTCCTCATGCATTTCGAGGATGCTTCCATTTATATTCTAGCTTAGATTTAGAGTTGAGCTAGTGGAGCATGTTCCACTAGCGTTTCTTTCCTGTTTTATTCAGACATTATACTGGTGCCATTTTGGCAAGTACATCTTTATTACTATGTTAGACTATTTCTTTCATTTGATAATCTTGATATTAGATGGTTGATGGTGAACAATTATGTATTAGTGAGAATGTTTAATAAGTATGTTAAGAAACAAAAAGTTTCAAATTTTCAGCTAGAATTAACCTAAATGAAGTAAGAATAACGTATGTAGGCTTGTCTGCGACCTGTGAGAGGTCAATGACGCCGGTCTCGTCTGGGGTCTAGATTCCAGTCGTGACACCATTGTTGTTAGGGATTTGGGGGTGAAGTCATTATGAGGAGATTGTGATAATGTTTTCTTTATTCTTTACACTTAGACATGAACAAGATAGGAGAAGCAAGTTCTCCTACATAGATGAGTTCTAGATTGACCTAAGAACCTAAAATGAATCAAGACATGATGGATTAGAATATCTTGAAGTTGTATTTGGATAGCCTCTTCTTGTATAATTGACTTGGTAAGATAAGACCAAGGTGTGATAACTTGAGATGTTAGGTCTCATGGTAGCTTGAGATGTTGAATCTAATGGAAGCTTGAGTTAAATTACTCATGGTAGCTTGAGGTTATGAACTTCATCGTAGCTTGGGATGGAGGAAGTAAGCTCTCTCATGTTTAGCTTGGTCTTGTGTTCCTAGGATGCTTGATCATGGTAGAGTTACTTGGTTTGGCCAAAACCATTTTATGGTAGCTTTAGGGGAAAGGCCTATACTCTTCTAATGTTAGCTTGATTTGAATGTAAGGTGTATTTCATTAAATAGCTTGGGATTAGTTTCTCATGAAAGCATCGGGTTGAGGATTCATGCTCACCTATGATGAGCTTGCATATACATTATTGGTTTCATGATGGTTAGGATGGGTGTTTCCTTCCTTAGTTAGCTTGGATTAGATTATTCTAGAGAAGTACTTAGTGTAGATGGTAGTATAGGATGCTATCCATACATGGAACAAGTATGACTTGAAGCTACCTATGACATGACCCCTATGTGATGTATGTTTAGCTTGGGTAGTGGCTATGGTTGCTTTCGATGAAATGATTGACTAAATATGATAGTTCCTTGTCAAATATGAAATATGTCTACTAGAGACTCCTAAATTAAAATGAAAGGGATTAGGGTGATTTCAAGACATGCTTAGTGTGTGAGGTAGAATGGGATGCTTCACATGCATTGCACAAGTGTGCTTGTGGTGTCCTAGGGGCATGGTGCTCATATGTTATAATGAATCTAGGTCTTAATTATGAAAATGGATTATGATCAAGAATGACCAAAGAGAGGTACCCAGCTTTGGTAGTAGTATGGGATGTTACCTTAGCCTTGGACAAGTATACTTGGAGGTGGTAGTAGTATGGGATGCTACCTTAGCCTTGCACAAGTATACTTGGAGGTAGCGTGTGAATTAGTTCATTTGAGTTAGAAGGACAATGAATTAATTATGAACTCTTATATGCTTTATGATGCTTTATTATGCTTATGATATTCATGATATGTTTATGCTTTTATCTCTTATGATTATGTCTATTGTTGACTAACCCTTTGAGATATCTTATGTTTTGGTATGATAGTTTCCATACTTGATACATTTCGCACTAACACATATTTTGCCTATATTCTAATCCAATGTAGGGTCTTGAGGAGATTGAATTGCCGTAGAATTTCCAAGGCTTGTCAAGAAGAGAAGATTGGTGAGTCCTCAGAGCACCCGAGCATATCACTCCTATGTCGTTTTTTATGGTCTTTTCTATGTTAGACTTTTATGGGTTGTGACCTAAGACTATTGTACTCATGATGTCATAGATGGTTTTTGAGACATATGTTAGAAGTTTTATGAAATGATTCTGCATTATGTCTTGAAAGAAAAGTTTTAATTCCGCACTACTTTTTGTATATATGCAATGAATGATGTCTAAAGGCTCGTACAAGACCTCCGAGAGGTCAAGTACGTCGTGTTCGGACTTGAAGGATGCCCTAACTTCTATGGTGTACTTTGGGTTGTGACAATCTCAAAAACATAATTAAAATTTTTAAAAATAAATATGCTCGTGTTAATCATAAAAATTTAAGAACAAAAGATAAGATATATTTCAATAATCACGAATACAAATAAATAATAAAGGAAAAGAAACAATAAACAAAAATTCTCCAGCCTCCACGACAGCTTTTCCAAAGCTCCTAAGCTATAAGCTCTAAGTTATATGGCGTATATTGTTTCTAGATCCTTGAATCTTCAAAGAATAACTTTTTATTACCTATATATAGATATATAAACTCTAAATAAAAATAATTATGTCCAAAATACTTCAGAAAACCAAAACCCAATTGAATAGCTTTCCTTGCGTTCGTGATTTCTGGAATAGCCCAAATTTGTTGCTCAATTCCTTATAAATATGGAAGGGTCTTCAATAGAGACCACTTGTCAAGGTAAGGTACCTCACTTTCTCTTTTCTTTTAACTTTGCTACTTATACATTAAGCTTCCTACTTGATTTCCTTATATGATTCTTATTTTTAATTTATTTAGCCTTTAAATTCCTTCATCTTCACATCATTTTAATCTTATAAATACAATACACAATATAAAAATAATCCATAAACTTTATGCTAAAAGAGATAACGAAAATATTAAATATGAGGCAAATAATGATTAATATATTTTTTGTCTCACATCAAAAAGTGACCACGGTAGTGATAATGATATTAACTACGGGCTAGACAAAAACATGGGTGATTTGAATGATATGTTTGTGAACATCGTTCAAACTAAGGAAGCCATCTAGACACTTTTTTCACAACCGAGAGAGAAGTTTTCATGTGACCGGAAAATTGTACAATTGCTCCAACTGAATGTCACGGCCCAAGGGTACCCCCTTGACGTAACACAACGTACTTTACCCCAAAGGGTCGCATACAATCCCTTAGCATATTCATACACATAAATACATCAAAATGATGCAAAAAAATTAAAAATTTTACAATCAAAGTCAACTTCTTTTTCATCACGAAAATACGAGTCTAGACTTGTCCCGTTCACCATCTAGTACAAATAGGTTCAAATCCCTTTACATCAATAAAGTCTTGAATATTGAAAGTACAATGGAAACTATAAGAATAAAAACTTGTTCTCGAACTCTTGAGGATCACCAAACTTGGGGAATAGTAAACCCAAGCTTCACTTGAAAGAAGTACGTCTCAATGATCAGAACCTAAACTCATAGCAAGGTAGAAATATGGGTTAGCACATAAAGTACTAAGTATGAAAGTAATGCATAAAAAATCCTTACCACATGCATAAAAAGAAACATTTAGTTGAATCATACCTTTATCAAGTTTAAAAGTCATCATGCACATTTATAGTAATTACATGGCTAAACCATACCATAAGTAAGCTTGGGTCACCATAATCATACATAACTTACCTTAACCTCATCCATAGCTAACACTCACAGACAAGGAGTCATTCATGTTCATAATTTATAATAAGTAAAGTCATTCATGGCAACAATTGATAGCATGCATGCAAGGAATGACGTATCTTCATAGCATAGGGAAACCACACCAAAACCTCTTTATATGTCCACTGGTGCAATGTACAAGTGAAGTCCCATACCCCCACTCATACTAAGCAAACCTCACTAAGAAGTCATAGATATAGATCATATTCATGGTTCATATTCATGGTGCATAATCATGTAATACATTCATTAACTTATAAATCACCATGTCATCAAAGGACATACTAACATCACTCTGAAAGCTTACTTTTGAAATGCATAAGCGAAGTCACATACCCCCACTCACACTATATAAGACCCCATAAGTAATCCTACACATAACTCATATTCTTGTTCTTGTCATGTAGAGAAATATAGCCTTCACCGACATAGACCGTGTGAGCAACATGGAAATCGGTGTCTTGAAACCACACCAAAAAAAAGGTGTTCTACTTGCCTAAGGTAGAACTAACAAGTTTAGCTTATAGGTGGATCCACTATATAAGGACCTATGTGGTCACATAGTTATGGGATAGGGATATTTCTACTAGAAACCCCAGACTAACTAAGGTATAAGGTTTTCATCTCATGTTTTTCTCCACTCGGCTCTAAATTTAAATCCCTTTTATAACCATGTTAAGTCTTTACTTTATATTCATGGTCTTGGAAGAATGCATAGCACTCAAACCATGATGGTACCATTGTAGCTCATGGATTCATTAGGTGAGAATGTCCTATCAACCTTAAAATCATTAATAAGTGAGTAAACCCCTCACATCATGTTTATAGTGTTTCATGAGAATATCCTTTTAATCACCACAACAAAACTATAATAATTATATATCTTACATCATAATCAAATGTAAGGGCATAGGGTAGAAGGATCTTGCATCAATAACACCAATAACAACAGTCAAAGGAGCATCACTACATAGGTAAATCATGAGTTCATATACAATATTCATCAACATATACAAACCCTAGTTATTGCTCTTCAAGGCTAGAAATCCAGATCAACCCTAACTTCTAGAATTATCACATTAGATAGATGTATTTCATGATTCAACAACTTAATAAATGTAAACAGGATCAATTGTTAAGCTTCCATGATCAATCAAGTCACACCTTAGTTCACAAGTTAGAATAAAGAAGAAATCATGGGTCCAAGGGAGATTTTCATCAAAATACATCAATACTCCATTAATACAATATTAAACCATCATAATAAACCATAATTAAACATTTGAAAATGTTTTGGATAAAGACCCATGACATTTAATAAAACCTTAGGTTTTCGGAAGTCTTAAAACATAGTTGAAGGGGCTCTTTAGGTGATAGCTTCCCAAAGATTGAAAGCATCCATACTTAGGTTGAATTCCAAAAAAAATTGGATTATTATTGAATCCCTAGCTTGACCTTGACCTTCCTCTTCAATGGAGTCTTAGAGAAAGTATTTTTTGAGAGGAGAGGTACTTTATAGTTTAAGTCTTATGAGATATGATGAGTTGTAAGAATAGTAATTAGTCTTAAAAGCCTTAAATATATATTATAAAACCATAAACATTGTCCCTTATAATTTAATTAATTAATTAGGAAATTACCACCCTAACCCTCACTTGGCCGAAACTAGGCATCTTCTGGGGTGACCTACGCCCAACAACCTACGGACCGTAGGTGGCCTGACGCCCCATCCTACAAGTCCGTGGTCTGGGTTAGAGTCTAGTCACCTGGAGTCCTTGACCTACTCCCACACCTACGGGGTGTGGATACACTTATGCCAGTAGGTTCCATCCCTAGGTCAATTTGTTTTTGACAACTTTTTGGCAGCCTCTTCGTCCTCTTCATGGACCCTTGGGGTGTCCTTTGGGGGGGGGGGGTCATGCCTTGACGTTTAGGTCCTAAAATATTGATACTAAGTAGGGGAAGTTATTTTACAACACTTATATTTACATTTAACCCCGTTTATGCTACTAGGCTACTTGTTAGGCTCTAGCTTAGGTCATTAGATTTTCATGGTGTTACATTATCTCCCCCTTGGGAACATATGTCCCCGAATGGTGATCTAAACACAAAACTAGATTAGAAACGCTTGACTAGAAGCCCATTATGCATGAAACATCAAAAATGTGAAAAACATACAAATGCACTATTCACCTCATGTACTATTCAAAAGGAGGAAACTTCAACTCCTTCTTAGGACATGGTCAATGCAATACAAGAGAGTAGGAACTACATCTACCAACTCAATATGCATGAAATGCAATATACATCATGTTCAAAGAAGGAACTACCTTCTCCAACTAAAAGGGTGCTAAAGAGACAACATGTGATTCCATCAAAAACGCAAATAAGCATGTTCATCAACTCACCTCATGAAGTCAAATATGACATCATCATACTAGGTAATTATATATTATGAAACTCAATTTATGTTAAATATGAATTCTCACAAGGACATGCACAACATAAGGAAATCATGGAAAACTCATACAATACACATGACTCCAAAAATACTAAAAAATCAAGAGGAACTACTTATCTGAAGATTGAATAGGAAAAGAAGAAAAGAGATGAAGATAACGAAACTTCATGTCAGCCTTGGCCTCCCAGGTAGACCCTCAACAAAGTGATTCCTTTATAGGACCTTAACAAAAGCTACTTCATTTTTTATCAACCTCTTAACTTACCGGTCCAAAATTTCCACCAGAACTTCCTCATAGGATAGACTCTCATCAGATCCTAAACCTTCTGAAGAAATGATATATACCGGATCACACTTCTTAAGAATAGAAACATGAAGCATCAGGTGAACTGGAGCCAACTCATTTGGCAAGTCTAATTCATATTCCACTTTCCCAACACATTTCAAGATTCTTTATGGGCCCACATACAAGGGACTAGGCTTCCCTTTCGTACTAAATCTCATAACACCCATTATAGGTGAGCTTTTTAAGTAGATCTAATCACCAATCTCAAATTCTTGATCCCTCTTTCTAACATCGGCATATGATTTTGCCAACTTTTGGCCATTTTCAACCTCTTTCTAATTACTCAAACTTTTTCAATGGCATCATAAACTAGTTTGGGACCAATTAGAGAAAATTCACCTGCTTCAAACCAACCAACATGTGATTTACACCTCCTACCATATAGTTCTTCAAATTGAGCCATGACAATGCTTGAGTGGTAACTATTGTTGTAGGGAAATTCTATAAATGGGAGATGGTCATCCCAATTACCATTGAAGTCAATCACACACACTCTCAACATGTACTCTAAGGTTTGAATGGTGGGTTCCGCTTAACCATCCATTTGAGGGTGGAAAGTGGGTACTAAGTTCAACATTTGTACAAAGCCCTTGCTGGAATGTCTTCAAAAATGTGAAATAAATGAGTACCACTATCCGAAATAATAGACAAAGGAACCCCATGCAACTTCACTATTTCATTGATGTACAACTTTGTAAAGTCTTCCACCAAAAAAGAACCCTTGACGGGAATGAAATGGAATGATTTAGTCATCCAATTAACAATGACCCAAATAGAATCATGTTACGTACGAGTACAAGGCAAACCCACAACAAAGTCCATATATACATCCTCACACTTCCAAGTGGGAAAATCTATATCTTGGAACAAACCTCTAGGTGTTAGTTATACAGAGTTTCCCTTCAAGTTTGACACAATCCAAGGTACACCCTAAAAGTAAAACATTGTACTTGACCCCGAAGGGGTCTCATAAGCCCTTAGCATATCATGTACATAAGATAACATAAAAGTTTGGGAATTTTAAAAACTATATCCATACAATCGAAATCTTTATAAAAATACAAGTGGGAGTCTTTACTATAGTCTCAAAGCATATAGACTCAACTTGAATTAAAACCCTTGGGACGCAGCCCATACAATACTCATGACATGAAAATAAAAGACATAAAGGAAATCGTGTGTTTTTCATCAAAGCTTTGAGAAATCACTAAATCTTCCTCCTTTACTCATTAGAAACCTATCTCCAAAAATATAACATAAGTCTCCAAACACCACATTTGATTAGAATGTAGGCAGATTATGCATTAGTACAAAATGTACCAAATATGTTAGCTAGAACAACATCATAAGAGCATAATATAATAAGGTTTAGTCAACATAAGACATAATCTGATAATTCATAAAACGTCAATTATAATCATAAGAGACAATATCATAATCATAAGCAAAGTCTCTAATATAAGCATCATATAAGTATTGCTCAACTCTTAGTCATTCATACCATAATGGAAATACTCTCAATCAACCTAAAAGAATACATGTGCAATGCATGAATAGAATCCCTTAATACCACCCAAGCTAAATATCCCTTTGCGTTCTTCATCTTAAACATACTCTATATGCAAGCTCAAGTCTTATACTTTTCTATCATAAGGGCACTATACTCCTAAGTAACCTCAAAGAACACTTGTGCATTGCATGAAATACATGCCATAATACCATTCACACTTAAAATAACCTTGAAGTCATCATATTTATACTTACTCTCCTTTGGTCTCATTATAAGCTTACTTCATATAGATAAGGGAACTATGACCTTTAGTCAATCATATCATGGAAGGCAACTATAGCAACAACCCAAGCTAAACTTAGACTATATAAGAGAACACTTCAAAAGTAGATTCAAGTCATACTTGTACAGTGCATGAACAACATCCGATAATACCATAAATACGAAGTTCCACTTTAGGCTATCATACATGCCCACTATTCAGGGACTAGTTCCTCCTTTCTATATTCCATTGGTCATTTAAGGTACTTCCCTAATTAGTACAAGTCAAGGCACAACATATGAATGAATTCTATTTCTCAATTCAAGGCTACCAAGGAATAGTACCCTAATAGGCTAGACCATGCTATCATCTTGCGAACATAACTATATTATGCTAAATTAACTACCTAGGAAGTCATACTATCATGCAAATCCAAACTATTGTAGGAAAGGTACAAATGTTTCATCCTAGATACCATTAAGTAGTCTTAAACCAACTAAGTCATGCTATACTTACAAGAACACTATAATGTTAATGCAAGCTACCCTTCAGAGAGTATGTTTCTCAATCTTAAGCTACCCTTAGGAAAGTATGATTCCTTAATCCTAAGCTACCCTTAGGAGAGTATAAATCCTAAGCGACCCTTAGGAGAGTATGATTCCTTAATCCTAAGCTACCATGAAATGTTCTTGACCAAACCAAGTGATTCTATGATGAAGGAGTCCTAATAATTCCAGTTCAAGCTACCCATAGGAGAGTATATATCCTCATACTAGGATACAATGACTACCACTACTCAATCTACCCTTGAAATGCATCTTTAAATGCTAATTCAAGCTACCCTTAGAAGAGTATGGAGCATCAATCCTTGGGTACCAATCTTGGTCTTGTCTTACCAAGTCAAGCTATATATTAATGTATTACACATCACAACTTCAAGCTATTCTAGTCTAACATGATTTGATTCATTTTTGGTTATGAAGCATTTCAACCTAGAGTCATTCTATATCAGAGAACCTTGTATCTCCAAGAATATTTATGAGTTAGTGAAAATAGACTTTCAACAATATACAAAAAGATCACATTATATTAGCTTTACTCTGAAAGACCTAACTAATATGATTACAAGCCTTACTCTCAAGATTTACTTTTTACTGCCATCATTATACCTTGATTTCAAGGAAATCTAATCACATTCTTCATTACAAGGTGAATCAAGCCATAATTGATCATAAAGGTTCAATTTCAAATTTACTAGTCATGATCCAATATATGAACTATCATCTAATTCAATTCATGTTTATGCAACGACCGGGGAGCACCCCCTAGAAGTAACATGGTGTACTTGACCTCTCGGAGGTCTTAGACAAGACCTTAGACATCTTTCATTGCATAATAGTAACAAAAATAGTAGAAAATTTAAAACTTTTCATAGCACATCATATGCTAGAATCATCACTTCATATATCTAAAAAGTATCATAAGCACATAAGTAGACACTAAGTCTCTTTGCCATCTTAGGACGACACAACTCAATAGAATAGAATAGGGACACGACTCTTAACAACATAAAATATAAGTCTAATCTATTACATCATCTTAAATAACATCTTGACATAGGAAACCCTTGAATCATAAAGGTTCCTTTACTTGAACTTGGAAGAACTATCAAAGCTCTTAACTTAGGAGACATCATCTGGCCATAAACACCTACACTATGTGTAAAAAGATGAAGAAGAATGGTATTAGTACAAGAAACAAGAATACACTAAGTATGACAACCATGCAAAAACATGCATTTAAAGAGGACATTTCATTTGAAATCATGCAACATGTCTTTTTAGTAAACTTTAAGAACATAGGCACAAGTAACCACAATATAGTTCACATACATCATATAGACATGGATACTATTCTTAATAGCACATAAGGCCATTTATCATACTTTGAGGCATATTCAATACATACAATACATTACTTCTCTTTTATCTCACTTCTTTCCTTAAGCAACTCTCAAGTGTACTTAGTACAATGTATCACGTTGAGGTCACGTTACAATAGTCTTTCATAGATATGCTTCATAAACAAAACCAAATATATTCACAAGTCATAAGCACATCATAGACATCAACTTCACATAAGGACCATCACCTATGAAAACTCCTAAATCACACTAGTTCCATGTATACGTAGCATCCCATAATACTACTTCCACCAAGTGTTCCTAAGAAGTCACCTTAGACTAGTCATAACATACTTATCAAGTCATAACACTTTCATTTATAACTATACATAAGGCACATACTTCATAGCATGATATAAGGAGTCTTTCATTTACTACAACCTTAGTCATAACTCATTTAGTTCATACCATAACTAAACCACCATCATAACCCCTTCAGAAGCTTACTTGTGCAATGTACACATGGAGTCCCATACCCCCACATATACTGAGTAAACTCATTAGGATCCATAAGTGCAATTCACATACATAAGTATAATTCATGTCTTGACATAGCAAAGTCACTTAACATGCATTCATACAATTCATACATAACATATCATAAATCTTACTTTCATAAAAGTACTAATCTTATCCTTTCTTGATGTTCACTTGTGCAATGCATGGGTAGGGGACATAATTATACCCATACGAAGTAATATCCTCAAGGAGTTGTGATTAGAGTCCATAATCTTATCTTAGTTCATTTCGTACTTTGGGAGACTTAGCCATAACCGGCATAGACCGTGTGAGCTTCATGGAATCCGGTGTTCTCCTCCCACACCGAAAAGAGAGGGCTAACACTTGCCTAAGGTATAAACAATGATACATAGCTTTCTAGGTGGTATCCACAAGCTATAACCTATGGGGACACGTAGTTATGGAACATGGAGATTTCTTCTAGAAACTTTGACTTACTAGCGTGGAGGTTTCCATCTCATGAGACAACATCTATGTTAGGAACCCGAACTTGCTAAACGTGAAGGTTCTCTTGTGGGAAGCCGTACTTACTAACGTGAAGCCCCCAGTCTCATTTGTCATGTTCACTCATTGCTAGGCTCTAACTTCCTTTTTAAGTATATTTAAGTCTTTAATGCATTAGTTCATAAAGAAGGCTTTTGGAGCTTGTTCCTTCATACATCATATAGCTCAAAAGATTCTAAGATGAGAATGTCCTTTCATCATAGACCCTACTTCATGTGAGAATGTCCTTTCACATATTCATAAAATCATAAATCATGTGTGTGTGCATAAAATGTTAGATCTACCTTCACATAAACACCTCGAATTACACATGTTCATAAGTTCATTAATCATATACTTCACATAACATCAATTCAATTAGAACAAGATATTAGAATCAAGGCTAAATCCTTCAACTTCCTAAACATGAGATCATCATATCAATTCATCTTGCATCTAATGCCTTCAAGGACATGATCATAACACATAAACATGTACAAGAATGTAAACATTGCCACCATAAGTGGACCATACCAATCTTCACAATTCAATATACAATATAAGTTAATAAAAATCAATAGGATCAACTTACCAAATCTCCAAGCTAATGATCATCTTGATCTATTCGGACTATTTCATAATCAATTAATATAGATAGGACTAGGATTACTCAATATACTATAATCTAATAACAATTGAATCATAATCTAAACATAATCAAATCATCATCCTATCAAGATCACAAGGCACATAACATATCATAATTTGAGCGGATAAAGAGATCATGGGTTCTTCATGGAATAATTGAAAATCATGTTTAAACCATAGATTAATCATAAAATAATCATTAGAATGCTTTTGAAATCACATTAAAAATTAACCCATGACTAGATTGAAAGATAGGATTTTTGACTTAGAATCATGTTTTAAAAGGCTTTGAAAGGACTCCATAGATGTATGGTTATCTAGGGATGAAGTATTACCATACCTTTTACATTATAAAGCCCACGAAAATTTGAGAATAAAGCTCCAAAAATCCACCTACATAGCTTGTTCTGGAGCTTGGTCTCCAATGGGGGTTTTCGGAGAGTTTGTTTTGAGAGGGAAAGATTTTGTTTTGAAGAATGAATCCTAAATTAGGGTTAAGGCTTCTATATCAACTTAAAATACCTAAAAACACTTAAAAAGACATCTAGAGTCTAATTAGGAAGTCGGGTGAATTTCCATTCACCCCTTAAGTGGACAGCACGCAGGCAGTGCAGTTGCAGGTCCAGTCAACGGTCATGGATGACGGGGCATCGATGGAGTGAAGGTCCATCCTGTTGCTCTATCGATGGTGACTGAGGCTTGCATTATGAGAGTACTGGTTGTCATTTGCCATACGTAGATTGACATGTCAAGGTAGTGTCTAGGCAGCGTTTGGGTCCTCCTCAAGCACCCCTTGCGTGGTCCTTAGGGAGTCGTGTCTTACGTTTTGAATCTTAATACGTCCATTAACAAGTTAAGGACCTTCCATATTAATTTAAGCATCAAACAACACTTAAAAACATACCAAGTCACACTAGAACACACTAGCATGTCTAAGGTCTAACTTTAGAACGTCTCAGACATTCTTGAACGTTTGACCTCCAAACCACTTCAAAGAAAGTATACATACTGTAAATAACTTAATTAACATGTTATTAACCTTTTTAGCTACAACTGAGGCTCTAGACACCTAAACTCATTTTTTAAGGGTCTTGACAGTCTATTTGTTCCTATTCTTGAATAATTACTACAAAAAACATCAATTCTAAAATATCATCTCTAAGTCTTCACTTTCATATTTCATGGCATAAACCCACTTAATATCAATTTCATCAATTAGGCTAGTGTTAAACATGGAAAAACATAAACTAATCATAATATAATAATTTAATACTAAAACTATCATAAACAAGATGTCACATCCGGGTTTACCCCCTAGACGTGACCAGCGTCAGCGTCCTCTTTGAGGACTAAGACTAGCCTCTTATTTTACATCATTACATTCATAGGTCAAATTTATAGAAAAATTTAAAACTTTTCATTACTTCTACTTGGAGGTTTACATAGACATCTACATACACATAACATATATATATCGAGTATACATAGACCCTTCGTATAGGAAGATTACTTAGTCTTTTACTTTTATTGCACATGAGTATATAGAATGTGACATAGACATAATAGTCATAATAGTCGTCTTATCTCATAACCATATAATAAAAGGGTAAGAACTTTGGCATAACCCATACATTAATGTGAAAATGCCTCACATGGGCTATACAATGTTTCATACTAAATGGAAAGAAAGAACATAGAAGTCTTTAACTTAAAAGCAAACTCCATAAGCTAGATAGTGGCATCGCCCTTGGAAAATGAGGACCTACCCTACTTGGATGGTCAAGAGATCCAAGCCTTCATTAAGTCATCTTCAAAGCACTTCAACGACCGGAACCTAAAATGTTGGGGAAAAGAAAGAAATGGGGTTAGTACGCCACTTGTACTATGTATGAGACCATATGCACACATACTATAACACATGCTAAGAAAAAGGATATTTCATAAAGATATGCAATTTACTTTGAAAACATTTATGAATATTCAACAAGACCATACCAATCCATAGGACATGTTCATTAAGTCATAAGCATGTACATTACCAAACCAACATCATCAAGTCTATTCAAGTCAACATGCATAGCATATAATTAGATACAAATTCATGTAACTCTATCATCAAGTCGTATCAACAATAAGCATGAATAAGAGTACATTTCATTATAAACAAAGCAAGTCAATTACCCATGAACCCCTATCAAGTCAACAAGTGCAATGACCAAGTAAAGCCTCATAACCTTAATCAAGAAACCCAACAAGAATCATGACTAACATCCTACTTCACATAACATGGCATTTAGGTATACATATCATCTTACTTTAACAATATAAACCAACACATATTCATAAGTGAACTAATCATCATATAGTATCAACAATGTGCAAGTTCATCATATACATGTCATATAGCATTATAAGCATAATCATACATCAGAACATCCTCCTAAGACTCCCCTCAAGGCTAACTAGTGCAATGCTTAGGTAGAGTCCCATACCCCTACCTAGACTAAGCTAGACCCCTTAGGTTATCATAGTTAGAGTTCAATCCTTTAGTTCATTTTACCTTTTTGGAACCTCTTGCCCTAACCGACATAGACCACATGAGCTAGTGTGTAATTCGGTGTCATAAAACCCTACACCGACGGAAGGCGGACTACTTGCCAAGGTAGTACCAAAACATGAAACATAGCAACTACGTGGATCCACTAGTTAGTATTCCTATGGGGGAAACATAGTTCAAGAACTAGGAGATATAGTTGGGACCATCTTTATGCTACATGTATTGTAGTCTCCAATCTCAAGAGTACATTAGTGATCCTACCTTCCCTATGTGGGAAGGGACAGTCCTCAATCTAGTTCACTCGGTGCTAAGCTAGAGTCCCTTTTTGAAATGTCTTTAAGCTTATTATCAATCATAGCTTAGTTTAGGTCATAGGGTCTACCCCTTGTATAATCATCATCATAAATAGCTCAAGAATAATTGCATGAGTATAAATCCTTTCATTACAATTCATATAGGTGAGGTTAGCACATTAACATCTTTATATCATGATAAGGCACATTGGTAAATCATTCACCCTCCTTATAACATTTACATCTTAAGCCAACACCTCAAAATCATAATCAAGACATTTCAATTCAACATCATACCACCCTATCAATACTAATACAAGGAATACTCCAATACAACATCATGACTTAATCACCATTAACCACAATTTGAAGTAAAGGATAGAGATCATAAGACTTACCAAGTCTCCTTCATAATTCATCATTAATGTCTTACCATAAACCCTCAATTCAACCCAATTTGGGTATACATCAACATAAATCAATAATCAACCTGATAACAAGGCTTGAAGAATCACTACATCACAATTCAATACTAGATCATAGCTTAAGACAAGATACTTAGGTCAATTCACAACATACTTCCTAACCTAGATCATCTTCTCAAGAACTAGCATGAAAGACTACACATCACTCTAATTTGTCATGATTAATGTAACAATAGCATCTAATAGTAATTCAACCAATAACCAAGTCAATTGAACCAAATAAAACCTAATTCATATTAAGATCAAACCTAGGGGTAAGGGGTAAGGGTAATCTTCTACAAACTAGACCGAACCATCAATATATATCATAATTAAGTTAGAATACATGTTAATTAATTCATATTATCCAATACGAAACATAAACAAACCAATTCATAACATAATTTTCGAGATTGAGAAAGACCCACATGAAAGCTCAACTTTTGAAAATACTTTGAAGGAACCCTTTGAGGAAAGAGGTCTCAAAGGTGAATAAGATCCTATACCTCAATGTTTGAGGAACAATTGATGGTGAAATCGTCCCTTTACAGCCCCCAAATCCCTCCCCTAGCTTGTCTTTAATGGTGTCTTCCAATAGAGAGAGAAAGAAGAGAGAAGGAAGAGAGTTTTGTTTTGAGAGTTATAATTAGACTAATGGGGTTGGGGTCTTTATATGGGGGGTTAATTAAGTTAATTAGACTTCCCTTAATCTCTAAATAACCACCAAACCCCTTAATTAATTAGTTAAGACTAAGTTAAAAACGTGCATGAATTACAGGCCCCATCGACGACTCCACGATCGACGGATCGTGGGTGAATCGACGGCCACTGTGCCCTTCCGTGCTGCACATCCGTCGTCTTGGTCAGAGATTATGCAAAATGAACCCTCCAAGATTTTGGATAAGTGACCATCGACGGTGGCATCGATGGTGGCATCGATGCCCCATCGATTCACCAACGGCCCGTCTGTGCCCTTTCGTGGGTGCACACTGCCCAGGCAGTGTTTGACTCCAAACACAAGGGTCCTCCTCAAGGGCCCTTGGTTGATCCTTGGGGAGCTGTACCCGAACGTTTCAAACACGAATCAACTTAAACACATTTTAGACACCCTTTCACCAATTTTTATCATTTTCCAACCCCTAAAATCTAGTCAAATAGGCTAAGGCACGCTAGTACCTCCTAGAACTAGTTTCTGGACGTCATGGACGTTCTTGGACGTTTTGGTTCCTAGACTTCCTAAATGACCTATATTCATTAAAATAGGCCTTAAAACAGTGTCTAGACCTTATGACACTTATGTTAGGCTCTATATAATGTCTTGGATTTTCAAAGTGTTACACAAGTATTATCCACTCGATTGGAATCATACTCAACTACTACCCACAATGTAGGAAAAAACCCTAGCTAGAATTGGGTTTTGCCTTCACAATTGGGGGAAATCTAGGGGGACATATAGGTCGAGGTACACATCTATGAATAAGCTAAAATACCTTGATTGAAATCCCTTACAAATCTTGTATCAATGGAAGAATTCATTCCTAACTTGCTTCTCTCGTTTTTTTTCTTCTTCTTCACTTCTAGAAAGAACTTTTTGAGGGAATTTTTGTTCTTTTATGAATCTAAAATAATTAACTTTGAAGTCATATAATTAAGGGTTTGTTACATAAAAATAGGGGGACTAACAACTAATTAGCCGTCCTCACTTAACACCTAACTAATAAGGTATTAACCCCCAAGTCCCCCACTTATAACGTTTAACCACAAGCAACCCCTATACACAAAACCACGACTCACAGATTGTGGGTGGGTCTACGGGTCGTGGTGCACCTCCGTAGATGGAGATATGCAGATCAACATGCAGGGGAAACTTTGGCCTTGACCCACGAGCCCTTCCCTATGGGGCGTGGGTACATTTACTTGTTGTACATTCCCTTCGTGGGAGGCTAATTTTTACAACTTTGGGGGTTGTTTTAGGATTCTCCTCAAATATGCCTTGGGTTGTCCTTTTGGGGTCTTACCTTGTTATTTAACCCCCTAAATCCTTCATTATAAGTACGGGATGTCATTTTTCAATCCTATCCCTCACACAACTTTAAATCTCCCTCTTAAGGCTTTAGACCTCTCTAATCTAACTTACTAGTATCTAGGGTAGTACAAGTTAAGTGGTTCCAAAGGCATTCTAAATCGGGTCTTGCTGAAATGTTTGGCGTGTCGCAAACTGGACTTTTTCTCACCAAACTACCCATTTTCCAACGCTTTTAACTTTTGAACATGCAGAAGTAATACCATTTATTCAAACTTAAAATCTAAAAGAATTAAAACTCGGGTTACCTCCCAAGAAGATCCTTAGTTAACATCGTGGCATGATGAAAGTACCCATTTATGGATCCTTCTTCTAGTTTGCCAAGGTATTACTTGGTAGGTCCACTTTTGGCCTTGGATTCAAATGAGAAGAAATTTGACCCATTTGGATCTCCAACTGCTTAGATCACATGGAATGAGAGGTGACCGTCTAATTAAGTATAGAGACATCCTCATTTATCTCTTTGAACACCTTGTCTGATTCTTCAACTTTGTTGAGAATGCGTGAGAGCATGTCCTTTGTATGAAAATTTTTAGATTCCTTAGGATTTTGACGCTCATTGTGTGGGACCTACCTGTCCACATAACCCTCTCTTTCCTTTCAAGTTGCGTTACAATAACGCCATTCTATGTCATGGTCTCTCCATCCCTCATCTCTATTACAACCCGGGTTTCCCCCTGGCCTTGGATAGTTTTGCCGATATCCACTTTTGTGATTAGCTAGGAAGTTCACTTTCTCATTGTAAAGCTCTTCAAAGTGAGCATACTTGGAATTCATTGCAACAACACCAACAACATTAACACACTTCATACCACAACCATCACATTTTTTGCCAGAAGATCCAGTTGGGTAATTATTTTGGCCTCTTTTAGTCTCTCTCTTTATCCTTTTCAATCTGGTCTTTTTTCATTTTAAAAGTGAGAGAAGAGACTTGGTCTTCACGATTATACCATGCCCTATTGATATTGGTCATACCATCAAGAAGCTTGGACACTACTTCGTAGGGTTATTGCATTATACCATCCGAAACAAGTTGATCAGCAGCCCCTTTGTTTACAAAATCAAGGTTCCTATAGAAGTTTTATTGCAATATATGATTCCGAAGACCATGGGTTGGACATTGAAGTACCAATTTCTTAAACCTTAGTCACGTATTCATGGATAGGTTAATCTTCCAAGAATTTGAAACATTGGATACTATCCCTATGAGTCATCATCTTTGACGGATGGAAAGAATCTCAAATGGAATGTTGTAGTAAGATCATCCCAAGAGGTTATGGAATCCCTTTGCAACTCAACAAACCATTTACTTAACTCACCCATCAAATAGAACGGGAACAACCTGAGACAGACTAATTCTTGTGATGCATTCTTGAATGAGTACGGACTACAAAGGTCCACGAAGTTCCGAATATGATCATGTTGGTCTTCGTGAACCAATCCTCTATATAATCCATTCATTTGGAGGAGCTCTATCATAGTGCTTGTGACATGGAAGACGTCATTCCCTTCAATTGTAGGCATACGTATTGCACCCACATCACCCAATGGAATCGGGTCATTCACATTTGGGTAATTGATAAACTCAAATTACATCTCCCCTAAGAGGCATAAACAATTGTTATCAAGTAAAGAACCCAATAGGTTGAGGTTGATCCCATGAGTAATATGATTTAGATATTAACTTAACTCACTATTGTATTCGTTTAGCCAAATTATTTCTGAGACAAGTAAGTAAAAGGGCTATTTTTGTGTAATAAGTAACCGAATGTTGTTTAGAGAGCAGATGAACAAGATTCAAACTTTGTTGTTATCAATGGGAGAAAGTAACTAGGGTGTACGTGTTCCCTGTAAGCTAATAATGTGGTAATTCTAGTAATAGTAATCATTTCCTAGTGTATTACATGCTAATCTTTGTCACGACCCGAGAGTATACCCTAGAAGAAATGGTACTCTCAAGTCATGGAACGGCGTGCTCGACTTCTCAGAGGTCTTATATAAGCTCTTTGACATCATTTATCACATATATATATGGAAACTAGTGCGAAATTAAAAATTTTCACAACAAATGAACAATAGTTCAAAACTCTTTCATAGAAATTATAGGAAAAGGCTAAGTCTCTTGTAGCCATCTTAGACATGCGAATATCGTGGGTCACAGCCCATACAACAACATAATAGGAAATAACAAAGTCTAATACAATGTCTTATAAGAAGAAAAACTAAACATGACCATGTCCTCGAATCAATTGAGGACATACCACAACTTGCTTGAATGGATTCTAACTCAAAGCTTCACTTCAAATGACTCCTCTCAATTATCACCTACACCTTTAGAGATAAGACAATATATGGAATTAGTACATTAGAATGCACTAAGTATGGTGACATGCAATTAAAACCATGCTAAAAGGACATTTGAGTTATAATATGGTTTCATGCTCTTTTTGGAGAAAACCTCATAAAAACAAGTATAAGAATCACTCACAAGTCAACATATACATATGAGACACATTCCAAGTAATCCACAACATGCCACTTTCAACACATACAAACCATATAAGCACATATGCCTCCTACCAAAGGTCATTCTAAGGCTCACCTAAGTGATCATCAAGGTTTCGTAAAGTAATATTATTCACTTTATTCAATTAAACCCCTACCTAAAGTTACTCTAAGACTCACCTAAGTAAGACATGAAGAGACCGCCCATACACCCTCTTCAAGCCTACCTAAGCAATCCTTAAAGCTACTATAGATAAGTACCTTTTTATTCACATACATTAGCTTAAGTCAATCAATAATCATTAAGACACTTAAGAGACATTCACATTTAGAAGATGTCACATAATGGTCTTAGAAGTCCTAGGGAAACCACATACTAGCACTTTCAAAGCCTACTCGTGTAATGTATAGATAGCATCTCATTCTACTATCTACACTTTGTACAACTTATCAAATACTAGAATGCATCCCACATGATGAGAATATGCATTAACCAACATAAACCATACTAGCTAGGCATGGAATCCAGAGTCTACCCTACTCAGATGGAGGGTGTTGTACTTGCCAAGGGTAGAACTAGGACACATCCCATGTAGGCACATGGTTAAGGAATATCAAGGGTTTCCTTGTACTCTAGTCTCAATATAAGTAGATTCACTCCCCTACAATATTCACTACGTGCTAGTCATGTTCTCATAGAGTAAGTTCAATCACATTAGAAGCATATGAAAAGGTACCATATTTTAGTCACTACCTAGTCATAGCACTTCTACCAAGGATGGTTCCACTAGGCTGCCACACAATGGTTACGAGGATAGCTCAATGACTTTCTTAAGGATGGTTTCATGCCGTTCCAGCCAACCTATCCCTAAGTCCATCATTCACACAAGAAGGATATCATTACGACTTTCAACTTCAAGGATATCATAACCTTCTTTCTAGTTGAAGGTTCCAAGTTAATGACCATCTTAACCATGTTCAAGGTCATATTCCAATCATACATAGACATACATGAAAAAAGTCCTCAAGCCTACTAAGTCAAGAGTTCATATTCACATTCTTCATGTATCAAGTAGAGGGACATAGGTCTACCAAAACAAGACACACTTTATCATCATCTTATCACATGTTCATCACATTCAAGTAGCACATAGGGTCAACTAAGTATACTTATAAGTCACCCTATTCATTTCTATAGAAACATCATCTTAGTACATCATAAGTCTCATATATTAAATTAGAGAGAATCATACTTCAACATCAAGTATAAACATGTAAAGACATCACCATAGTCTACTATAGCCACAGATCCTCAATTAGGAGAACTCATGCTTTGACTTCACATATACCCATAAGCCATATAAATCTTCACAATGATCACCTATACAAGATATAACATGATAACATTATGATTCATAAAGTAATGCAGACAAGGCCACATTCTTCACAATTATAGCACATAAGCACCGCCACCATATGTGGACCATACCAAATAACACAATTCAATACCTATACTACACAAGATAGAAGAGGTTAGGTCAACATACCACCATTTGATCATCAACACCTCCAATCCTTAGCCAATACAACCAATTAAATTCACAAAGGCTCTTAACAATAGTCATACACATCAATCCAAACCAATACTCAAACTATACAATGATCCAACATGATACAATATGAATATCATCAAACTTAAATAGCCTATATAGAATTCTAACATGATCTTTACATAATTCAATAGCCCAAAGTAATCTACACGAGAATTCAATATAATATAGCTATGATCATATCACCCATATTATAGCCAAAATCACTACAAAAAAATTTGCGTTTAGCGACGAACGAAATTCGTTGCTAATCTATGATTCCGTTGCTAAACAGGATTAGCGACGGACTAGAGACGTATTATTTATTGTTGCTATATCGTTCATTGATAATCACTTATTGACGAAAAATATGTTCCATCATAAATTTAGCGACGTCTTAGAATTGAAAAATATTTGTCGCCACTTTTTAGCAATAGACTAATCCGTCATTATATTTATATTGTTTGTTGCTAATTGCATAATTCATTTTGTCATTTTTGATAAATTCATGACAGATTTTTTGTCGCTAATCCCTCGCAACATATTTCGTCATTAAGAATTTGTCGCTGATCCGTCGCCATAGTTTCTTCATGTAGCAACGGCTAAATAGTCGCTATATTTGTTGCTAAATTTTTTTCTTGTAAATTTGATTTATATATAACATAAATTAAATTGCTCAATGCCCAAAAAGTACTCAACATATATAATAATATCATATATGGTTCAAAATATATAGAATATCGAAATTGCATTTTCTGATTCAAAACATCCAAAACAATATATCAACTGTTCTTAGAAGAACCTACATTCATCAAATATTATTACTATAAAAAAAGGGATACAATTGTCATGTGAAACGAACGATCAACCTCGTCCTCTTAAGTAATAGCTTAAGGAGCAACCTCGTCCGCATAAGTAGTAACTGAAGGAGGCTGTAAGGGTATACTGATGATGAGGCAAAAAATTTCTGCCCTTATTATTTTTTTGCTTCAAAACCAAAACTGTATAGTCTTCTCTTCTTTTCTCCCCCCACAACTTGATAATATGCTTCACATTGATCAATATCAGTTTGAGACACTGATTTTTTCCGTAATATTTCTTCATATTTTTCCTGTAATAAGTAGAGGAAAAATGAAATCATTAAACATTGGACACAAAATATATTTTGAAGTCCAATGCAAAAACATACATGACCTTTTAAGCATTAGCATTAATGTACATATTGGGCTTTCAAATTTCAAGTCTTTACAATTCATAGCTACATAAGAAGTTTCTGCAGTATAATAAAATGTGTAGTTGATCAATAATATGTGAGGGAATATGCATCCCAACATAGAATATGCAATGAATAAATGAAACAAAGGGAGAGTCGAAACGGACTCAGCAAAACAAGGAAATGTATGTACCACCATTTAACCCATCACAAGTACTTGACTCTTTGAAACAAAAGTTAAGTGGATACTTGATCATGCATAATGCTGAACACACAGAAAATTCTTTAGTCTATCAGACTTATACTTAAGCTTACTACCGAAAAGAATAAACAAGTAATCAAGGCCACTATTAGCTTTATATAAGCAATGCAAACAAAAAACTCCAAACCATTATACTTAATTGTTCAATTATTCAACAAGGTCCAAAAGTAAAGGTTTATTCACAAATTGACATGGAGAAGGAACTTTCATACAAATAAAATTAGGCACACTATTCATGCTTATATTAATACAACTTTTTAATCTCCACTCTTAATAGAGTCAAACCTCTCAAGTTTCAACCATCCAACCAACATTTAACACCCATATATAAGTTGAACTTGTAAACCAACTTCGAGATAGAGAAAAAAATTATAATACCTTTGAAAAATTTAAAATATGCAGTAGTTACTCAAATTGAGTTGTTACCAAATACATCAACATTGACTTTGGTTTAACAAACATATGTATCCAAAAGTAATAGATAGTTATGTGATAGGCTTCTCAAGTTTATGCACATAGAAGGTCTTTGCAAGATCTTTTTAGTTTAGAAATACTCAATAGACTTATTAGCATATAATACATCATAATCATACCTGGTGATGAAATCCCACATACCTGGTGATGAAATCCACGGAGCTATCTTTAGATTTTGGGGCTGGAACTGTGGAACCTTGTTGCGTTCTCAAACAAGGGTTCTTGACTTTTTTTCTCCTTTCTTGCTTTTAATTTTCTATGTTCTGATTAATGATTTGACTTAGGTAAGTTTTAGTTATGTTTCTAGGCTTAAACTGACTAAAATTTCAAGATTTAGGGTTTAAATGACGTATCTGGGGTTAATTAAACTAGGAAAAGACCAAAACAAACCTGAAAGTAACTGTTGTCGAAGTGATCGATGGACCTGGTCCTCGGACTGTGGTCCTACCTACTGTCTGTAGGTCCTAGCCGTCATCTGTGGACCAAGATCGAAGGACCTGGTCAATGTGGTCCTACCTATGGTCCGTCCTATTCCTTCGTCATTTGATTCAAAGAATGGTTATGTGGACCAAGATCGACGGACCTGGTCAACAGACCGTGGTCCTAACTACGGTCCGTCCAGTTCCTTCGTCCTTTGATTCAGACAATGTGTCTTTGGACCAAGATCGATGGAACAGGTCCAAGGACCGTGGTCCTATCTATGGTCTGTCATGTTCCTTCATCTTTTGATTCAGAGAATGGGTGTATGGATCAAGATCGATGGACCTGGTCCACGAACCTTGGTCCTACCTACGATTTGTATGTGGCCTCCGTAGATGACACCTACACTTTTGGAAAATCTTGATTTTGGACTATCTAGAGTACGGATTGTTACATTATCTCCCACTTGAGAACATTCGTCCTCGAATGAAGACTAAACTAGATGAAATGGAGGAAGAGGGTTGCAATCCGTACAACTAAACACTAAGAACTAAATTTCTGACTGAGCTGAGTTCCAAGAACATGCAAATATGATGAAAATGCAAGTACACACTGAGGGAACATGATTCTACGATTGAATTCATGCATGAATGACTGAAAAACTTAAGAGGAACTATTACCTCATGCTGGAGTGGAATTGGAAGGAAAGAGGTGAGGATACTTGGCTTTCATAGCTACTTCTGCTTCCCAAGTAGCTCCCTGTGACGACTCCACAAAACCTTGACTGAAGCGACTTCTTTGTTTCTCAACCTTCTAACCTTACGGTCAAGGATCTCAACTGGTACATCCTCATAAGAAAGGCTATCTTTCACAGCCACACTCTCCAATGGCACTATGGAGGTTGGATCACCCACACACTTCTTCAAAAGTGAGATATGGAAGATCGGATGCACTGCTGCTAATTCTACTAGCAACTCTAACTCATATGACACTTTGCCAACCCTTTTCAAGATCTTGTAAAGACCTACGTATCTAGGACTGAGCTTCCCTTTCTTTCCAAATCTCATCACCCCCTTCATACGTGACACTTTTAGGAAAACTCAATCATCAACTTGGAACTCTAGTTCCCTTCTCCTTACATCTGTATAAGATTTCTGACGACTTTGGGTTGTCTTAAGTCTATTTCTAATGAGTTGAACTTTCTCCATAGCATAAATTACTTAATCTGTCCCTATCAAAGCTGCTTCACCTACTTTAAACCAACTAACAGGAGACCTACATCTATGACCATACAGTGCCTCATATAGGGCCATTAAATATTGGAGTAGTTGTTATTATTGTAGGCGAACTCAATAAGAGGAAGGTGATCATCCTAACTACCTTGACATCGATCACACAAGCTCTCAACATATCCTCTAGGGTATGAATGGTACGTTCTACATGTCCATCCGTCTACGGATGAAATGTTGTGCAAAGGTTAACCTGATTACCAAGACCCTTTGGAAATGACTTCTAGAAATGAAAGGTAAATTGAGGACCTCTATCTGAAATGATCGACAAATGAACCCCATGAAACCTCACAATTTCATTACTGTAAAGCTTGGCATAGTCCTCCGCTAAATCTGTAGTCTTGACCGCCAAAAAGCAAGAAGAATTAGTCATCCTATCAACTATCACCCAAATGGAGTCATATTGTCTGCGAGTACGAGGTAACCCTATGATGAAATCCATATTGATCACTTCCCAGTTCCAAGTAGTAATTTCGATCTCTTGATTCATACCTCTTGGTTTCTAATGTTCTACCTTGACTTGCTGGCAATTGGGGCACTTACTCACAAAATCTTTTATATCCCTCTTCATGTCATTCGACCAATAGACTTCCCGCTGATCGTGGTACATCTTAGTGGCACCTGGATGAATGGAATATATGGAGTTATGGGCTTCACCAAGATTATGCTTTCTCAATTCACGCACATCAAGAACACACAATCTACCCTAGTAGCAAAGTACACCATCTCCCCCTTGGGAGAAAACCTCCACTCTCTGATTGTGGATTGCACCCTTTAGTTCAAGCAAGATTGGATCAGTGTCTTTCTTTTCCTTAACCTTCACTACCAAAGAAGATTGTGCCCTATTCTGAACTATTACACCACTGTCTGATATGATCATGAGGCAAACTCCCAAGAGAGCAAACCTGTGAACATCCTCCACTAGTTCCTTCTTTTATTCCTCAACATGGGCTACACTACCCATAGATAGTCTGATAAGAGCATCTTCTACTACATTCACCTTAACAGGATGATAATGTACACTCATATCATAATCCTTAAGGAACTCAAGCCATCTGCTCAGGGGAAGATTCAATTCTTTCTGGGTGAACACATAATGAAGGCTCTTATGGTCAGTGAACATATCTACATCAATAACATATAAGTAGTGTCTCCAGATCTTGAGTGCAAATACCAATGCTACAAGCTCGAGGTCATGAGTTTGATAGTTCTTTTCATGCACCTTAAGTTGTCTAGAAGCATAAGTTATAACCTTATCTCACTGCATCAAAACACAACCTAGGCCAACTCTGGATGCATCACAATAGATCACATAACCATCTGAACTCTTTGATAGAGTCAAGATAGGAGTTGTAGTCAATCTAGTTTTCAATTCTGCAAAGCTTTTCTCATAATCATCTGACCATTGAAACTTGACCATATTTTGAGTCAACCTAGTCAGTGGTGAGGCTATGGATGAAAATCCTTCCACGAACCTTCTGTAATAACCCGCTAGACCTAAGAAAATTCTGATATTTGTAGCAGAGGTAGGTCCAGGCCATTGTTTCACTTCTTCTATCTTCTACGAATCCACTCGAATTTCCTCGCTAGATATAATGTGACCAAGGAAAGCAATGAATTGCAACCAGAACTCCAAATTTGCTAAACTTAGTGAATAATTGACGATATTTGAGAGTCTGTAGAACAACTCTCAAATGGCTCGCATGTTCTTCCTCATTCCTAGAGTAAATGAGGATATCATCAATAAAGAAAATAACAAACAAGTCCAATTACTATTTGAACACTGTGTTCATCAAATCTATGAAAGCTGCAGGAGCATTAGTTAGTCTAAACGACATAACTACAAATTCATAATGACCATACCAAGTTCTGAAGGCTTTTTTCGGAATGTCACTATCTCTGACTCTGAGCTCATGATAACCCGATCTGAGGTCTATATTTGAGAAATGACTTGCACCCTGAAGTTGGTCAAACAAGTCATCAATCCTAGGGATGGGATACTTATTCTTGATTGTGACCTTGTTTAACTGTCTATAGCCAATGCACATTATAAGAGAACCATCTTTCTTCTTTACGAACAACAGCAGTTCACCCCATGGCGAAATACTAGATCTGATGATACCCTTATCTAAAAGTTCTTTCAACTGATCTTTCAATTCCTTAAGCTCTACTGGAGCCATCCTGTAAGGAGGAATAGAAATAGGCTTGGCATCTGCATGGAGATCAATTTCAAAGTCGATTTCCCTTACGAAAGGGACTCTAGGAAGATCTTCAGGAAACACTTCTAGAAACTCACAGACTACTAGAACTGACTCAAGAGTTGGGGTTTCAGAGTTAGAATCCTTAACCTGAACTAGACGATAGAGATAACCCTTAGAGATCATCTTTCTGTTTTTACGGTAAAAAATAAATCGACCCATAGGCGCTAAGCTACTACCCTTCCACTCTAAGATTGGTTCATTTGGAAACTGAAAACGAACAATCCTAGTTCTACAATCGATTTAGGCATATCGAGAATGTAATCAATCCATGCCTAGATAGACATCGAAGTCTACCATTTCTAACTCTACAAAATCTACTGAGGTGACTTTTTGAGAGACTGTGACAGGGCAATTTCTGTATACCCGTCTAGCTATAACTGGGTCACTAACTGGAGTAGACACTTAGAAGATTATGAGAGAGTTTCTAGACTGACATTGAATTGGACGGCTATGTAAGTAGTTACAAAGGAAACAGTAGCCCCTATGTCTAACAATGCATAGACATCAAATTCAAAGACTCGTAACACCAGTGACTACTATAACGCCCCAAAAATGAACTAAGGTGAACTAGAGCCTCATGGTTGTTTCTTGAGTTAATTTTAATTTAAATGGAGTTAGTTTGGTGTCCTTAGTCAGTGTGCAAAGTTTGGTTAAGTTTGGAGTTCAATCGACCAAAAACGTCCATGACGTTCGGATGGTATGCCTTAGAATGTACTTGTATGTCTTGGCGAGTTTGGATGAGTTTTATGTGTTCGTTTTACTTGAAACATGCGTCGGCTGTTCCTTAGACCTAGACGACTTAGTTTGGGGGTTTGACGTCCAGGCATGACCCCACCTAGGACCCACAAGGGGCCCTAGATGAAGGGCCCAAGACTTGGACAAAGTCTGCCCATCAGTGGCTCACGACGACCATGGCGACGGTCCGTTGCACTCAGGACGGTCCGTCGATCCAGGGCGTCGCGAGTGACAGAGAGTGGAACTTGGACAGGCTCCTGTTGGAGCCAAGTGTTCCTCGACGGGACTCCATGACGGTCCGTGGTGAACATGACGGTCCGTCGAGGAGGTCTCGTCGACGAGGCCTGCCAGTGCACGACTTAAGGCTGCCAACTTGGGGTGTTTTATGTAAATACACCCCAAGTCTTATAAGACCCTAGGTGTATAATTTTGGTATTTTTAGGTTATATTAAATTAGTTTTAAGCCCTAGACCTAGACAAGACCCCCTCACTTCAACATTCAAACTCTCTCTCTAAAAAGAAAACTCTCTCAAAGTCACCATTGAAGCCAAGGCTCAAGGAGGGAAAGGAGGGCTGCTTTGGACTTGTTTCTTCATCAAATTCGTGGGTTTCTTTCTCATAAAGGTATGGTATCCATTCTTGAATACCTTTCCATTCAAGAAGCCAACTTCCATTCTTGAATATAAGGTGTCTATTCTCAACCTCTTCTTTTGTGTTTTTAGGACATGAATACGAGGAGATCGACCGCTAGAAGGGAGGAGGGAGGTGTACAAAATGAGAGAGTCCTTCCCCATGTTGACCAAGTTCCTATTGTTGGCTTAGGGGAGGAAAATGAGGAGGTTCCTCTTCAAGAACCTCAAGTGCCTCCGGAACCTCAAGGACCTCAAGTGCCTCCTATGTCTCAAGCTTCTTTTGTTGAGGGTGATATGACTTATGCGGAGTTGAGGGCTGCCCTAATGAACTTGACCCAACTCATGACGGCGCAAGCTCAAGTTGTCAACAATCACTTTGTGGGCCAAGCTAACCTAGGAGATAGGCCCCAACCAAATACTAGTACTCCCGCTTCTAGGATTCGGGATTTCATGAGGATGAACCCTCCTACCTTTCATGGCACTAAGGTGGATGAAGATCCACAAGGCTTCATAGATGAGGTTTTCAAGGTGGTAGATGCTATGGGTGTGACCCCTAGGGAGAAAGCGAAATTGGCCGCTTACCAACTTAAGTATGTTGCTCAAGTGTGGTATGAGCAATGGAGGGGTGAGAGACCCTTAGAAAGAGGACCGGTTGATTGGGAGGAATTCAAAGAGGCTTTCCTAGATAGATTCTTTCCTTTAGAGTGGAGGGAGAAGAAGATGGTTGAATTCATGAACCTCCGTCAAGGGGGAATGAGTGTACAAGAGTACTCTCTCAAATTCACCCAACTCTCTAAGTATGCCCCAAACATGGTAGCCAACCCTAGGGCTAGGATGAACAAGTTTGTGATGGGCGTGTCTAGCTTGGTGGAAAAAGAGTGTCGTACGGCTATGCTTCTTAATGACATGGATATCTCTAGGCTCATGGTTTATGCGCAACAAATTGAGGAGTCCAAAATTAGGGAGATAAGGCAAGAGGGTAAGAGACCTAGGTCGGATGATTCTAGTCACCAAAGGCCTAAGAAGAGGTTTTATCCCCAAGATTCTTCTATGGGAAACAAGGATAGGGCTCCAAATCAATCTTCTCAAGGTGGTGGTCATTCCTATGAAAGGGCTAGGTGCCCTACTTGTGGCAAGCAACATGGGGGTAAGTGTCTTGCCGAAACGGATGGTTGTTTTGCATGTGGTAATAGAGGCCACAAGATGAGGGACTGCCCAAACCTTAAATCAAGGGGGAGAGATGTCAATCAAGCTTCCCTAGATCCTAATGCTCCCAAGAAGAACCCTTCCTATGGGATGGGGGCTAGAAAGGATAATTAATCCGGATTGATGGTTTTCGTCAGTCTCAACTCTTGGTTATTGTTGCTTTTGTGTTATGAAATAAGTATATATGATTTTATAGTTCCTATGATCATGTCGTCTTGATGAATTGCTTAGAGAATGAATTTTTTAAAAATTTTGTAAGATGGCAGTCAACTTCACTTTTACAAAAAAAAAAATTTGCATTTTGAAGAAAATTGTTTTGTCTTGAATTTTAGTTTCAATGTGTGCAAAGGCATTGTTTATGAGCATTTTTTTTTTAACGTTGGAGAAGGTAGTTCCTCCATAAAAAAAAGATTGAGGTTGAATTTTTGACTTTGTGAAAATTGGTGAAAGTTGCCTATGTTGCTAAGTGTTGAAAGTGTAAAATGATGTGTCCTTGCTAGTGGATGCTTTGATTGTTAGTGTTTTGATCATGATCTAAGTGTATTATATGATGCTAAGTGAGTCCTTGTTGTTCTTAAAATTTAAGTGTCATTCGAGGACGAATGTTATTCCAAGTGGGGGAGAATATAACGCCCCAAAAATGAACTAAGGTGAACTAGAGCCTCATGGTTGTTTCTGGAGTTAATTTTAAGTTAAACGGAGTTAGTTTGATGTCCTTAGTCAGTGTGCAAAGTTTGGTTAAGTTTGGAGTTCAATCGACCAAAAACGTCCATGACGTTCGGATGGTATGCCTTAGAATGTACTTGTATGTCTTGGCGAGTTTGGATGAGTTTTATGTGTTCGTTTTACTTGAAACATGCGTCGGATGTTCCTTAGACCTAGACGACTTAGTTTAGGGGTTTGATGTCCGGGCACGACCCCACCTAGGACCCACAAAGGGCCCTAGATGAAGGGCCCAAGACTTGGGCAAAGTCTGCCCATCAGTGGCTCACGACGACCATGGCGACGGTCCGTTGCACTGAGGACGGTCCGTCGATCCAGGGCATCGCGAGTGACAGAGAGTGGAACTTGGACAGGCTCCAGTTGGAGCCAAGTGTTCCTCGACGGGACTCCATGACGGTCCGTGGTGAACGTGACGGTCCGTCGAGGAGGTCTCGTCGACGAGGCCTGCCAGTGCACGACTTAAGGCTGCCAACTTGGGGTGTTTTATGTAAATACACCCCAAGTCTTATAAGACCCTAGGTGTATAATTTTGGTATTTTTAGCTTATATTAAATTAGTTTTAAACCCTAGACCTAGACAAGACCCCCTCACTTCAACATTCAAACTCTCTCTCTAAAAAGAAAACTCTCTCAAAGTCACCATTGAAGCCAAGGCTCAAGGAGGGAAAGGAGGGATGCTTTGGACTTTTTTCTTCATCAAATTCGTGGGTTTCTTTCTCATAAAGGTATGGTATCCATTCTTGAATACCTTTCCATTCAAGAAGCCAACTTCCAAAATGGTTTTCAAAAAGGGGTTTTAAACTCAACTTCTTCTAAACTTTGATTTCTATTATAGGTCTTCTTGTAACTAAGTTCTAATGGTTTAAATGTATTTATATTGGTTTGAATAGATGGTTTTGATGTTAAAACTCCATGAAACTCTTGTTTATGCATACTTCAATGTTGACTTGAAAATGGGTTATGTGAGCATGATTTGAGTAGGGAATGAACTTGGGTCTTCTTGTATTTGTCATGTTGGTGTAGCTACTGCCCTAAGGGCCTTAATATGGTGAAATATTGATAAATTGCTTGTGGGTAATGATGGTTTGATTTGTTGATGAGTTGCTCTCATTGTATAATTCTTATTATGAATTGCTATTTGAGTGGTATGGTCCACCTTATGGGTGGCGGTGCTAATTGATGAACTTGATGTTACTTAGTATGGTTTGAGTATGTGATCTTGAAGGTCTAATATGTGAAATGAAGATATATTGGAAATGGGTCTTGTGTTGTGTTTGATGTAGCTTGAATTGCATGTTTGACCTAGTTTATGTCTAAATGAAGTATATGATTATGAGAAGTATGTAGAGTGTGTAGCTTGATGAATCAAGGTTAAAGTATGAGTAGAACTCGATGATAATGAAATGATGCTTATATGCAAGGTGTGCACATGTACACACACACTCTTTTAAGATTTGTATTATGTCAAGTTGAGCAAAAAGGGGAAATCTTGAGGTGGACACACTTCGTGAGTTGAGATGTAGTGTCTAGTAACAACCTCTCCATTTCCTAGTGAGCTTTCTAAGATAGACTATTATGTTGAGAAATCCGTGTGGAGTTATGCCTAGCACCGAGAGGATATGAAGGGGAGGTGGATTGCACTTCGTTAGTTGAGATGTTGCAATCCAAAGTACCTCTTGAGATGAGTACTCCTCGTTAGTAGAGAGTGAGTTACTTAGTAACAATCTCCTTATCCCTTAACTATGTGCCCGCATAGGTGTAGCTATTGGAAAAGCCATGTAAACGCTAAGAAGCATGACCTTACACTAGGCAAGTAAGGATCCCTCATCCGATAGGGGTTAATATCGGGATTCCATGTCTAGCTCTCATGGTCTTTGTCGGTTAAGCTAACTCCCACAAAAGAATTGATTTGAAACTAATTATCTTGTGTATTGTTGAAATTGTGTATGTATGTCGTGAAGTGCTCAATCCACATTAGTTACCAAGTAGGAGCATTGAGTGGGAGTAGTAGTATGGGATGCTATTCTCACATTGCACTTGGTGTGACCTATACCTACTATGGGAGAAGAGTACCTTCATGAAATCCGTGTGAATGAGTACTATGGTGTAGTGTTATGGAGGATTATTGTGGAGTACTTGAGTAAATGGAATCCATTAGGAGTACTAAGTGGGAGTGGTAGTATGGGATGCTACTCTCACATTGCACTTGGTATGACCTATATTTCCATGAGTGTTTTGCATATGTTAGCCAAGGGCGTGGATTTGATTTCTAACGAAGTAAGCCTAAGATTAGGTAGTTTTAAGGGTCGCTTTGGTGTGCTTTGAAGGGAGGTGTAATGAGAGTCCCTTCTTGGCTCACCTTAGGGAGTCTTAGAATAACCTTGGGTTAGGGCAACTTCAAAGAAAAAGGGTTCATATGACTTGGACCGTGCCATTCACTGTAAGGTCTTCATTGTAAGAATTCAAAATGTTCACTATGATGCTTTATTCAATTTTATTGCAAGTTTAGCAAAGTTAATTGAAATGTTCCTTTTGTTTACTTTAAGTTTGGTAAGATAGCCATAAAGTGTTAATTGTTGATTCTTATGTGGGTTTGCTTCTAGATTCATGAAGGTTATATTTGAATTGCATAAAAGCTATCTTTACTAAAATGTCCCTTTTTGCATGTTTTTGCATATGCCATACTTAGTACATTGTTGTACTAACCCCATACTTTTATATACCTTATGAGTATAGGTTGGAAGCCTTTTTGGAGGATCGGAGTTGAAACTTGGGAATTCTATCTCTCAAGGATTGGGTATGTCCTCATATATTCGAGGACATAGTTTTATGTTTCTTAGTTTCTTTATTAATACTTAAAAAAAATGTATTTACTTTTATTGTAAAGGGCCGTGTCCCTAAGATTCCAAGATGTGTCTTTAAGTTGGCTTGTGACGATAAGATTTCTTAGTATTTATGAAAAGACTCCTTTTGTTATTATTATCGTGAAAAGTTTTAATTTCCGCACTACTTTTTATGCTTTATGTTATGAATGCTAGTTAGAGGGCTTGTACGAGACCCCAAAGGGGTCAAGTAAGCCCGTTCACAATTCGAAATTTTTCCCTAACTTCTAGGGGGTGCTTTCGGGTCGTGACAACTACATCAAGAGAACCTTACTGATCCTGGCAAGCCTGAATAGCATACAACCTGTTCTAGCGCTAATCGCCATATGTATGAGATGAGTAACCCTACTGAGTTGGGTGATTGGTTGGTGCAGGAGAAGTTGTAGACTAAGCTCTACCATTACCACCTCTTTGACCGTGTCTAGAACGACAATCCCTCAACATGTGACCAGACTGACCGCACCCAAAGCATCCTTCCTTTCCTCCTACGCACTCGCCTGGAAGGTTTTTACTACATTTAGGGCAAGTGGGGTAAGTCTTGGTGCCTGAAACACTTCCCTAAGACTTAGAGCCTTGTGCCCTAACCTTTTGATCATACTTGTTCTGGAGGATGGAACACTAGCTGAACAAGGGGCTGTGGCTGAAAACTTCTGCTGACTCTGTGAGCGATTTCCACCACCAAATTTTTGCTGAGAATAGTCATAGTTCTCAGTCCTAGCATTCTTATTCTCCTTGGCATGTTCCCTAATCTTATCACCCTCAACCTGCTTAGCATGATTCATAAGCCTAGAGATGTTTATATCTCCCAGTAACATAGCATGTCTGCACTCTGTTTTCAGCAAATCTGACACTATATACAAGAACTTATTCATCTGAACCCTGGAATTAGCAACGATGTGAGGAGCATACCCGGAGAGTTGGCTAAACTTGATCCCATACTCTTGGAAAGTCATGTTTCCCTGCCTTAAGTTCATGAATTCCTGAGCCTTTGCTTCTCTCAACTCTTTTAGGAAAAATCTGTCCAGAAAGGTCTTACTAAAGCAATCCGAAGTAATAGGAGCTTCATATGTAACCCTTTTCTCCTTCCACTGAGTTTTCCACATATCAGCCACATCTTTCAGTTGGTATGATGCCAACTCAACCGGATCATTCCCAGTGACATGCATCACCTCAAAGATCTTCTTGATCTCATCTAATAAATTCTGGGGATCCTCATTAGTGTGCGATCCTAAGAACTCAGGCAGATTCATCCTAACAAAGTCACGAACCCTTGTTATTGCTGATCCACCATTAGCATTCATAGGAGCTTGAACCCGATTATTCTGGTTGACCACACTCTTGAACCAACATCTTAATGATGTTCCTAAACTCAGCATTGGAGACTTCTAGATCTGGGATTGGAGGAGTTGCATTTGCATTCCTGGCATACATATTCCTAGTGTTAGCTTTATGATAAGGCATTATCTAAAACGTAGAACGTCGAGTTAGAATGGAATTAGATCATACTTTACGCACGATAAGAGTAACAAGAAAGTGAAGTTTTTCCTCTAACACTTCATAGCCTCCCTCTCATTAGATGTGGTGCACTTCATATCCATGAAAAGGACTCTACTTAGTGTAACTTTTCAGACATCCTAGTACACTTAAACCTATTGCTTTGATACCAAGTTTTTCACGCCCCGAGCTACCCCCGAGACGCGGACACGGGACCTAGGACCACAAGTGAGCCCAAGATAACCCTGCTGGCATGATAATGAGCATACTAAAGACAATTAATTGATGCGGAAGCTAAATCATAATTAAAATGAAAAGATGGGGAAATACCCATATACTATAACTGATATATTTGAAATACTGATGAGTTTAATAAAAAGAACATATTAACTCAATACTAAGCATAAACTAACTATGTCTGAAAATAGCCTATAGACTGACTAGAAATGCTGGGACAGGCCCCAGCTAAGTCTAGCAAAATTGGAACTAAAGGACTAAAATACTAAAAAGAAACTCAAGACTATTGTCCTTGGAGAATGAGGACTCACCACTCATTCTGCTGAACTGTAGATCGAGAATCGATCTAAGCGTGATCTGGATGCTGAGATCCTGAACCTACATTACTAGAAGATGTAGCGCACATATGTGTCAGTACATGAAAGGTATTGAGCATGTACGATAGAGTAAAGCTGAAATAATATATAACTGAACAAGCACAGAAGCAAGTATAATATTTTGAACATGATATACTGATTGCTGAGCTAACTGGATGCAATGACCAAATTTATAACATGCTGATATTGAATACTAACTGATCTGTAAATATGGTCAATGCAATAGAGTCTGACTGAACTGTGGGAGCTACTAATAACTGATAATAAAACCACATCAGCTAAATGTGTAGTATGATACATACGACCCATCGAAAGGACCCAATATACCCTGCCAGAGGTATAAAGGCATGCTGGCATGATCACTAAGCTTATGCCCACAGAGGGGACTTACAACCTACTTGGCTAGTAGTTCTGGGACTATTGGGGTACGCTGAACCCTAGTCCAACTCGGTATTATGCTACTCCCAATGAATTAAGTGATTAACATATTATGACTGAATTTCTATAAATACTGGATAGCTCAAAATTAAACATGCAAACTTAGAATACAATAATTAATCTGATAATTATGCATTAATAACTAAGGTTTTTATATCTGTATTAATTGAAATATCTGACCTAGGATGTGTAATTCAAGAACTAAAGAAATACGTAGCTAGGGTTCTGAAATTCGTGCATTCAAGAACTAAAGAAACACATAGCTATTGTTCTGAAATTCATGCAATAAACTGAGTAATAACATGGTATTCTGATTTGGAACATATAACTAACTAATTCATGGTAATCTGCTGAAGTTCTAGAAACACTAAGTCTAATCATGACAAGGGAATCAAGAATCTGACTGATATCTAAGGACCCAATGGGTGAAAGTAACCCAATAGTGAAATCTCACATATCTTGGGATGAAATCCACGGAGAAATCTTTAGATTTTGGGGATGGAAGTGATGGAACCTTGTTGCATTTTTGAACTAGGGTTCTTGAATTTTTTCTCCTTTCTTGCTTCTAATTTTCTAAGTTTTGCTTAATGATTTGACTTTGTGAGTTTTAGTTATGTTTATAGGCTTAAACTGACTAAAATCTAATGATTTAGGATTTAAATGACGTATCTTAGGGGTTAAACAAACTAGAAAAAGACCAAAAGATCCATGAAATTAACTGGTGTCGGAGTGATTGACGGACCTGGTCAACGGACAGTGGTCCTAACTACGGTCCATAGGTCCTGGTCGTCGTCTGTAGACCAATATAGATGGACCTAGTCCATAGACCGTGATCCTACCTACGGTCCATCCTGTTCCTTCGTCGTTTGATTCAGAGAATGGGTCTAAGGACCAAGATCGACGGACCTAGTCCACAAACCGTGGTCCTAACAACGGTCCATCATGTTCCTTCGTCGTTTGATTTAGAGAATGCATTTGTGTAGCAAGATTGACGGACCTTGTCAACGGACCCTAGTCCTACCTACGATCCGTAGGTCCTGGCCGTCATTTGTGGACCAAGATTGACAAACCTGCTCCACAGATCGTGATCATACCTATGGTCCGTAGGTGGCTTCCGTAGATGGCACCTGCACTTCTAGAAAATCTTAATTTTGTCCTATCTAGAGTATGGGTTGTTACAGGCTTAACTCAAGAGTAATGAAGAAAGTGAAATTTTCTAAAGTCTTATAGCCTCTGATTCATAAAATGTGTCGCGACGCACACTCGTGAACAAGACTCTACTCGACGTGGCTTGTGAGACATCAATCGTAATCCATTCCAAAATCTTATGCTCTAATACCATGTTTGTAATGCCCCGAGCCTACACCCCGTACGTCACACAACGTACAAGGCTCCGAAAAGCGTCATACAAGCCTCATAGCATGTCATCAAATAAGATGATCGAAATAATACGAAATTTAAAACTATATTTAATCCATACAATTGAAAACATCATTTAAAACATTGGAAGTATAATTGTCTCACATGTCTATCTAAAATAAATCCTTGAATCAAAAGTAGGGTCACGGCCCTTTACAATAGAAAGTCTAAAAGTATTTAATACAATGAAAGACATGAAACTTCAAAAGTACTTGTCCTCGGATCCATTAGGACATACCAAAAGTATTGGAATAACTCAATCCAAGCTTCAACTAGAGGAACGCAACTCATATAACGGAACCGACACTTTATAGAAAAATAGAAGAAATATGGGTTAGCACATTTAATGTACTAAGTATGATAGCCTTGCAAAAACCATGCATAAAAGGACATTTTGGTTGAAAACCATGCATATGCCAAATGTTTTGAGAAATATCATGAACATAAGTAAAAGAGGCATAAGATACAACACAATCAACATAAAAGTCATTTCATCACATTACGCCTTCACCTTAAGTAACCTCAAGCTATACTTTGTGCAATGAATGAATAGAGTCTCATACCACCATCCACACTTAGTACAACATTAAGTCCACCAAACTGAACTTACCATTCTTCCTTTTCATCTTTAATCCATACTCATACATAATGAACATAAACATTACATAAGTCATGACAAGAAAGTAAATCATAATTCAATCCAAGTAAAGCATACATCATTACATCAAGATATTAAGTCAACATTCTTCATTAGCTTCATTAAGAGCACATTCATTTATTAGTAATTAAGAAATTACAGATTTCATTGTAGCACTCTCAAATACTACTCGTGCAATGCATGAATGGCATCCCATACTACCACCCACATTTCATAGAACTTCTGAAGCAACAATAGTGCACATCTCACATGATGGGAATAAGCGTTTAAATGACATAGACCATGAGAGCTAAATCATGTAATCCAGTTTCTTAGCCTATTCCATAAAGAGTTTGTCGACTTGCCTAAGGTAGAACCAATAATATTTTAGCTTAGGTGGATCCAATAGTTAAACCTATGCGGGCACATAGTTATGGGATAAGAAAGACGTTCATTGAAACACAAACCTAATGTAGGGAGACCTTCAATCTTACCATATCCACTCATACTTAGCCTCCATTCCCATAGAGTAGTTCATTCACATTAACATTATTGTACTTGAGAGGGCTATAAACATTAGGCCTATCAACTCTAAATACATTACACATGAAAGGGACACCACCATTAGGTCTACCGATTCAAGGTACATTAGTAGGATAGGTCATTGAATCCTCAAGAAAGGGCCACAACCATTAGGTCTACTGAATCAAGGTTCGTCATTTCACAGATGAAAGGGCCACCATTCGGTCTAGCGATTCAAGGACTTAACATTCATTCATTAGTTTCTAGACTCATCATGAAAGGCTACAGACATTAGGTCTACCGTTTCAAGACATAGCCTAGAGTACTTCATCATTCATTTAGAAAGGGCTACCAACATTAGGTCTAACAATTCCATGTCCATGAAGTCAATATACAATAGTAACACAAGAAGAGGATGCCTAAGCCTACAAATCCAAGGTACAACAATCAGCATTACTTTCATTTATATAAGAAAAGATGCCTAAGCCTACTAATTCAAGATACAACATTACATTGAAGAAAACCCTTCACATTCAATCATCATCATTCATGAGTGCTAATAGAGAATAAGCTTTCAATACTAACACAATTGCATTATAAACAAGATCATAATACTTTCAATGAGATCACACCAATATACTTGACATCATAATCATACATAAATCCTTCATGAAATATCCCTTCAAGTCTATGCATATATATCAAATCAAACATCTAGAATACTACATTAGATAATAGCGTTAACATGATTGAATAACTAATTCAATATAGACATAAACAATTCCACATACTTTCATGATCAATCAATTCTCGATCATAAACTCATAATTTAGTAATTTGGAGATAACATGGGTTAATAGGAGATAATTCATCATTAATTCAACAATTCATTCACAATTAATCACATATAAACCTTTGAAAATGTTTTGAAATTGAACTCATGCTTAGATTGAAACCCTAGGTTTTTAGGAGAATTCGAAAACTTGAAATCATATTTTGCAAGAGCTCCTTGAATGAAACATAATCAATTATGAAGACTACCATACCTTTATGGAAGAAACTACACTAAATTTGAGTGATAAAGATGAGATCTTGAGCTTGAAAGCTTGATTCCTTCTTCTCCAGAGGTGGTTTCTAGAAAGAGAATATTTTGAAGAGGTTTCTAATTTTTAGTTAGGGAAATAATGAGTTCTAAAAGGGATTTTAATACTTAAAAAAGTCTTAAATGCTTTATAAATCTATAATAACCATCCCCAACCCTTAACTAATTAATAGAAAATTACCAATGTGACCCTCACTTGGCAGATACTTCAGAGAAAATTATTGCGATCCACGAACCCCCACCCACGGACCGTGTGGGTCCACGCGTGTACCAACTATCCTTGGAATGAATCTGTAACTTGGAAATCAGGACCTTGACCCACGGATGCCATCCACGGGTGTGGATGGACCTATGCGGCGTAGGTCTCATCCGTGAGTCCTCCTCAATTTGACAGCCTTTTGGTTTCTTGGGGTCTTGGGGGTTAGGCTTTAAGAACCTACTCAAGGACCCCTTGTTTGGTTCTTAGGGATTCGTACCTTGACGTTTAACCTAAAAAAACCTCAACTTAAGCTCAGGAAGACACATCACAACACTCAAAACCTCATGTCAAACTCAAAAACAAACTTTTAGGCTCTATTTTTACGGCTTGTTACATATTCCAGGGGGATAGTTTTTTCAATAGTTTAAATATGGTAGCCACTAGTTAAATTTCCTCCCGGATATTTATTAATTGTAAATAGGGGATGCTTTGGAATCTACCAGTCATCAATTTATTGCTAAAAATAGGAGAAGCAAATCTTTTCTTTGAGCTTCAAACCTGGGGAAATGTAAGAAGAAGCAGTACCCATCAGAAAATGATAGGAGGAAGAGGAGAAAGGAGTGAAGAAAGACATTGAGATCTGCAAAAATAAGTTAAGCAATAAACAATAAAAAACAATAATTACTAGTTTTTTGGAGGGAAATCGGTTTAGAATATCCGTACTATAGGTGTTTGTCATTTGAGGGTGAGAAAATATATGAGAGGAAGAGGTGGAAGATTTATCGAAAGCCCTTTTGAATTGCTGTAAATAGAATTTTTTCTAGTCTGAATTATGTAAATTACTAAGTTCAAAGAGAAGATCATGTTCTTTGTTGGGAATATTGACCTTAGCTTGGTTAGTATAGTCTTGTTCAAACTCAGAGGACTCTAAATCGGACCTCTGATTTATACCATAATCAAACCCTTCATAGGAAGACCATGTATTTTTAGAGAAAGATCCTCTGAAATATTTAACAATCTTAAGTATAAAACACTTTCTCACTTTACATAAAGATTCTTTCCTCACTAGAATTTATGAAAAAACAGATGGTAACCTCCCATACTATAAAGAAAAAATTATAGATAGATTGCGTTACCAAGGAATAAAAATTGAAAGTATCAACATTTCCCTTGAACTTATTAGTAATTTACATGATACGACCAGAACAAGCACTATCTAGAGAAATTCAAAAGGGCTTTAGCTAAACCTTTGAACTCTTCCTCCTTTATGTTTTCTCACCATCAAGTGATAAACACCTACAGTATAACTGATATTCTAAACCAATTTCCCTCCAAAAAATCAAAATACATACCATTCAAGATCTCCAATTTGAAATAGCTTTCCTAAGGAAGAAATTAGAGAAATCAAGGCTAGTCAAGAATTAGACCACGTTATCCTTCAGAAAAGCCCGTCTTCATCTAATGTTCCGAAAACAAGTGATACAGTAGACGATTGAGAAGGACAAGGTGATTTAATTAAATTTCTCTCGATAATCTTCGTGGATGGAATATGGGAGTAACCCTTATAGTTAAAAAAATCCTTCATCCTAGATATGGTTGCTCCGATTGACACAGGTGTTGATCGTAATTGTGTCCTAAAAGGACTAATCCATACCAAGCTCTTTGGAAAAAAAGAATCCCTCAGAGCTGCCACCGGCTATAAACTGGGAGTAGTTATAAACTCTATGATGTCGAGATTAGAAATTCTATAGGAGACTCTATCAAATTCTACTTCGTTTGTGCTAGTAAAAGATATTATAAATCGTATCATACTTGGTACTCCTTTTATAGAAGAACTTATACCTTTCAGGGTGTCTAACCAAGGAATCGAATTGAGAGCATCAATATTTCCCTTCCTTTTGATAAACCTCCTATCAAGGAGGTTCTTTCAACCTTAAAACACATGGAGGCCCAAATCATCTTTCTCAAAGAAGAAGTCACTTCCCAAAGGTTGCAACAACATCTACACGAACCTTCTCTCCAATCCAAATTCAAAGCCTTCGAAATCAAAATAAAAAATGATATGTGGATATGCCCATAGCTTTCTAGAATCGTCAAAAACACCTAGTTAGGCTTCCTTATTAGCCAAGCTTTGATAAGAAAACTATCCCTACAAAATATCGTCCTATCCAAATGAATCATGAACTCATGATCCACTACCAACAAGAAATCAATGACCTTCTAAAAAAACATATCATTTCTCCAAAAAAATGTTCTGAGATTGAACGAGGAGTACCACCACTAGTCATCAACCATAAACCTTTAAAGTTTGCTCTTCATTGGATTAGGTACCCTATTCCAAAAAAAAGGATCTTCTCCATTGACTTCATGCTGCCACAATTTTCTCAAAATTTGACCTTAAGTATGGCTTTTGGAAAATTTAAATTGATCCAAGAAACTATTATAAAAAAGATTTTATGGTACCTTTTGGACAATATGAGTGGAATATTATATCGTTTGGACTGAAAAGTGCTTCTTCGGAGTTTCAAATAATAACGAATGACATTTTTAATCCTTTTACAAAAATTATTATGGTTGACATTGATGTGTTCTAGTATTTTCTACTATTATTGACCAACAGTTCAAGCATCTGAAAGTTTTCTTCAATATCATCAAAGATAATGACTTAGTTTTGTCTAAAACTAAGTATAGTCTTTTTCAAATTAATATATGTTTCCTTAAGCACAATATCCAACATCGAACTATTATCCTTATCCAATGATTCATCCAATTTGCTAATAATTTTCTTGATCAAATTTTGAGAAAACTCAACTCCAATGATTTTTGGGGTGTGTCAATTATATAGCAGACTTTATTCCAAGTCTTAGTAATTTATTGAAACCTCTTCATGATAGGCTAAAGAAACCTCCTCCCCTGTGGATCAACATCCACACTGATGTCATTAAGGAGTTAAAATTGAAAGCCAAGGATCTTTCGTGCACGCATTTCACTTCTTTACCCCTCTAAATTCAAAATAGTTGAAACAGATGCATCTAACATACGTTATGGTGGGATCTTAAAACAAAGAAAATTGAGGAGCATATCATTGCACTTACATCCAAGAATTGTAATAAGTCTCAACAAAATTATCCTACTATTAAGAAGGAAACTTTGGCAATTGATTTATGCATCAATTTCAATTTGATTTATTAAATCAAAAATTTTAACTACACATTGATTGTTAAGCTGCAAAATATGTTTACCAAAAAAATGTTCAAAACCTTGATTCTAAACATATATTTGTTAGTTGGTAAGCTATTTTATCAATTTTTATATTTTGATATCGAGTATATCAAAGGGAGCTCAAACTCTATCACATAGTTTCTAACTCAAGAATTCTTGTAGGGTAAGTGATTATGGGTAGCAAAAAGAAAATAGAACTATTGAATCGGAGAACACAAGATGAAATTGAAACAACAGTTGAACATCAGCCAACCAAAACCCCATTACTTTTGGTTCCTCAACAACAGACAATTCAGTTGTTAAGAAGCAACCCTCAACTATAGCACATGGATCAAACCATCCAAGATATCAAACTTGGCTAATTACGCCATGAAAGGAATCTCACCATCTTTGCTCTTGAAAAATAAAAATCTAATTCCAATTTCTACTCCAAAAGATGGGCAGATCTATTTGAAAAAGAAGGAGAAGAGCGAGATCAGTTAGCCCAAACAATGTCTACCTCGTGGACAGAGGAAAACTTAAAAAATTGGCGCCAACCCTCATGGGTTTGAAAGAACCCACAGTTATGTATTGTTCTAGCATAAGAGATTTGATTAATCAATACCTCTTTTTCAAAAAAATGTGCACTTAAGCGGCGGTACAGATCCTCAACTAGTGTACTTGGATCAAACCATCCAAGATATCAAACTTCAGTAGATTACGCAATGAAAAAAATACCATCTTTCCTCATAGAAAAAGCAAATCCAATTCAAATTTCTCATCCAAAAAATTGACAGATTGATTTTGACAATTAGATTATAACTGAAAATCTATTATTTGTTTTTTAATGAAAAATAGGTTTTAGTGGCGACTAATGGTGCCATTAAATCTCAAGTTGTTGTAGCAAATCACGGTTGTTGCTGGAGATAGAAAGTTTTTATAGCTATAATATATTCGCCACTAAACATCAGTGGCTATTGTAGCGATAAGACTTTCTGCTAAAGGTATAATGATTTTGTAGCGACAAAGGTAGCCACTGGAACTTAAAGCTATTGTGGCAACCTAACCCAATATCCATTTCTTGGAATAGACTTTTGTTTAATTTTGTCGGCGTCTTTAGTGACACAAATATGCACTAGTAGTGGCAACTCACAATAGTCATCACAAATAACATTTAGTTATGGAAGTAGTTTCCCCAACTCTGTGGTTAGGCACTAAAAGATCTTTAGAAGTGTGTTTTGGGGATTTTATAGCTCTTTCCTGTCCTCTAAAAGTCTAATTTCTTGTATTGATTTCGGAGTAGTATTCCAATTCTTAGAGGCTTGTACTAGTGACACCAAAAATTTTGGGAGTTATATATTTATTTTATCAATTCTTAAGGAATTTTATGAAAAGGTTTATTTAAGATTTATTCTGATTTTTTAAACAGTACTCCCGCATGGTTGAGTTATTCCTCTTGTGTTTAAGTCTTTTGGGAGGACTAGTGGATGATTACCTACAAACGAGGAATGAGATAGGTATCATCACTTTCCCAATTTAGGATTTTGATAATTCAAATCTTAATCATACATTTAAAATAAGGTGATCAATCAATAGATTTTTGGGAGACAATATTTCAGATTGTCACTTAACTATTAATTATTTTCTCATAAAGTCAATTAATTGTGATTTTTAACTCAAAAGTCACTCAATTGTAAAAAACAATTCTCAAAAAGTTACTCAACTTTCTTTTTAAACTCAAAGTTACTCAATTGTAGGTGTTTTACTTAAAAAGTCATTCAACTTTAGATGTTTCACTTAGAAAGGCACTCAACATATTTAATTTATTTTTTGATTATTTTTTTTACATTAATTTTTTGTTTTAACAAAAAAAATTAATAAATATAAAGATTTTTATTTAGATCATTTTGTGACCTTTTATTTTACCTTTATTTCACTAAAAAATAAAAAGTTCCATTACCCATCTCAAATTATTACATTTTCACGGGATTCAAAGAAAACTCATCTCAAATATCGACCAGCAGTTGCTAACTTTTCTACATTTTATTTACATGAAATAAGAGAAACCCCATCTCCCAAAAACTTATTACATAATTGGAAATTAACAGAAACCACACAATATCAAATTAATATTAATGAAGAAAACTATTTGAATAGAAGGATTAAATGGTGAACATGAACTGTAATTGGGTAAAAAAAAGTAAAATATTACATGACCCCCTTTTTTGGTGAATAAGTGTAAAATAAAAGTATCATTAAACAATTTGAATAAATATTTTTTTTTAATTTTTAGTTAGAAATAAAAATTTAATGTCAACAAATTTGATTTTAAAAAATAATTAAATAGATTGAATGTTGAGTAACTTTGTAAGTAAAACATTTATAGTTAAGTGAATTTGTAATTAAAAACACTTATAGTTGAGTGACTTTTAGAAAAAACTCATTATAGAACGCAGGAAGACTACAAGCAGAGGCAGACCCACCCCTCTAGGTGGGGGTACACGTGCACTCGGTAATTTCGGAAAAAAAATCATGTACATATATGTATATTTAACAGTGCACCCATAAATAGTACTGAAATGTCATTGTGAAGCTAGTACAAGTTAGATGATCCATTTGGGACACTTGGGTTCAAATCCAACTAGAATGTTACTTTATTATTTTTATTTTAAATTTATCTTAGAGCTCATATTTGAGCTAAGATAATATTGATGCACCCAAAGTTTTCAAATCGTGGTTGACTACAAGCACTTCACTTTGATGAATTACAAACATCAACAAGGAACGAATTCCATACCTGAGAGTTGATGCAGACTACTAAGGAATAAATGTTTTAACTAGTGTCTGATTTTGGTGCAAAAAAAAACGGACCTAACCAATCTATCACGGTCGGTTTTCTCAGGATTTTTTCCTGTTGCAATTTGTTTATTGAGAATACAAAGGATATTCATTTTAGTGTGCATAAGGGGTCAGGATGTAAAAATTGGTCAGTAGGCATTCGAGTTACTTATAACTAGGAGTGTCAACGAGTGAGTCGAGTCAAATATAAGTCGATCTAAACGAGTTAAATAAAAATGGATAAAGCATTCGACACGACTCACATTTAAATGAGTGAAACAAGTTACCCAACGAATAATATGAGTAAATATGAGTACTTATATTATAGTAGACATCTTGAAAAAAGCTTTAAAAATAAAATCCTTTTTAAATTTTTTTTATCAATCCATCCCTACCTACCCCCGCTCCCTATTCCCAAAAAAAAAAAAATAGATTGCTTTTTATATAAAAAAAAAAATTATCACCCAACCCCCTTACTAGCACCCCCGACACCCCTCCTCTCCTTATTTCAAAAAAATATATATTTTTACCCCCCACCCCCACCCCAACCCTCCAATCAAGAAAAAAAATTAAAATGTTAAAAACAAATATCAAAAAAATTAAATAAAAAAGTCTTTTTTACCACCTCGCCCCCTACCAGCCCCCAACCCCATCCTAAAAAAAATTACCACAATCCCACCCCGTATCCCAAGATATTATCTAAAAAAAAATAAACTTTTTTATAGAAAAAAAACTATTTAAAAAAAAAAAGAAGTTTTATTACCACTCCACTCCATACGATCTTTTTTCCTTTATGACTGAACATCTTTTATGCATTAACTATCCATTTTTAAATAGATAATATGAGTATTATTTGTTGTTATTCAATTTAAAATGAGTTGAATATCAACCCATTTAAAATGAGTAAATATGAGTAGATACCCATACGAATTACCCATTTTACCACTCCTGCTTATAATCATTTGCTTTATCACAAGGTTACTTTATAGTATGTGGAGACTATGGATAGAGTATCATAGTCATATGATTGTTGCATCTAAGTTTTAGAGTTAAAGTGTTAGGGCATCTTCAACCCTATACTCTATTTTATTCTCCAAATATAGAGTTTTTTATTTTTTCAGACAATTAACTTCAACTCAATTCTCTATTTTACTCTCTAATAATTAATTGTTTCCTCTCTCCTCAATATTATATTATTATTTGTATTTTATTTTTATTTTCTTAGTTCATGATATAAATTTTTTTTTCAAATAATCACTTTTTATGATTTTCATGTAGTATAATACTTTGTTTTCTAATAAAATGGTCTGATAGACTTTTGTACTTGTATGCATTTGTTTTTTGAACCCTTCTTATTAACTATTCGTCAATTAAACCCTTAAACTCAATGTAACTTAAAATTTTGAACCCCCTTGGCTTTACGTGTATTTCAAACTCTCAACAAAAATGACACATCATCTTCCATGTCGGATTTAAAATTACACATCATTTTTATTTATTTTTTTAAAAAATAATTATTTTTTCATCTATTTTCACTCTTTGTTTTTAGTTTTCTTTTTTTTTTTTTTCTTTCACTGTCCTCCCTAAGAGCTCCCACCCTTTTTGCTCTCGTGGTGACTCGAACTCGCAACCTTCGGGTTTGAAGTGAGGAGTGCTTACCATCCAAGCAGCTTCTTCTCGTCTTTTCTTTTTCACTTCATTCCTCTTTGTTCTTCTTGAGCACCTCTCTCTCCATTTTTTTATTAGATCTCACAATCATGACCTTTTATTATGACAATCAATATAACTGAAATCACCATTTTTTCTATATTTTAATCAATCACAACTTTCCGTCATAATTTTTTACCACTTCATCCATCACTTAAATACCATAAACCTATTTTCTCTATTATATCAACAAATTATCACTAAAACACTACAATAAATCTTATTTTTTATACACAACTTTACCTAATCCACTCCACATGATTTCATAAGAAACATTTAACAATTACGTTTTAACCACCAAAATTATCAGATCTAGTCTCCTCTCAAATTGTAGCTTGATTTTGTTTCTAATTTAGGGAGAAAGAAACAAGAAAAAAAACAAAAAAAAAGAACTGGAGAGCCATGAAGAAGGAGAACTAAGGTGGAAACAACAACAGAGAAATGAAGAAATTGGAGAGTTAAGGGGATTGGTGGGAAAAAAACATAAGAGAAAAAGAAATAAGGAGGAGGTGGGGAGAAAGAATGGAAGTAAAATTAATTTTGAATATCTTTTTGGTGTTTTTATTGTATTTTTATTTTTATATAAATTTTTTGTGTTACGCTCTTTTTATGCGTGAAAACACACATTTTTTCCAAGTCAACAATTTAGTTGCCACATAAGTTTGGTCAATGGTCAAAAGGGTTTATTATGTTGAATTTCATTGAGTTTATGGGTTTAGTTGACAAAGGATCAAGTAAAGGGCCCAAAATACAAACGCATACAAGTATAAGGGTCCATCAGACCATTTCACCTATTCTAAATTTCTAAATAACATAAATTGCAAATAAATATTATATTATATACAAATTAGTGGACATAAATTGCAACCAAAAGTATTGTGATAAAATTATTATGTTATGCGTTCTGTTATCTTGTATTTAAATTAGTACGTTATATGTTGTATTTTTAAATTAAAATTTGAGCTTTTCATTTAAATTTTGTGCATTCATCATAGTGGCAATTAATAATAATATCAAATTGTATTAAAGTGAGCAAAAACTAAAAACCATTAAGATATTATTAATTCGGGATGAAAATAATATATATTAAATAACATATTATTTGAAAATATTATATTACATTAAAAAAGAATTATGTGTATTAAATATTTAATTAATGGTCTTATATGAAATATAATGTGTTAATTAAAAAATAATAGATATAATAATAAAATAATCGAAAGTAAAATGGAGAGTGTGAATAGTAATTCTCCAAATATAGAAAATATAGAATAAAATAGAGATGGGTGGAGACGATCTTAGATTACAAGAATTAATGTAACCCACAATTTTATTTAATGGAGTTTAGTGTTGATCGAGTCCATGTTAAATCATGTGTTTTTTCCTGTTGTGCATTTATAGTTTTAACTAAAATATGATTATACAAAATAAGAAGCGATGGAGTATATTGTCCAAGTAGGGTAATTTAGGAGGTGGAGTCGTGTAGGTGTGTGATTAACTAACACCTCAAAGTTGAATTTTTTGGGAAATTATTATATTTATACAATACAAAAAAATTAAAATTGTTTGGAAGTATTTGTAGAAAGTAAAATTTTATTGATAAATTCATACTGAATTTGGAATAAATCTTAAGTTTATGATATGTTGACCAAGCCAAACTACTAGTTAATAAAATCGGATTATTATTTAAGTCAAAATTACATGATTTAAATCATGTCCAAATTACATTTTGGTTCATCCATTAAGTTGACAAGATGAGCCAAACTCGTTTTCTGCAGGCCAGGGGTCAAAATTGCTCGGACCAAAATATGCCTTAAGCTCTAGCTCAAGCTTATATAAAGAGGTCTTCATAGGACCAGAATACACACATTCATACAGATAAATACATAGAGAATCCTTTCTCTTCGATGGTAATATGCAAGTCTTTCGCATACAAAGAAGTCTTCGCTCCAAGTGTTGAGCCGCGAGTATTCCATCAAATCAAGAACATGCGTGAAGAGAAGAATCAGGGATTATATATCTTTTAATTAAAGATTTTATAAAGATTGTAACATTCGAATAAATTTAAATATAAATATTGTTCGTTGCTTGCTATTTTCCTTTCCATTTTGTTGTATTTCAGGGACGAATTTTTAGACACATACAAATTGGCACGCCCAGTGGGACAATATTTACCTCTAATCTTTTCTCTTCCAAAATAAAAGTTCAAGAACGCTGAGATGGATTCCAACAAGATCAACTCAAAATCTGCATTTTCATATAAATCTCGATCTACATTCGTATCCGCATCCGCATCCATATATGGATCTGTGTTCGCATCTACATCTGCATCCACAAAAACAGATGAATCCAAATTTTGCATCGTTGTCGAAAACATCCTTGATGTTACTGCGGGAAATATAGGACCTATCACAAGGAACTAAGCCAAATTGTAGGACACAAGTCTCACGAGTGTTGTCCAAATTTGCTATTGTGTTTGGTTTGTCTCAAAAAGGTGTGAAATCTCTTGCAAAATCCGTAAAAGAAGAGATCGCTGAAATGGTCGAGAGGGTTCTTGCCCGATTGAGCCTATCTACATACAAAAAGAACATTGCTTCGCCTGACAATGATGTCTTAAGTATTCGATCTACCCCACATAACATGTTTGCTTCACAAGTTTGGGAAAATCAACGATATGCTCCTTCACCTACTATGGTAATGCACGTGAAGTGTGAGCTTGACAAAAGCTATTGAGAGCTTGACCAAGTATGTTCAAGATCAAGATGCTCAAATTATTAAGCTCACTGATACAGTGGAAGGCATGATGAACGAAGAATCAAGTCATGCACATGGAAAACGTCTGCAAGTACAAGAGACACTGGATTGACCCACAAAGCAAGTGGAACATGCCAAAGAGATCCTAGTTTCCTCTTAAGGAACGACCCCGATAGAAAAAATCAAGGAGTTCATCATAGGGACCATTAAAGACAAGTATAACGTTGCTACAAAATCCTCCTTGACATATACAAGGTCATACACTGCAAGGATTGATAAATTAAAAATGTCTATCGGTTATCAACCTCCAAATTTTAGCAGGGAAGCCCAAAGTAACATGTGGAACACTTCATTAAAGCCTGCAACAATGCTGGAATATACGATGATTACCTCGTCAAATAATTTGTCTGCGTCGTTAAGGGCAATGCTTTCGATCAATACAAACACTTTGAGTCTAGTTCCATTGATAGATGGGAATAAATGGAGCAAAAATTTCTCAACCGCTTATATAGCACAAGACGTACTATAAGCATGATGGAACCTACAAATACATATCAGCACATCAGCGAAATGAAGAGCCGGTCTATAACATCATCAACCGGTGGAGGCATGCAAGTCTAAATTGTAAAGACAGACTTAGTGAAACTTCAGGCATAGAGATGTGCATTGAAGATATGAATTAGGGTCTCCGTTATATTTTGGAAGGCATAAAGCCTAAAACTTTTCAAGAATTGTCCACTCACACTTATGACATGTCGTTAAGCATGTCGTCTGTTGGAACTAAAACACCATCTGTCCAAGAACTCTGCAAAGGCAAACTTTGCCACAAAAGTAGGCAATATGCAGAGTGCAAAAGTGAATTCTTCTGAAGGAAGGACAAATAAAAAACTGACATTCAAGGAAATGCAACAAAAGTACTACCCATTTCTTGACTCAAATGTCTCAATAATCATTGATGAACTCCTTGATATGAAACTCTTTGAGTTATCAGAGATGATATGACCAAATGAACTAGGGAAGAATGATGATTCAAAATACTGCAAATACCACCGGTTGGTTGGACACCCTATCGAGAAATGCTTCTTCTTCAAGGATAAAATCATGGACTTAGCTCGTGAAGGAAATATTGAACTTGAAGATGATAAATTGAGTTCAAATCAAGTAAATTTTTCTTTTGACCAACCCAATCTGTTCATGATCTGCAATTTTGTTGAAGGAAATAGGCAACAAGTCATCCCAAACTTTAATCATACAAGAATGATTAAGTTTGAAGACTTCAAACCCATTGATGTAAATGATTAAGTTTGAAGACTTAAAAACCTTTGATTGTACACTCAAAGAAGGAGGAAATAAAGGTGCACCACTACCAAGAGTTGCATCGACTAATTACATTAGGAGAATATTTTCCAAGTTGGTTTTACACAAAGTTCACATGCAATGGTACCAAGCTCTATGTTGTAATGTCGATGAGAATGAAGAGAAACATGCAACTTCATCATGTCCATCACCAAAAGATGACTCAAAGTCATCTCGTGAAGTCGAGGATGTGTGCATGGATAAAATTACATTCTCTGATGATGATCTTCAACTAGGTGACATACTTCATAATTTCCATTTATTCATGGTTGGTTTTGCATGTGAGAAAAAGGTGAATAGAATCCTATTTGATGGCGGATCTGAAATTAACATCCTTCCTTTTTGAACTATGAAAGAATTTGGGATCTCAAGAACAGATCTTAGCGAAAGTCGCTTTATGATCCAAGGATTTAACCAAGGAGGACAAAGGTTCATTGGGGCTGTCAAAATAGACCTCACCATTGAAGAGTTGCAATCAAGCGTATGGTTACACGTAATTAACGCAAAGACTTCATAAAACATCTTGCTTGGTAGGTCGTGGGTACAGGAGAAGGATGATGAACAGTCTCTAAAATTACAAGAAAATGCACTAGGAGACCTGACCTTTCATGTTAAGCGTATTGATATGATGAAGGCATCCCCAAAATCACTTGAAAAATATATGGTTCCCAAATCGTCGAGAAATGAAGCACTCTGAACGAGGAAAATGCATGAAGGTTTTGATCCTAATGCTTATAGATTATTGGCAAAGGTTGGATACAATCCCACTGAATAATCAAATTATGGAAAGCTTCCATTAGAACCTGCAACAAGGCAACAATGGGAAGGTTTGGGATACAAAAAATCTCCACCTATCCGCATCTCCATAAAAGGGCAAGCAACAACAACATCGCTGCGAAAAATGAGTCTTCTACTTCTAACAAAAGGTCTTTTGTCTTTGATCGACTTGGAAGCTCAACGAAGAGGATTTGCGTAGTTGAGAGGTTAGGACCATTGAGGAAGAAAAACAAGGTTTGGAGAAACAACAATATTATAGAAGCATCTGCTTTACCCAAATCTCAAAATGCTCCTATAGACATTCAAAGTCTAATACCTTCTAAAATGAGGTGACATATGAACGTTGTGGTCTCATATGGAGAAGTAGTAAGGGCAAAGGTGCATGTTGTGTTCTACACCAAGCAAACTGATGAACATGAAGAAAGTGTTGGCCCTTCATATCATGTCATTGTACAAGATGTAAATGAACTTCAAGAAGATGTAAATGGCTTGCGAACTCATACCATCAATGGAAAACACTTTAAGAATCACTATACTTTTAAGCAGCGTCATACTTGTGGCCTGCAAGAGTATAAACTATGTACGACTCCTTTAAAAAGTCCGCTAGGTTTAAAATCTCAACAGAGGCGGCTTAGGCAGAAGTTAGGACACAAAAAAACAAAAATAAATTAAAAGCTCACTATTTGAACTACATAATGACTTGATCCTCTTTATTGAGGTACGTAGGCAACTTAGAGTATTATTATTATAGGTTTAGTCATAAGAATAAAAAAACGTAGCCATGTGAATATCATGCTAATTATTTCAAATGAAGAGTCAACTAAGCCAGATGTTGAGCTAAATTGAAACACAAATCTGTACTAATTTGTACATCCTATTGATGTGATTTTTATACAGATCGAATATATAGAAGTTATCTTTCCAATAAAAAAGTAAGCTCATTATTCCGGTCCCTACTCCAAGTTATGAATTTTCTTCCACATGTGAGCAAAGATGAAGAAAGTAGAAGATTCAAATATGCAGATTTGAGCCAACTTCAAAAATAAATATGTAATAATTCACAAATCCCATAGACGTGAATCGTGATTTTTTACATATTGAATTTATTGAATGTATCTTTCCAACAAAAAATTAATCTCATTATTCTGACACTCCTACTCCCCGTTATGAATTTTCTTCTACATGTGCATAAAGATGAAGAAAGCTGAAGATTCAAGTACGCAGATTTTGAGCAAGCTTCAAATACAAATCTGTACTAAAATATAAGGCCCATGGACATGATTTTTATACAGATTTCATGTATCGAGGTTATCTTTCCAAAAAGAAAGAAGCTCATAATTCCGGTACTCTTACTTCAAGTTATGAGTTTTCTTCCACAAGTGCGCAAAGCTGAAGAGTTAAGCATGGAGATTTGGAGCCAAATCTGAAGATAAATTTATACTAATTCGTAAAGCCTATGGAAATGAGAGTTATACATCTCAAATATATAGAAGTTATATTTTCAACAAAAAAAGAATCTCATCATTCCGGTACTCCGACTCCAAGTTATGAATTTTCTTCCACAAGTGCACAAAACTGAAGAAAGCTGAAGGGTCAAGCACACATATTTTGGGCCAATTTTAAAAACAAATCTTTACTAATCCATAAATCTCATGGACGTAGTTCTTATACAGATTGAAGATATAGAAGTTATCTTTCCAACAAAAAAGAAGCTCATTATTCTGAAGCCCCTACTCCACTTATGAATTTTATACCACATGAGCCTAAAATACATGCATAAAGTTCATCAAAATTCTAGAAGAATCTTCAACTTTAAAGGCTCAGCAAATTTGATCAAATCTTCAATTCAAAATGCTCCTCGATGCATGAGTCTAATACGCATATCATGAAACTCATCAAATTCGAGATAAGTCTCAAGTTTTAAAGCTCCAAAAATTCGAGTCATGTTTTCAAGTCACAAAATCTCCATGAAAATGACTTAAATCTTCAAGTTGTTATCCTTGGCTCCCATGAGTTTAAATCTATATGGTTCGAAAAAATCAATACGATGAAAACCTTGAAATAAGTGGCCTAGACAAATAGTTTAAAGAAAACTCACATGTTTTGCATTCAAGTGTAAAGTAAATATATTTTATCGCCTCAAAATTTCAAGAGCTTTTACACATCAACAATCATAAGGAATGGATGAAAAAAAATGTTCATATCATCCCATACAAAAGGTCTAAGTAGAAAAAACAATCAAACATCAAGAAGTTGTTTGTCAACTATCTTGGATGTTTTATCAAATTCGCATCACATCTTCATCAAACATCATCACTTCAAATATTTTTATGTGTCGATGCAGCCATATGTTAGCCTCTAACTTTGGCATGAGGGCATATTTGTAGTCTGATTTGTGGAGTTGATCATTTGACAAGTAGTTGTTCTCAAGAACTAGAACACACTACGCCAAAATCTCTTTCTCAGCAAAGTCAAAACCACGGAAGAAGAAACATAAATTTTGATTCGTCGCCAAGCTCCAATTTAGAAAAGATGCACCAAGTGTTGTTCTCGCTAAGGCTACAAAAAAAAGACATTTCATGTGTGGTTCTTCATCAAATCCACTACTCTAAAAGAAGATGCTACACACTGCAATTGTAGAAGAAGATGTACTAAGTGTGGTTCATCGCTAAAGCCGCAATTGCAAAAGAAGAGGCACCAAGTGTTATTCATCATCAATGTTGAAACTACAAAAGAAGAGATATCAAGTGTAGTTCGTCGTCAAAGACACAACTGCAAAAATAAGATATTTTATGTGTGGTTCTTCATCATCACCAAAACTCTAAAAGAACATGCTCCACGCCACAATTGTAGAATAAGATGTACTAAATGTGGTTAAAGCTGCAATTGCAAAAGAAGACGCACCAAGTATGGTTTGTCATTAATGTTGAAACTACAAAAGAAGATATATCAAATGTGGTTCGTTGTCGAAGTTGCAATTGCAAAAAAAAGATATTTCATGCATGGTTCGTCATCAAAGCCACAATTGTAAAAGAAAATGATCCATGTATGATTGATTATCAAAGTCGCAATTGAAGAAGAATATGTACTAAATGTGGTTCATTGCTAAAGCCGTAATTGCAAAATAAGAGGCACCAAGTGTGGTTTGTCATCAAAGTTGAAACTAAAAAAGAAGAGATATCAAGTGTGATTTGTCGTTGAAGCCGCAACTGAAAAAAAATAAGAGATTATTTCATATGTTTGTAACACTCCAGAAGTCCAAGACTTAATCTAGAGCCTCACATGAAGAATAAAGACTTATAACACTGTTTTAATCCCTAAAATAATGTATTCAAAACATTTAGGAAGTGTTAGAGTCAAAACGTCAAGAAACGTCCATGACATCCGTTGAATTGTCAAATATAAACTAGTGTGCCTTGGCATGTTTCATGGGGTTTTAAGAGTCGAATATTAACGAAAATTGGTAGAAAGGTGTTAAATATGTGTTAGAAAGTGTTTAGGGTCGAAACGTCTGGGTATGACTCCACATGGATCACCGAAAGGGTCCTTGAGGAGGACCCTTCCAAATTGACCCACAAAGCTTTTTTTGAAGGTGTGCAATCGACGAGCCAAGCTGCGAGTCGTCGATTGATCGACACTCCATCGATGGCTCCATCGTCCAACACTTAGTGAAATCTCCAAATTGTTCAAAAAGACCACTCTCTGTCGCCAACGACGGTTGTGAAGTACGGGTGCATCGACTGACCTACGGATCATAGGTCGAGGTCTCGTAGGTCAGGGTCTGGTTTTGACTGTTAAGTTTTAAGTGAGGGAATAAGTTAGTTAGTTGCTTAGGTGGTTAATTAAGATTAGAGGGTGTCTAATTAAGTTAATTAATGGACTATATAAAGAACTAACCCTCATTAAACTGACCTAACACTCTTCACTTCCCAAACACAATTATCTCTACCTTCTCTCTACTTTCTCTCTCTATTCCCCAAGACTCCATTGAAGATCAATTCAAGGTCACTAGGGCTCCAAGATTAAAATTTCTCTCCATCAATCTTCAAGAATAACTAAGGTATGGGAACTCTTCACCTTTGGGACTCCTTTCCCCAAAGGGTTCTTTCAAATTTGATTTCCAAAAGTTGAGAAAACATGGGTTTCCTTTTTAATCCGAAATTGATCTTTCAAATTGTATTTTTCATGGTTTATTTTGATTATTATTGATATATTATGATTGATCATTGGTTAATTAGGGTATTTCTTGATGTTAGACTTATTTCTATTGAAGAAATCATGAATTGACCCTATTTCCCTAACCCTAAGTTATGAATTGGTGTTGAATTGGATAGTGATGATACTATAGACTTAGTCCTTGTGTTAACTACTATTATAGGATGTTATTAAGTACATTGATGGATGAATATGGTTGGTTTTGTGGTAAGATCATTGAAGAGGACTTTTGAAGGTGAATTGGTAATACTTTGTGATCTTGAATCCTTACTTTAATTGTGATGGCTTACACTTGATGATGTGGTGAACTTGAAGTATATCATGTGATTAGAATTAAGAAGATATGATGTGATGAATATGAATATGATGACATGATATGATTATGTGGAATATTAGATTATATTGAGGTTATGTTAATGCAAGTTTGAAGATGATTTCTCTTGTGTGCCTTAGATGATAAGATGATGATATGTTGATTGATACATCCAAACTTACACCTCAAATGAGAGTGTAAACGGTCATTTTCACTTTACAGAACTTAACAGGAGTTGAGATCATTCCCACAGAGAATTTCATTACAGACAATATTTACTGTCGCTCTTATCCGATTGTTGTTACTATCTCCTAATGAATTCAAACAAAAAGTAAATTTTGGATATGAATATCAAGTAGCAAGTACTAAGCATGATACGAAAATTTATATTTCAAATCTATTTTATCAACGATGATTGGGTATGGGTTTTCTGTTGATTAAGAGAAACCAGGTTAGTGTTCACTATGACAAGAACTTGTGACACTCTTCTGAAATCGAAGCTTCAAGCAATCAAACTTTCACAAAACTCAGTGACTAAAGTTTATCTAATGCTTCTCAGCCTAATTAGATAATAATCATTTGTATTCTCTCGAGCTACAGTTGATTCTTTTATAAAGAACCGGTTTAAATGGATGTGAGGATGAAACTATTTTCTCTCAAACTCTAACTTTAACTTCAATACAGTAAAGAGATTTCTGCTTTTCCTAACAAGTGTTTATCTCTCGAACAACCACTTGATTCAGGCTAGTCTAAAGTGAGCACTCTTTATACCAAATTAAAACTCAAGCTTAAATCTACATCATGTGAAAGGAGATTACTGTATGCTCGTTTTACAGATTCAGATTCACAGTCTCATCATATATCCCACACACCTGATTTGATTACTTAATGATTCATAATTATGTGTACATAACAGTTAATAATAATTGAGAACATAATTTTGAATACTTACGATAGCAAATTGAAACTCGAAATCAAATTTTATAATCGAAAAGTCAAACTGTCTCCTGTTACCAAGTAGTTTGAAAACTAGAGTAGTTCGAACAAATCCCAAGTTCTCTCTGCCTTTCATCGTCAACAACTCGATAGCTCGAACAATAGTTCAAGACGCCCTAAATTATAACCCAAAAAAACTTTTTAAAAGAGACCTAATGTAATTAAAACTGTATTTTTTCTTTCCATCACGGCCCGTGAAAGGCTTCACGGTCCGTACAGTAGTCCGTGGTCTTGCCTTCAAATCTTCAAAACTGAAATCTAGTTCACGGATAAAATCACGGACCATCAAAATTATCACGGTCCATGAAGACGTCTGTGGTCTTCACTTCAATTTTCTAAACTCCGGACCCTTTGCCCTTCTTTCTAGAATCTTGTTAATGGACAGAATCACGGTCCATCAAAATTATCACGGTCCGTGAAATCTTCCGTGGTCTTCACTTCAACTTTCTTAACTCTGGACACTTTTCACTGCTCTCTGGAATCTGGTTGACGGACAGAATCAAGGACCATCAATATTATCATGATCCGTGAAGACTTCCATAGTCTGCACTTCAACTTTCTCAACTCTGGACACTTTTCACTACTCTCTGGAATCTTGTTGATGGACAGAACTACGGACCGTCAAGGTTATTATCGTCTGTGAAGACGTCTGTAATCTTCACTTGAATTTCCTCAACTTTGAACACTTCGCACTGCGCTTGTGGAATTTGGTTCACATACTGAACCACGGCCAGTCAAAATGATTACGATCTGTGAAGTCTCTCGTGGCCTTTACTTAAACTTTCTCAAAAGTAGGTTTCAAAATTCCTCTCATGTCATCATACTTCACGGTTACTTACACGGTCCGTGAAATGATCCACGGACCGTCAAGATGGCCGTGAGTTACTACGTCTCTCCTTTGTATCATTCTTCCTGCATCATCAACAAACGCATCTAATCATACTAAATGCACTCAATTCTAGTATTAGTTCCTCGTTTTTAAACGTCAAACTGTACTCATATATCCCGGTACATCATTGATCTCACTAATGATGGTTGTGTGATGAAAGGAAGTTCTTATCCTACACCTATTGAGCTAAATGATATGCTATACAAGGGCGTTAGTCTCCTATGATCTAAATTAAGTTATGATTGTTAAAGAATGACTTAATGGCATTTCAAAAGGGACTTTAGCTTATCACCGAGTGAACTTGACAATAAGAGGTGTTGACTTCCCCTAGAAGTGAGATTCACCATTCTCATGAGATGAGGGCTCCAATTGCTAATGGGCATGTAGAGGGTTCAAGACATATCTCCTAGTTCCTTAACTATGTTGCCTCTATAGGAAGACTAGCTAGTGGATCCACCTAGAATGCTATGTTAATGTTTTGGTCCTACCATGGCAAGTAGACCACTTTCACTCGGTGTAGGGTTTCATGACACCGGATTCCATGTTTAGCTCACATGGTCTATCTCGGTTAAGGCAATTGTTCTCGAAGGTGAAAATGAATGTAATAATGTGAACTCTAACTAGGATATGCATTGGACTAGTTCGCCTTGAGGGAAATCCTAGGAGGATGTTCTTATGCTCTTACGACTTTAATGATATGCAATGTTTACTTTACATGTTAATGACTCTATATGATGTTAGTGTCACTTATGAACATGTTATTGGTCTATATTGCTATATATGATGATGACTACTCATGATGCTATGTTAAATGAAGTTAGCCATTATTTATGATCTCTTTCTTTGTTTGCTTGACTATGTGGGTTTATAGGACTTCATATAGACATTGCACTTGTAGGCTTGGCAAAGGGTTGTGAATAAGTGTCTTGTATGATATGATGATATGAGATCTTGTACATGCTTTGTTATGATGTTGGAGTTGCTTTGGTTATATGATCTTGACATGCTACTATTCATGTGATATGACCTTATATTGATGGTATTCATGTTGACTTGACTTTATCATGATATTGGTCTTATGTTGGATATGAACTTGTATTGAGTGAGGTTGTGCCTAATGGCTTATATGTGTTCCTAATTGTGCATAAAAGCTTTTTAAAAGTGATTTAGCATGATATTGAACTAAATGTCCCTTTAAGCATGATTTCAATGTTATATGTGCATATGTTTCCATACTTAGTACAAGTGGATGTACTAACCCATATTTCTTTCCCTTTTTCCAAACAATGTAGGTTCAAGCCGTTGAGGTTTGAGGTATCAAGGCCAATTATAAGGAAACTTGGACTCTTTTCCCAAGTTGATTGGTGAGTCCTCAATATTCGAGGATGGGGCCTTCTATCTAGCTTAGTCGAATTTGATATAGTCTAAAAGAAATTAGTTTCTCTCTTATTGTTGAACATGTTGTTGTAAGCCCTAAGTGGCACTCATGATATTCGTATTGAGGGCTATGCCTGAATATTTTACTCATCTTAGTTGGTTTAAATGTGAGACGATATATTAAACTAAATTCTTATATGTTATGTATATTGTCTAAACGAGAAGCCTATGTAAGCTTCCTATGCGAGGAGTCTAAGTAAACTCCATAATTACTATGCGAGATTAAAAGTTTTAATTTTCCGCACTTTTTAACCTATGAAATGTAATGACGAATGCTAAGAGGCTAGTTTTTGTCCTCTCCGAGGACGACGACGCCGGTTACATCTAGGGGGATCTCCCCGCTCGTGACAATATGGTTCATCATCAAAACCACAACTCTAAAAGAACATGATCCACATATGATTCGTCATCAAAACCACAATTGTAGAAGAAGTTGTACTAAGAGTGGTTCGTCGCTAAAGCCGCAATTGCAAAAGAAAAGGCACCAAGTGTGGTTCGTTATCAAAGTTGAAACTACAAAAGTAGATGCATCATGTGTAACCGCAAATACAAAATAAAATGCACCACATGTAGTCGTTATCAAAGCCACAGTGTGGTTCATCTCCACCAAATCCACAATCGCTAAAATATTACACGAAGTATGATTTGTTGTCAATATCGCAACTACAAACGATGATGCATCAAGTGGTTCCTCGTCAATTATGGATTACCCCTCATTTTTTATGGTATGATGTTGAGGTTGTTTTCGATCCATCATAATCCTACCAAAACAAAGGAAAAGTGATTTGTCTCATGATGTCAATTGCACAAAGCTTCAAATCGGCATGGTAAAAATTGTGGTATATGTTCTCGTGATCGTCATAATGAATATGGTCATATTGACTTAATAGATTATTGTTTTTCTCCATGTAAATGATGACAAAATTCTTAACTTCTACGGAAATAAATATGCGGCTCCTCGGTGTAAACTCATGAATGTTGTCCAAACTTAATTTGACCACTAACTTTACAAAAATCAATTTTGTTCAATCCGTATGAACATTGACTCTAATTTTTGGGTATGTTGCAGACTTAAAAATATATTTTATATAGAATCAAGATTCTCTCCATTCGATCTATCCTACGCCAAGATACAAACGTTTTGGTGAGACTCCACAAATCTACAAAAACAATAATGACAGAATTGAAGACCAACTTTAAAAATTAATTCTCCTCAATCCATGAAGATTTTTACCTTGATTTTTGGATATGTTGTAGAATCTAATGTCTAGTTTCTATAGAATCAAGTTGTATGTCATTCAAAATCTTCTACACCAAGATAGAGACGTTTTGGTGAGACTGCATAGACCTATAAAAAAAAGACAGATCTTATAGCAAACTTTAAAAATTAATTTCCATCAATTAATAAGGTTTTTTGTTTTGAATTTCGAATATGTCGTAGCTTTCAGAGTCTAGTTTTTGGAACATCAAACAAATCATGATTTCGACGTTCCTACAACATATTATGATTTTTCTACCGCAAGTGTGTTGTGCTAAAAAAGTGACGAAAATTGGGATTTGATATGCCTCAAGTTGACAATCAACCATTATAAGAGCATGTGTATTTATATAAATTAAAAGTATATAATTGTGTTCCTACAAATTATGAAAAAAACTATATTTGAAACAAAATTCTGGTAAATTTTCCTAAGAACTAAAAATTATGGTAAGTTTTAAAAGGAATCAAGTTATGGAAGATTCCATGGGAATCAAGTTATGAAAAATTTCATTGGATCAAATATGGAAAGTTTTGAATGACTCCACACACAACCCCCCCCCCCCACACACACACGCACACACATGTGTGTGTATATATATATATATATGTGTATGTGTGTGTGTATACATATAGTTGTGATTGCATATATATACATACAGTCGTGATTGGCACCACATGAACCATCCCATGGGAGAATCACTACTACAACCCAAACTCAACAACTAAACCAAAACTAAGCAATTAAAGATACAAAAGCACTTTTAAATAACTAAATTATTTATTAAGAAACTAAACAAATGCGAATGAGAAAATACAATCCCTAGAACCTGAAACTAATTGTACCAAAACTCTACTAACAACAAGCCCAAGAACAAGGGGTACAACCCCAAAACTAAACAACACCTTAACAAATAGTCTGAGTCTGAAAAGAGTGGACTTAAACCCAAGAGAAATCAAGACAGACCAGAAGAACTATCTCACCCTTGAATTTAAAATGGTCACTGGGCTTCTAAACAAGGTCTGTCAATAGGCGACGAAAGATGTCCTGTACTCAACAAAATTAAGAGCAAGTGCATAATTAGTACACAACCACCGTGTACTAGTATGATCACGTGGCTATCCAACTAAGCGAAACATATATAAGTAACCACAACATTATAAAATATCATATACCAAACATATACAATATCATCATTATTCACATAAACGAACAGTTTCATAATTCTCAACAATATACACTTAAATCATTTTAGAGCAACAAATAGTCTTTCAATATCAATCATCATTAAATATGAACGTAATCATCACATGTAGATACACAACCCAATTCAATGGTCCTCTCATGGAACCCAAATCCAAACTGTTAGCTTACCGAAACGTAGCAATCTGATCCTATTTTTATGTCGGAACGTGGCAACCGATCCCATAGTTTTGCTGGAACGTGGAAACCCGATCCAATATTTTTATCAGAACGTGGCAATCCGATCCAAGTTAGCTTGCCAAAATGTGGAAATCTGATCCACATTCACATACCACAATCACACCTACACCATCAAGATCACACAACAAGAGCTGATTCATGACATACAATTATTCAATTATCCTCAATTAAGATTAGGGTTATCAATAATGTAACATTCGCATACATACATACATTATAACGAAGTAATTACAAACATATATCACACCAACATGAAATCACAACCATCACCTACCTCGATTCCAAGCTTGAATCCCCTAAGGTACTTGAATCATCTCTTCCCTTTTTGGATTCTTTCCGCTTGTTCTTGGCCTGTAACAATTAATATGCTCAAGAATCAATAATCAAAGGTCTAATTATTCGTATTATAACAAACCCAATGACTCTAGACCAACCCAAGATCCTAACACCCAAATTAGGGCTTTTTCATCATAATTCTTAGATCAAAACCCTTTCCCATCGATAATAACCCATGAAAATAGGTTCTACGGATTGAAAAATGGATTCGGGGTGTTAAAACCTTACCTTTAGCCTCAATAATGGTGAAAAACTGTCAAGAACTCGTCTAGGGTCGCCTCATTGGCCCTAAAAGTCGAAAAATACCAAATATGGCTGTTTAGGGGCTTATTAGTGACTTTAAGTCATATTTGGCTCACTACAGCAGACCCATCCAGCTACAATGACCAGAATCCCGCTCAAGCGGCCTTGACGGAGGCAAAATGTACCCATTCACTACAAGATCATTTTTGGGAGTTCTACTCACCCGAATTTGATTTCGTAAAGTGGTAAGGGTTCCTTATCATCTTAGCTATCCACTCATGTAATAAAATTCATAATTAGAGGTGAACCTAAACCAACAACTACATGCTCATGACACTCAAACAATCATAGTTCTTATCAATATCTCCATCTCACACCATAAATTTCCATAAGCTTAAGTTACAAAAGTTTCAATCTTTAGACATCAGATACTCGTTAGATATGTCCAAACATACAAACCAACAAACCATCCAAAGACACTATCAAAATAATAGATTTAGTAATTGTAGATTACATATTAAGAACAATAGAATTGGATTCAATGATCCCCACATTCAACAACACATAATTGATACATGACCTCCATGACAAGGTTAAAATCAAGATTGTCGGCCAACCATTAAAACGCAGGGTAGATCTGCTATAAATTCTCATAAGCAAGGTGGTACATGTAGAACCACTAAAATACTGTAACCACTACAAGACAACACCAATTATTTCATTTGAAATAATCAAATCTTCCCAATCTTCCCACTCAACCAAGAGAGTGTCGTATGATTTGTACGTCTGATCCACCACTCGAGACCCATCCACAAAATGAGAACACACGCAAGCATATCTAGTGTATCACACTCACAACCATGTACAAAAATGAAATAGATGGTCACATAAGAATTTATCGAATAACACAAAAGGTTATTCTTCAAAGAGTTGATACCAGCCAAATTCAGTCACGTGACTCAACATAATTTTCACATCCTTCGACTGAAGCCATCAATAATAAATGTTGCAAACCTCAAAATGAAATAGGATATACTAGAGCCTTTCATGTTTTTTATTAGTTAATAAGGTGTTAAAATTATGAATAATAGCATTCGAGGTCAGTTTTAAGAGTTTGGAAGTCAAACGTCGAAGAATGACCAAGACGTCGGAAAACTAGTCTTGTGTGTGTATTAGTGTGCCCTTACATGTTTATGCATCTAAAATTATGGGAGGGGGGTCTATCATCTAGATGAGAATGTTTAGGGTCAAAACATCCGTATATGACTCCCCATGGACCACCCTATTCAAGGACCCAAATATTGGCCATGAAGCTGCCAAAGCAGTCCAATCCACGACCCTAAACGACGGACAATAGGTCATTTGACGCCCCGTCAAAAAGGGGCGTGTCTCCACAGCTAGTGTGGAAGAATATCCCCCAAATGAGGAGTCTCTAACCAAAACCACGGATCAGCAGGACGGTCCGTAGGTCAAGTGACGCCCTTTCATTGCAAGCGTCATTTGAGACCTGTAATTTTCTGCAGGGTCTCGGCCAACTGAGGGGTGATTTGGGAAATTGACCCCACATCCTAATTAAGTCCTAGACGGTTATTTTAAGTGTTTTAATGTATATTAAGTTAGTTTAAACACCTAGACGTAAATTCAACCTCTCTTTTCCAAATCAAAACCCCATGTCCAAATAGAATTCACTCAAGACTCCATTGAATCTTGAACTCAAGTTGAAGCTAGGATTGAAGAATTTTTGGTGGTTTCTCCATAAATTTTGTATGATTTTAAATATTATGGTGATTTCATAGTTGTCTCTTCTTCAAGGAGTCAATTCCAAAGGCTTTTCAAAGATCTTCAAAAACCTTTAAAATTCTATTTTTGAATTCTAAGCATGGCTTCTTGCATGAAAATGTTTAAATTGTTGTTTTATGAATTGATCACTGTTAATTGGTGGTTTAAAGATAAAAAACTCCATGAAACCTTGTATTCCTCATTTTGGCTCTAAAGTGGGTGGATTGATCATGGTCTAATTGTGTTGAATTCATGTTTAGATTGTTAGGGCTATTGAATTATCTGTTGATCATTGTTGAAATTATTCAGAGCTTACCTTATAGTATTGATATCTATATTGTGTTTTGTTGGATCATTGATATGGATGAATTGCTGGCCTAGTCTTAAGTACATTGTTATTGGTAAGACCTCTTGATGTTTGAATTTGTTGGAAAGGCTGGCCTAGTCTTAAGTACATTGTTATTGGTAAGACCTCTTGATGTTTGAATTTGTTGGAAAGGCTAAGGAATGGTGATTATGGCTATTGGAATGTTGTGAGTTGACCTAATTCCTTTGTTTAGTATAGAAATGATAATGAATTGTGATTTATTTGTATGGTCCACTTATGGTGGCGGTGTTTAGTTGTTATATATGTTATGAACATGCCCTTGTCGACATTATTATGTGAATTATGGTATTATCATGATATGGTTCATGTGAAGGTATAAAGTAAAGGTGCTTATGTGATGTTTAAATAATCTTGTATGGGTGCTACAATTATATGATTGAATGTACTTCTCTAGTTATTGATATATGATGATGAAAGACTAGGGAGAACCTTTATAGAATGATGTTGTATCTTGTGTTAGTAGACTAGGGCTCCCTACTTGGTACTTGAATTGTATTGAATGAGTGTATGAATGAAAGTCTAGGATTGGTAGACCTTAAGTTGGTGCCCTTCCTTGAATGATTAAATGAGGTATTCTAGAGTATGTCTTGAACCGGTAGACCTAAGCATGGTGACCCTTCTTGATGAGTCTAGAAACCTAAGAAAATGTATAACCTTGAATAAGAAAAGAAGGTTAAGAATGTGAAACCTTGAATATGAAAACAAGGTTAATAAGAAGCCTTGAAGGAATAGACCTATATGGTGCCTCCTTCTTGACTGGAATGATGGACTTAGAGATAGGTTGGCTCGAACAGCATGCGACCATCTTTAAGAAAGTCATAAGAACTATCCTAATAGAGATTGATTGGCAGCCCTAGGGGACCCATTTGTCATAAGATATATCCTAATAGACCTTGATTGGCATCCCTAGGGGACCCATTCTTTGAAATGGTATTATGAGTTGGTAGAGCTTAGTGATGGTACCTTCTCTAATACGCCTATGTGGATGAAATGACTCTATGAGAACAAAGGCAAAGCACCGAGTGGATATGCTTATGGTAGTATCTCTACTTGAGATGATACTAGAGTACAAAGAAGCCCTGGATATGCCTTAACCATGTACCAACATGGGATATGTCCTAGTTCTACCCTTTGTAAGTAGAACACCTTCCACGGTGTGGGGTCTTTATGACACCAGATTTCATACCTAGCTAGTGTGGTCTATGTCGGTTAATGCCTATTCTAATCATGTGGGATGTACACTCTAGTATTGGATAGGTTCTACAATGTGTAGGTAGTGCAATCGGACACTATCTACACATTGCACGAGTAGGCTTTGAAGATGCTAGAATGAGTTCTCTAGGTTTTCAAAGACCATTATGTGAAGTCCCCTAATTGATTAAGTTGTCTCTTACTTGCCAAATTGAATAATGTTTACTTAGTTAAAGCACTTAAATAGAAAGGTTCTATTCTAGGGTAGCTTTGAGGATTACTTAGATTTGCTTGAAGTGGGTGTATGGGCGGTCTCTTCATGTCTTACTCAAGTGAGTCTTAGAGTAACCTTAGGTAGGGGATCTTAAGTGATAAAAAGGATTACTTGTTGATTATGGAATATGTCTTATGTGTGATTTTTGACTTGTATTATGTCTATTAAACTCTCATGATGAAGGTTTCTATCAAAATAGCATGAAAGTATATCTTAAAGTAAATGTCCTTTTTTGCATAGTTTTCTTGCATGTTCACCATACTTAGTACATTCAATGTGTTAATTTCATATGTTTGTCTAAGTGTAGGTGGCAAGTGAGGATTTCCTAGAAGTTGAAGATTGGGAAGTAGATTTCTCACAAATTGTATGTCCTCATATGTTCGAGGACATGGATTATGTTTAATTTCCTTTTCTATAAGTTTTTGTAATAGACTATGAGTTTTTTTTCAAATTTATGTAAGGGTTGTGACCCTATGATATTGACTTGTCTAAGATGTCTTATGTTGAGATTTAGTTCTTTCTTATGTTTTAAAAGAGTTTGACTATTATTTTGAAATGTTTTAATTCCGCATTACTTTTCATATATATGCGATAAATAAATGCTAAGAGGCTCGTAAAACACCTCCGAGAGTTCGAGTACGCTGCGTAACTTCTAGAGGGTGCTCCCCGGTCATTACAAACTTTGTATCAGACCATAATGTTATGAAGTAGTCTTTAGGATTCAAAGTCTCATAAAGCCACGTCTAGTAGAGTCTTGTTCATACGTGCTGAGTCGCTACACATCTATGAGTGAGAGGCTATAGGATGATAGAAGTTTCACTTTTTTCATTACTCTTGTGTCGTGCCATAGAGTTGAGGTTATAAGTATCTTTTCCTAATCTCTTCTCTTGTGTTTATAGGACACGAATAAAATAAGGACGCCCACAAGAATAGTGGATGAGGAAGTGGTGAATGAGGGAGTTCCTCCCCAAAGTGACAAGTTCCTCAAGGTGGTCAAGTTCCTCAAGTTGTACAAGTCCCTGTAGCTAATCAAGGGAATGAGGTTCCGGTGGTTCCCCCGTACATGACTAACGAGAAAGTTAGAGAAGCTCTTCTTAATCTAGCCTGAGCCATGACAGCTCAAGCGAATCAAGATGTAGGGCCTAGGATGAATGCTCTTGAGAGTACCATGACCTCTAGGTTGATAGACTTTGTGAGGATGAATCCTCTTACTTTTCTTGTCTCTAAGGCTGTAAAGAATCCCCAAGAGTTTCTAGATGAGGTTTATAAGGTGTTTAGTGCTATGGGGGTGACTTCTAAGGATAAGGCAGAGATATCTTCTTACCAATTAACGGAGGTTGTTCAAGTGTGGTACACACAATGGAAAGACAATATGTCGGTTGAATCGGGTCCCATAAAATGGGAAGAGTTTAAGGAAGCATTCTTAGGAAAGTACTTTCCCCGTGAGAAGAGAGAAGTTAAGGTTGAGGAGTTCATAAATCATAGGCAATGTAACATGAGTGTGGAGGAGTATTCCTTTAAATTTACCCTATTGTCTAAGTAAGCCCCATATTTAGTGTCTAATCCTAGAGATGAGATGAGTAGGTTTGTTACCGGTGTTGCCGACCTTGTGAAGGAAGAGTGTCGTACGGTGATGCTCCATAATGACATGACTCTATCAAGGCTTATGGTGTATGCTCAATCCATTGTGGAATCTAAGCTTGAAAGGAGGGGTAGAGGTTTTAAGAGAAAAAGAACCGATGGGCAAAATCAACCTAGGTTTAAGAAGAGAGCTCCAAACCAAGATGTCCCTAATGGTCCTAAGGTTAACCATGAGAGGAGTGGTGGTTCTCAAAATGTTAAGCCTACTTGCTCTACTTGTGGAAATTTCACTTTGGGAAGTATCTAGCCGGTACTAGTGGGTGCTATGGTTGTGGAAAGAATGATCACAAGGTGAGAAATTGTCCTACCTTGGGGGCTAGAGGAAGAGAGGCCAAGAAAGCTCCTTCTAATGGTCCGGATGTTGGTGAACAAAAGAATAATCGCTTCTATTGCCTCCAAGCTAATAAGGAAACGAAGGTTGATGGATTTGTCTCTTCTATTCTATTCTATTCAAGCTTGAGAGTTAGAATTTTATGGTAGCATGTGCATGTATTGAGATTCTCTCATGAAAAATGAGTTTCATGTTTCCCTTACTATTTTGGCATGTTTCCATGAATGTATGTTTATATGGTAAAATTAGCTTAAAATGATTTTGTCTCTCATGTTGTTATGCATCTATCATGAATTGCCTAAATGTTGCATGAGTGACTTATTAGCATGTTTGACAGTGAACTTTTTGGAAGTGTTGCATAATTGTGTTTTATGAGAAATGGGCATAATGTGCTTAGAAATAATGTAATGAGCATGATAACATGTAGAGAAGGAAGTTCCTCCTATGTGAAATGAAAAATGTAGAGTCTTATTCCATGATAAGTTGTAAATGTTTTTCCTACTTTTTTGTTATGTTTTGAGTCTCTTGATTATGTGGAGTTGAACTTCCTCCTATCTATGTAAATTGTGTATGTTGTGGTATGGTTATGAGCTGCTAGTCTTGATTCTTTATCTCTTGAAAGTGTTGAAAGTGTTTTAGTGTCAGTTGAGGACGAATATTGTCCAAGTGGGGGAGATTGCTGCAACCCTCAAAATGAAATAGGATAAAATAGAGCCTATCATGTGTGTTATGAGTTAATAAGGTGTTAAAATTATGAATAATATCATTAGAAGTCAGTTTGAAGAGTTTGGAAGTCAAACATCGAAGAACGACCAAGACGTTCGGAAATTAGTCTTGTGTGTGCCCTTGCATGTTTATGTATTGTTTTGTGTCTAAAATGATGGGAGGGGGATGTAACATCTAGATGAGACTGTTTAGGGTCGAAAATTCCAGGTACGATTGCCCAAGGACCACCCTATTCAAGGACCCAAACATTGGCCATGAAGCTGCCAAAGCAGTCTAATCCACGACCCTAAACGACGAACAGCAGGTCATTCGACGCCCCGTCAAAAGGGGGCGTAACTCCACACTTGGTTATTGTATATTATTCCCCAAATGAGGAGTCTAAACCACGGACCATCAGGATGGTCTGTAGGTCAAGTGACGCCCCCTCATTGCAACCATCGTTTGAGACCTGCAATTTTCTGCAAGGTCTCGACCAAGTGAGGGGTGATTTTGGAAATTTACCCCACGTCTTAATTAAGTCTTAGACAGTTATTTTAGGTGTTATAATGTATATTAAGTTATTTTAAACACCTAGACCTAAATTAAACCTAACTTTTCCAAATCAAAACCCCAAGTCCAAATAGAATTCTTTGTAGACTCCATTGAAGCTTGAACTCAAGTTGGAGCTAGGATTGAAGAACTTTCAGTGGTTTCTCCATCAATTTCTTGGGATTTATACTATTAAAGTATGATGATTTCATCCTTGTCTCTTCTTCCATTTAAGGATCCACTTCCAAAGGCTTTTCAAAGATATTCAAAAACCTTAAAATTCTATTTTTGAATTCTAAGCATGGCTTCTTGCATGAAAAGGTTTAAATTGATTTTTTATGAATTGATCAATGTTAATTGGTGGTTTTAAGATAAAAAAACTCCATGAACTCATGTATTCTTTGGATTCCTAATTTTGGCTCTAAAATGGGTGAATTGATCATGATATAATTGTGTTGAATTCATGTTTAGATTGTTAGGGGCTATTGAATTAAATGTTGATCATTGTTGAAATTGTTCATAGCTTGCCTTGTAGTATTTATATCTATATTGAGTTTTGTTGGATCATTGATATGGATGAATTGTTGGCCTAGTCTTATCTACATTGTTATTGGTAAGACCTCTTGTTGTGTGAATTTGTTGGAAAGGCTAAGGAATGGTGATTGTGTCTATTGAATGGGGTGAGTTGACCTAATTCCTTTGTTTAGTATAGAATTGATATTGAATTGTGATTGATTGGTATGGTCCACTTATGGGGCCGGTGTTTAGTTGTTATAAATGTTATGAACATGGCCTTGTCAGCATTATTATGTGAATTATGGTATTATCATGATATGGTACATGCGAAGGTACAAAGTGAAGGTGCTTATGTGATGTCTATATGATCTTGTATGGGTGCTATAATGATATGATTGAATGTACTTCTTCTCTAGTTGTTGATATATGATGATGAAGGACTAGGCAGAGCCTTTAAAGAATGATGTTGTATCTTGTGTTGGTAGACTAGTTGTCACGACCCGATTTCTCAAGTCATGATGGCACCTACTATAACCCACCAGTAGGTAAGCCGGCCCGTAACCCGGAACAACACGTAATGGGTCTGAGGGTAGAAACTAAACAAGAGAAGGCAAAATTTACTATAACAAAATAAGAAAACCAAAACATATATACAAATAAGGATCCCTCCCAGAACCTGGAAGTCACTAGTACAGAGCTACCAAAAAAACGAGTACAAGTCCCAAAAGTGGACCACCGAAACTAGACTATCTCGAAAAGTAAAAGACAAGTCTTTATATATATAGATGGAGACTGAAATAGTACAAAATATCGTGTGCTCACCCCTGTCTCCAGACCAGACTGCTCCAAACTCGATCAACACTGGCTACTGGTGCTCGGACCTGCATCACGAAAATAGATGCAGAGCGTAGCATAAGTACCAAACAACAGGTACCCAGTAGGCAGCATAGGCCGTCTTAACTTGAAAAGTAAAGCAATATGAAAAGACATAATCACATAGCTAGAGGTCAAGAACGGAAGGCTAAGTAACAATGGAATGTACACGAGTGTAAAAAGAACTAACTAAATTAATATATAAGCTAACTACACCTAACTGGACCCCCATAAGCCCAGAAGGTACACTCGTGCGCAAGTTTAAATAAAACCCGAACGAACCCCATAAGCCCGACGAGTACACAGAATAACTATAACTTAGGTAAATAGAAACCAAGGCCAAAGAACATCGAACCAGATGCTCAAAACCAAATAGTAGAATCTGACGGTACGGAGGTCGGGCCTCGAACCAGACGCTCACCAGAATTACACAAGTAGCCAATTACAAATATAAGTAACTGAGGCCGGACCTATAACCAGATGCTCTACATACTTGAGGCCGGACCTCTAACCGGAAGCTCTACATAAGTATGCGGATGGTCGAGGCTGGACCTTAAATCCGGATACCCGACAAAGGTGTCGATATAGCTGCTGAAAGAGTCTCTATCTATCCATAATCATAAATACCCGTGGAACACCATCCACACTTAGTTAATCAATATAAGTCCTTGAAACCAAATCAAAATCAACTTTGAATCGCGGAGCGGAATTCATTGTCACCGACGTAACTCGTGAAGCCGTAACATCGAAGAAATAAGGAAAACTATCACCGAAGCGAGCTCATCGTCTAACTAAGGACAAAACTATCAAACTCAAGTCTGCTACACCAGTCTACAAGGATTTAAGCCGTCCAAGCGACGTCGGGCTAAACTAAGTCCTACCAACTTCGAATCATGCATTTCTAAGGCAAGCCATAGTCAAACCTAAACTAAGGCCCAACATACTTCCGATAACCAGTATTCAAGCATACAAATACTCCATAAAGCAATGAAGGTCAATTAATAACATAAAACATGCTCACAGTTACCCTATAATTCTCAGAAATAGGCCAAAATATGATTTCTAACACCTATGCATGATTCAATAACTACCTAACCCAAATCCCAACTAATCAACATACATTCACATGTTTGAGTTCAATCTAAGTAAAGGAAACCGTAGCCTACCTGTATGCAGATCACGCGCGCTCCAAAAATCACTTTTTCGAAGCTTTCCCTTTTCGAATGGCCTCAAAACGTTGATACACTATGAAAAATAGAGTTAAAATGTTATTACGGTCGTTACGACACTAAAATCGCAAGAAACTGAGACGGCCCAATTTCGCGGTCAAAATGGAAAAGTGGGACCCGCATTGAAAATTCTAGAATTAATTCCAAATAAAGGTCCTAAACATATATCGGAACTTGTGTTCCAAAATGGAACACAATTTGGGACTCGAAACAGTCCCAACACGAACATGCAACCAAAAATCCAAATACTAAGCTAAAATTCAACAACAATTGCAGCAGCTATTTACAAGAATTTACCAAAAATGAAGGTCCAACTGCTAAAACCAATCGCACCACGACGATCCTCATAAAAAACCCCACAATATAGGCTCTTGAATCACCAGATTCAGACATAAAATTGCCAAGAAATCACCTTCTAAAAGTTTCCCAAAAGTTGAGCTCTAAAATGAGTTACGACAGCAGTTAAAACACAATTTTTACCTTCAACGAGACTGCAAATGTGAATTCCAAACACGCCAACACGTTCTCCTAAAAAATTCACTCAAGTTAGGCTCCTGAATCGCTCAAATCGGACCTCTATAGATCACGATATCGCACTTTAAAGAAGAGGGCTGAAGCTGAGTTGTCCTTTTATAAAGGACGAAATTGGTCGCTAATAATCCAAAAAATCTGGTCGTTAAAACCCCAAATTCTGGTCGCTAAAAAGGCTGCACCAGATTTCAGCTTTGGCTAATTCCTTCAAAGTCTCCGACGGGGTGCTCAAAATCCGTTCGGAACTTGATAACAATAAAACAGACACGCTACCCTACTAAAATCGACATTCTGGACTCAACGGCGCAGTCAAAATATCCATCAGAGATCATGTCGATAAAAAGTGCGTCCCACTTCCATCGGCCATTTTAAGTCAAAAACCACAAAAAGACTCGGAAAAGTATCAGAAACTTCAGGACACAAAAAAAGGGTCAAACTAGACCAAACTCGACATTTTGGAGCTGGACGAGCTGACGATATTCTCATCCGAGCGCGTTTACTCAGAATGTTGACTAAAGTCAAAATTAGCCTTAAACTTAAAGTTAAAACGCCTAATCACACCAACTCACACTAAAAACTTCGGGAGTTGTGTCGACCATGCTACTAGCCTAAAATGACCCTTCCGGAGCTGACAGAATCATCGGAATTGGATTCCAATGCATATTCTTGAAATTTTGATCGAAAATGATCATTCAAGGTTTATAAGCTCCAAAAACACTAAAACTCGCACAATAACCAAACGAATGACTTGGGATCGCTATAGAAACGCTCTAAACGACGCACAAAAGACAAAACACAAAAATGACCAAGAGGGTCATTATACTAGTTTTCCCTACTTGATACTTAAATTGTATTGAATGAGTGTATGAATGAAAGTCTAGTACTGGTAGACCTAAAGTTTGTTCCCTTCCTTGAATGATTAAATGAGGTATTCTAGAGTATGTCTTGAACCGGTAACCCTAAGCATGGTGCCCCTTCTTGATGAGTCTAGAACCATAAGAGAATGTGGAACCCTTAATAAAAAAATAAGGTTAAGTTGTGAAAACTTGAATATGAAAAGAAGGTTAATAAGAAGCCTTGAAATAATAGACCTATATGGTACCTCCTTCTTGAGTGGAATGATGGACTTAGATATAGGTTGGTCGGAACGGCGTGTTACCATCTTTAAGAAAGTCATAAGAGCTATCCTAATAGACCTTGATTGGCAGCCCTAGGGGACCCATTCTTGGAAATGGTGTTATGAGTTGGTAGAGCTTAGTGATGGTACCTTCTCTGATACACCTATGTGAATGAAATAACATTATGAGAACAAAGGCAAAGCACCGAGTGGATATGCTTGTGGTAGTAGCTCTACTTGAGTACAGAGAAGCCCTTGATATCCCTTAATCATGTGCCAACATGGGATGTGTTTTAGTTCTACCCTTGGCAAGTAGAACACCTTCCACGGTGTGCGGTCTTTATGACACCGGATTCTATACCTAGATAATGTGGTCTATGTCGGTTAATGCTTATTCTCATCATGTGGATGTACACTCTAGTATTAGATAGGTTCTACAACGTGTAGGTAGTGGAATTGGACGCTATCTACACATTGCACGAGTAGGCTTTGAAGATGCTAGAATGAGTTCCCTAGGTCTTCCAAGACCATTATGTGAAGTCCGCTAATTGATTATGTTGTCTCTTAATGGCTAAATTGAATAATGTTGACTTAGTTAAAGCACGTAAACAGAAAGGTTTTTATCTAGGGTAGCTTTGAGGATTATTTAGGTTTGCTTGAAGAGGGTGTATGGACGGTCTCTTCATGTCTTACTCTAGTGAGTCTTAGAGTAACATTAGTTAGGGGATCTAAAGTTATGAAAAGGCTTACTTGTTTATTATGGAATATGTCTTATATGTTATTGTTGACTTGTATTATGTCTATTAAACTCTCATGATGAAGGTTTCTATCAAAATAGCATGAAAGTATAAAGTAAATGTCCCTTTTTGCATGATTTTCTTGCATGTTCACCATACACAGTGCATTCAATGTGCTAATTTGATATGTTTCTCTATATCTACAAGTGTAGGTGGCAAGTGAGGATTTTCTAGAAGTTGAAGCTTGGGAAGTAGATTTCTCTCAAGATTGGTATATCCTTACATGTTCGAGGACATGGATTATGTTTTAGTTTCCTTTTCTAAAATACTTTGTAATCGACTATGAGTTTCTTTTCAAATTCATGTAAGGGTCGTGACCCTATGATATTGACTTGTGTCTAAGATGGCTTATGTTGAGACTTAGTTCCTTCTTATGTTTTATAAAAGTATTTGACTATTATTGTGAAAAGTTTTAACTCTGCACTACTTTTTATATATATGCGATGAATGAATTCTAGAGGCTTGTACAAGACCTCTGATAGGACAAGTACGCCACATGACTTCTAAAGGGTGCTCCCCGGTCGTTACAATAACAACCATCATAACCACTCTGACCGTTGACCTCACTTTTAAACCAACATTTTTTAAATGAAAACCTTTCTAAGCTACTTCAACAATCAACACTTATCAACTTTAAACTCAACCCAAGTATATCTTTTCAAATGCTCAATACTTGATACAAGTGACCATTTCACACCTTGAAAATTCATACCTTGAAAAAATATATCACCACGAATGTAGACTTCCAATGGACAATCTGAGTTGTAAATTCAACCGTCTAACACAATCCCCATATCTATCATCATTAGCTTATACCTAGAGGATTTTTATGAATTCATGGATCCTTGCTTATCATTGATTGCATCCCCATCGATCTCAGAATATCCTTTGCTAAGATTCAATCGTACTCATTACTAAACTCAAAAAAAAAGCACTTATCATCACACTTGAGCTAATGTTTGTACACTTCTTTCTCAAGTCCTTTTTCAATAGTTTTTGACCAATTTGACAGACTTGTGACCCTATTACCATAGACACATCATCACGAAATAAAATACATGTCTCTGAACTCAATTATTTATGCCTCTAAATATATTTCTTTAGCCTTTGCAATTAATACGATATTCTTGCTCTCGCCTCTCTCTAAAGGCTACACTCATCCCACTATTTTTCTTCATTACGACTCTAGCTCTTTTAAATTATATTCAAGTGGGGTTCTACCATCTCTTACTGGGTTCTGCTATCTCTTATTATATAGTTGAATCTCGTCTCCATCTACTACGACTCTTATTACCATTATGTCCCGTCATCCCTGATTATCGCTACAAGTCATACATTTTTATCGACATAACCCTCAGACTTAGGTATACTTGTCAAATTCAAAGGACTAACACAATTTTTTGTATGAACTTTCTAAAAAATTTCATTGCCTTCACCTAAGTATACTCAATGGGACTTTCTTTATCCATAAGCTTGTCATTTTGGTATTAATCCACTCCCTTATGGCTTAAGATAAAATCACGAGTCCTCATACTACCCTCATTCTTCATAACAACAAGACATGAGCACCTCACGGGAAAACACTAGGGCGGATGAAACCTATATCAAGAAGCCCTTGGATTTGAGATTTTAAGTTGTCTCAATTCTAACACCACAAGAATAGACTCAATAGAGGCGGATTCGACCTCAACATCCCGAATATGAGCCAATTATGCCAAACAATCCTGCCCTACCAGTTTCTTATCCCGAATGAAGGATATGATCTTAGCTAGCTTAGGCTTGTACACCCCTTCCCACTCTGATCTTTCGCTTCCGAGGATCTCTAAAGTTACCGTCTTGGCATCAAAATTAATCCCGATATAATAGGGGAACAACCAAGTCATGCCTTAGATTATATCGAGTCAGTCATATCCAACATAACCAAATCAACCCAAATCTGAACCCACCACACAACAGGATAACACGATACACATGGGTGACTATGACTAACTCCGCAACTAGGGTAGAAACATGGATGAGGGCATCAAGGATATAATAGAACACATCAAATCCCAAGGCAATTGAACTGACATGTACGAATAAGTAAACTCCGGATCAACAACACATTAGTCATCTAGTCACAAAAATTTTAGCACTTGTGATCACTACATCTGAGCCTCATATGTCCAGGTTTTCCACAATTTTAACACACCTCATAAATTATATTTGTTCGTTGAACACTGAGGTACAGTTCGGGGTCCATAATTATGACTAGGAAAATAGGGAAAACTGGCAAGGTTCTGCCTCTCTTCGTCCTGCTCTAGCGAAATAAATCCCGCTATAGCGGCTCTAACAGGTTCAAAACCCAGCCAAAAAAATTCCTGGGTTTTTCAATCTCCTCTAATTTCACCAAGGTCCCAACTTTACTTAGCACTTTTTGAATAATCCCTAAAGCTAGGACAATCATTAGTTACCCCGAGTCAATCTTAACAACACACGTTCCACAATTTCCCTTATGTTACATTCAACATTACAACTCACTCGTTCCCAGGATACACCCAGACATTCACAAGATTATCAGTTGGTTGCAATACATATCAAGATTTCTCTCTTACAAACCACATCGTAATTTAGCTAGCCCATTGCTCCTAATCTCATGATGATTTCCCTTTTACAATAAGTCCCACAACATTCAAACGGTTACAACTGACACACTTTCAATATTTAGACCAATACATTGCACATATCACATTCAGTCATGAAATATTAGGCACCTAATCATATCAAAGCATTCAAGTAATACACCCTTTACATTCATAGTTAATTTCAGACAACTAGAAGCACAAATTCACCGTTCCAAGTTAAAATTCACAGATAAAGTCCAAATTTTTATTTAATTAGTTCGTTCCATAAACGACCATCAGTCATGCTTTATACGATCCCTAAGGCCAGGCCAGATATCAATTGGAAACCTCTTAGTTCCAATTAACTTGCTTGTGTTCCATCTAGTTCACTTCGTTGAGATACCAATTGGAATCAGATCATACCACAATCGAAAATAGTATCTAGAGAGCCCCACAAAACTGCTAATTTCAATCATAGAACTTGGTCGAACCCAATTCTTAATCACCTCAATCTTTAACTGTTGGTAACTAGACCTTAACTCAATCTTAGAGAAAACCGATGCACCTTGCAATTGGTAAAAAATGTCATCTATCCGAAGCAATGGCTACTTGTTCCAAATGGTAAACCTATTCAATTGTTGGTAGTCTATACACATCCTCTCTTGCTAGTGATGGTGTTACCACTTTTGTTACTCTAGTTCGGGCCATAGAGTAAAGAAAGATACCAATTTGTATCACCCAGATACCAATTGGATTCAAGTCATAGCACGAAGGAGTAGAAAGAAGTTAGTTTTTCCTAAAGTCCTATAGCCTCTCGAAGAAAAGTACGGACGTCATCGTACCATTCCGCAAGACTCTACTAGACTCATTTTGGTACAATGAGATCAACGAACCTAGGTCTGATATCAACTTTTCATGACCCAAATCATTGTGATTGACACCCATACAAACCATTCGGTGGGAGAACCATTACTACAACCAAAACGAAGCAACGAAACCAAAATTAAGGCAATTAATGATACAAAAGCAATTTTAAATAACTAAATTATTTATTAAGGAACTAAGCAAATGAACTAACACGAATGCGAAAATACAACCCCAAGAACCTTAAGTCATTATACGAAAACTATATTAACGACAAGTCCAAGAACAAGAGGTACAACTCCAAAAATAAACAACACCTTAACAAATAGTCTGAGTCTGAAAAGAGTGGACTTAAACCCAAGAGAACTCAAGGCAGCCCCAAAGAACTAGCTAACCCTTGAATTCAAAACGGTCACTGAGCTTCTAAACGAGGTCTGTCAATAGCCGTCGGAATATGCCCTGTACTCAAAAAAATTAAGAGCAAGTGCAGGATCAGTACATAACCACCGTGTACTGGTAGGATCATGCGACTATCCCACTAAGTGAAACATGTATAAGTAACCACAACATAATTAAATTAAGCATATATCAAACATGTACAATATCATCATAATTTACATCAACGAACGATTTCACAATTCTCAACAATATACAATTAAATTATTTTAGAGCAACAAATAGTCTTTCAATATCAATCATCGTTAGATATGAACGTAATCATCACATGTAGATAAAAATACAATTCAATGGTCCTCTCATGGAACCCAATTCAATGGTCCTATCATGAAAGCCAAACCCAAACTGTTAACTTGCCGGAACGTGGCAATTCGATCCAAGTTAGCTTGTAGGAACATGGCAATCCAATCCCCATTCACATACCAGAATAACAATCACAATTACATCATCAAAATCATACAATAAGAGGTGATTTGTGGCATATAGTTATTCAATTATCCTCAATTACGATTATGGTAATCAATAATGCAACATTCGCGTACATGTGTGCATTATAACAAAGCAATTACAAACATATATCACACCAACATGAAATCACAACCATCACCTACCTCGATTACAAGCTTGAACCCCCTAAGACACTTGAATCTTCCCTTCCCTTTCCGGATTCTTTCTGCTTGTTCTTGGTCAACAACAATTATGTGCAAGGATCAACAATCAAAGGTCTAATTATTCGGATTATAGCCAAACCAATAACCCTAGACCAACCCAAGATCCTAATACCCAAATTAGAGCTTTTTCCATCATAATTCTTAGATCAAAACTCTTTCCCATCGATAATAACCCAAGAAAATAGGTTTTGTGGATCGAAAAATGGATTCGGTGTGTTAAATCTTACCTTTAGTCTCAAGAATGGTGAAAAACTGTCAAGGACTCGTCTAGGGTCGCCTCCTTAGCTCTATAATTCCGAAAATACCAAATATGGTCATTTAGGGGTTTATTAGAAACTTCAAGTCGTGTATGGCCTGCTACAGCGGACCCATCCCGCTACAGCGACGCTGCTACAATGGTCAAAATCCTACTCCAGCGCCCTTGACGGAGGCCGAATGTACCCATTCATTAAAAGATCGAGTTTGATTTCGTAAGGTGGTACGGGTTCCTTATCGTCTTAGCTATCCACTCATGTAATAATGTTTACAATTAGATCTCTCATTCATTACTAGATTCCCTACCGCTTAATGCCTCCGATTTCATCCAAATCTGGACTAGGTTGGGAACTCCAAGTTACTATAAAAAAGTTTTCTGGCCCTAATTCTTTCTTCACTGCCTTTCCATAACGATGGAATAAGGTTATTACATATATATATATATATATATTTCACGAATCCTTCAAGCCTTTTCTTTAAAGGTTCAACAAGTTGGACAACGCAACAAGCGTCGAAGTATGAAACATTTGTAAAGAGTGAAATTTTATTGATAAATCCATACAAAATTTGGATTAAATCTTGAATCATGATATGTTGATCAAGTCAAATTACTGGTTAATAAAGTCGGATTAAGATTTAAGTCAAAATTATATGATTTAAATCAAGTCAAAATTATATGATTTAAATCAAGTCCAAATTACATTTGGGTCAGTCTATTAAGTTGACAAGATGAGCTCAACTCATGTTCTTCAGGCCAGGGGTTAAAATTGCTCAGACCAAAGTACCCCTAAAACCCTAGTTCAAGCCTATATAAAGAGGTCTTCATAAGACCAGAATACACACATACATACGGACAAATACATAGAGAATCCTTGATCTTCAGTGGTGATATGCAAGTATTTCGCACACAAAGAAGTCTATAAAGATTGTAAGCCTTCGCATAAATCCAAATACAAATATTTTTGTTTGCTTTTTATTTTCCTTTCCTCATTGTTGTATTCCACGGATGAAACTTTAGATGCAAACAGTATTGAGAAGCGACTAGTGTCCAATACTATATTTTAACCGCGATGCGCCGTGCCACAACACTATATGTTATCTGATTAGTAGGTTCAGTACATGAAAAAACCTTATTTATGACCGTCATTTAGGGACAAGCTAATAATCTCATTTCTAAAAGTATATGTATTAGGACTCCTTAATTATATATTTTATTAGGATCCGGTCCTTAAAGAATTTACTAACTGGTCCCAAATTGTACTTGAAGAACTTGAGTGGGAGATACCTATGTCAAATTCAACATTAGATATTAAAAAATTAAAACTTTATTTTAACAATAACCTAAGAGACAAAACGTTTCATACAGAAGAAAAAAAAAGACAAACTCCTGTTTGCTCTTGGCAACTTGCCCTAGTTTCTCTTGAAATTACTTCCTTTTACTGCATCTCTGCCATAATCTCAACTCAGTTGTCTTCTTGGCTCCTTTTTTCTCTTTTATTTATGCGTATTTGTTTGTTGAAAACAACTTATCTAATTGACAAAATATATGAAATCAAGACATTTGGCTTTGTGGATTTCCATTGCAGCTCTACCCTAAACTCAGAGTAGGTATCCTATTCTGTAGTTGCTTTGTTTATTCCATAATTCTACTGATGACATTTTTTATTGTTTTATTCAAGTTAATCCTCTTCTTATTCCTAATTTCTATCATTTGATAGTTTATAAGATTCATAATCTGGTCTCATTCTTATGAACAGTCTATGAAAATATTATTGGGTTGAGATTTCTAAATTGATTGATTCTCTGGAGTGTATTATGTGTTTGAAGATTCATAATTTTTTAGAGTGCATATTGAATTTGAAAAAAATTATTATTTCATGATTAACATACTAGAGAAAATTAAATGAAAGGTATCAAATAAGTCTTGGGTTGGTTTTTGCTGACAGATTGACCAAAAGCTGGTCAAATTATTTTTAAAATGTAATTAAGTAAATTTGGGGCCAAATTAATATTTTCAAAACTTTCTAATCTTTTATAAAATACAAGAAAACACTTCATTTTTTCAACTTTTATAATTCTATCCAAACCATTCTTTTAAAAAAAAAAGTAAATGAAAATAGGTATTTCTCTTTCTTCTTCTCTCAATGTTCTCTCTTCTCTTCTTCTTCCTCTTTAGAAAATCTGAAAATTCGACTATCAAAACAAATATTCTCTCCCATTATCTTATCTTCCTTCTCATCTCCAGTCGTGACTCTCTCCTTTTTCTGAATTAATATTTCACATATCCTTCAAGCCTTGTTTTTAAAGGTTCAACAAGTTGGACAATGCAACAACCCTCGAAGCAGGAAACATTTGTAGAGAGTGAAATTTTACTGATAAATCCATACAAAATTTGGATTAAATCTTGAATCATGATATGTTGATCCAGTCAAATTACTGGTTAATAAAGTCGGATTAAGATTTAAGTCAAAATTATATGATGTAAATCAAGTCAAAATTATATGATTTAAATCAAGTCCAAATTACATTTGGGTCAGTCGATTAAGTTGACAAGATGAGCCCAACTCATGTTCTTCAAGCCAGGGGTTAAAATTGCTCGAACCAAAATACCCCTAAAACCCTAGTTCAAGCCTATATAAAGAGGTCTTCATAAGACCATAATACACACATACATACGGACAAATACATAGAGAATCCTTGATCTTCATTGGTGATATGCAAGTATTTCGCACACAAAGAAGTCTATAAAGATTGTAAGCCTTCGCATAAATCCAAATACAAATATTTTTGTTTGCTTTATATTTTACTTTCCTCATTGTTGTATTCCACGGATGAAACTTTAGATGCATACAGTATTGAGAAGTGACTAGTGTCCAATACTATATTTTAACCGCGATGCGCCGCGCCACAACACTATATGTTATCTGATTAGTAGGTTCAGTACATGAAAAAACCTTATTTATGATCGTCATTTAGGGAGAAGCTAATAATCTCGTTTCTAAAAGTATATGTATTAGGACTCCTTAATTATATATTTTATTAGGATCCGGTCCCTAAAGAATTTACTAACTGGTCCCAAATTGTACTTGAAGAACTTGAGCGGGAGATACCTATGCCAAATTCAACATTAGATATTAAAAAATTAAAACTTTATTTTAACAATAACCTAAGAGACAAAACGTTTCATACAAAAGGAAAAAAAGACAAACTCCTGTCAGCTCTTGGCAACTTGCCCTAGTTTCTCTTGAAATTACTTCCTTTCACCGCATCTCTGCCATAATCTCAACTCAGTTGTCTTCTTGGCTCCTTTTTTCTCTTTTATTTATGCGTATTTGTTTGTTGAAAACAACTTATCTAATTGAGAAAATATATGAAATCAAGACATTTGGCTTTGTGGATTTCCATTGCAGCTCTACCCTAAACTCAGAGTAGGTATCCTATTCTGTAGTTGCTTTGTTTATTCCATAATTCTATTGATGACATTTTTTATTGTTTTATTCAAGTTATCCTCTTCTTATTCCTAATTTCTATCATTTGATAGTTTATAAGATTCATAATCTGGTCTCATTCATATGAACAGTCTATAAAAATATTATTGGGTTGAAATTTCTAATAATTGATTGATTCTCTGTAGTGTATTATGTGTTTGAAGATTCATAATTTTTTAGAGTGCTTATTTAATTTGAAAAAAATTATTATTTCATGATTAACATACTAGAGAAAATTAAATGAAAGGTACCAAATAAGTCTTGGTTTGGTTTTTGCTGACAGATTGACCAAAAGCTGGTCAAATTATTTTTAAAATGTAATTAAGTAAATTTAGGACCAAATTAATATTTTCAAAACTTTCTAATCTTTTATAAAATACAAAAAAACACTTCATTTTTTCAACTTTTATAATTCTACCAAACCATTCTTTTTTAAAAAAAAGTAAATGAAAATAGGTATTTCTCTTTCTTCTTCTCTCAATGTTTTCTCTTCTCTTCTTCTTCCTCTTTAGAAAATCTGAAAATTCGACTATCAAAACAAATATTCTCTCACATTATATTATCTTCCTTCTCATCTCCGGTCGTGACTCTCTCCTCTTTCTGAACTGAAGATTGTGTTTGACTTAAAATTGGTAAGTCATTTTTTTGAGAGATTTTACAATTTTGGAACAATACTAAGCTTTTTTCTTGGGTTAATGAATAATAAATCGTTCTATAGATGTGAAAAATGAATAATAGTGTAATGCTACCTATTATTTATTGTTTTAGAAAGAAAATTAACAAACCCAAAAATCCATAATTTGAGAAAATGTATATGTAATGTTAACATTCAGTGAAAATTCATTTTTGTTGTTTTTGTTGTTCTTTTTGTGATCATTTTGTTCATATGATTTAAGAAATATAGTTTTGTTCTGTTGTCCACAAATATTTGAAGTGTAGGAGATTGAAAAAATTTATTTCTCAATCATTATCTATAATTAGTGAAAGAAAAAACAATGACTACTGCTCTGTATCACACTCAAACCCAAAAGGCAAGAAGAACAAGAAGGACATAGAGATGGAGAAGGAGAAATTGAGAAAGAAAGCGAAGGAGAAAGAGAAAAAAGTCAAAGTCATCAATTGTGATATGAAGCAACAATATCCACCATTGATTAGATTGATGGTTATGTATATCATTGTGAATTACTTTTTTTGTTGATAAGTTGTATAAAACAATTGGTGAAGTGTTTATTTTTGTTGATAATATTAATGATTTTTTTTGTTGAAACAAATGTCAATTATGATGGTAAAGAAGAAATGTGGTGTATGTGGCAACATATATAACCTATGTTGTAAAAACCACAACAAAACTATCTACATGTGCCCCAACAGAAAGGATATATGTGGCATCATATGTCACAGAAAGAAGATATGTGGCAACATATGTCACAGAAAGAAGATATGTGACAAAATATGTCACAGAAAGAAAATATGTGACAACATATGTCACAGAAAGAAGATATGTGGTAACATATGTCACAGAAAGAAGATATGTGGCAACATATGTCACAGAAAAAAGATATGTGGCAACATATGTCACAGAAAAAAGATATGTGTCAACATTTCATTATTACCAATGTGGTGTCTGTGACAACATAAATAACATTTGTTGTAAAAAAAGTTATAAAATTATTTGCATTTACCCCAACAGAAAGGATATATGTGGCAACAGATGTCACACTATGAATTATCAAAAAAAATTAAAAAAAATAAAATAAAAGGTATAAAAAGGTCATTTTGTTTCATATTTCAAATTTAATTTATTTTTACTAATTTTCGTTTTCTTTTCTCTCTTTCCTTTCTCTCGTTCCATTATTTCTTTACAATTCAAATTGTTGCTATGTTTTCCACAACATCAATGATAATATGTTGCGATTTTCTTCTACAACAAAGCGTTGTTGCCCTCATCATTTCTAGTTTATCGTTGATATCTTCTAAGATAAAATATACTCCCTCCGTTTCACAAAGAATGACCTAGTTTGACTTGGCACGGAGTTTAAGAGTATAAAAAAGACTTTTGAATCTTGTGATCCTAAATTAAAGTTAGGTTAAATGTACAAAATTGCCCTTTGATCTTGTGGCCTTAAACATGCCATGTGGAAAGTTGTTACCAAAAAAAGATTGAGGTCATTCTTTTTGAAACATACTAAAAAGGAAAGGAGGTCATTCTTTTTTAAACGGAGGGAGTAATAGTTATTGGTATTAAATCAGGACTTTTTTAGTGGTTTTAATCACTTATTTATTTGTAGGATGGTTGGGTTGTTATTCCTTTTGAAATATTATCTCGAAAAAAAGTACATTTTAAGATGTACATGTTGCCACATATGACATGTATGTTGCAATTTTTCCAACAAAACGTGCATATGTTGTCACATATGTCACTTCAAGGTTGACTTAATCGATAATAGAGCGATTTAGGAATGAAAAAATGTCAAATTGAATCAAGTTTTAGTACTTTGGACCATAATTAAGCAATAAAAATATGCTATAACACTTGGAACAACGATTTACAACGATGTTATATAACTATCATATAAAGTTACTTGATCATTGTATGATGAACTAGTGATATGATAACCTTTGTAAAAATTATTGATAGAATTGAGGAAGGTTGTTATATTAGACTTTAATTTTGTACTTAACCATGTTGTAGGACTATATATTAGTGTTACATGTTGAATTAGGTGACAATTTAATTGAATTAACCCCTCAAAGACCATTTTATGATACACATATTGCCACATATGACATTTCTGTTGCAATTGTTTCAACCGAACATGCATATGTTGCCACATATGTCACTTCAAGAATGAGTTAATCGATAAATTGAACGATTTATGAATGGAAAAATATCAAATTGGATTAAATTTTAGTACTTTGGACCATAATTAAGCAATAAAAATATGTTATAACACTTGAAATAATGATTTATAAGGGTGTTATATAACTATCATATGTAGTTACTTGATCATTGTATGATGAACTAGTGGTAAATGATAGTCTTTGTAAAAATAATTGATAGAATTGATGAAGGTTGTTGTATTAGACCATAATTTTGTACTTAGACATGTTATAAGACTATATATTAGTGTTACATGTTGAATTATGTGACAATTTAATTGAATTAACCTCTCAAAGACCATTTTATGATATACATATGTTGTCACATATGACATTTTTGTTGCAATTTCCCTAACAGAACGTGCATATGTTGCCACATATGTCACTTCAAGGATGACTTAATCGATAAATTGAGCGATTTAGAAATGAAAAAATATCAAATTGGACAAAATTTTAGTACTTTAAACCATAATTAAGCAATAAAAATATGATATAACACTTGAAACAATGATTTACAAAGGTATTATATAACTATCATATGTAGTTACTTGGTCATTGTATGATGAACTAGTGGTAAATGATCGTCTTTGTAAAAATAATTGATAGAATTGATGAAGGTTGTTGTATTATACCATAATTTTGTACTTAGACATGTTATAGGATTATATATTAGTGTTACATGTTGGATTAGGTGACAATTTAATTGAATTAACCCCCAAAAGATCATTTTATGATATATATATGTTGCCATATATGACATTTTTGTTGCAATTTTCCCAACATAACGTGCATATGTTGCCACATATGTCACTTCAAGGATGACTTAATCGATAAATTGAGCAATTTAGGAATGAAAAAATATCAAATTGGACAAAATTTTAGTACTTTAAACCATAGTTAAGCAATAAAAATATGATATAACACTTGAAACAATGATTTACAAGGGTATTATATAACTATCATGTCGATTCCGACATGTAAGTCATATGTTGCTATATGTCTAGCTTATATGTTGCAGCTTGTGTAAGTTATATGTTGCAACATCTGTCAATTATGTTGCTATTGAAATAACCTTTTTGTTGCTACATATGGCTATAATTTATTTCAGTAGTCAATTGTTGCAACATATAACAATCTGTTGGAAACGCGAATGCAAATTATTGAAAAAATTACACGTGCCCAAATGATGATGAATGATTTCAAAGAACTATTATTTTTACATATCAAAACAATGGTGTGTGACCCTAATCATTTATGAAGTAATTTCAATTGAGAGCAACCAAAATCTAATACATTGATTAAATTAGTTAAATCTGATTCAAGAAGAAGAAAAGAAGAAAGCTCAAGGACTAGCAGCCAAGACCAATAATGTACGAAAAGAAGAAGAAAAAGATAAAGAGAACGAGAAGAAAGACAAGCAAGCAAGCAAGAACAACGAAGAAGAAGCAGAGGAAGAAAAAAAATATGACGAGAGGTGGGGGAAAATATTTTATTTCCCCTTTTGGTATAGCTTGCTGGTGGGTTCCCCCAATTTTAATTCCCACCAAAATTGGTTAAATTAGGTTTTAGTCAATTTACTCTTTTACCCTTCATTTAATTCAATGGACCAAACTGTCAACTTATAAACTTGAGGGCAACTCCACAATCTTTAATCATTAATCACATAATTGTCACCTACACCCAATACTTAAGACTTATGTCACCACCCATTTATTTTGAAACCTTATTGTCACTTCTTTTTAAAAGTCCCAACATACTAGTTTTATGTCTTAGATGTGGAATTTTGCAGACAAGTCTGATTAAGTCCACTATTTTTTCAGAACATGAGACCATCTATGTAACAGGGCTTAGTAGAGTTTTATACAAAGGAATAACTTATAAAAATATACATTTTCCCACTAAAACTCGCATCCGATGTCACTTGAAGTTTGGAAGAGACAGAATAATCTAACACAGTGTCAACAAAAGATAGAAATTGTTTGTTATCCTCTTGTAACTTCTATGAGTGAAATTTACATTTTGAACAAAAGTCCAGATTTTAATCTCTTATTATCTACATGTACTCTATTGCTATGTCATGTTAATTGAAAATGATAATTGTTGTTTTCTCGTTGTGAACCAAGTTCCTATTGCTAGCTCGATTGCATAACTCAACTTTTGATGATAAAAGTGGACGAGATCATCATAACTATCTTCCTCCTCATGAAATTCTTCACCATATTCAGTCACGATGTCTTTGATATATATAACTTTAAAAGTAATATATATTTGCATCTCTAAGAAAAATGTTCACTGTGGGGAATGAGCAGAAAGAAGAGCAAAAGTTGCAAAACTAGTTGCAATGTTTATGTTGAGTGTCTCCACATCCACATGAAAAGAGCGAAGGTGAGGCTCGCAAAAGGATATATTACATCCATGTGGGTTCTACAGTAGATTTATAGAGATCGAACCAGTATGCTTTATGCTGCATCACTGTAGATTTTCTACCTTAAAGCGAGTCCATAGTTAAAAACGAGCACTTGCAATTTATTTTGTATTACGCTCTATTTTTGTATGTTTCACATTCTAATCTTCTTTTCGAGCCCTTGTCTTTTCTTTCCTATTCTCGCTGTCTAAAGCACTGTGCTAATGTATTTATTGCTAATAGGATTTGTTTTCCCCAGTTTCTATTGGGAAAGGTCGAGGACAAGGACGTAAAAAAGCCTATTTTGTCTTCTAGTCAAGGGATGAAAATACCACAAAGGAACTCCATGGATATTGAGAAAGAGAACATGTGGATTAACACTTCAGCTCTTGCATCTACTAATCAAGTTAAGCAGTGGCCCAATAAGTTGAAACAAGTCAGATTTTGCAAATCTATTCTGTTTTCAAGGTTTTTGCAGATTTTTTTTTTTTGGAAATCTGTTGTGTCTGAAAATACGTTGCGTTTACAAAAACAAAAGCAAGTTTCTACGTAGAACCTTTGAACTATTTCAACTTTCGTGCTTTCGACATATACGACACCATAGCCCCCCATAGAGAAGCCACCACTTCTTTCTTCAACTACTTCTAGTTTTTCCTTCTAATCATCTCCACTGTAGTCTTAAATTATCTTGTATGCTGTGAGATGTTGAAACTTTGTATAAAAGTTCCGCTCTCAACATTGCAGCATAATAACAATCTACAAGCAAGTGTTTGCTTGTCTCATCTGTAATGGAGATGAGCAAACACTTCTTTGTAGACTTTAATTTTTAACTCTACCTAGTCATTGAAAATTCGATAATGAAAAACGGGCGCTTCAGGCCAATGTCTCTTTAAACAACTTTTAAATCTCGTCCTAGTTATAGAAGAGACAGAAAGATGAGCAGAGGACTACATTTATTCATATCTGATACAAACTATTCTTTGGAATTCTTTGTCCATCGAGTGAATCATATAGCCGTGAAAATCATAGTTTGATGCAGGGTTAGATTTTACCATGAAAAAGAAGAGAAATGTCGTAACTAGTAATCTATAACATAAATATTTATCATATCTAAAGATATTCATGTGATGGTAAAGAAAATTGGTAATACACCATGACATAACTCAAAAAGATTCCTAAATTAGAGTTCCTAACAACTAGGACTTCCTACGTAGCGTCCTAGTCTTCGTGATGGACGAAAACATTGAACAATATTTTATGTTTTCTCTTGAATTACAATGCCTATAATGGAAATGTACCTCAACTTTCTGTGGTGAATTGATCATGTTCCTAGTCTTCTTGATGGACGAAAACATTGAACAATATTTTATGTTTTCTCTTGAATTACAATGCCTATAATGGAAATGTACCTCAACTTTTTGCGGTGAATTGATCATGTTCAGTTCAGTACTATCAGGTGACAAGTTGACACCTCTTATGATATACCAAGTAAGTATCATACATATTTTCTCATTGACAAAACAACATTCATCAGGGCTTATCAGGCAACAAGTTGACACCTCTTATGATTAGTGGTGGCAAATGGGCGGGTTGGGTCCAATGTGGGCGGGTTGAAAATGGATAAACATAAAATGGGTAATCATTCAATCCACTCATATTTGATATGGGTAAAAATGGGTTGGGTAATAAATGGGTTGGATAAAATACTAGTTTACCCATATTTTACCCATATTTCATAAATAAATAGTTCTTTACTTGAGAATTCAATATGGAGAAAATAATTTAGTCTTTTTTTTTAGATGAAATCTATTGAAAATGCTTCATTTAGTTTTATTTTATTATAAAAGTAAAAAAAACTATAAAAAAAATTTAGGGTTGAGGATTTATCCACCACTAATACAAAAGCAGAAGCACTGGCAATATTACATGCTCTAAAGTATATAGAGACGACACAGTTAGTCAGAGTAATCATGAAACTTAAATTTTTATTTTTTTGGGGGTGGGGGTGAGGGGGCTGGTGTGGGTGAAAAAATAAAATTTTGAAGTTTAAAATATTTTTAAAAAAAATAAACTTTAATTTTTTTTTTGGGAAGTGTGGGTGGAGGTCGAGAGTTGAAATATTAATAGGGATCCATATATGAAAGTTTTGAAAAATCGCTTCTAAAACTTGGTAACAAAAGGTTTTTTTGAAAATTTGGAGAAAACTTGCAATACTCATATTTGACCCGTAGTTTACCCATAATATACCCATATTTTAATGTGTAAAATATGGGTATAACCCAAAATATTATCCATATTTAAAATCATTCTTTCAATCCATATTTAATGAGTTATTTGGGCGGGTTAGTGAAAAATGGGCTTAAATTGTCAGCACTACTTATGATATAGCAAGAACATATGATACATATTTTCTCATTGAAAAGGGCTTATCTACCTTCATTGCTCTTATGGATGGAAATGTCTACAATGCACTGGATCTATTTTAAGGTTTAAATTTTGCGGGTACCTCTTAGATCACTTATTTGGTTATTTGGATCAATCACATATACGACATTTCCCATTTCTACTGCATGACTGTTAGGACCGTAAATAAGCAGGTGTAAACGCGGAAGCTAGCAAAGCGAACCTCGAAAAACCACGAGTAAGAAGACAACGAGAAATACACCAAAAGACACAAAGATTTAACGTGGTTCAGTCAATCGACCTACGTCCACAAAGGAGATGAGCAATTCACTATAAATATGAGAGTACAAAAAACAGAGAGAAACAACCTCAACCAATTCACTCGGAATACATGGGAGGTTCACACAAGTGATAACGTATCAAGCTTGTGACCCATAAATTCTCCCCCTAACCAAAACTCTCAAAGCCCTTAAGACTACATTGTGAATGCTGATTAAGATAGAAGGAACATGCCTATATTTATAAAGTCCTAAACCTTTTTCTACTAGAAAAAGAATAAGTCAATACAAAACATTTTCCTAAAAGGAAAACCTATTAATGGTAAAAAATCAGGGCAAATAAAACCCAACAATGACGACTATTTTTTCTGCTGTCCAAGTAAGTTACAATATACCTGACCTTTTAATTTATTTTTTTGATTTGCATATAGTCATTTTCTACTTAAACTTTCCAGATAAGGTACAATAAACATTTTAACTAAGGTACAATTAGTTGGTAGAAATAAAGGACTCAATTAGAAAATCTAATTAGTTATCTTTTAGTCCAACTAAAATTGCAGTCCTCTCTTTATATTTTTTCATAGTTTTCAAAAATAAAAAGGAAAACAAAAGTGGTGAAGTAGTTGTAACAGTATCAAACTAACCTTGCAGTCCTCACAGGTTTTTCCCATTACATGACTGAAACCATTTTTTTCTTTACTTTGTATTTCTTTCCCAGCTTCAGCTTCCCACTCTCCAAAACACTGTGCTGAAGACTAAAGTATTGGTAACATGATTAGTGAAGATTCTGTTGGGTTTAGCAAGTATGAATGGGAAAAGAAAAGAGAGAATATGAAAAGTGAGGGAACTATTTTGGAGGGAAAATGAAAAGTCATTTGCAAAGTGCAAATGAAAAGTCATTTCTCCCATATTGGCAAAAGAAAGGGAAATTGTTGTCCTTATGTAAGGAAACACTTCCATTACTTCTTAAAGAGCTAAGAAGAAGATGCCCCCTCGCGCCGTCGTCGTCTCTCGCTTGGATTTGGATTTGGATTTGGATTTGGCAAATGATGTGATTGATTGATAAATTTTTTGGACAAAATTTATTTAATCAGTTTTTGTTAAATCAAATAAATCCTGTTAATATTATCTCTTATAAATTTGCGGGTAACGGTAACATTCCGAAAAGTTGTTACTCTTTACTTTCTGAAAAGCCATTATTTTCCTAACAGACATATTTTTCCCAAAAGTTGTTATTTTTTCCAAAAGACACAACTTTCTGGATAAAACGGGTCTGAACAGATTTCTCTGAACAGACACATTTCTTGCTGAAAATGACTATAAAAGGAAGTCAATTTTCGTTTTTTCAAACACTAAATTTTTCCTACTCTGCATAAATTTTTTCTCTCAAACAAATCAAAGTGTCGATCGACTGAGTCTGTGTGGCTTGTTACTGTTCTGCAGTTTGCTGAAGTTAAAGAAATTTGAGGTACCGCTATTTCTTTAACAGGATTAATCCGTTTTATCTTGGGAGAAATTAATCCATAACCTCGGGTACAGTGAGGGGATTAAATTTCTTAAGGAGACAGAGTAGTTTCTGTGGACTCGGATTACTTCTTGTTTTCTATTATACTTTCTGTTTCATCTTATTCTGTTTCTGTCTTTTTTGGCTAACCTTATAATACAGGTTGAATAACAATCTTAAGAAATTTAATAAGTTTCTGTATTTGAGGTTTCTGGAGATTAAAACCTTTATGGTTTTCTACTCTGCTTGAATTTTTAAAAATTCATTCGATTAACGATTAAAAGAACATAAAAACTTTATTGTTAAATCAGAAACAGTCTGTGTAAAGATTTGTTCTTTACTGTTCGTATTTTAAATACTTAAATTATCTGTCATTTGTGACAGAAAAAATGACTAATTCAAGTCAAGTGAATGCTGGAACAATGAGTGCTGCAACAGTAAGTGCTGCAACAACATCGGTTGCACACAATCGTTCAAATGCTGCCTTAGCGCCGGCTGAGAAACCTGCAAAGTTTTCTGGAGTCGACTTTCAGAGATGGCAGCAGAAGATGTTCTTCTATCTCACTACGTTGAGTCTGCAGAAGTTCATTAATGAGAATGTTCCTGTTATGTCAGATGAAACTCCGCCTGATGAACGATTCTTGGTAACAGAAGCATGGACACACTCAGATTTTTTGTATAAAAATTATATTCTGAGTGGCCTGCAAGATGATTTGTACAATGTGTACAGCAATGTCAAAACCTCAAAAGAACTCTGGGATGCTTTAGAAAAGAAGTACAAAACAGAGGATGCCGGAATGAAGAAATTCATTGTGGCAAAATTTTTGGACTATAAGATGATAGACAGTAAGACCGTCGTCACCCAAGTTCAAGAACTGCAGGTCATAATTCATGATCTCCTTGCTGAAGGTATAAATTTATTTAATGCCTATGTTAGAAATATTAAGTTTTTTCTTAATACTCACATAATCTTTAATGAAGGATTGATTGTGAATGATGCCTTTCAAGTGGCTGCAGAAAAGAGGTCACGTGGGAATTCAGCAATATCTGGAGTAAATTTTGTTGAAGAAGATCCCACAAAATTAAAGAAAAGAAAGAAAACATCTGGTCCAAAAAGCAATCCTCCTAAGAAGAAATTCAATGGAAACTGCTTCAACTGTGGTAAACATGGTCATAGGGCTACTGAATGCCGGGGTCCTGAGAAGGACAAGAAAAAGAAGGATCAAGCAAACTTGGCGGAATCCAAAGGAGAAATGGACGATCTCTGTGCAATGCTTTCAGAATGTAACTTAGTTGGAAATCCAAGAGAATGGTGGATAGATTATGGTGCCTCATGCCATGTTTGTGCCAACAAAGAATTATTTTCATCATATACTCCAGCACCTACAGATGAGAAGTTGTTTATGGCAAACTCCGCTGTTGCAAAGGTGGAAGGAACTAGCAAAGTCCTATTAAAGATGACATCAGGCAAGGTGGTGACTTTGAATAGGGTCTCATATGTTCCAGAGTTGAGAAAAAATTTAGTTTCAATTCCAGTTCTGACCAAGAATGGATTCAAATGTGTATTGTTTCTGATAAAGTAGTAGTAAGCAAGAATGATATGTATGTAGGAAAAGGCTACCTTAGTGATGGCCTTTTCAAACTCAATGTAATTGCAGTTGATATGAATAAAGATTTTGCTTCTTCTTACCTGCTTGAGTCTAAATGTTTATGGCATGAACGTTTGGGACACGTTAATAACAAAACCTTGCGAAAACTGATTAACTTAAATATTTTACCAAAATTTGAGTGCAATAAATTAAAATGTCAAATTTGCGTTGAATCTAAGTATGCTAAGCATCCTTATAAATCTGTTGAAAGGAATTCAAATCCTTTAGAATTGATTCACACTGATATTTGTGACATGAAGTCAACACCATCACGTGGTGGGAAAAAGTATTTCATAACTTTTATTGACGATTGCACTAGATATTGTTATGTCTATTTGCTAAATGGTAAGGATGAAGCAATAGATGCATTTAGGCAATATAAAACTGAAGTTGAAAATCAGTTAGATAAAAAGATCAAAATAATCAGAAGTGATAGAGGTGGAGAATATGAATCTCCATTTGCAGAAATATGTTTAGAAAATGGAATAATCCATCAAACTACTGCTCCTTACACTCCTCAGTCTAATGGAATTGTAGAAAGGAAAAATCGAATTTTAAAAGAAATGATGAATGCATTACTTATAAGTTCAGGTTTACCACAGAACTTGTGGGGGGAAGCTATCCTTACAGCAAATCAAATACTTAATAGAGTGCCTCACTCAAGGACAAATATAATTCCATATGAGAAATGGAAAGGTAGAAAACCCAACTTGAAATATTTCAAAGTGTGGGAGTGTCTAGCCAAAGTCCAAGTTTCTATACCTAAGAGGGTAAAAATAGGGCCTAAAACTATGGATTGTGTATTCATTGGATATGCCACAAACAGTAAGGCATGTCGATTTTTGGTTCATAAGTCCGAACATCCGGATATTCATGATAATACAGTAATGGAATCAGATAGTGCTGAATTTTTTGAACATATCTATCCATATAAAAATAGACTTGAGTCATCTAGTCGGGGGTCTAAACAACCCAGAGAAGAACCAAAAGAGAATGAACCCAATGAAGAAAGTCCAAGACGCAGTAAACGTCAAAGGACATCTACTTCATTTGGATCTGATTTTGTAACATTTCTTCTTGAAAGTGAGCCTCAAACATTCAAGGAAGCAATGTTGTCTAGCGACTCAACCTCTTGGAAGGAGGCTGTTAATAGTGAAATTGAATCAATCTTAAGCAATCATACTTGGGAGTTGGTTGATCTTCCTCCAGGAAACAAACCCTTGGGTTCAAAATGGATCTTTAAAAGGAAGATGAAAGATGATGGAACTATTGACAAATATAAAGCAAGACTTGTTGTCAAAGGTTTTAGACAAAAAGAAGGACTTGATTATTTTGACACATACTCACCAGTGACTAGGATTACATCAATTCGGATGTTAATTGCACTAGCTGCAGTATACGGTCTTGAAATTCATCAAATGGATGTGAAAACAGCCTTCTTAAATGGAGAGCTGGAAGAAGAAATTTACATAGAACAGCCTGAGGGTTTTGTAGTTCCTGGTAAACAAAAGAAAGTGTGCAAACTTATTAAGTCACTTTATGGACTAAAACAAGCACCAAAACAATGGCATGCAAAGTTTGATCAAATCATGTTGTCAAATGGATTTAAGATCAATGAATGTGATAAATGTATTTACATTAAAGATACTCCAAATCAGGAAGTCATTGTATGCCTATATGTAGATGAATGCTTATAATGAGCAAAGACATTGCTAATATAAAAGCTACAAAGCGTATGCTCGCTAGTAAGTTTGATATGAAAGATTTAGGAGTTGCTGATGTGATATTAGGAATTAAAATTCTTAAAACTCCTAACGGTCTAGCATTGTCTCAAACTCATTATATTCAAAAGATACTTGAAAAATTCAAATTTTTGAATTTCAAAAGGGCAAAGACTCCAATTGATGTGAACCTTCATCTTGCAAAGAATAAAGGTGAAAGTCAGTCTCAATTGGACTATGCTAGCGTATTGGGAAGCTTAATGTATGTCATGAATTGTACATGACCAGACATAGCTTGCGCTATCAGTAAACTGAGTCGATACACAAGTAATCCTAATCAAAATCATTGGTTGGCAAAGAAGAGAGTTTTGGGATACTTACATGACACTCAAAACTATGCTTTACATTACAACAAATATCCAACCGTTCTTGAAGGATATAGTGATGCAAATTGGATTACTGGGTCAACTGAAACAAAATCCACAAGTGGATACGTTTTTACTATTGGTGGAGGAGCAATATCTTGGAAATCATCCAAACAAACATGTATAGCTCGCTCTACAATGGAGTCTGAATTCATTGCTTTAGACAAGGCAGGTCAAGAAGCTGAATGGCTCCGGAATTTCTTAGAAGATATTCCATTTTGGCCCAAACCAATGGCCCCTATATGCATACAATGTGATAGTCAAGCTGCAATAGGAAGGGCTGGAAGCATTATGTATAACGGCAAGTCTCATCACATAAGACGAAGACATAACTCTGTGAGACAACTACTCTCTAGTGGAATTATCACAATTGACTATGTGAAGTCAAAAGATAATGTGTCGGATCCACTTACAAAAGGCCTAACTCGAGAGGGAGTTGAGAAATCATCGACGGGAATGGGACTATGGACGAGAACAAGTCATCGTGGCGGTAACTCTACCTAGAAGACTGGAGATCCCAAGATCTAGGTTCAAAGAGATAAAACAAAGTTATTGATGACGGTTCAACATTGTCAAAAATTATTTTATGGTCCATTCTCATGATGAGACAATGTTTAGTAACCAGGATAAAGACATAACGACTTTTTAATGGTTTCTAAGTTTGATACAGGGAATATCAAATGGTGTATCTATGGGATAACACATTTAGAAATCACCTATGTAAGTGTGAAGTGTAAACCGCTTCAAGAAGAATCCGGTAAGGCCAGTTCTTTAAGCACTTACTATCCGAGATGTGTTCATGGCTGAAACGAATAAAACAATGAGAACTAAGAACAGTTCAAGGGTTGATTGTGTGACATATGTTGTCTAGGTATACACCAAAGCTCGACGATTCAAAGATATCAAATCTACCGATTGACCGAGTATATCCGATATATGTTCACTACGGAAAGTTTAAAGGGAAACCTACTTATCCAGATGCGATTAACCTTTACCTACAAGACACACAAGTTTTTTCATGCATATGTTTTAACAATAGCCTTCCCCATTCATGTGGGGGATTGTTGGGTTTAGCAAGTATGAATGGGAAAAGAAAAGAGAGAATATGAAAAGTGAGGGAACTATTTTGGAGGGAAAATGAAAAGTCATTTGCATAGTGCAAATGAAAAGTCATTTCTCCCATATTGGCAAAAGAAAGGGAAATTGTTGTCCTTATGTAAGGAAACACTTCCATTACTTCTTAAAGAGCTAAGAAGAAGATGCCCCCTCGCGCCGCTCGGCTTCGGCTTCGGCTTCAGCTTCGAATTTGGATTTGGATTTGGATTTGGCAAATGATGTAATTGATTGATAAATTTTTTGGACAAAATTTATTTAATCAGTTTTTGTTAAATCAAATAAATCCTGTTAATATTATCTCTTATAAATTTGCGGGTAACGGTAACATTCCGAAAAGTTGTTACTCTTTCTGAAAAGTCATTACTTTCCGAAAAGCCGTTATTTTCCTAACAGACATATTTTTCCGAAAAGTTGTTATTTTTTCCAAAAGACACAACTTTCTGGATAAAATGGGTCTGAACAGATTTCTCTGAACAGACACGTTTCTTGCTGAAAATGGCTATAAAAGGAAGTCAATTTTCGTTTTTCAAACACTGAATTTTTCCTGCTCTGCATAAATTTTTTCTCTCAAACAAATCAAAGTGTCGATCGACTGAGTCTGTGTGGCTTGTTACTGTTCTGCAGTTCGCTGAAGTTAAAGAAATTTGAGGTACCGCTATTTCTTTAACAGGATTAATCCGTTTTATCTTGGGAGAAATTAATCCATAACCTCGGGTACAGTGAGGGGATTAAATTTCTTAAGGAGACACAGTAGTTTCTGTGGACTCGGATTACTTCTTGTTTTCTATTATACTTTCTGTTTCATCTTATTCTGTTTCTGTCTTTTTTAGCTAACCTTATAATACAGGTTGAATAACAGATTCATATAGTGTAACCCCAATAAGCTTGGGATGGTGGGTAGTAGATGAATTGCAGCATACCAATCCAAAAAAAAACTATCAGACTAATGTTATTTTCAGAGTTGCGGCTCGCTTAGACAATAACCTTCAAGGCCAAGCAACCTATCAAATCAATCAAATACTATAACAACATAGGTTAAGTTTTACAAAAAATTAGAAGAGATTATTTGTTGATGCATCACTATGAAAAATAAGGCACAATACTTTTATAAAATCCATCAGTAGGACTCAATTTGCCGGAACTATTAGCCTCCAGCTACAATTTTATAAAGTGAATTCATTTGATGACAGATAATCCCTGATGAGTTTTTGTAGCACAATAAGATTGAATATCTGACATGAAACTAGTTCACATCACAGTTAGAACTAAATATGTTCTCCTCACAGTTAGTACCAAGGATCCGTGTTTGTCATTTTATGTTTGTGTTGAAAGTGAAAACCGTTAACTTTTTTTTTGTCATGATTTCTTCACTTCTTTGTTCATCTTCACTCTTTATGGTCTCTTCTAATATATGGTGATTGTTACTCCATTATTTTCACCAAACTGGTTGATGAAATATGGACTAACTTTTGGTTTGAAGTTATTAACTTTAAGCGCATACGTGGAGCTTACTTTGTGTACACAATTATTAGAATATTCTCATCGCCTTTACACTATTGTTTCTCATGTCCATATAGTATAAGTTTTGGTTGTAGTATATAGTTTCTATAGTTGCATTGATTCCATCAAAGAGCACTAGACTCTCAACTAGTAGATCCGTTACTACTGTAAATTCTTATGAGGTGAGGCGACATGAAGAAATGAGTCGAGAGACTGATGTGTCACCTTTGAAAAAAAAATGCAACATTTGGAACATAATGCATTAATTTTTTTAACTATTGATAGTTGCACCATTCCATTTTAACAGTTTTTTGACGTTAACAACGACACAACTTTTCCTCTTTTTTATTTTCTGCATAATGAGTGGCTTTACTGCTTAAGGTTTGTTAAGTAAGCTAGTAATGAAGCAGACAAAGATATATTTAGGAACTGAGCTATAGAAGATTACAGGCTTAGAATGCCAAGTTGTATTACCATAAAGTTCAATTTTGTAGTTCTTGCTCTGTTACAAGGGGAAAATGAAATATCAAACATCATAAATGGTTTTTTTTCTGCTACTGTAAATTGATGAAACGATAACTTCTATTGATAAAAGAAGTTGTGGAATGTTTAAAAGCATAATCTGTTCTCATTTGAATCATTGTGTGAATGCTTCGGCAATTAGTTCTAGAAGAGGTTTTCACACAACAGAAATTTAGCCAGTTTTTATTCTTTCTATTTATGTTTACCCTATTTTTATTTATTCCAGATCTTCCAGCTTTTTATATTTTCTTTCCAATTCATTTCTAATGGAATTTTTCTATTTTCTTGCAGCTTTTGTTGATATTTCTGAGAAAACTTGATGAATAATGAAACTTTAAATTTATGCCCAGCTTTTGTTCATCCTTCAGTCAAGATACAAGTTTGGAGGAAGATGCAAGAGCTCATTATTAGTTTGGAAGAGATACAAGGTTATGCTCTTTTATTAAGCAAACACTGAAACTAAAATTATTGGATCATAAACTCTTTATCTCTCTTCCCCTCTCTGTATATACTGTATAAATATCTTTTTTTGTATCGAGATACTGCAATATGATATTTGTTGATAAAATTTTATTCTTGTGATATTAATTGTTGTGTGACCATTGGTGGTAAGTTAGAGACTAAAATAATTGCTTGTCTCTAAAGGTCAATCTAGGAATACATATGTTTCTCGTCTCTAATGCATAATTTTGGACTGATGTTCATCTCCAAAAGCTATTTCTAGGACCAGGCCATTGATAGTCGCTAAAGCTATTTCTAGGACCTGATGTTGATGGACACTAAAGAGTTTTAACAACCTTGAAAAAAAACTTTCCCAAGAAATATATTGTCTATTTGATACCAGAAATGTAGTGTTTAAAAGGACTTAGCGACCATACCTTTCGGTTCGGTTCGGTTCTATGCATTATCTGTTCAGTTTTTGATTTATCAATTTTGATCATTATCGGTTCAGTTTTCGGTTTACCCAATAAGAAAATGTCCGTAAAATATTATATGCTTTTTCTCTTTTCTAAATGCTTTGATAAAGTGAAACAAGAAAGATAATGAGAAATTGCATCAATAAGAGAAAATATAGGTGCGGAGGCTATAATTACATGTTACCACCAATGCATAGTATGAAATTTTTTATGTTGATCAAATTACGGACTTTACAAATTTGCAAATGCTACAACCTACAATTACAAACTAAAAATAAAATAAAATAGTCCAACAAGACTAAACTAAAACTAAAACTAAAATCAAATAGCTACAATTGTGAACCCCCTACTTTAATGTTTAGGTTTTGATTAATAGTAAAAACTAGTAAAGCGGCCTAGTGTGAAGTTGGTAATTAAGTACTAATAATTTGATATAGTTATATTCTCTAATTATATATTAAATTATTAATATTTAATAATTAGGAAAGATAAAATAATAAATTATTACCGTATTATTGGGTTATCGGTTTACCCAATAATCCAATAGTAAAAATCGATACCGAACCAATAACCTAATAATTTTTTATAAACACATTAAAAACCCAATAACCCAATAACATTCTTTTCGGTTCGGTTTTTGCCTACTCCTACTTTTCTCATCCCAAAATAATTTAGGGATCAGTTTTTTGAACCCGTCTTTATTAGCCAATAGAGACGGAGGCAACCAACTTTTTCAGGTGTCATTTGGGACCAGATTTGTTTTAATATGAAATACTCAAATTAGTGATTAAATTGTGGAAGATGAAAGAAAGAATTAAGCATGAATTAAGTTTGTGGTGCTTGTAATCAAAAGAGAAATTAAAAGAAATGAGATTAATTTGGTATTAATTAATTATATACAAAGAAAAGCATAAAGTTTTTGAATATTAGGAGAAAAGAAGGTAGTTTATGTGTGTTGCTGATGCATCTGGTTAGGGTCAGGCTCAGGCTGTTGGGGTAATTGAATGTCCAAAATCTCTACTCTCCGGTTCATTTTTTTCCTTATTCTTATGGCTATATCTGCCGGATCAAACCGCCCCATTATGCTTATTATCTTCTCTTGCTTCTCAATCAGGTGCATCTCTATTTCTACACATATATACATAATACAGTTTAATTTAATTTGGATCCATCAACCTAATTCATTATTATTATTATTATTATTATTATTATTATGCCAACTTAATTACCTTTCATTTGCAGAATTATTCTTCTCATTTTCTTACAACAACAAGGGCAATCTAGATTAACCCGCATCACCATGCATACCTGCTGCGATTATATATCAATTACAATTACAATTATATATGTATGTACCTTCCAAAAATTATGATATTGGAGTAGTAGTTACCTGTCCTGACATGAAATAAAGCTACAATGTTATGTTGGGACAACTTTTAGTGATGATATATGAACCTTAAGCCTTTTGTAATAATAGTAATAGTATGTATATACTAGCAAGAGGAATCAATCTATTAATTACTTGGCCCGTTAAGAAGCCTTTGGAATGAAGGTTACATCATACCACAATTATAATTTACTAGGGTAGGTGTTACCTAATATTAGATTCATCAAAATTTCATTCTTTTCTTGAATTCTTCTTAAACTCAAACCACACCCATTAAGAAATGTGACAAGCTCATTTTACCTAATTCTTACTTCTATTTATCGTCAGTGTTAAATTAAAAATACAGTGTTAAATTAAAAATATTTAGTTTTGAAATGTATAAACATATATTTATAGGACAACTTTAAATCCCATCCATATCAAATTTATGTCATTTCAAATGCTAATGTATAACAACTATATTCCGGGATATGGATCAAATGTAAATGAATTTAATAAAACAAAACAAATGAAACTAACCTTCATAAGTCATTTCTGTAACTTGAATGATTGGAATAATCTCAATAGACATTCAAAAGGTAAATATAACCTTAATCGTAGCATAAAGAGCATCCCGATTCTCTGTGTGTGCTTGAGACTTGATAAAAGTATTTTGAGCTTAATGCTCGAATTAAAATTTGACTCAAAAAGCACTTAAAACTTATTAAAGCTTTTGGAATGTCATTCCTTAACCAAATCAATTTTCAATCCTTACCCCTTAATTTTTGGTCTGCTTTCTATTTTTAGCAAATGATCCATTTCATAGCTAGGCCAGAAACTATCAAATATTTGATTGATTCCAAATGCTTTTAATCGGGATAGATGCTAAGGTAAAAGTGATTTAAAAAATTATACATGGCTTTAAAGACTTTGGGGAATAACAAAAAAAAAAAAGAGGAGATTACGGGGGGTTTTGTTATGAAGGAAATTATTTTTCAAAAAAATTGAAGTAATTTTTCTACTTATTTTCTAGTGTTAGATAAATATACATAAAATATTATATAGTATAAATTAAACCATTGAGGGTGAGGGATTGGGGTCGGATGGTGGAGCTGTTGGAGAAAATATACAATATTGATATTGTATTGGAATTATAAAGTACTCACTCCGTTTCACAAAAAACAATCTAGTTTGACTTGACACGGAGTTTAAGAAAATAAAGAAGACTTTTGATCATGTGGTCCTAAATTAAAGTTATGTCAAATGTATAAAATTGTCCTTAACCTTATGGCCTCAAAAATATGACATGTGAAAAGTTGTTACCAAAAAAAGAAAGAGGTCATTCTTTTTGAAACAGACTAAAAAGGAAAGGAGGTCATTCTTTTTTAAACAGAAGAAGTAGTAAATAACTTATCACAAACACTGTGTCATGGTGAACCACTGCCTTGAAAATAATTTCGGCTAGACTACGATGCAAACCATTTTAGCATGTCGCTCCCCAAGATTTCAGGGGTACTCTCAAATACGTGCACTCGTGACTTGGAGGTTGCCCAAAAATATTCTAAGTATAGGAAGAAATGAGGGAAATGTTTTTTTTTTTTGGTTGTCTTAGTATTCACAAAAGACACTACTTATATAGGAAACTTTTGTAGAAGTTATTGTAGACTCAAGAGTTAATTTTGATAACACATTGTGAATGTTGATGGCATTAAAGGTCATTACATCATATTGAACAGAAACTTTATTTTGTTTTGGAACGAAAAACTTATTCTCTTTATAACATATTTTACTTTGTATTCTTTGCATTACAATAAATGAATAAGTGAGAGTTAATATCACAACATCCCACTAATGCAAAGACGGTAAGACAAATTTTGGACAAAGAAAGGAACATGTACGTAAGTGTCAATATCTATCGATTTGAATTGACACGTAGTGATATGAGGCAATAAATTAATATCCACAAATGAAGTACTCTTGAACTGAGTGAATATAAATTGAGATCGCCATAACACATACCATATCCTTAAATTTAAGCAACCTCCTAGATATAAAGTGCTTTTATGGTCATGCACAAACACCTTTGGTCTTATGAGTGCTCTCGAAAGACGGCCCAAGTCTTTCATAAAAGGAGACCACACCCTTAAACTTACGTAGGTGCTACCATCAGGTCTATCTCAAATAGACCACCTTACGGCTATATAATCCTTAAGAGAAAAATAAGTTCAACCTTATAAATTTCTGCTGCATGCCATAGGAATAGAAAATGTTGTGTATATTGAGGCCCAATGGGTCTGCCACACTACCTCAATCAATGAATTTTAGCCATTCTCCTCGATGTTTCCAGGATTATTTTTCTTGCCAAGCGCTTGATCATAAGACCCACCAAATTTGTTTCAGACCTTACATATTTAAAGAAAATAACACCCAGTTTCAACAACTGCTTAAATGCACCATATCTGATGCGAATATGTCTCTTTATCCATTGTAGACACTATTTTGGCAATTTCAATTGTTTCATGTGAGCCACAATGAACAGAGATCGGTGAAGCTTGTTTTTCTCACAAAGGCACATCCGCCAAAAGGTTTCTTAGCCAGTCACCTTCTAACCCTGTCAACTCTAGAAGAATGAATTCAGATTCCATAGTAGAACGTGCTATACAGGTTTGTTTGGAACACTTCCACAAAATATCCCTACACCAAAAGTAAACACATATCCATGCTAGTGGAGCTAACTTCATTATTGTATGTTACCCTGCTTGCATCACAAAAATCATCTAAAAAATTAGGAAATTTATTATAATGCAAACAACAATTCATCATACCTCCCAAATACATTAGCAAGTGATGAAGCGCATTTCAGGTTCACTATTGAATTATGAGTATATCTACTCAATCTACTAAAAACATAATGAAACATTACACTTTCAATTATTTTAGCATATTCAGTTTGAGAAACACTAAATTATTTATTCTTCCTCAAGTGTATTATAGGATTATAAGGAGTTCTCACTGAAAATACATCAAGACAATCAAACTTTTGCAATATCTTTTCAATGTAAAGAGACTCACACAAAGAGAAATCATTAGCAGTTCATATGATTTTAACTCCCAAAATTACATCTGCTTCACCAAGGCCTTTCGTTTCAAATTTAAAAGACAAAAATTTCTTGGTCTCATTAATAATATTCGCATTAGTATTGAATATTAACATGTCATCTACATATAAACACATGTATCAGGTGAATTTACAATAAAGTCATTATCCATTAATGTGATAGTGATTTTTCATATCACTCCCTAGGTGCCTGTTTTAGTTTATACAAAGACTTTCTCAATATAAATAATTTATCCTCTTTCTTGGAATCACAAAATCTTCAAGTTGAGTCATATAGACCTCTTTCTCTAAATCAACATTTAGAAATTTTGTTTCACATCCATTTGATGGACAACTAAATCATGAATAGCGACTCAAGCAATAAGAGTCCTAATGGTCACTATTTTAGTCATATAATATGTACCAAAGTAATCAACACATTTCTTTTGGTAAAAATCCATTATCATAAGTTTAGCCTCATAGTTATCAATTGTACCATTAGATGTCAATTACTTCTTGAATATTCACTTGCTACTTATGGGCTTATAACCTTTAGGCAAATCATATAAGTCCCAAGTGTGATTAGAAACTATAGAGTTTAATTTACTTTTAATTATGGCCTCTTTAAAAAATATAACATTTATCGATCCCATTACTTCATCATAAATATTAGGATCTTCTTCTATTAAATAGCTAGATACTAATTCGTCATTTAAAACAGTAATATCAAAATTTTCAGTTAAGACAATAGTGATAAATAAGGATCAAAACTAGTCTCAACTCTATGTCGATTACTCCTTCTAAGTTAATTTTCATGCTCATTAGAAATAACATAGAAGATGGTAAAACATAAAAATTAAAATATATAGATGTAGAAACATTATTTTTCACATCACTCAGCACATTATTTATCGAAGGAAAAATGCTCAAAAAATTCTACTTCTCTAGATTCACAAATAGAATGATCACTTACAGACATAAATATATATGCAACACTATATTGAGCATAACCAATAAAAATAGCATTAGAAGTCTTAGAACCAATATTTACTCGTTTAAAATTAGGTAGACAACCCTAGCCGAACAACCCATGCTTTTAGAAACTTCAAATTAGGAGCAAACCATTTCCACAACTCATATGAGGTCTTGTCTAACATCTTATGAGGGACTCTATTAAGAATATAGCTTGCAGAAGAGGCTGCTTCTCCCCACATATAGTCTGATAGACCAAAGCTTAAAAGAATATAATTCATCATTTCTTTAAGGGTTCTATTTTTTCCTTCAGCTACACCCTTTTTTTTGGAGAGTATAGGAAAAACTAACCTCATGTATCATGCCATTTTTCTCACAAAAATCTTCTAGAGTTTTAGTACTATATTCATCATCCTTATCAGATCTAAATCTCTTGATTTTTCCTTCTAATTGATTTTTCACTTTTGCAGTGAATTTCAAAAATATGCTTTAACCTTCATCTTTAGACTTAAGAAAACATACCTTAGTGTTCTAGAAAACTATCAACAAAAGTAATGTTATACTTTTTTCTGCCTTTTCTAATAGTGTTCTTGAAATCTGCTGAATTTGTGTGTAGTAGTTCAAGTAATTCTATCTTTCTACTAATAATAGACTTAAACGTTTCTTGGCATACTTTTGTTGTACACCAAGAACATTAAGAAAACTCATCAGTCTTTATCATAGGAATTAATTTCATTTTTCCTAAGTCTTAATAGAAGTAATATTAACATGATCTAGTTTATCATGTCATAAATTAATAGACTCAACAATAGAAGTAGAAATATTTGCATTATTGACAATCTCTTGAACAATGCTTAGTACAAATAAGCCTCCACTAAGATATCTCTTCCCAACAAAGTCTCCTCCTTGAGAAATAATTATTTTATCATTTCAAAAAGAAGTTTAAGGCCTACTTTTTGTGAAGTGCTTCGAAAATAAAGTTTCTAGAGACAAAAGGCACGTACAAAACATTCTTCAAGGATAAAAAAGAAGTTCTTTTAAGTAAAACTATTCCTTTACCCATAAATCCTACACGAGTGGAGTTACCCATGTAAACGCACTCTTCATAAGTGGACTCCTCAAAGTCACGGAATAACTCTTTATTGGTACAAAAATTTCTTGAAACTTTTGCGTTTAGCACCCAGTCAATTTTGTTAGCCACCACATTTGCCTCAACGACGATAACAACAATCACTTCATTACCCTCATCAACATGAGCCGGAACATTACTTTGTCCTTCCTGCTGTGAGTCTTACCCTTTTCTTTGATAGAACTTGGAAGCCTCGTGACCATGTTTTCCTAAAACAAAACAAGGGCCCTTAAATTTTTTAACTTGGCTCTCCAGCTTGTTAAATTTTGATTTTTCTTTTCCTTTTTAGGACTTTCTTCTATTTTCCTTTGAACTTGTCTTTTACAACATTACCAGAAGTGTCACGCCTCGAGGTTACCCCCTGAACGTTAACATGGGACATAGGATCACAAGTGACCCCAAGCTAATCTTGCTGGAACATAAGCATACTTAAAGATTTTCTAAATAATAGACATACTAGCGGAAGCTTAAAACATTCCATTAAATGAAATGATTGGAGATATCCATTCTAAGTCTGTATATATATAAACTGAGTTTAATGAAAACTGAAAGATCAAGCTCAAACTAAAACCTGCATCTAAACTATATCGTAATAAAAGTCTCTAGTAATTAGAGATATTCGGATATGCCCCAACTAACTCTAGCAAAATTAAAGCAAAAACAAAATGACTGCATAAAAGACATGTCAATCGTCCTCGAAGAATGAGGACTCACCACTGATGCTGCTGAATTGGAGATTGGGAACCGATCTATGCGTGATTTGAATATGAGGACCTGAACCTGCATCATGATAAGATGCAGAGCTGAGAATGTGTCAGATGAACATGAAGAATGTACTGCATATACTGAACATGAACTAAACTGAATGCAATGACCAAGTTTATAACATACTAAAACTAAATACTTAACATATAACTAGTAACCTGCTCAATGCACTAGAATCTGACTGTAGGAGCTACTTAACCGACATAAAACCACGAGAGCTATTTGTGGAGTCTGACGTATCGCCACATCAATATGACCCATTATATCTTGGCAAGGATATAAAGGCATGACTGACGTGATCACTAAATATGTTGCCCACAGAGGGGACTTATCCTACGGGGGCACATAATTTTGGGACTATAAGGGTGACTTACCCTTAGTCCACTCGGTATTAAGCCTACTCCCAAATGATTATATAAATAACACATTATGACAGAATTTATGTAATACAAAATAACTCAAAATACTAACATACTAATTGAAAATGTAACATTAATATACTAATAATGAAACATTCTTAACTAAGGCATGTATATCTGAATAAACTGACCTAGCAAGTGTAATTCATGAACTAAACAAATCTACACAACTAGGGTTCTGAGTTTCAAACAAGAACTAATTCAAGAAACAATTACATAAAAACATGATAATCTAATTTGGATTTGTCTAAAACCTGAATCACAACATAAATTCTGAAATTCTAGAAACCGTAGGTCTAACATGATATATAGAATCAAGAATCTGATTGAATTATAGGGACCTAATGGGTAAAAAGAACCCACTAGTGAAATCCCACATATATGTTGACAAAATTCATGAATAAATCTTTTGATTTAGGGTCTAGAACTCAAGAAAACCTTCTACGTTCTTGGAGAAGGATTGGTCGACTATTTCTCCTTCTTTTTGTTCAATTTGATGAAATTTTGGAGAATGAGTTAACTAAGGTCAGTTCTAATTAAGTTACTAGGCTAAAACTGACTAAAACAACGCAGTTTAAGGGTTTAATGCATATGGAAAATACCAAACGACCTCTGATTTAAAAGTTGTCGGGGACAACTAACGGACTGACCAACCGGCCGTGGATGGACCTGTGGTCCGTCATGTCTGTTGACACCCAATTTTGGCCTAACATTTTCAAAATTCGTGATTTTATTTATCTGATAGCTCAAAATGATCTTTTTTATAATTTCAAATAAGTTTATCGATAACTATTTTTATTTATCAAAATTTAGGATTTTTTATTAGTTAATTTTAAAAATTGCATTTTTACATGTCTTAGTTACGTTCATTATATTATTTTAATATTCATTTTATTTGTTACATTTGTTAATATTTATGTCAATATTTTCACAGTGTAGAAATTTATTTAAATATGAATAAAATTAGCGTACACAGTTGATGATAATTTTGGGCTAAAATTCCAAGCCCACAAAATTTGGGCCTATTGCATAATTTTTTTTATATAATGGGCGGCTCAGTGCTTAAGACAAAAATAAGTTCAACCTTATAAATTTCTGCTGCATGCCATAGGAATAAAAAATGTTGTGTATATTGAGCCCCAATGGGTCTGCCACACTACCTCAATCAATGAGCTTTAGCCATTCTCCTCGATGTTTCCAGGATTATTTTTCTTGCCAAGCGCTTGATCATAAGACCCACCAAATTTGTTTCAGACCTTACATATTTAAAGAAAATAACACCCAGTTTCAACAACTGTTTAAATGCACCATATCTGATGCGAATATGTCTCTTTATTTCATTATAGACACTATTTTGGCAATTTCAATTGTTTCATGTGAGCCACAATGAACAGAGATCGGTGAAGCTTGTTTTTCCCACAAAGGCACATCCGCCAAAAGGTTTCTTAGCCAGTCACCTTCTAGCCCTGTCAACTCTAGAAGAATGAATTCAGATTCCATAGTAGAACGTGCTATACAGGTTTGTTTGGAACACTTCCACAAAATATCCCTACACCAAAAGTAAACACATATCCATGCTAGTGGAGCTAACTTCATTATTGTATGTTACCCTGCTTGCATCACAAAAATTATCTAAAAAATTAGGAAATTTATTATAATGCAAACAACAATTCATCATACCTCCCAAATACATTAGCAAGTGATGAAGAGCATTTCAGGTTCACTATTGAATTATGATTATATCTACTCAATCTACTAAAAACATAATGAAACATTACACTTTCAATTATTTTAGCATATTCAGTTTGAGAAACACTAAATTATTTATTCTTCCTCAAGTGTATTATAGGATTATAAGGAGTTCTCACTGAAAATACATCAAGACAATCAAACTTTTGCAATATCGTTTCAATGTAAAGAGACTCACACAAAGAGAAATCATTAGCAGTTCATATGATTTTAACTCCCAAAATTACATCTGCTTCACCAAGGCCTTTCGTTTCAAATTTAAAAGACAAAAATTTCTTGGTCTCATTAATAATATTCGCATTAGTATTGAATATTAACATGTCATCTATATATAAACACATGTATGAGGTGAATTTACAATAAAGTCATTATCCATTAATGTGATAGTGATTTTTCATATCACTCCCTAGGTGCCTGTTTTAGTTTATACAAAGACTTTCTCAATATAAATAATTTATCCTCTTTCTTGGAATCACAAAATCTTCAAGTTGAGTCATATAGACCTCTTCCTCTAAATCGACATTTAGAAATTTTGTTTCACATCCATTTGATGGACAACTAAATCATGAATAGCGACTCAAGCAATAAGAGTCCTAATGGTCACTATTTTAGTCATATAATATGTACCAAAGTAATCAACATTTCTTTTGGTAAAAATCCATTATCATAAGTTTAGCCTCATAGTTATCAATTGTACCATTAGATGTCAATTACTTCTTGAATATTCACTTGCTACTTATGGGCTTATAACCTTTAGGCAAATCATACAAGTCCCAAGTGTGATTAGAAACTGTAGAGTTTAATTTTCTTTTAATTATGGCCTCTTTAAAAAATATAACATTTATCGATCCTATTACTTCATCATAAATATTAGGATCTTCTTCTATTAAATAGCTAAATACTAATTCGTCATTTAAAACAGTAATATCAAAATTTTCAGTTAAGACAATAGTGATAAATAAGGATCAAAACTAGTCTCAACTCTATGTCGATTACTCCTCCTAAGTTAATTTTCATGATCATTAGAAATAACATAGAAGAAGGTAAAACATAAAAATTAAAATATATAGATGTAGAAACATTATTTTTCACATCACTCAGCACATTATTTATCGAAGGAAAAATGCTCAAATAATTCTACTTCTCTAGATTCACAAATAGAATGATCACTTACAGACATAAATATATATGCAACACTATATTGAGCATAACCAATAAAAATAGCATTAGAAGTCTTAGAACCAATATTTACTCGTTTAAAATTAGGTAGACAACCCTAGCCGAACAACCCATGCTTTTAGAAACTTCAAATTAGGAGCAAACCATTTCCACAACTCATATGAGGTCTTGTCTAACATCTTATGAGGGACTCTATTAAGAATATAGCTTGCAGAAGAGGCTGCTTCTCCCCACATATAGTCAGATAGACCAAAGCTTAAAAGAATATAATTCATCATTTCTTTAAGGGTTCTATTTTTTCCTTCAGCTACACCATTTTTTCTTTTGGAGAGTATAGGAAAAACTAACCTCATGTATCATACCATTTTTCTCACAAAAATCTTCTAGAGTTTTAGTACTATATTCATCATCTCTATCAGATCTAAATCTTATGATTTTTCCTTCTAATTGATTTTTCACTTTTGCAGTGAATTTCAAAAATATGCTTTAACCTTCATCTTTAGACTTAAGAAGACATACCTTAGTGTTCTAGAAAACTATCAACAAAAGTAATGTTATACTTTTTTCTGCCTTTTCTAATAGTGTTCTTGAAGTCTGCTGAATTTGTGTGTAGTAGTTCAAGTAATTCTGTCTTTCTACTAATAAGACTTAAAGGTTTCTTGGCATACTTTTGTTGTACACCAAGAACATTAAGAAAACTCATCAGTCTTTATAATAGGAATTAATTTCATTTTTCCTAAGTCTTAATAGAAGTAATATTAACATGATCTAGTTTATCATGTCATAAATTAATAGACTCAACAATAGAAGCAGAAATATTTGCATTATTGACAATCTCTTGAACAATGCTTAGTACAAATAAGCCTCCACTAAGATATCTCTTCCCAACAAAGTCTCCTCCTTGAGAAATAATTATTTTATCATTTCAAAAAGAAGTTTAAGGCCTACTTTTTGTGAAGTGCTTTGGAAATAAAGTTTCTCGAGAGAAAGGGACGTACAAAACATTCTTCAAGGATAAAAAAGAAGTTCATTTAAGTAAAACTATTCCTTTACCCATAAATCCTACACGAGTGGAGTTACCCATGTAAACGCACTCTTCATAAGTGGACTCCTCAAAGTCACGGAATAACTCTTTATTGGTACAAAAATTTCTTGAAACTTTTGCGTTTAGCACCCAGTCAATTTTGTTAGCCACCACATTTGCCTCAACGACGATAACAACAATCACTTCATTACCCTCATCAAGATGAGCCGGAACATTACTTTGCCCTTCCTGCTGTGAGTCCTACCCTTTTCTTTGATAGAACTTGGAAGCCTCGTGACCATGTTTTCCTAAAACAAAACAAGGACCCTTAAATTTTTTAACTTGGCTCTCCAGCTTGTTAAATTTTGATTTTTCTTTTCCTTTTTAGGACTTTCTTCTATTTTCCTTTGAACTTGTCTTTTACAACATTACCAGAAGTGTCACGCCTCGAGGTTACCCCCTGTACGTTAACATGGGACATAGGATCACAAGTGACCCCAAGCTAACCTTGCTGGAACATAAGCATACTTAAAGATTTTCTAAATAATAGACATACTAGCGGAAGCTTAAAACATTCCATTAAATGAAATGATTGGAGATATCCATTCTAAGTCTGTATATATATAAAACTGAGTTTAATGAAAACTGAAAGATCAAGCTCAAACTAAAAACTGCATCTAAACTATATCGTAATAAAAGTCTCTAGTAATTAGAGATATTCGGATATGCCCAACTAACTTTAGCAAAATTAAAGCAAAAACAAAATGACTGCATAAAAGACATGTCAATCGTCCTCGAAGAATGAGGACTCACCACTGATGCTGCTGAATTGGAGATTGGGAACCGATCTATGCGTGATTTGAATATGAGGACCTGAACCTGCATCATGATAAGATGCAGAGCTGAGAATGTGTCAGATGAACATGAAGAATGTACTGCATATACTGAACATGAACTAAATTGAATGCAATGACCAAGTTTGTAACATACTAAAACTGAATACTTAACATATAACTAGTAACCTGCTCAATGCACTAGAATCTGACTGTAGGAGCTACTTAACCGACATAAAACCACGAGAGCTATTTGTGGAGTCTGATGTATCCCCACATCAATATGACACAATATATCTTGGCAAGGATATAAAGGCATGACTGACGTGATCACTAAATATGTTGCCCATAGAGGGGACTTATCCTACGGGGGCACATAATTTTGGGACTATAAGGGTGACTTACCCTTAGTCCACTCGGTATTAAGCCTACTTCCAAATGATTATATAAATAACACATTATGACAGAATTTATATAATACAAAATAACTCAAAATACTAACATACTAATTGAAAATGTAACATTAATATACTAATAATGAAACATTCTTAACTAAGGCATGTATATCTGAATAAACTGACCTAGCAAGTGTAATTCATGAACTAAACAAATCTACACAACTAGGGTTCTGAGTTTCAAACAAGAACTAATTCAAGAAACAATTACATGAAAACATGATAATCTAATTTGGATTTGTCTAAAACCTGAATCACAACATAAATTCTGAAATTCTAGAAACCGTAGGTCTAACATGATATATAGAATCAAGAATCTGATTGAATTATAGGGACCTGATGGGTAAAAAGAACGCACTAGTGAAATCTCACATATATATTGACAAAATTCATGAATAAATCTTTTGATTTAGGGTCTAGAACTCAAGAAAACTTGCTACGTTCTTGGAAAGGGCTTGGTCGACTATTTCTCCTTCTTTTCGTTCAATTTGATGAATTTTTGGAGAATGAGTTATTTAATATTTATCAACTTATTAATTATAGCACTATGTTAACAATACATATAATAATTGCATCACTTAAAGTAAGTTTTTCCATGTTGAGTTGATAAAATCTTACCTAAAACTAGTAACTGAAAAAATAATATTACGTACTAATAATTTCCATCCAAATAGTGTAAAAAAATATTTTTTGAATAAATATGTATATAAAGCGTATTACATATTAGGCCGCAAATTAAAATTTTATTTTAAGCCCCAATTACGTTGAGCCGCCCCTATTTTATATTTAAGTATGAATTAGGTCAAAAAGAGGGGGGATGAATTTTAAAATTTAGGGTTCAATTTGGAGAACTTTTACTTGTTTTTTTTTTACTGTTCATCCTCTTCTCCAACCAGCCACCTCTCCTCACCGGAAACACCCACCAAACACATCCAAATCTACCGGAACAACAACCCCAGAAACCGGCGAAGCTCCGGCAATCAAAAACCCCAAGCCATTTTGTTTTTCTTTTGACTGTTTCAAAAGATCTATCAGCCAGCAACTTAGAAATGGTGTCAAAACCACACTGAATTTTCTGGCGAACCTTTCTCCATTGTTTCCGGCGAGCTTTACCTCCAGCGAACAACGAGTTCGCACAACACCCAAAATGCCTCTGTTTTCCTTGTCATCGACCAGTGAACAACACTCCAAACCACCACCAAACGAACCAGAAAATCAGACTAACACCAGACCCAAACCACCTTCTCCACCCGCGAGCTCCACCACCAGCCTCTACCCTTCCTCGTTTCCAGCAACAAACCCAATACAACTTTTTTTTCCCTCATTTTTCGGGCAGCAGCTCCGATGAACCGAAGCAAATAAAATGGTGGTCAGTTCGCTTTTCCTTCCCCTCTTCCATTTTCGATTTTTTGTTTGTGTTTTGCAGGTATTTCAACGAGCCACGAGCTCCTTGTCCGGCGACCTCCGTAGCTCCGGCAAGCAAGACCCCTGTGGTATCGATCCCTTCTTCTGTTTTTGTTATTTTTATTCCATTTTGGATCCTTTTGTATTTTATTTATTTATTTATTTACATTACTTTATTTCTCAAACCTAGCCCCCCCCCCCCCAAAAAAAAAAAACCTTAAATGCTTAAATCCTTAATGTTTGTTCTTAGTTACTGTTTTTTTGTCAAAAGTGGAAATGTTATAATTCCCTTTTATTCGTTTTCCTCACGTGAACATCAATAATGACCCATTTGCTTTTAATTAATATATTGTTGTTAGTTACTATTATATTTTTAACTATTATTACTCATTTTTTTTAGTTTATTAGTTGATAGATAAATATAGTTGATTTAAATGTTTGTATTGCTACTAAGCCAGGCGGCGGTACCGGAACCGGAACTACCGGACCGGTAAGTTTCGGAACCGGAACAGAACCGGTATCAGGCGAACCGGTAACGTTCCGGAACCGGAACCGGACCGGACCGGTAGACCGGCAAATAAATCTGGTTCCGTCCCGGTCCGGAACATAACCGGTAATGGACCGGACCGGACCGGACCGGATTCCGGAAAATACCTTTTTTTTTTTTTTTAAATACTAATTTAAATTATTTTAAAAATGATTTAAATTTATTTAATTCAATATAATTTAATTATAATACTTAAAAAAATAAAAAATATAATTTCAAACTTTAAAAATTAAAAAATACAAAATTTTAAAACTTTAAAGTTGTAAAATTTAAATTTCAAATTTTTAAAGTTCGAAACTTTAAATTTCAAACATTATAGTTTGTAAAATTTAAATTTCAAATTTTGAAAATTTAAATTTCAAATTTTGAAACTTGTAAAATTTAAATTTCAAATTTTTGAAGTTTGAAACTTTAAATTTCAAAGTTCAAACTTTAGAGTTTGTAAAATTTATATTTCAAATTTAAATTTCTAAAGTTTAAATTCAAACTTTAAAGTTATAAAATTATAAATTAAAAAATTTAATTTAATACAACAATAATAAAAACAAATTAAGGCGAATAGCCTATATTTTTATTAATATTTATTTGATGTTACAAGTACATTTAAAAAAATATTAGTAGAGTATCAAAAGATTTAATCTACACAGCCACCTTCTAGGAAGGGTTCTGTTTGAACTAAATCTCGATTTATCATACTCTTACTAATAGCTGGTGCCACCATATAAATCCTTTCGTAAATCATTCAACATTTCTTTAGTGACATGTTCGGGAATTGGTTGAATAGAAAGATCTTCCATTGCTTCAATCCCATCGTCACTATAATCCTGCATTACTTCATCAATGTCATCTTGAAATTTGGTCGGTAGTGGTTCACGACCCAAATTTCTTCTCTCCGCATTAATCCAATCACGAAATAATACTGATATCTCCAAGCTGTCGGCTGCTAGTGAATGCCTATGATCTCCAATTTGAAACCTTGCTGCACTAAAGACGCCTTCTGAAGCTACTGACGATGCTTGCATAGCTAATATATCTCGAGCCATCGGTTGTAGTTTCGGAAATCCTTTGCCGCGAATTCTCCACCAGGCGAGAATATCTTCAGTAGGTTCTGTATTTTGATTAACATAAGCATCAAAATCATTTCTATTATCGTGTGAAAGTTCAAGATAATCATATAAATATTCATCAATATTATTTTCATCAAATCTACTTCTAGAGCTTTGAGGTTCATCACTTGAATTATTTTTATTAGCATTATATAAATCATACAATTTTCTAGCTTCAATTTTTATGCTATCTTTAACTAGTTGACAACTAGGAATTTCTTCTAATACATCATTAATATCTAAGTTAAAATATATTTTTTCAACCATTTTTGATGCACCTATATCTTTATAATTAGGGTTTAAAAGACATGCGGTTAAATAAATTTGAGGAATAGGAATATAATATTTTTTAAATTTTAGAATCATTTTTTCAATGGTTTGTTGAAATCTTGGTTTATTTTTATATTGATATAATTTCGAAGAAATTCTACAAATATCAGGCAAAACAGTACAAATTGAAGGACTATAAAGTACGGATATTCTTTTTGTAGTTAAGTAAAAAACTTTTAGAAAATCTATAAGTTCATTTATATCACGCCAATCACTATCATCTAGTCTATATGCCATATCAGAATTATGCGCATTCCAAACCATTTGTAAAGGTATCCTATATTCATAAGCGACTACAAGCATTTCATATAAAGTATTCCATCTAGTAGCCACTGTTTTTGGAATTTTTCTAGGTGGAAGGTTATTTTCAAAACAACGATTTTGAAAATCTTTACGTCTAGACTTAACTTGACACTTAAATATGAAATGACATGCATTTTCTACTTTTGTACATCCGTTATCATACATTTGTACACCATCTCTAACCATCAAATTATATATATGTGCAGTACACCTAATATGATAATTATCACCAAAAAAAGGACAAAGAGTAGGTTTTAAATAATCAACAGCGACATTATTACTTGAAGCATTATCTAATGTTATACTACTTATTTTATCACATATTCCATAACTTTGTAAAATATCTAAAATTGTTTGAGCAATATAACTACCAGTTTTTCGCATTTGACAACATTTGTAACCTAAAATTCTTTTTTGCATGTACCAATTTTCGTCAATCCAATGTGCAGTAACAGTCAAATAATCGTTACCATTTACACTATGACCCATATCAGAAGTAATAGCTATTTTACAAGTATTATAATAAAATAAACAACGAATATATTGAAAATGTTGTGCATGATAATCAAATACAACCTTTTTTATTGTATTTCTTGCAAAACCTTTAAAATTTGGATTATATACAATTTGAATATAATGTATAAAACCGGGATTTTCAGCAAAACTAAATGGTAAACCCATAACACAAATCATTTTAGCTAATTCTTCAAGATCTTTTTCTCTACTATATGAAAGTGGTAAACTAGAGCCAGAAACATTAGACGGATTTAATTGTGTTTGTACCATGTTAGAGCCGCCTACTCCAACATTTTCAGGAAGAGGGGTACCATTTTTTTTTGCTTCCGCTACCGCTTTAGCATGCAAAAATTCATTTTTACAACAAGCCATTAAATGACTACTCAAGTGTCCCGTCCCGCCAGATTTACCAACAGTTTTATGATTTAGTCTATGTTTACATTTATTACAAATAGCTTGTGTTTTATCTTCATTTTGTGTCATAAATTGCCAAACAACCGATTTTTTAGCACGTTCTACCTTAGGCCTAGGATGTACGGGGGGAACAGGGGCAGGGCAACGAAAGGGAGCGGGACTAGGAGCGGGACTGGGAGAAGTAGTAGCCGTAGGTGGCTCAGTTTCACAATCATCATCATCAAAAGAAGGCGTATTAGTATAATTATCAATATCATTTTCATTATCATTATCACTAGGCAAATCCTCATCAAAATTACCAAAGCGACGTTGTAAATGTTCATGATAATGATCTAATTCTGAATTACTATCAATATTAAAAACAGTATCATCAACATGTGTATAATCATCCGTATTTATTCTTAATATAGTAGATTTTTTAGTTTTTGATTTAGAAGAACTACCGGTTTTTGCATTATCGGATGATGTAAAGTTACACATATTTTTAACACGCTCAAATGCACTTTTTTTACCCTTCCCTTTTTGAACAATATTTTTACCGAAATCCATATTAAAATATTAAACGTGAGATGTAAATAATAAATCACAAAATAATAGGAAAAATGTAATGCAAATAATAAATCACAAAAAAAATTAAATAATTATTTAAAAATTAAACTAAAAGATGGAACGAATATACCGAACGTCTACTTAAAAAAGTAGACGTTTATGACCGTTGAAAGCCGAACGTGGAAAGTTGAAAGTTGAATTTTGAAGCTCCAAATCCAATTTTCAAAGACCAAATAAGGCAACACCGAAATTTAAGAAATTATATATTAGAGAATTAGAGATTAGAGAATAGAGAGTTGAGAGAATAGAACATGAGTAGATGAATTTGTGATAAAATAATGAATTTTAGGAGTATTTATAAGTAAAAAAATGGGTTAAAGTGTAGTATTTATAACTTTAGGGTATTAAAAAAAGTTAGGGGGGGTAGGGGGTTGAATTGGCTGATTTTGGGATAAAATAGCCGTTGGGGGGGCCCACTAGCCGTTACCCAACGGCTATAAACGGCTTAATTTAAAAAAAAAAAAAAAAAAATTCGGACCGGACCGGACCGGACCGGACCGGTAACGGACCGGTACTTTCCGGAACCGGGAATTACCGGTATTTTCCGGATTCCGGTTCGGTACCTGTCCCGGAACCGGACCGAACCGGTCTATACCGGGACTAACCGGTACCGAACCGGTACCGGACCGGACCGGGACGGACCGGACCGGATTCCGGAAAATACCGGTACCGCCGCCAGCCTTAATTGCTACTGTCTTGGTTTTTGTTAATTTTAAATGTCGCTTAAATATTCATTTTTATATATATATTGTCGTTGTTAAGCTCCATATCTGATGACTTTGTCTATTGTTGCTGTTTAGTTTCCAAGAGTTGCTAACTATTTGTTTCTAATTCGGCAAATATTTGTAAAGTCAATGTTAATGCTATTTTCATATTTGCTTTGGACCATTTTTCCATCTTATTCAGTTTGTTAGTTTATCATTATATAGATTTTAATTGGCCAATATAAAATCTCTTCGTCGGGTTTAGAGGCCTTCACATTTTTAAAGACGGAAATTTAATTAAGTTTATATTATTTACTTGTTAAAATGGCTAATGAGAAAATCTCTCCGTCGGTTTTGGAGGCCTCCACATTTTTAAAGACGGAAAATTTAATTAAGTTTATATTATGTATTTGTTAAATTTGGCCGATGAAAAAATTACCGTCGATTTCCAAGGTCTCCCATGTTAATAAGACTAGGTTTGTTTTTAGTTATTATTAGAGTTATTCATTTTTATTTACATTTTTTTAGTACTAACTCTTTTACTAAGTGTCTTTACAGGTACCCGAAGATGTTTAAAATTAGAGCTATTCTAACAAAGTTTTAAATGTATTGTATATTCATTATTGTTTATATTATTAATGTTAGGTAAATCTTAGGCTGATTTTTACATTATTATTTTATTTTATTATTTGTGTATATTGCATGCCTATTATACTTGTTTATAGTTTTATTTCCTCAATTTGAAAAAAATGAATTCAGTCGTGATCCACATTTGTGGATTTCGAAGTATGCCTAACATCTTTCCTTCGGAATCACTTGAACCTCTTACCTAGAACTAATGGTTTCATAGATATTTAATTGGTTTTCTAGTTTTTTTCTAAAATTAGGTGGCGACTCCTTTAAAATTCGTTCATAACTTAAATTCTTCAAAAATTGAATCAATTAATTATTTTTCGAGTCACCGCAACGTTTTGCTCTATTTGAATAGAGTAGGAATGTAAACACTGTCAACTATCGACGTGCTTTAGAGAGGTTGAATATGGGGTCTAAACCACGACTTGGACCACAGGCCTCGGTCTTACCTACAGTCTGTAGGTCCAGGCGTAGGTCGTCCCCTGGACAAATTTTGTCTGAGTTTCTAGGAGGGGCTGCAAATGGTCATCCACAGACCGCACCTATGATCCGCGGGTCACCCTACGGTCTGTGGGTGGTGCCTGTCGGTGGCACAAATTGGTCATTCTAGCATACGGGGTGTTACATTATCTCCCTCTTAGGAATAATCGTCCTCGAATAAAGACTAAACTAACTGGAAATGAAGGGAAAGATTTGTAAACCCTACCACTAAGTACTGGAAATTGGAATATGATCGAACTTTCCAAGAACATGCAAATACGCTGAAAATGCAAGTATAAGTGTCACAACCCAAAACCATACCCTAGAAGATAGAATACAATCTTGGATTGTAATCGGCGTCGTCGACCTCTCGGAGGTCTAAGACAAGCCTCTCATATCATTCATTGCATTGGCTTAGTAAATTTAGCGGAAAATTTAAAACTTTTCATAGCACATCATATGCTAGAAACATCACATCATATATATATATACAAAAGGCTGAACACATAAGCGGCCCCTTAAACTTGCACGCTTTTTTCGTTTAGACACCTTAATGAGGTCATATTCCTATTGAACATCTTATGTATACACAAAGTGTGTCTATTAAGCACTTCAATGACATTACCCAAAAATATATAGAGTGTGTGACTTTCAAACACTATGATATGAAAAAAGAGTCAATCATACCGTGACATGTGGCAAATTAAAAAAAAATACCTTTTCCTCCTAAACAATATTCTCTAACTTGCACAACTCAATTCTTCTTCCTCCTCTCTTTTTTATCATTAACAAATATGATTAAAACTTGAAATTATCAAGAAATAAAAAAGGTACAACTTCATATTTAGTTATTTTTAGCAACTTTGTTTATGGGTTTTGTTTAATCATGTTTTTTTTTTTTAAATTCAACCATCAGGATTGATGTTGCTTTAATAACACCATTTTAATTTTAACTTTAGAGAGTGAAGGAAGAAACATTTTCAAGAGGTGAATAAGACATGTTCTACGGCTGATTCGAGAAAGCTAGACATTTGAAGAAGTTGAAATCGATAAATTGGACATTTCTTTCGCTGTGAAGAAGATGCATGAAGATTTGTTTTTTGATTTTCAGCAACAATGGTGAGATGTGGAGAAGAAAGAGATGAGAAATAAAAAAAAGGGAAAAATCTAGGGTTGGATAAATAAAAGGGGAAAATTTAGACCGTTAAGTGTGCCAATCAGACACGCCAGCTTTCTTTTTCCTCACTTCACGCGTTCAAAAGGCGTGCCTCAAACGACAGGTGACAAGTCAGCCAAGTGTGTTTGATAGGTACACTTTTTGAGTGGTTTAAGTGTTCAATAGGAAGGAGCTCTTGTTAAAGTGTCTATACGGAAAATCTTGACAAGTTCAAGGGGCCGCTTATGTGTTCTGCCTATATAAAACATAAGTCAAAATACATATTTAGACTCTAAGTCTCTTTGCCATCTTAGACTCAATAACTTTAGAATACATTAGGGACACGGCCCGTACGACACCTTACATAACTATACAATATTTACAGACTTTACATTAAAGACATTAGTAGGACATCCTTGAACTTAAGGATTCCTTTCCTTGAGCTTGGGAAATCACCTATCAAGCTCCTTAATCATAGATCTCCTTTAAGCATTCCATAACCTACACTTTGTGTAAAAAGTAAAGAAGAATGGGATTAGCACAATAATGTACTAAGTATGGCAACCATGCAAAAACATGCATTTAAAGGGGACATTTCCTTTGAAATCATACTTCATGCCATTTTGAGTAAATCATCTAAAACCTTTATCAATAGCATTTATATCATCCACATACTTCATAGAAACACAATCAAAGGCCAAACATCATAGAAAACACATATAGAATTAAATCCCCATTTGAGGTCACTTTACACTGAACTCACTCTCCTTAACATTAACCTCTCTTTCAATTCATTAGCCTCATAATTAATCCTTTAGGGATACTTGGTGCAATGCATCACCTTAGGAACACAAGAGAATACCATACATAACATCTACATAAGACAACACATGCCATCATAGAAGTATAGTACAAGATAAACATAGTCAAATCAAGACTACAATTTCATACATAAAGGACACATACAAAATCATATGCATTAGGGCACCTTCCTAAGACTTCCTAAGGAGTCACTTATGCAATGTCTAGATGGGTTCATTACTTCCACCTATCCTAAGTAACTTACCTTAAGTCCTCCTAGTTAGGATCCTATTCAATTACTTCCATTGTCCATTTTATCTTTAGGGAAACTATAGCCTTAACCGACACTAAGACCATGGGTGCTAAACATGAAATTTGGTGTTGTAGAGCCTTACACCAAAGGAAGGTGTTCCTACCTAGCCAAGGTAGAACATTAACATACATCCTAGCATCCTAAGTGAAATCACTTTGCTAGATCCTATGTGGCAAGCATAGTTTATGGAACTAAGAGATAGGTATTCCCTCTATATACCATTTGGTAATGGGGCTTCACCTCATGAGAAAACATGAGTGAGTATTCCTCAAGGAAAGTCAACACTTCATTTAATTCCATAGGTGAATATTCTTCTAAGGAAAGTCGACACCTTATGTAGGTCCATAGGTGATTATTCCTCTAAGGGAAGTCAACACTCTATAAGGGACAAATGGTGAATATTCCTCCAAGGAAAGTCAACACCTCTCAATGTCAAGTCACTCGGTGCTAAGCTAAGTTCCCTTTATATAAAAGCCTTTATTACCTTTATTTATAAAACATAGGTTTAGGATATTCATCATTCATATGCTTATAGCATATTCAAGAACCTATCTAGTTTTGGACTATTCTTGGGCACCCCTAGCAAGGCCCCTCTAAATTACTAGATTATCCATGTGTGTGAGTGTATACTTAGATGTGAGCAAACCTTTCACATAACACATAAGGTCACACATGTTCATATATCAATGCATAAGTCTATAGGCATAACCATATGAGCAATACTTTCATATAAACCTACTAAGACACTATACACATTCATACTTCTTCATATCATATTCATAACATGTTCATATAATCATCCTTCATAAGCATAAGAACCAAACCTAGGAACTATCCTATCAAGATACACATGTGCAGTGCATAGACAAGGTCCCATACCCTTGCCCATACTAGTACACCTATCAAGTCATCCTAGTAAGGGAATACAAATCATACATTCATGAACATCACCTTAACATGCATAGTAGTAGACACTAGTGAATATGAGAACTACCTTTCATTTGAACACAATGACTTATACTACTTGTAATATGCATGTAAGTGAGAGTGTGTGTAAATTGACCAACATTATCACATAATGGATATCAATAACTTATTAAGTCAGCCACCCTATTAGACCACATTACACTTCAAGCACATAGCACACAACACATAATAGCATAGGAAACAGGACAATATACACAATGTAATCAAGACTCCTAACTTTAGCTATTTACACTTTCATATAAGGGTACATAGGTAAGGGCTATTAACCTTTTTAACACATCAATGGCAGCACCTATACTTTACCCTAACATGGTTATACTCATGCTCAAACAATAACCACACACCCTAATTCACAACTAGAATAGGAAAGTAAGCATAAGCTTCTCATAGTATCATCTTAAGCACATGTTCATAAGTTCATCAATTTGCCTTCAAGGCCATGGTCAACACATGACAATAAGATAAACACCGCCACCATAAGTGGACCATACCACACAATGCCATACAAGGCTTCATCAACCTTTTTATAGAAGAATAGAAGTAGAAGAGTAGAGGGAATAAACATTCTTACCAAATCTTCAACCTTTGATCCTCATTGATCAATACACCTTGTTTATCAATAATTCATATATATGGCAGTAGCTAAATGTACTTTAAACATATAAGAAACCATGTACAAATCACTATACGGTTATACCATAACATATACATCACATACTAGGAAAGTAGAAGAACATAGATCATTAACCAATTTCATTCATATGGATTATAGGTCATATTTCATGAATCATATCACCCTAAGACAGTAGCTAATGAAATCATAATCTAGATGAGACACTACTATAATTTGCCATTAAGGTTGATACAAGCATGCTTCATATAGGGAGTTCATGGAAAGTAAGTTTACATAGGTTAATCATATTCAACCTATCATGAATTGACCCATATTGTATTAATTACATATAATTCATCCTCATATTTCATTATAGGCAGCAACTATAGACATTAACCATACTTAATTCCTATAGCGACTAACCTAACGTCAAGATCACAAGTTACAACTTCATAGACAAGAAGAACCTAGATTAATTCAAACCAAGCCTTCTATACTTTGGTCATACATGATTTATATCCACAATTCAACCATGGTATTAACATAAAACAATAGCTACAAGAACCACAACTTAATCGAAATTCACTTTAGATCATAAAAAAGCCAATGTTACAGTGAACTATAGAAACTAGGCTAAACATGCTCAAATCTTCATACATTGATCCTCATGGATCATTCAACATCAATTCAACATAAATTCATGTAAATAACAGTATATACAATCACTTCAACGTAAGGAAATCATAATTCGATCGATAACAAGTCAAGATCACAAAGCCCATGCAAGAGCTAAACCAATTTTGGAAGGAACATGGGTTCATCATTCAATTGGAGTGAAATCACATTCAAATCACTGTATTAACTTCAATTCATCATGATTTAATCAGTAAAAACGTTTTGAGAAAGAACCCATGGCTAGATTGGAAGATTGGAAACTTGATCATGAGATTTCTTTGAAAAACATTGAGAATGACTCTCTAGATGAAAAGATAACTAGAGATGAAGATCAACATACCTTAATCTTCATGAAGACCTATAAAACTTGATGAAGAACCCATGAGAATCCAATCTACAAGCTGTTCTTGAGCTTCAAAAACCATGGAGGTTCTAGAGAGAATATTTTGGAGGGGAAAGGCTTTAAAAACATGTGAGAGGATTTGTGAATGAGTTGATCACATTTTATAAGACTTATATACACCTAAAATCAACTAAATAAACCCTTAATAATCAGTTTAGGACGTGGGGCGAATTTCCCATTCACCCCTTTAAGTGACAGCACGCAGGCTGCCAACCTGCAGGCCATCCGTGACGAGGGGCTCGACGGGGCGTCATGGCCATGACGGGCCGTGGCAGCCTCCGTCGCCCATACCTTAGCCAAATTCTTGGCTCAAGACCTGCCCAAGGCAATCCCCCTTCGACGAGACCTGCTTGACGGTCCGTTGGTGGCCCAACGATCCGTCATTGGGTCCGTCAAGGGACACTGCCCAGGCAGTGTCTTAGGCAGCCTTGGGTCCTTCTTTTGGGGCCTCTTGTGGGGCCCTTTAGAAGTTGTACCCGGACGTTTCCAATGCGATTACAAACCTTAGCATGTTATAGACCTTCCACATAAATTTCATCCAAAACAAACACCTACAAGACGTCCGAACAGCCTTGACCCCAACATGACATACGATGAACGTCTTAGGGGCTATCTTTCGAACGCCTTGGACGTTCTTGGGCGTTTGACCTCCAAACTTCACGAAACTTCATACAATAACATTAAACATAATTTAAAACCATTTCAAGACTCATTAGACTCAGTTCATACAATTTAGGCATGCATACACACATAAGGCACATAAGCGACTATTCATTGAACGTCTTGGACGTCCCTTGACGTCCGACTTCCAAATCACTTCAAACTTTGCACACTGCCTATATATAACATAATAAGGCATTTTAGGACCTTATAACATTAAGACGAACATGTTAGGATCTAGACACCTTATCTCATTTTGAGGTCTTACAATAAGTGAAGGAACATGAAACTAAGATTGAACCTATTTATGAGTAACTGAAATACTAGAGAGGAACTATTACCTCAAGCTGGAATGAAATCAGTAAGAAAGAGTTGATGATACTTGGCTTTCATAGTTGCTTCTTCTTCCCAAGTAGCTCTCTCAACAGGCTAACTCCTCCACAAAACTTAAACTGAAGCGACTTATTGGTTTCTCAACTTTGAACCTGACAATCAAGAATCTCAACCGCCACGTCCTCATAAGAGAGACTATCCTTTACAATCACACTTTCCAATGGTACTATGGATGTTGGATCACCCACACACTTCTTAAACAACGAAATGTGAAAGCTCGGATGACTGCTATTAGTTCTGCTAGTAACTCTAACTCATAGGGCACCTTTCCAATTCTTTTCAAGATCCTGTAAGGGCCTACATATCTAGGACTGAGCTTCCCTTTCTTGTCAAATCTCATCATCCTTTTCTAAGGTAACACTTTCAGGAAAACTCAATCATTAATTTGGAACTACAAGTCCCTTGACTATCCTTTACAACCATACTTTCCAATGGTAATGTGGATGTTGGATCACCCACATACTTCTTAAACAATGAAATGTGAAAGACCGGATGACTGTTTTTAGTTTTGCTGGTAACTCTAACTCATAGGGCACCTTTCCAATTCTTTTAAAGATACTGTAAGGGCCTACATATCTTGGAATGAGTTTCCCTTTCTGGCGAAATCTCATTACTCCCTTCTTAGGTGACACTTTCAGGAAAACCCAATCATTAATTTAGAGCTAAAAGTCATTTCTTCTTACATCTGCCTAGCGACTCTGAGATGTCTTAAATATCTCTAATGAGCTGAACTTTTTCCATAGCATCATGAATCGAATCTGGGCCTAACAAGGCTTCTTCACCTACTTCAGACCACCCAAATAGAGATCTACATATGCGCCTGTACAATGCCTCACAAGGGGCCATTTGTATGTTGGAATGTTAACCATTATTGTAGGTGAACTCTTAAGAGGAAGGTGATCATCCCAACTCCCCGTGAAGTCGATCAAGCAAGTTCTCTACTTGTCCTCTAAGGTCTGAATGGTATGCTCTACTAGACCATCCATCGGTGGATGAAATGTTGTGCTAAGATTAACTTGAGTACCAAGACCTTTCTGAAATGACTTCCAGAAATGAGAGATAAACTGAGGACCTCTATCTGAGATAATAGACAAAGGAACCCATGCAACTTGACTATATCATTAATGTAAAGTTGGCGTAGTCCTCAACCGAATTTGTAGTCGTAACAGCCAAAAAGTGAGCAGACTTAGTAACTCTATAAACTATCACTTAAATTTAGTCATGTTGTCTGCGAGTACAAGCTAAATCTGTAATGAAGTCCATGTTGATGCCTTCCCACTTCCATATACGAATGTTAATCTCTTGAGTCATACCTCCTTGTTTCTATTGTTTTTCCTTCACTTGTTGACAATTAAGGCACTTAGACATAAAATCTGCGATATCCCTCTTCATGCCATTCCACCAAAAGACTTCCCGTAGATCACCATACATCTTAGTGGTGCCTGGATGAATAGAATACATGGAGTTATGGGCTTCTACAAGAATCTGTTGTCTCAACTAACCCACCTTAGGAAAGAATAAATGACACTAATAACGAAGCACACCATCTACCATTTGGTAGAAACCTTTAACCCTCTTTTGATGAAATGCACCCTTCAGTTGAAGAAATATAAAATAATTTATTTTTTTCATTAACCTCTGCTACCAATGAAGATTCTGACGCATTCTGAACTATCACATCATCCCATGATATGTTCATAAGGCAAACTCCTAAGCGAGCAAGCTTGTGATTATCTTTCACTAGTTTTTCTCTTTCTTCCTCAACATGCGCTACATTACCCATAGAGAGTCTGTTAAGAGCATCAACTCCTACATTGATCTTACCAGGATGATAAAGCACATTCATATCATAGTCCTTGAAGAATTCAAGTAATATCCTCTAGCGAAGATTCAACTTTTCATGGGTGAACACATACTTCAGGCTTTTATGGTCTATGAACACATCTACATGAACACGTACAGGTAATGTCTCAAAATCTTTAGGGAAAATAGTAATGCTGCAAGCTCGAGGTCATAAGTTTGATAGTTATTTTCGTGCACCTTAAGTTGTCTAGAAGCATAAGTTATAACCTTACCTCACTGCATCAACATACAACCTGCCAACTCTTGATGCATCACAATAGATCACATAACCATTTCAACCCTCTGACAGACTCAAAATAGAATTTGTAGTCAACCTAGTTTTCACTTTTGAGAAGCTCTTCTAACAATCATCTGATCACTAGAACTTAACCTTTTTCTGAGTCAACCTAGTCAATGGAGAAGCTATGGCTGAAAATCATTCCACGGACCTTTTGTAATACCCGCTAGACCCAAGAAAATTCTAATATCTATAGGAGAGGTAGGTCTTGGGCATTATTTCACTGCCGCTATTTTCTAAAAATCCATTCGAATCCTTTCGCCAGACACTATGTGATCCAGGAAAGCAAAATATTGCAACTAAAACTCACATTTGTTAAACTTAGCTAATAATTGGCGATCATTGAGAGTTTTGGGACAACCCTCAAATGAGTCGCATGTTCTTCCTCATTCCTAGAGTAATGAGGATATCATCAATAAACACGATAACAAATAAGTCCAAATACTTTTTGAACACCATGTTCATCAAATCCATTAAGTTGCATGAGCATTGGTTAGTCCAAATGACATAACTACAAATTCATAATGATCATACCGAGTGCTGAAGGTTGCTTTCAGAATGTCACCCTCTCTGACTCTGAGCTGATGATAACCGGATCTGAGATCTATCTTCAAGAAATGACTAAAACCCTGAAGTTGGTCGAACAAGTCATCAATCCTTGGGATAGTGTATTTATTCTTGATTATGACTTTGTTCAACTGTCGATAGTCAGTGCACATCGTGAGAGAACCATCTTTCTTTTTAACGAACAACACTGGTGAACTCCATGGGGAAATACTAGGTCTAATGAAGCCCTCATCTAGGAGATCTTTCAACTGCTTTTTCAATTACTTAAACTCAGCTGGAGCCATCCCGTAAGAAGGAATAGAAATAGGCTGGGTTTTTGGAAAGAGATCAATTCCAAAGTCGATTTCTCTTTCATGAGAAACTCTGGGAAGATTTTCTGGAAATACTTCTGGGAACTTCTTTACTACTGAAACTGACTCAAGAGTTGGAGTTTCGGAGCTTGAATTCTTAACCTGAACTAGATGATAGATATAACCCTTAGATATCATCTTTCTGGCCTTAAAGTAAGAAATTAATCGACCCATTGGCACTGAGCTACTACCCTTCCATTCTAAGATTGACTCATCTTGAAATTGAAAACGAACGATCCTAGTTCTACAATCGATTGAGGCATAACAGGATGTAACCAATCTATGCCTAGAATAATATCGAAGTCTACCATTTCTAAATCTACAAGATCTGCTGATGTGATTTTCTCTGAGACTATGACAGGGCAATTTCTATATACCGGTTTATCTATAATTGGGTCTCCTACTGGAGTATAGACTTAGAAGGGTTCTAAGAGAGTTTTTGGACTGACACCGAAGTTTACTGGAGTTACAAAGGAAAGACTAGCCTCTGGATCTATCAAATCATAAACATCTAAATGAAAGTGTAACACCCCTAAAATACTAGACCAATATTCGCATGTCGATACACCATTGCTTAATTACTATGATGCGTTTTATTCTCATTTTGGGGACTTAAAATTTTGTGATAATTGAAAACGTGCTTAACTTAAATTGTTATCGTAATTTAAGGTATTGTATGGGGGTATTTGCATGATTTTCTAATTAGAATTACATATAAATTGAAATTTATGGTATTAGGTATATACATATAGTTATACATGTATGCTTTTTGGGTAGCCTACTTTTATTTAGGCAGCACCTATGAAAGACATGTGTACATGTGATGAGGATCACTTTTGTAGCTATATATTTTTACACCTCCTTTGATTGAATTCCTTTTCCCTCAAGTCTAAGAACATTATAACATTAGCTAAACAGTTGTTCTTCAAAATCAAGAGAAAACTAGGTCCTTTTGGCTTGAATCTGACACACACACACTTCCTTTTGGTAAGTGACGAAATCTGCTTTTGAGCTAGGTAGTGTTTGGTATTTTAGGCATATCTCTTTCTATAGAACTTAGTTTACAGTGAATAAATATGATTTGTAAATCTAATTCGTGGACCAACAACCCCTATGCTTATGTAAAACACTGATTTTTCTATTATGGATTTGAAATATGGGATGCGACATAGGACAAGTTCTATCCAGATTCTGGAATTAGAAATCCTATATGTTCAACTGTTAGTGTTTTGAATATATCTTTTTGCACAGTATATATTTTGTGGTGATTCTTGTTTATTTGCAACCTTAAGAGAAGTGCGTACATCTTTCATGAAGGTTATAAAGACCATTTTTGTAGTTTTCCTTTTCAAATTTAAGTTGCGAAATGAGATATTAGGCTAACCAGAATCACTGTTCTGGGAGCATAGTCGTATTTGTAAAGGCTAAGCATACTTGTGATGATTATCCTATTTTACTTCGACATTATTGAGATACTACGAATTAAATAAGTTATTTAATTGTATTTTTAAAGTTGTATATACTCGTGAACGAGTTGAGGACCTTCATATGTTGGTTGGTCTACGGTTTGAACTCTTGAAGTGGTGTTGGACTGATTCTTGTCTATAGAACTGAGGTTTGTGTATAAACTTGTACTTGTACTTGTACTATTTTTACCTGCTGTTATATTTGAAAGTTTATCTTGGTACCTTGGTTACCTCTTGTCACTTTGCATTGTCGTGTTGTTGTCATTTAAGGCGTTAAAGACTCTTGTGCAACTCGCCCACTTGTACGGATTGTTTGATCACTTAGGACTCTTGTTTGGACCTTGTCCTTCTTGTGGCTGTGACTTTGTCACTATTGGCATGCCTCTTGATTCAGATCATTTTCCATCTTGACTATGTATTTGTAGTTCGTCTTAAGTATGGGAGTTGTCCATTTTATGTACGAACTAGAAAGCTATTTTTAATATGATTCTTGGTTCTCTTGATTATTGGGCTTTGACCCTTCTTGATACATGCTCGTGCTTGGTGTGAATACATGATGTATATATTGGGCGAGTCTTGTTCTTAAACCTCTTGGAAAATGGTGCTATGAGTGTCATTTACATTTGGATAGTTAAATTTCCAACTTGATACTCTTTGTATATTGTTTATCTAATTTACTTATTCTGTTTCATTTGTGCTTCCCTTGACTTAAGAATGATAACTTGGTGAATATGAGGGCTCCGGATCTGTAGTTTTTACACCACTAAGCTATATGTTTAGCGATAGTTGTTTCTATCGTAGGAAATATTTGAGAGGATGCTTGAAGTTGGCCACTGAAAATGGAGATTTTGAAAGGCTTAAGGAAGATTACACTTGCATATATGCATATGTATTTTGTATAAACCTTGGGACTTATACGTGATCTATGTGTAGTATATTTACATGAGATTTTGAGGCTTATTTGGTCATGTCACTATGGGTTGTAATACAAGTATGACTATACGTTTTTATCTTTTTGGGGTTTGTAAACCTAAGTCTTGTAATATACTAATTTACTATATGTTTTGAAAGTTTGTGTGAATCATGGACCAACTGATTTTGCTATACGGAAGTTGGTAATATTCTTGATATTTCGTCCTTAAGTGTGAGGATAATATATGCATGAAAAACTCGTCGGTTATTTGTTTAACAAATTTTGTGAGAGTTATTCGTCATAAGTTAGAATTCTGTGCCATATCAATTTTGACCTCAAATAAATGTTTAAATGGGAAAGATGCACATCCCTGAACCTAATCCCTGAACTAGATTAAAATCAATATTCTCTTCATTAATCTCTTTCAAATGTCCCAAGTATTAAATTAGGTTTCTTGTCAATTTGTAGTATCTCTCAAAAAGGGTCACTACAAGTGTTGATATCAGAGCGTAGGTCTGTAGTTCTAAGACTTTTGTTGTGAATTACTTGTATAGTTATTTGCTTTCGGAAAGTTTCAATTTAGAATTCATGTTCACTTACATGGTTTTCCATATTCTTATTGCATGTAGAGTGCACATGCATAATTTGCATCTCCCTAATGCAATGTGATCTTCTCTTTTGAAGGAATTAAGTTATGACCTCTTCTTCTGGCCGACCTATGGAAGCTGCTCGTGAAGGTTCGGGTATCTCTGTTTCCCAACCTCATGCACTGGAAGGGGTTGTAGAATATATCTTGAATGAGTATGTTGCCCACACTAGTGGGTCTGAAGTGGGAAAACATCAACGTGTAAGAGATGGTTCACATCCTTACATGAGTCATGGTACTCGAACCATGAATCCTTCTTTTCAACAAATGGCTGAATTCTTCCACCACATGGCTGAATCGATGCATGATCCCAACGGGATTAACTCTGAGAAAATGAGGAAAATGTGTGGATTGGATTTTAAAGGCACTGTTGATCCCACTGATGTTGAACAATGGCTAGATCGAATGGAGAGGGTGTTTGAGCAGTTGGAATGCTCAGATGTTGCAAAATTTAAATATGTTATTTCACTATTACAAAAGGATGCCTATGATTGGTGGGTAAGTGTTCTGAATGCCAAGGTAAAACCTCCTGTCCTTACTTGGGATAATTTCTTAAGGAATTTCGTATGAAGTATGTCCCACCTGCTTATTGTGATGCAAAGAAAAATGAGGTTTTGAATTTATGGCACCAAGGCATGTCTATTCCTGAATATGAACAAAAGTTTCTAAGGCTCTCTCGTTATGATGGAGGTATTATTAAAGAGGAAAATGATAAATGTAGGAAATTTGAAGATGGTTTAAATGATTATATTAGGAAGAATGTGGCGATCCTGCAACATGAGAACTTTTGTAAGTTAGTGTCTACTGCTTTTACTTTGGAACAACTTGATAAAGAAGAAGCTAGTAGAAATGAAAACAAATTTCGAAAGCCTAGACCAGATTCTGGGGGTCCATAAAAAGGAGAAGGTTTGATAATTCTAAGGCTGGTAGTGATAACCGGCCCCCGCAACAAAAGTAAATTAGATCAGACTTTTCTACAACTAGTACTCCGAATTATGGCCAAGGCAAGCCTCACGTTCCTACTTGTCCGCAATGTGGAGAGAATCATTTTGGTACTTCCAAGAGAGCCTCTGGTGCATGTTTTAATTGTGGGAGCTTTGATCATAATGTGAAGGACTGTCCTAATCCTAATAATGCTCCTTCCTTGAAAACTAAAGGCTCAGTTCATAAGCCTTCTATTAATCCTCCTCAAACTAATAAAGGTGCAAGACCTAAGAACATCCAAGCAACAGGTACAAGTGGAGCTAATCAAGCTAGTAGACAAAGGGGTATTGCGCCCGCTTATGCTACGAGGAAGAGGGATGATCAAGATGGACAAGACGTGGTTGTCGGTAAATTTCACTTATTTGGATTATGTGTGTTTACACTGTTTGATCCTGGTTCATACATTCCTATGTTTATTCATCACTTGTTCTTCCTGAAAATATGAAATCTATGAGACTTAATTATGATGTGCTGGTTGAAAGTCCATTGGGTTATCAGGTTGTGTGTAATCGAATTTATCGTGATTCAAAACCTAGTCTTCCCTGCTGATTTGATTGAATTGCCCTTAAATGATTTTGATATTATTGGGATGGATTGGCTTTATAAATATCATGTAGTTGTAGATTGTAGGTCAAAGCATGTGACTTTTAAAGATCCTACATGTTCACACATCATCGTACAAGGTGAAAGATCATTGACATCTAGTATTATTTCTGCGGCCTTGGCAAGAAAGTTGATGCGTCAAGGCTGTAGGGCATACCTTGCTCACATAGTTGATACACAGTTGAAGAGTCCTTGTATCAAAGACATAACTGTTGTATGTGATTTTCACAAATCTTTCCAAAAAACCTTACGGGATTGCCCCCGAAAAGAGAGGTTGAATTTCCAATCGAGTTTATTCCTGGATCTACCCCTATTTCCACCACTCCTTAAAGAATGGCTTCAACATAATTAAGAGAATTGAAATCTAAATTGCAAGAACTTCTTGAGAAAGGTTTTATTTGACCTAGTGTTTCTCCTTGGGGAGCCCCTGTTTTATTTGTAAAGAAGAAAGATGGAACTCTTAGGCTTTGTATTGGCTATAGACAATTGAACAAAATAAAGATAAAGAATAGATATACACTACCAAGGATTGATGATTTATTTGACCAACTAAAGGGTGCTAAAGTATTCTCAAAGATCGATTTAAGGTCTGGATATCACCAACTGCGTGTTAGAGAGAATGATATTCCTAAAACATCTTTTAGAACTCGGTATGGTCATTATGAAATTTTGGTGATTCCATTCGGATTGACAAATGCTCCTGCGGTATTCATGGATCTAATGAATCAAGTATTCGAGCCTTATCTTGATCAGTTTGTGGTTGTTTTTATAGATGATATTTTAATATTTTCCAGAAGTAGTGAAGACCATGATAAACACCTTCGGATTATTTTGCAGATTTTGAAGGAGAAAGAACTTTATGCTAAACTTTCTAAGTGTGAATTTTGGCTTAATGAAGTGTCTTTTCTAGGACATGTTGTATCAAGTGAAGGCGTGACGGCGGATCCTAGTAAGATATAAGCAATTGTTGAATGGGGACCTCACAAAAGTCCAACAGAGGTAAGAAGTTTCTTGGGCTTTGTCACATCCGGGTTTACCCCCTAGACGTAACCGTCGTCGTCGTCCGCTTTAAGGACTAAGACTAGCCTCTTAGTTTACATCATTACATTCATAGGTCAAAACGCAGAAAATTTAAAACTTTTCATTACTTCTACTTGGAGGTTTACATAGACCTCTACATGCACATAACATATATATATCGAGTATACATAGACCCTTCGTAAAGGAAGATTACTTAGTCTGCTACTTTTATTGCACATAAGTATATAAAATATAACATAGACATAATAATAATAATAGTCGTCTAATCTCATAACCATCTAATAAGAGTGTAAGAACTTGGGCATAACCCATACATCAAAGTAAAAATTCCTCACATGGTCTATACAATGTTTCATACTAAATGGAAAGAAAGAACCATAAAAGTCTTTAACTAAAAAACAACTCCATAAGCTAGATAGTGGCATCACATTCGGAAATTGAGGACCTACCCTACTTGGATGAATAAGAGATCTAAGACTTCTTCAAAGCACTTCAATGACCGAAACCTAAAATGTTGGGGAAAAGGAAGAAATGGGGTTAGTACACCACTTGTACTAATTATGAGACCATATGCACACATACTATGAAACATGCTAAGAAAAAGGACATTTCATAAAGATATGCAATTTACTTTGAAAACACTTCTGCATATTCAACAAGACCATACCAATCCATAGGACATGTTCATTAAGTCATAAACATGTAAATTACCAAACCAACATCATCAAGTCTAGTCAAGTCAACATGCATAACATATAATTAGATACCTATTCAAGTAACTTCATCATCAAGTCATATTAACAATAAGCATGAATAAGAGTACATTTCATTATAAACAAAGAAAGTCAATTACCCATGAACCCCTATCAAGTCAACAAGTGCAATGACCAAGTAAAGCCCCATAACCTTACTCAATCAAGTAACCCAACAAGAATCATGACTAACATCCTACTTCCCATAACATAGCATTTAGGTATACATATCATCTTACTTTAACAATATAAACCAACACATATTCATAAGTGAACTAATCAACATATAGTATCAACAATGTGCAAGTTCATCATATACATGTCATATAGCATTATAAGCATAATGATACATAAGAACATCCTCCTAAGACTCCCCTCAAGGCTAACTAGTGCAATGCTTAGGTAGAGTCTTATACCCCTACCTAGACTAAGCTAGACCTCTTAGGTCATCTTAGTTAGTGTTCAATCCTTTAGTTCATTTTACCTTTTGGGAACATCTTGCCCTAACCGACAGAGACCACATGAGCTAGTGTGGAATCCGGTGTCATACAACCCTACACCGAAGGAAGGCGGATTACTTTCTAAGGTAGTACCAAAACATAAAACATAGCAATTACGTGGATCCACTAGCTAGTATTCCTATGGGGGCAACATCGTTCAAGAACTAGGAGATATAGTTGGGACCCTCTTTATGCTACATGCATTGTAGTTTCCAATCTCAAGAGTACATTAGTGATCCTACCTTCCATATGTAGGAAGGGACACTCCTCACTCTAGTTCACTCGGTGCTAAGCTAAAGTCCCTTTTTGAAATGTCTTTAAGCCTTTATTATCAATCATAGCTTCGTTTAGATCATAGGGTCTACCCCTTGTATAATTATCATCATCAATAGCTCAATAAGAATTGCATGAGTATAAATCCTTTCATTAGAATTCATATAGGTGAGGTTAGGACATTAACATCTTCATATCATGATAAGGCATATTGGTAAATCATTCACCCTCCTTATAACATTTACATCTTAAGCCAACACCTCACAATCATAATCATGACATTTCAATTCAACATCATACCACCTTATCAATCCTAATACAAGGCATACTCCAATACAACATCATGACTTAATCACAATTAACCATAATTTGAAGTAAAGGATAGAGATCATAAGACTTACCAAGTCTCCTTCATACTTCATCATCAAGGTCTTACCATAAACCCTCAATACAACCCAATTTGGGTATACATCATCATAAGTCAATAATCAACATGATAAAAAGGCTAGAAGAATCACTACATCACAATTCAATACTAGATCATATCTTAAGACAAGATATTTAGATCAATGCACAACATACTTTCTAACATAGATCATCTTTTCAAGAACTAGCATGAAAGACTACCAATCACCCTAATTTTGTTAATGATTAGTGTAACAACATCATCTAGTAGTAATTCAACCAATAACCAAGTTAATTGAATCAAATACAACCTAATTCATTTCAAGATCAAACCTAGGGTTAAGGGTTAAGGGTCATCTTCTCAAACTAGACCAAACCATCAAGATATATAATAATTAAGTTAGAATACATGATAATCTATTCATATTATCCAATAGAAAGCATAAACAACCCAATTCATAACATAATTTTCGAGATTAAGAAAGACCCAAATGAAAACTCAACTTTTGAAGATACTTTGAAGGAACCCTTTGAGGAAAGAGGTCTCAAAGGTGAATTAGATACCATACATCAATGTTTGATGAAGAATTGATTGTGAAATCGTACCTTTACAGCCCCAAAACCCTCCCCTGGCTTGGTCTTCAATGGTGTCTTCCAATAGAGAGAGAAAGAAGAGAGAAGGAAGAGAGTTTTGTTTTGTGAGTTGTATTAGTGTAATAGGGTTGGGGTATTTATATGGTGGGTTAATTAAGTTAATTAGACTTCCCTTAATCCCTAACTAACCACCAAACCATTTAATTAATTGGTTAAGACTTAGTTAAAAACGTGCAGCAAAATTGGACCCTCACAGACGAGACCCCCTCGACACCTCGTGGCTCAATCGACGGACCATCCCCCCTTCTGTGCTGCACGTCCGTCGATGAGTTCAGAGAGTGTGTAAACAAGCCTCTTCAATGAATTTTCTAAGTGTTGGTCGACGGATGGCATCGACGCCCCGTCGTCTGCCTCTCGTGGGTGCACATTGCCCAGGCAGTGTTTGACTCCACTTGCAAGGGTCCTCCTCAAGGGCCCTTGGTTGGTCCTTGGGGAGTTGTACCTGGACGTTTCGACTATGAATCAACTTAAACCCATGTTAGACACCCTTACATCAATTTTCATCTATTTCCTACTCCTAAAAGCTAGTCAAATAGGATAAGGCACGCTAGTACCACCTTGAACTAGTTTCCGGATGTCATGGACGTTCTTGGACGTTTTGGTTCCTAGACTTCCTAAATGACCTATATTCATTAAAATAGACCTTAAAACTGTGTCTAGACCTTATGAAACTTATGTTAGGCTCTAGAACACGTCTTGGATTTTTGAAGTGTTACATTATCCCCCCTTTAGGAACATTCGTCCCCGAATGACACTAAAAATCTTTAGAAGGAAGGAATAGACTCAAGACTAGCAGCCCAACCAACAACAATACATAACAATATCAATCATATAACTTAAACAAGGCAATTCAAAACTTCAATTACCACACATAAGGCTCAACATTACATTATGAGGAATATCCTTCTCACAACAACAAGAGCTCAACATGGCATTTATGAGTCAATTATGTCAAAGTTCAACTTATCAACATACTATATATTATTCCATAAATACTCACCATATCAAAATGCACGATATAACTCAAAACAAGCAAGAGAGCAAAATTTCAAGTCCAAATGCATAATTTCACAATGATTCACTGTAACAATATCAAAAATGCATCTTTTGCAAGACTTTACTAAAAATCAAAACAACTTCAATTTTAGTCATTATTTTCATTATTAGTAAGAACTACTAAAATTAGTTATCAAATAGATGAGGGTTACGGGACTTCATGTTGGCCTCTACCTCCCATGTTGCACCCTCAACTAGGTGATTCTTCCATAACATCTTTACGGAAGCCACCTCTTTATTCCTTAACTTCTTGACTTGCCTATCAAGAATTTGAACAGGAACTTCCTCATAAGAGAAGTTATCCTTCACACCAAGACCCTCAATAGGAATAATAGACTCGGGATCAACGATACACTTCTTAAGCATGGAAACATGGAAAACCGGATGAACTGAAGCCAATTCACTAGGAAGTTTCAATTCATAGGCAACCTTACCAACCTTTTGCAAGATTTCATATGGACCCGCATAACGAGGACTCAATTTAACTTTCTTGCCAAATGTAACCACCCCTTTGATAGGTGAAATTTTGAAATACACCTTATTACCTTCTTCAAACTCCATATGATCGGCATAAGACTTTTGCCGACTATAGGCCGTTTGCAATTGGTTCCTTATGATATGAACTTTCTCCAAAGTCTTATAAATCAAATCGGGACCAAGAAGCGAAGGCTCACCCACTTCAAACCATCCAATAGGAGACCTACACCTCCTACCATACAAGGCTTCATAGGGAGCCACGGAGATGGATGAATGAAAACTATTATTATAAGCAAAATCCACCAATGGCAAATGCTTATCCCAATTTCCCTTGAAATCAATAATACAAGCCCTAAGCATATCCTCAAGGGTTTGAATAGTACGCTCCGCTTGACCATCCTTTTGGGGATGAAAATCGGTACTTAACTTCACCTTAGTACCCAACCCTTCTTAGAATGACCTCCAAAATCTAGATGTGAATTGTGCACCCCGATCTGATATGATGGATAACGGAATACCATGGCGACACCCAATCTCATCTATGAAGATCCTAGCATAATCTTCCGCCGAATAAGTAGACTTGACGAGAATAAAGTGAGCGGACTTGGTCAACCTATCCACAACCACCCATATAGAGTCATATTTCCTTTTAGTTAGAGGTAAACCCACTACAAAATCCATATTGATGTCTTCCCACTTTCAAGTAGGAACTTGGATTTCTTGTAGTAACCCACCTGACTTTTGATGTTCGGCTTTCACTTGTTTGCAATTCGGACACTTAGCAACAAACTCCGCTATGTCCTTCTTCAAACCTTCCCACCAACATGCTTCCCTAAGGTCATGGTACATTTTTGTCGAACCCAGATGAATGGAGTAGCGGGACCCATGGGATTTCTCAAGGATCCGATTCCTCAACTCATCTACCTTGGGAACACACAATCTTTCTTGGTACCTCAAAACACCATCCCCCACTAAGGATAATGCCTCATTAAGCTTGCTAAGGACCGATTCCTTCAACTCCATCAATGATTTGTCAAGATGTTGTTTGGACTTCACCTCAACTACCAATGATGACTCGAAGTTATGATCGACCATGAAACCACCATTCGGAGAATGTTCCAACCTCACACCCAACCTAGCCAACCTATGAACATCCTTCACAAGGTCTTTCTTGGATTTATCTACGTGAGACACACTTCCCATAGTGATACCACTTAGAGCATCCGCAACCACATTGGCCTTGTCGTGGTGATAGAGGACACTCATGTCGTAATCTTTCAACAATTCTAACCACCTTCTTTGTCGGAGATTCAACTCTTTTTGGGTAAACACATATTGGAGACTCTTATGGTCAGTATACACATCAACATGAACACCATACATGTAATGCCTCCATATTTTCAAGGCAAATACCACGGCCGCTAACTCAAGGTCATGAGTTGGATAGTTTCTCTAATGCACCTTAAGTTTCCTAGAAGCATAGGCTATCACCTTACCATGTTGCATAAGCACACACACTAAACCCACTCGGGATGCGTCACAATACAAAACAAAACCCTTTGTACCCTCCGGTAAAGTCAACACCGGAGCGGAAGTAAGCCTGTCTTTCAACATTTGAAAACTTCTCTCACATGCTTCCGAACACTCAAATTTCTTTTTACACTTTTGGATCAAAGTAGTCAAGGGAGATGCAATTGACGCAAAACCATCCACAAACCTCCGATAATAACCTGCTAAACCCAAGAAACTCCTAATGTCGGTTGGAGTCAATGGTCTAGGTCAATTTTTCACCGCCTTTGTTTTCCTTGGATCAACCTCAACTCCCTCACTAGAGATGATATGACCAAGAAATGTCACCAACCTCAACCAAAACTCACATTTGCTATACTTGGAAAACAATTGATGTTCCTTAAGTACTTGTAACACCACCCACAAATGGTTCATGTGATCACCTTCATTTTTCAAATATACCAAGATGTCGTCAATCAAGACAATGACAAATGAATCTACGTAATTTCGAAACACTCTATTCATAAGGTCCATAAATGCCGCCGGGGCATTTGTGAGACCAAAGGACATCACTAAGAACTCATAGTGACCATATCTAGTCCAAAATGCCATCTTTTGTATATCCCGTCTTCGGTATATCCTTGTAACAACCCTAAAAATGGATATGATAAATAATGCTTAATGTGTCAAGAATGCCTATGATTAGACCAGGATTCACACGGATTGTTGCGCGTAGAACCAGACCTCGGAACCCTTGCTACAGCCAAGCCAACTAACTTGGGGAGTTAGTTGAGCTTGGAAAGGTTGGGTCCAACCATGTAGGGCTCTCGAATACGAAGATTTACTCGAAGGAGTCTTTACCGGACTTAAAAAGGGGAAATCTTAGGGTTGGAGTGTCTAGGGGTAAAATGATCTTTTTTTTAGCTAAGGATAGTATCGTAATTACCCTAAATATATAATTAATTATTTAATTAATAAGGTGGAGGGGCAATTTGGGGAGAGAGGGCCGGAAATGGGCTCTTGAAGTGAAGTCTTGCTCCACCTGGGTTCGAACCTAGGTGGAAGCAATGAATTAAAGTGATTTTTATGTAAGTTATTAAATTAATGTAATTAATTAATAATTATTATTCATTAGCTAATTTAAAATAAAATAGAAATCAGGTTTTTATAATTAAACAAAACCTTATTGACTAAGTCCTAAACTAGACTCCTAAGCCTCATACAACTCCCACTCTCTCACGTTTATCTCTCAACTCTCACACTCAATCTCTCTTCTTCTTTCTCACGTATTCTCTCTGCCAAAATAAGATACAAGAACAGAAAAATAAACCAAGTTCTTCACACTTGAAGAACTCACACGAAATCACAAGAAAACAAACGTTAATCGCACGTTAGGCTAAGGGAGGTTGTCCGTCGTGTGGTGTTGACATTGAGGAGGCTTAGACGTGATCTTGGGTGGAGATTTTAGGCAGAAAGTCGAGGGTTTAACGTCAAGAAGGTATGGGTTCTCTTCTCTCTTGGTCCTTTTCCCAAGAGACCCCTTAAATTCAGATTATTCAGTCCGAAAACTAGGGTTGTTCCCTGTTGCATGTCCCTGTCACTAGCTCCCAATGATTCGTAGGTTGGGTATGAATGCTGGTAGATTTAGGTGTATGTTGTGTTTTCGTGATGAATATGTTTATGTTTGTGCATTTTAAATCGTATGAATGACAACCTATGTGTTCCGAAACTATGTGCATGTGTGTGCAAAAATGTGGCAGTGACTATGAGTTCTCGGCTTGAGGCTCCAAAATTGATAATGTTATGGTTGTTATTTTACGTGCATAAAACTATGTAAATCGTGATGTTCATTAAAATAGAAGTGTGGCTGGTTTGAGTATCATCTTTTGGCTAAACGAATCTATGAAAAATGCACCCCAAAACGTGTTAAATGATCTATGAATTTCCCTAAGAGTTCAAGTGAAAATGTTGGTGAAAATGAGCTGAAAAATGACCAAATTTCCAGCAAACTTACAAGTTTAGTTTAGGCTAAATGTAGATGAACAAATCTGGAAAATTAATTGAGTGAAAAATGAGGTGAGGTCAGCAGGATTCGAACCCGCGACCTCACCCGTATAATGCCTTAAAATCGCAAAAAGGGAAATAGGGGTCAAGGGGAATCGATCTCGGGTGTGCTGGCTGAAAGGTAAAGTACAAAAAAATTAATAAAATAAAATGGGAGGCATGAGAATCGAACCCACGACCTCCAGGCAGCGAGTGGGAGTAAAGGAAAAATAAAAGAAAAGAAATGTGAGGCGTGGGAATCGAACCCACGACCTCAAGGCAGTGAAGGGAGTTAAGAGAAAAATGAAGATAAAAGAATTGTGAGGCGTGGGAATTGAACCCACGACCTCTAGGCAGTAGCTGCAAAATAAAAGAAAAATAAAGAGAGGCTGTGGGGGTTTGATCCCACAACCTCATGGTCTATTCGAATTAGACAAGGAGAATTAAATGAAAAAAATAAAAGAGGCTGTGGGGGTTCGATCCCACAACCCCTCGGCCAAGTAAGAGGAGATCCCCAGGAGAAAAATAAAGAGGGAATGTTGATGTTGGGGCTCGATCTACGGTCCCAATGTCATGTGGACCAAAAATAAAATAAATGAAAAATGTAAAGTGTTGTCCAAGGGATTTGAAACCGGGTTTCCTTGCCCAAATTCCGTATTGATCCATAAGTCATACGTGAATTAAATGTTCAAGAATAATACCGCCTACTTAGATCGAAATCGAGATCTTAGCATACATACAAGATGCATAAGTCATGTACTACATAATCTTAGGAAGATATGAATCACTTAAACGAACTATGAATGAAGCCTCATGGCTTGTATGTATAGACCCATAAGTCTAGCGTACGTTTAAAAATAAGTGAAGCTAAGATGTATGTAATGAAATGATGTAACCCTAGAAGGGTTAAGTACGAGTGTAAAACACACTAAATGGCCAAGAGCATTGGCATACGATGAAATGATTATTATGTAATGAAATGATGAAACCCTAGAAGGGTTAAGTAAGAGTGTGAAACACACAAATGGCCAAGTGCATTGGCATATGATGAAATGAACATTCACGTAAAAAGGGGTGAGTAATTATGAAGAGCAAATGTGCTAATGTCAATGAATGTGGTGACAACATGATATGAGGCTAATGTAAAAGATGAGAACAATCTCAAATGAGCCTAAGTAAATGTTACCAAAACGTACTCACCTATGAGAGTGTAAAGTTAATGAAGAGACAAGTCTCTATGAACACTCTAATGAAAGTATTGAGATTAACACACTTAATACTAATGATGAGATGAGAAATCATGTATTGAGCTATGATGTCCTCATACTAGAAGCCAACTTCCATGACGTATGAGTTGAATGTAATGGAACTTTATACTGAGCACCGATAGACTAGCTATGAGCGGTGATGCCTTCTTTCAGGAAGGGCGGAGGTTCACGTAACTCTCATGAGATGAGACTGTCCGGCTTGCCGGGTATGAGTCTCCTTATATCTCCTAGTCTTTGAAGCTATACTGCTAATATAGGGATCTGGCGGGGTTAAATTCCCATGTACGCTAGCATGTTTTGGGTCACTTTGGCCGGTGATTCCACCTCTTTTCGGTGTGGGGGAGACACTAGATTTCATGATGCTCACATGATCTATGTCGATTAAAGTTAAAGTTTCCAATGAATGAATGACGCCAGCCTCAAATGATGCACATAATGAAATGAACGATACCAAAGGTGTTAGGATAGGATAATCAAGAGGTGAGCTAGACTCAAGTAATGACACTAGGTTATTCTTGATCATTGCACAGCAAACCCGATGAGAGTCTTAAACTACATCCTAGGTATAGCTGGTGTTTACACTAGCTTATGAATGAATGAATGAAGCAGACTATGTGTTTGCTAAGAAAGACTCCCTAGTTGAGGTCTCATATGTTGAGCCCTCATTTTGGAAAGTCTTAATGTCAAGTCCATGATTCCAAGGTCTCATGGCATATCAATGAATGATATGAAAGACGTTATGTGCTATATGCAATATGATATGTGCTATGTGTAAGATGTTATGTGCTGTGTGCAATATGATAAGATGATGATGCATGTTACTCTCATGGCATGACTTTCCTAATCCAAATTTGGAAAGCTCACTGACTTTCCTAATCCAAATTTGGAAAGATCACTGACTTTCCAAATCCAAATTTGGAAAGTTCACTAACTTTCCTAATCCCAATTTGGCAAGTCCACTGACTTGACTTTCCATAATCATGTTGTTAGGAAAGAGCTATTCTTACTCATGCATGTCCTTGGTTTGTGTTTGCATATACCCATACTTAGTACAAGTGTGTACTAATCCCATACAACTCTATATTTTTAGGTGCAGGCACAGTTGGACGCTAGAGCTTACAGGTTGACGTGGCAGCTATTCGGACGTGAAGCTTTCATCCGAACTTGGTAGGCCCTCATGCTTTCGAGGATGTCTACCGTTATTATCTATCTTAGATATAGGCTTTAGCTAGTGGAGCATGTTCCACTAGTGTTTCTTTCCACTTTCATTTCAGACTTTGTATTGGTGCCGTTTTGGCAAAAATACGTTTAATGCAATTATGAACTGTTTCTTTCATTTAATTATCTCTATATTAGATGGTTGGTTTGTGAACGCCTATGATGTTAAGTTTAAAATGTTTAGCATAAAATAAGAAAACAGAAAGTTCAAATTTTCCGCTAAAATTGACCTAGATGAAGTAAGAATGACGTATGTAGGCTTGTCAGCGACTTGTGAGAGGTCAACGACGCCGGTCTCGTCTGGGGTCTAGATTCCGGTCGTGACAATCCTCACCTCTCACCCTAAGTTGGTGATACCCCGATCTCAAGTCAATCTTAGAAAAGTAGCTTTCCCCTTGGAGTTGATCAAACAAGTTGTCAATCCGAGGGAGAGGATACTTGTTCTTGATTGTGACTTTATTGAGTTGGCGGTAATCAATTCACATTCTTAAGGACCCATCTTTACTTCTTCACAAACAAAACCGGAGCACCCCATGGAGAAATACTAGGTCTAATGAAGCCTTTGTCTAGTAAATCTTTGAGTTGAGCCTTCAACTCTTTCAATTCGGCCGGAGCCATCCGATATGGAGGAATTGAAATGGGATTTGTATCCGGTAATAAGTCGATACCAAAATCAATTTCTCATTCTGGAGGAATGCCGGGAAGATCATTAGGAAAGACCTTCGGAAATTCACTCACTACATGGACCGACTCAATGTGAGGAATTTCGGAGTCTAAATCTTGGACCCTTACTATATGGTATAAACACCCCTTTGGAGATCATTTTGCATTCTTTCAAACAAGAGATGATACGCCCTCTAGGAATAGAATTTTCCCACTTCCACTCTACAACGGGCTCATTTGGAAAGATAAACTTCACCACCCTCGATCTATAATCTATAGAGGCAAAGCAAGCATGCAACCAATCCATACTCAAAATGACATCAAAATCAAGCATATCAAGTTCTACTAGTTCAACATAAGAAACTCTATTGGGCAACATTATAGGAAAATTTCTATACACACTTTTTACAACAACCGACTCACCCACCGGGGTAGACACTATAAAAGGTTCATGCAAAATATCGGGAAAAATGTCAAACTTTTTAGCTACTAGAGGGGTAACAAATGATAAGGTAGCACCGGGATCAAGTAAGTCATATGCATCAATAGAGAAGACTTTCAGCATACCGGTCAGCACATCGGGAGAAGTCTCTTGCTCACCCCTAGAGCGGAGAGCATAAAAGTGGTTCTTCTTTGGAGTTTCATTGGAACCACTTGCTTGAGCTTGAACACTACCCTTGTCTTGACCCCTCACATTAGGGCAATACCTAACCTTGTGCCCACTTTTACCACAACCAAAACAATTGTCCGTCCCCTTAAGACAATCACCATAGTGTTTTTTTCTACACTTTCCACAAGTTGGCTTCTCGGGTGGTGAACTAGTACCCTTTCCCTTTTTAGGCTTAGGGTTAGACACCCAATAAACACTAGCCTTAGGGAACTTGGAAGAAACTTGATTAGAAACCCTCTTCTTAAATCTAGGCTGGTCTTGTATCTCAAGCCTATTATTTGAACAACCTCCATCAAAAGATCTTGCCCTCTTAGCATCTCTACTCTTCCTCTTAGCCCTTGCCTCTTCCACATGTTTTTCATGCACCATAAGACGAGAAATGTTCATGTTGTCATGTAGCATAGCCTAATGACACTCCTCTTGCAAATCATACGACACCCCCGTCACAAAGTGACTCATTTTATCTCTAGGATCGGTAACCAAAGAAGGAGCATATTTTTACAATTTAGTGAATTTCAAGGAGTATTATTAACACTTATACCTCCTTGGCGAAGGTTGATGAACTCCACCCCTTTAGCTTCCCTCATGGAGGAACTCTTTGGGGTTTTCTTCAACCTTGGACCCATAGAAAGTAGGAGGATTCATCCGAGTAAAATCCCTTAGACGGGAGGCCATGGTAGCAACTTCTTGATCCTATCAGGGTACAACCTCCCGATTAGCTTGGGCCGTCATAGCTTGGGCTTAAGCGGTGGCGGCTTGTGCTTGGGTATTAATGGCTTGGTCCATTTGGAAGAGAGCGTCCCTTATGTTCTCATCCGTCAAAAGGAGGAGGATTCATCGGGGCTAGGTCATCATTCACATCTTCTTCAAGAGGAGGAACCTGATCACCACGGGGAGGAGCTCATGCATTGGCAATCTATTCTTCAAGTCTTTGTGCCGTATTCCTTTGAGTATTCATTTCCTATAATCACAATAAAAGGATTAGATGCAAAAGCACACAATAAGTATACTCTAGTGTCACGATATTAGATTTCGTAGAAAGAGAGAGTTTCCTAAGCATCAAATAGATTCCTATTCATAAGTGTGGCGTGCTTCAAAATTATGAATTCAAACCTACATAGACATGGTTGATAGAGACATTGACTCAAAGATATTCAACCTCATGCTCTGATACCAAGTTTGTCACATCCGGGTTTACCCCCTAGACGTAACCGGCGTCCTCGTCCTCTTTGAGGAATAAGACTAGCCTCTTAGTTTACATCATTACATTCATAGGTCAACAACGCGGAAAATTTAAAACTTTTCATTACTTCTACTTGGAGGTTTACATAGACCTCTACATACACATAACATATATATATCGAGTATACACAGACCCTTCGTATAGGAAGATTACCTAGTCTTCTACTTTTATTGCACATAAGTATATAAAATATAACATAGACATAATAGTCATAATAGTCGCCTCATCTCATAACCATCTAATAAGAGTGTAATAAACTTGGGCATAACCCATACATCAAAGTAAAAATGCCTCACATGGGCTATACAATGTTTCATACTAAATGGAAAGAAAGAACCATAAAAGTCTTTAACTAAAAAGCAACTCCATAAGCTAGATAGTGGCATCTCCCTCGGAAATTGAGGACCTACCCTACTTGGATGAATAAGAGATCCAAGCCTTCTTCAAGTCATTTTCAAAGCACTTCAACGACTAGAACCTAAAATGTTGGGGAAAAGGAAGAAATGGGGTTAGTACGCCACTTGTACTAAGTATGAGACCATATGCACACATACTATGAAAACATGCTAAGAAAAAGGACATTTCATAAAGATATGCAATTTACTTTGAAAACACTTCTGCATATTCAACAAGACCATACCAATCCATAGGACATGTTCATTAAGTCATAAGCATGTACATTACCAAACCAACATCATCAAGTCTACTCAAGTCAACATGCATAGCATATAATTAGATATATATTCAAGTAACTTCATCATCAATTCATATTAACAATAAGCATGAATAAGAGTACATTTCATTATCAACAAAGCAAATCAATTACCCATGAACCCCTATGAAGTCAACAAGTGCAATGACCAAGTAAAGCCCCATAACCTTACTCAATCAAGTAACCCAACAAGAATCATGACTGACATCCTACATCCCATAAATTAGAATTTAGGTATACATATCATCTTACTTTAACAATATAAACCAACACATATTCATAAGTGAACTAATCAACATATAGTATCAACAATGTGCAAGTTCATCATATACATGTCATATAGCATTATAAGCATAATCATACATAAGAACATCCTCCTAAGACTCCCCTCAAGGCTAACTAGTGCAATGCTTAGTTAGAGTCCCATACCCCTACCTAGACTAAGCTAGACCCCTTAGGTCATCTTAGTTAGAGTTCAATCTTTTAGTTCATTTTACCTTTTGGGAACATCTTGCCCTAACCGACATATACCACATGAGCTAGTGTAGAATCCGATGTCATAACCCTACACCGAAGGAAGGCGGACTACTTGCCAAGGTAGTACCAAAACATGAAACATAGCAACTACGTGGATCCACTTGCTAGTATTCCTATGGGGGAAACATAGTTCAAGAACTAAGAGATATAGTTGGGACCCTATTTATGCTACATGCATTGTAGTCTCCAATATCAAGAGTACATTAGTGATCCTACCTTCCCTATGTAGGAAGGGACACTCCCCACTCTAGTTCACTTGGTTCTAAGCTAGAGTCCCTTTTTGAAATGTCTTTAAGCCTTTATTATCAATCATACGTACTTCATTTCATTTCGTTCATAGGATAGTGTGAACACCAACTATACCTAGGATGTAGTTTAAGACTTTCATTGGGTTCGCTGTGCAATGACCAAGAATGACCTAATGTCATTGCTTGAGTCTAACTCACCTCTTGATTATCCTATCCTAACACCTTTGGTATCATTCATTTCATTATGTGCATCATTTGAGGCTGGCCTCATTCATTCATTGGGAACTTTAACTTTAACCTACATAGATCATGTGAGCATCATGAAATCCAGTGTCTTCCCCACACCGAAAAGAGGTGGAATCACCGGCCAAAGTGACCCAAAACATGCTAGCGTACATGGGAATTGAACCTCGCCAGATCCCTATATTGGCAGTATAGGTTCGAAGACTAGGAGATATAAGGAGACCCATACCCGGCATGCCGGACAATCTCATCTCATGAGAGTAACGTGAACCTCCACCCTTTCCCGAAAGAAGGCATCACCGCTCATAGCTAGTCTATCGGTGCTCAGTATAAAGTTCCATTTCATTCAACTCATACGTCATGGAAGCTGGCTTCTAGTATGAGGACATCATAGCTCATTAGATGATTTCTCATCTCATCATTAGTATTAAGTATACATTATTCTCAATACTTTCATTAGAGTGTTCATAGAGACTGGTCTCTTCATTAACTTTACACTCTCATAGGTGAGTACGTTTTGGTAACATTTACTTAGGCTCTTTTGAGATTGCTCTCATCTTTCACATTAGCCTCTTATCATGTTTTCACCACATTCATTAACATTAGCACATTTGCTCTTCATAATTACTCACCCCTTTTTACGTGAATGTTCATTTCATCGTATGCCAATGCACTTGGCCATTTAGTGTGTTTTACACTCATACTTAACCTTTCTAGGGTCACATCATTTCATTTCATACATCTTAGGTTCACTTATTTTTAAACGTATGCTAGACTTATGGGTCCATACATACAAGCCATGAGGCTTCATTCATAGTTCGTTTAAGTGGTTCATATCTTCCTAAGATTATGTGGTACAAGACTTATGCATCTTGTATGTATGCCAAGATCTCGATTTCAATCTAAGTAGGCAGCATTATTCTGGAATATTTAATTCACGTATGACTTATGTATCAATACAGAATTTGGGCAAGGGAACCCGGAGTCGAATCCCTTGGACAACACTTTACATTTTTGTTTTTATTTAATTTCGGTCCACATGACATTGGGATCCTAGATCGAGCCCCAACATCAACATTTCCTTTTTATTTCTTCCCTTTGAAATTCTCTTCCTTGGCCGAGGGGTTGTGGGATCGAACCCCCACAACCCTTTTTTGTTTTTTATTTAAATTCCCTTTCCCTGACTTATTCGCGTTGACCATGAGGTTGTTGGATCGAACCCCCACAACCTCTCTTATTTTTCTTTTAGTTTTCCTTTACTGCCTAGAGGTCGTGGGTTCGATTCCCACGCCTCACATTTCTTTTCTCTTTCATTTTATTTTAGTTCTCCTTTACTGCCTAGAGGTCGTGGGTTCGATTCCCACGCCTCACATTTCTTTTCTTTGCATTTTTCCTTAAGCTGTCTGAGAGGTTGTGGGTTCGAATCCCACTCCTCTCATTTCTTATTTTTCATAACTTATTTTCCAGCCAAGACCATGGTTCGAATCCCCTTCACCACATTCCTTTTTACTTCTTTATTTTCATGGTTTTTAACATGGTGAGGTCACGGGTTTAATCCTCCATGACCTTACTAGTTTTAATTCATTTTTCACAACATTTTGAACCCTCTTAACTTGACCGAAATTCATCACTTGAACCTGAAATTTGTTTTGAAAATTTTCAGAATACTTTCATCAACATTTACACGTAAATTCATAGGGTAATTCGTAGATCATTTAATACGTTCTTAGGTGCATTTTTCATGGAATTGTTTAGCCAACAGATTATCACTCAAATCAGCCACATTTCAACTCATATGAACATCACGATTTACATAAACATTTGTACATGAAATACAACCACAACATCACATTTTAAAGCCTTAACCCTAGGCACATAGATACGGTTCACATTGCACACGCACGTACACATAGTTTTGGAAAAACATCAACATAAGTCACATAATTCCGAACAAACATATAAACACATAATCATCACGAAAACACATTTCATCCCTAGTTTTATACCAGCAAACATAACCAACCTATGATTCAATGGGAGCTAGTGACAGGGACATGCAACGGGGAACAACCCTAGTTTTAAAAATAGATTCGTCTGAACCTTAGGGGTATCTTGGGAAAGGGACCAAGAGAGAAGAGAAACCATACCTTTTTTTGACGTTCAAACCTTGAACTTGCTGCCCAAAGCTTCTCCAAACAACATCCAAATCCAAGAGTTTCAACACCAACTCGACGGAAAAACCCTCTCTTTGCCTAACGTGTTTGATTAGTTGTTTGTTTATAATTTTCGTTGTGAGTTCTTCAAGTGTGAAGAACTTTAGTAAATTTTCTGTTCTTGTATGTTATTTTGGCAGAGAGAACACGTGAGAAAGAAGAGAGATTGGTCGTGGATGTTGAGGAGATAAACGTGAGAGAGTGAGATTATTAGGCTTAGGAGTCTAGTTTAGGACTTAGTCAAATAAGGTTTTTATTAAATATTAAAAATCTGATTTCCTTTTATTTTAAATCAGCTAATAAATAATAAATATAAATTAATTACATTAATTTACCAACTTAAATTAAAAACAATTTAATTCATTGCTTCCACCTAGGTTCGAACCCGGGTGGAGCAAGACTTCACTTCAAGAGCCAATTTTTGGCCCTCTCTCCCCAAATTTCCCCTCCACCTTATTAATTAAATAATTAATTATATATTTAGGGTAATTACGATACTACCCTTAGCCTGGAAAAAGACCATTTTACCCCTAGACCATCCAAAACTATGATTTTTCCTTTTCAAGTCCAGTAAAGACTCATCCAAGTAAATCTTCGTATTCGAGAGCCCTACATAGTTGGACCCAACCTTTCCTAGCTCAACTAACTCCCCAAGTTAGTTGGTTTGGCTGTAGGAAGTCTAACCTCAAGAGCTGAAAAGATGAGGATAGCGGGACCTCATATCGGCCTCGGCCTCCCACGTAGCACCCTCAACAAGATGATTCCTCCATAATACCTTCACTGTGGCAATCTCCTTGTTCCTCAGCCGCTTGACCTGTCTGTCTAAGATCTCAACAGGTACCTCATCGTAGGACAAGTCTTCATCGACCCCCAAACCTTGCACAGGTAGAATCGATGCTTGATCACCTAGGCACTTCTTTAACATGGATACATGAAAGACTGGATGGATAGAAGCTAGCTCCGCAGGCAATGCCAACTCATAGGCCACCTCACCCACACCCTGTAGGATCTCGCATGGCCCAACATACCTCGGACGTAACTTCCCCTTCCTGCCAAACCTCATCACCACCTTCATAGGTGATATCTTCAGATAGACCTGGTCACCAACATCAAACTCTAAGGGTCATTTTCTGTTATGTGCATATGACTTCTGCCGACTGTAAGCAGTAGCCAACCTGTCCCTAATCACCCTGACCTTCTCTAAGGCCTCATGAATGATCTCTGGACCCAAAATGGATGACTCTCCAACCTCGAACCACCCAACTAGAGATCTACACCTCCTACCATACAGTGCCTCAAACGGTGCCATCCCAATGCTGGAGTGATAGCTATTATTATACGAGAACTCTATCAAAGGCAAATGGTCATCCCAGCTACCTCTGAAGTCAAGCACACATGCTCTCAACACGTCCTCCAATGTCTGAATGGTGCGCTCTGCCTGCCCATCAGTCTGAGGATGAAAAGCAGTACTAAGATTTACCTGCGTGCCTAGGCTCTTCTGGAAAGATCTCCAGAAATGTGAAGTAAACTGAGCTCCTCTATCTGAAATGATAGACAAAGGAATCCCATGCCATCTCACAATCTCATCAATGTAGAGTCTCGCATAATCCTCGGCTCTTTAAGTAGACTTCACAGGGATAAAGTGGGCAGACTTAGTCATCCTGTCCACAATAACCCATATGGAGTCATGCTGTCTCCTAGTCCTCGGAAGACCAACCACGAAGTCCATATTAATGGCCTCCCACTTCCAAGTCAGAACCTCAATAATTTGAGTAAGACCGCCAGGCTTAAGATGTTCTGCCTTAACCTGCTGACAATTAGGACACTTGGACACATATTCTGCAATGTCCTTCTTCATGCCATCCCACCAATAAATCTTCTTAAGATCATGATACATCTTGGTGGAACCTGGATGTATGGAATATCTGGAACCATGGGCCTCTAAAATAATCCTGGTCCGCAAATTATCCACATCTGGTACACACAGCCTATCCTGGTACCTAAGTATGCCGTCACCTCCCAAAGCAAAAGACTCATTCATCTTTATCAACACTGAGTGCTTCAGCTCCATCAAAACAGGATCGAGATGCTGACCCTGCTTGACTTCAACTACCAAGGATGATTCAGAACTAGGATGAAATGAAACACCCCCACTAGTAGAGTCAACCAATCGCACACCCAGTCTGGCCAGTTTATGTGCATCTTTCACCAACTCCTTCTTCTCATCCTCAACGTGGGCTGTACTTCCCATGCTCATCCTACTCAAAGCATCATCTACAACATTAGCCTTACCTGGATGGTAGTGAACATTCATGTCATAGTCCTTCAACAGCTCCAACCATCTCCGCTGACGTAGATTCAACTCTCTCTACGTGAACACGTACTGGAGACTCTTGTGGTCTGTGAACACTTTCACATGCACTCCATACAAGTAGTTCCTCCATAGTTTCAGTGCAAACACCACAGCTGCCAACTCCAGGTCATGAGTGGGATAATTCTTCTCATGAACCTTGAGCTGTCTGGACGCATAAGCTATCACCTTACCGACCTGCATAAGAACACAACCCAAACCAACCCTAGATGCATCACAATAAACAGTGTAATTCTCACCACACTTAGGCAAGGTAAGCACTGGGGCTGAAGTGAGTTTGTCCTTGAGCTCCTGGAAACTCTTCTCACAAGTCTCCGACCACTCGAACTTGGCCTTCTTATTAGTCAAAGCTGTTAGTGGGGCAACAATGGAAGAAAACCCCTCCACGAACCTACGGTAGTAACCAGCCAATCCCAGAAAGCTACGAATATCGGTGGGAGTAAGAGGTTTTGGCCAATTTTTCACAGCCTCCGTCTTCCTGGGGTCCACCTCCACACCCTGATCAGACACAACATGACCTAGGAAGATCACTGATCTAAGCCAGAATTCACACTTGCTGAATTTGGCATACAGCTGATGTTGTCTAAGTACCTGCAAGGTTAGTCTCAAATGTAGATGAGGATGTCATCAATGAATACTATGACGAAAAAATCAAGGTATTCACAGAAGACTCAGTTCATGAGGTCCATAAATGCAGCTGGTGCATTAGTGAGACCAAATGACACGACTAAGAACTCATAATGACCATAACAGGTACGAAAGGTTGTCTTTGGGATATCTCCATCCCTAACCCTAAGATGATAATACCCTGAACGAAAATCAATCTTAACATACTTGAGACTTTTCTCTTTGTGAATTTCTGTTTCACATTTACTCTGGATAATGCATATTACTCAAGCTTATCTGAAGCTTCATATTTGAGATTGAGGAACTTACTTCTCAATCACACTTAACTTGATGCACCTCACAACTCATGCAACACAAAAATCATGTCCACGCTATACAAAAACAGCAACATGACATGCAAACATGAATTCATTTTAACTCTAACTTATTCGAAAACTTAACCTTACTATCCTTTTTCGATAGTCTATGGTAGTCTAGCATTTATGAAGTAATCCATACCTAAGCCATCTCCTTGAGCTAGTAAGCAGCCAACTTAGCCTTCTCCTCTTCATCAATACTCATAGCAGGCTTTAGAACCTACCATGCACTCACCTCCATGCGAACAACCACTCTTATCAAACGTCTTTCGTTCACGTTGGGCATTTCTATCTATGCCCCTTCTTGGGAAGGCCAGATCTTGAGTCTGGCGCCTTAGACCACTTGGCCATCCTAATTCTTGTGTGTATTCTTCTACGCGCGCACACAAGAACGAAGTTAGATACTTAGAATGACACAAAGTGTCAAAATTCTAGATAGCACGATAAAGAGTAGAAGAAGGGAAATTTTCCTACGCATCATGCAGTCTCTAATTAAGGATAGTGGTGCACTTCACTACCATGACTTAGAAACTACTCGATGTGGTTGATGTGAACTTATTATCCTCAGAATTCAACCTAACGCTCTGATACCAACTTTGTCACGACCGGAGGCTAGACCCCAGACGAGACCGGCGTCGTTGACCTCTCAGAGGTCGCAGACAAGCCTACTTACATCATTCTTACTTCATCTAGGTTAATTTTAGCGGAAAATTTGAAACTTTTTGTTTCTTATCATGCATAAAGGTCATTCTACTTACATTCATAATGTTCACAATCAACCATCTAACATTAAGATTATCAACTGAAAGAAATATTTCAATACTGCATAAATGTATAATTGCCAAAATGGCACCAATACAATGTCTGAAATAAAAACGGAAAGAAACACTAGTGGAACATACTCCACTAGCTAAAGTCTGCATCTAAGCTAGATAGTAACGGTAGACATCCTCGAAAGCAAGAGGGCCTACCAAGTCCGAATGAAAGCTCCACGTCCGGATAGCTGCAACGTCAACCTGTAAGCTCTAACGTCCACCTGTGCCAGTACCTAAAAATATAGAGTTGTATGGGATTATTACACACTTGTACTAAGTATGGGTATATGCAAGCACACACCAAGGACATGCATGAGTAAGAATAGCTCTTTCCTAACAACATGACTATGGAAAGTCAGGTCAGTGGACTTGCCAAATTGAGATTAGGAAAGTTAGTGAGCTTTCCAAATTTGGATTAGGAAAGTCAGTGAGCTTTCCAAATTTGGATTAGGAAAGTCAGTGAGCTTTCCAAATTTGGTTTAGGAAAGTCATGCCATGAGAGTAACATGCATCATCATACTTATCATATTGCACACAACACATAACATCTTACACATAGCACATATCATATTGCATATAGCACATAACATCTTTCATATCATTCATTCATATGCCATGAGACCTTGGAATCATGGACTTGTCATTAAGACTTTCCAAAATGAGGGCTCAACATATGGGACCTCAACTAGGGAGTCTTCATTAGCAAACATAGAGTATGCTTCATTCATTCATACGTATTTCATTTTATTTCGTTCATAGGCTATTGTGAACACCAGCTATACCTAGGATGTAGTTTAAGACTTTCATCGGGTTCGCTGTGCAATGACAAAGAATGACCTAATGTCATTGCTTGAGTCTAACTCACCTCTTTATCATCCTATCCTAACACCTTTGGTATCATTCATTTCATTATGTGCATCATTTGAGGCTGGCCTCATTCATTCATTGGGAACTTTAACTTTAACTGACATAGATTATGTGAGCATCATAAAATCCAGTGTCTTCCCCACACTGAAAAGAGGTGAAATCACCGGCCAAAGTGACCCAAAACATGCTAGCGTATATGGGAATTGAACCTCGCCAGATTCCTATATTGGCAGTATAGGTTCGAAGACTAGGAGATATAAGGAGACCCATACCCGGCATGCCGAACAGTCTCATCTCATGAGAGTTACATGAACCTCCGCCCTTTACCGAAAGAAGGCATCACCGCTCATAGCTAGTCTATCGGTGCTCAGTATAAAGTTCCATTTCATTCAACTCATACGTCATGGAAGCTGGCTTCTAGTATGAGGACATCATAGCTCATTAGATGATTTCTCATCTCATCGTTAGTATTAAGTATACATTATTCTCAATACTTTCATTAGTATGTTCGTAGAGACTGGTCTCTTCATTAACTTTACACTCTCATAGGTGAGTACGTTTTGGTAACATTTACTTAGGCTCTTTTGAAATTGCTCTCATCTTTCACATTAGCCTCTTATCATGTTGTCACCACATTCATTAACATTAGCACATTTGCTCTTCATAATTACTCACCCCTTTTTACGTGAATGTTCATTTCATCATATGCAATGCACTTGGCCATTTGTTTGTTTCACTCTTACTTAACCCTTCTAGGGTTTCATCATTTCATTACATAATATTCATTTCATCGTATGCCAATGCACTTGGCCATTTAGTGTGTTTTACACTCATACTTAACCTTTCTAGGGTTACATCATTTCATTTCATACATCTTAGGTTCACTTATTTTTAAACGTATGCTAGACTTATGGGTCTATACATACAAGCCATGAGGCTTCATTCATAGTTCGTTTAAGTGGTTCATATCTTCCTAAGATTATGTGGTACAAGACTTATGCATCTTGTATGTATGCCAAGATCTCGATTTCAATCTAAGTAGGCAGCATTATTCTGGAATATTTAATTCACGTATGACTTATGTATCAATACAGAATTTGGGCAAGGGAACCCGGTGTCGAATCCCTTGGACAACACTTTACATTTTTGTTTTTATTTAATTTCGGTCCACATGACATTGGGATCCTAGATCGAGCCCCAACATCAACATTTCCTTTTTATTTCTTCCCTTTGAAATTCTCTTCCTTGGCCGAGGGGTTGTGGGATCGAACCCCCACAACCCTTTTTTGTTTTTTATTTAAATTCCCTTTCCCTGACTTATTCGCGTTGACCATGAGGTTGTTGGATCGAACCCCCACAACCTCTCTTATTTTTCTTTTAGTTTTCCTTTACTGCCTAGAGGTCGTGGGTTCGATTCCCACGCCTCACATTTCTTTTCTCTTTCATTTTATTTTAGTTCTCCTTTACTGCCTAGAGGTCGTGGGTTCGATTCCCACGCCTCACATTTCTTTTCTTTTCATTTTTCCTTAAGCTGTCTGAGAGGTTGTGGGTTCGAATCCCACTCCTCTCATTTCTTATTTTTCATAACTTATTTTCCAGCCAAGACCATGGTTCGAATCCCCTTCACCACATTCCTTTTTACTTCTTTATTTTCATGGTTTTTAACATGGTGAGGTCACGGGTTTAATCCTCCATGACCTCACTAGTTTTAATTCATTTTTCACAACATTTTGAACCCTCTTAACTTGACCGAAATTCATCACTTGAAGCTGAAATTTGTTTTGAAAATTTTCAGAATACTTTCATCAACATTTACACGTAAATTCATAGGGTAATTCGTAGATCATTTAATACGTTCTTAGGTGCATTTTTCATGGAATCGTTTAGCCAACAGATTATCACTCAAATCAGCCACATTTCAACTCATATGAACATCACGATTTACATAAACATTTGTACATGAAATACAACCACAACATCACATTTTAAAGCCTTAACCCTAGGCACATAGATACGGTTCACATTGCACATGCACGTACACATAGTTTTGGAAAAACATCAACATAAGTCACATAATTCCGAACAAACATATAAACACATAATCATCACGAAAAAACATTTCATCCCTAGTTTTCTACCAGTAAACATAACCAACCTATGATTCAATGGGAGCTAGTGACAGGGACATGCAACGGGGAACAACCCTAGTTTTCAGAAAAGATTCGTCTGAACCGTAGGGGTATCTTGGGAAAGGGACCAAGAGAGAAGAGAACCCATACCTTTTTTTGACGTTCAAACCTTGAACTTGCTGCCCAAAGCTTCTCCAAACACACGTCCAAATCCAAGAGCTTCAACACCAACTCGACGGAAAAACTCTCTCTTTGCCTAACGTGTTTGATTAGTTGCTTGTTTATAATTTGCGTTGTGAGTTCTTCAAGTGTGAAGAACTTTAGTAAATTTTCTGTTCTTGTATGTTATTTTGGCAGAGAGAACACGTGAGAAAGAAGAGAGATTGGTCGTGGATGTTGTAAAGATAAACGTGAGAGAGAGAGAGAGTTTTATTAGGCTTAGGAGTCTAGTTTAGGACTTAGTCATATAAGGTTTTTATTAAATATTAAAAATCTGATTTCCTTTTATTTTAAATCAACTAATAAATAATAAATATAAATTAATTACATTAATTTACCAACTTAAATTAAAAACAATTTAATTCATTGCTTTTACCTAGGTTCGAACCCGGGTAGAGCAAGACTTCACTTCAAGAGCCAATTTTTGGCCATCTCTCCCCAAATTTCCCCTCCACCTTATTAATTAAATAATTAATTATATATTTAGGGTAATTACGATACTACCCTTAGCCTGGAAAAAGACCATTTTACCCCTAGACCCTCCAAAACTATGATTTTCCCTTTTCAAGTTCGGTAAAGACTCATTCAAGTAAATCTTCGTATTCAAGAGCCCTACATGGTTGGACCCAACCTTTCCTAGCTCAACTAACTCCCCAAGTTAGTTGGCTTGGCTGTAGCAAGGTTTCCGAGGTTTGGTTCTACGCGCATCAATCCGAGTGAACCCAGTCTAATCGTAGGCATTCTAGACACATTAGACATTATTTATCATATCTATTTTTTTAGGGTTGTTACAGTCTACCCTTTGTATAATAATCATCATCAATAGATCAATAAGAATTGCATGAGTATAAATACTTTCATTACAATTCATATAGGTGAGGTTAGCACATTAACATCTTCATATCATGATAAGACACATTGGTAAATCATTCACCCTCCTTATAACATTTACATCTTAAGCCAACACCTCACAATCATAATCAAGACATTTGAATTCAACATCATACCACCCTATCAATCCTAATACAAGGCATACTCCAATACAACATCATGACTTAATCACAATTAACCACAATTTGAAGGAAAAGATAGAGATCATAAGACTTACCAAGTCTCCTTCATAGTTCATCATCAAGGTTTTACCATAAACCCTCAATTCAAAACAATTTGGGTATACATCATCAAAAGTCAATAATCAACATGATAACAAGTCTAGAATAATCAGTACATCACAATTCAATACTAGATCATAGCTTAAGACAAGATACTTAGATCAATTCACAACATACTTCCTAACCTAGATCATCTTCTCAAGAACTAGCATGAAAAACTACCAATCACCCTAATTTTATTCATGATTAGTGTAAAAACATCATCTAGTAGTAATTCAACCAATAACCAAGTTAATTGAACCAAATACAACCTAATTCATTTCAAGATCAAACCTAGGTTAAGGGTTAAGGGTCATCTTCTATAAACTAGCCATCAAAATATATCATAATTAAGTTAGAATACATGCTAATCTATTCATATTATCCAGTATAAAACATAAACAACCCAATTCATAACATAATTTTCGAGATTGAGAAAGACCCACATGAAAACTCAACTCTTGAAGATACTTCGAAGAAACCCTTTGAGGAAAGAGGTCTCAAAGGTGAATTAGATACCATACCTAAATGTTTGATGAAGAATTGATGGTGAAATAGTCCCTTTACATCCTTCAAAACCCTCCCCTAGCTTGGTCTTCAGTGGTGTCTTCCAATAGAGAGAGAAAGAAGAGAGAAAGAAGAGAGTTTTGTTTTGTGAGTTGTAATTAGTGTAATGGGGTTGGGGTCTTTATATGGGGGGTTAATTAAGTTAATTAGACTTCCCTTAATACCTAACTAACCACCAAACCCCTTAATTAATTGGTTCATACTTAGTTAAAAACGTGCAGCAAAATTGGACCCTAACAGACGAGACCCCCTCGATGCCTCGTGGCTCAGTTGACGGACCATCCCCCCTTCCGTGCTGCACGTCCGTTGACGAGTTCAGAGAGTGTGTAAATGAGTCCCTTCAACGAATTGGATAAGTGTTGATCGACGGATGGCATCGACGCCCCGTCGATCAACACATGTCCTGTCGTCTGCCTCTCGTGGGTCCACACAGCCCAGGCAGTATTTGACTCCACTTGCAAGGGTCCTCCTCAAGGGCCCTTGGTTGGTACTTGGGGAGTCGTACCCGGACGTTTAGACTATGAATCAACTTAAATCCATGTTATACACCCTTCCACCAATTTTCATCTATTTCCGACTCATAAAAGCTAGTCAAATAGGCTAGAGCACGCTAGTACCTCCTTGAACTAGTTTCCAGACGTCATGGACGTCTTGGACGTTTTGGTTCCTAGACTTCCTAAATGACCTATATTTATTAAAATAGACCTTAAAACAGTGTCTAGACCTTATGACACTTATGTTAGTCTCTAGACACCCAATTTTGACCCTCCCCGATAAAATTAATTCACGAGCTTCTTAATTCTCAAACGATTTAGAATTATATATTAAAGAATCCAAAATTCTCCCATTTTATATTAAAAGATAATTTTAGTCATTTCGTAAATTTTAAATGATATATATGTTTTATATAGGTTTATGTACATTTTTACAAACATTTTGAAAAATCATCTCAAAAGATTTTACTTTGCATAAATATTTACTAATTGGTTTAGCTATGTAATAGATTATATTTGATTTATTTAGTTTACAATTAAATCAACTATTTTATTTTGTTAAAATTTAAGAAGCTTGTTAATTAATTTTAATTAATTAACCATCTTTTATGCTAAGTTCTAATTCATTAAGAGCCAAAATTGGGCCACCTTTCAGCCCAACTGATTTCCAAGACCCATTCATACAACAAGATATCACAATGCAAAATAGACCCAACCTAATTCCCTAATCCGACCCAGCCCACTTCTTTTTCTTCCCAGTTTAACGAAGAAACGACGTGAGCAACAATTTCAAAATGCCCCTGTTTCATTCGTCTTCCCCAGCGCGTGCTGCAGCAACAAAACCCAACGACCCCTGCACTCGCGTCCTCTTCGCGACACGTGAAAGAAACCCATCGATAGAACCAAACGACGTCTCAGCTACTTTCACAAATGAGACACGACTCATCTCGATTCCAAGCGGTGAAATACACAGAAAAGCGCCCCATATGTGCTTGAATGCGTTGAGTCCTATTCCTTAGTAGTACGTTCATACAACTATCCTGGTAGAGCGAGCACATGTTTCGTCCTTCTCGACTCAAGATTGCGCCACATCGTCGCTCAAGGATGATCGAGTCGATCTAAGCCGTATGTTCACCCTGTACTCTTCCGGAATAGGTTGAAATTGGCAGAAAAAGGGGTCTTTCCTGTAATGGTGAAAGATTTTGGGATTTTTGAATTTCGACTGGGCCCTTATCTATCATTTTCCTCTCTCGATTTCCCTCCCAAAAAGTGAACCCTAATCTCATTCTATGTAGTTCCATTTTTCTTCACTGTGGGGGAGACGGAAAAAAATTGGGACAATTTTGGGGAGATAGTCAAAACAAAAATTCTCAGAGAGCTACAAGCTATATAAAAAGTATATATATATACAGTGATATAGTTCAAAGAAACAGGGAGGAACTTTTTTTTTATTTCTCTTTAGTGTTTCAACTCGATATTCCATTCGAATCTTTGGGTTGCTATTGGTGTTTGAGTCTTCTCGGGGTGAAAGTCGCTGCTTGTCTTGCCTCCCAGTCGCTGCCCCTCAAAAGGTATACCGCATGTTGACTCTTTCATTTGTTTGAGTTCAATCTATTGTACTATGTTCTGTCCTCTGTCGACTCAAAGAGGATTTTTATGTGATATGTTCAAGCTTAGATCTTCTTCCTCATGTTAATCTTTCCGAAATCGATTAATTTTTATTCCATAAAAAAATGTTGTATCACCTGTTTGGTCCAGTATTTCTTGTTTATGGTTCTTTTCTTTTTTTAGGAGAAGATTGGCTGAGATGGAATCACTTTTATCTTTAGAAGCTTTACTGTTTGTTTTTCAATTTCCTCGTAATTGTTTGAGAATGAATGAATGAAACAAGCATTTCCTTTTGTACCCGAACTACGTATGTCCTGAATTCTCCTTGTTAGATATGTATGCAGCCTTCCAAGGCCCGGCCCCTATCTTTCAAAATTTTTATTCTCCCCCTTTTCATTCTACAAGGAAATATGAGGCTCAGATCAACTGACATTGAAAGAGATGAAACAAAGAAGACCTTAGCAACTTCATTTAACCTTTCTGAGATAATTCAAAATTAAAACGAGCAAACTCCTTCTTGTCCTAAAAATCAATTTCCCCCTTACTCGTGGGTTAGCATGTCCTCAAACAAAGCAACTTTTTTGTATTTATGTTCTCTCTATGTGATATTTTGCATTATGTATTCGGAACTCAAACTAACAAATTTGTCTTTGAGTTATTTTTCCTCCAAAGGTACTTAAAATTGGTCTGTGTCAAGGATGGTTGATCATCCTTACTTCACAAGATCTAAAGGCCCTGCAGATACCTTTCCCGGTCAAAGTTCAGATAAGAAAAAAACAACGATGGGGGATAACAATGAACAAATGAGACTTACCGATGTTGTGGTAGATCGACCTACCATCACTATTCAAAATGAAAAGATCATGTAACTGATGCAGCAGATTGCTGAAATGAGGGTTGAAATGCAGAGGAGACAAGATCTGCCTCCGCCGGGTTTTACTTCCAATACTTCAACAGATGGAAGGCCTCCACTGTACTTTTCCCCCTTAAAAAATCGAACAAGCTCAGAACCCACCTTCCACTCCCGCTCAGAATCCCTCAGTCATCGGCTTAACCACGCAAAATCCTCAATACGCCTCAGCCTCCTATTAGACCCCACCCCTTCCTCAAAACAATAATCCTCAAATGCCACCTCCCCACTCAAAATATTAACCACCAAACAACTCCACCCCCAAAAAACCAAAACACATACAACCCCCAAACGCCTCTCCATCACCCAAATTAGCACACCAATTCCCAAACATTCCCTCAAAACTACCAAACCACCTAAAACGCCCTAAGTCCCTCCGTCGCTCCACCACTACCTCGAAAAACCACTTTTCAAATCCCCGTTCCTAATGAGCATGATGTGAATGGTTCTGAGATCGACCACTATGAGGAATAAGAAAGAGAGTGGAGGTCAAAAGAAGAGGCCGCAAAGTTAGATATAAAGGAAGAGATCCGGAAGGCGATAAAAGAGTTGCAATTTATTCCTGAGATCGCCGGTTTGGACCTATGCATTCATCCAAATTTTGACCTCCTAGAGGGGTTCAAGATACCAAAATTCAACACTTTTTGAGGAATAGGAAATCCTTTAGCGCATCTAAGGGCCTACTATGACCAGCTCATGGGAGTTGGGAGAGATGAAGTTGTTCTGATGTGGCTCTTTAGCCGAAGTCTGAGCGGAGAAGCTCTGGAGTGGTTTACATCTCACGAAACAAGACAATGTCCTAGTTGGAATGCCTTGGCTAAGGATTTCATTGAATGATTTGATTACAATGTGGAGATTGTCCCTGACCGTTATTCCTTTGAAAAGATGAAACAGAAATTCAATGAAAGCTACAAAGAGTTTTTGTACAGATGGCAAAAGGAGACAGCCATAGTTCGGCCTCCTATGTCTGAAAAGGAAATTGTTGAGGTATTTGTGCGGGTTCAAGAACCCGAGTATTACGACAGAATCATACTGCTCGTTGGAGCGAAGTTTGCCGAGATAGTCAAGGTAGATGAGACTATTGAGGATGGATTAAGAACGAGAAAGATTGCCCGTGTTGCTGCCTCGACTGGATTCTTGGGTTTGCTGAAAAAGAAGAGAGAAGATGTGTCTGTTGTCTTTTATGACTGGAAGAAGACCCCAAGGAGTTTATCGTCATACCAAGGTCATTCTCGACCTTCACAGAGTTCTTACCAGGCTTGTTATACACAAGCTGATTATCAAAATACCCCTCCCCCTAGTTATCAAAATGCTCCCCCCACTTACCAAAATACTCCCCCTCCAGTTATCAAGCTCCACCTCCCATATACCAAAATTCCCCTACAGCTTACACGACTCCCCCTCATCATTACCGAGGCGTCACTCCCAACTGTGCTAACGTGCAGTCCAATTATCAAATGACTCCCTAAACATATCAAGCCCCAACTCCAGTTTACCAAAATGCCCCCTAAACTACCAAGCTTCATTGCCAAATTACAAGACTAATCCATATCCAAGATATCAAGATCCCCGTCCAAACATCCAAAATTATCGTCAGATGCCTCCTCCTCAACAGGGCAACAATGATCCTCCCCGTCGCAGATTTGAGGAAAAACCTATTAGAACTTTTACTCCGCTCATCGAAATCTAAACAAAGCTATTTGAGAGGTTAACTGTGGCAGGTTACATCCATCCAGTGGGGCCCAAAACGGTGGACACTAGCTCCATATTTTACAGACTTGATCAAAAGTGTGCATATCACTCCAACAGTATTGGACATGATATTGAGGATTGTATTAATCTCAAGCACAAGATCCAGGATGTGATTGACCAGAAGGTGCTCTCCCTCCAGACAGCCGCGCCCAATGTCAACACTAATCCTTTGCCAAATCATGGGGGCGTCACTATCAATATGATAGAGACATACGACGATTGGGGCGTGACAAAGGTGATAGTTATGACGTTCACGATAAACTGGAAAAGGTTATAGCTTCGTTGAGCATCAGAGATAAAAAGGAGTTCGTGATTCTGACACCCGAGAAAGTTGTTGCCTTGGTGCCAATAGAGACTCCCGCTCGACCAAGGTTTGTGATCAAAACTGCCTCTGCTCAAGGTATGACCAGGTCTGGTAGATGTTATACGCCGGAAGAGTTGGCTCATGGGGGGCAGAAGAAGGACCAAAAGAAGAGACCGATATGTGAGGCCGAGGCCAAAGAATTCTGGAGGAAGATGCAGCCAAAAGACTATTCGATTGTGAAACATTTAGAGAAGACCCCGACTCACATTTATGTGTGGGCCTGTTGATAAGTTCACAGCTGCATAGGAAAGCCCTTATGAAGGTTTTGGATGACACGTATGTGCCCGTGGGCACCAGCAGTGCAAATGTAGTAGCTATGATCAACCAGGTCATCCGAGGGCATCAAATCAGTTTCTGTGATGAAGAATTGCCCTTCGAAGGGAGAATGCACAACAAAGCTTTGCATGCCACCATTGTATGTCGATAAAGGATTATAAATTGCGTCTTAGTTGATTATGGATCTAGTCTCAATATTTACCCACTATCGACTCCGAGGCATCTAAAAATTAACTTGGGAAATTTTCAAAAGAACCAAGTAAATGTGAGGGCTTTTGATGGGGTGCAAAGAGACACACTGGGGGCAGTAAACTTGATCATTCAGATGGGTCCTGCAGAGTTCAACCTGGAGTTTGAGGTGTTGGACATCAACACTAGCTACAATCTTCTTTTGGGAAGGCCGTTCATCCACATGGCTGGGGTTGTGCCTTCTACCCTTCACCAACTAATGAATTTTTTTTGGAAGGATCAGGAGTTAGTTATTCATGGTAAGGGAAGCCATTCCGATGGGCATGCACCGATCATTGATGAAGTCTCTCGAGGCTGTGATTTCTACATGGTGGAGCTGGTAAATGCCACCAGTGAAGATTTTTCCCCGCAGCCCCCTATACCTGATGTATACAAAATGATTGCTACTGTGATGCTTCAGAATGGATTCGAGCCAGGTTTTAGATTAGGAAGGAATTTCCAAGGAATTGTCAAGCCTATCCAAGTTTTCGCTAAAGGAGCGAAGTTTGGTTTGGGGTATGTCCCCACAGATGATGAAGCGGAGATGAAGAGCAAGAATGTTGATCAAGCATTGGCTAGGCCAATCCCTTATCTGTATCATTCATTTTCTGTTCGAGAGTATGCCGATCATGATGGCCTTGGGGAAGGAATCTAAGGATATTTTGAAGAAATTGTAATAGAGGATGCGGTCAAGACGTCCTGCATCTCCGATGCCGAGCCTGGGGAGCAGCTACAGAACTGGACCTCCACACCACTTTTGATTCCCCGAACACCTTGGTAGAAAGGACATATGTTTATGCCTACTGTTGAAAATCGGCGGTAGTCCGAACGAGGCCCGAGACCCACCATTTTGCAGTTTCTTTAATCGTTTGAATTATTAAATTTCCTCATAATGTTTAAAAAGGCAACATGGCCCTTCGCGATGGCCAAAGTTTGCGTTTATTTTTCAATTTGAATGAAAACCTATTTTATCGAAAATTTGTTTACTTACTTATTTGCTATATTTACTTTCCTAACTTTGCTTGTTAATGATTTTAGTAATATTAATTTAAAACCTGCCAATGTCATGTCATGTCACGAATCAAACGAACAAAATGAGGCAGGTGACGACGAAGGTGAAGAATATGAAGAAGAAAATGAGGTACCAGAATATGTCGCTGATGAGTTTTGGCCGTTTGAGAATCAACATAAGCCGAATTTGGAAGAAACTGAAACTGTAAATCTTGGAGACGAGGAGTGTGTCAAAGAGGTCAAAATCAATGTCCATCTGAATGAAGCTCAAAGAATAGACCTGATTCGTTTTCTTAAATACATTAACGTATTTATCTGGATTTACGACGATATGCTAGGATTGAGTACAAATGTTGTGTCCCACAAATTGCCGATTAATCAAGGTTTCAGTCCAGTAAAGCAAAAGACTCTAAAGTTCAAGCTTGAATTGAGTTTAAAGATCAAAGAGAAGATTACCAAACAAATCGAGTCTCAGTTAGTGAAAGTGACGTTATATCCGACTTGGTTGGCCAATGTTGTTCCGGTCGCCAAGAAAGATGGGAAGATCAGAATTTGTGTTGACTACATAGATCTCAACAAAGCAAGCCCAAAAGATAATTTTCCATTGTCGAACATTCACATTCTAATTGATAACTGTGCTAAGCACGAAATGCAATTGTTTATGAATTGTTATGCGGGTTATTACCAGATCCTGATGGATGAAGAATGTTTACATCCCCACTCTATCAAAATAGGGCAAAACGTCGCGGCAACTCAAAAAATAATGAATTGATTCAATTTTAAAAGAGTTTTAAGAATGAACGAGTTTTTAAAAAAAAGAGTCGCCACCTAATTTTAGGAAAAAACTAGGAAAACCATTATGTGATCTACGAAACCAATTTGATTCTAGGTAAGGGGTTCAAGTTATTCCGAAGAGAAGGGATAAGGCATCCTTCGGAATCCACAATGTGGTTCCCGACTGAATTCATTTTTTTCAAATTGAGGAGGAAAAATAAAATAATGTACAAATATAATAACATGCAATATACACAATAAAAATAAAATAATAATATCGGCCTAAGGTTTGCCTAACATCGATATATACAAAATATTGAATTGAAAATATAATTCGAACTCCTTTCGAATAGCTTTAAGGAAGCAAGTCTTGGGTACCTGTAAACACACTTAGTAAAAGTGTTAGTAATAAATAAATATGAATAAAATTAAATATATGAAATAATAACGTAAAAATAAAAAAAATCAGTCTTATTAACATTGGAGGCCTTGGAAATCGACGATAATTTCTTCATCGGTCAATTTCAACATATAAAATATATAAACTTAAAATTCCGTCTTTTTAAAATGGGGAGGCCTCCAAAACCGACGGAGAAATTTTATCATTGGCCAATTTTAACAAAACAAATAATATGAACTTAAACTAAATTTTCCGTCTTTTAAAATGGAAAGGCCTCCAAAACCGACGGAGAGATTTTTCATTGGCCATTTTAACTTGACAACAATTTATAAGACAAATAATGAAAATTAAAAGGAAACAAACATTAAAATAATAAACTAACTAAAACATGAATAGTAGAATATTTCCAACATAATAACAAAAATCAATTTAACATCAACATTAATAAAAAGTAACAGTGTTAAGCGGTCAACCAAAGATCGAAATAATTAAGCACGTGATGTAGGCAATTAAACAAATAGAATGTTAACAATTAGTGACTGCTGGAAATTAATAGAAAACTGTACAATTAATATATATATATATATATATATATTTTATTTTAAGAAAAAAAAATCATGCAAAAGTGACCAAACATATTATAATTAATGATGATAGAATTGGCAGAAACCTATAAATAATAGTACTTAATTGAAAAGCTACCTAAAACAGTAATAGTGAAAAATATATGGCATCAACTTATAGTTTATCTCTTCACATAATTCGTATAGCAACATTAAAAGATGTAAATTAATTTGCGCACAAACAAAAGAAAAATCAACAATAACTTTTCAATAAGATCTGTCCAAGCAACAAGAACAATTATCTAAGGAGATGGAGTTCAAATCTAAGCAAAACAATACCAAAAATTGATGAATCAACAGCAAAAAATAGGATAATATAGTACAATAATCAAACATTGGTTGGATAAGATAAGATTTACCGCAAAATCGAAGGGAAAGGGTGATAAAAAGATGGCTGGTGGTAGCAATGATGAGAGCTGGTTGTGGTTTTGAGATCTGTTGATCCTGGGTCTTGCTTGGGTTCGCTGTCGTCGAAGCTTGGACTCAACTACCTATAAAAAATAAAACCAAAATCGTGAAGGGGAAAGGGGGAGGGGTTTTGATGATTTGGTTAGTTGTTTCAGGTCGGGGGTTTGGTGGTTACTTTCAAGTGATTTTGGAGTTGATTTCTTACTGTGGTTTAGTGGAGATTTGGTGGTTGTACGGCGGGTTTTGTATGAGGATTTTTGTGGCTAGAATGGGTGGGTAGAAACGGTAGTTCCAGGTGGGGGTTTTGGGGTCGGCTTTGGCTGTTGTTTCAGCTAGCTTGGAGGCTGTTTGGTGGCTGAAAAGGGTGAAGGAGAAGAGGCGAGGGGAGAGGGGAAGAGAGGAGAGAGAGGGTGGTGGAGGCGGAGAGAGAGGGTCGCCGAAAAAATGGGGAAAACAAAATGGGATTTGGGGGGTGGTTTTTACTTTGCCGGTAAATGTTCCGGCAAGGGTGGTGGCCGGAAAAGTATGTACACTAAAGAATGTCTTTTTGATTTAAAAAATTATTCCTATAATTTATCCACCCCCCCCCCCCCAATATTTTGACCTAATGAATAATTTAAATAAGAAAATATAAAATGGGCTCAAGTGATGGGCTTAGCATTGTGGCCCAAAATTATCTCAATAGAATCCTTATTTTGTTTTCCGTATTTGACTAAATTTTAGACTGTGCTAAATTCAACATAAATATTAACAAATGTAACAAATAAAATGAAATTTTAAAATAATATAATGAACGTAACTAATGACATGTGAAATGCAATTTAAAAATTAACTAACAAAAATCCTAAATTTTGATAAATAAAGACAGTTATCGATAAACTTATTTAAAATTATATAAAAAAAATTATTTTAAGCTATTAAATAAATAAAACTTCAAAATTATGAATTTTTAAAATGTTAGGCCAAAATTGGGTGTCAACAGCTGTCCCTTTCGTTGTGTATGATTGATAAAAGAAATCGTGGACAACGAAAATTGACAAACCCAATTTTGATCAAACATATGACCTTTCTAGAGAAGTGCGGTGGAAATATAGTGGAAGTCAATTCTGAACTCGCATCTAAAAGGTTCCACGCTTTGTTGCGTCTTTGTTGAAGTAATTCGCACATGTGTCTCCTCTCAGAGTGCATCCTCTAGAATGTTCTAAAAAAAAACAAAGATAAAACTCATTATTATAGGCAAAAGTAAAAGAAAAAGGGTAGCATCTCTTATGATACGATAAATGGAGATAAATACAGGTCCCTTGGTAGGACGAATGAAGATGATATTGAATCTGTAGGATTTGGAATGTATGTCCATCGGTAAGACAAATGAAAAGATTATCCATCGGTAGGATTTTGAATGCATGTCCATCGGTAGGACGAATGAAAAAATTATCCATAGATAGGATTTTGAATGTATGTCCATCGGTAGGACAAATGAAAAGATTATCCATCGGTAGGATTCTGAATGTATGTCCATCGGTAGGACAAAATGTAAACATCTTTCAACGCAAGTTTCCACCGACTTGAACGTTGAATAGATAGGGTGAACAACCTTCACCTCCAAATAGATGCGTCTTAAATGCAAATATCTTCAACGCAAGTTTCCACCGACTTGAACGTTAAAAATATATGGTGCACATCCTTCAAGTCCGAATAGATGCGTCTTAAATGCAAATATCTTTCAACGCAAGTTTCCACCGACTTGAACGTTGAAAATATATGGTGCACATCCTTCACCTCCGAATAGATGCGTCTTAAATGCAAATATCTTTCAACGCAAGTTTCCACCGACTTGAGCGTTGAAAAGATATGGTGCACATCCTTCACCTCCGAATAGATGCGTCTTAAATGCAAATATCTTTCAATGCAAGTTTTCACCGACTTGAACGTTGAAAAGATATGATGCACATCCTTCACCTCCGAATAGATGCGTCTTAAATGCAAATATCTTTCAACGTAAGTTTCCACCGATTTTAACATTGAAAAGATATGGTGCACATCCTTCACCTCCGAATAGATGCGTCTTAAATGCAAATATCTTTCAACGCAAGTTCCACCCACTTGAACGTTGAAAAGATATGGTGCACATCCTTCACCTCCGAATAGATGCGTCTTAAATGCAAATATCTTTCAACATAAGTTTCAACCGACTTGAACGTTGAAACGATATGGTGCATATCCTTCACCTCCGAATAGATGCGTCTTAAATGCAAATATCTTTCAACGCAAGTTTCCACCGACTTGAACGTTGAAAAGATATGGTGCACATCCTTCACCTCCAAATAGATGCGTCTTAAATGCAAATATCTTTCAACGCAAGTTTCCACCTACTTGAACGTTGAAAAGATATGGTGCAAATCCTTCACCTCCGAATAGATGCGTCTTAAATGCAAATATCTTTCAACGCAAGTTTTCACCGACTTGAACGTTGAAAAGATATGGTGCACATCCTTCACCTCCGAATAGATGCGTCTTAAATGCAAATATCTTTCAACGCAAGTTTCCACCGACTTGAACGTTGAAAAGATATGATGCACATCCTTCATCTCCGAATAGATGCGACTTAAATGCAAATATCTTCTTGGCGATGTATAAACTTTTGCGAGGGATGGAATTTTCTCGCGATGCATAAAATTTTGCGAGGGATGAAGTCTTCTCGCGATGCATAAATTCCGCAAGGTATGAAATCTTCTTTAGGTGTATAAAATTTTGCGAGGAATGAAATCTTCTCGCGATGCATAAATATTAACTCGCAATGCACGATCTTCCGCGATGCATGAATATTAACTCGTGATGCATGAATATTAACTCGCGATGCATGAATATTAACTCGCGATGCATGAATATTAACTCGCAATGCATGAATATTAACTCGCGATGCATGATCTAATGATTTTTCACTGTTACAAGGTGGATGGTTCGATGCTTGTCCAACTGTAACGAGGTGGATGGCTCGGAAATTGTTTTGAAAGTTTCATCTCCCCAATGCTTTCCCCTGTTCCTATACTTGAAAAGAAACAATTAGTAGAAAAATATCGCGCTAAAAATTTGCACGTTGACGCTGAGCTTCAAGCGCTAAATGATCTTTGTAGTTGCTATCAAGCTTCTCGCAGTACTTATCAGAATTTTGGAGGTCTTCCTCAAAAATTCTGTCCCAGTTAGAATTTTTGGCAAATCTCAAAATGATCTTCAATCTTGACTTGTTGGCGATAACACCTTTATTGTGAATTTTTGAAATATTTTCAAAAATTCTGTCCCAGTTTTTATTGTAAGGAGAAATAATAATCACACTGGGTATATGACCGAGCCGTCATGGCGCCTACATATCCTGTTGAGGCAGGAATCAGGTCAAATGTAGTTCCAAACTTGTAGATGATGAATACTGCAAAGAATCTGAAAGAAGATCATCAGTAGAAAATGTACAATATGAACATGATGAAATAGGAAAATAATATTCCATGTGACATCCAAAGCCTAGAGATAAAAAAAAAAACATATCACATTTTGGGACGGACAATCCATGAAGTAAAATAGGACTCTCACACATACAAGATTAACCCGATGACACTTTTTACAATGAACAACTCAAAAGGCAATTTCTTTTTTTTCTTTTTTTTTCTTTTTTTTTTTTTATAAAATTGAAAGATTCTTAAAAAGATTTTAAAATATTAAAGAATGAGTGTTTGCTCACTTTTTTTTTTCTTTTTGAAAAATCAAGAATGTGATGAGATAGTCAAACTTTCACTATAATTGGTACCAACAGTTAAGATTGCAAGTAAATCTCTCATTCCCTTTCTTTTTTTTTCTTTTTTTTTTCTTTTAAGATTGAATTTAAGGTAATTCCTACAGCTTCAAGTGGTACCTCCAATATACTTAAGGATCAACAAGATCCGTTCATCTTGCTTCAAACAAAGGTTTTGAACTGTATCAATCCTCATGTTTCAAGTGCCCTCACGACAAAGGCTAGTCCTATTTCACACATATTTGAAACATTTGATTATAAGACATCTTTCAAAGTGCACTCACACTCACAAAATATTCAATGCACACAACTGTGATACCATATGCTTGACCCTTATGTAAATCTCCACTAATGTGAGAATATTTAGAATGAGATCATGTTGGGCTTGTCATTGGCTTGTAACGTAGGCTTAGGGATGGGTAGGATATTTATTTGGGATAAAAGTGACTTAATTCCTCCTTGAGCGTCACACAGAATTTGTGCTCTTAATGATTGGTACGCCTTTGCGTTAGATCCTCTTCATTGTTCTCCCCCTTTCAACTTCTTTTGAATTCTCATTTTTGACTCTTTTCCCTTCTTCTTCTTTTTTCTTCCTTTGTTTCGACTTCTTTTCAGTTCTCATTTTTTGGAGCTTTTCCATTCTTCTCTTCTTCTTTTTTTCTCTTTGTTTTGACTTCTTTTGAGTCCTTATTTCTTGGAGCTTTTCTTTTATTTCACTCCTTTCTTATAAATTTTTCTCCTTTTTGTTGGAGTATTTTCCTTCCCACCTTTCATTGACCTTGTAAGAGTATTTTTGTCTTTCTTTATTTCTTTCACCTTTTCTTTCTTCCTTTATTTCTTTTTTCTCTAGAAGTCTTTTGTTTTCTTGACTTTGGGAGACTCGATATCTTTGCTTTCGGAAATTTCAAACATGGATCTTCTCTTATAATTTGTACATTCTTGATGCACTCAAGAAGGTTGGGCCAAGAGAGGATAGTGCTTGTAAGCACTCAAAAGGGTAGTGGTTAAGATGTGGTTGTCCAAAGAAAGGTTTTAGGCTCAAAGTGGGAAAACTAGGGACTATGTAATTTGGTAGGCTTTGAAAGGCATAATCGGGTCAAAAAAAAGGCCTACAGTCCTTTCTCAAACCAAACATTACTCACGATTTTGCCTCGAAAAACATTCAGGTCAAGTTCTAGATCAACAGTGTAACACAATTGAACTTTGATCAAAAGCTCACCACACAATGCACATGAAACATAAGGTTAGTTTTATTCTTATCTTGATTGCATGCAAGAGAATTTTCAAGCATCACAAAAGTACAGATAAGAGGTACCACGAGAATTTATAGTTTACCGCAAAGTCAGTCTTGTCTATCATATCGAATATATTTACATGCTCTTAACTACATAGGTCCCGATCGAGCTGAAGACATGACTCTTACATTATGTACAAGTAATTTTATTTTTTTGAAAGAATGATTACCGAACCGAGAAGGGCTGCCTACGTATCTCATTAAGATGAGAATCAGGTGTGCGTAGTTCATGTAGATATAACTTTGAAAATATTAACAAACTATTTTTTTTATTTTTTTTTTTACTTTTGGAAAAATAATACCGAACCCAAGAAGGGTTGCCTACGTATCTCACCGAAATGAGAATCAGGTTCGCGTAGTTCGTTCAGATATGACTTGGAAAATATGCACAAACTATTTTTTTTTTTTGGAGAAGATAATACCGAACCCAAGAAGGGTTGCCTACGTATCTCATTAAAATGAGAATCAGGTACGCGTAGTTCGTCCAGATATGACTTGGAAAATATGCACAAACTTATTTTTTTTTTTGGAGAAGATAATACCGAACCCAAGAAGGGTTGCCTACGTATCTCATTAAAATGAGAATCAGGTACGCGTAGTTCGTCCAGATATGACTTGGAAAATATGCACAAACTATTTTATTTTATTTTTTTTTTTGAGAAGATAATACCGAACCCAAGAAGGGTTGCCTACGTATCTCATTAAAATGAGAATCAGGTACGCGTAGTTCGTCCAGATATGACTTGGAAAATATGCACAAACTATTTTTTTTTTTTTGGAGAAGATAATACCGAACCCAAGAAGGGTTGCCTACGTATCTCATTAAAATGAGAATCAGGTACGCGTAGTTCGTCCAGATATGACTTGGAAAATATGCACAAACTATTTTATTTTATTTTTTTACTTTTGGAGAAGATAATACCGAACCCAAGAAGGGTTGCCTACGTATCTCATTAAAATGAGAATCAGGTACGCGTAGTTCGTCCAGATAAGGCATATAATAATTTAAAGATTTAGACAACTCAAAAAAAATTCTAGGTCTAGCGCCACTAAAATTTATAGTCATGAAGTGTTTTTTGACCCTTTTTTTCGCACCAATATATTTTATAGCCTCTTAATATTCAATATTTATACTGTCTGTTGAATGTAACCTACGAATTTCTACAGTAATGATTTGTTGTACTCTTTTTGGATTTTTTTTGGACCTTAGTCTCCTCCCAATTTTCACGAAATCCAGACATTGTTATGACCATCCCCGACTATTGTCGGGGACGATATTCCTACAAAAATATGAGAAATATGTGAGAGCAGGACCATCATGCAAAATAATAATAAAAATAAATGAGTGCGACCTCATAGTCAAATACTCCCCTGATTTATCATTTTGACTTATTATTAATGTATTGTGAAATACAAGGACTCGAATTTCATTAATCCTCTTGTCTCTTGCGATTTCGGACAAATAATTTCTAAATTCGGACATAAATCAATCTTTCGCTTTGAAGAAGAACAACTCAAAATGTAAGAGTGTTAGTTCCTGTTCATAATGGATGATGCAAAATATCACACAAATAATGAATTAAACACATAAACACTGTTTTAATTAAAGACAAACTGAAATATATCATATAGCATACAAACAATTATTGCGCGTCCTATACCAATATGTGACCCTTTTATGCCTAGGGTAGGCCTATCGATTTGAAGGATGTATTACGCCCTTTGACAACTTTCCATTGTCTCCCAAAACACTTAGTACAATTTTATGAATAAATGAAATAGAATTTGAAGTAAGGGGAAAAAGAAAGAAAAAAAAAATATTCAATCCCACGCAGGGGTACCATCCTATTCTAAGCCTTTGTGAAAGGTAATCTCTCTTGAACTTGTTGTCATCTTCGATTGTCAACACTTTTGAATGGAATGATAGCTTGTGAAGAACCGAATTTGACAAAAATAGACTATTAAAATAACTCTCTAATCAGATGGACCATGGTTTGTCAAATGTCGTATACATCCTTCAAATTACACACAATTATGATTGTCCGTTTAGGCAGGAGGCCATTATGGACTGAAGGTGGTCTTTCTAATGGACCCAACACGCCTTGGGTGTTTGGATCGTCCTAGTTCAATGCGCTAAATTCGGGATTTGGTTTCGCTCTACGCTAGTCGACTTAGAGTTGGTTGTATTTAGAGTGGAAAAGGTAACCCAAACGGACTACTTGGGCTGGGACAGTTAACGATCGTTGACTATCAAGTAGCCAACTACACTCGTCAGGGTGCCCCGAGAAAATTTTGGTTAATGAACGACTGCGAACCCGCATAATCGTCCTTTAGTGGAAATGAAATAATTATCGTTTGACGGAAAATATTATGCCATGAATGCAATGATAATATACACACAATAAAATAAATAATGAATAAATACAATAAACAAATAATCAGCGAAATATAAAAATACAAGGTATAACATAATAATAAAACAAAATTTTCTCAATTTGAAAAAAAATAAATTAAATTCATATTGGTTAAAACCTCTATAGTCCCCAGCAGAGTCGCCATTCTGTTTACATCCCCACTCTATCAAAATAGAGCGAAACGTCGCGGCAACTCAAAATATAATGAATTGATTCAATTTTAAAAGAGTTTTAAGAATGAACGAGTTTTAAAAAAAAGAGTCGCCACCTAATTTTAGGAAAAAACTAGGAAAACCATTATGTGATCTACGAAACCAATTTGATTCTAGGTAAGGGGTTCAAGTTATTCCGAAGGGAAGGGATAAGGCATCCTTCGGAATCCACAATGTGGTTCCCGACTGAATTCATTTTTTTCAAATTGAGGAGGAAAAATAAAATAATGTACAAATATAATAACATGCAATATACACAATAAAAAAAATAATAATATCGGCCTAAGGTTTGCCTAACATCGATATATATAAAATATTGAATTGAAAATATAATTTGAACTCCTTTCGAATAGCTTCAAGGAAGCAAGTCTTGGGTACCTGTGAACTTAGTAAAAGTGTTAGTAATAAATAAATATGAATAAAATTAAATATATGAAATAATAACGTAAAAATAAAAAAAATCCGTCTTATTAACATTGGAGGCCTTGGAAATCGACGGTAATTTCTTCATCGGCCAATTTCAACATATAAAACATATAAACTTAAAATTTCGTCTTTTTAAAATGGGGAGGCCTCCAAAACCAACGGAGAAATTTTATCATTGGCCAATTTTAACAAAACAAATAATATGAACTTAAACTAAATTTTCCGTCTTTTAAAATGGAAAGGCCTCCAAAACCGACGGAGAGATTTTTCATTGGCCATTTTAACTTGACAACAATTTATAAGACAAATAATGAAAATTAAAAGGAAACAAACATTAAAATAATAAACTAACTAAAACATGAATAGTAGAATATTTCCAACATAATAACAAGAATCAATTTAACATCAACATTAATAAAAATTAACAGTGTCAAGCAGTCAACCAAAGATCGAAATAATTAAGCACGTGATGTAGGCAATTAAACAAATTGAATTTTAACAATTAGTGACTGTTGGAAATTAATAGAAAACTGTACAATTAATATATTATATATATATATATATATATATATATATATATATAAATATATTTTATTTTATTTTAAGAAAAAAAAATCATGCAAAAGTGACCAAACATATTATAATTAATGATGATAGAATTGGCAGAAACCTATATAATAATAGTACTTAATTGAAAAGCTACCTAAAACAGTAATAGTGAAAAATATATGGCATCAACTTATAGTTTATCTCTTCACATAATTCGTATAGCAACATTAAAAGATGTAAATTAATTTGCGCACAAACAAAAGAAAAATCAACAATAACTTTTCAATAAGATCTGTCCAAGCAACAAGAACAATTATCTAAGGAGATGGAGTTCAAATCTAAGCAAAACAATACCAAAAATTGATGAATCAACAGCAAAAAATAGGATAATATAGTGCAATAATCAAACATTGGTTGGATAAGATAAGATTTACCGCAAAATCGAAGGGAAAGGGTGATAAAGAGATGGCTGGTGGCAGCAATGATGAGAGCTGGTTATGGTTTTGAGATCTGTTGATCCTGGGTCTTGCTTGGGTTCGCTGTCGTCGAAACTTGGACTCAACTACCTATAAAAAATAAAACCAAAATCGTGACGGGAAAGGGGGAGGGGTTTTGATGATTTGGTTAGTTGTTTCAGGTCGGGGGTTTGGTGGTTACTTTCTGGTGATTTTGGAGTTGATTTCTTACTGTGGTTTAGTGGAGATTTGGTGGTTGTACGGAGGGTTTTGGATGAGGATTTTTGTGTCTAGAACGGGTGGGTAGAAACGGTAGTTCCAGGTGGGGGTTTTGGGTCTTTGTGGTGGGGTTATGGGGTCGGCTTTGGCTGCTGTTTCAGCTAGCTTGGAGGTTGTTTGGTGGCTGAAACGGGTGAAGGAGAAGAGGCGAGGGGACAGGTGAAGAGAGGAGAGAGAGGGTGGTGGAGGCGGAGAGAGAGGGTCGCCGAAAAAATGGGGAAAACGAAATGGGATTTTGGGGGTGGTTTTGACTTTGCCGGAAAATGTTCCGGCAAGGGTGGTGGCCGGGAAAGTATGTACACTAAAAAATGTCTTTTTGATTTAAAAAATTATTCCTATAATTTATCCACCACCACCACCCCATATTTTGACCTAATGAATAATTCAAATAAGAAAATATAAAATGGGCTCAAGTGATGGGCTTAGCATTGTGGCCCAAAATTATCTCAATAGAATCCTTAATTTTTTTTTCGTATTTGACTAAATTTTAGATTGTGCTAAATTCAACATAAATATTAACAAATGTAACAAATAAAATGAAATTTTAAAATAATATAATGAACGTAACTAATGACATGTGAAATGCAATTTAAAAATTAACTAACAAAAATCCTAAATTTTGATAAATAAAGATAGTTATCGATAAACTTATTTAAAATTATATAAAAAAAATTATTTTAAGATATTAAATAAATAAAACTTCAAAATTATGAATTTTTAAAATGTTAGGCCAAAATTGGGTGTCAACGAAGAAAATGCAGAAAAGACAACTTTCATTACACCGTGGGGTGTATATCATTATATGGTGATGCCATTTAGTCTCAAAAATACAGTTGCTACTTATATGAGGGCAATGATAACCATTTTTCATGACATGATTCACAAAGAGATTGAGGTGTATGTAGATGACATCATAATCAAGTCCCGCCAGAGTTCTGATCACTTGACTCATTTAAGGAAGTTCTTTGATCGCCTACTTCATTATAACTTGAAATTAAATCCCGCCAAATGTGCTTTTGGGGTGCTGGCCGGCAAGTTGTTGGGATTTATAGTCAGCAGAAGGGGCATTGAGCTTGACCCTTCCGAGATCAAGGCAATTCAAGAATTACCGCCTCCGAAGACGAAGAAGGAAGTAATGAGTTTCTTGGGGAGTTTGAACTACCTTAGTCGATTCATATCTCAATCCACTATGGTGTGTGATCCTATCTTAAAGTTGTTGAAGAAAGATGCTTTGACAAAGTTGACTGAAGAATGTCAGACTGCTTTTGATGCCATCAAGAATTATTTGTCTAATCCGCCAGTGTTGGTTCCTCCACGAGAAGGGAGTCCATTGTTGCTATATTTGTCTGTCTCATATAATGTATTTGGGCGTGTGCTTGGTCAACATGACAAGATAGGAAGAAGGAGCGAGCTATTTATTACCTAAGCAAGAAGTTTACTTCATACGAGGCTCGTTATACTCTTCTGGAAAGAACGTGTTGTGCTTTGACTTATATTGCTCAGAAATTGAGACATTATTTGTCTTCTTATACCACATATCTCATTTCCAGGATGGACCCATTGAAGTATATTTTCCAAAAAGCGATGCCGATCGGAAAACTGGCTAAATGGCAAATGCTTTTGAGTGAATTTGATATTGTGTATGTGACCTAGAAGGCGATTAAAGCACAAGCCTTGGCTGATCATCTTGCGAAAAATCCAGTCGATGAAGAGTATGAACCGTTCAAGACTTATTTACCCGATGAAGAGGTATCATTTGTGGGTGAAAATATCTCTGAGGCATACCCAGGTTGGAGAGTATTCTTTGACGGGGCGGCGAATCACCAAGGAAGAGGTATTGGAGCGATCTTAGTGTCAGAATCAGGTCAACACTATCCTATGGAATCTAAACTCCAATTTAATTGCACAAACAACATGGCTGAATATGAAGCATGCATTCTTGGGTTGAAGATGGACATCGATACGAATGTTCATGATCTTCTAGTTATTAGAGTTTCAAATTTGTTGATTCATTAGGTTCAACGAGAATGGGTTGTGAAGAATCCAAAGATCACACCGTATGTGCAATATATACAGAAGTTTTGCAAGAGATTCTGCAAGATTGAGTTCAGACACACTCCCAGAAAACAGAATGAGTTAGCTGATGCTCTAGCCACCATCGCCTTGATGATTGAACATCCAGATACTAATTATATCGATCCTCTAAATATAGAGGTAAAAGAGCAGCCAGTCCATTGTTCACATGTCGAAGCGGAACCAGACGGCCTGCCATGGTATTTTGATATTAAGAAGTATCTAGAGACCAAAATTTATCCTGAGAATGCAACATTCAACCAGAAGAAGTCTATATGCCGTATGACTTTCAATTCTAAGTGGGGAATCCTTTATAAGAGGACTTCACACCTAGGGCTTCTCCGATGTATTGATGCTGCTAAAGCTGCAAAGCTTCTTGAACAAATATATGCTGGAGTTTGTGGTACTCACATGAATAGACTCACACTAGCAAGGAAGATCCTTCAAGCCGTTTATTTCTGGATGACTATGGAGCACGATTGTTGCAAGTTCGTGTAGATATGTCATAAGTGTCAAGTGCATGGTGAATTGATTCGAGTGCCGCCTCACGACCTCAATGCTATGAGTTTGCCTTGGCCGTTTGTAGCTTGGGGCATAGATGTCATTGGGACGATAGAGACGTCTGCCTCAAATTGACACAAATTCATTTTGGTCGCCATTGACTACTTCACCAAGTGGGTGGGAGAAGTTTCGTACAAATCGGTAACCAAGAAAGTTGTAGCTGATTTTGTTCACAACAATCTGATATGCATGTTTGGAGTACCGGAATCCATCATTACTGATAATAGTCGAATCTCAACAGTCACTTGATTGAGAAATATATGTGAGCAGCTTAAGATTACTCACCGAAACTCAATAGCTTATCGTCCTCAAATGAATGGAGCCGTAGAGGCCGCCAATAAGAATATCAAGAAGATTTTGATGAAAATGATTGACAATCACCGAGATTGGCACAAGATGTTGCCATATGCTTTGTTGGAATACCGAACGACTGTCAGAACGTCTATTGGAGCTACTTCATACTTTCTAGTATATGGAACAGAAGCATTCATACCCGCTGAAGTTGAGATACTGTCCTTGAGAATCATCCAACAAGTTGAATTAAGTAATGTTGAGTGGGTCCACAAGCAGATTTATTAGTTAACCTTGATTGATGAGAAGAGAATGGTTGTCGTTTGTCATGGTCAACTATATCGGTAGAGAATGATTCGTTGTTTCCACAAGAGAGTCAGAGCCAGAATTTTTGAAATCGGTCAGTTGGTCCTTAAACGCATTTTTCCTCATCAAGATGAGTACAAAGTAAAATTTGCACCAAATTTGCAAGGACCTTACATGGTTCGCAAGGTACTATTTGGAGGTGTTTTGCCCCTCTCGGAGATGAATGGCACCGAATAGCCAAAACCGATCAACTCAGATGTTGTCAAGAGATATTATGTGTGAAGCTTCAGTTTGTATTTCTGTTATTTCCCTGTAATTGTTATATTTGCTTGTAATCATTTTGTTTAGAACCCTATCCCTCTTGTAATGAACTATGTCTGATCTTAATTCTCAACAATGAGATACGTAGGCGACCTATGTCGTCCTCGGTCACTCCATTTATCCCTTTTGTTATTTCTCTATATTTGAACTACGTTCGACTTGAATTCTCAAGAATGAGATACGTAGGCGGCCTATGTCGGCCTCGGTCGATTTTGTTGTAAATTTCTTATTGTTGTTAACATTTGAGGGGGAACTACGTTTGACCTGATTCCTGCCTCAACGAGATACGTAGGCGCCACAAGGGTTCGGTCATGTCCCCGTATGATTTCTATTCTGATTAAAAATAGAAATTGGGACTGAAGTTTTTGAGAGGGACTAAAAAATTCTCGAGAAGAAGATTTTCCTCATTGAGTCAAGACTGAAGATATTTTGAGATTTGCAACTGGGACAAAATTTTTGAGGGTATCTCTAAAATTCCATGATTTGTTCACCGACGGTTAAAGATAAGCCAAGACAGTCAACTGGAAAGAAATTCCTCAAAATTTCAACATGAGTTTATCGGCAGTCTAGGGCAACCTGAATGCTTCCAGCAAATAATCAGATAGACCTCCAAGCATTAGACTCAAAGAAGTTCACTAAGCCTGACGTGACATAACACTCGGCAGTGACCTTTTTCAAATTCTAACTTTTGGAAATCTATTTTCATAAAAAAATTTATTTATATTTCATCTATCTTTGCATATATATTTTGTCTTATCTATCAAGAGTCGAAAGATCAGAAAAATCAACCGAAAATAGCAGGACAAGGAACAGACGACCAGAGAAATTGACACAGATATTCATTTTAAAACTAACAATTTTTCTGTGGATGCAGCAGGTATATAGGTTTACCTCAAAATCAGTATATTCCTCCATTTTGTGAATATGGAGAAGTCAAGAGGGCGAAGAGCTCCCCAAAATTTACTCTGTGGGTGCAGGAAATATTTTATGTTGCTTATATCGAGAACTTGGGAACATTAATAACCTTATTTCATTCAATTCTCGACAACATGAAGTATATAATTAACGTCTAACTATGTTCAAAGATGAATCAAATGAAAACCCCGAGAAAGACATTTTACGGATTTTCATCAAGAATGTTATATGCATCATATTATGAGACATGAAAATATTACTACCCAGAGGGTCATTTTATTTGTATTGTCGATTGAGATTATACACTACCCGGAGGGTCATTTTGTTTGTATTTCCGATTTATATGATACACTACCTGGAAGGTCATTTTACCGTATTGTTAATTGAGATTATACCAATATCCAGAAGGCACCTAAAAGATCACTATGTTGATCGATTGAAGCACTATCTTCATTCGGTACCAAGGATGGCATCAAGAAAATGAATTCATGCATTGCGGGAAAAATTCATGCATCGCGGGAAAAAGTCATGCATTGCAAAAGAAAAATAATTCATGCATCACAGAAGAGAAGTCATGCATTGAAAGACAAGGAGTTCATGCATCGCAGCAAAGAAGTCATGCATCGCAAGAGGAAATCCATGCATTGTGGAAAGGAAGTCATGCATTGCAAGAGAAAAGAAGCCATGTATGGCAAGTGAAATTCATACATCGCGGGGAAAATATTCATGCATCGCGGGAAAGATGTTCATGCATCGCGAAAAAGAAGCCATGCATCACAAGAGGAAATCCATGCATTGTGGAAAAGAAGTCATGCATTGCAAGAGAAAAGAAACCATGCATGTCAAGTGAAATTCATACATCGCGGGAAAAGATTCATGCATAGCAGGAAATATGTTCATGCATCGCGAAAAAGAAGTCATGCATCGCAAGAGGAAATCCATGCATTGCGAAAAGAAGTCATGCATTGCAAGATAAAAGAAGCCATGTATTGCAAGAGAAAATTCATACATGACGGAAAAGATTCATACATCACGGGAAAGATATTCATGCATTGCGAGAGAAAAGAAGTCATGCATTGCAAGAGAAGGAATTCACGCATCACAGGAAAAGGTTCATGCATAGCTGGAAAAGAGTAATGCAGCACAAGAAAAAGACTTACCCGTCACAAAAAGATGGACATCTACTGCATCATTCTTTCTTTGCAAAGACGACATCAAAAGAACTGACAACATATTGCATCAGACTTTTATTACTTTGGAACCAAATGAAGAAGTATATTGAAGATTATTGCAAACATAAGACATTAGCTTTATTTGCTTTACGTCAAACCCAATTGAGTTGACATCAAATATTGAAGGAGAGTAATTAAGGTCAACACGGTAAAAGACACTATCTCCCATTTGAATTTCATTTTTAGGTAATGAGTTTTATCTCAGTCTTTGTCGAGAGCATCCGAAAGGATGAATTCTCCAAAACAGACCACAGGTGCGGACGACATCAAAAGGATGCAACACAATGTGAAACTTTTTCTTAGCAGTGAATTGGGACATAGTCCAAAGAGGAGTGTCAAACTCTTAGGACGCGAGCAGAGGAGCGACTTCCACCACAATCAAACCACACCCCTATCAGAAGGCATGTGGTGTTTTATTTAGATTTCTTAGTTTAAGTTTTGCGTCCAGAAATTTTGGTATCTACTAGAAGCAGCTTTCCAATCAAAGTGACATACACCAAGAGCTTTGGAAATTATGTCCGTGTGAGTTATTAATTATGGATGTGAAGCGCTTCACATTCATGGCTAAAAGGTTACAAGCCTCCTTTTCATACTCGACTTAATTTGTCACTTGTCCAGAACCAAAGGTCATCTAAAATAATAGATTTCCTTTTCAACCGATTCAGTTGAACTACAAACAGCCTGATTCCTAGGGTATGAGGATATGTAGGCGAGCTCAGTGTCGAAAACTCGGTTGTATTCCAACATTCGCGCTTAAATCTTGTTCTCGAGTATCCCGATCCTTTCATAATCTGGTATCGAGATGACTTATGAATTCTTTCAAAATTGTGCGTTAAATCAAGAGTATTGAACTACAGGTGGCTTGCATTCTCATATAGCCCGAGATATGTAGGAAACCCATTTTCGGGGCTCGGCCATAATTCCTAAAGTCCGTACCAAATCTCTTTTCCAAAAGATGAATATGTTGTCGGTCAAAATTGGCTTGGTCAAGTTCGTTTTCCTCGAATTTCTTGCATAAATCTGAGTAAAACGAGGGACAGTTGTTGACACCCAATTTTGACCCTCCTAGATAAAATTAATTCACGAGGTTCTTAATTCTCGAACGATTTAGAATAGCTAATTATATATTAAAGAATCCAAAATTCTACCAATTTATTTTAAAAGGCAATTTTAGTCATTTTGTAAATTTTAAATGATATATATGTTTTATATAGTTTTACAAACATTTTGAAAAATCATCTCAAAAGATTTTACTTTGCATAAATATTTACTAATTGGTTTAGCTATGGAATAGATTATATTTTGATTTATTTAATTTACAATTAAATCAACTATTTTATTTTGTTAAAAGTTAAGAAGCTTGTTAATTAATTTTAATTAATTAACCATCTTTTATCCTAATTTATAATTCTTTAAGAGCCAAAAATGGGCCACCTTTTAGCCCAACTGCTTTCCAAGACCCATCAATACAAGAGCATATCACAATGTAAAATCGACCCAACCCAATTTCCTAATCCGACCCAGCCCACTTCCTTTTCTTCCCAATTTAACGAAGAAACGTCGTGAGTAGTAGTTTCAAAACGCCCCTGTTTTGTTCGTCTTCCCCACCACGTGCTGCAGCAAACCCCTGCACTCGCGTCCTCTTCTTGACATGTGAAAGAAACTCAGAGATAGCACTAAATGACGTCTCAGTACCTTTCGCAAATGAGAGACGACACATCTCGATTCCGAGTTATGGAATACATGGAAAAGTGACCCAGACGCGCTTGAATGCGATGGGTCGTATTCCTTAACAGTACGTTCATACAACTATCTTGGTAGAGCATACAAGCATTTCGTCCTTCTCGACTCAAGCTTGCGCCACATCGTCTCTCAAGGACGATCGAGTCGATCTTAGCCGTATGTTCACCCTTTCCACTTACGGAATAGGTTGGAATTGGCAGAGAAAGGGGTCTTTCCTGTAATGGTGAAAGATATTGGGATTTTTGAATTTCGACTGGGCCCTTATCTATCGTTTTTTCCCCCTCTCGATTTCCCTCCCAAAAAGTGAACCTAATCTCTATATAGTTCCATTTTTAATTCAATGTGGGGGAGACGGAAAAAAATTGGGACAATTTGGGGAGGTAGTCAAAAACAATTCTCAGAGAGCTACAAGCTAGATAAAAAGTATATATATACAGTGATATACTTCAAAGAAACAAGGGAGGGACTTCTTTTCTTTCTTTCTCTTTGGTGTTTCAACTCGATGTTCCGTTCGGATTTTTGAGTTGCTGTTGGTGTTTGAGTCTTCTCGTGGTGAAAGTCGTTGCTTGTCTTGCCTCTCAGTTGCTGCCCCTCAAAAGGTATACCGCCTGTTGACTCTTTCATTTGTTTGAATTCAATCTATTGAACTATGTTTTGTCCTCTGTCGACTCAAAGACGATTTTTATCTGATATGTTCAAGCTTAAATCTTCTTCCTCATGTTAATCTTTTTGAAATGAATTAATTTTTATTCCATAAAAATTGTTGTATAAGCTGTTTGGTCCAGTCTTTCTTTCTTATGGTTCTTTTCTTTTTTCAAAGTTTTCCCAACTAAGTTGTTCTTGTTCTTATTTCCTTGCCTATTTGTCGACCCTCTTGATATTGCTCTGCCCATGTTTGTCGAAATAAAGTCTGTGTTTGCTTGTAGTGCATTTAAAAGGTGTCGAGATGCATATAGGCAGTCGTGTATGAGGTTTTCTCATGATAAAGGGTCGATCTATGGGTTTACTATTGTTTTAAGAAAAGTGACATTTTTTTATGATTTTGTCCATCTCTAGTTTGTGAAAAGATTTTTTTTAGGTTCATCTTCTGATTCGTTGGTCAATCTATGTTATGTTGTAGATAAGAATATATTTGTCTCTTTTTATTCCCGAAAGATGACTCAGTTTTTATTAGTGTTGTTGGAGCGGGTGGCTTGTTTATTGTTGAAGCATGTTTATCCCATCCTTCTCCCTTTTACTGAAGTTGTAGAAAAACGTTGAAATCATTTTCTTATTCATGTCAAAATCCTAATCTTACTATATTGATATTTTTTAGGTGATTTATGCATGTATAAAAAATTTAACCTCAGTGAATATCCCATGTTTTTTTTTTTTAATTTGTGCTTAAGCATATGAAGCTATGATGTGTATCCTCTTCTATTGTGTTTGGAATCCACTATTGGATCAAGTGGGAAAGGATTATTTTATGTGTACTACCTTGGAATAAGTTTGTTGTTTGGTTATCACGTGCCATTTCTAAGATTTGTTTTGTGGTAATATGGATTCCCGTGATGAGAACATGTTGTGATTCATTTATTTTCTGTTACTTGCAACTAGCATACCTTTACTCCTTCAAAGTATATATTAGATTTACTATTTTGTAAAACTATTAATCTGATTAATCACTCCTGACACACCCCGAAATTTCCATGATTTATACTAGAGACTAATATGTCAAGTAACAATGATTTTAGGTCTAAATAAGTGTAAATTACTTGTTTGAGAAGTTTCGGACCAATAGGATTAAAGAAAAGCCTTAACGTCCGGAAACTAGCGAAATTAACCTATGTTGACGTCCCTATGTTTGGTGAAGGTTTTGGAGGGTTATATGGAGTCCAAAAGTTGTAAAAAGACTTTTAAGGCCATTCTAACACAAAAAAATCAAGTCCCACAAGTTGAAATCAAAAATCACTATCTCTCCCAAATTCTCTCTTCCTCCAAAACTCCATTGAAGGCCATTAGAGCTCCAAGAAGAAGATCAAGCCTTCAAGTCTTTCAATCCAATTTAGTGACTTTATCCTCTATAAGGTATGGTTTCTTTCACTCTTGGTATTTCTTTTCCCAAGAGGTCCTTCAAAAGATGATTTCTAAATCCCCCAAAACAAGGATTTTTCTCCTCACATGGGTCTTATTTCTAAAACGAAATTGTGAGTTAATTGTGGTGAATTATGATGGATTAATGTTGTTTAAGTATGAATTAATGGTTAATTGATGAATTTTTATGAGTTTTACCTTGACCCATGTCTTTCCCCTAAATCCCTAATTTCTTGGATTGATTAAGGTGAATTGTTGAGGGTGATGAACATGTCACTTATTTACTTTGATTTTAGTTAAGTTACTACTTCATGAATTTCCCTATTTCATATTTTGAGTGTGAATTATTGGGTATTTAAGTATGAAGTCCCATTAAGGACAATGAGTTATGATCTTGATTCTCCTTTGATCTCAATTATGCATGGTGAAATCTACTTATGTGATAATGATGCTATAGCTAATTGTGTTGTTGTGATGTTGGTGAAAAGAACCCCTCATCCCTAACCCTAGATCTATGAATTGGCTATGAAGAATGTAATTATGTTATGGTATTATCATTATATGATTGAATGTAGTTTCTCATGATTAGAATGTTGGGTCTAAAAGTAAAAGGATAGTTCTCACCTATGAGCTATTATGATAAGATGTTTACTTAAAGGTCTAAAAGAGACTAATGTGAACTTGTATGATGATATATGATTATTACTAAAGGGAATAATTGCTTAGCACCGAAAGGGCATGTAATGAGATGGAGGTCTCACGTTAGTAAGTCCGGCCTCCCACATGGGTTTCTTCACGACTAGTAGTGTGGATTCCCAAGATATGTGTTGTCTCATGAGATGGAAACCTTCATGATTAGTAGTAAAGGTTTCTAGAAACAATCTCCTTGACCCTTAACTATGTGCCCACATAGGACTCTAGCTTAGTGGATCCACCTAGTATAGCTATGTATGAATGGTTGCACCTTAGGCAAGTATTAACCCTCTTTTTTCAGTGTGGGGGTAGAACACCGGATTCTATGTAGCTCACATGGTCTCATGTCGGTTATGGTACTTATTTCCCTAAAGTAAAAGTATGAACAATTTATGTATGTGAACTTCTATTAGGATTGTCTTAAAGGTTACTACATAGTGCGAGGGAGGATATGGGACTTCTCTTACACATTGCACATGTGGGATCCAATAGGATGATGCTAGTAGTGTTCTTTATGACTATGACTATGATTATGATTATGTTTATGATTATGTTGGTAAGCTATGATTAGTGTTGATATATGACATATGTTATATATGAGAATATGTTTTAAGTATGAAATGGGTTGCTTAATGTGATAATTAGCTTTGGATAAGGTTATGGGTCTTTATTCTTGGTATTGCACAAGTGTTGCTTGAGTTACTTATATGTTGATATGATTATGATGTTCCTTATATGTGTATATTGAATTGTTGGTCATTTTGCATAGTTTTGACTAAATTGTCCCTTTTCTCATGCATCAACGATTTTTATGCATAGGGACCATACTTAGTACATGTGGTTTGTACTAACCCATATTTCTTCCCTTTCCCCCCAAACATTGTAGGTTCGGGCCGTTGAAGTATTATTGAGGCTAAAGCAAGAAGGCCTGAACTAGACTCTCTATGTTTTGGGTATGACCTCTAGTTCGAGGATGCTACCAAACACTCTATCTTAGTAGTATTTGTATAGTCTAGTAGACATTCATTTCTTTCCTATTGTTGAAGATATTGATGTAAGCCCTATGTGGCAATTATGGATTTGTATAAGGGCTTTGCCCGGATTGTTTGACTTCGTTAGATGGTTAATGTGAGACAAAGTATTAGACTAAATTCCTATGCATTTTTAAGTACTCTATTGCGAGAAGCCTATCTATGCTTCCTATGTAGAGGTCTATGTAAACCTCCTTGCTATATAAGAAAAAGTTTTAATTTTTCTGCGAATTTGACTTATGATTTGCTATGATGAATGCTAAGAGGCTTGTCTTAGTCCTCATAGAGGACGACGATGCCGGTTAGGCCTAGGGGGTACTTTGAGTCGTAACAAACTTGGTATCAGAGCATGATGATATATCTTCTTAGGATTGATATTTTATTAAACCACGTCTATGTAGTGTCTTATTCATAATTGTGAAGCGCGCCACACTTATGAATGAGAGACTATGTGATGCTTAGGAACTTTCACTCTCTTGTTATTCCTTAGTCGTGCCTAAGAGTCTTAACTCTATCTAGTACGCTCTTCTAATCCTTTATTTGTGCTTATAGGCAATGAATACAAGGAGGAACAATGGTCGAAGGGCCGAAGAGGAGAACTTGAATGAGGCGGTTCCCCCTCAAGATAACCCTCAAGTTCCTATTGAAGAAGGGGCTATGTCTAATGTTGAGATAAGGTCGGTCATTCATAGCTTGACTCAAGTGTTGGATACCCAAGTTGCTAGGGATACAAGGGCGCAAGTGAACCCCAATGATAATACCATCGCTTTAAGGATTAGGGATTTCACAAAGATGAATCCCCCTACCTTCTATGATTCTAAGGTGGAGGAGGACCCACAAGGGTTCATTGATGAAGTGTTAAAGGTTCTTGATGCTATGGGTGTTTCTTCTCAATAAAAGGCGGAACTAGCTGCCTACCAACTCAAAGATGTGGCTCAAGTTTGGCATGAGCAATGGAGGGATAAAATACCGGTTAGAGAAGGTCGAGACAAAATTTCTTTAAGGGGGAGAGAGTTGTAACACCCCTAAAATACTAGACCAAGATTCTCATGTCGATACACCATTTCTTAATTACTATAATGCGTTTTATTCTCATTTTGGAAACTTGAAATTTTTTGATAATTGAAAACGTGCTTAACATAAATTGTTATCATAATTTAAGGTATTGTATGGGGGTATTTGCATAATTTTATAATTAGAATTACATATAAATTGAAAGTTACGGTATCAGGTATATACATATAGTTATATATGTATGCTTTTTGGGCAGCCTACTTTTATTTGGGCAGCACCTATGATATCATGTGTACATGTGATGAGGATCACTTTTGTAGCTATATATTTTTACACCTCCTTTGATTGAATTAGTTTTCCGTCAAGTCTAAGAACATTAAAACATTAGCTGTACAGTTTTTCTTTAAAATCAACAGAAAAACTAGGTCCTTTTGGCTTGAATCCGACACACACACTTCCTTTTGATAAGTGACGAAATCTGCTTTTGATCTGGTTAGTTGGTATTTTATGAATAACTCTTTCTACAGAACTTAGTTTACAGAGAATAAATATGATTTGTAAAGATAATTAGTATACCAACAACTCTTATGCAAATTTAAGACACTAATTTTGTTGTTATGGATTTGAAATATGGGACGCAACATAGGACAAATTTTGTCCAGATTCAGGAATTAGAAATCGTGTCTGTTCAACTTTTAGTGTTTTGGATATATCGTTTTGCACAGAATATATTTTGTGGTGTTTCTTGTTTGTTTGCAACCTTAAGAGATTTACCTACATCTTTTATGAAGGTTATAAAGTTCAGCTTTGCCGTTTTCCTTTTCAAATCTAAGTTGTGACATGAGATATTAGGCTGGCTAGAATCAATGTTCTCGGAGCATAGTAGTATCTGTAAAGGCTAAACATACTTGTGATGATTATCATGTTTTGCTTTGACATTATTGAGATACTAGAAATCAATAAGTTATTTAATTATATTTTTAAGGTTGTATATACTAGTGAACGAGTTGAGGACCTTCATACGTTGGTTGGTCTACGGTTTGAACTCTTGAAGTGGCGTTGGATTGTTTCTTGTCTAAAGAACTGAGGTTTGTGTATAAACTTGTACTTGTACTATTTTTACCTTCTCGTATGTCTGAAGTTTTATCTTGGTACCTTGGTTAACTCTTGTCACTTTGCATTGTCGTGTTTTTGTCATTTAAGACGTTAAAGACTCATGTGTAACTCGCCCACTTGTACAGATTGTTTGATCACTTGGCACTCTTGTTGGGACCTTTTCCTTCTTGTGGCTGTGACTTTGTCACTATTGGCATGCCTCTTGATTCGGATAATTTGCCATCTTTACTCTGGATTTTTAGTTCGTCTTAAGTATGGGAGTTCTCCATTTTAAGTACAAGCTAGAAAGCTATTTTAAATATGGTTCTTGGTTCTCTTGATAATTGGGCTTTGACCCTTCTTGATACAGGGCATTGACCCTTCTTGATACCTACTCGTTCTTGGTGTGAGGACATGATGTATATATTGGGCGAGTCTTATTATTGAACCTCTTGTAAAATGGTGCTATGAGCGTTATTGACATTTGGATCTTTAAATATCCAACTTGATACTCTTTGTATATTGTTTACTTGATTTACTGATTCTGTTTCAATTGTGCTGCCCTTGAATTGAGAATGATAACTTGGTGAATCTGAGGGCTCTGGATCTGTAGTTTTTACACCACTAAGTTATATGATTAGCGATAGTTGATTCTATGATAGGAAATGTTCGAGAGGACGCTTGAAGTTGGCCATTGAAGATGGAGATTTTGAAATTCTTAAGGAAGATCACACTTGAATATAGGCATATATATTTTCTATAAACCTTGGGACTTGTACATGATCTACGTGTAGTATATTTACATGAGATTTTGAGGGCTGATTTGGTCATGTCACCATGGGTTGTAATATAAGTATGACTATATGTTTTTATCTTTTTGGGGTGTGTAAACTCAAGTCTTGTAATATACTAATTTACCATATGTTTTGGAAGTTTGTGTGAAGCATGAACCAGCTGATTTCGGTACACGGAAGTTGGTAATATTCTTGTTATTTCGTCCTTAAATGTGAGGATAATATCTGCATGAAAAGCTCGTTAGTTATTTGCTTAACATATTTTGGGAGTGTTTTTCATCATAAGTTAAAATTCCATGCCATATGAATTTTGACATCAAATAAATGTTTAAATGGGCAAGATTCACATCCTTAATTAAATTATTAGTTATGAACCTAATCCCTCAACTAGATTAAAATCAATATGCCCTTCGTTAAACTCTTTTAAATGTCGCAAGTATTAAATTAGGTTTCTTGTAAAGTTGTAGCATCTCACGGAAAGGGTCGCTACAGAAAAACTTGCAACATATTCATAACCACATCAGGAAAATCTTCCTGGCAATCCTTGAGAGCATACTACCTGTTCTGGCGCTGACAGTCACCTGTACCAGATGATTTACCTTGTTAAGTTGGGCGACCTGCTGGTGATGCTGAAGTTGTAGATTTAGCCCTACCATTGTTACCTCCTTGAACCTATTTAGAAGAAGGACCATCCCTCAATCTATGACAAATCTGACCACTCCAAAAATATTCATCTTTCCCTCCAAGACACTCACCCTGATAATTCATAATCAGTGACTGGAGGAGTTGTATTAATGTTGCGTGCATTAGCATTCCTGAGGTAAGATGTACAAAGAGGCATGATCTGTAAACGCAGAACGATGGATTAAAAAGAAAGATCATACCAACGCACGATAAGAATATCAAGAAAGTAAACTTTTCCTAAAAGACATAATGAAGCTTTTCAGACTAACCAGGAGTCTTGAACCTAGTGTTGACATTCTTTTAGATGCGCAACATCGCTGTGACTCAAAAAATAATAAATCTAAAAGAACAAAAAAATTAAAAGGGGGTAAAAAGGGGTTTAAAGCGCCACCTAATTTTTAGGGAAAACAAGGAAATCAATTTATTAATTAACTTAAAAGAAAAATGTATACAAAACCAATAGATTTTAGGTAAGAGGTTCAAGTTATTCTGAAGGAAAGGTGTTAGGCATCCTTCAAAATCCGCAACTGTGGGTCCCGACTGAATTCATATTTTGAATTGAGGAGGAGATAAGAATAATATACAAGTAAGATAAACATGTGATATACACAAATAAAAAATGAAATAATAAAATAATAAACGACCTAAGTTTGTCTAACGCCAATATATACAAAATAATGAATAAAGAGTATAATTCGAATTTCATTCGAATTGGTTTAATGGGAAGCAAATCAGTGTAGATATAAAGACACTTAGTAAAAGTGTTAGTAATTAATAAATATGAATAAATGAAATAATAATTTACAAATAAAAACCCGCCTTATTAACACGAGAGTCCTTGAAAATCGATGGTAATTTCTTCATCAGCCAATTTTAACGAACAAAGAATATAAATTAAAACTAAATTTCCGTTTTTAAAATGGGGAGGCCTCCAAAACCGGCGAAGGGATTTTCTACTTGGCCAGTTCTAACTAGTAGTTAATGCTAATAACAGTAAAAACAAAATAATAAAAATAATTAATAAGAACAGACTCTACCGAGAATCCAAAGCAACATCAATAATAAGCAAAAAATATATATCAAACTTATATCACATGTTGTCGCCAAATTAAAGTAATGTCACTGGAAATCTTTTAAACATTCACAAAAATATATGAACAAGCATGAAATTCAATAAAACAACTTTAAATAAGAACTAAAATAAAATGTTTCAAACATCAAAAACTAGAAACAAAAATAATTAAAAATTACATAAAATCAGTGTTTTTAAAAAACACTATTGGAACTCGCCTCGGGGCTCGCCCTAGGGTCGGAATCTAGCAAAATGCCCCGAGACTTAAGTGTGAGACTTAGTTATGTAAGACTTATGCCCTAAGAGTCCGATTGTACGCCTAACGCTCGAGGCACACCTAACAAAGCCTACACAAATTATGTGTTAAAATGTTTAGTTAACATTATTGACCCCCATAATTCTTAAATAATTGAATGATACATCATAATTTTTCATCTATAGAGATAAAAAATGATTGAGAATAACTCAAATAACAAGTTTTAGTATCTCATCTTTCTTATTTGGTAACACTGTGAAAGTAATTATATATTACGTAACATTTCTTTTATAAATTCATCGTGAAATTTACTATTTCACTTATCATTGGTCATGTCTTAAATTTTTTATATTTTTGAAAGTAATTTATTTTTATTCATGATGGAGTGATGTTTTATTATAATACTAGTAAGGCTATTAATATTTTCTTTTAGGGGTGTAAATTGTATAGTATGACATTTTTTTTTTTTGAGAAATAATGATTATTTTATCATTAGAAAGTTAAGATATTAAATTATTTATACTTGTATAATCATGTTAGAACTTTGATTTTCTATTAGTTTATTTAATCATAATTGTAATTATTTCAACCTATTGATCGATGTAGTTTTATAATTTGTGTTATTATATTAATATACTATATTATAAATTCTAAATTTAAAGATCCATAGAGCTTACGCCTCGCCCTATACTAAGAAAAACGCATCGCCTTACACATAAAATGAATATAAACAACCCATCAGTTATATAAATATGGTAAACAAATCAATGCAAATATAATAAAACCCAACAAAAACAAAAAATTAAAACAAAAGTAACATCCCTACAATCCAAATAGTAAAATCAACCACTTATATGATAAATAGAAAAAAATGAAATAAACAAGGGATAAATATAGAAAGAGAAGGGATCGGGGACTATGTACCATCCTTGACCATATTTGTGTGACCGTAGCTTCGAAGTTGTTGGTGTTCTCATCGTTTCGCCGGATTTGCTCCAGAGTTGTTGTTAGTTTGTCGGAGTGACATAACTGCTGACACGTGGAGCTTAAAGCTTGCAGCGATTCTGGTTTTTATTTATTTCGCCGGAAAAGGAAGCTATTTCATGGGGTTTTGGCGGTTCTTTGTTGGTCAGAGCTGTTGTTAAATGGTTATTGTTGGTAGGAAAAAATTGATGAACGGGGTCTGATTTGGTTGTTAGATGGTTGTTGTTGGTCAGTGTTTTCTGGTGGGTTTTTTGGTTATTTTTGGCGAGGTTCTGGTGGTGTGGGTGGTTGCGAGATATTTTCGACCAGATCTTGCAGAAAATGTAATTCAAAGCTTGGGGTTTTTCTGATTCGCGAAGCTTGAACCTCGTTGAACTCGGAGCTTCTAGTTAATGGCAGAACTCGAGAAAGGGGAAAGGAAAGATGTTCAGTTTGTTTCACTAGCGGCAATGATCGTGTCTAGAGATATAATCAAATTACACTTCCCTAAAGAAGTATAAGTGATCGTTATCAAGTAAAAAACTCACTTTGTTTGTTTGTCTAGATCCACGAGGAATATGGTTCAGACTTAAACTTAACTCACTGTTATATTCTCTTAGTAATCTTATTTTCGAGACAAGTAAATAAAGGGCGGATTTGTGAAACAAATAATTGATTATTGTTTAAGTAACAAGTGAGCAAGATTCAAACTTTGTTGTTACCAATGAGAGAGAGAAACTAGGGTGTATGTGTTCCCCATGAGCTCTTAACACGGTAATCCTAATAATAGTAATTATTTCATAGTGTTTTACATGCAAAGTTGGTAAAATAGGTATGCCTAAGTGATTGGTCCTCCAAATAGGGAATTTCACTCCGCAACTTGGTTTGACTACGTGTGTTTACTTTACCAACCCTTACCTTTACCTTAGATTAGACATCACATGAGTCCGGAACCAAAAGGGTGACAAATTTTTTAGAAATTTCCAAAATGGCAACTCAATATATTTTGATACGAAAAGGGCCATATTTTCTAACTTTTTGTAATGGTGTTTAAAATAGGGTTTTTGGAATAAGGCTCAAATACCCATGAGCCTTACAAGGCTAAAGATTCATGAGCCTTGTAAGGCGCAAATCCACGAAATATTAAAAAATTGTGTTTTTTTTTTCTTTTTTATGTTGTATTTTTGTTGTTTCTACATATGTATTTTTGTGTCAGCGCCTTTAAAAAAATTTAAAAATTGCGTTTTCTTTTGGACTATGAGGACCTATGCATTCATCTGAATTTGGACCTCCGAGAGGGGTTCAAGATACCAAAATTCAACACTTTTGGAGGAATAGGACATCCTTTAGCGCATCTAAGGGCCTACTGTGACCAGCTCGTGGGAGTTGGGAGAGATGAAGCTGTTCTGATATGGCTCTTTAGCCGAAGTCTGAGCGTAGAGGCTCTGGAGTTGTTTATATCTCACGAAACAAGACAATGTCCTAGTTGGAATACCTTGGCTAAGGATTTCATTGAACGATTTGATTACAACGTGGAGATTATCCCTGACCGTTATTCCTTTGAAAAGATGAAACAGAAATCCAATGAAAGCTACAGAGAGTTTTTGTACATATGGCAAAAGGAGACAGCCAGAGTTCAGCCTCCTATGTATGAAAAGGAAATTGTTGAGGTATTTGTGCGGGTTCAAGAACCCGAGTATTACGACAGAATCATGCTGCTCGTTGGAGCGAAGTTTGCCGAGATAGTCAAGGTAGGTGAGACTATCGAGGATGGATTAAGAACGAGGAAGATTGCCCGTGTTGCTGCCTCGCCTGGATTCTTGGGTTTGCTAAAAAAGAAGAGAGAAGATGTGTCTGTTGTCTCTTATGAGGGGAAGAAGACCCCAAGGAGATTGATACGCTCAAACTTACTTCTTAAATAAGAAGTAAAAATGGTCGTATCAAGTAAAGAACCCAACTAATGAGGTTAGGGTCGATCCCACGAGGAAAATGGTTCAGAATTAACTTTATTCTATTATTACTACTATTTAGTCAACTATTTTCCGAGAAAATAAATAACTAAAAGGGGGGTTTTAACTAATAAAAAATGATTAACTAAATTAAAGTAGACAACTAACAGATTCAAATCTTGAAGTTTAATCACTTAATAAAAGTAACTAGGGATTAAGTGTTCCCCACAAGTTCCTAACTTGATAATTCTGACTATAACAATTCTTTCCTAGTATCTTGCATGTAAAGTGATAAGTTATGTCTCTCTAAATCCTTGGTCCGGCATCTAGAAAATTTCACTCCGCACCTTGGTCCGGCTACGTGTGTTGCTATACTAACCCTTACCTTTACCTCATATTAAGCATTGTATTCGATATTTGACTAAGTTATTACTTCGTACCAACCGACACTAGCCTATTAGATAGTATACACTAAATCTATGTTGATAATTCTTTTCCTATTATCTACCTCCTTGGTCCGGCAAGTAGCATTAAGGTGAGTTATAACGTTGGCCATCCGTTAAAAAGACTTCTAAACAAAAGAATTATCAATACATGCAAGACACTATTTAAGACTTGTTATTTTAGCTAGATCTTACCTTGTTATTTACCCATGGTTCCCACAACCCTAGTTATGGAGTTTAGTTACCCATGGTCATAATCACACTATTCATATTTTTAATATAAGAATTCATGCACTTACTTTAATGAGAAAGAATAAAATCCAGAAATTCACTTAATTAATCAACAAGAACACCAACAATCAATTCCAGAAAAAGTGTATCAATTACTGAAATTAATTCTTCAATACTTGAACAAGAGAACTAAAAATTATCTAAAAGTCTAACCCCAAAAACGAGGTTTTTTTGAACTATTTATAATAAAAACAAAACCTAATAAAAGAAGGTTTTTAATTAATAAAAATATGTCCAAACGCGTCTGAGTCGACGGACCATCGTGGGCACGATGGACCGTCATGGCCTACGTCGTCCCATACTTCACAAATTCTGCTGTTGCTTTCTTCATTACCCTCGATGGACAGGTATGACAGACCGTTGCAAGCACGACGGTCCGTCGAAGGGCTCCATTCCATAATACTTAAACTTCTTGGAATTTGGGTACTGGGACTACTCTCTGATCATTACGACTAACCAGCAGGACGGACCGTCGTGGCTATGACGGTCCGTCATGAACTTCCGTAGTCCCACACTTGGTCAGACTTCCCCATCTTCCTTCAACAGCTTCTCTCCTCACTACAATGCCACCTACGGACCGTCACATCCTCGAAGGACCGTCATAAGCTCCGTAGGTGGTCTCTTCTGCATTTCTTGCTCAAAAATCCCGCGTTCATCTTTGGACAGATTTCCTGCAAATAAAGAGAAACTTACATTAAAAATCAATATAAAAAGGCTTTAGACACACACTAAACTTAAGGAAAAAGCATTAAAAGTATCGTGAAACCACGGTACATCAACACCCTCAACTTAAATTCGTTGTTTGTCCTCGAGCGACGCACTATGACTCACTACAAAATCTTTGTACAAGAGTATCCACATTTTAGCTTTCGCAATCATTTGGCTATCAATCCCAATCATTCTCATTATGTTCATGCATGTTATCACTATTAGGCATTGACTTATGTAGAATCAGACCATGACACAGACTCACTACGCAATGACACCTATCCTCTTCAATTTCTCACCGAGGTGCTAATATTTCTGGTATTGCAACTACTGTCCTCACTTCAAATAACATCCTCATTTTTCACACAATGATTTCAGTTTGAGTATAAGGATTACTTTTCAACATTCACTCTCAGAAAAAATTCACAACTCATTTATACATATTGCCATAAGCTTGCCCTTATTTTTACTACTTTAAGTTCGCCATACAACTCTTAGGATTACGATAGGATTTTTTAGCTTGTTACATAGGCTCAGGGTCAGGTAGGGTATATTTAGGTATGCTTGAGTGATTTGTTGCCCTCCTTGACATATCGGCTAAGCGTACCACCTTTTTATCATTTAATTTCGCCCTATTTCTCAATTTTCTTTTCACCTTGCTGTTTTGTTTCCTTTCTTATCCTTATGTGTAAGTGACTTTTCTCTTTTCTTGTGTTTATTATTTTTTTTTATTTTTTTTTAGTCACTTCTGTTTTGTTCTTTCTTCCTCTTCATTCTTTCAACCCCACTTTCCGGAGTATTCCTTATAACAGCCACCCTCAATTCATGACTTTGCCAGGAGTCAAGGTTCACAATACCCATGGTTGGGTCAGGGCCACGACAAGGTTGTTTTCTGCATTAGCCACCCTCGACTTATGCTTTTGGCATAAACTGAGGTGCACATGTTTAAGGAGGGACCAGGGCCAACACATTGTTCCCAGAGAAGATCAGTTGAGGTGAAAAAGAAAGATCTGTTTTTAGGCTCAAATCATTTGGATCAATAAGGGATTAACTTCATTTGGTTTTCTGTTATTTTTAGGCTCAAGATTGACTATTTCGAACAAAGGCCTATGATCCTTTCCTAATTGTTTGTTTTGGCTTACTTTTAGCAGGACTAACCAGGCAAGTTCTAGCTCAGTATCAATGGTGGATCATTCGAATTTCCCTCACACTCACTTGACATTCCTTACATTCCCAGATTATTAGACACCTAGTTCGAGTCTTAGATTCAGGATCATGCTGTAGTGTTTCTCTATGTCATGTTTAGAGTAACACAATTATCAATTACTATGCCTAGTCATGCATCATTTTCATTATATCGGGATATCATATTTGTTTTAGCCATCATGCTTCAGAATTATACTATGTACATAAGATATGACATGCCGGTTCAACAATGAAGCGACGAGTCCCCGACGATGGACCGTCACACGTCCGTCACAAGTGTGACGGTCCGTCGTGGGTTCCGTCGCGGGTGCCCTAATTTTAAAAAAAATAGACAAACTTACCTGGCACGACGGATTCTTGTGACGGTCCATTTCAAGCGTGACGGTCCGTCGATGGATCCGTCATTGAGTGTTTCAGACCAATTTCTGCAGATTTTTCTGGTGATGTGCTACCTGCAAAGTTAATACCCATTAAGCTATTTTCTATGTGTTTGACTGGAGACTTAGTGGACACGGACCCTAAACTACGCTCTATCCAACACTTCTAACAAAACGAAAAACAAAGAAAATGCGACTATTACTAGAGGATACATATTGGGTTGCCTCCCAACCAGCGCTTGATTTAACGTCGCGGCACGACGGAGGATACTCGATTACTCAGACTTCATCAAGATGATATGCCTCGATCACTTCATTCGCCGATTCAGCATGCCCCAAATAGATTTTTATTCGTTGTTCGTTCACCTTAAACCGCACACCCTCCTTGTTTTCCAACTCAACTGCTCTGTGAGGGAATAGTTGGGTGATCAAGTAAGGGCCAGTCCATTTGGACTTGAGCTTGCCCGGAAACAAACGCAACCTAGAATTGAATAAAAGCACCAAATCTCCAACTATAAAATCGCGTTTCTCAATCTTCTGGTCATGGTATTTTTTCATCTTTTCTTTGTAGAGGGCTGAACTTTCATAAGCTTTTAGGCGAAATTCATCGAGTTCATTCAACCCATTTAACCTCTGTTCTACAGCTTCATTCCAATCCATTTTCAACTTCTTCATAGCCCACATGGCTTTATGCTCTAATTCAACCAGAAGATGACAAGCTTTCCCATATACAAGTTGGTATGGGGACATTCCAATGGGAGTCTTATACGCTGTTCGGTAGGCCCAAAGAGCATCATCGAGCCTCCTTGACCAATCCGTTCTACTAGCGTTCACTGTTTTTGACAAAATCTATTTGATCTCCCTATTTGACACCTCAACTTGCCCACTAGTTTGAGGATGGTAAGGAGTGGCCACATTATGGCGAACCCCGTATTTCTCCAATAATCCCTTAAACAATTTGTTGCAAAAGTGGGATCCCCCATCACTAATAATTGCCCTTGGGGTACCAAATCGAGAGAATATATTCTTTTTCAAGAATGCAGTGACACTCTTCCCTTCATTGTTTGCGAGGGCGATAGCTTCCACCCATTTAGATACATAATCAACCGCTACTAAAATATACTTCATTCCATGAGAACTCACAAAAGGACCCATAAAGTCAATACCCCAAACATCAAATAATTCAATCACAAGAATGGGGTTTAGAGGGAGATCTTGCTTTCTTGATATGCCGCCATCCCTTTGGCATCTATCACATGCTTTGGCGAACTCATGAGCATCTTGATGAATAGTTGGCCAATAGTAACCACATTGTAAGATCTTATGAGCGGTCCGGATACCACTATGATGTCCACCAACGGGTGAGGAATGGCATGCCTCTAAAACACTCAACATCTCAACTTCTGGCACACAACGCCGAATAAGCCCATCGGCACAGCTCCTATATAAGTATGGTTCATCCCAAAAGAACTTCTGCACATCATACATAAATACATAAACTTTTTCCTTTGATGAAAGGACAAATCCGATGGAACAATATCGCTAGCCAGATAGTTTGCAAAACCTGCGAATCATGGAATCAAGTCTTGTGAGGCAGCCAATACATGTTCATCGGGGAAAGCATCATCAATATCAGTCTTATCCCCTAACTCTCTCATAGCTTCATCTTCTAAACGGGACAAGTGATCAGCAACTTGATTTTTGGTCCCTTTTCTATCCCTCACCTCCAAGTCAAATTCTTGCAGTAGTAATACCCAACGAACCAACCTCGGTTTCGCATCCTTCTTTGCTATCAAATATCTCAAATCTGAATGGTCAGTATGCACTATAACTCTAGTACCTAGCAAATAGGATTGAAATTTTTCAAAAGCAAAGACTACTGCAAGGAGCTCTTGCTCAGTCACTGTGTAGTTCTTCTGGGCTTCATTGAGGGCTTTACTAGCGTAGTAAATAGGATGAAGAATTTTGTCCCTTCTTTGTCCCAATACCACACCTAGAGCAACCCCACTAGCATCGCACATCACCTCAAATGGACTGCTCCAATCCGGAGAAATAATGATAGGTGCAGACACCAACTTCTCTTTTAACTCGCCGAATGCTTTAAGACAGGATTCATCAAAATAAAATTTACACTCTTTCTCCAGCAATTTGCACAACAGATGCGCAATTTTTGAAAAATCTTTGATGAATCTCCGGTAAAAACCTGCATGCCCTAGAAAGCTTCTCACACCTTTTACAGAGATAGGTGGGAAAAGTTTCTCTATTACCTCGACTTTAGCTCGATCAACCTCTATACCCTTCTCTGAAATGCGATGGCCCAAAACAATACCTTCTTTCACCATGAAGTGGCATTTTTCCCAATTTAATACTAGATTGCAGTCTTCACACCTCTTAAGAACCTCAGATAAATGACTCAAACACTGCTCAAAGGAGTCACCAACCACTGAAAAATCATCCATAAACACCTCAATAGTGTCCTCCACCATATCGGAGAATATCGACATCATACATCTCTGAAATGTGGCAGGTGCATTGCACAACCCAAACGACATTCTCTTGAAAGCAAAGGTCCCATATGGGCAAGTGAAGGTGGTTTTCTCTTGATCTTCCGGTGTAATAGAAATCTGATTATACCCCGAATAACCATCAAGAAAATAGTACCACCCTTTTCCGGCAAGTCTATCCAATATCTGATCCATGAAGGGCATAGGAAAATGGTCTTTTTCGGTTCATGCGTTTAATTTCCGGTAATCCATACACACCCTCCATCCAGTCACCGATCTCATTGGAACAAGTTCATTTTTTTCATTGGGGACCACAGTCATTCCCCCTTTCTTAGGTACACACTGAACAGCGCATACCCAACTACTATTGGCGATCAGATATATTACTCCAGCATCCAACCACTTAATGATTTCCTTCTTCACGACCTCTTGCATAGGTGGATTTAAGCGTCTCTGATGCTCAATACTTGTCTTGTGGTCGGGCATGAGTTGGATTTTATGAGAACAAATACCAGGAGGGATCCCAATAATGTCCGCAATAGTCCACCCAATAGCACTTTTGAACCTTTTTAGCACTTTAACCAAACTCTCAATTTGTTGTTCATTCAGGTCTGATGCAATGATTACCGGCAAAGTGTCACCATTTCCAAAGAATTCATACCTGAGATGAGGTGGGAGAGCTTTTAGTTCTAACTTTGGAGCCTCCTCTATAGATGGTTTCGCGGGTGGAGACTCGCGATTCTTCATATCTAACTCATATTTCTTCGGTTTAAACCGAACATCACCACGATCAAGAGCCGCGACTAATGACACATGCTCTTCAATGCAATCGCTATCAAAATTCATTATCACTGCCGCTAGTGCTTCTACACCTAGACGTTCTTCTATTTGTGTCTCGGATGACTTATCAACTTTGTAGGATATAGTAGATACCGATTGGAGCTCACCACTCTGCCTCATGGACCTACAAATGTTGAAGGTCACTTCTTCATTGTTCAACCAAAATTTCATCTGCCCCTTTTCCATATCAACTAAGGCTCTACCCGTAGCAAGGAATGGCCTTCCAAGAATAATAGGCACCTCAAAATCGACTTCACAATCAAGAATAACAAAATCGGCCGGAAATATGAATGACTCCACTTTTACTAGCACGTCGTGGAGTATCCTAATAGGCCTTTTTACTGTTCGATCGGCCATCAGTAGCCGCATCGCAGTGGGCTTTGGGTTACCAAAACCCAACTTCTTGTAAATCGAGAGGGGCATAAGATTTATGCTTGCCCCAAGATCACATAATGCTTTCGCAAAATGTAATAACCCGATTGTACAAGGAATAGTGAAAGCACCCGGATCTTCCTTCTTTTGCACTAGAGATCTTGTAGCAATAGCACTACAATGCTGCATTCTATCATCATCCTCAAAAGTGACCGATCTTTTCTTCGTAACCAGATCTTTCATAAACTTGGCATAACCGGGCATTTGTTCCAGAGCTTCTACCAAAGGGACATTGATGGAAAGCTTCTTCAACATCGTTATAAAACGCCGATATTTATCATCCTCGGTCTTTTTCACTAATCTTTGAGGAAAGGGGGGCGGTGGTCTAGGCATGGGAGTCACCTTTTTGGGAACTTCAGCATCTTTTCCCATTTTATCTTCTAACTCACCACTAAGCTCCTCCACTTTATCATTATCTCTTATCACCTTTTCTGCATCAGACGGCATAGGTGGGTCAATGGTTTGCTTACCACCCCGAGTAGTGATTGCCATACAGTGTCCATCATTTTTTGGATTTTGGACAGTGTTGCTAGGAAGAGTGCCCGGTTGCCGTGTATTCACCGTCGCAGATAATTGGGCCATTTGCAACTCAAGCTGCTTAATCGCTATTGCATGTGTATCGACTTTCTGCCCAATACCCGCTAAATCACTCCTTAACTCTTTAGTGTGCTCATCACTAGCATCGAACCTCCTCATCATTTTGTGCAACATATCCTCAACTCGCGCCATACTACCTCCACTATCCCTAAGAGCAACTTCACGATTTTGAGGAGGAATATAGGGCCCACTCCTATCATTTCTGTTACCATAGTTACCCCTGTTGAAGTTGTTGTCGCGGTTGTAATTTCCATCTCGGACATAATTACCCTCACGGTTATAATTACCATATTCCGACCTTGGTTTCCTTGACCTTGGCGCCGATTTTCCTGATTGGAGCCTTGGGCATTCGGCTGGAAACCCCCCGTCAGCTCATTCACCGCATAGGTGTCCTCCTCATAATAATATTCATCATTTGGTGGTGGTGGTTTAGACAAGTAGTTCACTGCATTTATCTTTTCTGCACCCCAGTGACATGTTTTAATACCAATCCAAGCTCAGTTCTCATCTGAGCCATCTCTTCACGAATCTCATCTGTGGCTGGGTTGTGTGTGGATTGTACTGCGAAGGTGTTTCTTCCAGCATCTGACTTCCTAGTACTCCAAGCTTTATTATTTCGCGAGATTTTCTCTAACTTTTCAGCGATCTCAGCATAAGGACACTCCCCATAAGAACCACCCGCTATAGTATCCAATACCGCTTTATTATTATCATCCTATCCCCGACAGAAGTATTCTTTCAGTGACTCATCATCAATGCGGTGATTGGGGACACTTCTCAAGAATGAAGTGAAGCTATCCCAAGAACTGCTAACTGACTCTCCCAGTAGTTCCACAAAGTTGTTCACTCTGTCTTTGTGGTTTAGTTTTTTAGAGACCGGATAGTAACGTGCTAACAAAGCATCCCTCAGTTGATTCCAAGTGAAGATTGAGTTATAAGGGAGCTCAGTAAACCATATAGCAGCCTCTCCCGTCAGTGAAAGAGGAAATACTCTTAGCCCAATTACATCCATGTTCAAATCGGGCCTCCCTACACAACTTTTGCACACTGCCCTTACCTTAGCGATGTGGGCATGTGGATCTTCAGAAGGTAGCCCTGAGAACAAACCTCTGGCAGTGAGCATTTGCATTAGACTACTGGGTTACCACAAAAGTGTGGCCGTGTGGTAGAGGAGGCAAGAAAAGTGGCCCGTCAGAGTCTGCAATGTTATCATAACCTCTATAATATTCTTGAGGGCGTGGAGCGGGATTTTGTCCCCTTTGTTCATTTTCACCACGATTTTCGGGTAATAATCGACCATGAGCATCAACTGGAGCAGGGATGTTCTGGTTGGGATCATCATCATTAATACCCAAATTTCGATTCATATTTTGTAATGTACGCTCTAATTCGTGGTCGTAGGGAAACAAAGGTTCTCTTTCTCTTCGCGTATTTGGCATACAAGGAAGTTAGTTCTGCAACAGACAAAAACAACAAATAAAGTAAAATTAGGAAAATAATGACTAAACTTTAGTAATAAGTTTTAAGTTAATCTCAAAGCCACTTTCCCCGGCAGCGGCGCCAAAATTTGATACGCTCAAACTTACTTCTTAAATAAGAAGTAAAAACGGTCGTATCAAGTAAAGAACCCAACTAATGAGGTTAGGGTCGATCCCACGAGGAAAATGGTTCAGAATTAACTTTATTCTATTATTACTACTATTTAGTCAACTATTTTCCGAGAAAATAAATAACTAAAAGGGGGGTTTTAACTAATAAAAAATAATTAACTAAATTAAAGTAGACAACTAACAGATTCAAATCTTGAAGTTTAATCACTTAATAAAAGTAACTAGGGATTAAGTGTTCCCCACAGGTTCCTAACTTGATAATTCTAACTATAACAATTCTTTCCTAGTATCTTGCATATAAAGTGATAAGTTATGTCTCTCTAAATCCTTGGTCCGGCATCTAGAAAATTTCACTCCGCACCTTGGTCCGGCTACGTGTGTTGCTATACTAACCCTTACATTTACCTCATATTAAGCATTGTATTCGATATTTGACTAACTTATTACTTTGTACCAACCGACACTAGCCTATTAGATAGTGTACACTAAATCTATGTTGATAATTCTTTTTCTATTATCTACCTCCTTGGTCCGGCAAGTAGCATTAAGGCGAGTTCTAACGTTGGCCATCCGTTAAAAAGACTTCTAAATGAAAAAATTATCAATACATGCAAGACACTATTCAAGACTTGTTATTTTAGCTAGATCTTACCTTGTTATTTTCCCATGGTTCCCACAACCCTAGTTATGGAGTTTAGTTACCCATGGTCATAATCACACTATTCATATTTTTAATATAAGAATTCATGCACTTACTTTAATAAGAAAGAATAAAATCCAGAAATTCACTTGATTAATCAACAAGAACACCAACAATCAATTCGAGAAAAAGTGTATCAATTACTGAAATTAATTCTTCAATACTTGAACAAGAGAACTAAAAATTATCCAAAAGTCTAACCCAAAAAACGAGGTTTTTCGAACTATTTATAATAAAAACAAAACCTAATAAAAGAAGGTTTCTAATTAATGAAACTCTGTCCAAACGCGTCTGAGTCGACGGACCTCGTGACGGACCATCGTGGGCACGACGGACCGTCATGGCCTCCGTCGTCCCATACTTTACAAATTTTGCTGCTGCTTTCTTCATTACCCTCGACGGACAGGTATGACAGACCATTGCAAGCACGACGGTCTGTCGAAGGGCTCCGTTCCATAATACTTAAACTTCTTGGAATTTGGGTACTGGACTACTCTCTGATCATTACGACGAACCAGCAGCACGGACCGTCATGGCTATTGATACGCTCAAATTTACTTCTCAAATAAGAAGTAAAGCAGTCGTATCAAGTAAAGAACCCAACTAATGAGGTTGGGATCGATCCCACAAGGAAAATAGTTCAGACTTAACTATATTCTATTATTACTATTATTTAGCCAACTATTTTCCGAGAAAACAAAAGACAAAAAGGGGGGTTTTATTTCTAAATTAATGAAAATGATTAACTAAATAAAAATGAACAACTAACAGATTCAGCTTTCGGAGTTTGATCAAATTATAACTAGGACTTAAGTGTTCCCCACAGGTTCCTAACTTGGTAACTCTAACTATAACAATTCTATCCTAATATCTTTCATGTAAAGTGATAAGTTATGTATCTCTAAATCCTTGGTCCGGCATCTAGAGAATTTCACTCCGCACCTTGGTCCGGCTACGTGTGTTGCTATACTAACCCTTATCTTTACCTCATATTAAACATCGTATTCGGTATTTGACTAAGTTATTAACTCGTACCAACCAATACTAGCCTATTAGATAGTCTACACTAAATCTATGTTGATAATTCTTTTCCTATTATCTACCTCCTTGGTCCGGCAAGTAGCATTAAGGCGAGTTCTAACGTTGGTCATCCATTAAAAAGACTTCTACACGAAAGAATTATCAATACATGCAAGATACCACTCTAGAATCGTTATTTAAGTTAGATTTTTACCTTGTTATTCACCCATGGTTCCCACAACCCTAGCTATGAGGTTTAGTTACCCATGTTCATAATTACACAATTCATATTCTTAATGGAAGAATTCATGCACTTACTTTTATGAGAACGAATAAATTTCCAGAATTTAACTTGATTAATCAACAAAATCACCAACAATCAATTCCCAAAAAAGTATCTTAATTCCCAAAATCGAGAGTTCAATATAATAATAAGAGAACTAAAAATTATCCAGAAAGTCTAACCCCAAAAATGAGGTGTTTCAAACTATTTATAATAAAAACAAAATCTAATCAAAGAAGGATTCTATTTACTAAATCTGTCCAAACGCGTCTGGGTCGACGGACCACGTGACGGACCGTCATGGACATGACGGACCGTCATGGCCTCCGTCGTCCCATACTTCACACATTGTTCTGTTGCTTTCTTCATTCCCCTCGACGGATAGGTATGACGGACCGTTTCAAGCACGACGGTCCGTCGAGGGTCTTCGTTCCAAAATACTTGAAGTTCTTGGAATTTGGGTACTAGGACTACTTCTCTGATCATCACGACGAACAAGCAGGACGGACCGTCGTGGCTATGACGGTCCGTCATAGACTTCCGTAATCCCACACTTAGTCAGACTTCCCCATTTTCCTTCAGCAAATTCTCCCTTCACTACGATGCTACCTAAGGACCGTCACAGCCTCGACGGACCGTCATGGATTCCGTAGGTGGTCTCTTATGCATTTCTTTCTCAAAAACTTCCGCGTTCATCCTTGGACAGATTTTCTGCAAACAAAGAGAAACTTACATAAAAATCAACACAAAAAGGCTTTCGACACACACTAAACTTAAGGAAAAAGCATTAGAAATACCGTGAAACCACGGTACATCAACACCCTCAACTTAAATTCGTTGTTTGTCCTCAAGCGATGCACTATGACTCACTACATAATCTTTGTACAAAAGTATCCATATTTTAACTTTCGCAATCATTTGGCTATCAATCCCGATTATTCTCATTATGTTCATGCATGGTATCACTATTAGGCATTGACTTGTGTATAATCAGACCATGACATAGACTTCACTACGCAATGACACCTATCCTCTTCAATTTCTCACCGAGATGCTAATATTTATGGTATTGCAACTCCTGTCCTTACTTCAAATAACATCGTCATTTTTCACACAATGATTTTAGTTTGAGTATAAGGATCACTTTTCGACACTCACTCTCAGAACAAATTCACAACTCATTTATACATATTGCCATAGGCTTGCCCTTAATTTCACTTCTTCAAGTTCATCATACAAATCTTAGGATCACAATAGGACTTTTTTAGATTGTAACATAGGCTCAGGGTCAGGTAGGGTATGTTTAGGTATACTTTAGTGACTTTTTGCCCTCCTTGACATATCGGCTAAGCGTACCACCTTTTTATCATTTTATTTCGCCCTATTACTCAATTTTATTTTCACTTTGCTGTTTTCCCTTTCTTATCCTTATATGTAAGTGACTTTTCTCTTTTCTTGTGTTTATTTTGCTTTTTATTCATACATTTTTTTATTTTTTTATTTTTTTTAGTCACTTCTGTTTTATTCTTTCTTTCTCTTCATTCTTTCAACCCCACTTTCTGGGGTTTTCCTTATAATAGCCACCCTCAACTCATGATTTTGCCATGAGTCAAGGTTCACAATACCCATGGTTGGGTCAGGGCCAAAACAAGGTTGCTTTCTGCATTAGCCACCCTCAACTTATGCTTTTGGCATAAACTGAGGTGCACATGTCCAAGGAGGGACCAGGGCCAACACATTGTTCCCAGAGAAGATCATTTGGGGTGAAAAAGAAAGATCCATTTTAAGCTCAATTCATTTGGATCAAAAAGGGATTAACTTCATTTGGTTTTCTGTTATTTTTAGGCTCAAGATTAACTATTTCGAACAAGGGCCTATGATCCTTTCCTAATTTATTGATTTGACTCACTTTTAGCAGGACTAACCAGGCAAGTTCTAGCTCAGTATTGATGGTGGACATTCGAATTCACCTCACACTCACTTGATATTCCTTGCATTCCTAGATTATTAGACACCTAGTTCAAGTCTTAGATTCAGGATCATGCAGTAGTGTATCTTTATTTCATGTTTCAAACCACACAATTATCACTTACTATGCCTAGTCATGCATCATTTTGATTATCGAGATATCATATTTATTTTAGCCATCATGCTTCAGATTTATACTATGTACATAAGATATGACATGCCGGTTCAACAACAAAAGTAATCAGTCTTTTGGGGAAAAAGAACACAGGCAAGAAAACCCCAAAAGAGGATCGTGAACTTGGGCTACTCAGAATTCACCCAAGTACTCACTTTCCATTTACCCCACCCCCAACAAAAGATATGCAATTGTCCCCAATGCATAGAAAAACTAAACTACGCGAAAGGTAAGTGAAGCAAACCTGAGGCGCTAAGCGCCGGCGATCAGCAAGCTGGTGGGTCCGGTTCACCAAAACCCACTCCTTGCGTAGTCTGGACACCCTCAGTAATGTCCGCAGCACCATCAGTAGTGCCTCCCACAGTATCTACAATCTTGGAGCTAGACGCCCCGGCACCTAACTCTACAGCCCTCAACTTACGGGCCTTCTCGTCAGCAATCGAGGCTCTCCTCGCAGCCTCCATCTCACGGCGCTCCTTCTTCCTCGCCCTAGCCTCATCCTCCTCTCGACCCCTGAGTCTCTTGGCATGCTCTCGTGGGGGAGGTGGTGGAACATCATAAGTGGCAAAAAGAGCAGCCATCACTGTGTCATCAGCATGCTCTACAGAAGGGGCCTCACACTCAGGCACCCTCGCCTCTAAGATCGTATCAAGATCAGCCCGCAGACTCTCAACCACAGCCTAAAGGGTCGACATGTCCACCGGAGGTGCTGGTCGGGCTAGCACTCGCAACTCAAAAGCGTCTAAGCGCTGATGTACCTCTGCGATCTTCCTCTCTGTGTGTTGTGCCATCTTGCGCTCCATACGCTCCTCTGCCTCAGCAATAGTCCTCTGCATCCAAGGCTGGATGTGATGCAAAAGTGTAGCCATCTGTGCCTCGAGTTTCTGGACCCTAGCAAGTGGGACCAGAGTGGCGGAAGGAGCCGAGCGAGAGGAGCTCGGGGCAGTGCTACTACCCGGGATAGACTCGACCGGGGTAGTGTCAGTGTGTGCAGAAGCAGCCTGGGAAACTGCATGAGCATGCTCTATGGTATCGGCCAGGTTCTCATCGAGTGGGACCACCTCCGGGCGGGGCCGTCTATGTGGGGCCAACTCATTAGCCTCATCCCTGATGAGGCCGATGTCAACATTTCCTTGCTGGGTCCTGAGCTGGTCAATGTGCCAAATGGGCACACCTGCGGATCTGCATAAAGAGAAAATCATGCAAGGAAAAGGGTAAGTCGTGGTGACCTTGAAGGCCCTCTCGTGCATGACCGCCTGGAGAAGCCAAGCGAAATCGACCTCGAACCCTGCCATCATTGCGGCCATCAGAACTGCACAATCCCATGTGACTAAATTATCAGCAGCAGTGGGGGAGAGGCAGTGGCGGACTATCAACCAAAGAAACTTGGCCGTAAAGGTCAAGTTGGCCTTCCTGATGGCTCCCATCGGCTCCATCACCCAATCCGCAGGCTCTCCATCAATAGACAAGTGCTGGGCCATCCACCTCTTGGTGGTCTCTCTCAGCGGTGGCTCGCGTAAGAACTGGCCCTCTTTAACAATTTGTCACCGGTAGTCGAACTCGGCGGTGAGAGGTGTCCTGGTGGTGTCAACATCCTCGCCGTACAGATATCGGCGGATGGCTGGTAGGGAGATGTCGACCTGTATGTCGCGTACTCGGACGTGCTCAAGTGGGGCCTATTTGGCGGGGGCAGACCGCCTATCTATCTGTGATCGGATAGTGGCCACATAAGAGGCATAGAACTCTCAGACTAAATCCTCACTGTAGCGGCCCAAAGAACGAGCCATCCACTCCAGCCGGTGTCTGGTGAAAAGAGTGTGAATATCTGGCATGGTGGGGAGACTTCCCGTAAGGACCCGCCTCTCCAGTGTAAGGGTCCGTGTCATGACGCCTTTGTCATTGAGAACCTTGGCGTCTAAGTATACTTTGTATTGCCCGTCGACACACCACCGGTTGGGCTGATCGGCAACCGGGGCAGGGACTCCAGTTGGTGAGCCAGGGGTGGAGTCAGTGCTGTCAGCCTCATCATCCGAGGTAGACTGTGTAGCTGTGGCGGGGGCAGAGGCTTCTGCGGACCCAGAGGCTTCCTCTGACCACGAAACTCCTAAGGAGCCAGATGCTCCTTCGTCTTGGGCAGCTGACCCAGAAGTTGTGCCGGTCAGTGTGCACTCCTCATCAGACTGGGAGCCAGTGACTACGCCGGACGCCACCTTCTTGGGCGTGACTCTCGGTGCACGTGGAGGTCGTGCTGTAGTAGCAGTGCCTTGGGGCACGTACTCGAGATCATGCTCATCATCAGAACCTATAACCAGTCGGGCAGACGGGGCGACAGATTTAGAACGCCCACGTGCGTAAATGCGATCTTGTTTAGGTGCCATGAGAGGTAGTACCTGTAACGAATCATCATTAGTACTAGAAGGAGCAAACATGCCAAGAAAAAAAATGAGACAATAATACACACAAATTCAAACCAGTGATAACAGCTCTGAAGTGGCAGTAAGGCACGACGGACCTGGTGATGGCCCGTCGTGCGTATGATGGACCGTCTTGGGGTCCGTCATGTAATAATTGGCAATATAGAGTATCAGAAGGAAGGTCTCTGACTGGTACGACGGTTTTACAGGATGGGCCATCGTGGGTATGACGGTCCGTCACATGTGTCCGTCAGTGTACACTTAGGAAAAATGTTGAGACCCTTAGGACAGGGGTCTCTGACCGTCACGACGGTTGTGCAGGACGGACCGTCGTGGGTATGACGGTCCGTCACATGTGTCCGTCAGTGGACACTTAGAGAAAGTGTTGAAACCCTTAGGACAGGGGTCTCTGACCGTGACGACGGTTGTGCAGGATAGACCGTCGTGGGTATGACGGTCTGTCACATGTGTCCGTCAGTGGACACTTAGAAAACGTGTTGAGACCCTTAGGACAAGGGTCTCTGACCGTGACGACTGTTGTGCAGGATGGACCGTCGTGAGTATGACGGTCCGTCACATGTGTCCGTCAGTGGACACTTGGAGAAAGTGTTGAGACCCTTAGGACAGGGGTCTCTGACCGTCACGACGGTTGTGCAGGACGGACCGTCGTGGGTATGACGGTCCGTCACATGTGTCCGTCAGTGGACACTTAGAGGAAACAAGTTGTGGGGAGTTGGGACGGACCCTATGACGGTCCGTCGTGGGTACGACGGTCCGTCATCGGGTTTTCGTGCTGTCATTCAGAGACAGAACTGGGGATGCCACAATCAACCCATGTGATTCAAACCAAAGACCCAACATTTCTCTAACGCTCTTTAACCTAAATACCTATCAAATTTACAAGTCTAAAGCCCTAATTTCTCGAGTTTTATCCAGGCATTTCGTAGGATTAATAACCTAGGTTAGACAATATATGGTCAAAGATCAAAGACCCACATGCTAATAGTAAATAAAAACCAAAAAGAAGAGTAAATGGGTAGAGTTTCAGAAACACATACCTTGGAAGAGGAGAAAACAACACGGGAGTGATGGCACCCAACAAGAAAACTGATAAGCACAGAAGCAGACTCCGACCAAGAAGGGAGATTTGGGATGGGAAAAGGGAGAATGTGGGGAATTTGGGAAGAGAAGGAAGTTGAAAGGGGAGGAAATGGGAGAGAGAGGGAAAGAAACGGTTTAATGAAGGGGTGGGTGTTTAAAAATTTTTAAAAACTTTTGAAATTCCTTAGCCGGGTCGGGTCGGGTAGCCGGGTAGTAAAGTGACGAAACCCCGATGATGGTCTGTCGCATCTGTGATGGTCCGTCATAGGTTCCGTCGTATGTGCCCTAATTCTTCAAAACAATAAAGAACATACCTGGCACGACGGAGTAATGCGATGGTCCGTCACAGGCGTGACGGTCCGTCACATGTATCCGTCAGTGAATGTGGCAGTGCAAAATTTCTGCAGAACTTTCTGGAAATGTGCTACCTGAAAATTTACAACCCATTAGTAGAAAATGCTACCGTTACTGGAAAGAAAACTATAAAGTGGTTAGATGATACATATTGGGTTTCCTCCCAACCAGCGCCTGATTTAACATCGTGGCACGACTGAGGACACTCGATTACTCAGACTTCATCAAGATGAAATGCCTCAATCACCTCATTCGCCGATTCCGCATGACCTATATAGATTTTTAGATGTTGTCCGTTCACCTTAAACCGCACACCTTCCTTGTTCTCCAACTCAACCGCTCCATGAGGGAATAGTTGGGTGATCAAGTAAGGGCCAGTCCATTTGGACTTGAGCTTGCCCGGAAATAAGCGCAATCTAGAGTTGAATAAAAGCACCGAATCCCCAATCATAAACTCTCGTTTCTCGATTTTTAGGTCATGGTACTTCTTCATCTTTTCTTTGTAGAGGGCTGAGCTTTCATAAGCTTTTAGGCGAAATTCATCGAGTTCATTTAACCCATTTAACCGTTGTTCTGCAGCTTCGTTCCAGTCCATTTTTAACTTCTTCATAGCCCACATTGCTTTATGCTCTAATTCAACCGGAAGATGACATGCTTTCCCATATACTAGTTGGTATGGGGACATACCTATGGGAGTCTTATACGCTGTCCGGTAAGCCCAAAGAGCATCATCAAGCCTCCTTGACCAATCTGTTCTACTAGCGTTCACTGTTTTTGACAAAATCTATTTGATCTCCCTATTTGATACTTCAACTTACCCACTAGTTTGAGGATGGTAAGAAGTGGCCACTTTATGGCGAACCCCATATTTCTCCAATAATCCCTTGAACAATTTGTTGCAAAAGTGGGATCCCCCATCACTAATAACTGCCCGTGGGGTACCAAATCGAGAGAATATATTTTTTTTTAAGAATGCAGTGACACTCTTCCCCTCATTGTTCGCGAGGGCGATAGCTTCCACCCACTTAGATACATAATCAACTGCTACTAATATATACTTCATTCCATGAGAACTCACAAACGGACCCATAAAGTCAATACCCTAAACATCAAATAACTCAATCACAAGGATGGGGTTTAGAGGGAGCTCTTGTTTTATTGAAATGCCGCCATCTCTTTGGCATCTATCACACGCTTTGGTGAACTCATGAGTATCTTGATGAATAGTTGGCCAATAGTAACCATATTGTAAGATCTTATGAGCAGTCCGGATACCACTATGATGTCCACCAAAGGGTGAGGAATGGCATGCCTCTAAAACACTCAACATCTCAACTTCTGGCACACAACGCCGAATAAGCCCATCAGCGCAGTTCCTATATAAGTATGGTTCATCCCAAAAGAACTTCTTCACATCGTACATGAACTTTTTCCTTTGATGAAAAGACAAGTCTGATGGAACAATATCACTAGCTAAGTAGTTCGCAAAATCTGCGAACCATGGAATCAAGTCTTGTGAGGCAGCCAATACATGCTCATCAGGGAACGTGTCATCAATATCAGTCTTATCCCCCAACTCTCTCATAGCTTCATCTTCTAAACGGGACAAGTGATCAGCAACTTGATTTTCGGTCCCTTTTCTATCCCTTACCTCAAAGTCAAATTCTTGCAGTAGTAATACCCAACGAATTAACCTCGGTTTCGCATCCTTCTTTGCCATCAAATATCTCAGGGCTGAATGGTCAGTATGCACTATAACTCTATTACCTAGCAAATAGGAGCAAAATTTTTCAAAAGCAAATACTACTGCAAGGAGCTCTTGTTCAGTTAATGTATAGTTTTTCTGAGCTTCATTGAGGGCTTTACTAGCATTGTAAATGGGATGAAGGATTTTGTCCCTTCTTTGTCCCAATACCACACCAAGGGCAACCCCACTAGCATCACACATCACCTCAAATGGACTGCTCCAATCCAGAGAAATAATGATAGGTGCTGATACCAATTTTTCTTTTAGATCGCCGAATGCTTTAAGACAGGATTCATCAAAATAAAATTTACAATCTTTCTCCAGCAGTTTGCACAACGGATGTGCAATTTTTGAGAAATCTTTGATGAATCTCCTGTAAAAACCTGCATGCCCAAGAAAGCTTCTCACACCTTTTACAGAGATAGGTGGAGGAAGTCTCTCTATCACCTCGACTTTGGCTCGATCAACTTCTACGCCCTTTTCTGATATACGATGGCCCAAAACAATACCTTCTTTGACCATGAAGTGGCATTTTTCCCAATTGAGTACTAAATTGCAGTCTTCACATCTCTTAAGAACCTCAGATAAATGGCTCAAACATAGCTCGAATGATTCACCAACCACAGAAAAATCATCCATAAAAACCTCAATAGTATCTTCCACCATGTCGGAGAATATTGACATCATACATCTCTGAAATGTGGTGGGTGCATTGCACAACCCAAACGGCATTCTCTTGAACGCAAAGGTCCCATATGGACAAGTAAAAGTGGTCTTCTCTTCGTCTTCTGGTGCAATAGAAATCTGATTATACCCTGAATAACCATCAAGAAAACAGTACCACCCTTTTCCAGCGAGTCTATCCAACATCTGATCCATGAAGGGCATGGGAAAATGGTCTTTTTCGGTCCATGCATTTAATTTCCGGTAATCCATACACACCCTCCATCCAGTCACGGGCCTCATTGGAACAAGTTCATTTTTTTCATTGGGGACCACAGTCATTCCCCCTTTCTTAGGTACACACTGAACAGGGCATACCCAACTATTATCGGCGATCGGATATATTACTCCAGCATCTAACCATTTTATGATTTCCTTCTTCACGACCTCTTGCATAGGTGGATTTAAGCGTCTCTGGTGCTTAATACTTGGCCTATGATCGGGCATGAGTTGGATTTTATGAGAACAAATACCAGGAGGGATCCCAATAGTGTCCGCAATGGTCCACCCAATAGCTCTTTTGAACCTTTTTAGCACTTTCACCAAACTCTCAACTTGTTGTTCATTCAGGTCTGATGCAATGATTACCGGCAATGTGTCACCGTTTCCTAAAAATTCATACCTGAGATGAGGTGGGAGAGCTTTTAGTTCTAGCTTTGGAGCCTCCTCTATAGATGGTTTAGCAGGTGGAGACTCGCGATTCTTCATGTCTAGCTCATATTTCTTCGGTTTAAACCGAACATTACCACGATCAAGAGCAACGTCTAATGACCCATATTCTTCAATGCATTCATTATCAAAATTCATTATCACTGCCGCCGGTGCTTCTACACCTAGACGTTCTTCTATTTGTGTCTCGAGTGATTCACTAACTTTGTAGGATATGACAGATACCGATTGGATCTCACCACTCTGCCGTATGGACCTACAAATGTTGAAAGTCACTTCTTCATTGTTCAACCGAAATTTCATCTGCCCCTTTTCCATATCAACTAAGGCTCTACCCGTAGCAAGGAATGGCCTCCCAAGAATAATAGGCACCTCAAAATCGACTTCACAATCAAGAATAACAAAATCTGCCAGAAATATGAACGACTCCACTTTTACTAGCACATCATGGAGTATCCCTATAGGCCTTTTTACTGTTCGATCGGCCATCAGTAGCCGCATCGCAGTGGGCTTTGGGTCACCCAAACCCAACTTCTTGTAAATCGAGAGGGGCATGAGATTTATGCTTGCCCCCAGATCACATAATGCTTTCGCAAAATGTAATAACCCAATTGTACAAGGAATAGTGAATGCACCCGGATCTTCTTTCTTTTGCACTAAAGACCTTGTAGCAATAGCACTACAATGCTGCATTCTGTCATCATCCTCAAAAGTGACTGATCTTTTATTTGTAACCAAATCTTTCATAAACTTGGCATAACCGGGCATTTGTTCAAGAGCTTCTACCAAAGGGACATTGATAGAAAGTTGCTTCAACATTGTTATAAAACGCCGATATTTACCATCCTCGGTTTTTTTCACTAATCTTTGAGGAAAGGGGGGGGGGTCTAGGCATGGGAGTTACCTTTTTAGGCACTTCAGCATCTTTTTCAGTGTTATCTTCTACTTCATCACTAACCTCTACCACTTTATCATTATCTCTCATCACCTTTTCCACAGTAGACGGCATAGGTGGGTCAATAGTTTGTTTACCACCACGAGTAGTAATTGCCATACAGTGTCCATTATTTTTCAGATTTTGGATAGTGTTGCTAGGGAGAGTGCCCGGTTGCCGTGTGTTCGCAGTTGCAGATAATTGGGCCATTTGCAATTCAAGCTGCTTAATTGATATGGCATGTGTATCGACTTTCTGTCCAATACCCGCTACATCACTCCTTAACTCTTTCGTGTGCTCATCACTAGCATCGAACCTCCTCATCATCTTGTGCAACATATCCTCAACTCGCGCCATACTACCTCCACCATCCCTAGGAGCAACTTCGCGATTTTGAGGAGGAACATAGGGCCCACTCCTATCATTTCTGTTGCCATAGTTACCCCTGTTGAAGTTGTTGTCGCGGTTGTAATTTCCATCACGGACATAATTACCCTCACGGTTGTAGTTACCATAGTTCCGACCTTGATTGCCTTGACCTTGGCGCTAATTCTCCTGATTGGAGCCTTGGGCATTCGGTCGGAAACCCCCCGTCTGATCATTTACTGCATAGGAATCTTCCTCATAATAATATTCATCAGTTGGTGGTGGTGGTTTAGACAAGTAGTTCACTGCGTTTATCTTTTCTGCACCCCAGTGACATTTTTTAACACCAACCCAAGCTCAGTTCTCATCTGTGCCATCTCTTCACGAATCTCATCTGTGGCTGGGTTATGTGTAGATTGCACTGCAAAAGTATTTCTCCCAGTATCTGACTTCCTAGTACTCCATACTTTATTATTCCGGGAGATTTTCTCTAATTTTTCAGCAATTTCAGCATAAGGACACTCCCCATAAGAACCACCTGCTATAGTATCTAATACCACTTTATTATTATCATCCTGTCCCCGGTAGAAGTATTCTTTCAGTGACTCATCATCTATGCGGTGATTGGGGACACTTCTCAAAAATGAAGTGAACCTATCCCAAGAACTGCTAACTGACTCTCCTGGTAGTGCCACAAAGTTGTTCACTCTGTCTTTGTGATTTAGTTTCTTGGAGACCGGGTAGTAACGTGCTAAGAAAACGTCCCTTAGTTGGTTCCAAGTGAAAATTGAGTTATAAGGGAGCTCAGTGAACCAAATAGCAGCCTCTCCCGTCAGTGAGAGAGGAAATACTCTTAGCCCTATTACATCCAAATTCAAATCAGGCCTCCTTACACAACTTTTACACACTGCCCTCACCTTAGCTATATGGGCATGTGGGTCCTCAGACGGTAGTCCTGAAAACAAACTTCTAGCAGTGAGCATTTGCATTAGACTACTAGTGACTATAAAGGTGTGACCTTCTGGTAGAGGGGGCAAGACAAGTGGCCCATCAGAATCTGCAATATTATCATAACCTCTGTAGTATTCTTGAGGACGTGGAGCGGGATTTTGTCCCCTTTGTGCATCTTGACCAAGATTATCAGGTAATAATCGACCATGAGCATCAACCGGAGCTGGGATGTTCTGGTTTGGATCATCATCATTTATACCCAAGTTTCAATTCATATTGCGTAGTGTACGCTCTAACTCGTGATCGTAGGGAAACAAGGGTTCTCTTCCTCTCCGTGTATTTGGCAAGGACGTTAGTTCTGAAAAAAATCAAAAACAACAGAAAAAGTAAAATCAGGAAAATATTGACTAAACTTTAGTAATAAGTTTAAGTTAATCTAAAAGCTACTTTCCCCGGCAGCGGCGCCAATATTTGATACGCTAAAATTTACTTCTCAAATAAGAAGTAAAGCGGTCGTATCAAGTAAAGAACCCAACTAATGAGGTTGGGATCGATCCCACAAGGAAAATAGTTCAGACTTAACTATATTCTATTATTACTATTATTTAGCCAACTATTTTCCGAGAAAACAAATGACAAAAAGGGGGGTTTTATTTCTAAATTAATGAAAATAATTAACTAAATAAATATGAACAACTAACAGATTTAGCTTTCGGAGTTTGATCAAATTATAAAAGTAACTAGGGCTTAAGTGTTCTCCACATGTTCCTAACTTGGTAAATCTAACTATAACAATTCTATCCTAATATCTTGCATGTAAAGTGATAAGTTATGTATCTCTAAATCCTTGGTCCGGCATCTAGAGAATTTCACTCCGCACCTTGGTCCGGCTACGTGTGTTGCTATACTAACCCTTATCTTTACCTCATATTTAACATCGTATTCGATATTTGACTAAGTTATTAACTCGTACCAACCAATACTAGCCTATTAGATAGTCTACACTAAATCTATGTTGATAATTCTTTCCCTATTATCTACCTCCTTGGTCCGGCAAGTAGCATTAAGGCGAGTTCTAACGTTGGCCATCCGTTAAAAAGACTTCTACACGAAAGAATTATCAATACATGCAAGATACCACTCTAGAATCGTTATTTAAGTTAGATTTTTACCTTGTTATTCACCCATGGTTCCCACAACCCTAGCTATGAGGTTTTGTTACCCATGTTCATAATTACACAATTCATATTCTTAATGGAAGAATTCATGCACTTACTTTTATGAGAACGAATAAATTTCCAGAATTTAACTTGATTAATCAACAAAATCACCAACAATCAATTCCCGAAATAGTATCTTAATTCCCAAAATCGAGTGTTCAATATAATAATAAGAGAACTAATTATCCAGAAAGTCTAACCCCAAAAATGAGGTTTTTCAAACTATTTATAATAAAAACAAAATCTAATCAAAGAAGGATTCTATTTACTAAAAATCTGTCCAAACGCGTCTGGGTCGACGGACCACGTGACGGACCGTCATGGACACGACGGACCGTCATGGCCTCCGTCGTCCCATACTTTACACATTCTTCTGTTGCTTTCTTCATTCCCCTTGACGGATAGGTATGACGGACCGTTTCAAGCACGACGGTCCGTCGAGGGTCTTCGTTCCAAAATACTTGAAGTTCTTGGAATTTGGGTACTGGGACTACTTCTCTGATCATCACGACAAACAAGCAGGATGGACCATCGTGGCTATGACGGTCCGTCATGGACTTCCGTAATCCCACACTTGGTCAAACTTCCCCATCTTCCTTCATCAACTTCTCTCCTCACTACGATGCCACCTACGGACCGTCACAGCCTCGATGGACAGTCATAAGTTCCGTAGGTGGTCTCTTCTGCATTTCTTAAGTGTTCCCCACAGGTTCCTAACTTGGTAAATCTAACTATAACAATTCTATCCTAATATCTTGCATGTAAAGTGATAATTTATGTATCTCTAAATCCTTGGTCCGGCATCTAGAGAATTTCACTCCGCACCTTGGTCCGGCTACGTGTGTTGCTATACTAACCCTTATCTTTACCTCATATTAAACATCGTATTCGGTATTTGACTAAGTTATTAACTCGTACCAACCAATACTAGCCTATTAGATAGTCTACACTAAATCTATGTTGATAATTCTTTTCCTATTATCTACCTCCTTGGTCCGGCAAGTAGCATTAAGGCGAGTTCTAACGTTGGCAATCCATTAAAAAGACTTCTACACGAAAGAATTATCAATACATGCAAGATACCACTCTAGAATCGTTATTTAAGTTAGATTTTTACCTTGTTATTCACCCATGGTTCCCACAACCCTAGCTATGAGGTTTAGTTACCCATGTTCATAATTACACAATTCATATTCTTAATGGAAGAATTCATGCACTTACTTTTATGAGAACGAATAAATTTCCAGAATTTAACTTGATTAATCAATAAAATCACCAACAATCAATTCCCAAAAAAGTATCTTAATTCCCAAAATCGAGAGTTCAATATAATAATAAAAGAATTAAAAATTATCCAGAAAGTCTAACCCCAAAAACGAGGTTTTTCAAACTATTTATAACAAAAACAAAATCTAATCAAAGAAGGATTCTATTTACTAAAAATCTGTCCAAATACGTCTGGGTCGACGGACCACGTGACGGACCATCATGGACACGATGGACCATCATGGCCTCCGTCGTCCCATACTTCACACATTCTTCTGTTGCTTTCTTCATTCCCCTCGACGGATAGGTATGACGGACCGTTTCAAGCATGACGGTCCGTCGAGGGTCTTCGTTCCAAAATACTTGAACTTCTTGGAATTTGGGTACTGGGACTACTTCTCTGATCATCACGACGAACAAGCAGGATGGACCGTCGTGGCTATGACGGTCCGTCATGGACTTTCGTAATCCCACACTTGGTCAGACTTCCTCATCTTCCTTCAGCAACTTCTCTCCTCACTACGATGCCACCTACGGACCGTCACAGCCTCGACGGACCGTCATAAGTTCCGTAGGTGGTCTCTTCTGCATTTCTTTCTCAAAAACTTCCGCGTTCATCCTTGGACAGATTTTCTGTAAATAAAGAGAAACTTACATAAAAATCAACACAAAAAGGCTTTCGACACACATTAAACTTAAGGAAAAAGCATTAGAAATACCGTGAAACCACAGTACATCAGCTATGACGGTCGGTCATGAACTTTCGTAGTCCCACACTTGGTCAGACTTCCCCATATTCCTTCAGCAGCTTCTCTCCTCACTACGATGCCACCTACGGACCGTCACATCCTCGACGGACCGTCATAAGCTCCGTAGGTAGTCTCTTCTGCATTTCTTGCTCAAAACTCCCGCGTTCATCTTTAGACAGATTTCCTGAAAATAAAGAGAAACTTACATAAAAAATCAATACAAAAAGGCTTTAGAAACACACTAATCTTAAGGAAAAAGCATTAAAAGTACCGTGAAACCACGGTACATCAGAGATCATCGTCATACCAAGGTCATTCTCGACCTTCACAGAGTTCTTACCAGGCTTGTTATACACAAGCTGATTATCAAAATACCCCTCCCCCTAGTTATCAAAATGATCCTCCCACTTACCAAAATACTCCCCGTCCCAGTTATCAAGCTCCACCTCCCATATACCAAAATTCCCCTCCATCTTACACGACTCCCCCTCATCATTACCGAGGCATCACTCCCAACTGTGCTAACGTGCAGTCCAATTATCAAATGACTCCGTAAACATATCAAGCCTCAGCTCCAGTTTACCAAAATGCCCCCCAAACTACCAAGCTCCATTGCCAAATTACAAGACTAATCCATATCCAAGATATCAAGATCCCCGTCCAAACATCCAAAATTATCGTCAGATGCCTCCTCCTCAACAGGGAAACTACGATCCTCCCCGTCCCAGATTTGAGGAAAAACCCATTAGAACTTTTACTCCGCTCATCGAAATCTAAACAAAGCTATTTGAGCAGTTAACTATGGCAGGTTATATCCATCCAGTGGGGCCCAAGACGGTGGACAGTAGCTCCAAATTTTACAGACCTGATCAGAAGTGTGCATATCACTCCAATAGTATTGGACATGATATTGAGGATTGTATTAATCTCAAGCACAAGATCCAGGATGTGATTGACCAGAAGGTGCTCTCCCTCCACACAGCCGCGCCCAATGTCAACACTAATACTTTGCCAAATCATGGGGGCGTCACTATCAATATGATAGAGACATACGAAGATTGAGGCGTGACAAAGGTGATAGTTACAACGTTCACGATGAACTGGAAAAGGTTGTAGCTTCGTTGAGCATCAGAGAGAAGAAGGAGTTCGTGATTCTGACACCCGAGAAAGTTGTTGCCTTGGTGCCAATAGAGACTCCCGCTCGACCAAGGTTTGTGATCGAAACTGCCTCTACTCAAGGTATGACCAGGTCTGGTAGATGCTATACGCCGAAAGATTTGGCTCATGGGGGGCAGAATAAGGACCAAACAAAGAGACCGATATGTGAGGCCGAGGCTGAAGAATTCTGGAGGAAGATGCAGCCAAAAGACTATTCGATTGTGAAGCATTTAGAGAATACCCCGACTCAGATTTATGTGTGGGCCTGTTGATGAGTTCGCAGCTGTATAGGAAAGCCCTTATGAAGGTTTTGGATGACACGTATGTGCCCGTGGGCACCAGCAGTGCAAATGTAGTAGCTATGATCAACTAGGTCATCCGAGGGCATCAAATCAATTTCTGTGATGAAGAATTGCCCTTCGAAGGGAGAATGCACAACAAAGCTTTGCATGTCACCATTGTATGTCGAGAAAGGATTATAAATTGCGTCTTAGTTGATGATGGATCTAGTCTCAATATTTACCCACTATCGACTCTGAGGCATCTAAAATTTGACTTGGGAAAGCTTCAAAAGAACCAAGTAAATGTGAGGGCTTTCGATGGGGTGCAAAGAGACACACTGGGGGCAGTAAACTTGATCATTCAGATGGGTCCTGCAGAGTTCAACGTGGAGTTTGAGGTGTTGGACATCAACACTAGCTACAACCTTCTTTTGGGAGGCCGTTCATCCACATGGATGGGGCTGTGCCTTCTACCCTTCACCAACTAATGAAATTTGTTTGGAAGGATCAGGAGTTAGTTATTCATGGTGAGGGAATCCATTCCAATGGGCATGCACCGATCATTGATGAAGTCTCTTGAGGCTGTGATTTCTACACGGTGGAGTTGGTAAATGCCACCAGTGAAGATTTTTCCCCGCAGCCCCCTATACCTGCCGTATACAAAATGATTGCTACTGTGATGCTTCAGAATGGATTCGAGCCAGGTTTTGGATTAGGAAGGAATTTCCAAGGAATTGTCAAGCCTATCCAAGTTTCTGCTAAAGGAGTGAAGTTTGGTTTGGGGTACGTCCCCACAGATGATGAAGCGGAGATGAAGAGCAAGAATGTTGATCAAGCATTGGCTAGGCCAATCCCTCATCTGTATCAGTCATTTTCAGTTCGAGAGTATGCCGATCATGATGGCCTTGGGGAAGGAATCTAGGGATTTTTTTAAGAAATTATAATAGAGGATGTGGTCAAGACGTCCTACATCCGCGATGCCGAGCCTGGGAAGCAGCTGCAGAACTGGACCTCCACACCACTTTTGATTCCCCGAACACCTTGGTAGAAAGGACATATGTTTATGCCTACTTTTGAAAATTGACGGTAGTTCGGAAGAGGTCCGAGACCCACCATTTTGCAGTTTCTTTAATTGTTTGAATTATTAAATTTCCTCATTATGTTTAAAAAGGCAACATGGCACTTCTCCATGGCCAAAGTTTGCGTTAGTTTTTCAATTTGAATGAAAGCCTCTTTTATCGAAAATTTGTTTACTTACTTATTTGCTATATTTACTTTCCTAATTTTCTATGTTTATGATTTTAGTAATATTAATTTAAAACCTGCCAATGTCATGTCATGTCATGAACCAAACTAACAAAATGAGGCAGGTGATGACAAAGGTGAAGAATATGAAGAAAAAAATAGGTACCATAATATGTCGCTAAAGAGTTTCGACAGTTTGAGAATCAACATAAGCCGAATTTGGAAGAAAATGAAACTGTGAATATTGGAGATGAGGAGTGTGTCAAAGAGGTCAAAATCAATGTCTATCTGAATGAAGCTCAAAGAATCGACCTGATTCGTTTGCTTAGTAAATACATTGACGTATTTGTTTGGGTTTACAACGATATGCTAGGGTTGAGTACAAATGTTGTGTCCCACAAATTGCCGATTAATCAAGGTTTCAGTCCAGTAAAGCAAAAGACTCGAAAGTTCAAGCCTGAGTTGAGTTTAAAGATCAAAGAGGAGATTACCAAATAAATCGAGTCTCAATTAGTTAAAGTGACGTTGTATCCGACTTGGTTGGCCAATGTTGTTTCGGTCGCCAAGAAAGATGGGAAAAACAAAATTTGTGTTGACTAAAGAGATCTCAACAAAGCAAGCCCAAAAGATAATTTTCCATTGTCAAACATTCACATTCTAATTGATAACTGTGCTAAGCACGAAATGCAATCGTTTATGGATTGTTACGCGGGTTATCACCAGAACCTGATGGATGAAGAAGATGCAGAAAAGACAACTTTCATTATACCGTGGGGTGTATATCATTATAGAGTGATGCCATTTGGTCTCAAAAATGCAGTTGCTACTTATATAAGGGCAATGACAATCATTTTTCATGACATGATTCACAAAGAGATTGAGGTGTATGTAGATGACATCATAATCAAGTCCCGCGGGAGTTCTGATCACTTGACTCATTTAAGGAAGTTCTTTGATCGCCTACGTCGTTATAACTTAAAATTAAATCCCACCAAATCCGCTTTTGGGGTGCTGGCCGGTAATTTGTTGGAATTTACAGTCAGCAGAAGGGGCATTGAGCTTGACCCTTCCAAGATCAAGGCAATTCAGGAATTACCGCCTCCGAAGATGAAGAAGGAAGTGATGAGTTTCTTGGGGAGTTTGAACTACATTAGTCGATTTATAGTCGATTCATAGCTCAATCCACTGTGGTGTGTGAGCCTATCTTAAGGTTGTTGAAGAAAGATGCTTTGACAAAGTTGATTGAAGAATGTCACACTGCTTTTGATGCCATCAAGAATTATTGGTCTAATCCGCCAGTGTTGGTTCCTCCACGAGAAGGGAGTCCATTGTTGCTATATTTGCCTGTCTCGGATAATGTATTTGGGCGTGTACTTGATCAACATCACAATACAGGAAGAAGGAGCAAGCTATTTATTACTTAAGCAAGAAGTACATTCCATACGAGGCTCGTTATACTCTTCTGGAGAGAACGTGTTGTGCTTTGACTTGGATTGCTCAGAAATTGAGACATTATTTGTCTTCTTATACCACATATCTCATTTCTAGGATGGACCCGTTGAAGTATATTTTCCAGAAAGCGATGCCGACCGGAAAATTGGCTAAATGGCAAATGCTTTTGAGTGAATTTGATATTGTGTATATGACCCAGAAGGCGATAAAAGAACAAGCCTTGGCTGATCATCTTGCGAAAAATCCATTCGATGAAGAGTATGAACCGTTCAAGACTTATTTCCCCGATGAAGAGGTATCATTTATGGGTGAAAATATTTCTGAGGCATACCCAGGTTGGAGAGTATTCTTTGACGGGGCGGCGAATCACCAAGGAAGAGGTATTGGAGCGGTCTTAGGGTCAGAATCTGGTCAACACTATCCTATGGAAGCTAAACTCCAATTTAATTGCACAAACAACATGAATGAATATGAAGCTTGCATTCTTGGGCTGAAGATGGCCATCGATACGAATGTTCATGAGCTTCTGGTTATTAGAGTTTCAAATTTGTTGATAAATCAGTTTCAACGAGAATGGGTTGTGAAGAACCCAAACATCACACCGTATGTGCAATATATACAGAAGTTATGCAAGAGATTTCGCAAGATTGAGTTCAGACACACTCCCAGAACACAGAATGAGTTAGATGATGCTCCAGCCACCATCGCCCTGATAATTGAACATCCATATACTGATTATATCGATCCTCTGGATATAGAGGTAAAAGAGCAGGCAATCTATTGTCACATGTCGAAGCGGAACCAAACGGCCTGCCATGGTATTATGATATAAAGAAGTATCTAGAGACCGGAATTTATCCTGAAAATGCAACATTCAACCAGAAGAAGTTGATACATCGTATGACTTTCAATTCTAAATGGGAATCCTTTATAGGAGGACTCTACACCTAGGGATTCTCATATATATTGATGTTGCTGAAGCTGCAAAGCTTCTTGAACAAATACATGTTGGAGTTTGTGGTACTCACATGAAAAGACTCACCCTAGCAAGGAAGATCCTTCGAGCCATTTATTTCTGGATGACTATGGAGCACGATTGTTGCAAGTTCGTGTATAGATGTCATAAGTGTCAAGTGCATGGTGAATTGATTCGAGTTTGTAGCTTGGGGCATGGATGTCATTGGGCTGATAGAGCTGTCTGCCTCAAAAGGACAAAAAATCATTTTGGTCGCCATTGACTACTTCACCAAGTGGGTGGGAGAAGTATCATAAAAATCGGTAACCAAGAAAGTTGTAGCTGATTTTGTTCACAACAATCTGATATGCAGGTTTGGAGTACCGGAATCCATCATTACTGAAAATGGTTGAATCTCAACAGTCACTTGATGAGAGATATATTTGAGCAGCTTAAGATTACTCACCGAAACTCAACAACTTATCCTCCTCAAATGAATGGAGCCGTAGAGGCCACCAATAAGAATATCAAGAAGATTTTGATGAAAATGATTGACAATCACTAAGGTTGGCACGAGATGTTGCCATATGCTTTGTTGGAATACCGAACGACTTTCAGAACGTCTATTGGAGCTACTCCATACTTGCTAGTATATGAAACAGAATCAGTCATACCCGCTGAAGTTGAGATATTGTCCTTGAGAATCATCTAAGAAGCTGAATTAAGTAATGTTGAGTGAGTCAGCAAATGGATTTATCAGTTAACCTTGATTGATGAGAAGAGAATGGTTGTCGTTTGTCATGGTCAACTATATCGGCAGAGAATGATTCATGCTTTCCACAAGAGAGTCAGAGCCAAAATTTTTGAAATCAATCAGTTGGTCCTTAAACGCAATTTTCCTCATCAAGATGAGTACAAAGGAAAATTTGCACCGAATTAGAAAGGACCTTACATGGTTCGCAAGGTACTATCTGGAGGTATTTTGGCCCTATCGGAGATGAATGGCATCGAATGGCCAAAACCGATCAACTCAGATGTTGTCAAGAGATATTATGTGTGAAGCTTAAGTTTGTATTTCTGTTATTTTCCTGTAATTGTTCTATTTGCTTGTAATCATTTTGTTTAGAACCCTATGCCTCTTGTAATGAACTATGTCTGACCTGAATTCTTAAGAATGAGATACGTAGGCGATCTATGTCGGCCTCGGTCGCCCCACTTATCCCTTTTTATATTTTTTTGTATTTGAACTACGTTCGGCCTGAATTCTCAAGAATGAGACACGTAGGCGGCCTATGTCGGCCTCGATCAATTTTTTTGTAAATTTCTTATTGTTGTTAACATTTGAGGGGGAACTACGTTTGACCTTATTCTTGCCTCAACGGGATATGTAGGCGCCACAAGGGTTCGATCATGTCCCCGTAAGATTTCTATTCTACTTAAAAATAGAAACTGGGACTGAATTTTTTGAGAGAGACTAAAAAATTCTCGAGAAGAAGATTTTCCTCATCAAGTCAAGACTGAAGATATTTTGAGATTTGCAACTTGGACAGAATTTTTGAGGGTATCTCAAAAATTCCGTGATTTGTTCACCGATGGTTAAAGATAAGCCAAGACAGTCAAGTGGGATGAAAATTCCTCAAAATTTTAACATGAGTTTATCGGCAGTCTAGAGCAAACTGAATTCTTCTAGCAAATAATCAGATAGACCTCAAAGCATTAGACTCAAAGAAGTTCACTAAGCATGACGTGACATAACACTCGGCAGTGACCTTTTTGAAATGCTACCTTTTGGAAATCTATTTTCATAAAACAAATTATTTATATTTCATCTATCTTTGCATAAATATTTTTTCTTATCTATCTATAGTTGGAAGATCAGAAGAATCAACCGAAGATAGCAAGACAAGGAACAGACGACCGGAGAAATCGACACAGATCAATTCATTTTAAAACTACCAATTTTTCTGTGGATGCAGGTTTATAGGTTTATCTAAATTCAGTATATTCCTCCATTTGGTGAATATGGAGAAGTCAAGAGGGCGAAGAGCTCCCAAAAATTTACAATTTTTCTGTGGGTGCAGGAAATATTTTATGTTGCTTATATCGAGAACTTGGGAACATGATTAACCTTATTTCATTCAATTCTCGACAACATGAAGTCTATAATGAACGTCTAACTATGTTCAAAGATGAATCAAATGAAAACCCCGAGAAAGACATTTTACGGATTTTCGTCAAGAATGTTATATGCATCATATTATGAGACATGATAATATTACTACCTAGAGGGTCATTTTATTTGTATTGTCGATTGAGATAATACACTATCCGGAGGGTTTATTTTATTTGTATTGTCGATTTATATGATAAACTACCTGGAGGGTCATTTTATCGTATTGTCAATTGATACGATATCACTATCTAGAAGGCACCTAGAAGATCACTATGTTGCTCGATTGAAACATTATCTTCATTCGGTACCAAGGATGGCATCAAGAAAATGAATTCATGCATTGTTGAAAAAATTCATGCATCGCTGGAAAAAGTCATGCATTGCAAAAGAAAAGGAATTCATGCATCGCGGAAGAGAAGTCATGCATTGAAAGACAAGGAGTTCATGCATCGCGTCAAAGAAGTCATGCATCGCAAGAGAAAATCCATGCATTGTGGAAAGGAGGTCATGCATTGCAAGAGAAAAGAAGCCATGCATGGCAAGAGAAATTCATACATCGCGGGGAAAAGATTCATGCATCATGGGAAAGATGTTCATACATCGCAAAAAAGAAGTCATGCATCGCAAGAGGATATCCATGCATTGTGGAAAAGAAGTCATGCATTGCAAGAAAAGAAACCATGCATGGAAAGTGAAATTCATACATCGCGGGAAAAGATTCAGGCATCGCAGGAAAGATGTTCATACATCGCAGAAAAGAAGTCATGCATCGCAAGAGGAAATCAATGCATTGCAGAAAAGAAGTCATGCATTGCAGTATAAAAGAATTCATGCATTGTAAGAGAAAATTCATACATGACGGAGAACATTCATACATCGCGGGAATGATATTCATGCATTGCGAGAGAATGGAAGTCATGCATTGCAACAGAAGGAATTCATGCATCGCAGGAAAATGTTCATGCATAGCTGGAAAAGAGTAATGCAGCACAAGAAAAAGACTTACCCGTCATAAAAAGATCGACATCTACTGCATTATTCTTTCTTTACAAAGACGACATCAAAAGAACTGACGACATATGGCATCAGACTTTTATTACTTTGGCACCAAATGAAAAAGTACATTGAAGATTATTCCAAACATAAGACATAAGCTTTATTTGCTTTACGTCAAACCCAATTGAGTTGACGTCAAATATTGAAGGAGAGCAATTAAGGTCAACACGGTAAAAGACAGTATCTCCCATTTGAATTTCATTTTTACGCTAATGAGTTTTATCTCAGTCTTTTTTGAGAGCATCCGAAAGGATGAATTCTCCAAAACAGACCACAGGTGCGGACGACATCAAAAAGGATGCATCACAACGTGAAACTTTTTGTTAGCAGCGAATTGAGACATAGTCCAAAGAGGAGTGTCAAACTCTTAGGACGCGAGCAGAGGAGCGACTTTCACCACAATCAAACCACACCCCTATCAAAAGGCATGTGGTTTTTTCTGTAGATCTCTTGGTTTAAGTTTCGCGTCCAAAAATTTTGGTATCTACTGGAAGCAGCTTTCCAATCAAAGTGACATAAACCAAGATCTTTGGAAATTATGTCTGTGTGAGTTTTTAATTATGGATGTGAAGCGCGCCACATTCATGGCTAAGAGGTTACAAGCCTTCTTTTTATACTCGACTTAATTTGTCACTTGTCCAGAACCAAAGGTTATCTAATATAATAGATTTCCTTTTCAACTGATTGAGTTGAACTTCAAACAGCCTGACTCCTAGGGTACGAGGATATGTACGCGAGCTTAGTGTCGAAAACTCGGTTGTATTCCAACATTAACGCTTAAATCTTGTTCTCGAGCATCTCGGTCCTTTCATAATCTGGTATTGAGATGACTTGAATTCTTTCAAAATTGTGCATTAAAACAAGCGTATTGAACTACAGGGGACCTGCATTCTCATATAGCCCGATATATGTAGGAAATCCATTTTCGGGGCTCGGCCATAATTCCTAAAGTTCGTACCAAATCCCTTTACCAAAAGATGAATATGTGGTCGATCAAAATTGGCTTGGTCAAGTTCGTTTTCCTCGAATTGCTCGCATCAATCTGAGTAAAACGAGGGATAGTTGTTGACACCCAATTTTGACCCTCCCCGATAAAATTAATTCACGAGCTTCTTAATTCTCAAACAATTTAGAATAGCTAATTATATATTAAAGAATCCAAAATTCTACCAATTTATTTTAAAAGGCAATTTTAGTCATTTTGTAAATTTTAAATGATATATATGTTTTATATAGTTTTACATACATTTTACAAACATTTTGAAAAATCATCTCAAAAGATTTTACTTTGCATAAATATTTACTAATTGGTTTAGCTATTTAATAGATTATATTTTGATTTATTTAGTTTACAATTAAATCAACTATTTTATTTTGTTAAAAGTTAAGAAGCTTGTTAATTAATTTCAATTAATTAACCATATTTTATCCTAATTTCTAATTCTTTAAGAGCCAAAATTGGGCCACCTTTCAGCCCAACTGCTTTCCAAGACACATCCATACAACAGCATATCACAATGCAAAATCAATCCAACCCAATTCCCTAATCTGACCCAGCCCACTTCCTTTTCTTCCCAATTGAACGAAGAAACGGCGTGAGAAGCAATTTCAAAATGCCCCTGTTTCGTTCGTCTTCCCCACAGCATGCTGCAGCAAACCCCTCGCGTCCTCTTCTCAACACGTGAAAGAAACTCAGAGAAACGACGCATCTCGATTCCAAGTTGTGGAATACACTGAAAAGCGACCCAGACGCGCTTGAATGAGTTGGGTCGTATTCCTTAACAGTACGTTCATACAACTATCTTGGCAGAGCAGGCACGCGTTTCGTCCTTTCGACTCAAGATTGTGCCACATCGTCGCTCAAGGACGATCGAGTCGATCTAAGCCGTATGTTCACCCTTTCCTCTTACGGAATAGGTTGAAATTGTCAGAGAAAGGGGTCTTTCCTATAGTGGTGAAAGCTTTTGGGATTTTTGAATTTCGACTGGTCCCTTGTCTATCGTTTTTTTCTCTCTCGATTTCCCTCCCAAAAAGTGAACCCTAATCTCATTCTATATAGTTCCATTTTTCTTCACTGTGGGGGAGACGGAAAAAAATTGGGACAATTTTGGGAAGATAGTCAAAAAAAAATTCTCAGAGAGCTACAAGCTATATAAAAAGTATATATATACAGTGATATAGTTCAAAGAAACAGGGGAGGGACTTATTTTCTTTTTTTCTCTTTAGTGTTTCAACTCGATATTTCGTTCGAATTTTTGGGTTGTTGTTGGTGTTTGAGTCTTTTCGCGGTGAAAGACGTTGCTTGTCTTGCCTCTCAGTCGCTGCCCCTCAAAAGGTATACCGCCTGTTGACTCTTTCATTTGTTTGAGTTCAATCTGTTGAACTATATTTTGTCCTCTGTCGACTCAAAGACGATTTTTATCTGATATGTTCAAGCTTAAATCTTATTCCTCATGTTAATCTTTCCGAAATCGATTACTTTGTATTCCATAAAAATATGTTGTATCACGTGTTTGGTCCGGTCTTTCTTGCTTATGGTTCTTTTCTTTTTTCAAAGTTTTCCCAACTAAGTTGTACTTGTTCTTATTTCCTTGCCTATTTTTCGACCCTCTTGATATTGCTCTGCCCATGTTTGTCGAAATAAAGTCCGTGTTTGCTTGTTTTGCATTTAAAAGGTGTCGAGATGCATATAGGCAGTCGTGTATGGGGTTTTCTCATGATAAAGGGTCGATCTGTGGGCTTACTGTTGTTTTAAGAAAAGTGGCAATTTTTTCTATGATTTTGTCCATCTCTAGTTTGTGAAAAGAATTTTATTCGATTCATCTTCTGATTCGTTGGTCACTCGATGTTATGTTGTAGATAAGAATATATTTGTCTCCTTTTATTCCTGAAAGATGAGTCGGTTTTTATTAGTGTTGTTTGAGCGGGTGGCTTGTTTATTGTTGAAGCATGTTTATCCCATCCTTATCCCTTTTGCTGAAGTTGTAGAAAAACGTTGAAATCATTTTCTTATTCATGTCGAAATCCTAATCTTACTATATTGATTTTTTTTAGGTGATTTATGCATGTATACAAATATTAACCTCAGTGAATATCGCATTGTTTTTTTAATTTGTGCTTAAGCATATGAAGCTATGATGTGTATCCTCTTCTATTGTGTTTGGAATCCACTATTGGATCAAGAGGGAAAGGATTATTTTATGTGTATTACCTTGGAATAAGTTTATTGTTTGGTTATCACGTGCCATTTCTAAGATTTTTTTTGTGGTAATATGGATTCCCGTGATGAGAACATGTTGTGATTCATTTATTTTCTGTTACTTGCAACTAGCATACCTTTACTCCTTCATATATTAGATTTATTGTTCTGTAAAAATGTTTATATGATTAATCACTCCGCTAAATGCTTTCTCATAACTAAGTACTGATGTATTTTATTTGTCGTTTGGCATGTAAAAGTCCGCCCGAGTTCGCCAAGAACTCATTTTCTTCCTTACATTTCGAGTTGAGCCACGGAGGCCCAAATTTTTTTTCTCTCGATTCGGCCCATAAGAAGCGAAGGACAGGTCTTGGAGTGAGAAATATTTGAACAAATCCAGAAGTTGAAGAAATTGGACCAAAGAGTCCAAAAAAGAATTTGTGTTATATTTTGTTATCTTTGGGCCTAAGCCCTTGTCGTCATTTCTTTTCTGTATTTATTATTTATTAATTGTCTGATTAGTTTAGGACAGGTACAAAACTAAAATGAGTCCAAATACCGGTCTAGGCGGATAGAAACCGGATTTAGACTCAACTCTCTCTCTCCCTCTCTTTTACTCTACCGCTTACTTATTTATTGTTAATTATCGTTAGTCTTAGGGTTGAAAAAATCAAAATCCCTACAAAAATGAGGTTTTGTTTTAGCGTAGTTAAATCGATCATGTCTAAATGGATTTAGAAAGATAACAAACTTCGCAATGTAAAAATTTCACTTAGATAGTAAGTTGACGTTTCAAGGATTTCAAATGAATTGAATTAAGTTAGGTTTTTAGCCAAACGAATTAGTTTTCGGATAATCGTAAGTAAGCGAACGTCTTAGGTGCTTTCAAAACCTTCCTAAGATGTTAATAAGAACCACCCGAACCCCCTTTAAAAACTCTTTCAATTTGATTTCCTGTTTTAGTCAATTGGAAGAATAGTTTTCTTGATTTTTCTCAAAAATTAAGTGGCGACTCTAAACAAATCTAAATAAAACATATAAAATATTTTTTCCGTTAATGAAACAGCAGCTTGCAAGAAGATTTGGGTACTAAGGTGTAAATTTAGCACTTCGTTCCATCCTCAGACAGACGGCCAGTCGGAAAGAGTGATACAAATTTTGGAGGATATGCTTCAAGCTTGCATTATGAAGTTTGAGGGTAGTTGGGACAAACACTTGGCTTTGATAGAATTTGCTTACAATAATAGCTTCCAATCAAGTATTGGAATACCTCCCTATGATGCCTACTACGGAAGAAAATGTCGGACCCCTCTTTGTTGGAGTGAAATTGGTGAAATAAAGCTTATTGTTCCTGAAATGGTGCAGCAACCAGAGGACAAGATAAAAATTATCAAGGATCGTTTAAAGATTTCTTTGGATAGACAAAAGTCGTACGCTTATCTAAAAAGGTGTGACATTGAATATCGAGTTGGAGATAAAGTATTCTTAAAGATGTCTCCATGGAAAAAGATTATGAGATTCTGCCAAAAAGGAAAACTTAGTCCCCGATTTATTGGACCTTATGAGATACTTGAAAAGGTTGGAACAGTTGAATATAAATTGGATTTACCACCTGAGTTAGACGAGATACACAATGTCTTCCATGTTTCTATGCTCATAAGATACCGTTCTGATCCATCTCATGTTCTTCCAGTTGAATCTATTGAGGTTAATCCTAACTTGACATATAATGAAGAACCTATCCTAATTCAAGCTTGGGAAGTAAAGCAGCTTAGGAACAAGAGCATTCCCTTAGTAAAGATACTTTGGAGGAATCACTCTGGAAAAGAAGCTACCTAGGAGAGAGAAGAGACATGAGGACGCAATATCCGCACTTGTTTCGGGACTAGTCTAAGGTAAATTTTGATACAAAATTTCTTTAAGGGGGAGAGAGTTGTAACACCCCTAAAATAGTAGACCAAGATTCGCATGTCGATACACCATTGCTTAATTACTATAATGTGTTTTATTCTTATTTTGGAAACTTGAAATTTTGTGATAATTGAAAACGTGTTTAACATAAATTGTTATCATAATTTAAGGTATTGTATGGGGGTATTTGCATAATTTTATAATTAGAATTGCATATAAATTAAAAGTTACGGTATCAGGTATATACATATAGTTATATATGTATGCTTTTTGGGCAGCCTACTTTTATTTGGGCAGCACCTATGAAGGAAATGTGTACATGTGATGAGGATCACTTTTGTAGTTATATATTTTTACACCTCCTTTGATTGAATTCGTTTTCCCTCAAGTCTAAGAACATTAAAACATTAGCTATACAGTTTTTCTTAAAAATCAAGAGAAAAACTAGGTCCTTTTGGCTTGAATTCGACACACACTTCCTTTTGATAAGTGATGAAATCTGCTTTTGATCTGGGTAGTTGGTATTTTATGAATAACTCTTTCTACAGAACTTAGTTTACAGTGAATAAATATGATTTGTAAAGATAATTCGTATACCAACAACTCTTATGTTTATGTAGAACACTAATTTTTCTGTTATGGATTTGAAATATGGGACGCAACATAGGACAAGTTTTATCCAGATTCAGGAATTAGAAATCCTGTCTGTTCAACTTTTAGTGTTTTGAACATATCGTTTTGCACAGAATATATTTTGTGGTGATTCTTGTTTGTTTTTAAACTTGACAGATTTCCCTACATCTTTTATAAGGTTATAAAGTTCAGCTTTGCCGTTTTCCTTTTCAAATCTAAGTTGCGACATGAGATATTAGGCTGGCCTGAATCACTGTTCTGGGAGCATAGTAGTATCTGTAAAGGCTAAGCATATTTGTGATGATTATCATGTTTTACTTCGACATTATTGAGATACTAGAAATCAATAATTTATTTAATTATATTTTTAAGGTTGTATATACTCGTGAATGAGTTGAGGACCTTCATATTTGTTGGTCTATGGTTTGAACTCTTGAAGTGGCGTTGGATTGTTTCTTGTCTAAAGAACTAAGGTTTGTGTATAAACTTGTACTATTTTTACCTTCTGTTATATTTGAAGTTTTATCTTGGTACCTTGGTTAACTCTTGTCACTTTGCATTGTCGTGTTGTTGTCATTTAAGACGTTAAAGACTCATGTGTAACTCGCCCACTTGTACAGATTGTTTAATCACTTGGCACTGTTGTTGGAACCTTGTCCTTCTTGTGACTGTGACTTTGTCACTATTGGCATGCCTCTTGATTCGGATAATTTGCCATCTTTACTCTGGATTTTTAGTTCGTCTTAAGTATGGGAGTTCTCCATTTAAGTACCAACTAGAAAGCTATTTTTAATATGGTTCTTGGTTCTCTTGATTATTGGCTTCAACCCTTCTTAACACAGGGCATCGACCCTTCTTGATACCTGCTCGTGCTTTGTGTGAGGACATGATGTATATATTGGGCGAGTCTTATTATTGAACCTCTTGGAAAATGGTGCTATGAGCGTTATTGACATTTGGATCTTTAAATATCCAACTTGATACTCTTTGTATATTGTTTACTTGATTTACTGATTCTATTTCAATTGTGTTGCCCTTGACTTGAGAATGATAACTCGGTGAATCTGAGGGCTCCGGATCTGTAGTGTTTACACCACTAAGTTATATGCTTAGCGATAGTTGTTTCTATCGTAGGAAATGTTTGAGAGGACGCTTGAAGTTGGCCATTGAAGATGGAGATTTTGAAATCCTTAAGGAAGATCACACTTGCATATAGGCATATATATATTGTATAAACCTTGGGACTTGTACATGATCTATGTGTAGTATATGTACATGAGATTTTGAGGGCTGATTTGGTCATGTCACCATGGGTTGTAATATAAGTATGACTATATGTTTTTATCTTTTTGGGGTGTGTAAACTCAAGTCTTGTAATATACTAATTTACTATATGTTTTGGAAGTTTGTGTGAAGCATGAACCGGCTGATTTCGGTACACGGAAGTTGGTAATATTCTTGTTATTTCGTCCTTAAGTGTGAGGAAAATAGATGCATGAAAAGCTCGTTGGTTATTTGCTTACCATATTTTGGGAGGGTTTTTCATCATAAGTTAAAATTCTGTGCCACATGAATTTTGACCTCAAATAAATGTTTAAATGGGCAAGATCCACATCATTAATTAAATTATTCGTTATGAATCTAATCCCTCAACTAGATTAAAATCAGTATGCCCTTCTTTAATCTCTTTTAAATGTCGCAAGTATTGAATTAGGTTTCTTGTAAAGTTGTAGCATCTCACGGAAAGGGTCGCTACAGAAAGACTTGCAACATACTCATAACCACATCATGAGAATCTTCCTGGCGATCCTTGAGAGCATACTACCTGTTCTGGCGCTTACAGTCACCTGTACCAGATGATTTACCTTGTTAAGTCGGGCGACATGCTGGTAGTGCTGAAGTTGTAGATTGAGCCCTACCATTGTTACCTCCTTGACCCTATTTAGAAGAAGGACCATCCATCAATCTATGACAAATCTGAACACTCCAAAAACATTCATCTTTCCCTCCAAGACACTCACCCTGATAGTTCTTACCACACTTTTGACAAGTTAGGTAGGTTTTAGTAATGGAAACACTTCCGTGGGACTTAGAGAGCGATGTCCTAAGTTTATGGTCCTGTCGAAACCTAGAGGACGGGACACTAGCAGATGAAGGTGCTTGGGCTGAAGAATTCTTCTGAAACTACGAGCGATTTCCACCACCTGATTTCTGCTGAGGATACTCATAGTTTCCTGCCCTAGCCTTCTTATCATCCTTAGCTTGTTTCCTAAGCTTATCTTCCTCAACCAGGTGAGCATGAGTCATGAGCCTAGAGATGTTGATATTTTCCAACAACATAGCATTTTTGCACTTTGTTCTCACTAAGTCTGATACCAAAATAGAAACTTACCCATCTAAGCCATGGAATCGGCAACCATGTGTGGAGCATACATGAAGATCCCTTGCCTCAAATTCATGAACTCCTGAGCTTTTTCCTCTCTCAACCCTATTGGAAAGAACCTCTCCATAAAAGCTCCAGTAAAGCACTCTTAAGTCACAGGACCTGCATTCCCACACTTGTTGCCTTTCCACTGTGTAAACCATATGTGAGGCACATCCTTAAGCTAGTAGGACGCAAACTCTACCCTATCATTTCCTGTCACCTGCATCAATCCTATGATTTCTTGACCTCATCGATGAAGTTCTAGGGATCCTCACCAACATGCGGCCCTAAAAATACAAGTGGATTCATCCTAAAAAATAACGGACCTTAGTTGTCGCTGATCCACCACTAGTTGATTGTTCTGGTTAACTACAAGTTGGGCCAATAGTTGATCTGCATTCGAAACTTCATAATTAGTGACTGGAGGAGCTGCGTTAATGTTGTGTGCATTAGCATTCCTGGGGTAAGCTGTACAAAGAGGCATGATCTAAAAACGCAGAACGATGGATTAGAAAGAGAGATCATACCAACGCACGATAAGAATATCAAGAAAGTAAACTTGTCCTAAAAGACACAGTGAATCTTTTCAGACTAACCAGGACTCTTGAACCTAGTGTTGACATTCTTTGAGAGGCGGAACATCGCAGTGACTCAAAAAATAATAAATCTAAAAGAACAAAAAAATTAAAAGGGGGGTAAAAAGGGGTTTAAAGGGAGTCGCCACCTAATTTTTAGGGAAAACAAGGAAATCAATTGATTAATTAAATTAAAAGAAAAATGTATACAAAACCAATGGATTTTAGGTAAGAGGTTCAAGTTATTCTGAAGGAAAGGTGTTAGGCATCCTTCAAAATCCGCAACTGTGGATCCCGACTGAATTCAAATTTTGAATTGAGGAGATAAAAATAATATACAAGTAAGATAAACATGTGATATACACAAATAAAAAAATGAAATAATAAAATAATAAACGATCTAAGTTTGTCTAACGCCAATATATACAAAATAATGAATAAAGGGTATAATTCGAATTTCATTCGAATTAGTTTAATGGGAAGCAAATCAGTGTAGATATAAAGACACTTAGTAAAAGTGTTAGTAATTAATAAATATGAATAAATCAAATAATAACTTACAAATAAAAACCCGCCTTATTAACATGAGAGGCCTTGGAAATCGATGGTAATTTCTTCATTGGCCAATTTTAACGAACAAAGAATATAAACTTAAACTAAATTTCCGTTTTTAAAATGGGGAGGCCTCCAAAATCGGCGAAGGGATTTTCTCGTTGGCCAATTCTAACTAGTTGTTGATGCTAATAACAAGAAAATAATAAAAATAAAGAATAAGAACAGACTCTATCGAGAATCCAAAGCAACATCCAATAAGCAAAAAATATATATCAAACTTATTTCACATGTTGTTGCCAAATTAAAGTAATGTTACTGAAAATATTTTAAACATTCACAAAAATATATGAACAAGCATGAAATTCAATAAAAACAAGTTTAAATAAGAACTAAAATAAAATGTTTCAAACATCAAATCTAGAAACAAAAACAATTAAAAATTACATAAAATCAGTGTTTTAAAAAACACTGTTGGAACTCGCCTCGGGGCTCGCCCTAGGGTGGGATCTAGCAAAATGCCTCGAGACTTAAGTGTGGGACTTAGTTATGTAAGACTTATGCCCTAAGAGTCCGATTGTACGCCCAACGCTCGAGGTTCACCTAACAAAGCCTACACAAATTATGTGTTAAAATCTTTAGTTAACATTATTGACCCCCAAAATTCTTAAATAATTGAATGATACATAATAATTTTTAATCTATAGAGATAAAAAAAAAGATTGAGAATAACTCAAATAACAAGTTTTAGTATCTCATCTTTCTTATTTGGTAACACTGTGAAAGTAATTATATATTACGTAACATTTCTTTCATAAATTCGTCATGAAATTTACTATTTCACTTATCATTGGTCATATGTCTTAAATTTTTTATATTTTTTAAAGTAATTTTATTTTTATTCATTATGGATTGATGTTTTATTATAATACTAGTAAGGCTATTAATTTTTTCTTTTAGGGGTGTAAATCGTATAGTATGACAAAAAAAAATTGAGAAATAATGATTATTTTATCATTAGAAAGTTAAGATATTAAATTATTTATACTTGTATAATCATGTTAGAACTTTGATTTTCTATTAGTTTATTTAATCATATTTGTAATTATTTCAACCTATTGATGTAGTTTTATAATTTTGTGTTATTATATTAATATACTATATTATAAATTAAAAATGTAAAGATCCATAGGGCTTACGCCTCGCCCTATACTAAGAAAAATGCATCGCCTCACGCATAAAATGAATATAAACAACCCATCAGTTATATAAAATGGTAAACAAATCAATGCAAATATAATGAAACCCAACCAAAATAAAAAATTAAAAAAAAAGTAACATCCCTACAATCCAAATAGTAAAATCAACCACTTATATGATGAATAGAAAAAAATGAAATAAACAAGGGAATAAATGTATAAAGAGAAGGGATCGGGGACTATGTACCATTCTCTGACCATATTTGTGTGATCGTAGCTTCGAAGTTGTTGGTGTTCTCAGCGTTTCGCCAGATTTTCTCCAGAGTTGTTGTTAGTTTGCCGGAGTGACATGACTGCTGGCACGTGGAGCTTACAGCTTGCAGCGATTCTGGTTTTTATTTATTTCGCCGGAAAAGGAAGCTATTTCATGGGGTTTAGGGGTTCTTTGTAGGTCAGAGCTGTTGTTAAATGGTTATTGTTGGTCGAAAAAAAATTGATGAACGGGGTCTGATTTGGTTTTTAGATGGTTGTTGTTGGTCTGTGTTTTTTGGTGGGTTTTTTGGTTATTTTTGCGAGGTTCTAGTGGTGTGGGTGGTTGCGAGAGATTTTCGACCAGATCTTGCAGAAAATGTAATTCAAAGCTTGGGGTTTTTCTGATTTGCAGAGCTTGAAGCTCGTTGAACTTGGAGCTTCTAGTTAATGGCAGAACTCGAGAAAGGGGAAAGGAAAGATGGTCGGTTTGGTTCACTAGCGGCAATGATCGTGTCTGGGGATATAATCAAATTACACCTCCCTAAAGAAGTATAAGTGATCGTTATCAAGTAAAAAACTCACTTTGTTTATTTGGCTAGATCCACGAGGAATATGGTTCAGACTTAAACTTAACTCACTATTATATTCGCTTAGTAAACTTATTTCCGAGACAAGTAAATAAAGGGTGGATTTGTGAAATAAATAATTGATTGTTGTTTAAGTAACAAGTGAGCAAGATTCAAACTTTGTTGTTACCAATGAGAGAGAGAGACTAGGGTGTATGTGTTCCCCATGAGCTCTTAACACGGCATTCCTAATAATAGTAATCATTTCATAGTGTTTTACATGCAAAGTTGATAAAATAGGTATCCCTAACTGATTGGTCCTCCAAATAGGGAATTTCACTCCGCACCTTGGTTCGACTACGTGTGTTTACTTTAATAACCCTTACCTTTACCTCAGATTAGACATCACATGAGTCCGGAACCAAAAGGGCGACAAATGTTTTGGAAATTTCCAAAATGGCAACTCAATATATTTTGATACCAAAAGGGCCATATTTTCTAACTTTTTCTAACGGTGTTTAAACTAGGGTTTTTGGAATAAGGCTTAAATACCCATGAGCCTTACAAGGCTAAAAGATTCATGAGCCTTGTAAGGCGCAAATCCACATAATTTTTAAAAAAATGTGTTTTTTTTCCTTACATAATATTTTTTTTGTGATGTATTTTTGTTGTTTCTTACATATGTATTTTTGTGTCAGCGCCTTTAAAAAAAATTTAAAAATTGCTTTTTCTTTTTGTTGTTTCTTACTTAATAATTGTTTGCGTTGTATTTTTGTTGTTTCTTATATATGTATTTTTGTTGTTTCTTCAAATGATGAAAGATATACTTCATATCAAGGTAAGAAAAAATATCTTAACACTATACAAGTTTCACGCGGTCTATGTTTCAGGTGAAATTAAAATAAAATACTTCAAAAAGTATTTAAAAACTATTAGATAAAGTGATACAAAAATAGTTTAAAAAATTATATTAAAATAACAAACAAACAAAATATAAAAAACTTATTAAAAACCTCGATTGTAGTTACCACAGTTTCAACCTTGATTTCCTTGACCATGGCGCCAATTATCCGAATTGGAACCTTGGGTGTTGGCTCGAAATCCACCGTCTGATCATTCACCAAATAAGCATCCTTCTCATAGTAGCATTCCTCAACTGGTGGTGGTGGAGCTGTAGTCAAATAGTTTACCGCATTCACCTTTTTGCACCTCTTCTCACATGCTTCAACATTAACCCAAGTTTTGTCCTCATCTGAGCCATCTCCTCACGAATGTTATCTGCAGATTGACTTGATGAAACTTTAAATACAAATGTGCTTCTTCTAGTGTCTGACTTTCTAGTGCTCCATGTCACGATCCGAGAGTATACTCTAGAATGTATGGTATTCTCCAATCGCAACGCAGCGTACTTAGCCTCTTAGAGGTCTTGCACAATCCCTTGAACATCATTCATTGATATATATGAAAAGTATACGGAATTAAAACTTTTCTTTCAAAATGTAATGCGAAAGTCATTTCATAAAACGTCTAACATATGCCTCAAAAATCATCTATGACATCATGAGTACAATAGTCTTGGGACACAACCCATAAAACTCTAAACATGAAAGAATATAAAAGACAATGTAGTAGTGATGTACTCTGATACTATGAGGACTCACCAATCTTCTTTCCCTGCAACCCTTGGAATCTCTACCCTTGAAAGCAACTCAATCTACTCAAGACCCTACATGGACAACATGTAGGCAATATGCGTTAGTACGATATGTACTAAGTATGGAAACTATCATACCAAACATAAGATATCTCAAAGGGTTAGTCAATAATAGACATAATCATAAAAGATAAAGACATAAGCATAACATGAATATCATAAGAATATTAAAGCATCATAAAGCATATACTAGTTCATACTTAAAGCATGTCCTTCTTACTCAAATGAACTACAGCACAAGCCACCTCCAAGTATACTAGTGCAAGGCTAAGGTAGCATCCAATACTACTACCAAAGATAAGTACATCTCTTTGGTCATTCTTGATCATAGTCCACTTTCATAATTAAGACCTTAGTTCATCATAACATATGAACACTATACCCCCTAGGCCACCCCAAAGCACACTTGTGCAATGCATATGAAGCATCCCATAATACCTCACACACTAAGCATATCTTGAAGTCACCCTATCTAGTTTCATGTCATCCTAGGAATCTCTAGTAGACCTAAGTTATTAATACTTAAGAGTACTATACCCTTATGATTTCATCAAAACATGCTTGTGCAATGTACATAAGGCATCCCATACTACCTCACATACTAAGCCTATAAGTTATCCATAACATGTCCACCTTCCATGGCCTTATCATTACTTAACTTCATTTAATAAGATTCTCTCATCTTTAGTCTACTTTACTAGGAAACGCAAATCTAGTCAAATCCTATCTTCAATCTCTTTTTCTTTAATTAACCTAGGTTATACCTTGTGCAATGCACTTATGATGCGCCATAACACCATTCATGCAAGGTACTACTTTTGGATTCTTTCACTATTACTTCTTACTATGGAGCCTAGCCACTATATTTATGTTTTGAACACTATGAGATACTTCTTTAAGTATGTATAAGTTCCTTAATCATATGGATCCTACGAGATACTTTTTAAGGTATGTCTTGATCCCTTCCTAAACATGAACTCTACGAGATACCCCTTGGGCATGTCTAAGTCCATTAACACATTATGAACACTACGAGATACCCCTTGGGCATGTCTAAGTCCATGAAAACATTATGAACACTAATAGATACCCTTGGGAATGTCTAAGTTCATTCTTTTCTTTGAACACTACGAGATGCTTCTCAAGCACGTCCAAGTTCATAAGATATGGAGATCTCTACTAGAATACCTTGACTCAATTACGTGAAGAACTCCGGCCTCATGAGACCTACTTGTATAGTCATCACAACTACTAGGTGTGGCTCTCCTTTCTACTTGGAGTCCGACCCTTGCTAGACTATCCGTCTCACTTTGCATATCCACTTGGAGTCAAGCATATACTCCAAGGTTTTCTTGTTAAGCCTTGCTCAACACTTTTCTCTCATGGAGGGATGGTCCTTGACAATCTCTTCATGCTCAAGTGAATTTATCACTTTCATTCAATCATCCCAAATCTATAGCCAACGCAACCAACCTAAGGTTCATTATTCATCAATTCATTTTGTCTTCATTCATAGGTAGATTATAGGATCTTCTAGCCTTAGCTTTCTTCTCATATTGTTCATTACTAGGAAACATCATCACAATTATCCTCATTATGAATTCACCCCCAAAGCCCTAGAAACAATGGCCATAAGCCCTACAAACGACTACTACATGTAGTCCCTCATGATTCATACTCAATTACATGTTAAGCTATTCAATTAGATCATTAGAAGGCAATTCTAGTCATGCATGATCGCATAGGTTCAATTCCTACTTCCTAGGTAAAGATCATTCTTAATCTATTAGACCTAGTTCAATTCATTTATAGGTGATTCAATCATGATCAAATAGTATAGAATACAATTGAATTAAGAAGATCAACATAAACCTTCATCTAGCTTTTAATAGCCTAAAATCACCATGATCACCTTCAAGTTCAATTACTATAATTCACCATGAAAACACCATAAAACAGTAAATAATCATCACATGAACATAATTGAATGTTACCCACTCTATTGGGATCACAAACACACCTCACCCACAATGCAATCACAACCCTCACTAGATTGAGGTTCATTGGATTCACAATTGAAGGAAAACTAGGGGGGGTCTATAGATGGAAGAATCCATGAATGAGTAAGCTTCACATACCTTATATTAGGGCCTTAATCATAGCTTGAACCCTTGGTGAATTCGTCCTAAGCTGCTACCCCAATTCTTCTTCTTCTTCAATGGTGTTCTTGAGAGTTCTAATGTGAGAGAGAGGTTTTGATTTGGAGTCTAGAGTCTAAAGGGGTCTTTTATTGTTTAAATAGTCATAAAATACCTAAAAGAACCTAATTTAATCGCCCATGCATTTATTTGGACGTGGGGTGAATTTCCCAATTCACCACTTCATTTAATAGTGAGTTGCGAGAAGTTGCAGGTCTTGATCGATGCGTGCAGTCGACGGTCCGTCGATGAGATGACGGGACCGTACTGCAGGTCCGTCGTTCTTGTAAGAGATTCCTCTTTTGGGGGGCTCAACTCCCACACCTAAGTTTTGAGTGACGCCCCCAATCGATGGGGCATAACTTGATTAAGGAGGCGTCGATTGACTTGTAGTCGACTGCACTACTTTAGGCAGTGTGCTGACCACTTTTGGGTCCTCCTCAAGGGCCCCTTGGGTGGTCCTTAGGGAGTCGTGCCTGGACGTTTCCACCCCAAATACGTCCATCTAGATGTTAGGAACCCTCCCCATCAATTTGAGCTCCAAATACAACATAAAACCTCATGAAACATAATAAGGCATGCTAGTAAGTCTCAAGGCTAAATTTCAAACGTCACCGGACGTTTTTGGACGTTTCACCTGCAAACTCTCACAAACTCCATATACTGCCTCTAAACCCCATAGTTGATCATTTTAGGACCCTATAAGCTCATGACACTACACGTTAGGCTCTATTTGGACCTAATTCTTTTTTGGGTCCTTACACTCCATGCATCATTATTTCGGGAAATCTTCTCTAGTTTCTCTGCGATCTCCTCAAAAGTGCACTCGCCATATGATCCTCCAGCATTAGTATAAAGGACAGACTTACTATTGTCTTCTTGACCTCTGTAGAAATACTCTTTCAGTGACTCATCATCGATGCAGTGATTCAGAACACTTCTTATGAATGTAGTGAACCTATCCCATGAACTACTCACATACTCTCTAGGTAGTGCCACGAAGTTTTTAAGTTTGTTTTTTTGGTTCATCTTCTTAGACAACGGGAATTACTTATCCATGGACACCTTGTGAAAAATTGGTCCCATATGTGAATTGAGTTATATGGAAGCTCAGAAAACCAGAGTGCAACATCTTCGGACAATGATAGAGCGAAGACTCTCAACCCTATAACATTCATACCCAACTCCGGTCGCCCTACACAACTCTTCAAGACACTTTTCAACTTGTCCATGTTCCCATGTGGTTCTTCCGAAGCCATACCAGAAAATAATCCCCTCACACTAAGCATCTGCATCATATGGTTCGTCTCCACAATTGTATGCCCTGGAGGTAGAAGAGGGAGAACAATGTGCCCTTCTGATTCAACTTTATTGAACTCGACCCTATAGTTATCTTGCAGCCTTGGTTATGGCGGATTCTGCACCCTCAATATATCTCCGAGTAAATTACCACCAGGAACCTCAACATTCTCATTACCACCACCTTCCACATGCTCCTCTATGATTGGATTATTTTGGACCCCTTGATTATTCATCTTTCTCAAAGTTTTGCTCAACACTAGGTCATATGGGGTCAATGGTTCACCTCGACTCTATGTACTTGGCATACACTAGAGTAGAAACCTGAAGAAAACAAAAGAAAACATAAAATTAGGAAATAATTTACTAAAGTTCAATAATGTAGTTAAACTTAATCGAAAAGCCTTATTCCCCGGCAACGGTGCCAAAATTTGATATGCTCAAATTATACCTCCCTAAAGAATACAAGCTATCGTTATCAAGTAAAGAACCCACTTTGTAGGTTGAGATCGATCCCACAAGTAATATGGTTCAGACTTAAGCTTAACTCACTATTATATTAGTTTAGTCAACTTATTTCCGAGACAAGTAAATAAAGAAGGGATTCGTGAAACAAATAACTAATTGTTGTTTAAGTAAAAACTGAGAAAGATTCAAACTTTGTTGTTACCAATGAAAGAGAGAAACTAGAGTGTAAGTGTTGTCCATGTCTCTTAACGCGGTAATCCTAATAGTAGTAATCATTTCCTTGTGTTTTACATGCAAGTTTTTAAGATATGTATCCCTAAGTGATTGGTCCTCCAAATAGGGAATTTCACTCTGCACCTTCGTCTGTATACTTTACTAACCCTAACCTTTATCTCAGATTAGACATCATATCAATGTATGACTTAGTTTTCACCCTCGCACCAATTGACATTAGACTATTAGATTGTATCACACTAAATCTATGTTGATAATTCTTTTCTTATTAACTACCACCTCGGTCCGGCAAGTAGCAACAAGGCGAATTCTAAAGGTGGTCACCTTTAAAAAGCATTCTAAGCGAAAGAATTATCAATACATCCATTAACACTATTCAAGAATTACTTAGTTATTAGTCATATCTTGTTAATTGCTCATGGTTCCCACAACCCTAGTTGTGAATTTAGTTACTCATTCTTGAAAGAACACAATTCATATTTTCATGAACTTACTCCCGGTTCATCAATGATGGACATTCATTATGGACCGTTTCAGTTCTCTTTCGTGGCTCCATACTTAGGAATTTCATCATTTACTGGAACTTCAACTCTCTGAATACCTTATACAGATCTGCAGGATGGCCCGTAGCTCGACCTACGATGGATCGCTTCGTGGTTCCACAGTTGCTCAGACTTCCCTAATTCTCCATATGTCTACCCATCGACGGATGATTTCACTTATCCGGACACTTTTTCAAATTCTAAGTGCCAACAATCGTTAGTTAGTATATCACCCAACCAATTGGGTTGGGATCGTTCCCACATGGAATGGTCATGCTTAAGATTCAAGATCCAAGTGTAAACATGTTTAAGTCAATCATAGGTAAAGACATTTTCGAATAAAAGCATAGATCAAATTAAGGGGGGATATAAGTGTCAAATATGGGGCGGTTTTGATTGTCAACTACCGTAGCAGCAAATAACACGAATAAGCAAGTAATGAGATGGGTTCTTGGATGTGATTGGATTATAGGTTAATGTAGGAAAATGGGTAATTGCAACTCATAGTAAATAGTTGTAAATCAGTGAATAAGTTAGACTTTTGTGGGGACAAACTTTCTCTCGAACAATTTACCCCAAATCAAATTGATCTCTCTCAAACACCAATAACCAACAATTAAGAACATCCTACGCTTTAGTCCATTCACTCTCTCGAGCTTAATGTGTGGAAAAGGGTTTAGGATTCACTCTCTCGAGATGAACCCAAGAAAACCCAATGCCCACAGACCATCAAATTAGTAATCTTGATTTTAAAACCCCTCTCTCTCTCTCTCAAGCCAAAAACACAAAGGTAGAGTTGCATTTTGCACTACAACCCTTTAAATAAGACCACATTTACTGATTGAAATCACTTTTAAACAACATTTAAACTATCAATTAACAATACCCACAGCTAAATCAACACATAATCACATAATCACGCCCAAAGAATTGGGGTTTGAGCTACACATCATAAAAAGATAGAAATCGTTACCAAATTGTGTTTCCATCAACTGGATAAGATTAATTCCGTCTTTACAAATGTCAAGGCTGAAGAATCTCAAAGACCCACTTCCAATTTCGCAAAAATGAAAATCATCAAAGTTAAGGAAAATATTATTCTCAATACTCAAAGTTCTAACCTCCCAAGTTCAAAACCGATAATTCTAATTCTATAATGAAAAATGGACACTAAACTACGAATTTAAAAATGAACTTATAGTCGCAAAAATATGTTTTGTGAAGGACCATTCGTCACAGTAAGTCAGGATCTTCGATCCATTGGGCGATCCGCCTTTTGGTCACTTTCATCGCCTTTTTGCTTTGGCCTTCAACATCTTCAAGTTCTGTAACTTGGGACGATCTAGTAGTGCATCATGGAATTGTTCGGCGACTTACCGACTGCTCCTTTATATCGCCGACTTGATTTTATCCTTCATGACTTAGCACACTGGAACTTTAGGTGAGATCATGGCCATTCGGCGACTCGCCCAATAGGTCAGGCGATCATCATGCCTTCTTTTCTTCATTCTTTCAGCTTCCTTGTTCCTTTTTTCTCATTACTGTCCATGTTTTGTTCCTCAATCCAAATACTTGAGACAACAAGGATTTACGTGAGTTTTGGGCACAAAATATGCATTTGAGGACACTAAATCTATTAAATGAAGCCCTAAATAAGTCCAAATCGTGGACTCATCAACACCCCCAACTTAAACTTTTGCTTGTCCTCAAGTAAAACTCAAGTTCAACATCTCAAAAGGGATGTCTCAAATAGTGCTACATAAGACTCAATCATGAATGCACCTGCATAGCCTCAATTTACTCGTGAGAAGATAAATTGTGCACTCAAAGATATTCATGTTCTGACTCCCCAAGGTTCCACAGTTACTTTTAAACACGTGCACTCATTGCTGAGAGTTTGGAGGTTGTTTTACACCAATTGTCCAAAAATATTCTAAGAATAAGAAGAAAGGAGGGAAATGTGTTCTTTTCCTTTTTGTTTGTTGTCTTAGCATTCACAAAAGACACAACTTATATAGGAAACTTCTATAGGACATATTGTAGAGTCAAGAGTTAATTTTGATAAGAAATTATGAATGTTAATGACATTAAAGACCATTGCATCACATATTACAGAAATCCTTGTTTTGTTTTGGAACGAAAAATGCATTTTCTTTATAACGTATTTTACTTTGTATTTCTTGCATTAAAATAAATGAATAAGTGAGAATTAATGTCACAGGATCAAGCATGATAATGGGAAGATTTAAATCATTCTAAACGAGTGAGGAATAAGGTACAATGTTTTTAATAAAATTGAGTCAAGTGGTGCAAGAGGAGAGGAAGAAGCGCATGAGAAAAGCAAATGTTGAAGCTTCTTGTTTTGCATATTCTTAAGTTAAAGTCACCTTCTTCTGCCCCACACAGCCACACTTACTAATATAGATTTCGTTTCTCCTGCAATCCAAACGAAAATAATACTTAAATATATCATCAACCTAAGCCTGCCAAGTTTTGATAATATACATATGTACTATCAAAAATAATTTTAAAATATTTATCTATTATTTCTCATCATAATTTTATGTTGACCCTTCTTTTTAACAAACAGGCACATGACCAGATTAAAAATAAAAGGGGTGATTACTCAAACTAATAAAATAAATGAAAAATTCGTTTGGACAGAATAATATTTTATTTATGTTTTTTTTATTTTATTGAACATTTTTACCATTTTAATTTTTATACATATTAATTACAAAATGAAAAAGGAAATCTCTTTATTTTAAAATAAAATATTATAATTTTTTTATATTTCTAACCAAATTTTGGGTTGATTTTTTGGTAATTTGGCATTACCATTAAATACAAATATTGAGGAGAAATAATTATTGGATAAATTTTCCAAGAAATTTGGTGGAATCCAATGCCAAATAAAGCGAGTGGTCCAAGAAATAAAGTTGTATGAATAGTGACTTGTCGTCAACATATGTTTTACTTTACGGCAGTGGTTGGTTCGAAACGAAAAAAATGCTTTCGTCAAAACTAACTGAATTTTGACTTATTTTTTTATATTTGATTAGTGTGTGGAGAATAATTTTAATTCTTTTTATTAAAAAAAAAAAAAATTTAAAACATCTTTTATTTTGAGCTTAACACTAGAAAATACTTTTAAGAAAATAATTTCTAACCCCATCACATAAAAATTAAATATTAAAAATTTGAATTATTTTTCAAAAATAATTTTGACGGTGGTGGTGGTTGGGGATTGCTGGGGCAGGGGTTGGGATAGCGTCAAAAATGAAATTTTTAAAATTTGATTTCTTTCTTTTCAATTAAAAAAAAAAACTGATGGGGTGGCCTGTGTGGGAGAGGGGGCAGTGGTGTAAAATATGATTTTTTTTAAAAAATTAATATTTTTTTAAAAATATTTTTTTTAAGAAAACTTAATTTTGACGGAGAGTGACGTGGGTGGGGGGAGCTACCGTAAAAATGATTTTCTTTTTTTAACAAAAAAATAATTGATAGAATGAGAAAGTAAGGAGCGAGTATGGGTTAGGTTGTTAATATATATATAAGTAATAGATGGAAGAAGGTATGTACCCTTCATCTTTGACATGAGTTGAGCAACCCTGTGCTGGCAATTGGTGCAACGGTAGTCGGCCAACAACACCACTTGCTGCACCTACAAAATTAAATTCAAAATATTGTACATAATTAAAGAAGAAATTAAAGATGGAGAAAATAGATAGTTACAACTTACAAGTGGTAGGGACAAGGATTCAATTGAAGCGAGTGTAGGATTGGGCATCTTCTCTTCTCTTCTATTCAACTTATAACATGGATTTTCACATTTATTTATCAACACCATTACCTTCCAATGATAGATAAGTCAACTCCCAGATCATGAGATCTGTATTCCACAAAACACCCTTATACATACATACCTTGACAAAATATGCTTTCAAGCACCCCACTACTTATAATATGCTTTCAACTTCAATTACATTACTAATTAATTAGGATTGCTTACAACTTCTACCACACCCACCCCTGTTGCTGTTACTAAATTACTTCTCATTATCCATTCTGGTCTATTCCTCTTTAGGCCACACCTCAATTTCCTTCCTACTCCATTCAATAACACAATTACCCTCTACGACAAACATTGATTCTAGTCAAGTAGGTCCCACCCACTTAATCAAACATTTCTATATAGGTAGTATTTTTTTTTTTTGGTTTTTCCTTCAGGTGTTCGATACTCACATTGGAGCTCCGACTAAATCCATATCGCGCTCTATAGGGCCCATTCACGAGTGGTGTTCCCAATAGGAATTTTTCCATATCAAAAGCTCGAACCCGAGACCTTAGGTTAAGGGTGAAGCACTCACATTCGTGCACCACAACTCATGTTGATATATAGGTAGCTTTAATTAGTCTCAAATGCTCCCAATATATATCACCTATTTTTTTTAGTAACCTAAAAGGAATGTCACATTTTTTATATTAATTAATAATTTAATTTTTAAATGTTCATTGTATCCTTAATATACAATAGAATTGATGGAGTATTACTATATATACTAGAAGGGCACGACCCGTGCTAACATAAACACAATTAGTCTATTATTCAATATATAGGCAAAGTATTGTTGGAAACTATTCACTTATACAAGTGACCAGATGCAATATTAACTAATTTAAGTTGTGTGTTTGTTCTAATAAAAGAGGTGATCTGAAAAATTAAAAACAAAGTTTGTTCATTTAAGCATCTCCAAACTATACACCATACCAATCCATCAATAAAGAAAAAGACATGAAATGACACAAATTAAACAACTTCAAAACAAAGAAAGAAAAGAAGAATAATCAAGGAGGTGAAAGAACATTAAAATTTTACAATCTATCAATCAAATTTTATGGTGTCACAGCTTTTACAGGGCCCTTCAATTCTTTAAACTTTTTTTACATATTTGCTTTTCAGAGCCCATAAATTATTGGAAAAATTAGCAATTAAGTCATAATACATAACATATTTAGTCCAAATAAAAACACTTTAAAATATTTATTTTAAAATGTCAGAATGACAATATTTTAACAAATAAAATGTATCCTTATATAATTTATTTATCTTCCTTTTATTTCTCAAATTAGGCCCACTTTTTTACTAAAAATAATAGACCCTATTATCAACTTTTCACTCTCTAAATATTTTCATCCAAATTCTATCATTTCTCTTTTTCTCTTTAAAGATTTCTTTCATTATTCTATATCCTCAAGTAACTTTACACCTTGTCTTTTTCTTAAATCAAAATCCTTCAGTTTTTAAAGAAATCTTAGAAATCATTCAAAAGATTTTCAACATTTGTCGAAGTATTGAGATAAAAAAGTATTTTATATGTTTTGTATGTTGGATCTAGATCTGGAAGAAATATCATTTTTGAAGTGTCAATATTAGGATAAATCGCTCGAAAGTATTGAATTGGATCTGGAACATGTTTCATGTAAAGAAGTGTCATTTTCGAATGTCAATATTTGAAAGATGATAAAATTGTTGAAGCTCAGGGTGATGAAAAATAATTTTATGACATGTTGCATTTTGTATAAACTATCAAATTGTATTATTTACTGTTTTTATTGTTTTGCTGTTGCATTTTGTATTCATTACAAAATTCATATATATCTTGCTAAATTTTGAGTTTTTTCTGGGTAACTTGTATTTTGTAGGTGTGATTCATTTGAAATTATGTATATGTTTAATTTTGTATTAGATAAATAGTTTTATAGAATTTTATATGCTATTCTAAATTAGGCTTAATACAATTTTTTTGTATATATATTCTAACTATATGCCAACAAGTTCCGTATTTTTTGTGCTCATTTTGTATTTCAATCTCAGTTTGTATGCCAACAAGTGTTGTATTTCTTTTTTATTTTGTATTAATTCTAAGTGTATGCAACAAGTTTTAGAATCTTTTGTGTTCACTTTGTATTTCAATATCATTTTGTATTTCAATATCACTTTTTATGCCAACAAGTTTTGTATTTCTTTTTTATTTTGTATTAATTCTAAATGTATGCTAGTGATCACTTTGTATTTCAATCTCACTTTGTATGCCAACAAATTTTGTATTTTTTCTATTCTATATTCATTCTAAAATCTTCTTCACTGCCAGCAAAAATCTTAAATCAATAGACTTCAATTCGACATAGATTGAATATTTTCAATGAAGAGTTAAAAATTAATATTGAAAATCTAAGGTTTAAGGTAGGGCTGTTTAAAACCGAATCAAAATCGATAAGCCGAACCGATAAAAAAGTTATTGGTTTATAATATTGGTTTAGTGGTTTTGATAACGTTTTTGATTTTTTTTGTTATCGGGTTATCGGTTCTTAACGGTTTAAAGTTTTTTCTTAACGGGTTAACCGATAACCCGATAGTAAATTAAATACTTATATTTATACCATTTTGTATATAAAGTCCTCGACTTAGAATTTAATTTTCTACTTTTATTTTTGGTTGTCTCAAACACTTGATTATTCTACAATGTAAAAGTGTTTGCTTTTGAGCAAGACGTAACTTGTGAACTCAAGTGCATGGTTTATTTGATTTGTCACATTGTTTCTAAGTGATTTTCAATGTTTTTTCTTTTGTGTCAAATCTTAACGGTTAAATCGATAACGATCAAAAACCGATAAACCAATAATCGATAAGCCAATATCTTAATGGTTCTATAACGGTTTAGCATCTCTACAAACCGATAACCAATAAGTCAACCGATAAACTTTAAAACCGAATCGAACAGGCCGATACACAGCCCTAGTTTAAGGAAGAGAGAAGTAATGTCAATTGTGGAATCAAACGCGTATAATAGGAAAGAAATTTTTTAAATTTTAATCTCAAAAATAAAAGATGAAAAGAGCATAAGAGTAGTGAAAAGAAAAATCTAGGCCGACTTAAAGTTATACCAAAATTATGATGAGTAATTATGGTAACTTTGTTGGTTTAAATTTAAAAATTACCTTATTTGAAATATTATTTTCCTTGATTTTCTCCATTCTGCTAATAACTAATTGTATTTTTTTCAATTAAACAAATGACAAAAATACATAAATCAATAATATAACAAACTAAAATATTGACATCTTTAATAAATATTAAAAGCTATGCTATATATGAGACCCCATTAAATGTTAAAATATTGTTGTTTTTGAAAAATTTTCCTAAATTTTTATCGTTCCTGCAAGTTATTGGAAAAAGTGTATCAGCAATTGATGCTAAAAATCATATACTTCGTTTTGTATTTTATTCTACCAAGTCAAAAAGTCAGTAATTGATGTACCTAATTTACTACACTTAAGACATTCTAGCTTCTAAATCTAATAAAACAATAATGAACACTTTTAAATAAATGAAATATGATAGTACCCGAGGGATGTAGTAAATGAATCATGTGAAGTAAGCAAATTGAAGTCAAAGTGAATGTGTCAATTACGTGGCCATTATATCAAATATTTGCCAATTCTAACCAAAAAGAAATTGTTAGAGTAAATTGGCAAAACTTTATATAAAATGACCTTTTATTTCGTCAATCTTGCCCTTTCATGTGCTTCTTCATGTCGCTTGCCCTTTTCATTTTGTCGTCCCTCTCATCTCACTTCCTGTTTTGTTGTCCTCTCTTCCCAATACCATTTTTATCCAGCTTGATCCGGAAAAGAGGTAATTGACATATTAGTATACTTAATTTTGGAACCAAATCACTTGGAGAACAATAATGTAGGTAATAAACAGAACAATACTTAATACTCTAAGGGGTCGTTTGGTAGGCTGCATTAGAACAAAATAGTTCATGGATTATGTTAGGTATTATTTAGTACCATGTTTGGTAGAAATATGAGTCTATGTATAACTAATCCATGGATTAGTTATACCTCCAACATGGTATTATAGGATGTATTACTAATACCTTCCATTTGGAGGTATTAGTAATACATAGGATATAATACCATGGGATAAGCTATGTAAAGACAAAAATATCCTCAATCATTTTAATTATTTATGTATTTTCTTGATTTTATTATTTATATTTGTACAAGTAAGTTTATTTAAATAAATTAGCTTACAAATTATTTAGAGAGAGTTGTTTGTTACTAATAAATCCAATATAAATCGATACAAATTTGAAATGTGAGTTGTATATTTTGTATATGACGTTTGTGATCTAAACTTAATGTGTGTGTGTATATATTTGCTTGGTTTTCTAATTATTTATATTTTAAACAATTTAAAAAATTTACATACATATTAAAACGAAAACTTGCAATTTTATGTGTACATGTAGATGGTTTATTCAATTTTACCATTGTTGACCATTTTTTCGATTTTAAAAGTAGATGGTTTATCTTTTTTTAATTGAAAATTGACCTTTTGTGAATGATCAATTTATTAAGATGACAATTATTTAGCCTCAAATAATTCAAGTGAAAAAAATAACAAACAAGACAACTAAATTGTTCTTCCCATAGCTAGTTAGAAGGTTATAAAAAATAATATTGTCCAACAATTATCTACCTTGATTCAATTACATAATAATTCAAGGGTATAATTGGAAAGAAGTTTTTCATAGAGCTATAATCCAAACACAAGATGAGGTGGGAAAAAATGAACCAAACACTTGATAAAAATAAACCCTGCATTACCAATCCCTGCACTACTTATCCCTGCATTACTAATCCCTGCATTACTAATCCATGCGTTATAAATCTTTGTACCAAACGACCCCTAAGGGTCTTTTGGTTTGAATACAAGTAATGTTGAGATAAGTTATGCTGGGATAAGTTATATTGGAATAAGTTATGTTGGGATTAAGTTATGCTGGGATAAGTTATATTGGAATAAGTTATGTTGGGATTAGTTATGTTGAGATTAATTTTTGTTGCTTATTTGGTTTGTCATATTCAAACTTATATTCATGGCATAATTTCTAAGAATAAGTTGTTTGTTTACAAAAATACCCTTCATCTTTTTTTTTTTTACATTTTCTTTGTAAGTCTTAGTCATTCATTCTTAAAAATAAAATTTCTCATCTTATTTAGCTTAAATATCTTTGGGTTTGCATTTACATAATTGTGCCGTATGTTTTTAAAATTAAACTTTCATCTTATTTGACTTTAAAATGAAACTTCCGTCTTGTTTAACTTAAAAATAAAATTTCAATCTTATTTAGCTTAAAAATAAAACTTTCATCTTATTTAATTTAAAAAAATAAAAATTAATCTTATTTAGCTTAAAAATAAAATTCTCATTTTAAGTTTATGAAAACTAAAAGAAATTTTATTATTAAAGTTATCTACATTTTAATTGATATATAAAATATAATTTTAAGTGAGTAATAAACTGTTTAATTAAAAATATGCAATTTTGTAGTAGAGTGAACATTTTGAGAGAAATTAAAATATAAGTAGCATTAAGAACTTATATTATATTCATAAATAAAATTATATTTATAAAATATCATTTTTTAATAGAAAAATATATTATCATAAGAACAAGGAATAATTAATCTTGTCAATGTTATTATAATTATTGTTAAAAATTATGTTAACATACATGAATATAAAGTGTTGTATTAAAGTGGGGTTTAAGGAGGATACTTTTGTTATTTTACTTACTTAATCCCAGCATAAGTTATCCTGGGATTACTATCCCACCCCCAGGAAGTGATAACTGTTAAATTTGACAAGATTCAAAAATGGATTAATGAGAAGATATGGTAGTTAAGAGGATAATTCTTCATTGGTAGGAAAGTCAAAGATAGCACCTTTTGTAGGTGAAATTTAGGTGAACAACAAATTGGTTTCACAAGGTAAATCTTGACATTTTGACATATTGTGATGTCATGGATGACATCAATAGGAAGAAATTACTCCTATAAATAGGTAGCTCCTAATTCATTTGTAACACACCTCTCACTTGCCTTCTCATCTCCTAAGGCGTTTGTTCTTCTTTCTCTCTTGTAGTATTTTACTTGTACTCTTTTGGAGTGAAATAAATATTGGTTGGTTGTGTCTGAGGACTAGGCAAAAGAAAACAAAAGTTTGCCGAACCTCGTTAATTCTTGGTGTTCTTTTTGTTGTTGTCTCATTTACTATTTATTAGCTACATTTAGATATAGCAGTTGTGATTCCATCACTCTATATATATTCGGCTTCCGCAACAATTGGTATCAGAGCCAAGGTATTATCTGAGTATGCTCTGTGGTTGCAGCATAGTCTGAACTTCCACATCAGAAAAAGATTTACTTTGGTCTTTGCATTGTTAGCTAGTAAATAGTATTTGTAGTAAAATGGGAGACAAGAAAAATGATGAGTCCACATCAAGTGTCAATAATACGTCATCATTGGCATCTTCGCTTATGACAAGAATTGTGTCAAATGCGAAATTTGCAGTTGAAATTTTTGACGGGTCAGGACATTTCGGAATGTGGCAAGGCGAGGTCCTTGATGTTCTTTTTCAACAAGGACTAGATATTGCCATTGAAGAAAAGAAACCAGACGGTGTAGGAGAAGAAGATTGGAAGATTATCAACCGTGTTGCTTGCGGTACCATTCGATCTTACCTTGCAAGAGAACAAAAGTATCCATACACGAAGGAAACATCTGCAAATAAATTATGGAATTCATTGGAGGAGAAATTCTTGAAGAAAAACAGTCAAAATAAACTTTACATGAAAAGAAGACTGTTACGCTTCACTTATATTCCTGGTAGCACAATGAATGATCATATCACCAGCTTTAATAAGTTGGCGACAGATTTGCGGAATATGGACGTGACTTTTACGGATGGAGATATGGCCTTAATGTTGTTAAGTTCACTTCCCGATGAGTTCGAGCATCTTGAAACGACTCTACTGCATGGGAATGATGAAGTATCTCTCAAAGAAGTTTGTTCTGCCTTATACAGTTATGAACAAAGAAAGAGAGAAAAACAAAAAGGCGGAGAAGCAGAAGCACTGGTTGCGAGAGGTCATTCTCAAAATCATATGAGAACGAAGAAAGGGAGATCCAAGTCAAGATCGAGACTCAGCAAAGATGAATGTGCCTTTTGCCGAGAAAAAGGGCATTGGAAGAAAGACTGCCCAAAGTTGAATAGCAAAGCCAAACCAAATAATGGGAAGGCTGTCATGGATTCAAATGTGGCTGATTGTGATGACTCCGATTACTCACTAGTTACAACAGATCCATCCAAATCATCTGATGTATGGTTGATGGACTCAGCTTGTAGTTATCATATGTGTCCCAATCGGGACTGGTTTATTGATTTACAAGAAGGAGAATGTGGAGTTATTCACACTGCAAACAATAATCCTCTTACCGCATATGGTGTTGGTTCAATCCGATTAAGGAACCATGATGGATTAAGTAGAACATTAACAGATGTTCGATATGTACCAGATTTGAAGAAAAATCTCATGTCTGTTGGAGCCCTAGAATCAAAGGGGTTCAAAGTCATTGCAGATAATGGCGTGATGAGAATATGCTCTGGTGCACTGGTGGTAATGAAGGCAATTCGAAGAAATAATAACATGTACCACTATCAAGGTAGTACAGTTATTGGGACAGCGGCAACAACATCCAATGACGAGAAGGAGGCAGAAATGACCAAGCTGTGGCATATGCGCTTGGGACATGCTGGAGGGAAATCCTTGAAAACTTTATCAGATCAAGGATTGCTAAAAGGAGTTAAAACTTGCAACTTGGAGTTTTGTGAACATTGTATCAAGGGAAAACAAACAAGGGTTAAATTTGGAACAGCTATCCATAATACTAAAGGTATTTTGGATTATGTTCATTCAGATGTTTGGGGTGCTTCCAAAACACCTTCATTAGGTGGGAAACACTATTTTGTAACCTTTGTTGATGACTTTTCTCGAAGATTGTGGGTGTATACGATGAAAACAAAAGATGAAGTATTGGGAATTTTTCTCAAATGGAAGGCGATGATAGAAACTCAAAGTGGCAGAAAGATCAAGTGTCTTCGCACAGACAATGGTGGCGAATACAAAAATGATCTTTTTCAGAAAATTTGTGAGGAAAATAACATCGTCAGACATTTCACCGTCAGAAATACACCACAACAGAATGGAGTGGCAGAACGCATGAACCGAACTTTGCTGGAGAAAGTTCGGTGTATGTTGTCCAATGCTGGCTTGGGCAAAGAAGTTTGGGCTGAGGCAATAACATATGCGTGCGATCTCATTAATCGTCTACCATCTGCTGCTATTGGTGGGAAGACACCATTTGAAAAATGGTATGGAAAACCTGCTGAAGATTATGGTTCTTTATATGTATTTGGCTCAATTGCATATTATCATGTAAGAGAGTCAAAATTGGACCCAAGAGCAAAGAAATCTTTATTTATGGGAATTACTTTTGGAATCAAAGGATACCGTTTATGGTGTCCAGAGACAAGAAAAGTTATTTTCAGCAGGGATGTTACCTTTGATGAATCTGCCTTGACAAATAAGGTAACACTTGAAGAAGCCAAACAAATTGATGGTGCTTCAAAGCAGGTACAGTTTGAGGGAAAGATAATTTTCCCAACACAGGGATCAAACGAGGAAACAACAAAAGATTTTCCTCTTGAAGGAGAGCCAGTCGAAGAGGAGGTTCCATCTCAAGAACCTCAACCACAACTTGAATCAATAGCAACGAGCAAGCCAAAAAGGACAATAATAAAACCTGCTCGACTCACAGATATGGTGGCTTGTGCTAACTCAATTGCAGCCGATGACATTCCTACCACTTATAAAGACGCAGTCCAAAGTTCACAAAAAGATAAGTGGAGGAATGCCATGGATGAAGAAATGCAATCTCTTCATCAGAATCATACATGGAGATTGGCCAATCTCCCAGAGGGCAAGAAAGCAATTGGGTGCAAATGGGTATTTGCAAAGAAAGAGGGATTTCCTAACCAAGAAAATGTTCGCTACAAAGCAAGATTGGTGGCCAAAGGATATGCTCAAAAGGAGGGAATTGATTATAATGAGGTATTTTCTCCAGTTGTGAAACACTCCTCCATTAGAGTTTTGTTGGCTTTGGTAGCACAGTTGAATTTGGAACTAGTTCAGTTGGATGTAAAAACAGCTTTTTTACATGGAGACTTGGAAGAGGAAATCTATATGACTCAGCCAGAAGGATTCAAAGTTGATGGAAAAGAAAATATGGTGTGCAAACTTGAAAAATCGTTGTATGGATTGAAACAATCTTCTAGACAATGGTACAAATGATTTGACAAGTTTATGTTGCAGCAAAGGTACATAAGAAGCAAATACGATCATTGTGTGTATTTGCGCAAGCTTGAAGATAATTCCTTTATATATCTTCTCCTATATGTTGATGATATATTGATAGCTTCTAAAAGTCAAGAGGAAATTGAGAAGCTAAAGATTCAACTAAGAAAGGAGTTTGAGATGAAGGATTTGGGTGAGGCAAAGAAGATTCTTGGCATGGAGATAAAAAGAGATAGACATTCAAAGAAACTCTATTTATCTCAGAAAGATTATTTGAAGAGAGTACTAAACCGATTCGGTATGAATGTAAAAACGAAGTCGGTTAGCACTCCGCTTGCTCCTCATTTTAAGCTTAGTGATGCTATGTCACCTAAGAATGAAGCTGAACGAGAATATATGTCAAGAGTACCATACGCGAATGCTATTGGTTGCTTGATGTATGCAATGGTTTGCACAAGGCCAGATATTTCACACGTTGTTGGAGTTGTAAGCAGGTACATGCACAATCCTGGAAAGGATCATTGGCAGGCAGTAAAATGGATTCTACGGTATATTCATAATACTGTAGATGTTGTTTTGGTTTTCGAGCAGAAAGATAGTCAATATCTTGTTGGATATTGTGACTCAGATTATGCAGGTGATTTGGACAAACGAAGATCGACTACTGGTTATGTTTTCACTATTGCAAATGCACCAGTTAGTTGGAAGTCTACTTTGCAGTCAACAGTTGCTTTGTCTACCACTGAGGCAGAGTACATGGCAATTACAGAGGCTGCGAAGGAAGCAATTTGGCTTCAAGGATTGCTTAGAGAACTTGGTATTGGACAGGAAGGAATCACAATATTTTGTGATAGTCAGAGTGCTATTCAATTAGCAAAGAACCAAGTTTATCATGCAAGGACGAAGCACATTGACGTCCGATATCATTTCATACAAGACATCATAGAAGATGGTGGAGTCATAATGCAGAAAATTCATACTACGGATAATCCTGCCGATATGTTGACAAAAGTGGTGACTGCGGTCAAGTTTCAACATTGTTTGAACTTGATTAACATTGTTGAACATTGAAGATTGAGGTTGAAGACACAATCAAAATTGTTGTTGAGAAAAAGTTGAAAATGGAGAATCTTGCCAAGGTGGAGATTTGTTAAATTTGACAAGATTCAAAAATGGATTAATGAGAAGATATGGTAGTTAGGAGGATAATTCTTCATTGGTAGGAAAGTCAAAGATAGCACCTTTTGTAGGTGAAATTTAGGTGAACAACAAATTGGTTTCACAAGGTAAATCTTGACATTTTGACATATTGTGATGTCATGGATGACATCAATAGGAAGAATTCACTCCTATAAATAGGTAGCTCCTAATTCATTTGTAACACACCTCTCACTTGCCTTCTCATCTCCTAAGGCGTTTGTTCTTCTTTCTCTCTTGTAGTATTTCACTTGTACTCTTTTGGAGTGAAATAAATATTGGTTGGTTGTGTCTGAGGACTAGGCAAAAGAAAACAAAAGTTTGCCGAACCTCGTTAATTCTTGGTGTTCTTTTTGTTGTCTCATTTACTATTTATTAGCTACATTTAGATATAGCACTTGTGATTCCATCACTCTATATATATTCGGCTTCCGCAACATTAACTTATCCCAGAACTAATTGTTAATCCTTGCCCTGGCATAAGTTATCACACCCTTGGCAACCAAACAACAGATTAATGACCACTTAAAAATTATCCCAGGATTAAATCCTCTTGTTCATCACACCAAACGACCCCTTAAGTATTAGTGATCGTTAATTAGTAGAAAAAGGAAGAGGTTATACAAATCAATACAGTTCAAACAACAACATAGCTTATCAGATTTTATCACTATCACGTGGAGGTAGAAATACTCTTTCCGAAAGATTAAATCACCGATTCCGGTAGTTATTGTTGAATACTTAATCTGAACTATATCTTTAAGAAATCAAGACAAGATAAAATCAAATGAACTAACTACATACATCCATTTTAACCAGCACTCATTCTAATACATAAATCTCTCCAGAGTAGCAAAAAAAGGGCAGATAGGATTAAAAGAAATTAAGAAAATGAAATCCGATGCTACATTTCTCAAGAGTTAAAAAGAGGGACAACTAATTTGAGTAGTAGATTCAGATTGATGGTGATATACTATACAATTTCTTTCAGAACACATAGTATTGATATTTGTAAGTATGAAAGACTGAAGGATTAAACAGAGAAGATAACTCTTAAGATAGACCTCATCAAGAACTTAAGAAAATTTGTGTGATAATTTAACAAAATCAGCGAGGCAAATAGATGAAGGAAGTCTATTCACACTATATTCATTTTAGTACACTTAGGGGTCGTTTGGTACAAAGATTGATAATGCAGGGATTAGTAATGCTGGGATTAGTAATGTAGGGATTAATAGTGCAGGGATTAGTAATACAGGGATTATTTTTATCAAGTGTTTGGTTCATTGTTTTCGACCTCATCATATGTTTGGATTAAAACTTTATAAAAAACTTCTTTCCAATTATACCCTTAAATTCTTATGCAATTGGGTTAAGGTAAATAATTGCCGGATAATATTTTTTTATGACCTTCTAACTAGCTAAGAAAAGAACAATTTATTGTCATGTTTGCCTTTTTTTTCTTAAATTATTTGAGGGTAAATAATTGTCATCTTATTAAATTGATCACTTACAAATGTCAATTTTCAATTTAAAAAAAGATAAACTATCAACTTTTAAAATTGAAAAGATGGTAAACAATAGTAAAATTGAATAAACCATCTATATTTACGAATAAAATTGCAAGTTGTAATTTTTGTATGTATTCAATGTTATAAATTATTGAAAATACAAAATATTAAAAAACCGCACAAACATTTAATTATTTGTTTATTTTCTTGATTTTATGTTTTATGATTGTGCTAGTAAATTTATTTAAATAAATTTACTTGCACAACCATAAAATATAAAATCAAGAAAATAAACAAATAATAAAATGTTTTGAGGGATATTTTTGTCTTTAGGTGACTTATCCCATGGTATTATATCCCATGTATTGCTAATACCTCCAAATAGAAGGTATTAGTAATACATCACATAATACCATGTAGGATGTATTAACTAATCCATGGATTAGTTATACATAGACCTAATTTTCTACCAAACGTAGTACTAAATAATACCATCTATAATACATGGACTATTTATTTTAATACGGCCTACCAAACGACCCCTTATTGACTTAATGTATCCCAAGTTCGAATGTGAGGCCTCTATTTGAGGATGTAATAAATTAACATTTACCATTAGAAATAATTGAGTAGCTTACGTTATTCCTCTATATTTACCTGAATCAGCTATGACTATCGTGTTATGCAAGTTCGAATATGCTTTAAGGTGGAGGAATCTTTTGCAGTAGTCTTCTATTAAAACAATATTTAAGCTACCTAAATGAATGGACAACATGTAGTTTTTTGATGCAGAATAAAAAAATCCTACCTAATGAAGAGAAAGATAAATCAAAGAAGCTCGATATTCAGAGTGTCCTAGAGAGTTACATTTCCAAAAAATGAGGAGACTAGACACGCGGTCAAATTAATTTAAAACTGATGCTACATTGAAAGTGAAAGTGTCCATGTAACGTGGATACAATTCATCAAGTATACACAAAACAATCAGCAACTAATGTCAGTGATGTGCAACAAATTCATATAACATAGCCACCAAGTTAACCATAAAATCCATCAAAACACATGAATGAGGAGTTCATCTTACTTCACTTTTGAGTTCCCCCAGCTTTAAGTATCGAATCCACATTTTTACTGAATTTTCTCTTCAAGTGCAGTAAAGTAGCTCAAAGAACAGAAAGCAAAGTTACAACTGACAACAACATTGAGAAAGAGGCTACTATGGACTGTAAATTTTTACATGTGAATCAAAAAATTAAGCTCGCATAACAACGGATAATATATCAAATTCATATTAAATTTCAGATCGAACATCATTTATCATGCTAAAATAGTCTAGCTGTGCAACTTTTAAGTAATTTGGATACATTCTAAAAATTGGCTAAACTATTGATAAACGTACTATCTAATGCTGGAAATATGACATAGTACAGTGGGTATTGATCAATTTACTACCATCGCTACATTTTGGTACTCATTGAACAGAGTGGAAATGGACAAGCCAAGCTATGCCTAATGACACCATCTCTTTTTAACTACTTTTGTACTTGGCTTTCGATTGACGCTCAGCTCAGGTAAAGCACAAGAACAATTAGGAGTAAATTGAAATTGTATATTACCAGTGGTAATATACTCGGGAGCAACACAACAGAAGGTACCCATTTTACTGTGTATTGGCTCAACTTTGCATTGTAATTCTGTAAATTCATGGTATGAACAAATTATAAGAGGGCAACAAAAATATTGTTAAAACTTGTAGAAGACTAAGGGTGTGTTTGGTATGGAGGAAAATGTTTTCCATGGAAAAATTTTTCCTATAAAATGTTTTCGTGAAAAACAAGTAGATTTTAAACTTATTTTCTCATGTTTGGTTGGTGAGTAGAAAATATATTCCGGAAATGATTTTTAGTGTTTGATTTATGAATGAAAAATGTTTTTGAAAAACATCTTTTATTTTTACTAGAGTAAAAAAATAATTTATGAAATTGAATTTTTTTTTAAAAAAAATAAAATTATTATTTTTTTGGGGTGGTGGGGTTGGGGTTGGGTGGGATGGGTAGTGGATGGGGGCAGGGGGAGGGGGTAGGAGTGAAAAAATAAAAATTTGAAGTTGATAGTATTTTTAAAAAATAAAATTAATTTTTTTGGGGGTTGGGGGTGGGTGGCTGGCTGGCGGGGGGAGGAGGGTAGGAGTTTAAAAATAAAAATTTAAAGTTGAAAATATTTTTACAAAGCAAAATTAATTTTTTGGAGGAGGTGGGGTTGGGGGGACTGGCCGGTTGGTGGGTGGTTGGGAAGGTCAGGGATCGGATGAAAAAATAAAATTTTGAAATTGAATTTTTTTTTTTTAAATTGACGTTTTCCCCCCAAAAAATGTAATTTAAAATTGGAGGAGAGTTTGGAAAATGTTTTCCTTAATTTTTGAAGAGAAGTCATTTTTCTTAATTTTGAGGAAAATGAATTGATTTGGAAAACATTTTCCAAGATTTTATCCCAACCAAACATGAAAAAATTGGAAAACATTTTCCAAAAAATATTTTCCTTCATACCAAACACACTTTATAGTTTTATATACAGTAACAAGAAAAATGTTAGATGATTTGAAATCCTGATATATAATTTTAGCTTCTGGGTTGTGGAGATATGTCAGTCCTTTAGCTGCCTCGAGAGTAACTTTTATTCGGAGATTCTATGATAGTGGTTGGAAATAAGCAATCCTCTGTTCAAGATGTACCAAAGGTTAATTCAATGACATTACAGATATGATATTAGTGGATGTCCTCAAATTAGATGTGGGTTCAAGATCTCAAACTTTATGGATTTCTATAATGAACTAAGTTCATAGTAAAATAAATTTCTTATACATGGCTTAGAGAAAGCAATTGGGTTCCTATGGATCTGCATTTCATATTGTGGATCCGTTCTTGCATCAAGTATGCAGTTGTGATTCCACACGAACTATACTTACTTCTGAATAGATGATTTCCCAAACTTCCCCTCCACATGAATTTGCACACCAGAATCATAAACTGGCTCAGGTAAGCGATTCTCACCTGTACAGAGAAAACAATTAATCAACTTATCAAGATCAAGGATTATAGAAAAGCTTCAATGTATTTAATAAAATAATCATCGAAAATTGTAAAGGGAAGAGTTTATACACCAATCATTCCTTGTGACCTTTCTTCAAGAATTTCACTTTGACTTTGAGGAGTCAACGAAGCCGATAAATATGAATGTGATCGTGAAAAAGACACCTAATTAATATGTATCTTTGTATGTCTTCTCTCTGTTCCTAGTAAAAGTTACACCAGTTTACATCAATGAATTAATAAATTGAATAAGTTATAATATGACTATCTTATAGCTTATTTCAAACTAAACACGTACATCTTCATTACGTTTATCAAAATTTAGTAGAAATAGAAATTTATAATTGTACATGATAAGCAAATCAAATTCGTGACTATCTTCTTGGCTCATTCATTCTGGATGAACTTGAAGTTTCATAATGAACTTACTTTCAGCAGGGTTATAAGCATCCAGATCATAAAATTCTTCAGTTAACCATCAGATGCAAATGGTATAGGAACAAATCTCTGAGACGATTTTGTAATTCCCTGAAGACGATAACTATTGATTGAAATATGTAATTCTCCATAGCTTTTAGATAAATGAATAAGATTTGTTAAAAATTGAGATTGTTTGCTATTTATATACCGAAACTTGCACCCTATGAAAAATAAATAACTTATCTTACAAATAATTCTTCATGTGCGAAGAAAGTCTCCCTTGTCATATAAGCAAATTATAGTTTATGTTTATCGACATATACATATGTTAGTATTCAACATTATAATTTAACTGCATATCCAACTGGAAAGTTAAATCAACTAAAGTGGGAGAAATACTGGACTTTCCACATAAGAGAAAGGGTTGTAAAATTAGGGTAACTCTAATAGCTAATCCTTCCAGTTGAAAGTCTTTTCGAGAAAAAAAAATCAAAATTAAGTTCGATGTACTTGATAATGCTCAATGTTCCCTACATGGCATCTTTTCAATTTCATTCCTTTCCTTTCTTCTCTAAGTACCTGTAAAGTCCTATTTGTGAAAAAATAACAAATTGAATAAACACCCACATCAAGAACAAAAGCGAAAGAAACACTACATTTCGATATTCAAAAGCACAAAAATTGAAAAAGAAAGCAATAATAAGGAAAACGGAGAAGAAAAGGAGTAAACGACCATAACAACAACATCGAATCAAGTTTAGATTCAATGCATGCAAAATTACCACAACAAAAATACCAAATTGATATATAAAGAAAATTTGAAACTCATCGAATGAAAAAATTGACAAAACGGATCTAAAATCAAAAGGCAAAACGAAAATGAGAAGACAGAAGGGGTATGCAATTTAACTGAGAATTTCATATGAGGGCTTGCAAAACCCTTCCATTTTGCAGAGCAATTTTTCTTGGAATAGAGAATGGATGAAAAGGAATAGGAATATATCACGTTGCTAGGACACGTGTTTCCCAGATGAATATACACATTAGTTAGAATGCCCCGAGTCAAATTACCAAATTAACCCTATTGGTACAATTTAATTTACTTTTGGTACAACTTGTATATGTTGTGTTAGTTGAACTCTTTTAAATAATAATATGCAAAATTAATTTTTGTACTTCTTATCTTATAAACGTAAAAAAGATATTTGTCAAATTTAGAGCTTCAATTGATTTTCATATTTCGTTAATTAAAAATAAAAAGAATAATATATTACTAGTAAATCCATAACTAGAGTAATATCGTACTAAGAAAGAAATAAAATTTAAGAAAATCTGTGCATTTTAAATTTTAAAAGAATTAAGTTTTATGTTAGAATTCTATAATGGTAGGTTGTTTCATAAATTTTAATCTCTTAACAATAATAATACAATACTTCGAATTGATGAATATTTTTGTCCAAACTTTCAGCAAATGGGTATTCAATATACAGTTTTTCATTGAAAACTGTCATAATTTGATTCTTTTATATGTCTCGCCCAAGTAGCAGGTGGTTGAGGCTCTTCATCCGCACTTCCATATTCATCTTTGGCATTAAATGACATTATCATTAAAAAAAAATGCAAATATTAATAGTATTTCCTTTGTAAAATTGATATTATGATCATGATTCATGGATATCATTTAAATACAATATTTTTTTTTGAAATTTAATATGTACGTGTTATCATTAATATTTATTTTATACATAATATACATCTTCTAAAATACTAGTATTACACAATATTTGAGTGGAGTAATTTTACTCCTATAATGAAACTCATTATTATTGTTATAGAAAACTAAAAATCAGTTATCAAGAGAATTACCATTATGGACTTATGGTGAATGATGGTTATTTATCAAAGTAGATAGAGTGCTTTCAAGAAAATTCTCACCCACTCCTTAATCCCTAAGAAAATTAGCTCATTCACAAAATGTAAATACAAACAGTTAGAATTGGCAAGTCAAAAGGTCTGATCCCTCCACCCATTTCATAATCTTCTTGAATCTAATATACATCACAATTCACAAGTCACAACAGACTCAGGTTTTTCCTAAACAGATTCAATTATGGAATAACCACACAATCAGATTTTGTTTTCTTCTCGTTGTCAACCTTACTTCATGTGATTCTATGCAATCTTTTCGTATTATCTATTTTTTTATGCCATGATTATTTTCTCATTAGCATAATTCTATTAGTATTCTAATTTTTAAATTAATTTAGAATTTATTGTTAAGTAAGTTTATAGACTTACATTTTTTCAAAAAAAATAAAATCATATTTATGTATGCTATGTTGAAATTTTCGATAAGAGTATTATGTTAAACTTTTGTTTTGAATTTATAACTTATGTTATATTTTCAGTTTCATTTATTTTAGTAATATTGAATTATTCACATTGCAAGTCATTTTTTAATTAGACCTGATAGATTATCTCAAGAGCATTATGTTAAATTTTTTGTTTTGAATTTATAATTTATGTTATATTTTCAGTTTATTTATTTTAGTAATATTGAATCATTCACATTGCAAGTCATTTTTTAACTAGACCTGATAGATTATATTTTTGTCAAACATTTTAATAATTTATGACATTTTATTTATATAATAATCTTTTTGTCAAACATGCATTTCATGATGTTAGTAGAATCTTCATATTTTAGTTTTTATAATCGATTCAATTAAAATATATTAATTTGAAAAAATATAAATCAATTACTTTTTCATAATATTAACAACATATATTTATTAATTAATATTTTCAAAAACTAATATATATCTTAAATATTTAATTTAATATAATTTATATAATTTCTTCTTTGTTTACTATAAATTTTAATTAATTAATTTTTATTTTGAAAATTTAATGTGATATTATGATTGCTATTATGCATCCAAATAGAACATATGTAATTACACTGTGACATTCAAAGATACATAACATATGTAATTACAGTGTACTTACACTATGACAACCTAACAAGTCAGTGTAATTACTAAAATGTGTAAGTATTAGGCCAGTAATTACTATCTTAGTAATTAAACCAATTTTAGTTAATAGGCGGCTTTCCAAACATACCCTAATTCTCTATCAGAGAAAAGTGTGCCACTTTACCATATGTTTATCTGGTAGACTGTATATATCTAAATGGACACACAACACATTTAAAAAACAAACCATCAAGTTGTTCTTTCAATTTATTATTATTATACATGGACAATTTTTGAACTTTTCTCATCCTAAACCTTTCACTAAAGCATTTACACATTAAATAACCTAAATTATCATTAAGAGGGTAAACATGCAACTATTTTAAACTACAACAACCACATAGAAAAAGATATCACCTAGACATTGTTAGCATTATGGACAACTAAATGATTGTATATTTTAATGTAATTATATTGTGATATAAATTAGGATAATCATATACATTTGTTGTAGAATCAAAAGAATAAATATTGTGATAGAATAGCTGCTTTGGAGGGATACCAAGCAGATTTAGAGGGATTGAATAGCAGATTTGTAGAGCTAGAATAACTTATCTTTAGGAATAGAAATGGAGGATCTTTAGGGATGTATAATCTTTATTTTCTCTATATAATGGAAAGACTCTCTCACTTTGAGAGACATTCAGTAGAATATTGATATGGTATTAGAGCTTTCTCTTGGGTGTCTTGTTTCATAGGGTCATCTGTGGTTCCTTTGATTTTTTTTTTTGAAAATCATGTTTTTTGGTTGATTTTTCATCGATAAGCAGTCCTAACATCTGGGAATTTTGTTCTCGGTCATTCTAGTTGCTTTCTTGAGTCTTGTACTTTTCATAGCTATTCAAAAGCATGAATTTACATCACTTTGAATCCTTTGGTATTCGTTTCTATCAAGACCCTCAAAATGAAATAGGTTTATCTAGAGCTTCACATATGATTTAAAGGTTAATAACATGTTAATAAAGTGTTTTACAGCTTGTATAGTTGATTTGAAGTGGTTTGGAGGTCAAACGTCAAAGGACGACCAAGACGTCCGAAAACTAGTCGTTTGTGTGCTAGTGTCTCCTTGTATGTTTGCCTTATTTTTTTTATATGTTGTTTGGAGTCTAAAAATAGTGATTTGACCCTAGTATCTTATTAGACATGTTAAGAGTCAAAACGTCCGGGTACGACTCCCCGAGGACCACCCTAAGGGCCCCCGAGGAGGACCCAAACGTCGGACAAGGAAGCTGCCAAAGGCAGTATGCAACACCAAGATCTAGATCCCCTCATACGTCACGCGCTTGGCACTCATACTGACTGTGCATCGCGCGACCAACACAAGACTCACTGCCTCAAAAGTTACGTGAGGCAAATTTAGGAGCTGCCCCCGCGACGCGCAACTACTTCCCAAATTCGGGTGCGTTGTTTTAAAGTCAAGTTTGACATGTCTAAAAGTCTAAATAAGTATGGGGGTATTTTAGTAACTTTGGGAGTCGGTTATAAACTATTTTTATGTCCTATTTAACCCCTTTCCCAAGTAAAAACCCCAACACCCAATAAGAAATCAAAATCCTAAAACTCTCTTCTCTTCCAAGTTCTTTCAAACCATCCAAATTATTTCAAACCTCCATTGAACACTAAGCTAAAGCTTCAACCTAGGGGCTGGATTTTTATGGTTTCTTCTCCAATATTTCATGGGCTTCTCATATAGTAAGGTATGTTAATCGTTGATCCTTAGTTAATCTTTCATCTAAGGAGTTCTTTCAAAGGTTTTTCAAACATGATTCTAAGGTCAAAATCCTATCTTTCAATCTAGCCATGGGTTCATTGTTAAAGTGGTTTCAAAAGCATTATAATGTTGAATATGTGATTAATCAATGGTTTAACATGATTTTCAATCCAATTCCATGAAGAACCCATGATCTTCGTAATCCTTCAAATTATGATATTATATGGGTCTTGTGATCTTGATTATATGATGATTAGATTAGTTTTAGATTGTAATGAATTGCATAGTTCTATATTCCTTTATGTCAATTGATTATCAATTGTTGGGTATTGATCAAGGATGATCATTAGCTTGGAGATTTGGTAAGTTGACCTATTTCCTTTGTTTAGCTAAAGATGGATATTGAATTGTGTTGATTGGTATGGTCCACTTATGATGGCGGTGTTTACATTCTTGTGTATCTTTGTATGTTGTGATCATGGACTTGAAGGCACTATATGTAGAGTGGATTCATATGATTATTATCATGACTATGGAGTTATGTGTACAGTCTTTCATTCTAGTTGCATGATCTAGGTGTATTAATGATGTTATGTATATGTGATGATCATGTTAGGGTTAGGTATGGTCTACATGACTAGTTGTGATGAATACTATTATAACATGACCCCTACCTATATGAACCCTATACGAATATATGATCTTATGCATGCTAGGAGTTTTCTATTCTAATGTTGAATATGTTCTTGCCTCCTATGATGTAATGTGACTGTGTGTAGTCTATAGTCCTTAAACTCTATATGTGTATGACTTGAGACTTGAGGAATGTTGTATATGTGTTGTGATGTTTAGAGGGTGGCTTCCTCAATACTATGTTATAGCCATTATGTGATCATGTTGACCAATGTACCCACACTTCATGCATATCTATGAATAGGACAAATTCATGATGATTAAGGAAAGAATAATTCTCCTATGCATAATTACCTATTTCTATGCATGTGAAGTATATGATTAATGAAGTTATGAACATGTGTTTCTATAAGTGTTTATGTGAAGGTAGATCTCACATATGTATGCACACACACATGATATATGGATAGTAGAATAATGTGAAAGGACATTCTCACATAATAAAGGTTCTATGATGAAAGGACATTCTCATCTTAGAAACTTTTGAGCTATATGATGTATGAATGAGCAAGATCCTAAAGCCTTATCTTTATGAATTAATGCTAACTAAAGGCTTAAATATGTTTAAAAAGGGTGTTTGAGCTTAATACCGAGTGAACATGACAAATGAGAGTGGAGGTTTAACGTTTAGTAAGTCCGGCTTTCCACAAGAGAACCTTCACGTTTAGCAAGTCCGGTTTTTTAACATAGATTTTGTCTCATGAGATGGAAACCTTCACTTTAGCAAGTCAAGGTTTCTACTAGCAATCTCCATGTTCCATAACTAGGTGCCCCCGTAGGTTTTAGCTTAGTGGATCCACTAGAATAGCTATTATGTATGATGGTCCTACCTTGGAAAGTGGTACCGTTTGCTTTCGGTGTGGGAGTAGAACACCGGATTCCATGTAGCTCACATGTTCTATGTCGGTTATGTCTATGTCTCCCGAAAGTAAGAAATGAAGTAAGATAAGAATATGAACTCTAATCAAAACTCCTAGAGAGGATTACTTAGTATAGGTAGGACTATGGACCCTACCCATGCATTGCACAAGTGAGCTTCAAGAAAGGATAAGATTAGGACCTTTATGAAAGTAAGACTTATGTTATGTATGAATTGTATGAATGCATGTTAAGTGACTTTGTTATGTCAAGACATGAATTATGATTATGCATGTGAATTAACTTATGACTTCTAAATGAGTTTACTTAGTATATGTGGGGGTATGAGACTCCATGTGTACATTGCACAAGTAAGCTTATGAAGGGGTTGTGAGGGTGGTTTTCCTATGATATGAACTAAATGAGTTATGACTAAAGTTGTAGTATATGCATGAGTCCTTATATGATGCTATGAAGTACATGGACTTATGTTTAGTGATAAATGAAGGTGTTATGGCTTGTTGAGTATGATATGCCTAGTCTAGGGTGACTTCTTAGGAACACTTGGTGTAAGTAGTATTATGGGACGGTTCCTACACATTGACCTAGTGTGACTTAGGGGTTGTCTTAGGTGGTGGGTTTTATGTGAAGCTTATGTCCTATGATGTGCTTATGACCTTATGATTATATGTGGTTGTGTTGATGAAGCATATTTAGCAAAAACCATCTTAGGTGACCTTAAGGTGGTACATTGTATTAAGTACCAGATGAGGGTTGCTTAAGGAAGGATGTTAAGGTAAAAGAGAGGTAATGTGTTGTATGTATTGAATATGCCTCAAATGTTTATTAGTGGCTTTATGTGTTATTATTGATAGTGTACATGTCTATATGAAGTATGTGAACTATATTTTGGTTATTATGCCAATGTTCATGAAGTTTTACAAAAAAACATGATACATGATTTCTAACTAAATGTCCTCTTTAAATGCATGTTTTTGCATGGTTGCCATACTTAGTGCATTCTTGTACTAATAACATTCTTCTTCATCTTTTTACACAAAGTGTAGGTGGTGATGGCTAGAGGATGTCTCATAAGTGAAGAGCTTGGATAGATCTCCCAAGTTCAAGGAATGGGGTCCTTATGTTTCAAGGATTTCCCTATGTCAAGTTCTTATTCAAAGTATATGTAATAGTTATATTATTATTTTATGTTGTTAAGGGTCGTGTCCCTATTCTACTCTATTGATGTTGAGTCTAAGATGACAAAAGAGACTTAGAGTCAAATTATGTACTTATGATATTTTTATATATATGAAGTGATGTTCTAGCATTTGATGTGATATGAAAAGTTTTAAATTTTCAGCTAAATTTCTCTGTCTATGCAATGAAAGATGTCTAAGGTCTTGTACAAGACCTTCGAGAGGTCAAGTACGTTGTGTTACTTCTAGGGGGTGCTCCCCAATTGTGACAGTTTCATTGGAAAAAAATATTCTTCTTGGGATTTTCAGTTGTTTGTCATCGGCAAAGAACTATAGGGACATATAGATCGATGTGATCCTGCTCCTGCTGATGCAACAAACTTAGGTGAATGGAAGATTAAAAATGCTCAAGTGATGAGATGGATTCTAGGGTCAATTGACCCTCTTATTGTTCTTTTCGTACAAGACAGCTAAGGCCATGTGGTATTACTTAAAAAAGGTTTACAACCAAGATAATAGCGCAAGACACTTTTAGTTAAAGTATGAAATTGCTAATTACTCTAAAGCTGTTCAGGATTATTTTTCTGGATTTCAGAACTTATTGGTTGAATTTAGAGATATTGTCTATGCCAGAATACCTATTGAATCTCTATTAGTGATTCATGTAGTTCATGAGCAAAGAAAGCGAGACCAATTTTTCATGAAAATACGCTCCGACTTTGAAATTGTTCTCTCTAACTTGATGAATCGTGACCCGTCTCCCTTTTTGGATGTTTGCTTTAGGGAGTTACTTCGTGAAGAGCAACGTCTTGTCACACAAAATGCTTTCACGAATGTCATTGTGACATTTGGGCATGGATATGAGTAGAATTGAATGCTAGAGTTGAAGGGAATATGGTCATATTTCTAGCAATTATAGCAAGAAGTTCTGTAATTATTGTAAACAAAAAGGACACATTAATAAAGAGTGTCACACGCGCCCTCAAAATCGTAGGGTCAATGTTTTTCAAGTTGAAATAAATGGTTCCACTAATGATAACTCGTATTTAGGACAAGTTCTTACTCATGAAATGGTACAACAAATAATCGTGTTGGCCTTTTCAGCATTGTGATTACAAGGTAATGATGTTACATCTAGTTTTTGGATTGTTGATTTACGTGCTTCCAATCATATGACCAACTCAACGAGCATCCTAAAAAATTCTTGTAAGCATCAAGGTCCATCGCAAATAAAAATTGCCAATGGTAGTAATTTACCCATTACAAAGGTTGGGGACATTACTCCAACTTTCAAGAATATTTTTGTTTCACTAAAGCTCTCAACTAGTCTTATTTCAGTTGGAAAATTGGTATATGAAAATTGTGATATGAATTTTTCTCGTAATGGTTGTCTTGTGCAGGATCAGGTGTCGAGGACATTAATCATGAAGGGGACTAAAGTTGTACGATTATTTCCTATACGCTTTTACATTCATCATGTTCAATCTTTTGCTTGTACTTCTACTGCTAATAAGTCTGAGGTTTGGCATAAGCATCTAGGACATTCAAATTCTGTTGTGTTGTCTCATTTATCAAAATCTAGTTTATTGGAAAATAAAAACCAATTTTCAGTTGCTTCCATTGATTGTTCTACTTGTAAATTAGGCAAAAGCAAAACCCTTCCTTTTTCTAATTTTGATAGTCGTGCTACAAAATATTTTGATGTCATTCATAGTGATGTTTGGGACATTTCACCAATTATTTCTCATGCTCAATTCAAATACTTTGTGACATTCATAGATGATTATAGTCGATTTACATGGGTGTATTTTCTTCGAACCAAATCTGAGGTATTTTCCATGTTCAACACATTTTTGGCTTACATTGAGACTTAATTTTCTACATGCATCAAATTACTAAGATCTGATTCTTGTGGAGAATATATATCTTATGAATTAAAAAACTCTTGCTTGACAAAGGAATTGTCTTAAAACACTCTTACCCATATACACCACAACAAAATGGAGTTGCTGAATGACAAAATCGCCATCTTTTGGATGTCACTCGTACTTTATTGATTGAGTCTTGGGTGGAAGCTTTTTCTAATGTTGTCTATTTAATTAATAGATTTTCATCTAAAGTGCTAAATCTTGAGTCTCCATATTTTCGTCTTTGTCACCAAAATCCAACTATAGTAATTTTCATACGTTTAGTTGTGTTTATTTTATGCATTTGCCTCTTTCGCAGCGCAATAACCTTTATGTACAATCTACTTAATATGCTTTTATGGGTTATAGTACTTGACAAAAAAAGGATTTATTTTCTACTATCCATGTTCTCACAAATTTTGTATTTCTAGAAATGTTGTTTTCTTTGAGAATCGGTATTTCTTTCATACGATTGTAGATTATCTTGTGCTTCTCTTTTTTTCCTACTTTTGAGGATTTGTCATCTTCTGTTAAGAGGTTCAAACCTTTATTTGTGTATGAACGATGTCGGTCAACTTTATCTTATCTCCGCCGCCTGAAATTGTACCACAACTATAATGTGAGAATTTTTCACGATCTGGTCCTCTAGAGCCTACTCGGTGATCTACCAGAGTATCTTGTATTCCTAATTGGTATGGCTTATCCTATACTTTATCAAACATATTTGTTCAATCTTGATATTCACAAGCTTCCAAGCATGAATGTTGGCAGAAATTAATGGTGGAAGAACTTTTGGCTCGTAAAGAAAATGACACATGGGACATTGTTTCATGTCCTTCCAATGTCTGCCCTATTGGATATAAATGCATTTATTCAACCAAACTTCATTCCGATGGAACTCTAAATTGGTACAAAGCTTGATTGGTTATTCTTGGTAACAAACAAGAGTATGGGATGGACTATGAGGAGACTTTTACACTAGTAGTCAAAATGACTACGGTGGTTGCCGTTGCTGCTTCATAAAATTGGTCTGTTTATTAAATGGATGTCAAAAAGGCTTTTCTGCATGGTGATATTAAAGAAGATATTTATATGAAACCTCCACCTGGTTTGTTCTCATCGCGTACATCAGATGTATGCAAATTTAAGAGGTCTTTGTATGGACAAGCTCCAAGAGCTTGGTTTGATAAACTCCGGTCTACTTTGCTATAATTTTATTTTGAGGTTAACATATATGACTCATCTTTGTTTCTTCGAAAAACAGCTATAGGTTGTGTTCTTCTTTTAGTGTATGTAGATAACATTATTATCACATGAACTGATTCTTCACTAATCACTGGCCTCCAACAACAACTTAAAGGTTCTTTTCATATGAAAGATCATTGCACATTTATTTTTTCGGTTTGGAAGTTAATAATTTTGCTTCAGATGTGTTTCTAAACCAACACAAATAAAAAACACAAGTCTGTTGAGGAAACATGGATGTGATGAAATTAAGCAATTACAATCAACACCCACTCGATTTCCACTTCCATTTATCAAACTCAAGAGAAAAAAAAGATAAAATCCCAAAACAGAGAGTGTTTCTATCAAACTTGATCAAAGTAGGAACTCACAGTTCTCTTTTGAAGTCTCACTGAAAAGTCCTCCCAAAATTCTCTTTTTTTCTCTCACATTTGATTGATTTATAGTTTCCCAAAATGTGTCCCAGAATTCACTATGTGACAACTTCAGCGACTTTAGTCGGGCTCACCAAGGTGATTTAGCGGATTGTCATGTGATACTTAGATAATTTTTCTCTTGATTTAGGCTTCAAGTATTTGAACCTCAGTTGGTGAGATCTTTTGAGTCTGCCTTTCCCATTCGGTGAATCGCTGAGTACTACCTTTTTTTCGCCTTTGAAGCCTTCACATTTCTTCCAATTTTTGTCACCTTTAGCGATGGTCAGAATGTTTTGACTTTGCCTTCGACGAGTCTTCATTAATATTAAGTATGCTGACATATCTCAATTAAATTAAGTATAAAGCTTTGTAACTTTAGGCAATGTTGTTCTAGTTGGGTAATCAACCATTTTGGTTAGGCAACTCCCAATGTGATGTTTACACTTCTTTCAATGTTTTTGGAATTTCTTCCAAATGTTTATCCTTGCCTTATCCTTTAGCATTCATAGTTTCATATCATCAAAATATAACTACAAAAATACATAATTAGGCATTAAGGACACAAATTGTTGAACTAAAAAGGACTCACATAAGTGTAAATCTACCACTCATCCAGACCCCCAACTTAAAATTTTGTCTTTCCTCAATTAAATGAAGAACACAATTAGTTCAACAAGGGTGTGTACAACAGTTCTCAATGATTTTCAACATTCAAATACTACTACGCGACTACTCTCAATCATATGCAACACTCAATCATGATAAAAAATACTTCAAATTATGACTAGCCGGTAGCAAACCAAGCTCAAGCTCACTGTAAATTCTTTTCTAATGAAAAACTATGTTTCAAAAATTGCATTAAGTTCCCTCACATCAAGAATGACTCAATTTTCTCAAAAATCAAGTCAATAAAGAAGTTAGAAATCAATACAAATTTCACTCTCTAAAGAGAAATAGATGCAAGCTTAATACCTTTGGCTTGCCTATATTTTCCAATCATCACACAACCTAGCTTATGGGAGATATGAAGGGTCTTTTAAGCATATAAAAGGGTTGAGGGTAAAGGTATGTTGAATTTTACTCAGTGACTTCACATTTTCAAAGCAATGTTGCAATCATATTCACCTCTTATCAAGTTCTTTCTCTTGGTTTTACTTGGGAACTCAGACTTCAACAAGTCAAACAAGTTATTTGATATCCCTTTTATTTTCTCAAACTTTCTTTTTCGATTCAGTTTCACAAATATTTGCTCATCACACTTTATTATTTTTATAAGGATGGATTCATTTTTTATTGTAACACACTTCAAAGTTGAGTTTCCCTTTCTCTTTCTTTGCCTTCCCCTTGGCTTTGTTTCCTCCTTTCTTTCCACACCCCACCTTAAGATTTTGGCCTAAGTTGACTACTCAAACAAACCAATTTTTAGAAAAGGATTTATGGGTGAGAAGTTAGGAAAAATTTGGTTGAATAGGTTTCAACAAGGTTATCTACAAACATTTTAGGCTCAAATGGTGTAAAAATGTTTGCTCACTCTCCCAAGGTAGCCTCAAAAGGGTATATGAACATTTGGGTTCTCTCTCAAAATTTATGCCCAAGATCCTTCCTTGCTTTCTCAAAGATAGACAATCGGACTAGCAACACAAATTCTAGGATTCAACAAGCTTGGTTCCAAGTAAAACTGTACCATAGAAGGCACTTCAAACAAAATTATTTAGCACAACACTACAAGATTAAAAGTCTACGTGCGTGATAAGTATGAGATTTGGACTCATTTGGGATATTGTGTATATAGATTTGTGTCCTCACATGCTTAATTTGTGCCATAAACTGATGTTAAAGCATTGATTTCTTGGTATATTGATTGAGCAACAAAGAAAGGACACTAATAGGCAAAAAGGAAAAAAACAAACTGAAGAAATCAAGAAAGGCGAGCGTGATGATCGCCAAGAGAACTTAGCGAATCACCAGTGGCTATTTTGACCACCTAAACATCCTCTATGCCAGCCCTGAGGGAAGAAACCAAGTCGGCGATGGAAAAGGGACAGTCGGTGAATTGCTGAGCAGTTCCGCGATGCAAAGAGTGACCGACTAAAGTTACATAAGTTGAGGATGCTAAGAGTCAAGGCAAAAAGGCGATTGAAGAGAGTAACAGGGAGTTCGCTGAACCACTCGGCGAATCCGACTTACCTCGCCCAATGGCCCTTCATGTCTTATTTTGACAACTATAAATTAGATTTTTAACAGTCAATTTAGAAGGTAGAACGAGTCTAGAACAATTTTCTCTTGAGTTTTTGATAGTTTCTTAGTAAACTTAAAGGCTTTTTGAGACTCAATTTGGATATTTTTCAAGTGGGTTTCAAATTTTCTGCAAATTGAAGCATTCTAAAGGCTTAATTACTCTTACCCAGTTGATGACTAGTCGATTTGGTAACCATTTTTACGCTATAATGATGTTTGGCTCCCAATTCTTGAGGTGTGATTATGGGTTGAATTTGTTTATGTGTATTGTTAATTACTAGTTTAAATGTTATATTGAAGTGGGTTTAATCATTAGTTGTGGTTTAATTTATGATTTGTAGTTACAAATGCAGTTCTAACCTTGTGTTCTTGGCTTGCTCGAGAGAGAGGTTTTACAACTAAGATTATTGAATAATGATTTATAGGTATTGGGTTGATATAGGTTCAACTTGAGAGATTGAACCCTAAACCCAATCCTACCCATAGCTCGAGAGAGAGTGAATGAATTAAGGTGTGGGATGTTTTTCATTGATATGTTTGTTGATGTTCGAAAGAAATCACCTAATTCGGGATAGTTATTTGATATAAAGATATCTCCTTTTATAGTATGGCCTACATACTGATTTTTATCTATTTACTAGGAGTTTCAATTATGCATATATCGAAATTTTCCTATAATCGATCACATTCAGAGAATTTCTCTCATTATTGTTATTTCATATTATTTGTAATTGTGTTGTAGCTGATAATTCTAAACCAAAAATCTTTCAACTAACATACATGTCACCCCTTTTTATTTGTTTCATGTCTTTTTGATAATTTCTTTTTCTGTATTTAGTTAGATCACACTCGTACTTCTTAATTAAATTTGAACATGTACCGCTCCCTATGAGATTCGATCCAACTCAATTGTACGGTTATGTATCAGTGGCAGATCCAAAATTTAAAGGTTGTGGGTGCTCACTTCCTTTAACATAAATCTGTTAGCAATCACATAGTGTAAACATATACAAATTCAAACTCTTTTAACATAAACCTGTTAACAATCACATTTTTTTAATCACAAAACACTAAATATGCGAGACTCTAAAGTCTAAACCTATTTATCAAGTAACAAAAATAATATGTGTAATCGATTTTAAGAATTAAGACTTAAGAGTACTAGCCATAAGCAATGAAAATCTCAAAACCTAATTCCCCAAACCCTTTTTTTTCATTATCTAACTTTAATCAAGCATCAAATCTTATTACCTTGCTTTTGTATTGTGCTTTTGAAAAGAAAAATACTTGAAGTTTGTTGTTGGGTTGACTACTTTCTCTCTGAAACAAGAAGAAGAAGAATGATTTTGCGTTTTCTTAAAAGAAATAATCTCACAAAAGCGGACACTAAAAAAGTTTTAAAGCATGGGAAAAGTTAAAAATAAAAAAGAAAGAAGAAGTTAATCAGATGAAACTAATTAAGAATAGGAAAATTCAGAACATGTAAAAAATTCGGAGTAAAATAAGCCCTTAATTAAAGAAAAGGATTTTTTTTAAAAAGGGGTGCAAAATTCGCTGGAAAAAATCAAACAAAAAAATGGGGCTGACGGGATTCGAACCCTCGCCCACATGCTTTGCACGCCTATTATTTCAAGGCGTAAACTAGCGCAGCCACAACTACTTTTGTTCTACGTGTGCTCATTTAATTTTATTAAAGTATTTATCATATTTTCTACATATATATCTACATATATAAATTTTTTCCCGAAGTTAATGGGTGCTCGAGCACCCAAAATTAACTATGTGGGTCCGCAATTTTTATGTATTGCTTATCGATCATTTACACTTAGAATTGGATGAAGTGTCTTTGATAAATTTTAAAACATCATCAAAATGGTGTCGCTACCGTGGAGTGGTGTTGTTTATAATTCTCTTATTGAAGTCGAATTGTGATCTTTTTACTTATAGCTGAATGTACTTATTTTAGTTTTTCATTTTGTGTTGCTTGTGTTAAATAGAGGTGGAGATGATCACTAACAAAAGACTATAATAGACAAGTTGGCCACCAATATGATCTTGGAAAGATAAATGATGTAAATGACCCTAATATCAATGACCCAATTCCATTGAATTGTGTGGGGGAAAATTCATCTACCTCCAACTGAAGGAAACATTGTTTTTAACATTACTAGCACAATGCTTCAGCTCCTATAATTGAAAGTTTTATTTTGGGGGATGGCTTATGAGGATCCCCATGACCATATTAAAAACTTTATGGACATTTGTGGTCAATTCTCATTCAAGAGCATATCACAAGAATCACTCTGTCTCAGGTTTTTCTTATTTTCTTTGATGGGCGAGGCTAGTAAGTGGTTGGCTGAATTTCCAAGGGATTCCGTCACTTCTTGGAATGAGCTTACTACTGCATTCCAAGTATGATTCTTTCTCTATCGAAGATGATGACTCTTAGGAATAGTATCCAAGGTTTCAAATGCTTGGAAAATGAGTTAATCAATGAGACATTACTGAGGTTTAAGAAGTTGGTGCTGCAATGCCCAAATCATGGACTTTAGAATAATGTGTTACTGCAATACTTCTATAGGAGCCTCTCAACTCCTTGATTGCATGAGCAAGATCAATAGGGCATGTTATGCTTGTGAGGACCAAGTCTCTTTATCAACTTTAGAATGACAAAAGAGTAGATTGAAAAAGATCAAGAGAGACCAAAACATGGCCAAAATTATGACCTAACTAGATATCTAGGATAAAAACGTCTTGAGTGTTGGTACAAAGAGTGTTAAGGTTGTACTTGTTTGTGGAGTGAACCCGTATGAAGAAAAATTTGAAGCATTGTACAATGAGAAAGTTAATTTCTTAGCCAATCAAGGAGGAGGTTATCGTGCAACTACCCAAGACTGGGTGGAAATCAAGGTTGCAATAGAGATCACAGTTGGAGAGACCCTGACAGAGATTCGCGTGATTGGAATGCCACTTGGAAGGAAAGAGAGGGGGATAAGGATAGGCATCTATGAGCGTCAAAAGCCTAAGGTATCCGACAGTTTCGTACAGAAGATATGCTCTCACATATTTTTATAAAGTTGAAGGGTCCAAAAAAGTGTTTAAATAAATGAAAGAGGATGTATCGACTCTCAATTAGACGGTGATCTTACACTTAGTCTCTATTAAGCAGTTGGGGACCCAAATGAGTCAAATTTATTCACATTTGAATCTAAGATAACAAGGGGGTTCGCACAGTGATACCATGGCAAACCCGAAAAATGATCCGTAAATGGGTACTCTCTTGGTTCCACGACGTTAACTAAGGCTCTACTTGGGAGGCAACCCATGTTTTTAATGCTTTAGTTTTAATTTTGAATAACAGGTGTTGATTGTGCAAGTGAAATTTTATGAGTGTTGGAAAATGGGCATTTTTGCGAACCAAAAATCCAATTGGCGACACGCCGAATAGGTACGCGAGCCCGACTTGGTATGCCATTGGACCCATCGAGCCTGAAGTAGACGTCTTTACAACTTGGCGGGCTAATTTCTTAATCGGTGACTTGCTGAACTGGTCGGCGAGCCCAATTTTGTCTGCCATTTGAACATAAATTTTTTGTAGAGGCCCAGTAAAACTTGGCGAGGTAAGTACCACTCGGCGCATCACCGAGTGGGTTGGCGAGCATGACTTACTTCGCCGATGGTGCCGCGAACTGAAAGGTTTTAAACTCCAAATGATTTAAAATTTTAAAATCCTTCATATTCTTTTAATTTTAACTCTCGTACTCTCTCACACATTGATTATTCTTCCAATTTTTACTATTTTTACTCGTATTTTTGTGTGATGCCATGCCTGGAATTGGAAATCTTTGTCGTCTAGCTATTTAAATTTGGAAATTCTGCAGTAAGGTTGATTTTCAGAACCCTGCACTTTAATTTTAAGGTTGAAATCCAATCCGATAGGTAAATGTGTTGTGTTTGATGTTGGGTAATTGTTTAAATTTTGTGTATTGTGTTGGTTTACTCGTCTTGATTTAGATGCATGCCTAAGTGCTTAAATAGATCGATTCCTGTGTTTTGTGTATGAAAAAATTATTCTAAAGTGTTAGGTTGTGGTAATTTTATAATGGGTCTACTTGGGTTATGTCTAAGTAGCCCCTAGTTGTGCTAAATGACATAATTTTCCCAATGACAGAGCATTTGATGTCATTCTTGGGGGCAAAAGTTATCAAATGTCCAATTTGGCCAAATTAGGGGAAGTCTGAGTACCCTAAGGGCATAGGTCATATGGGTCTAGTTTTAATGGATAATGTGTGTGTTTGATTTTGATTTCGGGGGCTATGGGCTTGATTTTTGGAAACAAGGTAGAAAATTAGAAAGTTGGGCCGTTTGGCGAGCTTTGTTGAGCTCGCCGAGTGGTTCGGAGGTTCGCCAAGTACTGTTTGATCACCCTTAATTTCATTTTTTGTCTAATTTGATTATTTTACTTTAGACGAGAAGCCTGAGCTCGCCGAGTTCACTTGGAGAATTGCCGAAAGGTTCCTTAGATCACCCTTTCTATGCCCCTAACCCTTAAAATAGATTGTAATATTCAACGGGCTACTCTAAACTTGTTGATTGGTTTTGGCAATTCGCCGAATGGCCCTACACATCGCCGACATGCCTTGTTTCTGAAATTTTTTTGATCTAGTACTTTTGGCGAGCCCAATCTTACTCACCCAAGTGACTCGGCGACTCCACGACTGGTTAAACGAGTCTTTCTGCAACTCTAATTGTGCAATTTTCTTGAATTATTTCTAACATGTTTCTATGTGTTTTTGCAGATTTGGCTAGAAAGAATTTGAACAATAATGGCATGCTGCCCCGAAAAAGGGCACAAGGAATTGTGATCACTAAAGGAGAAGTTTCTTTCAAAGCAAAGAGCAAAAAGTCACCTCCGAAGGGATGCAAGGGCAAGGGCAAGGCGCCCGTAATTGAGACATCAGAGTACTCTAGCAGTGAGGGAGAATAATTTGGTTCTCCAGCTTCATTCTCGGAGCCTGAGGATGATTACTTACTACACGCCCGACCAATAGAGATTCATGTAGAATCTGGTAATAATCATTTAGGATTTTGGAGCCAACCCCCTGCTTAAGACTCAGTGCCAGCTTTAGCGCACACGGTGGTTCTAGCACCACCAGTTCAGAGTACTCATGCCGAGAGATTGAGGACCATTCTAGAAGAGAAACAGTTTTCCATGGATGGTGTAATGGACACATACAGGTTCCACAGGTTCGATATCTTCACCAGGCCCTCTGGCCCATATATTCCAACCTAGGTCTGGGAATTCTACACTGTCTATGGTGATTTAGGGAAGAAGAAGGCAAGTGCCTTCAGTCCATTGGAGTCTATGGTGGTCCGAGGGAGGAGATTGCGGTGCAGTAGCGATGATATCAAAAATGCACTTGAGAGGGCTATAGTCTTTGATCATGAGTACCACATCATGATCATTGCACAGAATCCGAATGAACTAAACGGTTGACTAGCTCCCCTTATTTTTGACACCACCCCGAGGTGCATTGAGGCCAGAGAACCTATAAAGAAGAAGAACCTGCGCATAGCATCTTGATACTGGTTTAGGTTCATCAATAACTCTATTATGCTGTCTGATACGTTCAAATTACACTTCCCTAAAGAAGTATAAGCGGTCGTATCAAGTAAAGAACCCAAATGTTAGGTTGGGGTCGATCTCACGAGGAAATGGTTTAGACTTAACTTTAATCTATGATTACTTCTATTTTAATCAAGTCCTTTCCGAAAACAAACAATTAAAGGGGGGGGGGGTTTGTGTAACAAAATTATTTAATTAATTCTAAGTAAACAAGTAGCAAGTTCAAATGTTTGATGTTTATCAAGTAATGAGAGAAACTAGGGTGTAAGTGTTCCCCATAGGTTCATAACGCAGTAACCCTAGCTATAACAACTCTTTCCTAGTATCTTGCATGCAAAGTGATAAGTTATGTATCCCTAATTTCTTGGTCCGGCAACTAGTGAATTTCACTCCGCACCTTGGTCCGGCTACGTGTGTGTACTTTACTAAACTTTACCTTTTACCTCATATTAAGCAACATAATCGATGTATGACTTAGTTATTACTTCGCACCAATCGACACTAGCCTATTATATAATGTATACTAAATCTACGTTGATAATTCTTTTCTTATTATCTACCTCCTTGGTCCGACAAGTAGCAATAAGGCGAGTTCTAACGTTGGCCACCGTTAAAAAGACTTCTAAACGAAAGAATTATCAATACATGCAAGAAACTATTCTAGAATTGTTATTTTAGCTAGTTCGAACTTTATTAATTACCCATGGTTCCCACAACCCTAGTTGTGGATTTAGTTACCCATGTTAAGAATTACACAATTCATATTGATTAGACAAGAATTCATGTACTTACTTTAACAAGTTTGAAGAAAATCCAGAAAATCACTTGAATTAATCAAAATATTGTACGAATCGATTCCGAAAAAGTGAAGTATTTTCCAAAACCCACAATTCAACAACCAACAATACAAATCTGAAAATTACCAAAGAGTCTAACCCCTAAAATGAGGTTTTTGGTCCTATTTAAGATATAAGAATCCTAAACATAAAGGGAAACCTAAATAAGGAAAATCTGTCCAAAACGCGTCTCGCGTCGATGACCTGACCCACGGACCGTCGAGGCAACGACGGATCGTCGACACCTCCGTCGGTCCATACTTCAACTCTATTTTCAGATGCTTTCTTCTCCAACTCTCTGTTACCATCGATGGAACAAGACGACAGTCCGTTGAGAGGACGACGGTCCGTTGATGGCCTTCGTTGCTCCACACTTAGAATCTTTTCAAATCGGGTACTGGGGCTACATTCTGTTAACACCAACGGATCACCAGGACGGTCCGTTGATGAGACGACGAACCGTCATCCCTTCCGTAGCACCACACTTGGTCAGAATTCCCCAATCTTTCCTTGGCAGCATAACATCTTCATGGCGACGGTTGCCACCTACGGACCGTCGATGGGTCGACGGACCATCGATGTCTCCGTAGGTCATCTTTTCTGCAATTTGTAGCACATCTTCAGCGTTTTCATTATGGACAGTTTTCCTGCAAACACAAAGAAAAATACATTAAAAATACTACAAAAAAGGCCTTAGACACACACTAAACTTTAGGAAAAAGCATTGAAAGTGTCGTAAAACCACGGTACATCAACATCCTCAACTTAAATTCGTTGTTTGTCCTCAAGCGACGCACTATGACTCACCACAACACCTTTGTACACAAGTATCTTTATTTAAGCTTTTGAAATCATCTGGCTATCAATCCCGATTATTTTCATTATGTTCATGCATGATATAACTATTAGGCTACTCATGTGGATCAGACCATGACACAGACTCACCATGCACCGACACCTCTCCTCTTTTATCTCTCACCAAGGTGCCAACTTTCCAGTATTGCAACTAGTGTACTTACTTCAAAAATAATATCTTTCTTTTTCACACAGTGATTTCAGTTTGAGTATAAGGATTATTTTTCATCACTCACTCTCAGAACAACTTCTAACCTCATTGATACTTGTCGCCATAGGCTTGCCCTTATTTTCACTGCTTTAAGTTCACTATATTAGACTCCTAGGATCACGATAAGACTTTCTTAGCTTGTAACGTAGGATCAGGGTTAGGTAGGGTACGTTTGGATGCATTTTAGTGACTTGTTGCCCTCCTTGCATATCGGCTAAGCGTCCTACCATTTCGTCGTTTATTCCGCCCTAGTCTTGATTTTCTTATATTCTTTTGCCTTGCTTTTCTCCTTTCTTTCTCCTTTTGTGCAAATGACTCTTTTTTTTTTTTTTTTTTTAAATTTTCTTTTCAAATTTTTCACTTGATTTCAACTTTGCTTGAGTCACTTTTCTTTTCTTCTTTTTCTCTCTTTATTCTTTCAACCCCACTTTCCAGAGCATTCCTCATAACAGCCACCCTCAACTCATGGCTTTGCCATGAGTCAATGTACACAATACCCAAGGTTGGGTAAAGGCCAAGACAAGGTTGTTTTCTGCATTAGCCACCCTCAACTTATGCTTTTGGCATAAGCTAACGTGCACATGTCCAAGGAGGGACCAGGGCCAACACATTGTTCCCAGAAAAGAGAAATTTGGGTAGAAAAGAAAAGTCCATTTTAAGCTCAAATCATTTGGATCAAGAAGGGATTAATTTCATTTGGTTTTCTTTTATCTAGGCTAAAGATTTGCTATCTTTGAACAAGGGCCTATGATCCTTTCCTAATTGTCTATCACACATTACTTTTAGCAGGACTAACCGGGCAAGTTCTAGCTCAGTACCAACGGTGGAATATCAAACTTTCCTCACACTCACTTAACACCTCATTACCCTACCAGATTATCAGTCACCTAGTTCGAGCTTTAGATTGAGGGTCATACAGTGGTGTATCTCTATGTCATGCTTAGAGCCACACATTCATCATTCACTATCCCTAATCATGCAAGCATTTTCACTAAATCAGGATATCATTTTATTTAGCCATCAAGCTTCAGATTTCATGTCTATACAATGTACAAGATACTAACGTGCCGGTTCAACAATAAAACAACCAGTCTCTTGGGGAAAAAGAACACATGCAAGAAAACACCAAGAGAGGATCGTGAGTTGGGCTACTCAAACTTCACCCTAGCACTCACTTTCCATTTACCCCACCCCAACAAAAGAGCATGCAATTGTCCCCAATGCATAAAATTTTTTTATAAAATAGGGTGGTAGGTGAAGCAAACCTGAGGCGCATAGCGCCGACTATCAACAAGCTGGCGGGTCCGGTTTCCCGGAACCCGCTCCGTCTGTAGTAGGGACACCATCAGTAGTGTCCGCAGCAATAACAGCACCCTCAGTAGTGCTCCTCTCAACATCAGCAATCCTGGAGCTAGATGCCCCAGCAGCCACATCCTGAGCCCTCATCTGTCGGGCCTCCTCATCCATCAGCGAGGCTGTCTTCGCAGCTTCTAACTCAAGATGCTCTCTCTTCCTAGCTCGAGTCTCATCCTCCTCTCTGGATCGGTGCCTCTTTGTATGCTCACGTGGTGGAAGCGGTGGCGCAGCAGTGATTTGGAAAAGAGCAGCCAACACCGTATCCTCAGCAGGCTCCACAGATGTGGCCTCAGACTCGGGCACCCGAGCCTCCAGAATGGCATGCATATCTGCCCTCAAACTCGCCAAAACAGCCTGGAGAGTCGTCAAATCTACAGTAGGGGCTGGCCGAGCAAGAACCCTCAACTCAAATGCGTCAAGGCGCTGGTGGACCTCCATAGTATGCCTCTCAGTCCGCTGGGCCATCTTTTTTTCGATCCGCTCTTTCGCCTCAGCAATGGACTTCTGCATCTAAGGCTGTATATGATGCAGAAGTGTGGCCATTTGGGCCTCTAATTTCTGGACCCTAGAGATCGGGACCAGTGCTGCAGATGGGGTGGAGCGGGAGGAGCTCGGAGCTGTGCTAGTACCGAGATAGACTCAATCGGGGTGGTGTCTGTAGGCTCTGATGTAGCCTGATCAGCCCCTCGGGCTTGCTCTACCATGTCTGCCAAGTTCTCACCAAGCGGCTGCACCTCTGCTCTGGGCCTTCTATTGGGAGCCAACTCATTGGCCTCATCCCGGATGAGACCGATATCAACCTGGACAATTGGGGTCTTGAGCACATTAATATGCCACACGAGCACTCCAGCAGACCTGCACAACTCAAAAATCATGCAAGGGAAGGGGTAAGTGGTGGTGGCCTTAAAGAACCTCTCATGGATGACCGCCTACAACAGCCACGCGAAATCAACTTCGAACCCCGCAACCATGGCGGCTATCAGCACTGCTCTATCCCATGTAACAATATTATCAGCAGCAGTGGGGGAGAGGCAATGACGGACCAAGAGCCATAAGAATTTGGCCATGAATGTGAGGTTGGCCTTCTTTATTCCTCCCTTGGGCTCCAGCACCCAATCAGCACCCTCGCTATCCACGGAGATGTTCTGGGCTATCCACCTCTTGGTGGTCTCTCTCAGCACTCTCTCACGCTAGAAACGGCCGTCCATGATCAGCTTCCACCGATAGTCAAACTCGGGAGTGAGGGGGGCCCTGGTGGCATCAGTGTCAGCACCATATAAAAATTTGCGAATGGCGGGCAAAGAAATATCCACCCGCTTGCCACGGACACGAGCATGCTCAAGTGGTGCGTGTTTGGCGGGGTTAGCCCGCTTGTCCAAACTAGCCCTGAGAGTCGCCACATAAGCTGCGTAGAACTACCTCACAACGTCCTCGCTGTAACGGCCCAAACTTCTAGCCGTCCACTCTAGCCGATGGCGGGTAAAAAGGTCATGTATAGCCGGCATCGTGGAAAGACTCCTGGTAAGAACTCGCCGCTCGACTGTCAGAGTCCGAGTCATGATCCCCTTGTCGTTAAGCAGCTTCGCATCCCTGTATATCTGATATTGGCCCTCGACACACCACCAGTTGGGCTGATCAGCAACCGGTGCGGGGACGTCGGTCAGGGGTGCTGGAGTAGAATCCGCACTGTCAGCCTCCTTAGACAAGGCAGAGTGGACCGATGTAGCTGGAGCAGTGGCCCCATGTGAAGATGAAGCGTCCTCAGAACTGGAAGCCTCCGCAGAGCCAGACGCTCCCTCAGAAACTACAGGAGACCCAGACGGTGTGCCGGTCAATGTGCGCTCCTCATCAGACTAGGAGGCAGTGACTACGCCAGACGCCACCCTCTTGGGCGTGCCCCGAGAGGCCCTATAAGCACGTGACGATGTTTGGGTGCCTGGGGGCACGTATTCAGGGTTGCGTTCATCGTCAGATAACCCAATCACCAATCAGCGGGAATGGGCGACAGACTTGGAACGTCCCCGAGAGTAGACTAAGTCTTGCTTTGGTGCCATGTGTACCTGCAAGGAGGGGGTTATTAGTACCAGTAGAAGCATGCAACACACTCAAAAGAATCAAACACAGAAGGGGAAACACAAATAGAGTAGTGGTGCAGAACTGCAAACTGTCTGACAGACACCATCGATGGTCCATCGATGGAACGACGATCCGTCAGTGGGGGTCCGTCGGTGGACACTTAGAAAATTTATTTTGAAAAGTTTCAGAACAAAGGTTCTGATAGAGATGACGGACCTGCAGGACGGACCGTCGACTGAACGACGGTCCGTCAATGGGGGTCCGTCGATGGACCCTTAGAATCTTTTTTGGATTATTAAAAAACATAGTTTCTGTTAAGGACGACGGACCTGCAGGACGAACCGTCGACTGAACGAAGGTCTGTCAGTGGGGGTCCGTTATTGGACCCTTAGAAAAGTTTTGAGGAACTTCAGAAATAAGGGTTCTGATAGAGTCTACGGTCATGCAGGACGGTCCATCGATCAGCTGACGGATCGTCGTCTACCCCCGTGGGTAGACACTTAGACAAATTTTTAGAAACCCTCAGAGAACAGGGTTCTGTTACCGACGACGGTCATGCAGGACGGTCCGTCGATGGGTCGACGAACTGTCGTCTACCCCCGTGGGTAGACACTTAGACAAATCAGGGGAGATGTTGTTGACGGACCTCAACGATGGTCCGTCGATTGATCGATGGTCCGTCGACGGGGTCTCGTTCTGTCTTTCAGGAACATAATTTTGGCAGCCATTGTTACCCCCAAAGAACAATTTTAGAGCAATCTAAGAAACATTAAGTTCCTCTAGCATTTAACAAAGCATTTCATCATTCCTAGGGCATGAATTATCGTAGTTTTAAACAGAGATTCTCACGGACTATCAAACCCTAAATCGGAAAAAACAACACTCAAAACACAACAATTATTAGACAATACACCCCTATCCCATTCACTTTCATTATTCTAAGGGACTAGGAATTCAGTTTGAAGATTTTAAGCATGCAAAGATGTCCCAAATTCAAGACCCACTATCGTATTCCAGCAATTTAGCATGTAAAGTAATGAGAGTAAATAGAGCAGATCAGAAAGACATACATGTATACTGTAGCGTAGGGAATGAGGGGATGAACTTTTGTAAGTACTAAACACCAAAGAGTGACCTCGAACACCGACCAGGCAGAAGACAGACGAAGATGGAAGATTGGGGAAGAGAAGAGATTTGGGAAACTGACGGAGATTTGGGGCAGAGGAGAATCTGACGCATAGAAATGGGAGTTAATGGGTGAGGGAGTGGGGAAGTTGAAGGGAAATGGAGAGGGAAACGGTTTGGGGAGGGTATTTGAAAGGGTGGGTAACTAAAAAGTTTAAAATTTAAATATATAGCCGGTCGGGTCAGGTCGGGTTAGTGGGTTGTAGGAACCGACGATTCCCTGTCGACGGACCGTAAGTCAGTCGACGGTCCGTCGACTGCTCCGTCGAATGTGCCCTAACTTAGAAAAATTAAAGAAACAAACCTGGGATCTACGGACCCTATCGATGGTCCGTCGACAGGATGACGGTCCGTCGATTGGTCCGTCGATCAGTGCCCCAGACCAATTTTCTGCAGATTTCTGGGGAATTGGTCCCTGCACATTGAACACCCGATAAGCTAATCTTTTTGTATTTTTTGGACACTTTTTAGACACGGACCCTAGTTTACTCTCTAGCCAACACTTCTAAAAAAAATAAAAGAAAATTAATACGTGACATTAAGTTAGAAAAACAGAAATAATGCAACTACGCCTATAAAATCATGAAAAACCTATTGTTGGCTAGAGGATACATATTGGGTTGCCTCCCAATCAACTCTTGATTTAACATCGCGGCACGACGCAGGACTCTTGATTACTCAGACTTCATCAAGATGGTATACCTCGATCACTTCATTCTCCTTTTCAGCATGCCCAAAGTAGATTTTGATTCGTTGCCCGTTCACCTTGAACCTTACACCCTCCTTATTCTCCAACTCAACCGCTCCATGAGGGAAAACTTGGGTGATCAATAATGGACCAGTCCATTTGGACTTGAGCTTGCCCAAAAACAAGCGCAAACTAATCTTTTTGTATTTTCTGGATACTTTTTAGACACGGACCCTAGTTTAATCTCTAGACAACACTTCTAAAAAAAATAAAATAAAATTAATACGTGACATTAAGTTAGAAAAATAGAAATAATGCAACTACGCCTATAAAATCACGAAAAACCTATTGTTGGCTAGAGGATACATATTGGGTTGCCTCCCAATCAACGCTTGATTTAACGTCGCGGCACGACGCAGGAATCTTGATTACTCAGACTTCATCAAGATGGTATGCCTCGATCACTTCATTCGCCTTTTCAGCATGCCCAAGGTAGATTTTGATTCGTTGCCCGTTCACCTTGAACCTTACACCCTCCTTATTCTCCAACTCAACCGCTCCATGAGGGAAAACTTGGGTGATCAAGAATGGACCAGTCCATTTGGACTTGAGTTTGCCCGGAAACAAGCGCAAGCTAGAGTTGAATAAAAGCACCAAATCCCCAACCACAAAATCGCGCTTCTCAATCTTTTGGTCATGGTACTTCTTTATCTTTTCTTTGTAGAGGGCTGAACTTTCATATGCCTTTAAGCGAAATTCTTCAAGCACATTCAACCCATTTAACCTCTGTTCCACAGCCTCATTCCAATCCATTTTCAGTTTTTTCATTGCCCACATGGCCTTATGCTCTAACTCAACCGACAAGTGACAAGCTTTCCCATATACAAGTTGGTATGGGGACATACCTATGAGAGTCTTGTGTGTTGTCCGGTAGGCCCAAAGAACATCATCAAGCCTCCTTGACCAATCCGTTCTATTTGTATTCACCATTTTTTCCAGAATCTGCTTGATTTCTCTGTTTGACACCTCAACTTGCCCACTAGTCTGAGGATGGTATGGCGTGGCCACATTGTGGCGAACCCCATATTTATCCAACAATCATTTGAACAACTTGTTGCAAAAGTGGGATCCCCCATCACTAATAATGGCCCTTGGGGTGCCAAATTTGGAAAATATGTTCTTTTTCAAGAACGCGGTGACACTCTTCCCTTCATTATTTGCAAGTGCTATGGCTTCCAACAATTTCGACACATAATCAACCGCCACAAGAATGTACTTCATACCATGAGAACTTACAAAAAGGGCCCATAAAGTCAATGCCCCACACATCAAACAATTAGATCACAATAATGGGATTTAAAGGGAGCTCTTGCCTTCTAGAAATACCGCCATCTCTTCGGCACCTATCACATGACTTGGCGAACTCATGTGCATCTTGGTGGATGGTTGGACAATAGTAGCCACATTGCAAGGTTTTATGGGCTGTCCGGATACCACTATAATGCCCACCCACAGGCGAGGAGTGGCATGCCTCCAAAACTCTCAACATCTCAACTTCCGGTACACAACGCCGAATAAGACCATCGTCACAACTCCTATAAAGATATGGCTCATCCCAAAAGAACTTTTTCACATCATGCATGAACTTTTTCCTTTAATGAAAGGACAAGTCCGATGGGACGATATCATTAGCCAAGTAATTCGCAAAATCTGCGAACCATGGAATCAAGTCTTGAGAAGCAGACAATACATGCTCATCAGGGAAAGTATCATCAATTTCAGCTTTTTCACCTAACTCTCGCATTGCTTCATCTTCTAATCGGGACAAGTGATCGGCCACTTGATTTTCGGTCCCTTTTCTATCTTTCACTTCAAAGTCAAATTCTTGCAATAGTAAAACCCAACGAATCAACCTCGGTTTTGCATCCTTCTTTGCCATCAAATATCTCAAGGCAGAATGATCAGTATGCACTATAACTCTAGTGCCAAGCAAATAGGAGTGAAATTTCTCGAAAGCAAAGACCACCGCAAAGAGCTCTTGTTCAGTCACGGTGTAGATCTTTTGGGCTTCATTAAGGGATTTACTAGCATAATAAATGGGGTGAAGGATTTTATCCCTTCTTTGTCCCAATACCACGCCAAGCGCAATCCCACTAGCATCACACATCACCTCAAATGGCTTGCTCCAATCCGGAGAAATAATGATGGGCGCAATACCAACTTCTCTTTCAACTCTCCAAATGCCTTCACACAGTATTCATCAAAATAAAATTTACACTCTTTCTCAAGCAGCTTGCACAGAGGATGTGCAATTTTTGAGAAATCTTTGATAAACCTCTGGTAGAAACCTGCATGCCCAAGAAAACTCATCACACCTTTTACAGAGATAGGTGGAGAAAGTCTCTCTATAACCTCGACTTTAGCTCGATCAACCTCTATACCCTTCTCTGAGATGCGGTGGCGCAATACAATACCCTCTTTCACCATAAAGTGACATTTTCCCCAGTTTAGCACAAGGTTGCACTCTTCACATCTTTTGAGAACTTCAGACAAGTGACTCAAACAATGATCAAACGAATCACCAACAACAGAAAAATCATCCATAAATACCTCAATGGTATCCTCCACCATATCGGAAAATATGGACATCATACATCTCTGAAAAGTAGCCGGTGTATTACACAATCCAAAAGGCATCCTCTTGAACGCGAAAGTTCTATAAGGGCAAGTAAAAGTGTTTTTCTCTTGATCTTCCGGTGCAATAGAGATTTGATTGTAACCCGAATAGCCATCAAGAAAACAGTAGCATCTTTTACCTGCAAGTCTATCCAACATTTGATCCATGAAGGGCATAGGAAAATGGTCTTTCTCAGTCCATGCATTTAGTTTCCGGTAATCCATACACACTCTCCATCCGGTCACCGGCCTCATCAGAACAAGTTCATTTTTCTCATTGGGGACCACAATCATTCCCCCTTTATTGGGCACACACTGAACAGGGCATACCCAACTACTATCAGCGATATATATCCAACCACTTAATAATTTCCTTCTTCACTACCTCTTGCATAGGTGGATTTAGGCGTCTCTGGTGCTCAATACTTGGCTTATGATCGGGCATGATTTGTATTTTATGTGAACAAATACTGGGAGGGATCCCAATAATATCCGCAATAGTCCAACCAATAGCTCTCTTGAACCTCTTTAATACTTCCACCAAACACTCAACTTGGTGCACATTTAAATCTGAAGCAATAATAACCGGCAAAGTGTCACCTTTTCCCAAGAATACATACCTCAGATGAGGTGGTAGAGCCTTAAGCTCTAATTTTGGAGCCTCCTCAATAGATGGTTTTGCGGGTGGAGACTCGCAATACATCATGTCTAACTCCAATTTCTTGAGTTTGAAACGAGCATCACCTCGATCAAGTGCCGCATCCAATGACCCATACTCTTCAATACCATCACTCTCGAAGTTCATAATCACTGCTGCAAGTGCCTCAACACCCAAACACTCTTTTATTTGTACCTCAGATAAACTCTCAACCCTGTAAGATATGGCAGATATCGATTGGAGCTCACCACTCTGCCTCATGGACCTACAAATGTTGAAAATTACTTCATCATTGTTCAACCAAAACTTTATTTGCCCTTTCTCCATAACAACCAAGGCGCGACCGGTAGCAAGAAATGGCCTCCCAAGAATAATAGGCACCTCAAAATCCACCTCACAGTCAAGAATCACAAAATCGGCCGGAAATATGAATGACTCCACCTTTACTAACACATCGTGGAGTATCCCAATAGGCCTCTTCACTGTTCGATCGGCCATGAGTAGCCGCATCGCTATGGGCTTTGGATCACCCAACCCCAAATTTTTGTAGATGGATAGAGGCATGAGATTTATGCTTTCCCCAAGATCACATAATGCTTTAGCAAAGTGTAACAGCCCGATTGTACATGGAATAGTGAAAGCACCCGCATCTTCTTTCTTTTGCACTAGAGACCTTGTAGCAATAACACTACAGTGTTGCATCTTATCATCATCCTCAAAACTAACCGATCTCTTCTTAGTGACCATATCTTTCATGAACTTGGCGTAATCGGACATTTGTTCAAGAGCTTCTATCAAAGAAACATTGCTGGAAAGCTATTTCAACATATTAATAAAACGCCAGTATTTACCATCCTCTGTATTTTTCACCAACCTTTGCGGGAATGGTGGTGGTGGTCTTGGAATGGGAGTCACCTTTTGGGGCTTCTCTGCTTCTTTTACCGCTTCATCTACCAACTCACCACTAGCTTCTACTACCTCATCTTCTCTTCACATCTTATTTTCTACGCCAGGCGGCATAAGTGGATCTATGGTTTGCTTACCACCTCGAGTAGTGACTGCCATACAATGTCTATCATTCTTCGGATTTTGAACAGTGTTGCTAGGAAGAGTACTCGATTGACGAGGGTTCACAGTATACGCCAATTGGGCCATTTGCATCTCAAGATGCTTGATTGAGACTGCATGTGCATCCACTTTTTGCCCAATGTTAGCCAAATCACCTCTCAATTCCTTGGCGTGCTCATCACTTGCGTCAAACCTCCTCCTCATCTTTTGCAACATATCTTCAACTCGCGCCATACTACCTCCACCATCCCTAAGAGCAACTTCCCGATTTTGAGGTGCAACATAGGGCCCACTTCAATCATTTCTGTTTCCATAGTTACTTCGGTTGAAGTTGTTGTCGCGATTGTAGGTTCCTTCACGAACATAGTGACCCTTTCGATTGTAATTCCCATAGTTCCGACCTTGATTTCCTTGACCTTGGCGCCAATTTTCCTGATTGGAGCCTTGGGCGTTCGGTCGGAAACCCCCCGTCTGCTCATTCACTGCATAAGAATCCTCCTCATAGTAAAACTCATCTATTGGCGGTGGTGGGTTAATCAAATAATTCACCGCATTCACCTTGTCTGCACCCCAGTGACATGTTTCAACACTAACCCAAGTTCATTTATCATTTGAGCCATCTCTTCACGAATATCATCTGCGACTGGGTTGTGTGTAGATTGCACTGCAAAAGTGTTTCTCCCAGTATCCGACTTCCTAGTGCTCCAAGCTTTATTATTTTGGGAGATTTTTTCTAACTTCTCAGCGATCTCTGCATAAGTACACTCCCCATAAGAACCACCCGCAATCGTATCCAACACCGCTTTATTATTATCATCTTGCCCCCGATAGAAATACTCTTTCAGCGACTCGTCATCAATACGGTAATTTGGGACACTTCTCAAGAAAGAGGTGAACCTATCCCAAGAACTTCTTACCGACTCTCCTGGTAGTGCCACAAAGTTGTTCACTCTATATTTATGGTTGAGCTTCTTTGAAACCGGATAGTAACGAGCTAAGAACACATCCCTCAATTGGTTCCAAGTATAGATTGAGTTATAGGGAAGCTCAGTAAACCATATAGCAGCCTCTCTTGTCAGTGAGAGAGGGAACACTCTTAGCCCAATGACGTCCATGTACAAGTCAGGCCTCCCTACACAACTCTTACACACTGACCTCAGTTTGGTGATGTGAGCATGTGGATCCTCAGATGGTAGCCCCGAAAATAGACCTCTAGCTGTGAGCATCTGCATTAAGCTACTAGTTACCACGAAAGTATGACCATGTGGTAGAGGAGGTAGGACAAGTGGCCCGTCAGATTCAGTGATGTTAACATTTCCCCTATAGTACTCTTGAGGGTGTGGGGCAGGAGGTTGCCTCCTCGGATTACCTTCACCAGGGTTATCAACCATCACTTGATTATGAGCATCAACTGGCGGGGGAGGTTGAGGATTGATCTCATCCTCGATATAAGCAAGATTGTTTTGAATGTTCATTCTGCGAAGTGTATGGTTTAGTTCTGGATCAAGTGAAAGTATTGGTTATCCTCGACTCCGTGTACTTGGCATACACTAAAGTTAGACCTGCGAGAAACAAAAACAAAAGAAAAAGTAAAATCAGGAAATTATTGACTAAAATTTGGTAATGTGCTTAAAGTTAATCTAAAAGCCACTTTCCTCGGCAGCGGCGCCAAAATTTGATACGCTCAAATTACACTTCCCTAAAGAAGTATAAGCGGTCGTATCAAGTAAAGAACCCAAATGTTAGGTTGGGGTTGATCTCACAAGGAAAATGGTTTAGACTTAACTTTAATCTATGATTACTTCTATTTTAATTAAGTCCTTTCCGAAAACAAACAATTAAAGGGGGTGGGGGTTTGTGTAACAAAATTATTTAATTAATTCTAAGTAAAGAAGTAGCAAGTTCAAATGTTTGATGTTTATCAAGTAATGAGAGAAACTAGGGTATAAGTGTTCCCCATAGGTTCATAACGCAGTAACCCTAGCTTTAACAACTCTTTCCTAATATCTTGCATGCAAAGTGATAAGTTATGTATCCCTAATTCCTTGGTCCGGCAACTAGTGAATTTCACTCCGCACCCTGGTCCGGCTATGTGTGTGTACTTTACTAAACCTTACCTTTTACCTCATATTAAGCATCATAATCGATGTATGGCTTAGTTATTACTTCGCACCAATCGACACTAGCCTATTAGATAGTGTATACTAAATTTATGTTGATAATTCTTTTCTTATTATCTACCTCCTTGGTCCGACAAGTAGCAATAAGGCGAGTTCTAACGTTGACCACCGTTAAAAAGACTTCTAAACGAAAGAATTATCAATACATGCAAGAAACTATTCTAGAATTGTTATTTTAGCTAGTTCTACTTTGTTAATTACCCATGGTTCCCACAACCCTAGTTGTTGATTTAGTTACCCATGTTAAGAATTACACAATTCATATTGATTAGACAAGAATTCATGTACTTACTTTAACAAGTTTGAAGAAAATACAGAAAATCACTTGAATTAATCAAACTATTGTAAGAATCGATTCCGGAAAAGTAAAGTATTTTCCAAAACCCAAAATTCAACAACCAATAATACAAATCTGAAAATTACCAAAGAGTCTAACCCCCAAAACGAGGTTTTTGGTCCTATTTATAATATAAGAATCCTAAACATAAATGGAAAACTAAATAAGGAAAATCTGTCCAAAAATGCGTCTCGCGTCGACGACCTGACCCACAGACCGTCGAGGCAACGAAGATCGTCGACGCCTTCGTCGGTCCATACTTTAACTTTATTTTCAGCTGCTTTCTTCTCCAACTCTCAGTTACCATCGACGGACCAAGACGACGGTTCGTTGACAGGACGACGGTCCGTCGATGGCCTTCGTTGCTCCACACTTAGAATCTTTTCAAATCGGGTACTGGGGCTACATTTTGTTAACACCAACAGATCACGACGACGGTCCATCGATGAGATGACGGACCGTCATCCCTTCCGTAGCCCCACACTTGGTTAAAATTCCTTGATCTTTCCTTGGCAGCATAACATCTTCATGGCGACGGTTGCCACCTACGGACCGTTGATGGGTCGACGGACCATCGATGTCTCCGTAGGTCATCTTTTCTGCAATTTTTAGCACATCTTCAGCGTTTTCATTCTGGACAGTTTTTCCTGCAAACACAAAGAAAAATACATTAAAACTACTACAAAAAAGGCCTTAGACACACACTAAACTTAAGAAAAAAACATTGAAAGTACCGTAAAACCACGGTACATCACTGTCAAAGAACGAGTCTATTCTCCTCCATCCAAAGGCAGCCTGTTGATACGTTCAAACTTACACTTTAAATAAGAAATGTAAACGTTCGATGTCAATTTACAGAACTCAACTAGAGTTGAGGTCGATCCCACAAAGACTTTCTTTACAAAAAAAGTTTCACTGTCACATATATTCAAATGTTGTTATTATTTACTAAACAAATAAAAATGGAAAGTAAATCAGGTGTGATTAAGATGTTATAATTACCAAAATTTGTCATCAAAATTTAGATTAACACCTAACTGACTATTTTGTTGTAAAGTTGATTAAGTTGATTAAGAGAAAGCAGGATTGTGTTCACCATAACGTTAGTTTTTGTGTTCTTCCGTAATTTTGTTTCAGGCGATTCAACGTTTACAAAATCATTGCAAGTTAATTTCATTTGACACTTCTCAGTCTAATCAAACAACTTTTACTCACATCTTATCATCCTTAGGGTGGTACTAACATTGACCCTCACATCCAATGGTTTGAGGTTAAAGTTCTTTTTATCTCAAACATAAAGTTTAACTCCAATTCATTAGTTTAGTTTAGCTTTTTCGTAACTGATATTTTTCTCTCGAACAAATAACATATACATGCTCAATCTAATGCGTGCACCCATCATATTATAAAAATAACAAAGCTAAAACTACAAATTATAAACACTCAATGCGTTGCAATCGTTTTATGAAATTATAGTTATAATTATGTCATGGATCCTACAACCCCATTCGTGGTGTTTAGCCTCTCATGGTATCACGAAAACAAAAAACAATACATAATGAAAACATGATATATAGACTTACGAGAATAATCTACAAACCAACAATAACTTAAATAATTTGTAAACCAAAAATCAGAACTTCAAACTGAATTTAATATACAAAATAAAAAATCACAAATTGATGTTAATGGAAACTTGTTCGTCGTTCAAGATAAGATAGCATAAAACATAAGAAAATGACCTAATAAATTTAAACTAAAATGTTTCAAAAAGAGACCTATGCGAAGTAGGATTGAACTATCGGACCTTTTCATGGCCACTTCCACAACCCGTCAAGGGCTTCACGGACCGTGAAGCCCTTCGTGGTCTTCTCTTAGAACTCTAACATTGGTCTTCAAAACTTTCTCACTGTAATTTATATCATGGACGAGACCACAAACCATCGTAGGGACCACGGCCCGTGAAGGCGTCCGTGGTCTTTACTTGGGCTTTCCCAAAAGTCGGGTCTTTAGTGCCATCACACTGGAAACTCCACCACGGAAGCAACCATGGTCCGTCTTGATCTTCACGACCCGTAAAGGTGCCCGTGGTCTTAACTTGGCCCAGTCAATTAACAACTTCTTTTAGCCTTTTCATTGGTTCCACACCACGACCTACACTATGGTTTGTAGTGAGGACCACGGCCCGTGAGGTTGTACGTGGTCTTCACTTGGTCCAATACACTTTTAGGTCCTCTCAAGCCTTCACATTGGTTTGGCTTCACGACTAGCACCACATGCTGTGACAAGGACGACGACCCGTCTAAGTGCCCGTGGTATTAACTTGATATTTTATATAACGTTTTCTTCATTTCTCCCCCTTTTCTCACTTCTCATCTGTTTAACCTATACAACACTGCAAACACATTATATCCACATAAATCCACTTGTATCTAGTATTAATTATTCATTTTCAAGCATCAAATGATCAAAGATTTTGCGGCACATTACCTGTCTCAGATCTATCAGGGCCAAGAAGAGGCTGAACTTGGCGTTGATTATGGAAAAAGAGATGGTCATGAGGGCCAAACAGCACCAAACGTCCCTTCAATTTCCAGTACTCATTACTGAGTTATGTCATTGGGCTGGAGTTCCCCGTGACAAGAAGAGGGATGTTGAGGTTATCCCGACATCTTCCACCGACATCCGACACATAGAGTCTGAGTACACACAAGATAAGGCTGATAGGATGAGACAAGCTCGAGTGGATACATCCCTGGAGGTTGATATTGATTCTTTACCTGAGAGGCAGCCTTTCCAACTGCGGCATCTAGGCCTTTAGGTACATCTACTTTCATTCTATCTTAGGCCCCAAATTCTTGTGATGTTCCCAAGCCCCCTAGAGATTTTGCTGATGTCACTGCCTCTAGGGAGCCGATCATCACTCACACCATTCTACTCAGTATGGGGAACCTATCCCATTATGGCGATGCGTTTGCTTCCCGGCTAGAGGCCGACTTGCCCTGGATAATTGGGAGAGAGCTATTACAGCTGCACTTACACCTCTATGGGCTTCCATTGATGCCCTTGCGGTGAGAGTAGAGATTTTCAAGAGAGGAAATGGGGTTACCACTGAGGTTATGAATTTGAAAGCCGATGTTTCTAATCTGAGAAAGGATATGGACCATCTGAAGTCCACATACTTTACTTCATTATTTAAATCGGCAGAGATCCCTGATGTCCTGGGTGTAGATGTTCCAGCCAGTTCTGCTATGCTTTCGGCTTCTATCGGATATGATATTATAGAGGATGCTTCTGTTGTTGAGTCTGAGGCTGAGATAGATGAAGAGAAGCTTGAGGATAGAGATATGACTGCTATAATGAGCTGGCCGATTAGAGGGTGCCATGTTCGAGACAACCCAATAAGATTCCTTGAGAGACACTATTATGGTTGGCTCTAGTTGAGCTACAATTGATGAGACACCAGGTAGTGATTCCAAACTTCAAAGTGTTACACCGGGAACTGATTCCTCGACAGACGAAGCGATTCTGATGTAGACTTTACCAAGATTATCATGGCAGGATGACATTCTTACCTCCCTCTTGTTTTTATTGTTCATGTTTTTTTAGTTGCATTTGAGAACAACTGCTTGTTTTTGTGGGTAGGGTGATGTTCTTCCATACCTACCTCTTGTGATTTCAATTTGTGTGTGAATATATTGTTTTATTGATCTATATGTTGTTGATCTTAATCTTGGGAATGCTTGAATTTGTGGCCCTTTGTTTTGAATGAAAATGGTGTTTGAATCTATTTTAATTTTTTTCCATATCTATTGTATGTGATTATGGTTGTTCTTGTGTGAAATTGAGTATCGGTTGTGATCAATACCGATGACTTGAATAGTGCACTTAATTGAACAAAATAAATGTGCAGATACGATGAGTCCAATGATGTTGCATAGACAATGTGTGAACTTTTAGCATCTCGTTGTGACTAGCCGCTTATTGAATGAATCTCTTGTGATGAATATTGCGCACTTGATAGAAAGTGTGGAGTCCCTTTTTATATTAGTGTCAATGCCTTGTGTGATTAGATAACTTTGAACATTGTGTGTAATGACCCCTAGAACTTGCCCAGTTGGTCTAGTTGACTAAGTGATGCAAGCACTTGAAATGATCTTAGGAAACCATTTTGAAGATTGAATAAATTTGACAGTATACCTCTTTTGAGGCCAACTTTGTGAGATGTGTGAACCTGGATTGAACACTCATGAGCATTATATTTTTCTTGGTAGAAACTTGAACAATTATGATCCATCTTTATCCATTTACCCATAATTTTGAGAAAGTGTGGTTTTGTTGAATAGCCAATTAAGGCCAAAAGCCTAAGTTGGGTGTGCTCTGAAAAGAGAAGGAAAATCAAGAAGCGTGAGAAATCCCTCATTGAGTAATGATTTTAAAAATATGGACCCCCTCCATGTAAAAACAAGAAAATAAGAAAGCAAAGAAAAAGAATGAAAAAAGTTGTGAAATAAAGTTGTAGAAGTTGCAAAATAAATAGGGTATCCGGTAGTTTGTATGAAGTTAAATTATAGGGTGGATTATGAGCATGATCAAAATGTTAAAGAAAATAAAGGAAGTGATGTTTGGACCACACTTCATGAAGGTAGAAGCCACTAAGCCTAAATGACCATACCTTTGCACTTAGCCCCGTTACAAGCCTTGAAAAGACCTTTGTGATCTTGAGTGAGATGAAATGAATGTTTATTAAAGAAATAAGGGCAAACCTATGGGTGAAGTCATTCATGTTCATCTTTGTGAGTGTGAGACTCGTATATGATTCCAAAACTCTAAGGTTTTGAAAATTGTGTGTGAAAATGGGGTTGCCTTTGTTGTGAGGGCATTTGAGTACCTTTGTTGAGACTGAACTTGCATTTGAAGCAAGAGTTGTGAACTTAAGTATCTTTGATAATGGTAAGTCACAATTTGAATCTTTTAGTGCCCAATTGATCACTGGATAAATAAGTTGAACCTTGTTGTGTGCATTCATGTTGAGTCTTATGCAACACTAATTGAGACATCTCTTTTTTAAACTGCTGATCTTGAGTTTTACTTGAGTACAAGCAAAAGTTTAAGTTAGGGGTGTTGATGAGTCCGAGATTTGAACTCATTTCGGGCTTTGTTTTTATAGATTTAGTGTCCTCAAATGCTTAATTTGTGCCATAAACTGATGTTAAAGCCTTGATTATGGGTATATGAATTGAGGAGCAAAACAAGGACACTAACAGACAAAAAGGAACAAAACAATCTGAAGAAGTAAAGAAAGGCAAACATGATGATCACCAAGAGCACTTTGTGAATTGTCGAGTGGCTATTTTGACCGCTTAAAGTTCCAGTGTGCCATCCCTAAGGGAATAAACCATGTCGGCGATGGAAAAACGACAGTGGGTGAATCCTCAAGCAGTTATGTGATGCAAAGAGTGATCGCCTAAAGTTACAAGACTTGATTATGCTGAGAGCCAAGGTAAAAAGGTGATAGAAAAGAGAAAAGGGCGATTCGTTAAACCACTCGGCGAACCTAACTTACCTCGCCTAATTGCCTTTTGTGGCTTATTTTTTGCGACAATAAATTAGATTTTGAACATTTTATTTAGAAAGCAAAATGAGTCTAGAACAATGTTCTCTTGAATTTTTTGATAGTTTCTTAGTAGACTTAAAGTCTTTTTGAGACTCGATTTTGAGATTTTTTAAGTGGGTTTCAATTTTTTTCAAGTTGAAGCGTTGTGAAGGTTTCATTACTCTAAACTAGTTGATGGCTAATCGATTTGGTTACCGTTTTTACTCTTTTATGAGGTTTGGCTAAAACTCCAATTTTTGGAGTGTGATCATGTGATTATGAGTTGAATTAGTTTATGGTATTTTTAATTACTAGTTTAAATTCTATATTGAAGTTGGTTTAATCATTAGTTGTGGTTTGATTTATGAATTGTAGGTGCAAATGCAGTTCTCACCTTGTGTCCAGAGCTTGCTTGAGAGAGAGTTCTTAGAACTAAGATTATTAATTAATGATTTATAGGTATTGGATTGCGTTGGGTTCATCTCGAGAGAGTAAATCCTAAGCCCAATCCTACCCATCTAGCTCACAAATTTTGTATTTCTAGAAATGTTGTTTTCTTTGAGAATCGGTATTTCTTTCATACGATTGTAGATTCATCTACTGCTTCTCCTTTTTTCCTACTTTTGAGGATTTATCATCTTCTTTTAATAGGTTCAAACCTTGATTTCTGTATGAACGATGTCGGTCAACTTTATCCTATCTCCACCGCCTGAAATTGTACCACAACTATAATCTGAGAATTCTTCACGATCTGGTCCTCTTGAGCCTACTCGGTGATCTACCAAAGTATCTTGTATTCCTAATTGGTATGGCTTAGTGTTTTTAAAAACGTTTTTGGGGTGAGTCCTAGGGCGAGTTTCGGGGTGGGGCGTATCAAAAATGCTCTAGGGCGTAAATTAATAACGTAGATCCATAAGGCGTAAGTCCTAAAATTTGAGGCGTAAGCCCTGAACATAAAAACGTAATTCCTGGGCGTAAATCGTACGCCTAGGTGTTTTTAATTTATTTTTTAATTTTTTTTGCTGTAAATCATATTTTTATTATTTGTTAATGATATTTCTCAAATAATAATTTTATAGTTTTTTCTTCATTATTGAATATTAATACTTATCTCACATAAAAATCATAATTCATTGAAAAGTTTACTTTTGCTTATTTTATTAGTAATAAAACTATAAAATTGAATATACATGCGACTACGCCCCGTAGATCCATGAAACTTACGCCCCGTGTCTCGAGGCTTACGCCTCGCCCCATACTATATAAAATGCCTCGCCTCACGCCCTCACCTTTTAAAACAATGGTATTGCTTATCCTATAAATTATCCAACATATTTGTTCCATCTTGATACTCACAAGCTTCCAAGCATGAATGTTGGCAGAAATTAATGGTGGAAGAACTTTTGGCTCGTAAAGCAAAATGGCACATGGGACATTGTTTCATGTCCTTCGAATGTCTGCCCTATTGGATGTAAATGCATTTATTAAACCAAACTTCATTCCGATGGAACTCTAAATTGGTACAAAGCTTGATTGGTTGTTCTTGGTAACAAACAAGAGTATGTGATGGACTATGAGGAGACTTACACTCGTAGTCAAAATGACTATGGTGGTTGCCGTTGCTACTTCACAAAATTGGTCTGTTTATTAAATGGATGTCAAAAATGCTTTTCTGTATGATGATATTAAAGAAGATATTTACATGAAACCTCCACCTGGTTTGTTCTCATCGCCTACATCAGATGTATGCAAATTTAAGAGGTCTTTGAATGGACAAGATCCAAGAGCTTGGTTTGGTAAACTCCGGTCTACTTTGCTATAATTTCCTTTTGAGCTTAACATATATGACTCATCTTTGTTTCTTCGAAAAACATCTACAGGTTGTGTTCTTCTTTTAGTGTATGTAGATGACATTATTATCACATGAACTGATTCTTCACTAATCACTAGCCTCCAACAACAGCTTAAACGTTCTTTTTATATGAAAGATCTTTGTACATTTATTTTTTGGGTTTGGAAGTTAATAATTTTGCTTCAGATGTGTTTCTAAACCAACACAAATAAAAAACACAAGTCTGTTGAGGAAACATGGATGTGATAAAATTAAGCAATTACAATCAACACCCACTTTGATTTCCACTTCAATTTATCAAATTCAAGAGAACAAAAAGATAAAATCCCAAAACAGAGAGTGTTTCTATCAAACTTGATCAAAGTAGGAACTCACAGTTCTCTTTTGAAGTCTCACTGAAAAGTCCTCCCAAAATTCTCTTTTTTTCTCTCTCATTTTATATATTTATAGTTTCCCAAAATGTGTCCCAGAATTCACTATGTGACAACTTCAGCGACTTTGGTCGGGCTTACCAAGGTGATTTAGCAGATTGTCATGTGATACTTACATAATTTTTCTCTTGATTTAGGCTTCAAGTATTTGAACCTCACCTGGTGAGATCTTTTGAGTCTGCCTTTCCCATTCGGTGAATCGCTGAGTACTACCTTTTTTTCGCCTTTGAAGCCTTCACATTTCTTCCAATTTTTGTCACCTTTAGCGATGGTCAGAATGTTTTGCCTTTGCCTTCGACGAGTCTTCGTTAATATTAAGTACGCTGACATATCTCAATTAAATTAAGTATAAAGCATTGTAACTTTAGGCAATGTTGTTCTAGTTGGGTAATCCGCCATTTTGGTTAGGCAACTCCCAATGTGATGTTTACACTTCTTTCAATGTTTTTGGAATTTCTTCCAAATGTTTATCCTTGCCTTATCCTTTAGAGTTCATAGTTTCATATCATCAAAATATAACTAGAAAAAGACATAATTAGGCATTAAGGACACAAATTGTTGAACTAAAAAGGACTCACATAAGTGTAAATCTACCACTCATCCAGACCCCCAACTTAAAATTTTGTCTTTCCTCAATTAAATTAAGAACACAATTAGTTCAACAAGGGTGTGTGCAACAGTTCTCAATGATTTTCAACATTCAACTAATACTACAAGACTACTCTCAATCATATGCAACACTCAATCATGATAAAAAATGCTTCAAATTATGACTAGCCGGTAGCAAACCAAGCTCAAGCTCACTGTAAATTCTTTTCTAATGAAAAACTATGTTTCAAAAAATGCATTAAGTTCCCTCACATCAAGAATGACTCAATTTTCTCACAAATCAAGTCAATAAAGAAGTTAGAAATCAATACAAATTTCACTCTCTAAAGAGAAATAGATGCAAGCTTAATACCTTTGGCTTGCCTATATTTTCCAATCATCCCACAACCTAGCTTATGCGAGATATGAAGGGTCTTTTAAGCTTGTAATAGGGTTGACGGTAAAGGTATGTTGAATTTTACTCAGTGATCACCTTTTCAAAGCAATGTTGCAATCATATTCACCTCTTATCAAGTTCTTTCTCTTGGTTTTACTTGGGAACTCAGACTTCAACAAGTCAAACAAGTTATTTGATAACCCTTTTATTTCCTTAAACTTTGTTTTTCGATTAAGTTTCTCAAATATTTTCTCATCACACTTTATTATTTTTATAAGGATGGATTCATTTTTATTGTAACACACTTCAAAGTTGAGTTTCCCTTTCTCTTTTGTCACATTCGGGTTTACCCCCTAGACGTAACCGGCGTCGTCTTCCTCGTTGAGGACTAAGACAAGCCTCTTAGCCTCGTCATAGCATTCGTTGATTAAAAATGTGAAGGAATTTAAAACTTTTTATCTATAACTACTCGGAGGTTTACATAGACCTCTACATACACATAGTCATATTTATATCAAGTATACATAGACTTGTTCGTATAGGAAGATTACATAGTCTTCTACTTTTATTTCACACATTTATAAATAGAGAAGTAATAGTTATAAAAGCCGTCTCATCTCATAAACCATCTATCAAAGACAATAAATCTTGGGCATATCCCTACATCAATACAAGAAGCCACATATAGGCTATAGACAACATCGTCTCAAACGAGTAGTAGAGTCAATTCAGAATTATAGTAACTAAGTAACATAGGAGTAAGATGTTGGCAACGCCCTCGGGAGAATGAGGACCTACCACTTGGATGGTAAGAGATCCAAGTCTTCCTCTCCAGCAATTCGGAGCAAGTTCAATGACCCGAACCTAAAATGTTTGGGAAAAGGGAAAGAAATGGGGTTAGTACTCCACATGTACTAAGTATGAAACCACATATACAATTACCAATCAAGGATACTTAGAACAGGACATTTAAGAAAAATCATTATAAAACATGTATACGAGTGAAGCATAACAAAGCAAAGCATACTAACTATACCCTTCATAAAGTCACAAGTGCAAAGATCAAGTAAATTCCCATGACTCTTACTTAATCAAGCAACCTATCAAGGCTACAATTAGCAATTAACCTTACCTAACATACTCTCCCATTTCATGAAAACATTCTTTTTCAACCAAAGGCAACAACCTTATACTCATAAACATGTTATTCAATGTACAAAGTCATTTACATTACATCACTACTTTACATACATAATATTGACCTCTCAAAGCTTCTATCAAGGCAAACTAGTGCAAGGCTTAAATAGAGTCCCATACCCCTACCTAAGCTATAGCCAAACTCTTTCAAGTTACTTCGATTAGTCTATATCTTATTCATTCATTTTAGTTTAGGGAAACCTTGCCTTAACCGACATAGACCACATGAGCTAATGTGGAATCCGGTGTCATGAAACCTTACACCGATGGAAGGTGGTCTACCGGCCAAGGTAGAACCTAACGTAAACGTAGCTATCTAGGTGGATCCACTAGCTAGTATCCTATGGTGGCAACATAGTTGATGGAGCTTGGGGAAAAGAACCTTGGACATATAAACTCTACACCCTACTTGGGTCATGAGGCTATCCACCCCGTGAGGACCGTAGTGAACCCTACAATTCCTTATATAAGAAAGTGTCACTCCCTCACATACAAGCTCACTCGGTGCTAAGCTAAGTCCCCTTTATATAAAAGTCTTTAACTTTATTAACCATCCCAACCTAGTTAGATAGTAGGGTCAAGCCCTTGTATATTCATCATCATAGCTCAATAAGAATCGTATGAGAAATAATCCTTTCATTAACAACTCAAATAGGTGAAGTTAGCCCATGCACATCTTATCACAATAGGGCACATCTTTACATAACAACCTCCCAATAATATGTACTCCTAGGCAACCTCACAACCAACCCTAAAACATTCCAATTCAATCATCATATCAACCTATCACCTTAAGCAAGGTATACTTCAACACAACATTATAACTTGATGACAATTAATCACCATTGAAGTAAGAATTAGGAGAATCAAGACTTACCAATACTCCTCCATAGTTCACCAATAAAGGGGCCTTACCATCAACCCATAGATTAACCCAATTTGGGTCATCACATCAATGTAATTCAACAATCAATATAAGAACTACTTTAGAAGAGTCACTACGCCATAATTCAATTCTAAATCAAAGCTTGATGACATGATATCTAAGTCTATCATCTTACCCTAAATTCAATACTTCAAGAATTAGCATGAAAGACTTCAATTCATCACAATAGATGAATGATCAATGTAACAACAATCATTAAAGATGATTTAAACAATAATTAGATCAATTACATCAATCCAACCCAGATTCATATCAATCTCATACCTAGGGTTAAGGGTTAAGGGTTAAGGGTCATCATCTACCATCTAAACCCAATCACTTCAATTCATAATAATCAAGTTAGAATACATGATAATCTACTCATTATAACCCAAATAATACATGAATAACTCAATTCATAACATCAAATTCGAAATTGAATGAAACCCATATGAAATTCAACTTTCGGAAAATCTTTGAAGGAGCCCTTTGAGGAAAGAAGTCTCAAAGGTGAATTAGATCCCATACCTTATGATTTGATGACGTTTTGATGGTGATTTCGTGCTAAAACCAGCCCCCAACGATCTTCCCAAGCTATTCTCCAATGGAGTCTTCCAATAGATAGAGAAAGTAGAGAGAAGGAAGAGAGTTTTGTTTGGAGAATTGTGATTAGGCTAATGAGGGTTGGGGTATTTATAGTGGGGTTTAAGTCACTTAATTAGTTTTCCCTTAATCCCCTAATTACCCCTTAGACACTTAATAAAATAATTAACTAAAACTTAAATCCCTGAAAACACTACAGGCCCTCCACGACGACTACCCGCCGATGAGCCGTCGTGGGCATGACGGACAGGCCCCCCTCCGTCCTGCACGTCCGTCGCGTTGGTCAGAGACTGTGCAGGCGGAGGCTTTCTTCCCACCAGCTAAGGCTGGCACGACGGTGTCCTTGAAGCCCTGTCGTGCCCATGTCGCCCCGTCATGGGATTCGTCGTGGCACACTGTCTCAAGGGTCCTCCTCGAGGGCCCTTGGTTGGTCCTCGGGGAGTCGTACCCTGACTTTTCCAACATGAAACCACCCCGCACTATGTGTTACACCTATTATTATCAACTTTTACTCCATTCCGACTCTTTAACTTGGCCAAACTACAAGGGACACTCTAGCCCTTTCATGAACCAACTTTCCGGACGTTATGGACGTTTTGGTTCCAAAACACTCCAACGACTCCATCTACGCCTAATTTGGCCAGAATCAATGGTTTAGACCTTAAGGAGCCTGTTTAAGTCTTATCACATGACTTTGGGATTTCAAAATGTTACATTATCCCCCCCCTTAGGAACATTCATCCCCGAATGACACTAAACACTCTTTAAAGGAGGGAAAAGACTCAAGACTAGCAGCTCAACCAATTCACAATATTCAATTAGCATGAATCATATCATTTCAATAAAACACTTCAAAACATCAATTTATCACACATAGGCTCAAAGTTTCCTCATGAGATACTTTCTACTCACAACACACATGAGCTCAATCATTTGATACACAAGTCAATTAGCACAAAGTTCATCTTATCAATATGCTTAATATAACATCCACAAGGATTCACTATATCACAATACACGACTTTACTCAAGTATGCAAGAAGCAAGATAAATTTCAAGTTATTGCTTAAGGCCACCTTACAGTGACTTCATTGTGAAGTCTCAAAACTAAGATTTTTGAAGAAATTCACCAAAGCATCAAAGATTCACAATATCTAATATAATTACATCATTAGAAAGAATAACTAACCTTAAACATCAAAAAGATGAGGATAGCGGGTTTTTATGTCGGCCTCGGCCTCCCATGTTGTACCCTCAACTAGGTGGTTCTTCCATAACAGTTTTACGGAAACCACCTCCTTGTTCCTCAACCTTTTCACTTGCCTATCAAGGATTTGGATAGGAACCTCCTCATAAGAGAGGTTATCCTTGACTCCAAGACCTTCAATAGGAAGAATAGTTTCGGGATCCCCAACACACTTCTTCAACATCGAGACATGGAAAACCGGATGAACCGAAGCTAAATCGTTAGGTAGCTTCAAGCGATAGGCAACTTTACCAACCCTTTCCAAAATCTCGTAAGGACCCACGTAACGAGGGCTCAACTTCCCTTTCTCGCCAAACCTTACCACCCCCTTCATAGGTGAAATTTTTAAATATACTTTGTCACCCTCTTCAAACTCCAAATCTCTTCTCCTATTGTCGGCATAGGACTTTTGTCGACTATAGGCTGTTTGTAGCCTATTTCTTATGATATGCACATTCTCCAATGTCCTATAAATCAAGTTGGGACCAAAGATCGATGATTCACCAACTTCAAACCATCCTATAGGAGACCTACACCTCCTACCATACAAGGCTTCAAAGGGAGCCATGGAGATGGACGAATGAAAACTATTATTATACGCAAACTCCACCAAAGGCAAGTGCTTATCCCAACTTCCTTTAAAATAAATAATGCAAGCTCTAAGCATATCTTCAAGAGTTTGAATTGTGCGTTCTGCTTGACCATCCATTTGAGGATGAAAGGCGGTACTCAATTTTACCTTAGTACCCAAACCTTTTTGGAAAGACTTCCAAAACCTAGAAGTGAATTGTGCACCCCGATCCGAAATGATGGATAACGGGATACCATGGCGACACACAATCTCATCTATGAAGATCTTTGCATAATCCTCCGATGAATACGTAGATTTGATGGGAATAAAATGAGCGGACTTAGTCAATCTATCAACAATCACCCATATAGAATCATATGACTTTTGAGTCTGAGGCAATCCTACCACAAAGTCCATATTAATGTCTTCCCACTTCCAAGTAGGAATTTGGATCTCTTGTAGTAAGCCACCCGGCTTTTGATGTTCCCCCTTCACTTGTTGGCAATTTGGACACTTAGCAACAAATTCCGCTATGTCCTTCTTCAAACCTTCCCACCAATATATTTCTCGAAGGTCATGATACATCTTAGTAGAACTCGGATGGATGGAATAGTGGGACCCATGGGCTTCTTCAAGGATCCGATACCTCAATCCATCAACATCAGGAACGCATAACCTCCCTTGGTACCTCAACACACCATCCCCTCCTAGGGAGAAAGACTCATTCATATTACCAAGAACCGATTCCTTCAACTCCATCAATAGTGGATCAAGGTGTTGTTTGGACTTCACCTCAACCACTAATGATGACTCCGAGCTATGATGAACCGTGGCACCTCCATTTAGAGAACTCTCCAACCGCACCCCCAATCTAGTCAAACGATGAACATCTTTCACTAGATCTTTCTTGTCTCCATCTATATGAGACACACTACCCATAGTCATGCGGCTTAGAGCATCCGCCACCACATTGTCCTTGCCGGGATGATATAGGACACTCATATCATAATCTTTCAACAATTCTAACCACCTTCTTTGTCGGAGATTCAACTCTTTTTGAGTAAACATATATTGAAGACTCTTATGATCGGTGAAAACATCTACATGAACACCATACAAGTAATGTTCCATATTTTCAAAGTGAACACCACGGCCGCTAACTCAAGGTCATGGGTAGGGTAATTTTTCTCATGCACCTTAAGTTTCCATGAAGCATAGGCAATCACCTTCCCATTTTACATAAGCACACACCCCATACCTATGCAGGATACATCACAATAAACCACGAACCCTTTAGAACCTTTCGGTAAGGTTAACACCGGAGCGGAAGTAAGCCTGTCTTTCAATAATTGGAAACTCTTCTCGCAGGCCTCCGACCACTCAAACTTTTTACCCTTTTGAGTCAATGAAGTCAATGGAGATGCAATGGATGAAAAACCTTCTACAAACCTTCGATAATAGCCCGCTAGACCCAAGAAACTCCTAATGTCAGTTGGGGTTAAGGGTCTAGGCCAATTTCTTACCGCATCAGTTTTCCTTGGGTCTACCTCAAATCCCTCACTAGAGATGATGTGCCCAAGAAACGCTACTGACCTCAACCAAAACTCACACTTGCTATACTTGGCGAACAATTTATACTCTTTAAGGGTTTGCAATACTACCCTTAGATGACTCATGTGATCAACCTCATTCTTCGAATACACCAAGATATCATCGATAAATACAATAACGAATGCATTAAGGTTTCGAAACACTCTATTCATTAGGTCCATAAACGCCGCCGGAGCATTTGTGAGACCGAAGGACATAACCACGAACTCATACTGTCCGTACCGAGTCCGAAAGGCCGTCTTTGGAATATCTTCATTTCTCACCCTAAGCTGGTGATACCCTGACCTCAAGTCAATTTTGGAGAAGTAACTCGCTCCTTGGAGTTGATCAAATAAATAATCAATCCGAGGAAGAGGATACTTGTTCTTGACAGTAACCTTGTTGAGTTGGCGGTAGTCAATACACATTCTCAAGGACCCATCCTTCTTTTTCACGAACAAAACCGGAGCACCCCATGGAGAATTGCTAGGCTTTATAAAGACCTTGTCTAGCAAATCTTTAAGTTGTGCCTTCAACTCCTTTAACTCGGCCGGAGCCATTCTATAAGGAGGAATAGAGATATGGTTTGTTTCCGGTAGCAAATCAATACCGAAATTGATTTCCCGTTCGGGAGGAATGCCGGGAAGGTCATCAGGAAAGACCCCCGTAAATTCACTCACCACGGGGACCGACTCAATAGGAGGAACTTTGGAATCGACTTCTTGGACTCTCACAATATGATAAAGACACCCCTTTGAGATCATTTTACACGCTTTTAGACATGATATGAAACGACCTCTTGGAAGAGAGTTTCCACCCTTCCACTCAAAAACGGGTTCATTTAGGAAACTAAACCTCACAACTCTAGTTCTACAATCAATAGAAGCGAAGCTAGCATGTAACCAATCCATACCCAAAATAACGTCAAAATCAAGCATGTCTAGTTCAACTAGATCTACATGAGAAACTCTATGGGGCATAGAAATAGGACAATTTCGATAGACTCTTTTTGCTACAACCGACTCACCCACCGGAGTAGACACCAAAATAGGTTCATGTAACACATCGGGTAAAGTACCGAACTTCTTAGCTACTAAGGGAGTAACGAAAGACAAAGTAGCACCCGGATCTAGCAAAGCATACACATCAATAGCAAAGATTTGTAACATACCGGTCACCACATCGGGAGAGGCCTCTTGATCATCTCTCGAACGAAGAGCATAAAAGCGGTTCTTTTTGGGAACATCATTAGAACCACTTGGCTGACCACCCCTCTCTTGTCCTTTAGCATTTGGACAATCCCGCACTTTGTGACCAATCTTTCCACAACCAAAGCACTTGTCCGAACCTAGGAGGCAAACACCTAAATGCTTCTTCCCACATTCCTTGCAAGGTGGATTCTCATTAGACAAACTCCCACTTTTTCCTTTTTGGACTCTTGGCCTAGGAACCTTCCCATCCCTAACCTTGGGAAATTTGGATGGAACTTGATTTGAGAACCTTTTCTTGAATCTAGGCTTGTCTTGAATTCCAAACCTATCTTTAGTAGTTCCACTCTCGGAAGACCTTGTCCTTCTTGAATCCTTATCCTTCTTTTTTGCTCTAGCCTCCTCAACTCTTTTTGCATGCACCATGAGACGACCAATATTCATGTTATCATGTAGCATAGCTGATTGACATTCCTCTTGCAAGTCATCCGACACACCTGTCACGAATTGACTCATCTCGTCTCTAGGATCGGAGACCAAGGAAAGAGCATATTTGGCCAATTGAATGAACTTCAAAGAGTACTCATGAACACTCATTACTCCTTGGCGGAGATTAATGAATTCCACCACCTTAGTTTCTCTAATCTCCTTAGGGAAGAACCGATCAAGGAAAGCCCTTTTGAACAACTCCCAAGTCACCAACCCACTTTGAAGTGGCCTATTGTCTTTCCATTGCACATGCCATGTCTGAGCAACATCCTTGAGTTGGTATGAGGCCAAATCGGCATTCTCACTTAAAGACAACCCCATAGCAAACAAAATCTTATAAACCTCATCAATGAATTCTTGAGGGTCTTTATCAACCTTAAACCTATAGAAGATAGGAGGATTCATTCGGGTGAAGTCCTTAAGTGGGGAAGCCATAGTTTGCTCATGAACTCTATGTGCCAAATCCCTATTAGCTTGGGCAGTCATGGCTTGGGCTTGCACCATTGCGGCTTGAGCTTGAGTAGTCATGGCTTGAGCCATTTGAGCAAGAATAGCCCTCATCTGAGCCTCTGCCATAGGTGGAGGATCAACGGGAACCTGATCATCAACAACAATCTCTTCAAGAGGAGGAACTGGATCACCACGGGGAGGGATTCCCGCAGTAGGAATCTCCTCGTCAAGTCTTCTGGCTGCATTCCTTCTAGTATTCATCTCCTATAACCAAAACACAAGGTTTAGGCAAATACATATACGATGTACATTCTAGAGGCAGTATATGGATTTCCAACAATGAGAGTGATTCCTAAGCATCAAATAAGTTCCTATTCATAAGTGTGGCGCGCTTCACAATTATGAATACAAACCTATATAACGTGGTTGAGAGAGACGTTAACATCAAGGATATTCAACCTCATGCTCTGATACCAAGTTTGTCACATTTGGGTTTACCCCCTAGACGTAACCGGCGTCGTCTTCCTCGTTGAGGACTAAGACAAGCCTCTTAGCCTCGTCATAGCATTCATTGATTAAAAATGTGAAGGAATTTAAAACTTTTTATCTATAACTACTCGGAGGTTTACATAGACCTCTACATACACATAGTTATATTTATATCAAGTATACATAGACTTGTTCGTATAGGAAGATTACATAGTCTTCTACTTTTATTTCACATATTTATAAATAGAGAAGTAATAGTTATAAAAGTCGTCTCATCTCATAAACCATCTATCAAAGACAATAAATCTTGGGCATACCCCTACATCAATACAAGAAGCCACATATAGGCTATAGACAACATCGTCTCAAACGAGTAGTAGAGTCAATACAGAATTATAGTAACTAAGTAACATAGGAGTAAGATGTCGGCAACGCCCTCGGGAGAATGAGGACCTACCACTTGGATGGTAAGAGATCCAAGTCTTCCTCTCCAGCAATTCGGAGCAAGTTCAACGACCCGAACCTAAAATGTTTGGGAAAGGGAAAGAAATGGGGTTAGTACTCCACATGTACTAAGTATGAAACCACATATACAATTACCAATCAAGGATACTTAGAAAAGGACATTTAAGAAAAATCATTATAAAACATGTATACGAGTGAAGCATAACAAAGCAAAGCATACTAACTATACCCTTCATAAAGTCACAAGTGCAAAGATCAAGTAAATTCCCATGACTCTTACTTAATCAAGCAACCTATCAAGGCTACAATTAGCAATTAACCTTACCTAACATACTCTCCCATTTCATGAAAACATTCTTTTTCAACCAAAGGCAACAACCTTATACTCATAAACATGTTATTCAATGTACAAAGTGATTTACATTACATCACTACTTTACATACATAATATTGACCTCTCAAAGCTTCTATCAAGGCAAACTAGTGCAAGGCTTAAGTAGAGTCCCATACCCCTACCTAAGCTATAGCCAAACTCTTTCAAGTTACTTCGATTAGTCTATATCTTATTCATTCATTTTAGTTTAGGGAAACCTTGCCTTAACCGACATAGACCACATGAGCTAATGTGGAATCCGGTGTCATGAAACCTTACACCGATAGAAGGTGGTCTACCGGCCAAGGTAGAACCTAACGTAAACGTAGCTATCTAGGTGGATCCACTAGCTAGTATCCTATGGTGGCAACATAGTTGATGGAGCTTGGGGAAAAGAACCTTGGACATATAAACTCTACACCCTACTTGGGTCATGAGGCTATCCACCCCGTGAGGACCGTAGTGAACCCTACATTTCCTTATATAAGAAAGTGTCACTCCCTCACATACAAGCTCACTCGGTGCTAAGCTAAGTTCCCTTTATATAAAAGTCTTTAACTTTATTAACCATCCCAACCTAGTTAGATAGTAGGGTCAAGCCCTTGTATATTCATCATCATAGCTCAATAAGAATCGTATGAGAAATAATCCTTTCATTAACAACTTAAATAGGTGAAGTTAGCCCATGCACATCTTATCACAATAGGGCACATCTTTACATAACAACCTCCCTATAATATGTACTCCTAGGCAACCTCACAACCAACCCTAAAACATTCCAATTCAATCATCATATCAACCTATCACCTTAAGCAAGGTATACTTCAACACAACATTATAACTTGATGACAATTAATCACCATTGAAGTAAGAATTAGGAGAATCAAGACTTACCAATACTCCTCCATAGTTCACCAATAAAGGGGCCTTACCATCAACCCATAGATTAACCCAATTTGGGTCATCACATCAATTTAATTCAACAATCAATATAAGAACTACTTTAAAAGAGTCACTACGCCATAATTCAATTCTAAATCAAAGCTTGATGACATGATATCTAAGTCTATCATCTTACCCTAAATTTAATACTTCAAGAATTAGCATGAAAGACTTCAATTCATCACAATAGATGCATTATCAATGTAACAACAATCATTAAATATGATTTAAACAATAATTAGATCAATTACATCAATCCAACCCAGATTCATATCAATCTCATACCTAGGGTTAAGGGTTAAGGGTCATCATCTACCATCTAAACCCAATCACTTCAATTCATAATAATCAAGTTACAATACATGATAATCTACTCATTATTACCCAAATAATACATGAATAACTCAATTCATAACATCAAATTCGAAATTGAATGAAACCCATATGAAATTCAACTTTTGGAAAATCTTTGAAGGAACCCTTTGAGGAAAGAAGTCTCAAAGGTGAATTAGATCCCATACCTTATGATTTGATGACGTTTTGATGGTGATTTTATGCTAAAACCAGCCCCCAACGATCTTCCCAAGCTATTCTTCAATGGAGTCTTCCAATAGAGAGAGAAAGTAGAGAGAAGGAAGAGAGTTTTGTTTGGAGAATTGTGATTAGGCTAATGAGGGTTGGGGTATTTATAGTGGGGTTTAAGTCACTTAATTAGTCTTCCCTTAATCCCCTAACTACCCCTAAGACACTTAATAAAATAATTAACTAAAACTTAAATCCCTGAAAACACTACAGGCCCTCCACGATGACTCTCCGCCGATGAGCCGTCGTGGGCGTGATGGACAGGCCCCCCTCCGTCCTGCACGTTCGTCGCGTTGTTCAGAGAATGTGCAGGCGGAGGCTTTCTTCCCAGCAGCTAAGGCTGGCTTGACGGTGGCCTTGATGCCCCGTCGTGCCCATGACGCCCCGTCATGGGATCCGTCGTGGCACACTGTCTCAAGGGTCCTCCTCGAGGGCCCTTGGTTGGTCCTCCGGGAGTCGTACCCTGACTTTTCCAACATGAAACCACCCCGCACTATGTGTTACACCTATTCTTACCAACTTTTACTCCATTCCGACTCTTTAACTTAGCCAAACTACAAGGGACACTCTAGCCCTTTCATGAACCAACTTTTCGGACGTTATGGACGTTTTGGTTCCAAAACACTCCAACGACTCCATCTACGCCTAATTTGGCTAGGATCAATGGTTTAGACCTTAAGTAGCCTGTTTAAGTCTTATCACATGACTTTGGAATTTCGAAATGTTACATCTTTCTTTGCCTTCCCCTTGGCTTTGTTTCCTTCTTTCTTTCCACACCCCACCTTAAGATTTTGGCCTAAGTTGACTACTCAAACAACCCAATTTTTAGAAAAGGTTTTATGGGTGAGAAGTTAGGAAAAATTTGGTTGAATAGGTTTCAACAAGGTTATCTAAAAACATTTTAGGCTCAAATGGTGCAAAAATGTTTGCTCACTCTCCCAAGGTATCCTCAAAAGGGTATATGAACATTTGGGTTCTCTCTCAAAATTTATGCCCAAGATCCTTCCTTGCTTTCTCAAAGCTAGACAATCGGACTAACAACACAAATTCTAGGATTCAATAAGCTTGGTTCTAAGTAAAACTGTACCATAGAAGGCACTTCAAACATAATTATTTAGCACAACACTACAAGATTAAAAGTCTACGTGCGTGATAAGTCTGAGATTTGGACTCATTTGGGATATTGTGTATATATATTTGTGTCCTCAAATGCTTAATTTGTGCCATAAACTGATGTTAAAGCATTGATTTCTTGGTATATTGATTGAGCAGCAAAGAAAGGACACTAACAGGCAAAAAGGAAAAAAAACAAACTGAAGAAGTCAAGAAAGGCGAGCCTGATGATCGCCAAGATCACTTCGCGAATCACCTGGGGGAAGAAACCAAGTCGGCGATGGAAAAGGGATAATCGGTGAATTGCTGAGCAGTTCCGCGATGCAAAAAGTGACCGACTAAAGTTACATGAGTTGAGGATGCTAAGAGTCAAGGCAAAAAGGCGATTGAAGAGAGTAACATGGAGTTCGCTGAACCACTCTACGAATCCGACTTACCTCGCCCAATGGCCTTTCGTGTCTTATTTTTAACAACTATAAATTAGATTTTTAACAGTCAATTTAGAAGGCATAACGAGTCTAGAACAATTTTCTCTTGAGTTTTAGATAGTTTCTTAGTAGACTTAAAGGCTTTTTGAGACTCAATTTGGAGATTTTTCAAGTGGGTTTTGAATATTATGCAAATTGAAGCATTCTAAAGGCTTAATTACTCTTACCCAGTTGATGACTAATTGATTTGGTAACCATTTTTGCGCTATAATGATGTTTGGGTCCCAATTCTTGAGTTGTGATTATGTGTTGAATTTGTTTATGTGTATTGTTAATTACTAGTTTAAATGTTATATTGAAGTGGGTTTAATCATTAGTTCTGGTTTAATTTATGAATTGGAGTTGCAAATGAAGTTCTAACCTTTTGTTCTTGGCTTGCTCGGGAGAGAGGTTTTAGAACTAAGATTATTGAATAATGATTTATAGGTATTGGGTTGATATAGGTTCAACTTGAGAGATTGAACCTTAAACCCAATCCTACCCATCTAGCTCGAGAGAGAGTGAATGAATTAAGGTGTGGGATGTTTTTCATTGCTATATTTGTTGATGTTCGAAAGAAATCACCTAATTCGGGATAGTTATTTTATATAAAGATATCTCCTTGATAGTATGGCCTACATACTGATTTTTATCTATTTACTAGGAGTTTCAATTACGCATATATCGAAATTTTCCTATAATTGATCACATTCAGAGAATTCCTCTCATTATTGTTATTTCATATTTTTTGTAATTGTGTTGTAGCTGATAATTCCAAACCAAAAATCTTTCAACTAACATACGTGTCACCCCTTTTTATTTGTTTCATGTCTTTTTGATAATCTCTTTTTCTGTATTTAGTTAGATCACGCTCGTACTTCTTAATTGAATTTGAACATGTACCGCTCCCTATGAGATTCGACCCAACTCAATTGTACGTTTATGTATCAGTGGAAGATCCAAAATTTAAAGGTTGTGGGTGCTCACTTCCTTTAACATAAATCTGTTAGCAATCACATAGTGTAAACATATACAAATTCAAACTCTTTTAACATAAACCTGTTAACAATCATATTTTTTTAATCACAAAACACTAAATATGCGAGACTCTAAAGTCTAAACCTATTAATCAAGTAACAAAAATAATATGTGTAATCTATTTTAAGAACTAAGACTTAAGAGTACTAGCCATAAGCAATGAAAATCTCAAAACCTAATTCCCCAAACCCTTTTTTTTTCATTATCTAACTTTAATCAAACATCAAATCTTATTAACTTACTTTTGTATTGTGCTTTTGAAAAGAAAAAAACTTGATGTTTGTTGTTGGGTTGACTGTTTTTTCTCTGAAACAAGAAGAAGAAGAATGATTTCGTGTTTTCTTAAAAGAAATAATCTCATAAAAGCGGACACTGAAAAAAGTTTTAAAGCATGGGAAAGTTAAAAATAAAAAAGAAAGAAGAAGTTAATCAGATGAAACTAATTAAGAATAGGAAAAGTCAAAACATGTACAAAATTTGGAGTAAAATAATCCCTTAATTAAAGAAAAGGATTTTTTTTTAAAAAAGGGGTGCAAAATTCGATGGAAAAAATCAAATAAAAAAATGGGGATGACGGGATTCGAACCCTCGCCCACATGCTTTGCACGCCTATTATTTCAAGGCGTAAACCAGCGCAGCCACAACTACTTTTGTTCTACGGGTGCTCATTTAATTTTATTAAAGTATTTATCATATTTTCTATATATATATATATATATATATAAAATTATGTGGGTCCGCCATTGTTATGTATTGCTTATCGATCATTTACACTTAGAATTGGATGAAGTGTCTTTGATAAATTTTAAAACATCATCAAAATGGTGTCACTGCCGGGGAGTGGTGTTGTTTAAAATTCTCTTAGTGAAGTCGAATTGTGATCTTTTTACTTATAGCTGAATGTACTTATTTTAGTTTTTTGTTTTGTGTTGCTTGTGTTAAATAGAGGTGGAGATGATCATTAACAAAAGACTATAATAGACAAGTTGGCCACCAATAAGATCTTGGAAAGATAAATGATGTAAATGACCCTAATATCAATGACCCAATTTCATTGAATTGTGTGGGGAAAATTCATCTACCTCTAACTGAAGGAAACATTGTTTTTAACATTACTAGCACAATGCTTGAGCTCCTACCAGTGAAAGTTTTATTTTTGGGGATGGCTTATGAGGATCCCCATGACCATATTCAAAACTTTATGGACATTTGTAGTCCATTCTCATTCAAGAGAATATCACAAGAATCAGTCTGTCTCTGGTTTTTCTTATTTTCTTTGATGGGCGAGGCTAGTAAGTGGTTGGCTAAATTTCCAAGGGATTCCATCACTTCTTGGAATGAGCTTACTACTGCATTCCAAGTACGATTCTTTCTCTATCGAAGATGATGACTCTTAGGAATTCCAAGGTTTCGAATGCTTGGAAAATGAGTTAATCAATGACATGGCTGAGGTTTAAGAAGTTGGTGTTGCAATGCCCAACTCATGGACTTTCGAATAATGTGTTACTGCAATACTTTTATAGGAGCCTCTCAACTCCTTGATTGCATGACCAAGACCAATAGGGCATGTTATGCTTGTGAGGACCAAGTCTGTTTTATCAACTTTAGAATGACAAAAGAGTAGATTGAAAAAGATCAAGAGAGGACAAAACATGGCCAAAATTATGACCTAACTAGATATCTAGGATAAAAACGTCTTGAGTGTTGGTACAAAGAGTGTTAATGTTGTACTTGTTTGTGGAGTGAACCCGTATGAAGCAAAATTTGAAGCATTGTACAATGAGGAAGTTAACTTCTTAGCCAATCAAGGAGGAGGTTATCATGCAACTACCCAAGACTGGGTGGAAATCAAGGTTGCAATAGAGATCAGAGTTAGAGAGACCCTGACAGAGATTCACGTGATTGGAATGACATTTGGAAGGAAAGAGAGGGGGATAAGGATAGGCATCTATGAGCGTCAAAAGCCTAAGGTATCTGACAGTTTTCGTATAGAAGATATGCTCTCACATATTTTTGTAAAGTTGAAGGGTCCAAAAAAGTGTTTAAATATATGAAAGAGGATGTATCGACTCTCAATCAGACGGTGACCTTACACTTAGTCTCTATTAAGCAGTTGGAGACCCAAATGAGTCAAATTTATTCACATTTGAATCTAAGATAACAAGGGGGTTCGCACAGTGATACCATGGCAAACCCGAAAAATGATCCGTAAATGGGTACTCTCTTCGTTCCACGACGTTAACTAAGGTTCTACTTGGGAGGCAACCCATGTTTTTAATGCTTTAGTTTTAATTTTGAATAACAGGTGTTGATTGTGCAAGTGAAAATTTATGAGTGTTGGAAAATGGGCGTTTTTGCGAACCAAAAATTCCAGTTGGCGACACGCCGAACAGGTCGGCGAGCCCGACCTGGTCTGCCATTGGACCCACCGAGCCTAAAGTAGACGTCTTTAAAACTTGGCGGGCTAATTTCTTAGTCGGTGATTCGCTAAACTGGTCGGTGAGCCCAATTTTGTCTGCCATTTGAACACAAATTTTTTGTAGAGGCCCAGTAAAACTTGGCGAGGTAAGTACCACTCGGCGCATCACCGAGTGGGTTGGCGAGCATGACTTACTTCGCCGATGGTGCCGCAAACTGAAAGGTTTTAAACTCCAAATTATTTAAAATTTTAAAATCCTTCATATTCTTTTAATTTTAACTCTCGTACTCTCTCACACATTGATTATTCTTCCAAGTTTTACTATTTTTACTCGTATTTTTGTGTGATCTCATGCCTGGAATTGGAAATCTTTGTCGTCTAGCTATTTAAATTTGGAAATTCGACAATAAGGTTGATTTTTAGAACCCTACACTTTAATTTTAAGGTTGAAATTAAATCCGATAGGTAAATGTGTTGTGTTTGATGTTGGGCAATTGTTTAAATTATGTGTATTGTGTTGGTTTACTCGTCTTGATTTTAAATGCATGCCTAAGTGCTTAAATAGATCGATTCATGTGTTTTGTGCATGAAAATTTGTTCTAAAGTGTTGGGGTTGTGGTAGTTTTATAATGGGTCTACTTGGGTGATGTCTAAGTAGCCCCTAGTTGTGCTAAATGACGTAATTTTCCTAATGATGGAGCACTTGATGTCATTCTTGGGGGCAAAAGTTATCAAATGTCCAATTTGGCCAAATTAGGGGAAGTCTGAGTACCCTAAGGGCATGGGTCATATGGGTCTAGTTTTAATGGATAATGTGTGTGTTTGATTTTGATTTCGGGGGCTATGGGCTTGATTTTTTGAAACAAGGTAGAAAATTGGCAAGTTGGGCCATTTGGCGAGCTTTGTTGAGCTCGCCGAGTGGTTCGGAGGTTCGCCAAGTACTGTTTGATCATCCTTAATTTCATTTTTTGTCTAATTTGATTCTTTTACTTTAGGTGGGAAGCCTGAGCTCGCCGAGTTCACTTAGAGACTTGCCGAAAGGTTCCTTAGATCACCAATTCTACGCCCCTAACCCTTAAAATAAATTGTAATATTCAACGGGCTACTCTAAACTTGTTGATTGGTTTCGGTAATTTGCCGAATGGCCCTTAACATCGCCGACATGCCTTGTTTCTGAATGTTTTTGAGCTGGTACTTTTGGCGGGTCTACTTGCTTACCCAAGTGACTCGGTGACTCGACGACTGGTTAAAAGAGTCTTTCTGCAACTCTAATTGTGCAATTTTCTTGAATTATTTCTAACACGTTACTATGTGTTTTTGCAGATTTTGCTAGAAAAATTTTGGACAATAATGGCATGCTGCCCCGAAAAAGGGCACAAGGAATTGTGATCAATAAAGGAGAAGTTTCTTTCAAAGCAAAGAGCAAAAAGTCACCTCCGAAGGGATGCAAGGTCAAGGGCAAGGCGTCCGTAATTGATGTCATCAGAGTATATCTCTGGCAGTGAGGGAGAATCAGTTGATTCTCAAGCTTCATTCTCTGAGCCTGAGGATGATCACTTACTACACGCCCGACCAATAGAGATTCATGTAGACTCTCGTAATAATCATTTTAGGATCTTGGAGCCAACCCCCTGCTTCAGACTCAGTGCCAGCTCTAGCGCACACGGTGGTTCTAGCACCACCAGTTTTCCATGGATGGTGTAATTGACAGATATAGGTTCCATAGGTTCGATATCTTCACCAGGCCCTCTGGACCATATATTCCAACCTAGGTCTGGGAATTCTACACTGTCTACGGTGATTTAGGGGAAGAGAAGGCAAGTGCCTTCAGTCCATTGGAGTTTATGGTGGTCCGAGGGAGGAGATTGCGTTGCAGTAGCGATGATATCAACAATGCACTTGAGAGGGCTATAGTCTTTGATCATGAGTACCACATCATGATCATTGCACAGAATCCGAATGACATAAACGGTTGACTAGATCCCCTTATTTTGACGCCACCCCGAGGTGCATTGAGGCCAGAGAACCTATAAAGAAGAAGAACCTGCGCATAGCATCTCGATACTGGTTTGGGTTCATCAACAACTCTATTATACTATCAAAGAACGAGTCTATTCTCCTCCATCCAAAAGCATCCTGTTGATACGTTCAAACTTACACTTTAAATAAGAAGTGTAAATGGTCGATGTCAATTTACAGAACTCAACTAGAGTTGAGGTCGATCCCACTAAGACTTTCTTTACAAAAAAAAAGTTTCACTGTCACATATATTCAAATGTTGTTATTATCTACTAAACAAATAAAAATGGAAAGTAAATCAGGTGTGATTAAGATGTTATAATTACCAAAACTTGTCATCAAAACTAGATTAACACCTAACTGACTATTTTGTTGTAAAGTTGATTCAGTTTATTAAGAGAAACCAGGATTGTGTTCACCATAACGTTAGTCTTAGTGTTCTTCCGTAATTTTGTTTCAGGCGATTCAACGTTTACAAAATCATTGCAAGTTAATTTCATTAGACACTTCTCAGTCTAATCAAACAACTTTTGCTCACATCTTCTCATCCTTAGGGTGGTACTAACATTGACCCTCACATCCAATGGTTTGAGGTTAAAGTTCTTTTTATCTCAAACATAAATTTTAACTCCAATTCAGTAGTTTAGTTCAACTTTTTCGTAACTGATATTTTTCTCTTGAACAAATAACAGATACATGCTCAATCTAATGCGTGCACCCATCATATTATGAAGATAACAAAGCTCAAAATACAAATTATAAACACTCAATGCGTTGCAATCGTTTTATGAAATTACAGTTATAATTATGTCATGTATCCCACAACCCAGTCGTGGTGTTTAGCCTCTCATGGTCTCACGAAAACAAACAACAATACATAATGTAAACATGATATATAGACTTACGAATAATCAGTAAACTAACAATAACTTTAATAATTTGTAAACCAAAAATCAGAACTTCAAACTAAATTTAATATACAAAATAAAAAATCACAAACTGATGATAATGGAAACTTGTTCGTCGTTCAAGATAAGATAACATAAAACATAAGAAAATGACCTAATAAACTTAAACTAAAATGTTTCAAAAAGAGACCTATGCGAAGTAGGATTGCACTATCGGACCTTTTCATGGCCACTTCCACAAACCGTCAAGGGCTTCACGGACCATGAAGCCCTTCGTGGTCTTCTCTTAGAACTCTAACATTGGTCTTCAAAACTTGATCACTGTAATTTATATCATGGACGAAACCATGAACCGTCATAGGGACCACGGCCCGTAAAGGCGTCCGTGGTCTTTACTTGGGCTTTCCCAAAAGTTGGGTCTTTAGTGCCATCACACTGGAAACTCCACCACGGAAGTAACCATGGTCCGTCTTGATCTTCACGACCCGTAAAGGTGCCCGTGGTCTTAACTTGTCCTAGTCAATTAACAACTTCTTTTAGCCTTTTCATTGGTTCCACACCACGACCTGCACTATGGTTCGTAGTGAGGACCACGACCCGTGAGGTCGTACGTGTTCTTCACTTGGTCCAATACACTTTCAGGTCCTCTCAGGCCTTCACATTGTTTTGTCTTCACGACTGGCACCACATGCTGTGACAAGGACGACGACCCGTCTAAGTGCCCGTGGTATTAACTTGATATTTTATAGAACGTTTTCTTTATTTCTCCCCCTTTTCTCACTTTTCATCGGTTTCACCTATACAACACTGCAAACACATTATATCCACATAAATCCACTTGTATCTAGTATTAATTTTTCATTTTCAAGCATCAAATGTTCAAAGATTTTGCGGCAAATTACTTGTCTCAGATCTATCAGGGCCAGGAAGAGGTTGAACTTGGCGTTGATTATGGAGCAAGAGATGGTCATGAGGGCCAAACAGCGCCAAACGTCCCTTCAATTTCCAGTACTCCTTATTGAGTTATGTCATTGATATAGAGTTCCCCATGACAAAAAGAGGGATGTTGAGGTTATACCGACATCCGACACATAGAGGCTGAGTACACACAGGATAAGGCTGATAGGATGAGACAAGCTCGAGTGGATACATCCCTGGAGGTTGATATTTGCAGAGGCAGCCTTTCCAACTGCGGCATCTAGGCCTTCAGGTACATCTACTTCCATTCTATCTTAGGCCCCAAATTCTTGTGCTGTTCCCCAGCCCCCTAGAGCTTTTGCTGATGTCACTGCCTCCAGGGCGCCGATCATCACTCACACCATTCTCCTCAATATGGAGAACCTATCCCATTATGGAGATGTGTTTGCTTCCCAGCTAGAGGCCTACTTGCCCTTGATAATATGGAAAGAGCTATTACAACTACACTAACACCTCTGTGGACTTCCATTGATGCCCTCGCGGTGAGAGTAGAGATTTTCAAGAGAGAACATGGGGTTACCACTGAGGTTATGACTTTGAAAGCCGATGTTTCTAATCTGCGAAAGGATATGGACCATCTGAAGTCCACATACTTCACTTCATTATTTAAATCGGCAGAGATCCCTGATGTACCAGGTGTAGATGTTCCAGCCAGTTCTGCTATGCTTTCGACTTCTGTCGGAGATGATATTATAGAGGATGCTTTTGTTGTTGAGTCTGAGGCTGAGATAGATGAAGAGAAGCTTGAGGATAGAGATATGACTGCTTATGATGAGCTGGTCGATTAGAGGGTGCCATGTTCGAGATAACCCAACAAGATTCCTTGAAAGACACTATTATGGTTGGCTCTAGTAGAGCTACAATTGATGAGATGCCAGGTAGTGATTCCATACTTCAAAGTGTTACACCGGGAACTGATTCTTCAACAGACGAAGCGATTGTGATGTAGACTTTACCAGGATTATCATGGCAGGATGACATTCTTACCTCCCTCTTGTTTTTATTGTTCATCTTTTTTTAGTTGCATTTGAGAACAACTGCTTCTTTTTGTGGGTAGGGTGATGTTCTTCCATACCTACCTCTTGTGATTTCAATTTGTGTGTGAATATTGGGTTTTGTTGATCTATATGTATGTTGATCTTAATCTTGGGAATGCTTGAATTTGTGGCCCTTTGTTTTGAATGAAAATGGTTTTTGAACCTATTTTCATTTTTTCCCCATATCTATTTTATGTGATTGTGGTTGTTCTTGTGCAAATTTGAGTATCGATTGTGATCAATACCGATGAATTGAATAGTGCACTTAATTGATCAAAAGAAATATGCGGCTACGATGAGTCCAATGATGTTGCATAGACAATGTGTGAACTTTTAGCATCTCATTTTGACTAGCCGCTTATTGAATGAATCTTTTGTGATGAACATTGCGCACTTGATAGAAAGTGTGGAGTCCCTTTTTATATTAGTGTCAATGCCTTGTGTGATTATATAACTTTGAACATTGTGTGTAATGACCCCTAGAACTTGCCCAGTTGGTCTAGTTGACTAAGCGATGCAAGCACTTGAAATGATCTTAGGAAACCATTTTGAAGAGTGAAGAAATTTGAAAGTATACCTCTTTTGAGGACAACTTTGTGAGATGTTTGAACCTGGCTTGAACACTCATGAGCATTATCTTTTTCTTGGATGAAACTTGAACAATTATGATCCATCTTTATCCATTTACCCATAATTTTGAGAAAGTGTGGTTTTGTTGAATAGCCAATTTAGGCCAAAAACCTAAGTTGGGGGTGTGGTGAAAAGAGAAGAAAAATCAAGAAGTGTGAGAAATCCCTTATTGAGTAATGATTTTGAAAAATATGGACCCCCTCCATGTAAAAAACAAGAAAAGAAGAAAGCAAAGAAAAAGAATGAAAAAAGTTGTAGAAGTTGCAAAATAAATAGGGTATCCGGTAGTTATGAAGTTAAATAATAGGGTGGATTATGAGCATGATCAAAATGTTAAAGAAAAGAAAGGAAGTGATGTTTGGACCATACTTCATGAAGGTAGAAGCCACTAAGCTTAAATGACCATACCTTTGCACTTAGCCCCGTTACAAGCCTTGAAAAGACCTTTGTGATCTTGAGTGAGATGAAATGAATGTTTATTAAAAAAAATAAGGGCAAACCTATGGGTGAAGTCATTCATGTTCATCTTTGTGAGTGTGAGATTCGTATATGATTCCAAAACTCTAAGGTTTTGAAAATTGTGTGTGAATATGGGGTCGCCTTTGTTGTGAGGGCATTTGAGTACCTTTGTTGAGCCTGAACTTGCATTTGAAGCAAGAGTTGTGAACTTAAGTATCTTTGATAATGGTAAGTCACAATTTGAATCTTTTAGTGCCCAATTGATCACTGGATAAATAAGTTGAACCTTGTTGTGTGCATTCATGTTGAGTCTTATGCAACACTAATTGATACATCACTTTTTAAAACTGCTGATCTTGAGTTTTACTTAAGTACAAGCAAAAGTTTAAGTTAGGGGTGTTGATGAGTCCGAGATTTGAACTCATTTTGGGCTTTGTTTTTATAGATTTAGTGTCCTCAAATGGTTAATTTATGCCATAAACTGATGTTAAAGCCTTGATTTATGGGTATATGAATTGAGGAGCAAAACAAGGACACTAACAGACAAAAAGGAACAAAACAATCTGAAGAAGTAAAGAAAGGCAAACATGATGATCACCAAGAGAACTTGGTGAATTGTCGAGTGGCTATTGTGACCGTTTAAAGTTCCAGTGTGCCATCCCTAAGGGAATAAACCATATCGGCGATGGAAAAATGACAGTGGGTTAATCCTCAAGCAGTTCTGTGATGCAAAGAGTGATCGCCTAAAGTTACAAGACTTGATGATGCTGAGAGCCAAGGTAAAATGGTGATAGAAAAGAGAAAAGGGTAGTTCGTTGAACCACTAGGCGAACCTAACTTACCTCGCCTAATCGCCTTTTGTGGTTTATTTTTTCCGACAATAAATTAGATTTTGAACATTTTATTTAGAAAGCAAAATGAGTCTAGAACAATGTTCTCTTGAATTTTTTGATAGTTTCTTAGTAGACTTAAAGGCTCTTTGAGACTCGATTTTGAGATTTTGCAAGTGGGTTTCAATTTTTTTTCAATTTGAAGCATTGTAAAAGTTTTATTACTCTAAACTAGTTGATGACTAATCAATTTGGTTACCGTGTTTACTCTTTTACGAGGTTTGGCTAAAACTCCAATTCTTGGGGTATAATCATGTGATTATGGGTTGAATTAGTTTATGTTATTGTTAATTACTAGTTTAAATTCTATATTGAAGTTGGTTTAATCATTAGTTGTGGTTTGATTTATGAATTGTAGGTGCAAATGCAGTTCTCACCTTGTGTCCATAGCTTGCTTGAGATAGAGATCTTAGAACTAAGATTATTGATTAATGATTTATAGGTATTGGATTGCGTTGGATTCATCTCGAGAGAGTAAATCCTAAGCCCAATCCTACCCATCTAGCTCGAGAGAGGGGATGAATTAAGGTGTGGGTTGTTCTTCATTGATATGGTTGTTGATTATCAAAAGAAATCACCTAATTCGGGATAGTTATTCGAGTGCAAGCTATCTCCCTTATAGTCTAGACTACCCACTAATTTTCAGCTATTACTAGTAGTTCCACTTACCCATATATCAAAATTTGCCTATAATCGATCACATCCCAAGAATTCCTCTCCTTCTTGTTATTTCAAATTGTTTGTGATTGCGTTCTAGTTGATAATGTAAACCAAAAAAAACCTCATATGACATTCGTATCACCCCTTTTTATTAGTTTCATGTATTTGTTTAATAATTTCTTTTCCTATATCTAGTTAGATCACATTTGTACTTCTTGATTGAATTTGAACATGTATCGCTCTTTATGAGATTCGACCCCAACTCAATTGTTGGGTTATGTATTGCTTAACGATCGTTTGTACTTAGAATTGGATGGAGTGTATTTGATAAACGTTAAAACCTCATCAACGCTAGATTCATTGCAAGGTTCCAATCAAAACGTAGCTAGTTAACAAAAGACTCAAAATGATAATTCAAAAACTCAGAGAAACCAATTTCTTCTTTCCATCATTAGCACAAGAAATATTTCTCATCATAAGCACTATTCATGATATAAATATTGAACATAGTCTATCCTCGAACATTAACAATAAAAAGACAAGCATTCTAGAAGCTATCATCCCACAACGTGAATGAAATATAGAGAGACAGAAATGAGAACACCCCATAAAACTACTATAGTATAAACTACAATAATTCGAAAGAAAGACTAAAAATAACAAAATACAATCACAAGGAGAATACTAACACAAGTTCCCTCACCCCACTGAATATTTAAATAGTGTTCTTAATGCAGAATTTAAAAATGTAAGTACGGGAGGAGAAATATAAAAGTCTCTCTGACAGGCTATGCCTATGGTGTCCTCTTATCTGGAGTCTTAGAAGGGACAAAATCATACTTGGAATTATTGCCCGCTAAGGTAATCGCAGGATACATCATAGAAAGCCTAATCGGGGCACTAATGCCCGATAAATGGGAGAAAGGGTGGAATTTGAAGAAACTCAACTCGCCCCAATTGTTGAGATCTTCTCATAGGATCTCTCCAACGTAGCATGTTGCATGAGTGTCATAGCAATTCATTTCTCATCTTTCTCTCTCTGTAACTCCTCATCAGTGTCATAGCAATACATTTCTCATCTTTCTCTCTCTGTAACTCCTCATCACCAATCTCCTTAGTTGACTCAGCATCAACATCATCCTCAACTATCTCCTTCTCATAAACATCAAAAATCATAGTAGAATGACCAGTATATGTTGCTCAGCCACACTAGTAGGAAGCTCAACACTAGACACAGACTTAAGTGTATTGGAAAGGGAGCCTGACCACATAACATATAAATATTTGTAGACTTTAATGTGCTAAATCAATTATTAGAGTGTTTATATCAGGCCTTATTGTATCCACAACATCTAAATTACCCTTTTTCTTCTCGCAAGCCTCTATCCTCATTGTAAGGTGGACTCACACTGATCCAACTTTTCTCCCAAATGACCCAATACAACCTCGATTTTCCCTTTCAATCAACTTGCACATCTCACTCTCAACCCTAGCAGCCCTAACATTCACAAACCGTTCAAGATTGTGTATTTGATATATCAAGGCCTAGGTCAAGATGTTGAGATACTGGAAAAGGGACAGCTGCAGCAGTAGAGGTAGGTTTTATAAATTAAGTTTGGGATGTACTTGAAGGCTCCATAGAAGGATCAAATTAAGTGTCCTCGCCCTTAAGTGTGGTAGGGTCGACAATTGTAGTGGTATCTAGAGGTGGAGGCTTTCTCTGAGCCACATTAGATCTCAAATAGTCCGTCTCAGTCCTACGAATGTCACTGGAGGAGGATGGGGTGATCCTCACATCAATCCTCTCCTTTAAAGGAACTCTCATATCCTCACAAAGTTGTATGATCAAGACGGGCAACAAGAGAGAGTTTTACTCCTGATGAGATCTTATCAACTCTCCTAAACTATAATAGCACCTACGCTTATATCTAACCGATCCATAATGCTACCAACCAACAAAATCATCAAAATCCAACGAATTGACTCATTTTGGGATGTCATAGAATTTCTACTAATAAAACCAAACCAATATTGTGTGGGTTGTTATATATTTCTTTTCTATTCTCACTTTATCAACCAACCATGGAAGGGAGTTGTCAGAAATGAGGGGTGCCAACCACCTCTTGATGCGTTGAGGACCTTTTTAAATTGGATCCTGTAGAGATCATATTTTGTACCTAGAAGTGTTGATTTTTCTTGCGCTACATGGTACAATTACACCATGAACTTCCACTTCCTCCAATGACTTCCAAATAGTTTTCTTTAGTAAGTCCTTTGCACAGGCCTCATAGAATTCATGGGCCAAGGCAAGGACATAGAAAAGTCAAAATTGGGTGAACCTCTTGAACCCATAAGATTGAATAGTATCCATATGGCCGAGTAGTCACTCATGACTCCATTAGTGGAGAATTATATCTCCTTAAAAATTATACATTCTCGAGCAGCCTTGAGCCATTTAAGGGTCCTTGGAGTGATAATTTTGAGAACATGGGATATCAGTACCTGATCTTGAGGAGGTTGTATTAACTTGGACCTGACATCCATCCTTTTTCTGGTAACCACCATCTTTGGCTGTGCACTCAAACACGTAGAAGATGGAGAAGTGGTTTGTTGTTGGCGAAAAGCCTCACACAACTCAGTGGTAGAGATCCCTTGTTCCTTTTCAATGGAGAAGGAGGAGAAGACTCTTGTTATAACTTTGAATCAGAGGGAACCACTCATTTTCCTTTTATTTTGTCCATTTCTTGCAGAACACAATAATTCAAATACAGATCTGGTGAAGGTTCATTGAAATCAAAATCAAAATAAATATAGTTTAAAAGTGGTTCTAAGGCTCGCCGACTAGGAAGATGATTCACCTAACAAGTTAGGCTATCTATGGTGAGATCTTATACGTCCAAATTCACACTTAAAATAAAAAGTATAAACGGTCGTTGTAAATTGATAGAACTCAACTAGAGGTGAGGTCAATCTCACAGTGAATTTCCTTACAAATAAGGTTTCACTATCGCATTTATTCAAATGCGGTTATGATCTCCTAAGCAAATAATAACTGAAAGTAAAATTGGGTTTAGTTGAGAAGTTTTAATTACCAAAACTTGCAGTAAACCTACAGATTCACAATTACAAAACAATCTTGTCGTAGAATTGATTCAGTTAATTTTAAGAAGCCAGGTTTGTGTTCACTATGACATGAGTTCTAATGCTCTTCTATAATTTGAGTGTCATACAAATCAATGTTTAATTAACCATTGTGAGTTGAATTTATCTAACGCTTCTCAGCCTACTTAGATAATGAAAACTTATATTCTCTCAAAGTCAAAGTGTTAACAACGTTGAATCTAGCTTACATTGATATGGTGTTAAAGATCTCTTCTCTCGTACTCCAACTTTAACTCCAATTCATTAACTTAGTCCATATTTTTCCTAGTTGTTGTTTTTGTCTCGAACAAACAACAAATACGGGATTGTCTAAAGCATGTACTCAATAGCATAAAAGGTGGTTGAAAGCCGTAAACTACATGTTGTAAACAAAGATCACCTTCTACTTGTTTTACAGAATCGCAACTAGATTATAGTCATAGATCCCACAACCTTAGTCGTGGTATTTAACCACTAATGTTCTCACGTAAAGAAGCATTAATGAATGATGAAAACATCCTAAGAATCACTTACGATAATAGACAGTAGAAAAACCATTCTTTCAGTAAGCTAATAGTCTGAAACTAATAACAAGAATCGAAAAAACTCAAAGATGCATGAACAAAGCTTGAGATTGTGGTCTCGTTTGTCAAACGTAAGATAACCAATAATACATCCAAAAACAACCTAATAATTCAAAATATAATGTTTTAAATGAGTTCTAATCAAATTAGGACTGAATTATTGGGCCCTTTCACTTTCACAATCACGGTCCGTGAAGCCATCCATGAACTTACCTTAGAGAGTCTCAAAAGTTGTTCTTCAATCTTAATCACTGGAACCTACATCATGAACTGGGACACAAATCGTCATAGGGACCATGACCCATGAAGAAGTACGTGGTCTATACTGGGAACTCCCAAAGTTTTGGGTCTTCAATGCTGCACTCTGGAATCTACGTCACGACAAGCGTGATAGACTGTACTGAGGACGACGGCCTGTGAAGTGGTCCGTGGTCTTTACTTGAGTTTCACTTGTCATCCATCTCCTCAACTCATTTGCCAAAAGTTTCACCACGACGAGCAAAGCGGACCATAGAGAGGACCACAGTCCGTGAAGTTGGTCATGGTCTTTACGTGTCACTTTTATCTTCATCCCCTCTTTAGTCCTTTACACTGGTTCAGTTTCACGGACTCAACCAGAGACCGTTAAGAGAGTCACGGTCCGTGAAGTTGGCCATGAACTTTTCTTGATCATCATCAATTTCAACTTATTTTCCCACTTTCCTACATATGCCAACATTTTTCTACACAATCAAAAAACACATTAAACCATACAAAAACACACTCAATTCTAGTATTAATCCTTAGTTATTTTTACGTATCAAATGTGCCAAGATTTTGCGGCATACAACACCCTTAACTTAGAACCATTATTTGTCCTCAAGTGATGAGATAAACAGTATAACCAATCCCCCAAAATCTTTTTTTTAAAATTGTTTACACCATCCAACACTATTTTACACACAACTTGTATCTCATAACCTTGAGTTCAACATGTAAATATAAATATATGACATCTCATTACTTATAGTCAATCATGCTTATGTTTGCAAATCATCATGTCACGACCGGGGAGCACACCATAGAAGTAACCGGCGTCTTCGTCCTCGAAGAGGACTTAGACTAGCCCTTAGCATTCATCATTACACATCATAGGTCAAAATATGGAAAATTTTAAAACTTTTTACATATGGAGGTATACATAGACCTCTCACATATAATATAGGGAGTTTACCTAGACTCCTCGCATATGAAGCTTACATAGGCTTCTCGTTTAATCAACATAATCAATACGTAAGGATTTAGTCTAATATCTTCTAACATTAAACCATCTAAAACTAAGTACAACATTCGGGCATAACCCTAATACAAACTCATATTACCATACTTGGTTTACAACAATGTCATTAAAGAATAGTAAAGAAATGAATGTCTTTAGAAAATAGCAACACTACTAAGGTAGAGTAAATGACACCATCCTCGAACGGGAGGACTCACCAAAAACTTGGAGGAGAAGTCCAAGTCTTCTTGCAAAGTGGCCTAGAAGCTCTTCAATGGCCGGAACCTACAATGTTTGGGAAAAAGGGAAGAAATATGGGTTAGTACAAAACACATAGACTAAGTATGGTTCCTATGCATAAAATCATCAATACATTAGAAAAGACACAATTTAGTCAAAACCATGCATTATGTTCAATAACTCAACAAGCACACATATGGAACATTATAGGTCAATCCAACATGACATTAACCCAACACATAAGCAACTCAACACAATAAATGTGCAATTCCAAGAATAGAACTCCATAACCCTATCCAAAGATAAGCGTCACAATAAGTCACTTACTACATGCATACAACATAATCTCATACTTTACCATAACATGCTTGATTCGTAAGTTCATATAGAACTTGACATAAAGAACATGTAACCAACTTAATCATAAAAGCACCCTACTAGAACCATCCCTAAGGATCCCACATGTGCAATAAGTAAGACAAGTTCCATACCCTTCCTCACCCTATATAGTAACCTTTAAGACAATCCCTAATAATAGTTCACATACTTGACTTGTTCATTTACCTTATTACATTAAGGAAAGAAGTGCAATAACCGACATGAGACCATGTGAGTTACATAGAATCCGGTGTTCTCCTCCCATACCAAAAAGAGAGGGTTAACATTTGCATAAGGTGTAACATTTGTACATAGCTATCTAGGTGGATCCACTAAGCTATAGTCCTATGTGGTCACATAGTTAAGGGTCAAGGAGATTTCTTCTAGAAACCTTGACTTGCTAGATGTAGAGGTTTCTATCTCATGAGACAACACATATCTTGGGAATCCAGACTTCGTGAAGAAACCCATGTGGGAGGCCGAACTTACTAATAGTGAGACCTCCATCTCATTTACATGCCCTTTCGGTGCTAAGCATTTTTTTCCTTTAGTAGTCATCATACTCTTCATACAATATCACATTAATCTCTTGAAGACCCCTATGTGAATATTTCATCATAATAGCATACGTATTCATAAGTGAGAACTACCCTTTCACTTTAGTAAACCACATACAAGTGAGTAAACCTCTCACTCTACACTTTGTCATAATCATGTGAAGCTACTTTCAATCATATACTAATCATATCTTAACATACTTGCCTACTTCATAGCCAATTCAATAGTCTAGAATTAAGGATGAGGAATACTTGCTATCAACATCAAAACCACACATTAGACATAGAAGCATCACTATCTAAGTAAATCATAATTCATAATTGAATTCAAGAAGAATCAATCTTCATACCTTATTGCCCTTTCATTGCCTTCATACTTCAATTACCAAAAAATACATAACCAATGCATAAACAAGTTAAATTCAAGAAGTAACGCATAACAATTATCATTCTACATAGTCATATAATCATCATCTTCCACAATTACCATAGAATTCCAAGATAAAGTGAGTCGAGGGAAGGACAAGGGTTCAAGGGGAAATGTTGAGTGATTATCAACAATTAACCCTAACTACATAATTAAACAATGATAGAAGACCATAATTCATCACAATTGAATAACAATTTTGTTTTGAAAGGAGAACCCATGTCTAGATTGAAACCCTAGTCTTGGGGAAGTTTGAAAACCATAGTTGAAAGGGCCTCTTGGGGAAAGTAATCACAAGAGTTAAATAAACCATACCTTATTGATGATATTGCCATGAATTTGAGATGAAAACCTGGGTGAATCGTCTTTGACTTGGAGCTGTAGTGTTCCTTCAATGGAGGTTTGAGTTTGGGAAGAGAGAAGCTAGAGAGAAGTTAGAGCTAAGTGGGTTTTGGGAATTTTTAGAGGAGTTAGGCTAGTTTAATGAGTTGGAACACTTGAATAGTCCCTAACTCACTTAATAACTACCCGTTATCCCCAAACTAATTAATTATCTACTTAAGTAATTTTAATAACCTTGACCGAAACTTGTTAGTGAACCAAGTCCTCAATCGACGACTCTCTGTCGAGGGGGCGTTGATCCAACCACGGACCGTCCTGGTCATCCGTGGTTTGGATCAAAGACTTGGTATTGAGATATTTTTGGGAATAATCTAAGTCTTGGCCAACGACCACCATCGACGGGCCGTTGACCTATCGACGTTCGTCGATTGGCTCATCGTTTGGCTACTGTAAATTTGACAGTTTTGGGTCTAAATGTAGGGTCCTCTCCAAGGACCCTTAGGGTACTCCTTGGGGAGTGGTACCCAGACATTTTTACCCTAGACACACTCTAATACGTTTTTAAAACCTTTCCACCAAATTTCATTAAATTACGACTCCTAAAACCCATTGAATCATGCCAAGGCACACTAGCACACATTTCACAATTTCCGGACAACATGGTCGTTTCTTGACGTTTTGACTCTAACACATCCTACTTCATTTGAATACATTATTTTAGACTTAGAAACAGTTTTTCAAGTCTTAGTTCATCATGTGAGGATCTAGACCAAGTCATGAACTTTCGGAGTATTACATTATCCCCCCTTAGGAACATTCATCCCCGAATGACACTATAATCTTTTTGTAAGGGATTTAGAAGACTCAAGACTAGCAACCCAACCAACAACATATAATAATCATGAGTCACATCTCATAGGAGTAATTCACAACTCCATTCAACGCATAAACATGACATTTACACCTAGCAACTCAAATCACAATTTACCACATATAAGAGCTCAACATCACAACATGAGGAATTACGATCTCAATATCAACATGAACTAAATATGATCATCAAGAGTAATTTATGCAAACTTTATTTCAAAACACATTAACATGGTCAATACCATTTCAAAGAGGCAACTATACACAAAACGCAAATAAGTGAAAGTTAAGCAAAAGAGTATTTTTCATGAAAAATTCATTTTTTTTAGCATAAACGTTTACAAAGATATGCACATAATAGCAAAGCAAGTCAAATTTACATAAAAAAATTAGTTCCATTTTAAGGGAATTACTAACCTCAACTTTTGCTAGAATTTTGACGAAAGAGATGAGGATAACACGACTTCATGTCGGCCTCGACCTCCCATGTTGCTCCCTCAACTAGGTGGTTTCTCCATATGACTTTTACGGAGACCACCTCCTTGTTCCTCAACTTCTTGACTTGGCGATCTATAATTTCCACCGGAACCTCTTCATAGGCAAGGTTCTCATTCACACCTAACCCTTCAAGCGGGAGAATGGATACAAGGTCACCTATACACTTCTTAAGCATGAAGACATGAAATACGGGGTGAACCAAGGCTAGTTCACTTGGTAACTCCAACTCATAAGCCACCTTCCCGACCCGTTTCACTATCTCATAGGGGCCCACATACCGGGGACTAAGCTTACCCTTTTTGCCAAATCTCATCACCCCTTTCATGGGTGAAATCTTCAAGTAGACCTTATCCCCTACTTCAAATTCAAGATCTGTTCTTCTATTGTCGGCATACAACTTTTGCCGACTATAGGCCGTTTTCAACCTATCCCTTATAATCTGAACCTTCTCTATGGCCTCATAGATCATCTCAAGACAAAGGAGTGAAGACTCACCAACCTCAAACCACCCAATCAGAGACCTACATCTCCATCCATAGAGTGCTTCAAAAGGTTCCATGGAGATACTCGAATGGTAGCTATTATTATAGGAGAACTCAATCAACGGTAGGTGATCGTCCCAACTTTTTTTTGAAATCAATAACACAAGCTCTTAGCATATCTTCTAGGGTTTGAATGGTATGCTCAACTTGACCATCCATTTGGGGATGAAAAGCGGTGCTAAGCTTCACTTGAGCACCTAACCCTTTTTGAAAATACCTCCAAAAATGAAAAGTGAACTGGGCACCTCTATCCGAAATAATGGACAAAGGTATACCATGCAAACTCACAATCTCGTCAAGGTACAACCTTGCGTACTCTTCCGTCAAATAAGTAGACTTAACAAAATAAAGTGAGAAGATTTCGTCAACCTATCCAAAATAACCCATATTGAGTCATTTTGCCTACGTGTCCGAGGCAAACCCACTACAAAGTCCATATTAATGTCTTCCCACTTCCAAGTAGGAACATTCATTACTTAGGTCAAACCACTTGGCTTTTGATTCTCGGCCTTTACTTGTTTACAATTTGGGCATCTAGCCACATATTCCGCTATGTCCCTATTCAAAGATTCCCACCAATAGACTTCTTAGAGATCACGGTATATTTTGGTGGCACCAGGATGAATAGAATATCGGGACCCATGAGCTTCTTCTAAAATTTTACCCCTCAAGTTATCAACCTCCGGTACACACAATCTACCTTGGTAGCTGAGTACACCATCCCCCCTTGAGAGAATGACTCATTAAACTTCCAAGGACCGACTCCATCAACTCCATCAATAAAGGGTCAAGGTTTCGTTTAGGCTTCACCTCAACCACTAAGGACGATTAGGAGTTATGGTGGACTATAAACCCACAATTTGGAGAATATTCCAATCGAACACCCAACCGAGCCAACCTATTAACATCTTTCAATAGGTCTTTCTTACCTTCTTCTACATGAGATACACTACCCATGGTCATACGCTTAGAGCATCCGCAACCACATTGGCCTTGCCGGGGTTGTAAAGAACACTCATGTCATAATCCTTCAATAATTCCAACCATCTTCTTTGTCAGAGATTCAACTCCTTTTTAGTAACACATATTGAAGAGTTTTGTGGTCGATAAATACATCCACAAGGACACGATAGAAGTAATGCCTCTATATTTTCAAAGCAAACACTACAACCGCTAATTCAAGATCATGAGCTGGATAATTCTTCTCATCCACTTGAGTTTTCTAGAGGCATAGGCTACTACTTTCCCATGTTGCATAAGGACACAACCCAAATCCAATAGGGAAGCATAACAATATACCACAAAACCCTTGGTACCCTTCGGTAAAGTCAACACCGGAGCGGAGGTAAGCCTATCTTTCAATATTTGGAAGTTTCTTTCACATGCCTCCGACTACTCAAATTTAACACTCTTTTGGGTCAAGATAGTCAAAGGAGAAGCAATGGATGCAAACCCATCCACAAACCTCCTATAATACCCAGCTAACCACAAGAAACTTCTAATGTCAGTTGGACTCAAAGGTGTAGGCCAATTCTTAACCGCCTCCGTCTTTCTTGGATCGACCATTAACCCTTACTTGAGAAAATATGACCAACGAACACAACTGATCTTAACTAAAATTCAAACTTACTATACTTGACAAATAGTTGGTGTTCCGTAAGGACTTGCAATACTATCCCCAAATGATCCATATGTTCATCTTGACTCTTGGAGTACACCAAAATATCATCAATAAAGACAATCACAAAGAAGTCAAGATAATCTCGGAACACCCTATTCATTAGGTCCATACAAGATGTCGGGGCATTGTTTAGACCACAATACATGACTAGGAACTCATAATGACCATACCTAGTATGGAAAGCCATTTTAGGTATGTCCTCTACTCTCACCCTAAGTTGGTGATAAACCAACCTCAAGTCAATTATAGAAAAGTAGTTTTACCCTTGTAATTGTATCACGACCCGAAAGTACCCCCTAGAAGTTAGGGTTAACTCTCGGATCATGGCCGGGTGTACTTGACCCTTTGGGGTCTCGTACAAGCCCTTCAACTCTTACTTATTACATAAAGCATGAAACGCAGTGCGGAATTTAAAACTTTTCACAAATAATTAAATAAAGGAAGTCTTTCATAGATACTAGGAAATCTCATCGTCACAAGCCAACTTAAGGACACAACTTAGAATCTTAGGGACACGTCCCTTTACAATAAAAAGGAAAATACAAAAATAAGTCTTAGTAATGAAACTAAGAAATATAAACTATGTCCTCGAATATATGAGGACATACCAAATCTTGAGAGATATAATTCCCAAGCTTCAACTTCGATCTTCCAAAAGCTTCAACCTATACTTATAAGGTATATAAAAGTATGGGGTTAGTACAAACAATGTACTAAGTATGGCATATGCAAAAACATGTAAAAAGGGACATTTTAGCAAAAATAAGCTTCCATGCCAATTTAATAAAACATTCATGAACTTAGGAATAAAACAACATAAGGAGCATCATTTAACACTTAAAGAAGAATTTCCATAATTTTGACTTAAAGGCACAATTTACAGTAAAGACACTCAAGTTCACAGTGAACCGACTCAAGTATACAATTTCACATAAGTACTCTCCTCCAATAGGTCTCTTAGGTCACACTAAGTACAATGTGAGAGTAGCATCCCATACTACCACTCCCACTAGCGCTCCTAATGGATTCCTAAGGATTTGAGCACGTTACAACAAGATAACCAAAAAGATGCACTTACAGTGAGCTATATTCTTAACATTACAGTGAACCCTTTAAGACATTATAGTAAGTTTAAAAGCTTTACATTGAACTAAACACTCCAACAATGGTGAACTTCCAAAGTATTGCAAATGATAAAGTGAACCCATTTCCGTAGTAGTTTCCCTACCTAAGGATAATCCTAAGATTTCCTAAGGTAAGACATGAAGAAAACGTCTAAACACTTCCTTCAATGCACACACAAGATATCCTCAAGACTACCCCGTTCGGCTTACTCACCTCGGGAGAATAAGTCACCACTCAAAGACAAGACATTAGAAGGACACCCAACAAAACACCAAAGACTTCCCTTTTGGAATGCCTACTTAGTGCAATGAGTAGGATATCATCCCATACCACCACCTACCCTAAGTAGTACACTCTTTTAGAAGGTTTGGCACCAAGTATTCCCTTTCGGAAGGTCCTACTTAGTGCAATGGATAGGTAGCGTCTCATACCACCACCTACCCTAAGTAGCTTGTTCTTTTAGAAGACTTAGTTCAATCAAATCATATAGGTATTACATTAATTAGACAACTTATCATTTTTATTACTTTTGTGGGGGGTTAGCTTAACTGACAAAGACCATTAGAGCTAGGCATGAAATCCCGATATTAACCCCTATCGGATGAGGGATACTCACTTGCCTAGAGTAAGGTCATACTTCTTAGCTTTTACATGGCTTTCCCAATAGCTACACCTCTGCGGGCACATAGTTAAGGGATAGGGAGATTGCTACTAAGTAACTCATTCTCTACTAACGAGGAGTAGTCATCTCAAGAGGTACAATGGAATACAACATCTCAACTCACGAAGTGTATTCCACCTCTTCTTCCTATCCTCTCGGTGCTAGGCATAACTCCCCACGGATTCTCACATTATAGACTATAAGTTAAGGATAGCTAGCTAATACCACATCTCAACTCATGAAATGCATTCATCCTCCGACCTATCTTGGAAAGCTCATTAGGAATAGTGAGGTTTCTACTAGACACTTCATCTCAACTCACGAAGAGTGTCCACCCCACGACTCCCCTTCTTACTAAACTTAGCTTCATTCATTCACTTAAAGTGTGTGTGTGTACATGTGAGCACACCTTGCATATAAGCCTCATTTCATATACATTACTTCTAATCATGCTTTAGACTTTCATTTATCAACTTACACACTTTACATGCTTCACTTAGTCATATTCTTCAATTAGACCAAAATCTAGGTCAAACATACAATTCAAGCTTCACAATTACAAAACAAGACCCATTTACAATTTCTATTCATTCTACAATTTAGACCTTAAAGATCCCATTCTCAATACATAATAAACATCACCAATTCATCAAATAAGCACCGCCAATAAGAAGGTGGACCATACCACTCAAGATCAATTTATCATAAGAACAATACAATATAAGCAACTCTTCAATTTAGCAAGCCATAACAACCTATAAGCATTTTACCAATAATTCATCATAATAAATCCCTTAGGGCAGTAGCTAAACCAACATTACAACACAATACAACCAAAGTTCATTCCATACATAAACATGCTCATTTGACCCATTTCATAAACCACCATTTCAAAGGAAACTTTAACATGATTTCATCAAGGTTTTAGCATTATAATCACAAACTAACATTAATAACATCATTAATTTGTCAAAAGAAACATTTTCATGCAAGACCCACATTGGGTTGAAGATAATAGAAGTTAGGGTTGAAAACCCCTTTTTGAAATTCATTAGAAATGGCTTCTTGAATGAAAGGGTATTCAAGAATGGATACCATATCTTAGCTAATAGAAATCCAAAAGATTTTTGATGAAGAAACAACCACCAACAGCCCTCCTATTCCTCCTTGAGGTTTTAGCTCCAATGGTGACTTTGAGAGAGTTTGTCTTTAGAGAGAGAGTTTGAATTTTTGAAGTGAGGGGTCTTGTCTAGCTCTATGGCTTAAAACTAACTTAATATAACTTAAAAACACTAAAAATATTGACCTAGGGTTACAAACTACGTGGGGTGAATTTACACAAAACACCCAAAGTAGGCAGAAAGCTCCAGCAGCTTTTTGAAGGAGCCAATCGACGATCCAAGCTACTGGGTGTCGATGGGGCGACAGCCCATCCTGATGGGCGTCGATAGCTTCAGAGACTGCACCATGGGGGGCTAGACTTCCCACTAAGTATGGGCCTACTCCCCCAGTTGACGGGGCGTCGATGGGCCTACGCCCAGTAGACTGCCTCGTCGATGGAGCATTGTTCTTGGCAGTTTGGTGCTAAGTCTTGGGCGCTTCATCTAGGGCCCCTTGTGGTTCCTATGTGGGGTCGTGCCCAAACGTTAGACCCCTAAACATGGTCATCTAGGTCTTAGGAATATCTCACACAAGTTTCAAGCAAAATGAACACGTAAAACTCACTCAAACACATCAAGACACACGAGTACATATTAGGGCACACCTTCCGAATATCGTGGACGTTTTTGGTTGATTGACCTCCAAACTCAACCAAACTTCACACACAGCTTATGGACACTAAAGTAACTTACTTTAACACAAAATTCAATTAAGAAACACTTACGAAGCTCTAGTTCACCTTAGTTCATTTTAGGGTGTTACAAATTGATCAAACAAATCGTCGATCGTAGGGAGAAGATACTTTTTCTTTATAGTAACCTTGTTTTGTTGATGATAGTCGATGCACATCCTAGGAGACCCATCATTCTTCTTTACAAACAACACTGGAGCACCCCAAGAATAAATACTAGGTCTAATGAAACCCTTGTTAAATAAATCCTTGATTTGAAGCTTAAGTTCTTGCAACTCGGCCGGAGCCATCCGGTAAGGAGGGATTGAAATAGTTTTCATATCCGGCAACAAGTCTATGCCGAAGTCTATTTCCCATTAGGGTGGAACTTCGGGCAAGTCATCAAGAAAGACTTCCAGGAAATCCCTCACTACAGGTACCGACTCTAATGGAGGAACTTCGGATTCAAGGTTCTTGACCCTTACAACATGATGGAGACACCCTTTAGAGATCATTTTATAAGCTTTTAGACACAAAATAATTTGAACTCTAGGCATTAAGCTACCCCCCTTCCATTCTAAGACGGGTTCATTTGGGAATTGGAACTTGACTACCCTTGTTCTACAATCTATGGAAGCAAAACCAGCATGTAACCAATCCATCCCCAATATGACATCGTAGTCAACCATATCAAGTTCTATCAAGTCAACCAAAGTAACTCTATTGGGAAATGATATTGGACAACTCCTAAAGACTCTTCTAGCCACCACGGAGTCACCCACCGGGGTTGTAATCGAAAAAGTTTCCATTAGAACATTGGGTAATACATTAAACTTTATAGCTAAAAGAGGGGTTACAAATGATAAGGTAGCACCGGGATCTAGTAAAGCATAGAAATTAATAGAGAACACATGTAACATACTGGGGACGACATCGGGAGACTCCTTTTGATCACCTATAGTGGAGAGAATATAGCGATTCTTTTTAGGAGCATCGGGATTGGGAGCACTTACTTGTGCTTGAGCATTTTCACTCCATTGAGCCTTCATCGTAGGAGAATCCTCTTCATGTGACCACTCTTGACATAACCATAGCAATTTCCCGTACAAACTAGACACTTTCCTTCATGTTTTCTACCACATATACCATAAGTAGACTTTTCAACATAAGGACCACTACCTTTCTCCTCTTTAGGCTTGGGTTTAGACCCTTTACCTTTGTTGATCCTTGTAAAGGTATAACGATTTTGATTGGGGAACCTCTTCTTGAACCTTGGCTTATCTTGAAACTCAAATCTAGACTTAGAAGAATTTCCATCTTCGGCCCTTGTCCTCTTCATTTCTCTAACAATTTGTTTAAGCTTTTGTTACTCAATTTGTTCGGCATGAACCATGAGAAGAGAGATCTCCATGCTAGGAATAAACATAGCCGACCTACATGTCACGACTGGGATCTAGACCCTAGCCAAAACCGGCATCGTTGACCTCTCAAAGGTCGCAGACAAGCCTACATACATCATCATTACATCGTATAAGTTAATTTTAGCAGAAAATTTAAAACTTTTGTTTGCTTCGAAGTTATACATAGACTTCATAGTAAGAATTGCATTATATCATATCAGTTCACAACAACCATCTAGTAATGAGACATTCAAATGAAGGAAATAGTTCATAACTGCATTAATATAAAGTTGCCAAAATGGCACCAATACGATGTCTGAAATAAGTAAGAAAGAAATGCTAGTGGAACATCCTCCACTAGCTCATGCCTACGTCTAAGCTAGAATATAAGAGATAAGCATCCTCTAAAGCATGAGGTCCTACCAAGTCCGGATGAATGCTCCACGTTCGGATAGTTTCAACGTAGTCTCATAAGTTCTAGCGTCCACCTGCACCTGCACCTAAAAGTAAAGGATTGTATGGGATTAGTACACACTTGTACTAAGTATGGGTGTATGCAAGTACACACCAAGGACATGCATGATTAAGAAGATCTCTCTCCTAACGATATGAATTATGGAAAGCCAAGTCAGTTGGACTTGCCAAATCAGATTAGGAAAGTCATGTTATGAGAGTAACATGCATCATCATTCTTTACATATTGCACACAGCATATAACACACTTCATTTAGCACATACATATATCATATATCATTTGTTCGTATGCCGTAAGACCTTGGAATCACGGACTTAACATTAGGACTTCCCAAATGAGGGCTCAACATATGTGACCTCAACTAGGGAGCCTTCTATAGCAAACACAGAGTCTACTTCATTCATTCATACATACTTCATTTTTCATTTCATTTATATACCTAGGATGTTGTTTAAGAGTCTCTTCGGGTTCACTGTGAAATGACTAAGAATGACCTAGTGTCATTACTTGAGTCTAGTTCACCTCTTGATTATCCTATCCAAACACCTTTGTTATCATTCATTTCATTGTGTGCATTACTTGAGGCTGGCCTCATTCTTTCTTTGGAAACTTTAACTTTAACTGACATAGATCATGTGAGCTCCATGAAATCCAGTGTCTACCCCACACCGAAAAGAGGTAGAATCATCGGCCAAAGTGAAACCAAAACATGCTAGCGTATATAGGGAATTGAACCCTGCTAGAACCCTATGTTGGCTGCATAGTTTCAAAGACTAGGAGATATAAGGAGACCCATACTCTCCTAAACGGACAGTCTCATCTCATGAGATTTACACGAACCTCTGCCTTCCCGAAAGAAGGAATCGCGACTCATAGCTAGCCTATCGGTGCTCCCTATAAGGTTCCATTACATTCATCTCACACATCATAGAAGCTGGCTTCTAGCATGAGGGCATCATTGCTCATTAGATGATTTCTCATCTCATCATTAGTATTAAGTTTTTATTAATCTCAATACTTTCATTAGAGTGTTTCTTAGAGACTGGTATGTTTATTAGGTTTACACTCTCATAGGTGAGTACGATTTTTGGTAACACTTATTAGGCTCATTTGAGATTAATCTCGTCTTTCATATTAGCCTCTTATCATGTTGTGACCACATTCATTAACTTTAGCATATTGGCTCTTCATAATTACTCACCCCATTACGTGAATGTTCATTTTATCATATGCCAATGCACTTGGACTTTTATTGGGTTTCACACTCTTACTTAACCCTCCTGGGGTCACATCATTTCGTCACATATATCTTAGGTTCACTTATTTTTAAACGTACGCTGGACTTATGAACCCATACGTACAAGCCATGAGGCTTCATTCATAATTCGTCTAAGTGACTCATACTTACAATAGATTATGTGATACAAGACTTATGCATCTTGTAAGTATGCCAAGGTCTCAAGTTCGATCCCTATGGGCAGAATTCATTAAATATTTATTCACGTAAGACTTTTGTATCAATACGGAGTTGGGCACACTGACCGGCACACCTTCTGGGTCAGCTGCCCAAGACGAAGGAGCATCTGGCTCCTTAGGAGTTTCGTGGTCAGAGGAAGCCTCCGGGTCCGAAGAAGCCTCTGCCCCTGCCACATCTACACAGTCTGCCTCGGATGATGAGGCTGACAGTACTGACTCCACCCCTGGCTCACCAACTGGAGTCCCTGCCCCGGTTGCCGATCAGCCCAACCGTTGGTGTGTCGACGGGCAATACAAAGTATACTTAGACGCCAAGGTTCTCAATGACAAAGGCGTCATGACACGGACCCTTACACTGGAGAGGCGGGTCCTCACGAGAAGTCTCCCCACCATGCCAGATATTCACACTCTTTTCACCAGACACCGGCTGGAGTGGACGGCTCATTCTTTAGGCCGCTACAGTGAGGAGTTAGTCCGAGAGTTCTATGCCTCTTATGTGGCCACTCTCCGATCACAGATAGATAGGCGGTCTGCCCCCGCCAAACAGGCCCCACTTGAGCACGTCCGAGTATGTGGCATACAGGTCGACATATCCCTACCAGCCATCCGCTGATATTTGTACGGCACGAATGTTGACACCACCAGAACACCTCTCACCGCCGAGTTCGACTACCGGTGGCAAATTATTAAAGAGGGCCGGTTCTTACGCGAGCCTTCGCTGAGAGATACCACCAAGAGGTGGATTGCCCAGCACTTGTCTATTGATGGAGAGGCTGCGGATTGGGTGATGGAGCCAAAGGGAGCCATCAGGAAGGCCAACTTGACCTTTATGGCCAAGTTTCTTTGGTTGATAGTCCGCCATTGTCTCTCCCCCACTGCTGCTGATAATATAGTCACATGGGATCGTGCAGTTCTGATGGCCGCAATGATGGCAGGGTTCAAGGTCGATTTCGCTTGGATTCTCCAAGCGGTCATGCATGAGAGGGCCTTCAAGATCACCACTACTTACCCTTTTCCTTGCATGATTTTCTCTTTGTGCAGATCCGCAGGTGTGCCCATTTGGCACATTGACCAGCTCAGGACCCCGCAAGGAAATATTGACATCGGCCTCATCAGGGATGAGGCCAATGAGTTGGCCCCACGCAGAGGGCCCCGCCCGGAGGTGGTCCCACTCGGTGAGAACCTGGCCGATACCATAGAGCATGCTCATGCGGCTTCCCAGGCTGCTTCTGCACACACTGACACTACCCCGGTCGAGTCTATCTTGGGTAGTAGCACTGCCCCGAGCTCCTCTCGCTCGGCTCCTTCCGCCACTCTGGTCCCACTTGCTAGGGTCCAGAAACTCGAGGCACAGATCGCTACACTTCTGCATCACATCCAGCCTTGGATGCAGAGGACTATTGCTGAGGCAGAGGAGCGCATGGAGCGCAAGATGGCACAGCACACAGAGAGGAAGATCGCAGAGGTACATCAGCGTTTAGACGCTTTTAAGTTGCGAGTGCTAGCCCGACCAGCACCTCCGGTGGACATGTCAACCCTTCAGGCTGCGGTTGAGAGTCTGCGGGCTGATCTTGATACGATCCTAGAGGCGAGGGTACCTGAGTCTGAGGCCCCTTCTGCAGAGCCTGCTGATGACACAGTGATGGCTGCTATTTTTGCCACTTCTGATGTTCCACCACCTCCCCCATGAGAGCATGCCAAGAGACGCAGGGGTCGAGAGGAGGATGAGGCTAGGGCGAGGAAGAAGGAGCGCCGTGAGATGGAGGCTGCGAGGAGAGCCTCGATTGCTGACGAGGAGGCCCGTAAGTTGAGGGCTGTAGAGTTAGCTGCCGGGGCGTCTAGCTCCAAAATTGTAGATTCTGTGGGAGGCACTACTGATGGTGCTGTTGATGCTGAGGACATTACTGTGGATGTCCAGACTACGCAGGGAGTGGGTTCCGGTGAACCAGACCAACCAGCTTGCTGATCGCCGGCGCTTAGCGCCTCAGGTTTGCTTCACTTACCTTTCGCGTAGTTTAGCTTTTCTATGCATTGGGGACAATTGCATATCTTTTTGTTGGGGGTGGGGTAAATGGAAAGTGAGTACTTGGGTGAATTCAGAGTAGCCCAAGTTCACGATCCTCTTTTGGGGTTTTCTTGCCTGTGTTCTTTTTCCCCAAAAGACTGATTACTTTTATTGTTGAACCGGCATGTCATATCTTATGTACATAGTATAAATCTGAAGCATGATGACTAAAATAAATATGATATCTCGATAATCAAAATGATGCATGACTAGGCATAGTAAGTGATAATTGTGTGGTTTGAAACATGAAATAAAGATACACTACTGCATGATCCTGAATCTAAGACTTGAACTAGGTGTCTAATAATCTGGGAATGCAAGGAATGTCAAGTGAGTGTGAGGTGAATTCGAATGTCCACCATCAGTACTGAGCTAGAACTTGCCTGGTTAGTCCTGCTAAAAGTGAGTCAAATCAATCAATTAGGAAAGGATCATAGGCCCTTGTTCGAAATAGTCAATCTTGAGCCTAAAAATAACAGAAAACCAAATGAAGTTAATCCCTTTTTGCTCCAAATGAATTGAGCTCAAAATAGATCTTTCTTTTTCACCCTAAATGATCTTCTCTGGGAACAATGTGTTGGCCCTGGTCCCTCCTTGGACATGTGCACCTCAGTTTATGCCAAAAGCATAAGTTGAGGGTGGCTAATGCAGAAAGCAACCTTGTTTTGTCCCTGACCCAACCATGGGTATTGTGAACCTTGACTCATGGCAAAATCATGAGTTGAGGGTGGCTGTTATAAGGAAAACCCCGGAAAGTGGGGTTGAAAGAATGAAGAGAAAGAAAGAATAAAACAGAAGTGACTAAAAAAAAAATATATGAATAAAAAGCAAAATAAACACAAGAAAAGAGAAAAGTCACTTACACATAAGGATAAGAAAAGGGAAAACAACAAAGTGAAAAGAAAATTGAGTAATAGGGCAAAATAAAATGATAAAAAGGTGGTTCGCATAGCCGATATATCAAGGAGGGCAACGAGTCACTAAAGTATACCTAAATATACGACCCTGAGCCTATGTTACAATCTAAAAAAAAAAAAGTCCTATTGTGATCCTAAGAGTTGTATGGCGAACTTGAAGTAGTGAAAATAAGGGCAAGCCTATGGCAATATGTATAAATGAGTTGTGAATGTGTTCTGAGAGTGAGTGTCGAAAAGTGATCCTTATACTCAAACTAAAATCATTTTGTGAAAAATGAGGATGTTATTTGAAGTAAGGACAAGAGTTGCAATACCAGAAATATTAGCATCTCGATGAGAAATTGAAGAGGATAGGTGTCATTGCGTAGTGAAGTCTATGTCATGGTCTGATTATACACAAGTCAATGCCTAATAGTGATACCATGCATGAACATAATGAGAATAATCGGGATTGTTAGCCAAATGATTGCGAAAGTTAAAATATGGATACTTTTGTACAAAGATTATGTAGTGAGTCATAGTGCGTCGCTTGAGGACAAACAACGAATTTAAGTTGAGGGTGTTGATGTACCGTGGTTTCACGGTATTTCTAATGCTTTTTCCTTAAGTTTAGTGTGTGTCGAAAGCCTTTTTGTGTTGATTTTTATGTAAGTTTCTCTTTGTTTGCAGAAAATCTGTCCAAGGATGAACGCGGAAGTTGTTGAGAAAGAAATGCATAAGAGACCACCTACGGAATCCATGACGGTCCGTCGAGGCTGTGACGGTCCGTAGGTGGCATCGTAGTGAAGGGAGAAGTTGCTGAAGGAAAATGGGGAAGTCTGACTAAGTGTGGGATTAGGGAAGTCCATGACGGACCGTCATAGCCACGACGGTCCGTCCTTCTTGTTCGTCGTGATGATCAGAGAAGTAGTCCCAGTACCCAAATTCCAAGAACTTCAAGTATTTTGGAACGAAGACCCTCGACGGACCGTCGTGCTTGAAACGATCCGTCATACCTGTCCATCGAGGGGAATGAAGAAAGCAACAGAAGAATGCGTGAAGTATGGGACGACGGAGGCCATGACGGTCCATCGTGTCCATGACGGTCCGTCACGTGGTCCGTCGACCTAGATGCGTTTGGACAGATTTTTAGTAAATAGAATCCTTCTTTGATTAGATTTTGTTTTTATTATAAATAGTTGGAAAAACCTCGTTTTTGGGGTTAGACTTTCTGGATAATTTTTAGTTTTTAGTTCTTCTATTATAGTATTGAACTCTCGATTTTGGGAATTAAGATACTTTTTTGGGAATTGATTTTTGAGATTTTGTTGATTAATCAAGTTAAATTCTGGGAAACTATTCGTTTTCATAAAAGTAAGTGCATTAATTCTTCCATTAACAATATGAATTGTGTAATTATGAACATGGGTAACTAAACCTCATAGCTAGGGTTGTGGTAACCATGGGTGAATAACAAGGTAAAAATCTAACTTAAATAACAATTCTAGAGTGGTGTCTTGCATGTATTGATAATTTTTTCGTGTATAAGTCTTTTTAACGGATGGCCAACGTTAGAACTCGCCTTAATGCTACTTGCCGGACCAAGGAGGTAGATAATAGAAAAAGAATTATCAACATAGATTTAGTGTAGACTATCTAATAGGCTAGTATTGGTTGGTACGAGTTAATAACTTAGTCAAATACCGAATACGATGTTTATTATGAGGTAAAGATAAGGGTTAGTATAGCAACACACGTAGCCGGACCAAGGTGCGGAGTGAAATTCTCTAGATGCCGGACCAAGGATTTAGAGATACATAACTTTTCACTTTACATGCAAGATATTAGGATAGAATTGTTATAGTTAGTTTTACCAAGTTAGGAACCTGTGGGGAACACTTAAGCCCTAGTTACTTTTATAATTTGATTTAACTCCGAAAGATGAATCTGTTAGTTGTTCATTTTTATTTAGTTAATCATTTTCATTAATTTAGAAATAAAACCCCCCTTTTTGTCTTTTGTTTTCTCGGAATATAGTTGGCTAAATAATAGTAATAATAGAATAAACTATTTTCCTTGTGGGATCGATCTCAACCTTATTAGTTGGGTTCTTTACTTGATACGACCGCTTTACTTCTTATTTGAAAGTAAATTTGAGCGCATCAAATTTTGGCGCCGCTGCCAGGGAAAATAGCTTTTAGATTAACTTAAACTTATTACTAAAGTTTAGTCAATATTTTCCTAATTTTACTTTTTCTGTTGTTTTTGATTTTTTTTTAGAACTAACGTCCTTGTATGCCAAATACACGGAGAGGAAGAGAACCCTTGTTTTCCTACGATCACGAGTTAGAGCGTACACTACGCAATATGAATCAAAACTTGGGTATAAATGATGATGATCCAAACCAGAACATCCCAGCTCCGGTTGATGCTCATGGTCGATTATTACCTGATAATCCTGGTCAAGGTGCACAAAGGGGACAAAATCCCGCTCCACGTCCTCAAGAATACTACAGAGGTTATGATAATATTGCAGATTCTGATGGGCCACTTGTCTTGCCCCCTCTACCAGAAGGTCACACCTTTGTAGTCACTAGTAGTCTAATGCAAATGCTCACTGCTAGAGGTTTTTTTTCAGGACTACCGTCTGAGGACCCACATGCCCATATAGCTAAGGTGAGGGCAGTGTGTAAAAGTTGTGTAGGGAGGCCTGATTTGAATTTGGATGTAATAGGGCTAAGAGTATTTCCTCTCTCACTCACGGGAGAGGCTGCTATTTGGTTCACTGAGCTCCCTTATAACTAAATTTTCACTTGGAACCAACTAAGGGACGTTTTCTTAGCACGTTACTACCCGGTCTCCAAGAAACTAAATCACAAAGACAGAGTGAACAACTTTGTGGCACTACCAGGAGAGTCAGTTAGCAGTTCTTGGGATAGGTTCACTTCATTTTTGAGAAGTGTCCCCAATCACCGCATAGATGATGAGTCACTGAAAGAATACTTCTACCGGGGACATGATGATAATAATAAAGCGGTATTGGATACTATAGCAGGTGGTTCTTATGGGGAGTGTCCTTATGCTAAAATTTCCGAAAAATTAGAGAAAATCTCCCAGAATAATAAAGCATGGAGTACTAGGAAGTCAGATACTGGGAGAAATACTTTTGCAGTGCAATCCACACACAACCCAGCCACAGATGAGATTCGCGAAGAGATGGCACAGATGAGAACTGAGCTTGGGTTGGTGTTAAAACATGTCACTGGGGGTGCAGAAAATATAAACGTAGCGAACTACTTGTCTAAACCACCACCACCAACTGATGAATATTATTATGAGGAAGATTCCTATGCAGTAAATGATCAGACGGGGGGTTTCCGACCGAATGCCCAAGGCTCCAATCAGGAGAATTGGCGCCAAGGTCAAGGGAATCAAGGTCGAAACTATGGTAACTACAACCGTGAGGGTAATTATGTCCGTGATGGAAATTACAACCGCGACAACAACTTCAACAGGGGTAACTATGGTAACAGAAATAATAGGAATGGGCCCTATGTTCCTCCTCAAAATCGTGAAGTTGCTCCTAGGGATGGTGGAGGTAGTATGGCGCGAGTTGAGGATATGTTGCACAAGATGATGAGGAGGTTCGATGCTAGTGATGAGCACACCAAAGATTTAAGGAGTGATGTAGCGGGTATTGGACAGAAAGTCGATACACATGCCATATCAATTAAGCAGCTTGAATTGCAAATGGTTCAATTATCTGCAACTGTGAACACACGGCAACCGGGCACTCTTCCTAGCAACACTGTCCAAAATCCGAAAAATGATGGACACTGTATGGCAATTACTACTCGTGGTGGTAAACAAACTATTGACCCACCTATGCCGTCTATTGTGGAAAAAGTGATGAGAGATAATGATAAAGTGGTAGAGGTTAGTGATGAAGTAGAAGATAACACTGAAAAAGATGCTGAAGTGCCTAAAAAGGTAACTCCCATGCCTAGACCACCACCCCCCTTTCCTCAAAGATTAGTGAAAAAGACCGAGAATGGTAAATATCGGCGTTTTATAACAATGTTGAAGCAACTTTCTATCAATGTCCCTTTGGTAGAAGCTCATGAACAAATGCCCGGTTATGCCAAGTTTATGAAAGATTTGGTTACAAAGAAAAGATCGGTCACTTTTGAGGATGATGACAGAATGCAGCATTGTAGTGCTATTGCTACAAGGTCTTTAGTACAAAAGAAAGAAGATCTGGGTGCATTCACTATTCCTTGTACAATCGGGTTATTACATTTTGCGAAAGCATTATGTGATGTGGGGGCAAGCATAAATCTCATGCCCCTTTCAATTTACAAGAAGTTGGGTTTGGGTGACCCAAAGCCCACTGCGATGCGGCTACTGATGGCCGATCGAACAGTAAAAAGGCCTATAGGGATACTCCATGATGTGCTAGTAAAAGTGGAGTCGTTCATATTTCCGGCAGATTTTGTTATTCTTGATTGTGAAGTCGATTTTGAGGTGCCTATTATTCTTGGGAGGCCATTCCTTGCTACGGGTAGAGCTTTAGTTGATATGGAAAAGGGGCAGATGAAATTTCGGTTGAACAATGAAGAAGTGACTTTCAACATTTGTAGGTCCATGCGGCAGAGTGGTGAGCTCCAATCGGTATCTGCCATATCCTACAAAGTTGGTGAATCACCCGAGACACAAATAGAAGAATGTCTAGGTGTAGAAGCACTGGCGGCAGTGATAATGAATTTTGATAATGAATGCATTGAAGAATATGGGTCATTAGTCGCTGCTCTTGATCGTGGTAATGTTCGGTTTAAACCGAAGAAATATGAGCTAGACATGAAGAATCGCGAGTCTCCACCCGCTAAACCATCCATAGAGGAGGCTCCAAAGCTAGAACTAAAAGTTCTCCCACCTCATCTCAGGTATGAATTCTTAGGAAACGGTGACACATTGCCGGTAATCATTGCATCATATCTGAATGAACAACAAGTTGAGAGTTTGGTCAAAGTGCTAAAAAGGTTCAAAAGAGCTATTGGGTGGACCATTGCGGACATTATTGGGATCCCTCCTGGTATTTGTTCTCACAAAATCCAACTCATGCCCGATCATAAGCCAAGTATTGAGCACCAGAGACGCTTAAATCCACCTATGCAAGAGGTCGTGAAGAAGGAAATCATAAAATGGTTGGATGCTGGAGTAATATATCCGATCGCCGATAGTAGTTGGGTATGCCCTGTTCAGTGTGTACCTAAGAAAGGGGGAATGACTGTGGTCCCCAATGAAAAAAATGAACTTGTTCCAATGAGGCCGGTGACTGGATGGAGGGTGTGTATGGATTACCGGAAATTAAATGCATGGACCGAAAAGGACCATTTTCCCATGCCCTTCATGGATCAGATGTTGGATAGACTCGCTGGAAAAGGGTGGTACTGTTTTCTTGATGGTTATTTAGGGTATAATCAGATTTCTATTGCACCAGAAGATCAAGAGAAGACCACTTTTACTTGTCCATATGGGACCTTTGCGTTCAAGAGAATGCCGTTTGGGTTGTGCAATGCACCCGCCACATTTCAGAGATGTATGATGTCAATATTCTCCGACATGGTAGAAGATACTATTGAGGTTTTTATGGATGATTTTTCTGTGGTTGGTGAATCATTCGAGCGATGTTTGAGCCATTTATCTGAGGTTCTTAAGAGATGTGAAGACTGCAATTTAGTACTCAATTGGGAAAAATGCCACTTCATGGTCAAAGAAGGTATTGTTTTGGGCCATCGTATTTCAGAAAAGGGCATAGAAGTTGATCGAGCCAAAGTCGAGGTGATAGAGAGACTTCCTCCACCTATCTCTGTAAACGGTGTGAGAAGCTTTCTTGGGCATGCAGGTTTTTACAGGAGATTCATCAAAGATTTTTCAAAAATTGCACATCCGTTGTGCAAACTGCTGGAGAAAGATTGTAAATTTTATTTTGATGAATCCTGTCTTAAAGCATTCGGCGATCTAAAAGAAAAATTGGTATCAGCACCTATCATTATTTCTCTAGATTAGAGCAGTCCATTTGAGGTGATATGTGATGCGAGTGGGGTTGCCCTTGGTGTGGTATTGGGACAAAGAAGGGACAAAATCCTTCATCCCATTTACTATGCTAGTAAAGCCCTCAATGAAGCTCAAAAGAACTATACAGTAACTGAACAAGAGCTCCTTGCAGTAGTATTTGCTTTTGAAAAATTTCGCTCCTATTTGCTAGGTACTAGAGTTATAGTGCATACTGACCATTCAGCCCTGAGATATTTGATGGCAAAGAAGGATGCGAAACCGAGGTTAATTCGTTGGGTATTACTACTGCAAGAATTTGACTTTGAGGTAAGGGATAGAAAAGGGACCGAAAATCAAAGTGCTGATCACTTGTCCCGTTTAGAAGATGAAGCTATGAGAGATTTGGGGGATAAGACTGATATTGATGACACGTTCCCCGATGAGTATGTATTGGCTGCCTCACAAGACCTGATTCCATGGTTCGCAGATTTTGCGAACTACTTAGCTAGTGATATTGTTCCATCGGACTTGTCTTTTCATCAAAGGAAAAAGTTCATGTACGATGTGAAGAAGTTCTTTTAGGATGAACCATACTTATACAGGAGCTGTGCTGATGGGCTTATTCGGCGTTGTGTGCCCGAAGTTGAGATGTTGAGTGTTTTAGAGGCATGCCATTCCTCACCCTTTGGTGGACATCATAGTGGTGTCCGGACTGCTCATAAGATCTTACAATGTGGTACTATTGGCCAACTATTCATCAAGATGCTCATGAGTTCGCCAAAGCATGTGATAGATGCCAAAGAGATGGCGGCATTTCAAGAAAGCAAGAGCTCCCTCTAAACCCCATTCTTGTGATTGAGTTATTTGATGTTTGGGGTATTGAATTTATAGGTCCGTTTGTGAGTTCTCATGGAATGAAGTATATTTTAGTAGCAGTTGATTATGTATCTAAGTGGGTGGAAGCCATCGCCCTCGCAAATAATGAGGGGAAGAGTGTCACTGCATTCTTGAAAAAGAATATATTCTCTCGATTTGGTACCCCACGGGCAATTATTAGTGATGGGGGATCCCACTTTTGCAACAAATTGTTCAAGGGATTATTGGAGAAATATGGGGTTCGCCATAATGTGGCCACTCCTTACCATCCTCAAACTAGTGGGCAAGTTGAAGTATCAAATAGGGAGATCAAACAGATGTTGTCAAAAACAGTGAACGCTAGTAGAACAGATTGGTCAAGGAGGCTTGATGATGCTCTTTGGTCTTACCGGACAGCGTATAAGACTCCCATAGGTATGTCCCCATACCAACTAGTATATGGGAAAGCATGTCATCTTCCGGTTGAATTACAGCATAAAGCCATGTGGGCTATGAAGAAGTTAAAAATGGACTGGAACGAAGCTGCAGAACAACGGTTAAATGGGTTAAATGAACTTGATGAATTTTGCCTAAAGGCTTATGAAAGCTCAGCCCTCTACAAAGAAAAGATGAAGAAGTACCATGACCTAAAAATCGAGAAACGAGAGTTTATGATTGGGGATTCGGTGCTTTTATTCAACTCTAGATTGCGCTTATTTCCGGGCAAGCTCAAGTCCAAATGGACTGGCCCTTACTTGATCACCCAACTATTCCTCATGGAGCGGTTGAGTTGGAGAACAAGGAAGGTGTGCGGTTTAAGGTGAACGGACAACGTCTAAAAATCTATATAGTTCATGCGGAATCGGCGAATGAGGTGATTGAGGCATATCATCTTGATGAAGTCTGAGTAATCGAGTGTCCTCAGTCGTGCCGCGACGTTAAATCAGGCGCTGGTTGGGAGGCAACCCAATATTTATCATCTAACCACTTTATAGTTTTCTTTCCAGTAACGGTAACATTTTCTATTAATGGATTGTAAATTTTCAGGTAGCACATCTCCAGGAAGTTCTGCAGAAAATTACTCTGCCACATTCACTGACGGATACATCGACGGACCGTTACGCCTGTGACGGACCATCGCATGACTCCGTCGTGCCAGGTACGTTCTTTATTGTTTTGGAGAATTAGGGCACATGCGACGGAACCTATGACGGACCATCACAGATGCGACGGACCGTTATCGGGGCTTCGTCACTTCATTACCCGGCTACCCAACCCGACCCGGCTAAGGAATTTCAAAAGTTTTTAAACGTTTTTAAACCCCCCACCCCTTCATTAAACCGTTTTCTTTCCCTCTTTCTCCCATTTCCTCCCCTTTCAACTTCTTTCTCTTCCCAAATTCCCCACATTCTCCCTTTTTCCCATCCCAAATCTCCCTTCTTGGTCGAAGTCTGCTGCTGTGCTTCTCAGTTTTCTTGATTGGGTGCCATCACTTCTAGGTTGTTTTCTCCTCTTCCAAGGTATGTGTTGCTGAAACTCTACCCATTTACTCTTCTTTTTGGTTTTTATTTACTATTAGTATGTGGGTCTTTGATCTTTGACCATATATTGTCTAACCTAGGTTATTAATTCCACAAAATGCCTGGATAAAACTAGAGTAATTAGGGCTTTATACTTGTAAATTTGATAGGTATTTAGGTTAAAGAGCGTTAGAGAAATGTTGGGTCTTTGGTTTGAATCACATGGGGTGAATGTGGCATCCCCAGTTCTGTCTCTGAATGACAGCACGAAAACCCGATGACGGACCGTCGTACCCACGACGGTCCGTCCTGCACAACCGTCGTGACGGTCAGAGACCCCTGTCCTAAGGGTCTCAACACTTTCTCCAAGTATCCACTGACGGACATATGTGACGGACCGTCATACCCACGACCGTCCGTCCTGCACAACCGTCGTGACGGTCAGAGACCCCTGTCCTAAGGGTCTCAACACTTTCTCCAAGTATCCACTGACGGACATATGTGACGGACCGTCATACCCTCGACCGTCCGTCCTGCACAACCGTCGTGACGGTTAGAGACCCCTGTCCTAAGGGTCTCCATACTTTTTCTAAGTGTCCACTGATGGACATATGTGACGAACCGTCATACCCATGACGGTCCGTCCTGCACAACCGTCGTGACGGTCAGAGACCCCTGTCCTAAGGGTGTCCACACTTTTTCTAAGTGTCCACTGATGGACACATGTGACAGACCGTCATACCCACGACGGTCCGTCCTGCATAACCGTCGTGACGGTCACAGACCCCTGTCCTAAGGGTCTCCACACTTTTTCTAAGTGTCCACTGACGGACACATGTGACGGACCGTCATACCTATGACGGTCCGTCCTGCATAACCGTCGTGACGGTCATAGACCCCTTTCCTAAGGGTCTCCACACTTTTTCCAAGTTTCCACTGACGGACACATGTGACGGACCGTCATACCCACGACGGTCCGTCCTGCTCAACCGTCGTATCGGTCAGAGACCCCTGTCCTAAGGGTCTCCACACTTTTACTAAGTGTCCACTGACGGACACATGTGACGGACCGTCATACCCACGACGGCCCGTCCTGAACAACCGTCGTATCAGTCAGAGACCTTCCTTCTGATACTCTATATTACTAAGTATTACATGACGGACCGCAGGACAGTCCGTCATGCGCACGACGGGCCGTCACCAGGTCCGTCGTGCCTTACTGCTACTTCAGAGCTGTTATCACTAGTTTGAATTTATGTGTATTATTGTCTCTTTTTTTCTTGTCATGTTTGCTCCTTCTAGTACTAATGATGCTTCGTTACAGGTACTACCTCTCATGGCACCTAAACAAGATCGCGTTTACGCACGTGGCCGTTCTAAATCTGTCGCCCCGTCTGCCCGATTGGTGATAGGCTTTGATGATGAGCATGATCCAGAGTACGTGCCCCCAGGCACTGCTAATACAGCACGAGCTCCATGTGTACCAAGAGTCACGCCCAAGAAGGTGGCGCCCGGCGTAGTCACTGCCTCCCAATCTGATGAGGAGCGCACACTGACCGGCACACCTTCTGGGTCAGCTGCCCAAGACGAAAGAGCATCTGGCTCCTTAGGAGTTTCGTGGTCAGAGGAAGCCTCCGGGTCCGCAGAAGCCTCTGCCCCCACCACATCTACACAGTCTGCCTCGGATGATGAGGCTGACAGCACTGACTCCACCCCTGGCTCACCAACTGGAGTCCCTGCCCCGGTTGCCGATTAGCCCAACCGGTGGTGTGTCGATGGGCAATACAAAGTATACTTAGACGCCAAGGTTATCAATGACAAAGGCATCATGACACGGACCCTTACACTGGAGAGGCGGGTCCTCACGGGAAGTATCCCCACCATGCTAGATATTCACACTCTTTTCACCAGACACCGGCTGGAGTGGACGGCTCGTTCTTTAGGCCGCTACAGTGAGGAGTTAGTCCGAGAGTTCTATGACTCTTATGTGGCCACTCTCCGATCACATATAGATAGGCGGTCTGCCCCCGCCAAACAGGCCCCACTTGAGCACGTCCGATTACGTGGCATACAGGTCGACATCTCCCTACCAGCCATCCGCCGATATTTGTACAGCACAGATGTTGACACCACCAGGACACCTCTCACCGCCGAGTTTGACTACCGGTGGCAAATTGTTAAAGAGGGCCGGTTCTTACGCGAGCCTTCGCTGAGAGAGACCACCAAGAGGTGGATGGCCCAGCACTTGTCTATTGATGGAGAGGCTGCGGATTGGGTGATGGAGCCGAAGGGAGCCATCAGGAAGGCCAACTTGACCTTTACGGCCAAGTTTCTTTGGTTGATAGTCCGCCATTGTCTCTCCCCCACTGCTGCTGATAATATAGTCACATGGGATCGTGTAGTTCTGATGGCCGCAATGATGGCAGGGTTCGAGGTCGATTTCGCTTGGCTTCTCCAAGCGGTCATGCATGAGAGGGCCTTCAAGATCACCACTACTTACCCTTTTCCTTGCATGATTTTCTCTTTGTGCAGATCCGCAGGTGTGCCCATTTGGCACATTGACCAGCTCAGGACCCCGCAAGGAAGTGTTGACATCGGCCTCATCAGGGATGAGGCCAATGAGTTGGCCCCACGCAGAGGACCCCGCCCAGAGGTAGTCCCACTCGGTGAGAACCTAGCCGATACCATAGAGCATGCTCATGCGGCTTCCCAGGCTGCTTCTGTACACACTGACACTACCCCGATTGAGTCTATCCCGGGTAGTAGCACTGCCCCGAGCTCCTGTCGCTCGGCTCCTTCCGCCACTCTGGTCCCACTTGCTAGGGTCCAGAAACTCGAGGCACAGATGGCTACACTTCTGCATCACATCCAGCCTTGGATGCAGAGGACTATTGCTGAGGCAGAGGAGCGCATGGAGCGCAAGATGGCACAGCACACAGAGAGGAAGATCGCAAAGGTACATCAGCGTTTAGACGCTTTTGAGTTGCGAGTGCCAGCCCGACCAGCACCTCCGGTGGACATGTCAACCCTTCAGGCTGCGGTTGAGAGTTTGCGGGCTGATCTTGATACGATCCTAGAGGCGAGGGTACCTGAGTCTGAGGCCCCTTCTGCAGAGCTTGATGATGACACAGTGATGGCTGCTCTTTTTGCCACTTCTGATATTCCACCACCTCCTCCACGAGAGCATGCCAATAGACGCAGGGGTCGAGAGGAGGATGAGGCTAGGTCGAGGAAGAAGGAGCGCCGTGAGATGGAGGCTGCGAGGAGAGCCTCGATTGCTGACGAGGAGGCTCGTATGTTGAGGGCTGTAGAGTTAGCTGCTGGGGCGTCTAGCTCCAAAATTGTAGATTCTGTGGGAGGCACTACTGATGGTGCTGTTGATGCTGAGGACATTACTGAGGATGTCCAGACTACGCAGGGAGTGGGTTCCGGTGAACCGGACCAACCAGCTTGCTGTTCGCCGGCGCTTAGCACCTCAGGTTTGCTTCACTTACCTTTCGCGTAGTTTAGCTTTTCTATGCATTGGGGACAATTGCATATCTTTTTGTTGGGGGTGGGGTAAATGGAAAGTGAGTACTTGGGTGAATTCTGAGTAGCCCAAGTTCACAATCCTCTTTTGGGGTTTTCTTGCCTGTGTTCTTTTTCCCCAAAAGACTGATTACTTTTATTGTTGAACCGGCATGTCATATCTTATGTACATAGTATAAATCTGAAGCATGATGGCTAAAATAAATATGATATCTCGATAATCAAAATTATGCATGACTAAGCATAGTAAGTGATAATTGTGTGGTTTGAAACATGAAATAAAGATACACTACTGCATGATCCTGAATCTAAGACTTGAACTAGGTGTCTAATAATCTGGGAATGCAAGGAATGTCAAGTGAGTGTGAGGTGAATTCAAATGTCCACCATCAATACTGAGCTAGAACTTGCCTGGTTAGTCCTGCTAAAAGTGAGTCAAATAAATCTATTAGGAAAGGATCATAGGCCCTTGTTCAAAATAGTCAATCTTGAGCCTAAAAATAACAGAAAACCAAATGAAGTTAATCCCTTTTTGCTCCAAATAAATTGAGCTCAAAATAGATCTTTCTTTTTCACCCCAAATGATCTTCTCTGGGAACAATGTGTTGGCCCTGGTCCCTCCTTGGACATGTGCACCTCAGTTTATGCCAAAAGCATAAGTTGAGGGTGGCTAATGCAGAAAGCAACCTTGTTTTGGCCCTGACCCAACCATGGGTATTGTGAACCTTGACTCATGGCAAAATCATGAGTTGAGGGTGGTTGTTATAAGGAAAACCCCGGAAAGTGGGGTTGAAAGAATGAAGAGAAAGAAAGAATAAAACAGAAGTGACTAAAAAAAAAAATATGAATAAAAAGCAAAATAAACACAAGAAAAGAGAAAAGTCACTTACACATAAGGATAAGAAAAGGGAAAACAGCAAAGTGAAAAGAAAATTGAGTAATAGGGCAAAATAAAATGATAAAAAGGTGGTTCGCTTAGCCGATATGTCAAGGAGGGCAACGAGTCACTAAAGTATACCTAAATATACCCTACCTGACCCTGAGCCTATGTTACAATCTAAAAAAAAAAATAAGTCCTATTGTGATCCTAAGAGTTGTATGGCGAACTTGAAGTAGTGAAAATAAGGGCAAGCCTATGGCAATATGTATAAATGAGTTGTGAATGTGTTCTGAGAGTGAGTGTCGAAAAGTGATCCTTATACTCAAACTAAAATCATTGTGTGAAAAATGAGGATGTTATTTGAAGTAAGGACAGGAGTTGCAATACCAGAAATATTAGCATCTCGGTGAGAAATTGAAGAGGATAGGTGTCATTGCGTAGTGAAGTCTATGTCATGGTCTGATTATACACAAGTCAATGCCTAATAGTGATACCATGCATGAACATAATGAGAATAATCGGGATTGTTAGCCAAATGATTGCGAAAGTTAAAATATGGATACTTTTGTACAAAGATTATGTAGTGAGTCATAGTGCGTCGCTTGAGGACAAACAACGAATTTAAGTTGAGGGTGTTGATGTACCATGGTTTCACGGTATTTCTAATGCTTTTTCCTTAAGTTTAGTGTGTGTCGAAAGCCTTTTTGTGTTGATTTTTATGTAAGTTTCTCTTTGTTTGCAGAAAATCTGTCCAAGGATGAACGCGGAAGTTTTTGAGAAAGAAATGCATAAGAGACAACCTACGGAATCCATGACGGTCCGTCGAGGCTGTGATGGTCCGTAGGTGGCATCGTAGTGAAGGGAGAAGTTGCTGAAGGAAAATGGGGAAGTCTGACTAAGTGTGGGATTACGGAAGTCAATGACGGACCGTCATAGCCACAACGGTCCGTCCTGCTTGTTCGTCGTGATGATCAGAGAAGTAGTCCCAGTACCTAAATTCCAAAAACTTCAAGTATTTTGGAACGAAGACCCTCGACGGACCGTCGTGCTTGAAACGATCCGTCATACCTATCCGTCGAGGGGAATGAAGAAAGCAACAGAAGAATGCGTGAAGTATGGGACGACGGAGGCCATGACGGTCCGTCGTGTCCATGACGGTCCGTCACGTGGTCCGTCGACCTAGACGCGTTTGGATAGATTTTTAGTAAATAGAATCCTTCTTTGATTAGATTTTGGTTTTATTATAAATGGTTGGAAAAACCTCGTTTTTGGGGTTAGACTTTCTGGATAATTTTTAGTTTTTAGTTCTTCTATTATAGTATTGAACTCTCGATTTTGGGAATTAAGATACTTTTTTGGGAATTGATTTTTGAGATTTTGTTGATTAATCAAGTTAAATTCTGGGAAACTATTCGTTTTCATAAAAGTAAGTGCATGAATTCTTCCATTAACAATATGAATTGTGTAATTATGAACATGGGTAACTAAACCTCATAGCTAGGGTTGTGGTAACCATGGGTGAATAACAAGGTAAAAATCTAACTTAAATAACAATTCTAGAGTGGTGTCTTGCATGTATTGATAATTCTTTCATGTAGAAGTCTTTTTAACGGATGGCCAACGTTAGAACTCGCCTTAATGCTACTTGCCGGACCAAGGAGGTAGATAATAGGAAAAGAATTATCAACATAGATTTAGTGTAGACTATCTAATATGCTAGTATTGGTTGGTACGAGTTAATAACTTAGTCAAATACCGAATACGATGTTTAATATGAGGTAAAGATAAGGGTTAGTATAGCAACACACGTAGCCGGACCAAGGTGCGGAGTGAAATTCTCTAGATGCCGGACCAAGGATTTAGAGATACATAACTTATCACTTTACATGCAAGATATTAGGATAGAATTGTTATAGTTAGATTTACCAAGTTAGGAACCTGTGGGGAACACTTAAGCCTTAGTTACTTTTATAATTTGATTTAACTCCGAAAGCTGAATCTGTTAGTTGTTCATTTTTATTTAGTTAATCATTTTCATTAATTTAGAAATAAAACCCCCCTTTTTGTCTTTTGTTTTCTCGGAAAATAGTTGGCTAAATAATAGTAATAATAGAATAAAGTTAAGTCTGAACCATTTTCCTTGTGAGATCGATCTCAACCTCATTAGTTGGGTTCTTTACTTGATACGACCGCTTTACTTCTTATTTGAGAAGTAAATTTGAGTGCATCAATCCCCCACAACCTCATTTTATTTTTCTTTAGTTTTCTCCTACTTTTCTCACCTATCCAAGGGGTTGTGGGTTTGATCCCCACACTCCCAATTTTATTTATTTTCCCTTTTTCCTTTGTTTCTTCACCCAACCTTACCCCATTTCGAATCCCCCTCACTTCATATTTAATATTGAATTTTTCAGCAGCCTGCATATAGTGAGGTCTCGGGTTCAATCCTAGATGACCTCACATATTTTAAAATAATTTTTGAAACTCCAATTCTCTAAGTTGCATAGCCGAAACCAAATTTCCAGTAATCTGGAAATTTTGATCACGTTTTCTAGTCCATTTTCTCAACATTTTATACGGTATATTTTAAGAAAACTCAAAGAACATTTTGTACATTATTAGGTGCATTTTCGTGGTTACATTTAGCCAAGAGTTTTCACTCAATTCAACAACATCACACCTTATATGAACATCACGATTTTTACAAGCATTTGCACATAAAATACAAGGATTCAACATGCCTTTTTCACACTTCAATTTATGACCAAGGGTTACGGCCTACACAATGCACACACATACTTATCACATAATTTAGGAAAGACATAATTATCAGTCACACAAATCCAAACATACATACATGAACATAATCATTACGAAAACACGTTACATCTCTAATTTCTACCAGCAAACATACCCAACCTACAACAATCGATGGGAGCTAGTGACAAGGATATGCAACGGGGAAGCATTCCTAGTTTTCGGATTAGAATAGACTTAAACTTAGGGGTCTCTTGGGAAAGGGACCAAGAGACCCAAAACCCATACCTTTTCTGTCGTTCAACACCTTCCAAACCATCTCCAATGGACAGCCAACTCCCACGACACCAAAGCCTAACCACCAAAACTTCAAGCACAATCCGTCAAGAATAATGTTTTTTCTTTTCGTTTTTAGTTTAGTTTTTCTTTTGAGTTTTAGCGTACAAGTTCTTCAATAGTGATGAACTTTTGATTTTTTTTTTGTTCTTTTACTGATGATGAACGTGATAATGAGAGCATAGAGACGTGATAATGAGAGTGGAGAGATGTGAAAGTAAGCTTAGTAGTAGGAGTTTTAGGTAAGGACTTAGTCAAACTAGGACTCTTTGTTATTTTTAAATAAAAAATCTGATTTTCTAAGGCTTAAGTGACAATACTAAAATGCCCTTACTTAAATTAGGTAATTAAATACCAATTAATTTAACTTAAATATTGCTTCCACCAAGGATCGAACCCGGGTGGAGCTCATCTCGCGAAAATAGGTCAATTCGGGTCAACCCTACCCGAATTGTCCACAATTTTCATTAATTAATTAATTAATTAAATACTTAGGGTAATTACAATACTACCCCTAGCCTGGAAAAGACTATTTTACCCCTAGACCCTCCAAACCTAAGATTACCCCTTTCAAGTCCGGTTAGAACTCATCCGGGTGAATCTTAATATTTGGGTGCCCTACATGGATGGACCCAACCTTGCCTAGCTCAACTAACTCACCAAGTTGGTTGGCTTGGCTGTTGCATAGGTTCTGAGGTCTGGTTCCACGCGCATCAAGCCGTGTGAACCCGGTCTAATCTAGGCATTCTAGGTACGTTTAGGCATTACTTAGCATAGTCATTTTCGCGTTGTTACATTATCCCCTGTTAGGAACGTTCGTCCCCGAATGATACTTCTAATTATCTAGCACAATGCCAATCATATAATAACATGAGTACTATACACAGTCAAGCAACATCAACCAAGAATAGAGGAGATAAGGAAATTTAGACTTAAGAATAGGAAGTCTAACCTGAAGAGCTGAAAAGATGAGGATAGAGGGATCTCATATCGGCCTCGGCCTCCCACGTAGCACCCTCAACAAGATGGTTCTTCCACAATACCTTCATTATGGCAACCTCCTTGTTTCTCAGTCGCTTCACCTGCCGGTCTAAAATCTCAACAGGAACCTCCTCATAGGACAAGTCTTCATCAACCCCCAAACCTTCAACAGGCAGAATCGATGTTGGATCCCCAGGGAACTTCTTTAACATAGAGACATGAAAGACTGGATGAACAGAAGCTAGCTCCGCAGGCAACGCCAACTCATAGGCCACCTCTCCCACACGCTGTAGAATCTCGTATGGCCCAACATACCTCGAACTCAACTTACCTTTCCTGTCAAACCTCATCACCCCCTTGATGGGTGATATCTTCAAGCAGACCTGGTCACCAACATCAAACTCTAAGGGCCGCTTCTTGTTATCTACATAAGACTTCTGTCGACTATAAGCAATAGCCAACCTGTCCCTAATCACTCTGAGCTTCTCTAAGGCCTCATGAATGATCTCTGGACCCAAAATGGATGACTTTCCAACCTCGAACCACCCAACTGGAGACCTACACCTCCTACCATACAGTGCCTCAAACGGTGCCATCCCAATGCTGGAGTAATAGCTGTTATTATACGAGAACTCTATCAATGGCAGATGGTCGTCCCAACTACCTCTGAAGTGATCACACACGCTCTTAACATGTCCTCCAATGTCCGAATGGTGCGCTCTGCCTGCCTATCTTTCTGAGGATGGAAGCCAGTACTGAGCTTTACCTACGTGCCTAAGCTCTTCTGGAAGGATCTCCAGAAATGCAAAGTGAACTAAGCTCCTCTATCCGAAATGATAGACAAAGAAATCCCATGCCACCTCACAATCTCATCAATGTAGAGTCTCGCATAATCCTCGGCCCAGTAAGTAGACTTCACAGGGATAAAGTGGGCAGACTTAGTCATCCTGTCCACAATAACCCATATGGAGTCATGTTGTTTCCTAGTCCTTGGAAGACCAACCACAAAGTCTATGTTAATGGCCTCCCACTTCCAAGTCGGAACCTTAATCATCTGAGTGAGACCACCAGGCTTAAGGTGCTCCGTCTTAACCTGCTGACAATTAGGACACCTGGCCATATACTCAGCAATGTCCTTCTTCATGCCATCCCACCAATAGATCTGCTTGAGGTCATGATACATTTTGGTGGAACCTGGATGTATCGAATACCTGGAACCATGGGCCTCTGCAACAATCTTGGTCCAAAAATCATCCACGTCTGGTACAGCCTATCCTGGTACCTAAGTATGCCGTCACCTCCCAAACCAAAGGACTCATTCATCTTTATCAGCACTGAGTCCTTCAACTCCATCAACACAGGATCAAGATGCTAGCCCTTCTTGACTTCAACTACCAAGGATGATTCAGAACTAGGATGAACTGAATCACCCCCACTAGTAGAGTCCATCAACCGCACACCCAGTCTGGCCAGTCTGTGTACATCCTTCACTAACTTCTTTTTCCCATCATCAATGTGGGTTGTACTCCCCATGCTCAACCTGCTCAAAGCATCAGCTACAACATTTTCCTTCCCTGGATTGTAGTGGACACTAATGTCATAGTCCTTCAACAGCTCCAACCATCTCCGCTGACGTATATTCAACTCCCTCTATGTGAATATGTACTGAAGACTCTTGTGGTCTGTGAACACATCCACATGCACCCCGTACAAGTAGTGCCTCCACAGCTTCAATGCAAACACCACAGCTGCCAACTCCAGGTCATGAGTGGGATAATTATTCTCATGAACCTTGAGCTGTGTGGATGCGTAGGCTATCACCTTACCACCCTACATAAGAACAGAACCCAAACCAACCCTATATGCATCACAATAAATAGTGTAATTCTCACCACATTTAGGCAATGTAAGCACTGGGCTGAAGTGAGTCTGTCCTTGAGCTCCTGGAAACTCTTCTCACAAGTCTCCGCCCATTAGAACTTGGCTTTATTCATAGTCAAAGCTGTCAGTGGGGCACCAATGGAAGAAAAATCCTCTACAAACCTGCAGTAGTAACCAGACAATCCCAGAAAGCTACAAATATCGATGGGAGTAAGAGGTCTTGGACAGTTCTTAACAACCTCAGTCTTCCTGGGGGTCCACCCCACACCCTAATCGGACACAACATGACCCAGGAATGTCACTGATCTAAGCTAGAATTCACACTTGCTGAATTTGGCATACAGCTGATGTTGTCTAAGTACCTGCAAGGTTAGTCTCAAATGTTGTTCATGCTCTTCTGTAACATTTTGAAATATCAAGGTCATATGATAAGACTTAAATGAGCTCCTTAGGATCTAGACCAGTGTTCCTAGCCAATGAGGCATATTTAGAGTCTTTGAAGTGGTGTTGAAACCGAAACTCTTAAACGTCTGGTAAATTGGTTCATAAGAGGGCTAGAGTGTCCTTTTGATTTAACCAAGTTAAAGAGTCAGAATTTGGTAAACAGTTGTAACCATAGGTGTAAAATATTGTGTGGGATGGTATCATGCTGGAAAAGTCAGGGTACGACTCCCCAAGGACCAAACAAGGACCCTCGAGGAGGACCCTTGAAGCAGCAGGGCATGACGGACCCCATGGCGGGGCGTCACTGGCGCGACGGGGCGTCGAGGCCTCCGTCATGCCAGCCTTAGCGCTTGGGAAGAAAGCCTCCGCCTGCACAAGTCTCTGACAAGCATGACGGATATGCAGGATGGAGGGAAGCCAGTCCGTCACGGCCACGATGGTCCGTCGTAGTGGAACCGTCGTGCGCTTGGGGAGAAAGCCTCCGCCTGCACAAGTCTCTGACCAACGTGACGTATGTGCAGGACGGAGGGATGTCAGTCCGTCACGCCCACGACGGACCGTCGTCGGGGATCCGTCGTGGAAGGTGAGTGGCAGTTTTGGAAAAAGTTAGTTTTTTGTTAGTTAATTAATTAAGTGTCTTAGGGGTAATTAGGGGTTTAAGAGAGACTAATTAAGTGACTTAAGACCCCACTATAAATACCCAACCCTCATTAGCCTAATCATTCTCTCAAAAACAAAACTCTCTTCCTTCTCTCTACTTTCTCTCTCTATTGGAAGACTCCATTGGAGATCAACTTGGGGAGATCTTTGGGGGTTGATTTAGCACAAAATTCACCATCAAAACGTCATCAAACCTTCAGGTATGGGATCTAATTCACCTTTGAGATTCTTTCCTCAAAGGGTTCCTTCAAAGCTTTTTTTCAAAAAGTTGAGTTTCTTATGGGTTTCATCCAAATCCGAATTTGATCATGTGAATTGAGTTAATTATGTATTCTTTGGGTTAGAATGAATAGATTATCATGAATTGTAACTTGATTATGGTGAATTGAACTAGTTTGATCTAGATTGTGGGTGATGACCCCTAACCCTTAACCCTAAATGTAGAATTGATATGGATTAGGTTGAGTTTGATAGAATTGATCTCCTAATTAGTTAAATGGTATTTAATGATTGTTATTGCATTGATTATGGGTCTATTATGATGAATTGAAGTTCTTCACACCTATGTTCTTGAATATTGAATCTAAGTTAAGAAGATACACTTGAGATCATGTTACTAAGCTTTGATGTAGTATTGCTTCATAGTATAGTGCTTCTCCTTGATTAGTTCTTGTGATTTATTATTGAATTACATCGATGTGATGATCTAAGATTGGTTGATCTATGGGTTGATGGTAAGGCCCTTTATTGATGGACTAGGGAGGAGTATTGGTAAGTCTTGATGATCCTAGCCTTCACTTCAAATTATGGTTAATTGTCATCAAGTGATAATGTTATGTTGAAGTATGCTTTGATTGATGTGATAAGATGATATGATACATGAACTTATATGCTTAGGTTGGTTGTGAGGTTGCTAAGTGTAATGTAATATAGGGAAGTTGTTCGATGTGCCCTATTATGATGAGATGTACGAGGGTTGACTTCACCTATATGGATTGTTATGAAAGGATTAATTCTCATACAATTCTTATTTGAGCTATAATGATGATATACAAGGGATTGACCCTTCTATCTAATTAAATTGAGAAGATTAATAAAGATTAAAGGCTTCTCTACAAATGGGGACTTAGCTTAGCACCGAGCGAACTTGACATTGAGAGGTGTTGACTTCCCTTAGAGGAATATTCACCATTTGTTCCTTATAGAGTGTTGACTTCCCTTAGAGGAATACTCACCTATGGATCTACATGAAGTGTTGACTTTCCTTGAGAAATATTCACTCATGAATTCTCATGAGATGAGGCCCCATTACCGAATGGTATATAGAGGGAATACCTATCTCTTAGTTCTTGAACTATGTTGCCACCATAGGATACTAGCTAGTGGATCCACCTAGATAGCTATGTTCACGTTAGGTTCTACCTTGGCCGGTAGACCACCTTCCATCGGTGTAAGGTTTCATGACACCGGATTCCACATTCGATTATGTGGTCTATGTCGGTTAAGGCAAACGTTCCCTAAACTAAAATGAATGAATAAGATATAGGCTAATCAAAGTAACTTGAGAGGTTGGCTATAGCTTAGGTAGGGGTATGGGACTCTACCTACGCCTTGCACTAGTTTGCCTTGATAGGAACTTTGAGAGGTCAATATTATGCATGTAAAGCGATGGTATGATGTAAATGGTTTGTATGTTGAGTAACATGCTTATGGATATAATGTTGTTGTCTTTGCTTGAAGAAGGATGTATCATGACGTGAAGAGTATGTTGGTAAGTAAATTGCTAATTGTAGTCTTGGTAGGTTACTTGATTGAGTAGGAGATATGGTAATTTTACTTGATCATTGCACTTGTGACTTATTGAAGGTTATCATTAGTATGCTTTGCTTTGCTATGGTTTAATTGCATATGTAGTCTATTATGTTTTCATAAATGTCCCTTTCTAAATATATTTGATTGGTAATTGTATATGAGATTCCATACTTAGTACATGTGGAGTACTAATCCCTTTTCTTTCCTTTTTTCCCAAACATTTTAGGTTCGGGTCGTTGAGCTTGATCCAAATTGCTAGGAAGGAAGACTTGGGTATTTTGCCATCCAAGTGGTAGGTCCTCACTCTCTCGAGGACGTGGCCGACATCTCTCTTTTATGATGTGTAGTTACTATGATTCTATGTTGACTCTGTTATTCTCTTGAGACGATGTAGTAGACAGCCTACATGCGGCTTCTTTCATTTGATGTAGGGCTATGCCCAAGATTTATTGTAATCGATAGATGGTTTATGAGATGAGACGGTTTTATGACTATTATTTTCTAAATATATAAGTGTATGAAATAAAAGTAGAAGACTAAGTAATCTTCGTATATGAACAAGTCTATGTATACTTGATATATATAATTATGTGTATGTAGAGGTCTATGTAAACCTTCGAGTAGTTTTAGATAAAAAGTTTTAAATTCTTTCTGATTTTTAGTCGATGAATGCTATGACGAAGCTAAGAGGCTTGTCTTAGTCCTCAGAGAGGACGACGACGCCGGTTACATCTTGGGGGTAAACCCGGATGTGACAAACTTGGTATCAGAGCATGAGGTTGAATATCCTTGAAGTTAACGTCTCTCTCTCAACCACGTTATTTAAGTTTGTATTCATAATTGTGAAGCGCGCCACACTTATGAATAGGAACTTATTTGATGATTAGGAATCATTCTCATTGTTGGAAATCCATATCGTGCCCCTAGAATGTACGTTGTATATGCTTTCGCCTGAACCTTGTGTTTTGGTTATAGGAGATGAATACTAGAAGAAATGCGGCTCAAAGACTTGAGGAAGAGATGGCTGCTGCGGGAATTCCTCGTGACGAACCTGCTCCTCCTCTTGAAGAGGTTGCTATTGATGATCAGGTTCCTGCTGATCCTCCACCGATGACAGAAGCTCAGATGAGAGCTATTATTGCTCAAATGGCTCAAGCCATGACTACTCAAGCTCAAGCCGCAACAGTGCAAGCCCAAGCTATGACTGCCCAAGCCAACAGGGATTTGGCACCTAGAGTCCATGAACAGACTATGGCCTCCAGACTTAGGGATTTCACTCGAATGAATCCTCCTGTCTTTTATGGGTCGAAGGTTGATGAAGACCCTCAGGAATTTATTGATGAGGTTCACAAGATTTTGTGTGCTATGGGGCTGTCATCTAGCGAGAATGCCGAGTTGGCCTCATACCAACTCAAGGATGTCGCTCAGATATGGTATGCGCAATGGAAGGACAACAGGCCACTTGGAAGTGGGTTAGTGACGTGGGAGTTATTCAAAGGGGCCTTCATTGATCGGTTCTTCCCTAGAGAGATGAGGGAAACGAAGGTGGTGGAATTCATCAATCTCCGCCAAGGAACGATGAGTGTTCATGAGTATTCTCTGAAATTTACTCAATTGTCCAAATATGCTTCGTCTTTGGTCTCCGATCCTAGAGACGAAATGATTCGATATGTGACAGGCATATCGGACGATTTACAAGAGGAGTGTCAATCGGCTATGCTACATGATAACATGAACATTGGTCGTCTCATGGTGCATGCAAGAAGGGTTGAGGAGGCTAGAGCAAAAGGGAAGGATAAGGATAAGGACTCAAGGAGGACAAGGTCTTCTGAGAGTGAAACTACTAAAGATAGGTTGGGAATTCAAGACAGACCTAGATTCAAGAAGAGGTTCTCAAACCACGTTCCATCCAAATTTCCCAAGACTAGGGATTCTAAAGCTCCTAGACCAAAAGTTGCCAAGGGAAAGGATGGGAACTCATCTAATGAGAAGCCTACATGTTCTAAGTGTGGGAAAGGTCACTATGGAGAATGTTTGATTGGAACGGGAAATTGCTTTGGTTGTGGAAAGATTGGTCACAAGGTGCGGGATTGTCCAAATGCTAAGGGACAAGAGAGGGGTGGTCAGCCAAGTGGTTCTAATAGTGCTCCCAAAAAGAACCGTCTTTATGCTCTTCGTACTAGAGATGACCAAGAGGCCTCTCCCGATTTGGTGACTGGTATGTTACAAATCTTTGCCATTGATGTGTATGCATTACTTGATCCAGGTGCTACTTTGTCTTTCGTTACTCCATTGGTAGCTAAGAAGTTTAGTACATTACCCGATGTTTTGCATGAACCTATTTTGGTGTCTACCCCGGTGGGTGAGTCAGTGGTAGCAAAAAGAGTCTATCGAAATTGTCCTATTTCAATACCTCATAGAGTTTCTCATATTGATCTAGTTAAGCTAGACATGATTGATTTTGATGTCATATTAGGTATGGACTGGTTGCATGCTAGTTTCGCTTCCATCGATTGTAGGACCAAAATTGTGAGGTTTTGTTTCCCAAAGGAACCCGTTATTGAGTGGAAGGGTGGAAATTCTCTTCCTAGAGGTCGTTTTATAACATGCCTAAAGGCGTGTAAAATAATCTCGAAGGGGTGTCTCTACCATATTGTGAGAGTCCAAGAAGTGGATTCCGAAGTTCCTCCTATAGAGTCAGTCCCCGTGGTGAGTGAATTTACGGAGGTCTTTCCTGATGACCTTCCTGGCATTCCTCCCGAACGGGAAATCGATTTCGGTATTGATTTGCTACCGGAAACAAACCCTATCTCTATTCCTCCTTATAGAATGGCTCCGGTCGAGTTAAAGGAATTGAAGGCACAACTTAAAGATTTACTAGACAAGGACTTTATAAGGCCTAGCATTTCTCCATGGGGTGCTCCGATCTTGTTCGTGAAAAAGAAGGATGGGTCCTTGAGGATGTGTATTGACTACCGACAACTCAATAAGGTTACCATCAAGAACAAGTATCCTCTTCCTCGGATTGATGATTTATTTGATCAACTCCAAGGAGTGAGTTACTTCTCAAAAATTGATTTGAGGTCAGGGTACCATCAGCTTAGGGTGAGAAATGAAGATATTCCAAAGACAGCTTTTCGGACTCGATATGGGCATTATGAGTTCGTGGTTATGTCCTTTGGTCTCACAAATACTTCGGCGGAATTTATGGATCTGATGAACAGAGTGTTTCAAAATTTCCTTGATTCATTCGTTATTATATTTATCGATGATATCTTAGTGTATTCGAAAAATGAGGTTGACCACAGGGATCATCTAAGGGTAGTATTGCAAACCCTTAGAGAACATAAATTGTTCGCCAAGTATAGCAAGTGCGAGTTTTGGCTGAGGTCGGTGGCATTTCTTAGGCACATTATCTCTAGTGAGGGAGTTGAGGTAGATCCAAGGAAGACAGATGCGGTAAGAAACTGGCCTAGACCCTTGACCCCAACTGATATTAGGAGTTTCTTGGGTCTAGCGGGTTATTATCGAAGGTTCGTAGAAGGCTTTTCATCCATTGCATCTCCTTTGACTTCATTGACTCAAAAATATAAAAAGTTTGAATGGTCATAGGCATGTGAGAAGAGTTTTCAATTATTGAAGAATAGGCTTACTTCCGCTCCGGTGTTAACTTTACCGGAAGGATCTAAAGGGTTCATTGTGTATTGTGATGCATCCCGCGTAGGTTTGGGGTGTGTGCTTATGCAAAATGGGAAGGTGATTGCCTATGCTTCGCGGCAACTTAAGGTGCATGAGAGAAATTATCCTACTCATGACCTTGAGTTAGCGGCCGTGGTGTTTGCTTTAAAAATATGGAGACACTACTTGTATGGTGTTCATTTGGATATTTTTACTGATCATAAGAGCCTTCAATATGTGTTTACCCAAAAAGATTCGAATCTTCGACAAAGAAGGTGGTTAGAGTTGTTGAAAGATTATGATATGAGTGTGCTATATCATCCCGGCAAGGCAAATATGGTGGCGGATGCTTTAAGTCGTATGACTATGGGTAGTGTGTCTCATATTGAAGAAGACAAGAAAGATCTAGTAAAAAATGTTCATCGTTTGACTAGATTGGGAGTGCGATTGGTGAGTTCGCTAAATGGAGGTGCCACGATTCATCATAGCTCCGAGTCATCATTGGTGGTTGAGGTAAAGTCCAAACAACACCTTGATCAACTATTGATGGAGTTAAAGGAGTCGGTTCTTGGCAAGACGAACGAATCATTCTCCTTAGGAGAAGACAGTGTATTGAGGTATCAAGGGAGGTTGTGTGTTCCTGATGTGGATGGATTGAGGGATCGGATCCTTGATGAAGCCCATGGATCCCACTATTCCATCCATACCGGTTCTACAAAGATGTATCATGACCTTCGAGAAATATATTGGTGGGAAGGTTTGAAGAAGGATATAGCGGAATTTGTTGCTAAATGTCCGAATTGTCAACAAGTGAAGGCGGAACATCAAAAGCCGGGTGGCTTACTACAGGAGATCCAAATTCCTACTTGGAAGTGGGAAGACATTAATATGGATTTCATAGTAGGGTTGCCTCGGACTCAAAAGTCATTTGATTCTATATGGGTGATTGTTGATAGATTGACTAAGTCCGCTCACTTTATCCCCGTCAAATCTACATATTCGGCGGAAGATTATGCGAAGATTTTCATAGATGAGATTGTGTGTCGTCATGGTATTCCGTTATCCATCATTTCGGATAGAGGTGCACAATTCACATCTAGATTTTGGAAGTCGTTTCAAAAAGGTTTGGGTACTAAAGTGAAATTAAGTACCGCCTTCCATCCTCAAACGGATGGTCAAGCGGAACGCACGATTCAGACTCTTGAGGATATGCTTAGAGCTTGCATCATTGATTTTAAAGGGAGTTGGGATAAGCATTTGCCGTTGGTGGAGTTTGCATATAATAATAGTTTCCATTCGTCCATCTCCATGGCTCCCTATGAAGCCTTGTATGGAAGGAGGTGTAGGTCTCCTATAGGATGGTTTGAAGTAGGTGAGTCATCGATATTCGGTCCCGACTTGATTTACAAGACATTGGAGAATGTACATATCATAAGAAATAGGTTGCAAACAGCCTATAGTCGACAAAAGTCCTATGCCGATAATAGAAGAAGGGACTTGGAGTTTGAAGAGGGTGATAGGGTGTATTTAAAAATCTCACCTATGAAGGGTGTGGTAAGATTTGGCAAGAAGGGGAAGTTGAGTCCTCGATATGTAGGCCCTTATGAGATTTTAGAAAGGGTTGGTAAAGTTGCCTATCGTTTAAGATTACCTGATGAGCTAGCTTTGGTTCATCCGGTTTTCCATGTCTCCATGTTAAAGAAGTGTGTCGGAAATCCCGAGTCAATTCTTCCTCTTGAAGGCCTCGGAGTCAAGGATAACCTCTCTTATGAGGAGGTTCCGGTTCAAATCCTTGACAGGCAAGTGAAAAAGTTGAGGAACAAAGAGGTAGCTTCCGTAAAGGTGTTATGGAGGAACCACCTAGTAGAGGGTGCAACATGGGAGGCGGAGGCCGACATGAAAACCCGTTATCCTCATCTTTTTGATGTTTAAGGTTAGTATCTCTCTCTAATGATATAAATGCGTTAGATATTGTGAATCTCTGTTGTTTTGTGAAACTTAGCAAAACTCCTAGTTTTGGAGACTTTTAAAAATGGAGTCACTCTAAGGTGACCTTAGACAAATTGGAAGTTGTCTTGTTTCTTGCATATTTGAGTCAAGTTTTGTGATTTAGGTATGGTTAATCCTTGCTGATATTGTATTGAGCACATTGATAAAATGAACTTTGTACTATTTGAATTAAGTGATAAATGATTGAGTTCATGCCTGTATGAAAAAAAAAACTCATGAGGAAATGTTGAGATCATGTATAGTAAATTGATGTTTTGAAGTATTTTTATGAAATAATACAGTTCATGCTACGGAATATTGTGAATTGGTTGAGCTGCTAGTCTTGAGTCTACTCCCTCTTTTTAACAGTGTTTGGTGTCATTCGGGGACGAATGTTCCTAAGTGGGGGATAATGTAACATTTTGAAATATCGAGGTCATATGATAAGACTTAAATGAGCTCCTTAGGATCTAGACCAGTGTTCCTAGCCAATGAGGCATATTTAGAGTCTTTGAAGTGGTGTTGAAACCAAAACTCTTAAACGTCCGGCAAATTGGTTCATAAGAGGGCTAGAGTGTCCTTTTGATTTAACCAAGTTAAAGAGTCAGAATTTGGTAAACAGTTGTAACCGTAGGTGTAAAATATTGTGTGGGATGGTATCATGCTGGAAAAGTCAGGGTACGACTCCCCAAGGACCAAACAAGGACCCTCGAGGAGGACCCTTGAAGCAGTAGGGCATGACGGACCCCATGGCGGGGCGTCACAGGCGCGATGGGGCGTCGAGGCCTCCTTCATGCCAGCCTTAGCGCTTGGGAAGAAAGCCTCCGCCTGCACAAGTCTCTGACAAGCGTGACAGATGTGCAGGATGGAGGGAAGCCAGTCCGTCACGGCCACGACGGTCCATCGTAGTGGAACCATCATGCGCTTGGGGAGAAAGCCTCCGCCTGCACAAGTCTCTGACTAACATGACGTATGTGCAGGACGGAGGGATGTCAGTCCGTCACGCCCACGACGGACCGTCGTCGGGGATCCGTCGTGGAAGGTCTGTGGCAGTTTTGGAAAAGTTAGTTTTTTTGTTAGTTAATTAATTAAGTGTCTTAGGGGTAATTAGGGGTTTAAGAGAGACTAATTAAGTGACTTAAGACCCCACTATAAATACCCAACCCTCATTAGCCTAATCATTCTCTCAAAAACAAAACTCTCTTCCTTCTCTCTACTTTCTCTCTCTATTGGAAGACTACATTGGAGATCAACTTGGGGAGATCATTGGGCGCTGGATTAGCACGAAATTCACCATCAAAACGTCATCAAACCTTAAGGTATGGGATCTAATTCACCTTTGAGATTCTTTCCTCAAAGGGTTCCTTCAAAGCTTTTTTTCAAAAAGTTGAGTTTCTTATGGGTTTCATCCAAATCCGAATTTGATCATGTGAATTGAGTTAATTATGTATTCTTTGGGTTAGAATGAATAGATTATCATGAATTGTAACTTGATTATGGTGAATTGAACTAGTTTGATCTAGATTGTGGGTGATGACCCCTAACCCTTAACCCTAAATGTAGAATTGATATGGATTAGGTTGAGTTTGATAGAATTGATCTCCTAATTAGTTAAATGGTATTTAATGATTGTTATTGCATTGATTATGGGTCTATTATGATGAATTGAAGTTCTTCACACCTATGTTCTTGAATATTGAATCTAAGTTAAGAAGATACACTTGAGATCATGTTACTAAGCTTTGATGTAGTATTGCTTCATAGTATAGTGCTTCTCCTTGATTAGTTCTTGTGATTTATTATTGAATTACATCGATGTGATGATCTAAGATTGGTTGATCTATGGGTTGATGGTAAGGCCCTTTATTGATGGACTAGGGAGGAGTATTGGTAAGTCTTGATGATCCTAGCCTTTACTTCAAATTATGGTTAATTGTCATCAAGTGATAATGTTATGTTGAAGTATGCTTTGATTGATGTGATAAGTTGATATGATACATGAACTTATATGCTTAGGTTGGTTGTGAGGTTGCTAAGTGTAATGTAATATAGGGAAGTTGTTCGATGTGCCCTATTATGATGAGATGTACGAGGGTTGACTTCACCTATATGGATTGTTATGAAAGGACTAATTCTCATACAATTCTTATTTGAGCTATAATGATGATATACAAGGGATTGACCCTTCTATCTAATTAAATTGAGAAGATTAATAAAGATTAAAGGCTTCTCTACAAATGGGGACTTAGCTTAGCACCGAGCGAACTTGACATTGAGAGGTGTTGACTTCCCTTAGAGGAATATTCACCATTTGTTCCTTATAGAGTGTTGACTTCCCTTAGAGGAATACTCACCTATGGATCTACATGAAGTGTTGACTTTCCTCGAGAAATATTCACTCATGAATTCTCATGAGATGAGGCCCCATTACCGAATGGTATATAGAGGGAATACCTATCTCTTAGTTCTTGAACTATGTTGCCACCATAGGATACTAGCTAGTGGATCCACCTAGATAGCTATGTTCACGTTAGGTTCTACCTTGGCCGGTAGACCACCTTCCATCGGTGTAAGGTTTCATGACACCGGATTCCATATTCGATTATGTGGTCTATGTCGGTTAAGGCAAATGTCCCTAAACTAAATGAATGAATAAGATATAGGCTAATCAAAGTAACTTGAGAGGTTGGCTATAGCTTAGGTAGGGGTATGGGACTCTACCTACGCCTTGCACTAGTTTGCCTTGATAGGAACTTTGAGAGGTCAATATTATGCATGTAAAGCGATGGTATGATGTAAATGGTTTGTATGTTGAGTAACATGCTTATGGATATAATGTTGTTGTCTTTGCTTGAAGAAGGATGTATCATGACGTGAAGAGTATGTTGGTAAGTAAATTGCTAATTGTAGTCTTGGTAGGTTACTTGATTGAGTAGGAGATATGGTAATTTTACTTGATCATTGCACTTGTGACTTATTGAAGGTTATCATTAGTATGCTTTGCTTTGCTATGGTTTAAATTGCATATGTAGTCTATTATGTTTTCATAAATGTCCCTTTCTAAATATATTTGATTGGTAATTGTATATGAGATTCCATACTTAGTACATGTGGAGTACTAATCCCTTTTCTTTCCCTTTTCCCAAACATTTTAGGTTCGGGTCGTTGAGCTTGATCCAAATTGCTAGGAAGGAAGACTTGGGTATTTTGCCATCCAAGTGGTAGGTCCTCACTCTCTCGAGGACGTGGCCGACATCTCTCTTTTATGATGTGTAGTTACTATGATTCTATGTTGACTCTGTTATTCTCTTGAGACGATGTAGTAGACAGCCTACATGCGGCTTCTTTCATTTGATGTAGGGCTATGCCCAAGATTTATTGTAATCGATAGATGGTTTATGAGATGAGACGGTTTTATGACTATTATTTTCTAAATATATAAGTGTATGAAATAAAAGTAGAAGACTAAGTAATCTTCGTATATGAACAAGTCTATGTATACTTGATATATATAATTATGTGTATGTAGAGGTCTATGTAAACCTTCGAGTAGTTTTAGATAAAAAGTTTTAAATTCTTTCTGATTTTTAGTCGATGAATGCTATGACGAAGCTAAGAGGCTTGTCTTAGTCCTCCGAGAGGACGACGACGCCGGTTACATCTTGGGGGTAAACCCGGATGTGTCATCTTCCTTGGTCTAAGAGTAGATGAGGATGTCATCAATGAATACTATGACGAAAGAATCAAGGTATTCACGGAAGACTCGGTTCATGAGGTTATAAATGCAGCTGGTGCATTAGTGAGACCAAATGACATGACTAGGAACTCATAATGACCATAACGGGTACAAAAGGCTATCTTTGGGATATCTTCATCCCTAACCCTAAGCTGATGATACCCGAAACGAAGATCAATCTTCGAGAAGAAACTAGACCCTTGGAGCTGATCGAATAAGTAATCTATTCTGGGAAGTGGATACTTGTTCTTTATAGTGACTTTGTTGAGCTGTCGATAATCGATACACATTATAAAGGTTACATCCTTCTTTTTCACAAACAACACTGGAGCGCCCCAAGGGGATATGCTCGGCTGGATGAAGCCCTTATCAGTGAGATCTTTTAACTGCAGCTTCAACTCTTTGAGTTCAGCTGGGGCCATTTTGTAGGGAGGAATTGAAATCGGTTTGGTATCGGGATCTAGGTTGATACCATAATCAATCTATCGAGGGGGAGGGACTCCAGGCAAATCATCGGGGAAAACATCTTGGAACTCATTCACAACAGGCACAGAGTCTATGGAAGGAATGTCATGATCCAGATCATTGACACTCACAAGATGGCATAACAATCCCTTGGACATCATTTTATTAGCTTTTAGGTTCGAAATCAAGGGACTTGAACGACTCGAATTGTACCCCTCCCAGACCAGCTCTTCTTCATTAGGGAAATGGAATCTCACAACCCTACTACGACAATCCATGAAGGCATAACATTTATGGAGCCAGTCCATACCAAATATAATATCGAAGTCATTCATGGGTAACTCAACAAGTTTTGCACACATAGTCTTACCACATACTACTATTGGGCAGTCTTTATGAACCCTATCAGCTCTCATATTTTCTCCTAAGGAAGTACTAACTACGATAGGATCATGCAAAACCTCAGGTAGTGTTTCAAAAGTAAGAGCAAGCAAGGGAGTCATAAAAGAAAGCGTAGACCCTGGATCAAGTAAGGCATAACCAGAGGTTGAGAAGACTTGCAGCATACCTGTGACCACATCAGCAGACTTCTCCTGCTCCTCCCTGCCCTTAAAGGTGTAGAATTTGTTCCTTTAAGGAGGCTCGACTGCAGTAGCATTCTGGGGATGAGGCCTAGGCTGAGCATTACCTCCAGCCTGACACCTATTCTGTGGACAGTCCCTGACCATGTGTCCGCTCTTTCCTCAACCGAAGAAGGCATTAGTGCCTAGTCTGCACTCTCCACTGTGAATACGGCCACACTTGCCACATTCCTTTCTGGGACGCTGCACATCACCTCCATTTCCCTTTTTGGGCTCGGGTCTGCCTCCTCTGGGAGCTGCACTCCTGTGAGAGTTAGAGTTCCCTGAACTCTGATGCCCCTTCTTAAATCTGGGCTGATCACGAACTCCAAAAGTGCTCCTGCCACCACCACTGTTGGGACCTGCCTGGTCATAAAGTTTAGGCCTCGTGACCTCACGGACTCTTCTCTTCTTCCTGCTGTCCTCAACCTGCTGGACATGCACCATCAGCCTGGACAAGTCCATGCTGTCATGGAGCATCGCAACCCGACACTCCTCCTCCAATTACTCTGAGAGTTCTGTAAGGAACCTACTCATCTCCTCCCTGCTGTTCCACACAAAGGAAGTGGCATACCTGGACAATTTTATGAATTTCAGGGAATACTCCCCGACAGTCATCGAGCCCTACTTAAGGTTTATGAACTCCTCAACCTTAGCCTCTCTCATATCTCTATGGAAGAACCTCTCCAGAAAGGCTGCCTTAAACATCTCCCATGTGATCGGACCTCCGCCCAATTCCCTGCTATCCTGCCACATCTTGTACCAAGCATGTGCAACATCCTTCAACTGGTACGAGGCCAGCTCAACTTTCTCAATCTCCGTGGCCCCCATTGCCACCAGAATCTTCTAGACCTCCTCCACGAACTCCTGAGGATCCTCTGTAGTCTTAGATCCTATAAAGATTGGAGGATTCATCCTCGTAAAATCCTGCAACCTGTTCTGCATGTTGTGGGCTGGTGGGTTCTCCCGCTGAACCTCCTGTCTGTTGGCCTGGGCCGTCATAGCCTGAGCCTGCAAAGTGATGGCTTGAGCCATCTGTCCCAAAGTTGTCCGCACCTTCGCATCAGTCAACCCATCTGGGTTAACTGGCATGGCCACTCCTGCAGCTGGAGCCTGTGGTGGAACTTGGTTGCCCCGAGCAGCTGTTCCTACTCTTCCCCGACCAGCGTTCCCCCTTGTGTTCATTTTCTAAAAAAAAATAATAAGAATTGATGTTAAATACGCTCATAACACCAAGAAATCAGACATTAAGGGAAGCACGATAAGATCAGAAGAAGGGAAATTTTCCTACGCATCATGCAGTCTCTAATTCATGATAGTGGTGCACTTCACTACCATAACTTAGAAAATACTCGATGTGGTTGATGTGAACTTATTATCCTTTGAATTAAACCTAATGCTCTGATACCACGTTTTTTACGACTGGGGTCTAGACCCTAGCCGAAACCGGCGTCGTTGACCTCTCAGAGGTCGCAGACAAGCCTACATACGTCATCATTACATCGTATAGGTTAATTTTAGCGGAAAATTTATAACTTTTGTTTGCTTCGAAGTATACATAGACTTCATAGTAAGAATTACATTATATCATAACAGTTCACTACAACCATCTAGTAATGAGACATTCAAATGAAGGAAATAGTTAATAACTGCATTAATATAAAGTTACCAAAATGGCACCAATACGACGTCTGAAATAAGTAAGAAAGAAACGCTAGTGGAACATCCTCCACTAGCTCATGCCTACGTCTAAGCTAGAATATAAGAGATAAGCATCCTCTAAAGCATGAGGGCCTACCAAGTACGAATGAATGCTCCACGTCCAGATAGCTTCAACGTAGTCTCATAAGTTCTAGCGTCCACCTGTACCTGCACCTAAAAGTAAAGGATTGAATGGGATTAGTACACACTTGTACTAAGTATGGGTGTATGCAAGTACACACCAAGGAAATGCATGATTAAGAAGATCTCTCTCCTAACTATATGAATTATGGAAAGCCAAGTCAGTTGGACTTGCCAAATCAGATTAGGAAAGTCATGCTATGAGAGTAACATGCATCATCATTCTTTACATATTGCACACAGCACATAACACACTTCATTTATCACATACATATATCATATATCATTTGTTCGTATGCCGTAAGACCTTGGAATCACGGACTTAACATTAGGACTTCCCAAATGAGGGCTCAACATATGGGACCTCAACTAGGGAGACTTCTTTAGCAAACACAGAGTCTGCTTCATTCATTCATACATACTACATTTTTCATTTCATTTATATACCTAGGATTTTGTTTAAGACTCTCTTTGGGTTCACTGTGCAATGACTAAGAATGACCTAGTGTCATTACTTGAGTCTAGTTCACCTCTTGATTATCCTATCCAAACACCTTTGGTTCATTCATTTCATTGTGTGCATTACTTGAGGCTGGCCTCATTCTTTCTTTGGGAACTTTAACTTTAACCAACATAGATCATGTGAGCTCCATGAAATCAAGTGTCTACCCCACACCGAAAAGAGGTAGAATCACCGGCCAAAGTTAAACCAAAACATGCTAGCGTATATAGGGAATTGAACCCTGCTAGAACCCTATGTTGGCTGCATAGGTTCAAAGACTAAGAGATATAAGGAGACCCATACCCTCCTAAACAGACAGTCTCATCTCATGAGATTTACACGAACCTCTGCCTTCCCGAAAGAAGGAATCGCGACTCATAGCTAGCCTATCGGTGTTCCGTATAAAGTTCCATTACATTCATCTCACACATCATAGAAGCTGGCTTCTAGCATGAGGGCATCATTGCTCATTAGATGATTTCTCATCTCATCATTAGTATTAAGTGTGTATTAATCTCAATGCTTTCATTAGAGTGTTTCTTAGAGACTGGTATGTTTATTAGGTTTACACTCTCATAGGTGAGTACGATTTTTGGTAACACTTATTAGGCTCATTTGAGATTGATCTCGTCTTTCATATTAGCCTCTTATCATGTTGTCACCACATTCATTAACTTTAGCAAATTAGCTCTTCATAATTACACACCTCATTACGTGAATGTTCATTTCATCATATGCCAATGCACTTGGCCTTTTAGTGGGTTTCACACTCTTACTTAACCCTCCTAGGATCACATCATTTCATCACATATATCTTAGGTTCACTTATTTTCAAACGTACGCTGGACTTATGAACCCATACGTACAAGCCATGAGGCTTCATTCATAATTCGTCTACGTGACTCATACTTACCATAGATTATGTGGTACAAGACTTATGCATCTTGTAAGTATGCCAAGGTCTCGAGTTCGATCCGTATGGGCAGCATTCATTAAAAATTTATTCACGTAAGACTTATGTATCAATAAGGAGTTGGGCAAGGGAACCCGATTTCGAATCCCTTGAGCAACACTTAGTTTCATGTTTAATTTGTTTGATTTAGATTTTCGGCTTGGGGACCCAAGGTCGATCCCCAATGCCTACATTTTTTTTTCTTTCTTTTCTTTCCTCTGTTTTTCGTTTGAGACCAAGAGGATGTGGGATCGATCCCCTACAAGCTCATTTTATTTTTCTTTAGTTTTCTCCTACTTTTATCACCTATCCGAGGGGTTGTGGGTTCGATCCCCACACTCCCCATTTTATTTATTTTCCCTTTTTCCTTTGTTTCTTCACCCAACCTTACCCCATTTCGAATCCCCCTCACTTCATATTTAATATTGAATTTTTCAGCAGCCTGCATATAGTGAGGTCTCGGGTTCAATATCAGTTGACCTCACATATTTTAAAACAATTTTTGAAACTCCAATTCTCCAAGTTGCGTAGCCGAAACCAAATTTCCAGCAATCTGGAAATTTTGATCACGTTTTGCAGTCCATTTTCTCAACATTTTATATGGTAGATTTTAGGACAACTCGAAGAACATTTCGTACATTATTAGTTGCATTTTCGTGGTTACATTTAGCCAAGAGTTTTAACTCAATTCAACAACATCACACCTCATATGAACATCACGATTTTTACAAGCATTTGCACATAAAATACAAGGATTCAGCATGCCTTTTTCACACTTCAATTTATGACCAAGGGTTACGGCCTACACAATGCACACACATACTTATCATATAATTGAGGAAAGACATGATTATCAGTTACATAAATCCGAACATACATACATGAACATAATCATTATGAAAATACGTTACATCCCTAATTTCTACCAACAAACATACCCAACCTACAACAATCGATGGGAGCTAGTGACAAGGACATGCAACGGGGAAGCATTCCTAGTTTTCGGATTAGAATAGACTGAAACTTAGGGGTCTCTTGGGAAAGGGACCAAGAGGAAGAAAACCCATACCTTTTTTGTCATTCAACACCTTCCAAACCTGCTCCAATGGACAGCCAAATCCCACGACACCAAAGCCTCACCACCAAAACTTCAAGCACAATCCGTCAAGAATAATGTTTTTGCTTTTCGTTTTTAGTTTAGTTTTTCTTTTGAGTTTTAGCGTACAAGTTCTTCAATAGTGATGAACTTTTGATATTTTTTTTTGTTCTTTTAATGATGATGAACGTGAGAATGATAGTAGAGAGACGTGATAATGAGAGTGGAGAGATGTGAGAGTAAGCTTAGTTGTAGGAGTTTTAGGTAAGGACTTAGTCAAACTAGGACTCTTTGTTATTTTTAAATAAAAAATCTGATTTTCTAAGGCTTAAGTGACAAGACTAAAATGCCCTTACTTAAATTAGATAATTAAATACAATTAATTCAACTTAAATATTGCTTCCACCAAGGATCAAACCCGGGTGGAGCTCATCTCGCAAAAATAGGTCAATTCGGGTCAACCCTACCCGAATTGTCCACTATTCTCATTAATTAATTAATTAATTAAATACTTAGGGATATTACAATACTAAACCTAGCCTGGAAAAGACCATTTTACACCTAGACCCTCCAAACCTAAGATTACCCCTTTCAAGTCCGGTTAAAACTCATTCGGGTGAATCTTAATATTCGGGTGCCCTACATGGCTTGACCCAACCATGCCTAGCTCAAATAACTCACCAAGTTGGTTGGCTTGGCTGGTGCATTGGTTCTGAGGTCTGGTTCCACGCGCGTCAAGCCGTGTGAACCCGATCTAATCTAGGCATTCTAGGTACGTTTAGGCATTACTTAGCATAGACATTTTCGGGTTGTTACACTATATTCATTAACCACAAGATCGGATACCCCCATAACAAATTTGTTCATCTTGGCCCTAGAATCCGCCACAATTGTAGGAGCATACTTGGATAGTTGGGTGAACTTGAGACTATACTCCTTCACACTCATACCCCTTTGGTGAATGTTGATGAATTCTTGCATTTTCCTCTCCCTTAGTTCCAAGGAAAAGAACTTATCAAGGAAACTCGTCTTGAAAGCTCCCCAAGTGATCCGACCTTCTCTAACCAGACTCTCATCCTTCCATTGCTCATACCAAACTTGAGCCACATCTTTGAGTTGGTAGGCGGCTAGTTCCGCCTTTTCTTGAGAATACACCCCCATGACATCAACTACCTTGAACACTTCATCAATGTACCCTTGCGGGTCCTCCTCCACATTGGAGCCAAAGAAAGTAGGGGGATTCATCCTTGTGAAATCCCTTATCCTTGATGCGGTGGTGCTAGAATTGGGGTTCACTTGAACCCTAGCATCCCTAGCAACTTGAGTAGCCAACACTTGAGTCAAGCTATGAATGGCCGCCCTTATATTAATATTAGACATAGCCCCTTCTTTAATAGGAACTTGAGGGTTTTGAGGATCCAGAGGGGAAACCGCCTCATTCACATTCTCCTCTTTGACCCTTCGAGCGTTGTTCCTTCTTGTATTCATTGTCTATAAGCACAAGAAAGAGATTAGAAGATAAGGACATGCAGAGTTAAGACTCTAGAGGCATAACTTCAAGAATACCAACAAAGTGAGACTTTATTAAGCATCACTAGCCTCTCATTCATAAGTGTGGCACACTTCACAATTATGAACAAGACTCAACTTGACGTGCTTTTAGTAAGACATTAATCATAAGACTATTTAACCTCATGCTCTGATACCAAGTTTGTCACGACCGAGGAGCATCCACTAGAAGTAACTGGCATCTTCGTCCTCGAAGAGGACTTAGACTATCCCTTAGCATTCATCATTACACATCATAGGTCAAAAATACAGAAAAATATAAAACTCTTTACATATTGAGGTATACATCGACCTCTCATATATCATATAGGGTGTTTACTTAGACTCCTTGCATATGAAGCTTACATGAGCTTCTCGTTTAATCAACATAATCAATACGTAAGGATTTAGTCTAATATCTTCTCACATTAAACAATCTGAAACGAAGTACAACATTCGGGAATAACCCTTATACAAACTCATATTTCCATACTTGGCTTACAACAATGTCATTCAAGAATAGGAAAGAAATGAATGTCCTTAGACAATAGAAACACTACTAAGGTAGAGTAAATGGCACCATCCTCGAACGGGAGGACTCACCAACAACTTGGAGGAAAATTCCAAGTCTTCTTGCAAAGTGGCTTAGAAGCTTTTCAATGGACGTAACCTACAATGTTTGGGAAAAAGAGAAGAAATATGGATTAGTACAAAAGACATGTATAAAGTATGGTTTCTATGCATAAAATCATCAATACATGAGAAAAGGCACAATTTACTCAAAACCATGCATTATGTTCAATAACTCAACATGCACATACATGAAATATTATAAGTCAACCAAACATGATATTAACCCAACACATAAGCAACTCAACACAATACATGTGCATTGCCTAAAATAGAACTCCATAACCCTATCCAAAGTTAAGCATCACATTAAGTCACATACTACATGCATACAACATAATCTCATACTTTACCATAACATGCTTGATTCATAAGTTCATATAAAACTTGACATAAAGAACATGTAACCAACTTAATCATGCAAGCACCCTACTTGAACCATCCCTTAGGATCCCATATTTTCAATGAGTAAGAGAAGTCCCATACCCTCCCTCACCCTATGTAGTAACCTTAAATACAAGCCCTAATAATAGTTCACATAAATGACTTGTTCATTTACCTTATTACATTAGGGAAAGAAGTGCAATAACCGACATGAGACCATGTGAGCTACATGGAATCCAGTGTTCTCCTCCCACACCAAAAAGAGAGGGTTAACACTTGCCTAAGGTGTAACCATTCGTACATAGCTATCTAGGTGGATCCACTAAGCTATAGTACTATGTGGGCACATAGTTAAGGGTCAAGGAGATTGCTTGTACAAACCTTGACTTGCTATACATGGAGGTTTCCATATCATGAGACAACACATATATTGGGAATCCGGACTTACTAATTGTGAAGAAACCCATGTGGGAGGCCGGACTTACTAAACGTGAGACCTCCATCTCCTTTACATGTCCTTTCGGTGCTAAGCATTTTTTCCCTTTAGTAGTCATCATACTCTTCATACAAGATCACATTAGTCTTTTCTAGACCCCTATGTGAATAGTTAATCATAATAGCTCATAGGTATTAATAAGTGAGAACTACCCTTTCACTTTAGAAAACCACATACAAGTGAGTAAGCCTCTCACTCTACCCTTTATCATAATCATGAGAAGTTACTTTCAATCATATACTAATCATATCTTAACATACTTGCATACTTCATAGCAAATTCAATAGTCTAGGGTTAAGGATGAGGAATATTTTCTATCAACATCACAACCACACATTATACATAGAAGCATTACTATCTAAGTAAATCATACTTCATATTGAATTCAAAAAGAATCAATCTTCATACCTTATTGCCCTTTCATTACCTTCATAATTCAATTAACAAAGAATACATAACCAATGAATAAACAAGGTAAATTCAAGAAGTAATGCATAGCAATTATCATTCTACATAGTCATATAATCATCATCTTCCACAATTACCATAGAATTCCAAGATAAAGTGAATTGAGGGAAGGACATGGGTTCAAGAGGAAATCTTGAGTGATTATCAACAATTAACTAACTACATAGTTAAAAATTGATAGAAGACCATAATTCATCACAATTGAATAACAATTTCGTTTTCAAAGGAGAACCCATTTCAATATTGAAACCCTAGTCTTGAGGAAATTTGAAAACCATAGTTAAAATGGCCTCTTGAGGAAAGGAATCCCAAGAGTTAAAGAAACCATACCTTAGTGATGATCTTGCCACAAATTTGAGATGAAAACCTTGGTGAATTCATCCTTTACTAGGAGCTCTAGTGGTCCTTCAATGGAGGTTTGAGTTTGGGAGGAGAGAAGCTAGAGAGATGTTAGAGCTAAGTGGGTTTGGGGAATTTTTAGAGGTGTTAGGTTAGTTTAATGAGTTGCAACCCTTATATAGTCCTAAATAACTTAATTAAACACCCCTTAACCCCTAATTAATTAATTAATTAATTAAGTAAGTAATTTTACTAACCTTGACCGAAACATGGCAGTGAACCATGTCCTCAATCGATGACTTCCCGTTGTCGGGGCGTCGATCTAAACACGGACTGTCCTGGTCATCCATTGTTTGGATCAGAGACTTGGTTTTGAGCCCTTTTTGGTAACAATCTAAGTCTTGGCCACCATCGATGGGTTGTTGCTCCATCAACGGCTCGTCGTTTGCCTACAGTCAATTTGACAGTTTTGGGTCTAAATGTAGGGTCCACTCCAAGGACCCTTAGGGTGGTCCTTGGGGATTCGTACCCGGACATTTTGACCCCAGACACACTCTAATACGTGTTTAACACCTTTACACCAAATTTCATTAAATATTTACTCCTAAAACCTATTGAAACATGCCAAGGCCACTAGCACACATTTCACAATTCTCCAAATGTAATGGTCATTTCTTGACGTTTTTACTCTAACACATCCTAATTCGTTTCATTACATTATTTTAGGCTTAGAAACAGTGTTTCAAGTCTTAGTTCATCATGTGAGTCTCTAGACCAAGTCACAAACTTTTGAAGTGTTACACATCAGCTCACACAATAAACTTTTAAATGCAACCACTGAGTCCTCACACCAAAGAAGTCTCTCGCTCAAAATGGTAGGGATTGAATACTACGCTCTCGCTCTAAAAAATCTTCTAGCACTAACAACAATAGGCTTGACCTCGCTTTCTATGCTCTATCTTCTAGAAATCTAGAATAGTATCACCAAAAGACTTTTATTGGCTTATAACATAGGCTTGGGGATAGGGAATGGATGTTTGGTTTCATGAGTGACTAATCCCTTTGTTTCCCAAAGTTTTGTTTTCAAAAATCTTATTTTGACTGAATCATTCTGTTTCTTTCTTTAAGCCCATCCCAGCAACCACACCATTTTTTTTTAACTTTTTTTTTTATTTTCCCTTTTGATAGGCATTTTATCTCACTGGTTGAACCTTCTTTTTCCTTTTTATTTTTTGTTTGGATTGCAATCACCCTCAACTTAGTCTTTTGACCTGACTTGTGATATCCTACTGTAAGACCCCCAAAATGAGTTAGGGTGTCTAGAGCCTAACATGTTTGTCTTAAGGTTATAAGGTCCTAAAATGACTTATAATATGGTTTATAGTCAATGTATAAAGTTTGAAGTGATTTGGATGTCAAACGTCAAGGGTCGACCAAAACGTTCGACGACTAGTCACCTATGTGTCTCATGTGTCTATGCATGCTAAAAATTGTATGAAATGAGCTTATGAAGACTTAAAATGAGTTATAATTATTTTTAATGGTAGTATATGAAGTTTCGTGGAGTTTGGAGGTCAAACGTCCAAGAACGTCCAAGCCGTTCGAAAGATAGCCTAGAGACATGCATGTGTGTGTCTTCATGGGGCCTTGCATGTTTGGACGAGTTGCAGGTGTTTTTTTTGGTTTAAACTTATGTGGAAGGTCTAAAACTTTTTAAGGGTTGTATTTACGTTGGAAACTTCCGGGTACGACTTCTAAAGGGCCTCGAAAAAGGACCCACAAGAAGAACCCAAGGCTGGTCGAGACACTACCTTGGCAGTGTCAATCGACGGACCAAATGACGGCCATTTGGTTGACCAAAGTCCCGTAGGTGAGGTCTCGTCGATTGGTACTTATCTTGGGCAGGTATCAACCCAAAAAATTGGCCAAGTACCAATCGATGGATGGCAAGGAATGGCCCGTCGATGGACCAACGCCCCGTCGTTGGGTCCGTCGATGCAGGCTGGTGCATCACTGCATGTGGACTGTTTCATTAAAGGGGTGAATGGTAAATTCACCCCACGTGCTAACATGACCCCACATGATTTATTAGGTGATTTTTGGGTGTATTTAAGTAATGAAAAACGTGATCAACCCATTCCCAAACCAACTCACACAAATTGAACCTTTCCCTCCGAAAATATTCTCCCTAGTAACCACCATTATTGGTGAAGCTCATCAAAAGCTTAGAGCTTGGATTTCCATGTATGAATCATCAAGTTTTAAAAATTTTCATGAATAAAAAGGTATGGTGATCCTTCATCTCTAGTTATCCTTCCATCTAGAGAGTTAATCCCAAAGTTTCAAAAGAGATTTTATGATCAAACTTCTCCTTCTTCAATCTAGCCATGGGTTCTGTCTAAAAATGTTTTGAACGATTAAATCATGATGAATTGAAGTTAATATAGTGGTTTTAACGTGATTTTGACTCCAATTGAACGATGAATTCATGTCCCTTCCAAACTTGATTTAGTCCTTGCATGGGCTTTGTGATCTTGACTTGTTATCGATTGAATTGTGATTCGATTACGTTGAATTGCTTATACCTACTATTATTTACGTGAATTAATGTTGAATTGATGTTGAAGGATCCATGAGGATCAATGTATGAAGATTTAAACATGCTTAGCCTAGTTTTCCATAATTCACTGTAATATTGGCGTTTTAATGAAAATAGTGGAATTCGATTATGTTGTGGTTCTTGTAGCTACTGCCTATGATGTAATGAGATAATGAATTGTAAATAATGAATTCATGTGGATAAGTGTCGATTAGCCTAGGATTCTTCCACTTCCCATTGATGTCTAGAATAGCATGTTCACTGTGATCTAGAGGTTATAGCAATGGTAGTAGGATTTCGTGTAGATTATATTGTCCTTAACTACTGCCTTGTATAGATGATATTAATGAATTTTGGGTATCAATTCTTGATGATCAAATAAAAGGAGTCTTGGCATGAATTGATCTAGGTTCTTCTAGCCTACAATTTGAATGTTGTAATGAACATTATGTGATATTAATTCTAGGGTAGATGAAGCATGATTTATATTTGATTTATATCTATTTTACTACTGCCCTAGATGTATATTATTGATACATTATGACTGATGAGCAAAACTAGGGAAGTTACTCAATGATCTATAACTCTCTACTTCCTACCATATATGTGATACAGTGCACTAGTTGAATCATGCTCTTGTGACGACTTGTACATGGTTTCGTTTATGATTTAAGAACTTATAGCTACTTCTCAATAATGTATAAATGATGAGAAAGGAGTATTGACCAATGATGATCAGAGATTGATGAATTGGTAAAAATGGCTTATCCCTCTACTTTTCTATGTTAATGTAGTTGATAAAGTCTTGTATGTCATTGTGTGGTATGGTCCACTTATGGTGGCAGTGTTTACTTTATTGTGATTATACATGTGTTGACCATGGCCTTGAAGGCAAATTGATGAATATATCGATAAGTGGTTCTGATGATCACTTTATGTGAAACTTGTGCCTAGTCTTCTATTTGAGTTGTGAGTCTAGGTTATGTTACTATTGTTATGAGCATGTGAATGGCTATGTAAGAGCATATGTAGGTGCTGCCATGGGTTAAGTGTTAATGATTGATGACCCCTACACATGTACCCCTATGTGAATGTGTAAATAGCTAAAGTTAGGAGTCTTGATTATAATGTGAAGATTGTCTTGCCTCCTATGCTATTGTGTGTTGTGTGATCTATGCTTGAAAGTGTAATGTGATCTAAGAGGGTGGCTGCCTCAATGAGTTGTTGAAAACCATTATGTGATCATGTTGACCAATGTACACACACACTCACACTTCATGCATGCTTACAAGTAGTATAGAATCATAGTGTTTAAATGAAAGGTAGTACTCATATTCACTAGTGTCTACTACAATGCATGTTAAGCTTATGTGTATGATGAAGTATGAATGTGCATTGAGTCTTAGTGGGTTTATATGAAAGGATTGCTCATATAGTTATACCTATAGACTTATGCCTTGATGTATGAACATGTGTGATATTTAAGTGTTACGTGAAAGGTTTGCTCACATATATGTACACACACACATGGATGATGGTCTAGTGAATGAGAGGGTCCTTGAGAGGGGTGCCCAAGATTACTCTAAATCTAGATAGGTGCTTGATTATGCTATAAGCATATGACGAATAAATATCTTAAGCCTATGTTTTTATGAAAAATGTAATTAAAGGCTTTTCAATAAAGGGAACTTAGATTAGCACCGAGTGAACTTGACATTGAGAGGTGTTGACTTTCCCTTGAGGAAGATTCACCATTTTTCCCTTATAGAGTGTTGACTTCCCTTAGAGGAATACTCACCTATGGACCCACATGAGGTGTTGACTTCCCTTTGAGGAAGGGGTTCACCCATGTTTTCTCATGAGATGAGGCCCCAATTGTCCAATGGCATGTAAAGGGAACTACCTATCTCTTAGTTCCATAAACTATGCTTTCCACATATGATCTAGCAAAGTGAATTCACTTAGGATGCTAGGATGTATGTTAATGTTCTACCTTGGCTAGGTAGGAACACCTTCCATTGGTGTAAGTCTCTACAACACCAAATTCCATGTTTAGCACCCATGGTCTTAGTGTCGGTTAAGGCTATAGTTTCCCTAAAGTAAAATGAACAATGAAAGTAAAGGACTAGGATACTAACTACGATGACTTAAGGGAGGTTACTTAGTATAGGTGGAAGTAATGAACCCATCTAGACATTGCACAAGTAGCTCCTTAGGAAGTCCTAGGAAGGTGACCTAATATGTATGATTATGATTATGTCTTTATGCATGATATTGTAGAAGTTGTCTACTTGTTATGAAGATGTGTATGGTATGAATCTAGATGATGTTATCTATCCTTATGTGCATTATGTTGGTCTAAATGGCTATATGATGAAGGTCTTGTATTGACATGAATTAAGTTGTCTTTACTTGTTATGAGGATGTATGAATTGTATGTTAAGGTTTGTGGTCTCATAAATAGTTTACTAAGTATGTGTGAGGTTATGGAGCTTCACATGTACATTGCACTAGTAGGCTAAGATTGTGGTCATGAACAATGTCTTATAATGATGAATATGAAAAGAAGTAAAAATATGTGTAAATGGATATAGTTCACTGTAATGCCTTATGGTCTTGACTTGAATGTGTCTTGTAAAGGGCTATACTTCTATGATTATATGTGTTGGCTTGTGTAAGTTGTATGCATGGTTTTCCTTGTGGTCCTAAGGTGATGCATTGCACCAAGTATCACTAAAGGGTTACTTGGGGAGGTTAATGGATTAAAAGAAGGAGTTCAATGTTAAGGTAAGAGAGCTCACTGTAAAGTGACCTCAAATATGGCATAAATTCTATATGTGATTTCATATGTTGTTTGGACTTTGATTATGTCTCTATGAAGTATGTGAATGATATGAATGCTATTGTTCAAAGGTTTTATGAAGATTTACTCAAAATAGCATGAAGTATGATTTCAAAGAAAATGTCCCTTTTAAATGCATGTTTTTGCATGGTTGCCATACTTAGTACATTCTTGTGCTAACTCCATTTTTCTCTACTTTTCACACAAAGTGTAGGTTATGGATGCATAGAGGATGTCTTGAATGGTGAAGATCTTGATAGATGATTCACAAGCTCAATGGAAGGAATTCTTAAATTCAAGGATCTCTTACTTATGTCTTTACTGTAAACTCTTTAAAATGTTATATAGTTATGTTTTATGTCTTAAGGGCCGTGTCCCTAATGTACTCTAATGTTGTTGAGTCTAAGATGGCAAAGAGACATAAGGTCTATATATGTATTATGACTTATGTTTTATATTTATATGAAGTAAGTTTCTAGCATATGATGTGCTATGAAAAGTTTTAAATTTCCGCTAAATTTACTATGTCAATGCGATGAATGATAATTATGGGCTTGTATAAGACCTCCGAGAGGTCAAGTAAGCCATGTTACTTCTAGGGGGTGCTCCCCGGATGTGACACCTACCTTCGGAGAAACCAAGGATATGATATATTTTGGGTAAGAACAAATATATATTCAAGCCTCAAATTGGGTTGAAGTGGTAAGCTTTTCATTTGGTTCTTTGGTTTTGGCTTTTATTGGTTTTCAAAAAAAATGTCCTATTGATCCTTTCCTATCCGGTCATTCTCATCTTCAAACAAGACTACTTAGGCAAGTTCTAGTTTTTGCTCCTAGTGCTAGACATCAATATAAACTCACACACACATAACACATGATTGCATTGTTCAGTTTCTGAGTTCCCCAATTAATCAATCAAACTAGAAATGTTCAACAAGTCAGTATCTAAAATTTCATCTGAAGATCCTAACAGTCAAACTCAGATTCAAGTGTTCATTTTCATTACACATTAGCTGTTGTATAGCTCAACACACACGATGCCTCAAAATAGTAAGATACAAAGACAACCTCCATTTTTCAATAGTTATGGAGAGTTTCTCACCACCCCTCCCAAAATAAAGGACCTTGCTCTCAAAGTCAATATAGAATAGTGACACATACACGACTATGAGGAGGGGTCATACTTATGGCGCTCTAGGCACCGGTCTTTGGCGCAGCAATGGAACCCTGTTTAGTGGGTACACTTTCAGAATTTAGTACCTAAGTAGATAGTTCATCTAACACAGGATAGGTGCTCCACTTTCAGAAATGGTATGTGATCCACTCCCAGAAGCCAACTAACACAACATCTTTTGTTGTTACTCACTAGCTGCTTTTTTCTCTTTCTATCTTTTGTGATTCTTTGCGAGCTTTCTTTTCTTCCTTATGTGCTTTTTGTACTGGGTCAGGAGGGGTCTCCTCCTCAAGTTCTTGAGCTATGTTATTTCTCTTTCCGAACTTTGTTTTGGGGATTTCTCCCCAAACATCATCAATTGATTGAACAGAGGGTTCCTGAGTTGCATTTGCATTAAAGAATCTGGCATGACTGAAGTGCATACCTGTACTAGATGCTTTTCCTATTGATCAATTCGAGATCTTATCTCGGTCAACTGTGCTTTGAACTCATCAATCTCTATTTGACCGGCAACCTAGAATCTATCTTGCACCAGATTCTCCAAACCATCCCAATCTGTCTTTCAACACACTTAGCTCATCCCGATACTCATCTTTGATTTCCTTTTTAGCAGCTAAAAGTTTGGTCTCTATCAATTGAGAAATTCGGCGCACAATAACTGAGTTGAGTGGACCCAAAGTGAGAGCTAAGTATTTTTGGCCACATTTTGTTGTCTCTGTATTCGTAGCAAGATTCATTAACGTGGATGCATAGGAAGTATAAAACTCTTTGGTCAGGTGGCTGAAGGATTTTCTGATGCATTGTCCATCCAGTTGAATTTATACAACTGGAAAATTCTATAGATGTCCGTGAATTCCTTGATATAAGCTACTACCACTCTCCACTTAGGTGAGAATGCCCGGAGCTTGGAACTACCCATCTTATTCATAATTCCTCTGTGGAAAAACTCTTCAGCCCGATCCATAGTCCCCATGGTACGGTAACAGGCAATCAGTTGGTGCCTCAGTGCATGATTTGGTTCTTGGGCATGCACATACCTTACTATGGTGTCATCATCCGTGATGACATCATCAATCTCTCTCCTATAGGCAGCTGCTTCAATGGCATTTTCAGCTTCGGTATGCGTCACAAGAGGAGAAGTGCGTGAATCATCATGAGAATTGCTTTCATATGCAGCACTGCCCCCTGGGTTCTCGTTTGAGCTATCTCCTGAGTTAGCATCATATTGGCTTCCGACAACATCCTCAGATCCACTACTTGTATTCTTTTCATTCCCAGAATCAATATCTCGTTAGTCAAACTAAGAAAAAGTGTCCTGGAGGAGGCATCTTTTGACTAGTGATCTAATAGACGGAGGTGAATAAGTCCCAGGTGTAATATTGATTTCCATCTCAAAACCACTAGCTTCAGAGTCGTCATGTCCATCCGATTGAGAAGCTATAGGGGCAGCTGGGTTGGCGTTCTTTCATCTCGGAGGCATCGTACCTGAGAGATAGAACACACATTAGAATACACCCTTTTAAGTGACGCACTATCGGGTACTCACACTTCCCATATATAAAATCATTGTGGCATCTTGCTTTAAGGAAGACTTCACCCAATCTATCATTGTGAAGGCTAACGGAATAAAAAAAAATGGAATCTACAATAATTCTAAAATTTCATAGGTGCAAGTAATTGGAAGAGAACTTCGTCAGGTCGTGTAATGTGACACGGACCGTGAAGTTTCACGTTAAGTTTTAACAAAATTAGGGTAAAAACTGAGTGGTTTATCTTTTTTTGCCAAGAGTTGTTCACGGGCACTTTCACGGTTCATGGAGGTTTTCACGGTCCGTGATGATCCCCGGAACTCTATGAGGGTGTTGGGTTTCTTTAAAGTGTGGTTCACGACAAATTTCACGGTCCATGGCATCTTCTAGGGTCCGTAAAGCTTGTTGTGATCTTAAAATTTACTAGTAATCCAGCCACCTTCCTCTCTACACAATGGTATCGTCATTTTCCACCATTTTAAACATAAACAACACCTCTTTACCGTTAGAATTTTCCACCCATATTGATTTACCCTACTTCTTAACCCAAAAACCCCATATAAATACATACCCAATAAAAATTTGACAGACTCACATACAAGAACACTTAAAACTTCCCTAAATCGATTTACCCACTACTATCATTATCTAATATCAATCAGGCATCACAAGGATAAGGTAATCACAAGAAAATCGAATTGGCTAACTTTAGTCTTCAATAAAATGGAACATTATAATCCATGAAACTTCAACTTACTTGGAGAAAATATGGATGTGCACCCACACAATCAAACTCAGACACGACTTTGACATACTTGAACGATTGAAAAGCTAGGGTTTCGATTCTTGGGTGGAGGATTTGCGATTGGAACGTTAAAGAGTCGTTATGGAGAAGAAAAGAGGGGAAAATTCAAATTGGGCATTTAGGAACATATATATGATTTAATCTTGGTCTTGGTCCAATGGCATATCGGGTCGGGTATTTAGTAGGACTAGGTCTAAGGCTACGGACCATGAAAGTGCTTGTGAAGGACACCATGGTCCGTGAACCTAACTTAAACGAGGAGACTTACTTGAGGCAGACGACGGACCGTGAAGTTTCCCCTAAAGAGAACCACGGTCCGTCAAGAATACAATAAAGGTGACTTGGGACCCTCAATATTCATACCTGAGGTTCACAAAAGGTTAGAGGATCCGTAGAAGCTATAACGGAGCATAAACCCTTCTGTGAACCCTTTATTTTATTTACTTTACAATAGCCTCTTCACAAGGTCGTCAATTGACATACTGTGAAAGTGCCCGTGTAGGGCACCACGGTTCGTGAGGTTGTCTGTATGGTTTAGTTTGCACCAGTTTCTGCACTTCTTCACTTAATCCCTCCTGCACACATCAGCGCACATGACTCTATAAAAACAACTAAACATTAAAAAAAAATACCTAATGCAATTACATCTTGGGTTCCCTGCCAAGAAACGCACAATTTTACATCGCGGCATAACGCATGTTACTTGATTACTCAGTCTTCATCAAGTTAACATTCCTCTACCATCTTCGCCTCTTCTAGGACACCCAAATATGCCTTGATTCTCTGTCCACTCGGTTAGAATCTCTTGCCTTTCTCATTTTCTAACTCAATATCTCCCATTGAAATACATGTGTGATCTAAAAAGGTTCAGACCATTTAGACCCAGTTTTCCCAGAAAAAGACGTAGTCTGAGTTGAAAAGCAACACCAAGTCACCAGGAGTGAAGCTTCTTTTCTCAATATGCTTATCATGATATAGATTCATCCTCTCCTTATGAAGTGTTGATCTCTCATAGCTCTCAAACGGAATTCATCCATCTCATTTATCTAATCTAACCTTAAGTTAGTTGTTTAACTCCAACTGAGGTTTAGCTTCTTCAATGCCCAAATTGCTCGATGCTAAAGATCAAAAAGCAAATTACATGCCTTTCCAAAAAAAAATTGATATGGAGACATACCAATAGGTGTCTTGAAAGTTGTCTGGTATGCCCATAGAGAATCATCTAGCTTTCTTACCCAATCTTTCATGTTTGCATTCACTGTCTTTGCCAAAATTGCTTTTATCTTTTTGTTGGAAACCTCCACTTGTCTACTGCTCTGTGGGTGGTAGGGTGTTGTCACCTTGTGTTGTTTCACCCCATACTTAGTTAAAAGTGCACTGAACATCTTGTTGAAAAGTGAGAACCACCATCACCGATAATGGCTCTAGGTGTTCGAAACCTTGAGAAGATGTTCTTTTGAGAAATGCAGCAAAACTCTTTCCATCATTCTCAGGTAACACAACATCTTCAACCCATTTGGACACATAGTCCACTGCAACCAGTATAGCTCACAAAGGGGCCCATGAAATCAATACCCCACACATGAAATAATTCTACTTCTAGAATAGGTGTCATGGGTAGTTCATGGCGGCGAGAGACGGCTCATTGTTGTTGGCACACATCACAACTCCTTACTAAATTCACTGCACCTTGATGAATTGTGGTTCTTTGCTAATATGTCTGCCCCTCAGACATCAAATCACTAACCAGAAAATTCGCATAGTCAGCAAACCAAGGAATAAGATCAAAAGTAGCAGCTAATACCTGCTCATCCAGAAATGTATCATCTATCTCAAGCTCAAATTTTTCCTTCTTTGCATCATCTAGACTAGATAGGTGATCAGCTACCTGATTTTCACAACCTCTCCTATCTTTCACTTCAAAATCAAACTCTTAGAGGAGAATCACCCATCAAAATCATCCTAGGTTTGGCATCTTTATTTGCCATGAGATATCTCAAGGAAGCATCGTCTGTATGAACGATCGCCTTGGTGCCCAGCAGGTAAGCTATGAGCTTCTCAAACGCATACACTACAACAAATGGTTCTTGCTCAGATGTGGTGTAGTTTCGCTGTGCTCCATTGAGTGACTTATTAGCATAACAAATCGGATGGAACATCTTGTTGCTCATCTGACCCAACACAACACCTAATGCAGTCTCACTAGCATCACACATCACCTCAGATGGCTCCGCCCAGTCTGGACCAATAATCTCTGGTGCTGATATCATTTTTTCTTTTAGGTACTCAAAAGCCTTAAGGCATGCCTCGTCAAAGACAAATTTCACCTCCTTTTCCAAAAATCTTGCACATGGGGTGTGCAACTTTGGAGATGTCCTTAATGAACCGCCTATAGAATCCGGCATATCGTAGGAAACTTCGAACACCCTTCGCACATATCGACGGAGGTAATTTTTCAATCACCTCAATCTTGGCCTTGTCGACTTCAATTCCTTTCTATAATACTTTGTGTCCCAAGCCTATGCCTTCCTTTACCATGAAATGACACTTTGCCAAATTTAGCACTAAGTTGGCCTCCTCACATCTCTGTAAAGCCTTGCTAAGATTTAACAAATAGTCATCAAAAGTATCGCCCACTACAGAAAATTCAGCCATGAATACCTCTAGAGTATCGTCAACTATATCTGAAAAGATGGACATCATGCACCTTTGAAATGTGGCTGGTGCACTACATAATACAAATGACATGCGTTTAAATGCAAAGGTTCCATAAGGACATGTGAATGTAATCTTTTATTCTTCAGTGACTGGTCTTCCCATAGTCCATGCATACTCCCATCCAGTGACTGGTCTTTGTGAGACTAGTTCATTCTTCGCATTTGCCACCACAATTATAGCTCTCTTTTTGGGCACACATTGCACTGGACTGACCTAGTGACTATTAGAGATAGGGTAGACCAACCCACCATCTAAACATTTGATTATTTCCTTCTTAACCACCTCTTGCATATGTGGGTTCAACCTCCTTTGGTGTTCAATATTGGGGTTGTATCCTTCCTCAAGCTGAATCTTATGTGTTCAAATACATGTAGGTATTCCAATTATACTAGCAATGGTCCAACCAATGGATCTTTTGTACCTTTGTAGCACCTTGATCACCTCTTGCACATGTTCTTCATTTAAATCTATAGCCAATATTACAGGTTAATTGTTGTTAGTACCTAAAAATACATACCTCAGGTGACTGGGTAACTGTTTCAGCTCTAACACCGGTGGCTCCTCAATGGATGGTTTTATTGGAGGGCTTGGCCTATTTTTCAAGTCCAAGTCCAACTTCTTTGGAGTATGTGTTTTTTCCCATACCCTGCAAAGCATTCACAGTCTCTATATAGTCAGCCCAGAAATCAGCATCAAAATTCATCAGCACTGCTACTAATGTTTCAACAGTCATTCTCTCTGCTATGGGTACACTTATGTCTTCATCAGTGACTATCTCTATTGCAAATACCACATTCATCTCTCGTTCCTATTTCATTGACCTGGAAATGTTGAACTTTACCTCATCTGTGTTGAGTCTAAACTTCATCTATCCTCTCTCAACATCAGCCAAAGTTTTTCCCGTGGCCAAAAATGGTCTTCCCAAAATGATGGGAACTTCAAAGTTTACTTCACAATCCATAATTACAAAATCCGTAGGAAATATGAAAGTGTCCACCTTTACCAACACATCACACAAGATTCCCACCGGTGTCTTTACTGACCTATGAGCCATCATCAACCTCATTGTTGTCGGTATTAATACTCCCAAACCTAAATTTTCATAAATTGCTAACGAAATCAGGTTAATGCTTGCTCCTAGATCTCATAAAACCTTTGCAAACTTGATTGACCCAATGATGCATGAGATTGTGAATGCACCTGGATCCTCCTTTTTCTGAGCCGAATATCTGGTAGCAGTGACAATGCAATGATACAGATCGTTAGAAAAATCAAGACTTACAACTCTTTTCTTGTTAACCAAGTCTTTCATGAACTTGGCATATCCTGGCATTTACTCAGGAGCTTACACCAGTGGAATGTTTATTGAAAGTTTCTTCATCATGGTGATGAATTTTGTGAACTTTCCATCTTCAGCTTTCTTCTGAGCCTTTGAGGGAAAGGAGTAGAAGGTCTAGGAATCTGTTGTAGCGATAGTTTTTCCTGAATCTCTCTCTTTTTTCCTCTCACAAGCGGTGCTTTAGGTTGTTTTCCCTCCAGATCATATACCTGTATAGATTCATCCTCTTCTATGCTATCTTACTCCAAACATGTTCATTTTGGTACCTGTAAAGATAGGGTCAAAAAGAACCTTATCACTCCTGGTGGAGATAGACATGCAATGTCCATCCTTCTTGGGTTTTGAATGGTATCACTTGGTAGTGATCCATTCTTTCTCTGATTCAATGAGGCTAAGAGTTTCCCCAACTGTTGTTCTATTTGTTTAATGGAAGTGGTGTGAGAGTCCCCCAACTAACTCATGCTCAAACAATCACCTCTCATTTGTTTCACCCTACATCTGTTTACTCAACCTTTTAAAGTACCTTAGCCATCACATCCTCAGGCTTAGACCCACTAGAACTACCAGTCGCCCAGTCTCTATTACCTGGGGTACATATACACCACTACGATCATTTATATACCCGTTTGTGTTTTTCCAATTTCCCTGATCTTTGTTTGTTGGCCTATCATATTGACCATCACTAGCATAGATCCAACCTGCATTTACAGAATTATAACCTGATTTCCAGAGTTATGATTCTGGAAACCGCCTTGGTTCCCCAGATAGTTAGCTTTCTCATAGAGGTGAATATCCAGATCTTCATACTTGTTTTGCTGTCCCACAACATTTACTTTTTCAGATATGGCTACAATATGCTATGTGAGAAGATATTTTTGTGTCCTCATATGTGCCATGTCCTGATCTCTTTCTTCTTCTCTCTTCTTTCGTACAGCTGAAAGCTCAAATGTGTACCCAGATCCCTATCTTTGCATCTCTAGTGTACCATGCTCTATTGTTCTTTGAGACCTCATCTAATAGTTGCATGCTCTTTGCAAATGATTTCCTCATGAATGAGCCTCCACAAACTGCATCAACAACAGGTTTAGTCACCTAGTTTAAATACTAGGCTTGTTTAAGATGCCTTTCAGTGAGATCATGGTTGGGGCATTTCTTAAGCTTTTGGCTGAATTTACACCAAGTATCATGCATTGCCTCTCCTGGTAGCTTCTTATGGGAACTAATCTCATCTTTCATCTGCAACTCCTTTGATTCTGGGAAAAATTGCTCTTGGAATGCTTCTTTATACTCATTCCAAGTTTGAATGGAGTAATCTGGCATATCGTTCAACCAGTTAGTCGCCTCTCCAGTAAGAGACAAAGGAAAAAACCTCAACCCCGTGAATGTTTGACTCACTCCAGGGATTTCTTGTGATTTATAGATTGTCACAAAATTCAGTAAGTGTTTGTTTGCATCATCACCAGTTGCACATCTAAACAACCCTTCAGGTTCAACAATTGGATCATAGTGCTTGTGATTGTAAACTTAAAACTTGGAGGTAGTTTAGGTAACATAATATCTCCTATGTCTCCATTTCAATCCAAGTCATCATGATCTTCTTCATACATCATGTGTCCGGGAAGAGGAGCTCTACCCCTTGGGGCTACTGGTTGGCGTTGTGGAGGGATTGATCTTTGTGCCCCTCTGTTGTCATCTACAACTCTAGGTTGGTTGATCCCAACATTTTGAAGGTTACTTGGCCTATGTTTATTGATACCAGCAGTTTGTTTGACATTCTTAGAAACATCGATTTCAGCCTCCAACCCCAGCCTATGTCTCTGAGCCTCTAGTTTATGTGCATTAACTATTTTGCGAAGAGTTTTCTGAAATTCAGGGTCGTAAGGAAGCAATGGGGCTTGTTTACTTCTAGTGTTGGGCATGCACAAACAAGCTCACATGAGAGAGACACAAAACACAAATCAAAGGTAAAATTAGGAAATATAACTACAAATCGAATAAAAGCTAGTAAAATACCTCTGAATTGAAATTCCCTGGCAGCAGCACCAAAATTTGATACGTCCAAACTTACACTTCAAATAAGAAGTAAAATGATCGTTGTCAATTTATAGAATTCAATTAGAGTAGAGGTCAATCCCACTGAGAGTTTCCTTACAAATAAGATTTCATTATCACGTTCATTCAAAAGAGGTTATTATATCCTAAGCAAATAATAACTAAAAGAATAATTGGGTTTAGTTGAGAAGTTCTAATTACCAAAACTTGCAATAAACCTTCAGATTTACGGTTACAAAACGATCTTGTCGTAGAATTCATTTAGTTAATTTTTAAAAACTAGGTTTGTGTTCACTATGACATGAATTCTAATGCTCTTCTATAATTCGAGTGTCAGACAAATCAATGTTTAATTAACCATTGCGAGTTGAATTTATCTAACACTTCTCAGCCTACTTAGATAATGAATACTTCCATTCTCTCAAACTCAAAGTGTTAACAACGTTAAATCTCGCTTACATTTACATGGTGTTAAAGATCTCTTCTCTCGAACTCAACTTTAACTACAATTCGTTATCTTACTACAGCTTTTCCTAATTGTTGTTTTTCTCTCGAACGAACAATAAATACAAGCTTTTCTAAAGCGTGCACTCAATAGACTAAAAGGTGGTTGAACGTTATAAACTACAGGTTGTGCACAAAGATCACCTTCTACCCGTTTTACAGAATCACAAATAGATTATAGTCATAGATCCCACAACCCCAGACATGGTATTTAGACACTTATGTTCGCACGTAAAGAAGCAATAATGGATGATGAAAACATTCTAAGAATCACTTACGATAATAGACAACACAACAACAATTCCTTCAGTAAGCTGATAGTCTGAAACTAATAACAAGAATCAAAAAACTCAAAGATGCAGGAACAAAGCTTGATATCGTGCTCTCATTCGTCAAATGTAAGATAACCAATAATATATCAAAAAATGACCTAATTATTCAAAATAGAATGTTTAAAAAGACTCCTAATCAAATTAGGACTTAATTCTTGGTCCCTTTCATGGTCACAATCACGGTCCGTCAAGGGCTTCACGGTCCGTGAAGCCATCCCTGAACTTCTCTTAAAGCGTCTCAAAAGTTGGTCTTCAGTCTTAATCATTGGAAACAACATCACGAATTGCCACGGACCGGCATAGGGACGACGACGCGTGAAGACGTCTGTAGTCTTTACTTGGACCTCCTGAACCTTTGGGTATTCAATGTTGCACACTGGAATCTACGTCACGACAAGCATGACAGACCGTAGTGAGGACCACGGCCAGTGAAGTGGTCCGAGTTCTTTACTTGAGTTTCACTTTCCTTCCAGCCACTCAACTCCTTTATTTGAAATTTCACCATGACGAGCGCAATAGACCTTAGAGAGGACCACAGCCCGTGAAGTTGCTTTTGGTATTTACTTGTTACTTTCATCTTCAGATCCTTTGGCCTCCACACTGGTTCAGTTTCACAGACTCAACCACGGACCATGAATAGAGTCATGGTTCGTGATGTTGACCGTGAGCTTCTCTTGATCATAATCAATTTCAGCTTATTTTCTCACTTTCCTACATATGCCAACATTTGTCTACACAACCAACAAACACATTAAACCATACAAAAACACACTCACTTCTAGCATTGATCATTAGTTTTTTAAGTATCAAATGTGCTAAGATTTCGCGGCACATCAAGCTCACTAAAGTTGATAGACCACAATTTCATAGAACTCAAGCATGAAGGGCGGAGTCACCTCTAACTCCTTCATTCCCTAAATCAATTTCGGTGGACTCAGATAAGTTAATCATAAGTGCCAGTTCAAAAATAAAAGGAACAGGCATGAAGGGTGATGTCTACTCCCACTTAGTGATACACTGATTGTGATTTGACAAACTAAGACAAGTCAATCGAATGGAATAATACCTAAGTCATGCATTCAAGAATAGAAGGCGGTCTGGGGCTTACTCAGTGATTCACCTATTTACCTTGGCGAGTTAAGGCAAGTCTACATAAAAGGTAATTTTTAGTCCAGTGTCTAATTAAAGAGTATAAACAACAATATGCAACACTATCCACTTCCCTATAAGTTTTACCGTCTATCCACATGCTACCCATGGGTACTTAGACTTCACCCCAAATTTCACAAAGCATTGGCCAAAATGATGACTTTATCTTAGAAAGTCATCACTCTATCCATAATTGGTTAAATATAGGTTTAATATAGGTTTTTGGGACAACACTGGGCTAAACAAACTTCACCTACACACAATTAATGTAAGACCTAGTACAAATAAGGATTACATTTTAAGTTTTAACCAACACAATCAGCTTTAGCAATTTTTGGCAAAAAATCAACTATCTTACTCATGGGTACAATAAATAAGATCTACCTAGCGCCATCCATAAAAATCAGACAACAATAATAAATATAAAATTCAAACCCATATAAAAAACATCAAATATTCGCATAAATAGCAGGATAGAACTCGAAAACCAACCTCAAAGATAGTAGCAAATAACAAAATCAAGGGAACTAGGGTAGGGATTGTATGCAAGCATTTCACGCCACTTCAAGCTAGTAGATTCATGCGATTGAAGTCACAAAATACCAAAATAGGTTATTAGGACTTTAGGAGGGAAATAAGCACTAAGAGATAAGAGATTCTTTTTGAACTTGAAATGACTCTTGTCCTATTTAACTCAAACCCAATCGGTGGTATGTAACTAACAACACTGAACTCATTTGGCGAATCACCAAACGAACTAAACCTTATCAATAAGGCCTGAACGGATACCAAACCTGAAGGCTGAGTTGGTGGACTCGACGGAGTCCGCTTAGTGAACTTTGGTGGATAGCGAATAGGAGCCCAAATCACCTAAGTTGAAAATATCAGTTTTAAATTATTCAGCCCATAAGGCAGACACAAAGATGTCTACACAAACCTCTGGACAGATAATTGACTTGGTCTTGGCATTACCTAAATTTTATTTTCTCAAAATTTTGAATTCTTTTGAATTTACACTAAGAAATGACTTTGTTGAAAGCAATAAAATTAAAAGTTGGGTTCCCTCTGAGAAAGTGATAAACCATGATTTTACGGTATTTTTATGCATTTCACATGGAGTTTTTTCGTGAGTCGAGAGCATTTTGTTATTAGATATGATAGTTTTTGTGTAATCCTTGTAGGAAATAAGTTCGGATGCGGTTGATTCAGATAAGAGTTGAAAATTGCAAAAATGTCCGGTGACAAAGCCAACCACGGACCGTAGGTCGTGGTATGTAAATCAACTTCACACACAAAATGGCCATGTCATGAACCACACTGTGGACTACTATTTTTCGTTCTGTCAACGGACCGCTCTACACATCCATAGTTTCACCACCGGAGACTCAAAAATGGGCTCTCTGATCTACGGAGGGGACCCACAACCCGTCACTCCATCAATGGACCGTAGGTTCCCACCATGGGTCACCAAAACAACTATTGTTCAAAAAGAATTCTAATTTATGTCTAAGTCCGAATGTTGTTCTAAAAAAATTTCTTGGGTTTTTTTTTTGTTCTTTGGGTACCGACTAGTCTTCCACAGATATCATGGCACCAACACAAGCTATCGTGTATGCAAGCGGGGACAATTCTAAGTTTTTTGCCTCGTCCCTCCATATGATCGTGAACTCCAGTGAGGATGAGTACATCCTGAGACCACTAGAGGCTCCCCTACTGCCCTCGGACTACGAGGAATAGAGCCAGACAGAGACTTATTTCTAGTACGAGGTTTAGGTAGCTGCATGCCTGTCTGAGGAGGGGGGCCACACACGTAGAAGAGCCGCTATCCGGCTCCAGTTCCCTTGGTGCTTCCTCACCTTCTTCCGATGTTGATAGCATGGGGATGCCCAGGACCCCAAAGTTAAGTCAGTTCCTACCGCCACAAAGATGAAATGGTGGTGCATTGTGCGTCTGTGTTCGATATATGAATACGGGAAGCTACTTAATGAACACCGGAAGACGGCTAAGACCATTTTTGAGGATAGTCGGGTACTGAAAGGTGATCGGTAACGTCATCAGAGACACAACTTCCACAGCAAGTATCGACGATCTTACCGTAGTATAGTAACCCAACCAAGGGTTAGGATCATTTTCATTGGGAGTGGTGGTGAGAATTAATAGGAAAGTAAAATTACATTCTAACTAGATATAGCTAAAGACATTATCAAAGAAAAACATTATAAATCAAAACGGTGACGCAATCATAAATTATCAATGGGGTTTTTGTCACTGCTAAGTAAAAACAACGAAATTAACAAAATAGAACTAAATCAAGGAAGGGGAACTCTTGGGATGTGACTGGAATACAAATTAAGCTAAATTTTTGGATATATGATTTCGATAGGATATTTATAGAATAATTGGGACTAGGCTATGCTTTAAGGGGGATAAGCTCTTTCTCGAGCAACTTACTCCATTTCAAATGTGTTTCTCTCAAAAAGCCACTTGCGGCATGAAGACCAGTCTAGGCGTTAACCCACTCACTCTCTCGAGCCGAGTGTATGGGAATGAGACTAGGGATCACTCTCTCGAGCTGAGCCTCGTGTCGACCCACTCCCACCGGCCATCAATTTAGTAGTCATAGTTTCATGACTTCTCTCTCGAGCAAGCTGAAATACATAAATAAACTTGTATTTGCAACTACAAATTCATTAGATTCATCCACAATGATAAACAAAATCACAATTAAACTACAATTAAGCTATAAGCAAGCAAGACCCAACAATAATCTTAATCCATATTCACAAAATTACACCCCAAGAATTGGAATTTTTAGCCATACATCAAGATATAGAAATTTATACCTAAATGATCTTGCTTTCAAATGGGTATGAAGATTTAAGTCTTGTTACAGGTCAAGAATGAATAAATCAACCAAGCCCAATTCCTTAGAGTTGAAACCCTTTTTGTCTTCAAGTTCTTCTCCCAAAAACCCTTGCAAACTTAGAGCTCAAAAACTAAGATAAAAACTAGAAAACTATGATACGAATGTATTCTTACAATAATGGTTCTCTTCTAAGCTGAACAACATCAATTATTTATAGTTTTCACAGATTAGTGCTCAGTAGCATTAGTTAGAATCACCGAACAAATTGGCAATTCAAGCATTGGTCACTTCATCGCCGATTTGATCCTTTCCTTCAGGGCTCAGCACACTTGAACAAAGGGCGATGTTCAGACCTATTAGCGAGTCGCCAGGTTGACTCGTCAATCCTCATGCCTTCATTTCTTTGTTCTTTTCGTCCTTTTTGCTCCTTTTTTCCAAGTAGTGTCCATGCTTTGCCTCAAATACAAAATACCTGAAACTCAAGGTTATTCATCAGCAATTGAGACAAAACAAGCAATTAAGGACACCATTTCTATCAAAATACACTACAAGAAAATGTACATAAGACGACATTAATTTGGTGACATTTAAAATAAATGTAGGAAAATAAAGAATTTCACGACATTTAAGAACAAAATGTCATAAAACAATGACACTTGATGTCAAATTTCGTAAAATAATGACATTTGGTATCAAATATCACAAATATAATGACATTTGGTCCAAAATGTTACTATGAGAATGACATTTGTTGCAAAATGTCATTGTCTTTGGTGACATTTAGTGAAAATGTCAACTAAATGATGAAATTTTGCTACAAATGTCGAATATAATATGACATTTATTATAAAATGTTATTGATTTTAGTGACATTTAGAAAACATATCGCTTAAATAGTGATATTTAATAGAAATGTCGAATATATTATTACATTTACTTCAAAATGTCATTGATTTTAGTGACATTTTTGCTAAATTTCACTATTTTATTGACACTTAGAAAAAAATGTCACTAAAATAGTCATTTAAATGATGACATTTAAATGATGACATTTTGCTACTAATATCAAATATAATATGACATTTATTATAAAATGTCATTGACTTTAGTGACATTTAGAAAACATATCGCTTAAATGGTGACATTTAATAAAAATGTCAAATATATTATTACATGTACTTTAAAATGTCATTGATTTTAGTGACATTTAGAAAAAATGTCACAAAAATTGTGACATTTAGAGAAATATGTCATAAGAAAATGACATTTATTGCAAAGTGTTGTTTTTAGCGACATTTAGCGAAAATATCATTAAAATGATGATATTTGCTATAAATGTCGAATATAATATGATATATATTATGAAATATCATTGGTTTTAGTGACTTTTAGAAAAAATATCTCTTAAGTAGTGGCATTTAATATAAATGTCGAATATATTATGACATTTACTGCAAAATGTCATTGATTTTAGTGACATTTAGAAAAACTGTCGCTGAAATTGTAACATTTTTTGTAAATGTCATTGATTTTAGCTACTTTTAGAAAAGGTATTGCTAAAATAGCAACATTTAATACAAATGTCGAACATATTACACTTCTAGAATTTCTTTGTTTGCCGTCTTCAAAATTGGTAAGAATGTAGTCATAAAATAGAGTTTCCCGATGATTTTCCAACTACTTTTGAGTAGTCGGCAAATTGAGCGTCGGAAAATACTTGTCGCCTAAATAAATTAGAACCTAACCATTAAAGTACAAAAACATTTTATGCTTTTAATCATATCTATAAAGTGTGGCCTAAACTAGCATAAAGTGTGGCCTTTGATAAAAGGCTACAATTTTTTATTTTAGGCAACACTTTTTGGGAGTGACCTAAAAAGGCGTAACCATTGACTTTAGGCTACGCTTTTCAGGTGTTGTCAAAGTAGCTATACTTAAAAAGTGTGTCCAATGAGGTACAAAGGCCTCGCTTTGTCGCATATCATTCGCACCACTTTACTTTAATAATACTAGGCTTTCAAGTGTGGCCTTTGCTTTATTATTTCACACTTTAAAAGTGTAGCCTTTTGTACCTCTCCTGTAACAACACTTTCAAGTGCACACTTTTCTTATATTCATGCTACAATTATAATTAATAAGCCACAAAATTTACGTCCATGTAGCCACAATTTGATGTGTGAAAATGTTGTCAAGAATTCCTATAGCCACAATTTCTACTTGAAAAGGAGTAATGTTTATTTACATAAATACGTTCACCACCTGATTATATATAGTGGGAAGTTTCCCTGCCCAATGAGTTGGTATTGAACAATGTGTACAACATTAACAATGAGTTGTGTCGAAGTGTTCTTCATAGAGTTCAACAAATGGAAAATACTTCTTCAAGAAAATGAAGGTTGACATATAGGGGAAACACCAAAAAATGATCAAAGTGTCGTCAGATGTGAAAGTGGAAGTGTTGCAGCTGTCATCTTCTTGTGAGAGCAAGCACTCCCATGTTTCCAGCAGCCCACAGTTATTAAATGCAAAACTAGAGGTTCATATTCAAGCTGGGTATGTGAAAGTGTCCTGCATAAATAAGAGTAACAGATACAACATCAACATGGTGATGTAATTATCTTTAGAAAAGCAAAACATGGCTAGAGAAAATAATAGGCCGAAAAATATGAATATGACTGAAAACAAAGCCACAACTAACAAACGTACTCACCACAAATGTCTACAAGCATCTATAATTAAGAACCATTAAAAACTAGTCGGGAGGCCCAACATACCTATTAGTAATATAACGAAGAAGAGAACTCCAAAAATCATACAATCATTAGGTGATCACTCGACCACATGGGATAAGGACTTATGTGTACCTAATAACCTGCAGGCATGAATGATGTGTCCCCAAATAAATTGAGACACCGGTACAAAATAATTTATTGATAATGCAAAAAAAAGAATTGTAACTAAGACGGTATCATGGATTAACAACTGCAAATACAGATAAGGTTTAAAGATAATATAACAATGCTTACCAGCTCAAGAATCTATGAATAGCTGATCTGATATCATAAAGAACTGTAAATAATCGAGTCAAGACTCAAAAGTTAACCAGAAAGTACTCACCTTCTCATGTCGTAGACCTTAAACCATAACTAATGAATAGTTAAGTGATCGAGCAATACTAGTGGGCGAGTTAAACAAGTGTCCTGCAAGTCTCAAAGGATACACCACAATACAAAGTGGCAAGGAGTGTCCAAGGTACCAATATAAAATTTTAGATATACCAGCAACTAACAAGAGTACAAATACAAGTTTATACAAAAACTTTAGTTGGCTAGCACATAAATAGCCCTACCACAAATTCAAGAGCCCAAATCGTAGACTAAACAATGCATCAAGTGCCTTAGCTTACACGCGAGTAGATACAACCTTTAACACACAAATATATATCTTTGTAATTTCCAATAGCTTCATCACTTTGATATGAATCTATATTAACACCTAAAGTAATCGCAGGTTGTGCAAATTAGACTTTATCCTCCAAATAACAAATCTGAGAAGCCCACCCTCTTGTGTTGTAAGTTAATTTTGAATAGGTACAGATTAGAAAAGGACTTCATCAACTTCATGAAAGTTGTAGATATATTTCTCGGGGTTACAACGAGTCCAGAACCACCGTAAAATATGTTCTGCACAAAATGTTATCCTGAAAATAATAAAAATAGAATATAGGGGATTTCTAAGTTGGGAGTTGGACAGAACATTCCTGTCTCGTGTCCCCTATGTCTAGTATATAACAGCAAAATCAGATTTTAAAATAAGAATAAAGGTTGTAGAGATATGTGTCACCTTTCCGAAACATATTTTCATTATTCAAATATAGATCTACAAAAGGAGCTATACAAAAATCACTAAACACTGCGCATATCAGAAAGTATGTTTTTGTTACTTTTAATCCAAGCGTGGCAACAAAACTCCAATAACTATTTATGATTCTCTTCATTCCAACGACGACAATCGAACCCTTTTATTAACTCAAATCTCTCTACTATGACTGCTTCACACGAATTACATGACTGCCAAGACCATCATACAACCTTTCAAAGTAAAACTTATATCTCAAGCTTATGTGATAGAGTCGACAAAGTACATGAAAATGATACCACATACACAAGACAATAATACATCATGTTAACTACAAATACTAAGATCTTGTGCATATTAGAACACGGTGTCAACTTCAAAAAGCTAATAACACTTGACAATTATCAATAGAGTAAGATGGTCTGTCTAATTCATTCACTCCACTTAAATTTCCAATAAAATCATATTTCTCCCATCAAGTGGTGTTGCTTCATATAACGACCAAAATAATTCAAAAATTATTGAAATAAATATTGAGAAAGTTGGATGATACTTCACAAGATGTATTTGTTAACCTTTCAAGTAATAACAAATATTTCCAAGAAAATCTTGAATAACTAACTCTTTGATAACAAGCTAGAACTGATAACTAAAACCATAAGGAATCATGCCAAAAGGAAAATTTCCAGGAATCAAATCTATAGAATCACTAATCAAATAAAGAGACTAAAAATTTCTTCATTAAATTAACGTCAACTAGAGGAAACCTCAACAAAAATCCACATGTGACATAAACATACCCGAAAACTTGATGGGCAATGAATAGAGCATTCATCGTTTTTCCCATTCAAGGAGAGCACAAAAATAGTATGCCGGGATGGTAAGAAGAAGGAAAGGAACAATCATTCATCTCGTGCATTTAACAACAAAAAACTGAACACTAAATCAAAAAAATGTTATAATATCACGAGCAACTTGAGCAATTAAAATAGAAATTGATTGTTCTATCAAGCAAGAAAATCATGAGCAGAAACGGTGCTTTCCGCAATATACTTCTGCTAAAAAGTATATACTTAATCTGCTTCTTTGACTGCTCATCAACATACTTCTTGTAAAAAGAAACAAGTGTTTTCGCAATAGACGGACGAATTGCGTAGATTTATGAGTTTGACCTCCACCTTTCACATGGATTCACACGTCTACACCTGCAAAACGGTGTCTTCCTAAAAGCAAAATAGGTTCACAAGCCTTGTACCTGAGAATCTCTGGCTGAACTAGCTCGATAGCTACACCATTGATCTTGATCGAACCTTTACCTTGTTTGTAGTGGGTAACTGCTACTGCCGTCTTCTTCCGCCTGAAACATTGAACAGATTCCGCCCTTTTGTTGAGATGAGTAGATGAAAATTAGAGTATATAATTGAAATACTATAGTTACTTGTGCTAGAATTCTCAAAGAAATAATGATCATCACAAAGAAGACATTAGTGAGAAAGTCATAAAACACAATCTACAAGCTTCTTAGAGTTAGGTGTACTTGAATATTTCAGTATTTGTACTTCCCATCTAAAAAACTAATGTATTTTAACATAAGGAAAGGGATTACAAAAGATGGCAACAACACAAATGGCATCTTCAATATAAGAGTTACCAGGAAACTTAGCCATAAATATTAGAACATGTTGTGGACTATAATCAGTGTTTTCATATGAATTCAGTACTATAGAATAACTATTGTTACAGGAAGTGACTGAACATTTTGTGGACTATAATCAGTGTTTTCATATGAATTTAGTACTATAGAATAACTATTGTTACAGGAAGTGACTGCTTATTATTTGGATTACTTTGCTTGTTAATATTCAAAAAGAGATAGTCTTTTTCTTCGAATTACGTAATCACTTAAAAAAAACAAGGCAGATGGTGTTTAACCATACTGATTTACATACATTTCAACTTATACCAGTGTTTTGGGAAGCGAGAAGCGGAAAAAAGCGACGAGGGCTTGCTTCACAGAATCGAGAAGCGTGAAGCGAAGCGCGCGCTTTTTTAAAAAAAAGTGACATTTAGTATAAAAATAAAAAAATATTAAATAACTAAATAGAGGTAATATAGTCTTAGATTAAAAGAAATTGCATAGTCAATAATACTCATAAGTCATAACATATAAAGCAAAAAATCAAAAACATAATTAAATCACAAAGACTCAAACTCCTATTCTTCAACAAGATCCTCAAACTCTTCAAGTGCCATAACCAAGGGTTCTACTTGGTCATCATCTTCTTCATCATCAGAAGGCTCATCAACAAGGTTTCGACTTGAACTACAACCTCCAACTTCTCTTTCCTTGCCCCTTAATGTACTCCCCATAAAACTATAAATATTCTCCTCAACACCACTTGCCACATAAACAGCACCATAAGTGAGACTTTCTCCTTCGTACACTTCTTCATCTTGGTGATCTTGTGGTGCTCCAGTTAACCATTCATTTGCCTCATCAATACTATCCAACAAAATTGGATCAATGGTATTACGAGCCTTGTGACGACGCGCCAATGTTCTATTATATTTGATGAACACTAGATCATTGAGGCGTGTCAACTCAAGCCTATTTCTCTTTTTACTATGAATCTGCACATAGTAGAAAGTAATTAATAGGAGGACTTGGGATGATTAAGATATCAATTAAATTAGTAATAATGTATTAATGTAATGTAGTTTCTCACATGTTCATACACGCTCCAATTTCTCTCACAACCGGATGCGCTACAAGTTAAACTTTGTACTCCTATAGCAAATTGTTGCAAGTTTGGGACATTATGACCATATTGCATCCACCATTCAACTGTAGAAGAGTTATTTTAAAAGATGTGTAATAACTTAAAAGTTGAAGTTGTAAACAATTAAAAGATGAAATTCTCACCTGGTGACCTCAAGGTTCTAGCTCTAATGGCTGATTCAATTCCAAGTAGGCCATCCGCTTTCATGTAAACACCAAGCTCCTCCCCTATTTTGTCTTGCAAAGTTTTATCTGGGATCATCCTCTCAACACATTTATGATATCCCTGCCACACTTCTTCAGTTAAAGTCTTCATGTCATTATTTTTATAATAGAGCCCTGGGTTCAAAATGTGTCCCGCTGCATGCAAAGGCTGATGAAGTTGATCTGTCCACCTTGCATCAATGATTTCAAAAACACTTTGATATTTCCTTGTATCATAATTGAATGCCTTTTCAATACTTTCTTTGGCCCTATCCATGGATTCATAAATGTAACTCATTGGTGGTTTTTTCTCCCGATCTACCATACGAAGTACATGAATTAAAGGACCACCAACTCTGAGTGCTTGAACAACGTCATTCCAAAAAAAAAATAGACTAAATATGTCTCGCAACTTCTTTACCAAGAGGTTCCTTTGAATAAATACTCTCATTCCATTCAGTTGACATAAACAAATTTCTCAAATTTTTCTTTTGCTTGTAAAAACTATACAAAGTCAAAAAAGCTGTTGCGAATCTCGTCTTGGCGGGTTTTACCAAATTTCTTTGCTTTGTATATCTCCTCATCATATTCAACAACAATGCCCTTTGATTGATATAAGCATGTACCTTAACAGCCTTGCCAAAAATTGTCAAAATAATGACAGTTAAAATGTAAAGAAATCTAACATGAAGTTTAAAAAAGCAAATTAAATATCAAGACTCAAGTTCACTATTCACCTGTAGAATACGAGGCTTGTTTGAAAATATCACCAAACATCAAGTTGATACAGTGAGCAGCACAAGGAGTCCAGAAAATATGTGGGAACACTCCCTTCAACATGTTACCTGCTTTTTTGTTCTCACTTGCATTATCAGTCACAATTCGTACCACATTTTCCTGCCCTACCTTCATGATAGTCTTCTCAAACAAATTAAACATCTTATTAGAGTCGGTAGAAGAGTTACTAGCATCATAAGATTCAAGGAATACACTCCCTCTAGGAGAGTTCACCAAAACATTAATGACCATTTTTCCATTCCTTGCTGTCCATTTATCCATCATAATGGAACAACCATACGTTTTCCATTGAACCTTATGTTCTTCTACTATCTTGTTTGTCTTCTCCACCTCCTTTTTAGAAAAGGAACTCTTACCTCATGATAGGTGGGAGGCTTCATTCCAGGGCCATATTGGCCGACTGCCTCAATGAATTCACCAAAACAATCTGTGTAGTTAACACAATTGAAAGGAAGTCCTGCATCATACATTCACCTAGCAAAAGCAGATACAGCACGATCCCTCAAAATCTTTCTAGAAGATTCTAAGTCAATAGGTCCACCTTTTCTCTTTTCATTTGATTTTTGCGAGAAATAGAGATTCAAAGGACCCTTGACGGTGCTATTGATGGAAGACCCACTCCCACTACTTGAAGGCATCCTTTGATGCTTTGAGGGAGGCCCCATTGTCATTGGCATATTCACTTCAAATTCATCATCATCCATTTCATCATTATCAACAAGATTAACCATGGATGCTTCATGGTTCATTTGAGTTTTAAACTCATTTTTCTTCAACATATATTCTTTGATCTCTTCCCTCACTTTATCTGGGACTTTCGGACATACTTTTACATCTCTATAGCCACCCATGAGATGCCTTTTGTGACGAAAGGTTCCGCCATTGTATGTCACATCACAAAAGATACATTTCACTTTTGTGTTACTACCCATAGGAGTTCCATATGCCCAAGCCGAATCCCTCTTTTGTGACATCTTGAATGAGAAATTACAAGTTCACTAAATACTACAAACAAAAAAGAAGTGTCAAAAAATAATAAAAAAAAGCTGGTAGCATACACACTGATCACAAAATAAAAACGAAAAAAAAAGCAAAAGAATTGGAAAAAAAACAGAGGAGGCAGCAGTCAGTAATTAGAAACAGAGCAGATTGCAGCAAAGATGAAGAGAAGAAGAGAAGAAGAAGAAAAAACTAGAGCAGTCGAAACTCAGAGAGATGAAGAGATGAAGCACAGGCAAAGATTGTATATTTCAGGAGAAAAGAAACTCACAGAGATGAACTAATAAACATCGGCTAAAAAAGAGAGGACCAAAAACTTGCCTGCAGTCGCGATCGAGGTTGAAGAAAGAGGCAGCGTCAGTCGCGATCGTGAGGAGAGAAAGAAGAGAAAGAAGAGTCGTGAAAGAAGAGTCGTGAGGAGAGAGAGAAGGTTATATTGTATATTTCAGATTATTATTTTTTATAAAAAAAACCTAATTTTTTTTAAAAAAAACTAATTGTCGCTTTTTTATAAAAAGCGCGCTTTATTGCGCTTTTGCCTTAGGGTCGCTTCTCGCTTCTTCATCTGAAGCGAGAGCTTTTTTCAGATCGCCTCGCCTCAAGATAAAGAAGCGCACAAGGGTCGCCTCGCTTTGAAGCGCGCTTTAAGCGTGCTTTTCTGCGCTTTTCACAACACTGACTTATACAGTACAGTAAGAGCTACCAATAAGTTGTAAGGGGAAGAGAGGGGTTCAGTCATATACTTACACTGTTATGAGAAGGTACTATTTGACGATCACACGACAGCTTTGAGTCTTTTGAATCTAAAGAGCAAGGATGTGTTGGGGATGGGTAAGCATCATCCATATTTTTTTGCAGCAGCCAGCAGACACTGTATTCAAGGGCTTGTCATGTTTGATGCTTATCCTCATGCTGCCTACCTTGTTTGCTGCATTTGTTGATAATTATGTTAGTTAATTGGGCCTTGAAGTTTCTTTCTTTCGTTTTTTTGCTTGTACAGTAAAAATCATTTTCGCTTGCCTACCTTGTTTGCTGCATTTGTTTGAAGGTGTACTCGTCAACTGTCGCTTGCCTTAAATGCTACAAAAGATCTATTTGTGTTCTTAACCTTTATGACAATCAACACCTATTTTCCATACATTTTCTGTACGACACTCGCTTGTCATGGCAAAGACCACAAAGGTTAAGTATCTTTGTAGCACTTGTAGTTGTGGAACCAATAGAACTCGAACTTGGAGCCATGGCTGAAGAAACAATGCTTAACTTGTCTCCATTCCCATAACTTTTTGACACACACGAGCTGCTCAAATGAGCCATATTAGCCGCAGCAACATCAGACATTTCTCGGTTATCAAAAAGAGGTTCTCTATTATTGTTAAGGAAAAACACAGAAATTAGATGCATAACCACCTTTGAAATAACAATAACAAGTGTTGACGCCAGATCAGGGCCAGCAATCACTAAAACTACATTACTAAAAACATTCCCAAACAATCACTGAAACTACATTACTCGTACACAAACCCGCTTTGTCATATGTTGGATTGGAATGTATCTGAATTCTTTCACCAACATTGTTGATAGGTTCCAAAGTTATCACCTGAAAAGTTTTGGCAACTACTTAAGTGTAAAAGTAAGCCTAAGGTAAGATACAACTATCTGGTGTTTTCAGTCATTTTAAATGCAACCATATTTCTAAATCAATAAATCAGTTCTCAAATAATATTCACTCATTAATGATATTTCCTCTTTACATCTATGTCAGCAGCACACAAAGTTATTAATAGAAAAACTTCACTTTTCCACCAAAAAGTGTAACTTATATCTGTGTAATATGAAAAAGACATTCCAAAAATGGCAAAGGTACCGTCTATTGATTTGAGTGACATTTGCAGATAGTGGAAGTTAATTTCTTCGATAATGACTTGTATAGAACTGAGTATAAGAGTTGTGGCAATACCAGAGCCCATTAAACCACCACCAATAATAGCAACCTTCTCTATTTTCCGGTTAATGGTACGTACAGTACCAGCCGTAGCTGATTCTGCGGTTTCCCTTCATATTATCTTCTGCAATATTCAGTCTAAATAGGTCAAAATAGCCACGCCTATGGTTTGAGAATGTTTTACCATGCAAGCATACAGAGGAAAGAGATCTCCTAGAAGGTCGTTTCAGTCCAAGATGAATTAGCAGCTCCAAATGGCTCATTTTGTTTCTTATACGATATAAGCATGCGCAAAGACCAAGGAATTTATTGAACTAAATTTACCTTTGCTCTTTGCAGTGATTACTAGATGACAAAGTTAGCATAAGGTTCCATATGTAGCATTTAACCACTTGGATTACTGGAAGCTCGGTGATCGCTCTCGTGGAGTGCTCTTCTCCTTAATCGAGGATAATTTTCTCAGCAACATTACTAGTGTCTTATTGCATGAGAGATTTAGAAAGTTTCCTTGAAGTCTATCAATTAAAATATATGTAACTCTTTGGAACTTCAGTCCCACAAGATGTTGCACCACATAGTTGCTACATGAAATGAAACCTAAAAGCAATTAGACCTATATAGCAACTTCACCTTCACACATTACATAAGCACAAGAAAAAGAAAACAAGTCATACCGATATTGATCTTCTGATAACTGCACTGCATTGTCAATATCTCTGCAATTATGCAAAGTTAAACGATTCTTGTTGCAATAAAAGCAATAACTAAAACACAAATCTCATAAATTCATCAGTTTCGAGCAGTAAGAGACCCATAAACCTTTTATACTCTAATCAATATTAAAACATGCTAAACTCGGTGCATATATTCTAAAGTTCTGTGAGAATATGTCAAAACCTTACCTGAAACAGTCGCATAAGCGAGACATTGTTGGTGAGAGAGATTTCAGATGGAGCGAATTCACTCGAGTCTATGATGAAGTGCTGAAGCGATAAGTAACAATTGATTTTCAAAACCTAATGCACCGAATTGGTCGAGGGGAGATTTAGGGAAGAGGGAAGTCGATAAATGTCTAGTTCTTTCCTTTCTCAGTTTGCTTTTATAATGATAAAATAAAGAACACTTAAAAGCATAGTAATATATATAATTAACTGTTGCAAATTATTCTATCATTTAGTCACGCTTATAGAGTGTAATCTATATTACTTAAGGGCACATTTTATCGACGTTGTCAAAAGTTTTAAATAAAGGTCACAGTTCAAAAGTGTGCCCTTAGATATTTTTGGCAACGTTTTTGTAGTGTGGTCAAGAATTAGTGTGTCTTAGACCAAATTTGTTCTAGCGAGCTACTTAAAAAACATAAAAATTTGATGGATTGTCGAAATTTCATCAACGCTACATAAATTGGGACAGAATATCTAAGGGTCCAGCGCGTGTTGAGATTTTTTTTCATGCTAGTGCCACGTAGGCCGAATAGGGGTAGAAAATTATTAATAAAATAAATCCAGCGAGGTAATAGGACCTTAGTATAGTATAAGTGTGTCTCTGGAATTTCGGACATAGGTTGGGAGGGTACTTATGCATTTTTCCTTTAAAATAATATTAAGAGTAATTAATCCTATTTTGCTAATGATTAATGAAAAAAGTAACAAATAATACTCTTTTTCGTTTAATTCGTATGCTAAATTAACTACAATGATAATACTATCAAAAAATTAAAACAGTTTAAAAGTGTGGCCTAGTGTCTTTGGCTAACCTTTTTAAGTGTAGCTGCTATGACGACGTTTAAAAAGTATGACCTAATGTCAAAGTTTATGATTCTTTAGTCCACCCCCCTAAAAAGTGTTGCTTAAAGTCTAAAAGTGTAGCCTTTTATCAAATGTCACACTTCTTGCTAGTTTAGGCTACACTTTATTGGGGTGCTAAAAGCCTAAATGGTGTAGTGACAAGACATGTTTTTCTAAGTTTATTTGAAACTAGATACTAGACCTTCCGCGCCAACGCGGGCCCAATATTACTTTCGTCATTCTATTTATGTGACATTTCTTTTATATTGAGATTCAAACAAGTCTATTTTTTTATTATAAGTTTTTCATAGATCTTTTTAACATTTTGAATTATAAATTATTGTTGTAATACCTCTAAAACGACTTAGGTGAAGCTAGAGCCTAACATGTTTGTGATGAGGGTCTAAGGTCCTAAAATGGTTTATAATGTGGTAATGAGGTAGTGTCTAAAGTATTAGGTGAATTAGAAGTCAAACGTCAAGGGATGACCAAGACGTTCGACGACTAGTCACCTAAGTGCCTCCATGTGTTCTTATGTGCTTATGTGTGTATTTCATGAGATTATGAGGTCCTTATATGAGTTATTATAGTGTTTATAGGCAGTGTGTCAAGTTTCATTAAGTTTGGAGGTCAAACGTCCAAGAACGTCCATGACGTTCGAAAGGTTTGCCTTGAATCAACCTTGTGTGTTTTACATGTTTCGTCGAGTTTTCTGTGGTTGTTTTGGATGAAATTAATATGAGAGATCATAAACTCGTATACGAACATATTCGGGTTGGAAACGTCCGGGAAAATTGTTACACCCCGAAAATGAGGTAGATCAAAATAGAGCCTAACATGGGTGTTATGAGCTTATAAAGTCTTAAAATGATTCATAATGGTGCTTAGAGACAGTATATAAATTTTGGAAGTGTTTGGAGGTCAAACGCCCAAGAACGTCGAAGACGTCCGAAAACTAGTCAAAGTCGAACTAGTGTAACGTAGTGTTTTGTAGTGGAGTTTTGGTGGATAGTTTGAGGGTGAAATTGAGTATAGATGGTTCCTATACATAGCTTGACATGTAAAGGGTCGAAACATCTAAGAAAGACGCCCTGGGGACCAGCCTAAGGGTCCCCGAGGAGGACCCAAACATAGGCCAGTGAAGCTGCCGGTCAACCTAGATCTGGCAGTGGCTGTGCGACGCGGAGCCATCACGCAAAGGGAAATTTTTTCCTTAAGACGCGGGGACATCGCGAATCATTCTGTTCCAAACTTGTTTCCTGAACCAAGAATCAAAAATGCCTCCATGACACGCAGTAAACTCCCAGATTTGGTCGCGTCATTTTCAAGTCAAATATAAGTTGGTTAAAATGTCCAATAGTTGCAGGGGTCTTTTGGTCACTTAAGGGATTAATTATTGGCAGTTGTTGTAGGTATTTTAGGAGTATATAAGCAATACAATAGCCAATAAAACCCTAGAATCCAAATCAAAACCTTTCTCTCCCAAAATTCTCCCAAAACCACCACTGAAGAAGAACAGAACTTGGAGGCAACTTTTAGGACGAATTTCACCAAGGTTTCAAGCTGGGTTTAAGGATCCAATCTAATGTATGTGAACTTATTCATTAATGGATTCTTCCATCCATGAAACCCCCCTAGTTTTCCACAATTGAGAATCCAAAGAACCCCAATCAAGAGAGGGTTGTGATTGCATTGTGGGTAAGGCTTGATTGTAAGCCCAATCTAGTGGGTAGCATTCAATTATGTTCATGTGATGATTATATGTTGTTTTAATGATGTTTCCATGGTGAATTATAGTAATTGAACTTGAAGGTGATCATGGTGATTTTAGGCCATTAGAGGCTAGATGAAGGTTTTGTGTTGATCTTCTTAATTCAATTGTATTTGATACTATTTGATCATGATTTAATCGCCTAGATATGAATTGAAATAGGTTTAATTGATTAAGGATGATCTTGAACTAGGAAGTTGGAATTGAACTTATCTGATCATGTTTGACTAGAATTACCTTCTAATGATCTAATTGAATAGATTAACATGTAATTGAGTATGAATCATGATAGACTAAGATTAGTTTGAAGATGGGTTGGATGGTCACTTCTCGAGTAGTAGACTTGGTGAGACAACATCAAGGATATGGTATCTTGAGATGAAATCTCATGATAGCTTGAGATATTGATATCTCAAGGGTAGCTTGAGATAGTAAGTCTCAAGGAGGCTTGAGTTGAAATACTCATGGTAGCTTGAGATGTTGAAATCTCATGGAAGCTTGGGTTATATTACTCATGGTAGCTTGAGGTGTCAAACTTCTTGGTAGCTTGACTTGGTTTGGCCAAAACCATTTCATGGTAGCTTTAGGAGAAAGGCCTATACTCTCCTAATGGTAGTTTGATTTGCATGTAAGGTGTAATTCATTGAATATCTTGAGATTAGTTTCTCATGGTAGCTTAGGGTTTAGATTCATGCTCCCCTATGGTTAGCTTGCATCTACATGATTGGTTGCATGGTGGTTAGGATGGTTGTAACCTTCCTTTGTTAGCTTGGTTCGTATAATGAGATGCTTTCCATGGTATTTGGTCTATTATGGTAGTATGTTGAGCTTAATAGACAAGGCTATAGATAAGTTAGCTTGGATTAGGTTTGTCTAGAGAAGTACTTAGTATGGATGGTAGTATGGGATGACATCTATACATTGCACAAGTATGACTTGAAGCTACCTAAGACATGACCCCTACATGATGTATGATTAGCTTGAATAGTGACTAGAGTTGCATTCCATGACATCATTGACTTAAGATGATAGTTCCTTGACAAGATGAACTAGGTCCATTAGATGACTCCTAAGAAGACATGAACAAGTTAGGGTGATTTCAAGATATTCTTAGTGTGTGAAGTATTATGGGATGCTTCACATGCATTGCACAAGTGTGTTTTGAGATGGCCTAGGGGCATAGTGCTTATATGGTATGCTTGAATTAGGTCTTAATTATGAAAGTGAACTATGATCAAGTATGACGAAGGAGAGGTACTTAGCTTTGTAGTAGTATGTGATGATACCTTAGCCTTGAACAAGGATACTAAGAGGTGGCTTGTGATGTAGTTCATAATAGTAAGAAAGATAATGAATTAAGTATGAACTCTTATATGCTTTATGATGCTTTAATATTCTTATGATATTCATGATATGCTTATATCTTTATCTCTTATGATTATGTCTATTGTTGACTAACCCTTTGAGATATCTTATGTTGGTATGTAGTTTCCAACATAAGATATTGCCTACATGTTGTCCATGTAGGGTCTTGAGAAGATTGAGTTGCTTGAAGGGTAGACTTTCAAGGTTTCCAAGAAGAGAAGAAGTGGTGAGTCCTCATAACTTCGAGGACGAACCTTTATGTTCCTTTATGTTCTCTTTATATTTTAGACATTATGTGGGCTGCGTCCCATGTTGTTTCATTCGTGTCAAAGTTAGATGGTTTTTGAGACAATGTTATTAGAGATGCTTCCGCTTTTATGAAATACCTTTTGGTTTATGTTTTAATAAAGTTTTAAAATTCCCTCCATTTATGCATGATGTTATGTAATGAAGTCCAGAGTCTTGTACGAGACCTCCGAGAGGTCGAGTACGCCGTATTGCGACCCAAGGCTTGCCCTAACTTCTAGGGTGTACTTGCGGGTCGTGACAAAAACATCCCCAAGGACCAACCAAGGGTCCTTGAGGAAGGACCCTTCACAAGATCCAAAGCTGTCAAAACCAGCCCAACCTACTGATGGCAATCAACGACCATTTGGTCAGTCGACGCCCCGTAGGTGAGGGGAGTAGGTTGACACTTAGACGTGGGAGGAGGTGCACCCTCGGACCAGTCCCTGACCTAAACCACGAACCAACAGGACGGTCTGTTGGTTGTGCAACGGTCAGTAGGTGACCAGTCGTAGGTTGGGTCTGCAACCTGCGCAACTTACTATAAAATGCAAGGGTAAATTGGTAAATTCACCCCACGTCCAAATAAGAGTTTAGGCGATTTCATAAGGGTATTCTATGTATTTTAAGTGGGTTTATAAGTCCTAATTACCTAGATGAACTCATTCTTCAAAAATCAAAATCCCAAATTCTCTAAGAAATTCTCTAGAACTCCATTGAAGCCAAAACTCAAGGAAGAGCTTGGATTGAAGATTTGATTGGTGATTCTTCATCAATTTCGTGGTTTAGCTTCATTAAGGTATGGTTCTTCATCCTTGAAACTCTTTTCATCAAGGAGCCCAATATTCAAAAGAGATTTCTAAAGTCTTCAAAAGATGAACTTGTCCAATTTTATGATCTATCCATGGGTTCTTGCATTAAAGGTTTTAATTCATTGTATATTGATTGAATTGTTGTTAATTAGATGATTTTAACTTTAAAACTCTATGAACCCATGCAATTCATGTAACCCTAGTTTTGACTACTTTATGGGTAAAATATTATCTTAATGCTTATGAATTCTAGTGTAGTTTTCATTGGACTATTGAATGATGTAAGAATTGTATTGAATTGATGTATATATTGCCTTATATTGATATATCTATATTGAATTGACCTAGATTCATTGAGTATTATGACTTTTGTATTGAATTGATGATCATGACCATGGGTAAGGGCCTATTGGTATAGTATTGGATGATTTAGCTATTGATTGGTAGTACGCTGCCCTAATTCTCGTTATTTTATGTAATGTAGGTCTTGAATTATGTTGTGATTGATATAATCCACTTATGGTGGTGGTGCTATGTGTTATAATTGTGAATGATGTGGCCTTGTCGGCGTTACTTTATGTATTATGATGATCATGGACTTGTTGGCACTACTTGATATATTATGATGATCTGTGTAGTTGATTTATGTGAAGTATGATCATATTCATCTACTTGTTATTAAGGTGGAAGTATGTCTTCTTGTATTGATGTTGTTAGGTGATCATGTTAGTTAGACTATGATTATGTCATTATGTGTGTCGTCTTAGAGTTGATGCATGATTCTTCATACTTGACTATATGAGTCTATGATGGTTATATTGATGATGTTATAGTAGTGTATAGGGTGACTTATAGATGATAATGGTTGTTCCTATGTGGTTCTAGAATGATATGTTATATGTGATAAAGTGAAGTATTGGTGTGTCTTGTTTTGGTAGACTTGTGTCCCTTACTTGATACATGTAAAATGAGAATGGAATGTCTTGACTTAGGATGCTAAAGCGTCTTAGTCTTGTATGTATGAATGACATGTGACCTTGAATGTTGCTAAGAAGGTCCTTTATGTGGAACCTTCAACCTAGTTGTAAGGTTATGATATCCTTGAAGTCGAAAGCCGTAATGGTATCCTTCTTGTATGAATGGTGGACTTAAGGTTGGTTGGCTGGAACGGCATGAAATCATCCTTAGGAAGTCATTAAGCTATCCACTTCGCCATTGAATGGCAGCCTTAGGGGACCTCTTTGGTAGGGTGAATATGATTGGGTTATGAACTAGATATGGAACCTCTTCATGTGATCCTTTATGTGAATTACTCTATGAGAACAAAGGCTAGCACTGAGTGAGTATAGTAAGGGAAGTAGCTCTAGTTAAAGAATGAGGCTAGAGTGCAAAGAAACCCTTCATATTCCATAGCCATGTGCCTAAATGGGATGTGTCCAAGTTCTACCATTGGCAAGTAGAACACCCTCCATCGGAGTAGGTTATAACTCTGGATTCCATGCCTTGCTACCATGGTCTATGTCGGTTATTGCATATTCTCATCTTATGAGATACCTACTAGTATTGGAGAAGTTCTATGAAATTTAGGTGGTGGTATGGGGCGCTATCTAGAAATTGCACAATAGGCTTTGACGATGTTAGTGAGTGAGTCCCTAGGTCTTCTCCAAGACCACTACTTGAATGTCCATATGTGATGAATGACTCTTAGATGAACTAATGAAGATGATGACTTAAGTTAGAAAGCATGTAAATGAATAAGTACTTACCTAGAGTAGTTTAAGGGTTGTCTAGTTAAGGTGTGAAGGGGGCATAGGAATGGTCATTTCATATCTTACTTGGATAAGTCTTAAGAAAGACTCTAGATAGGAAAGTTGGTTGGTACATTAGACATGATCCAAACTTAGGTAGTCTTAACGATTATTTATGTAATCTTAGAGAGGTCAAGCATGGACATTCTCTTCTTGATTTACTTGAGTAAGTCTTTTGATAACCTTTGAGAGGAGAATGTCATATTATATGTATGCTATTGTATTAAGTGAGAATGAACTTATCCTAGGTAATCTAAAGGATCTCTTAAGTGTGTGTGAAGGGATTATATGGGCGGTCGCTTCACAACTCACTCAAGTGAACCTTAGAATCACCTTTGGTAGGAGGATCTCATGTTTATGTGTTTGGTGTATTGTAAGTGTAATTATCTCATTATAGGTGGTCTGAAGGATCATTTAGGTGTGCCTAGAGAAAGTGTACGAGCGGTCTCTCTTTGTCTTACTTAAGTGAGTCTTAGGATAGCTTTTAATGAGAAGGTTGCATGTTGAAGTTGTTCATTGTGAAGTTGAAGAACTTCACTCTAACATTGGACTTAGTTCACTGTAATGTTTCCTAAAAAGTGATAAAATGCTTATGTGATATCTTATATGTTTCTAAGGTGTTAAATGTTGTTCTTATGCTTATACTATGATGTTTTAATCAAAAAGAGCATATTTCCATTAGTTGTCCGTTATCATGACTTTTATGCATTAAGTCATACTTAGTACATGTGTTTGTACTAATTCCATGCTTTTATCTATCTCTAAAGTGATTCATAGGTGAAGGTCATTTTGGGAGCGAAGCTTGGATTATCGGATCTTTCAAGCAAGTTTGAAGTATGTCCTCATTTGACTCGAGGGCATAGATGTCGTTTATTTCTTATTTTGAAGTATTGTAATAGACTTAGTAGTACTATATGTCTATTGTATGGGCCGTGTCCCAAGTGTATTTTGAGTCTAAGATTTGATGACATGAGACTTAGTATTCCCTATGGATTTTATTTGAAAGATATTTTTTAAAGACTATTCGAATATTGTGAAAAGTTTTAATTCCGCACTACTTTTCATATATGTATATGTGATGAACGATACAAAAGGATTTGTGCAAGACCTCCGAGAGGTCAAGTACGCCGTGTTGCACTCCAAGAGTGCCCTAGCTTCTAGGGTATACTCTCGGGATGTGACAATTGTGACTTATAGTACTTTTGACGTAGTTTATAATTATACACATTTTAAAAAATAATAATAATGAAGATTTCATTCTCAAATTTCCTGTCAAAGTTAAATTGTTTAACTCTCGTAAAATGAAAAGTGTCACATAAATTGGAACCGGGGGAGTATCTATTTTGTTTAAATTTCCGTGACTCGCGAATTAAATTTTGATAGTATTATTAATGATTGTGATTTATATTTTTTTTACCTAATTTTCAGATAGTATTATTCCTGTCTCAATTTATGTAGCGTTGATGAAATTTCGACAATCAATCAATTTTTTATGTTTTTAAGTAGCTCGCTAGAACAAATTTGGTCTAAGACCACACTAATTCTTGACCACACTACAAAAACGTTGCCAAAAATATCTAAGGGCACACTTTTGAACAGTGACCTTTATTTAAACGTTTTGACTACAAAAGTTTTAACAACGTCTGTAAAATGTGCCCTTAAGTAATATAGATTACACTTTATAAGTGTGGCTAAATGATAAAATAATTTGCAACAATTAATTATATATATTGCTACGCTTTTAAGTGTTCTTTATTTATTAGTATAAAAGCAACACTTTATAAATGTGCCCAAATATTCTCATAAATTTTCACTTAAATCAAATACTCCCTCCATAATATTTTGGAAAAAGGTTTAAAAATACCCCTCAATTTTATTTTATTGGTTGATTACCCTTACCGTTAAATTAAAGTTATTTTTACCTGTGGTGTTACTAATTTCATCATATATACCCCTCATTTGACGGAAAGCCCCAAATTAACAAAAATTACCCAATTTCAATTAAAATGACCTGTTTCTGTTATAATCTAAACCCGACCCACTAAACCAAATTAATTCATACTCAATTAAAACCCCAAACACATTTGTTTAATCTTCTTCATCTCCTTCACCATTAAAACACGTACGACTGAAATTGTCAGAGGTACCTTGCTCGATTTTTTTGGGAACAATTTCATCATTTTATTTTTAACATGGGAATTAATAAAACAAAGCATCCTTTAATAATGCACAAGTATCCCCTCAACCTATGCCCGAAATCTCAGAGACACATTTATACTATACTAAGGTCCTATTACCCCCCTGAACTTATTTTATTAATAATTTTCTACCCCTTTTCGGTCTATGTGGCACTATCTTGTGGGCTCAACGCTAGTTGACTTTTTTTTCAAGCTAGTGCCACGTAGGCCGAAAAGGGGTAGAAAATTACTTATAAAATAAGTTCAGGGGGGTAATAGGACCTTAGTATAGTATAAGTGTCTCTGAGATTTTGGGCATAGGTTGAGGGGGTGCTTGTGTATTTTCCCCCAAATATATAAAGTGCTTAATGTTGTCACATTTGAAATAACACAAATTGAAAGAAAGAACAATGTTTACCCAAAAATTATTAATAACTAAAAATCATCACAAAACAATAAAATGATCGGAGTTTGGAGTTTAAAATGAGAGTCAAATAAATCACCCAAAACACAGTAAAATATAACAACAAAAACAACAAAACAATAAAAGAAAGTAATTTTTGACGGAGTTGTCGAAGTTGAAGGGCTGATGAGTTATGGTTTGCTTAAAATGCAGATTGCAATATGTAAACAAACAAAATCGTGAAAGGTAAGGGGAAGAGAAGAAACAATGATGGTGGTTGCATGATGTTGTTGGGTTTCACGAGCTCATGGAGTTGAGGATACTCACGGTAGTTTTTCCGTGTCGATGAGGCAGCGCAGAAAGGGTTATTTTGGGGTGGTGATTTCTGGCGATTTGGAGGTGAGTGGTGGTTATTTGGAGGTGTTTCCGATATGGTTCACCAGAGTTTCTGGTTGGAGAAGGAAGATGGGTTGAGGTAAGTCGACCAGTGAGGTCGATTTGGGTGTTTTCTGGTGACATTTTGGCTGGAGAAAAGAGGCAGTAAAGGGTGGTCTGGTTCGCCAGAGTTGGCGTTTGGTTGGGAGGTGGTTTACGGATTGTTTTTCGCTGGAGTGGGCTGGTTTCAGGTGGGTTTGACAACAACCATAAAGTGGGTGATGATGCCTGTGAAAACGGAAAAAATGGTTTCGTTTAGGGGAGGTTGTTTGGTGGCTGGACAGTAGCGTGGAGAGGAGAGGTTGGTTGGAAAAAATGGGAAAACAAAGGCTGAAGTTATTTCTTCTTCCTCCCCTATTTTCTCTTTGTTCATCTCTTGGGTTAAGTGTTAGAGGGTCAGGCATGGGTTTAAAAAATGGGTAACGGGTCATTTTTTTATGATTCAGGTTAATTTATGTTGATTTGGGGCTTTTCGTCAAATCAGGGGTATATATAGTGAAATTAGTAACGATATGGGTAAAAATAACTCTACTTAACGGCAAAGACATAATCAACTAATAAACAAAGTTAAAGAATATTTTTAACCCTTTTCCCAAATATTTTTAGAATATGCCAAATCCCTCCATAATATTTTAGGGAAAAATATCCACTTCCCCATATTCACAAAGACAGCGGTGAATACAAAGAAAAAAATATTGAGAAAGGAAAGAAAATAGACTTTTATCGACTCCCCTCTTCCCTAATCTCCCCTCGACCAATTCGGGGCATTAGGTTTTGAAAAAAATCAGTTGTTACTTATTGCTTCAACACTTTATCATAGACTCGAGTGGATTCGCTCCATCTGAAATCTCTCTCACCAACAACGTCTCACTTATGCGACTGTTTCAGGTATGGTTTTGACATCTTCTCACAGAACTTTGAAATTTATGCACCCTGTTTAGCATGTTTTAATATTGATAAGAGTATAAAAGGTTTATGGGTCTCTTACTGCTCGAGGGGAATGAATTTTATGATATTTTTGTTTTACGCATTGCTTTTATTGCAACAAGAATCGTTTAACTTTGTAGAGAAAATGGTGGAAAATATTTTTGCCGGTGAATTTTGTATTATTAAAAGTTTGATTGTGAATTTTTTTTGCTATGAGCTCTTGCTATTGAATTTTTCCTGTTGTAATATGTTGTTGAAATGATTTTCTATTTCCATGCCAGATATAGTTTGAATTTTAACTCATAATTTGTGATTTTTTAAGTGATGAAATCACATGAATTTAGCTATACATCCAAATACATTATTAGTAATGTATACATAAAAGTGAGTTGAGATAAGTATGAATATTTAGTTATAATTTCTAAAGAACCTTAAGTTTCCTTAAATTATTTAGTAATGATATGAAAGTGAACTCAATAGAGCTTAATTGATACAGAGTGCTCATGTAGCTTGCTCCTTCTAATTTGAGATTAGAGGATAGTTCATTGATTGTATCCTGACGGACTAACTAACTTTTATTGTTTATAAATAGTTAGATACCAATATAATGTAACATGAGAGTTCTGATTTATTAGATGTAAACTTAATATAGATGAAATGATAAATCTATGTAGATGGAAAAAGCTTTAAAGAATGTCTAGCCCTTTCATCTCAAAGTCCACCCCTAAACCTATAAAGTTTCCTCAAGATCTTCCTTTTTGTGTCACAACTAGTCTCTCTTTGCTCATGACATTGTTTTTTTCCGCTTTTGATTTTGAACCTAAAAGTACAAAGAATGGAAAAAAATCAAGCTTACAAAGCTATGCAGTGAGCAAGGTTGGGTTCTGGCTCAGTTGGACCTGATGAAGTTGATGATGGAATGGTTCGTCCCTTTTCACATTTTTATTCTATAATTATTAATACTTTTTGACTTAAAGTTCTTTTTTTTTTTGAACTTGTATTTGGTTGTAAAGTAGGAAATTATTTGTCCATTTGGGGATGTATGGGTATTGCTCTAGAGATTTTCTCGAGTTTATTTTTATCTTTTTTTTGTTCCTAAGTGTACTTGGTGGTTAGTTGTGTAAAATTATGTGCTTCAAGTTTGTTGGTGTGGTAGAGAATGTTCTCTGTAGGACATGTTTTTGGTGGAAAGTATGTTATTTTGGAAAATCATTTTATATTTCCAGTGTTTGGTTGGTTTAGATGTTGGTGACATACTGTGGAAATACTTTTGGATATGAAATTTGAGTGGTTGACAACAATGTTATAGTGTTGATTGTTGTAATTGATATGGAGAAAGAGTTGTAATATTTTTATAGGAAAATTATTTCTACTAATATGTGCGGCGCAGAAATTTTCTACATTTTGGTTAAAATAATTATATTCTTTGGAGAGAGAATCTTCCCTGGTTCAGCATAACCAAACATTGACAATTTGTACTGTGTAGAAACAACCATTTAAACCAACTCTATGTGAAAAATGCTAGTGGAAGTCTTTGATTAAGCGTCATTATTAGGGATGTCAAATGGGCGGATTGGGTTGAAATTGAAAATGTTATAATGGATTGAGCAGAAATCTGGTTGGGTCTTGACCCACCTAAGTTTAATTTGAGCTCAAATGGGTTGAGCTCAAATGGGCTAAAAAAGGGGTTGGGTCTTGACCCGCCCAATTTGACCCGATTAATTTCAATAATTTAACATATTGATAATTAACTTTTATAATCACAATTTGAATTTCCGCTCAAGAATTTTTTGTTAAAACAATAACAAATGGATAGATAAATCCCAAAAGATGTTAAATAGATAATAATTTATACCTTTAAATATAGAAACATACCTAAATAAACAATTTAAAACGGGTTGAAATTGGAGATTGAATTGGGCTCAATTGAGAATTCTCCTCAAATGGGTTAAGCTTGAATGGGTTGAGATTGAACCCAATTCAAAATTATCTTGAGCCCAACCCTTAAAATTCTGGGTGGGTTGGGCTGGTTATATATGTTTGGGTTCATTTTTGACACCCCTATTCATTATGGTTAATGATAAGAAAAATAATTATTTCATTGACTGTTTAAGACAATTAAAGTCTAATTAATTTTGAGAAGTGTTAACTTAAATTCTCTTAGTTTGTGTTTGGTACTTACATTTTTCTTCAACTTTTTTCTTAGATTTTATATAATTGAGCTAACTTTTTCTATTTAGTACATTGGAGTTGTCAAGAATTGTCTTTTTCTTTGTTTCTTGTGCTTCGTCTGATGAGGACTCTCGCAGGTGGATTGTTCTTTTCATACACCAGAGTGGCATGCGGCTCGTTTTGATGACCTTCTTTTGTCACTAGGTGGTTAAGTACAACTAGAAAGTCATCGCATAAACTTTTTCTGCAAGTGTTTGAAAATCGGACTCCAGGGTTTGCACCCACTACATTGACCATTGGACGACACCCTTGGATGCTATTTTTTAGCTGTTACTAGCAACCCGGTCGTTGGAGAAGTTCTGCATTTTGCGAATGACTTACTTTTCCCCCAAAAAGCATATTTGAAGCTCTCTTTCCTTTATTGGGGTCGAGTGATACCAATTTTAAACTATCAATTATCGATTGGCTCTTGTATGGACCCACTTGGATTATACAATTGCTTGTTACTATTGTATCCTGATATTGAAGTTCTTTTTCTTCCCGCTCCATGTCTTATTTCGGAGATGCATAATAATAATGATAATCTTTTATGAAGAAAAAGTGAGAAAAGGAGAGCTAGAAGAAAACAAAGATAAAATGATGAGGGAATACAAGGCTCAACTAGATGCTGAAAGGGCGAGCAAGCTCTCTCAAGAAAGGAATCATTCCAGCAGTAAACACAGTCGCTAAAAGGGTAAAATGTGCTGAAATTTCTTAATGGGAGTCAATTTTTCTAGTTCTTTTAGTTGTTTTATATCTAAGTAGTAAAATTTCTAGTTGACTTAGATCATTTCATTCTTGATGGTGAAATGCATTCTTGTAGATAAGAAGGACAAAGATGCAAAGAAACAGAGAAGCAAAAAGAGAAAGGTGAAGATTTTTTTCAATCTAGACTCTTTATTTTCTTTCCTTGTGAGAATGAAAAAAGTTAACTACAATCTTTGTTGGATTACACATGATTGTCTTGTTATACCATGAAAGAAACATCAATGCTTATGGAGTTTTGAATTCTATTGGTTTTGCTATCTTAAACTTGCAAGTTTCTAGCTTACCTGAATTGTCTTGCTTGACACCCTATAGTTTGAGTCTATCTGTGATGATGTAATATTTTTCCCGTCACTCGACTTTATATTCTGCCGTGGTGCAAATCTCACTCGCAATGTCAGTCCCATTGAAACTGATTAGACGATTGGAGATAGATGGGTAAGTAGAAACAATTTACCTGCTTCCTCATTCTATAACTACCCCATTCTAGGTCATCGATTAATCTATTCAGCCTGTTATGTTATTTACGCTTTTTCAAAAAAATTGTTTTAAGTACATTTATGGTTTACTTTTTCCTGCTCAGGATACCTAACTTATAATGTGAACCTCATGTGGCCTCAGTTCCAACTTGAATTTCACATTAAAAAAATGAGATAACTTCGATACCATCTCATCCACAGCCCACTGAATCACTACTCTATTACTACATAACAGATTGTTAGTCCTCCATAATTATAATAACAACTCTAACTATTCATAAGGATATTATAGTATAGGAGAGTACAGAAGACAAAACATTAGCCCTATACACCAGCTACTATCCTGCTTCTTTTTTCTCTTTTCTTTCAGTCTGATTTTTTATTCAAAAAAATAAAATAAAAAGTACTTTAAAAGATTTTCTCTAGAGTCATCATCCTTCGTGTTGTTACAATACATTCGGACTACCTAACTTATAATGTGAACCTCATGTGGCCTTAGTTCCAACTTGAATTGCACATTAACCAAAAAATGAGATAACTTCTATACCATCTCATCCACGACCCACTTAATAACAACTCGATTACTACATAACCGATTGTTAGTCCTCCATAATTATAATCACAACTCTAATCATTCACAAGGATATTACAGTATAGGTTAGTACAGATGAAAAAACATCAGCCCTATACACCAGCTATTATCCTGCTTCTTTTTTCTCTTTTCTTTCAGTCTGGTTGATTCAAAAAAGAAAATAAAAAGTATGTTAAATGATTTTATCTAGACTCATCATCATTCGTTTTGTTGCCATAAATTCAGGCTACCTAACTTATAATGTGAACCTCATGTGGCCTTAGTTCCAACTTGATTTTCACATTAATAGAAAAAATGAGATAACTTCTATACCATCTCATCCACCACCCACTGAATAACAACTCTATTACTAATAACACATTTTTAGTCCTTCATAATTATAATTACAACTCTAGTCATTCATAAGGATATTACAGTATTGGAAAGTACAAAAGACAAAACATCAGCCCTATACACCAGCTACTATCCTGCTTCTTTGTTCTCTTTTCTTTCAGTCTGGTTGATTCAAAAAAGAAAATAAAAAGTACTTTAAAAGTTTTTCTCTAGAGTCATGATCAACCGTGAAATCATTGCTTTTGGTGGATAACAAATAGGTCCAAGTGGTTCTAGTAAAATTAACAACAATTGTAAGAAAGTACTTGCAATCATTATATGTAGGTACCTTAAAAGGACCCCAAGTATCAACATGTGTTAGATCTAAATTGCTTTTAGTTTTGATATGGATTAAAGGAAAAGGTAATCTAGACTGCCTTAGCAGACAAACAATGAAAGAGGAATCATGACTAGATAAAAAAGAAATGGAATTTATATGTTTCATTGCATTAAAAGGTAGATGCCCCAACCTTACATGCCAAAGCATTACATCAGAAGGTGTTTTTGCCAAAATAGGTAAAGAAGCCGAATGTGAAATTGAACTAGAAAGACATTTCTTAGATGATGAAATTGCATTGTTGGTAGAGATAATCCTTGGCTCTGCGTGAGAAGACTACAAAGTGTAAAGACCATCGGTTACTTCACCAAAAACTTGTGGGTATTTCATTTGAGGGACCTGCAAAATGCATCCAGTAGAGGTAAAAACGATGGTACATTTAAACCTGAGAAAAAGCTTATGGACAGAAAGAAGATTAAATCAAAAATAGGGAAATTATATTCTTACGTGTGGGCCAAATCTGTATTTTGTATTTTATGCCTATCCTTGGGCCTTTTATCATTTGGTCCTTTAGTGAGATCAATAATTGCGTCAGTGTTTCTCGCTTCTATGATTTGCTAATTCTAACTTAAAATTATGCTTCTTGCGTTTAATTTTGCCCTATGGTTTTTTGAATTAGAATTTTTTTCACATTAATGTGAAATCTAGGAATAATTAATGAATCTTCTCTGGTTAAGGACAATCCAAAGAATCATATCCAAACATACTATGGTAGATTATAACTCATATCTCATAAAATTAAATCCTTTGGATGCTACTTTGAGCTATTTGAGTTTTTCAATGCTATGATTTGATTTTCTACTTTTTTTTAAACAAAGCTAGGTTTGGATCTAGTTGTATTTGGAGCTTAAGTGTTAGAATTTAATTATTGCGACTTTTGATGCGATATTGTTTAATTTAGTATGTTTTAATGTTGTTTCTGTGTATTTATGGAGTTTTACTGGTTGTACAAATTTATGTAGTATTATTTGAGTTGCATTGAGCTGTTTATTTTATGATTTGATTTATTGTATGGTTTATTTTTTGATTTCAATAAAGCTAGATGTGGATCTAGTTTGATTTGGATTTACTAGTAGATTAGATTTGGAGTTGTAGTTTTAGAATTTGATCATGTTGCTTTTGATAAGCTAATTGTTAATTCTACTTTGTTTTAGCTCTTTGTTTCTATCTATATAGTATGTTAAGTTGCATTGAGTTCATTACAGTGATGTTATGGTTTGCTTTGTGGCTTATTGTGTGATTTGACAAAAACTAGTATTTCCTGCTTTGTTCAAATCAGTATCTGCAGAGTTAGTTGGAATGTATCTAGAGGTAGTTGGATGAACTAGTTGACTGGACAACTATGCAAGGTTTTTTGGTCAAGAGCTAATGATATGTGAATATTTTGTTGGAAAACTGATGATTTTCTGGGAAGTGGATATGGATAAGTCAGAAGAAGCATTAGAGGAAGTTTTGAACTATCATAGAACTTCTTCACATGTTGTTCTGACGTTTCTTGATGCCAAGCCCAAGAAAAGATCTCATAAGTGGTACAATATATATTAAAAATGACTCGACATAGGAGAGGATTATTGGACTGTTTCATGTACTCTTATTGAGATTTCTCTTCATGCTTCAAGTCTAATCCAGACTATAAACAATTTCATTGGACTATAATGTTTACAGAATTTCTATTGTTGTTCTGTGTTTAATGTTTGAACTGCTACATAGTAACTTGGAAGGTCATGTCTTTTTCCTATGGGAAAGTATCAAGCAGGATACAAATATTCTGGTATTGTGTTGCTTCGACTCTTAAAGATCCCCTGCTTTGCTAGAAGTGCACTTTGCTGAAGTCTTTAAAGCTGTTTGTGGTTCTTCTTACTATGAGTTTAAAATGAAGCAAGTGAGCTTTTATGTTTTATAAATGAAAATTGACTTATCAGTAGCTGTAAGGAGATTTAGATGGAGGATGCTCATGGGAAGATTATGAGATGTTGAATGCATATTAATGCTATCACACTGTTAGTTGCATTATAAGATGTTTGTATCTTTTCCCAACACCAGATGTTTGTTTTGTTGAAGCAATCATATATCTTCCTTTTATTTTTCTTATGGAAAATTAGCACACTTATGTATTTAATGAAATGTTAAGTTTTGTATTTCGTAAAGTATCAAAATAATCAATTTAATGTTTTTTCTCAAGCTAACATGATCAAGAAGACTTGAAGTACCGTAGTTGACACAACTAAAAAGAAGTGTGTATATTTGAAAAAACTACAGGATCTTTCTTTTCTTTCAAAAAGGAGGAAAATTTCATGTATATATATTTACTGCTTTTGCATCTATTCCTTAAAATGTTCTTTTAGAAAAATTCAATTTGTCATTTTTGATATTCCTGTTTGTTCTAGTTAATGGGGATCTAATTTCTATTATTATATAGTTATAAATTTTCTTATGTGCATTTCTTGTGCAGAATTTTCAAGGAAATTGAGGTCAAGTATCGACTTCAACGTGCTAGACTTTTGGATTGATGATTTCATAAAGATTTATTGCAAATTACCGGAGATTTTAATTCCATTTGAATTAGGAGTTGATTAGTTGGTTTTATGTTGAGATTATTACATTTAGTTAGATCTCAATTTTACTTGAGATAGAAAAGGTAATTTGTTTTGACATTGTTTACTTTTACAGAAAACTTATTATATTATTATTTTATTCTTTGATTATAATGTTAGAAAATATTTGCTTTATATAAAATTTCTTGCTTTTCATGAAGAAGATAGTTTTGAATGCACAAATTTTTTGTATGTATTAGTGTCTTGAGAAAAACTATATATAGATTTTTCTGGGATGTTTAAGAAACTTGGTAGCCACATTAGAATATTAATATGTCATTTAAGAAAATATAAAATAATGTCACCAATTTTTATGAAATTCAATAATAACATTTGTTAACATTAACTAAAGTGTCAAAAATTTCAATGTGAAATTTTATAAATTTCACAAGTAAGTGTCTTGAAATTTGTTTTAGCAACATTTAATCTAAATATCAGAAAGTGTAAGTGACATTTCATAAATGTCGAAAAAAATAAATGTGATAGATCTCATATCGATATTTACTTAAATGTCAAAAATTAATTTCATATATTTCATACCTACATTTACGTAAATGCCAAAAATAAATGTGATCTCATACCAACATTTACCTAATTATTGAAAATAAATGTCATATATATCTCATACCAATATTTACCTAAATGTCAAAAAATAAATGTCATATATCTCATACTGACATTTACATAAATGTCAAAAATAAATGTCATATATTTCATACCGACATTCAGCTAAATGTCAAAAATAAATGTCATATATTTCTTATCGACATTCACATAAATATCAAAAAATAAATATCATAATAATCTTCCCAACATTTACATATATGTTGTAAAGTAAATGTCTTTTCAACATTTTGCTAAATGTCAAAAATTCTTTCCGACAATTACGTAAATATCGGAAAAACTCTCGACACTAAAATTTATGACATTTGGTACAAATGTAAAATAAATGTCGATAACAAAGTTGTGACATTTAAACATCATAATACGACATTTAGAAAATGTCGTTATATCTCAACTTTCTTGTAGTGATATAGCCTTAAATGAGTCCAATCTGGGGACTCATCAACGCCCCTAACTTAAATTTTTGCTTGTCCTCAAGTAAAACTCAAGTTCAGCAGTTCAAAAAGGATGTCTCAAATAGTGCTACACGAGATGCAATCATAATGTACACAATAGAACTCTAGTTACTTATGAAAGGATCAGTTGTGTACCTAAAGAATCAAGTTTTGATACACTATTACCAAAGATTCTCATGCTCGCAGTACTTGCTTCAAATGCAAGTTGAAGCTCAACCAAAGCATTCAAATGCCCTCAGACAACTGATGATTCCATTCTTACAAACATGATGTATAATCTGTTAAGGTTCGAGAATCATATACAACACTCACTAGCACAAAGAAGAGCATAATGCATGCTTTCACCATAGGTTTTCCCGTATTTTCCTATCAACATTTATTTAAGTTTTCTCGAGATAAAAAAGGTCTACTAAGGATTGTAATGGTGCTGAGTGCTATGGTATCGTCATTAGGCTCCGTGTCTATGATCCTTATAAGATGTAATGCTCATAACACTTCCTTTCCTTTCCTTTAATCAAGTTCATTAGTGCTTACAAGTCATCCCTTTATTCACTTTCCCATAATGTGTTGGAAACCCCCTTTTTGTTTTTGTAATTTTCAAATTTATTTCACAACTTTTCTTTTTTATTCTTTCTCTTTTTTTAACAAAAGGGTTCCATTTTTCTCAACACAATGGGTATACGGGATATTTCTTTCACTTTATTGACTTGCTTTCTCTTTTAACCACACCCCCAACTTACGCTTTTGGCCTATGTTGTGTAACACTCCCAAAGTCCATGAGCTAATCTAGAGCGTCACATGAAAAACTAAGACTTTAAATAATGTTTGTAGGCCTAAAATAATGTATTTAAACTAGTTAGGAAGTATTAGATTCAAAATATTAATAAACGACCATGACGTCCGATGAGTTGTGAAATGTGCACTAGTGTGCCTTGGCATGTTTCAATGGGTTTTTGGAGTCGGAATTTAATGAAAATTGTTATAAAGGTGTTAAATATATAGAAGAGGGTGCTTAGGGTCGAAATGTCCGGGTACGACTCCCCAAGGACCACCCTATGGGTCCTTGGAGAGGACCCTTCCAATTGACCCAAAAAGTTGTTTTTGATAGTAGCCATCCACGAGTTGATCGACGAGCCGTCGATGGTTTCGTGGTTCAACACTTGGCCAAATTTCCAAACTGATCAAGACCAGATTCTATCACAAATGATGCCTTGCCAGTACGAGGCCATCGATGGACCTACGGACCGTAGGTCGAGGTCTCGTAGTTTTTTTTTTTTTTTTTTGTCCAATTTTTAGTGAGTGTTTTAATTAGTTAGTTACTTAGGTGGTTAATTAAGGGGTAGGGGTGTTTAAATTAGTTATTTATGGGACTATATAAGACATAAACCTAATTAAACTAACCCAACACCCCTTCTTTCCCAAACTCAATTCTCTCCAACTTCTCTCTAATTTCTCTCTCTATTCCCAAAGGCTCCATTGAGGACCAAGATTCAAGGTCACTAGGGCTCCAAGATTTAAAATTTCTCTCCATCAATCTTCAAGGATTTTTAAGGTATGGAAGCTCTTCACTCTTGGGGTCTCTTTTCCCAAGAGTCTCCTTCAAATTGATTTCAAAAGATGTCAAAAACACGGGTTTCTTTCCAATTTCGTGATTTGTCTTTCAATTGGATTTAATGTTGATTTCCTTTGATTATTAATGATAGATTATGATTGTTTATGAGTTAATTATGGTAGATTTTAGTCTTTAACCTACTTTATGCTATATTCCATGAATTGAATCCATTACCCTAACCCTAGTTTTGATTTGGACTTGCAGAGGATCAGGGTTGTTTGAATTGGTTATGTTATTATTAAGTTCACTATATCATGATGATGATGAGTGGGATTATTGGATAATTATTATGAATTAAGGGTGAGATTCTTCATGAACGCTATGGAGGCTAATTGGTTATACACTGTGATCTTAAACTCTTTACTTCAGTAATGATGGATTGTATTTGGTGATGACGTTGTGCAATTGAAGTATTACATGTGATTAGATATAGGAAGATATGATGTGATGAATGTGATGAATATGATGGCATGATATGAATGTGTTGAATGTGAGATCATTGTAAGGTTGTGAGGGTGAAAGGTTGAAAATGATCCTCTTGTGTGCTTTATGTGATAATGACTATGATATGTGATCTCACTAATCATGGTTCTGTGATGAAAAAAAGTTCTCATCCTATGCCTAATGAGCTAAATGACATGCTATATTAGGGGTAGTATCCTATGACCTAAATTAAGCTATGATTGTTAAAGAATGACTTAATGGCATTTCAAAAAGGGACTTTAGTTTAGCACTGAGTGAACTTGTCAATGAGAGGTGATTACTTCCCATAGAAGGGAGATTCACAAAGGGTTCTCATGAGATAGTGACTATAATGCATTTGTGCATAAAGAGAGTCCAACACATGTCTCCTAGTTCTTGAATTATGTTTACATCATAGGAATACTAGTCAGTGGAGCCACCTAGAATGCTATGTTCATGTTTTGGTCCTACCTTGGAAAGTAGACCACCTTCTTTCGGTGTAGGGTTTCCTGACACCGGATTCCATGTTTAACTCACATGGTCTATTGTCGGTTACGACAATTGTTCCCCAAAGTAAACTGAAAGTAATAAAGTGAACTCTAACTAGGGTGACTTAAGGGGTTCTTCTTAGTGTAGGTAGGGGTATGGGACTCTTCCTAGACATTGCACTAGTTGGACTTGAGGGAAGTCCTAGGAGGTTGTTCTTATGCTGTTATAAAGTAAATGATATGCATATGTTGCCTTTACATGTTGATGGTCCTATATGATGCTAGTTTAACTTATGAACATGTTATTGGTCTATATTGCTTTATATGATGATGATTACTCATGATGCTATATTATAAGAAGTTAGGCATTACTTATGATATCTTTCCTTATTTACTTGATTATGTGGGGTTATGAGACTTCACATGAGCATTGCATTTTGTATGATTTGGATGGGATTGTTGGTAAGGGTCTTATAAGGTTTGATGATATGAACTCTTGAACATGCTTTGTTGTTGTGACATTATGTTGGAGTTGTTTTGGTTAGATGATCTTGATATGCTACTATTCATGTTGATATGACCTTATGTTCATAATATCCATATTGACTTGACTTTATTGATAATGTTGGTCTTGTGTTGCATATGGACTTGTCTTAATGAATAAGTGATCATTGGCTTGTATGTGTTCTTATTTGTGCAATAAGGCTTTCAAAAGTGGCTTAGCATGACTTTGAACAAAATTTCCCTTTAAGTATGATTTCAAAGATTATATGTGCATATGTTTCCATACTTAGTACAAGTAGATATACTAATCCATATTCTTTCCCTTTTCCCAAAAAATGTAGTTTCGGGCCGTTGAGGTATCAAGGTCGCTTGCAAGAAGACTTGGACTTTTCCACAAGTTTTGGTAGGTCCTCTAGTTTCGAGGTTGGTGCCACGTACTCTTCCTTAGTAGTATTGCTATAGTTTAAATACATTCATTTCTTTCCTATTGTTGAAGATATTTTATTAAGCCCTATGTGGCAATTATGGATTTGTATAAGGGCTATGCCCCAATGTTCTACTTCGTTTTAGATGGTTTAATGTGAGACAATATTATTAGACTAAATTCTTATATGTTGGTTATATTGTCTAAATGAGAAGTCTATGTAAGCTTCCTATGAGAGGAGTCTAAGTAAACCCCCTAAGTAATAAGTGAGAGGTCTATGTAAACCTCAATATATAATAAGTTTTAATTTTTCCGCATTTGAACCTATGATATGTTATGACGAATGGTAAGAATCTAGTCTTAGTCTTCTCCGAGGAAGACGACACCGGTTACGTCTAGGGGGTGCTCCCCGATCGTGACAAACTTGGTATCAGAGCATGAGGTTGAAGTAATCTTAGGATTGATGTCTCACTAAACCACGTCTACGTAGAGTCTTGCTCATGAGTGTGAATCATAACACACTTATGAATTAGAGGCTATGTGAAGCTTAAGAATTCTCACTTATTGGTAATCTTGAAAGTCGTGCCTTATGAGTGGTAATTCTATGTGTCCATTTTTCTTCTAATCATTTTCTAGTGGATATATGAGATGACTACGAGAAGGCCATCTGCTAGGAGAGTGGAGGAAGATTTGGCTAATGTAGGAGTTCCTCCCCAAGAGAACCAAGCCCCTACATAAGGCAATAAAGTGCCTCCACAAGACGAAGCTCCGGTCATTCCTCCACCTATGACGGATGGAGAGATAAGGTTGGCATTTGTGACTTTGGCTCAAGACATGACTACCCAAGCTCAAGGTAGCCACTCAAGCTCAAGCCATGAGGGCTCAAGCAAATAGGGAGGTTGGACCTCGTGTTCAACCAATTGCTAGTACCATGGGTTCCCGCTTCAGGGACTTCACGAGGATGAACCCTCTGATGTTTTATAGGTCAAAGGTGAACAAATACACCCATGACTTTCTAAATGAAGTCTATAAGATCCTCTACTCTATGGGGCGAGTTCAAATGAGAAGGCCGAGCTAGCTTCCTATCAACTCAAGGACGTAGCTCAAACATGGTACACCCAATGGAGAGATAATAGGGCCTTGGGAGCGGGTCCTATCACTTTGGGAGGTGTTTAGAAGGGCTTTCCTTGACCCATTATTTCCTAGGGAGAAAATAGAGCCAAAAGTAGAAGAGTTCATCAACCTTCGTCAAGGAGGTATGAGTGTGCAAGAGTACTTCTTGAAATTCACTAAGTTGTCCAAGTATGCTCCTTCTTTGGTGTCCAATCCTAGGGATGAGATGAGTCGTTTAGTGACGGGAGTGTCCAATGATCTAGTTGAAGAGTGTCGTTTGGTGATGCTCCATGACAATATGGATATCTCTCGGTTGATGGTTCATGCACAACAAGTTGAGAAGACTATACTCAAGAAGAAGAAGAGGGAGTTTAAGAGGGCCAAGTCTTATGAAGGAGATACTTCCAAGGTTAGTCTTGAGATTTAAGACAAGCCTAGGTTTAAGAACAGGGTTTTCAACAAAGTTCATTCCAATTTCCCTAGGGAAAACAAGGATAGGGTGTCCTAGGTTTCAAAAGGCAAGAAGTGGGAATTCACCTAGCAAAAAACCTACTTGTTCTAAGTGTGGTAAGAAGCATTGGGGTGAGTGTCTAGTTGGGATGGAAAATTGCTATGGTTGTGGAAAAGAGGGCGATAAGGTTAGAGAATGTCCTAATGTGAGAAGTCAAGAGAAGGGGAGTGGTCAAGCTCAAGCAAGCGGTCCTAGTTCTGATGCCCCAAAGAGGAACCGCTTTTATGCTCTCCGCTCTAGGGGTGAGCAAGAAGAATATCCCGATGTGGTCACTGGTATGTTACAAGTCTTCTCTATTGATATTAATGCTTTACTTGATCCTGGTGCTACTTTATCATTTGTATCTCCTCTAGTAACTAAAAGGTTTGATGTTCTACCCGATGTTTTGATTGAACCATTTTCGGTTACAACCCCGATGGGTGATTCCGTTGTGGCTAGAAGAGTCTTTAGGAGTTGTCCAATATTTTTGCCCAATAGAGTTACATGAGTGGATTTGGTAGAGATTGATATGGTTGATTTTGATGTCATTTTGGGAATGGATTGGTTGCATGCTTGTTTTGCTTCCATAGATTGTCGAACAAGAGTGGTTAAGTTCAATTTTCCTAATGAACCCGTCTTAGAGTGGAAGGGGGTAACTCAATTCCGAGAGGTCGTATCATTTCTTTTGCAAAAGCTTGTAAAATGATCTCTAAGGGGTGTCTTTACCATATTGTAAGATTCAAATATCTGGAGTCGAACATTCCTCCTATAGAGTCGTTCCCCATAGTGAAGGACTTTCCGGAAGTCTTTCCCGATGACTTGCTCGAAATTCATCCCAAGCGGGAAATAGACTTTGGTATTTACTTATTACCGGATACGAATCCCATTTCAATCACACCTTACCGGATGGCTTTAACAGAGTTGAAAGAGATAAAGCTTCAACTCAAAGACTTATTAGATAAGGGTTTTATTCAACTTAGTATTTCACCGTGGGGAGCTCTGATGTTGTTTGTTAAGAAGAAGGATGGGTCCCTTAGAATGTGCATTGACTATCATCAAATCAATAAGGTCACCATTAAGAACAAGTATCCTCTACCTCGGATTGACGACTTGTTTGATCAACTCCAAGGGGCAAGATACTTTTCTAAGACTTATTTGAGGTCGGTGTATCAACAACTTAGGGTGAGAGGTGAGGATGTATCTAAAACGACTTTTCAAACTAGGTATGGTCACTACGAGTTCCTACTAGTGTCCTTTGTTCTCACTAATGCCCCAACAACTTTTATAGACCTTATGACTAGGGTGTTCCGGAATTACCTAGATTGCTTTAAGATTGTCTTCATTGAGTGACATCTTGGTATATTCGAAGAATCAGGGTGAACATATGGACCATTTGAGGGTGGTATTGCAAACCCTTCAGAAACACCCTCTATTTGCCAAGTATAGTAAGTGTGACTTTTGGTTAAGATCGGTGGTGTTTCTTGATCATATTATCTCAAGTGAGGGTATAGAGGTCAATCAAATGAAAACAGAGGCGGTAAGAATTGGCCTAGACCATTGACTCCAACAGACATTAGAAGTTTTCTTGGGTTTAGCCGCGCACTATAGGTGGTTTGATGATGGGTCTGCGTCCATTTCTTCTCCTTTGACTACCTTGGCCTAAAAGAGTGTTAAATTAGAGTGGTCGGAGGCATGTGAAAGAAGCTTCCAAATTTTGAAAGATAGGCTTACCTTTGCTCCGGTGTTGACTTTACCGAAGGGTACCAAGGTTTTGTGGTATATTATGATGCTTATCTAGTGGGTTTGGGTTGTGTCCTTATTCAACATGGGAAGGTAGTAGCCTATGCCTCTAGACAACTCAAGGTGTATGAGAAGAATTACCCAACTCACGATCTTGAATTAGCGGTCGTAGTGTTTGCTTTAAAAATATTGAGGCATTACTTTGTATGGTGTTCATGTGGATGTGTATACCGATCATAAGAGTCTTTAATATGTGCTCATTCAAAAGGAGTTGAATCTCCGACAAAGAAGATGGTTGGAATTATAGAAAGATTACGACATGAGTGTTCTCTACCACCCCAGCAAGGCGAATGTGTTTGCGGATTCTCTAAGTTGTATGACTATGGGTAATTTGTCTCATGTAGAAGAAAGTAAGAAAGACCTAGTGAAGGATGTCCATAGATTGGCCCGCTTGGGTGTTCGGTTGGAAGATTCCCCAAATGGTGGTTTTCATAATAACTTCGAGCCATCTTTAGTGGTTGAGGTGAAGTCTAAGCAACATCTTGATCCGCTATTGATGGAGTTGAAGAAATCGGTAGTTAGCAAGTTCAATGAGTCATTCTCTCAAGGGGGGATGGTGTGCTTAGGTACCAAGGTAGATTGTGTGTACCGGGTGTTGATGATTTGAGGGCAAAGATTTTAGAAGAAGCTCAAGGTTCCCGATATTCTATTCATCCGGGTGCCACCAAAATGTATCATGATCTTAGAGAGGTATATTGGTGGGATGGTTTGAAAAGGGACATAGAGGAGTTTGTATCCAAGTGTCCAACTGCCAACAAGTTAAAGACGAGCATCTAAAGCCTAGTGTTCTAATATAAGAAATGGGTGTTCCTACTTGGAATTTGAAAGAAATTAATATGGACTTTGTTGTTGGGTTGCCTCGAACTCGGATGCAAAATGATTTCAATTTGGGTTATTATTGATAGGTTGACGAAATCCGCTCACTTTCTCCCCGTCAAGTATACGTATTTGACGGAGGATTATGCAAGAATATACATTGGTGAGATTGTAAGTATTCATGGAATCCCTTTGTCCATCATATCGGATAGAGGTGCTCAATTCACTTCTCGTTTTTGGAGGTCTTTTAAAAAAGGGTTGGGTACTCAAGTGTAGCTTAGCACAACTTTTTATCCTCAAACGAATGGTCAAGTGGAGAGTACCATTCAAACCCTAGAGGATATGTTAAGGTCATGTGTGATAGATTTCAAAGGAAATTGGGACAATCACCTACCGTTGAATCAGTTCTCTTACAATAATAGTTACCATTCGAGTATTTTAATGGCTCCATTTGAAGCACTCTATGGTAGAAGATGTAGGTCTCCCATTGGGTGGTTTGAGGTGGGTGAGTCTTCACTCCTTGGTCTCGAAATAAACTATGACGCTTTGGAGAAGGTTCGGGTGATAAGGGATAGATTGAAACAACCTATAGTCGGCGAAAATCGTATGCTGACAATAGAAGAAGAGACCTTGAATTTGAAGTAGGTGATATGGTGTATTTGAAGATGTCACCTATGAAAGGGGTGATGAGATTTGGCAAAAAGGGGAAGTTAAGTCCCCGATATGTGCGTCCCTATGAGGTTTTGCAACGGGTCAGAAATGTTGCATATGAGTTGAATTTACCTAGTGAACTATCTTTGATTCATTCGGTATTTCATGTCTCCATGCTAAAGAAGTGTATTGGTGATCCCGTGTCCATTCTCCCCATTGAAGGGTGAGGTGTGGATAAGAGCCTTTCCTATGAAGAGGTTCAGGTTGAAATTCTAGATCGCCAAGTCAAGAAGTTGAGGAACAAAGAGGTGGACTCCGTAAAAGTCCTATGGAGAAACCACCTAGTTGAGGGAGCAACATCGGAGGCCGAGGCCGACATGAAGTCCCGTTATCCTCATCTGATGATGGTTGTGCAATTAAAGGAAGTTCCCATCCTATGACTAATGAGCTAAATGACATTCTATATAAGGGGTAGTCTCCTATCACCTTAATTAATCTATGATTGTTAAAGAATGACTTAATGTCATTTCAAAAAGGGACTTTAGCTTAGTACCGAGTGAATTTTTCAATAAGAGGTGTTGACTCCTCATAGAAGGGAGATTAACCAAGGTTTCTCATGAGATAGTGACTATAATGCAATTGTGCATAAAGAGAGTCCAACACATGTCTTCTAGTTCTTAAACTATGTTTCCACTATAAAAATACTAGCTAGTGGGTCCACCTAGAATGATATGTTCATGTTTTGGTCCTATCTTGGCAACTAGACCACCTTCATTCGGTGTAGGGTTTCATGACACCAGATTCCATGTTTATCTTACATGGTGTATTTTCAGTTAAGGCGATTGTTCCCTAAAGTAAAATGAAAGTAATAAAGTGCACTCTAACTAGGGTGATTTAACGGGTTCTTCTTAGTGTAGGTAGAGGTATGGGACTCTACCTATACGTTACACTAGTTGTCCTTGAGGGAAGTCCTAGGAGGTTGTTCTTATGCTCTTATAAAGTAAATGATATGCATATGTTGACTTTATATGTTGATGATTCTATATGATTTTAGTTTCACGTATGAACATGTTATTGGTCTATATTGCTATATATGATGATGATTACTCATGATGCAATGTTGAAGTTAGGCATTACTTATGATCTATTTCCTTGTTTACTTGATTAAGTGGGGTTATAGGACTTCACATGAGCATTGCACTTGTATTCTTGGGATGGGATTGTTGGTAAGGGTTATAAGCTATGATGATATGAACTCTTGAACATGCTTTGTTGTTGTGACATTATGTTGGAGTTGTTTTGGTTCTATGTTCTTGATATCCTACTATTCATGTTTGTATGACCTTATGTTGATAATATCCATATTGACTCGACTTTATTGATGATGTTGGTCTTGTGTTTCATATGGGCTTGTCTTAATGAATAAGTGATCATTGGCCTATATGTGTTCTTATTTGTGCATTGAGGCTTTCAAAAGTGGATTAGCATGACTTTGAACTAAATGTCCCTTTAAGCATGATTTCAAAGATTATATGTGCATATGTTTCCAAACGTAGTATAAGTGGATGTACTAACCCATATTCTTTCCCTTTTTCCCAAACAATGTAGGTTCGTGCCATTGAGGTATAAAGGTCGCTTGAAAGAAGACTTGGACTTTTCCCCAAGTTTTGGTAGGTCCTCTAGTTTCGAGGACGGTGCCATGTTTTCTACCTTAGTATTATTGCTACAGTCTAAAGACATTCATTTCTCTCCTATTGTTGAAGATATTGTTGTAAGCCCTATGTGGCAATTATGGATTTGTATAAGGGCTATGCTTGAATGTTCTACTTCATTTTAGATGTTTTATTGTGAGACAATATTATTAGACTAAATTCTTATATGTTGGTTATATTGTCTAAATGAGAAGCCTATATAAGATTCCTATGCGAGGAGTTATATTGTCTAAATGAGAATCCTATATAAGATTCCTATGCGAGGAGTGCAAGTAAACTCCCTAAGTAGTAAGTTAGAGGTCTATGTAAACCTCAATATGTAATAAGTTTTAATTTTTCTGCATTTTAACCTATGATATGTTATGATGAATGCTAAGAGGCTAGTCTTAGTCCTCTTCGAGGACGACGACGCCGGTTACGTCTAGGGGGTGCTCCCCAATCGTGACATGTTAGCTATGCTATTAAGCACAAATCTAGAGGATTATGGGTAAAGGTTAAGAGAGGTCATGTTGTATTCAAGTTTGTTCCAAAGAGGTGTTCAAGAGAGGTTGACACACTCAGAAGGTAGGTCACATAAGAGGTATGTCAAATTGGCTCACACTCTATAAAGTTGCCTAAGATTACATAAAGAGAAAGCTTTACTTAGTCAATAAGACCAACATGGAAAATTCTAGGTGTTGTCATGCATGGTTCACGGTAAGCTTATCACACAAGGCATCGACACTAAAGTCAAAAAAGACTCCACACTTGTTCTAGTGTGAAATGGTCATTATAAGAAAATCGATTTGACAATTGGCTAATCACAATAAGGTGCAAAGAGTTCACATATTGTCTATGCAACTTCATTTGGCCTCGTTGTAGTTGTACATTAATTTTTATTCGGTTGCAAGAACTATTAAAGTCATCGATATTGATTGAAACTAAGACTTAAATTTGCCTAAGAACAGCCACGTTCAAGTATATACAAGAGGTGGAAAAATTTATGAAAAATTTAAATTTTTTTGAAAGGGCAAAATCAATTTGCAATTATGACAAAGGGATACATAAGCTCAAACATCCATAAAAACCAAATAAACACAATTTAAAACATAGCAGCCCAAAAATTAATAAACACAAATATCAATAGCACACAAAAGGTGTGGACCTCACCCCACGCCAAATAAAAAGAACATTAGTCCTCGAATATATATATATATATATATGTATATATATATATATGTATATATATATATATATAATAATTTAAGGGTCAAGATAGAGAAAGATATATATAGGGCTAGAGAATAATCATTATTAAGAAACTGCATTAAGTTGGAGTCCTTCAACAAATTTAGCTTTAAGTAGAAGGTGAGGTGGGGACTTGAGGCGGACTGCCGAGTGGTTCAGAAAGCTATACACAACTTCTCTCAGAAAGACAATACGCCTATTTTCAACCCACATTCTTGAATAAGTCATAGCAGCAATGCAACCCATGTTCCGAGAACCAATCGATGACTAAAACACTTGAGAGGGCACTGATATGTAGAAATTAATGTGCAAAGATGCAGTTGGAGGAATAAAAGCGTGTAAAAGAGACCTAAATTGAGGATTTAAACCATTTACTTTCAAACCGTCCAGTTTATGACCATTCGACGACAATGGTTGTAACTTCTCATTCATTTGGCATTTTGACGAACAATTACGTACTTCACGGAGTTTTATAGAACTTCTCAGCGATTTTTAAAGTTCAAACGACGGTAAAAATTGCAACCACCGACAAAGTTGGCAATTGGCCAACAATTCCCTCGGCTCACCGACTTTTACATACTTTAGTCTTCATGATATCTTGAGTCAAACAACGGACAATGTCAGGTTCACCAACCTATTCGACGACACGCTGACTAGAACTTTTGCTTGTCACTAAATGTTTTTTTCAAAGACTTTCTTACACTTCACCTTGTACAACCAACACACTATTATTTTACCAACACAAATAAAAGAGAATAATAGGGTTTTGGGTTACCTCTTCAACATCGCCTTAGTTAACATCGTGGCACGACACACGTCATCAACTACTCTTCATCCTTGGTGTCGGCAATGGTATATTTAAGAGAGTCCTGACTGAACGGTGGATAGTGACATGACATTAAATGGATGATTTGATTATCCTGTAGCTGAATGGTCATGGAGTTTGTTATAGACGTTTCATTTAGCATTTGCATGTTTCTTTATATCATTCAACCTTTTGCCTTCTTTTGCAATTCTTTGTTGAATGATTGAAAGGACTTCATCTTCTTGCATGCCTATGTTATTTTTCTTTTACACTCTCGGAGAGAGAAGTGTTTTTCTTTCTCCATGGTGTGCACTTCCAACTTCTTGACTCGATTGGATAGATCATCCAACTGGGTAACTAGTGCATCCACTCTTGCTTCTTTTTGGCTTCTCTGTTGACGTCTACTATGGCATCTATAATTTTTGCTACAACTTCTTAGGGTTAGTGCAGAACACAACCTGCACAGAGTTGACCGACTATACTTTTATTTTCGGGTCGAAGACCCCTATAGAAGCATTCTAGTAGCGCTCTATCAGACATACCATGAGAGGGCATAGTTGCAGTATCGCTTGAAAGTTTAGGCACATTTCCTCAATTGTCTCGTTGCCCACTTATTTGAATGTCAGGAGTTTGTCCCTAAGGTACAGTAGTTTCAGGAGGGGATGATCCATATGGTTTCCATAATGACTATCCATTCTTATTACCTTGTTTAGATAGTCAAACAAGCAAGACACAACTATAACTAAGGTTGGTAAAACTACAACTAATAGGAACACAAATCTAACTTAACTACACATTTTCACGCGAAACAACTCCTTGGCAGAGGCGTCATTTTTATTAGTAACATCATCAAATACACAACTTCTAATGCAATTGTGGACGATTGCACCGTAGTATAGTAACCAAACTAAGGGGTGGGATCATTTCCATAGGAAGTGGGGAGAGAATTAACACGAAAGTAAAATTATGTTCTAACTAGTCACAGCTAAAGACATTATCGAATAAAAACATTATAAATCAAGTGAAGTGATGCCAGTGTCAATTATCAATGTTTTTTTTTCCACTTGTAATTAAAAATAACGAAATTAACAAAAGAGAACTAAATAAAGAAAGGGAAATTCTTGGGATGTGACGGGAATAGGGGTTAAGCGAAATTCTTGGGTACATGCTTTCAATAAGAGATTTATAGAATAATTATGACTACGCTAAGCTTTAAGGGGGATATGCTCTCTCTCGAGCAACTTACCCCATTTCAAATGCGTTTCTCTCAGACACCTACTTGCCATATGAAGACCATCCTATACCTTAACTCACTCACTCTATTGAGCGGAATGTGTGGGAAATACACTAGGCCTCACTCTCTCGAGTTGAGCCTCATGTCGACCCACTCCCACTATCCATCAATTTAGTAGTCTTAGTTTCATGACTTCTCTCTCGAGCAAGCCAACAACACATAAATAAACTTGTATTTGCAACTACAAATTAATCAGATTCATCCACAACTACAAAACGAAATCACAATTAATTATAATAAAGCTATCAATAAGAAAGACCCAACAACAATCTTAACACATATTCACAAAATCACACCCCAAGAATTGGGATTTTTAGCCACACATAACGAGATAGAAATTTATACCTAAATGAGATTATATTCAAATTGGTATGAAGATTAAAGTCGCATTACAGGCCAAGAATGATGAAATCGAAAGGCCCAAGTCCAATTCCTTAGAGTTGAAACCCTTTCAAACTTAGAGTTGAAAAACTAAGATAAAAACTGGAAAAATATGATAATAATGTATTCTTACAATAATGGTTCTCTTCTAAACTAAACACTCATCAAGTATTTATAGTTTTCACAGATTAGTGCTGCAGCGGGACGCTTGGCGGCATTAGTCAAAATCATCGAACAAATCGACGATTCGCCCTTAGGTCACTTCATCGTCGTCTTATGCTTGATCCAAGCATCTTCATGTTTTGGATCACTGGGCGATAAGGTACCGATTTGGAAAACTTTTCAGGATGCACTGGCTGCTCCTTTTTTTCGCCGATTTGATCCTTTTTTTCAGGTCTTAGCACACTGGAACAAAGGGAGATCTTCAGACATATCAGCGAGTTACCAGGTTGACTCGGCGATCCTCAGGCCTTCAGTTCTTTGTTCTTTTATCCTTTTTGCCATGTAGTGTCCATGTTTTTCCTCAAACTCAAAATACCTGAAACTCAAGATTATTCGTGGTAATTCAGACCAAACAAGCAATTAAGGACACTATTTATAATAAAATATATCCTAAATGAGTCCAATATGGGACTCATCAATAGGGAGCCTTCATATTCTGCCCACTATTGAGGAGTTGTTCAAGAGGCACCAATGTGTGTGATTAGCATGGAGACTATGTAATTTTAGTGAGGAGATGAATCATGAGTTCTACGTCTTCAACAATGCCATCGTCCGCAATGATATGCTCAAAAGGGCTAGAAAACTAGAACATTCTCCACCTAAGACCACACTAGTGCGGAACTTCTCTATTAACATCTCCAATGGTATCAGTTGTCAATTATTTACTGCCCAGCCCACACTCTATCGATTAATACAACAGAATACGACTACAGGATGAATATTGTTCAGAGTGGGGAATTTCAAAGGGATGTCGAGCATAGAGAGAAACTACTAAGGTGAATTGCCCGTCATATAGCTGAGGATAGAGAGGAAACTGAGTGGCTGAGGAATATTACACTGCCTATCAGAAAGGCAACCTTGAGCTTCGCCGCAAAGTTCTTTTGATATGTGCTTTATACTAGATTATCCCCTACACAGGTGGACAACATTGTTACTTGGGACTGGGCTGTGATGTTATATTCAATTATGGCGGGTCTCGAGCTTAATTTCTCCAACATTTTTATTGTTAAGATCCATGAGAGGGCGTTCAAGACGAATACTACTACTCCCTTCCCATGTCTTATATTCTATCTTTGTAGGAAAGCTTCGGTGCCTATTTGGCATTGTTATAGACTGAAAGAGGTGACCAAGACTATGCAAATTAAGGTTGATGAAACTATAATACCTCACACTTCTCCAGATACCAAGACTCCCCCTTCCACCGCCACCAATGAGGCTGCTATCTCATCCTGAGCGACTCGTGCTCTAGGGTCCACTTTAGTTCCTATGGCCTAAGTACAGAAGTTGAAGGCCCAGACTACCTTGTAGCAGCACATGAGGCCTTAGATGCAGCGATCTTTTGATGAGTCTGACGCTCGTATGGAGAAGATGATGGAAGCCAAGTTTAAGGCTGTTCACAGGTGGCTAAATGCATTCAAGTTGAGAGTCTTGAGAGACTTGACCCACCATTGATGTTAGCACTTTCCAGACGAGTTGTCTAGGCTCCGTACTGATGTTGATGCTCTTTTGGTCTGTGCACAGGTTGTATCGGAGTCTGCACCAGGGGCTGAGGAGAATGATGTGGTGATGTTTGCACTCTTTGGTGGTACCTGAAATAACTCTACCCTTCCCTTGCTGCTTGTAAGTGTCACCGCTCTTCTGAGCACACATCTGATAATGATGAGGACTGACGGGAAAGAAATATAGAGCGATAAAAATTGGTGGCGACGCAGACAGTCGATTGTTAATGAGGTGGTAATGCAACAGAGGACCCGTGCAATAGCTGTGGTCCATCTGTTTCGAGGAGCACTAGTTATTGTGTTCCCACTATTGATGAGGGCGCTACTGATGGCATTCCTATTGGTGATCTAGTGGGTTCCGGGAAACCATATCCACCCGCTTCTTGATGGTTCATCGCCGCTTATGCTCCATATGTTTTCTTCACCTTATGTTTTTTTCTTTTATTTTTTTGCATTTAGGGAAATTGCACCATTTTTTCGTAGGGGTGGGGTAAATAGGTTGTGAGTGATAGGGTGAAGTCTGAGTAAGCACAACTCATAACCCTCCCTTGGGTTTTCTTTCCTGTGTTTTTCCCTGATGGACTATTTTACTTTTATGTAGAATTGACTTGTTTAGGATTGTGTGTGTAGAAGTAGTCTGAAAAATATGAAATCATGTTGGCATAAGCATTAAGTTGATACATTTCCGAATTTTTTGAAAAAGTGATTGGATTTTTATACGACATGATAGGAACCGATATGATAACATGGATTAATCTAAAGATTGAACTAGGTTCTTCAATAATTCAATAATGAAAAAATGTGCCAATTGTGTGAGGAGATTTGGTATATTCATGCAGTATGTGTCATTCTAGAACATGCCCTATTCGTCCTGCTAAGATAATCTAGGCAAGAAATTTGGAAATGATCATTGTCCCTTGTCCAAATAAGTCCACTTAAGCCTAAAAAGATCTAACCAAAAGAAATAAATGCTCCCTTTGACCCAAAATTTTGAGCCTAATTAATACCACTTCTTTCAATACACCTAACTTACCTTGCCTTAAATAATACTTTTGCGTTGGTCCGTCCTTGGACATGTGAACCTTAACGTAGGTGAAAATCCTAAGTTGAGTGTAGCTAATTCAAAAGTTACCGTAGTATCAGCCTGGTCCGACCTCGAAAATTGTGCACCTTAACACATGTAAAATACAAAAGTTGAGCGTGACTATGAAAAAGGAAATGGAAAGAAAAGGGTATGAAAAGAGTTGTGTGTAGAAGAAGAAAACTGATATAAAAAGTTGTGATTGAATTCAAAAGAAACAAATAAAGAGTGATAATGAGGTTAGACAAATAATAGAACAAAATTTAAAAAGAAGAATGAAAAAGGCAAGTCATATATGTGCGGAAGAATGTTAAGGAAAAGAGCAGAAAATAAAAATATGTTAAAATCGGTTGAGCAAAGAGGTAAATAGCAAATGTAATGATAAGGAGGGCAGAAAAGTTATTCAAAATACCCAAATGTATCCTACATGACCCCGAGCCTATGTTTCAAACTAAGACAGTCCTATAGTGATCCAAGTGGCTAGTTTGGAGAGTCTATTTAGTGAAAATAAGGGCAAGCTTATGGTATTGAGCACTAACATTATTGAATTCACTCGTGACTATCAGTGAATCCTTTAGCTTAGATATCTTATTTATGTGTGAAAAGGATTTTTTTTGAAATGAGGGCACAAGTTACATTATTGGGTTGTTGGTACCTTGGTGATTGTTGGAAGTGTATGTGATGATATACATTGGTCCGTCTGTATCATATTTTGATCTGCGTGAGTAAACTTATTGATTTTAAATTGAAATATTTGTATCAAGTGAAGGAAATAATTTAGAAAGCCATCTAATTGCTTGAATTTATATGTTTGCTTATGTATAAGTTGTGTGTAGAGTTTAGTGTGCCGGTTGAAGAAAAACAACAATTTAAGTTCAGTGTGTTGATATACTGTGATTTGACATTATTTTTAATGCATCTCACTTGTAAATTTGTGTGAGTCTCTATAATTTTGTTATAAGATATGACTGGTTCTGTGTAATCATTGCAGGAAACATGTTCGGATGCGCTTGATTGAGATAAGAGCTGAAAATTGCAGAAGTGGAATAACAGAGCCAATCACGGACCATAGGTCCTATGACAGGACGTAGGTGAAGTAGCGTAGGTGTGACTTAAAGGAAATTTGACAAAGTGTGGAACCACATAGTTGAATGGTGGACCGACCTTCACGTCCGTCGTTTATGATCAGAAAGTTGAAGTTCAAGAAGTTGAACCACGAAGGCAAGTGACGGACCGTAGGACCAACCATCGTCAGAAGGCACTGAAAGTGTAACAACCTGGGAGTACCCCTAGCCGTTACCAGCGTATTAGACCTCTCGGAGGTCTCATACAAGCCACATGGATCATTCATTGCATACAATACTAATAAATAAGTAAGAATTTAAAACTTTTTTCACAAACGAAGAACACTTTTGTTAATAAGAAAGCGGAAATATTTTGAAACATCTAACTTTCCAACATGTATGTCTCATAAACCATTTAATATTTTAGAGTACAACATTGGGACTAAGCCCATACAAAACTAAAAGAAGTAATAAACGACATAAAAGGAACATGTGGGTCTTCTCCTCGAATCTATGAAGACTCACCAAAACTTCATCTTCAACCCTTAGAAACCTATCCATCCTCCATAGCATACCAAACCTCCAATCCCTAAACTTTAGTCAAAAATGGAAAATAAGGGGTTAGCACATCTAATCACTAAGTATGGAAGCCATGCAAAAAGGGACATTTAGTATAAAAACACGCTTTCATAACATTTTGATAAAAACCTTCATCATAAGATTTTAAGAGACAAAGTACAAGTCAACAATCACATATAAGACATATTAAATTAGCATCAACAAATAGCACTTAATTCCATATTCATCAAGTAAGACTTTTCATCATTTAGACTCTCTAGCTAAGGTTACTTTAATACCCACCTAAGTAAAATATGAAGAAACCACCCATACACCCTCTTCAAGCACACCTAGGTGTTCCTCAAAGCCACCCTAAATAAGACCCTTTCTGTTCAACATACTATCATTGGAGGACATATATTACATAAGTCATTTATTAGTCAATCATACAATTACGGGATATCACTTAATGGTCTTGGAAGACCTAGGGAACTCACTTTAGTAACTTCAAAGCCTACTTGTGCCATGTGTAGATATCGTCCCATTCGACTACCTACACATTGTAGAACCTATCCAATAACTACAGTGCACATCCCACATAATGAGAATAGGGATTAACCAATATAGACCATACTAGCTTGGTATGGAATCCGGTGTCATAAGACCTCACACCGTGGAAGGTGTTCTACTTGTCAAAGGTAGAACTAGGACACATCCCATGTTGGCACATGGTTTAGGGGATATCAAGGTTTTTTTTGTACTCTAGTTTCATTCTCAAGTAGAGCTACTACCACAATCATATCCACTCGGTGCTTTGCCTTGGTTCTCATAGAGTAAGTTTATTCACATAATAGTATTTGAGAAGATACAATTTCTTACTCCTACCAACTCATAATACCACTACCAAGAAGGGGTTCACAAGAGCTGTGGATCAAGGTTCATTAGGATAGCTCTTATGACTTTATTTGGGATGGTTTCATGTCGTTCCAGCCAACTTACCTCTAAGTCCGACATTCAACTCAAGAAGGGGCACCATTTAGGTCTACCACTTCAAGGCTTTTTTATTAACCTTTTTTTCATATTCAAGGTTTGACATTCCTAACCGTCTTTTCATATTCGAGGTTTCACATTAGTCTTTCATAGAAGGGTACCTACTTTAGGTCTACCGATCCTAGACTTTTATTTATTCTGTCATTAATTCATACATACATGAAAAGGGTGACTAAGCCTACCAAGTCAAGAGGTCACATTTACATAACTTTCATTTATCAAGTAGGGAGGACTAGGTCTACCTAAACAAGACACCATATAAATATATATAGACTATTTATAGTCTATCATCATCACATACCAACATTTATAGGAATATGCCTTCATTCACAATATCACATAACTTTATACAAGATCACCTCAAGATGATATGAACACCTTCACATTATGAACATTACTCAAGACCACCCATATATCACATAATAACTTCACTTTATAAATTCATATATGATATAACACCTTCTACATAGTCACATTACTTGACATAACCAACTTCAAATTATACCTTTATATATACCCTAACATTATACGACTACAATTCACATAATAATGCCGAAAAGGCCATGATCACAATAAGCACAAGAAGTAAACAACGACACCATAAGTGGACCATACCAGACAAGAGCAATTTTATATCAATTCTACATTAGTAGGGAATTAGGTCAAATTACCCACTTCTAATATCCAAGATCACCATTCCTTAACATATCCAATAGTTCACAATATATAATAGAAAAATTAACAATAGAAATAAACTATACAACTTATTATAATAACAATTTCATCAACATTAGATCATAAGTAATAGACCCACTTCATAAGTCCAATTTAGGGTTTTGAGAAGATCAAGGGTTCATGGAGTTTTTCATTGCAAAACATCAATATAAAATCAATAATATCATATCTAATGATTTTAAATCGTTTCATGCAAAAACCCTTGAGTTATAGTGAAAATTGAACTTTTCCATAAACTTTGAAATCACTTTAAAATTTGCTCTAAAGTGATATCCAGCCTTAGATAAAGAACTCACATACCTTATTAGATGAAAAACCAAGAGAATTGGAGAATAAATCAGTTGGAATCCATATCCGAAGCTTCATCTTGACCTCAAGCTTCCGTGGAGTTTGAGAGAACTTTTGGGAGAGAAGAACTTTTGAGGGTTTTGAAATTTAAGATTTCTAATTGAGGTTTTGGGTTTTTTAATAGGGGAATTAGTGTATAATGACCTAAAATGAGTATATAATACACCCCCAAAATTCCCAAAACACCCCTACATTGATTGGACCCTTTTAGATCAGTCAAACTCAACTTTAATTTTTGGAATTATCGTCGGGGAACAAGTCCACATCGCAGAGGTGTTCCGTGAATGTTTTTTGGAAAATAATTTTGGAAAAGTAGTGTCCTCTATGTCTCTGCGACGCGGAGAAAATTTCTTCCCATTGCTGGAGCAAGTCCGCGACACGGAGTAGCTCCCCCAATACTGGTCGCAAGCTGCCTTGGCAACAACTTATCCAAGACTTGGGTCCTCCTCAAGGACCCTTAGGCTGATATTTGAGGAGTCTTATCCGGACGTTTTGATCCTAAACACATCCCTATAGGTGTTAGGGTCATCCCCACTGAGTTTAGACTCCAAACAACACATAAAATCATGCACAACATAAAAGGACACACTAGCACACAAAATACTAGTTTCGGAACGTCTTGGTCATCCACTGATGTTTCAACTTCAAATCTCTTTAAAACTTCCTTCTAAAGCTATTCTCATCATTTGAACAGGTTACTAACTCAATAAACACAAGTGAAGCTCTAATGTAACGCCCCGGAAGTTCCATGACTTAGACTAGAGCCTCATAAAGTGGGTAAAATTAATTCAATACCTAAACTAGTGTGATCAACCTGATTAGGAGGTATTAAGACCTAAACACAAAGGGACGACCACGACGTCCGAAGATTTGTGAAGGTGACCTAGTGCGCCTTAAGGTGTTTCAAGGGGTTGAAAGAGTCGGATAAAAGTCAAACTTGGTGAAAAAGCTTAAAATATACGTTGGAGTGTGTTTAAGATCAAAACGTCTGGTACGACTCCAAAAAGGACCACCCTAAAGTCCCTCGAGGAGGACCCGACATTTGACCCTAAAATCTGGCAAAAATAGTGTGCAATCGACAAAGTGAACGACAAGTCATCGATGGGAGTACGTACCATCGATGTTGCTCATTTGTTCACACTTATAATTGTCACCAAACGCACCCTAAAAGCAGTCTCTATCCAAACTACGATTGACCAGGACGGTCCATCGACGGGGTGTCATCGATTGGACCCCTACTTCACTCTAAAGTTGGTTAAATTAGGGATTATTAGGTAATTAGTTAGTTAATTAATTAATGGTTAGGAATGGTTTTAGTTAGTTAGTTTAGGATTATAAAAGGGTTATAAGTCATTAAACTAACCTAACACTTCATAAATCTCAAAACCTAAATAACTCCCACTTCTCCCTACTTTCTCTCACTACCCCAAAGACCCCCATTGAAGAACAAATTCAAGATTCACTAGGGCTTCAAGATCAAGGCTTTCTTTTACAATTTCTTTAAGAATTAACATGGTATGGAAGATATTCATTCTTGGGACTCCTTTCCCCAAGAGGTTCTTCAAAGTGTGATTTTCAATGTTCTTCAAAACTATGGTTTTCATCCAATTTCACAGGTATCATTCAAATTGGTTTAATGTGATATTAATTTGATTTGTATTGATGGATTATGATTTTTTATTGGTGGATTTATGTAATTCCTTAGACTTTGACCTAATTTCCTTAAAAGATCCATGAATTTCCTTTTTCACTAACCCTACTATGAATTAAATTGATAGATTATTAGGGATGTTTTAATTGGATATGTTATTGCTCAATTTACTATTATATGATGATGGTGATTGGATTTTTCGATAAATGTTGTGGAATTGAGGGTAAGGTCTTGAAGGAGATTCTTGAAAGCCATTGGTTCGAGATCATGAATACTTTACTTCAATTATGTTGGTCTATTATTCATGATGATGGTCAAATTGAAGTATGAATATATGAATAGGATAGGAAGAGGATGAGATAATAAATATGTTAGCATGCTATGAATATGATGAATGTGAGATGATGATCGGGGTATGATCATGCAAGATTGAAAGTTATTCTCTTGTGAACCTTATTATTATGACTATGATGTGATGATCTCACTAAATGATGGGTTGGATGAAAGGAACTTCTCATTCCAGACCTAAGGGCTTTGATTATGATTATACAATGGGTTAGTTTTCTAAGGCCTATGCTATAAATTAATGTAAATAAATATATAAAGACACTTCAAAAAAGGGAATTTCTCTTACACCGATGAACTAGACAATGAGAGGTGTTCCTTACCAAGAGGGAAGGTAGGTTCACCATTGTTCTCATGAGATGGAGACAATAATTCGAGTTAGCATAAGAGGGTTTCCTACACACATCTCCTAGTTCCTTAAATATGTGCATTTATAGGAAGACTAGCTAGTGGATCAACCTAGATTCTACGTTTATGTATGGTTCTACTTGGCTAGTAGAGAACCTTCTTTCAGTGTAGGGTTTCATGACATCGGATTCCATGTTTAGCTCACATGGTCTATTGCCGTTTATGGCCAATGTTTCCGAAAGTAAAATGAATAAATAGAAGTAATAAAGATAGACACTAACTAGGAAGACTTAAGGGGTACTACTTAGTGTAGGTAAGAGTATGGGAATTTACCTATGCATTGCACAAGTTGGCCTTGAGGAGAGTCCTAGGAGGTGTTCTTATTCACTTATGTTATGAAGAAATGCATAATGTCGGTTATGTATAATGTTTCTCTTATATGATGTTGGTTTCATTTGCTGAACATGATATTGGTCTAAATTGCTATCTATAATGATGACTACACATGATGTGATGTTATATGAGGTAATGGCGTTTCTTATGGTGTCTTTACTAGTTTACTTGGTTTATGTGGGACTATAGGGCTTCACATGAGCATTATACTAGTAGTTTTGGATTGGGATTGTCAGTAAGGGTCTTGTATGATTTCATGATATGAGCTCTAGAACATGAAATGTCGATATGACTTTATGATGATATTATTCTTGTATATGTATATGAACATATCTTAATGTTGTTGTGATTATTGACTTGTATATGCTATTGTGTGTGCATAAAGACTTTCAAAGTAAATTAGCTTGCTTTTAAACAAAATGTCCCTTTGTGCATGTTTTCAAAGGTTTTACTTGCATATGTTCCCATACTTAGTACATGTGCTTTGTACTAATACATATTCTCTTCTATTTATACAATAATGTAGGTTCGGGCAATTGAAGAGCTTCAAGGCCATTTTGAAAGAAGACTTAGATAGTTCCCAAGTTGTTGGTGAGTCCTCATGCCGAGGATGAAGCCTACTATTCTAGCTATGCTATTTGATTAGTCTAAAGACATTTGTTCTATTTCCTATATTGTTAAGACTGTGTTGTATTATATTATGAGACTTTATTGTAATGATGTAAGGGCTATGTCCCAACTCTTGTACTCCTATGATAGATGGTTTTGTGTGAGACAACTATGTAGACTATTTTGATAAATGAGAAGTCTAAGTAAACTTCATATGTAAATTTTTAAATTTCCGCACTTTCTCCACCTATGATATGCAATGATGTATGCTAAGGGCTAGTCTAAGACCTCTTCGAGAATGAATACGCATGTTATGTTTAGGGGGTGCTCCCCTATCGTGACAAACTTGGTATCAGATTCTGAGGTTGAAAAATGTTAGAAATGATGTCTCACAAAACCACGTCTACGTAGAATCTTGTTCGTGATTGTGAAGCACACCACACTTATTAACGAGAGGCTATGTGATGCATAGGAAATTCTTATTTCTTTAGTATTCTCGAAGTCGTGCCTCAAGAGTCTTACCTCTATATGTCCTTTTATTATAAACCTTTCCTTGTGGTTATAGGCTATGACTACTACAAGGGAAGCCTCAAGAAGAGTTGAAGAGGAGATTACTAATGGGGAAGTTCCTCCCCAAGGTAACCAAGCTCCTCGTCAAGAACAATCTCCTCTAGGTGACCAAGTTTTGGTCAATCATCCGGATATAAGGGATGGAGAGATAAGGACAACTTTCATCAACTTGGCTCAAGCCATCACTACTCAATCTCAAGCCATAACTACTCAAGCTCAATCTATGGAGGCTCAAGCAAATCGGGAAGTTGGACTTCGTGTGAACAAAAATTCTAGTACCATGCCTTCTCGCTTGAGGGACTTCACTAGGATGTACCCTCCCATGTTCTTTGGGTCTAAGGTGAACGAAGACCCCCAAGACTTTCTTGATGAGGTTTACAAGATCTTGTATGCTATGGGAGTGAGTTCAAATGAGAAGGTCGTTGAGCTAGCCTCTTATCAACTCAAGGATGTGTCTCAAACTTGGTATACTCAATGGAAGGGCAATAGGGCTTTGCGATCGGGTTCCATTAGTTGGGAAGTCTTTAGGAGGGAATTTCTTGATAGTTTTTTCCCAAGGGTGAAAAGAGAGGCAAAAGTGGAAGAGTTCATCAACCTTCATCAAGGAGGTATGAGTTTTCTAGAATACTCTTTGAAATTCACTAAGTTGTCGAAATATGCCTCTTCCTTGGTGTCCAATCCTAAAGATGAAATGAACCATTTTGTGATGGGTGTGTCCGATGATTTTGTGGAAGAGTGTTGTCTGGCGATGCTTCATGACAATATGGACATTTATCGTTTTATTCTAAGAGGGAAAGGTCCTTTGAAGGAGGTACTTCTAAGGGTAAGTTGGAAATTCAAGACAAACCTAAGTTTAAGAAGAGGTTCTCCAACCAATTTCCTTCTAATTTCCTCAAGGCTCGTAATGATAGGGTTTCAAACCCTAAGTCCCAAACGGGAAGAGGTGGTTATTCACCAAGTGAGAAACCTAGTTGTGTCGGATGTGGTTAGAAACATATGGGTGAATTTCTAGTTGGAACGGATAATTTCTTTGGCTATGGAAAGAGTGGCCATAAGGTGAGAGATTGTCCAATGGTAAGGGGTCAAGTAAAGGGTAATAACCAAGCACAAACAAGTGGTCCTACTCCCGATGATCCTAAGAAGAACCGCTTGTACGCTCTCCGCTCTAAGGGTGATCAAAAGGATTCTCCCGATGTTGTCGCCGATATGTTATAAGTATTTTCCAGTTATGTCTATGCATTACTAGATCCCAGTGCCACTTTATCTTTTGTAACTCCTTTAGTGGTTAGGAAGTTTGGTGTGCTACCCTATGTCTTAATTGAACCTTTTTCAGTTACTACCCAGGTGGGTAACTCCGTTGTTGCTAAAAGAGTCTTTAGGAGTTGTGCCATATTATTTTCCAATAGAGTTACATTGGTCGATTTGGTAGAACATGATATGTTGGACTTCGATGTCATATTGGGGATGGATTATTTACATGCTTGTTTTGATTCTATTGATTGTAGAACAAAGGTAGTTAGAGTTCAATTTCCTAATGAACCCGTCATAGAATGGAAAGGGGCAAACTCAATCCCTAGAGGTCAAATCATTTCGTGTCTAAAAGCTTATAAAATAATTTCTAAGGGATGTCTCTATCGTATTGTGGGGGTCAAGGACCTTGGGTCCGAAGTTCCTTCTTTGGAGTCGATACCCGTAGTGAAGGACATTCTGCAAGTCTTCCCCAATGATTTACCCGGAATTCCTCCCGAATGGGAAATAGATTTTGGCATTAATTTGTTGCCGGATACGAAACCCATATCAATTCCTCCTTACTAGATGGCTCCAGCCGAGTTGAAAGAACTTAAGGCTTAACTTAAGGATTTGCTAGATAAGGGTTTTATACAACCAAGCATTTCTCCATGGGGCGCTCCTAAGCTATTTGTGAAAAAGAAAGATGGGTCTCTTAGAATGTGTATTGACTACCGACATTTGAACAAGGTCACTATAAAGAATATGTATCCTGTCCCTAAGATTAATGATTTGTTTGATCAACTCTAAGGAGCGAGTTACTTTTCGAAAATCGATTTGAGGTTGGGATATCACCAACTTAGGGTGAGAGGTTAAGACATTCCTACAACGGCTTTCCGAACTAAGTATGGCCATTATGAGTTCCTAGTCATGTCTTTTTGTCATGCTAATGCCCCGGCGGCTTTCATGGACCTTATGAATAGAGTGTTTCAGAATTACCTTGACTTATTTGTAATTATATTCATTGATGATATCTTGGTATATTCTAAAAATGAGGATGAACACATGGGTCATTTGAGGATGGTATTGCAAGTCCTCAAGGAACATCAACTTTTTGCTAAATATAGTAAATATGAATTTTTGTTGAGATTAGTTGCTTTTCTTGGGAACATTGTTTCAAGTAAGGGTATAGAGGTCAATCTTAAGAAAACGGAAATGGTTAAGAATTTTCCTAGACCTTTGAATCCAACTGATATTCAAAGTGTCTTGGGTTTAGCCGGGTATTATATGATATTTGTTGATGGGTTTGTATCTATCTCTTCTCCTTTAACGACATTAACCCAAAAGAAAGTTAAGTTTTAGTGCTCAGAAGCTTGTGAAAGAGGTTTCCAAGAGTTCAAATATAAGCTAACCTCCGTTCCGACATTGACCTACCAGAGAGTACCAAAGGGTTTGTAGTATATTGTGACTCTTATCGAGTAGGTTTGGGTTGTTTCCTCATGCAACATAGTAAGGTAATAACATATGCCTCTAGACAACTGAAAGTGTATGATAAGAACTATCCAACTCATGATCTTGAACTAGCGGTCGTAAATTTTGCCTTGAAAATATGGAGACATTATATTTATGGTGTACATATGGATGTATTCACCAACCACAAGAGTCTTCAATAGGTGTTCACTCAAAAGTAGTTCAATCTCCGAAGAAGAAGATGGTTGGAACTTGTAAAGGACTATGACTTTAGTGTCCTGTACCACCCCGGCAAGGCTAATGTAGTTGCATATGCTCTAAGTCAAACATCAATGGGTAGTTTGACTCATGTACCCGATGGTAAGAAAGAGTTAGTGAAAGAAGTACATATATTGGATCGGTTGGGTGTTCGGTTAGAAGATTCTCCAAAAAGAGGTTCTATGGTTCATAAAAATTTCGAATCATCTTTAGTGGTGGAGGTGAAATTAAGCAACATCTTGATCCTCTATTGATGGAATTGCAGAAGTGGGTTCTTATTAACTTCAATGAATCATTCTCCCAATGGGGGATAAGGAATATGTTAGGTTATACCTTAATGAGATTGTGAGTTTTCATGGAATTCCCTTGTCAATCATCACTAATAGAGGTGCCCAATTCACTTCTCGCTTTTGGATGTCTTTCCAAAAAGGGCTAGGTACTCAAGTGAAGCTTACTACCACTTTTCATCCTCAAACGGATGGCCTAGAGGAATGCACCATTCAAACCCTAGAGGATATTTTGAGGGCTTGTATCATTTACTTCAAGGGTAATCGGGATGATCACCTACCGTTGATAGATATCTCCAACAAAAACAGCTACCATTCGAGTATTTATATGGCACCACTTGAAGAACTCTATGGTAAGAGATGTAGGTCTCCGATTAGGTGGTTTGAGGTAGGTGAGTTTTCACTGCTTGGTCCCGAGATAGTTTATGAGGCCTTGGAAAAAGTTAAAATGATAAGGGATAGGTTGAAAATAACCTATATTCAGTAAAAATCTTATGTCGACAATAGAATGAGACACCCTGAGTTTGTAATAGGTGATTAGGTCTACTTGAAAATTTCACCCATGAAAGGGTGATGAGAAATGGTAAAAAGGGGAAACTTAGCCCCCGGTATGTAGGCCCTTATGAGATATTGAAACGGATCAGGAAAGTTGCTTATGAGTTGAAATTACTGAGTGAATCAGACCCGGTTCATCAAGTATTTCATGTCTCTATGCCCAAGATATGTATAGGCTACCCATTGTCTATTCTCCCGATTAAAGGGTTAGGGGTGAATTAAAATCTTTCTTATGAAGAGGTTCCGGTTGAGATCGTAGATCGTCAAGTCAAAAAGTTGAGGAATAAAGAGGTTGCTTCTGTAAAAGTCCTATGGAGAAACCATCTAGTTGAGGGTGCAACATGGGAGGCCGAGGCCGACATGAAGTCCCGCTACCCTCATCTCTTTCCTCTTACTCCTAGTAAAAGTTGAGGTTAGTAGTTCCTCGTAAAATAAAATTATGAATAATGTTGAACTTATATTATTTTCTAGTATGTCCCCATCTTTGTAAAGGTTCATGCTTAAAATCAGTTCTTAAGAAATATGCTCTCACGTTTAACTTCCATTCATATGTAATGTGTATATTTACCTTCATGAGATTGTAGTTGTAACACTCCGAAAGTCCATGACTTGGTCTAGAGCCTCACATGATGAAATAAGACTTAAAACACTGTTTCTAAGCCTAAACTAAGGTGTTGGAACTAAGTAGGAAGTGTTAGAGTCAAAACGTTAAGAAACGACCATGACATCCGGAGAATTGTGAAATGTGTGCTAGTGTGTATTGGCATGTTTCAATGGGTTTTAAGAGTCGGAATTTAATTAAAGTTGGTAAAAAAGGTGTTAAACATATAGAAAAGTGTGTTTAGGGTCGAAACGTTTGGGTACGACTCCCCAAGGACCGCCCTAAGGGTCCTTGGAGAGGACCCTACATTTACACCCAAAAGCTGTCATTTTACAGTAGCCAAACGACGAGCCAATCAATGAGCCCTAAATGGGTCAATGGCACATCGATGGTGTAGTTGGTCAAGACTTAGAATATTTTTGAAAAGGGTCTGAAATCACCTCTCTGATCAAAACCACGGACCAGCAGGATGGTCCGTGGTCCAGTCGATGGGGCGTAGGTCGTCGTTTGAGGGGTCGAGTTCGCTGTTAAGTTTTTAGTTTAAGGAGGTAATTAGTTGGTTAGTTAATTAATTAATTAACGATTAAGGTATGTTTAATTAAGTTAGTTGGGGTACTGTATAAGGACTAACCCTCATTAAACTAACCTAACACCCCATATTTCCCATACCGAGTTCTCTCCAACTTCTCTTTACTTTCTCTCTCTATTCCAAGACCTCATTGAAGACCAAGATTCAAGGTTCAGTAGTGCTTCAAGACTTCATTTTTTCTCCGTCAAACACTAAGGAATCCTAAGGTATGGAATCTATTCAGTCTTGTGATCTCTTTCCTCAAGAGACTTTTCAAAATTTGTTTCCAAAGATGTCAAATACATGAGTTTCATTCAAAATTCGTGAATTGTCTTTCAATTGGATTTGATTTTGATTTCCTTTTATTATTAATGATAGATTATGACTGTTTATGGGTTAATTGTTGTATTTCTTAACTTTAACCTAGTTCTATGAATGAATCCTTGATTGAACCCTTTTCCCCTAACCCTAGGTTATGAATTGAGGTTAATTTGATTAGTGATGATACAATTGACTTAGTTCTTGTATATATTACTATTATATGATGTTATTAATTAAATTTATGGATAAATATGGTTGGATTGATGGTAAGATTTTGAAGGCTATTTGGTAAGACTTTATGATCTTGAATCCTTTACTTCAACGATGATGGTTTATACTTGATGATGGTGTTCAATTGAAGTATTATATGTGATTAGATTTATAAGATGACGATATGATGATTATGATGAAATATCATGGACATGTTGAATTGTGAGATCATGTTAAGGTTATGATGATACAAAGTTGAATATGAATCACTTGCGTGCCTTACTACGATATGATTATGATGTATTGATCTCACAAATGAAGGGTTGTATTATAAGGAAATTCTCATGCAATACCAAATGAGATAATGAAATGATATACAAGGGGTTAGTCTTCTGTGACCTATATTAAGCTATGATGATTAATAATGAGTTAAAGACATTTCAAAAAGGGACTTTAGCTTAGCACCGAGTGAACTAGAAATGAGAGGTGTACCTTCCCAATGTGGGAAGGTAGGTTCACAATGGTTCTCATGAGATGGTGACTATAATGCAATTGTGCATAAAGAGGGTCCAATACATATCTCCTAGTTATTGAGCTATGTTTCCCGAATAGGAATACTAGCTAGTGGATCCACCTAGAATGCTATCTTCGTGTTTCGGTTCTACCTTGGCAAGTAGACCACCTTTAGGATTTCATGACTCTGGATTCCATGTTTAGCTCACATGGTCTATTGTCGATTAAGGCGATTGTTCCCAAAGGTAAATAAGTGAATGAAGTAATGAAAGTGAACAATAACTAGGGTGACTTAAGGGGTTATACTTAGTGTAGGTAGGGGTATGGGACTCTACTCATACATTGCACAAGTTGGCCTTGAGGGAAGTCCTAGGAGGTTGTTCTTATGCTCTTAATGATATGAATAAAATGAATATGTTGACTTTACATGTTGATAATCCTATATAATGTTAGTTTCATTGATGAACATGATATTGGTCTAAATATCTATATGTGACGATGATTACACATGATGCTATGTTATATGAAGTAAGGCATTACTTATGATCTCTTTCCTTGTTTACTTGATTAGGTGGGGTTATGGGACTTAACATGAGAATTCTACTTGTAGGCTTGGATGGGATTGTGAGTAAGGGTCTTATATGCTTTGCTGTTATGGACTCTTATACATGAATTGTTGTTATGACATTATGTTGGAGTTATTAATGTTGATATGACCTTAATATGGTGCTATAAATATTGATATGGTCTTATTGATTATATGAGTCTTGTATTGGATATGAACTTGTCTTAATGATGCTATGTCTATTGACTTGTATATGCTCTTGTATGTGCATAAGAGACTTTCAAAGTGACATAGCATGGTTTTGAACAAAATGTCATTTTAAGCATGATTTCAAAGGTTTTATGTGCATATGTTTCCATACTTGGTACCAGTGGATGTTCTAACCCATATTCTTTATATTTCTACAAATATGTAGGTTCGGGCCATTGAAGTATTGGAGGCCACTTTGAAGAAGACATGGACATTTCCCAAGTTATTGGTAGGTCCTCAATGTTCAAGGCTGGTGCCATTTACTACCTAGTTATGATGTTGTTATGTCTAAGAAATTTGTTCTTTCCTTTATCCTTAGAGACTATTGTTGTAAGCCTATAATGACATCTTGTATTTGTGTATGGGATTATGCCCAACTTTGTAATACTCTTTAGATGGTTTTTATGTGAGATAATATGTTAGACTCTTAAATGTATGTTATGCTAAACGAGAAGCCTATGTAGGCTTCAATAAACGAGGAGTCAATGTAAACTCCAAATATGATATATGAGAGATCTATGCATACCTTATTATGTTAAAGTTTTTAATTTTCTGCATTTTTGACCTATGATTTATTATGATGAATGCTAAGGGCTTGTCCAAGTCCTCTCGGAGGATGAAGACGCCGGTTACCTCTAAGGGGTGCTCCTAGTCGTGACAAACTGGTATCAAAGCATGAAGTTAAGGTAATCTTAAAATTTATATCTCACTAAACCACATATACGTAGAGTCTTGTTCATGGGTGTGAAGCGCACCACACATATGAATGAGAGGCTATGTGATGCTTAGGAATTCTCACCTATTTGGTAAATCTTGAAAGTCGTGACTCAAGAGTGGTAACTCTATGTGTTCTTTTCTTCTAACCCTTTTATTGTTGTTATAGGCTATGACTTCTAGGAAGGCAATCGCTAGAAGAGTTGAAGAACAGATTGCTAATGTGGGAGCTCCTATCCAAGGCAACAAAGCTCCTCTCCAAGGCAATCAAGCTTGTTCTCAACAGCATGCTCCACCAAGTGATCAAGTTCCGGTCATTCCTCCGGCCATGATAGTTGGAGAGATAAGGTCGACTTTTCTATGTTTGGCTCAAGCTAGGACCACTCAAGCCCAAGCTGTAGCTACTTAAGCTCAAGCCATGACGACTCAAGCGAACCGAGAAGTTGAACCCCATGTGAACCAAAATGTTAGCATCATGGCTTCTCGCTTGAGGGACTTCACAAGGATGAATCCTCCAATGTTTTTTGGGTCTAAGGTAAATGCAGATACCCAAGACTTTCTTGATGAGGTCTAAAAGATATTGTATGCTATGGGAGTGAGTTCAAATGAGAAGTTCGAGCTAGTCTCATACCAGCTCAAGGATGTGGCTCAAACATGGTATACCTAATGGATAGAAAATAGGGCTTTGAGAGCGGTTCCTATCACTTGAGAGGTGTTTAGAAGGGATTTTCTTGATAGGTTCTTCCCAAGGGAGAAAAGAGAGGCTAAGGTGGAAGATTTCATCAATCTTCGTCAAGGAGGTATAAGTGTGCTTGAATATTCTTTGAAGTTCACTAAGTTGCCAAAGTATGATCCTTCTTTGGTATCCAATTCTAGAGATGAGATGAGCCGCTTTGTGACGGGAGTGTCCAATGATCTAGTTGAAAAGTGTCGTTCGGCGCTGCTTCATGATGATATGTACATCTCTCGGTTGATGGTACATGCCCAACAAGTAGAGGAGACTAGACTCAAGAGGAAGAATAGGGAGTTTAAGAAGGCAAAGTCTTATGAGGGAGGTACTTCCAAGGGTAGGCTTAAAATTCAAGACAAGCCTAGCTTCATAAGAGGGTCTCCAATCAAGTTCCTTCCAATATTTCCAAAGATGACAAGGATAGTGTGTCTAACCCTAGGTCCCAAAAGCGAAGAAGTTCCCCTAGCAAGAAACCTACTTTTACCAAGTGTGGTAAGAAACATATGGGTGAGTGCCTAGTTGGTGTAACAACCCTAAAAAGGGATATGATAAGTAATGCTTAATGTGTCTAGAATGCCTACGATTAGACCGGGTTCACACGGATTGATGCGTGTAGAACCAGACCTCTGAACCCTTGCTACAGCCAAGCCAACTAACTTGGGGAGTTAGTTTAGATAGGAAAGGTTGGTTCCAGCCATGTAGGGCTCTCGAATACGAAGATTTACTCGAAGGAGTCTTTACCGGACCTAAAAAGGGAAAATCTTAGGTTTGGAGGGTCTAGGAGTAAAATGGTCTTTTTCCAGGCTAAGGGTAGTATCGTAATTACCCTAAATATATAATTAATTATTTAATTAATAAGGTGGAGGGGCATTTTGGGGAGAGAGGGCCGAAAATTGGCTCTTAGAGTGAAGTCTTGCTCCACCCGGGTTCGAACCTAGGTGGAAGCATGATTTAAATTGTTTTTATTTAAGTTGATAAATTAATGTAGTTAATTAATATTTATTATTTATTGGCTGATTTAAGATAAAAGGGAAATCAGATTTTTATCATTTAATAAAAACCTTATTTGACTAAGTCCTAAACTAGACTCCTAAGCCTAAGAAAACTCTCATCTCTCACGCTCATCTCTCTCTCACGTCTCTATCATTCTCTTATTCACGTTCTCTCTGCCAAATAATGTACAAGAACAGAAGATAACCAAAGTTCTTCACACTTGAAGAACTCAAAACGAAAAATAAAATCAAACGCTAAGCAAAATACGTTAGGCAAAGGGAGGGTTTTCCGTCGAAAGTTTGGTGTTGAAACTTGGTTTTAGACGTGAGTTTTGGAGAAGGTTTGGGCAGCAACTTCAAGGTTTAAACATCAAAAAGGTATGGGTTCTCTTCTCTCTTGGTCCCTTTCCCAAGAGACCCCTAAGGTTCAGACGAATCTATTCCGAAAACTAGGGTTGTTCCCCGTTGCATGTCCCTGTCACTAGCTTCCATTGAATCATAGGTTGGTTATGTTTTCTCGTAGAAAACTAGGGATATAACGTGGTTTCGTGATGATTATGTGTTTATATGTATGTTCGGAATTATGTGACTTACATTTATGTTTTCCGAATATATGACTTACGTGCGTTTGGGAGTACTGCCGTGACTATTGGTCATGGATTAGGACTTGAAATGGCATGTTAGTTCTTTGTATTTTATGTACAAATGTTTATGTAAATCGTGATGTTCATATGAAATGTAATGTGGCTGATTTGAGTGATAATATCTTGGCTAAACGAATCCATGAAAAATGCACCTAAGAACGTACTAATTGATCCATGAATTACCCTAAGAACTAACTCTAAATGGTGATGAAAAGAAGATGAAAAATGTAACTCAAATTTCCAGCACCTTGTTGGTTAGTTTCAGCCAAGTAAAGTTGTTTAAAATGTTATGAAAAATAAAGAAAAACAAGCGAGGTCACTGAGGGTCGAACCCGTGACCTCACCACGTTAAAAGTAATGAAAATGAAGAAGTGAAAAACAATATGGTGAGGGGGATTCGAACAGTGGTCTTGGCTGGAAAATGAAATCATGAAAATAAAGAATGAGAGGAGTGGGATTTGAACCCACAACCTCTAAGATAGACTTAAGGAAATTAAAAGAAAATAAATGTTGAGGCGTGTGGGAATCGAACCCACGACCTCTAGGTTGATTTAGGGATTAAAGAGAAAAATAAAATGAGGCTGTGGGGATTCGAACCCACACCCTCATGGTCAACTCAAAAAAAGTCAAGGAAAAAGGAATTTAAATAAAAAGGGGCTCTGGGGGTTCGATCCCACAACCCCTCGGCCAAAAAGGAGAATATCTAAAGAAAAGAAATTAAAGGGAAATGAAGGTGTTGGGGCTCGACCTTGGGTCCCCAAGCCGTGTGGATTTAAACCAAAATAACTAAAAATGTAAGTGTGGTCCAAGGGATTCGAAACCGGTTTCCCTTGCCCAAATTCCATATTGATACATAAGTCATACATGAATTAAATGTTCAAGAATAATGCCGCCTACTTAGATCGAAATTGAGATCTTGGCATACATACAAGATGCATAAGTCTTGTACCACATAATCTTAGGAAGATATGAATCACTTAAACGAACTATGAATGAAGCCTCATGTCTTGTATGTATAGACCCATAAGTCTAGCATACGTTTAAAAATAAGTGAACCTAAGATGTATGTAATGAAATGATGTAGCCCTAGAAGGGTTAAGTAAGAGTGTAAAACACACTAAATGGCCAAGTGCATTGGCATAGGATGAAATGAATAATATGTAATGAAATGATGAAACCCTAGAAGGGTTAAGTAAGAGTGTGAAACACACAAATGGCCAAGTGCATTGGCATATGATGAAATGAACATTCACGTAAAAAGGGGTGAGTAATTATGAAGAGCAAATGTGCTAAGGATAATGAATGTGGTGACAACATGATAAGAGGCTAATGTGAAAGATGAGAGCAATCTCAAATGAGCCTAATTAAATGTTACCAAAACTTACTCACCTATGAGAGTGTAAAGTTAATGAAGAGACCAGTCTCTATGAACACTATTGAGAATAATGTATACTTAATACTAATGAAGAGATGATAAATCATCTAATGAGCTATGATGTCCTCATACTAGAAACCAGCTTCCATGACGTATGAGTTGAATAAAATGGAACTTTATACTGAGCACCGATAGACTATCTATGAGCGGTGATGCCTTCTTTTGGAAAGGGCGGAGGTTCACGTAACTCTCATGAGATGAGACTGTCCGGCATGCCGGGTATGGGTCTCCTTATATCTCCTAGTCTTCGAACCTATACTGCCAATATAGGGATCTGGCGGGGTTCAATTCCCATGTACGCTAGCATGTTTTGGGTCACTTTGGCCAGTGATTCCACCTCTTTTCGGTGTGGGGGAGACACTGGATTTCATGATGCTCACATGATCTATGTCGGTTAAAGTTAAAGTTCCCAATGAATGAATGAGGCCAGCCTCAAATGATGCACATAATGAAATGAACGATACCAAAGATGTTAGGATAGGATAATCAAGAGGTGATCTAGACTCAAGTAATGACACTAGGTTATTCTTGATCATTGCACAGCAAACCCGATGAGAGTCTTAAACTGCATCCTAGGTATGGCTGGTGTTTACACTAGCTTACGAATGAATGAAATGAAGTACGTATGAATGAATGAATCAGACTCTGTGTTTGTTAAAGAAGGCTCTCTAGTTGAGGTCCCATATGTTGAGCCCTCATTTTGGGAAGTATTAATGTCAAGTCCATGATTCCAAGGTCTCATGGCATATGAACGAACGATATGAAAGATGTTATGTGCTATATACAATATGTTATGTGCTATGTGTAAGATGTTATGTGTTGTGTGCACTATGATACGTATGATGATGTATGTTACTCTCATGGCATGACTTTCCTAACCCAATTTGGCAAGTCCACTGAGTTTCCTAATCCAAATTTGGCAAGTCCACTAACTTTCCTAATCCAAATTTGGCAAGTATACTGACTTGACTTTCCATAAATCATGTTGTTAGGAAAGAGCTATTCTTACTCATGCATGTCCTTGGTGTGTGCTTCCATATACCCATACTTAGTACAAGTGTGTACTAATCCCACACAACTCTATATTTTTAGGTTCAGGTACAGGTGGACGCTAGAGCTTACAAGTTGACGTTGCAGCTATCCGGACGTGGATCTTTCATCTGGACTTGGTAGGCCCTCATTCTTTCGAGGATGTCTATCGTTATTATCTAGCTTAGATGTAGGCTTTAGCTAGTGGAGCATGTTCCACTAGTGTTTCTTTCCATTTTCATTTCAGACTTTATATTGGTGCCGTTTTGGCAAAAATATGTTTAATGCAATTATGAACTGTTTCTTTCATTTGATTATCTCTATATTAGATTGTTGATTTGTGAACGCCTAATATGTTAAGTTTAAAATGTTTTGCATAGAATAAGAAAACAAAAAGTTCAAATTTTCCGCTAAAATTAACCTAGATGAAGTAACGATGACATATGTAGGCTTGTCTGCGACCTATGAGAGGTCAACGACGCCGGTATCGTCTGGGTCTAGATTCCGGTCGTGACAGTTGGAATCGATAAATTCTTTGGGTATGGTAAGAGTGGCCATAAGGTGAGGGGTTGACCTAATATGAAGGGTCAAGGGAATGGGAGTGCTCAAGCTCATGCAAGCGGTCCTAGTTCTGATGGTCCTAAAAGGAACAACTTTTATGATCTCCGCTCTAGTGGTGAGAAAGTGTAATCTCCTGATGTGGTCACTGGTATGTTACAAATCTTCTCTATTGATGTCTATGTCCATTTGACCCTGGTGCTACTTTATCTTTTGTAACTCCTTTAGTAGCTAAAAAGTTTCATGTTCTGCCCGATGTTTTGATTGAACCTTTTTCAGTTACAACCCCAGTGGGTGACTCCGTTGTGGCTAGAAGAGTCTTTAGGAGTTGTCCAATATTATTGCCCAATAGAGTTGCTTTGGTTTACTTGGTATAACTTGATATGGTTGATTTTGATGTCATTTTGGGAATGGATTGGTTGCATATTTTTTTTTGCTTCCATTGATTGTAGTACGAGGGTTGTTAAGTTCCAATTCCCTAATTAATCTTTCTTAGAGTGGAAGGGGGAGGGGTAACTCAATCCCTAGAGGTCGAATTATTTCGTGTCTAAAAGTTTATAAAATAATCTCTAACGGGTGTCTTTACCATATTGTGAGGGTCAAGGATCTTGAGTCCGAGATTCCTCCATTAGAGTCGGTACCCTTAGTGAAGGATTTCCCGGAAGTCTTTCCTGATGACTTGCCCATAATTCCTCCCGTTTAGGAAATAGACTTTCGTATTTACTTATTACTGGATACGAATCCCATTTCAATTCCTCTTTATCGGATGGCTCTGGCCGAATTAAAAGAGTTGAAGGTCCAACTCAAGGATCTATTAGACAAGGGTTTCATACATACTAATATTTCACAATGGGGAGCTCCGGTGTTGTTTGTTAAGAATAAGGATGGGTCCCATAGGATGTGCATCGACTATCGTCAACTAAATACGATTACCATAAAGAACAAGTATTATCTCCCTTGGATTGATGACTTGTTTAATCAACTCCAAGGGGCAAGCTACTTTTCTAAGATTGATTTGAGGTCGGGGTATCACCAACTTAGGGTGAGAGGGAAGATATACCTAAAACGGCATTCGGAACTAGGTATGGTTATAAGTTCCTAGTGATGTCTTTTGGTCTCACTAATGCCCCGACGACTTTTATGGATCTTATGAATAGAGTGTTCTGGAATTACCTTGATTCCTTTGTGATTGTCTTCATTGATGATATCTAGGAATATTCTTAGAGTGAGGATGATCATATGGGCCATTTGAGGGTGGTATTGCAAGTCCTCAAGGAACATCAACTCTTTTTCAAGTATAGTACGTGAGAAATTTGGTTGAGATCGGTTTTGTTTCTTGGTAACATTATCTCTAGTGAGGGTACTGAGGTCGATGCGAGAAAAACAGAAGCGGTTAAGAATTGGCCTAGACCTTTGACTCCAACCAATATTAGAAGTTTCTTGGGTTTAACCGGGTATTATAGGCGGTTTGTTGATGGGTTTGCATCCATCTCTTCTTATTTGACTACCTTGACCCAAAAGTGTGTTAAGTTTGAGTGGTCAGAAGCTTGTAAAAGAAGTTTTCAATTGTTGAATGATAGGCTTACCTCCGCTCCGGTGTTGACTTTTCCAGAGGGTACCAAGGGTTTTGTGGGGTATTATGATGCTTCCCGAGTAGGTTTGGGTTGTGTCCTCATGCAACATGATAAGGTGATAGCCTATGCCTCAAGACAACTCAAGGTGCATGAGAAGAACTACCCAACTCATGATGTTGAATTAGCGGCCATTGTGTTTGCTTTGAAAATATGGAGGCATTGTTTGTATGGTGTCCATGTGGATGCATTTACCGACCACAAAAGCCTTCAATATGTGTTCACCAAAAAGGATTTGAATCTCCAATAGCGAAGATGGTTGGAACTCTTGAAGGAATACAAAATGAGTGTTCTCTACCACCCTGGCAAGGCCATTGTGGTTACAGATGCTCTAAGTCGTTTGTTAATTGGAAGTGTAGCACATGTTCCCGATGATAAGAAAGAATTGTCGAAGGAGGTACATAAATTGGCTCGGTTGGATGTTCATTTGGATGATTATCCAAATGGAGGGTCTATGGTTCATCATAACTCCAAATCATCCTTAGTGGTTGAGGTGAAGTTTAAGCAACACCTTGATCCTCTATCGATGGAGTTGAAGGAATCGGTACTTAGCAAGTTCAATGAGTCATTCTCTCGGGGGGATGGGGTACTTACGTACAAAGGTAGACTATGTCTACCGAATATGGATGGTCTAAGGGGGGAAATTTTAGAAGAAGCACATGGTTCTCGATATTCTATGCATCATGGTTTGAAAAGGGAAATAGCGGAGTTTGTAGCTAAGTGTCCAAATTGCAAACAAGTTAAAGCCAAGCATCAAAGGTCGGGAGTTCTAACCCAAGTAACGGATGTTCCTACTTGGAAGTGGGAAGAAATTAATATGGACTTTGTTGTTTGTTTGCCTCGAACCCGGAGGCAAAATGACTCAATTTGGGTTGTTGTGGGTAGATTGACAAAATCGACTCACTTTATCCCAGTCAATTCTACTTATTCGGCGGAGAATTATGCAAGATTATACATTAATGAGATTGTGTGCTTACATGGGATCCCTTTGTCCATAAAATCTGATAGAGGTGCTTAATTCACTTCTCGTTTTTGGAGGTCTTTTCAAAAAGGGTTGAGTACTCAAGTGAAGCTTAGCACCACTTTTCATCCTTAAACGTATGGTCAAGAGGAGGGTACCATTCAAACCCTAGAAGATATGTTAAGAGCTTGTGTGATAGATTTCAAAGGAAATTGGTACAATCACCTACCGTTGATTTAGTTCTCCTATAATAATAGCTAAAATTCAAGTATTTCAATGGCACCATTTGAAGCACTCTGTGACAGGAGATGTACGTCTTCGGTTGGGTGGTTTGACGTTGGTTATTCTTCAATCCTTGGTCCCGAGTAATCTATGTCACTTTAGAAAAGGTTTGGGTGATAAGGGATAGGTTGAAAATAGCCTATAGTCGGCAAAAGTCCTATGCCGACAATAGAAGAAGAGATCATGAATTTGAAGTAGGTCATATGGTCTACTTGAAAATTTCTCCCATGAAAAGGGTGATGAGATTCGGTAAGAAGGGGAAGTTTAGTCAACAGTATGTGGGTCCCTATGAGATATTGCAAAGGGTCAGAAAGGTTGCTTATGTGCTGAGACAACCTAGTGAACTAGCTTCGGTTCATCTGGTATTTCATGTCTTCATGCTTAAGAAGTGTATTGGCGACTCCGTATTCATTCTCCCCATTTAAGGGTTAGGTGTGAATGAGAACCTTTCTTATGAAGATGTTCCGATTGAAATCCTAGATCGCCAAGTCAAGAAGTTGAGGACCAAGGAGTGGTCTCCGTAAAAGTCCTATGGAGAAACCACCTAGTTAAGGGAGCAACATGGGAGGCCGAGGCCGACATTAAGTCCCGTTATCCTCATTTTTTTCCTTAAAATTCTAGACAAAGTTGAGTTTAATAACCCTCTTAAAATGAACTAATTAATAATGTTGTATTTGGCTTGCTTTGCATATATGTGCATATTAGTGGTAAAGGTTTATGGTATGAGTTTTCATGGAAAAATACTATTTTGGTTAACTTGCACTTATTTGTGATTATGTGCATAACGTATTTATGAAATGATACTGAGCATGTTAATGTGTTTTAAAGAAGGTTGGTGATAAGTGATTGTTGATTTTATCATGGAGATCATGTTGGTATTGAGAAGGTAGTTCCTCGTGTTGTGATGTTGAGATATTATATGTGGTAAATTGTGATTTGAGTTGCTATGTGTAAATGCCATGTTTATGTATTGAATTAAGTTGCGAATTACTCCTATGGGCTGTGACTCATAATGATTTTATGTTGTTTATATTGTTGTTGGTTGGGCTGCTAGTATTGAGTCTCCTAATTCCACTACAAAAAGAGTTTAAGTGTCATTCGGGGACGAATGTTCCCAAGCGGGGGACAATGTAACACTCTGAAAGTCCATGACTTGTTCTAGATCCTCACATTATAAACTAAGACTTAAAACACTATTTTTAAGCCTAAAATAAGGTGTTGGAACTAAGTAGTAAGTGTTAGAGTCAAAACGTTAAGAAACGACCATAACGTCCGGAGAATTGTGAAATATGTGCTAGTGTGCCTTGACATGTTTCAATGGGTTTTAAGAGTCGGAATTTAATGAAATTTAGTAAGAAGGTATTAAACATATAGAAGAGTGTGTTTAAAGTTACTTCCGGGTACGATTCCCCAAGGACCACCCTAAGGGTCCTTGGAGAGGACCCTACATTTAGACCCAAAAGTTGTCATTTGACAGTAGCCAAACGACGAGCCAATCAACGAGCCGTCGATGGTTCAACGACAAGTCGATGGTGTCATTGGTCAAGACTTATAATATTTTTGTAAAGGGTCTGAAATCACCATCTCTACCAAAACCACTGACCAGCATGACGATCCGTGGTCTAGTCGACGAGGCGTAGGTCGTGGTTTCGTGGTTTGAGGGGTCAAGTTCACTGTTAAGTTCTTATTTTAGGGAGTTAATTAGTTGGTTATTTAATTAACTAATTAATAAAGGGTTAAGGGATAATTAATTAAGTTAGTTGGGGGACTATATAAGGACCAACCCTCATTACACTAACCTAACACCCCATATTTCCCAAACCCAATTCTCTCCAACTTCTCTCTAATTTCTCTCTCTATTCCAAGACCCCATTGAAGACCAAGATTCAAGGTTCACTAGGGATTCAAGACTTTATATTTTCTCCATCAAACACTAAGGAATCCTAAGGTATGGAAGCTATTTACTCTTAGGATATCTTTCCCCAAGAGGCTCTTCAAAATAGGTTCCAAAAGATGTTAAAAACATGGTTTCATTCCGGATTGGTGAATTGTCTTTCAATTGGATTTAATGTTGATTTCCATTGATTATTAATGATAGATTATGATTGTGTATGGGTTCAGTGTTGTAGTTCTTAGTCTTTGACCTAGTTCTAAGAAAGAATCCATGATTGAACCCTTTTCCCCTAACCCTAGGCTATAAATTGAGGTTTATTTGATTATTGATGATATAATTGACTTAGTTCTTGTATATATTACTATTATATGATGTTATTAAGTAAATTGGTTGATGATGATTTATCCTTGATGATGGTGTTAAATTAAAGTATTATATGTGATTAGATTAAGAAGATTATGATATGATGAAATTCCATAACTATGTTGAATTGTGAGATCATGTGAAGGTGATGATGATACAAGGTTGACTATGAATCACTTGTGTACCTTACTACGATATGAATATGATGTATTGATCTCACAAATGAAGGGTTGTATTGAAAAGAAATTCTCATGCAATACCTAATGAGATAATGACATGATATACAATGGTTTAGTATCCTATGACATATATTAATCTATGATGATTAAGAATGACTTAAAGGCATTTCAAAAAGCGACTTTAGCTTATCACCGAGCGAACTAGAGATGAGAGGTTTCCCTTCCCAATGTGGGAAGGTAGGTTCACAATGGTTCTCATGACATGGTGACAATAATGCAATTGTGCATAAAGAGGGTCCAATACATATCTTCTAGTTCTTGAACTATGTTGCCCCCAAAGGAATACTAGCAAGTGGATCCACCTAAAATGTTATGTTCATGTTTCAGTTCTACCTTGGAAAGTAGACCACCTTCATTCGGTGTGAGGTTTCATGACACCGGATTCCATGGTTAGCTCAAATGGTCTATTATCGATTAAGGCGATTGTTCCCGAAAGTAAATGAATGAATGAAGTAATGAAGTGAACATAAACTAGGGTGACTTAAGGGGTTCTATTTAGTGTAGGTAGGGGTATGGGACTCTACTTATGCACAAGTTGGCCTTGAGGGGAGTCCTAGGAGGTTGTTCTTATGCTTTTAATGATATGAATGACATACATATGTTGACTTTACATGTTCATAAATCACTATATATGATATTTACTACACATGATGCTATGTTATATGAAGTAAGGCATTACTTATGATCTTTTTCCTTATTTACTTGACTATGTGGGGTTATGGGGCTTCACATGAACATTTACTTGTAGGCTTGGGATGATATTGTGAGTAAGGGTCTTATATGCTTTGATGTTATGAACTCTTATACATGAATTGTTGTTATTACATTATGTTGGAGTTATTCATATTCATATGACCATAATATGATGTTATAAATGTTGGTATAGTCTTACTGATGATATGAGTCTTGTATTGGATATGAACTTCTCTTAATGATGCTATGTCTATTGACTTGTATATGCTCTTGTATGTGCATAAAAGGCTTTCAAAGTGACTTAGCATGATTTTGAACAAAATGTGTTTTTAAGCATGATTTCAAAGGTTTTATGTGCATATGTTTCCATACTTAGTACAAGTGGATATACTAACCCATATTCTTTATATTTCTACAAATATGTAGGTTCGGGCCATTGAAGTATATGAGGCCACTTTGAAGAAGACTTGGACATTTCCCAAGTTATTGGTAGGTCCTCAATGTTCAAGGATGGTGCCATTTACTACCTAGTTATGACGTTGTTATGTCTAAGAAATTTGTTCTTTCCTTTATCCTTAGAGACTGTTGTTGTAAGCCTATAATGACATCTTGTATTTGTGTATGGGATTATGCCCAACTTTGTAATACTCTTTAGATGGTTTTTATGTGAGATAATATGTTAGACTCTTAAATGTATGTTATGTTAAACGGGAAGTCTATGTAGGCTTCAATAAATGAGGAGTCAATGTAAACTCCAAATATGATATATGAGAGATCTATGCATACCTTATTATGTTAAAGTTTTTAATTTTCTGCATTTTTGACCTATGATTTGTTATGATGAATGCTAAGGGCTTGTCCAAGTCCTCTCGGATGACGAAGACGCCGATTACGTCTAAGGGGTGCTCCCAGTCGTGACAAACTTGGTATCAAAGCATGAAGTTAAGGTAATCTTAAAATTGATATCTCACTAAACCACATATACGTAGAGTCTTGTTCATGGGTGTGAAGCGCACCACACATATGAATGAGAGGCTATGTGATGCTTAGGAATTCTCACCTTTTTGGTAAATCTTGAAAGTTGTGCCTCAAGAGTGGTAACTCTATGTGTCCTTTTCTTCTAACCCTTTTATTGTTGTTATAGTCTATGACTTCTAGGAAGGCAACAGCTAGAAGAGTTGAAGAACAGATTGCTAATGTGGGAGCTCCTATCCAAGGCAACCGAGCTCCTCCCCAAGACAATCAAGCTCGTTCTCAACAGCATGCTCCACAAAGTGATCAAGTTCCGGTCATTCCTCTATCCATGATAGTTGGAGAGATAAGGTCGACTTTTATAAGTTTGGCTCAAGCTATGACCACTCAAGCCCAAGCTGTAGCTACTCAAGCTCAAGCCATGACGACTCAAGCGAACCGAGAAGTTGAACCCCGTGTGAACCAAAATGTTAGCATCATGGCTTCTCGCTTTAGGGACTTCACAAGGATGAATCCTCCAATGTTTTTTGGGTCTAAGGTAAACGAAGATCCCCAAGACTTTCTTAATGAGGTCTAAAAGATCTTGTATGCTATGGGAGTGAGTTCAAATGAGAAGTTCGAGCTAGTCTCATACCAGCTCAAGGATGTGGCTCAAACATGGTATACCTAATGGATAGACAATAGGGCTTTGAGAGCGGTTCCTATCACTTGGGAGGTGTTTAGAAGGGCTTTTCTTGAAAGGTTCTTCCCAAGGGAGAAAATAGAGGCTAAAGTGGAAGATTTCATCAATCTTCGTCAAGGAGGTATGAGTGTGCTTGAATATTCTTTGAAGTTCACTAAGTTTCCAATGTATGCTCCTTCTTTGGTATCCAATTCTAGAGATGAGATGAGCCACTTTGTGACGGAAGTGTCCAATGATCTAGTTGAAAAGTGTCGTTTGGCGATGCTTCATGATGATATGTACATCTCTCGGTTGATGGTACATGCCCAACAAGTAGAGGAGACTAGACTCAAGAGGAAGAATAGGAAGTTTAGGAAGGCAAAGTCTTATGAGGGAGGTACTTCCAATGGTAGGCCTAAAATTCAAGACAAGCCTAGCTTCATAAGAGGGTCTCCAATCAAGTTCCTTCCAATTTTTCCAAAGATGACAAGGATAGGGTTTCTAACCCTAGGTCCTAAAAGCGAAGAAGTTCCCCTAGCAACAAACCTACTTGTACCAAGTGTGGTAAGAAACATATGGTTGAGTGCCTAGTTGGACTAGATAATTGCTTTGGGTATGGTAAGTGTGGGCATAAGGTGAGGGACTGACCTAATGTCAAGGGTCAAGGGAAGGGGAGTGGTCAAGCTCATGCAAGCGGTCCTAGTTCTGATTGTCCTAAAAGGAACCGCTTCTATGATCTCCGCTCTTAGTACAAGTGGATATACTAACCCATATTCTTTATGTTTCTACAAATATGTAGGTTCGGGCCATTGAAGTATAGGAGGCCACTTTGAAGAAGACTTGGACATTTCCCAAGTTATTGGTAGGTCCTCAATGTTCGAGGATGGTGCCACTTTCTACCTAGTTATGATGTTGTTATGTCTAAAGACATTTGTTCATTCTTTTGTCCTTTCGTACTATTGTTTTAACCCTATAATGGCATATTGTACTTGTCTATGGGATTTTGCCCAACTTTGTAATTCTCTTTGGATGGTTTATATATGAGACAATGTGTTAGACTCTTAAATGTATGTTATGTTAAACGAAAAGCCTATGTAAGCTTCAATAAATGAGGAGTCTATGTAAACTCCATATATGATATGTTAGAGGTCTATGTTTACCTTACTATGTAAAAGTTTTCAATTTTCCACATTTTGACCTATGATATGTTATAACGACTGCTAAGGGCTTGTCCAAGTCCTCTGTGAGGACGAAGACACTGGTTACGTCTAGGGGGTGCTCTCCGGTCGTGACAGTAGTGAGCTTGCTTTGATGTTGTATTGAGAAGAAGAATTATGTGTTAACTCTTTGATGTTCATTTTGATCTCACATTGAAATTGAGAAATGTAGTTCCTCATTATGTGATATGAAATGGTAAACTCTTATATGTGATGAATTATGAATTGAGTTGCTATGTGTAATGCTTTTATTTTTGTGTTGAATGGAGTTGAGTATTCCTCCTACAAGCTGTGACTCATGATGATTATATTCATATTGTTGTTGTGTTTGGGCGTCTAGTATTGAGTCTCTTTCTTTCCCTATAAAAAGGTTAAGGTGTCATTCGGGGAGGAATGTTCCTATGGGGGGATAATGTAACACCCCAGAAGTTCCATGACATAGACTAGAGACTCACAAAGTGGGTAATGCTAATTCAAGAGCTAAACTAGTGTATTTAACCTGATTAGGAGGTATTAATACCTAAACTCCAATGGACGACCACGACGTTCGGAGATTTGTGAAGGTGACATAGTGTGCCTTAAGGTGTTTCAAGTGGTTTAAAGAGCCCGATAAAAGTCAAATTTGGTGAAAAGGCTTAGGATATACATAAGAGTGTGTTTAGGTTCAAAACGTCCGGGTATGACTCCCCAAGGACCATCCTAAGGGACCTCGAGGAGGACCCAACATTTGACCCTAAAAAGTTGTCAAAATAGTGTGCAATCGACGAAGTGAACAACGAGCCATCGATGGGAGTATGGACCATCGATGGTGATCATTTTTTCACACTTAGAATTTTCACAAAAATCCCCCTAAACAAGTCTTTGTCCCAAAACATGATTGACCAGAACGGTCCGTGGTTGGGACGAGGGTCCGTCGATGGGGTGTCGTCGATTGGACCCCCACTTCAATGTCTTAAGTCGATTAAATTAAGGATGTTTAGTTAATTAGTTACTTAATTAATTAATGGTTATGTAATGTTTTAATTAGGTAGTTTAGGACTATAAAAGGGTTATAAGTAATTAAACTAACCTAACACTTCATAAATCCCAAAACTCAAATAACTCCCACTTCTCTCTACTTTCTCTCACTACCCCAAAGACCCCCATTGAAGAACATGTCCAAGCTTAACTAAGGCTTCAAGATCAAGGATTTATTCTACAATTATCTAAGAATTAACAAGGTATGGAATCTATTCACTCTTGGGACTCCTTTCCCCAAGAGGTTCTTAAATGTTTGATTTTCAATGTTCTTCAAAACTATGATTTTCATCCAATTTCGTAGGTTATATTTCAAATTGGTTTAATGTGATATTGATTTGATTTGATTTATAATGATGTATTATGATTATTTATTATTGGATTGATGTAGTTTCTTAGACTTTTATCTAATTTCCCTAAAAGATCTATCAATGTCCTTTTTCACTAACCCTAACTATGCATTAGATTGATAGATGATTAGGGATGTTGTAATTAGATATGCTATTTCATAATTTACCATTATATGATGATGGTGATTTGATTAATTGATAAATGTTGTGGAATTGAGGGTGAGGTCTTGACGGAGATTCTTGGAAGCCATTGGTAAGACTTTGAAGATCATAAAAACTTTACTTCAATCATGTTGGTCTATTCTTGATGATGATGGTCAAATTTAAGTATGAATATGTGAATAGGATAGTAAGATGATGAGATTACTAATATGATAGCATGTTATGAATATGATGAATGTGAGATGATGATAGGGGTATGATCATGAAAGATTGAAAGTGATTCTATTGTGCACCTTATTATTATGACTATGATGTGATGATCTCACTAAATGATGGGTTGTGATGAAAGGAAGTCTCATTCTAGACCTAAGATATATGATCATGATTATACAAGGGGTTAGTCTCCTAAGGCCTATACTATAAACTAATATTAAGAAAGATATAATAACACTTCAAAAAGGGAATTTAGCTTAGCACCGGGCGAACTAGACAATGAGAGGTGTCCCTTCCCAAGAGGGAAGGTAGGTTCACCATTGTTCTTATGATATGGATAATATAATGCGAGTTAGCATAAAGAGGGTTTACAATACACATCTCCTAGTTTCTTAAGTATGTGGCACCACAGGAAGACTAGCTAGTGGTTCCACCTAGATGCTACGTTTATGTATGGTATAACATTGGCAAGTAGAGAACCTTCTTTGGCTGTAGGGTTTCATGACACCGAATTCCATGTTTAGCTCACATGGTCTATTGTGGGTTATGGTGAATGTTCGCGAAGGTAAAATGAATAAATGAAAGTAATAAACATAGACACTAACTAGGATACCTTAAGGGGTAGTGTAGGTAAGGGTATGAGACTTTACATATGCATTGCACAAGTTGGCCTTGAGGGGAGTCCTATGAGGAGTTCTTATGCACATATGTTATGAATGAAATTCATAATTTTGCTCTTGTATGATGTTGGTTTCATTTGATGGACATGATATTGGTCTAAATTGCTATGTATAATGATAACTACACGTGATGTGATGTTATATGAGGTAAATGCATTACTTATGGTCTCTTTACTAGTTTACTTGGTTTATGTGGGGTTATGGGGCTTCACATGAGCATTGAACTAGTAGGCTTGGATTGGGATTGTGAGTAAGGGTCTTGTATGCTTTGATGATATGAACTCTAGAACATGAAATGTTGATATGACTTTATGATGATGTTATTCTTGTATATGGATATGAACATGTATTAATGTTGTTATGAATATTGACTTGTATATGATCTTGTGTGTGCATAAGGCTTTCAAAGTAACTTAGCATGCTTTTAAACAAAATGTCCCTCTGTGCATGTTTTCAAAGGTTTTATATGCATATGTTTCCATATTTAGTACATGTGGTTTGTTCTTACCCATATTCTCTTCTATTTTTACAATAATGTAGGTTCGGGCCATTGAAGAGCTTCAAGGCCATTTTCAAGGAAGACTTGGATAGTTCCCAAGTTGTTGGTGAGTACTCAAGTCCGAGGATGAAGCCTACTATTCTAGCTATGCTATTTGATTAGTCTAAAGACATTTGTTCTATTTCCTATATTGTAAAGACTATGTTGTATTCTCTTATGAAACTTTATTGTAATGATGTAAGGGCTATGTCCCAACTCTTGTACTCCTATGATAGATGGTTTTGTGTGAGACAACTATGTAGACTATTTTGATAAATGAGAAGTCTAACTAAAATTCATATGTAATGTTTTAAATTTTTCCGCACTTTCTCTACCTATGATATGCAATGATATATGCAAAGGACTAGTCTAAGACCTCTTCGAGGATGAAGACGCCATTTACATCTAGGGGGTGCTCCCCGGTCGTGACAAGATCACCCTAGTTCATTTTTGGGGTCGTTACATTAGCCCCCATTTGGGAACATTTGTCCTTGAATGAGACTTAAACACTTAAAGGGTAAACGACCAAAGAAAACAGCCCAGGTTGATGCATACACTATCATAAAACATACACATAGTTAGGAGGAGCATCACTGCATATAAAAGGCCCAAACAACTTCATGCAATTCAAGAAAGTAGAGATACGTGTACAAACTCCTTATGCATCATTCTTTACCATTTCTCATGCTATTGGAGGAACTTCCTTCTCCAAGTTACATCATATGCTCGTTTAAACATAACTTAGCACATCATGAAATTTCTCATCAAAGCACAATCATGCAACATTTCAATAAGGCACTTTAATGACAATTTTCTCATAAAGGCTCAAAAGGCAATTTCTCTTTAACACATTAGGCATGCTCAACAAGTTAACTCATGTACTATTTAGGCATGTTTATAATGTTACCTCATGAAGCAAATAGACTATCTACACTAAATTCACATGAACATGAGGGAATATATGTATGAAAACTCATTTTCTCATATAACAAGAATTCAACCTAAACATGCATATCTTAAGGAGAATATTTGGAAACTCATTTTTTACAAATGACTCCAACATGAATCAAGTTACTAAGAACTCTTAGTTCTAGGCTTTAGTAGTCACATAAAGAAAAGGTAAGGATATCTCACCCTCAACAACCTGAATACCCTCCATACCATCCCCCACTTAAGGTAAACACATCTAAGGTCAACATGAGCATACCATAAGAATCTAAATCAAGAAACCATCAACCTTACCAATACCATTCTCACCCAACTCTTCTATTCACTATACCCCTTGAAACAACAACATTAATCAAAACTAACCATGAACACCAAAGACTCTCTAAAAGCCTCACCCTATACCCAGAACATTCCCTACTAGGAGAATCTCAAACTAGCTCTTTCAAACATCACCTCTTCCCATTCTAAGGTTGGATCCTACTTACATCAAACTTTATCACTCATCACAATATACATTTGTAATACCACATTTCATCATCTCTTTGATCCTACATCAAAAGCACAACTTACCCAAATCGGTTTTACGACAAATACTCACCATTTCTAGGTAATTCATCCAACCTAAGGTCATTATCACAACCTTCGATTTCCCATATATAAAGTCACACAGAACCTTTTTCTCTTCCTCATCCTTGCAACACAACCCTTACAAGGGAAAATCCCACTCAAAGGACCATCACACAAGGAACGAGGGAAAGACATCATAGAACAAAACTCTTAGGCACAATTAGAAGAATGAAGAACTGAAACTTTCTTAGCACCCAATAGCTTCATATTCATAATGTGGCGCGCTTTATATTATTAACAAGACTCTACTAGATGTGATTTATGAGACGACCTATGACCATACCAAAAATCTTATGCTCTGATGCCAAGTTAGTAACAACCCAAGAGTACCCCCTAGCCGTTACCGGCGTATTCAACCTCTCGGAAGTCTCATACAAGCCAAATGGATCATTCATTGCATATGATACTAAAAAATAATTAAGAATTTAAAACTTTCTTCACAAACAAAGAATACATTAATTATTAAGAAAAGGGAAGACTTTTAGAACATCTAACTTTACAACATGTATGTCTCATAAACCATCTAATACTTTAGAGTACAACATTGAGACTAAGCCCATACAAAACTAAAAGAAGGACAAAATGACATAAAATGAACATGTGGGTCTTGTCCTCGAATCTATGAGGACTAACCAAAACATCATCTTCAACCCTTAGAAACCCATCAATCCTTCATAGCATACCAAACCTCCAATCCCTACACTTTAGTCAAAAAGGGAAAAGAAGGGGTTAGCACATTTAAACACTAAGTATGGAAGCCATGCAAAAAGATATATTTAGTATAGAAATATGCTTTCATGACATTTTGATAAAAACCTTGATCATAAGAGTTTAAAAGACAAAGTACAAGTCAACAATCACATATAAGAGATATTCAATTAGCATCAACATATAGCTCTTAATTCCATATTCATAAAGTAAGCCTTTTCATCATTTATACTCTCTGCCTAAGGTTACTCTAAGACCCACCTAAGTAAGACATAAAGAGACCGCCCATACACGCTCTTCAAGAACACCTAATTGTTCCTCAAAGCCACACTAGATAAGGCCCTTTATATTCAACATACTATCATTGGAGGACATACATTACATAAGTAATTTAGAAGTCAATCATACAATTAGGGGACTTCACATAATGGTCTTGGAATACCTAGGGAACACACTTTAGTATCTTCAAGGCCTACTCGTGCCATGTGTAGATAACATCCCATTTCGATACATACAAGTTGTAGAACATATCAAATAACTAAAGTGCACATCCCACATGATGAGAATTGGCATTAATAGACATAGACCATACTAGTTTGGTATGGAATCCGGTGTCATAAGACCCCACACCATGCAAGGTGTTCTAATTGCCAAAGGTAGGACTAGGAAACATCCGATGTTGGTACATGGTTTAGGGGATATCAAGGGCTTCTTTGTACTCTAGTCTCATTATCAAGTAGAGCTACTACCGCAAGCATTTCCACTCTGTGCTTTGCCTTGGTTCTCATAGAGTAAGATCATTCACATAATAGTATTTGAGAAGATACCATTTCTTAGTCCTACCAAATCATAATACCACTACCAAGAAGGGGTCCACAAGGGCTTCCGATCAAGGTTCATTACTTTCTTAGATATGGTTTCATGATGTTCCAGACAACCTACCTCTATGTATGTCATTCCACTGAAGAAGGGCACCATTTAGGTCTACCACTTCAAGGCCATGATCACAATAAGAAGAAGAAGTAAACACCGCTACCATAAGTGGACCATACCACACAAGAGCAATTTTATATCAATTCAACATTAGTAAAGGAATTAGGTCAACTTACCATGTTCCAATAGCTAAGATCACCATTCCTTAACATCTCCAACGATTCGCAATATATAATACCAAAATTAACAATAGAAATCAACTATACAACTCATTATAATAACAATTCCATCAACATTAGATCATAAGTAATAGACCCACTTCGTAAGCAGAATTTAGGGTTTTGAGAAGATCAAGGGTTCATGGATTTTTTCATTGGAAAACATCAATTTAACATCAATAATATCATATTTAATGATTTGAAATTGTTTAATGCGAGAACCCTTGAGTTAGAGTGAAAATTGGACTTTTCCATAAACTTTGTAATCACTTTGAAATTTGCTCTAAGGTGATAGATAGCCTTAGATAAAGGACTCTCATACCCTATTAGATGAAAACCCAAGAAAATGGAAGAAGAAATCCATTGGAATCCATATCCCAAGCTCCATCTTGACCTCATCTTTCCATGGAATTGAAGAGAACTTTTGGGAGAGAAAAATTTTGAGGGTTCTGAAATTTTATATTTCTAATTGAGGCTTTGGGGTTTTTAATAGGGGAAAGAGTATATAATGACCTAAAATTAGTATATAATACACCCCAAAAATTCCCAAAACACCCCTACATTAATTGGACCCTTTTAGATAAGTCAAACTGAACATTAATTTTTGGAATTATCATCGGGGAACAAGTCCGCGTCGCGGAGGTGTTCCCTCAAGTTTCTTGGAAAATAATTTTGGGATAGAAGGGTTCTCTATTTCTCCAAAAAGCGGAGGCAACTTTTTCCCATTGCAAGAGCAAGTCCGCGATGCGGAGTAGCTCCTCCAATGCTACTGGTCGCAAGCTGCCTTGGCAGCAACTTGGCCAAGACTTGGGTCCTCCTCAAGGACCCTTAGGTTGGTCATTGGGGAGTCGTACCCAGACATTTTGACCCTAAACATGTACCTATAGGTATTAGGGTCATCCCCACAGATTTTAGACTCCAAACAACACATAAAATCATGCACAACATACAAGGACACACTAGCACACCAAAGACTGGTTTCCAAACGTCTTGGTCGTCCCTTGACGTTCGACTTCAAAACTCTTTAAAGATGCCTTCTAAATATATTCTTCATCATTTTAAAAAGTTATAAACTCAAAAAACACAAGTGAAGCTCTAGATCACCCTAGTTCATTTTTAGGGTCGTTACAAAAATATTTTCCAAGTGTTGATCCACGGAGGGAGACGGTCCATAGGTCGTGTCATCGATTGAAACCGCGTCTGAGATGTTATTTTCTTATTTTGTTTACTATCTGGTTTAGGATTTCTTTGCTTTAAATGTTAGTTGTTATTTCCATTTTTACGAGTTAGATAATATTGGGAATTTTTTTTTAGCTTTCAGATTTCTTTGCAAACACTTTTGCAATTTAGATCTTGAAGTTTGGTTTTATTAAATTTTTCTTTTGATTTCGTATTGAATATTCCAGTATTCAGCTTTTATTGTAAGTTCATGATTTTTCTTAAAAACAATATGAATTGTGAGTTCTCAATCATGAGTAGATAAATCCAATATTAGGGTTGTGGGAACCATGAGCAATTAACAACATATGACTAATAAATATGTAAGAACAGTTTTTATGTTTGGATTATTAATTCTTTCGTTTAAAGGTTTTTCTAGTGGTACGCAACGTTAGAACTCGTCTTGTTCCTACTTCCCTTACCAAGGGGTTAATGAATGAGAAAATAATTAAACAAGGGAGATTTAGTTATGTATTTGTTGCTATCTAATAATCTGAATTTAATCAATTGAGAAAGGGTGAATACCCTAAGTTAATTGATACGAGGGCTGATCCGGGGTAAAGGTAAGGGTTAGTAAAGCACACACCCTTAGATTTACCAAGTCGTGAGTGAAAGTTTCTTCTTATAATACCAATTACTTAGGAATACACAACTTATCGGCCTTGCAAGTCAAACACCAGGATATAATTACTATTATTAGGAATACTACATTAAGATGTTGTGGGGAACACATATGCTCTAGATTTCAGCGACTATTGATATCTCAAAATTGAAAACATGGTTACTTATTACTAATACAATCAACAATATTTATTTTATTTGTGAAACCCCCATTTCGTTACTTTTCTCAGAAATAGTTTGACTAAATGAATATAATTGTGAGTTAGCTTAAGTTTAAACCATAATCCTTGTGGGATCGACGCTAACCTTCAAAGTTAGGTTCTTTACATGATAATGATAACTTATACTCCTTTCGAGAGGTGTAATTTGAGCCTATCAAATTTTGAATCTCCTTATTTAAAATTGTGGCTCGACACAATTCTTTCTCAACAACCACCATTTTGGGATTTTATATGGTGTCACTAGGAAAAGATCCCTTTTACTTTGCATTAAGATGAGTGAATAGTTGACACATTTGGATTTCCATCTGTTTAACTAACACCGAAGGAGATATCGCCATTTGAATTATGGTGGAGAAGTCATTTTTCAAGTCCTTCAACACCTTGTTGGACCCCTTCAACCTTGTTAAAGATCATTGCGTGCATTTTATCAATGTGGTTAGCCTACGGTCCAGCTGGTTCTCTTGGCCTTGGAGAATCATGTGGAAAAAGGTGTCTATTTGTTTTAGCCTCTTGTTATATCAAATTTCCACCTCTCTAATCTTACCAACCATTATCTTGATCCTTTTCCAACCTTCGTTCCCACCTTGTCTTTGGTAGTTTGGTTGAGGACCACCCCACCCCACCCCCACCCCACCCCAAATTTGGTTTCCAAATACTGTACTTTCTCATTGTATAATACCTCAAACTTGGCATCTTCTAGGCAATTCCTAGTACTTGTTCCAACCATATGTACCCCTTTTAATCCATGTCCCGTGAAATCTTTATACAACAAATCGAGATGGATCATCATTTTTGCCATGTTTTCATATTGCTCATGGTCTTTCTCAATTTGTTCTTTGTTCATGTTCAATAAAGAAAACAATTAGTTCTCTCTAGTATGTCATGCTCGGTTGAGTTTGGTCATATCATCTAGCAACAACTTTTCATACAATTGTCTCGTCATACCACATTGGACAAGTTGATAAGCCAAACCCTTATTGATCGGATCAAGGCTACAATCAATGTATTGTAGGATCAAGTAGTTCGTAACACCATGTGTTACACACTGTAGGAGTAATTTCTGGAACTGCAACCATGTCTCATATTGAGTTCACCTCCAATTCTTTTGAAGTTTTGGTTATTGTCCCTAAGATTTACAATTTTGAGAAAGGAAAGAACATCTATGACAGATCTTGACTCAACTCCTCCCACCAATTTATAGAATCATTTGGAAAATCGGCCAACAATCTCATAGCTTCACCCATTAAAGAGAACGGGAATATTCTCAACCATATGGACTCTACTGAGATGTTCCTGAAAATGAACGACCCTCATACATCCATCAAATTTCAAAGGTTCTTATAAGGATCCTCATGAGCTAAACCCCTGGAGAAACTTTAGCATTATTTCGATTATACAAAGAATAGCCTTCCTATTGTAAGAGTTAACTAGACGGCTCATGTGGTTTAAATGATGTTCATTTTCATGTAATTCAAGTCAACCACGTTGTCATCTTGCATATCTGTGTCACTACCATGACCACTTATGTTGTATAGCTGCAAATTAGCTAGCAAACCATAACACCAAGTAACAATCTGCTACAACTAAATAAACTTACATGGTAATTTCTAAAATAGAACTTAAGCTACCACCGCCAACTACAAGTCATGAGTGGAGTAGGTGTGTTCATGAAACTTAAGTTACCTTGACTCATAATCCATAAGCCAACATGATGCATCAATAGACAACCTATTTTATCACTTGATGTGTAAGAATAGACCGTGAAGCACTTGCCCTCAATTAGAAGATTCAATTTGGGAACACTAATCAACAACTACTTAAGATTCTTAAAATCTCAACTCACAATCCTCAGACAACTCAAATGGAACATCAAGACGATTTAACCGAGTTAGAGTTGTTGCAATAAGGGATAAGAGCTCCGCGAACCATCTGTAGTAGTTTGCTATTTTGATGTAGCTCTAAATCACACTAAAAAAATGGGCCTTGCCCAATCACGGATAGCCTCAATCTTTCCTTAATCTACCATTATTCCATCCTTGGACGCGATGTTACCTAAGAATGATACATGCTCAAGGCAAAACTAACACTTTGAGAACTTGGCATAAAGTCATTGATCACTCAAAATGTGAAGCACAATCCTCAAATAGTGCACATGATCACTCATACTCTATGACAATATTAGAATTTCATCTATGAATACAATGATGAATGAATCAAGATAGAATCTAAACAACCACATCGTCTAGTCCATAAAGGTGACCGAGGCATTTGTAAACCCAAAAGACATCACTAGGGACTCATAGTGGCCATGTCGAGTCCTAAATGTGGTCTTAGGGATGCCCACTGCCCTAATTCTTAACAAATGGGAACTGGACCTCAAATCGATCTTTGAAAATATTTTGGCAACCTGAAGCTGGTCAAATATATCATCGTTCCTAGGATAGGATAACGGTTCTTCACTGTCACTTATTCAGTTGCATATGGTCAATACACATGTGCATTGTACCGTCCTTCCTCACAAAGAGAATGGGAGAACCCCAACGTGATACACTAGGTGTGATGAATCCTTTACTCAATAGATATTGAAGCTGAATAATGAGTTCCTTGAGCTCCACAAGATCCATATGATATGGCGGAATAGAAACAAGTCGAGTATGCGACTCAAGCTTAATTGAAGGTTAATATCAAGATATAGGGTAGGGCAGGTAGGTCTATAGAAAATGCGTCTACAAAATCATAGATAAATGGAATTGACTCAACTTGAGGGACCTACCTACTCACATCACACACATACTCCAAATAAGACAAACACCCACTGGCCACTAGCCTCTAATCCTGAATAGAAGTGATAACTCCCAATGGTGTGCTACTAAAGGATCCCTGTCATATCACTAGGGATACAAGTCGTGGTTAAAGTAATGCTCTTAGAGAATAAATTTAAGACTGATCAGTAGGGGAATAAATAGTCCATGCACCAAATCACGTCGAAATCAAGCATATAAAGTAGAAAAAGGTCAACTCGAGTGTTACACCCTTTGACAGTAACTAAGCAAGATTAAAACATCTCATCCATTACTGAAGACTTAACCACGGGTTTGATACATGCATCGGTGATACCATAGGCTCAAAAATCATACGTATACGAGAAGAATTATAATCTGATAAAACATAATAGGTAGAGCCAGAAAAATAAAGTCAATGTGGACTAATTGCATAGAAGTATCATCTTTGAGATCATATCATCTAATGCCTCAACCTTCGCCCTCGATAGAGTTGAATAGAAATGGCCCTGCTTTCCTTTTCCTTGTCAATCTATCCTACCACCTAAACTACCTCCCAGTGGATCACCTCAAATATCTACTGTCCACTATGACAATCCAAACATTGACCTCAACCCCTAGCTAGAGGTATTTCTAGCAGAGCTGGTGGCACTACCAATGGAGTTTGAGCAATTTTCCTATGTGAAGGGAATTCTCTGGACTAATGATAAAACTCTCCACACTTAAAGTAACTCGGAGATTATTGAATCTAAGAACAACTACCACTATGACCTAAAGAACAAGATTGGGACCCATGAGTGTGACCAGATTAAACCTCACTAGGGCTATATCAATCATCCTCTAAAGACTACAATGATGCCTGAACATGCTGACTAGGGTGAGCCTGATGAAACCTCTATCAGGTCATATCATTAGTATCTTAAAACCTTGAACGGGACCCACTATAGTTGCCCTCATATCTAGATTTTTTATTGATGCCCCTTTCAGCCTCACAATGGAGCTTCTTAATAGTGCGAGCATGATGAACAACATCTTGAAAGGAAAAACAAGTGGAGACCATAGTTTGAGTATCAATCTGCAACTGAAGTCTTAACCAACGGATAAAGCATTGAACTCTTACCTCCTCATAAACAAGAATTATAGTGGCACAGTGGGAGAGCTCGTAGAAGTTTCCCATGTACTTTGTTATAGTTATGGAGGCCTGCTCTACCTGGTAGAACTTATCCAAAAGATTATATCTAACGTTGCGATGGATGAAACTTGTCAAGAAGGCCTCACAAAACTAAATGAAGTTACGCCACCACTGTATGGCTGGCCCATCTAGGGGATATGTAGTGAAATTGGCTCCTCTCGACTCCACTAAGCCCAAATTATAAATCCACTCTTGGGAAGTAGTCAAAAACTCATAGTCATCCTCACCCACAACCTTAGAAAACCTTAGCTACTTATAGGACGACTGCAAGGGCTCTAAATCACAAGGCTGGAGCTTTTTTGTTTTCCGAACATCTACCGAAAAGAGCTAGACTATCAACAATAGGATCACAACATCAAGACATTCATTTAGACACCAAAAACACATAAAATAGAAATTGGTCAATTTCAGAGTCAAACGAGAATTGTGGGATACACGCTAGAATTTCTAGATTAGACTTCATCAAGAGCTCCTAATTATTACCCTGAACTTGTGTTAAACAATAGAACATAATTCATGGCTCGTAACAATAAACAACAATAATATATAATAAGGCAAAACCTTAATCTCAAACAAAGACAAGAATAGTAGTTAAAACTACAATTTCACCTCAAAAGGAGGTTCACAAACAACTCACGCTAACTCCACAACGTATCCTTAATAAATATAGACATGTGGAACTTCAAATAACCAAATATTAGCTAAAATGAGTAATATATAAATTAAACTTTTGAACTTTTGTTACCATCGTAATTGGTCTTTAAATAAGACTAGTCCAATGTTCTCTCAGAGAACATAGAGAATCCCTACTTAACGTGAATCTTGCGAATGTAATGACGGCCCCACGAATGTGGTAGGGACCCACAAATGTGGCAAGGGCCTCACAATGCAGTAACCTGGTTGATTGCCCTTCGAGAACGCAACCAATGGACCACAAAAAGGAAGGACATTTTGGCATGCACCAGCTGATGCATATCAACTGGTTTTGGAAAGTCCAAATCTTTGAATGTGTGTTCCAAATTTGTTCATAACTCTGAACACACAAAAGAGATATGCAACTCTACCAAAATTTGATATTCTACAAAGTGGATCTCACCCTCAAACTCCATTTTTAGCCAAAATTCACTATGGGGCTCAGAATAATCTTATAAGACTCATGATTCAAATGAAGGGTCCCTATATACAAAAATTAACATTCTGGATCTAACTGTGCTAACTAACTCTCGTCCGAACTTGATTTCTCAGAATGTTGACTAAAGTCAAACTTAGTGTAACACCTCTAAAATGACTTAGGTGAAGCTAGATCCTAACACGTGTATCATAAGATTTTAAAGTCCTAAAATGGTTTATAATGGTGTTTTGAGGCAGCGTCTAAACTTTGGTGATGTTTGGAGGTCAAACGTCCAAGAACATCCATGACGTTTGAAAGATTTTACTTAAAACGTGCTTGTATGTTTAGGTGTGCCTTTGCATGTTTTACGTGTTCGTTTTGGTTGAAAGAGATGGATAGGTCCCTAAATTGTATACAAATGTATTTGATTTGGAAACTACCGGGAACTCCCCAAGGACCAACCAAAGGGTCCTTGAGGAGGACCTAACTTAGGAGTAAAACTGTCAAAAACTATTCCAACCAACTAGGGTCAATCAACGGACCGTTCCATCAACGCAACGTTGTTTAGAACATAGGTTGTGGGGCTTAAGCTCCAAAATGTTGATTCTTTGATCCAATCGAAGGTTTTCCAGCACAGCCCGTCGATGGATCTACGTGGCGTCAATTAGAATCGTTGATTGACACCTGCAAGCTTTCTGCAGGTCTCTTGGCCAAGGCAGAGGTATTTTGGGAAATTCACCTAATGTTCTAAAAATGGTTTGGGTGGTTATTTAATGGTATTATGGGTATTTTATGTAGTTTTATAAGTCTAGAACCCCTTACCAAGTTCATTATTCAAAATCAAAACCCCAAACCCAAAGGAGAAATCTCTAAAACACCATTGAAGCTTGAAGGGAGATTGGATCTTCGAGCTTGGTTTCTCCATAAATTCTCATTCAATTTCGTGGCTTTTCATCAATTAAGGTATTATTTTCATAGTTGAATCTCTTTATTCAAGGAGCCAATCTTCAAAGTGATTTCTAAGATCCTTTCAAATGATGAATTGTCCTATTATGTTATCTAGCCATGGGTTCTTGCATTAAACATTTTGAATCAATGAATTATGATTTAATTGATGTTAATATGATGATTTTAGACTAAAAACTCCATGAACCCATGCAAATCATGATTTCCTTATGTTGACTATATTATGGGTGATTTGATCACGTGTTAAATGTATTAATTTGTTGTGTAGTTTGATTATAGGCTATTGAATTAGAAGCATGTTAGAATTTTATGCAGGCTATCCTAAATTGAAGAATTCATATCGTATTATCTTGTATCATTGTATATTGTAATTAATGGTTTAATTGGTGACTACGGATATTGGTAAGAGCCTTTGTGGATTGAGTTGGTTAAATTGGTTATGGATTAGAGTTGTTGAGATTTGATTAGTGGTATGTTGACCTAACCTTCTCTATATTGTGTAGTATAGGTATTTCAATTATGATGATTGGTATGATCCACTTATGGTAGCGAGCTTATGTGTTATACTTGTGAACAATGTGGCCTCGTCGGCATTGCTTTATGAATTGTGAAAGAATGTGGGCTTGTCAGCATTACTTTAAGAATTATGATATTATCATGTTATAACTTGGATATGTGATCATTGTGGAGGTATATATGACTTATTTGTATATGTGAAGTCAAAGTATGTGTTCTTCTAATTGAATATAGGTGATCATGATAGGCTATAGTGATGTCTTCATTTGTGTTTACTTGAAGTTGAAGTGTGAATCTTCCTAGTTGAGTATATGAACCTTACGATGAGTTATGTAGATGATTCCATAAGAGTGTGTAGGGTGACTTTTTGTATGCTTAGTTGACCCTATATGCTACTTGAATGATATTATACATGTGATAGGATGATAATGAGTGTGTCTTGCATTGGTAGACCAATATCCCTAACTTGATACATGAAAAATGTGAATATGGATCCTTGACTTAGTAGGCTAAAACACCTTTGTCATGTATGTATATGTGTGGTAAAAATGTGACCTTGAACATTATTAAGAGGTTCATTTAAGTGGAACCTTCTAGAAAGGAGGTTATGATATCCTTGAAATTGAAAGCTGTAATGGTATCTTTCTTGTGTGAATGATGGACTTAGTGGTTGGTTGGCTAGAACGACATGAAACAAACCTTAAGAAAGTCATTGAGATATCCTATTTGACCATTGTGTGGCAGCCCTAGTGTACCCCCGTTGGTGAGGAGTATTATGATGTGGTTGTGACTTCAATATGGTACTTATTCATATGCCCTTAGATTGAAATTACTCTACGAGAACAAAGGCTAGCACCGAGTGAGTATGCTTAGGGAGTGATTGTTCTTGATGAGACTAGACTACAAATAAACCCTTGATATTCCTTAACCATGTGCCTACATGGGATGGTGACCTAGTTCTACCATTGGCAAGTAAAACACCCTCCATCGGAGTAGGGAAGACTTCGTATAACAAGCCTAGCTAGTATGGTCTATGTCGGTTATTGTATATTCTCATCATGTGGGATACATTCTAGTATTTGTTAGGTTCTACAAAATTTAGGTAGTGGAATGGGATGCTATCTAAACATTGCACGAGTAGGCTTTGAAGATGCTAGTGTGAAGGTTCCCTAGGTTTTCTCCAAGACCATTATGTGAAAGTCCTTAACCGTATAATGTCTCCTAAATGACTTAATGAACATAATGAATTAATTTAAATGCATGTTGATGAAAAGGTACTTATCTAGAGTAGTTTAAAGGGTTTCTTAGGTAGGCTTGGAGAGGGTGTATGGGTGGTCTCTTCATGCCTTACTTAGGTGAATCTTGGAGTAATTCTAGGTAGGGTGTTAAATTGATGTAATGGGAATAATCTTATCTTAGGTAGTCCTTAGGATCACTTTGGGTTGTGTGAAGGGGTCGTATAGGTGGTCGCTTCATAACTCACTAAAGTGAGCCTTAGAATAACCTTTGGTAGGAGGGTCTCATGTATGTGATTTGAAGTGATATTGATGATATATTTTGGAATGTGACTATATGTGTTTATGTTGACTTATAAGTGACTTTATGCTTGTCTTATGAAGTTTTCTACAAAAATAGCATGTTTTATCCAAATGTCCTTTTAGCATGATTTTAATTGCATTTCACCATACTTAGTGCATTTTAATATACTAATTCCATATATTTTGTCTATCTCTAAAGGTGTAGGTGGCATTTGAAAGGAGTCCTTTGAAGTGGAAGCTTGGATTAGTATTAATTGAAACAAAGTTGGGTATGTCCTCAATAGATCCGAGGACATAACTATGTTTAGTTTTCTTGTTAAAAATATTGTGATAGACTTATATATTTCTATATGGTGATGTATGGGTCATGTCCCAAGATATTCGTGTGTCTAGGATGGCGACTTTGAGACTTAGCCTTTTCTGATGATTTTCTATAAAGAGATATTTGAAGTATTATTATTTCGTGTGAAAAGTTTTAACTTCGCACTACATTTCATACATATATGCAATGAATAATGTCAAAAGGGCTTATACAAGACCTTCGAGAGGTCAATTACGACGTGGCATGATTCGAGAATACCATATTTTCTAGGGTATACTGTAAGGTTGGTGAAAACCTTTGTATCACTGCATAGGTTAAGAAGTAGTCCTTAGGAATCCAAAGCCTTATTAAAGCCACGTCTAGTAGAGTCTTGTTCATCGGTTTGAGTCGCGACACATCTATAAGCGAGCGGTTATAGGACGATAGAGTTTCACTTTCTTCATCACTCTTGTGTCTTGACAATAGAGTTGAGGTTATAAGTTTCTATTCCTATCTCTTCTGTTGTGATTATAGGGTATGACTACAAGAAGAATGGCCGCAAGAAGGTTAGAAGAATAAGGAGTGCATGAGGGAATTTCCTAAGGTGGATTGGATCCACAAGGAGTTCAAGATCCCCAAGGTGTCGAAGTTCCTCCATTAGGTGATCAAGTACCTAATAAAGGTGAAGGTAATGAGGTTCCGGTGGTTCCCCCGAACATGAATAATGGGGAGATTAGAGAGGCTCTACTTGCTTTAGCCCGAGCCATGACGACTCATGTGAGTAGGGGTGTTGAGCCTAGGGTGAATGCTATAGAGAGTACCATGACCTCTAGATTGAGAGATTTTTTGATAATGAATCCTCTTATCTTTCTTGGTTCTAAGGTGGGAGAAGATCCCCAAGAATTTCTAGATGGAGTGTATAAGGTGTTGAGTGCTATGGGGGTGACTTCTAGGGAGAACACGGAGTTGGCTTCATACCAATTGAGGGAAGTTTCTCAAGTGTGGTACACTTAATATAAAGATAATAGGCCGGTTGAGTCGGTCCTATAGAGTGGGAGGAGTTTAAGGAGGCTTTCTTAGGAAAGTACTTTCCCCGTGAGAGGAGGGAGGTAAAGGTTGAGGAGTTCATTAACCTTAGGCAAGGGAAGATGAGTGTGGAAGAGTATTCTTTGAAGTTCACCTTCTTTTCTAGGTATTCTCCATCCTTGGTGTCTAACCCTAGGGATGATATGAGTAGGATTCTGACCAGTGTTGCCGACCTTGTGAAAGAAGAGTGTCGTACGGACATGCTCCACAATGGCATGAACTTGTCTAGACTTATAGTGTATGCACAATCCATTGAGAAGTCCAAGCTTAGTAGGATCTCTAGGAATTTGAAGAGGGGTAGAGTTGATGAGCAAAACAAACCTAGGTTCAAGAAAAGGTCTCCAAACCAAGATGGACCTAGTGCTCCTTAGGTCAAGGTTCTAGGTGGTAGTGGTTCTCAAGGTATTAAGCCTACTTGTGCTACTTGTTGGAAGAAGCACTTTGGGAAATGTCTAGCCGGTACCGGAGGTTGCTTTGGTTGTTGTAAGGATGGTCATAAGGTGAGGGATTGTCCTACTATTGCATCTAGAGGAAGAGAGAACAAGCAACCTACTCCAAGTGTTCCGGATAGTGGTGATCCAAAGAGCAATCGATTCTATGTTCTTCAAGCTAAGGGAGCGAATTTGGGTGATGATGCCGGTAAGTTATATTTTCTCTCTTGTGTAGAAATGGGTTCTTTCTATGTGGGGGGATTATGGTGAGTAGTGGAGTTGTGATTTGTTGTCTCTTCTCTTCTATTCAATTAAAGCTTGAGAGATAGAATGTCATAGTAGCATGTTGCATGGTGTTTAGGAGTCTTTTGAAAATAAATTTCATTGATTCCTTGCATTGTAAATTTCATGAAGTTATGTTTATATTGTAAAATGAGTTTATATGATATTGTCTCTCATATTGTCATGTCTTCATCATAATTTTCTTAAAAGTTGCATTAAGGAATATTTGAGCATGTTTAACTCTAAGGAATTTGGTGTTCATCGTAAAGAAATTGAAAATTTGACTAAATTGCTTTTTCATGAGAAATGGTTATAATGTGTATAGAATTGATGTATATGAGCATGATAATGTGTGGAGAAGGAGTTCCTCCTGTATGAAATGAAGAATGTGGGTCTTGTTGCATGATGAGTTGTAGATTAGTTTCTATCTTCTTGTTGTGTTTTGAGTCTCTTGATTATGTAAAATTGGTGTTCTTCCTAATTGTTTATTGTTTGGTATGGTTATGTGCTGCTATTCTTGAGTTTTATCTCTTGAAAGTGCTAAAAATAAAGCAAGTGTCATTCGAGGACGAATGTTGTCCAAGTGGGGGAGAATGTAACACCTCTAAAATGACTTAGGTGAAGCTAGATCCTAAAACATATGTCATAAGGTTTTAATGTTATAAAAAGGTTTATAATGGTGTTTTGAGGCAGTGTTTAAAGTTTGGTGATATTTGGAGGTCAAACGTCCAAGAACGTCAATGACGTTCGAAAGATTTGCCTTGAGACGTGCTTGTCTGTTTAGGTGTAACTTTGCATGTTTTACGTGTTAATTTTGGCTGAAAATTATGTGAGAGGTCCCTATACTGTATACGATTGTATTTGAGTTGGAAACGTCCAGAAAAATCTCCCCATGGACCAACCAAAAGGTCCTTGAGGAGTACCCAACTTGGGAGCAAAACTGTCAAAAACCAGTCCAACAAACGAGGGGCAATCAACGGACCGTAGGTCCATCAACGCCCCTTCATTTGGGGTGTAGGTTGAACCTTAGCTTGTGGAGCTTAAGATCCCAAATGTTGAGTCTCTGATCCAATCGATAGATTGCCAGCACGGCCCGTCGATGGATCTACGTGGTGTCGATTGGAACCGTCGATTGACACCTGCAAGTTTTCTGCAGGTGTCTCAGCCAAGGCAGGGGTGTTTTGGAAAATTCACCTAATGTTCTAAAAATGGTTTTGGCGGTTATTTAAGGGTATTATGGGTATTTTATGTAGTTTTATAAGTCTAGAACACCTAACCAAGGTGATTATTCAAATTCAAAACTGCAAACCCAAAGAAGAACTCTCTAGAACACCATTGAAGCTTGAAGGGAGATTGGAGCTTCGAGATTGGTTTCTCCATCAATTCTCATTCAATTTCGTGGCTTATCATCAATTAAGGTATGGTTTTCATCCTTGAATCTCTTTCTTCAAGGAGTCAATCTTCAAAGTGATTTATAAGATCTTTTCAAAAGATGAATTGTCCTATTTTGTTAACTAACCATGAGTTCTTGCATTAAACGTTTTGAATCAATGAATTATAATTAAATTGATGTTAATTTGATGATTTTAGACTAACACTCCATGAACCCATGCAAATCATAATTTCCTTATTTTTACTATATTATGGGTGATTTGATCATGTCTTAAATGTATTGATTTATTGTGTAGTTTAATTTAGGCTATTAAACTATGTAAGAAGCATATTAGAATTGTATGTAGGTTGTCCTAAATTTATGAGTTCATATTGTATGATCTTATATCATTGTATATTGTTATTATTGGTTCAATTGGTGATTATGGCATTGGTAAGAGTCTTTGTGGATTGAGTTGGTTGAATTGGATATGGATTGGAGTTGTTGAGATTGGATTGGTGGTATGTTGACCTAACCTTCTCAATACTGTGTAGTACAGGTATTTCAATTATGATGATTGGTATGGTCCACTTATAGTGGCAGTGCTTATGTGCTATACTTGTGAACAATGTGGCCTCATCGACATTACTTTATGAATTGTGAAAGAATGTGGCCTTGTCGGCATTACTATATGAATTATGATATTACCATGTTATAACTTGGATATGTGATCATTGTGAAGGTCTATATGACTTATGTGTATATGTTAAGTCAAAGTATTTGTTCTTCTAATTGAATATAGGTGATTATGATAGGCTATAATGATGTCGTCGTTTGTATTTACTTGAAGTTGAAGTGTGAATCTTCCTAGTTGAGTATATGAACCTTACGATGAGTTATGTAGATGATTCAATAAGAGTTTATAGGGTGACTTTAAGTATTCTGAGTGACCCTATAGGCTACTAGAATGATATTGTACATGTGATAGGATGATAATGAGTGTGTCTTGTTTTGGTTAACCTATGTCCCTTACTTGATACATGAAGAATGTGATATGAATCCTTGACTTAGTAGGCGAAAACACATTTGTCATGTATGTATATATGTGATTTAAATGTGACCTTGAACATTATTAAGAGGGTCATTTATGTGGAACCTTCTAGAAAGGAGGTTATGATATCCTTGAAGTTGAAAGTCGTAATGGTATCCTTCTTGTGTGAATGATGGACTTAGGGGTAGGTTGGCTGAAACAGCATGAAACCATCCTTAAGAAAGTCATTGAGATATCCTATTTTACCATTGTGTGGCAGCCCTAGTGGACCCCCTTTGGTGAGGAGTATTATGATGTGGTTGTGACTTCTATATGGTACCTATTCATATGCCCTTAGATTGAATTACTCTATGAGAATAAAGGTAGCACCGAGTGAGTATGCTTGGGGAGTGACTCTTCTTCAGATGAGACAAGAGTACAAAGAAACCCTTGATATTCCTTAACGATGTGCCTACATGGGATGTGTCCTAGTTCTACCATTGGCAAGTAAAACACCCTCAATCAAAGTAGGGAAGACTCCTTATTCCATGCCTAGCTAGTATGGTCTATGTCGGTTATTGCCTATTCTCATCATGTGGTATACATTCTAGTATTTGATAGGTTCTACAAAGTTTAGGTAGTGTAATGGCACACTATCTTGACATTGCACGAGTAGGCTTTGAAGATGCTACTGTGTAGGTTCCCTAGGTCTTCTCCAAGACTATTATGTGAAAGTCCTTAATTGTTGAGTGTCTCCTAAATGACTTAATGAAAATAATGACTTAAGTTAAATACATGTTGAGTAAAAGGTATTTATCTAGAGTAGCTTTAAGGGTTGCTTAGGTTGGTTTGGAGAGGGTGTATGGGCGGAGTTAAATTGATATAAAGGGAGTAATCTTATATTAGGTAGTCCTTAGGATCACTTTGGTGTGTGTGAAGGGTTGTATGGGCGGTCGCTTCATAACTCACTCAAGTGAGCCTTAGAATAACCTTTGGTAGGAGGTTCATATGTCATGTGATTTGAAGTGAAATTGATGCTATATTGTGGAATGTGACTGTATGTTTATATGTTGACTTGTAAGTGACTTTTATACTTGTCTTATGAAGTTTTCTACAAAAATAGCATGTTTTATACAAATGTCCTTTTAGCATGATTTTAATTGCATGTCACCAGACTTAGTGCAGTCTAATGTACTAATTCCATATATTTTGTCTATCTCTAAAGGTGTAGGTGGCATTTTAGAGCAGTCCTTTGAAGTGGAACCTTGGATTAGTATTCATTCAACCAAAGTTGGGATATGTCCTCAATAGATCTGAGGACAAACTATGTTTAGTTTCTTTGTTAAAAATATTGTAAGAGACATAGATATTTCTATATGTTGATGTATGGGCCGTTTCCCAAGATATTCGTGTATCTAAGATGGAAACTTTGAGACTTAGTCTTTCCTTATGATTTTCTATAAAAGAGCTATTTGAAGTATTATTATTTCATGTGAAAAGTTTTAATCCGCACTACTTTTCATATATGTATGCAATGAATGATGTCAAATGGCTTGTACAAGACCTCCGAGAGGTCACGTACATCATACCGCGATTAGAGAATACCATATCTTCTAGGGTATACTCTCGGGTCATGACACTTAGGTCTTAACTTCAAATTTAAAATGCCTAACTCCACAGTCTCGCGCAGAAAGCCTTGAGATTTATGTTTGCCATTCTACTAGCCTAAAAGGAACCTTCCAGAGTTTATAGAATCTTTCGAATTAGATTTTGAGGTCTTTAACTTTTGAAAAAAAGTTGACCGTTCATGGTTCTAGAGATCCAAAACACGAAAACTCACCTAAAAGCCCAACAAATGACCAGGTGACCGAACCTTCAGTCTTAGCAAGTTATAATGGTTTGGGGTGGCTATAGGGATGATCTAAATGATGAATAGGAGGCATAAACATAGAAGTAAATGGGAGATCATTACAATCATAGTATTTTTTATGTATTTCTAAAAATGGTAATAAATAAAAATATCGCTGAAATTAGTATAATTTATTAAAAAGTACTCACCAAAGTAAGTTTTCCAATGAAATGGATTATCTACTTAGGTTACCCAAGCCTTCATTTAATCTATGTTAATACAAAAAACTCTTTTGAATATCACATGAATCAAAAAAAGTTATAAATCACCGAATGAGTCACTTTATTATTCCATTGCTAGAAAGACCTTATGTGAAGGGCATTGGGATATTAGATGATGTTATAGACTTGTCTTCTTATTATAAATATGATTTCAGTTGCAACCTTGTCAACTTTCTACTTCTTTATCAGTTAAGTTGGCATTTTTTATGTTATAGGTGTTTATGTGACCTTGTCGGTCCAATTATCTTGTTTCATCAGTCTATTGGAATGGCCTTGTCAGCCCTTGTTGTTCCCTTTATATTAGTTTTTAGTGGCTAGCTTGGTCGATTAACCTAGTGGGTGCCTGTTGCACGTCCCCTAGTTTGTGGCGGGCTAATCGTAAATAAAGATCTCTTGCCCACATTCGGTTTAACTGAATCATTGAAAGTCCTTGAGCTAAGTTTTTCCTCTAAGACAAGAGTTATAGATCATCTCATAAGTGAAGGCACAATGTAGTAGAGTCAAGTCTTGACCATGATGTGTAACTTGTTGTTTTGAAGCATTTTATTTAATTCTTTCCTTATAGGCAAGAGTTATAGAGTATCTCATGAATCAAGTAAAATGGTGTTAGATCTTACACGTTAGATGTAACTTGTTATTTAAAAGTCCTTGAGATAAATATTGTTTCTAAAGAAAGTGTTATAGAGCATTTGATGAATTAAGGCACAATGTCGTACTACTAAGACTTGCTAAATGTTGTCTCTAAGACAAAAGTAATAAAGAGTATCTCATAAAATTTCAAATCAAACTGAATATATATTAATACAATTTTTATGTATAAAATTTACAATAATAGTATTAAAAATTTCTTGAACTTTGACAGTTGAATCGAGGAATAAATTTTATTTTAAAAAGTATAAAATGTAAAATATTGATATTTTTTAGCTCGATAAGTGACAAAAGTATAAAGAAAATAAACAATAGGAAAAATATTTTTGAAAAGGAAGAAAGAAACAAAATGAATTTTTTTTAAAAAAATGGAAAAATAGAAGAAGGTAGAGACAAACAATAGAAAAAATAATAATTCAGTTTGTTTTTCAAGACACAAATTTATATCTCTATATAATATAAAGCTAGATAAAAGTGATGTGACAACTGTATTTTGAAGGAACCTATTTCCCCTTTTTCTCATTTATTTGAATTTTTTTATTATTATACAAAAATGAATGTGTCGATTACTACTCTATTTAGTCATATTTTTTAATGTAAAAACATAATTGTCTATATTTACTCCCAAAAATCAGAACTCCTAATTCATATTAATAGTTATCTTAAGATATCATTTGGTATTTCATATTATTTACTATAAATAGAGGCATCCAAAATTTTTATTACAACAAAATAATCAAGTTTATATGTATAGTAAAGCTAGGGATTAACTATGCTAAGCTTGCTCATCTTCTTGGCCAAGAATAAATTTTTTTTATAATTTTACAAAATAGTATTCTATCGCATAAATTATTTTTTTTAGATTTCTTACTTATATGAGATTCGATTATTTTATTACAGGTACTTTTTGTTGAATGGACAAAGTTCATCTTCTCCATGATATTGGTCTTTTGATAAACAGATCGAATTTCAATTTAGCATTTTAGTGAGAAAAATAAATAGACTCCCACAAGATTATTGCAAGAAAGGTATACTTATTATTCTTTTATATTTACCTATAAGTTGTATTTTTTGTTACTTGAATTTTATTGTAAGAACATGACAACAGTTTCAAGTAATACAAATTTTATATACAAAGGTTTTTGTGAAATTGCTAAAAAATAATTATCTTTGATGTAAAACTCAATGTTCTTTATGCTGATTACTTTTATTACTTTTTATCATTATAACCTACATAAGAATTAATAGTGATATTATTTAATTTATTATATTGTAGTCTTGCAAATAGAGATATTGTAAGACTTATTTAAATGAGCACATTAGCATTTGAAGTTGTCATGTTTCCCCTGTTTATTATTTTGATGCTTTGATTTGACTTGAAATAATAAGATGGAGGTTATTGAATGGTGATTGTGACTTCTAGGAGTGGATATCGACAAGACTTTAGGAGACTGTACATTTATTCCATATAACTTATTAATGTTTTAATAATTAAGATCGTAAGAATGATGTTATATTATTTATTTTAGTTCTCTCATAATTTCTCTATATTTTTTAATTTAATATAACATTTTGAATGTCATAAATTTATAATTCATTTTTGTTAAAAATAGTAACTAATATATGTATTGAACATAAGTATCTATTTTCTTCATTTTCATTGGTCTTTTACTTCCTCAAATATTGGGCACGACCCAAAAGTGGACGTGCTGAGACTCTCCTTATTTCACCAAGACAAGTCAGCCTAAAACCAACTAATACAATAAATACATAAGTAAAACAAGAGAGACTAACATTATCTAATAATGAATAAATCATAATCAACTCAATATAAAATCTAAAAACATGGTTGTCACATGTACAAGCCGCTAGAGTATTGCAATTGATTCTAAAGAAAAATACAAGTCTCAAATGACATTGTTTTTACAATAGAACAAGATCATAAATAAGGATCAGAGGGTCCGTTAAGATGACAAATAGTTACCTGAAAAATCTTTGTAGAAAGCCTCGAAAAAGAAGAGAAAAGAGAATAATTATGAAAATTCAGGCTCGTAACCTACACAAGTATAGAAGCAAGGGGTGAGTACCAAACAACATGGTACTCAACGAATGAAATCCTAAATAATAAGTCGAGTAATATAGAAAACAGGTACTTCAACAACTCAAAATGAACCTCCACAACGACAACCTGCATAAAATCATCTTAATCTAACAATGCACAATATTAATAACTCGTAGCTCAATAATAACTATCCAATTATTACAAATCAACAGTACATCAATCACAAATTGCACAAAATGGCACTCACAAGTTCACGAATGATACAAATATGTAATGCAATGAAATTTAATGCAACACATAGTGATGCATGTCTAACCCAACAATACATACATGTTGTTTCTCGATCTGCGACTTGTGAGAGACATGTTTGTCCAAGCATCCGTCGTGGCATGTGAAAAACTCTTGATAATAAAATCCATCACGACGTACGAATGTCTCTCAAATCATAAAATCCATCGCGGCGCATGACACGTCTCTTCAAATTGTACATCGTCTTCAATTTTTTTATACTTCCTCAATTCACATAAAACTTGTCACAACCATGTCCCAGAACAAATGCAAATGACATGTTAACACAATTAATGAGGAAATCACCAGTTAAATAACAATTCACAACTCACAACAATACAATGTGACACAACATCAACAATGAATCAATAAACCTTTAAAATCATTCTCAACACATCAAATACCAATAATAATTGTGTTGCCATTTATTACCCCTTTTTCAGCATTAATATTATTGAATATGAACAAGTCAACTCAACACCATGTCCCTTTACTCCACAACACATACCACAAAGAAATACACGATTAGATACATTTGACAAGGGTCAATACATCCACTTGCCTGATATAACCAGACAATCACTTTGAGACTTAAGTCTTCCGTTTTCGTTGGGCCTCTAAATCAATGAAATCTATCCAAATAAATCATCACAATGATCATTCAAAACTAACAACACTCATATTTTTATATTTCTATCCTAAACCCAAAAGTTCACCCAAATCTATAATCAAGTTTCAAATAGTGATGCTAATTAATATGTCATCTCTCATATTTTCTAAATTTCAAGACGAGGGTTAAGTGAAAATTTATCCAATATTAGAAATCTAATAGAATTAATATAATACAATACATATAATATTTAATTACATATACTAATATATCACATTCAGAATCACAATTTGATAAGTATAAAAAATGTGAAAAAAACCAATATAGAAGTCAAGCTACGAATAAGCAAGTTGATTTACTGGAGATCACAAATTATATAATCTATTCATTCTATATTCTTCAATATCACCTCCACACCTTCATTACTAATCAAATCCCCAATCATTAACCATTATTAGACAACGATTGCACCAAAACATTTCCTCCCCAAAAACTTCAAAGGAAAACGTTCCAGAAACATTAGTTGCAACTTCACCTTGCAATATTCAATTCACAAAAATTACACTATTTTACATTATATCAATTTCAATTAATGCTTAATACTAGCATGAAAACTTGAGATAGACCTTACCTAAATGCAGTCATTTTCGTGTCGACCTCATATATATGTTATCGCCACACCTTTTTCTTTTCTTTTCAAAAATAAATAGTGAATTAGTTCGCGCTTCGCACGATTATAAAAAATCTTATTAAATTTTCTTAATATTTCCTTAATTCTCGAATATCAATACTATTGAAACATTTTTTAATCTTGAATTTTGAACACATTGTTCTTAAGCTTTAAGCTACACACAATATTATTATATAATATCTTCTTTTTTTAACCAAAAAAAAAAGCTATGCATTATTTTGTTATTTATTTTCTTTTTATTTTTCTTTAATTTTAGAATTTTTAATCATCTAGATATACTTGAATTATATATAATGATAATCTATATAAATGAAGCAGAAATTTATATTTTCTTTTAAAGCTGAATCTTGAAAGAAAGAGACCAACTTCAAATAAGAATGTAATATTTTATATTGAGATGTGTAATAATTTAAACTTAAGTTTACTTCATTAATTAAACAAAGAAACACATAGATGTACGTATATATAGGATCATTGAAGATCATAGGACATAACATTTCTATTTCTTCAGAAGATGACATTTTACATCTTTGGTCATACCAAAGAAAGAATTCAAGAAAGTAAGGATTTTGGGTATTTTCAATTTTAATCTCGTAGCAATTATAAATCAATATTCAGAGTATATAATAATATCGAAGGAATTATACAACTATAAAAGATTTCCTCCAACAACTTTCCAAATGATTGGTTTCATCTAAGGATGGATGACTTTAGTACTATGACTTCAATATTGTCATAGAAAACATTTCTTTCTCATCTATCCATTGAAATTAATTAATTATATTCTAAATTTTTCTCTAACTTCCAAGAACAACACTTTATGCATTTTTTTTAAAATGTTAGAAATGTTCATCAACAACGGTCACGACAAAAATAATAATTGAGTCCTAAAGATTATTAAAGCTATATTAACAATTCATAAAATACAAATTCATTACCCATTTCTATTTTTTTAATCTATAAATTCAATGCTTATTAGAAAAAAGAGAGGAGAAAATTCAAAATACAATTTAAATTCTCTGTCACGACCCAAATCGTCGTAATTGTCACCCACTATAACCCTCCGATAGGAGAACCGTTACTACAACCCAGCCAAGCAACCTAACGAAAAGCTAGGCATATTAAGATACAAAAGCAGTTTTAAATTACTACATTATTTATTAAGGAACTTACAAATGAACTAACATGAATGCAGAAATACAACCTCTAGAACCTGAAAGGCATTGTATTGAAACTCTACTAACGACAAGTTTAAGAACAAGGGGTACAATCCCAAAATTAAATAGCACCTTAACAAATAGTATGAGTCCAAAAATATTGGACTTAAACCAAATAGAACTCAAGGCAGCCCGGATGAACTAGCTCACGTTGAAATTCAAAATTGTCACTAATCTTCTAAACGAGGTCTGTCAATAGCCTCTTGAAAACACCTTGTACTCAAAAAAAATAAGAGAAAGTGCAGAATCAGTACACAACCACCATTTACTAGTAGGATCACACAGCTATCCCACTAGTGTAACATAGACAAGTCAAGCAAGATAATAATCACATGCATATATATCAACATATAAAATATTATAACCATAAAGAATCAACAATACATTTCAGGTTTATCATCACTTCATTGGTCCTCTCATGGAACCTAGTTAGCTTGCCGGAACGTGGCAATCCAATCCCATTCTTATGCCAAAATGTGGCAATTGATCCAGTAATACTTCAAAAAATGATAGGTTAAACTAGAGCCTAAATGTTTGGTTTAAAAATAGTAAGATGACTCCCCAAACATTAGTAAACTATTTAGGGTTAAACATTAGGGGTAAAGTCCATGAGGCAAGTGCCATGGAAAAGGGGCTAAGCCAAGGACAAGAGGCCAAGGTTGTCCCAAGCCATTGGCTACTACCGCACCCTTCACGATAGGGACCACGAGTCATGGTCCTCACCACGGCTCATGAAGTACGACATGGCCTTGCCTTGGCCTCGAGAAGTTGGCTACCAAAATTCATAGCCACTTCCTCACACACAACATGAAACACCACGACCCGTGGTGGACTTCACGAACCATACAAGTGGTCATGAAGATCACTTTGCATGAATCATTAGGCCTTTATTCACAAGACCAAGTCATATCCACGACCATCACCATGGACCGTGTTCCTCACCACGGATCGTGGGATTCTCCTTGATCTTGCCTTGGCCATGTGTTGGCTTGTCCACCAAAAAAGGTGAGAGGGGTTGATATTCCTAAAATGGCCTTACAAACTAGATATGGTAACAATGAGTTTCTTGTGATGTATTTTTGTCTAAGAAATGTGCCGGCGGCGTTCATGGATCTAATAAATATAGTGTTTAAGCAATTTCTTGATACTTTTGTGATTGTCTACATTGATGTCATTTTGGTATATTCAAGAAGTGAGGATGATCATATGAACCACTTGAGAATTGTGTTGTCAGCCCTCAAAGATCATCAATTATATGCTAAGTTTAGAAAATATGAGTGTTGGCTTAAGTGGGTTGCTTTACTTGGGCATATTGTGTTAGGCATGAGTGTTGAGGTAGATCCAAAGAAAACGGAGGCGGTCAAGGGTAGGCCTAGGCCTCTAACTCCTATTGATATTAGAAGCTTTTTGGGATTAGTCGGCTACTATAAAAGATTCTTTTAGGGTTTTTCCTCCGTTGATTCGCCATTGACGGCCTTAACTCAAAATAAAGCAAGGTCTTTGCGATCGGAGGCTTGTGAGAAGAGTTTTCAAGAATTGAAGGATAGACTCACATTCTCGAGTAGGTTTGGGTTGTGTCCTCATGAAACATGGTAAGGTGATTTATTCATAAAAAGCGCTATGCGACCCATGATCCTGAATTAGCGGTCGTTGTATTTGCTTAGAAAATTTAGAGAAATTACCTTTATGGGAAGCATGTAGATGTTTTTACCGATCACAAGAGTCTTCAATATGTATTTAGCAGAAAAGACTTGAATTTATGACAACGGAGATGCTTAGAGCTTTTGAATGTCAATGATATGAGTGTTCTTTATTACCCCGGCAAAGCCAATATGGTTGGGGATACACTAAGTTGACTATCCACGGGCAGTGTGGCCCATATTGAAGAAGTGAAAAAGGAGTTAGCTCATGATGTGCATAGGTTGGACCTGTTAGGTTTCCAACTAGTTGATTCTTCAAAAGGTGGTTTCACGGTTCACCATAGTTACTTATCCTCCTTAGTAGTTTTTGTGAAGTCTAAAAAACACCTAGATAATATTTTGATGGAGCTAAAAGAATCGGTTCTTAACAAGTTCGTTGAGTCTTTCTCCCATGGGGGTGATGGGGTGCTTAGGTACAAAGTCAGGTTGTGTGTTCCAGACGTAGATGACTTAAGAGGGCAAAATTTAGAAGATGCTCATGGTTCACGAAATTCTATTCATCAGGAGCCATCAAGATGTACCATGACATATGGGATGTCTATTGCTGGAATTGTATGAAAAAGGATATAGCGGGTTTTGTGGCTAAATGTCTAAATTTTCAGCAAGTCAAAGCCGAACACCAAAAACCAGGAGGTTTTGTCCCAACATATAGGTATTCCCACTTGGAAGAGGGAGGATGTCAATATGGACTTTGTTGTTGGTTTGCCTCGTACTTGAAGGAAACATGATTCTGTTTGGGTTATTATATATAGAATGAACAAATCATCCCATTTCATCCCCGTTAAGGTTTTCTTTTCAGCGGAAGACTATGTAAATTGTACATCATGGAAATAGTGAGGATGCATGGGGTTACTTTGTCCATTCTTTTGGATAGGGGTACTCAATTTACTTCTCTCTTTTTGAAGGCATTACAAAATGAGATTGATACGAATGTGAAGCTTAGTACCGCTTTTCATCCTCAGATGGATGGTCAAGAGAAACGTACCATTCGAACTCTAAAAGACATGTTAAGGGCTTGTGTTATTGATTTCAAGGGTAACTGGGACGACCATATTTCATTTATAGAGTTTGCCTACAACAATAGTTACCATTTAAGTATTTCTACGGCTCCATTTGAAGAACTTTATGGGAAAATATGTAGGTCTCCAGTGGGTGGGTTTGAAGAAGGTGAATTTTCCTTTATTGGTACCGAGTTAGTTTGTGAAGCCATCAAAAAATTTTGACTTTTTAGAGGTAAATTGAAGATAGCTCAAAGTCGGCAAAAGTCCTATACCAATAATAGTAAGAGAATCTAGAGTTTGAGGTAGTTGATTGGGTCTAATTGAAGATCTTAGCTGTGAAAGGAGTAATGAGATTCGGTTAAAAAGGGAAACTTAATTTGTAACGACCGGGGAGCACCCCCTAGAAGTTACAAGGCACAATCGACCTCTCGGAGATCTCATACATTCCACACGTATCAATCATTACATACGATACTCAAAAAAGTAAGAATTTAAAACATTCTTCACACATAAAGAATACTTTCATCAACTAGCACGCGAAATACTTTTAAAAACATCTAACTTTACAATGTCTCATTAAACCAGCTATACTTTAGAATACAACATTTTGGACTAAGATCATACAAGACTTGAAATAAAGACTAAAAGACATAAAAGGAACATGTGGGTCTTGTCCTCGAATCTATGAGGAATCACCAATGATCCATCTTCAACCCTTAGAAGCCTATCCATCATCCATGGCATATCAAGACTTCCAATCCCTACACTTTAGTCAAAAAAGGAAAAGAAGGGGTTAGCACATTGAATACACTAAGTATGGAAGTCAAGGAAAAACCATAAAAAAGGGACATTTAAGTTAGAAACATGCTTTCATGATTTTGATAAAAACCTTCATCATAAGAGTTTAAGAGACATAATACAAGTCAACAATCACACAAAAGACAATACCCAAATAATCCACAAGATATGACCATAATCACTTAGAATCCATTTAAGCATTTAGACACCATACCAAAGTTTATCCTAAGACCCACCTAAGTAAAATATGAAGCGGTCGTCCATACAACCCATTCACACACACCTAGGTGATCCTCAAGACTACCCAAAGTAAGGATACTACTTTTCATCGTATAACACTTAGTTCCATATTCATCAAGTAAGCCTTTTCATCATTTAGACTCTCTACCTAAGGTTAATCTAAGACTCACTTAGGTAAGACATGAAGAGACCTCCCATACACCCTCTTCAAGCACACCTAGTAATCCTCAAAGCTACCCTAGATAAGAAGATTTCGACTCAACATGCTTTTACTAAATCAACATTATTCATTAAATCATTTAAGAGACAAGTAATTAACTAGGGGACTTTAAATAATGGTCTTGGAGGACCTAGGGAACTCATCCTAGAACCTTAAAAGCCTACTCGTGTAATGTGTAGATAGTGTCCCATTCCACTACCTACACGTTGTAGAACTTCTCCAATACTAGAATTGACATCCCATATGATGAGAATAGGCCCTAACCGACATACACCATACTAGATAGGTAGGGAATCCCATTCCATAAGGACCCCACACCGTGGAAGGTGTTCTACTTGCCAAAGGTAGAACTAGTACTCATCCCATGTTGGCACATGGTTATGTGGTATGAAGGGCTACTGTGTACTCTAGTCTCATGCTTAAGTAGAGCTACTACCATAAGCATATCTACTTGGTTCTTTGCCTTTGTTCTCATAGAGTAATTCATTCCCTAGATGTATTAGGGAATGTACCATCACTAATTCCTACCAACTCATAATACTTTTTCTTCACAGGATGGGTCCACTAGAGCTGCCAACCAAGGTCTATTAGGATAGGTCTTATGACTTTGTTACAGATGGTCGCATGTCATTCCGTCAAGCCTATCCCTAAGTCCATCATTCCACTCAACAAAGAATCCATTTAAGCATTTAGACCCTCTACCTAAGGTTATCCTAAGACCTACCTAAGTAAGATATGAAGCGGCTCCCATACAACCCCTTCACACACACCTAGGTGATCCTCAAGACTACCCAAAGTAAGGATATTCATTTTCATCACATAACACTTAGTTCCATATTCATCAAGTAAGCCTTTTCATCATTTAGAATCTCTACCTAAGGTTACTCTAAATGTCTCTTTAGTAAGACATGAAGAGATCGCCCATAAACCCTCTTCAAGCACACCTAAGTAATCCTCGAAGCTACCTTAGATAAGAAACTTTCTATTCAACATGATTTTACTATCTCAAAATTATTCATTAAATCCATTTAATAGACAAGCAATCAATTAGGGGACTTCACATAATGGTCTTGGTAGACCTAGGGAAACTCATCCTAGCACCTTCAAAGCCTACTCTTGTCGTGTGAAGATAGCATCCTATTCCACTACGTACACATTGTAAAAATTCTCTAATACTAGAATGCACATCACATATGATGATAATAGACACTAACCGACATAGATCATACTATCTAGGTATGGAATCCGGTGTGATAAGGACCCCACACCATGGAAAGTGTTCTATTTGCCAAAGGTAAAACTAGTACTCATCCCATATTGGCACGTGGTTATGGGATATCAAGGGCTTCTTTTTACTCTAGTCTTATACTCAAGTAGAGCTCCTACCACAAGCATATACACACGGTGTTTTTCTCTTTGTTCTCATAGAATAATCCATTCCGTAAGTGTATTAGAGAAGGTACCATCACTAAGTCCTACCAGCTCATAATACTTTTTCTTCCAAGGATAGGTCCACTTGGGCTGCCAACCAAGTTCTATTAGGATATCTCTTGTGACTTTCTTAAAGATGGTCGCATGTCGTTCCGACCAACCTATCTCTAAGTCCATTATTCCACTCAAGAAGGAGGAACCATATAGCCTGATTCCTTCAAAGCTTCTTATGAACCTTCTTTTTGTATTCAAGCTTTCACATTCTTAACCTTCTTTTCATATTGAAGGTTTCCCATTCTTATCCTTATTGTCATATTCAAGGTTCTATATAAGTCTTTCATAGAAGGGCAACACATTAGGTCTACCGATCCTACACTTTCATTCATTCATACAGAAACATCACAAGGGTTCCTTAGCCTACCAAGTCAAGAGATCATATATTCACATAAGCTTCACGTATCAAGAAGAGGGACCGAAGTCTACCATTCAAGACAAAACTTTCATCATTTCATTTATCCAATATCATTCTAGTACCTAGTAGGGACAACTAAGTCTACCAACACAAGATAAAACATCATTCTATATGGACACATCTTAGTCCTTCATTATCATATAATATCAATTAGAGAAGAATCATAACATTTTAGCACTCATTCAAGAACATATAGATATCACATGAGCACCTTCACTTTATACATTCATCTAACCAATAACACCTTGCATATAGTGACATTACTTCATATAACCAACTTCACATTATACATTCACGTGAACCCTAACATGATACTGCTACAATTAATATCGACAAGACCTTGATCATAATCATATACAATGCATAAGCACCGCCACTATAACTGGACCATACCAATCAATAGTAATTCTATATCAATTCTACATTAACTAAGGGAATTAGGTCAACTTACCTTCTTCCAATAGCCAAGATCACCATTCCTTAACATCTCATCAGTTTACAATATAATAGCATAATTAACCATAATAATGTAAACTCAATTCTTTCATCATTACATCATAAGCAATTGACCCATTCATAAGACAAATTGAAATATTTGAGAAGATCAAGGGTTGATGGATATTTTCATTGGAAAACATTAATTTATCATCAATAATAGCATATCTAATCATTTGACATCGTTTCATGAAAGAACCCATGACTTAGAGTAGAAATTGGACCTTTTCATCAACATTGAAATCGTTGAAATCACTTTGAAATTGGCTCTAAGGTGATATCAGGCCTTAGATAAAGGACTCACGTACCTTATTAGATGAAAACCCATGATAATTGAAGAAAAAATCCATTAAAATCCACCATCCTAGCTCCATCTTGACCTTGAGCTTTCATTGGGGGGGGGGGGTTGGAGAGATTTTAGGGAGGGAAAGGTTTTGATTTAAATGTTAGGGTCTAAATGAGGGTTTACTTACTTAAATACTCTTAAAATACCAAAATACACCTAAAAACTCGTCCATGCATTTAATTAGAATTGGGGTGAATTTACCATATCACCCCTAACTTGGCCGAGTTGCAGCACGAAATTGCAGGCCCAAACGACGCCTACAACTTACTGGCCGTCATTTGATCGACGCCCCTTAAATAGGGGTCCGTCGTTTGGGACAGAGACTCAACAATGTGAAGGCCTTACAGGCCTAGTCGACGCCCAGGATTACGAGTCGTCAATTGAATGACTGGCCATCGTTTGGGTCGTCATTTGGCACTGTCAAAGAGGCTGCCTGGCAGCTTCTTGGGTAGGAGATGGGTCCTCCTAAGGGCCCCTCGTGGGTCCTTGGTGGAGTCGTACCCGGACGTTAACCCCCAAAATATGCGCACCTAAGTCCTAGGGTCGTCTCTACTGATTAAGACCTCAAACAACTCACTAAACTTCAAACAAAACACAAAGGCACACACAAGCAACATAGACGACTAGTCTTCGGACGTCTAGGTCGTCCCTTGATGTTTGACCTCAAACTTAACCAGACTGACCTATAAACTCATTAACACATTAAATTATCTAGTTAACAGGACTTTAACCACAAGCGAATCTCTAGTTAAACCTATTTCATTTTTAGGGTTGTTACATTCTCCTCCACTTGGGAACATTCGTCCTCAAATGACACTTCACACTTAAAAGGGATAACAACCAAAGAAAACATCCCACACTCATGCTTACACAACCATAACCATACACATAGTTAGGAGGAACATCACTCCACAACAAAAAGTCTCAAACAACTTCATGAAATTCAAGAAAATAGAACTACATCTACCAACTCCTTATGCATCATTCTTCACCATTTCTCATGATATTGGAGGAACTTCCTACTCCATGTTACATCATGATTGTTTAAACCTCACTTAGAACATCATGCAATTTCTCATCAAAGCATAATCATGCAACATTTCAATAAGGCACATATAAAGCAATTCTGCCCATAAAGGCTAAACACGCAAATTATCAATAACACATTAGGCTTGATTTGACATGTTATCTAATGTAACATTTAGGCATTGCTCACTATTTCACCTCATGAAGCAAATAGACAATCTACACTTAATGCACCTGAACATGAGGGAATGCAATGAATGAAAACTCATTTTTCTCATTTAACAAGAATTCAATCAAAACATGCATATCATAAGGAGAATATTTTGGAAACTCATTTTTCACTAAAGACTCCAACATAAACAAAGATACTAGGATATCATAGTTTTAGGCTTGAATAGGCACATAAGGAAAATATAAGGATATATCACTCCCGACACCCTTACGATTCACCATACTCCCCCACTTGGGAGAAACCCAACTAAGGTCAACATGAACATCGCATAAGGATATCAATCAAGAAACCATCAACCTTACCAACACCATTCTGACGTAACTCTCAAAAGTCTCATCATCTAGCCACAACACCCCCTACAAGGAGAACCTCAAACATAGTCTTCCAAACATCACCTCCTCCCTTCTCTATGGTCGAATCAAGACAACATCAAACCTCCTTACTCATCACACCTATACCTTTCTAGCACCAATATTCACCACCACAAGGGAACTCATTCAACCTAAGGTCATCATCACCACCTTCTATATCCCATCAAAGAAGTCACGCATAACCTCTTTTTCTCTCCCTCAACCTCTACAACCAAACTCTTCAAAGGCCACACTCTAAGGACCAACACATAAGGAATAATGGAAAGACACCAAAAAGCAAAGCTCCTAGGCACGATTAGAAGATTACAGAAGTGAAACTTTCTTAGAACCCAATAGTCTCCTATGCATAATGTGGCGCATTTTACATTATGAACAAGACTCTACTAGATGTGATTTTTGAGACAAGCTAAGACTCTCCCATAACCTGGCTTTGATACCATGTTTGTAACAATCAGGGAGAACCCCCTAGAAGTTACAAGGCGTAATCAACCTCTTGGAGGTCCCATACATGCCACACGTATCAATCATTGCATGCGATACTCAAATAAGTAAGAATTTAAAACTTTCTCAAACAAGAATAATACTTCCATTAACTAGCAAGCGGAAGACTTTTAAAAAAATCTAACTTTATAATGTCTCATTAAACCATCTATTCTTTAGAATAAAACATTTGGGACTAAGACCATACAAGACTTTAAATAAATACTAAAAGACATAAAAGGAACATGTGAGTCTTGTCCTCGAATCTATGAGGACTCACCAAAGCTCCATCTTCAACTCTTACAAACCTATCTATTATCCATGGCATATCAAGACTTCCAAACCCTACACTTTAGTCAAAAAGGGAAAATAAGGGGTTATCACATTGAATAGGCTAAGTATGGAAGCCATGCAAAAACCATGAAAAAGGATATTTAGTGTAGAAACATGCTTTCATGACATTTTGATAAAAACCTTCATCATAAGAGTTTAAGAGACATAATACAAGTCAACAATCACATATAAGACAATACCCAAATAATCCAGAACATATGACCATAATCAATTAAAATCCATTTAATCATTTAGACCCCCTACCAAAGGTTATCCTAAGACCCACCTAAGTAAGATATGAAGCGGGCGTCCATACAACCCCTTCACACACACCTAGGTGATCGTCAAGACAACCCAAAGAAAGGATATTCATGTTCATCACATTATACTTAGTTCCATATTCATCAAGTAAGCCTTTTCATCATTTACACTCTCTACCTAAGGTTACTCTATCACTCACTTAGGTAAGACATGAAGTGACCGCCCATACACCCTCTTCAAGCACACTTAAGTAATCTTTAAAGCTACCCTAGATAGGAACATTTCTGTTCAGTATGCTTTTAATAAGTCAACATTATTCATTAAAGCCATTTATGAGACAATTGATCAATTTGGGGACTTCACATAATGGTCTTGGAGGACCTAAGAAACTCATCCTAGCACCTTCAAAGTTTACTCATGCGGTGTGTGGATTGCGTCCCATTCCACTACCTACACATTGTAGAACTTCTCCAAAACTAGAATGCACATCCCATATAATGAGAATAGGCACTAACGAACATAGACCATACTAGCTAGGTATGGAATTCGGTGTCATAAGGACCCCACATCGTGGAAGGCGTTCTACTTGTCAAAGGTAGAATTAGTACTCATCGCATATTGGCACATGGTTAAGGGATATCAAGGGCTTCTTTGTAATCTAGTCTCATACTCAAGTAGAGCTACTACTACAAGTATATCCACTCGGTGCTTTGCCATTGTTCTCATAGAGTAATTCATTACCTAAGTGTATTAGAAAAGGTACCATCACTAAGTCCTTCCAAATCATAATACTTTTTCATCCAAGGATGGTTCCACTAGGGCTGCCAACCAAGGTCTATTACGATAGCTCTTATGACTTTCTTAAAGATGGCAGCATGCCATTCCGGCCAACCTGTCTCTAAGTCCATCATTCCACTCAAGAAGGACGCACCATATAGGCCCATTCCTTTAGGGATTCTTATTAATTATCTTTTCATATTCAAGGTTTCACATTCTTAACGTTCTTTTCATATTAAGGTTCTGTATAAGTCTTCCATAGAAGGGCATCACCTTAGTTCTACCGATCCTAGACTTTCATTCATTCATACGCATACATGACAAGGGTGCCTAAGCCTACCAAGTCAAGAGATCACATATTCGCATAACCTACATGTATCGGAGAAGAGGGACCTAAGTCTACCAATCAAGACAAAACATTCATCATTTCATTTATCCAATATCATTCAAGTACCAAGTAGGGTCAATTAATTCTACCAACACAAGATACAACATCATTCTATATGGACACTTCTTAGTCCACTAGTGTAGAAACATGTTTTCGTGACATTTTGATAAGAACCTTCATCATAAGAGTTTAAGAGACATAATACAAGACAACAATCACTTATAAGACAATACCCAAATAATTCACACGATATGACCATAATCACTTAGAATCCATTCAAGCATTTAGACCCTCTACCTAAGGTTATCCTAAGACCCACCTAAGTAAGATATGAAGCGGCTCCCATACAACCCCTTCACACACACCTAGGTAATCCTCAAGACTACCCAAAGTAAGGATATTCATTTTCATCACATAACACTTAGTTCCATATTCATCAAGTAAACCTTTTCATCATTTAGACTCTCTACCTAAGGTTACTCTAAATGTCTCTTCAGTAAGACATGAAGAGACCGCCCATAAACCCTCTTCAAGCACACCTAAGTAATCCTCGAAGCTACCTTAGATAAGAAAGTTTCTATTCAACATGATTTTACTATCTCAAAATTATTCATTAAATCCATTTAATAGACAAGCAATCAATTAGGGGACTTCACATAATGGTCTTGGTAGACCTAGGGAAACTCATCCTAGCACCTTCAAAGCCTACTCTTGTTGTGTGAAGATAGCATCCTATTCCACTACGTACACATTGTAGAAATTCTCCAATACTAGAATGCACATCACATATGATGATAATAGACACTAACCGACATAGACCATACTATCTAGGTATGGGATCCGGTGTCATAAGGACCCCACACCATGGAAAGTGTTCTACTTGCCAAAGGTAGAACTAGTACTCATCCCATGTTGGCACGTGGTTATGGGATATCATGGGCTTCTTTTTACTCTAGTCTTATACTCAAGTAGAGCTCCTACCACAAGCATATACGCACGGTGTTTTCTCTTTGTTCTCATAGAATAATCCATTCCCTAAGTGTATTAGAGAAGGTACCATCACTAAGTCCTACCAGCTCATAATACTTTTTCTTCCATGGATGGGTCCATTTGGGCTGCCAACCAAGTTCTATTTGGATATCTCTTATGAATTTCTTAAAGATGGTCGCATGTCGTTCCGACCAACCTATCTCTAAGTCCATTATTCCACTCAAGAAGGAGGAACCATATAGCCTCATCCCTTCAAAGCTTCTTATGAACCTTCTTTTTGTATTCAAGCTTTCACATTCTTAACCTTCTTTTCATATTGAAGGTTTCCCATTCTTATCCTTATTGTCATATTCAAGGTTCTATATAAGTCTTTCATAGAAGGGCACCACCTTAGTTCTGCCGATCCTAGACTTTCATTCATTCATACGCATACATGACAAGTGTGCCTAAGCCTACCAAGTCACGAGATCAAATATTTGCATAACCTTTATGTATCGAGAAGAGGGACCTAAGTCTACCAATCAAGACAAAACATTCATCATTTCTTTATACAATATCATTCAAGTACTAAGTAGGGACAATTAAGTCTACCAACACAAGATACAACATCATTGTATAAGGACACTTCTTAGTCCTTCATTATCATATAACATCAATTAGAGAAGAATCATAACATTTTAGCACTCATTCAAGATCATATAGACATCACATGAGCACCTTCACTTTATACATTCATCTAAGCCACAACACCTTGCATATAGTCATATTACTTCATATAACCAACTTCACATTATACATTAACATGAACCCTAACATGACACTACTACAATTCACATAATAATGCCGACAAAGCCATGATCATAATCATATACAACACATAAGCATCTCCACCATAAATGGACCATACCAATTAATAGCAATTTTGTATCAATTCTACATTCAATAAGGGAATTAGATCAACTTACCTTATTACAATATCCAAGATCACCAATCCTTAACATATCCATCAATTCACAATATAATAGCACAATTAACCATAGAAATCAACAATACAACATAATCTAAACTCAATTCTATCATCATTAGATCATAAACAATTAACTCATTCATAAGCCTAATTTAGAGAATTGAGAAGATCAAGGGTTCACGGACATTTTCATTAGAAAACATCAATTTAATCAATAATATCATATCTAATCATTTGAAATCGTTTTATGCAAGAACCCATGACTTAGAGTAGAAATTGGACTTTTTCATCAACTTTGAAATCTTTGAAATCACTTTGAAATTGGCTCTATGTTTTTAGGAAGCCTTAGATTAATAAATCTCATACCTTATTAGATGAAAACCCATGAGAATTGAAGAATAAAGCAATTAGAATCCACCATCCTAGCTCCATCTTGACCTTGAGCTTCCATGGGTGCTTCTTGTGAGAACTTTGGGAGAGAAAGGTTTTGATTTAGGTGTTAGGGTCTAAATGAGGGTTTAATAACTTTAATACACTTTTAACACATAAATACACCTAAAACAACCGTCCACGCATTTAATTAGACTTGAGGTGAATATACTATATCACCCCTAAATTGGCCTAGTTGCTGTATGAAATTGCAGGCCCAAACTATGCTCGCCACCTACTGGCCGTCGTTTGATCGACGTTTCTTCAATGGGAGTCCGTCTTTTGGGACAAAGACTCAGAAATGTGCAGCCTTTTCAGGCCTGTTTGATGGCAAGGCTGACGATCCATCAATTGAATTACTGGCCATCGTTTGGGTCTTCGTTAGACACTGTCGAGGAACTTGTCTGGCAGCTTCTTAGCTAGGAGATGGGGTCCTCCTCTAGAACCCCTCGTGGGTCCTTGGTGGAGTAGTACCTGGACGTTAAACCCCAAAACATTCTCATCTAATTCTTTGGGTCCTCTCTACTGATTTAGACCTCAAACAACTCACTAAACTTCCATCAAAACACAAAGGCACACACAAGCATATAGACGACTAGTCTCCAGACGTCATGGTTGTCCCTTGACGTTTGACCTCAAACTTAACCGGACTGATCTATAAACTCATTAACGCATTAAATTAGCTAGTTAATAGACCTTAAAACACAAGTGAATCTCTAGTTCAACCTAGTTCATTTTTATGGATGTTACATTTTCCCCCACTTGAGAACATTTGTCCTCAAATTATACTTCGCACTTAAAGGGATAACAACCAAAGAAAATACCCCGCACTCATGCATACACAATCATAACCATACACATTGTTAGGATTAACATCACTCCACAACAAAAAGGATCAAACAAATTCATGCAATTCAAGAAAGTAGAACTACATCTACCAACTCCTTATGCACCATTCTTTACCATTTCTCATGAAATTGGAGGAACTTCCTTCTCCATGTTACATCATTCTCATTTAAAACTCACTTATAACATCATGCAATTTCTCATCAAAGCACAATCATGCAACATTTCAATAAGGCGTCTTTAAAGCAATTCTCTTCATAAAGGCTCAACATGCAACTTCTCAATAACACATTAGGCATGCTTTAACAAGTTGACTCATGTAACATTTAGTGTCACGACCCGAAAGTACCCCCTAGAAGTTAGGGCAACCCTTAGGTCAGAACAATTGTGTACTTCACCTTTCAGAGGTCTTGTACTAGCCATTTGCTATCATTCATTACATAAGACATGAAAAGTAGTGAGGAATTAAAACTTTTCACGACATTTATAATAATAAGGAAATAATTTATAAATACTAAAGTGTAGTCTCTTCGTAACAAACTAACTTAAAGACACAAATTAAATATCTTAGAGACACGACCCTTTACATTGAACGGAAATACATAATAAGTCTTAATAGTAGAAACTAAAGAAATAAAGACTATGCCCTCGAATATATGAGGACATACTTAGTCTTGAGAGAGTCGATTCCCAAGCTTGCCTCCTAGTCTTCAACTTGCCTCCAACCTATACTTATAAAGTATAGAAACGTATGGGGTTAGTACAAACATTGTACTAAGTATGGCATATGCAAAAACATGCAAAAAGTGATGTTTTAGTAGAAATAAGATTCCATGACAATTAAGTAAAACTTTCATGAATGTAGGAGTGAAATAACACATAAATCATCATTTATAACGTAGGAAAGGATTTCAAGATTGTAACACAAAAAGCCACTTTACTGTGAACTCAAGAGGAATTACTGTGAACTCACAAAATTTCACAGTGAACTCATTTCCCTAACCAAGGTTATCCTAAGACTCACAAAGGTAGACATGAAGAAGCCTCCCATACAATTTCTTCAATACGCACCTAAGTTATCCTCAAGGCTACCCATTATAGGCTTAATTCGTATGAGTAACAAGTCCACACTCCTATAACTAAACATTAGAGAAACATACTTGTATTTAGAACTTCACATAGGTTCCCTTCTCCAAGTGGACTTGCAAGTTACACAAAGTTCAATGTGAGATTAGGTACACCACATTCATCCTTCATGAACTTCATTATACAATTCATAGTCTTAACATGCTTTCTTAACATTAGACATTAAGCCACATAACTTCATTTGCATTACATAATAACACTTTCATACATTAAATATAAAGACACACCAATACTCCCCTTTCAAGTGTCTACTTGTGCAATGGATAAATAGCGTCTCATACCACCACCTACCCTAAATAGTACACTCTTTAGAAAACTTAGTTCGTTATTTTGCGGGGAATTAGCTTTAACCGACATAGACCATGAGAGCAAGACATGGAATCCCGACATTAACCCCTATCGGATGATGGATCCCCATTTGCCTAGGGTAGGGTCATTTTTTTAGCCTTTACATGGAATCTCCAATAGCTACACCTATGAGGGCGCATAGTTAAGGGATAAGGAGTTTGCTTCTAAGTAACTCATTCTCTACTAACGAGGAGTACTCATCTCAATAGGTACATTGGGTACAACATCTCTACTCACAACATGTAACCACCTCTTCTCATATCCTCTCGGTACTAAGCATAACTCCCCCACGGAGTCTTAAACATTCATTATTATAAGTTAAGGTATAACTTATTGTAAACCACATCTCAAATCACGAAGGGTAATCCATCCCTTAACCTATCTTAGTAAAGCTCTTGGGATGTAGTAACGTTGCTACTAAACACTACATCTCAACTCACGAAGAGTGTTCACCCCAAAACTCCCCTTTCACATAGCTTCATTCATTCATTCAAAGTGTGAGTGTGTGTACATGTGAGCACACCTTTCATATAATCACCTTTTTCATAACATTGACTTCTAAACATGCTTACATCTTTATTTATCATACTACGCACATTAGCATACTTCACATAAACATATACTTCACTTAGACATAGTTTCTAGCATACTTCACATAGACATGTACTTCACTTTGGCATAGTCTCTACAAATCATACCTAAAAATCGTCATAAAACACATCAACAAGAACATCATCATTATCATATTACTTCACATATCAAGCCTTCATGGCCATACTCACAATACACATATAAATACATATTCACATACTTCAAGTAAACACCGCCACCAAAGATGGACCATACCACTCAAGAACATTTCGATGGAAACTATACATGATAGAGCAACTTACACTTCATCCAAGCTTTCACCACATTTCATAAATATTTCATCAAAGCAACATAATATAGAATATATAGGCAGTAGGTTACCCAAAATACATCAAAAGAAACTCATCTCTAACATTAACTAGCTAAAAGCAACAAACCCATTTCATAAGCCAAAAGTTTATAATAAGCATAAACATGGTTTTATTGAAGTTTTAACATTAAAATCACCATCTAACATTAGAAAGAACTCATTTTAATCATTAAAACATCTTCATGCAGACCCATACATAGAGTCAAGGAATAAAGAAGTTTGAAGTTTGAAACCGTTCTTGAAATCATTTAGAAGTGGTTCCTTGAATGGAAAAAGGTTCAAGGATGACTACCATACCTCAATTAGAATAAACCCACGAATTTTTTATGAAGAAAACGTCCACAACCAGCCCTTCTATCCCTTCCTTGAGTTCTAGCTACTATGGAGTTTGAGAGAGTCTTTCTTGAGGGATGGGTTTTGGGTTTTTTAAAATGAAGTCTAAAATTAGGTCTAGGACTTAAAACCAACTTAATATACCCTAAATACCCTAAATTAATAACCCATGGTTCATAAAAGACTTGGGGTGAATTTACAAAAACACCCCAAGCCTGGCAGATTTCGTGACAGCTTTTCACGGGGACCAAACAACAGACCCCAACTACTGGGCGTCGACTTAACGACGGCCCGTCCTTTTGGGAATCGTTTGGTTCATAGGCTGGTTCCATGGGGGTTAATATCCCACCACTAAGGGTGTATCTACATCCCTAAACGACGGCCCGTCATCAGGACTACCATCCGTTGATGCTAGGGCGTCGATTGCCCAGTTTTGGCAGATTCTGCCTAAGGGTTGGTCTCCTCTTCTAGGGCCCCTTGTTGGTCCTAGGTGGAGTCGTACCCAGACGTTGAACCGCTATACATATTCATCTAGGTCTTAGGAACTCCCACAACCAATTTCAACAAAAACAAAACACGTAAAAGTTGCTAAAAACACAAGGATACCCAAGTACTTTTCAAAGCACATCTTTCGAACGTCATGGACGTTCTTCGACGTTTGACCTCCAAACATCACCAAACTTTAGACACAGCGTAAAACATCATTATTAACCATTTTAACACAATATTAACTCATGAGACACATACGAAGCCCTAGTTCAACCTAGTTGATTTTCGGGGTGTTACATTTAGGCATGCTCACTATTTCACCTCATGAAGCAAATAGACAATCTACACTAAATGCACATGAACATGAAGGAATTCAATGCATGAAAACTCATTTTTCTCATTTAACAAGAATTCAATCAAAACATGCATATCATAAGGAGAATATTTTGGAAACTCATTTTTCACAAAAGGCTCCAACATAAACCAAGATACTAGGAACTCTTAGTTTTAGACTTGAATAAGAACATAAGGAAAAGATAAGGATATCTCACTCCCAACACCCTTACTATTAACCATAATGCCCGCTTGGGAGAAACCCATCTAAGGTCAACATGAACATACCATAAGGATCTCAATCAAGAAACTATCAACCTTACCAACACCATTCTCACCCAACTTTCAAAAGTCTCATCATCTAGCCACAACATCCCCTACTAGAAGAAACTCAAACTTACTCTTTCAAACATCACATCCTCCCTTCTCTAAGGTCGAATCAAAACAACATCAAACCTCCTTACTCATCAAACCTATACCTTTCTAGCACCAATATTGTCCACCACAAGGCAACTCATTCAACCTAAGGTCATCATCACCACCTTCCTTATCCCATCTAACAAGTCACACATAACCTCATGTTGTCCCTCAACCTCTACAACCAAACTCCTCAAAGGCCGCACTCTAAGGAACATCACATAAGGAACAAGAAAAGATATCATAAAGTAAAACTCTTAGGCATGAATGGAAGAATGAAGAAGCAAAACTTTCTTAGCACCCAATAGCCTCTTATTCATAATGTTGTGTGCTTCTCATTATGAACAAGACTACTATATGTGGTTTTTGAGACAACCTAAGACTCTCCAATAACCTGGCTCTGATACCAGTTTGTAAAGACAGAGGAGTACCCCTGTAGAAGTTACAAGGTGTAATCGACCTCTTGGAGGTCTCATACATTCCACATATATCAATCATTGGATTTGATATTCAAAATAAGTAAGAATTTAAAACACTCTTCACAAACGAAGAATAATTTCATTAACTATCAAGTAGAAGACTTTTAAAAACATCTAACTTTACAGTGTCTCATTAAACAATCTATACTTTAGAATACAACATTTGGGACTAAGGCCATACAAGACTTGAAATAAAGACTAAAAGACATAAAAGGAACCTGTAGGTCTTGTCCTCGAATCTATGAGGACTCACCAAAGCTCCATCTTCAACCCTTTGAAACTTATCCATCATCTATGGCATATCAAGACTTTTAATCCCTACACTTTAGTCAAAAACGGAAAAGAAGGGGTTCGCACATTGAATGAACTAAGTATGGAAGACATGTAAAAAACATAAAAAAGGGAAAAATCAGTGTAGAAACATGCTTTCATGACAGTTTGATAAAAAAACTTCATCATAAGAGCTTAAGAGACATAATATAAGTCAACAATCACATATAAGACAATACTCAAATAATCCACAAGATATGATCATAATCACTTAGAATCCATTTAAGCATTTAGACCCCCTACCAAAGGTTGTCCTAAGACCCACCTAAGTAAGATATGAAGTGGCTGCCCATACAACCCTTTCACACACACCTAGGTGATCTTCAAGACTACCCAAAATAAGGATATTCATTTTCATCTCATAACACTTAGTTCCATATTTATCAAGTACATATTTTCTCATTTAGAATATCAACCTAACGTTACTCTAAGACTCACTTAGGTAAGACATTAAAAGACCTCTCATACACCCTCTTCAAGAACACCTAAGTAATCCTCAAAGCTACCCTAGATAAGAACATTTCTATTCAGTATGCTTTTACTAAGTCAACATTATTCATTAAATACATTTAAGAGACAATTAATCAATTAAGGGACTTCACATAATGGTCTTAGAGGACCTAGGGAACTCATCCTAGAACCTTCAAAGCATACTCATGTCATGTGGTTATAGCATCCCATTCTACTACCTACACGTTGTAGAACTTCTCCAATACTTGAATTCACATCCCATATGATGAGAATATGCACTAACCAACATAGACCATACTAGCTAGGTATGGAATCTGATGTCATAAGGACCCCACACTGTGGAAGGTGTTCTACTTTCCAAAGGTAAAACTAGTACTCATCCTATGTTGGCACATGGTTAAGGTATACCCAAGGCTTCTTTATACTCTAGTCTCACACTCAAGTAGAGCTACTACCACAAGCATATCCACTCTATGCTTTGCCATTGTTCTCATAGAGTAATTCATTCCCTAGGTGTATTAGAGAAGGTACCATCAGTTAGTCCTACCAACTCATAATACTTTTTTTTCCTAGGATGGGTCCACTTGGGCAGCCAACCAAGGTTAATTAGGAAAGCTCTTAGAATTTGTTAAAGATGGTCGCATGCCATTCCGGACAACCTATCTCTAAGTCCATCATTCAAATCAAGAAGGAGGCACCATATAGGCCCATTCCTTCAAGGCTTCTTATTAACCTTCTTTTTGTGTTCAAGGTTTCACATTCTTAACCTTCTTTTCATATTCAAGGTTTTTCATTCTTAACCTTCTTATCATATCCAAGGTTCTATATAAGTCTTTCATAGAAGGGCACCACCTTAGGTCTACTGATCCTTGACTTTCATTCATTCATACACATATATGACAAGGGTACCTAAGCCTACCAAGTCAAGAGATTACATATTCACATAACCTTCATGTATCAAAATAGGGACCTAAGTCTACCAATCTAGACACAACATGCATCATATCATTTATCCAATATAATTCAAGTACCAAGTAGGGACAACTAAATCTACCAACACAAGATACAACATTATTCTATAAGGAAACTTCTTAGTCCTTCATTATCATATAACATAAATTGGAGAAGAAACATAATATTTTAGCACTCATTCAAGATCATATAGACATCATATGAGCACCTTCACTTTATACATTCATCTAAGCTATAACACATTTCATATAGTCACATTACTTCATAAAACAACCTTCACATTATATCTTCATATGAACTCTAACATAAAACTACTATAATTCACATAATAATATTGACAAGCCCATGATCTTAATCATATACAACACATAAGCACTGTCACCTTAAGTGGACCATACCAATCAATAACAATTCTATAACAATTCGACATTAATTAAGGGATTTAGGACAACTTACCTTCATCTAATAGCCAAGATCACCTTTTCTTAACATCTCCATAAATTCACAATATCATATCATAATTAACCATAGCAATCAACAATACAACATAATATAAACTCAATTATATCATAAATAGATCATAAGCAATTAACCCATTGATAAGACAAATTTAGAGATTTGAGAAGTTCAATGGTTCATGGAGATTTTCATTGGAAAACATCAATAATATCATATCTAATCATTTGAAATAGTTTTATGCAAGAACCCATGACTTAGAGTAGAAACTGGACTTTTTCATCAACTTTGAAATCTTTGAAATCACTTTGAAATTGGCTCTAAGGTGATAGCAAGCCTTAGATAAAGAACTAAAATACCTTATTAGATGAAAACCCATGAGAACTAAAACTGAAGAAGAAGAAGAAGAAGAAGAAGAAGAAGAAGAAGAAGAAGAAGAAGAAGAAGAAGAAGAAGAAGAAGAAGAAGAAGAAGAAGAAGAAGAAGAAGAAGAAGAAGAAGAAGAAGAAGAAAAAGAAGAAGAAGAATAAGAAGAAGAAGAAGAAATCCATTATAATCCACCATCCTAGCTCCATCTTGACCTTGAGCTTCCATGGGGGTTTTTGGAGAGAACTTTGGGAGGGAAAGGTTTTGATTTAGGTGTTAGGGTGTAAATAAGGGTTTAATCACTTTAATACTCTTAAAATACCTAAATACATCTAAAAAACTGTCCATGCATTTAATTAGACTTGGGTGGATTAACCATATAACCCCTAACTTGGCCGAGTTGCAGCAGGAAATTGCAGGCCCAAACGACGTCCACCACCTACTAGCCATCGTTTGATTGACGCCCATACAATGTTGGTCCATCGTTTGGTAAAGAGACTCATAATTGTGCAGACCTTGAAGGCCTGGTCGACAACCAGGCTGACGAGCCTTCAATTGAATGACTGGTCATCATTTGGAACTGTCAAATAGTATGCCTGGCAGCTTCTTGTCTAGGAGATAGGTCCTCCTCAAGGTCCCCTCTTGGGTCTTTGGTAGATTCGTACCCGGAGGTTAAAACCCAAACCATGCTCATCTAATTCCTTGGGTCCTGTCTACTGATGTATACCTCAAACAACTCACTAACTTCCATACAAAACACAAAGTCACACACAAGCATATAGACGACTAGTCTACGGACGTCTTGGTCATCCTTTGACGTTTGACCTCAAACTTATCCGGACTGACCTATAAAATCATTAACACAATATATTAGATAGTTAACATCCATTAAAACACAAGTGAAGCTCTAGTTCAACCTAGTTCATTTTTAGGGTTGTTACACTTAATCCCTGGTATGGGGTCCCTTATGAGATTTTGAAACGTGTTGGAAATGTTGCTTATGAGTTGAACTTGCCTAGCGAATTGGCTCCAATTCACCAAGTGTTCCATTTATCCATGCTCAAGAAATTCATTGGTGATCCGGTATCCATCTTCCTTTAAAAGGTCTGGGAGTCGATGAGAGTTTTTCCTAGTAAGAGGTCCGGTTGAAATTTTAGATTGACGAGTGAAGAGGTCGAGTGTTAAAGAAGTAGCTTCTTTTAAGGTTCTATGGAGGAATCACTTAGTTTAAAGTGCTATTTGGGAGGCCAAGGCTGATATGAAGTTATGTTATCCTCATCGTTTTCCTTCTTCTCCTAGTCAAAATTTAGGTTAGTAGTTCCTCTTCTCCTTTGAATTAGGAGTCATATGTAATGATTAAGCTTTTCATGATTTCCTTTATGTGGGCATGTTCTTTCGAGAATGAGTATTAATGATTTTATATATTCCTCATGGTTGGTTTGCACTTTATTATGATGATGGTGTATTTTGACTTTGTCAGATGTTGTACTGAACATGTTTAGTTATTTTATGGTAAAAAAGGCATATTGGCTCTTCAATGTTTGTGTTGAACTTGTGTGAGTTGGAGAAGGTAGTTCCTCGTTATATGATATGAGATGATGAGTTTTGTGCATATTGGGTTGTGGATGTAGTTTCTACTTCCTTGAGAATCCTTATGTTTTGAGAATGGAGTAAATCTTTCCTCCTTAGCCATTTGCATTATTCTTATGTATTATGATTGATGGTCTTCTAGTCTTGAGTCTTTATTCCCCCTATAAACGTTTAGAGTATCATTCGAGGATGAATGTTCCTAAGGGGGCGATATTGTAACACTACGGAAAATGTTTGTTAAAGTAGAGCCTAAACGTTTGATTTAAAATAGAAAGATGACTCCCCAAACTTCAGTGAACTATTTAGGGTTAAAAATGAGGCATAGGGTTCTAGGCCATGAGGAAAGTGTCATGGCCAAGGGGCTAAGACAAGGCAAAGAGGCCAAGGCTACCCCCAAGCCATTGGCTACAGTCCCACCCTTCACCATAGGGACCACGAGTCGTGGTCCTCACCACGTCTTGTGAAGGACATTCTGGCATTGTCGTTGCCTCGAGAAGTTGGTTACCAAAATTCATAGCCACTGCACACACCACGAGCAACACCATGACCCGTGGTGGACTTTACGGACCATACAAGTGGTCATGAAGATCATTTGGCACTAAGGCATTAGGCCTTGCCTTCACAACACCAAGTCATAACCACGGCCATCACCACGGACTTTGGGAGGCTTTGTGGTGTTGCCTTGGCTATGTGTTGTCTTGGCCACCAAAAAGAGGATCTACTGCATCCAACACCACAGGCAAAACCATGTCCCGCTCTTCACAGTTGTACAAGTGCCCTTGGTCCCAGACGGAGACCATTTATTGAAGGTCAAATAGGACTTGCTTTTTATGACCAATTAGTGTGGGGTATTTTGGGAATTTTAGGGTTAAAATATATATAGGTTTTGAGTCATTTTTTCATCCACTCTCAAATAAAAAACACAAACACCCAAATATTCTCTCAAAACCCAATTCTCTCAAATATTTCTCTCTCTACAAAATCCTCCATTGAAGAACATCTAAGCTTTAAGATTACAGTTCAAGCTCCAAGATTTTCACTCCAATTTCGTTGCAAAGCTTCAAAATAAGGTATGGGAACCTTAATTCATGACATTTCTTTCTCCATTAAGGCCTTCAAAGTTGATTTTCAAAATTGGGAAATTGTTAAAAAAAAAAGGGTTTTGATTCTAGCCATGGGTTCTCCTCAAAAATGTTTTCTTTATGTTACTTATCTTATATTATGATAAAATTGATGTTTATTGAGGGTTTTTAATATGAAAATTCCCCAATAACCTATGTGCAACCCCATGACCCCAACTTTATGAAAATTAGATGGGTTTAATGATGCAAAGTAAATGCTTAGAATGATATCTTTGTCGATTTAGTCTCTAGTCTTGATTTATTCATGCTTAATGTGGTAATTCTAAGTGTGATTGCAAGATATGAGTTATGACCCTTGAAGAGTGAATTGTAAGTATTGAATATTGAAGTATGGCCTTGATGGCAATATATAAAGGTATTGTATGTTTTGGATTCTTATATATATGAATGGTTTGATCCACTTGAACGGTGGAGGTGCTTATTTTTCATGTAGGTATGTATGAAGTTATGTTCCACTTGAATGGTGAAGATCCAATGACCAATGTGTGAATTATAGTATTGTTGAAAGACTAGTTTTCTTTACTAATGCACATGATTATGTATGACCTGTATTGGATGATTATATGATGATTCTAAGGTGAAAGGTAGTTCTCACCATGTTGGATCAATGAGCTATGTTGTGAGTTGGGTTGAATGAAGGTTAATTTACTCATTCATATATGTAATTGTAATTCACCTTTACTGTACATAAATTGGAGATCAATGCTTAGAACTGAGTGGATATGGACAATAAGGAAAAGGTCCCAACGCTAATGCAACAGGGTGGGTCATGCAAGTGATACTCATAAAATTGAAGCCCATCCGCTAATGTAGTCGGGCGGGTTTCTAGAAGCAATGTCCCTATCCTAGAATTATGTGCCCACATAGGTCTTATCTAGTGGATCCACATTATAACTATATATGTTTAGGTTCTACCTTAGTAAAGTAGGACGCCTTTTTTCAGTGTGGGGTCATATGACACCGGATTCTATGTAGCTCACATGGTCTATGTCGGTTAATGCACTTCTCCCTATGTAATAAGATATTGAATTAGAGTTGAACTATACTTATGGTTTATTGATAAGTTTACTTAATGTGAGTGGGGGTATGGTACTTCACTTTTATATTGCACAAGTAAGCTTTGAAAGGGATTCTAGGTTGGTTTATTATGTTATGGTAAGACACTAATGTATGATATATGTTGATTGGATTGTTGTTATGATATCACTCTCCTTATGTATATGAAATGAACATGGTTATTCCTTTATGTGTAATTATGTATGATAATGACGACTAGTAGTTTATATGTTTCACTAAGGTGATTCTAAATGAATACTTGGTGTGGTTAGTATTATGGGATGCCAACCATACATTGCACATGTTTGCTTTTAGGGTTCCTAAGGTGATGATCCTAGTACGTTATGAAGAATTTATGTGAAAATGCTATTATCACTTGTATTGTGTCTTTATGTGCATAAATGGTCTTCTAATTCTATAAATGCATACTTTACACTAATATGTCCTTTTTAGCATGTTTAAGGATTTCTGCGCATGTTTCCATACTTAGTGTTTTTGTAATAACCCCTTCTCTTCTACATCTCCTATGAGTGTAGGTTCGGCCCATTGAGGTTCTTCTAGTCCAATCTTCAAGAAACATGGATTGCTATCTCCAAGTTTGGTGAGTCCTCAAGTTCAAGGACGGGATGCTTTTGATTCTAGCTTTAGTTTACCTTCCTTATTAAAGACTATTTGGATAAAACTTTCTATTGATGTAAGGTCTATGTCCCAACTTTCATATTCCTATTTTTTTTTTCTTGTTTAGATGGTTAATGAGATACGTATAGTCCCTATTTTTCATATATGAGAGAAGTTGAACTGCTATTGTAAAAGTTTTAAATGTTTCCGCATTATTCTTATGTCTTATGTAATGATGATACGTTAAGAGGCTTGTATGAGACCCCTTCGGGGTCAAGTACGTTGTTTCACTCCTGGGGGTAGCCCAGGAAGTGACAAATGCCGGTTATCTTTCCAGAATGTGGTAATATGATCCCATACTTGTGCCGGAATATGGAAATTTGGTCCGAGTTAGCTTGCCGGAACATGGCAATCTGATCCCTATTCACACACCACAATCACAATCACAAGTATATCATCAAGATCATACATTAACATCATGATCATAGTTACATCATTCATCATTTTCATTTAAAACAAGTGTGATCAATATTGCAATATTCATACACATACAAGTATCACAATGAAGCAAGAACATGCATACATCACACAAACATAGAATCACAACCATCACCAACCTCGAAACAATCTTGAAACCATAAGAGACTTGATCCTTCCTTTTCCGAATTATTTCCACTTGTTCTTGGTCTACAAAAAATTATTATAACACGGGAATCAACAAATAATCTAATTACCCATAACTATAACAATTCTAACAATCCCTAGATCAACCCATGACCCTAATAATCCAAATTAGGGTTGTTTTCACCATATAATCAACATCAAACCCCACATAAATATTTATCCATTCGATTAAGTTCTACAGAGTGAAGTTAAAATTTTACCTTTATCCTCAAAATGGTGAAAAATGATCAAGAAGTCGCCTAGGGTCGTCTCCTTAGCTATAAAAATTAAACAGTGTCAATTAAGGTCGTTTAGTGGTTTATTAACAACTTTAAGTCACGTTTGTCCCACCACGGAGGACCCATCCCTCTACAGCAGCCCCGCTCTGGCAGCCCCCCCCCCCCCCGAGCAGCCTCAACAGAGACAGAATGTACATGTTCACACTAAGATCATTTTCAGGAGTTCTACATGCCCAAATTTGATTTTGTAAAGTCGTACAGGTTCCTAATCATCTTAGATATCCACTCATGCAATAAAATTTTCAATTATATCTATCATTCATTACTAGATTTCCCTACACCTTAATGACTTCGATTTCGTCCAAATATGGACTAGGTTGGGAAATTCCAAGTTACTACAAAAAAGTTTTCTGGCCCAAATTTATTCTTCATTGGTTTTTCCCTAATGACGTAATAAGGTTGTTACAACAGATACCAGTTTATTATCACTCGTCCCTGAGTGATCAACTAGGAGAAAAGTAGCTAAAGTATGGATAGAGTAGTATATAAATCATCGAATTACTAGGGATACTTGTCTGGCATGCCCTTCTTACCGAATTTCATCACCCCCCTCAGTATTTCACATCTCAAACCTCAAACCAACCAATTTAATACCTACACATCCTCCCTTATAATGCCTTAATGAATTAATCTGAATATTAGGGTGATAAATATTGTTGTATGTAACTTAACTAAACAACAAAAGGAATCCCAACAATCACCAAAGTTGATCGTACACACGTCTTCCACATGTTATCAAGGATCTTGACACAATCATCAGGACTAATCCTTTCTCACATAACCATGATAAAATCCAAAATCAAAACTCACCACACTTTGAGGTGAACCTAAACCAACCAGCACAAGCTTATAATACCCAAACAATCATATTTCTTATCAACATATCCATCTCACAACATAAGTTTACATAAGATTAAGTTACTAAAGTTTCAATATTTAGATATCAGATTCTTCTTGAGAGATAAGTCCAAACATACAAACCATCCAACAATACTATTGAAATGCTAGATTTAGTAATTGTAGATTTCCTCTTAAGAACAGTAGAATTTGGTTCAATGATCCCCAGATACAATCACACCTAATCGATACATGACCTTGACGACAAGATGAAAATCAAGATTGTTGGACAACCATTGGTACGCAAGGTAGCTCTTATATAAATTCTCATAAGCATGATGGTACAAGTAGAACCATTAAAATACTTTAACAACTCAAACACCATACCACATAACTCATCTGAATTAACCACATCTTTTAAAATCATCTCACTCAATCATGAGAACATCGCAGGATCAATACAACTGATCCACCACAAGGGATTCACCCCCACACGTGAACATAACTAGTGATTAACATTCACAATACTAACAACCATCATAACACTATGACCACTTACCTTATTACAACCCAACAAATTTTCAAATAAAAAGTTTCTTAGCTACTTAACAATCAATTAGTAATATACTTTATGACTCATCCCAAGTGTACGTTTTTTCAAATAAGTAATACCTCATATAATTGATCATTCATCACCATGAAAATTCATACCTCGACAAAATATATCACCGCGAATATAGACTTTCAATGATAAATCTGAATTGTAAATCCAACCGTATAACACAATGCCCTTATCTATCAACATTAATTTATACCTTGAAGATTTTTTTGAAACTCTTGAATCTTCGCTTATCATTGATCGCATCACCATCGATCATACAATATCGTTTCTCTTAAATATCAATCGTATTCATTTCAAAACTCAAAACAAAACAAACGCAATTATCATCACATTTGAGCTAGTGTTTGTACACTCATTTCTCAAGTCTTTTTCAATAGTTTATAACCAATTTGATCGACTTGAGACACTATTACAATGCTCACAGCAAAACGAAAGAAATCATGCGTCTCTGAACCAAATTATATACCCCTTTAAAGATACCTCTTTAGCCCTTGCAATCAAATACAATATTCTTACTCTCGCCTCTCTCTAAAGGTTGCACTACATCATACTATTTTTTGTTATTATGACTCTAGCTCTTTAATTTCTACTAGAATGGTGTCCCACCATCATTTAAAACTCTCCATACAACCATGTTACTCAAAAAATATTAGAAAACCACAACCTTAGATACCCGTTAATCCTAATTACTACACCAAATTTGCTTAGCCATATTCTCATTATATAGTTGCATCCCATCACAATCTTCCACGAACTCTTATTACCATTATGCTCAATCATCCTTGACTATCACTACAAATCAATATTTTCATCAACATGACACCTGAACTTAGGTATACTCATGAAATTCTAAGGAATAACACAATTTTGGTACGCACTTTCTAAAATCTTTCATTGTCTTCACCTAAGTGTACTCATGGACTTTCTTTATCCATAAGCTTGTCATTTGGTATTAGTCCACTACCTTATGGATTAAGATAAAATCACCAGTCCTTATACTACCCTCCTTCTTCGTACCAAACAAGATAGAAGCACCCACGGGGAAGCACTAGGATGGATGAAACCTTTATCAAGAAGCCCATAAAATTGAGCATTAAGCTCTCTCAATTCTAAAACCACAGGAATAAACTCAATAGATGGGGGGATTTGATCTCAACATCCCAAATATGATCCAATGACGCCCAATAATCTTGCCCCGCATGTTTCCTACCCTGCCCCGCACAAGATATGACCTTAGCTGACTTAGCCTTGTATATCCTTCCCACTCTAACTTTTCCCTACCGGGGATCTCTAGAGTTACCATCTTGGCATTACAATTAAGCCCGATATAATGGGAGGACAACTAAATCATGCCTAAGATTATATCAAATCAGTCATATCCAGCATAACCAAATCAACCCAAATCTGAAAATCCAAAACACAACAGGACAACACGATAAACTTGGGTGACAATGACTGACTCTTCAACTAGGGTAGAACATGGATTGGGGTATCAATTATATCAGAATACACATCAAATCCCAAGGAAATTGAGCTGACATGTACGAATAAGTAGAATCCAGATCAAGATCACATTATCCATCCGTCGCAACAGTTATAGTACATGTGGTCACCACATCCGACCTTCATATTCCCAGGTTCTCCACAATTTAGCACACTTAATAACTTATATTTAATTGCCGACCACTAAATCAGGTCGCGTGGGTTATTTCAGGTACGATTCGGGGTCCATATATATGACTAGAAAAATAAGGGAGACAGGGATGAGATTCTGTTTCGCCATGTCCCGCTATGGCGGGAGGAATCCCGCACAGGCAGCCTCGCCTTGGCGGGAAATTTCTCGCCCTAGCGGCCAAAATGGAAACAGAACCCCTGCCAATAAATTTTCTTGGGTTCATTTCTTTTCTAAATTCACCAAAGGTTCCCTGCTTTACTTAGCAAATTTAGACTAATTTCTCATAACTAGGTAAATCATTGTCTACCCCCCAATCAATCCCACGATATACGAACCAATTCATTCCTGTTAATTCCACACCACAACACATATATCTCCAGGATACGCCCAGACACTCACACGATCGTTGGTCAGTATCTTCTTTTCACAACAAGTTTCACGATACTCAAGTATTTACAACTTTCATAACTTCAATGATTATGCCAACATATTGTACATATCAGAGTTCAAGCACACATTTATTGTGCACAAAATCACCTCATCACATTCAAACAATTACAACTTTACATTGGCAGTTAATTCAAATAACCAGAAGCATGTATTCAAAGTTTCCAAGATGTAATTCACAAATAAGTCCAAATTCTTAATTAAGTATTTTGCTCCATGGATGACCCTTCGTGATCATCTATGCATTCACACCACCCCTAGGGACAGATACCAATTGGAACATTCTCAGTTTCCAATTTTTTTTTGCTAGTTCACTTCGTTGAAATACCAATTGGAATCGGGATGTACCAATTGGACTCAAATCATACCACAAGCAGCAATAGTAGCTAACAAGCTCCATAAAACTGCTAATTTCAATCAAAGAAATTGGTCGAACCCAATTTTTACATGCCTCATTCTTTAAATGATTGTAACCAAACCTTAAATCAATCTTATAGAAAATTGATGCACCTTTCAATTGGTCAAAAGGTCTTCTATATGAGGCAATGTATACTTGTCCTGAATGGTAACCCTATTAACTATTGGCAGTCTATACACATCTTCTCTTTCTAGTAATGTTGTTACCACATTTGTTGCTCTAGTTCAGACGTAGAGTGAAGCATGAAAGATATTAATTTGTATCACTCAGATACCAATTGGATTCAGGTCATAGTACGAAGAAGTAGAAAGAAATGAGTTTTTCCTAATGTTTTATAGTCTCTCAAAGAAAAGTACGAACGTCATCATACCGTTCCATAAGACTCTACTAGACTCGTTTGGTACATTTATGAACATTCATTTTTTTGGTTGCATACAGTTTAGAAAATGTTTCTTATTATGATTAGTTGGTTAGAGGCTTTTGAAGGTTTCAAAATGATTAAGATCATTAAACAAATGCATTTTAGGGAGTAAATTATTTAATTGTTGATTATCTTTTGATTTCTTTAACTCATAAATACATACGGTTACAACAGAAACGTGTATAACTAAATTTGTGCAGCTACAAGTTTTAAAGGTAAAAAAGTATGTGGGCTTATCTAATTGTTTTCTTATAGAGTAAATTATTTAATTGTTTGTTTTCTTAGTGAATAAATTATTGTATTTATATGAAAAGAAGGCCTAAAATTAGATTAAAAAATAAATATGCATGGAGACCATAGAGAGGTCTAACATCATTATATAAATTATATACTAAAAATGACAAATAAAACTAACTTATTTTAAGTATATTGGCTAAGTGATACAAGAAATTAAATAAATTATTGATTTGTCCCATCAATCACAACAAAATTAATTATCTAAAAAGTATAAAACAATTAATTAACTATAGCTAAACAAACAGTTCCTAAATTCTCAAACTCACTTATTGACTGATCAGAACTGATTCGGAGCAACTATCGGGAGAGGTGAAATGATAATTTTATAAAGAAAAAATCAAAAATAACCTTTCGAATCATTACAAAAAGGTCTAACTGTACTTTTATATAAATTTTCAGCTACAAATTCTTAACAATAAGTTCTATATAACACTAAAATCTACACAATATTTCTAGAATATCTGGGTTTTCATCTTTATTATGATTTTTTGCTATATATATATATATATATATAACCATTCAGTCATATTCTTTAATGCAAAACTTAAAAGTAGTTAATTTTATTACTCTCATAATATTTATATTCATAACCTCTACAATAATGAATAGTCATAGTCATGACATTATTTGGTATTCACAGTATTGTTCTATAAATAGAAGTATTGTAAGACTTTCAAGAAATGATCACATTTGCCTTTTAAATTGTTATGTTCCGGTACGTATTATTAATATATTTAGTTTTACTTGAAGAATAAAATGAAGGATATGAATGGTGATCTCCTTGTGGGAATTATTGATATTGGAAAGAGATCGGAAGATTGTGTATTTATTTCATATTTTATTTACTAGTTAATATTGTAAGAAATAATGTTGTATCATTTGTATTTTTATTTTGTCGTTCTCTATATGATTTCTCTTTGTATTATATTTTATATATAAAAATAAATTGTCTTAAGTTTACAGTTTATTTTGGTTCAAACGAGTAGGTCATGACTTTGTTGAAAGTCATTTAACTACTAACCAAAAATTTTCCTTTATGAAATTAATTATTTATTTGAATAAATATACATATTGGCGTTTTATCATATTTTATAACCTCATGAAGTGCAGACAAGCTCACTAGTTATAATATAATAGTAAACTCCCTTTTTGTCAATTTTGGAGAATAATTTTGTTCAAGAAACTTTCATTAAATAAATGAAGGTTATTTTTGTATGACTTTTTATGGTGGGGGGGGGGGCACATAACAAGACCAGCTTCTTATACGGATCATTTATGAACTCAACCCATGGAAGGTATGTTGTTTTTGGGAACTTTTGGCACATTCTTTCATCTGAGATTGTTGGACAATCTAGGATTTTTCAACTCTCGGTAAGCTTCATTCTTACTATTAGGGGTAAAAATCAAATCGAAAAACGTATCAAATGACAAACTGAATCAAATGAAGAAATTTATGACTAGTGGAGTAGTTGTTTGATTTTACTTGATTTAGTATTAGAACAATCTGATTTGTACTTGGGTTTGATTTTAACTTAACAAAGTCAACCCGAGATCTAACTAACCCAACATTACATATATAGTATTTACAATTATTTTATACATAAAAGTATTTACTATGATATTATTAATAAATATCCCATGTACTGTTTCATAGTTTTTGTTTTATAACGTAGAGATAAGTATTCAAAACACTCTTAGACTTTGTGTGAAGATTCTCATGTGAAGATCCTCAAGACTTTCTAGATGAGGTTTATAAGATCTTATGCTATGGGGGGTGAGATCAAATGAGAAGGCCGAGCTAGCCGCTTATCAACTCAAGGATGTGGCTCAAATTTGGTACACTCAATGGAAGGACAATAAGTCTTTAAGAGCGGGTCCCATAAGTTTGAAAGTATGTAGGAGGGTCTTTCTTGATAGGTTCTTAACAAGGGATAAAAGAGAGGAAAAAGTGGAAAAGTTCATCAACCTTTGTCAAGGAGGTATGAGTGTGCAAGAATAATGTAACACCCTAAAAATAGACTAGGTAAAACTAGAGCCTAACATAAGTGTCATGAGTTTATAAGGTCTTAAAAAGGTTAGTTATACTGTTTTGAGGCAGTGCGTTGAGTTTGGAAGGGTTTGTAGGTCAAACATCCAAGACGTTTGAAAGCTAACCTTGAGACGTGCTTGTGTGTTTTAGTGTGCCTTTGCATGTTTTAAGTGGTGGTTTGAGTTAAAATTGATGTGAGAGGTTCCTAACATCTATAAGAGCGTAGTTAGGTTGGAAATGTACGGGCACGACTCCCCATGTACAACCTTAAGGGTCCTTGAGAAGGACCCTAGATATTCAAAACCACGCTGCCTAATCGACGGACCGTAGTCCTGGCTACACTCGTCAAAGAGGACCGTCACTACACACTTAGTGGTGTGAGGTTAAGACCCCAATAATTTGTCTCTGACCAAAATGACACCATACCAGTACGGCTCGTCGTTCAAACGACGGAGCGTAGGTGGGCTCATCGTTTGGGGGCCTGCAATTTCCTGCAGGTTCTCGGCCAAGTGAGGGGTATTTAGGGAAATTTATCTAAATTCTAAATAAAAGAATGAGAGTTACTTAAGGTTTTTTTGGGTATTTTAAGTGACTTCATAAATCTAGTACCTAAAGTTTAGTTCATTATTCAAAATCAAAACCAAGACCCCAAATAGAATCCTCTAGAACTCCATGGAATGTTGAAGGAAGATTGAAGCTAGGAGATTGATTTATCCATTAAATCTTCATCATTTTTGTGGATTTTCTTCATCAAGGTATGTTGTTTCATCCTTGAACTCTCTTTATTCAAGGAGCCAAACTTCAAAGGCTTTTTCTAAGACTTTCTCAAAGGATGAACTTCTATTTTGACTTCTAGCCATGGGTTCTTGCATAAAAATATTTGAAATAATGATCTATGATATAATTTATGTTAATTGAATTATTTTAGATCAAAATTCCTATGAATCCACACAATTCATGAAATCCTAATTTTGGCTTTAATATGGGTGAATTGATCATGGCTTAATTGTATTGGATTTTTGTGTAGTGTACTTTTGGCTATTTAATTATGTAAGGATCATGTTAGAATTGTATATAGGCTGCATTAATTTTATCATATTCATATTGTATCTTGTTGGATCATTTGTTTGGTTTCATGTTGGATTGAAATTGTGTGCATGACTATTGGTAAGAGCCTTTAGTGAAGTGAATTGATTGAGAAGGCTAAGGGTTTGTGGTGTTGATGAAGGAATGGTGGTAATATGACCTAATCTCTTCTATATTGTGTAGTATAGGTAATGAATTATGTTGATTGGTATGGTCTACTTATGGTGGCGGTGTTTATGTGTTATAATTGTGAAGAACATAGCCTTGTCAGCATTACTTTATGAATTGTGATGATTATCATTGTTATAGCTTGTATAGGTGATCTATGTAAAGGATTATGTTATATATGTGTATGTGTGAAGTTGAAGCATGATTTCTACTAATTGATTATATGTCGATGGGATGGACTATGGTGATTCCTTATGTGTGTATACTTGATTTTGGAGTATGATTCTCTCGAATTGACTATATGAGTCTTAAGATTGATTATGTTGATTTTTCTATAGGAATGGATAGGGTGACTTGTAGTAGACTTAGTTGTCCTTATGTGCTACTTGAATACTATTGTACATGTGATAAAATGATGGTATGTGTGTCGGTAGACCTATTTCCCTCTACTTGATACATGAAGAATGTGAATATGAACTCTTGACTTAGTAGGCTTAAGAACCTTTATCATCTATGTGTATGTATGATTGAAATATGACTTTGAGCATGTGAATAAGGTCAATACTTGGAACCTTCAACCTAGAAAGAAGGTTATGATATCCTTGAAGTTGAAAGTGGTAATGGTATCCTTCTTGTGTGAATGATGGAATTAGGGGTAGGTTGCTGGAACGGCATGGAACCATCTCTAATAAAGTCATTGAGCTATACTTATTTACCATTGTGTGGCAGCCCTAGTGGAACCATCTTTGGTAAGAGTACTATGACTTGGTAATGACTATAATATGGTACCTTTTCATATGTCTCTTGTGATTGAACTTGCTCTATAAGAACATGGCTAGCACCGAATGAGTATGCTTGTGGTAGTGGCTCTACTTGAGTTGAGACTAGAGTACAAATAAACCCTTGATATTCTTTAACCATGTGTCTATATGGGATGTGTCCTAGTTCTACCCTTGGCAAGTAGAATACCCTCCATCGGAGTAGGGTAGACTCCGGATTCCATGCCTAGATAGTATGGTCTATGTGGTTAATGCCTATTCTCATAATCTGGGATGCATTCTAGTGTTGGAGAAGTTTTACAACATGTAGGTAGTGGAATGGGACGCTATCTATACGTGGCAGGAGTAGGCTTTGAAGATACTAGGATGAGGGTTCCCTAGGTCTTCCAAGACCATTATGTGAAGTCTTCTAAATGTGAATGTCTCTTAAGTGTCTTGATGACTATTGATTGACTTAAGTTAAATGCATGTAAATGGAAAAGGTACTTATCTAGAGTAACTTTAGGGATTGCTTAGGTAGGCTTGGAGAGGGTGTATGGGCGGTCTCTTCATGTCTTACTTAAGTGAGACTTAGAGTAATTTTAGGTAGGGAGTTCAATTGATGAAATTGGAATAATCTTATCTTAGGTAGTCCTTAGGATCACTTAGGTGTGTGTGAAGGGGTTGTTGGGAGATCGCTTCATAACTCACTCAAGTGAGCCTTAGAATAACCTTTGGTAGGAGGGTCTCATGTTTATCTGATTTGAAGTGATCATGATGCTATATTGTGGAATGTGACCATATGCGCTTTTGTTGACTTGTAGTGACTCTTATACTTGTCTTAAAGGTTTTCTACAAAAAGAGCATGTTTTATACAAATGTCCTTTTAGCATGGTTTTAATTGCATGTCACCATACTTAGTGCATTCTAATGTACTAATTCCATATATTTTGTCTATCTCTAAAGGTGTAGGTGGCATTTGAGAGGAGTCCTTTGAAGTGGAAGCTTGGATTAGTATTCATTCAAGCAAAGCTGGGGTATGTCCTTAATAGATCCGAGGACATAACTATGTTTAGTTTTCTTTGTTAAAGACATTGTAATAGACTTAGATATTTCTATTATGTTGATGTATGGGTCGTGTCCTAAGATATTCGTCTATCTAAGATGGCGACTTTGAGACTTAGCCTTTCCTTATGATTTTCTATAAAAGAGATATTTTGAAGTATTATTATTTCGTGTGAAAAGTTTTAATTATGCACTACTTTTCATACATATATGCAATAAATGATGTCAAAGGGCTTATACAAGACCTTTGAGAGGTCAAGTACGCCGTGCTCGACTTGAGGGACACCATTTCTTCTAGGGTGTTTTCTTGGGTCATGACATAAACCACGCTTCTTTGAGAATGGCGTTGAAGAACCTCAATGGCCCGAACCTACATTTTTGTAGAAATAAAAGAGATATGGGTTAGTACCAACCACATGTACTAAGTATGGATATATGCAAGTAAAACATTTGAAAATATGCACAAAGCGACATTTTTGTATAAACGTGCTAAGATCACTTCAAAAGCCTTTATGCACATTCCAAGAACATATACAAGTCCATATCACCACAACAATAAAACATATCCACATTCATTCTCAAGAGTAACATCATAATAAAGCCATAATTCACATTTCATATTTAGAGTCCATTTTATTAATGCATCACAAGACCTTACTCATAACCCCAATCCAAGTTCATTAATGCAATGTGTATGTGAAGCCCCATAACCCCACATAAACAAAGTAAACTAGCAAAGAGACCATAAACATTGCCTTTACCTCATATAGCATCATACCAAGTGTAGTCAACATCATACATAACAATTTAGACAGCCATCATGTATATCAAGTGAAACAAACATCATATAAGACCAACATCATAGATATCATTCATACATAAAGAACAAACCCTAGAATTCCCCTCAAGGTCCACGTGTGAAATGTATAGGTAAAGTCTGATACCCTTACCTACACTAAGTAACACCTCTTAAGTAATCATAGTTAGTGTTCCTCTTCTTACTTTCATTCATTCATTTTACTTTTGGGAAACTTAAGCATAACCAACATTAAACCATGTGAGTTAAACATGGAATCCGGTGTCAACCCCTCACACCGAAAGGAGGGCATCCTTCTTGCCAAGGTAGGACATCAACATCATCATAGCACCTAGGTGGATCCACTAGCTAGGTTTCCTTTGGGGAACATAGTTAAGGAACTAGGAGGTTGTTACTACAAACCCTCTTTATGCCAATTTGCGTTGTAGTTTCCACCTCATGAGAACATCGGGGGAAGATTCCTCGTGAAGATACCCCTGTCATTATCAAGTTCACTCGGTGCTAAGCTAAATTCCCTTTTTGAAGTATGCTTAAGTTTTTCTTAACATTAGTCCATAATGTTATGACGCTCAAATGATAGGTCAAACTAGAGCCTTGACGTGTGTGTTAAGTCATGAGTTAAGGGGGTTAGTTTCTAAATGATGAACCATGAACTAGACCCCCAAGAATTAATGAGTTACTAAAAGTTGAAGGAGGGTACAAGACCATGGGCCAAGCCAAAAGGGGCTAGCCTAAGCCAAAGGTCCAACATTTCCCCAAGGTGGCTAGACACTGCCCAAGGGTCCACGACCACATTGACGAGCGGTGGTTTTGACCACAGTTCATGATCGTGAAGGTCCCTTAGGCATGTGTGAGCATGGCATAATTCCTAGCCACTTCCCACCATGACCACGAGGGTTTTCATGACCCGTGGTGGCTACCACGAGTCGTGGTACCACCTCTTGTAGGTGAGGTAGTAGCTTTACAAAGCTGCTCAAAATAGGGGCCTCACCTCGAGCCACTAGACGGCTCGTGAAGGCCACCACGGGTTGTGGGATGGGTCATGGTTATGAGTTAGATTATTAGGGATTAAGGGGTGTCAATCTAGGCTACTATTCAATGGCCAAGGGCATCACAACGGTCCGTGAAGCCCCACATGGACCGTGAAGGGTTTTCATTAGACTTAGAGTGTAGGGTCAACTTCAAATTTTCATGTCTCATAGCTCAAAACGAACTAGGTGTGCCATGACCTATAGAATTATAGGTCTTTGAGTCTTCTTTTGAAGTCCAATGAGTTTTTCCAATTCCGATCCTGGAGTAAAAAGTTATGCCCGAAATAGTGAAGCCATGTCAGGATGTTTTCACGACCCATTTTGACGGGCCGTGGTGATGTTGACGGTCTGTGAAGTCGTCCATCAAGTCATTTCGGCAGTTTCCAGCAGGGGAACTTATTGGGTCTTTTCTCAATAGTTTTAACTCAAATATATGTCATTTTGCCCAAGCCTAGGACCCCTATTTAAGTCATTTTAACCCCAAAACTCACATAATTTGATCATTTATTCCAAGACCCAAAATCAAAAGACCCAACTTCTTTTCCCTCCCAAAAATCTTTTCTCTAAAACCTCCATTGAAGAAAATGGATGGAGCTCAACAAGGACTTGAAGATGGGAGATTTCACACGAAATTCGTAGGGAATCTAAGGCTAAGGTATGGGAGTTCTTTATTCTTGGTTAGCTTCACCAAGAAGCCCTTTCAAATGTGTTTCCAAACATCCCCAGATTCTTGGTTTTTCTCTAATTCGTGGGTCTCTTTCCAAAACTGAATCTATTGATCTAAATTGGTTTAATTATGATTGAATATGAATGTTCATGGATAAATTGAAGTATTCATTATGTTTTTGGATCAAATTCTCTAAAGACCCATGGATATTCCTCTGTTCTTAACCCTAAACCTTAACTTGAATTGAAAGATGATTAGAGGTTATGTAATTAAGTATGTTTTTTTTTAATTCATGATTGTATTGTTATATCATGATAATTGTATGAATACCAAGAAGTTAGGGAGAGATTGAAGGTAGCCATTGAATGCTAAGAATGAAGGAATTCAATTGTAAGTAATCTATCTCTTGAATTGATTATCCACTTGTGGTGGAAGTAATTACTTATTGTGTAGTCATAGGTTGGTTGGTTTGATCCACTTATGGTGGAGGTGCTACTTGTTAGTATAAAATATAGTATTGTGATGATGTCCCTCTTCCCTACAACCCTAATATGGCTATGAATGATATGTGATGAGTGTGCATGATGTATTAGAAACATAGTATGGTATAGATGTTGAGATGATAGGGTGGGAGGTCCCTACCCACATGATCTCCTATATGTAAGAATGTATGATTCCATACTTTCCTTGAATGACTTACTTAAAGGATGAATGTGTTCATGTGCATTGATCCTAAATATGTTGTTCTATGTGGCCCAAGGTCCTTATATGCAATTTATGTGAATTGTGCATTAGGTTTAATATGATGGACATGTGAGGTGATACCTTTTGAAGGGAAGTGTCTATAATGATAATGTTTTTGTTGTTGTGCCATTGTAAGGTCATTTATGCACACACATACACTTGTTGCGTACATATGAATATGATGTGTATAGGGTTTTAGTTTAAAGGTTAATTCTCATATGCACCTTTACACATTAGCATGCATGACATGTAAATGAATATAATGATATGAACATGATAATGTGGATGACTATGGTAGTGTTGAAATATGGAATGGAAGGTGATATTTATGCACACTACATGACTATGTTTATGAGGTAATACTCTCACATGATGTTGGTTTTGTTGAAAGCACATTCTCATCATATAACCTATGAGCTATGTACACGTTATATGAGGGGTTAAGACCCTACGACCTATGTTATGCTTTAATGTTTAAAAAGGACTTAAAGACATTTCAAAAAGGGAATTTATTTAGCACAGAGTGAACTTGACAATTAGAGGTGTTCCTTCACAAATGAAGGGAGGTTCACACTATGTTCTCTCATGGGGTGAAAACTACAATGCTAATTAGCATAAAAAGGGTTTCTATTAACAACCTCCTAGTTCCTTAACTATGTGCCCCCATAGGAACCTTAGCTAGTGGATCTACCTAGATGATATTATGATGTATATGTCCTACCTTGGCAAGTAGGATGCCCTCCTTTCGGTGTGAGGGGTTGACACCGAATTCCATGTTTAGATCACATGGTCTAATGTCGGTTATGGTGAAGTTTCCCGAAAGTTAAAAGGAATGAATGAAAGTAATAAAATGAACACTAACTAGGACTACTTAAGAGGTGTTACTTAGTATAAGTAAGGCTATGGGACTTTACCTATACATTGTAGAAGTGGACCTTGAGGGGAATCCTAGGATGGCTTCTTTATGTATATATATGTCATGCATGATGTTGGTTCTAATTGTTATACATGATGTTGTTCTATTATGATATGCATGATGTTATTCTATTATGATATGCATGATGCTAGTTTCTTATGGTATGCATAATGTTGGTCTCTTATTATGCATGATGTTGATTTCACATGTTAGGATGATTTATGAGGTTATGACATTGCTTGTGATCTTCTTGAGAGTTTGCTTGGTGTGTATGGGGTTATGGGTCTTCACATGCACATTGCACTAGTGCACTTGAATTGGGGGTTATGAATAAGGTCTTATGAAGTATTGATAAATTGAATTCAAGTATGAAATATTGAACTATGGCCTTATTATTATGTACTTAGAATTGTGGATATGTCTTGCTTATGGTATGAACTTATGTTGAGTATGAGGATGGTAGACTAAAGGTGATACTTAGTGTAGTTAGGACTATGGACCCTACCCATACATTACACAATTAGAACTTAGGGTTATTCATGTAGTTGTTCTATTATGATGTTATGAACTTGATATGTAACAATGCATGTGTATTATGTCTTGTATGAGATAGTATGTGTATATTGATTATGTTGAGACTATGCCTTGGTGATGTCCTTATCCTATGTGCTTTGATGAACCTTATGAGAGTTGCTCATGACTTGTGATTCTCCTACTCTTTTAAAGAATGATGTTCAAAAGTGCATAAAGCATGGTTTAAACTAAATGTCCCTTTTCAAGCATGTTTCAATGGTTTTTATGCATGGCTTCCATGCTTAGTTCTTTTGTGCTAACCCCTTCTTCTACCTTTTCTACTAAGTGTAGGGTTTTGAGATGTGGTATCTTGTACAAGTAAGATAGGTTTCTAAGGAGCTTGAATGATGAGGATTGGGGAGTCCTCATAGTTTCGAGGAAGAACCTACCTTGTTCACATTTGTCTTTACTTTATGTATTTATATTATGTAAGGGTCGTGTCCCTAAGTTGTATTAAAATTAAGTTAAAGTCTAAATCTTATATCGATGGTTTTTGAGACATAGAGTCATGGATACTCTTATTTTATAAAGTGTTCGATTGTTAAAGAAAAGTTTTAAGTTTTTCAGTATTTTCATATGCTTAATGTTCATGAAATTTTAAGTGCTTGTATAAGACCTCCGAGAGGTTGAATATGCCGTGTACGACTAGGGGGTGCTCTCGAGTCGTAACACATAACTTAGGTCTTAGGAGCCTAACCCCTCATATAACATGTTAATATCTCATAGGTTATAGGATTAGAAAGTCCTTTCATCACAAACCCAACATCATGTGAGAACATTACATCATAGCATAACCATAAGATACACATAGGAATTACCTTCAATCCCTCATAATAGTACACCTATCATCATCTCACAATTATCATATTCATAGCATGATCATACATTCATAACTTCATCATTCATACTTCAATTAACCAACATTACCAAAGATATACCAACAATACTACAACAACATAGTCATGATTTGAAGATCTTACCAATGGCCTCCATGAAACCCATTCAAGACTTAATCCCAAATTAATGATACGTATCCATCAAATCAATTATCATCATCATAGGATAGTCAATTATACAAGAACATACCCAATTACATCATCTCTAGTCATTAATCAATACAATTCAAGAGTTAGGGTCAGGAGAAGAGGGACATTCATGGGTTGATAAAGAATTAGATCAAAACGCAAATTAATACGTGATATAAGGCAGTCCATGAACTAAATATACAATTAACACCAATATAACAATTCATATACTCCTCATCTTCAAGCAATTCGTCAAACAAGATCCAAGATTTAGGAAATTTAGGGAAGAACATGGGTCCATTGGATTTTCAATGAAACAAAATCAATTACCCATCATATTAAACCTAATTAACCCTAAGTAATCATAATTTATCACAATTGATCAACAATTTAGGTTTTGAAAGAAGACCCATGTGTAGAGAAAATCCTTGATTTTTGGGGGATTTAAATCATCTTTGAATGGACCTCTTGGGGAAAGGAATCCAAGAGTGAAAGAATTCATACCTTAATGAAGACTTTATCCATGAATTTATGTAGAAAACATGGGAAATTAGTTTTCTTCTTCAAGCTTCAGTGTTCCTTCAATGGAGGTTGGGTAGAGAAAGAATTTAGAGAGAAGTGAGTAATTTGGATTTCAATTTGGGAATTTGATTTGGGTGGGTAAATGTGGTATAAAACTGACTTAAAATCAATATATATCCCTTCCCTAAAATACCCAAAAGGCCCTCTCACTTAATTTGACCTTCTTTTGAAGTCAAACTTGACTTTAAATTTCAGATTTTTCATCGGGAAAACAAATCCGCATCGCAGAGCTGTTCCCACAAGATTTTTGAAATTAATTTTTGAGACAGTAGAGTCCACGATGTGGACCAATGTTTTTGGCCCTTGGTGAACCTAGTCTGCGATGCGGACTGATTTCTGCTATGTACAATGGCCTGCTGCCTTGGGCAGCTTGTTGGACAATAGTTGGGTTCTCTTCAAGGACCCCTCGGTTGGTCCTTGGGGGGTCGGACCTAGAAATTTTGACCCTATAAACATTATTTTACCTATTTAAATTATCTTTACAAGTTTTAGTCTTCATACAACATTCCCAAACCTTCGCAAGAACTAAGGACGTCTACTAGTTCAATTTCACTAGTTTCCGGACATCATGGCCGTCCCTTGACGTTTAGGATCTAAGACTTCTAAATCAAGTTTATTACATTAGTCTAGGTATGGAAACATCACTTTGAACATTATTTAGTAGGTGAGGCACTATGTTAGGTCATTATATTTCCGAGGTATAACAACTATTGTCCTCGGAGAATGAGGACTCACCACTAATTTTGTTGAACTAGAGATCGGGAACCGATATAAGCATGAATTTGATGATGAGAACCTCAACCTACATCACGAGAAGATGTAGCGCACGTATACATCAGTACTTGAAAGGTATTAAGCATGCATGATAGAATACAACTGAAATAACATATAACTGAACAAGCAAATAAGCAATGACATAATCTAAACATGAAATATATGTACTAAATACTGAGATAATTGAATGTAGTGACCAATTTATAACATGCTGCAACCGATACTGGATATACTGATAAATTCTCAATGTAATAGAATCTGATTGAACTGTGGGAGCTACTAATAACTGGTAATAAAACCACATGAGCTCATTGTGGAGTCCGATGTATATGCCCCATCGAGAGGACCCAATATACCCTGCCAGAGGTATAGAGGCATGCTGGCATGATCGCTGAAATGATGCCCAAAAAGGGAACTTACTACCTACATGGCTAGTAGTTATAGGACTATTTGGGTACTCTGAACCTTTGTCGAACTCAATATTATGTGACTCCTAATGAATTAAGTGGTTAATATATTATGACTAAGTTTTTGTAGTACTATATAGCTCAAAACTGAACATGTGAATTGTGAATGCAAGAATCAATATAATAATGACGCATTAATAACTGAGGCATGTATAACTGAATGACTGATATATCTGACCTAGCATGTGTAATTCAAGCACTAAAGAAATATATAGCTAGGATTCTTGAATTCATGCAATAAACTGAATATTAACATAATAATCTGATTTGGATCATTATAATTATTAAGAACCCAACTATTCTAACATTCAAGAAACCATAGGTGTAGTCATAATAAAGGAATCAAGAGACTGACTCAAAACTAGGAACCTAATGGGTGAAAAGAGCCCACTAGTGAATCCACATACCTTGTGACGAATTCCACGGAGAAATCTTTAGATTTCGATGCTAGAACTAATGGAACCTTGTTGCGTTCTTGAACTAGGGTTCTTGACCTTTTTCTCCTCTCTTGCTTCAAATTTTCTATCTTTTGATTAATGATTTGACTTAGGTAAGTTCTAAGTACGTTTTCAGGCTTAAACTGACTAAAACCTCATAATTTAAGGTCTAAACGACGTAGCTTAGGGGATCAGAAAAATAGGAAAAGACCAAAAGACCCCTAAATTAATTGTTGTTGGAGTAAGTAACGGACAGGACCTACGGGTCGTAGGTCAATCTACGGTCCGTAGATTGAAGTTGTAGGTCAAGTCTGCCCGACAAGGTTTCACTAAAATGATTATAACTCTTTACTCGTAGATCAAATTTTAGCAAACTCGGTGGTGTTGGAAAGAGGATTCAATTATATATCATATCATAGGTTATGGGACACCTAATTCCTTTTGCGCTAAGAGTTATGACCATTTGAAGTAGACCCAATGAGCAATTTCTCCCTAAATGGCTGTCGACCTTTACCAACGGTCAGACCTATGGTCCGTAGATCCATCTACAGATCGTACTAGTCGATCTTGGTTTGTGTCAGAGGTTTGGTAACGGGGCCTCGATCTATGGTCACGGACCGTGGTCTAGTCTACGGACCGTGGGTCTAGACTTAGTCGATTTCTAAGCTGAGTTTGGGGAGAGGTTGCAGTGGTGAACCACAGACCTACATCACGGGTCGTAGATAAGACTGCGGTCTGTGGATGGCGACCATAGGTTGCACCTGTAATTTTCTGAAAAGATTAAACCTGGTCTTTTTTGGATATGGGATGTTACAAGCATGCCATTGCAGCTAGTTAAAACTAAAGAATCGATCTCTTTCTTACTTGAATACTTAATAAACATCCTCCATAAAAATGGCACAATCTATGTCAATGTTTCTTCTAATAATACATATATTTCCTTCTTATACTACCCAACAACTTTACTATTCTATATTATTCAAATATTTTTCTTCTTTATTTCATTTGTAACCAATTATTATCCTATTCGTTATTAATCTATGCCTTCATGTACTCTGAATATCCTAATAAATCATAATGTATGGCTAACCACTCAATATTTCCAACCCAATCCTCATGTGTCCCTACATAACCAAAAATTAATAACGATGGGGAAAATATATTTTTATACAAAATAATTGAAACAATTGTCCTCTAAGTTTCTTAAAAAACCAATGAGTCATTATATTTAAACAATTATATGCAAATCTTAAAATTCAAGTTACTAACATACACGAGATGATACATAAAAATCTGGGATATACTGGCCCACTAATAGTATCTGTTGCATACAACATTGTTATATGTCATACCGAACTATGACAATGCAACATCTTTTTAACTAATACAAAGCTAGCTCAACCACTTCAATTTTTAATATATACATATTCATAAAGATTCTATGTATATTACTGACAAAGTACTGGATGTACTTCATAGGGTTAGATCCTACAACCACTGAAGGAGTCATGTTTGAGGAAATTATTCACTCAAGAACCAATCACATGTTTTTCAAAATCTTTATCAGAAAATGATGCATCCCATTTCTATGACTACGTAACCATTTACTTAGTAACATATGAGTGACCATGCTATATCCTACTTAGAAAATGAAAGTGGATAAAAATGGTACAAATACAACTGTAGGTATACGTAACATAGAAATGTCTAAAAGCCTCTCTCTAAATTTTGATACCATGATATGTTCTTCTAAAGATTGTCTCTCAGGATATATGCGCCCTTGACCACATTTGCCAAATTGTAGTAGGCATAATCTTGATGAAATAGATCATAGTACTAAGAATATTCTACTTGACTTAACTCAATCCCATGATCTAGAATATAATACAAGATCACATTTCCTAAATGTCTAAGCAGCCCCTAATTATAACTGTCGCGCACAACACATCCATAAGTGAGGCCCAACTAGTCACGGTTATAGACTCCCTAGGAAAACCTGCTCTAATACTACTTTTTCCACACCCCAAGTCCCATTGAGACGGACGGATACCTGATGCCCTAATGGCCCGAGGAGAACCAACTTATAACTCTTAATATCATACATGCAACAATGAAGTTATAATTTTTTGATGAGTATCAGTAAAATACTCTGATAAAAACTAACATGTATAGGCCTAAAATAGATATAGTTGTTTGGCCGTTGAGGCCTTAATTTCTAGAAAACAAGACATAATCACGCTTCACTTTGACATTAGTCTACAAATCCTCTAAATGATAGACACTTAGATAAGGTCAGGATGGGACCCCTTCATATCCTTAACTATAATAAAATATCAAATATATGTTAGAGACTCGACAAGCCCTAAGTCAACATGGATCTCACCAAAGGCATTGAGTTGCTTGTACTTATCTTAGACATATTCTATTATATTGAGTACCTTCACCTGTGCCTTAAAACACAGCATCCCAATGAGGGACGCCTATAGAAAAGAATGTATTGAATATGTAAGACATAAAGTATCTATACGTAAAACAAGATCTTAAGTAAAATTATGTGTATAGGTATAAGTGTATAAATAAGGATGAAAGACCACCTTTGCTTACTCTTTTGGGGTATTGAGTACATTACATTCTTTGCTTTACTTTACTCTTCTATCCTTTATAAACTTTGTAGAATTTGATACGATGACCAGTTGGTAGAAAAGGAATACCCAGGCTAGACATTTTAACCCCTAGGATATTATCCTCATACATATACAAATTAGGATTGTCCCATGCTAGGTATTATAACCCCTGAGCTGCCACTGTATATATACCAATTAGGAATGGTTTATGCTAGGTGTTTTTAACCCTTGAGCTACCACCCATAAGTATACAACTTTGATTTCAGGTTCGACCCATGCTAGACTTTCAGCCCATGGGATGCCACCTCTATATATACCGATTGGGAATGGATTATTCTAGGTGTTTTTAACACCTGAGCTACCACCCATAAGTATACAACTTTGATTTCAGGTTCGACCCATGCTAGACTTTCAGCCCATAGGCTGACACCCTTAATAAAACAGATTTACTTTATTTCTTTTATTTAATCTTTGAGATTATTCATAATTCTTTTGAGCTTTTGGAATATAGAGCGGTGATTTTAACATGTGAATAAAATACTTGAGGTGGCAAATTGGCATAAGAAACAAATGTAACATCATTGTTGTAATACTTAGGAATTTGGATGAGACAATATATCTATTTGGGCTAAAACATATTCAGAAATAAGCCACGAAGACACACGACAAGTGAGAAATGAGGACTTGTAGAAAATGAGTCATTAAGTGGTATAACACGTGAGTAAGTGATTCTACTAACACATGGTTCATTTAAAACACATTTGGACATCTCAAATGAAGGCATACATGCATTTCGAATAGAGATTGTAACTCCTCAAACAGAGAGGTAAAGACCATATAAAATGATATGATAGTTAAACACTTAGTAGATCATGTCAAATGAAAGGGTGCATAAATATGTGAACTAATGAGGCACATAATTATATACAAAATAAGCAACATGTGTACATCCCACGTAAAAACATATGAAATGTATAATGGACAAAATATGTGTCTGGTATATGAACACTCATAACATGTGTAACTTTGGATCTTATTGACTCAATGAATCCTTCTTTGAATTAAAGGATAAATCATGAAACTTAATCTGAAGAGTACCTTTTTCATACTTGTGCGTGGAAGTATAATCACATTAGTATATGATATTGAACACATATAGGAGTAGTTTGACACATCTGTAAAATCATGAATGGTAAGAGGATAATCATTAACTACACTAGCGATTGTACACCATCATAGGTGTCTTTTACCATGAGGATCACTTACAGATCTCAATTATTTGGTACACTGCATATGGGACTTCATGTTAAAGAGTATGAAATTGAATAGCCTTATATACCTTGCTGCACAACTTGTGTTTTACAAATATTTAACCTTCTATCCTTTTGATTATTTATCTACAATGAAATAAGTCATAAAACTATTATTAGTAGCTAATCAACAAATTTAGGTTACTTGGTATTAAATCCCTGACTGATCAAATCAAGGGTAAACTTTCCTCTCTTCTTCCTCTACTCGTTATACTATACAACCTTCTTATAAAGTACCTTAAACTCGCAGACTTCATAACACAATATAATATAACAATAGTGTGGTAGACAGCAAGCTACATAACCCCCTTAATTTAGTGGTGTCACACCCTCCTTTTATAATTCATTATAACTCCACTCAACAATTATATTAGGCCAGTCACTGACCCCAACAACAATACATATATACAACTCCAAACACCCACAAAATCATTCAGCACATTAGCAAAATATTAAACACATGGATTCCAATCCCCTTTATGTGAGTTCATAATAATAATTATATGTATCAAATTCTCCATCCAAACCTACAAAGAAAGAGACGGGAAAATTGGAGCAATAACATACCTCAAATGCTATAAATTTGTTCTCTTAAATTGTACTCCTTCAAGAGCTTAAATTTTCCTTAACGCTATAACCAAACAAGAAGAGAAAACTCACTTAATAACCAAGAAAAGATGGGCAGTCAACTTGGGGAAAGGTCTGCCCCATATTTTAAGCATGAACAACAAGAAATTCTAATCTTTAATGTAAGAATCCAACTAAACACATAAGATTTCTACTTACTTTGTCTAGAAATGAGGAAGGTTTCTTCAAGAACCCTAAGAGAATTTTGAGGTGGCTGATATAGTATTTAAGAGAAAGGGAGAGTACTGGAGCTAAAGTGATTTTTCTATGTAAGAATTAAGAGATAAATGAGCCAAATATGACCTTACAATATTCGGCACTCCACCGGCTCTATCCTCTTCATTTTTAGCCACAATTTTCCAAGTAGGTGATCCACATACTTGGCCATTTTTAAGATGCTGAAATGTCAAACTAGGAGATGTACCTGTTTCCCCTTTGATAAATTTATTTAGCTTAGGTAGGTGATGCAACTACTTTCTCTTATTAAGTTTGTCAAAAATTCTAAGTAGTTGATGCACCTAGATGTCACCTACTAGCATAATTTAGTCAAGCAACACCTGACATATTTTATCTCATTTTCCAAATTCTAATCCTTTAACTTAAACTTAACACTCAACTCAAAACTTTAAGTTTAATAACCAGTTCTCAAGTTTAAATACTTTCATCGGTATTAACTTATTCATATACATGTTGATATGTATGGTGTGTTTTAGGAATAGAGATGGCTCAACACTAGTATCCCGAATGAAATCAAAGTAGTAAAAACACCATCTATCAACCAATCTCTAAGCTCTAATAAAGGAGATAAATTTGCTAGGGTAGAAACTACTAGCACTAGTCCACTCAACTCTAGGGACACCAGAATTGCTAAGGTAACAGTCTTAGCATAATAATAAAAAGTAGCATGATGTGGAGAGATTCAATCCATACCAAGATAATACCAAAGTCTATCATCCCCAAAAATTATCAAATCTACCCAAGTAACATACCCGAACAAGAAAAAAGACAGGATCGATACAATCAATACACCACAAAGGATTCACCCACTGGTGTAGAAACATTAATAGATATTTTCATGCAATCAGACATCATATCCAACCCAACAGCAACATAGGTAGACACATATGGGAAAGTAGAATCTGAATTGAAAAATACACATACATGTCGATGGCAATTTAGGATGATACATGTGATCACAGCATCAAAGTCTCAACGTCAAGCCTCCTTGGAAAATCATAACATTGGCTATCTCGGCCTCATGTAGCCTGAGTAGAACTTTTACCTTCAGCCTATAAATCTGGAGTACCCCTACCAGAAGTCCTGCCACCTCTACTAGACTAAACTCTTCTTGACTCTTAGCTGGAGGCGCTAGATCACTACTTGAGTAGCTGAATAAGAACAATGAGGTCTTGAATGAGTCTGTAGAGGACAATGTCGCATCACATGACCTGGTCCCTACAAGTATAATAAGATTTCATCATTGTTACAACCCTCAAAATGAACTAGGGTTATCTAGAGCTTCACTTGTGTTTTATGAGTTAGTAACGTGTTAAAATGATGAGTTTTGACTTTCAAAGTCTAATTTGAGAATTTTAGAGGTTGAACGTCAAGGGACGATCATGAGGTTTGTGAACTAGTCTTGTGTGCTTATGTGTTTATGTGGTGTGTGGTAGTTGTGAGTCTTATTTGAATGAGTTTAGTGAGACAACGTCAAGGCACATGCTAGTCTCTAATTCAAAAAGATAATTTTATGTTGGGTATGGATGTTTGGGCTTCTGCCAAGCCAAGGAAGGAAGGTCCTTATTCAAAGGCCAAGGCTTCCAACCTTGGCTCAACACTGCCTCAAGGATCCACGAGCCACTTCACGGTCAGTGGTTTGGACCATGAATCGTGAAGGTGGTCGTGAAGTAGCCTTGGTGGCATGTGAGGCAAGGCACTTTGGCCAAGCCACTGCCCCAACCTTCACGAGCCACTTCACGGCTCGTGGTATTAACCGCGGCTCGTGAAGGTGGTCATGGAAGTGCCTTAGCTTTATGGGGCTTGGCAAGGCAAAGTTATCCACTGCCTAGAGGACCATGACCCATCAAAGGGATCGTGAACCACCTTCACGGACCGTGGAGGTGGACGTGGTCCCTGGGCAGGCTGCCTATATTAATGGCAATTTGGTCATTTGGTTTTAATTGTTTATTAATTAGGGGCGACGTTAAATGGTTTATACACTAAATATATACATAGTTTTAAGTCTTAAAATCTTCTTTTAACTCATTATTTCAAAAATTAAAAATCAAAAACCTCCAAAGTTCTGTCTCTCAAATATTCTCTCAAGCTCAAGGAAAAAGAAGAAGAGGGAATCTAGGGTTTCAAGTTCAAGGTCGTCTTCATCAAATTTCTTGGGAATTATTAATACTAAGTTATGGTGACTCTTTATCTAGAGTTAGATTTCTCTCTAGATCCAATTCTCAAATAGTTTTCAAGTTGCCAAAAGATGATCAAAACCCCAATTCTTCCTCAAACTCATGGGTTCTTGCATTAAATGGTTTCAAACCAATTGTTATGATTATATTATGGTTTAATCAATGATTTCAAGTGAAAAACTCCATGAACCCATGATTTTCCTAATTCTCTAATTTTGGCTTGTAAAGTGGGTTTGATAATTGTGATTGGTTATGGATGAAATTGTATGTAGATTACTTTATATTATTGATTCTTATGGTTATCTATCTCTATATATGTGAATTGTGGATATATAAGTATGAGTCAGTGATCTTGGCCTTATGGGCATGATGATGGGTAAATTCTCTTGTCGTATTGGAATGTGAATAATGGTGAATTGTGATATTGGAGAATGGTGAGTTGATTCAATTTCTTATTATAGTAGGGTTGTATTGTATGGTTTGATCTACTTCTAGTGGAGGTGCTTATTTCTTGTTCTTGTTATGGTTGTTCTTGATGGTTCTATGATGTGAATTAAAGGTTGGTTATGTTGTTATGTGGAGGATAGGCATATTATGAAGTTGTTATATAATGTTAAGATGAACTTGTATATGGCTATTTGATATTGTGAATGAAAGCATGTTTCCTCTAAATGTTGGTATATGATTATTATAGACTATGAAGAGTTTCTATATGTTGATATGGTGTCTTTTTTAGGTAGACCTAGTTGTCCCTACTTGATACATGAATGATAAATGAGATATTCTAGAGTATGTCTTGAACCAGTAGACCTAAGAATGGTGCCTCTTCTTGATGAGTCTATGTCACGACCCGAGAGTATACCCTAGAAGATATGGTATTCTCAAATCGTGGCACGACGTACTTGACCTCTCGGAGGTCTTGTACAATCCCTTTGACATTATTCATTGCATACATGTATGACAAGTAGTGTGGAATTAAAACTTTTCATATAAAATAACAATACTTCAAAACATCTCTTTATAGAAAGTTATAAGAAAAGGCTAAGTCACAAGTCGCCAACTTAGACACACGAATAGCTTGGGACACGGCCCATACATCAACAATATAGAAATATCTAAGTCTGTTACAATGTCTTTAACCACGAAACTAAACATAGTTATGTCCTCGGATCTATTGAGGACATACCCCAACTTTGCCTGAATGAATACTAATCCAAGCTTCCACTTCAAAGGACTCCTGTCAAATACTACCTACACCTTTAGAGATAAGATAAAATATACGGAATTAATACATTAGAATGCACTACGTATGGTAACATGTAATTAAAACCATGCAAAAAGGACATTTGTATAAAACATGCTTTTTTTTAGCAAAACTTCATAAAACAAGTATAATAGTCACTTACAAATCAACCTAAGCACATATAGTCACATTACACAATATAGCATCAAGATCACTTCAAATCACATAAACATGAGACCCTCCTACCAAAGGTGACTCTAAGTCTCACTTGAGTGAGTTATGAAGCGACCTCCATAGAACCCCTTTACACACACCAAAGTGATCCTAAAGATTACCTAAGATAAGATTATTCTCATTTCATCAATTAAACACCCTACATAGAATTACTCTAAGACTCGCCTAAGTAAGACATGAAGAGAACGCCCATACACCCTCTCCAAGCCTGCCTAAGCAATTCTTAAAGCTACTCTAGATAAGTACCTTTTCATTAACATACCATTAACTTAAGACACTATGTTCATTAAGCCATTTAAGAGATATTCACCAATTAAGGACTTTCACATAATGGTCTTGGAGAAGACCTAGGGAACCTTCATACTAACATCTTCAAAGCCTACTCGTGCAATATTTAGATAGCGTCCCATTCCACTACCTAAACTTCAAAGCCTCCTCTAGGGCCCCTTGTGGGTCCTAGGTGGAGTCGTACCCAGACGTTAGACCTTTAAACACGCACCTCTAGGTATTAGTAACATCTAAAAAAAAGTACAACATCAAACAATCTATGCAACATGCTAAAACACATCCAAACTCACAAGGACGTCAAATGGCTATCTTTCGAACGTTCTTGGACGTTTGATATCAAACCTTACCAAACTCAACACGCTGACTCTAAACACTATTATCAACCATATAACGACCTCATAAAATCATTACACACATATAAGTACATGAAAACACATAAGGCACATAGGTGACTAGTCGTTGAACGTCTTGGTGTTCCCTTGACGTTTGACTTCAAACTTAACCCAAATCTTTAGACACTGCCTCAAACATCATTTTAAACCATCTTAGGACTTCATGACTTCATAACACACATGTTAGTACCTAGTTTCACCTAATTCATTTATGGAGGTGTTATATTCTCCCCACTTGGACAACATTCGTCCTAGAATGACACTTGCCACTCTCCGAACACTTCCAAGAGTAGAGACTCAACTTAACAGATCATGACAATACCATACAACACATTACACAACACACAATCAAGGAGAAATATCAATTTCACAAATTAATAGAATCACAACACAACAAGAAACTAGAATAAATTCTATAACTCATTATGCCATAAGACTCACATCCTTCATTCCAATTAGCAAAAACTCATTTTATATATTATCATGCTCATATACATCAGTTCTAATCACATTACAAAAAATTTCAATCAAAGATGAATTAGTCAATTCTTTGCAAAATCTTACAGTGAGCAGAAATCCCTGGCAACTTTACAGTGAACATGCTTCACAATCTAACAATGCAACACTTAAGAAATTCCTTATAAATGCTCAATAAACCAATCTCATATAAAAATTTAGACATGCTCACTATTCACCTTCATGAAGCAATTAGCAGCCTACACTAGATGCACATGAACCATGAGGAAGATACCATGCCTGAAAACTCATTTTCTCATTCAACAAAACTTCAACCAAAACATATATATCATAAGGAGAATGCTTGGAACTCATTTGTTTTCCACAAAAGACTCCTTCACAAATCAAGTTACTAAGAACTCTTTGTTTTAGGCTTAAATAAACACATAAAAAATAGGTTAAGGGAACCTCACTCCCAACAACCATACTCTTCACCATACTCCCCCACTTAGGAGAAACCCATTCTAAGGTCAACATGACATCTACTACAAGGAATTCCCTCAAGGCACCTTAAACCTTACTAATGCTTTTTCACCAAAGTCTATCTCATGAAAACTAAAGACTCCAAAAGGCCTAACCATCTAACCAGTACATCCCCATTACTAGGAGAAACTCATCTTTACTCCTTCAAATCTCATCACCTTCCTTTCTATGGTTGGGTCTTAAACAACTTCAAACCATCTCAACAACCACTCCTTCACATTTCTCACACTATGCCTTACCATTCTTTCCAACTACACTACCCTTCAAAAGGTAACTAAACCAACCTAAGGTCATCAACACATCCTTTCACACCTCATCTAACAAGTCACATCTCATTTTTTCTTTTCCTCAACCCAATCTTCATAAAGTTACCCTCAAGAGACCAACACATAAGGGAAACAAGGGAAAGTCACCATATAAAAAGCTCTTAGGCATGATTAGAGTGAATGAAGAAGTAAAACTTTTCCTAGCACCCAATAGCCTCCTATTCATAACGTGGCGCGCTTCACATTATGAACTAGACTATACTAGATGTGGTTCATGAGACAACTAAGACACTCCCAAACCTTATGCTCTGATACCAACTTTGTAACCACCCGCAAGTACACCCTAGAAGTTAGAGTATCCTTGAGTCGCCACACGGCAAATGAGACTTCAAGAAGTCTCATTAAAGCCACTCGTATCATTCATTGTATAATAAACATTCTAAAATGAGTAAGAATTTAAAACTTTCTTCACACATGAAGAACTCTTTCCATAATCAATACGCAAGCGGAAGACTTTCATTTAAAACATTAAACCTTTACAACATCTCATTGAACCATCTAATCTTTGCATAAGAACACACCCCAAACCCACTCGACATGCGTCACAATATACCACAAAACCCTTGGTACCCTCCGGTAGAGTCAACACTGGAGCGAAGGTAAGCCTATCTTTCAAAATTTAGAAACTTCTTTCGCATGCCTCCGACCACTCAATGTTCACACTCTTTTGGGTCAAGGTAGTCAAACGAGAAGCAATGGACGCAAACCCATCCACAAACCTCCTATAATACCCGGCTAAATCTAAGAAACTTCTAATGTTGGTTGGGGTAAATGGTCTAGGCCAATTCTTAACCGCCTCAGTTTTCTTTGGATCAACCTCAATACCCTCACTAGAGATGATATGACCAAGAAACGCAACCGATCTCAACCAAAACTCACACTTGCTATACTTGGCAAATAGTTGGTGCTCCTTGAGAAGTTTTAACACCACTCTCAAATGACCCATATGATCACCCTCATCCTTCGAATATACCAAGATATCGACGATGAAGACAATTGCAAAGGAATCTAGATAGTTTCGGAACACCCTATTTATTAGGTCCATAAACGCCGTCGGGGCATTTCTGAGACCAAAGGACATTGCTAGGAATTCATAGTGACCATAACTAGTTCAAAATGTTATTTTAGGTACATCCTCACCTCTCACCCTAAGTTAGGTATACCTCGATCTCAAGTCAATGTTAGAAAAGTAGCTTGCCCCTTTGAGTTGATCAAACAAATCGTCAATTCAAGGGAGAGGATACTTGTTCTTAATGGTGACTTTATTGAGTTGGAGATAATCAATGCACATATTAAGGGACCCATCCTTCTTCTTGAAAAATAACATTGTAGCTCCCCATGGTGACATACTTGGTTGAATGAAACCCTTATCTAACAAGTCTTTTAGTTGAAGCTTTAACTCTTTCAATTCCGTAGGAGCCATTGGGTAAGGAGGGATTAAAATGGTATTCGTATCCGATAATAAGTCAATTTCCCGTTCAGGAGGAATTCTGGGCAAGTCATCAAGAAAGACTTCCGAAAAGTCCTTCAATACGGGGACCGACTCAATAGGAGGGATGTCGGACTCAAGATCTTTGACTCTTACAATTTGGTAAAGAAACCCTCTAGAGATCATTTTACAAGCTTTTAGACAAGAAATTATACGACCTCTAGGTATTGAAGTACCCCCCCCCCTTCCACTCCAAGATGGGTTCATTAGGAAAATTGAACTTAACCACTTTTGTTCGACAATTTATGGAAGAAAAACAAGCATGTAACCAATCCATTCCCGAAATGACATCAAAATCAACCATATCAAGTTCTACCAAATCCACCCATGTAACTCTATTGGGAAAAGATATGGGACAACTCCTAATGACTCTTCTAGCCACAACGGAGTCATCCACCGGGGTTATAACCGAAAATGGTTCATTCAAAATATCGGGTAGAATAACAAACTTTTTAGCTACAAGAGGAGTTAAAAATGATAATGTAGCACCGGGATCAAGTAAAGCATAAACATCAATAGAGAAGACTTGTAAAATACTGGTGACCACATTGGGAGATTCTTCTTGTTCACCCCTAGAGCGGAGAGCATAAAAGTGGCTGCTCTTTGGAGCTTCGGAACTAGTAGCACTTGATTAATCTTTACCACTCCCTTTCTCTTGACTCCTCACATTAGGAAAATCCCTAACTTTATATCCACTCTTGCTGCACCCAAAGCAATTTTCTGTCCCAACTAGACACTCACCCCAAGTAGGTTTTTTGCTAGGTGAATTTCCACTTCTTGCCTTTTAGGACTTAGGGTTAGACACCCTATCCTTGTTAGCCTTGGGAAATTTGGAAGGAACATGATTGGAAACCGTCTTTTTGAACCTAGGCTTGTCTTGAATCTCAAGCCTACCCTGGTAAGTACCCTCTTCATAAGCATTGGCCCTCTTAAACTCTCTATTCTTCCTCTTGAGTCGAGCCTCCTCAACTTGTTGAGCATGAACCATCAACCTAGAGATATCCATATTGTCATGGAGAATCCCTGAACAACACTCTTCAACCAAATCCTAGGACACTCCTGTCACAATGAGACTCATTTCATCCGTTGGGTTAGACACCAAGGAAGGAGCATACTTGGACAATTTGGTGAACTTCAAGGAGTACTCTTTCACACTCATACCTCCTTGACGAAGGTTGATGAATTACTTCACTTTCGCCTCCCTTTTCTCCCTAGGAAATAAACGATCAAGTAAAGCCCTTCTAAACACCTCCCAAGTAATAGGTCCCACCCTCAAGACCCTATTGTCTCTTCATTGGGTGTACCATGTTTGAGATACGTTCTTGAGTTGGTAGGAAGCTAGTTCGTCCTTTTCATTTGAAGTAAACCACATGGCATAAAGAATCTTGTAGACCTCATCAATGAAGTCTTGGGGATCTTTATTCACTTTCGACCAATAAAACATAGGAGGGTTCATCATTATGAAGTCTCTCAAGCGGGAAGACATGGTACTAGCATTTGGTTGAACACGAGGTTCAACCTCCTGATTGGCTTGAGCCGTCATGGCTTGGGATTGAGAGTCTACCGCTTGAGCTTGGGTAGTCATAGCTTGAGCCAAAGTCAAAAATTTCGACCTTATATCTCCATCCATCATAGTTGGAGGAATGACTGGAGCTTGGACTTGTGCAGGAACTTGGTTGCCTTGTGGAGGGGCTTGGTTATCTTGGGGAGGAACTCCCGCATTATCCAAATCTTACTCCACTCTTCTTGAGGCTTCACGTCTTGTATTCATATACTATATTCACAAGAAAAGGATTAGAAGAAAGAGGACACATAGAGTTTTAACTCTCAAAGAATGACTTTCAACATTTCCAATAAGTAAGAATTTCTAAACGTCATATAGCCTCTCATTCATAAGTGTGGCACGCTTCAAATCCATGAACAAGACTCAACATAAATGTTGTTCAGCGAGACATCAATCCTAAGATTATTTCAACCTCATGCTCTGATACAAAGTTTGTCAAGACCGAGGAGCACCCCCTAGACGTAACCGACGTCGTCGTCCTCAGAGAGGACTAAGACTAGCCTCTTAGCATTTTTCATTACATTTCATAGGTTAAAAAGTGTGAAAATTTAAAAGTTTTCATATTTATCTATATAGTGAGGTTTACATAGACCTCTCGTGTCACATCCGGGGAGCATCCCTAGACGTAACCGGCGTCGTCGTCCTCTTTGAGGACTAGGACTATCCTCTTAGCTTACATTATTACATTCATAGGTCAAAATTAGTGAACATTTAAAAGTTTTTACTACTTCTACATTGAGGTTTACATAGACCTTTACATACACATAATATAGTTATATCGAGTATACAGAGACCTTTCGTATATGAAGATTACTTAGTCTTCTACTTTTATTCCACATAGATATATAGAAAATAACAAAGTCTCAAATAGTAGTCGTCTCATCTCATAACCATCTAATAAGAGTATAAAAATTTGGACCTAACCCATACATCAAAGTAATAATGCCCATATAGGCTACACAATGTTTCGTATCCAAATGAAAAGAAAAGAACATGAGAGTCTTTAAACTAAAACAACTTCATAAGCTTGATAGTGGCATTGCCCTCGGAAAGTGAGGACCTACCCAACTTGGATGATTAAGAATTTCAAGTCTTCTTCAAAAGTCGTCTCCAAAATCCCTTCGACGACCGGAACCTAAAATGTTGGGGAAAAGGAAGAAATGGCGTTAGTACACCACTTGTACTAAGTATGAGACCATATGCACATATAATATCAAATCATGCTAAAAAGGGACATTTCATTAAACCATGCAATTTACTTTGAAAAGCTTTATGCACATTCAATGAGACCATACCAATCAATAAGACATATTCCTTAAGTCATAGGCATGTACATCACAAGACCAACAATAGAATTGCATAGTCAAATCAATGAACATATCAACATACTTGCATACATAATCAAGACCACTCTATCATCAAGTTATAACTTCAACAAGCATGAATAAGAGTACATTTCAACATAACCAAAGCAAGGCAATTACTCATGACCTTCTTTAAGTCCACTTGTGCAATAACTAAGAAAAGCCCCATAACCTTACTTAATCAAGTAAGCCTATCAAGAATCATAACCAATGTACAACTTCACATAACATAACATTAAGATTACATAGTATCATACTTTAGCAATATAGACCAAATACATGTTCATAAGAGTAATTAACATCACACAGTGTCATTAACATGTAAGATCATTATATACATATCATTTACATTTATAAGCATATACATACATAAGAACATCCTCCTAAGACTTCCCTTGAGGCAAACTAGTGCAATGTATAGATAGATTCTCATACCCCTACGCAGACTAAGCTAAACCCCTTAGGTCATCTTAGTTAGAGTTCATTCCTTTAGTTCATTTTACCTTTTGGGAACATTTTGTCTTAATCGACATAGACCACATGAGATAATGTGGAATCCGGTGTCATGAAACCCTACACCGGAAGAAGGCAGACTACATGCCAAGGTAGTACAAAAACATGAACATAGCAACTACGTGGATCCACTAGCTAGTATTCCTATGGGGGCAACATAGTTCAAGAACTAGAAGATATAGTTGGGACCATCCGTATGCTACATGCATTGAAGTCTCCAATCTCAAGAGTACATTAGTGATCCTACCTTCCCTTTGTGGGAAGGGACACTCCTCATTCTAGTTCATTCGGTGCTAAGCTAGAGTCCCTTTTGAAATGTCTTTAATACCTTCATTAATAATCATAGATTAATGTAGGTCATAGGGTCTAAACCTTGTATAGACATCATCATCATCATAGCTCAATAAGAATTGCATGAGTATTGTCCTTTCATTACAATTCATATAAGTGAGGTTAGCACATTAACATATTCACATCATGATAAGGCACATTGATAAGTTATCACCATCCTTATAATATTACATCTTAGCTAACACCTCACAAACCATAGTCAAGACATTTCAATTCAACATCATACCAACCCTATAAATCCTAATACAAGGCATACTCCAATATAACATCATCACTTAACAACAAGTAACCATAATTGAAATAAACAGTTGGGATCACAAGACTTACCAAGACTTCTTCATAATCCATCATCAAGGTCTTACAATCAACCCTTAACTCAACCCAACAAGGGTGTAATATCATTACATAATAGTAACCATCATGATAACAAAACCAATTGAGTCACTACATCACAATCCATCACTAGTTCATAGCTTAAGACAAGAGACTTAGGTCAAATCCATAACATACTTCATACCCTAAATCAATTACCCAAGAACTAGAATGATAGGACTATAATTCATCTTAATCTATCCATAATTGATACAATAACATCACCTAGTAGTAATTCAACCAATAACCAATTCAATTGAACCAACATTACATAATTTATATCAAGATCATAACCTAGGGTTAAGGGGAATAGGTCATCTTCTACAAACTAGACCAATTCATCAGGATATAACATAATTGAGTTAAAATATATGTTAATCTATTCATGATATCCAAAAGAAATCATAAACAAAGTAATTCATAACATCAATTTCTTATTGGATGAAAACCCACTTGAAAATTCAACTTTTGAAATCAATTTGATGGAACCCTTTGAGGAAAGAGGTCTCAAAGGTGAAAACAATCCCATAATTACTACTTGATGAAGATTGATGGAGAATTTCGACCCTTTGCAGCCCTTGAACCCACCTCTATCTTGGTCTTCAATGGGGTTTCTTTGGGAGGGAGAAAGAAGAGAGAAGGAAGAGAGTTTTGAGTTTTGAGAATTATGAGAGCTGAGGTTAGTCTAATTAGGTTAGAGGCTTTATATAGGTTGTTAAGTAACTTAATTAGACCTCCATTAAACCCTAATTGACCTCCTAACTAATTTAACTAATTAAATGACTTAAATGAAAATGTGCAGCAAAACCAGTCCTCACAGATGACACCACAATCGACAGATCGTGTGTCCATCGACGGACACTGTGTACCTCCGTGCTACACATCCGTCGATGAGTTAAGAGACTATGAAAAATGACCCTTTGGCCAAATTTACTAAGTGGCCATCGATAGTGGCCATCGACGCCCCGTTGATTGGACCACGCCTCGTCAGTGGCCTCCGTCTGTGGACACTGTCTCTTAACAGTTTCTTGCCACCTTTTGCAAGGGTCCTCCTCAAGGGCCCTTAGTTGGTCCTTGGGGAGTCGTGCCCGGACGTTTTGACTATGAACTAACTCTAATACGTGTTAGACACCCTTTCACCAATTTTCATTATTTTTTGACTCTTAAAAGCTAGTCAAATAGGCTAAGGCACACTAGCACCTCATTGAACTAGTTTCCGGACGTTCTTGGACGTTTTGATTTCTAAACTTCCTAAACGGCCTATATTCATTAGAATAGACCTTAAAACAGTGTCTAAACCTTTTGACACTCATGTTAGGATCTAGGACACATCTTAGATTTTCGAAGTGTTACATCTCACATACTACATGTGGAGTTTACTTAGAATCCTCGCATATGAAGCATACATAAGCTTCTCATTTAGAAAACATAAGATACATATGAATTAGTCTAATACTTCATCTCATATTGAACTATCTAAAATGAGTACAAATGTTGGACATAGCCAATACAAAGTCAATATGTCATTATAGGATTACATCAATATTCAAATGATAAAGGAATGAACAATGTCTTTATGACAATACAACTTCAAGCTAGAGCATAGGGTAGGTAACATCCCCGAACATGAGGACCTATAAATAATTGGAGAAAAGAGTCCAAGTCTTCTTCAATCGACCTCTCAAGAACTCAACAGCTGGAACCTACATAATTGTAATAAACATAGAAGTATGGGTTAGTACACCACTTGTACTAAGTATGGGCATATGCACATAAAATCATTTGAAGACATGCATAAAAGGGACCATTTCATTGGAAATATGCTAAGTCATTTTGAAAACCTTTATGCACATACAAGAGAGCATATACAAGACAAGGATCACAACGACATAAGACATGTTCATAAATAAGAACACTATCATCATAATGTCACATTAGCATTTCATGTTCAATAAGTCATATCATCAACATACAAGACCCTTACCAACAATTTCATCCCAAGTCTACAAGCGCAATGCTCATGTGAAGTCTCATAAACCCACACAATCAAGTAAACAAGATAGGAGATCATAAGAAATGTCTTGCTTCATAACACATGTCATCATAGATAGTCATCATCACATCTAGCAATTTAGACCAATACAATTTTCATCAATGTAACCAACATCATATAAGAGTAACATCACATAGAGTCAATATTATACATTTCATGATATCATAATGCATAATAACATAAGAACAACCTCCTAGGACTTCCCTCAAGGCCAACTTGTGCAACGTATAGATAGAGTCCCATAACCCTACCAACACTAAGTCAAACCCCTTAAGTCACCCTAGTTAGTGTTTAGTTTATTACTTTATTTTTACTTTCGGGAATAATTGCCTTAACTGACATAGACCACATGAGCTAAATGTGGAATCCGTATCATGAAACCCTACACCGAAAGAAGGTGCTCCACTTGCCAAGGCAGAACCCAAACATTAACATAGCATTCTAGGTGGATCCACTATCTAGTATTCCTATGGGGGCAACATAGTTCAAGAACTAGGAGATATACTCGAGACCCTCTTTATACACATTGCATTATAATCTATATATCATGAGAATCATGTGAACATACCTTCCCACATTGGGAAGGGACACGTCTCACATCTAGTTCACTCGGTGCTAAGCTAAAGTCCCATTTTGAAATGACTTTAAGCCTTTGTTAATCATCATAGCTTAGTACAGGTCATAGGAGACTAACCCTTTGTATATCATAATCATTAGCTCATTAGGAATTGCATGAGAATGTCCTTTCACTACAACCCTTCATTTGTGAGATTTACATATCATCATCATCATATCATAGTAAGGCACATAAGTGATTCACAATCAGCCTTATATCATCATACTTCACATCCGGGTTTACCCCCTAGACGTAACCGGCATCGTCGTCCTCTTTGAGGACTAATACTATCCTCTTAGTTTACATCATTACATTCATAGGTCAAATTTAGCGGAAAATTTAAAACTTTTCATTACTTCTACTTGGAGGTTTACATAGACCTCTACATACACATAATATATATCCGTATCGAGTATACATAGACCCTTCGTATAGGAAGGTTACATAGACTTCTACTTTTATTGCACATAAGTATATAAAACATAACATAGACATAATAGTCATAATAGTTGTCTCTATAACCATCTAATAAGAGTGTAAGAACTTGGGCATAATCCAATACATCAAAGTAAGAATGCCTCACATGGGATATACAATGTTTCATACTAAAATGGAAAGAAAGAACCATAGAAGTCTTTAACAAAAAGCAACTCCATAAGCTAGATAGTAGAATCTACCTCGAAAAATGAGGACCTACCCTACTTGGATGATCAAGAGATCCAAACCTTCTTCAAGTCTTCTTCAAAGCACTTCAACGACCTGAACCTAAAATGTTGGGGAAAAGGAAGAAATGGGGTTAGTACGCACTTGTACTAAGTATGAGACCATATGCACATATAAGATCAAATCATGCTAAAAGGGACATTTTATCAAAACATGCTACTTTATTCTTTGAAAGCCTTATGCATCATCAAGGAAAACATACAAATCAAGAAGGCATATCAAGTCAATGCAAATAACATACTTATCAACGTACTTTAACCCATAATATAATATAACCCTACCATCAAGTAATTACATCACAAGCATGGATAAGAGTTCATCATATAATAATAAAGCAAGACTACTACTCATGAATCCTCGTAAATCCAACAAGTGCAATAACCAAGCAAAGCCCCATAACCTTACTCAATCAAGTGACCCAACAAGAATCATGACTAATATTCAACTTCACATAACATAACCTTTCAAGGATATACAACATCATACTTTTAACAACATAGACCAATTACATGTTCATAAGAGTATCAATCACCATATAGTATCATTTACATGTAAAGTCATCATACTATCATCTTGCATTCATTATCATATACATACATAATATCAACCTTCTAAAGCTTCCATCAAGGCAAACTAATGCAAGGTATAGGTAGAGTCTCATACCCCTACCTAGGCTAAGTCAAACCTCTCAAGTCACCTTAGTTAGTTTATCCTTCATTGGTTCATTTTAATTTAGGGAACACTTACCTTACCCGACATAGACCACAAGATCTAAGTGTGGAATCCGGTGTTGTAAAACCTTACACCGATGGAAGGTGGTCTACCGGCCAAAGTAAAATCAAACATAAACGTAGCTTTCTAGGTGGATCCACTAGCTAGTCTTCCTATGGGGGCAACATAGTTCAAAAACTAAGAGATAGGTATACTCCCTCTACATACCACTTGGCAATTGGAACCTCCTCTCATGGGAATCCATTGGATCAGTATCCCTCTTTGGGGAGTCAACACCACATGTAGAACTATAGGGTGAATCTTTCTCTATGGTAAGTCATCACCTCCCATTGTCAAGTTCACTCGGTGCTAAGCTAAGTACCTTTATTGAAATGTCTTTAATGTCTTTATTAATCATCATAGCTTATTGTACGTCATAGGGTCTAGCCCTTGTATAATCATCATCATCATAGCTTAATAAGAATTGCATGAGTATAGTCCTTTCATCTCAATTCTTATAAGTGAGGTTAGCACATTTCCATATTCATTCATAATAAGGCACATTGGTAGTCATCACCATCCTTATAACATATACATCTTAATCAACCTCACAACATAGTCAAGACATATCAATTCAACATCATACCAAGCCTATCAATCCTAATACAAGGCATGCTTCAATATAACATCATGACTTAATCACAATTAATCATAATTTGAAGTAAAGAATAGGGATCATAAGACTTACCAAGTCTCCTTCATCATTCACCACTAAGGTCTTACCATCAACTCTTACTTCAACCCAATTAGGTCATAACATCATCATAATTCAATAACCAACATGATAACAAGGCTAAAAGAATCACTACATCACATTTCAATACTAGATCATAGCCTAAGACAAGATACTTAGGTCAATTCACAACTTTATAACCTAGATCATCTTCTCAAGAACTAGTATGAAAAACTACAAATCACCCTAATTTGTTCATTATTAATGTAACAACATCATCTAATAGTAATTCAACCAATAACCAAGTTAATTGAATCAAATACAACCTAATTCATATCAAGATCAAACCTAGGGTTAAGGGTTAAGGGTCATCTTCTACAATCTAGACCAAACCTTCAAGATATATCATAATTAAGTTAGAATTCATGTTAACATACTCATATTATCCAATAGAAAACATAAACAAACCAATTCATAACATAATTTTCGAGTTGGAGAAGAACCCACATGAAAACTCAACTGTTGAAAGTACTTTGAAGGAACCCTTTGAGGAAAGAGGTCTCAAACGTGAATTAGATCTCATACCTCAACGTTTGATGAAGAATTTATGGATCGTCCCTTTACAGCCCCCAAATCCCTCCCCTAGCTTGTCTTCAATGGTGTCTTCCAATAGAGAGAGAAGGAAGAGAGCTTTGTTTTGAGAGTTGTAATTAGACTAATGGGGTTGGGGTCCTTATATTGGGGGTTAATTAACTTAATTAGGATTTCCTAATCACCTAACTAACCACCAAACCCCTTACTCAATTAATTAATACTAACTTAAAACATGCAGGAAATTACAGTGTCACAGACAACACCAAGATCGACGGATCGTGGGTCAGTCAATGGACCAGCCCTCCTCCGTGCTGCATATCCGTGGTTATGGTCAGAGAATTGTGCAGGTTAGGGATTCAACAATTTGTCTAAGTGTTGGTCGACGGTTGGTAACGACGCCCCATCGATCCACACACGAATCGTTGATTGCATCTCGTGGGTGCACACTGCCCAGGCAGTGTTGACTCTAACGTGCAAGGGTCCTCCTCAAGGGCCCTTGGTTGGTCCTTGGAGAGTCGTACCCGGACGTTTCAACCATGAATCGACTTAAACATATGTTATCTACCCTTCCACCAATTTTCATGGATTTCCGACTCCTAAAAGCTAGTCAAATAGGCTAAGGCATGCTAGTACCTCCATGAGCTAGTTTTCTGAACGTCATGGACGCTCTTGGACGTTTTGGTTTCTAAACTTCCTAAATGACCTATATTCATTAAAATAGGCCTTAAAACAGTGTCTAGACTTCATGACACTTATGTTAGGCTTTAAGACACGTCTCGGAATTTCGAAGTGTTACACATACCTTAATCATAATCTCGCACTTCATATAATCAAGACATTTCAATTACATTCATCATACCATCACCTATCTAATCTAATCACAATCAATACTTCAATTCAACATCATCATCAAGTACAAGCCATCACAATTGAAGTAAAGGATTCAAGATCATAAGGTCTTACCGATTCACCTTCATAAGCCCCCTTCAATGGTCTTACCATCAACCAACCATATTTACCCATCAATAGGCTTAATAACATCACACAATAGTAATCTATACAAGAACTAAGTCAATTGTATCATCACAATCCAAATTAACTTCAATTCATAACCTAGGGTTAGGGGAAAAGGATTCATCATGAATTCTTCAAGAATTAGATCAAATCCCAACAATAAGAGGCACTAGGCAGTCCATGAATGATTTAAAATAGTTAAAACAAATCTAACAATCAACAGATTCATCAATCCTCACCAATTCATAAGCAAGATCCAAGAACTTGGGGAAATTAGGGAAAGGACATGGACTAAACGAAATTCCCCTTATTAGCATCAATTAATGAACAGTCTATACTTAATTAGTCATAGGAAATCACAATTCGTCATAATCAATCATCAATTTCAAATTTAGAAGAAAACCCATTTTCAGAAGAAAACCCTAAGAATTGGATTATTTGATAATCAACTTTGAAAGGACCTCTTGGGTAAAGGAAACCCAAGAGTGAAGAACTCATATCTTAATGAAGCTTTGTCCACAAAAATTTGAGTGAAAACCTTGGAGACTTTGTCTTCTTCTTCAAGCTTCTTTGTTCTTCAATGGAGGATGAATAGAGAGAGAAAGTAGAGAGAGGTGGGAGCAATTTGGATTTCAATTTGTGTTTGAGTTTTGGAGTGGGAAATGAATGATATTTGACCTAAAATCAATATATAGTCCACCCACAAAATACCCAAACTACCCCTCATTAAGTTGGACTTCCAAAAATGAATTCCAACTTTACTTTAACTATGGAACCCCGTCCACCTTCACGCCACACTTCACGGTGCGTGAAGTGCATGATGGACCATGGTGGTGGTCGTTGAAGGTGAGGCAGTACCTCCCCCAAATGAGCCACCTCCATTTTTCCCTCTAAGGAAACTCCACGAACCCCCTTGCTCCCTTCCGTGAAAATGCACCACGGCCCATTAAGTGTCTCGTGGTGCTCTTAGGCAGTAGATCACCAACGGCCCACCAAGTTTCCCCCAAATGGCTAAGGCATTTTCACGGTTGCCCACTTCCTTCCGTCAAGTGCACCACGAGTCGTGAAGTGGCTCGTGGAGTCTTGGACAGTAGCTAGGTATCAAGACCTCTTTTCCCCCATGGCCAAGTAATATTCACGAGCTCCCCACCTTGTTCGTGGTCATGACCATGAGTCGTGGTCATGCTCGTGAAGAGTGAGGCAGTAGCCTCTCTTTCTTGGGCAGCCTTGGCCTCTTGGCTTTGGCTTGCCCTTGAAGGTTGGCACTCCCCCACTTGGCCTTGCTTCCTTATACCTCTTATTAGGCACCTATGTCCATTATCATCACCTCACCATGATTAAACCTTTAGGAACCTCTTTAAAACCATCAACGCACCACACTAGTCCAAGTTACAAAGTTCACCGAACGTCGTGGACGTTCCTTGACGTTTTGACTCCAACACCTCCTAAATGTTTTATTTTCATTATTTTTTATCTTAAAATAGTGTTACAAACCTTAGTTCAACATGTGAGTCTTTATACCAAGTCATGGACTTTCGGAGTGTTACAATCAACTTAAAATATTAAAAATTTGGTTACCTCAAAATTTAACATGTACAGCATAATTAGATATATTATTGTACATTAATAGTACTATAAATTATTATATTTAACAACTTCAAATATTTGAAAAACATCTTAAGATGTGCTTAACTTTTGGATATTTAACGTGTGACTTAAATTTGGAACAATGTATATATTCTTTAAAAATTACGTTAAAAATATTATAAATCACAACTTAATGTAACACCTTGGATATTAAAATGAAGAAAAAATCCTAGTTTTCAGAAAAACTTGTGTCAATACCAACGGAACCACCCACAGACCGTAAGTGGGGTGGGGTTCCGTCGTTAAGGTCTAAATTTTGATGGTCTTTGATCCCACCCACGGCCAACCAGTACAGTCTGTGGTTGGACCTACGGACCGTAGGTGAGGGCCAGTATCCAATTGGAGGAAAAGGGATGTTGGGTCAACTTCAAACAGTCATACCCTTTAGCACAATATGAAATAGGTATCCCATGACCTATCAAACTAAAGATAATTGAATCATCTTTCCAACACCACCAAGTGAAACCCTAGCTCAGAGTAAAAACTTATGCTCATTTTACTTAAGCCATGATGGGCAGAGAATGAACGATAACCCCAAACGATGGTTCATAGTTCAAACGATGGCCCTTCAACTCCATAGTAGATGACACACGTCAGTTTTAAGTTAGGGTCATTTTGGTCCTTTTCCCTATGTATTAGGCTCAAACTATGTTGTTTGATGCCTAAACTACGTTGTTTCACTCAGTATAAAACTATTAATCTAGTCAAACATACCTATAACCCTCATTTTCCAAAAATCATCCAAGTTAGAACAAAAAGAGGAGAAAGAGGCGCCAGTTTCTTTCCAGAGCAAGAAACATTGTTCTTCAAGTTTCAGCCCCAATATCCAAAGGATTTCTCCGTATTATTCATCACCATGTATGTGGGATTTCACTAGTTGGTACCTTTAATCTTATAGGTCCCTAGAATTCAGTCAGTTCCTTAATTTTCCATATCTTGTTTAAACCTGAGGTTTTTAAAACCTTAGATATTTACTGTGATTTAGATATTGTAGTATCCTAAATAGAAATAGCTTGTTTCTTGAAAAGTTTGATTACTTTATTTTATGAAACTCATAATCCTAGTTTGTATAAATTTTCTTAGTTCACAAATATTACTTGCTAGGTCATTTAAAAAGATAATCTTGCTCCATAGGTAGCTCATATTTGGTTCACACAAAGGAAGGAAAAAAGGGGTGAGAATGCAGCTCCTATGACTTTTGTTTTACTGGAGTTTTTCTGGATAGGTTCTTCTCATGGAGTTGAGAGAAGGTAAGGCACAAGATTTTATGAACTTTAAGAAGGGTTCAATGTTGGTCCAAGAGTGCTGAAGTTTACTCAGCTCTCCAAGTATGCTTCACACATGGTTGTCGATCCAAGGGCACAAATGAGTAAGTTCTTGTTTGGGGTATCTGATTTAGTGAAGAACGAGTGCAGAAATGCTATGATTTTGGGGGATATGGATATCTCCAAACTCATGATTCATGCCCAACAGGTTGAGGGAGATAAGCTTAAGGAAATCGCTAAGGACAACACTAAGGCTAGAACAATAATTATGAATACTCTCAGCAGAGATCGAGTGGTGGAAATCGCTCATAGTTTCAGTAGAGGTCTTCAGCCCCAGCACCTTTTTCATCTAGTGCTCCATCCCCAGGATTCGACAAGATCATAAAGGTAAGGCATGAAGCTCTAAGTCTCCTCGGAGTACTTCAGGTAATAGGACTTTTCCAACTTGCCCAAAGTGTGGTAAAAACCATCCAGGTGAGTGTTTTGCTTGCAGAGAGGGGTGCTTTAGATGTGGCCAGTCTTCTCATAGGTTGAAGTATTTCCCTTCTGCCAAGAAGGTACAAGGAGGAAATAGGGCTCAGTTTAAAGCTCCTGCAACACCATCAGGTCGCCCAACTCGGTAGAGTGTTTTGTCTGGTACAGGTGGCAGTTAGCGCCAGAAGAAGTTGTATGATCTTCATGCTCGCCAGGACCAGGAAGATTCTCCTGATGTGGTCACTAGTATGTCGAGTTTTTCATTTGAATGTTTATGCATTTTTAGATCCAGGGGCTACACTATCTTTTGTAACTCCCTATATAGATGTAAACTTTGATTTCAGTCCAGAAACTATCTCAGAACCCTTCTCAGTCTCTACTCTAGTTGGTGACCCAGTTATAGCTAGACAGGTATACAGAAATTATCCTATAGTAATCTCTCAGAAAGTGACCTTAGCAGATCTTGTAAAGTTAGAAATGGTAGATTTTGATATCATTCTACGCATGGATTGGTTACATTCCTATTATGCCTCAGTTGATTGTACAACTAGGATCGTTCGATTTTATTTTCCAAATGATCCAGTCTTATAATGGAAGGGTAGTAGCTCACTGCCTATGGGTCGATTCATCTATTACCTTAAGGCCAAAAAAATGATTTACAAAGGGTATATATCATCTTATTCGGGTTAAGGATTCAAAGTTTGAAACCCCAACTCTTTGAGTCAGTCCCAATAGTAAATGAGTTTCCAGAAGTGCTCCCAAAAGATCTTCCCAGAGTTTCTCACGAAAGGGAAATTGACTTCAAAATAGATCTCCTTCCAGATACCCAGCCCATTTTGATTCCTCCTTACATAATGGCTACATACAAGCTTAAGGAATTAAAAGAGCAGTTGAAAGACCTTATGTATAAGGAATTCGTCAGATCCAGTATCTCTTAATTGGGTGCTCAAATGTTGTTTGTGAAAAATAAACATGGTTTTCTTAGAATGTGCATTGACTACCTGCAACAAAGTCACAATTAAGAATATGAATCCCCCAGGATTGATGACTTGTTTGACCAACTTCGGGGTGCTAGTTACTTTTCTAAAATAGACCTCAGATCCGGCTATTATCAGCTCAAAGTTAGAGATAGTGACATTTTGAAGACAACTCTCAAAACTTGGTATGGTAATTATGAATTGGTAGTTATATCATTTGGACTAATATATACTCCTGCAACTGCCATGGACTTGATGAATAGGGTGTTCAAACAGTATTTAGATTTTTTGGTCATCGTTTTTATTAATGATATCTTCATTTATTCTCGGAGTGAGGATGAGCATGTGACTCATCTAAGAGTTGTTCTGAAGACTCTCAAAGACCTCCATTATTTTCTATGTTCAGAAAATGTTAATTCTGGCTACAGTCCATCGCTTTCTTTGATCATGTGGTATCCAACGAAGAGATCCGAGTGGAATCACAGAAAATTGAGGCAGTATAGTACTGACCTAGACCTACCTCTCCAATTGATATCAAGAGTTTCTTGGGTTTGGCCAGTTATTACTGGAGATTTGTTGAAGGATTTTTATCCATAACTACCCCATTGACCAAGTTGACTCAGAAGAAGGTAAAGTTTCAGTGGTAAGATGAGTGTGAGAAAAGTTTCTCAGAACTGAAGACTAGGTTAACTATAGCTCTTTTCATAACTCTACCAGATTTTTCATATGGGTATTTAATTTATTGTGATGCATCTAGGGTTGGCCTAGGTTGTGTGTATATGCAGCGAGGTAAGGTCATAGCTTATGCTTCTAGATAGCTTAAGGTCCACGAGAAGAATTACCTGACTCATGACCTCGAGCTTGTAGCTGCAACATTTTCCCTAAAGATTTGGAGACGCTACTTGTATGGTGTTCATGTTGATATGTTCACATATCATAAGATCCTCCAGTATGTTTTTACCCATAAAGAGTTGAATGTTTATCAGAGGAGATAGCTTGAATTTCTCAAAGATTATGACATAAACGTGTTTTACCATCCAGGTAACAACAATTTTGTTGTTGATGTTTTCAATAGACTATCTATGGTAGTGTAGCACATGTTGAGGAAGAAAATAAATAGTTTTTAAAAGATGTTCACCAGCTTGATCTCTTAGGATTTTGCCTTACGGACACATCAGATGGTGGTGTGATAGTTCATAATGGATCAGAATCATTATTGGTAGCTGAGGTGAAGGAAAAGTAGGATGGCAATCCTATATAACATAAATTGAAAGGTGTAGTTCATCAGCATAAAGTTGAGGTTTTCTCTCAAAGGGGAGATGGTGTGTTTCGTACCAGGGTCACTTATGTGTTCCTAAGGTGGGTGAGTTGAGGGAGAAAAACCTTACAGAAGCTCATTATTCCATGTATTCTATTCATCCGGGTGCCACTAAGATTTACTCTGATCTATGAGTAGTCTTTTCGTGGAACGGCATGAAGACGGACATAGTAGACTTTGTGGTTAAGTGTCCTAATTGTCAATAAGTTAAGGTAGAACATCAGAAACCAAGAGGTATGACTCAAGAGATTAACATTCCGAGTGGAAAGTGTTAAACATGGACTTCATTACGGGCTTACCTCGTACTCGCAGACAACATGACTCCATTAGGGTGATAGTGGACAAATTTACTAAGTCTGCACGATTCGTGTTTGTCAAGACTATAGATTCAGTAGAGGACTACGACAAACTCTATATCAATGAGATAGTCAGGTTTCATGGGGTTCCCTTATCTATTAACATAGATAGAGGTCCTCAGTTTACCTCTCATTTCTAGAAATCGTTTCAGAATGGTCTTGGTACTCAGGTAAATCTCAGTACACCATTTCATCCACAAGTGGATGGTCAGGCAGAACGTACCATTCAAGCCTTAAATAACATGTTGAGAGCTTATGTGATCGATTTCAAGGGTAGTTGGGATGATCACCTACCTCTCATAGAGTTCGCTTATAATAATAGCTTTCATTCCAGTATTAAGATGTCCCCGTATAAGGCACTAATGGGCGTAGATGCAGGTCCCCGATTGGTTGCTTTGAAGTAGGTTAAGCAACCTTGATAAGTCCACATTCAGTTTATTAGGATATGGAGAAAGATCAACTCATCAGAGATAGAGTAAAGACATCCTAGAGTGGTCAAAAGTCCTATGGAGATGCGAGGAGAGCGGACTTAGAGTTTGAGTCGATTATTGGGTTTTCCTAAACGGGTCACCGATGAACGGGGTGATGATATATGCAAAGAAAGAGAAGCTCAGTTCTAGATATGTAGGTCCTTACAAAATCCTGAAAAGGGTTGGTAATATGGCTTATGATTTAGAGTTGCTAATAGAACTAGTAGGGGTTCGTTTGGTCTTTCACATTTCCTTGTTAAAGAAGTGTTTAAGTAATATGGCATCAATATTATCATTAGAGATTGTGGTTGTGAAAGATAGTCTCACTTATGAAGAAGTGACAGTTGAAATATTTTATCGTCAAGTTCGTAAGTTGATAAATAAGGAAGTTGATTCAGTAAAGGTTGTGTGGATGAGTCAGTAAGTAGGGGGAGATACTTAGGGAAAAAAGCAATCATGATAGCCAAGTACCCTCATCTCTTTCCTTTTGATTCTGTTTCAGCTTGAGGTAATAGTTACTCCCAGTCTCTCAGTTTACTCTTGTGTAATTCAGTCTCAGTATCTTGTTCCCTCAGTTAACCTTTCATTTTAGCCTATTTGCATGTACATGGAACTTAGATAAGTCAGATATCAGTTTCTAGTACTTAGTGGTAGGGATTGCAGCTCCTTTCCTCCACACTCAGCTTCTATAGAATTCATTTGAGGACGAATGTTCCCAAGGGGGATATAATGTAATACCTCGGATCTCAAAATGAAGAAAATCCTAGTTTTTAAAAAAAATAGTGCCAATACCAATAGAACCACCCACGAACTGTAGATTGGGTTCTGTCGTTAAGGTCCAAATTTTGATGGTCGTTGATCTCACCCACATTTACCGGTACGGTCTGTGGTTGGACCTACGGACCGTAGGTGAGGGCTAGCAACCGATTGGAGGAAAATGGTTGTTGGGTCAACTTCAAATGGTCATATCTTTTAGCACAAAATGAATTAAGTGGCCCATGACATATCAAATTAAAGATAATTAAAACATCTTTCCAACGCCACTGAATTTGCTAAAATTGAAGCTCGAAGTAAAAAATTATGATCGGTTTAGTGTATCCTTTCGAGTAGAGCATGAACGATGACCCCAAATGACGGTTGGTATTTCAAATGATAGCCCGACAGTCCTGTAGTATATGGCACTTCTCAGTTTTAAGTTAGGGTCGTTTTGGTCCTTTTCCCTATGTAGTAGGCACTGAAACAATTGTTCGATGCCTAAACTACATGGTTTCACTCAATATAAGCCTAATAATCTAGTCAGACATACCCAGAATTCACCAAAAATCATCCTAGTTAGAATGAAAAGAGGAAAAAGAGGTCCCAGTTTCTTTCAAGAACGAGCAAAAGTGTTCTTCAAGTTTCAGCCCCGAAATCGAAGGATTTATCCGTAGTTTTTGTCATCATGTATGTAAGATTGCACTAGTGGGTTCCTTTCATCCAATAGATCCCTAGAATTCAGTCAGTTCCTTGATTCTCCATGTCTTTTTTGGACCTAGGGTATCTAAAACTTTAGATATTTTCTGTGATTTAGTTGTTGCATAATCCTAAATTGAAATAGCTTGTTTCTTGGAAATTTTGTTTAATTCCTTTTATGAAACTCAGAACCTTATTTTGTATAAATTCTCTTAGTTCATGAATTATACATGTTAGGCCCGTTAAATAGATAATCATGATCTAGACTTTGAATGTTGCATTACCAGTATATAAATGTTGCATTTTCAAATTGCATGTCGGTATTTTGAGATATTCAGTATTTCAATTATATTTGTGTAATATACATATTCAGTTAGGAGTAAACTTATCACCGAATGGACTAGGATTCAGCATACCCTCATAGTACGTGCCCCGGTAGGAGTATGAGTTCCCTCTGTTGGACATCAGATTTAGTAATCATGCCTTTTTCAGATTGCTTATACAGCGGACGCCAAATTTATCTCACATGGTTTATGTCGATTAATAGTAGCTCCCATAGTCAGACTCTTAGTGCATTTGACAAGGTTTTCAGTAAATACTTCAGCATTTAGTTCGCCATGTTATTTTCATTATTAGTACTTGGTCATTGTATTTAGCTTAGCTTTTCAGTATTTATATTCTTTCTTAGTTTATGTCATTTCTCAGTTATATTTTGTTCATCTTATATGTATTTTTTCAACTTAGTATCTATATCCTGCTTCTCAGTACATCAGCATCCAGATCATGCTTAGATCATTTTTCAGTCTGACTTCAGCAGGTTTAGTGGTGAGTCCTCATACTTCGAGGACAATATACATGTCTTTCATTTTAGTCTTTTTATTTCGTTTTGTTAGAGTTAGGTTGGGGGCATCTCAACTCAATTAGAGGCTTTTCAGAAAAAATAGTAAAATTAATTTGAGTTGTTAAGTGTATCTTTTAGTTAATAGTAAACTCTTAGTATGTTTTATAAATTCTGTCTAGTTGAGTTTTTTCCCACTTTCAGTTATCCATTGTATTAGCTTCTGCATAGTACATGTCTTTTTCAGTTATTCTCAGTATGTTTGATATATGTGAGACACACGGCTAGCTTAGGGTCACTCGTGATCCTAGGTCCCGTGTTACGTCAAGGGGTAGCCTCGAGGCGTGACACAAAGTTCTTAAGAACATATCAAAATTTTGATTAACTCTCCACATAAATTGGGAACAGGGAAATAACATATATTATTTAACAATATGTTAAGAGTACTATAAGTCACAATGATTAACAATTTATTTTAAAAACAAACATACTTAAAAATATGTTGAGTTTCAAAATCATACATTTGTGACATAAGTTGGGACAGAGTGAGTAACTAATATATTAAAACACTTTAACAAAATATATTAAAATATTTATTAACTCTCAAAATTTCACATGTGTCACATATTAATAACTTAAAATATTTTTAAAAAATATTAAAAAGTTGATTAACTCTCAAAATATCACATGCGTCACAAAATATCACATGCATCACAGATATTATTTAAAAAATATGTTAAGAATATCAAAAAAATAATTAACAATATTGGGTCCAGTCATGCCCGGGCTTTTATATCTAGTATGAGTATAGAGACTAGAAAATACTAAATAGGACATCATAGGATTGTAATGACCCAGTCGGTCATTTTTAGAAAATTTTATGAAATCATCAGTTTGCCCCTCCCGCTGTCGACCCGAGACTTTTTATGTTGAGTTTTGAAAGTTTTTGAAATTTAAGTAAAAAGTTGAGAACTTGAGTAATTTTGTGATTTTGAAATTGTAAGTTGCTTAAAAGTGTTTTCCGAGTCTTTTAGAGTTTCGAGTATCAAAATGGAATTTTGTTGATTCCATTAGTTCAGAAAATATGAAATTTGATCAGTGAGAATTGTCGATTTCATATTTGGGGTCTTTTTGAGGATTTGAGATCATAAGTTGTGAAATTATAAAAAATTATCCTTTGGCTTGACTTTTGTCAATATTTGATGTTTGGATGCTTGGATCGGAATTTTGAGAGTTCCGTTGGATTTTGGGCTGATTTTAGGCCTAGGTGAGGTCTTGGTTTATTTATATGAGTGACTAAGCTTGTTGAATGTTGAGTTACTTTCTTGTAGTTTTCACGGATATCGATTCATGGAGACTTCGGGTTCATGCTTTGACGGTTTCATTGTGTGTGAAACGTTGAGTATATTTGATATTCATATGTTGTTTGTGTATATGGGGTTCCGAATGAATCATGAGGTTCCTTGCGATGATTTTAAGTTTGGGTGATTTTTGGTTCTGGTGCATGGCCATTTTGGTAATTGTGATTGTGAGGATCCCTCATCGCAATCATGTAGCATCATTTTGAGAGCATCATGGTCGCGTAGGTCTGGCCGCAATCATGATGATCAACTTTAATGAGTTGATTGTCCCACTCATCGCGTTCGTTTGACTCTCGGTCACGATCACGATAAGCATAGGAGATATGGAAAGAATATTTCAAAAGTCGGGGTTTCAATCCCATTTCATCATTTTTGAGTTTGGGAGCTTTGGGGTGGTGATTTGAACTAAGTTTTTGAGGAAAATCTTTTGGATAGTGATTTTTAACTCTAAATCTTCAATTGTTCATTATTAGTTATAGATTTAAGTATTCAAATCAAGTTTTTGAAATGAGAAATTTGGGGTTATCTTCAAAAACCCAAGAACTTAGTAAATTGGTGATTTATGACTATTTTTGAGTCTCTTTTCAAATGAATTTTTTCCAGTGAGCTCCTAAAGCATTGAGTAATGTTTTAAAGTATTAAATTTTGGATGCAAACCTTCTTTTTGTAATTTGTTTTAAGTCGATTGACCAATTTTAAAGGAAATTCATGTGGGTAGTTGTTTCTGGAAATTTACTATGACTTATTTCTTTTAGGGAAAAGGGTCAAAAATATCCCTCAACTTTGTTTTATTGATTGATTATACCCTTACCGTTAAAACGAAGTTATTTTTACACCTCCCGTTATCAAACTTGTCATATGTACCCCTCAATTGGATGGAAAGCCCCAACATTGATCAAAATTATCCAATTTCATTTGAAATTACCCATTTCATCTTTTTGACCCAAATTCAAATCCAACCCACAAAACATATCAAATTAAATCCCAATATCAATTTCTTCATCTTCTTTCTTGTTGAAAAAAAAAATCATCTCTCTACTCTTTAAAATCTACGTACATTTGCAACTTCATATATTCTTGTGGATTCATCATCTTGTCGATTCAATGTTCTTACTTTAACATAATTGATCTTCATTAGAACAAGGCAAATATCTTCATTAGAATCTACCACTAGCAATAGCTTCACTGTAAACACACTCTTGTTTCTTCATGAAGTAATTGAAATCCATAGGAAAATAAGAGTAAAAAATTCAGACCCATACGCTATAGAATCATCTTCAGGAAAAAGGATCAAATATTATTATTCATGAGACTATTAAAAAAAAGTAATTCAATCTTTAAAACCAAAAACCCATTGGATTTTTATCAATTTTCTGGTAATTGCCTCCTCCCCGAAGGTTCGAAAAAGAAAATTTCAATCCGCCATTAATGGTGGATAGTAAGACCTCGGATTCATCAAATGTAAAGATTTATTTTTCACTAAAGAAAATAGAAGCCCTTTGAGTGTTGTCCCCAATGGTTGAAGAAGAAGATCAGGAAAATTGCTATTGAGATTACAAACCTATTTAGCAAGAAAAGAATTTGGTTGGGTCCTTTTAGTATTACTAAAGAAGCTTCTGAGGTTTATCGGAAGTTTATTTCTGAAAAAATTGAACTTGGGTTCTTCTTCTTCGAGTGATCCGCCATTAATGGCTAATTCTCAGAATGCAGATTCACCAAATGAGTCTCATGATATATTGAAGAAAGCTAATTGCTTGGGTTACTTGTTTGTTGGGTCGGGTTTGAGTTAGAATCGGATGATGGTTTTTTTCCTGATAATTTATTCTGATTTGGGGTAATCTGTTAAAAGAGGGGTACATATGACAAGTTTGATAATGGTAGGGGTAAAAATAACTTCGTTTTAACGGTAAGGGCATAGTTAATCATTAAAACAAAGTTGAGGGGTATTTTTGACCCTTTTCCCTTTCTTTTATATAGATTGTATGGCTTCGAAAGTGATTTAGAACGGGAAAACTGAAGCTTCGGATTGATTGGTTTGATTTATTTAAGGCAAGTGATCTTTTAAGCTTTAATAATCTAGCAGAATTGTCTACTTCTCATCATTTTATACATGTTTGAGAGTAATCGGGAATGAGGTGAAGCATTTTATTGTTCCACTTGAATAATGTTAATAAACAAAGAAGGGGTGAATAAAAAGGCTTTGTGATGATAACAATAATGTGTGAATTACCTTGATGTGACCAAGTATGATGATTGATTAAATGTCTTGATGGCTTGGATGTGGAGTTGAATTGTATGACTTGTTTTCTCTTCGTGTGGTGTGATATTGCGTGTATGCATTGATTGTTGAAAACCTGATGAGACATGTTATGACAATTGATGTCGAGGCATCTTCCGGCAAGTGGTTGTGATGCCGAGGTCTTTGTCGACAAGTGTAATTGATATAAAGCCAATAGGAAATGATTTCGGCTAGTGATTTGATATAAAGTCGATATAAAATGGTTTAAACTAGTGATTTGATATAAAGTCGATGGGAAATGATTTTAACTAGTGATTTCAAGTAAAGTCGATGTGAAATAGTTCTAGCTAGTGATATGACATAAAGTCGGTGGGAAATAGTTCTGATGTGAGTTGATTCTTGTGTTTTGATGCATTTTGATGCTTATGATTGAGTTATTGATGGATTGTTTGTCATTTATTTGATACTTGTAATTTTACTGCTTGATATGTGTTTATTGTTGACTTGTCACATTGGACCGTGAATATTGAGCCTTGTGAACGGTTCATTTTATAATTGCTAGGTTGGGCTGATTTCCATGCAGGTTGTAGTGTGAGGAGGTTCGATTGGAAGGGAAAGGAGTATTTGATTTCTAGCTAGGTTTGCATAGTCTATTAGGTTTTTTTTTGGTTCCGTGTTGTTGATACTCACTCCTTGCTTCTACAATTGTGTAGGTTCCGAGCCCGATATTCTAATCCTCCTCTTCTAACTTTGAGGTTGTTGAAGGACTTGAGAGGTAGTTGTCTGTCATCTCGGCGGACCCTCTCTCCCATTTTTATTATGCTTTGTTCTATTTGAGAATCAAAGACATTGAGAGTTGTATTTATTTCTTTATTCTGTTTTTATATATTAGTGGCTTGTACACGTGACAACTAGGTTTTGGAATGTTAATAGAACAAATAAGTTTTCCGCCTTTGTCTTGTTCTTGCTTTATTCGTTTCCGCATTTCTTGTGTTTCGTTGGGTTGAGGCTGACTTGTCTTGGTAGGAATAGACAAGTGTCATCACATCACGTCTATTTTTGAATCGTGACAAGAATGGATCAAAATTTTAACATATCAAGACTTGCCCTAGCCTAACCCACTCTATTTACATCCTAAAAGTCTTCTTAATATTATCCAAGTTATTCTTTTTTACTAGTGCAAATTGGCTGAGTCAATATTCTTACGCACAAACACCAAAATATGATTCTACACTTTCATAATCATACATATGTGACCAACAGTCCACATGAAATACACTTTTTTAGTTCTTCTGTGAGGTTTAACTTTTACTTTAAATTTTTAATAGTTTTTTAAGGTGAATGACTTAATAAAAAATGCTAGGAAATAAAAGTAAGATCTGGAACTACAAATAAAAGGCTTTTTATATATGTTAATATTCCATCTTGTTAGGAATATGTCAGCTTTAAGATTGGAATAAAGCAATTCATATATATACTTTAATATAATCATTTCATACAACTGCCCTAGCTACTCGTTAGGTTATAATATAATTTTATATAGTTGATTGGATGTAAACGCATAAGAATTAGCAACTACATTGATCTTAATATACAGAAATTAGGGGTAGGTGTTAGATTCTTTTGTTCGATTTTATCAAGCTTCAGTTTAATTCTTTGATTGGTTTTAGAATAGTATACCCTATATATTAAATCGAACTTATTCGATTTTGTTTATTTGTTTCTACTTTGATTCGATTCGATTCGGTGTTTTAAAAATAATTTTTCTGTGTGAATGAAAAATAAAATAGGACAAAATCAAAGTAGAAATTCATTTAAAAATTTAAAACTATATATGTTAAGGGATAATGTTTTTCGCCATGGAACACTTTTTATGCTAACTAAATGACTATATTTGTCTTTATAAAGAACACTAGGAAATTTGATCGCGCTTCGCGCAGCTATAAAAAATATATGTAAATTTATTTTAGAAACTAATTATGATATAAGAAATAAAAAAATGACAAAATCACAATACAAAATTATTTTCATAGAATTAGAGCTTAAGTGAATTACATTTTTATGATCAAGTATTTTTTCAAAATTAAAGGGCTAATTTATCAAGGAAAAAATCATATATGATGATGTTAATACATATAATTCGAATAAACATATTTAAGGACTTGAATTTTTTTGTCTTATTCTTATCAAATTTTAATTTTACTATCTGATGAATCTTCTTTTTATTTGAAGAAAAATGATATACTTAATCTTTTCATTTTCCTTATTTTTTTTCTCTTATTTTTCATCATCATCTAAATAAATATATTTTTCTTGTTGTCCATCATCATCATCTAAATAAACCTCTTTTGCTAATTTTTTTTGTCTATCCAATATCATTCTTTTAGTAATTCTTTTAGAGTATAAGAAATGAACAAATTTAAAGAAAGTAAATGATTCTTCATCATAAAAAACACTTAAAAACTGTGTATTTTAATATTTAATATACATTTCTTTTAAGGCATTAGTAGTAAAATTTGAACGTCTGTTAGCATAGCTAGCTATTTCTGACAAAGTTACAAATAACTAATTTGAGTCAAAGTGAAAATGTAACTTACTACAATTAAAAAAAATTATAAAAACCTAAATTTAAAAAAATTATAGAAGAACACATTTTGACCTCTTTTCTGCAGTCTTGTTATCCTCTTCGATTCTCAGTCTTACTATGAGATCTTCAACAGTCATCTCCTTGCGTTTATGTTTCAAGTAGTTTTTGAAGTTCTTCCACAATGGAGGTAACTTCTCAATAATGGCAGTTACTTGAAAAGCATCATTCACAATCAATCTTACATTAAAAATTATGTGAGTATTAAGAATAAACTTAATATTTTCAACATAGGCATTAAATAAATTTATACCTTCAGCAAGGAGATCATGGATTATGACCTGCAGTTCTTGAACTTGGTGACGACGGTCTTACAGTCTATCATCTTATAGTCCAGAAACTTTGCCACAATGAACTTCTTTCAGTCCAACATCCTTTGTTTTGTACTTCTTTTCTAAAGCATTCCAGAGTTCTTTTGAGGTTTTGACATTACTGCACACATTGTACAGATCATCTTTCAGGCCACTCAGAATATAATTTTTACATAAAAAATCTGAGTGTGTCCATGCTTCTGTTACTAAGAATCGTTCTTCAGGCGGAGTTTCATCCAACATATCAGGAATATTCTCATTAATGAACCTCTGCAGACTCAAAGTAGTCAGAGAGAAGAACATCTTTAGCTGTCATCTCTTGAAGTCGACTCCAGAAAACTTTGCAGGTTTTTCAGGCGGTGCTAGGGCAGCAGTTGAACGGTTGCGTGCAACCAATGTTGTTGCTGCACTTATTGTTGCAGCACTCACTGTTCCAGCATTTACTTGACTTGAATTAGTCATTTTTCTGTCACAAATGGCAGATGATTTATTATATGAAATACTAATAAAAAAGAATAAATTCTTACACAACCTGTTTCTGATTTAACGATAAAGTTTTATGTTCTTTTAATCGTTAATCGAATGAATTTTAAAAATTCAAACAAAGTAGAAAAGCATAAAGGTTTTAATCTCCAGAAACCTCAAATACAGAAACTATTAAATTTCTTATGATTGTTATCTCCTATAATCAGGTTAGTAAAAAAAATACATAAACAGAAAAAAGATGAAATAGACTGAATGTAATTCGAGTTCACAAAAATTACTGTGTTTCCTTAAGAAATTTAATTCTCTCACTGTATCCAAGGTTGCATATTAATTTCTCCAAAGATAAAACGGATTAACTTGTTAGAGAAGTAGTGGTACCTCAAACTTCAATAACTTCAGCGAATGCAAGAACATTAACAATAGCACACAGACTCAGTTGATCGACAATTTTGTTTGAGAGGAAAATGTATGCAGAGAGGAAAAAAATTTCAGTGTTTGAAAAAATAGAAAAAAATCTCTTATTTATAGTCCTTTTCAGCAAGGAACGCGTTTGTTTAAACAAATCTGTCCAAATTCGTTTTTCCAGATCGTTGTGTATTTTAAGAAGAGTAAGGACTTTTCGAAAGGAATAGGTCCCTTCAGACTATTATTACCATTACACGCGAATTTCAAATAAATTATGTTACGCCAAATTAATTATGCTATTTAACTAACATTCGAAATTAATTTATAAGAGAAAGAAAATCAATTAACAAGATTGATTTTAAAGGAAGTGTTTCCTAATATATAGATAACAATTTTCTTTCTTCTATTAATACGAAAAATGACTTTTTATTTATACTTTGCCATAACTTTTTATTTTTCCTCCAAAATTAATTTCCCACTTCTCCATTTTCTCTTCTCATTTCCCATTAACACTTTACTAAAATCCAACAAGAAAAGATATATAGATAAGAGAATTAACAAGTCATATATGAAGAGATATGAATATGAATTAGTCAATCACAAGTGTCACCTTGATGCAAATCATAATATAAAGCTATGAAATTTTGACCAAAAAATGAATAAATAAAGGATATGAGAATAACAGCAGAGATAGAAAGAGACACAAACTTGAGACGAAAAAGTGAAGGGATTTGAATAATCAGCCGAACGCGTTTCATCCATTGTGTTTGTTAACGCGGATAAGTCTCATAGTTACGTTACACATACGACATTCCAACGACCGAAACGTCAAATGTAAATTACTCGTCTATTTCATGTGACGCTTTGATAATTTTTAATATTTAATATTAACTATAATTTTTGTATACATTTTTTAAAATTATTTTAGTTATTATGATTTATTATTTTTCTTTCAGAAAATTTTTAATATATAAATTTTATGTTTAAAAACTTGAAGATTTCACGCTTAATTTCATGATCAAAATTTAAGTTTTTTTACTCTCGAAATTTAAATTGTACCACATAAATTGATATCGAGGAAATATTTTCTTTTCTTCAATTTATTTTTCTGAATTTAATTTGATACATAATTTTAAAGAATAAAGTTATATTTTATCAAATCTTAAAATTTAAATTAAAATACAGAAAAACGTCAAAATATTTTTTTATGTTATACCTATCATATAAAAATTAAAATAAAATAAAACAATCAGAAATTATTATTTTTAGCGTTCGGCTTGTCTGTTTCCGTTTTCATCAGCGTAAGCTAAACAGGACCCGTTTTGACTTTGCTTCTTTAAATTAGCCTCCCTCAGAAAACATTAATCATTTTATTAGTAGAAAATTTCGATTTTTTTTTCTTTAGAATAGAAAATTTCCTCTTTATTTTCTTTAATTTATTGGATTGGAAAATTTCGTTTGTAACTTGGAAACCATCTATTTCATTTCCTTTTTAGTTTGATATCTAAACTTCTATATCATAAAATCATACGTCTTTTTTAATGTTTCGTCTAATAGTGACATTTCTTTGAATGTGTTATAACTTTTTTGGCTTTTTATGTGTTTGCAAAATATCTTCTTTTTCTTTTTTCTCATTCAATGTCTAATAAAGGTGTATATGATCGGATTGGTTTAAATTTTTCAAATATCAAATCAAATCATTTGTATAAAAAATTTAAATTTATAAACCAAATTAAACTAAAAAAACTCGGATTTTTTTGGATTTTTCAACCTCGGATTGGTTTGGATTTTCAAATACCAAACCAAACCATTGTGTCGACCAATTCTTCGATTTTTTATAGAAAAACTACGAATTTTTTCAATTTATAAATCAAATCAAATAATAAACCTCAATTTTTTTAAGATTTTTGAATTTTTTCGGTAAAGTTTGCATACAAACATAAAATTAACTTGTGCTACAAATATTTCTTTAGTCCAACCAAAATACATTATCTAAGGTGTTTCTTAAAAAAAACACAAAATATGTTATCAGTATTGATGACACAAAAATATTAATTAAAAATAATAATGAGATCATCATATAAAAGAAATATTGTAAAGTCATAATGAAAATGATCATAATTTAAAAATACTAAATAATGCTAAAATAAGTTTAATAAGTATTAGTTACATTACTAAATATTTAAGTAAAATTAAAATTAGATTATGTATTATAATTATCTAAACCAATGTAAAACTAAAGATCAAATATTTAATATTATTGTCATTCTTAATGCTGGATTGATTTTCTTTTTGTATTAGTATTAGTTTGATTTTGATTTAAATTTTATTATAATTATCAACATCTATGAACTAAAATCTCTATTGGATCATCGAATTCTAAGTTTTAAACTTCAAATAATATATTAAAAGATAAAACTATGAAATAATATAAGAAATATTTTAAAATTATATCAAAGTAAATATTTTTATGTATAAAATAAATTTTAAAATAACATATATAATGTTAGGTTGGGTTTTTTTTAGTTAAAACCAAATCAACCCAAATATAGTCCGATTTTTTTTCCAATACCAAATCAAATCAAATCAAATCACTAATCGAATTTTTTTTCCGGTTGACTCGATTTGCGATTTGGTTCGATTTCGGTTCGATTTTGTACACCCCTAATGTCTGGTACTTATATTGGAGTCTGACTATATATATGAATTCACGCGCAAATATTCCATATTTGGTCCCATATCTACATTGTAGCACAACTTAATCTGAATTCACGCTGAATGATCTCACATTGGAGAGAGGGAGGGGGAGAGGCCCTCCCTAACAAAGATGACTTCGTACCAAAAGAAATCAAATTCAAAAATTATGATTAAAGATGAAGCAGTAGTTATCGATTAGTTTGCGAAATATTTAATTATTGGCATATCATGTCATAACTTCTTGGTGGTCACATTTGATTTAAAAGTTGAGTTGTAATTAGGAAAGAAATATGATATGAGTCGACACGTAGAATCCTATCACCTTTATATCAATTTCTTAATTGTAAATGCAATTTTGTTATAAAACGCTAAGTAGTTTTATTTTTTAATTAAGGAATTTTGATTTTGAATATGAAATTATTTTTAGTAGGATTTTATTTTTAATATAAAATTTTCGAATCAAAATTTAATTGGACTTCAATACATAGAGACGAAGAAAATCTTTGAAATTAATTCTAAATTTATGATTAGACAACGACACTCAAGCTAGAAATTCTATAAAAGAGCACTAACTTTAATCAATGATTTTCAGGAAATGAAGACCTGACTTATCTAGAGGGAAACTTATATTCAACATATGAAAAGTTCTTAAAACTGCATTTCGCTCGCTTTATCCTCTTACACGGGTAATTTATGTTTGAATTAACATAATTTATGTATTATAAGAAGGTTATTAATTTTTCTTACTGAATATTTCTTTTATATCTGATAATAAATCCATAAAGTAGGTACTGCTCAAGTAAACAACTTACTACTTAATATAATAAATAATAGACCATAAAATAATTAAGTAAGCAACTTATAACGTGTTAAATAGAAAACCACAAAATAATTAACCAAAACAACTTACTAACTAATAAATACAATATTATACATCAGGAGTGGCTCTAGTAAATCGGTGGCGTAAGGCCAAATTTAAATGGATCCTTAAATTTGAATATATATTTTTATAAAGTTTTTATAGTCAATAACTTAATCTTTCTTGAGATATAGTATTCATAATTTGTCAAACTTCTATTACTTCTTTACTCTTTTATATAAAAAATAATACTCGATATTATTTTTAAAAAAAAGACTTATAGCCTATTATTTTTTTAAAAATAAGTCCCCTCAAATTTGGGGGCCTAAAACGATTGCTTTTTTTGCAAAGTTATAGAGCCGCCCCTGTTATACATTAACGTATTAACCTTGTATAATAGTGTGTATAAAAATTGAAATTCATTTACACACAAATATAAGCTAAATCAGGAAACAAACTTATCTTAACCTTCTTTTTAACCAGTTTCGAAAAAAGGACAATTAACTTCAACTTTTTTCATTTTACTCATAATAAAATAAGTATATGCTCATAATGATTTATAACTTATTTTAGTAAATAAAATTTAAAAAATCGAATCTATAAAAGTGTGCCTATGAAAGTACTTCATAAATATATAGTGATATTAATATTTATTATTGATATATATAGAAGAATTATAATAGAAATTTCATATGTTTTATTTGATTAAGATTTTTTTTCATTTTAGTCTGTTTCAAAAAATATCATCATATTATAATTAGAAATAATTTTATTTTATTTTTTATCTCTATTAAAATAATTTAAAAGCATATAATATAAATTAAATCAGAAGCTTAAAAGGTTTTTTAAAAAACATATCATGTCAAATGAATCAAATATTGTGAGATAAAATTGAAAGTTAGGAAGTAATATATATATATATATATATATATATATATATATATATATATTATTATTATTATTTATTTAATAGATGTAGCAGGTGTTAATTAGGGTGTTACGTTACGTGTGTTGTCTTTATTCGTGTGTTGAACAACTCCACATTTGTGAATTTTCCTCCTCTTCTTCCTCCCAACTCTAAATAACAACTATATATACACACCAAGACATAGGCACAAAACATCAACTATATTTAATTAATTTGAAAAGTTTGATATCGATCTACATCTTGAAGATGAATAGCTACAACCAAAAGCAGGCTGAATCACAGGCACAGCAGCAGGCAAGTGCTTTTGTGGCACCACCACCACCAGCTGGTTATCCAACTAGAGATGTACAACCCCATTCATCTGTTCCACTTACTACTCAATCCAGAGGCGATGGCTTTTGGAAAGGATGGTTAGTAATTCCATTCTCTACTTTCTTTCTTTTTTTGAAAAAAGAAGAAATTAATAACTATTGCAAATACTTTTGCAGTCAATTTTTTTTTTCTATTGATGTATATTAAATCTGACTTACTTCTTTCTTCTTTTCGATATTTTACATCCAGATAAACAAATGGAATAATAGCTACCTACTAATATGTGCATTTTTAATATTGCCTAATTCTAATAAGCTAGTATGTATGAAATCTCATAAGGCTCCTTTTTGCTTATTAAGTGGGTGGACCCAAATTTTATCTTTTGCGTGCACGAACTTTGAATCAATTTGTTGACACACAAAACAAGAAGAATAAATAACTATTGTCTTACCCAATTAATTTTGGGAAAATTATGCGGATAAGCAAATTTATACTATTTAATTACTCATCATAGCTATAGTTTGCTATAATTATCATTCGCGACTAACATTATACATTAATTACGTGGGCTGACTTCGAGTTCGTATAATTAGTCATGTTTGTATATGTATAATTCGCCAGGATATACAAATAATATGTATAATATATAATTTTTAGCCTATATACATATATAATTCACCTCTCTCCCACTCTCTGCCCTCTCTCGCTCACCTCTCTCCTCCCTCTCTCAATCTCACTCTCTTTCTCCTCCCTCTCCCAATCTCGCTTGTCATTTATACAAATTTATATGTATAATATACAACTATATATAATTATATACAATTATATACATATACAATTCACCTCTCTCCCATTCTCTGCCCTCTCTCTCTCGCCTCTCGCCTCCCTATCTCGATATCGCTCGCCTCTCTCCTCTCTCTCCCAGTCTCGCTCGCCTCTCTCCTCCCTCTCCCAATCTCTCTTGTCATATATACAATTACATATGTATAATATACAATTATCTAATCAATATACATATACAATTCACCTTTCTCCCACTCTTTTCTCCCTCTCTCTCGCCTCTCTCCTCTCTCTCCCAATCTCGCTCGCCTCTCTCCTCTAAATAACATGTAGCTACAAATTGTAATTATCAAACTATAGCTATAGAGAGTAATTAATTATTTTTAATTGGCTATTTGTGAAAGTTTTCCATTAATTTTTCCTTTTAGAAAAAAAAAATTGTATCTCACACAATTGAGATCTTTCATGTCGACAAACCTATCTTGTATCGCATCACAAGATTTTAGTGGATAGAGCTTATTTCTTAGTCAAAAGTAAAAAAAAAATTGAAGTCAAACAATTTACAACAAAGTGAAATAAAGTATAATAAGGATATTAATGAAATGATCACATACAAATTATAAAGAAATCTTCATGTTCTCTTGTAGTATTGGAATTACAAGTTGTGTCATTTTGGGATTGTTCTTTTAAATTTATTTCTTTTAAGTCTAATAGCTACAACGGGAAAAGTGTTATTACTTATTGCATGGTCAAATTTGATTAGCTTTTTTTTTTCGCACGAAATAACATTTTCTTTTGTGGTTTGTTGCAGCTGTGCCGCCTTGTGTTGCTGTTGTGTCTTGGATGCTTGTTTCTAACAAGTGACGCCAATTTCCCTATGAGCGTATTTGCTTTATATACCTTGTAATAATGTTATGTTTATTTTTAATTTCTTGATGTAAAATTTATTTGGGATTTCATTCTACATTCCTTTTGATGTCATTAGTTAAACATATATAGTTTGTGTTTTGAAATATTGTTTAATTAATTATTGTTCTTGGTTGTTTAGTGATTAACTTCTTGTCAATTGTTTTAATCGTTAGGTCATTGTTCTTATCTATTAATTCAATTATTTGACAAGTGGCTGGATAGGGACTAGTTAGGTATAGTGGATCAATTTGTCAAACGAAAATACGTAACGCATATTATATGCTTAAATTATATTCCTAGATAGTTCTTACCTGTGCTAAGCACGGGCCCAACAATTGCAACTTACATTTATATAATCATATCCAACTAATATTGGCAATAACCATGAAGAACAAACTAATTTAATCTAATGACATTTAGGCCTCATTTGTTTTGGGGTCTGAATCTTAATCAGATTCGCCTTATTAAGTGTTTTATTTTTAAGGACTGAAAATAATTATTTAGATTCAATCTATTAAATTCGTTTATTTTATGTTCTTATAAGTCTTTTAATGGGTCTGAATATATTTTAATGACACAGATCTATAACACTTTTAACACCATTCAGACTCAAAAAAAAGACTACTATCATAATTCAACTACATCACAAAAACTAATAAAAGTTGTTTTCTTATTTAACTAATGTTAGTTACATGCTTATCGTTGTAATTTCCTTTATTCTTATTAACTTAATATATATACGTCTTTTACTTTCATAAATTAATCAATAAATTTGAATTGATAATTAAGCCTTCCCATCATATAATATTTAGCACGATTTCAGAAAATAAAAAAGTATTAGTTATTTGATCGATAATAACAATAAATTTCTATTATAAAATAAAATATTTTCCTAAACAATATATTTACTATTCTATATAAACTATTTTACATTGCATTATATTAGATTCTCAAAGTTTTTAAGTGCACAAAATAATCATATTAATGATATAACTTGATGTTAACTTCTTAAATGATAAATCATATTACCTTGTTACGTTAAAAATGTTCAAAACATTATTTTCTATAAGAAAAAACTATTTTTAACATGAGATTTTTATAATATTCTATTGATATAGCGTTTAATTTTTCATATGCGCATTCAGATACTGAAAACAAACAGTCCTAATAATTCAGTGGTCAGATTCAGAGACAACATCTTAATATTCAGATGTGTATTAAGATTCAGACGTCTTAATCTTAATGAAAACAAATATTGTCAAACTATAATGAACATTCTGTACTTCTACTTGATTTAAGTCTCCCAAAAATGACATACAACATTTGAGATTGCAGATTGCCAGATTCTTCTTCTATTTTTTTCACTTCTACTTTGATAATTTAGATGTAGATTTGATAAATACATTAATGCGTACAAATAACCATTATGTAAGATAACATTGATAGAAGTTACAACTTACAAGTATGAGACACCAAAGACACTTACCTCGCAGATTACTCCAACAATAATTTCACAACTTTGTATCAAAGTCCGTAGCAAATCTTGACAACTTAACAACATTGTTGTAGTATTAGCCATTGATAAAATTTATCTAGTCATTTAGTTTATTTGTGTTGTTTAAATTTCCAAGTTGTTGATGAGTTCAAAGAACTGAGGGAAAAGAACATTGGAGAGAATTACATACACCAAATATAGCAACTAAATTCCCTAATTGAAAGAGATAATGAATATGTTGAACTTGAGATTATATTTGTGTAATTCTCAAATTTGCACGAGCTTCAGTCCACGAATGTTTGTTCCTCGAGACTGGAAGACATGTTGAACATGAGATTTGTATCTTCAAATACAAAGGAAAACTTAATATCCATTTCCCTTGTCTTATTTTCTTTAATAAAGTCTCTTGTTTGTCACATGAAAAAGAAAAATCTCTTTAACTCTTGGAAGAATCCTTGGAAGAAAAAATCAGAAACTTACTTGACTATTAAGTTCAGGATCACCTAAATGTCTTTAATTCTGATTTTCCCAATTGCAGAACATAATAACATGTATAAATTTCATATGAGCAATAAGAATGAACATGTATAGCAAACATCATGCCGACCTTGTTCTGAACACACGAGTACTCAGACATCACCCTAGCAAATCGTGCTTTCTTCCATGTAATGATAGTTTTAATGAATTTTAAAATATAATTAATAAGTAAAAATACACAAAAAGGTCAAAGGAGGTTCAACATCTACTACATACATAATTTATTTTTTTACCATGTATAATAAATGTAAGTTTCCACTGATGAACCCCTAGGTCCTTGCTAGCTCCGTTGGTCAACGAAATCTTAGATCTGTTAAACTTTGAAATTTCTTGCTTTAAGAAAATCTATCTAAGGAAAAATTGAATAAATTAAAACACTTGATATTTAAAAGTTTGATAGATCACATGCAGAACCACTGTGTATGTAATCAGAGAGAACTTGAGAACTCAAGACTAATAAAAAAAGGAAATTGGGGAATCAAGAAATTCAGCTCAAGCATTAATGCTAAGAAAGGCATCTTGAATGAAGTCGGTTGTGATCACTCAAAAGATATTTTTGTATTCGACAAAAAAAATTCAAAGAACTACTTTGTAAATAAGTTCCCATTGAAATAGTTTTTAGAAAATATTGAATTTATTTATACTGATGACGTTCTTTAAGCCATTCTCAATATAACCATATGTCATTAATTACCTCATATGAGCACTAATGGGCTTGAACCAACGCGACTAACTTTGATAGACAAAAGTGAACCCCATAGTACAGAAACAGTTGATAAAATATCATATTAAATATGATAATTGTAATACCTAATTATCTACGGAATCTCAAAACAAGACCAATACAATACTGTCCTCTACAACTAAATTATTGATATCATGCCAAATCAGCATATAAAAAAAATATTGTGTACACAAAAGGCGAGATTCCGCTACGAAATTTAGCCAAAGAGATCTGCAATTAGTGAAAGTATACACAAAGTTAGTTCAGCAGTTATAACATTTAGGTAGGGTATTTTACCAATTGAACTGGTAGGAGAAAGGAAGGTTTAGAGAAATAAAAAGGCAGGGGAGTATATATATATATATATTTCTTATTGTTTAGATTTAAAGACTCTTTTAAGTAATTACCTATAAATTCAGAAAAACGGAAGATAAGCACAATTGTCATGAGGAGATAAATTGTCCATCTCGTTAAGAATAAGAACATTTAATATACGACTCTAACCTTTAATGCTGCTTACTTCAGCACATAATTATTTCATTCTAGATAAGACAACAATGTCAAGTGCATCAACATCTTCTCTCATTCCATGGTAAACCTACATTTGCATAAAATATTGACCTTTCAGGTATAGTACAATATGAAATTGGTCGTTCCATACATCATAATAACCATCACATTCTCTAATAGTATTCTACAAAATAGCTAAAGCTAATAAAGAAAAACAACATATGCAATAACTTACTGATGCTCTATTTTAGTATGGTCAATATCAGCCTGCCGCATTGGTAACCACATTACACTCATTTGATTGTGTAGTTCTGAGAAAATACATAATACCAAGATTAGATATGGAGTTCCACGTGAAATCAATCCACAAGCTATAAAATAGTTACGTAGAATCTCATTAAAGAATCTAAGCAATTATCAACATTACCTTGTATTCTGATAAGTAAATGGCTACTCGAGCGCAGCCTTTACCAAGTAGTAGAAGCTTAGATCGATTTTTAACTGATTTGTGACTCATTTTGTTTTCAATAGCTCATTACAGTGGAGCGTCAATGCTTCTAAAATCACATAATGCACAAATTAAATGAATTGTTTAAAGCTCGACTCAGAATAGAATACAAATGATGTACTTACAACTTGTGTTTGAATATTAGCAACAAATAGTGAGATAATAAGAAGTTGCAAAAACATCAACATCATAATTGTTTCTTCAACACTTCTAAATGACATTAAACTACCTCTGTGCTTTCTTCAGGAAAAACCTTAGTAGTTCTATCTCTTTCTCTTATCTTCGAAATCAATCAACTAAATCAACTTTAGATGAGCGTCCAAGCATACAATTTTCATCAAGGTGAATTTTGCATACAGGGGGACTCAAAATCTTAATATATACATAAAAAGTAAAGGATTACCTCATAGGTACAGTGTAATTTTTTGCCGAGGAGGGCCAGGTGAAAACCTCATGCCCCGACTAAATTTGCTTGTGCCTTCCAATTGTCACACCATTCTTCATACATTATACAATTCTCACTCCATTCTTCCTCCTAGAAAACAGTTGAGAGTCGGAAGAAAAATCAATTTATCGAAAACATTGAACACCTATATTAAAAAACCAATGATTACAATTAGCAATCACTCAGCAGCATAACTAACTATTTCATCGATTACAAGTAAAAATGTCAAAGGTGTTTCTCTTTCAAGTGCCACTAATGCATTAAAAATCTCAGTAATCGAATAAGAAGTATGATACTTGCTACTCAAATCAAGCCATCCATCCAATCAACATCTAATTCATCTCAGAAAATTTGAATTCTAACTCTTTAATACCCTCATTAAGTCAATCGAACTTATCCCAATGCTCCATTTCAATCATATTTCTTGCGCATGAAAACGTTTGAAGTATGTATCTCCAAAGTTCTAGCATTGAAATGAGTTGAGTTTCAAACTTCTTGTAAAAAATTAAGAGCATTTCATGCTACTTTTACAACATTTACCCATTCCTAAAAGAAAGTTATGAGTTGAGTTCAGAATCTATCAGTATCAATTATGTGTCTTTATCTTTACAGAGGAAATGAATTAAACTAATTAATCTCTATAATCATCTCATACTTACATTACATCACTTCACGATTCAAATCTATTTCTGCCATTAAATCCCATACACCAGACATAATTAAGTTCAATGGCATGAGTATGCAGATGACACTTCCCAACTTTCAAAGTGAACTTTATAAGTTAAAATTGATGATCAGTCAGATCTTATTCCTTCATTGTAGCATATTTCATTATTTTGGGGAGTTGAATCTCGAATATAGATTCATAGTTTAGCATTATTGTAATTATCAATGAGATTTTTCTTAGAACGCTTATTGACGCCATTTTCAAGCAATTTCACCATCTTATGTTCTTGAGAAAAAAATGTTTTATGTTAATCAACTTTGAGTTTTATAAAGGTAACAACTTGAACAACTACCATATAAAAGAAATGTATTTGTACACAGAATTAGTGAAAAAGATGAAGAGCTTTACGTCATCGTACCAAATATCACTGTCACAAATACATGTACAATTATCATCCACGTTTAAATCATTTGCGCATTCCTGTCCAATGCATTGCTTTTTATTATACTTTATTATGTCCCTTGAATTGTGTGTTCAATATCTTGTTTTCATAGGAAGGAGTTGCAATTGAAATAGCTAAGGCTGTTGTTGGTGCTCTATATGGGAAACTTTCAGCTACCACTGAGAATGCCCTGATGGTCCCTCCTTGATAAGCTATAGTATTATGTACTTAGTTTTCTCTTTTAGATTTCCACCCATACGAAGGAAAATGATAATGAAATTCCTGCTACTATGAACCTTAATCTATCGAGTTTCTTAGCAAGCACAATGTTAGAAGCCAACTCTGACAAAACCTGCTAACAGAATTTTCCTTTTCCATCATATTATTGTAATTATCAATGAAATTTTCTTTAGAAAGTTTAGTGACACCAGTTTTCAAGCAATTCCACCACCTTATGCTCTTGAAAGAATCCTTCTATGGTAATGAACTTTGAGTTTTACAAAGGTTACAACTAGCCTTTCGAACAACTACCACATAAGGGAAATGCACTTTGTACACATAATTAGTGAAAAGATGAAGATTTTACCTAATCAACACCCCAAGTATTTCATTTTTCTCATATGAGACAGGATTTTGCAAATAATAGACACAAATCCAATAAGTTCATTTGCTTTTTAATTCTATTACCACAAGCTTAGTTTATAATTTCTTTAGCAGTGATAAAATTAGAAGAAAACAAACCAATTAGCAGTTATTAAGTTACGTCCAAGCATAATCACCCATACTGGTAAGTAACGCGAAAAATATGGTCTATTAAATTTGAGAAGGAAGAAGGAAAATACCCAAAATGAGTATTAACCTGTACTAATAAGTATATGTTGAAAGTATAGCCAATAATTTCATGCTAAAGCACTTCTCCAAAGGAAAAATAGTATGACTTAGAATGTTAAAATCCACTTCCTGCAATGTCCGAATCTGTGATGAATTTTAAAACTTGAATCGAAACAGATCCATAGTTTATTTGTTTATAGTTATCTACCCCAATATCACAACTACGTTCAAGCATAACAATACTTTAAAAATATATCGAGAAATTTTTAAAAGAACTCAGACAAAAGCTTAACTAAAATTGGATCCGGAGGAAAAGAATTGTGTTTCCACAAAATGAGACTTTTGATGTACTGCTTGAACAAGATTCAAGCACTCTGCATATTACCCTCATATTATAAGCAAATTTATAAGTTTGAACATACACAGACAACAATCACCACAACACAGACCTAAAGACTCCAAAAACAACTTAGGCTTCAAAATAATTGGAGGAATATTTAAGAAATGACTAACCAAACGAAAAACATGGATTGATTTAGATGAAATCCAAGCATCTCGTTGTCTCCCAAGTGGAGTATCACCTGAAATTCTAAAAAAGAGCTTAACTCAAGACAATTCAAAGAGACGAGATAATCTAAGAAAGTTCACAACAGCGGAACTCACATATTTTAACAGATGTAAGATAAGTGAGATTATGATGCATTATTCTCGCTCTTTCTGTGATGATCTCCTCCTCCAATTCCATGGCAAGCTTCTCTCGCTCTCATTCATACTGATGAATGAATAATAAGCAGTCATGAGCTACGTCAATACAAGAGAAGATTAATCTTTTACTCTTAACAAAAAGAAACAAATAATAATATTGGAAGGATGCATCATACATGTATGAGCTAGACTTCAATAAGAATTAAGAAATAGAATCAATTTCATATACTTTCAAGTTTCAAGCAACCTTTTTCAAAAATATTCGTGCAACTTCGCAATCAGAAAGCAACTACTTATACAAGTTTTAAAAAACTTGCAAGCGAAAAGAGCCATTCAAATATATACTGACTTAGCTCATGTTTATAAATAAAAAAATGAATGACAAATATCTTTCAATCCTAAACAAGTGGGGTATGTAATCACAAACACATATATTCAAGCAAAAATATCAGTGCATGGATAAACTAAATGGGGGGATTCTAATTCTTGAAGACTTTCGTTTGACTTTTGAATCTCTTATATTCGAATATGTGATCCATAAAATTAGTATTCCTTTTTATTAAGCCATGAAATGATGGTAATCAGTCATTAAACGTATCAAATATAAAGGGAATGAAAAAAACATTAGTCATCTCTTTCCTAGAACCTGTTCCAAATTCTACTATTATGAATAATATTGCAACCATCAAAAGAGTAACAACAGTATCTGTATATTTTTTTCTTTTCTTTTTCTGATGGGTAAAAAGACATAGGAAAGACATTGTGTTGTGTTTGTTGAAGAACGTAAGTATATTGTTGTAAAAAAAACAGAGACAAAAATAGCACAATGAATCTAAGATCTACACCATTTTAAAATCAGTATTAAACAAATTAAATTAAAGATAACAATTTTTAAGATTAAACAAATTCAAGAGGTGAATCAAAAAGGCTTATGATTAGTAATAAATCACCACATATAATACAAAGTTTACAAGTTTGATTAGGTTTTTTACCTGAAAAAGCAAAAGTGAAACTAAAGAGAGCCTAAAATTGAAAGAAACCTTGAGTTACTGCTGTGTTGCTGCATCTGTTTAGGGGTTGTAAAAAAAAGACCAAACGGTCTTTCTAGAGCTCCATTTTAATGGCTCGCTGCATAATGACTGTTTGCTCCTTCATGAATGTTTTAAGAAGGAGAATTGAAGTAGCTCTCAGTTTTGTTTCGCAGAAGAAGCAAAAATGAGAGAATAGCTTCTCGAATTCGGAAGATATTATAAAATTGAACGTGCCAAGAAATTAGGTTTGGAAGCAAAAAAATGGAGATTTTGAGTTGTACTTGTATTTGTCGGTGAAAGAAAGTGCAGAAATGGTTGCTTCGCGAACTATGTGGAATATTTTTATTAGTGTGAAATGACCAATATACCCTTGGTCGTCCTCCACTTCATGCTTTATATAGTAGTAATTATTTAAACATGGCAATACAACTCTTTTCTAATTCTATGATGAATAACTTGGTTATTTATGTATTAATTTAATATCATATTTGGTTTGTAAATAAAATAAAAGTTATTCATGTATTAATTTATATAATGTCTGATTGGTAGTTTTTAAATGTTGTGTAAAAGTTATTCATATATTACTTTTATACGATGTCTGGTTGAATTTTTTGTAATTCTACATAATTATTATTTACATAACTTACGAGGGAATCTAATGTATATTTATGTTGAATGGAAGGTGAAATGAGTTATGTGGGCAGTGGCAGAGCTAGAAATTTTAAGAAGGGTGCTAAAAAATTGTACAAAAAAAAGCCTTTTTTTTTTTAAAGAAAAAGAAAAATCTAGTGAGATTCAAACACATGAGCAAAAGCTCATCCAAGACAACTTGGACCATTAGGCTACAATAGTTTGTTGTATCAAGAATGTCCAGAATATATAGTTTAATCACTTCGTGTATCATTTTAATTATATATATAATATTTTTTCCGATATAGGGTATCCAATTTTACACCCTCAAAGGAAGTAAAACAAGCATGTTTAGTATTTAGGTACACAAGAGTTCTAGATCAGATGACTATGAAATTGGTTTCTTCAGAGATGCTTGGAGTGTGGTGGGGGAAGATATTACTCAGGAAGTACTACAGTTCCTGGAGAATAGTAAATTGCTAATACAAATCAATGTAACTGTTAGAATTAAGTAATTAGAAAATTTAGTTGGAAGTTAGTTAGTTAAACTGTTACAGAAAAGTAGTTAGTCATTTTCATGCTTTTCATACATGTATATATACAGGTTAATGTAAAGCTCATTTTAGTTATAGTGAAATACAATTCACACATTTTCTATTTCATCTCCTCTCTAGAATGTTCTGTGCTTCTTCACTAAACTCAAACTTCATTAATGGAGGTTTTTAGTTATGCTGCTTTCAGTTTTAACATGGTATCAGAGCGGCGCGATTCTCAATTTGCATTTGATTTTATTCTATGAGTGATGGAATGATCTTAATTTTATTCTCAATCTGCATTTGATTTTGTTCTGTGAGTGATGAAGTGATCTCGATTTCACTGCATTCATCTGTTTATGTTTTGTGAATTTCACTGCATTCATATGTTTCTGATTTGTGAATTGCATTGAGATTTTATTTTGGTTGATCCTATTTTTGTCAAATTGATTCTTATATCCTGAACATGTACCCTGTTTCAGATTTTTCCTTTTGAATCTTACTTAAAATTCGATGGTTGATGCACAAGACATCCCTACTGTTGCTACTACTGCAATGGACATTGCTAGCCCATTTTATCTACATACATCAGAAAATGCAGGATCCACACTGTTACCTGCTATTTTTAATGAAACTGGTTACAGATCTTGGAGAAGAGCTGTACTAAGAGCACTATCAGTAAAAGGCAAAACATGTTTCATTAACGGGAAGATTGTGAAACCAGCTTCTACAGATTCAACTTTTGCACATTGGGAAAGATGTGATGATATGGTAACTTCTTGGATCCTCAATTCTCTTTCACCGGACTTGAGAGATGGGATGCAATATGTGAATAATGCTAAGGAACTTTGGGAAGAATTAGAAGATCATTATGACCAAACGAATGGATGTAAACTGTACCAAATCCAGAAAGAGATCAATGACCTGGTTCAAGAAAATCTAGACATCACTGGATACTATACAAAGATGAAGAAATTATGGGAGGAAATGAACAACATTGACGTTGCATCTCAATGTTCTTGTGTGTGCACTTGTGGTGGAAAAAACAAGATGTACAAGGCTGAACAAGACAGGAGACTCATACATTTCTTAATGGGGTTGAATGAGGTGTATACTGCTGTGAGAGGAAACATTCTAATGATGGCTATCTTACCTACCATGGCACAAGCTTTTGCTATTTTGTGTCAAGAGGAGAGGCAAAGGAAGATGAAACCTTATAACTCCATGGCCCTAGATTCCACATCTCTTGTTGCATCATCTTCAACACACACTGGAAGAGAATTTAAGACCAACTATAATTCAAACAGAGGAAGTACAAGTAACTCAGGCAACTCTAATTTGAGGGCTAGTTCTAGCGGTGGAAATTCTTACCCACAGACCAGACCACAATTGTTTTGTGATTACTGTAAGAGGTTTGGTCACACCAAAGATAGGTGTTACAAACTTCATGGCTATCCAACAAGTTCCAAGTTTTCAAAAGGAAAGGGTTCAGCTTCAGCAGCCAATGCATCACATTAGCGCCAATGATGATAATTTTCTTGAATGTTCATCATTATAGAGCAGCACAATCACCCCTATGTGACACTGATTTCCAATCCCCACCCCCCTAGGTTGCTTATTATCTCTTTATTTGTTCCAATTTTAGTTTAATTTTGATAATTAATAATCAAAACTTTATATCAAGTTGGTGTTACAATTCATCCAATAGTCTTATTATTACAAATGAGCTACTTTAAAGTCCGAATTTCTTGATAAGGAATTCTTTACGATATATCATTCCTTGTGAGATTCAACCCTGACTTTTTGTTTGATTTTTTTACTGACGTCGGTCGCTCACTCTTTTAATTGATTTTTGAATGATGATTTAAGAGTTATCAGTGGGAAGTAATTCAAATAATCCAATTCAAAATAGCACTTATTCATTGTCAAAGATGCCATTGAAAATTGTAATGATATGCATGTATTTAAGCACTTTTTAAGTTAGTCCAGTACATATGCAAACTATTTCTCTAAGGGCCTACTAATTTTGGTTTTGTTTGTTGATAAATTCTGCCTTATCTGAGGCCTTATGAATGTGACTTTATTTCAATATTGAATAAGATGTTGAAGTATGAATCAATGGTGGTGATGTGTTCAGATGTATTTAGAAATGGTGTTGCATGATTGATTCAATTGTGTTGGCTATTGGTTTGTGTTTACATATGGTGTTGTGTTGGTTATTCAGTTGATTATTCTATTTTGTTGTGTTTACATATGATAATGTGATGGTTATTCAATTGACTATTCCATTTTGTGGGCTAGGCTCTTGTGTTTACAGATGGTGTTATGTTTAATTTTGTTTGCTATTACAATTTACAGATTAAGTGTAAGCAATTTACACAATCTTCAATTGACATACATATATATATATACACACACATAAGCTTTGGCCGAACTTAAATTTACCATCATTTTTAGAGCTTAAATATTTTATAAATCGAAATTAGATTTTTTTATTTTGTCTTATTTTATAAATTTATTTAAAAAGATTTGAAAATAACAAAAATGATATGTTTTAGTTCAATTTTAGTTTAATAAATAAGCTACTATTTTTTAATTATAAATTATTATTAGCTACCCAATTTTATTAGTTTAAAAGTATTTAAATAAAATTCTTATATTATACTATATTATATTATATTATACTATATTATATTATATTATATTATAAAAATAAAAATTAAAAAACCTAAAACTAATCCTACTATCCTCACCCACATTTAACCCCACTACCACATTTCCTTCTCCATTTTCTACCATACTCCCCTCTATACTACCCCACACATACCATACCATACCATACCATATATATTCATCAACTCTACAACATACAGGGGGAGACGACACCAAAAAAGAAAAAGCAAGAAACGACACACACAACAATCTGAAAACAAAAAAAAAGGAACAAAAAGAAAAGATACACACTACAACATATAGAAAAAAACGTACGGGATGGAAAAAATTAAGAGAAATTCATTCCATTCATTTTCAACCCACACAAACATACATCACAAAGCAAAAACAAAAACAATACAAGAGGAAGTTCTAATCAAGGTTTGATCAACATTTTGCTTTATTTATTCTCTTTATTTAAAGTTAAATTTTATTTTATTTTTGTTAATTTATTCATGAAATTTGATGTAATTAATTATGATAAGTTCTCTTACACTTTTGTTTTATTCATAATTTGATTGAAATAAAAATGTGTAAAGAGTTATATATTTGTTTTAAATAGCTTTATTTGATGAAAAATTATTGTTGTTTATTTTGTCCAATAAAGATTGAGATTTATTTAACAATTTATAATTTTTTTGTTGGATTAATAAGAAATTGCAATATACATGCCTAACTTTGCCATAACTTTAAGGTAAAAAATAAAAATATAATATGTGTAAGCATAATTTTAATATTAATTTTAAGAGTGAATAAAAATAAAATAATACAAGATAATCTAAAATTTATATTGTATCCTATAAGTTAGACTTATTTTTTTTTTATTTAATTTTATTTAATATTTTCTTATAACATTAGATGTGGTTTAGGCATGTTACAAAGAAAATGGTTTCAAATAAGAATGTGGTTACACATCTTCGTTGAAACACTTAAAGGAAATTCAAGGATTCAGTTACACACCTTATCCAATATTATAATCAACTTTTATTAATTTAAAATAAAACTCATATACAATTATTAGGTGTGATGACGATAGGAAAAGACAGTTATGTCTCCAAATGTCAAAATCGAGAATGCAGTTATGCATCCGATTTAAGTCTAATAAAAATTCAACAATTAAAAAATAAGCAAACCATGACATGTAGACACAAATTATCTTAAAAAAGTAATACACCAAGATAAGTAAAAGTCAATAAAAGCGACCGTGCTAGAATCACGGGACTCAAGGGATTCCTAGTATCTTTCCCTCGGTCAACAAAATTTCTTACTCGAATTTCTAGTTCACAGACCAAAATAAAGAGTCATTTCCTTTTGATTAGGGATTAAAACAAGGTGACTTGGAACATCATAACTCAATTCGAAGTGGCGACTCTGAACAAGGTGAGTAGCAGGACCCTCCTAAACAATGAGAATTAGAATAGCAGGACCCTCCTAAATAATGGAAATTAGCGTAGAAGGACCCTCCTAAACAATGAGAATTAATGTAGAAGGACCCTCCTAAACAATGGAAATTAGCGTAGAAGGACCCTCCTAAATAATGGAAATTAGAGTAGCAGGACCCTCCTAAACAATGCGGATTATATTAGCATGACCCTCTTAAACAATGAGAACTAGCATAGCTGGACCCTCTTAAACAATGAGAATTAGAGTAGCAGGATAAACAATGAGAATTAGCGTAGCAGGATCCTCCTGAATAATGGGACGTAGTATTAGCAAGACCCTCCTGGACGATGAAATTAGCAAGACCTTCCTACATAATATGATTTTATCACTTTCTCCTAGGATAAACACTTCCTAGTATGAAGCGTTATTTCTTATTTTCTCCTAGGATAAACACTTTCTAGTCTTAGTTTATTTGTTTATTTATTTTGATTCACATTTGCTGATAACTCACAAAAAATTTTCAGCGAAACTGGGATAAATTTTTTATTTATTTCTTTTGTTTGTGATGGTTTTCAGGTTCTTTCAAGCGAAACATGAATTTGAAATTCAAGAACAAAGTTTCAACTCTTTTTAGAATGATCAATTCCATGATAGCCAGAATCAACTTTTTCAAAATGCATGTAGCAGTCTGACTTCCTCACATCTTTTTCTATTCAGCTTCTGATCAAGAAGACATGCAGTCATTCAGGAACATTTTCAAGTTGTCCTTTTGAAAAATGCCAAAAACTCACTCTAAGGAGCAAGTTAAACATCAAATTCAATTCAAGATCAAGATACTCACCCAAAAATTAAGGTGATACCAGAAAGTCAAGACTCACGTGAAGCTGCATAGATAGGAATTTGTACTTTTATTTTTCTTTTGACTGTTAGTTTTTTATGTAATTAAGGATAAAAACCGCAAGCTGGAGCCTCGATAGAACCTAACTTAACTTTCAATTCATCACTTCATCTCTTTGAACTACATGTGACCTGATTCCCTTGTAACCCGAGATATGTAGGATGTCCAAAACCAAGACTTGGTCGAACATATTTCTTCCTTCAAATAAAAGTCCGGTCAAAACTTGTCACATTATCTACTTCTTTGTCCAAAAATACTTCGTATTTCCAATCAAAGAGGGGCAAACTCTAGACACATAATTTTTGACCCAACTTAAGTTTACCACCATTTTTAGAGCTTAACTATTTTATAAATCAAACTTCATATTTTATTTTTGTCTTATTTTAGTAAATTTATTTTTAAAAAATTTGAAAATAACAAAAATGGTATGTTTTATTTCTATTTTAGTTTAATAAATAAGCTAGTATTCTTTTAGTTATAAGTTATTATTAGCTACCTAATTTTATTAGTTTAAAAGTATATAAGTAATATTCTTATATTATATTATATTATATTATATTATATTATATAATTATATCATATCATATTATAGTATATTATATTATATTATAAAAAAAAACAAAAAAAACTAAATCTATCCTACTATCATCACCCACATTTAAACCCACTACCATAACCCCACTATCACATTTTCCCTCTCCATTTTCGACCACACTTCCACCTGTACTACTCCACACATACCATACCATACCATACATATTCATCAACTCTACAACATACACGGGGAGACGACACCAAAAAAGAAAAAGCAAAAAACGACACACACAACAATCTAAAAACAAAAAAGGAGCGAAAAGAAAAGATACATACTACAACATATAGAAAAAAACATACGGGAAGGAAAAAATAAGGAAATTCCGTTACATCCATTTTCAACCCACACAAACATACATCACAAGGGAAAAACAAAAACAACACAGGTGGGGGTTTTAATCGACGTTCGATCAAAATTTTGCTTTATTTATTCTCTTTATTTAAGGTTAAATTTTATTTTATTTTTGTTAATTTATTCATGAAATTTGATATAATTATTATGATATGTTCTCTTACACTTTTGTTTTATTCATAATCTGAATGAAATAAAAATGTGTTAAGAGTTATTCTTTTAAAATAACTTTATTTGATGAAAAATTATTGTTGTTTATTTTGTCTAATAAAGATTGAGATTTATTTTAACAATTTATAATTTTCTTATTGGATTAAAAATAAATTACAATATGCATGCATAACTTTGTCATTAACTTTAAGGTAAAAAATTAAAATATAATATGTGTAGGCCTAATTTTAACATTAACTTTAAGGGTGAATAAAAATAAAATAATACAAGATAATCTAAAATTTATATTGTATCCTAGAAGTTAGATTTATTTTATTTAATATTTTCTTATAACATTAGATGTGGTTTAGGCATGTTACAAAGAAAATGGTTTCAAATAAGAATATGGTTACACATTTTCTTTGAAACACTTCACGGAAATTCAAGAATGCGGTTACGCACCTTGTCCAATATTATAATCAACTTTTATTGTTTTAAAATAAAACTCATAGACAATTATTAGGTATGATGAACTCAAGAGGGGAAGACAATTATGTCTCCAAATGTCAAGATCGAGAATGCAGTTATACATCCGATTTAAGGCTAATAAAAATTCAACAATTAAAAATAAAGCAAACCAGATATGTAGATACAAATTATCCCAAAAAATAATACATCAAGAGAAGTAAAAGTCAATAAAGCGACCATGCTAGAATCACGGGACTCGAGGGATGCCTAATACCTTCCCCTCGGTCAACAGAATTCCTTACCCAAATTTCTAGTTCGCAGACCAAAAAAAAGAGTAATTTCCTTTTTTAGGGATTAAAACAAGGTGACTTGAAACACCATAACTCAATTCAAGTGACGACTCTGAAAAAAATAAAATAATCCCTAAATCAATAACGCCAATTAAATTAAAAAAACTCTTCCGCCTTGGTGCGCGAAAAGGGGTGTGACAAGAGGGAGAGAGACAAAATTTGTCACATACTTTGATAATTCTGATGAACATAGCAACAATACAAACCAAATACTACTGTAGAATAAATTGGTTGTTGATGAATATAGCAACTATACAAATCAATATATATAAAAATATCTTCCTATTGAACATACCATTTCCACCTTCAATTGAGTCTCCTCTCCATTATCAAATTAGAGTTACTAAAGTTGTCAATATAAACTTTCCTAATCCATAATTCTTGTTCCAACTTATTGATTTTGTTCACCAATCTGGGAAGGATAAAATTAGATCTTGGATCCACTTCTTCTTTGACCCTCCATCAATTTTTTTAGATTGAAAATAGAGACATATAGTACATTAGCATTAATTGAATATAAAATGAAGCAATAATACAAGGAAAAACACATACATCATAGCATTGGCAAGATCAAAAATCTTCTTTCCGAATTTAATTTCAACCAAGAAATTCATGAATTCGTCAAAATCTCATGTTTGCATATCACTGCACCGTTGAACATTGGTTCTGATTCAATCATACAAATCAAGTTTTCATTTGTCATTTTACGAAAATGAATAATTTTAGTTAACTTTCCTCAAATTTGGGCTTGTAACACTAATTTTCAATGTGGGTTGCAATATTATATGACAAAATCATGTAATTACATGACTTAAGATAACATAATCTCTAAAAATCTCTATCATTTGAATTAATTAAAAAAATTCCCCTTCTCCTTCTATTTTTCTTAACATTCGTATACATCACTCCATCTTTATAAGATACATTACAACTTTGTTTTTTATGTATTTAGTATTATTGCTATTATTGATACATAACCTCAATTATTTTAAATTTAAATCAGAATGAATTTGATTTATAGTTATGTATCTGATACTAGGGCTGCTCATTGTATGGATGAGATGGATAATTTCGCTTAATGTTTGGTCTATTTGATATCAATTTTTAAATTTACTAATCTGTCAGTCAACCTATAAGATATCAATTTGTTCGATAACAGATATACATTTATCGGGCAATGTATCTCCTAATCTCTACCTTTCTTCTCCATGAATGTACCTTACAGATGACTTCTTTTCATTAATTTAAATGCAATTAAATTATAAAGTTCTTCTATGTTACAAAAAACATAGATTACTACTAATGTAATTGTTAATAACAGAAAAAAGTAAATATGGTTTCAAAATTTTGGTTTCACGACTTTAGGACTAACAATATATAATTAAATTTTATGGAAAAATATTAAATGACGTTAACATATCTAAGTTAAAATTGTATGTATGGTAATTCTTAATGGGTTAACGATTTATTGATAAGGAAATTAAATAATCTACCCCACAACAATTAGCACTTAATTATAAAATTGTTAGAGAAAACTTACAAAATAACAAAAAATACAAGATTACAACTGAAAAATGAAATGAAGAAATAAAATCTCTTCAGGCTGAGACGCGGATATGTCGCTCTCTTTAAGGAGATTCAAGCCCAGTGCAACAAATGTTTTCACCGGTCCAGCAGTAGTCCTCTTTGACTTGTCCCTTCCAGGATACAACAGCCTTCACAAAATATAACTCAACAACTCTGGACAAGAGTTGATTCCAAAGCTCCACAAAAGAAACACCTCCCTTCAACTTATAAGAACTCTCTTTTAGACAAACTTTATGCACTCTATATTTTCTTGTGTTGTGTATACAAACCAAATGAAGACCACCACTATTTATACTACAAGAAATCTTCCTAGTAATGAATAGGAAGATAATGGGATAGTAAATATAAAAAGATAAATGGCCTAAGAGTTACATATGTTACATAGGTTACAAGGAATAATGGAGGAATAAAGAGTGAGATGTTATGGAGAAATAATGGTCCTAGTTGACCATTACATAATCTTCCAAGAAACCCAATGGACAGCCACTACAACGTTCTCTGCAACGTTATAGAGTAAGCAATTTAAGCCAAGTGATAATTAAGATGACATCAAACGTCATCAAATGTCAAACGGTAGAATGCACCTAATAATATGTAGTTAGGTAGACTACATATGACTTTTAGCAAATTATAATAATATTAAAATGCTATAACAATCCCCCACTCATTTTAAGTATTAGAAAAGAGAGTATATCAGCTGAAGGAAGACTATCATGCATAATGAAGGTGTGCTCTCCATTGAACCTTCACTTAGTAAAACAGTAACTTTTAACTCAGAGTGGTAGTAGTCTCAGACTTGAACTATGACTGCTTAAGGGAAATAAAATATCACTACTCACACATAATAATCAAGGTGTTGACATAAGCTTTAAAGCCAGCACGTTATGGCCATGTGATATCCCGGTTTCATGAGTGCTTTTGAGAATAAACCAATTCTCATAGGAAACGACCTACTTTCACACATCACATAGGCGAAATCTGTCGAGAGTGCTCCTGTAAGATTAACACTCCACCCATACGGGCTACAGGTATTCATTAAGAGTTTTATCAACTCAACCTTCACAAACTACAGGACACAATGCACTCACATCATAGGAAGGGAATAATAAGATAGTGCATTTTTCTCAACAAGTCATCATATGATTAGTTTTTCCCTTTGAACTTGGTTATAGGATCTCTAGTCCTCAGGTTGGGTTTCCTCATATATGACTCAAGAATTTATAGGTTTCAATCCCATCTCCCTCGATGTGCTTCAGATCTTTTCTCTTGTTAAGGCCTTAGTAAGATGATATGCAAGATTATCACAAGATTTGACATAATCAACATTATAGTTCAGCCTCCATGGTAGAGTTAGCAATTATAGTTTGCTTTTTTTATCTCCAACAGACAACACCACCACCTAAAGTAAAGACATAATCAGTGGTAGAACATGAATCACCTGATAAAGTGTTCCAATCTGCATCACAAAAGCCTTCAAGTACAACAGGATATTTTTTATAGAACAAACCACAATTTTTTTTGTTTCAATTAAATATCTCATAACTCTTGTTACAGCATGCCAATGTTCATTACCTAGCTTGCTTGTAAACCTGCCAAGTACTGCTACTGCATATGCAATATCAAGCTTAGTGCAATCAGTCACAAATCTCAAACTTTCGATTATACTAGCATATTCCTTTTGATTTATTACATCATTTTCACTTTCAACAGGAAATAAGTGAACACTTGAATCAAAAAGAGTAGCAACATGCTTGTAATCATGAAAGTTATATTTTTTCAAAATTTTCTCAACATAATGTGACTGGTCAAGAAAAATTCCCTCACATGTTCTTGTTATTTTTATTCCAAGAATAAAATTTGTCTTACCAAGATCTTTCATATCAAAATGGCTTCTAAGAACATTTTTAGCTTCATCAATAACATTCATGTTAGAGCCAAAGATCAATAAATCATCAACATATAGGCAAATAATCACATGTGAATTATTTCAAGACTTATGATATATGCACTTATCACACTCATTTGTTTTAAAACCATTTTCAATCATGCAGGAATCAAACTTATCATGTCATTGCTTTAGTGTCTGTTTCAAGCCATATAGGATTTAGTAAGTTTACATACTTTGCTTTCTTGGCCTGCTTCAACAAAACACTCGATCCATATAAATTTCTTCATTTAGGTCTCCATTTAGAAAAGCAGTTTTTACATCCATTTGATGAATTTGCAAATAAAAAATTGCAGCTATAGCAATTAAAAATTTTATGGATGTAATTCTTGTTATCGGAGAAAAATATCAAAAAATTCTAGGCCTTCTAGTTGTTTAAAATATTTTGCAACTAGCCTAGCCTTGTATTTATCAATAGAACCATCCGGTTTCAACTTTTTCCTTAAGACCCATTTGCAACCAATTGTTTTACAGCCCGGTGGTAAATCAACTAACTTCCAAGTTTTATTAGAAATTAGAGATTTCATTTCATCATTTACAGCCTCTTTCCAAAAAATAGAATCATGTGAAGATAATGCTTCTTTGAAAGTTAGAGGGTCATCTTCAATATTATACACATAAAAATCAGGACCAAAATCTTTTTCTACTCTGGCTCTTTTACTTCTTCTTAACTCAAAATCACCAACTTCTTTATTTTTCAAAGTAAAAGTAGAAGAACTAGGTAGTGACAAAATATTTTGTTCAATCCTTTGACCCCCACTATTTTTAGAATCAAAAGGAAACTTGTTTTCATGAAAAATAGCATCACCTGATTCTATTACAATATTATCTTCAAGATTAAAAAATCTACAGGCTGTACTATTTGAAGCATAACCAAGAAAAACACAAGTAGTAACTTTCTTACCCAACTTTGTAATCTTGGGATCCATTAGCCTCACAAAGGCTAGACAACCTCAAACTCTTAGATATCCCAAACTTGGCTTGTAACCTTTCCACAATTCAAAAGGTGTCAGTTTTGACTTTTTATGAGGCACACGATTCAACACATAACAAGCAGTTAAAATAGTTTCACCCCCAAAATTCAAAGGTGCATGTGACTCAATAAGCATGACATTAGTCAATTCAACCAAAGTTATATTTTTCCTTTCTGCTACTCCATTAGATGAAGTAGAGTAAGGAGGAGGAGTTTCATGAATTATTCTCAATGATCTAACAAAAGAATTAAACTCATTTGATTCATATTCACGGCCTCTATCACTTCTAATTCTTCTTATTTTTCTTCCAAACTGATTCTCAATCTCATGGAGATAAGTTTTGAAATTTTCTAAAGCATCACTTTTATTTTTCATCAAGTAAACATATGTAAACTTAGAAAAATCATCAATGAAAGTGATAAAATATCTATTACCTCCATGAGTTAGAATTTCACCAAGTTCACAAATATCAGTATGAACTAATTCTAACAAATCAGTTTTTCTTTCAACTTGAAAATGAGGCCTTTTAGTGATCTTGACTTTACTACAAGCCTCACACTTTTCAAAAATCTTTTTAATCATCGGGATCAATCCTAAACTACTCATGATTCCAACATAACGATCATTAATATGACACAAATGAGCATGCCAAAAATTAGTAGAAGAAAGCATATAAACAGAAGTAGAAGTTTTATTCATCTCTACATTCAACTTAAACATCTCATCACATGCATACCCCTTACCCACAAAAATACCCTTCTTCACTATTACATATTGATCAGATTCAATAATCTGTTTAAATCCTGCTTTATTAAGAAGAAAACTAGACATCAATTTTTTTCTCATGGAAGGAGTATAAAGTACATATTTTAAAGTTAATACGCTTCCAGAAGTAAAACACAATTCGACATCTCCCTTTCCCTTACCTGAATAGTATGAGCATCACCAAGCATGATGGTTTTGGGCTCCTCAAAATGAGTACATTTTTTAAAGTGTAAATTAGGTATATATCATTTTCTATAGTAATATTCTCAAGTTGTAGCATTAGAGTTTGTATTTCAGTGTATAACATTTAATATCTCAAGATATAATATTTTATTAAAAAATATAATGTTAATTTTAAATTATTAAAAAGAGTTGTTAAAAAAAATTAATGAAAAAAAAGGACAAACTAATAATGGAAAATGGGATCCTTTATTAATTAAATTAAATAAAATTATTAATTGGTGTTAATAGATTAGCACGTTTTAAGGGATTTTAAAAATTTTCAGATTAGTTAGTTGCCTTAATTCTCTCTAATTAGTTTAAATGAGATTAATTTTTGATTTAATTCCTTAAAAAGCTCTACCAGATTGGCATCAACGTACAAGTCATTTTTTTTCCAAAATTTCACGATTCTTTTCAGATTTGCAGATTTTAGTTTTTTTTTTAGTAATTAAATAAATTTTGGCATTGGAAACAATTTGATTTGATTTGATGGAGAACATTGTGTCGATATTAATTAAACATGGTGGAAAGTGGAAATTTATCAGGTTGGTTTTAATTATGATTTGTTTGTTTTAATTATGAATTGTTGGTTTTAATTAGATTTGTTGTTTTTTACATGTATAACAGTGTTCGAATTTTTTGATTATTGTAAGATCTGAAAATATAGTTTGTATTTTTTTTTTGGATGAAATAGTTATGTTACGTATAGCGTATTTGAAAAACAATATGTAAATGTATATGTGTTTGAGTTGTAATTAAATTGAAGATTCGCGTGTTAATAGAAAAACGTACATTGTGTTTATTAACTAGACAAAAAATAATTAGATATAAATCTTTGGACCGATGAAGTATGACAATTGTATTAATAATGTCTGAAACTTATATGAAATTTGTATTTAATGGTAAAGTCTGTTCAGAATATAGTCAAAAAGTAAGTAGATATAATTCTGTGTACCGGTGAAGTATGAAAATTGTATTAATTGTGTATGAAACTTATACGAAACTTGTATCAATTGTGTATGAAAGTCCATTTTTTTGTTGAACTTACAGTATATGTTTCTGTTGAAATTATAATATATGTTTTGTATTAATTTTGTATAGAAACTATATTCTTTTTGTTTAATTGAAGTAGTGTATATGTCAGTGAATGATATATTAAATGTGTATGAATTATTTTGTAATTATATATTATGTTGCACTAAATGTTATTTTAATGTTGTGAAACAGGAAAATATGTCGATTTTCAGATGGAGGGCATCATATATGATGCGTCTACTCTTTATAGTGGTTTAGTTAATGCTATATGTGTTAGCGATATGTGTCCTCCTATTAATATTCATAATGATGTTGAGGTAAAGGTTTTTCTAGATCAGAAGAAGGTGAATTTGGATTTCTTTACAAAATATCCATTGTGCATCTCTTTGAAAGATCGTGAGATGTATAATGAAGGTCATGGAGTTATTATTACTGATAGAATAAATTCTGAGGTTAGTTTAACACAGACTAACGTTGATTTATACTCCAACAATTCTATTCGTTTGATCGGAATAAATTTAGACGGAGTTTTCAATGAGAATAGTGAAGGAGATAATGATGTAACATGTGACCATTCCAACCTATTTGTAGCTGATAATCAGATTTGCAATAATAGGGATACACTTAAGGAGGTTATGAGGCATGTTGGACTTGTCGAAAAATTCAATTTTCGTGTTGCGCGTTGTAATGCATCTAAGTAAGTGTACAACTGTTTTAAGTTATATTTTTTTATTTGATTTATTTTACTGTATAAAATTTAAAATTAAATTTTCTTAATTTTGAAACAGTTATCACCTGAATTGTATTTCTGATACTTGTTTTTGGATGATGAGGGCATCTAGTTTGAATAAATCAAATTTATTCAAAGTTAGAAAGTATAATGCTCAGCACACTTGTTCTGTTAGAGATAGAGTGTATGCAAGACGTCAGGGGATAACTAACGTTGTAGCTGTCTTGATAATGGAGAAGTATATTGATCCATCTACGGTATATACTCTAAAAGATATAGATGCTGATATGTTGAAATTGCATGGCGTTTCGTTGACGTACATACAGGCATGGAGAGCTAAAGAAAAAGCAGTAAGTTGGTGCGCGGAGATCCAGCCGAGTCCTATGCCAGATTACCGGGTAATTTTGATATAAAAAATAATTTTTTTTTAATTATTTAAATGGACAAAATGACAATATAGTATGTTATCCTAATGAACTGGATTGTTCTGTTTCTTGTATTCTTTATGTATAAAATTTGTATATTTTTTGTATGTATCCTTGATGTATAAAGAAAGTATGTATCCTTTTTGTAACAATTAAGTGTTCTTTGTGTATCCATTAAATTATACATATGATGTAAACTGTCGCATTATATAATTGTAAAAATTTCAGGTTATCTGTACACTTTGGAGCAAACATATTCAGGATCTGTTTTGAAAATAAAAAGGAAAGAAGGTGATAAATTTTATACGCATTTGTTGCGTTAGAAGCTTGTATTAGAGGCTGGGAGTATTGTAGGCGAATTGTAGTTGTTGATGGAGCGGGATTAAAATGTTCATATGGTGGTACAATGTTAAATGTCAGCACAATGGATCCGGAAGGTACTTTTTGATCCTATTTAATTTTCTGATTATAACATATAATAAAATATGTTATAAATTGTATTTCTAATTTGTGTGATATTTTTTTAAAAAAATGGATCAGGTCATATACATCCGTTGGCGTATGCGATAGTGGATTCCGAAAATGATGCTTCATGGACTTGGTTCTTTGAACAGTTTAAGAAAGCGTATGGAGTTAGACAAAACATGTGTTTTATGTCGGATCGAAACGAAAGCATATGGAAAGGGACTGCTACTGTATATCCTGAATTCGAACATTATGCCTGCATATACCATTTGTAGTCTCTGTTGAAGAATTTCAATAGAAAAACTGAAGATTTGAAGATTTTATTTTTTACATTGGCAAAAGCTTATACAAAATAATAGTTTGAGATAATTATGGGAAGAATAGACCAGATAGATACGTGCATACGACCATACTTGTTTGATATTGGTTATAGCAAATGGTCAAGAGCTTACTCGAATTGTAAGCGCACATGGACCATGACTTCAAACATCGCCGAGTCATTGAATAATGTTAATAGGTTAGCAAGGAGGTTACCTGTAATTTCACTTCTTAAATTTATGAGGGTAACAATTTCGAGGTGGATTCACAAGCATAATGAGAAGGCTGATAAGATAACATTTGATCTGACAAAAAATATGATCTTTATCTACAGAAAAGTATTGCTTTGTCTTGCAATATGAGGGTATGTGTTTTACTGTATTGAATAATAAATAATTGTATTTTACTTCCCAATATTTAGTGGCATGTATATTAACAATATCACATTTTAACTTTTAATTAGGTGATACCTTCAACTGTTAATCTGCATGTTGTAGCCGAAGGAGCAAAGAAGTACATAGTAAACTTGAACACAAGGATATGTAGTTGCGGGATATTTCAACATTATGAGATACCATGTGGTTATGTAATTGCAGTTCTCAGATATAGAAAGTTGCATGAAGCAGATTTTTGTTCTGCTTTTTATAGCCTGAAGAATTTTAGAGATGATTATGTCATTCCTGTCGAGCCTATCCCATGTGAGAGTACATGGGATATACCAAGTTATATTTCATAGCCTAAAATGATGCCACCCGATCCAAAACGATCAGCGGGAAGACCCAAATTTGAACGCTGGAAGGGGTTTGCTGATGTGAAATTCAAGAGGACAAAAATCACCTGCAGTAGATGCCATCAAGTTGGTCACAATAGAAAGACATTTTCAAATTATCCTGTGCAAAAACAATGATTTCTTACTGTTACATCTGTTTTAATGTTGTTTCGAATGTTAGACACACGTTTTGTTTTATTGAGTGCAGTTGTTATCATTGACATTTATAAATTTTAGTTTTGTAAAAAATTGCCAAATACAACTAACAATAAAACACAATTTTTTGAAATGTGAAATATAGTATACAATGTTCATACAGTATTCATACAAAAGTCATATATATTGCAAGTAAATGTGAAATTTATACAAAAGTCATACACATATAATAAAGTATAAATATACATTGAAGCATAATGTCATTTATACAATGTTCATACAGTATTCATACAATGTTCATATATATAACATTTGTTTCTGTTCTATATATCAAAGTACAATATGACATTCTAATTCATATAATGTTCATACATTATTCATACAATGTTCATATATATTGCATATTGCATTCGAAATTTATACAAAAGTCATACACATTTAATAAGTGCTAATATTCATTGAAGCATACTACAATTATATATAACAGTTAATATATTATGGCATATAAAGTTAAATATATTTCATACAATATGTATACATATATTGTACGTTATTTTATAATGACTAATATATTGTATACATAATTCATACAAAGTTCATACATAATATATTATGGCATATATAGTTAAATATATTTCATACAATATGCATACATGGATGTTACGTTATTTTACAATGATTAATATATATGCATACATATTTATGTGTGTCAACAAATATGTTTATGTGGTTTTATGTGTATATATTGTAGTAATCAGTTGTCCAAAATAATGATAAAATTTATAATTTATATAAAACAATCAGTATTAATAATAAAGCACTGGGAAATAGCATAAATAGTTCAAAAGTTAAAAAACATTTCATTCAAAATAATGTACAGGGTGCAATGAAGTTTTCTAATTCCTATTACGGAATCTTGGAATAGGATAATTGGTGGTGTCCATAACTTGTTCTTTAGGCGTTTGAGGTCCACCATACTTGCTAGCAACTGTGCCCGTAACTTCACTTTCACTTATTGCGCCCTCATCATTCTTTGATTTTGCATAATGCCAAAGTAATGTAGCATACCTCTGACGATGATATGCTGAATCGATATCAATATCAGATATATCAAAAACACCATTGCTCATGTATTCGGCAAACAGAGATGTGTACAGACCACAATCGCTGTAAATAATTTAAAATCAGAAAAAATTTATAATAACTATAAATTAATGTAATTTAAGATAAAGTAAATATAATATAGCAAATATACATACTTGGAACAGTCTTCTTGTTGAGGAACATCTGTCACATGCTTGATACTGAGAGGTTCGAATTGAGACTTTTGTTGATGAGTCATGGAAATTATTCGCATACAAATCAAGCATTTTGCCATAAAACCCTGTGCTTGTCAGAAATAATGGTATCATGATTGCAAGTTTATCAACAACTTCTTTAACTTTTCTGGTGTGAACAGATCCTCCCATCATCGAATCATATACATGTAGACATCTAAGTTTGATCCGGAATACAACAAGGAACCAATGGAATTTCTCGCTCATATTGACAGGGATGATTACTTCGTCAACCCTATCCCAAGGAATGTTAGCAAGCAGCTTAAATCCTCTAATGCACTGTCCAACATCGTGGTCTAGGGAAATGCATCTCATGTCACATTTTGACGATCTCCACTGTTTCTCAATGTTATCAATCCACGCCATAAACCAACAGTCAACAGTACTGTAAGAAGTGATTGTTTGGAAGTATTTTGCCTTCTTTCGGAGATAATACATAATTGTATTAATTTTCTGTTACAAACAAAAAAACATAAAATAAAACACAGTTGATACCTCATACAGAAATTATATATTAAAAATGTATATATATGTTTCATACCCAATTCACACATAAATCATACAAATCAGTAATCATAGGTACATCAATTCACACATAAATCCGACAAATACTAACGAAATGTATAAACTTTATTCAATTGTTATAAAATACTTATTCAATATTGAATCAAATTATGTCTTACCCCGTCCTCCCAAGGTCTGCCCGATTGACTCATTATATGGGAAAAAACATTTCTGCGATTTTGACAACGCCAAAATCCATTTGAGGATGAAATATATTTTTAACCTTTGAATATGTTGTTTTTCTATGTATATTGCAATAAATATTATATAAATTGTGAAATTGTGAATTTAAATAAAATAAATTTATTTATAGACATTTATACTTGTCACGCCTGCTTGAAACATCTTTGAAAACTCATTTGTTGAACTCCTCAATCATGTCATCTGGAACATCAAACCTCATTGTGACTTTGGAATGGATGTTTGATTGGAAAGAATATAGGTACTTTATTTGAACTGCTTTCGCCTTTCGACATTCTAATATAAGGAAAAGATTCGTATTTGTCGGGATTCTTATGTCTTATTTGCACATTTAGAGTCGTGGTAGCATTAAGAATTGGATCAAGTGCGATGATTTGTGTCATAGTAAAATCAGGATAATCGTCCAATGTTGGTGGTTTTAACGTTGACATTCCAGGTACGTCAACGTTGAAAGAACCACCAGTTGACTTTTGAGCTTCATCTACATAAAATAAAAATCGTTATGTACAAAAAAAAAATTAAATTAAGATACATTTCATAATAATGTATATATCGTACCAGCTGTGTTTGACATGTGTACTTGTTCTTCCATTGAAACAGTCGACATAGCTGTTGGATCTTTATCAGATTGTGCAACATTTTAATTGGTGTTGTCCTGATAATAATTTTCCGACAATATGAATATATTCAGATATCAATGTATTCTGATTTGTTTTGTATGAATTAAATTAACAGAATTCGTACCAAAGAAACTTTCATACATATTTAATACATCATTTATTCATTAATCATATATATTTTAAAAAACAAATTCATACATGATTAATACAAACATCTATACATAATGCATGTATATATATAATAAACCCTTTTAATACATAATAGAGACAACCTATATACATTATTCACATATATATATGATGTTTTTTTATGTTGTTCATTTAAAAGTGATACAGTGATAATAAATAAATAAATAATTAGGATAAAAACATCAATACATACAGTTATCAAACAATATTCATACACAGTAAATACATTGATTCATACCTGTTGTTGTGCCTCTGATATTTGTTGACCTCTTGACAATCTAATCTCTTGAATTATCAGCTTAGTCGAGTTATCGACGTAAGTCTTGATATCAACCATGTGCTTGTCAACCTTATCATTGTATAAAAAAAAATTAAAATAATAAAATAAAATATAAGTAATTATATTATTTCTTTAAAATTAGATTGGAACTAACAGTGACTTTGAGGTCTTTCAACTCCGCCTTAACTTGTTCATTAAAAATAATAAGTTTTTGATATGTAAAAATGTTTTAATTGTAAATTCTGTATTTGTACCTCTGCAATCTCGACTTTCAAGTCTACAAATTTCTGTTCAACATCAATGCCATGATTTTTCGACGTTCCGTGCTCTTCCGAATCATGATGACTGCTAGATTGATTTAAAATGGTGTCGTCCATGAGATTTAACTCTTCTTTAGAAAAAACCATATTTCTGAATTTATGTTGTAGCAAAGAAAAAAATTAGAATGTATATTAATTTATAATGACTCTAATAACATTCAATAAAAAATTACTTGATTACCATGTGTTCTGAAAATTATTTTCTTCAAATCATAAAAAAATAACGTCATTTGTTGTCTTCCAGTTCAGAATATGCGGTGTGCGATCTGAAGCATGGATAGCAATTGTGTTGTCAAATGGATGACAACACTCATAAATCATACCTGCAATGCTATGTGGAACTGGCTGAACTTAAATGACGAAGGATTTTTTTTCAATTTTTGACTGCATGGTTTAAGTGTTAAATTAAAACACTCATTCACCCAAGAAAATGTGGCATACTGGCCAGACTCAACTGAATTAAAATATAATTTTGGAATTGTTGTTTTGAAAGGGTCTGATGCAGTCAGAAAAGAAGTAATAAAATACAGAATTCCAATTTTTAAACGGTCATCCTCTTCCCAAAAGTTTTCCAATCTAAACTTGTGGTAAAAATTTGACTTGGGTACTTTATCAAAATCCCCGAAATTTTCTGCAATAAGTCTGTTTGGACAGATGGATCAGACACAAAATCAGAAATTGGTCCAGATTTCAGATCGGTTACAACAACAAATTCTTTTAACCCAAAATGTAACTCTGTACCATTTACATTTATGACAAACATGTCATCCCTGTCATTTTCAGTTTCAAGAAGAAAAATATGTCGTAACAACTGACGTTGAATTTTTATGTTATGCAAATCGTAAAAAAATCCAATAGGTGTTTCTTGTAAAATTTGTTGAAACTTGTCTTGACCTAAGAAGGTCAACAGATCAGCAAACACATTCATGTTGATACAAGAAGACAAATGTGTTTGTACCTTCTTCTCCTATAAAATTGGTAAAACTAAATTAATACGTTTAACATACTATATAATGTCTTAGAAAATCATATATACACTGCTATGTTAAATGGACATTCAATTCAATTCATACACAAAGCTTACAAAAATTATACAGCAGTTCATACACAATGCATACAATATTAATACATATTTGATTATTTTTTTAAAAAAAATTTGTGACTTTTAAACTATAAACTACTACTCAAACAGTATCAATACATCAATTCATACATCAAAATCAAAACATAAAATATGCAGTTGTAATACGTATAATAATAGTAAAAAATATACGACATACAACATTAATACATTATTCATACACTGACATTCTAATGGACAATAAAATTATTTCATACACATAGCATACAAAGTTAATACATTAATGCATACACTCCTATAATAAAATATAGTAATTATTTCATACACAAAATCATACAACATTAATACATTTATTATGTATCAAAATCATACACTGCTGTAATCTAATTATATCTTTACAAATCATACAACATTAAATCATACAATATTCATATATAATTATAATATACAATACTAAAAACTCAACTCATACATAAATCATACAAATTTCATGTAGTATACTATTGACAAATAAAATCAAAATTAAACACACTTACATAGAACATTTTAATCGAAATTTGAAATAATCTTTTTACTGACTTTAACAAATTTTTTTGATTTATTTGTGGCTTGTATCTCTGACACATTTTTTGAAGATGTTCTTGTCGACCTACCAATTTCAATGCCTTTTATTTTTTTTGATTTTGTATTTATTAATTCGTCAGCAAAATCAGACTCGAATTCAGATGATGTTTGAATTTCTTTTCCTTTCCTCTTCTTCGCTCTTTCATTTGCCTCTTTGTTTTTGTTTTTTCCATATTCGATTTAACTGACCTAGACTTCTCTTTTTCAGTTTATTTTTGTGTTTGAGTTTGTGATAAAATATTGAATGAAGGAACATGAACGTCCTCAGATATTGACTCATCCGATCAATCTTCTACTTTTACATGGGGTTTCACTACCTTTCCTCGACATTCTATACGAACTTAATATGTATGTTTGATTTTGGGGATGAACTGATATGTGAGGGATAATGGAAATGGGGATGGGGATGGGGATGATTTAGGCTTGATGGAAGAGATGATGAGTGAGGCGTGTTTGAAGATTGATGTATGAAGAGTAATATCAATGGTGAACAGTCAGAGGATTTGGGGGAGATGATGATTTAGGCGTGTTGGGGAAGATTGAGTGTATTGGGGGAAGATTGAGTGTATTGGGGGAAGATGTCGTGTATTGGGTTAGATGGGGGTGGGTAGTTATTGGGTAACAATAAAATAGGTGTAAATTAAAATCAAATCCCTATTATTTAGTTTTTGTCTTTAAAAAGGCAACTATATAATGTGAAATTTAATTAACAATAATTTGTTATTTATTTTAAAACTGTAAAAGGTAACTGTATAATTAATCAGTAAAAATTTAAAGAGTTTGATTTAAAAAAGGTAACTAAAAAAATAAAAGTAATTACTAAAATAAATTAATTAATATTTAAATAATTACTTATAAATTGTTTTAATTAATATATTTTTCTATTGATATGCTATAATTCCATAATAATCTGCTATAAGTAGTTTATTTTAAAGAGTATGTTTATAATTTTATATATATCATCTTAAATGTGTGTTGGGTGTTATTTTTATTTTTTTAAACCAGTCTTTGTAATAACAGACATGACAGTTTGCACCAGAATCAGCCCACCATCCATCAACACTCTCAACCATGTTTATGTCGATAATCACCGCCATAAAAGGTTCTTCGGTAACGTTTGCCTGAGGGTTAGGACCACATTTTCGAAATCTGCAAAATCGAGCAATATGCACACTCTTGCCACAAACAAAGCATGGTCCCTTTTCTTGAACTTGTTGATTTTTTGCTTGGTGATTTTCACCATTATTTTTCTTGGGAAGTCTACCATTGTTTTTCTTGAATTTTTTCTTCTTAGGCTTCAAAGAATTATTTCGTGAGTTTCAGGAGTAGCATTATTCGAAGTAATTAAATTTACCTTCGTTGTGATGTTAGAGTAGCATTATTCGAAGTAAGTAAATTTACCTTCGTTGTGATGTTGTGCTCTTCTGTTTGTAAAAGTGCATCTTGGCCCCTTGCTTCTTCTTCCATGCGGATTTTCATTATCAAGGTTTCAAGAGAAGTTTCCTTTTGTTTGTGACACATAGTTTTTTGAAATTCCTTCCAAGAAGGTGGAAGTTTATCCACTATGATACAAACAATAAGGTTGTCTCCAATTTTAACCTCTTCAGACCTAAGCTCTCCAACGATCATTATAAAGTCTTGAGATTGGTCTACCACTGATTTGTTGTCCACCATTTGAAAACGAAATAATCTACTAGCCGCATATTTTTTGCTCCAGCCTCTTCGGTATCATACTTACTCTGCAATGTCTTCTAAATTTTTTTTGCACTAGAGTAAGTTCTATCATAATAATCATAAAAATTATCAAAAAGACAATTAAGAAGATAATACCGATACTTATAGGAATCACCATCATACTTTTCCACTTTCTCTAGATGAGAAATAGTTTCATCATCATTCATAGAGGTGATGTCTTCTTTATTAGGATTCTTCTCAGTTAACACATAATTAAGAAACATTGAGAAGACTTAAGTAGAAAAGTACTTTACCCTTCCATCTCTTAAAATAGTTACCATTGAACCGAAATGGCTTGTTAAGGTCTCCCATCTTGACATCCGCGATTTTTTCAATTGTAGCCATTTTGGATCTCCTTAAAATTGTTAGAGAGAACTTACAAAATAACAAAAAATAAAAGATTACAACTGAAAAATAAAATGAAAAAATAAAATCTCTTCAGGCTGAGACGCGGATATCTCGCTCTCTTTAAATAGATTCAAGCCTATTGCAGCAAATGTTTTCACCGGTCCAATAGTAGTCCTCTTTGACTTGTCCCTTCCAGGATACAACAGCCTTCACAAAATATAACTCAACAACTGTGGACAAGTTGAGTCCAAAGCTCCACAAAAGAAACACCTTTTTCAACTAATAAGAACTCTCTTTTAGACAAACTTTATGCACTCTATTATTTCTTGTCTGTTGTGTGTATAAACCAAATGAAGACCACCACTATTTATACTACAAGAAATCTTTCTAGCAATGAATAGGAAGATAATGGGGTAGTAAATATAAAAAGATAAATGGCCTAGGAGTTACATATGTTACATAGGTTATAAGGAATAATGGAGGAATAAAGAGTGAAATGTTATGGAGAAATAATGGTCCTAGTTGACCATTACATAATCTTCCAAGAAACCCAATGGACAGCCACTACAACGTTCTCTGCAACGTTAGAGTAATGACAATTTAAGCCAAGTGATAATTAAGATGACATCAAATGTCATCAAATGTCAAACGGTAGAATGCACCTAATAATATGTAGTTAGGCAGACTACATATGACCTTTAGCAAATTATAATAATATTAAAATGCTATAACAAAAATTTTAATTCGTTCACCAACCATTTATTTGATAACTAAATAACCAATTTTGCGATTAACTTATCAATTACCCTATCTGATACATAACTAATATTTGTTTGCTAAGTAACTGTCGAAGAACAATTTATTTGTCAATTTTAAAAATTTAGAATAATTGTAGTTTGATTTTTTTTTGAGATATGTTGTAATTAGCGCCCAAATTGTTGAGCTTTATTACTTTATACCTATTATATTTACCTCTCTTGTTTTTTTTTTTTGTAACAGAATTTTTAATTAAATTAAATTTATATTATTAATACAAAAATTGTAAATTGTAATGGGGACAAATTTGGCTAAACACTGTGGTTTTGATCAAGTGAGTCAGTAGATAGTTATCTGGGCTCATATTTTTTGTCAACATATAGCCCAAGGCCCAAATATTTCACAACAACTAGGGTTTCATCCGAATCTGTGCCACCTTATATAAGGGATGCAACGCTACATTTTATACCACTGTGAAAATCTTCTAAGAGTGTTTGTTTGTTTGTTTCTTCCTTCTTATTTTTACTTCAATTCAATTTTTGTTTGTGAAGCATTGCTTTCCGAGGCGTTGCGTGCATTGATTTAATGATATTCAATGTACGTGTCAAGGGAAGCATAAATTGAATTCAATACCAACTATTTTATATCTTATATGTGGTGAACTGATTTTCTGTTAGTTTACTCAATTGTTGGATTGTTACATGTTAGATCTATTCAACTTTTATTTTTTATAATCTTTCGATTGTTGCTTCTTATGGTGAACTCTCTTTGTAATAAGTGAGGGATGTTCAAGTTTCCGAAGCATAAATTAACTTGTCAGTATTAAACAGCATGGTGCATTTTCGATTGCATCTTGTTACCTGTCTCCTGCTACATTGAGATGATTCTTTTTGCTAATGTAGGTCTTTGAGGTCAGTGGTTCAATACGCCTTAGCTGGGTTTTTTAACACAATATTTTCAAAAAAAGAAATTATCGCCCCCATATCTTTTTTATTTTTCTAGCATTAAATTTGACCTAATAATTAAGATTTTTTATAGATATTTTCGATCTATATTATATGAATTATTAGGTATAACACACTCAAGAAATTATTTCTAAGGTTAAAATTAAAGATCACTATCCACTATTATATATATTTTTTATTTATAAACTATTCTTTTAGAAAACGTGAAATAGTTAAGAATGTTAATAAAAGAAAAGGTAAATATGAAGAAAAAAGTTTCAATAATTTTCTTGAACTTTAAAATATTCAGTTATTTTGGATCATAAAAAAGTCAAAACAGTCACTTAATATGAACTAGAGGGAGTTATATTCAATTAGTAGCTAAAATTGTTTTTGTTCACTATTGATAGTTTTATAATTTTAAGTTTTCGTATAAAAAGATTTTCTGTATTATTTAATAACTTAGTGACATGTAATTCAATTTTTAAATTTGGGTGCACTCACTCATCAGCAAATATAAATATTTTGTGCACCCACTCTGCTAAAAAAAAGATTATCTAACTCTTTTAAAGTTTGAACATTCTTGGCGAAATTTTTGACGCCGCCATTGTTGCAAACGAATGATTGTACCATAGATGAATAAAGATAATAAACATTAGAAAAGGATGTAAATAACTTTGAATTACACAAAATCTATTTGAGCTTTCAAAATATACTCTTTGTCACTTTTTTATATTACTTTTGAATATTTAAATTTTAATTTAAAATATAAAATCAATCTATTCAAATTAGATTTAAAAGCTAGTCACATTAATTCTTGAAAATTGTAATATAATACTAATCAAAAAGAACACTCAGAAGTCTCAGTCCCCATCATAATATACTCAATGCAATGCTCACAACCTTAATTTCATTGGGATAATGTACAAGTAAACCTTAACATATGTTCGAAATTTCAAAGACACACTTATACTATACTAAGGTTCTATTACTCTCCTGAATTTATTTTATTAATAATTTTTTGCCCCTTTTTAGCTTATGTGGCACTATATTGTGGATCCAACACTAGTTGATTTTTTTTTTCAAGCTAGTGTCACGTAGGTCGAAAAGAGGTAGAAAATTATTTATAAAATAAGTTTAGGAAGGTAATAGGACTTTAATATAGTATAAGTGTGTGACTTGCATTTTCTCTAATTTTATCACCCATAATTTGTTAATACTTTTCGTTCAATAATTAATTATCTATTATTGACTTAACTCACTTTATAGGAAACAATAAATAATATGTGTAATATTACTATTTTATTCTTTGAATATTTTAAATTTAATGTTTTGAGAAAATTTTTTAAATGATAAATAGTACTTAAAAACAAGAATAAAATAAACACAAAAGGTAATTATATCTTGATTTTTAAACTAGACAAATATTAATAATTATTTTTAATTTACTAGACAATTATTAATAGACGGAGGGAGTAAAATGATTAACACACTCTTAACATATTTATAAAAATAAAATTGTAAAACGATTTTTCATAAAAACTAAAATGAACAAGTGGTGGTAATGACATAAGTGAAAATTAAGAGTTTGTTGTAAGGAACATATTATAAATAACAAAATGACACTCTAAGCTAGCGTTTGACAGTAGATTTTTAATTATTCTTGACAAATATTATTTAGGTGAAAATTTTAGCGAAATTCACCATGTAACATCCATAGTATTTGAGAAACATATTTCAATCTTTTATAAAAATATGATTTATACCCATAAATTTAAAAAACTATCAAAACTATACGTTTGTATTACAAGTCAATTAGATTTTCGTTTTAACAAATAACAAGTAGTGTTCATGACACTCGAGCAATGTGGTAGTTTGGAGTGAGTGCAACGAACATCATTTCATACATTGTGAAGTAGACAAAGCACATGCATTTGTTATCCTGAGCTAATTGTTCATCAACAACCATATCATCACTTTCATATTTCATTAAATTTCATTACTATTTGGGAAAATACATCAAATCCCCCCTGAACTTGGCACGAAAACTCGCTTTAGTACTTAAACTACACGGGCGTTTAAATACCACCCTTATCATCTTTGAAGTGATTTTTTTTCCGTCCTGAGACTGTAACACCACTCTCACCCGCCACATCATATCCATGTAAGCGCCACATCATATCCACGTAAGCGCCACGTCATAATTTTTAGTTCTTTTTTACTTATTCATTATTTTCTATTAAACACTTTTAATATTAATTATATCAATTAATTAATTTATAAATGCATACCCCCACCCCCTATCTTTCATCTTCCTTGTTTTTCACTATTTCAACCTTCAATACTTACTTTTCTTCTACACTATTCAACAATTTTTTAAATAACTAGAATGAAATTATTCACTATAATATTCATATTATCTTCTTTGAATCCACCCCACGCATTTACCCTTTTGGAGGAAGAATTTTTTTTGAAAGCCAAGGTTTTATTGTCAACTCAAATAAGAAATAAAGATTACATAAGAAAGTTGATAAAAAATATATAAATTCTATGAGAAATATTTGAATAGATCTAGAAATCAAAATGGGTCACTCAAAATTAAGAAAGTTTACATTTACAAAATCGACACCAATAATATAGAGCGAAATCAACGTCAATAAAATAACTTTGATATTGAATTTTACGAATTAGTAAAGAATTAGTAAAATGAAAATAGTTTTTTTTTTGAAGTGGGAGGAAGATGGAGGAGGAGGTGTTTCAATGAAGAAAAAAAGTGTATTGGGGAAGACAACAAAAATGAAAAGAAAAAAATAAAGAAATTAAAAGGGGACCTACTAATTTATATTTTTAGAGAGTTAATATATCAAGAAAAAGTATTTAAAATATTAATTATATATTGACCAATAAAAAAAGGTCATGTGTAGGATTTCAAAAAATTCTAACTTTTTTTTTTCTTCTTTCACGCGCTTTAAGGAGAGTACACTCACTCTCCCTGCCACGTCATCCCTAAGGGGGTGTTTAAATCACTTCAAAGATGATAAGGGGGTAATTTAAACGCCCGTGTAGTTTAAGTACTAAAGCGAGTTTTCGTGCCAAGTTCAGGGGGGATTTGATGTATTTTCTCTTACTATTTTGGTGTTCACGTAAAAAATTATGTAATACAATGCAAACAACTACTATAGAGAGTGTTTTTGTAAAAGATAAAAGTTTGGTGTAAAAATTTTAATTTTTGAAAGATCCCAAATAATGAGATTTGACCGAAATACTAGAAAATTAATATTTGGGAATTTGTGATATTTGCTATATAATAAAAAATTGTATGGACGAACACTGTTTGCCATTTCCCCCCAAATATTATTTGGAAAATATATGGCCAAACGGGTCCTAAATTGTATGTGTTTGTATTAATTAACTAATTTTCAAGGCTTGTAGAAGTTTGGGACCAATTTATGTTTGAATTGATTTTGAATTAGAATCATTTATGTTATACTAGAGGGCTTAGGCCCGTGTCTTGCATGGGCCCAACAGTGACCTATTTGTAGAGATCGTTGATTGAACGGTTGCATGCCCTGCAAAAGTGATAACAACATTAGAGACATTAGAGGTATCATTAAGTTATATGTGTGATTCAACATAAACTAAACAAATTATAGATCCATATTTGTCCTCCTAAAAGGGAAAGAAAGAAAGCCTAAAAGTGTTCATTTAGCAAGCCTTTGTCTAAACACCATTTTAGCAGCCCCTTATGTAGGCAATAATAAACTCATTGCAGGACGAGTACAACTTACAACTGAAGTAGAAGTTACTATATTACTTCCAATCTTGAACATTTATTTAGACGAAATACCTAGCTGAGGGCATCATATCCATTTGACGCAAAATCTGAATCGCTGAGGCGGCCCAAAAATTTGGAAAAGTTGCATACAATTAACTTTTCACAACTTCTCGATTCTCGTGGGTGAGTTTCAATTGAGATACCGTTGCTTGAAGATTCGGATTCAAGAAATGTTTCTTTTATTTCTACCTCGTGTAGGACATAATTGTGAGCCAGAGAGCCACATAGTAGTAGGCTAATAACATGTGTTGTAAATGCAGAGGCGAACCCAGGATTAGAAGATAGGGGGTGCACTACTACGAGTGACTCAAGGGTAAGGCTAGGAGTGACAAAAGGGTAACGTTAGCAACATACGCAAAATACAACATCTTTCTTCATACTATACTCCAACCATCTAGAAAATGAACCCTTAAACCATGTCTTATAAAATTGACGCATTTTCGTTCCGAATCTAGTTTGAAGATATTCATTATCATTAATACCCGATTGACAAGAAGCTCGAATATAGTGTCTTCTCACTTCATCCGTATTCTAGGGCTATATATAGCAATGGATTTTCTTTATCCACGATCCAATTTAAGTGACTGAAAATCAAATTCATCTATAAAACGCGAAGAATTGTCTCTAAAACTGACACTTGGTTGAGAAGAACTATTTTTCGTCAAAAATCTATCCATCTCAAACACAAGAATCAACAACAAATTATTGTAAAAAAAAAATAGCTTATAAAGAAAAACATATTAATTTACGCAGAGCTAATAGGAGTAGGACTTTAATTTTAGAGTTTTATATTTTATTTATAATTGTGTTAGAGGAAATTATTTATTTTTAATTCAATTAGAAAGAAATGAAATCGGACGACAAAAAAGGGTGGTTAAGAAAGGGGATGGGGCCAAATGAGACGGCAAAAATGAGTTTTAATTCGGCGTTGATTCTTTGCCACAAAACATTTTTTTTATATATATGCTTTGGAATTTCTATGAAAGTATTAAATGTATTTCACTGCTATTATATACAATGATATTTGATTGAGATAAAGAAGGAGAAAATTGGACAAGCTTTTCGGCTATGGCTTAGAAGGGGAACGAGAAATTTTTTGGATTTATTTTTTTGTGGAACTCAGGGTTAAACTTAACAGAAATTTTTGATGACTTTTTTTACTTTTAGGGCAAAAGATCAAATTGAGTACTTTTTTAATACATTAAGGACTATATGGATCATGCAAAATATATTAAGGATCAATATAAAGCACCTCCATACATTAAGGATCATTTTCTTATAGAGAAGGCTATTTAAAGTTAAACAATTATTGTATATACTGGGGATCAAACTCGCATGGTCGCCCAAAGATTTGGCTCGCTCAACCAGTGCACCCAAAGCAACTTTTGGTTGTTAGGGTGCACAATTAAATATATGTTCGTTTTATCAACTGTCTATACATATATATGACTTTTTTAAAAAAGTTATCGGGTGCACGTGCACCCTCATGGTTGCACGTGGGTCCACCCCTGTGTAAATGGATAGTGCGATTGACATAGGATAGGAAAAAGAAAAACATTTATTTAGATGATAAATTTCATCAATCATAACAACACTATATAGAAGTGTTTGTGTTATTATCTACCAATATCGTGTGGTTAATGCTAAAGTTATTTTTTTGGTACACTAACTCAAAGAACATCTAATTTTACTTGCAAATTTTGGAACATCAAGGCTGCCAAAGAGTATAGTTATCTTTCACATTATCACTGTAAAAGTAGAATTCTACAATGGGACAAAATTATGGGAAAAGGGAGGAAAGTAGACAAAAATGACTATCAGCTACCAATTTCCATATAGTGTACTAACCTTTCAGAATTTCGCTCACAAAGTCTATTTGTATTCTCATCTTCTTGATAAAATCGTACACCTAAGAAATTGAGATAAAACAGTAATGAGTTCACATATCTGCAAAATCAATTAAAGGAAGAGCGCCAAATGTTTATAAAATTTCTGAAAACTGAAAGGAAAATAGAACTAATTATGTTACAAGTGTCATTGAATCATAGCATATACAAAATAAAGATATGTTATATGATCTCACTTTACTTTTACAAACTTAAAAAGTTGGGAAATTAAATATATGTGCAATACATGTGGTGATGAACATTGGAGAATGAAATAGTTCAACTTTCTCCAGTGAAAGAATAACCTGCGAAGTTTGAAAGCAAACTTCAAACACGAAAATATATAATTACATGATCGAGAAACCACGAAAGATAAAGCAGAAGCACAAAAGGACTCCAAAATATCTAACACTTAAGACTGAAAGTAGATGATAATACCTTTTCAACAGTGAAAAGTCCATCAGATAACTCTTTATTCACAAAGAGAATATGAGACTCCAACTTTCATAATTAGCAATTCAATCTTTGAAGGGATAGTAGCTATTAGATGAATGACTATCAATCAATATAGAATGGACATTCCCCATCATAGCTAGGTTGCTTTATGGCTTTTACCAAATTGGAAAAGCTGAGTCACAAAACCAAGAAAACACTATAAGGATACATTTAGGCGTTTGGACAAGTTGAATAAAGATTAGACTGGGAGGATGGGATTAGTAGTTGGCTTTATTGAGAAGTCTATCGGAATAGAAATGATCCGTTCCACGAAATACAGTACGTAGAAGCAGCAACCATTGTTGCATAAGTCTCAACAGTCCAATATGTGATCTTGAGTCTGTTTTTTTGGTAGCACATACCATCGTGTAGTCCAGCTGATCTGCCAACTTCTTATTCACTACACTCTCGATTCCCATACTACAGATTAAGGCCACAGAAAGATCCAGCATTTATATCAACATGATGGATTAACTAATGCACTATTAAAAGAAAGTATCCCTTGTCATATAAGCACATTATAGTTTGTGTTAATCCACATATTAATGAACATTAGAATCTTATTGTATATCCAAATGGAAAAGAGGAAGTGTTTTCCAAGGTGAATGAGAAATGATTTTTCTTTTGTGAGCGAAACAGTATGTTGAGATTAATTAGTTTAGCGAGTCAGCTTAGCAATTAATTAAGTCGACTAGTTAGTTAGGATGGCAGTTCTGTTATTTCTTGAAGTTTGTTGATTAATTAGTTAGAGTCCAGAGTGTATATATATACTAAACAAACACATGTATTTTTCTTCTTCTTCAAGTAATTCAATACAGAAAGAATATTCTTCTTTCAGATTCTTCTTCTCAAGGGCTTCAATGGAAGCTCAATCTAGCTCAACAATGGAGTTTCATTACTGATTTAACATGGTATCATAGCAAGGTTACTTATACTTGTTCTTCTTTTCTTCTTAGTCAACTACATACATCGTCTTTTTTTTTGAGATCCCCAATTTCTTCATTTCACTCGAATTTTCCACCTCTGCTTCTGATTTTCTGATCACTTCATTTCTTCTCTCTATTCGATTACAATTTGATCTATTACGTATACCATCATATAATGGCGAAAGAAATAGATCCAATCGATCCTATGTACATGCATCCATCTGAGAGTGCCGGATCTGGAATAATACCTACTGCGTTTGATGGAGTTGGTTACAGGTCATGGAGACGAGGAATGTTGCGTGATTTGTCCGTTAAGAATAAAATGGGTTTTGTCAATGGCAAGTGTAAAAAACCAGCTCAAAATGATCCTCAAGTCAACCAATGGGAGAGATGCGATGACATGGTCACCTCATGGATTTTGCATTCACTTTCGAAAGACATAGCTGATAGCTTACAATATGTAAACAATGCTGCTGAACTCTGGCAGGAGCTGGAGGATAGATATGATCAAACTAATGGTGCGAAGCTCTATCAACTTCAAAAGGAAATTAGTGATTTGGCTCAGGGATCAATGGATGTTACTACCTACTACACTAAGATGAAAAGGCTATGGGAGGAACTTGTAACTATAGATGTCAGCAATCAATGCAATTGTGTATGTGTTTGTGGTGCCAAAACAGTGATACACAAGGCTGAACAAGATAGGAGATTAATACAATTTCAAATGGGGCTAAACGAGATCTACACTGTTGTGAGGGGTAGCATCTTAATGATGAATCCTCTTCCAACTATTGCTCAAGGATTTTCGATCCTAATTCAAGAGGAAAAACAATGAGAGGTAAAACCACATTCTCATCTGACTATGGAGGGCACATCACTGAATGCTCATGGTGGAAGTCAGTTCAAAACGAACTACAACACACAATCAACAACAACACAGGGAATAGATATAGTCAACAATCTGGTAACTTCCAACAGAAAGGTAGTTCTTCAGGCACTCGATTGTTTTGTGATTACTGCAAAAGGCCAGGACACATAAAGGACAAGTGCTATAGGTTACATGGGTTTCCACCGAACTTCAAGTTCACAAAAGGGAAGAATGCACCCACTGCTGCTGCTGTACATGGAGAATCGGGTGAATCATTTATAGGACATCATGAGGATACTAGCAGCCAAGGACGAGGCAATAACACTCTTCAAAATTTGACTAGGGATCAACAGATCAAACTGATGCATCTTTTGGAAAGCTTTCAAGGAGGATCAACATGTGAAGCCTTGAACAATATCAACATCGCCAGTGGAGCTGCAAACTTTGCAGGTATTCTTGCCTGTTCTACTTATAGTGAAATTATGGCAGACCTTTCATCTAAATGTTGTCACTCACCTGCTGATCTTTGGATTCTAGACTCAAGAGCATCCAATCACATGTCATATAATAAGAATCTTCTTACCAATCTACCTTATCCCTTTCTAGTCACTTTTCCAAATGGATATAGGGTAAAGATAATAGAAGTAGGTGATGCAGTTCTCAGTTCAAAGCTAATTTTACATAGAGTGCTATTTGCCCCTAGTTTTAAGTTCAATCTTATTTCAATTCATTCTTTAACTACACAGTCTTTCAGGTCCAACATTAACTTCTCTGCCTGGTCCTGCATCTTGCAGGACCCTTCAATAAAGAGGCCTCTGGAGATTGGTAGAGCAAGAAATCGACTATATTTCCTCTGCAGAAAGTGCCAGTTTCCTCAAACTTCTCATTTTTCATCTTCTGTTTCTGTTTCTATTCCTGTAAACAAACCTGCTAATGTGTGTGGTACCTGTAATTCTACTGGTTTGTGTGATAGTTTTGCTTCTAATACTCAGAATCATCCCTCATCTGTAAATACTTACATCTCAGATAATAAAGCAGGTTGTTCTTTTTCTGATTCTTTTTCTTTTAGTTGTTCTTCTTCTGGAAATAGTATAGACTCTTTATGGCATAACACGTTGGGACATGTTCCTTTTGTGAAAATGAGGAGGATATCTTGTATACCAGCCCATTTTTCATCCAAGCAACCTTTCTTGTGTGACATATGCCCCATGGCAAGACAAACCAGACTTCCATTTCCACAAAAATCCATTTCCCCTTCTTCCACCAAACCTTTTGATCTTATACACGTAGATATTTGGGGACCATATCATGTACCCACATACAACAATTATAGATATTTTCTAACAATGGTAGATGACCATTCCAGGTCGACTTGGACACATCTAATGAGTTGTAAAAGTAATGCTCTTCAAATTTTGAAAGCTTTTGTCCAAATGGTGCAAAATCAATATCAAACTTCCATTAAAATCATAAGGTCAGACAATGGTTTGGAATTCACCAGTCATGAAGCCTTAGTTTTTTACCAATCCAAAGGAATTCTACATCAAAAATCATGCCCCTACACACCACAACAAAATGGTGTGGTAGAGAGAAAACACAAGTATTTGTTAGAGACAGCAAGAGCAATTTTATACCAATCCAAACTGCCCATAAGATATTGGGGGGAATGTCTCTTAACTGCCACTTATCTAATTAATAGACTACCTTCTACTACCCTTCACAATGCCCATATGAAGTTTTACACCAAAGACAACCTGAATACAATCATCTCTGAAGTTTTGGATGTTTGTGTTATCCAACTGTTACCAAAACACACAAAGATAAGTTTGAGCCTAGAACCCATCTTCACATATTCCTAGGGTACCCTTTTGGGACAAAAGGATACAAGGTTCTTGACCTGGCCACTAAGATGGTGCATGTTTCCAGGGATGTTCAGTTTTATGAGAATATTTTTCCTTTTGCCTGTTTGCCAAATCATTCTTCTTTTCCATCTGTACTGAAGCATGTGAACTCAACAAATCCTGTAAATGACACTCTTAATAGTTGGGATTTTTTAACTGAGAAAACTGCATCACCTCTTGCCCCTGTAGAACAAACCAATATTCCATGCAACCATACAGATGACATCAATATGTCCAATGATACATCTACACATTCTCATCCTGATACACCACCCATTTCATTTCATCATATATCTGCTCCTACACACCATCCAATCATACCTGCACCTAGGAGATCATCTAGGACCCATAATACACCTTCTCATTTGAAAGATTTTGTTTATTCACTTCCTTCACTAAAAGACCAAGAACCTGCTCCATCACTAAGTGCCTTATTCACTAATATTGCTCAAATTCCTCTTGTTTCTTTGACCCTTGATAGTCAGCAAGTTGTACAAAATATTTCTCATGATTGGGAGCCTGATTCCTATAAGGAGGCAGTGTTGAATCCTGCATGGCAAGTAGCCATGACACAAGAGTTTGAGGCTTTACATGCTAACCAGACCTGGGATTTAGTTAAATTGCCTGCAGGTAAGAAAGCAATAGGGTGCAGATGGGTTTATAAAGTCAAACATAAAGCTGATGGGACTGTGGAGAGGTTCAAGGCTAGATTGGTGGTAAATGGGTATACTCAACAAGCAGGAGTCGACTACACTGAGACTTTTTCACCAGTGGTCAAGATGACCACCATCCGGACTTTGATTAGTGTAGCTGTTAAGCAAGGATGGAAACTCTATCAACTGGATGTCAACAATGCATTTTTACATGGGGATTTACACGAGGAGGTTTACATGGATGCACCTCAAGGTCTGGCTATAGATTCACCAGAGTTGGTTTGCAAACTGAAAAAATCTTTATATGGTTTAAAGCAGGCTAGTAGACAATGGTATGATAAACTCACAGAGGCATTACATTCCAGGGGTTTTGCACACTCAGTTGACGATTATTCACTATTCTATAAGAAATCTGCCAGTTCATCAGTTTATGTAGCAGTTTATGTTGATGACATAGTTCTCACAGGCATTCTCTGCCCCCCACTCCCACCCCACCCCACCCCAACTTCCACCAACCTACCTCTAAATTTTTTTTATTGAGTGAAAGTGAAAATAAGTGATCTAATATGGATCAAATGGATACCCATATTGAACCCATTTTGACCATATTTGAAGAGACTTTTAAAATAGCTTGAAGCCCATATTTGACCAATTATAATATGAGCGATCCAATTCATTATATATGGTCAAAATGGGCTCATTTTATTAATATGGGCTGAAATTGCCACCCCTATATATAAGCACGTTGAGAGAATTCGAAAAAGCAAGCTCATTTATTCTTTTCTGTTGTCTTTTGAGCTTTGTCTTTACCTACACAAAGGGATCATACTTGATGTCAATGCTGAATTTATAATATTCCGAAAATCACAAAATGAAATAAATGTCTGAATAGCTCAACCTCGTCAACTCGGATATCATATAGCTAGATGGAGGAGTCATCCATTCCTATGGCAATAACATTGTTATCTTGAGGATGAAATGCCAAAAAGGTTGTTGCGAGTGGGGCGGACCTAAATGTTGTCATAGTGTGCATTTGCAAGAGAAACAATATACAGATTAGTGGAAAGCAAAATAATATATAACTTCATGCAACTAATTTTTGATTTATAACTTCTTAGCTGAACTGCTAGGCTAAAGCTAGAGTGCAAGTTGCTCAAAGTTTCTCTCTTTCATTCCCATATGCAACCAAATTACCTGTGGATAACTCAACATGAAAGGATGCAGCATTTTACCTTAAAAGTCATCATATTGAACAATGATATTTTCCCTCCAGAAGGTGACATGACGTAGGAGTCATTCTTTGAGAGTGCAAAACACGGAACAACCTCTTTAGTATCATTTGTGATCACTGTCCCACTTGCAGGTTGCTATAGTTGTGGGACACTACTTGCATTAGCCTACGGTCATTTTTGGGCCATTTTCAATGTTAGTGCTCAACATTGGCAGCTAATGTCAATATAATGTATCCTGCATTTGTATATATCAACCTAACCTGAAATATCAAAAAAGGAAACTGAAAAATATTAGAAAAAATGACTACTTTTCAGCTTAAATGGAAAATGACATTAGTCATTACAAATAAAGTATAGAATGCAACCTCACATCTCATAAAGAAATTGTTTACAGGCAAAAATTTTGGTCATGGTTTTATTTAAGCAATAACTCATACCCCCCGTGCTGTTGCACTGTCAGGAAGCTTCAAGGATTTGCACTGTGATTGTTCTTTAATTTCAGTTGGTTTCCAGATTTTAGATTTATCATAAGACTCTTCTGCAACTCTTGGCCTTGCATCACCAAAATTTTTACTTTCACCATTCTACCAAGAAGTTAAAATAAAAGGGCTGATCAATAAATGGTCAGAAGTACGAAACATATAAGTATGAGCTGCACTAAGAAAATTACTATTTAATTAGAAAAGTGTCATGGATGTCATTGTCACTCTGCAAAGCTTGTAACAACACAAGTGCTAGGAGTGTCACATCCCAAGACCACACCATAGAAGTTAGGGCACAATCTCAAATTGTAACCGGCGTACTCGACCTCTCGGAGGTCTTATACAAGCCTTTTCATATCATTCATTGCATATGCATAGTGAAAAGTAGTGCGGAATTAAAACTTTTCATAAAACATATCATAGTCATTACAAACTCTTTCATATAAAAGTAATAGGAAATACTAAGTCTGAGTCTCATCATATTAGACACAAGAGTACTTGGGACACGGCCCATACAAATTATAAAGCATAGTACTACTAAGTCTATTACAATACTTCATAAAAGAAACATAAAAGACATATATGCCCTCGAGTCAAATGAGGACATACTTTAACTTCTCTTGAACGATGCTATGGTCCAAGTCTTGCTTCCCAAATGCTCCTCACCTACCAAGAACTATATAGATAGATAAAAGCATGGATTAGTACAACCACATGTACTAAGTATGACATAATGCATAAAAATCATGAAAACTGATTTTTATTGGAAATATGCATCTTTTCATTTAAATATCATAATATAATCATAAGAACAACATTTATCAACTTAGAAACACATAAGAAAATATTTAAACCAATTATCACATTTTAAGGAGTCACTTTACAGTAACTTGAATCACCTTCACTGTACAATGAAGTGCTTAGTCTTTCACCAAACACACCTTCTAGCATGTAGTCTTCTCACCAAAGCTATCCTAAGATTCACTTAAGTCACTGATACGCTCAAACTTACTTCTCAAATAAGAAGTAAAGCGGTCGTATCAAGTAAAGAACCCAACTAATGAGGTTGGGATCGATCCCACAAGGAAAATAGTTCAGACTTAACTTTATTTTATTATTACTATTATTTAGCCAACTATTTTCCAATAAACCAAAAGACAAAAAGGGGGGGTTTTATTTCTAAATTAATGAAAATGATTAACTAAATAAGAATGAACAACTAACAAATTCAACTTTCGGAGTTTAATCAAATTATAAAAGTAACTAGGGTTTTAGTGTTCCCCACAGGTTCCTAACTTGGTAAATCTAACTATAACAGTTCTATCCTGATATCTTGCATGTAAAGTGATAAGTTATGTATCTCTAAATCCTTGGTCCGGCATCTAGAGAATTTCACTCCGCACCTTGGTCCGGCTACGTGTGTTGCTATACTAACCCTTATCTTTACCTCATATTAAACATCGTATTCGATATTTGACTAAGCTATTAACTCGTACCAACCAATACTAGTCTATTAGATAGTATACACTAAATCTATGTTGATAATTCTTTTCCTATTATCTACCTCCTTGGTCCGGCAAGTAGAATTAAGGCGAGTTCTAACGTTGGCCACCGTTAAAAAGACTTCTAAACGAAAGAATTATCAATACATGCAAGAAACCACTCTAGAATTGTTATTGAAGTTAGATTATTACCTTGTTATTCACCCATGGTTCCCACAACCCTAGCTATGAAGTTTAGTTACCCATGTTCGTCATTACACAATTCATATTGTTAATGGAAGAATTCATGCACTTACTTTTATGAAAACGAATAATTCCCCAGAATTTAACTTGATTAATCAACGAAATCACCAACAATCAATTCCCAAAAAATATCTTAATTCCCAAAATCGAGTATTCAATACTATAATAGAAGAACTATAAACTAAAAATTATCCAGAAAGTCTAACCTCAAAAACGAGGTTTTTCTAACTATTTATAATAAAAAACGAAACCTAATCAAATAAGAATTCTATTTACTAAAAATCTGTCCAAACGTGTCTGGGTCGACGGACCACGTGACGGACCGTCATGGACACGACGGACCGTCATAGACTCCGTCGTCCCATTCTTCACCATTCTTCTGTTGCTTTCTTCATTTCCCTCGACGGACAGGTATGACGGACCGTTTCAAGCACGACGGTCCGTCGGGGGTCTTCGTTCCAAAATACTTCAATTCTTGGAATTTGGGTACTGGGACTACTCTCTGATCATTACGACGAACCAGCAGGATGGACCGTCGTAGCTGTGACGGTCCGTAATGGACTTCCGTAATCCCACACTTGGTCAGACTTCCCCAAATTTCCTTCAGCAACTTATCCCTTCACTACGATGCCACCTATGGACCGTCACAGCCGCGACGGACCGTCATAGGTTCCGTAGGTGGTCTCTTCTGCAATTCTTTCTCAAAAACTCCCGCGTTCATCCTTGGACAGATTTTCTGCAAACAAAGAGAAACTTATATCAAAATCAATACAAAAAGGCTCTCGACACACACTAAACTTAAGGAAAAAGCATTAGAAAATACCGTGAAACCACGGTACATCAACACCCTCAACTTAAATTCGTTGTTTGTCCTCAAGCGACGCACTATGACTCACTACAAAATCTTTGTACAAAAGTATCCATATTTTAACTTCCGCAATCATTTGGCTATCAATCCCGATTATTCTCATTATGTTCATGCATGGTCTCACTATTAGGCATTGACTTGTGTAGAATCAAACCATAACCCAGATTTACTACGCAATGATGCCTATCCTCTTCAATTTCTCACCGAGATGCTAATATTTCTGGTATTACAACTCCTGTCCTCACTTCAAATAACATCCTCATTTTTCACACAAATGATTTTAGTTTGAGTATAAAGATCACGTTTCGACACTCACTCTCAAAACAAATTCACCACTCATTTATACATATTGCCATAGGCTTGCCCTTATTTTCACTACTTCAAGTTCATCATACGCACTTAGGATCACAATAGGACTTTTTTAGCTTGTAACATAGGCTCAGGGTCAGGTAGGGTGTATTTAGGTATACTTTAGTGACTTGTTGCCCTCCTTGACATATCGGCTAAGCGAACCACCTTTTTATCATCTTATTTTGCCCTATTACTTAATTTGCTTTTCACTTTGCTGTTTTCCCTTTCTTATCCTTATGTGTAAGTGACTTTTCTCTTTTCTTTTGTTTATTTTGCTTTTTTATTCATATTTTTTTTTATCACTTCTTTTTTATTCTTTCTTTCTCTTCATTCTTTCAACCCCACTTTCCGGGGTTTTCCTTATAGCAGCCACCCTCAACTCATGATTTTTCCATGATTTCAAGGTATGTGTACATATGGTCTCATACTTAGTACAAGTGGCGTAGTAACCCCATTTCTTCCCTTTTCCCTAACATTTTAGGTTCCGGACGTTGAAGTGTTTTGGAAGGCGACTTGAAGAAGGCTTGGATCCTTTGATCATCCAAGTATGGTAGGTCTTCATTGTCCGAGGGCGATGCCAATATCGAGCTTATGTAGTTGTTTTAGTTCTAAAGACTATTATGTTCGTTCTATTTTCATTTGAGTACGATTTGTATAAGCCTATATGTGGATTCTTTACGTTGATGTAGGGCTATGCCCAAATTGCTATGATCGTCTTAGATGGTTATGAGATGAGATAATCTTTGAAGACTATGTTCTATCTTATATATATATATTTATGTGCAATATAAGTAGAAGGCTATTTAATCTTCCTATACGAAGGGTCTATGTATACTCGATATATATATGTTATGTGTAATGAAAAGTTTTAAATTTTCCACTAAATTTGACTTATAAATGTAATTATGTAAACTAAGAGGCTAGTATTAGTCCTCAAAGAGGAAGACGACGCCGGTTGCGTCTAGGGGGTAAACTCGGATGTGACAAACTTGGTATCAGAGTATGATGTTGAATTATCTTTGAGTCAATGTCTCTCTTAACCACGTCTATGTAAGTTCGTATTCATAATTGTGAAGGGCGCCACACTTATTGATAGGAACTTACATGATGCCTAGGAAACTCTCACTTTCTTGAAAATCCTATATTGTGCCATTAGAGTATACTTATGGTGTACTTTTGCATCTAATCCTATTATTGTGATTATAGGGAAATGAACACTCGAAGGAATGCGGCATAAAGTCTTGAAGAGGAGATTTCCAATGCGGGAGGTCCTCCCCATGGTGATCAAGTTCCTCCTCTTGAGGAAGTGAGAATGATGACCAAGCCCCGGTGAATCCTCCTTCTTTGATGGATGAGAATATAAGGGACGCTCTTCTTCAAATGGCCCAAGCCATCACTACTCAAGCACAAGCCGCCACTGCTCAAGCCCAAGCTATGACGACCCAAGCTAACCGAGAGGTTGTACCCCATCCAAATCAATAAGTTGTTACCATGGCCTCCCGTCTAAGGGACTTCACTAGGTTGAACCCTTCTACTTTCTATGGGTCTAAGGTTGAAGAAGACCCCCAAGAGTTGATTGATTAAGTCAATAAGATACTCTTGGATATGGGGTTATCCACTAGTGAGAAGGCCTAATTAGCCACTTATCAACTCAAGGATGTGGATCAAGCATGGTATGTCCAATGGAGGGATAATATGCCATTAAGAGGTGGTCCGGTGACTTGGGAGATCTTCAAGAAGGCTTTTCTTGATCGGTTCTTTCCTAGAGAGATGAGGGAACCTAAAGTGGTGGATTTCATCAACCTTCACCAAGGAGGTATGAGTGTTCATGAATACTCCTTGAAATTCACTAAATTGTCAAAATATGCTCCTTCTTTGGTTTCCGATCCTAGAGATGAAATGAGCCGCTTTGTGATGGGGGTGTCGGATGATTTGCAAGAGGAGTGTCATTCGGCTATGCTACATGACAACATGAACATTTATCATCTTATGGTGAATTCCGAACATGTGGAAGAGGCAAGAGCTAAGAGGAAGAGTAGAGATGCTAAGAGGGCAAGATCTTTTGATGGAGGCTCTTCAAAGAATAGGGTGGAGATAAAAGACAAGCCTAGATTTTAGTAGAGGGTTTCTAATCAAGTTCTTTCCAAGTTCCCTAAGGCTAGTGGTGATAGGGTGGCTAACCCTAAGCCTAAGAAGGGAAAAGGCACTAGTTCACCAACCGAAAAGCCAACTTATGGAAAGTGTGGCAAGAAGCACTATGGTGATTGTCTTAAGGGGACGGACAATTGTTTTGGTTGTGGTAAAAGTGGGAACAAGGTTAGGGATTGTCCTAATGTGAGAGGTCAAGACAAGGGTAGTGGTCTAGCTCAAACAAGTGGTTCAAATGAGGCTCCAAAGAAGAACCACTTTAATGCTCTCCGCTCTAGGGTTGAGCAAGAGACCTCTCCCGATGTGGTGACCGGTATGTTTAAAGTCTTCTCTATTGATGTATATGTATTACTTGATCCCGATGTTACTTTATCATTTGTTACCCCTCTAGTAGCCAAAAAGTTTGACATTTTGCCTATATTTTGCATGAACCTTTTATACTGTCTACTACGGTGGGTGAGTCAGTTGTTGCAAAAAAAGTGTATAGAAATTGTCCAATAATGTTTCCCAATAGAGTTTCTTATGTTGAACTAGTAGAAATTGATATGCTTGATTTGATATTATTTTGGGTATGGATTGGTTGCATGCTTGCTTTACCTCTATTGATTGTAGTACAAGGGTGGTGAAGTTTAGCTTTCCAAATGAACTCGTTGTAGAATGGAAGGGGGAAAATTCTATTCCTAGAGGTCGTATCATCTCTTGTCTAAAAGCATGCAAAATGATCTTTAAAGGTTGTCTATACCATATTGTAAGAGTCCAAGATCTGGACTTCGAAATTCCTCCTATTGAGTCGGTCCCCGTAGTGAGTGAATTTTCGAAGGTATTTCCTAATGATCTTCCCGGTATTCCTCCCGAATAGGAAATTGATTTTGGTATCGATTTGCTACTAGATACAAATCTCATTTGAATTCCTTCTTATCGGATGGCTCCGGCCGAATTGAAAGAGTTGAAGGCTCAACTCAAAGATTTACTAGACAAAGGCTTCATTAGACCTAGTATTTCTCCATGGGGTGCTCCGGTTTTGTTTGTGAAGAAGAAGGATAGGTCCTTAAGAATGTGCATTGATTATCGCCAATTCAATAAAGTCATAATCAAGAACAAGTATCCTCTCCCTCGGATTGATGATGTATAGTGGTTTCATGGTACTTTCAATGCTTTTTCCTTAAGATTGGTGTGTGTCTAGAGCCTTTTTGTAGTAATTTTAATATGTTTTATCTTTGTTTCGCAAAAAACGTTATCCAAAACTAAAATGCAGAAGGCTGTGAAGAATCAGTGCAAAAGTGACCCACGAAGCCATCGACGACCCATCGTCCCATCGACGGACCGTAGGTGGTGACCATCAATTGGAGGTTCATGAATCAGGAAGCAACTCCAGGAATTCTGACTAAGTGTGGGGATAAGAAAGGATCGACAGTCCGTCGGTTGATCGATGGACCATCCTGGCAAAATGTTGATTTGATCAGAGAATGTCACAGTACCCGATGTTGAAGAAAAGCTAAGTATGGAATGACGAGAAGCATCAACGGACCGTATTGTTTGTCCGTTGATTGGATCAGAGAAGATGCAAAGTGAAGGCTGAAAAAAAGATGCTAAGTATGGACAGACGGAGGCGGTCGACGGTCCGTCGTTTCATCGACGGACCATTTGTGGGGGTCATCGATTAAAGCCGCATTTTGGACAAACTTTCCTTATTTGAACTCCTTTTAATTTATGACTCTGTTTTCTTATAAATAGAGTGTAAAACCTCGTTTTTGGGGTTTGATTCTTTTACTATTTTTCATACTTTTGTTCTTGGAGATTTGACTTTGCAACTTGGGTAATGATTCAAATTTCCGGATTTGGTTTTTTAAGATAATTGTGTGATTTCAAGTTGAATTTCTGGATTTTCTTCGAATTAGTCAATGTAAGTTCATGATTTATTATTTATAAATTATGAATTGTGTTCTTCTAAGCATGGGTAACTAAATCCACAACTAGGGCTGTGGGAACCATGGGTGATTAGCATAATAAACCTAGCTAAACAACAATTCTCAAATAAGTTATTGCATGCATAGATAATTCTTTCGTTTAGAAGTAATTTTAACGAGTGCACGCATTAGAAATCGCCTTATTGCTACTTACCGGACCAAGGGGATAGTTAATAGTAAAAGAATTATCGACATAGATTTAGTGTATACTATCTAATAGGCTAGTTTTGATTGGTGCGAAGTAATAACTAAGACAAACATCGAATATGATGCTTAATATGAAGTAAAGGTAAGGGTTAGTAACTTAGACACACCAAGTCGGACCAAGGTATAGGGTGAAATTCTCTAAATGTTGGACCAAGGATTTAGAGATACATAACTTATCACTTTGCATGCAAAACATTAGGGAAGAATTGTTATAGCTAGGATTATGGCGTTATAAACCTATGGGGAACACTTACACCCTAGTTTCTCTTACAACTTGATAAACACCAATAATTCACACTTGCTACTTGTTTGATTTCACAACATTACAACAATTTTGTTTCTCAAAACCCCTCCTTTAATTACTAGTTTTCGGAAAGGACTTGACTAAATAGAAGTAATAGTACATTAAAGTTAAGTCTAAACCATTTTCCTCGTGGGATCGACCACAACCTAATAGTTGGGTTCTTTACTTGATAGGACCGCTTATACTTCTTTAGGGAAGTGTAATTTGAGCGTATCAAATTTTGTCGCCACTGCCAGGGAAATTGGCTTTTAGATTAACTTTAATATGAATTACTGAATTTTAGTCAACAATTTCCTAATTTTACTTTTTTTCTTTTATTTTTCTTTGTCTCTGGTCTAGCTCTAGTGTATGCCAAGTACACGGAGCCGAGGAGAACCAATCGTACCATTCGATCCTGAACTTAACCGGACACTCTGCAGAATGAATGATCAACAGAATCCCGCAAATCTAGGTGATGGGATCAACCGTCAACTTCCTCCGCCGGTTGATGCTCACAACTAAGTGATTGTGGAGAAACCTAGTGATGGTGCTTTGAGGAGGCAACCTCCCGTCTCACGCCCTCAAGAGTTCTATAGGGGCAACTTTAACATCACTGACTCTGATGGGCCTCTTGTCCTACCTCCTCTACCACAAGGTCACACATTTGTGGTAACTAGTAGCTTGATGCTGATGCTCACCGACAGAGGTTTGTTTTCGGGGATACCATCTAAGGATCCACATTCTCACATCGCCAAAATGAGGTCGGTTTGTAAGAGTTGTGTAAGGAGACAAGACTTGGACATGGACGTCATCGGGTTAAGGGTGTTCCGTCTCTCACTGACGGGAGAGGCCACAATATGGTTCACTGAGTTGCCCTATAATTCAATCTATACTTGGGACCAGTTGAGGGATATGTTCCTAGCACGGTACTATCCGGTGTCTAAAAAGCTCAACAACAAAGATAGAGTGAACAACTTTGTGGCATTGCTTGGGGAGTCGGTGAGTAGCTCTTGGGGATAGATTCACCTCATTCATAAGAAGTATCCCAAACCACTGCATTGATGATGAGTCGTTGAAAGAGTACTTCTATCAGGGGCAAAATGATAATAATAAGGCAGTTCTTGATACTATTACGGGTGGTTCTTATGGTGAGTGCACATATGCAGAGATCGCAGACAAGTTGGAGAAAATGTCTTGCAACAATAAGGCTTGGAGCACTAGGAAGTCGGACACTGGGAGAAACACCTTTGCAGTTCAATCTACATACAACCCGGCCGCAGATGAGATTCATGAAGAGATGTCTCAAATGATAACTGAGCTCAGGTTGGTATTGAAACATGTCACTAGGGGTGCGGGGAAAGTAAATGCGGTGAATTATTTGACTAAACCACCACCGCCAATGGATGACTACTACTATGAAGAGGATTCTTATGCAGTTAATAAGCAGACGGGGGGTTTCCGACCGAACGACCAAGGCTCCAATCATGAGAATTGGCGCCAAGGTCAAGGAAATAAAGGTCGAAACTATGAGAATTACAACAAAGAGGGCCATTACGTCCGAGATGGAAACTAGAACTGCGACAACAAATTCAACTGGGGTAACTATTGTAACAGAAACGATCAAAGTGGGCCCTATGTTCGTCCTCAAAATCGGGAAGTTGCTCTTAGGGATGGTGGAGGTAGTATGGCGCGAGTTCAAGATATGTTGCAAAAGATGATTAGGAGGTTTGATTCTAGTGATGAGCACGCCAAGGAGTTGAGAGGTGATTTGACTAATATTGGGCAAAAGTTGGATGCACATGCAGTCTCGATCAAGCATCTTGAGTTGCAAATGGCCCAATTGTCTACTACTGTGAACCCACGTCAACCGGGCACTCTTCCTAGCAATACCATTCAAAATCCAAAAAATGATGGGTATTGCATAGCAGTCACTATTCGAGGGGGTAAGAAAACCATTGATCCACCTATGCCGTCTGTAGTATAAGATGAGGTGAGAAAAGTTGATGAGGTAGTGGAAGCTAGTGGTGAGTTGGTAGACAAAGCAGTCAAAGAAGCAGAGGTATCTCAAAAGGTGATCCCCATTCCTAGACCACCACCACCATTCCCTCAGAGATTGGTGAAGAAGACTGAGAATGGTAAATACCGGCGTTTTATCACTATGTTGAAACATCTTTCCATCAATGTCCCTCTGATAGAAGCTCTAGAACAAATGCATGGTTATGCCAAGTTTATGAAAGATATGGTTACAAAGAAGTGATCGGTAAGTTTTGAGGATGATGACCGAATGCAGGATTGTAGTGCTATTTCTACAAGGTCTCTTGTGCAAAAGAAAGAAGATCCGGGTACTTTCACTATTCCATGTACCATCGGTTTATTACACTTTGCTAAAGAACTATGTGATCTCAGTGCAAGAATAAATCTCATGCCTCTCTCCATTTATAAGAAATTGGGTTTGGGTGACCCAAATCCCACTGCGATGCGGTTACTGATGGCCGATCGAATAGTGAAGAGGCCTATTGGAATACTCCATGATGTGTTAGTGAAGGTGGAGTCATTTATATTTCTGGCCGATTTTGTGATTCTTGACTGAGGTGGATTTTGAGGTGCCTAATATTCTTGGGAGGCTATTCCTTGCTACTGGTCATGCTTTGGTTGATATGGAGAAAGGGCAGATGAAGTTTAGGTTGAAAAATGAAGAAGAAACATTCTATATTTGTAGGTTCATGAAGCAGAGTGGTGAGCTCCAAGCGGAATCTGCTATATCTTATACGGTTGAGAGAACATCTGAGGTGCAAATTGAACAGCGCCTTGGTGTTGAGGCACTCGCGGCAGTGATCATGAATTTTGATAGTGATGGTATCGAAGAGTATGGGTCGTTGGTTGCGGCACTTGATCGAGGTGAATTTCGGTTCAAACCAAAGAAATTGGAGTTAGATATGAAGCATCGTGAGTCTACACCCGCAAAACCATCTATTGAGGAGGCCCCAAAATTAGAGCTGAAGGCTCTACCACCTCATCTGAGGTATGTATTCTTGGGAAGAGATGACAACTTTCCGGTAATCATTGCATCAGATTTGAATATGGACCAAGTAGAGTGTCTGGAAGAAGTGTTAAAGAGGTTCAAACGAGCCATTGGTTGGACTATTGTTGACGTTATTGGGATCCCATCCACTATTTGTTCACACGAAATCCAACTCATGCCCGATCAGAAGCCAAGTATTGAGAACCACAAACGGTTGAATCCACCAATGCAAGAGGTAGTAAAGAAGGATCAAGAGAAAACCACCTTTACTTGCCCCTATGGGACGTTCACATTCAAGAGGATGCCTTTTGGGTTGTGTAATGCACCGGCTACTTTTCAGAGATGTATGATGTCGATATTCTCCGATATGGTGGAGGACACTATTGAGGTATTCGTGGATGATTTTTCAGTTGTTGGTGACTCCTTTGATCGGTGTTTGAATCACTTGGACGAGGTTCTCAAAAGATGTGAAGACTGCAATCTTGTGCTAAACTAGGGAAAATGTCACTTTATGGTGAAAGAAGGTATAGTATTGGGCCATCGCATCTCAGAGAAGGGGATAGAGGCTGATCGAGTAAAATTTAAGGTTATAGAGAGACTTTCTCCACCCATCTCCGTAAAAGGTGTGCAAAGTTTTCTAGGGCATGCGGGCTTCTACCGGAGGTTTATTAAGGATTTCTCAAAAATTGCACATCCTCTGTGCAAGTTACTTGATAAGGAATGTAAATTCTATTTATATGAATCCTGTCGAAGGCATTTGGAGAGTTGAAGGAGAAGTTGGTGTCTGCGCCCATAATTATTTCCCCAGATTGGAGCAAGCCATTTTAGGTGATGTGTGATGCTAGAGGGGTTGCTCTTGCTGTGGTGTTGGGACAAAAAAGGGATAAAATCCTTCACCACATCTATTATGCTAGTAAGGCCCTATATGAAGTACAAAAGAACTACACTATGACTGAACAAGAGCTCTTGCGGTGGTATTTTGTTTCAAAAGATTTCGCTCCTATTTGCTTGGAACCAGAGTTATAGTGCATACTGACCACTCCGCGTTGAGGTATTTGATGACAAAGAAGGATACGAAACCAAGGTTGATTAGATGGGTGCTATGATTGCAAGAATTTGATTTTGAGGTGAAAGATAGGAAAGTGACTTAAAATCAAGTTGCTGATCACTTGTCCAGATTAGAGGATGAAGCTATTCGATAGTTGGGTGAAAAGGTTGAATTTATAATACCTTCCCTGATGAGCATGTATTAACCGCTTCTCATGACTTGATTCATTGTTTGCCGATTTTGCAAATTATTTGGCTAGTGATATAGTCCCATCGGACTTGTCCTTCCATCAGAGGAAAAATTCATGCATGATATGATAAAGTACTTTTGGGATGAACCTTACTTATACAGGAGTTGTGCTGAAGGGCTTATTCACCGTTGTATGCCGGAAGTTGAGATGCTAAGTATTTTGGATGCATGCCATTCCTCGCCTGTAGGTGGGCATCATAGTCGTATGCGGACCACCCATAAAATTTTGCAGTGTGGGTACTATTGGCCAACCATCCACCAAGATGCTCATAGCATGTGATGGGTGTCAAAGAGATGGAGGAATTTCGAAGAGGCAAGAGCTCCCTTTAAATTCTAGTGATTGAGTTGTTTGATGTATGGGGCATTGATTTTATGGGACCATTTTTGAGTTCTCATGGGATGAAATATATTCTTGTGGCGGTGGATTATGTGTCAAAATGGGTGGAAGCCATAGAACTTGCCAATAATAAAGGGAAGAGTGTCACCGCGTTCTTGAAAAAGAACATCTTTTCCAGATTTGGCACACCTAGGGCCATTATTAGTGATGAGGGATCCCACTTCTGAAACAAGTTGTTCAAAGGTCTATTGGAGAAATATGGGGTTCGCCACAATGTAGACACTCCGTACCATCCACAAACTAGTCGGAAAGTTGAGGTGTCTAACAGAGACATCAAGTAGATCTTGTCGAAAACGGAGAATGCTAATAGAACGGATTGGTCAAGGGGGCTTGATGATTCTCTTTGGGCTTACCGGACTGCATATAAGACCCCATAGGTATGTCTCCATACCAATTTGTATATGGGAACGCTTGTCATTTTCCAGTTGAGTTAGAGCACAAGTCCATGTGGGCGATAAAAAAACTGAAGATGGATTGGCATGAAGTAGTGGAACAGAGACTTAACGGGTTGAATGAGCTTGATGAGTTTCGCCTAAAAACATATGAAAGTTCATCCATCTACAAAGAGAAGATGAAGATGTACCATGACCAAAAGATTGAGAAGCGATAATTTGCGGTTGGGGACTTGGTGCTTCTATTCAACTCTAGGCTACGCTTGTTTCTGGGCAAACTCAAGTCCAAGTGGACTGGACCTTTCCTTATTACTAAGGTTTTCTCTCATGGAGCGTTTGAGTTAGAGAACAAAGAGGGTGCAAGGTTCACGGTCAATGGGCAAAGAATCAAGATCTACCTAGGGCATGCGGAGAGTGTTCATGAAGTGGTTGAGGCATATCACCTTGATGAAGTCTGAGTAATCAAGGATCCTGCGTCGTGCCGCGACGTTAAATCAAGCGCTTCTTGGGAGGCAACCCAAGGTGTATCCTCTAGCCAACAATAGGTTCTTTCTTTTCTTTTTAGGAATATTCACATTCACATTCTCTTGTTTTGTTTTTTATTCACAGTCATGTGTTGTTTTTTTAGTGTGTTGCTAGAGAGTAGTTTAGGGACCGTGTCTCTAAAGTTTCCTGAAAAAACACAAAAAGAATGGCTTAATGAGTGCTCAATGTGCAGGGACCAAACCACAAGAATTCTGCAGAAATTGGTCTAGTGCACATATCTACGGACCAACCGACGGGCCATCATTCAATTGACGCACCATCGACGGTGTCGTAGATCCCAGGTATGTCTTAAATTTTTTGTCTAAGTCTGAGCACAATCGACGGTCCAGTCGACTGACTTACGGACCGTCGACGGGGTATCGTCAGTTCACAAAAACCAGTGACCCGACCCAACCCGACCGGCTATATAAAAAATAACTATTCAGTTACCCTCCCACATCTTTTCGAATTTCCTACCAACCGTTTCTCTCCCCTTATTCCCTTATTTCCCCATTAACTCCCACAATCACTTCCTTCCATTTTGATCAAAATCCCAAACCTCCCAAACTCCCAGATATCCCAAAACCCTAACCTCCCCAGTTTCTCCCCCAACTCCATTGTTTCTCCGGTCGGTGTTCGAAGGCGGAACGTAGGTTGGTTGTTGGAAAAAAATAACCCACTCATTCACTCCACTGCAGTTTACAAGTATTTCTTTTCCCTTTGCTTAATGAATTCTCGTTCATTTGCTTTTGGAATCAAAGATATATGTGGGTCTTGACTTAGGGACAAATTTGCATGTTACACTTGTTAAAATTGGGTTCTATGTCCCTTAGAATGATAGAAAGTGAATGGGTTGGGGGTGGACTCTATGTAAATTCAGTATGTTTGTTGTTTCCTAACTTAAGGCTTGATAGTCTCATAGAATCCATGATCTAAATTTGCGAAATCGAAGCCCTAAGGATGACAAATTGGTCCTCTAACATGTACTATATGTTGGGTGTAATTTGTGATGTTCTTGAAATTATCCATATGTGTGGTTAAAACCAAGTCCTAAAACTCTGTCTCTGACTAACAGAACGAGACCCCGTCTCCGGACCGTCGGTTGATCGACGGACCGTCGATGGGGTCTGTCGATGGCTAAATTCTGAATCTGCTCAACTTTGGAACGACGGAAGTGGACTACGGTCCATCGATTGATCGACGGGCCGTTCTGTATGTCTGTCGTGTCTAACTAAAACCTTGATTTCTGAATAATTCTGAATTATTCTAAGTGTCTGACGACGGAAGTGGACTACGGTTTGTCGATTGATCGACAGGCCGTTCTGTGCGTCCGTCATTTTTGACTGAGAGTTCTGTGGAATGTAGACTTCTAAATTTTGCTAAGTGTCCACTGGCAGACTCTATCAACGGACCGTCGATTCATCAATGTGACGTCGATAGTGCCCGTCTCCCATTTCTGCAAATCTACAATAACCTGTGTCTTGTGTTTCTAGATTCTGTCTTGATTATGTTGATTGTGTTGATTGATTACAATGAAACTAACAAGGTGATTTTTAGGTACTTATGGCCCCAAAACCGGACATCGTCTATTTTAGGGGAAGGTCCAAGTCTGTGGCTCCTTCCTGACGGTTGATTGGCATGTCGGATGATAAGCAGGATCCGGAATACATACCCTTAGGGAGTCAGACCCCGACATCAGCTGCTACAGCCACTCGTGGCACGCCCAAGAAGGTGACGTCCGGCATAGTCACTGCCTCCTAGTCTGATGAGGAGCGCGCACTGACCGACACACCATATGAGTATGCCTCAGGATCTGAAGAGGCTTCCAGTTTAGAGTAGGCCCACTCTACAAGGTAGAATGAGGCCACTGCCTCCGGTTCCAGATCACAGAGAGACACCCTCCCAGATGTGCCTGCCCACCATGCCTCGTCTGATGAGGCCCAGAGTTCGGAGTGTGCTCCGGCACCCCAGCATGAGGTCCCTGCACTTGTTTTTTATGAGCCCAACCTGTGGTGCGTAGATGGCCAGTACAAGGTCTACAAGGATTCCAAGATGTTTAATAATAAAGGGGTGATGAATTAATTTTTGACAGTCGAGCGGCATGGTCTTACAGGTAGCCTGCACATAGTCCCTGAGGTGCATCGCTTATTTACCCGCCATAGGCTCGAGTGGATGGAGAGGAGTGTAGGGTCCTACAGTGAGGAGCTGGTGCGAGAGTTCTACGCTTCATACGCGGCGACTCTCCGAGGTGCTTTGGATAGGTGGTCGCAACCTGCCAAACACGACCCACTCACAGAGGCTGTGGTTAGAGGCTGTCGGGTGGACATTTCTCCCACCACCATCCGCCGTTTTCTGTACGGCATGACTACAAAGGATGTGTGGGTTCCCCTTACCCCAGAGTTCGATTATAGGTGGGCCGTGGTCAAAAGTGGCCAGTTTCAGTGGAGCATAGATTAGAGAGCGTCCACAAAGATGTGGATTGCACAGCAACTCTCCATTGACGGTGAGGGAGCATAATGGGTGTTGAACCCCAGAGGCCTTATAAAGAAGGCCAACCTCACTTTTGCACCCAAGTTCTTCTGGCTGTTAGTCCGCCACCGCCTATCCGCCACCGCCTATCCGCCACCGCCGCAGACAACATACTTACTTGGGATAGAGCAGTCTTTATAGCAGCACTAGTAGCTGGGTTGGAGATCGGCTTCGCGAAGTTTTTGATCTCCGTTATACATGAGAGGGATTTTAAGGCCTCTACCACTTACCCGTTAGTGTGCATGATATTTCAGCTGTGTAGGGATATTGGAGTTCCCATTTGGCATTGTGATGTCCTCTGTACTCCTACCAGGACAGTGGATATCAGTCTCATCAGGGATGAGGCCAATGTAGCGGCCCCACGACGTAGACCTAGAGTTGAGTTGCAGCCGCTGAGTGAGAACTTAGCAGATACGGTGGAGTTATCCCAAGGGATGATCTTGACACTTCAGAGCCGACTGACACTACCCGGCTGAGTCTGCCCCTATCACTAGTAGGGAGCCTAGTTTCTCCCGGTCTACCCCACCATCAACAGCACTGGTCCCGATTGCTAGGTCCAGAAGCTAGAGGCTCAAATGGCACCCTTGCTGCACCATATCAAGCCTTGGATACAGAAATCTATTGCCAAGGCTGAGGACCGGATTGAGAAGAAGGTGGCTCAGCAGACAGGGCTGAAGATTTAGGCAGTCCACCAGCGCCTAGATGCATTCGAGCTACAAGTTTTAGCACGCCGAGCCCCCACTATTGATCTGACTATTCTTTAAGAGGTTGTGGCGAGTCTGCGGGCTGATATGGACAACTTATTTGAGATGAGGAGACCCGAGCCTGAGACTGCACTAGTTGAGATAGCAGAGGACACAGTGCTTGCTTCACTATTCACTGCTCCCACTGCACCACTGCCTGATCCACGTGAGCATGCCAAGAGTCACCTTTCCAGCTGTACCACTAAGGGAGACGAGGCACGTGCTAGGAAGAAAGAGCGGACAGATCTTGAAGCTGCGAGGAGAGCCTCGTTGATTGATGATGAGGCCCGGCAGATGAGGGCTCGAGAGTTGGCTGCTGGGAGTCTAGCTCCAGAGTGGAGGTTGTTGAGATGAGCACCACTGAGGGTACGAATACTATTGTGGGAACTACTTAGGGTGTCCCTACTGAGGGTGCGGGTTCCGGGAAACCGGACCTGCCTACTTGTTGATCTTTGGCGCTATGCGCCTCAGGTTTGCTTCACCTACCACCCTATATTTATATTTCTTATGCATTAGGGAAAATTGCATGTTTTTTTGTTGGGGGTGGGGTAAATGGAATGTGAGTGCTAGGGTGAAGTCTGAGTATCCCAACTCACGATCCTCTCTTGGGGTTTTCTTGCCTTGTTCTTTTGTACCAAGAGACTTCTTACTTTACTGTTGAACTGGTATGTCGTAACTTGTACACAGTATGAAAGTTAAATATGAAACATGATGGATAAACTTAAATGATATCCCGTTCTAAGAAAATTCTTGCATGAATAGGTGTGAAGAAGTTGAATGTTTTGGCTCTAATCTTGACATAGAGATACACCACTGCATGACCCTCAATCTAACACTCAAACTAGGTGTCCGATAATTTGATAGGGTAACAAGGTGTCAAAAGAGGGTGAGGAAATCTGATTGTTCCACTGTTGGTACCTAGCTAGAACTTGCCCGGTTAGTCCTGCAAAAGGAATTTGTGTTAGACATCTAGGAAAGGATCATAGGCCCTTGTTCAAATTAGAAAATTTCTAACCTAAAGCAAAGAGAACCAAATGGAATTGTAATCCCTTTTTTATCCAAATATTTTGAGCTTAAAAATAGACCTTTCTTTTCTTCACCAACTCCTCTTCCCTGGGTATAATGTGTTAGCCTTGGTCCCTCATTGGACATGTGCACCTCAACTTAGGCCAAAAGCACAAGTTGAGGGTGGATAACACAGAAACTTACCTCGTCTTGGCCCTGAGCCAACCTTGGGTAATGTGTACCTCGACTCATGGCAAAGCCATAAGTTGAGGGTGGCTATTATTAGTGATGACCCAAAAAGTGGGTATGAAAAAGAGTAATGTGGAAAAGAAAAGGGAAAGTGAACAAGAGAAGTGACTCAGTCAAAATTTACAATTGAATATAAAAAAAAGGAGAAAAAGAGCGTTGAACAAAAAGAAGTAAGAGTCACTTCCAGAAAAGAGAAAGAAAGGAGAAAACATGGCAAAGATGACAAGAAAAGTAGGGCATAATAGATAATGAAAGAGGTAGGACGTTTAGCCGTAATGTCAAGGAGGGCAACAAGTCACTAAAATGTACCCATATGTACCATACCTGACCCGGAGCCTACGTTACAAGCCAAAAAAGTCCTATCGTGATCCTAAGAGTCTAATATGGTGAACTTAAGTAATGAAAATAAGGGCACACCTGTGGAGACAAGTACCAACTAGGTGTGAATTTGTTTTGAGCGTGAGTGTTGAATAATGATCCTTATACTCAAAGTTAAAATCACTGCGTGAAAAAGGAGGATATCTTATGAAGTGAGGGCACTAGTTGCAATATTGGAAAAGTTGGTACCTTGGCGAGAGACAAAAGAGTAGAGGTGTCAGTGCATGGTGAGTGTGTGTCATGGTCTGATCCACATGAGTAAGCCTATCAAGCTTAAGAGAAGAAACATGCACTAAAGCAATGAAAAAATAAAAGTAGGTATTGATATCCATGTGATTGCGGAAGCTTAAAAGAGGATACTTGTGTATAAAGTGTTGTGTTGAGTCATAGTGTGTCGCTTGAGGATAAACAATGAATTTAAGTTGGGGTTGTTGATGTACAGTGGTTTCACGGTACTTTCAATGCTTTTTCCTTAATATTGGTGTGTCTATAGCCTTTTTGTAGTAATTTTTATATGTTTTATCTTTGTTTTGCAAGAAAGTTGTCCAAAACTAAAATGCATAAGGCTGTGAAGAATCAATACAGAAGTGATCCACAAATCCATCGACGGCCCGTTGTCCCATCGACGGACCATAGGTGGTGACCATCGATTGGAGTTTCAGGCATCTGGAGCAACTCGGGAAATTCTGACTAAGTGTGGGAATTCTGGCAAAACGTCGATTTGATCAGAGAATGTCCCAGTACCGGATGTTGAAGAAACGAAAAGTATGGAACGACGAGAAGCATCAACGGATCGTAGGTGAACCGACAGACCGTGATGTTGGTCCGTCGATTGGATCAGAGAAGATGCAAAGTGAAGGCTGAAAAAAAGATGCTAAGTATGGACAGACGGAGGCAGTCGACGGTCCGTCGTTTCATCGACGGACCGTTTGTGGGGGTCGTCGATTGAAGCCGCATTTTGGACAAACTTTCCTTATTTGAACTCCTTTTAATTTAGGACTCTGTTCTCTTACAAATAGGGTGTAAAACCTCATTTTTGGGGTTGGATTCTTTTACTATTTATCATACTTTTCTTAGAGGTTTTTGAATTTGCAACTTGGGCAATAAATCAAATTTCTGGATTTGGTTTTTAAGATAATTGTGTGATTTCAAGTTGAATTTTTGGATTTCTTCTAATTTGTCAAAGTAAGTTCATGATTTATTATATATCAATTATGAATTGTGTTCTTCTAAGCATGGGTAACTAAATCCACAACTAGGGTTGTGGGAACCTTGGTGATTAACAAAATATGCCTAGCTAAATAACAATTCAAATAAGTTATTGCATGCATCGATAATTCTTTCGTTTAGAAGTCTTTTTAACAAGTGCACACGTTAGAACTCGCCTTATTGCTACTTGCCTGACCAAGGGCGTAGTTAATAGGAAAAGAATTATTGAAATAGATTTAGTGGATACTATCTAATAGGCTAGTTTCCATTGGTGCAAAGTAATAACTAAGCCAAATATCGAATATGATGCTTAATATGAAGTAAAGATAAGGGTTAGTAACTTAGACACACGTAGCCGGACCAAGGTATGGGGTGAAATTCTCTAAATGCTGGACCAAGGATTTAGAGATACATAACTTATCTCTCTGCATGCAAAATATTAGGGAAGAATTTTTATTGCTAGGGTTATGACATTATAAACCTATGGGGAACACTTACACCTTAGTTTCTCTCACAACTTAATAAGCACCAATAATTAACTCTTGCTACTTGTTTGATTTCACAACATTACAACAATTTTGTTTCTCACCCCCCCCTTTAATTACTTGTTTTCGGAAAGGACTTGACTAAATAGAAGTAATCGTATATTGAAGTTAAGTCTAAACCATTTTCCTAGTGAGATCGACCCCAATCAAATAGTTGGGTTCTTTACTTGATACGACTGCTTATATTGGGTTCATAACGCGGTAATCCTAGCTATAGCAATTCTTCCCTAGTATTTTGCATGCAAAGTGATAAGTTAGGTATCTCTAAATCCTTGGTCCGGCATTTAAAGAGTTTCACTTGTACCTTGGTCCGGCTACGTGTGTCTACGTTACTAACCCTTACCTTCACTTCATATTAAGCATCATATTCGATGTATGGATTATTTATTACTTTGCCCTATCTCTACTTCCCGGACCAAGGGGGTAGTTAATACGAAAATAATTATCAACATAGATTTAGTGGGATACTATCTGATAGGATAGTTTTGATTGGTGCGAAGTAATAACTAAGCCATACATCGAATATGATGCTTAATATGAAGTAAAGTTAAGGGTTACTAACATAGACACACGTAGCCGGACCAAGGTACGAGTGAAACTCTTTAAATGCCGGACCAAGGATTTAGAGATAACTAACTTATAACTTTGCATGCAAAACACTAGGGAAGAATTGTTATAGCTAGGATTACCGCGTTCTGAACCTATGGGGAACACTTACACCCTAGTTTCTCTCACAACTTGATAAACACCAATAATATACTTTTGCTACTTGTTTTACTTAGAAATAATTAAACACTTTTTTTTCACCCCCCCCCCCTTTAATTACATTTTTTCAGAAAGAACTTGACTAAATAGACGCAATTGTACTTTGAAGATAAGTCTAAACTATTTTCTTCGTGGGATCCACCCTAACCTAATAGTTGGGTTCTCTACTTGATACAACCGCTTATACTTCTTTAGGGAAATGTAATTTGATCATATTAATTGACGACTTGTTTGATTAACTCCAAGGGGCAAGATACTTTTCTGAAATTGGCATGAGATCGTCATATCACCAACTTAGGGTGAGATGTGAAGATATAACAAAGACGGCATTTCGGACTATATATGCTCATTCTGAATTCTTAGTAATGTCCTTTGGTCACACAAATGCTCTGGCGGCGTTTATGAACCTCATGAATAGAGTGTTTTGAAGTTACCTAGATTCATTTGTTATTGTCTTCTTTGACCACATCTTGGTATATTCAAAAAATGAGGGTGATCACATGAACCATTTGAGGGTGGTGTTGCAAGTACTTAAAGAGCATCAATTGTTTGCCAAGTATAGAAAATGTGAGTTTTGGTTGAGGTCAGTGACATTTCTTGGTCATATCATCTCTAGTGAATGAGTTGAGGTTGATCCAAGGAAAACGGAAGCGGTAAAAATTTGGCATAGACCATTGACTCCAACAGACATTTGGAGCTTCTTGGTTCTAGCGGGTTACTATAGAAGGTTTGTGGATGGTTTTGCGTCCATTGCATCTCCCTTGACTACTTTGACCCAAAAGAGTAAAAAATTTGAGTGGTCGGAGGCATGTGAAAAGAGCTTCCAAACCTTGAAATATAGGCTTACCTATGCTCTCGTGTTGACCTTACCGGAGGGTACAAAGTTTTTTGTTGTGTATTGTGATGCATCCCAAGTGGGTTTGGGGTGTTTTCTTATGCAACACGGGAAGGTGATAATGTATGCTTCTAGGCAACTTGTGGTGCATGAGTAAAACTATCCAACTCATGACCTTGAGTTAGAGGTTGTGGTATTTGCCTTGAAAATATAGAGGCATTACTTGTATGGTGTCCATGTTGATGTCTATACCGACCATAAGAGTCTCCAATATGTGTTTACCCAAAAGGAGTTGAACCTCCGACAAAGAAGGTGGTTAGAATTGTTGAAAGATTATGAAATGATTGTCCTCTATCACCCCGGCAAGGCCAATGTGGTTGCGGATGCTCTAAGTCATATAACTATGGGTAGTGTGTCACACATAGATGAAGCCAATAAAGACCTAATGAAAGATGTTCATAGGTTGTGTAAGTTGGGTGTGAGGTTGGAAAATTCTCCGAATGGTGGTTTCATGGTTCATAATAACTCTGAGTCATCATTGATAGTTGAGGTGAAGTCCAAACAACACCTTGATAAATCATTGATGGAGTTCAAGGAATCGGTCCTTGGCAAGCTTAATGAGGCATTCTCCCTAGGGGATGGTATTTTAAGGTGCCAAGGAAAATTGTGTGTTCCCAAGTTAGATGAGTTGAGGAACTGAATCCTTGAGGAAGCCCATGGGTCCCGCTACTCCATTCATTCGGGTTCGACAAAAATGTACCATAACCTTAGGGAAGTATATTGGTGGGAAGGTATGAAGAAGGACATAGCGGAATTTGTTGCTAAGTGTCCAAATTACTAGCAAGTGAAAGCCGAACATCTAAAGTCGGGTGGCTTACTACAAGAAATCCAAGTTCCTACTTAGAAGTGGGAAGAGATCAATATGGATTTTGTAGTGGGTTTACCTCGTACTCAAAAGCAATATGACTATATATGGGTGGTTGTGGATAGGTTGACCAAGTCCGCTCACTTTATTCCCGTCAAGTCTACTTATTCGGCAGAAGATTATGTTAGGATCTTCATAGATGAGATTGTGTGTCGCCATGGTATTTAGTTATCCATCATATCAGATCTGGGTGCACAATTCACATCTAGGTTTTGGAGGTCATTCAAAGAAAGGTTGGGTACTAAGGTGAAGTTGAGTACTGCTTTTCATCCCCAAACGGATGGTCAAGCGGAACGTACTATTCAAACCTCTTGAGGATATTCTTATGGCTTATATTATTGATTTCAAGGGAAATTAGTATAAGCATTTGCCTTTGGAGGAGTTTGCTTATAACAATAGTTTCCATTCATCCATATCTACGGCTCCCTATGAATCCTTGTATGGTAGGAGGTGTAGGTCTCCTATTGGATGGTTTGAAGTGGGTGAGACTTCACTTCTTGGTCCCGATATGATTTATAAGACTTTGGAGAAAGTTCATATCATAAGTAACCAGTTGCAAATGGCCTATAGTCTGCAAAAGTCTTATGCCGATCATAAGAGAAGGGATTTGGAGTTTGAAGAAGGTGATAAGGTGTATTTGAAAATTTCACCTATGAAAGGGGTGGTTAGATTTGGCAAGAAAGGGAAGTTAAGTGCTCGTTATGTGGGTCCCTATGAAATCTTGCAAAGGGTTGGTAAGGTTGCCTATGAATTGTGGTTGCCTAGTGAATTTGCTTCGGTTCATCCGTTTTTTCATGTTTCTATGTTAAAGAAGTGTATCGGTGATCCCGAGTCCATTCTCTCTATTGAGGGTCTTGGTGTCAAGGATAACCTCTCCTATGAGGAAGTTCCGGTTCAAATTCTTGATAGGCAAGTAAAGAAGTTGAGAAACCAAGAGGTGGTTTCCGTAAAGGTGTTATGGAAAATCACCTAGTTGAGGGTGCAACATGGGAGTCCGAGGCCAATATGAAGTTCCGTTACCCTCATCTATTTGATAACTAAGGTTAGTAGTTCTTACTAATACTAAAAATGATGAGTAGAAATTGAAGTTTCTTGATTTTTGGTGGAGTTTTGCAAAAATGTGCATTTTAAAATGAAGTTACAGTGACTTACAGTAAATGGTGCATTAAACTTGAAATTTTGCCTATTTGGTTTGTTTGAGTTACGTTGTGCATTTTGACATGGTGAGTCTTTATGAAAAGTTATGTACCATATTGATAAGTTGAACTTCGTCCAAATTGACTCATGTAAAGTACGTTGAACTCATGTTATTGTTGTGAGAAGGAAATTCCTCATGATGAAATGTTTGAGCCTTATGTGTGGTACTTGAAGTTTTGACTTGCCTTGTGTAAGTGATATGGTTGATTTTGTTCTGTATTGTTGTTGGTTGGGCTGCTAGTCTTGAGTCTATTCCTTCCTTCAAAAGAGTTTTAGTGTCATTCTGGGACGAATGTTCCTAAGGGGGGGATAACGTAACACTTCGAAAATTCAAAACGTGTCTTAAAGCCTAACATAAGTGTCATAAGTTCTAGACACTGTTTTAAGGCCTATTTTAATGTTTATAAGTCATTTATGAAGTCTAGTAACAAAAATGTCTAAGAACGTCCATGACGTCCGAAAATTAGTTCAAGGAGGTACTAGCGTGCCTAAGCCTATTTGACTAGCTTTTAGAAGTCGGAAATTCATGAAATTTAGTGGAAATGTGTATAACATGTGTTAAATTTATTTCATGGTATAAACGTACGGGTACGACTCCCCAAGGACCAACCAAGGGCCCTTGAGGAAGACCCTTGCATGTTAGAGTCAAACACTGCCTGGCAGTGTAAACCCACGAGAGGGCATCGACGAGGCGTGTGTGGATTGACGGGGCGTCGATACCATCCGTTGACCAACACTTAGCTTAGTTGTTGGGGGGCCTTATGTGCACAGTATCTGACCAAGACTATGGATTTGTAGCATGGAAGGGGGTCAGGTCCGTCGATTGACCCACGATCCGTCAATCGTGGTGTCGTCTGTGATACTATAAATTGCTGCACGTTTTCGCTTAGGTTATTTAATTAGTTGACTTGTTGAGGATTTTAATTAGGGGTTAGGGGAAGGTTAATTAAGTGGATTAACACCCTATAAAAATCCCTAACCTAATTAAGACTAACACAAAACTCTCACAACTCACAAAACAAATTCTGTTCCTTCTCTCTTATTTCTCTGTCTATTGGAAGACACCATTGAAGACCAAGCTAGGGAAGGATTTTGGGGGCTCAAAAGGGAATATTTCAGCATCAAATCTTCATCAAACGTTGAGGTATGTGATCTATTCACCTTTGAGACCTCTTTCCTCAAAGGGTTCCTTCAAAGTATTTCTAAAAGTTGAGTTTTCAAGTGGGTTTCATCTAATCTCGAAACTAATGTTATGAACTAAGTTTTTTATGATTTATTTAGGATATAATGAACATATTAACATTTTTTAAAACTTGATTATGATAATTCTTGATGGTTGGTCTAAATTGTAGAACATGATCCTTAACCCTTAACCCTAGGTTGTGATCTTGACATGTATTGTATAATGTTCATTCAATTGACTTGGTTATTGATTAAAATATTATCCTATTATGTTTTTGTATTAATTAGGAATATATTAAGATGAATTCTAGGCCTATTATGCTAGTTCTTGAGATGTTGATTTAGGTTATGAAGTATATTGTGAAATTGACCTAAGTATCTTGTCTTAAGCTATGATCTAGTGTTAAATTGTGTTATAGTGATGCAATTGGCCTTGTTATTCTATTAAATATCATTGTGTGATGATGTTACTCCCCTAATTGGGTTGAGTTATGGGTTGATGGTAAGACCTTTATGATGAACTATGAAGGAGACCTGGTAAGTCTTGTGATCCCTATACTTTACTCCAAACTATGGTTAATTGTGATTAAGTCATGATGTTGTGTCGGAGTATGCATTGTTTAGGATTGATAGGATGATATGATGTTGAATTGAAATGTTTTGACTATGTTTATGAGATTTATTAAGATGAAATGTTATAAGGATGTTGATGACTACTAATGTGCCTTATTATGATATGAAATGTTAATGTGCTAACCTCACCTATATGAATTGTAATGAAAGGACTTATACTCATGCAATTCTTATTGAGCTATGATGATGATGATGTTATACAAGGGTTAGAACCTATGACCTAAACTAAGCTATGATTAATAATAAAGGCTTAAAGACATTTCAAAAAGGGACTCTAGCTTAACACCGAGCGAACTAGATTGAGGACTGTCTCTTCCCACATAGAGAAGGTAGGAGCACTAATGTACTCTTGAGATTGGAGACTACAATGCATGTAGCATAAAGAGGGTCCCAATTATATCTCCTAGTTCTTGAACTATGTTGCCCCCATAGGAATACTAGCTAGTGGATCCACGTAGTTGCTATGTTTATGTTTTGGTACTACCTTGGCAAGTAGTCCGCCTTTCTTTGGTGTAGGGATTTATGACACCGGATTCCACACTAGATCATGTGGTCTATGTTGGTTAGGGCAAGATGTTCTCAAAAGTTAAAATGAACTAAAGGATTGAACTCTAAATAAGATGACCCAAGGGGTGTAGCTTAGTCTAGGTAGGGGTATGGGACTCTACCTAAGCGTTGCAGTAGTTAGCCTTGAGGGGAGTCTTGGGAGAATGTTCTTATGTATGAATATGCTTATAATGCTATATGACATGTATATGATGAACTTACATATTGTTGATACTATATGATGATTAGTTTCACTTATGTATATATGTTGGTATATATGGTTAAAGTAAGATGATGTGTGCTCTTAAATGCTATGTTATGTAAAGTATGATGTTAGTCATGACTCTTGTTGGGTTACTTGATTGATTAAGGTTATGGGGATTTGCTTGGTCATTGCACTTTTTGACTTGATAGAGGTTCATGGGTAATTGTCTTGCTTTGGTTATGTTGAAAGGTACTCTTATTCATGCTTATTGGTAATATGACCTGATGATAAAGTTACGTTGAGTATGTAGTTACTTACATAATATGTATGGTTGACTTGCCTAGACTTGATGTTGTATTTTTTATAATTTACATGCCTATGACTTAAGGAGCATGCAATATTGATTGGTATGGTTTTGTTGAATGTGCATAAGGATTTTAAATGAAAAGTGCATATTTTATGAAATGTCATTTTCTTAGCATGATTTCAAGGTATGTGTGCATATGGTCTCATACTTAGTACAAGCAGCATACTAACCCCATTTCTTCCTTTCCCCCAATATTTTAGGTTTCGGTCGTTGAAGTGTTTTGGAAGGCGACTTAAAGAAGGCTTGGATCCTTTGATCATCCAAGTAGGATAGGTCCTCATTGTCCGAGGGCGATGCCAATATCGAGCTTATGTTGTTGTTTTATTTCTAAATACTCTTATGTTTCTTCTATTTTCAATTGAGTACGATTTGTATAAGCCTATATGTGGCTTTTTTACATTGATGTAGGGCTATGCCCAAAATGCTATGATCGTTTTAGATGGTTATGAGATGAGATAATCTTTAAAGACTATGTTCTATCTTATCTATATATATAAGATAGAAATACTCTTATGTTTCTTCTATTTTCATTTGAGTACGATTTGTATAAGCCTATATGTGGCTTTTTTACATTGATGTAGGGCTATGCCCAAAATGCTATGATCGTTTTAGATGGTTATGAAATGAGATAATCTTTAAAGACTATGTTCTATCTTATATATATATATATATATATATATATATATATATATATATATATATATATATATATATATATATATATATATATATATATATATATATATATATATATATATATATTTATGTGCAATAAAAGTAGAAGGCTATGTAACCTTCCTATACGAAGGGTCTATGTATACTCGATATATATATGTTATGTGTATGTAGAGGTCTATGTAAACCTCCAAGTTGAAGTAATGAAAAGTTTTAAATTTTCCACTAAATTTGCCCTATGAATGTAAATTGTAACACCTTAGAGGCTGTACAAATGATCCCCTGATGTTCACATGCAGGTGAAGAATTATCTGCTTCTAATTTTTCTTGCCCCTACACTTCTAACACACAACGTCAAATAATATTATTTGAGCACTCCTTTAAGAGGAATGGTTCACCCCATAGATACTTATTTACATCAAATAAGATTTTTTTCTTTTGATGGCCACTCGAATCATTAGGTAACAACACATATACAATAAAAATTTGTAAAATAAGCATACTAAGGAACTGAGAGTGTAGAAATTACCTTTATTAATTCATTAGAGAAACCATCATAAGTATCCATCTCTTGAGCACATCTAGCATCCCTTCAATCCTCAAGACATTGCAAAGTACTTGGTATTCATACCCATTTCTATCATTTACTTCAAAGGCACATTCATAAAGGAGGAGCACCCATCATATCAATCTTAGTGTTGCTTCTTTTTTTGCCATTAATTAACATAGAGTCATATGATCATTATGCATGATAACTTTTGTACCCTGTAAGTACTCTCTAAACCTCTCAAAATCATACTCAAGATTCAACAACTCTTTCTCAGTCACAATATTTTATTTTTAGCATAATTCAAGGTTTTTATAGCATAGTAAATAAAATGAAAGAACTCGTTTAGTATTTTTGAAGAATACCTCCAAGTGCCAGGCCACTAGTGTCGCACATCATATCAAAATGGTGATTCCAATTAGGTTGTATGACAATAAGGGTCGAGATGAGTTTCTGTTTCAAAATCTTGAAAGCTTCCATGTCACATCCAGAGAGCCACCCCTAGACGAAGCCGGCATCGTCGTCCTTGAAGAGGACTTAGACAAGCCCTTAGCATTCGTCATAACATATCATTGGTTAAAGTGCAGAAAAATTAAAACCTTTTGCATATACTATATGAAGTATACTTAGACTTCTCTTTTAGCAACATGATCAACATACATACGATTTCTAATAAAACTGTCTCACATAAAAACCATCTAAAGAGTACGAACCTTGAACTTAGGCAATACAATATCAATATTCCATATAGGCCTTACTAAAATAGAGTTCAACGGAAAAGGAATGAAAGTGTATCTCTTGAACTACTACAATCTTCATAGCTAGAATAATGAAAATATAGTATTCCCGAACGTGAGGACTCACCAACACTTGGACAAAGAATTCCAATCTTATTCAATCGACCTTCTTAAGCCTCAATAGACGGACCCTACATTTTGTATATATGTAAAAGATATGAGTTAGTACGCAACTTGTACTAAGTATGGGTATATGCACATAAAACATAATAGAGCATATACAAGATAAGGATCACAACAACAAAATGCATGATCATAACCAAAGAGACATCATAATAAAGTCATATTAACATTTCATGTTCAATAGTTCACATCAACATAACATACAAAACTTACCCATAATCCCATCTCAAGCCTACAAGTGCAATGTTCATGTGAAGCCCCATAACCCCACATAAACAAGTAAACAAGATAGGAGACCATAAATAATGTTTTGCTTCATACAACTTATATCATAAGTAGTCTTTTTCACATATAGCAATATAGCCGAATACATGTTGATTAACATAACCAACATGATATAAAAACAACATCATATATCATAAGCATTATACATTTCATGTTCATAGTCCATGAGAACAATCTCCTTGGACTTACCTTAGAGTCAACTTGTGCAATGTCTAGGTAGAGTCCCATACCCCTACCTTTACTAAGTAGACTCCTCAAGTCACCCTAGTCAATGTCCATTTACTTTAGTCTTTAATTTTACTTGAGGGATCAATCACCTTAAACGACATTAGACCATGTGAGCTAAACATGGAATCCGGTGTCATGAAACCCCACACCGAAAGAAGGTTGTATTCTTGCCAAGGTAAAACCAAAACATGAACATAGCATTCTAGGTGGATCCACTAGATAGTATTCCTATGGAGGGAACATAGTTAACGAAATAAGAGATATATTAGAGACTCATAATTCCACATTGCATGGCAGCCTCTATCTCACGAGAGTCATTGTGAAACTACCTTCCAACTTGGGAAGGGACACCTCTCATATCTAGTTCACTCGGTGCTGAGCTAAAGTTCTTTTTTGAATAGCCTTTATGTTATCATTAATCATAAATCTTATCATAGTCCATAGGAGACTAACTTCTTGTATAAACATGATCATTATCTCATTAGGTTTAGGATGAGAATTTCCTTTCATCACAACCCTTCATTGGTGAAATTAACCTATCATAGTCATATTGTGCAAGACATACAAGAGAAACATCATCAATCTTGCATTATCATACCCTTACCATGATCCCACATTTAACAAATTCATAGCCCATCATATATGCATAGCAATATCATACATACTTCAATCGCATAACAACATAAATTATAGGCCAACATCAACATAATGGAGTAATCATAACTTTAAAAGACTTACCTATTGCTTCCAAGAATCTTCATCAAGAACTTAGTCTCAATTCACCACAATTATCCAATAATATAGTGAAATACACAATAACATAACGAATCCCAACCATTATAACTATATACAAGACCAATTCATAGATAGGGTTAAGGGAAATGAGTTCATTTATGAGTTCATTCAAGCAATAGTTTCGGTCCCAACATTGCATGTCATTAAGTGAATGATATAGCATAATCGAATCCATATTTAGGTAAAAAACATGCTTCACACGAAATCCAAAAATTCCATATCAATTATTCAACAATACATACTTAATTAGTAATACAAAATTATAATCTATCATAATTAGTCATAAACTTCGAGTTTGGAAGAAAACCCATTGATAGAGTATAAACTCAAGGAATTGAATTATTTAGAAATCGCTTTGAAAGGACCTCTCGGGGAAAGGAATTACATGAGTGATAAAACCATACCTTATTGACAATTAATCCATGAATCCTGAGAAGAAACGTTGAGAACTTGAACTTCTTCTCAAAGTTTCCAATGCTCTTCAATGGTGGTTGAGTATAGAGAGAGTTTTGAGAGAGATGAGAGTGATTTTGTAAATCTGATTTGGAGTGTGTGAAAGTTGCTTAAAACTGACCTAGAACCACTATATACTCATCCCCTAAATTACCCAAAATACCCCTCACTTAATTGGGTCTTTTTGTGAAGTTAAATTGACTTAAAAATGACGCGGACGAATCTGGAAAGTGGTTGCGCGTCGCCGGGGCAACTCCAATTATTTTTTTGAAAATTTGGGTCAAGGAACTGATCCTCTTTAAAGCCCCGCATCGCGATACAAAATTTTCCTAGCCAGTGTTGGCTGCACGACGCTCAAGGGGCTTCACATCTTGGTTGTCGCAAGCTGCTTCGGCAGCTTGCTCGCCAATGTTTGGGTCCTCCTCAAGGACCCTTTGGGCGGTCCTTGGTGAGTCATGACTGGACGTCCTTGGGGAGTCATGACTGGATGTTTGGACCTTTGTACTATATTTTACCTATTTGAAGTATTTTTACAAGTTTTGGACTTCATTTGACACTCTCAAACCTTCACCAAACATAGGGACGCTTACTAGTTCAATTTAGCTAATTTCTGGACGTCAAGGTCTTTTTTTGTCATTTTTGCTCTAACCTTTTTGAATTAAGTTTAATATATTGATATAGGTATGGAAACATCATTTAACCATTATTTAATAGGCGAATCTTTAATCTAAGTCATGAGAGTTCCGGAGTGTTACATTATCCCCCTTAGGAACATTCGTCCCCGAATGACACTAAAATATTTTGGAGGGTATGGATAGACTCAATTCTAGCAGCCTAACCAATCAACAACATATAATCATAGTAAGTCACATCTCATATGAGTACTTCACAACTTTTTTCAACAGAAACCACAACATTACACATAGCAACTCAATTCATGAGGCACAACATATAAGAGCTCAACATGTCATAACACAAAATGAGGAACTACCTTCTCAACATCAACATGAGCTCAACATACACAAAAGAGTTACCACGCTATCATTCCTCTCAAGCCAACAAAAAAACAACAAAAACTCAAGAAGACAACATGAATACACAGTTCATATAAGTGCAAAAATATAGGATGAAGGAATTTTCTTGAAACTTAATTTGGTACAACTTTTACGGAAACATGCACCTATTTACAAAACAAGTCAATTTAATATTATTCATTATTTTCCTTATTAAGAGGAATGTCTAACCTCAAGGGGTAAAAAATAAGGGTAGCAGGACATCATGTCAGTCACGGCCTCCCATGTTGCACCCTCAACAAGATGGTTCCTCAATAGGACTTTTACGGAGGCAACCTCTTTGTTCCAAAACTTCTTGACTTGGCGATCTAGGATCTCAACCGGAACCTCTTCATGGGAGAGATTCTCATCCACCCCTAAACCTTTAATATGCATAATAGGCATTGAGTCGCCTATGCATTTATTGGGCGTAGAAACATGAAACTCTAGATGAACTGAAGCTAGTTCACTAGGCAACTTCAGCTCATAGGCAACTTTTACCATCTGTTGTAAAACCTCATAAGGACCAACATATCGTGGACTTAACTTCCCATTTTTACGAATATAAACACCCCTTTCATAGGTGAAATCTTCAAATAGACGTGGTCACCTATTTCAAAATCAAGATCTCTTCTCCAATTGTCGGCATAAGACTTTTGCCGATTATAGGCTGTCTTCAATCTATCTCTTATGACCCTAACTTTCTCTATAGCCTCATAGATAATCTCGAGGCCAAGGAGTGAAGACTCACCAACCTCAAACCATCAAACAAGAGACCTAAATATTCTACCATAAAGAGCTTCAAAAGGTGGAATGGAGATGCTCGAATGGTAAGTATTGTTGTAGGACAACTCAATCAATAGCATGTGATCATCCCAACTTCCGTAAAAATCAATAACACATGTATGGTACGTTCCGCTTGACCATCTGTTTAGGGATGAAAAACGGTGTTAAGTTTCACTTGCGTACCTAAACCCTTTTAAAAAGCTTTCCAAAAATGAGAAGTGAATTGGGCACCTCTATTTGAGATGATGGACAAAGGAATCCCATGAAGACTCACAATCTTATTAATGTAGATTATTGCATACTCTTCGGTTGTATAAGTACACTTGATGTGGATAAAGTGGGATGATTTGGTCAACCTATCCACAATAACCCATATTGAATCAATTTGCCTCCGGGTTCGAACAACCCTACAACAAAGTCCATATTAATGTATTCCTACTTCCAAGTTGGAACATCCATGATTTGGGTTAAACCACCCGGTTTTAGGTGCTCGGATTTAACTTGTTGGAAATTTGTAAACTTGAATACAAACTCCGCTATGTCCCTTTTTAAGCCCTCCCACCAATATACCTCTCTAAGGTCATAGTACATTTTAGTAACAGCCGGATAAATTGAATATCTGGAACCATGAACTCTTCCAAAACCTTTCCCCTCAAATCATCAACATCCGATACACATAATCTCTCTTGGTACCTAAGAAGACCATCCCCCTTGGGAGAATGACTAATTGATCTTACCAAGTACTGAATCCTTCAACTCCATCAGTAGAGGATCAAGATGTTGCTTAGATTTCACCTCAATCACTAATGATTACTCGGAGTTATGATGGACCATGAAACCACCATTTGGAGAATCTTCTAACCACATACCCAAACGAGCCAACCTATGAACATCTTTCACTAGTTATTTCTTCTCTTCTTCCACATGAGACACACTACCCATAGTCATACGACTCAAAGCATCCACAACCACGTTGGCCTTGCTAGGGTGGTAAAAGACACTTATGTCGTAATCCTTCAAAATTCTAACCATCTTCTCTGTCGGAGATTCTACTCCTTTTGTGTCAACACATATTGAAGACTTTTATGGTCAGTAAACACATCAACGTGAACCCCATACAAGTAGTGTCTCCATATTTTCAAGGGAAAGACTACGACCCCTAACTCAAGGTCATTAGTTGAAAATTCTTCTCATGAACCTTGAGTTGCCTAGAGGCATAAGCTATCACTTTTCCATGTTGCATGAGGACACATCCCAAGACCACTCGGGAAGTATCACAATATACCACAAAGCCTTCATTACCCTCCGGTAAAGTCAACACGGGAGTGGAGGTAAGCTTATCTTTTAACTCTTGAAAACCTTTTTTACAAGCTTCCAACAACTCAAACTTCACCTTCTTTTAAGTCAAAGTTGTCAAAGGAAAAGCATTAGATGCAAATCCATCAACAAACCATCTATAGTACCCAGCTAGAATCAAGAAACTTCTTATGTCGGTGGGAGTCAAAGGTCTAGGCCAATTTGTGACCGCATCCGTCTTCTTCGGATCAACCTATACACCCTCACAAGAGATAACATGGCCAAGAAAAGCAACTGACCTCAACCAAAATTCACACTTGCTAGATTGACATAAAGTTGGTGTTCTTTGACGACTTGCAAGGCCAACCTCAAATGACTTTCATGCTCATTTTCGTTCTTAGAGTATATTAATATATCCTCAATGAACACAATAACAAATGAGTATAGGTAATCTCTTAAAACTCTATTCATTAGGTCCATAAACGCCGTTGGGGCATTGTTAACCCAAAATACATCACTAAGAATTCATAGTGACCATATCTAGTTCGAAAGGCTATTTGGGGAACATCTTCTCCTCTCACCATAAGTTGGTGATATCTCGACCTTAATTCAATTTTGAAAAAGTAGCTAGAACCTTGGATTTGATCATATAAATCATCAATCCAAGGGAGAGGATACATGTTCCCCATGGTGAACTTATTTAGTTGACTATAATCAATTGACATCCTAAGAGACCCATCCTTCTTCACAAACAAGACTGGAGCACCCCATGGAGAAATACTAGGGTTAATGAAACCCTTGTCTAGTAAATCTTTGAGTTGAACCTTCAACTCTTTCAATTTGTCCGGAGGCATCCGATATGGAGGAATTGAAATGGGGTTCGTATCCGGTAATAAGTCAATGCCAAAGTTAATTTCCCATTTGGGAGGAACAACGGGAAGGTGATCAGGAAAAACCTATGGAAACTCCCTTATTACGGGGACTGACTCAATAGGAGAATTTTCACATTATACATCTTTAACCCTCACCACACAGTATAAACAACCCTTGGCTATCATCTTACAAGCCTTCAAGCAAGAAATGATTTAACCCCTTGGCATAGAATTTCCCCCCTTCCACTCTAAAATGGGTTCATTTGGAAATTGAAACTTCACTACCCGTGTTCTACAATCTATGGAAGAAAAACAAGCATGAAGCAAATCCATACTTCAAATGATATCAAAATCAAACATGTCAAGTTCTACCAAGTCAACAAGAGTAACTTTATTGATCAGCATTACAGGATATTTCCTATAGATTCTTTTTGCAACTACCAAGTCACCCATTGGGGTACAAACTGAAAAGGGTTCAAACAAAACATCGGCAAGTATATCAAACTTCATAGCTACCAAAGGTGTAATAAAAGAAAGGGTAGCAACGGGATCAAGTAAAGCATAAACATTAATAGAGAAGACTTGTAACATACTGGTAATTACATCGGGAGAGCTCTCTTGTTCACCCCTAGCCTTGAGTGCATAAAAGCGGTTCCTTTTTGGAGCTTTGGAGCTAGGACCGCTTGGATGAACATGGATATTCCCCTTTCCTTCACCCTTCAAATTAGGACAATATTTCACCATATGTCCACTTTTGCCACAACCATAACAATTATTTGTTCCAATAAGGCATTCACCCAGATGTTTCTTACCACACTTTCCACAAGTTGGTCTTTCTCTTGGTGAATCAACATTTCTCCCCTTTTGAGATTTAGGGCTAGACACCCTATCATTGAGAGTCTTGGATAAATTTTAAGGAACTTGGTTTGAATACCTCTTATTGAACTAAGGCTTGTATTGAATGTCAAGCCTATTCATATAAGAACAATTTCAAAAGACCTTGCCTTCTTAGCTTCTGTATTCTTGTTCCTTAAACGACTCTCCTCTACTTTTTGTGCATATACCATCAAACTATAAATATCCTTGTATTCATGAAGCACAGTAGCACGACATTCTTCTTCAAGCTCTTCGGACACGCCCGTTATATAACGGCTCATTTCATCCCTATCATTCGAAACTAAAGAGGAAGCATATTTGGACAGCTTAATGAACTTTAAGGAGTATTCCTTAACACACATACCTCCTTGACGAAGGTTGATGAACTCCTCTAACTTAGATTCCCTTTGCTCTCTTGGGAAGAACCTATCAGGAAAGGACTTCTTCAAGATCTCCCAAGTCACGAGACCACCTCTCAAAGCCCGACTATCCTTCCATTTATTGTACCATGTCTGAGCCACATCCCTGAGTTGATAGGCAGCACGCTCGGCCTTTTGAGCAGTAATCACCCCCATAGCAAACAAAATCTTATAGACCTTATCAAGGAAGTCTTGGGGGTCTTAATGAACCTTGTATCCAAAGAACATATGAGGATTCATCCTCATAAAATCTCTCAAATGTGTAGCTGTGGTACTAGCATGTTGGTTCTCTCGAGGTACAACCTCCTGGTTAGCTTGTGTTGTCATGGCTTGAGCTTGAGTAGTGATGGCCTGGTCCATTTGGAGAAGGGCTGCCCTTACCTTACCATCCTTCATGGCTGTAGGAATGACTGAAACTTTATCATTCATGGCAACTTGCTCTTGAGGAGGAACTAGATTGCCTTGGGTAGGAACTCTCGCATTAGCAATCTCTTCTTCCACTCTTCTAGCGGTTGTCGTTCTCTGTTCGTATCTATAATACAAGAAAGGAATTAGATGATAAAAGACACAAAATGTCAAGGCTCTAAAGGCATGACATAAGATTACCAAGAAAAGAGAATTTTCCTAATCATCACATAGCCTCTAATTCATAATTGTGGCACGCTTCACAACCATGAAAAATACACTATATAAATGTGTTTTAGTGAGACATGTACCCTAGGTTATTTAACCTCATGCTCTGATACAAAGTTTGTCACATCCGGAGAGCACCCACCAGACGTAACTGGCATCGTCGACCTCGAAGAGGACTTATGCAAGCCCTTAGCATTCTTCATAACATATCATTGGTTAAAGTGCAGAAAAATTAAAAACTTTTGCATATACTATATGAAGTATACTTAGACTTCTCTTGTAGCAACATGATCAACATACATACGATTCTAATAAAAATGTCTCACACAAAAACAATCTAAAGAGTACAAATCTTTGACTTAGGCAATACAATATCAATATCCCATATAGGCCTTACTAAAATAGAGTTCAATGGAAAAGGAATAAAAGTGTATCTCTTGAACTACTATAATCTTCATAGCTAGAATAATAAAAAGATAGTGTCCCCGAACGTGAGGACCTACCAACACTTGGTGAAAATATTCCAAATTTCTTCAATTGACCTTCTTAAGCTTCAATGGCCGGACCCTACATTTTGTAGATATATAAAGGATATGGGTTAGTACACCACTTGTACTATTTATGGGTATATGCATATAAAAGATTGGCCTAAGTCATATGCAGACCCTCAAAGTTGTCCGCATATTTCACTTAGACACCTCAACTATAGGATGTCCCTATTGAACACCTCAATGGTTCAAAAGTCATGCCCATTGAACACAAAATGCTGACATGTCAAAAAATGTGCGGTTTACTATCTTTAAGCGCGTAAAGGTACCTAATTTGTTTTTCTTTTTTTTCTCTAAGTTTTACACCTAAACTAATATTTTTTAAAAAGGAAATAATTAACAAAAATAAAAAAGAAAGAAAGAGTTGTCTTCTTCCCCTGCATCTCAATATTCCCTTACCTGTAACTATGCGCAACCCACCCCATTCCCTGCACCTCTCTCTTTCTCTCACAATTTATGGTTCTTCTCTTGCTTTTTTACTTTTTTTTAGATCTACGTCTCAAATATTGATTCGGAAAATTATTTGTTACCAGAAAATGTTAAAATTATAATCATTTCATTACCAAAGCCACGAAGGTAATGCACTGGTTATGTCCGTGAAAGAGATAAAATTGATTGAAAGAGAAGGAAGATGTAAGGCGATGATTTGCTGGCATCGTAATTGTCGTTGGCGGCGGTGAAGACAATGGGTCAGGCTGGGGTTAAATAAAACAATAAAAACAAAATAAATTTTTATATTTATAAAATTATTTTTGAATTACTTAAATAGATATTATTAAAAAAATTAAACTCAATCCACGTGTCATCATTATATTGGTACGTAGTTGTTTTTAGAAAATTCTTTTTAATTTTTGTAGTTAGTAAATAGACCAAAATAGTTGTATTTTAGAATATCATTTTTTAAATAAATTTTTGGATTTAAAAGCCACATGTCATCATTTAATTCATCAATTTTCCATGTCACTACCATGTCATAGCAATTGCAGTACACACATCTCATATATTTGGTTGATTGTCAAAAAATGTCAAATAGGTATCAATTTTAAGGGGTATAGGTGTTCCATAGGTACTAGCCATAGTTGAGGTGTCTAAATGAATTATGCATACAACCTTAAGGGGCTGCAGATGACTTAGGCCTAAAATATTTAAAGACATGCATGAAAAGGACCACATCTTTAGAAAGCATGCTAAGCCATTTCAAAGCCTTTAATGCACATACAATAGAGCATATAAAAGATAAGGATCACAACAACATAAAGCATGATCATAACCAAAGACACATCATCATAGATTCATATTAACATTTCATGTTCAATAGTTCATATCAACATAACATACAAAACTTTCCCATAATCCCATCTCAAGACTACAAGTGCAATGCTCATGTGAAGCCCCATAACCCCACAAAAACAAGTAAACAAGATAGGAGACCATAAATAATGCTTTGATTCATACAACTTGAATCATAAGTAGTCATCATCACATATAGAAATATAGACGAATACATGTTCATTAACATAACCAACATCATATAAAAACAACATCATATATCATAAGCATTATACATTTCATATTCATAGTACATAAGAACAATCTCCAAGGACTTCCCTTAGAGTCAACTTGTGCAATGTATAGGTAGAGTCCCATACCCCTAACTCTACTAGGTAGACTCCTCAAGTCACCCTAGTAAATTTCCATTTACTTTAGTCTTTCATTTTTCTTGAGGAAACAATCTTTTTAACCGATATTAGACCATGTGAGCTAAATATGGAATCCGATGTCATGAAACCCCACACCTAATGTTAAGGAACTAGGAGATATACTAGAGACTCATAATTCCATATTTCATGGCAGCCTCTGTCTTATATGAGTCATTGTGAAACTACCTTCCAACTTGGGAAGGGACACCTCTCATATGTAGTTCTCTCTGTGCTAAGCTAAAGTCCCTTTTTAAATTGCCTTTAAGTTATCATTAATTATAAATCTTATCATAGGCATAGGAGACTAACTTCTTGTATAAACATGATCATTATCTCATTAGGTTTAGGATGAGAATTTCCTTTCATCACAACCCTTCATTTGTGAGATTAACATATCATGGTTATATTGTGTAAGGCATACAAGAGAAACATCATTAAACTCGCATTATCATACCCTTACCATGATCCCACATTTAAAAAATTCATAGCCCATCATATATGCATAGTAACATCATACATACTTCAATTACATAGCAACATCAATTATAGGCCAACATAAACATAATGGAGTAATCATAACTTTAGAAGTCTTACCTATTGCTTCCAAGAATCTTCATCAAGAAATGACTCTCAATTCACCACAATTATCCAATAATATAGTGAAATAAACAATAACATAACCAATTCCAACTATTCTAGTCATATACAAGACCAATTCATAGCTAGGGTTAACGGAAAGGGATTCATTTATGAGTTCATTCATGCAATAGTTTTGATCCCAACATTGCATGACATTAAGTGAATGATATGCCATAATCGAATCCATTATTTAGGAAAAGAACATGATTCACACGAAATCCCACAATTCCATATCAATTATTCAACAATAAATACTTAATTAGTCATAGAAAAGCATAATCTATCATAATTAGTCATAAACTTCGAGTTTGGAAGAAAACCCATTGGTAGAGTACAAACTCTAGGAATTGAATTATTTTGAAATCACTTTGAAAGGACCTCTTGGGAAAAGGAATACCAAGAGTGAAGAACCCATAACTTATTGACAATAATCCACGAATCATGAGAAGAAAAGTTGAGAACTTGACCTTCTTCTCCATGCTTCCAATGCTCTTCAATGGTGGTTGAGTAGACAGAGAGATTGTTTTGAGAGAGACGAGAGTCATTTTTTAAATCTGATTTGGAGTGCGTAAAGTGGATTAAAACTGACCTAGAACTAGTATATAATCGTCCCCTAAATTACCCAAACTACCCCTTACTTAATTGGGTCTTTTTGTGAAGTTAAATTGACTAACAAACGATGCGGATGAATTTGGGAAGTGGATGCGCGTCACGGGGGCAACTCCAATTCTTTTTTGTAAATTTAGGTTGAGGAAGTGATCCTAGTTAAAGCCCCGCGTTGTGAGAAAAAATTTGCCTAGCTAGTGCTGGCTGCGCGACGCGCAAGGGTTTTTACATCTTGGCTGGCAGATTGCTCACCAATGTTTGGGTCCTCCTCAAGGACCCTTTGGGTGGTCCTTGGGGAGTCGTGACTGGACTTTTGTACCCTTCATACTATATTTTACCTTTTTAAAGTATTTTAACATGTTTTCGACTTCATTTGACACTCCCAAACCTTCACCAAACATAGAAACGCCTACAAGTTCAATTTAGTAGTATCCGGACGTCAAGGTCTTTTTTTGTCATTTTGGCTCTAACCTTTTATAACTGAGTTTAATAAATTAATATAGGTATGTAAACATCATTTTAACCATTATTTAATAGGCGAATCTCTAGTCTAAGTCATGAGACTTCCGTAGTGTTACATTCCAAATATGCATTATCAAAAATAAATGTGCTTTCTTTTTCATAAGCTTGCACAATGGAATAGCAATCTTTTGAAGTCTTTAATGAGAAACCTATAGTACCCGACATGAACAAGGAAACTTATGAGGATTTATATCTATTTGATACATTTCAGGGTGTTACATTGGTTTCAAATATTAATTTAAGATATGATTAACATTAGCAATGGATTTGGGCAGCCGACATCCTTAAGACTATATTTAAGACTCATTATAGACATTATGAGTTCCTAGTGATGTCATTTAGTTTGAATAATACCCCTCCTACTTTTGTGGACTTGATGACATGTGTGTTCAAACCATATCATGATATGTTCATCTTTGTGTTTATAGATGACATTGTGGTGTACTCACGGAGCATTACTTATTATTAACAATATCCGAGGATACTTCTCTAGACTTTTACAGGTTAGTTGATTTATGCCAAATTCAAAAAGTAGGAGTTTTTGCTAAGTTTGTAGCATTTATGGGGTATGTTGTGTTTAAGGATTGAATTACCGTAGATCTAGGAAATATTGAGTCTATTCGTACTAGGTCTAGGCCCACTTAAGTTATGAAGGTTTATAGCTTTGTATGATTTACACGCTACTACATAGTAGTATCTAGAGGGTTATTCCACTATTGCACTAGCTTTGTACTGCTTGATTTGCCTTGATGTTCTCTTTTAGGTTGCTTGACGAGAATGATTTAAGCTTTGACAAGCTCAAGGAGTTAATAACTACTACTCTTATATTGACTCTTCTAGTTAAGGATGAGGGTCTAATGGTCTATTATGATACATCAGACATTTGTTGGGTTGTGTATTGATTCACACTGACCGACTTATTTACTATGCATAGTAGCTTAGACTACATATGTACAACCATTCCACTAAAGGTTTGGAGTAAGCACTAGTAGTTTTTGCCCTTCAAAATTTTTTAAGGCACTACCTGTACTAATTTTGTTTGGAGATCTAAACTGATAAGAGAATCCTTCGGCGTATCATTAGAAAAAGTGACCTTAATTTGAGGCAACATCACTGGATTAAGCTTTTGAGGAACTTTAACCTCTCTATCATCTATTAATTGGGTAAGGAGAATGTAATTGCGAATTTCTTGACCTAAAAGACAATGAGTATTGGTAGTATGGACTTCTTATCTACCATAAAGTTACCTTTATCTTGGTACATTAAGTCCTTATCTAACTAGATGATTCAGTTTGATGTTTTAGATTCTACGAAGATTCAAGTCTACATGGGAGTTCACTCCTCATTTCTTCATCAGATCTGCAACCACCAGTTTGAGGATGAGTTCTTGGATGAAATTAGAGATTGGGTGTTACCAAGTAATGTCGGTTAGGCTACATTAGATTTAGATAGGGTTTTGAGATTCACAAGTCGTATTTATGTTTTGTGGGTTGGGAGTTTGATCCAGTTGATACTTCGTATATCCAATGATTTTAGATATTGTATCCATCTGGGCACCACGAAGATGTATTCTAATTTCAGGCATCATTAGTCGTGGGTAGCTAGAGGATGAATTTTCTAGACTCTATGTGTATTTACTATGTTTCTAGAAGGTGAAAGGCAAGCACTTGAGACCTAGTCGTGAGTTTCATAGAATATGCATTCTCGAGTTGAAGTGGGATCCCATATGGACTTTGTTGCGTGTTTGCCAAGGATTCTAGAGTTGTTGACACAATTTGGGTCATCGTTGATTGATTGAGGAAGTCATTATACTTTCTTTCTATTCAATCTCCATTCAACGATCAGAGCTTACCTCGTATCTACCTTTGTGAGGTGGTTTGCCTCCGTGGTGATATCATTTCTATTATATGAGATCGGGGTTTGCTTAGTTAAGTTCTACTTTTGGAGGACCTTTTTGGAAGAGTTGGACACTCACATTGACGTTAACATAGTTTTCCACAAAAAAATGATGGTCAGTTAGAGTGCACTTTCAAAGTTTTAAGTATATGTAGTAGACTAGTATTTTTGAGTTTGGTGGTTAATGGCACCGAGTCTTACCTATTACAGACTTTTTATACAACCACAACTACTACTCTAGCTTGCAGTTAACCCAATTTATGGATTTATACGGTGAACGTTATCTCTCTCTTGTTGATTGGTTTGAGTCTACAAATCCTAGACAATGTGGTACTAACTTGATTAAGATGCTTTCGTCTAGGGAGGGTGATTAAGGATAATCATAAGACAACTCAAAGTACGAAGAAGAGTTATTTTTATCATAGGTAGAGGAATTTGAGATTTTCAATTGTAGTTAGAGTCTTCCTCTGTGTTGGCCATGAACAAAGGGAAGACACCTAGGAGGCATGGATACCTTAGCCCCAAATATATAGGGCGTTTTCAGATCCTTTGGAGAGTTGGAGAGATTTGATATGAGATCTTCTTACCACCAATATTCTTTGATATACATTAAGTATTTCATGTTTCGATGTTGCACCGTTATGTTCATGATGAGTCCAATGTGCTTCAGTATGATGCAGTAGATTTTGAGGACCTTCTGACCTTCGTGAAGGAGTAAGTATCCTCTCCACCCATAGATGTTCAGTAGTTGTGTTCGAGAGCTACAATTGTTGTTTAAGGTACATTGGAGGCATTAAATTGTTAAGGACCCTGTGTAGGAGGTCGAGCAGGATATGTGGGAGGAACTTCCTGGTTTATTTTAGCCTTCAGTTACTTCTTCACTCTAACTTTTGTGGATGAAAGTCATTTTTAGTACTTGATGTAGTAATGACCTCCAAATCATTATGTGTTTATTCCTTATGATTGTAATTTAGGGGTAATTTGGTAGGAACTACTTGGAGAAATTATGCATGTTTTATATATGGTATGTACAAGAGTTCATATCATCACAACATACAAGACCCTTACTCAAAACCCCTTCCCAAGCCTACAAGTGCCATGTCAATATAAAGTCCCATAATCCTACATAGTCAAGCAAACAAGGAAAGAGATCATAAATAATTCCTAACTTCACATAACATAGCATCATGAGTATTCATAATCATATATAGCAATATAGACCAATAACATGTTCATAAGTGAAACTAACATTATATAGGATCATCAACATGTAAATCCAACGTATGCATATCATTAAAGTCATAAGAGCATAAGAACATCATCCTATGACTTCCCTCAAGGCCATCTAGTGCAATGCATAGGTAGAGTCTCATACTCCTACCTATACTAAGAAGAACCCCTTAAGTCATTCTAGTTAGAGTTCACTTTATTACATTCATTTTACTTTCGGGAACAATAGCCTTAACCGACATAGACCAAGTGAGCTAAACATGGATTCCGGTGTCATAAAACCCTACACTAAAAGAAGGTGGTCTACTTGCCAAGGTAGGACCAAAATATTAACATAGCATTCTAGGTGGATCCAAGCTAGTATTCCTATGGGGGCAACATAGTTCAAGAACAAGGAGACATACGATAGACAATGTTTATGCACAATGGCATTGTAATCTCTATCTCATGAGAACCAATGTGAACCTACTTTCCCACACTGGAAAGGGACACCTTTCATAACTAGTTCACTCGGTGCGAAGCTAAATTCCCTTTTTGAAATGTCTTTAAGTCATTCTTAATCATCATAGCTTACTATAGGCCATAGGAGAGTAACCCTATGTATATTCATAGTCATTATCTCATTAGGTATTGCATGAGAGTGTCCTTTCATTACAACCCTTCATTTGTGAGATTAACACACCATCATCATCATATCATATTAAGGCATATAAGTGATTCACAATAAACCTTATATCTTCATACCTTAATGATAATCTCACAATTCATGTAGTCAAGAAATTTGAATTACATTTATCATTCCATCACCTACCTAATGAAATCACATGTAATACCTCAAGTGAACATCATATTCAAGCATATACCATCACAATTAAAATAAGGATTCAAGATCACAAATTCTTACCAATTCATCTTCAAAAGCCTTCTTCAAGATATTTCCCCCAATTAATCATGATTATCCAATAAATCACTCATGATCATTATAATATAGTGAATTGATCAATTACATAACCAATTCTAACAATCCTAATCATCTTCAAGTCCAATTCATAACTAGGGTTAGGGTAAAGGATCCAATTAATCACAAACTAAGGCGATGATCAAGAAATACTATAATTTTACTATAAATAACCATATTATATCATTAATAATCAAAGGAAACCAATAACGATTCAATTTGAAAGATTAATTTTGGAATAAGAAGGAAACCCATGTTTTTGACATCTTTTGAAATTAATTTGAAGGAGCCTCTTGGGGAAAGAGATCCCAAGAGTGAAGAGTTCTGATACCTTAACAATCCTTGAATATTGATGGGTATAAAGTTGAATACTTTCAGCCCTAATACCCCTGAACCTTGTCTTAAATGGTGTTCTTTGAGGAAAGAGAGAGAAGGTAGAGAGAAGGTAGAGAGATTTGAGTTTGGCAATTGTGGGGTGTTGGGTTAGTTTTATTAGGTTTAGGTGTTATATAGTCCCTTAAATAACTAAATAGACACCCCTAACCCTTAATTGATTAACTAACTTACTTACTAATTAATTCCCTCAACTTAAAATTAGGCAGTCCAAAACATACCCAACCTACGAGACCTCGACCTACTATTCGTAGCTCCATCGACGCCACCGTACTGGCAAGGCGCGATTAGGTCAGAGAATGGAATTTTGGGGACTTTTTGAAAATGGATAAGCATTCTCATACGGAGCCATCAACGGCTTGTCGATCAAACGACGGCCCGTCGTATGGCTCATAGGTGTGCACTGTCAAGAGACAACTTTTTGGGTCAATTGGGACCCTTAGAGTGGTCCTTGGGGAGTCTTACCTGGAAGTTTTGACCCTAAACATACACTAATACCACTTAAACACCTTTCTAAAAATTTTCATTAATTTCCAACTCTTAAAACCCCATTAAAAATTTCAAGGCACGCTAGTATACATTTCACAATTCACCGGACGTCATGGACGTTTTGAGTCTGACGCTTTCTCAATGTTTCAAATACATTATTTTTGGCCTTAAAAGGTGATCTAAGTCTTAGTTATTCATGTGAGGCTTTATATTAGGTCTTGGGCTTCTGGAGTGTTACATTATCCCCCACTTAGGAACATTCGTCCCTAAATGACAATAAAATCTTTTTTATAGGGAGATGATGACTCAAGACTAGAAGCCCAACCAACCACAACATATAACAACATGAGTCACGACTCAAATCAATATATCAACATGGCACTTACACATAGAACCTCAAATCACAATTTACCACTTATAAGAGCGTAGAATCACAACAAGAGGAACTACTTTCTCCATATAAACATGAGATCAACATGATCATCAAGTCAATTATGACAAAACTTCTTTCAAACACATTAACATGTTCAATACTATTTCATGAAGGCAACAATACACAAAACATAAATAAGTGCAATTTAAGCGAAAGAGAATTTTCACATGAAAACACATTCAGCATGAACCTTTTTATCATTATTATGCCTATTTTAGTAAAACAGGTCAAATTCAACTTTATTCATTATTTTTAAGAGGATTATTACTAACCTTAAATTTTGCTAGAATTTTGAGGAAAAAGACGAGGTTATGTAACGACCCGCAAGTACACCCTAGAAGTTAGGGAAACCCTTAGGTCATGACAAGGCGTGCTTGACCTCTCGGAGGTCTTGCACAAGCCTCTTATCTATTATTCATTACATAAAGTATGAAAAGTAGTGCGGAATTAATACTTTTCACAAAAATATAATAATAAGAAACATCTTTTATAAAAGCTAAGGAATAAGTCTCGTCGTCACAAGCCAACATAAAGAGACGACATAAATATCTTAATGACACACCCCTTTATATTGAAAGAAATACATAAATAGTCTACTACGAGTCTTAAAGAAGAATTAAAGAAACATAGACTATGCCCTCGAATATATGAGGACATACTTAGTCTTGAGAGAGTCAATTTCCAAGCTTGCCTTCTAACCTTCAACTTGACTCCAACCTATACTTATAAAGTATAGAAAACAATGGGGTTAGTACAAACATTGTACTAAGTATGGCATTATGCAAAATCATGCAAAAAAGGGACAATTTAGTTGAAACATAAAAGTTATGCTATTTTGATAAAATAATTTATGAATGAAGTTATAAAACATCATATAGTATCAACATTTATCACATAAGGTAAAACTTCAATTTTTTCTTAACATAGGAGTATACTTGCAGTAAACAAAAAAATCCCACATGAACTACTCCAAGGGTGTCAATAATGAGCCCAAACTTAATAACTAGCCCAACCCGCCAATACTTTTATGGGTTGGGTTCAGCATAATTCAGATATGGGTCAGTTTTCACTCCAACACAATAACCCCCTTCTAAATTAATTTTGAGTTGAGCCAAATACATTCTCCATTTCAACCCACTTCTTTAAACCTAGATTCTAAAGTTAACCCGTTGGACGTTGGTCTCACTTCTTCACAGAAAGATCATAGCGAATTCTGAGTTCTTCTTTGATTTTGGTTCGGACCATCTATCTTGCTTGGTGCGGTGAGAGTTCAAGTCGATTTTCCCAGGTTCGATCATCTTCCACCCAGATTCAAGCTTTCTCTCACTTTTTCTTTTGGGTTTAAACTTCTTCCCAGGTTCAATCTCAATAAGTTAAAATTGGTTTTTTGTGACTTCTATGCTAATTAGAGGTTTGTACAGTGTGTTATTCTTGTTAATTTGAATTGGGTTTTCGTTATTTCTTAATGGTATAAAGTTTAGTATTGGATTTCCGTTATTCTTTCTTGTGACTGCTTCTCTAGCTATGTCTATAAGAATTTTCTCAATATTGTGTTGGAAGGCTGGCTGCTTCTGTATAAATGTAGTGTATGCATGTGACTACTTTGTGAAACTCATATTTCACAGCAAGCAGAAGAAAACTTAAGGTTATGCCTTTTTGGTTCTCAAATGTCATGTGATTTGCAATAACAAATGCAACTGGCTGAACCACCAGTTGTTATAATGTCATATTTTCAAGTGAAAAACAGTAGCAACAACTTAGCATAGGAAAGCATCTGAGATTTACCAAAAGTGAAAGAGCCATATCCCCCAAACGAATGCTATTATTAGCAACTACTACTATTGGTCAATTGTTGTTTTTTCACATGCAAAAACATTCTAATTTTGTACTTTAAAAAACTAGACAGCGACGTGATTGATCAGCTATATGTTGGTAGATATGCAGAATCATTAGAAATAGTTTCAAGAATTTCTGTTTTAGAGCTGCAATTCTTTTGTATAGTTGTGTTCCTAGTTCAAACATGTTCTGAAATTGGCTCTTTTTTGTGCATTACTGCATTAGGCTCTTATATATATATATATTTTTTTTTGTAGGCTTTTAATACTTTTTATGGATCATAATATTGAAGCATCCGTTGGAGAGGTTCAAGAGAGTGCAACAAGTTCATCAAAACGAAGAAAACCAAGACGTGAAGCATGGAATTTTATTGAGAAGTTGCCATGGGATATGAAAGAAGAAAACACATTAAGAGCAAAATGTAAAACATGTGGACTTGTGTTGCTGGCTGACTCAACTTCGGGAACTTCAAATTTAAATTGACATCACTCGATACACCAAAAAAAGGCAAACAGTCAAGGTACGGCAGTAGATCATGAACAATATCGTTAAAAGATAGATAGGGCTATAGTTATACATAATTATCCTTTTAACTTTGTGGAGAATGAAGGAATTAGGGATATTCATGTCTTCTTGAATCCTGTTGTTAAAACTCTTTCATGAAATACCGCAAGATCTGACGTGTCTAAGCTGTACGAGAATCATAAAAAAATAATAAAGGATGAACTTGCAAGTATTTCTAGTAGAATATATTTGAAAACTAACTTATGGACTTCAATCACCTCTAATGGTTATATGTGTGTAACGGCTCATTATGTTGATACAAATAGGATTTAACAAAAGAGAATTTTGGTATTTGTCATGTTCCTCCTCCTCATAGTGGTTCTGTTTTAGGTCCAAAATTGATCAGTATTCTTATAGATTGGGTAATTGAGAAGGAAATATTTTTGATAACTCTAGATAATGCACGTTATAATGAAGGCATTGTAGAGAGGTTGATCGAGCATTTTACGTTGATGGATTCTCTTTTTTCTGATGGAAAGTTTATGCATATTCGATGTGCAAATCATATTTTAAATTTGGTTGTTAAGGCAGGTTTGAAGACAATTGAAACTTCGATATGTAACATTAGGGAAAGCATCAAATATGTTAAAGGTTCAGAGGCAAGAAAAATAAAATTTGTAGAGTGCATTAAGAACCTCGACTCGAATTTGAATGGGAAGGTACGTCAAGATGTATTGACGAGATGGAATTCCACATTCTTGATGCTTAGTAGTTCTATTCCCTATCGTCGTGCATTTTATGATTTTAAGTTATTTGATGTTGAATTTAGATGTTGTCCTTCAGAATCTGACTAGGTTAAAGCTAAAAGGATTTCTAAGTTTTTGAAGCCTTTCTATGAAGTCACTACTTTGTTTTCAAAAAGTTACTATCCTACTGCCAATATTTTTTCAGAAAATTTGGAAAATTCATATGATGATAATTGAAGAGAAGCAAAGTGAGGCTCCTAATATCAAGGAAATGGCAATTTAAATGGAAGCTAAGTTTAAAAAATATTGGCAGGAAGACTATAGTCCGATTGCTTCAATGGCGGTAGTCCTTGACCCTCGATACAAGTTAAAACTTTTAAAATTTTGCTTCACCAAACTTGATCCACTCACTTGTATTGAAAAGGTCAAAGTTGTTGAGGATAATATGCATGCATTATTCAAAGAGTACTTGAATAATTCTATTATTTATGTTGATATGGTGGAAAGTAGTAGTAGTAGAGGTGATATTGAAATGATGGATGACATGGAGGAGTATGATATTTTTGAAAGCCAATCATAACTTTTTAAGAAAAGACAACTAAATTTATACTTAGAAGAGCCCATGTTCGATCGCAAAGGAAATGAAGATTCGGATGTACTTAAATTTTGGAGAGATAATAGAATTAAATATCAAAACTTTCATTGATGGCACGTGATTTGATAAGTATTCCTATCACCACTGTTGCATATGATTCTGAATTTAGCATTGGGGGTCGTGTTATTGGTAGATATCAAAGCTCAATATTACCCAAGAATGCAAAAGCAAAGTTGTGTTCACGAGATTTGATTTATGGTCATCATGGAAAAATCTTATAAATTGTTTAATGACACTTTCTGTATTTTGATAATTTGTCTCTCACATATATATTTGTAGCTTCTATTGACTCTGAAGAGAAAGATGACATTGCCATAGATGTGGATAAAATTGCGAGTAAAATATTTAAATAGTTTGGTGATATGTGCATCGTACAGGTATATGCTTAATTTATTCCTTCTTTTGACTGCTTATCCAGCTATGTCTGAGAAATTTATCATTTTTGTGTTGGATGGTTGTCTGCTTCTGTATGTATGTAGCGTATGCAGGAGTTCATTTTGTTTATGTATGGAGTGTGTCTATAGTGTATGCAGGTGGCTATTTTATGTATATATCCATGTTACATGCCTAATGTCCTGCTCCACTATCCATTTCTCCTCCTTAATCTGAGATCTTTGTCACAATGTCTCGTTTTGATGAAGTACTTGAGAGTATTGCTTTTGTAATTCAAAGTATGTTGTCTGCAACTCACCATGCTTGACACAGACATTCTGTACCCTCCACCTCAAGTATGGATTTAGTTGAGTACTGCTACTCATTTATGACTGTAATTTCTTAGACATCTCTAGTAGGCAATAATTTTCTTTTTGCACTTTAACCAGCTTCTCAATCAATAACAGTTGCTTATCATACTCGTACATTTTGAGTGCAGTGCATGTTTCAGATCGTCAACACTGCCCAAAATGTAATGCAGGAACAAGAATAAATTTTTCTCCATTAAGAATTTGTAACTTTTGATTTTCAATTAATGAAAGAAAGGTTGAGCTCTCTAGCTTCTGTCTGTCAATAACTTATAAACTCTTACTCTATAAGAGTTGAACTGATTCATAACCCTGGAGTTTTGATTCTTGATGAGCCAACTTCAGGATTTGACAGTACTTCGGCATTGCAGATCATTGACATGCTTAAAACCATGGTTGTTAGTCATGATCGAACGATTATTCAAGTACAACAGAAACATTATCAATATTCTTACAAAAAAGGGAAATACTAATGAAAGAAAAATCTTGTATGAGTTATAGAGTTTCATTTTTTGTCATAGTCAACAGAAGCATTATGTATCACTTTTTAAGTACCCTTTTGAAAGATTCTTGATTGTGATGCATTATGTGACATTAATTGTGCAGATATTAGTGTACCGCACACTGTGTGCGACTATGCATTGTGTGTCATTGATATGTTAGTTTCCTCAATATATGTATGGTTCATGAGCTACTTTTGGTTGTTATAGGTTTTGCTGTCACTGGTTCAACTGAAAAGGAGTGTGTTGATATATTGCCAAGAATTGCGGATATTGATACATTGAAAAGGAGTGTGCTGGATCAAAGGATTGTTCTTGACAATTTAGTGAGTTCAGTTGCGTTCTTCACTGTGTCCAGCCTTGCCATGGTGAAAAGACTATTTTCACTGTTCCAGTTGCATAATTTGATACATTTTATTTGGAAGTTTTATTATTTTCACATATACAAACAAATGTAGTATTGTTATGTGGTTTCCACTTAATATCCTATTACATTGCTACTTATATCGTGTTATTATTGCTACTTAATATCGTGTTGTATTGTTCTTTTATATCGTGTTGTATTATTTTTTTTTAATATCGTGTTGTATTTGTACTTGCTACTTAATATTGTGTTGTATTACTGTAAGATTTTACTTACATTAAGCGGGTCAAATTGGGCGGGTCATAACCCAACCCGTATTTTAGCCCATTTGAGCCCAAACCATTTGAGCTCAAAGTAAATTTTGGCGGGTTATAACCCAAACCACTTCTTAATGCAGCCCATTTTAACATTTTCAATTTCAGCCCAACCCGCCCATTCGACCACCCCTTGCTACTCCTATCCTAAGTTGTTCTAAAGCTCCCATAAGTAAAACATAAGGAAATTGCCCATACAATCTCCTCAATACCTACTTAAGAGATCCTTAAGACTACTAAGGATAAGCATACTTCATTTCATTTATACAAGTCACATAAGAACCATCCTCCAAGACAACTCCCAAGTCACACTTAGTGCAATGTGAAAGTAGCATCTCATACTACTACTTCCACTTAGTGTTCCTTAGGAATTACTATAGACTAGGCACATCACATTCATCACATAAATAGCTTTCATCATGCAAAACATAATATCAACATGCTTCCTTAACATTAGATATAAGTCACAATACTTTCAATTGCATCATATAATGATCCATTCATACATTTCATATAAGGACACACCAAGACACCCTCCAAATTTCTACTTGTGCAATGGATAGGTGGTATCCCATTCTACCACCTACCCTAAGTAGTACACCCTTAAGAAGACTTAGTTCATTTAATTGCATTTGTGGGGGCTATCTTAAACTAACATAGACCATGAGAGCTTTACATGGAACCCCGGTACTACCATTACCGGATGACGGATCCCTACTTGCCTAAGGTAGGGTCATATTCTTTAGCCTCTACATGGATTCTTTAATATCTACACCTACGCAGGCGCATAGTTAAAGGATAAGGAGATTGCTACTAAGTAACTCATTCTCCACTAATGAGGAGCACCAATCTCAAGAGGTACATTGGATACAACATCTCTACTCATGAAGTGTACCCACCTCTCCTTCAAATCCTCTCGGTGCTAAGCATAACTCCCCCATGGAGTCTTAAACATTCATTGACTCTAGGTTAAAAGATAACTATTGAACGCCACATCTCAACTCACCAAGGGTATCCAACCTCCAACCTATCTTTGGAAAGCTCATCAGGAATAGTGAGGTTGCTACTGAACACTTCATCTCAACTCACGAAGAGTGTTCACCCAAAAATCCCCCTTTTTCATACATAGGAATAGTAGGAATGGTCTAGATACGTCATCTCTACTCACAAAAAGTGACTACCCTACAATCCCCCATTTTCATTCATTGACTTCATTCATGCATTCAAGTGTGTGTATGTGAGTACATATGGGAACACCTTTTACATAATAACCATTATTCATATCATTAACTTCTAAACATGAATTCACACATTATCATACTTCACACATCAAATACATACTTTATGTAGACATAAACCCTTCAAGATACTCAATTAAACCTCCTAAAACATATCATACATACACATATATAACTCATCAATTCACTTCACATATCATGCCTACAAGTTCATTTTCACAATACACATATATCTTCATAAACTTCAAGTAAACACCGCCACCAAACGTGGACCATACCACTCAAGAGCATTTCATAATAAGGATTAAATAATATAACCAACTTACCATTCATCCAAGATTTCACCACCTATCTACAATTTATCCAACAATTCATCATAGCAACTCATTTTAATAATTAAAACATTTTAATGCAAAGACACATACTTAGAGTCAAGGAATAAAGAAGTTTGAAGTTGAAATCCTTTTTGAAATCTCTTAGAAATTGATTCTTTAATGAAAGAAGGTTCAAGGATGAATACCATACCTTAATATGAAGAAACCCATGAATTTGGTGAAGAAAACGTGAAGAACTTGGTCCTCTTCCTTGGAGCTTGAAGCTTCTTGAAAATTGAGGTTTTTTGGAGAAATTTGATTTGATCTTTAGGGTTTGAATTGGTGTGTGAAATGAGGTCTAAAATGACCTAAATAACTCTACAAATGATCCCCAAAGTTCCTAAAAGACCCCTATAGTATTTGGACCCTTTTCCAAATTCAAATTTGACTTAAAAAATGACGCGGTCAAATCTGGGACTTGGCTGCGCGTTGCGAAGCATGCTCCTGATTTTGTCTCTCAACATTTTGAGGCAGCGGACCACCTGTCATTCGCGTGACACACAGGCAACTTCAGTTCCAGGCGCACGACGCGAGGCTAGCTCCACATTTTGGCCTTACACGCTGCCTTGGGCAGCTTCTTGTCCAATGTTTAGGTCCTACTTGGGGGCCCTTCGGGTGGTCCCCGAGGAGTCTTACTCAAACGTTTTGACGCTTGGTACATCCCTCTAGGTACTAGGGCCAACCCCACTAGTTTTAGACACCAAACACTACCTAAAAACATGCACCAAAATCAAGGACATACTAGCACATTCCAAAGCACATTTTCCGAACGTCTTGGATGTTGTTGGACGTTTGACTTCGCCAATTGAATTTTAATGCTAAAATACACTATGTTAAATCATTATTAACTCATCAAGCACATGTGAAGCTCTAGTTTGACCTATTTCATTTTTAGGGTTGTTACAATCTCCCCCACTTAGAACATCGAATGACACTAAACACTTCCGAGGACTTCAAGGACACAACTAGCAGCATACCACACATGTCATCAAGGTAATAAAATTCATATTTAATGCACCAAACTTACAAGGAACACTAACTTCATATCACTAACCATTTTAAGCAACATAAGCAAATTTGGAAAGTTTCCACAATTCAAAGCACACACTTACTTCTTCATTTTTCATTTAAATTATGGAGGAACTACCTTCTCCAACATTTGACATGCTCATCACATCATCATGAAACTCAACATGCAATAACCTTCAAACACATATTGACACATAGCTTAAAAAAAAACTTTGAAGCAATTAAGTAATATCATTAGCTACACATTATAAAGGAGAGATAGATTAACTACCAATATACTCATATAGCTATGATAACATTAAGAGCATGCAAAACATCACATTATCAATTAAACTCTTTACATAAGGAGACATGCTACACATACTAATGCAAGACTCAAAGACAAACCAAACTACCAAGGATTTTGGCCTCAATTTTGAGTAAGAATAGAATGAAAGATAAGGTTATCAACTACCTTCCTACTCAATCCATTCTCCCCCACTTAGGGTGAACTCATCTAAAGCAAATAAAAACAATCATAAAGAACTTAGGACTTACCAAGGCCTTCACTCCGGATTAGTCACCTCCCAGATTCTAGAAGCGGGCGTACTGTCATTTGGTTGAGATTGAGGTCCACCTCCTAGGTTAGATTGGGCAGCCACATGATTTGTGACGACTTGATCTTGAGTCATCATGAGTTGGTTCAAGACCCTTAGAGCATCCCTTATCTCCGCATTAGTCATATCCCCTTCAACATAGGGAGCTTGAGGACCTTGGGGTATTGGAGGCATTTGGGGCACTTGAGGTCATTGCGTTTCTTAAGGTTGTTGAGGGGGAACTCCTCATTCACATCCTCTTGGCCAACTATAGGGACTTGCTCACCACGGGGAGGTATCATCTCATTAGCTACTTCTCCCTCCACTCTTCTAGCGGGTGTCCTCTTTGTATTCATGTCCTATAAACACAAGAGAAGAGGTTGAGAAAAGAAACTTATAGAACTCAACTATATTTTTAGACACTAGAGTAATGAAGAAAGTGAAACTCGTAACATTCCAGAAAAATGTACATGTCTAGTAAAGAGCCAAATAGGTTTTAAGAATTGGGGTACATAGGCATCCCAATGCCCAATATTGAATAATATTGGGCATATTAGAAAATATTGGCTAAGGGTGTTGGCCAAATTTTTCTAAGTATGAATAAGCATTGTTTAAGAATTTTACCTGCAAAGAAGACCCTAAGCTAAAATTCTGTATCAAACCATCAACGCATTAAGTATGAGGCATCCAAGCGTCAAGCCTAGATACGATAGGGCATGATCAATGAAAATGATCATGTAGATTAAGCAGTGTCCAAGGACATAGTGAGGATCCATGGACAAGGAGTGAACTTTCCAAATGCAACCATAGTATTGCACGGTTGGGAGAAATGGGCAGCAACACATGTGCAAGCACATGTGCAAGCGCAAAAAGGGGACCACGCGATAAGCCCTAACCGAATTCGGTTAGGCGGTTAAGGGCAGGTGCGCAAGGGTCCATTCATGTGGGGTCTAGCTTCCTAAAAAACTCTAGACTCTAACTAACCTAACCAACTACCTAGATAACCTAGGACCAACCAATATCGACCGGCCAAGGGACCCGACAACCTAGGACCTTGTCGGGTGACACCTAACTAACCTAACTAACTTAGGGCCAACCTAGTACCTAACCTAGGATGGTCCAAAGGGGTTAGTTGTGGTCAAAGTGACTTAGGGGTATTTTAGTAATTTCCCTAGGTCCCTTAATTAATTAATTAAGCAACCAAATTAATTAATTTATGCCTTGGTCAAGCCGAAACACTTAGCCAATTTTCGGATTTGGCTAAGTCAAATGTCCTCTTATGTCTAGTCAACTTAGGAAGGGCATTTTAGCAATTAGCTAATTAATTTATTAATTAAGTTAATTAGTCTAAAGTTGAATTATTCAATATCAGTTCCTAAGACCTAGTAACCACGATCATTCACAAGAAACTCATAACGCAAAGCAGTAAGAAAAGAACGTAGAACGACAAAGTCCTCTTAAGCGATTTCAAGGTCCTCTTCAAGGTTTTCGTGCTAAGTGATCGTCGTAGATTCAATTCGACATAAGGTATGGGTTTCTCTCCTAGAATTCTTTCTCCTAGATGCCTTTCAACGTTTTGAATCTATGAATCTCGAAACTAGGGTTGTTCCCAATGATATTGTTGAACATCTATTTCCCTACTGATCCTTGTTTTCGATTCTAATAAGTATATAGATGTAATCTCAAACATGTTGTTGGTATGTGATGCTAATTGATCATAATGTGTAGATCTCTTGAATTACAAATGTCAAATTAAGCCTATAGATTTGATTCGTATGATTTAAGTGTTATTTACACGAACAAAAGAATGTTGTAATACTTAATTGTGTCTGAGATGATGATGTTTGGTTGTGGTTCGGTTATGAAGTATTACTTTTAAATGTTGACTTGCTTGAGATGATGAGTTCACTAAATTATTTACATGGAGTTAATCGATTTGGGTAATAATGTTTTGCCCAAACTATGATATAAAATTGACTAATGATAATCTCATGAAAAATGTTGAATGAATGGTTGGCCTGTGCCAATAACTTGGCTGGCGAAGTTATGTCCAAATTGTTTAGGCCAATACTAATTCATACTAATCTTATATGGCCAATGTATTGTGATGCCAATAGAATACGCACACCTAAGGTAATTCAATGAATCCATAACCAAGGGTATGCCAATAATTGGGACAAGTCCCAACATACCCTATCCAAATGTACTATGAATATAGTAGTACATTGAATGAAGTTCATACCATTCATAAAGAATAGTATAAAACTACCAAATGACATTGAACAAGATGAAGTGAGTAATAACATAACTAAAGGCTTAAAAGTTACAAAAGTGATCAGAATGGGGTGTTAAAAGAAGTGAGAAAAGTCTCACTTACACCTAAGACAACTATGTTAAAGATACTCACATAAGGGGTGTTAGAAAGTGTGAGACAAGTCTCATTAACACCAAGATGATAATGTAAGATTAATTTTACATTTTCATCAAGTAAAGAAAGGGTGACAAGTTATCCATAGGGTAAATAAACCTCAATATAGAAGCAAGCTTCCATAATGTTTGAGTCAACTCTAAAAGTTATGAAGTAAAAGAAGTTGAGCAAAGCACCGATAGACTAGCATTGAGCTTGTGCAAGCACATGTAAGTCTCATGAGATGAGGCTCTACCAAGGTGGATAAGAGTCTCCGGAAATATCCTAGTCTTCGAACTATGTTTAGCCAGCATGGGAACTAGCCAGTGGATTCCACCTAAGAGAGCTAGGTAGATTCAGTTTCACTTTGGCCGGTGAAACCAACCCTTTTCGGTGTGGGGCAGACACTGGATTTCATGTTTGTATCACGTGATCCATGTCGGTTAATGCTCAAAAAATAAAAAAAGAAAGTTCTTGGTTTTACTTTAGCCGTGAACCACCTCTTTTCAGTGTGGGAGAGACACTAGACTTGGGTTCACCTTAGCCGGTGAATCACCCCTTTTCGATGTGGGGCAGACACTGGATTTCATGTTCACTCACATGATCTAGGTTCACTTTGATCGGTGAATCACCTCTTTTCGGTGTGGGGAAGACACTGTATTTCATGTCATTTCACATGATCTCAATGCTAAAGACTTCTTTAAGAAAGTAAGAAAGAAGGAAGAAAAGATGTAAGTTCAAAGTGAACTAAGAAAGCAAGAGTTTAAGAATATCAATGTTTGATAAGAATGATGTTTTCAACAAGTAAGGGGCATAACCAATAATGACTTCTTATATTATTAAAATGATCATATCCAAATTAGATTGGATTATAATGACTTCTTATATTAAGAAAATGATCAAATAACAGGCATAACCAATAAAGATTGGCTTATAAAGATTTCATGCCAAATTGTAGTTAAATCATTTCCTTAATCTTTTGAATTACTTACTTGATTCAATGTAGGTATGGGACTACAATGAATCATTGCACTTGTAAGTAAGACATAGGATTAAGGAGATCATTGAACTACCCAACAAGAAGAAGAAAATGACTCAAAAATAAACTAAGTGTTGGGAAAAGAGCTCTCGAGTTTAGGAGGAGCAAATTTCTAAATTTTCGTTCAAGTTGTTCTAAAATTATGTTCATGATTCCAATGTCTTATGTTCATGTATAAAATGAGTTGTGTGTTTTGAATGCATTAAAATTTGTCTTATTCCCACCATGAATTGCAAATAACGAATTAAGAAAGTCTAGTAACTTCTATTTCCAGAAATGACATGTTTTTTAGGAAGAGCTTTCCTTCATCATGCATAGCCTTATATGTATGTGTTCATACACCCATACTTAGTATAAGTGTTTACTAACCCTATACTATTACTACTTTTATAGGTGCAGGTCACAAAGAAGGTTGAAGACTCATCGCAGCGGTTTGGACTTAGCGATCTCCAGACCTTTGGTAGGTCCTCTTGAGTTCGAGGATGCTACATCTATCTTTATATCTTAGTTCTTTAGACATAGCTAGTGGATGTTGTCCCTAGCGTTTCATTTCAGATATTTTGTTCGAAGCTTTGTATTAAGGCCGTTTTGGCAAACTATTACGATATATATTGATTCTTTCATTTGAACTGTTTAATCGATTATAGATGGTTGTTTAGTTTGAGATTATTAGCATATCGATCTATGTAGTATTTTTATGAAGTCTATGCACACTTCATTATTTATTAAAAGTTTTAAATTTTCTGCAAATTTAACTATATGAATGTGATGAAAGCTAAGAATAGGCTTGTCTGCGATCTCTGAGAGGTTAACGATGCCGGTCGCGGTCCGGATTCTAGAATACGGGTCGTGACAAACTTGGTATCGGAGCATGAGGTTAAATTACCTAGCAACTAAAGCTCAAAACAACCACGTTACGTAGTTTCTAACTTATGGTTGTGAAGTTCACCACAATCATGACTTAGAGACTATATGATGTTAGGAAAATTTTCCCTTCTTCTACTCTTTATCGTGCTATGTAGAATTATGACATTTTGTGTCATTTAAGTAGCTAACTTCCTTCTTGTGTATGCGTGTAGAACAATTAACACAAGGAGAAATGCCGCCAGAAGAGTTGAAGAAGCAGTTGTTGGAGGAAACCAAGATCCTCCTCAAGCCGCAGCTGCTGGAGTTCAAGTGCCTGTCAACCCAGCTGCGTTGACAGTGAGAAGTAAGAGAAGCATTGGTGCAGATGGCCCAGGCCGTCACTACTCAGGCGCATGCTATCACGGCCAATGCCACTAGAGAGGTGATCCCAGAGAGAACCCGCATGCTAGCACTGTCACGCCCCGAGCTACCCCCCGAGACGCGGACACAGAACCTAGGACCACAAGTGATCCCAAGCTAACCCTACTGGCATGATCATGAGCATACTAAAAATAATAAACTGATGCGGAAGCTAAATCATAATTAAATCTGAAAAGATGGGGAATACACATATTCTATAACTGAGATATTTGAAAACCATGAGTTTAATACAAAGGAAATATTAACTCATACAAGCTAAATCTAACTATGTCTGAAAATAGCCTCTAAAATGGACTAGAATTACTGGGACAAGCCCCAACTAAATCTAGCAAAAACTGAAACTAAAAGACTAAATACTGAAGAGAAACTCATGAGTCTTGTCCTCGGAGAATGAGGACTCACAACTGAATCTGCTGATCTGGAGATCGGGAAATCGATCTATGCGTGATCTGGATACTGAGAACCTGAACCTACATCACGAGAAGATGTAGCGCATGCATGCTTAGTACTTGAAAGGTACTAAGCATGTAGGATAGAGTAAATCTGAAATAAAACATAACTGAACAAGCACAAAAGCAAGTATAACAATCTGAACATGATATACTGAATTTCTGAGCTAACTGAATGCAATGAGCAATTTATAACATGCTAAAACTGAATACTGAATATACTGATAAATGGTCATGCAGAGAGTCTGACTGAACTGTGGGAGCTACTAATAACCGATAATAAAACCACATGAGCTAAATGTGGAGTCCGATGTATACGCCCCATCGAGAGGACCCAATATACCCTGACAAAGGTATAAAGGCATGCTGGCGTGATCACTAAACTGATTGCCCACAGAGGGGACTTACAACCTACTTGGCTAGTAGTTCTGGGACTATTGGGTACGCTAAAGTCTAGTCCAACTCGGTATTATGCTACTCCCAATGAATTCTGTAAATTAACTAATTATGTCTGAGTTTCTGTAAATACTGGATAGCTCGAACTGAACATGCAAACTGAGAATGCAATAATTAATCTGGTAATTATGCATTTATAACTGAGGCATGTATATCTGAAGTTTCTGAAATATCTGACCTAGCATGTGTAATTCAAGAACTAAAGAAATACAAAGCTAGGGTTCTGAAATTCATGCGATAATCTGAGTAATAACATGATAATCTGATTTGGAACATATATTTAATAAATTCATGAAGTTCTATCAAAGTTCTAGAAACCCTAGGTTTAATCATGATAAGAAAATCAAGAATCTGACTGAAAACTAGGGACCCAATGGGTGAAAGGAACCCACTAGTGAAATCCCGCATACCTGGTGATGAAATCCACGAAAAAATACTTAAGTTTCGGGGATGGAACTGCTGGAGCTTGTGGCGTTCTTGAACTAGGGTTCTTGAGTTTTTTTCTCCTCTCTTGCTTCTAATTTTCTAAGTTTTGATTTAACGATTTGACTTGGATATGTTTTAATTATGTTTCTAGGCTTAAACTGACTAAAATCTGATGATTTAAGGTCAAAACGACGTAACTTAGTGTTTAAATGGAGTGGGAAAGGTCAAAAAGACCCTTGGGACGGTTGCTGTCGGTCCACACGACGGCCAGGACTGACGGTCCGTCGTGTGCCCGACGCCCCATCGTTGGATCCGTCGTGAGGGCCTGTTCGATAGGCCTTTACTAAAATGGGCATAATATTTTACTCGGAGGTCTGATTTTAGCAAGGTCGGTGGCTATGGAAAGATAATTCAATTATCTATCTGTGGCTAGGTCATGAGAGACCTAATTCATTTTTTATAAGAGTTATGATCATTTTAAGTTGACCCAACTGCATTTCCCCTTAACTGTCTGCAAATTTTTTTTCCTGAAAACTAATTTTTGGTCAGTTTTGGCTACGGGGTTTTACATTATCTCCCCCTTGGGAACATTCGTCCTCGAATGAAGACTAAACTATCTGAAATGGAGGGAGAAAGATGCAAACCACACTACTAAACACTGAGAACTGAGTTTCTGACTGAATTGAGTTCTGAGTACATGCAATTACGCTGAAAATGCAAGTACAAACTGAGGGAACATGATTCTAAAACTGAATTTACGCATGAATGACTGTAAAACTAAAGAGGAACTATTACCTCAAGCTGGAGTGGAATCGGAAGGAAAAAGGTAAGGATACTTGGCTTTCATGGCTGCTTCTGCTTCCCAAGTAGCTCCCTCTACGGACTGACTTCTCCACAAAACCTTGACTGAAGCGACTTCTTTGTTTCTCAACTTTCTAACCTGACGGTCAAGAATCTCAACTAGTACATACTCATAAGAAAGACTATATTTCACCGCCACACTCTCTAATGACACTATAGAGGCTGGATCACCCACACACTTCTTCAAGAGTGAGATGTGGAAGACCGGATGCACTGCTACTAATTCTGCTGGCAACTCTAACTCATATGCCACCTTGCCAACCCTTTTCAATATCTTGTAAGGGCCTACATATGTAGGACTGAGCTTCCCTTTCTTTGCAAATCTCATCACCCCTTTCATAGGTGAGACTTTCAGAAAAACCCAATTATCAACTTGGAACTCTAGTTCCCTTCTCCTTACATCTGCATAAAATTTCTGACGACTTTGGGCTGTCTTAAGTCTATCTCTAATGAGTTGAACTTTCTCCATAACATAAAGGACTGAATCTGGCCCTATCAAAGCTGCTTCACCTACTTCAAACCAACCAACAGGAGATCTACATCTACGCCCATATAAAGCCTCATAAGGGGCCATCTGAATGGTGGAATGATAGTTATTATTGTAGGCAAACTCAATAAGAGGAAGGTGATCATCCCAACTACCTTTGAAATCGATCACACAAGATCTCAACATATCCTCTAAGGTCTGAATGGTACGCTCTGCCTGCCCATCCGTCTGTGGATGAAATGTTGTACTAAGGTTAACTTGAGTACCAAGACCTTTTTGAAATGACTTCCAGAAATGAGAGGTAAACTGAGGACCTCTATATGAGATGATAGACAAAGGAACCCCATGCAACCTCACAATTTCATTAAGGTAAAGCTTAGCATAGTCCTCTGCCGAATTTGTAGTCTTGACCGCCAAAAAGCGAGAAGACTTAGTCATCCTATCGACTATCACCCAAATTGAGTCATGCTGTCTACGAGTACGAGGTAACCCTGTGATGAAATCCATATTGATCACATCCCACTTCCAAGTAGGAATATCGATCTCTTGAGTCATACCTCCTGGTTTCTGATGTTCTACCTTGACTTCCTGGCAATTGGGGCACTTACTCACAAAGTCTGCTATATCCCTCTTCATGCCATTCCACCAATAGACTTCCCGCAGATCGCGGTACATCTTAGTGGCACCTGGATGAATAGAATACCTGGAGTTATGAGCTTCTGCAAGAATATGCTTCCTCAACTCTCCCACATCAGGAGCACACAATCTACCTTGGTAGCGAAGTACACCATCTCCCCCTTGGGAGAAAACCTCCACTCTGTGATTGTTGACTGCACCCTTTAGTTCAAGCAAGATCGGATCACTCTCTTGCTTTTCCTTAACCTCCACTACCAAAGACGATTCTGCACCATTCTGAACTGTTACACCGCTGTCTGATATGCTCATAAGGCGAACTCCCAAGCGAGCAAGCCTGTGAACATCCTTCACTAGCTCCTTTCTTTTTCCCTCAACATGGGCTACACTACCCATAGATAATCTACTAAGAGCATCGGCTACTATATTCGCCTTTCCAGGATGATAATGCACACTCATATCATAATCCTTAAGGAACTCAAGCCATCTCCTTTGGCGAAGATTCAACTCTTTCTGGGTGAACACATACTGAAGGCTCTTATGATCGGTGAACTCATCTACATGAACACCATACAAGTAGTGTTTCCATATCTTGAGTGCAAACAACACTACTGCAATCTCGAGGTCATGAGTTGGATAGTTCTTCTCATGCACCTTAAGTTGTCTAGAAGCATAAGCTATAACCTAATCTCTTTTCATCAACACACAACCAAGGCCAACTCTGGATGCATCGCAATAGATCACGTAACCATCTGAACCCTCCGGTAGAGTCAAGACAGGAGCTGTAGTCAATCTAGTTTTCAATTCTGCGAAGCTTTTCTCACAATCATCTGACCATTGGAACTTGACCATCTTCTGAGTCAACCTAGTCAATGGTGAGGCTATGGATGAAAATCCTTCCACGAACCTCCTGTAATAACCCACTAGACCTAAGAAACTTCTGATATCTGTAGCAGAGGTAGGTCTGGGCCATTGTTTCACTGCTTCTATCTTCTGTGAATCTACGCGAATCCCTTCACTAGATACAATATGACCAAGAAAAGAAACGGATTGCAACCAAAACTCACATTTGCTAAACTTAGCGAATAACTGGCGATCCTTGAGAGTCTGTAGAACAATTCTCAAATGACTTGCATGTTCTTCCTCACTCCTAGAGTAAATGAGAATATCATCAATAAAGACGATAACGAACAAGTCCAAGTACTGTTTGAACACTCTGTTCATCAAATCCATGAAAGCTGCAGGAGCATTGGTTAGTCCAAACGACATAACTACAAATTCATAATGATCATACCGAGTTCTGAAGGTTGTTTTCGGAATGTCACTATCTCTGACTCTGAGCTGATGATAACCCGATCTGAGGTCTATCTTTGAGAAATGACTAGCACCCTGAAGTTGGTCAAACAAGTCATCAATCCTGGGGATGGGATACTTATTCTTGATTGTGACCTTGTTCAACTGTCTATAGTCAATGCACATTCTGAGAGATCCATCTTTCTTCTTTACAAACAATACTGGTGCACCCCATGGTGAAATACTAGGTCAGATAAAACCCTTATCTAGAAGGTCTTTCAACTGATCTTTCAATTCCTTAAGCTCTGTTGGAGACATTCTATAAGGAGGAATAGAAATAGGCTGGGTATCTGGAAGGAGATCAATTCCAAAGTGGATTTCCCTTTCGGGAGGGATCCGGGGAAGATCTTTTGGAAATACTTCTGGAAATTCATAGACTACTGGAACTGACTCAAGATTTGGGGTTTCAAGGCTAGAATCCTTAACCCGAACTAGATGATAGATATAACCCTTAGATATCATCTTTCTGGCCTTTAGGTAAGAAATAAATCGACCCATAGGCGCTAGGCTACTACCCTTCCATTCTAAGATTGGTTCATCTGGAAACTGAAAACGAATAATCCAGTTCTGCAATCAACTGAGGCATAACATGAGTGTAACCAATCTATGCCTAGAATAAGATCGAAGTCTACCATTTCTAACTCTACTAGATCTACTGAAGTGACTCTCTGAGAGACTGTGATAGGGCAATTCTGTATATCCGTCTAACTATAACTGGGTCACCAACTGAGTAGATACTGAGAAAGGTTTTGATAGAGTTTCTAAACTAACACTGAATCGGACTGCTATACTGAGTTACAAAAGACAAAGTCATGTCCATTGTCTGAGTGAACCATATGTGAGTCACATCCTTGAGTTGTAGGATGCCAATCTCACCTATCACTACCAGTTACTGACATCACACCAAATATTTTCTTGACCTTGTCAATGAACTTGTACGGGTCCTTACCAACTTGCGACCCTGAAAACTTAGGTGGATTCATCCTAAACGAAATCACAAACTCTGGCTGCCACTAATCGATCATTTCTATTAGTAGGAACTCAAACCTACTGATTGTTCTTGTTGTTCATACTCTGAGCCAAAAACTGAATTGGCATTCTTAAACTCTGCATTTGAACTTCCTTATCTGGTACTAGAGGAACTGCGTTAGCATTGCGTGCATTAGCATTCCATGTCTAAGCTCTACGAGAATGCATGATCTTAAGCGCATAATGATGGATTAGAAAGAAGATCATACCAACGCACGATAAGAATATCAAGAAAGTGAAGTTTTCCTAAAACACTTCATAGCCTCCCTCTCATTAGATGTGGTGCATTTCACACCCATGAAAAGGACTCTACTTAGTGCGGCTTTTTCAGACATCCTAGGACTCTTGAACCTAGTGCTCTGATACCAAGTTTTGTCACGCCCCCAGCTACCCCCCGAGACGCGGACACGGAACCTAGGACCACAAGTGATCCCAAGCTAACCCTGCTGGCATGATCATGAGCATACTAAAAATAATAAACTGATGCGGAAGCTACATCATAATTAAATCTGAAAAGATGGGGAATACCCATATTCTATAACTAAGATATTTGAAAACAATGAGTTTAATACGAAGGAAATATTAACTCATACTAAGCTAAATCTAACTATGTCTGAAAATAGCCTCTAAACTGGACTAAAAATACTGGGACAAGCCCCAGCTAAATCTAGCAAAAACTAAAACTAAAAGACTAAATACTGAAGAGAAACTCATGAGTCTTGTCCTCGGAGAATGAGGACTCACCACTGAATCTGCTGATCTGGAGATCGGGAAATCGATCTATGCGTGATCTGGATGCTAAGAACCTGAACCTACATCACGAGAAGATGTAGCACATGTATGCGTTAGTACTTGGAAGGTACTGAGCATGTAGGATAGAGTAAAGCTGAATAAAACATAACTGAAAAAGCACAAAAGCAAGTATAATAATCTGAACATGATATACTGAATTTCTGAGCTAACTGAATGCAATGACCAATTTATAACATGCTAAAACTGAATACTGAATATACTGATAAATGGTCATGCAGAGAGTCTGACTGAACTGTGGGAGCTATTAATAACCGATAATAAAACCACATGAGCTAAATGTGGAGTCCGATGTATACGCCCCATCGAGAGGACCCAATATACCCTGCCGAAGGTATAAAGGCATGCTGGCGTGATCACTAAACTGATTGCCCACAGAGGGGACTTACAACCTACTTGGCTAGTAGTTCTGGGACTATTGGGTACGCTAAACCCTAGTCCAACTCGGTATTATGCTACTCCCAATGAATTCTGTAAATTAACTAATTATGTCTGAGTTTCTGTAAATACTGGATAGCTTGAACTGAACATGCAAACTGAGAATGCAATAATTAATCTGGTAATTATGCATTTATAACTGAGGCATGTATATCTGATGTTTCTGAAATATCTGACCTAGCATGTGTAATTCAAGAACTAAAGAAATACAAAGCTAGGGTTCTGAAATTCATGCGATAATCTGAGTAATAACATGATAATCTGATTTGGAACTTATATTTAATAAATTCATGAAGTTCTATCAAAGTTCTAGAAACCCTAGGTTTAATCATGATAAGAAAATCAAGAATCTGACTGAAAACTAGGGACCCAATGGGTGAAAGGAACCCACTAGTGAAATCCCGCATACCTGGTGATTAAATCCACAGAATAATACTTAAGTTTAGGGGCTGGAACTGCTGGATCTTGTGGCGTTCTTGAACTAGGGTTCTTGAGCTTTTTTCTCCTCTCTTGCTTCTAATTTTCTAAGTTTTGATTTAATGATTTGACTTGGATATGTTTTAATTATGTTTCTAGGCTTAAAGTGGCTAAAATCTGATGATTTAAGGTCAAAACGACGTAACTTAGTGTTTAAATGGAGTGGGAAAGGTCAAAAAGACCCCTGGGAAGGTTGCTGTCGGGCCACACAACCACCAGGACTGACGGTCCGTCGTGTGCCCGACGCCCCGTCGTTGGATCCGTCATGAGGGCCTGTTCGACAGGCCTTTACTAAAATGGGCATAACTTTTTTCTCGGAGGTCTGACTTTAGCAAGGTTGGTTGATATGGAAACATAATTCAATTAGCTATCTGTGGGTAGGTTATGAGAGACCTAATTCATTTTGTGATAAGAGTTATGATCATTTTAAGTTGACCCAACTGCATTTCCCCTTAACTGTCTGCAATTTTTTTTCCTGAAAACTAATTTATGGTCTGTTTTGGCTACGGGGTGTTACAAGCACCATGGCTAGCAGACTGAGGGACTTCACTATAATGAATCCTCCAGTCTAATACGGGTCCAAGACTAATAAGGATCCCAGGAGTTTATAGATGAGGTCTACGAAATTCTCTGTGCCCAAGAGGGTTGTTGAAAATGCAAAGGATGAGTTGACTGCATATCAACTCAAAGATGTGGCTCAAGTGTGGTACAAAATATGGGCAGACGGACGAGCACCAGGAGAAGTCCCCATCACTTGGGACATTCTCAAGACTGCATTTCTGGAGAGATTCTTTCCAAGAGAGCAACAAGAAGCAAAGGTTTAAGAGTTCATCAACCTATGACAGGGAGGTATGTCGGTCAAGGAGTATTCCTTGAGATTTGTTAAACTCTCAAAATATGCCTCTTCTCTGGTGTCCAATAGCAGGGATGAGATGAGCAGATTTGTGACTGGTGTGTCGGAGGATCTAGAAGAAGATTGTCGGGCAGAGAAGTTGCATAATAACATGGACCTGGGTAGGTTGATGGTACATGCACAGCAGGTGGAGGAGATTCATCGGAGAAAGAGAGGCCAAGAAGGCAAGAAGCCTAGGCCCACGGATCAGGCTGGTTCTAGCTCTAGCATGGGTACATTTGGTGTTCATAACAGGCCCAAGTTCAAAAAGGGACACCAACACTCAGGTGATCCTACTCCTTCCAGGAATTCGAATGCCAAAGTGGACAAGTCTGGCCCCAAAAAGGGCAATGATAGAAATGCCCAGCGTAACAGCAAGCCATGTGGTAAATATGGGCGATTGCATAAAGGTGAGTGCTTCATAGGTACTAATGCCTGCTATGGGTGCGGCAAGAGTGGACATATAGTCAGGGATTTCCCACATGTGAGGAATCAGGCCAGGAAAGATGCTCAACTTTGGCCGAATCCTAATGTTGCAGCCGAACCCTCAAGAGGAACATATTTTATCCTATGAAGGGTAGACCGGAGCAAGAGTAGTCAGTTGATGTGGTCACTGGTATGTTGCATGTCTTTTCTTTTCATGTGTATGCATTGTTAGATCCAGGATCCACTTTGCCATTTGTTACTCCTTTGGTAGCTACTAGATTTTACTTGCTTCCGAAGATCTTGCATGAGCCTTTTCTAGTTAGTACTCCCATAAGAGATGATATTAGAGTAGAAAGAGTTTATAAAGATTGCCCAATTAATGTCCTTGATAGAATCACTCAGGATCACCTAGTAAAATTAGTCATGCTCGATTTTGATATAATCTTGGGTATGGATTGGCTCCATAAGTGTTATGCTACTATAGATTGTCGAAACATGGTAGTGAGGTTCCAGTTTCCAAATGAGTTAGAGCTGGAATGGGAAGGTCATGGTTCAAATCCAACAGGACAAATCATTTCCCATCTAAAAGCCAATAAGATGAAATTTGAATGGTATTTATACCACTTAGTTAGAGTCAATGACTTAGAACAAGAAGTTTCTTCCATAGACTGTGTGTCCATAGTGAATGAGTTTCAAGATGTCTTTCCGGAGTATTTACCAGGAATTCCTCTAGAAAGCGAAACTGAATTTGGTGTTGACTTAGATCCCAATACCAAGCCAATTTATATTCCCCCATATAGGATGGTACCAGCCAAACTCAAATAGTTGAAGTTGCATTTAAAAGATTTACTTGATAAGGGCTTCATCCAGCCGAGCATATCCCCCTGGGGTGCTCCAGTGTTGTTCGTTAAGAAAAAGGATGGAACTCTTAGAATGTGTATCGATTATCGGCAACTCAACAAAGTCACTATAAAGAACAAGTATCCTCTTCCTAGAATCGATGATCTCTTTGATCAACTTCAAGGTTCAAGTTTCTTTTCTAAAATAGATCTTCGGTCAGGGTATCATCAGCTTAGAGTGAGACAAGAACACATTCCTAAGACTGCTTTCCGAACTAGATATGGACATTATGAGTTTCTTGTCATGTCATTAGGTCTCATTAACGCACCAGCCGCGTTTATGGACCTTTTGAATAGTATTTTTCGTGAATATATTGATTCTTTTGTCATAGTATTCATAGATGACATCCTCATATACTCTAAGATTAGAGAAGAGCATGAGGAACACTTAAGAAAGACATTGCAAGTACTCAGAGAACATCAGCTCTATGCAAAGTTCAGTAAATGTGAATTTAGGTTGAGATCAGTGACCTTCCTTGGTCATGTTGTGACCGACCAGGGTGTGGAAGTTGATCCGAAAAAGGTTGAAGCGGTGAAGAATTGGCCGAAACCCCTCACTCCTACAGATATTTGGAGTTTCTTGTGTCTGGATAATTATTATCGCAGGTTTGTGGAGGGTTTTTCCACTATTGCAGCTCCATTGACAGCCTTAACGAAGAAGAAGGTGAAGTTTGAATGGTCTGAAAAGTGTGAGAAGAGCTTCCAAGAGCTCAAAGACCGACTCACTTCAGCCCCAGTGCTCACGTTGTCGAGGAGTGGTGCAGGGTATGTGGTGTAATGTGATGCTTACCGAGTAGGTTTGGGATGTGTTGTTATGCAAGATGGCAAGATGATTGCATATTCATCGAGACAATTGAAAATCCATGAGAAGAATTACCCTACTCATGATCTTGAGTTAGATGCTGTGGTGTTTGCATTGAAAATTTGAAGACATTACTTATATGGTGTACATGTTGATGTATATACTGACCATAAAAGTCTTTAGTATGTTTTTACGCAGAGAGAATTAAACCTTCGTCAGAGGAGATGGGTAGAACTGCTCAAGGATTATGACATGAGTGTCCACTATCACGTAGGTAAGGCCAATGTAATGGCCGATGCGTTGAGTAGATTGAGCATGGGCAGCATGTCTCATGTTGATGATGGGAAGAAGGAGCTAGTTAAAGAGTTACACCAATTGGCTAGACTGGGTGTACGACTAATAGATACACCAAGTGGGGGTGTTTCGATTCATTCAAGTTCCGAGTCCTCACTTGTTGTAGATGTTAAAGCTAAGTTGCATCTCGACCCAGTACTCATGGAGTTGAAAGACTCAGTGTTGATCAAGTTTAATGAATCATTTTCCGTAGGAGGGGATGGTGTACTCACGTACCAGAATAGATTATGTGTGCCCAATGTTGACGATTGAGGCCTAATATTTTGGCAGAAGCTCACGGTTCCAGGTATTCCATTCATCCAGGTGCCACCATGACCTTAAAGAGGTCTATTGGTGGGAAGGTATGAAGCGGGATATCTATAAGTTTGTGGAGGAGTGTCCCAATTGCCAACAGGTTAAAGCCGAACACTTAAGCTTGGGGTCTCACCCAATCGATCGAGATTCCAATATGGAAGTGCGTGGCCATTAATATGGATTTCGTGGTTGGTTTTCTGAGGACCAAAAGATGCACGATTCCATTTGGGTCATTGTTGACCGAATGACCAAGTCCGCACACTTCATTCCCGTGAAGAGAGGACTACGCCAAACTATATATTGATGAGATCATGAGGTGGCATGGGATTCCTTTATCTATCATTTCAGATAGGGGAGCCCAAATAACTTCTCATTTTTGGAGATCTTTCTAAAAGAGCTTTGGTACACAGGTGAAGCTTAGTACTATTTTTCATCCTCGGACGGATGGACAAGCAGAACGTATTCACACCCTTGAAGACATGTTGAGAGCATGTGTTATTGACTTCAAGGGGAGTTGGGATGATCACTTACCATTGTTGGAGTTCTCTTATAATAATAGCTACCATTCCAGTATTGGGATGGCACCTTTTGAAGCATTGTATGGCAGGAGATGTCGGTCTCCAGTTGGGTGGTTAAAAGTACGAGAATCTTCCATCCTTTGCCCTGAGATCATACATGAGGCTATAAAGAAGGTGAGGATTATCAAGGATCAGTTGGCTACTTCTTAAAATCATCAAAAATCCTATGCTGATAACATAAAGAGACCTCTTGAGTTCGAAGTAGGTGATCAAGTCTACTTGAAGATATCACCCATGAAAGGGGTGATGAGGTTTGGTAAGAAATGAAAGTTTAGACCGAGGTATATAGGTCCTTATGAGATATTACAGTGAGTAGGAAATGTTGCCTACGAACTGAAGTTACCACAAGACTTGGCTTCTGTTCATCCAGTGTTTCACATTTCAATGCTTAAAAAGTGTCTAGGCGATCCAGCATCCATCCTGCCTGTTGAGGGGTTAGGACTTGATGAGAACTTTTCTTATGAAGAGGTTCCAGTTGAGATTTTAGATCGTCAAGTGAAGAGGCTGAGGAACAAGGAGGTTGCCACCGTGAAAGTACTATAGAGTAACCACCTTGTTGAGGGAGCAACATGGGAGGCCGAGGCCGATATGAGATCCCGTTACCCTAACTTGTTCAGTTCTTGAGGTTAGATATACTCTTCCTAAGTCTGATTTTGTTTAAGAAACTCTAAGTTTTTAGTGCATTAGTCGATTTAGGTGTTGTAAGTCCATAATCATGTGTTTTTATACATGCACTAAATGAGTTAAAATGAGTTCATACTTGCATTCATGTTGCGGTTTTTTGTATAGCGTAGACGTGAATTATGTGTTGCATGAGTTGTGATGTGCATGAAGTTAAGTGTCATTGAGAAGGAAGTTCCTCAATCTTAAATATGAAGCTTCAGATAAGCTTGACTAATATGCATCATCCAAAGTAAGTGTGAATCAGATATTCACAAAGAATAAAGTTTCAAGTATGTTAAAGTGTTTTCGAAATTACCTTCTCTGATTCAAAAAGATGTGTAAGTGTAATTCGGGGATGAATGTTCCTAAGGGGGGATAATGTAACATTCTAGAAAAATGTACATGTCTAGTAAAGAGACAAATAGCTTTTAAGAATGTGTATTGTGGTACATAGACATCCCAATGCCCAATATTGAATAATATTGGGCATATTAGAAAATATTGGCTAAGGGTGTCAGCAAATTTTTCATAGTATGAATAAGCATTGTTTAAGAATTGTACCTGCAAAAGAAGACCCTAAGATAAAATTCTGTATCCAACCATATCAACGCATTAAGTATGAGGCATCCAAGTATCAAGCCTAGATACCATAGCACATGATCAATGAAAATGATCATTTAGATTAAGCAGTGTCCAAGGACATAGTGAGGATCCTTGGAGGAGTGAACTTTCCAAATGCAACCGTAGGAGTGAACGGTTGGGAGAAATGGGCAGCAACACATGTGCAAGCACACGTGTAACCGCCGAAGGGGACCACGCGACAAGCCCCAACCGAATTCGGTTAGGCGGTTAAGGGCAGGCGCGCATGGGTCCAGCCATGTGGGGTCTAGCTTCCTAACAAACTCTAGACTCTAACTCACCTAACCAACTAGCTAGCTAACCTAGGACCAACCAAGATCGACCAGCCAAGGGACCCGACAACCTAGGACCTTGTCGGGTGACACCTAACTAACCTAACTAACTTTGGGCCAACCTAGTACCTAACCTAGGATGGTCCAAAGGGGTTTGTTGTGGTCCTAGTGACTTAGGGGTATTTTAGTAATTTCCCTAGATCCCTTAATTAATTAATTAATCAACCAAATTAATTAATTTAAGCCTTGGTCAAGCCGAGAGACTTAGCCAATTTTCGGATTTGGCTAAGTCAAATGTCCTCCTATGTCTAGTCAACTTAGGAAGGGCATTTTTGTAATTAGCTAATTAATTTATTAATTAAGTTAATTAGTCTAAAGTTGAATTATTCAATATCAGTTCCTAAGACCTATAAATCACGATCATTCACAAGAAACTCACGACGCAAAGCAGTAAGCAAAGAACGTAGAACGACAAAGTCCTCTTAGGCGATTTCAAGGTTCTCTTCAAGGTTTTCGTGCTAAGTGATCGTCGTAGATTCAATTCTACATAAGGTATAGGTTTATCTCCTGGAATTCTTTCTCCAAGAGGCCTTTCAACATTTTGAATCTATGAATCTCGAAACTAGGGTTGTTCCCAATGATATTGTTGAACGTCCATTTCCCTAGTGATCCTTGTTTTTGATTCTCATAAGTATATAGATGTAATCTCAAACATGTTGTTGGTATGTGGTGCTAACTGATACTAATGTGTAGATCTCTTGAATTATAAATGTCCAATGAAGCCTATAGATTTGATTCGTATGATTTAAGTGTTATTTACACGAACTAAAGAATGTTGTAAGACTTAATTGTGTCCGAGATGATGAAGTTTGGTTGTGGTTCGGTTATAAAGTATAGTTACTGTTAAATGTTGACTTGCTTGAGATGTTGAGTTCACTAGAGTATTTACATGGAGTTAATCGACTTGGCTAATAATTTTTTGCCCAAACGATGATATAAAATTGACTAATGATAATCTCATGAAAAATGTTGAATGAATGGTTGGCTTGTGCCAATAAGTTGGCTAGCAAAGTTATGTCCAAATTGTTTAGGCCAATACTAATTCATACTAATCTTATATGGCCAATGTATTGTAATGCCAAAAGAATACGCACACCTAAGGTAATTCAATGAATCCATAACCAAGGGTATGTCAATAATTGGGACAAGTCCCAACATACCCTATCCAAATGAACTATGAATATAGTAGTACATTGAATGAAGTTCATAACGTTCATAAAGAATGGTATAAAACTACCAAATGACATTGAACAAGATGAAGTGAGTAATAACATAACTAAAGGTTTAAAAGTTACGAAAGTGACCAGAATGGGGTGTTAAAGGAAGTGAGACAAGTCTCACTTACACCTAAGACAACTATGTTAAAGATACTCACATAAGAGGGTGTTAGAAAGTGTGAGACAAGTCTCATTAACACCAAGATGATAATGTAAGATTAAATTCACATTTTCATCAAGTTAAGAAAGGAATGACAAGTTATCCATAGAGTAAATAAACTTCAATCTAGAAGCAAGCTTCCATAATGTTTGAGTCAACTCTAAAACTTATAAAGTAAAAAAAGTTGAGCAAAACACCGATAGACTAGCAATGAGCTTGTGCAAGAACATGTAAGTCTCATGAGATGAGGCTCCACCAAGGTGGATAAGAGTCTCCGGAAATATCCTAGTCTTCGAACTATGTTTAGCCAGCAAAGGAACTAGCCAGTGTATTCCACCTAAGAGAGAGAGGTAGATTCGGTTTCACTTTGGCCGGTTAAACCACCCCTTTTCAGTGTGGGGCAGACACTGGATTTCATGTTTATCTCACATGATCTACGTCGGTTAATGCTCACAGAAAAAAGTTCTTGGTTCATTTTAGCCGTGAACCACCTCTTTCGGTGTGGGGAAGACACTGGACTTGGGTTCACTTTAGCCGGTGAATGACCCCTTTTCGGTATGGGGCGGACACTGCATTTCATGTTAACTCACATGATCTAGGTTCACTTTGATCGGTGAACCACCTCTTTTTGGTGTGGGGAAGACACTGGATTTCATGTCATTTCACATGATCTCAATGCTAAAGACTTCTTTAAGAAAGTAAGAAAGAAGGAAGAAAATATGTAAGTTCAAAGTGAACTAAGAAAGCAAGAGTTTAAGAATATCAATGTTTGATAAGAATGAAGTTTTCAACAAGTAAAGGGCATATCCAATAATAACTTCTTATATTATGAAAATTATCATATCCAAATGATATTGGCTTATAATTACTTCTTATATTAGGCAAATGATCAAATAATAGGCATAACCAATAAAGATTGGCTTATAAAGATTTCATGCCCAAATTGTAGTTAAATCATTTCCTTAATCTCTTGAATTACTTACTTGATTCATTTTAGGTATAGGACTAAAATGAATCATTGCACTTGTAAGTAAGACATAGGATTAAGGAGATCATTGAACTACACAACAAGAAGAAGAAAAAGAATGAAAAATAAACTAAATGTTGGGAAAAGAGCTCTCGGGTTTAGGAGGAGCAAATTTATGAATTTTCGTTCGAGTTATTCTAAAATTATGTTAATGATTACAAGGTATTATGTTCATATAGAAAATGAGTTGTGTGTTTTGAATTCATTAAAATACGTCATATTCACACCATGAATTGCAAATAACGAATTAAGAAAGTCTAGTGACTTCACTATCCAGAAATGGCATGTTATTTAGGAAGAGCTTTCCTTCATCATGCTTAGCCTTATGTGTATGTGTGAATACACCCATACTTAGTACAAGTGTGTACTAACCCTATACTATTACTACTTTTATAGGTGCAGGTCAGTCAGAAGTTTGAAGACTCATCGCAGCGGTTTGGACTTAGCAATCTCCAGACCTTTGGTAGATCCTCTTGAGTTCGAGGATGCTACATCTATCTTTATATCTTAGTTCTTTAGACATAGCTAGTGGATGTTGTCCCTAGCATTTCATTTCAGATATTTTGTTCAAAGCTTTGTATTAAGGCATTTTGGCAAACTATTACGATATATATATATATATATATATATATATATATATATTGATTCTTTCATTTGAATTGTCTAACCGATTATAGATGGTTGTTTAGTTTATGCTTATTAGCATATCAATATATGTAGTATTTATATGAAGTCTATGTACACTTCATTATGTTTAAAAGTTTTATATTTTCCGCAAATTTAACTATTTGAATGTGATGAAAGCTAAGAAGAAGCTTGTCTGCAACCTCTGAGAGGTTAACGACGTCGGTCGCGATCCGAATTCCAGAATCCGGGTCGTGACAAAACTTCTATCTTCCTATAGTCTCTCACTCATGGGTTTGTCGCGACTCACACTGATAACCAAGACTCTACAAGACGTGGCTTGTGAGACTTTGGACCCTAAACTATTTCCCAAAACCTTATGCTCTGATATCAAGTTTGTAACGACTCGCAAGTACACCCTAGAAGTTAGGGAAACCCTTAAGTCGTCACAAGGCGTGCTTGACCTCTCGGAGGTCTTGCACAAGCCTCTTAGATATAATTCATTACATAAAGTATGAAAAGTAGTGCGGAATTAAAACATTTCACAAGAATATAATAATAAGAAAAATCTTTATAAAAGCTAAGGAATAAGTCTCGTCGTCACTAGCCAACTTAAAGACAAGAAATAAATATCTTAGGGACATGACCCTTTACATTTAAAGAAATACATAAATAGTCTAATACGAGTCTTAAAGAAGAAATAAAGAAACATAGACTACGCCCTCGAATATATGAGGACATACTTAGTCTTGAGAGAGTCTATTCCCAAGATTTCCTTCTAACCTTCAACTTGCCTCCAATCTATACTTATAGAGTATAGAAAAGTATGGGGTTAGTACAAACATTGTACTAAGTATGGAATTATGCAAAATAATGCAAATAAAGGGACAATTTAGTTGAAACATATAAGTCATGCTATTTTGATAAAAGTCTTCATGAATTATGTTACAGAACATCATATAGTATCATCATTTATCACATAAGGTAAAACTTCAATTTTTCTTAACTTATGAGCATACTTACAGTAAACCCAAAAATCGAACATGAACTGGTCCTATCCTAAGTTATTTTAAGGCTCCCTTAAGTAAAACATAATGAAGTTGCCCATAGAATCTCCTCAATACCTACTTACGATATCCTTAAGACTACTAAATTAGCATAGTTCATTTAATTTATACAAGTCACCAATTAAATATCAAAGACAATAGAAACATACGTATACTTAGAAACTTCTCATGCGAACCATCCTCCAAGACAACTCCCAAGACACACTAAGTACAATGTGAAAGTAGCATCCCATACTACTTCCACTTAGTGTTCCTTAGGAATTACCTTAGACGGGGCATATCACATTCATCACATAAATAGCTTTTATCATGCAAAATATAATATCAACATGCTTACGTAACATTAGATATAAGTCACAATACTTTCAATTGCATCATATAATGACCCATTCATAAATTTCATATAAGGAAACACCAAGACTCCCTCCAAATATCTACTTGTGCAATGGATAGGTAGCGTCACATACCACCACCTACCCTAAGTAGTACACCCTTAAGAAGAATTAGTTTATTTACTTACATTTATTGGGGCTAGCTTTATCCGACATAGATTATGAGAGCTTGACATGGAATCCCAGTACTACTCTTACCGGATGACGGATCCCTACTTGCCTAAGGTAAGGGTCATATTTTTTAGACTTTACATAAATTCTCCAATAGCTACACCTATGCGGGAGCATATTTAAGGGATAAGCAGATTGCTACTAAGTAATTCATTCTCTACTAACGAGGAGCACCCATCTCAAGAGGTACATTGGATACAACATCTCTACTCAGGAAGTGTACCCACCTCTTCTTCAAATCCTCTCGGTGATAAGCATAACTCCCCCACGGAGTCTAAACATTCATTGACTCTAGGTTAAGAGATAACTATTGAACACCACATCTCAACTCACAAAGGGTATCCAACCTCCAACATATATTTGGAAAGCTCATCGGGATTAGTGAGGTTGTTACTGAATACTTCATCTTAACTCATGAAGAGTTTTCATCCCAAAATCCCCTTTTTCATACTTAGGAATAGTAGGGATGGTCTAGACACATCATGTCTACTCACGAAGAGTGTCTACCCTACAATCCCCCATTTTTATTCATTGACTTCATTCATGCATTCAAGTCTGTGTGTGCGTGAGTACATTTGGGCACACCTTTTACATAATAACCATTATTCATATCATTGACTTATAGACATGCTCAAACCCACATTCATCACAATTCACACATTAGCATACTTCACACATAAAATACATACTTCATTTAGACATAAACCCTTCACGATACTCATTTAAACCTCCTAAAACATATTATAAATATACATATCAAAATCATTACTTCACTTCACATATCATGTCTACAAGACCACTTTCACAATACAAATATATCTTCATAAATTTTAAGTAAACACCGCCACCAAAGGTGGACCATACCACTCAAGAGCATTTCATAATAAGGATTAAACAACATATCCAACTTACCATTCTTCCAAACTTTCACTACCTATCGAAAATTTATCCAACAATTCATCATAAAATAGCCCTTAGGGCAGTAGCTAATCCTCAACGAAACCACAAAGAAACAACAAATTTAATTTATCCAATCATCCTCATTAAACCCATTTTGTAAGCTAAAAGTTGATAAAAAGAATAGACATTATTCTATTGGGGTTTTGACAATAAAATCATCATATAAAACTAGGAGCAACTCATTTAATCACTAAAACATTTTCATGCAAAGACCCAGACTTAGAGTCAAGGAAAAAAGAAGTTTTAAAATGAAATCCTTTTTGAAATCTCTATGAAATGGATCCTTGAATGAAGTAAGGTTCAAGGATGATTAATATACCTTAATATGAAGAAACCCACGAATTTGGTGAAGAAAACGTGAAGAACTTTGTCCTCTTCCTTGGAGCTTGAAGCTTCTTGAAAATGGAGTTTTTTTTTGGAGAAAAGGTTTTTGGAGAAATTTGATTAGATATTTAGGGTTTGAATTGGTGGGTAAAATGAGGTTTAAAATTTCGTAAATCAGTCCACAAATGATCGCCAATGTTCCCAAAATACCCCTACACTATTTTGACCCTTTTCCAAATTCAAATTTGACTTAAAAACGACGCGGCCAAATCTGGGACTTGGCTGCGCGTCACGGAGCAAGCTCCAGATTTTTCCTCTCAACATTTTAAGGCAGTGGACCTCATGTCACTCGCGCGACGTGAGTCCACCTCAACATTTTGGCATTGCACGCTGCCTTGGGAAGCTTCTTCTCCAATGTTTGGGTCCTCCTTGGTGCCCTTTCGGTAGTCTCCAAGGAGTCGTACTCAAAGGTTTTGACCCTTGGTACATCCCTCTAGGTACTAGGGCCAAACCCACTGGTTTTAGACACCAAATACTACCTAAAAACATGCACCAAAATCAAGGACAGACGAGCACATTTTCCGAACATCTTGGAAGTTCTTGGACGTTTGACTTTCAAACTTCACCAACTGAATTCTATTGCTAAAATACACTATTTTAAATCATTATTAATTCATGAAGCACATGCAAAGCTCTATTTTGACCTATTTCATTTTAGGGGATAACGGGACTTCATGTCGGCCTCGGCCTCTCATGTTGCTCCCTCAACTGGGTGGTTTCTCCATAGGACTTTTACAGAGGCCACCTCTTTGTTCCTCAACTTCATGACTTGGCGATCTAAAATATCCACTGGAACCTCTTCATAGGAGTGGATCTCATCCACACCTAACCCTTCAATAGGAAGAATGGATACGGGATCACCAATACACTTCTTTAGCATGGGACATGAAATACCTGATGAACTAAAGCTAGTTACTAGGTAGTCTCAACTCATATTCAACCTTTCCAACCCATTGCAAAACCTCATAGGGACCCACATACCGCGGACTTAACTTCCCCTTTTTGCCGAATCTCATCACCCCTTTCATAGGTTAAATCTTCAAATACACCACATCACCTACTTCAAACTCGAGATCTCTTCTTCTATTGTCGGCATAGGACGTTTGCCGACTATAGGCTGTTTTCAACCTATCCTTTATCATCCGAACCTTCTCCATAGCGTCATAGATTATTTCGAGACAAAGGAGTGAAGACTTACCAACGTCAAACCACCCAACCGGAGACGTACACCGCCTGCCATAGAGTTCTTCAAAAGGTTCCATGGAAATACTCGAAAGGTAGCTATTATTATAGGATAACTTAATCAATGGTAGGTGATTGTTCCAATTCCCTTTGAAATATGTCACACAAGCTCTTAACGTGTCTTCTAGGGTTTGAGTAGTATGCTATTCTTGACTATCCGTTTAGGGATGAAAAGCGGTGCTAAGCTTCACTTGAGTACGCAACCCTGTTTGAAAAGACCTCCAAAAATGAGAAGTGAATTGAGTACCTCTATCCGATATACTCACAATCGCATCAATGTATATCGTTGCATAATCCTCGGCCGTATAAGTAGACTTAATGGGGATAAAGTGAGCAGATTTTGTCTCTATAAACTCTAGCCTAAATTGAGTCATTTTTCCTCCGGGTTTGAGGCAACCCAACAACAAAGTCCATATTAATTTCTTCCCACTTCTAAGTAGGAACACCCATTTCTTGGATTAAACCACTAGGCTTTAGATGCTCGACTTTTTCTTGTTGGTAATTTGGAAAATTGGATACAAACTCCGCTATGTCCCTTTTCAAGCCATCCCTCCAATATACCTCTCTAAGATCACAATACATTTTGGTAACACCTGAATGAATTGAATATTGGGAACCATGAGCTTCTTCCAAAACCTTTCGCTTCAAATCATCAACATCCAATACACACAATCTACCTTTGTACCTGAGAACACCAACTTCCCTTGGGAGAATGACTCATTAAACTTGCTAAGTACCGATTTCTTCAACTCCATCAATATTGGGTCAAGATGTTGCTCAGACTTTACCTCAATCACTAATGATAACTCGGAGTTATTATGAACTATAAAACCACCATTTGGGTAATCTTCCAACCGAACACCCAATCGAACCAACCTATGAACATCTTTCACTAGGTCTTTCTTCCCTTTTCTACATGAGACACGCTACCCATGGTCATATGACTCAAAGAATCTGCAACCACATTGGTCTTGTCGGGGTGGTAGAGAACACTCATGTTATAATCTTTCAATAATTCCAACCATATTCTTTGTTAGAGATTTAACTCCTTTTGAGTAAACACATATTGAAGACTCTTATGGTCAGTATACACATCCACATGAACACCATACAAGTAATGCCTCCATATTTTCATAGCAAACACTTCAGACACTAATTCAAGATCATGAGTTGGATAATTCTTGTCATGCACCTTGAGTTGTCTAGAGGCATATTCTACTACCCTCGCATATTGCATAAGGACACAACCCAAACCCACTCGGGATGCATCACAATATACCACAAAACCCTTGGTACCCTCTCGTAAAGTCAACACCGGAGCGGAGGTAAGCCTATATTTCAATATTTGGAAGCTTCTTTCACATGCCTCTAACCACCCAAATTTCACACTTTGTTGGGTCTAGGTAGTCAAAGAATAAGCAATTTACGCAGCACCCATCCACAAACCTCCTATAGTACCCGGCTAAACCCTAGAAATTTCTAATGTCTGTTGGAGTCAATGGTCTAGGTCAATTCTTAACCGCCTCGATTTTCTTTAGATCGACTTGTATACCCTCACTCTAGATAATATGACCAAGAAACGCCACCGATCTCAACCAAAATTCACACATGCTATACTTGGCAAATTGTTGGTGTTTCTTAAGGACTTCTAATACCACTCTCAAATGGTCCATGAAGGCCAATGGGGCATTTGTGATCCCAAAGAACATTACTAGGAACTCATAGTGACCTAACTAGTTCAAAATGCCGTTTTAGGTATATCCCCACCTCTGACCCTAAGTTGGTGATACCCCAACCAAGTCAATTTTAGAAAAGTAGCTTGCCCCTTGGAGTTGATCAAACAAGTCATCAATCCGAGGGAGAGGATACTTATTCTTAATGGTGACCTTATTGAGTTGACGATAGTCAATACACATCCTAAGGGACCCATCCTTCTTCTTAACAAACAACACCGGAGATCCCCATGGTGAAATACTAGGTTGAATGAAACCCTTGTCTAATAAGTCTTTGAGTTGAAGCTTTAACTCTTTCAACTCCGCTGGAGCCATTCGTTAAGGAGGGATTGAAATGGGATTTGAATCCTGTAACAAGTCAAGACTACAATCTACTACCCGCTCGAGAGAAATTTTGGGCAAGTCATCGGGAAAGACTTCCAGAAAGCCCTTCACTAAGGGGATCGACTCTATTGGAGGAATGTCGAACTCAAGATCTTTGAATTTTACAATATGGTAAAGACACACCTTAGAGATTACTTTTCAAGCTTTTAGACAAGAAATGATACGACCTCTAGGAATTGAGTTACCCTCCTTCAACTCTAGGACGAGTTCATTAGGAAAATTGAACTTAACCAATCTTGTTCGACAATCAATGGAAGCAAAACAAGAATGCAACCAATCCATTCACAAAATAACATCAAAATCAACCATATCAAGCTCTAAAAAAATCCACCCACGTAACTCTATTTGGCAAAGATATAGGAGAACTTCTAAAGAATCTCCTAGCCACAATGTAGTCACCCATTAGGGTTGTAACCGTAAAATGGTTCTATCAAAATATCGAGTAGAACATCAAACTTCTTAGCTACTAGAGGAGTTACAAATGATAAAGTAGCACCGGGATAAAGTAAAGCATAAACATCAATTGAGAAGACTTGTAACTGTCACATCCGGGAAGAACCCCCTATACGCAACCGGCGTCGTCGTCCTCGGAGACGACTAAGACTAGACTCTTAGCATTCGTCACTACATTCATAGGCTAAAAACGCAGAATATTTAAAACTTTTCATCTAAACTACTTCTTGACGTTTACTTAGACCTCTCTCTTACACATAATATATTCATATCGAGTATACATAGACCCCTCATATAAGAAGAATAAATAATCTTCTACTTTTATGGCACATATATATAAGATACATAACATAGTCTTAAAATGGATGTCTCATATTAAACCATCTAAACAAGAGAATAACAATTGGGCATATCCCATACATCAATACTAAAGAAACATATAGGCTATGCAATCATAGTACTTAAATGAAAGATAATGAACAAAGTGTTTTTAAGACTAATCAACATCCAATGCTAGAAAGTGGCATTGTCCTCGAAGTGGTGGATACCTACCCAACTTGGAGAATGATGATCCAAGTCTTCTTCAAATGTTGTCAAGAATCCTTCAATGAGAGAAACGTAAAATGTTGGGAAAAAGGGGAGAAATGGGGTTAGCACATCACTTGTGCTAAGTATAGGACCATATGCACACACAACATAGGAATCATGCTTTAAAAGGGATAATTTGTAATGATATGCCAACTATTTTAAAATCCCACCTTTATGCACAATTAAGAATCATATGAATCAATCACCACATAATCCTCAATACAATGTCATATTCAACGCAATACCAACAATACAAATTCAAGTCAACATATGTATAGCCAACCAACCTCTACATCACATTATAACCACAAGGCATATATAAGAACTTCATTATATTTCAACACATACTAGGCTCTCACCCACATGTAACATTCCAGAAAATGTACTTGTCTAGTGAAGAGGCTATTAGGTTTTAATAATATGTATTGGGGTACATAGGCATCCCAATGCCCAATATTGAGTAATATTGGGCATGCTAGATAATATTGGTTTAACGGTGTTAGCCAATTTCTATGTATTAACAAGTAACTTAAAATACACTTTGATATTCAAATGCTCCAATCCATGCTTGTTTAGGAATTGTACCTGCAATGAAGACCCTAAGCTAAAATTCTTAATTTCTTCGCTTAAACACATTAGGTACGGGCATCCAAGTGTCAAGCCTAGGTACCATAGCACATCATCATTTAAAATGATCATGAAGATTAAGCAGTGCCCAAGGACATAGTGAGAATTCTTGGGACAAGAAGTGAACTTTCCAAGTGCAACTACAGAGTGCACAATTAGAAAAGTGCACGGCAACACATGTGCTACCGGCCGAGAGACCAAGCGACCAAGCCCAACCGATTCGGTTAGGGCGGCTGGGGGGCCGGCACGCGTCGGGTCAAGCCACGTGGGGCCGAGCTTGCTAACCAATCCTACGGTCTAACTAACTTACCTAACTAGGTAACTAACCTAGGACTAACTAAAATGAACTAACTAGTGTGCCCGAAATCCTAAGACCTAACCGGGTGTCACTAGCCGAGTAGCTAACTTAAGAAACATCCTAGTACCTAACCTAGGATGGTCTAAAGGGGTTGGTTATGGTCCTAAAGACTTAGGGGTACTTTATTAATTACCCTAGGTCACTTAATTAATTAAATTAGCAAATTAATTAATTAATTTAAATTCATGGTCAAACCCGATACCCTTAGCAAATTTTCAGAAATTGGCTAAGTCAAATGCTCTCCTATTTTTAGTCAATTTAGGAGGGGCATTTTGGTAATTAGCAAATTGATTTTTTTAATTAAGTTAATTAGCCTAAGTTGAATTAGTCACTATTCAGTTCCTAAGACTTAGACTCACGTTTATCTAGTAGAAAATCACGACTGAAAAATAGTGAGCAAACGTAAGAAAAATAGAAAAATACTCTCGGTTCTCCTTAGGCGATTTCAAGGAAATTCTTCAATATTTTTGTGCAAAGAACAGGGTGATCTTCGTAGAGTCAATTCTACAGTAAGGTATGGGTTTCTCTATTGGATTCGTTTTCCCAAGAGACTTTTCAAACGTTTTGAATTTAAGAAAACCAAAACAAGGGTTGTTTCCAATGAAATTCTCGAATGTTCATCTCCCTAGTTCTCCCTATTTCCGATTCTAGTAGTATGTATAATGCAAATCTCGAGCATGTTGTTGGTTTGTGGTGCTAATTGCTCATTATGTCTAGGTTTATGTGATTTGATAATGTCGAATGAGACCTATAGGTTAGATCCATATGATTAGAGTATCATTTACATGAGATTAGAAATGTTGTAATGCCTAATTGTGTTCGAGAAAATGAAATTGTTATAAGCCATTTATGAAATTCAATTTACTGTTGAAAGGAATGAAGGCTTCGATTACTGTGTGTGTTTACAATAGATATGTCTGTAAGTGTTTGGAATGCAATGTTTCCAAGAATAAATAAGAATGAGAATCAAAGCTAGTTAATGAATCTTCAATGCCAGATCAACTTTATAGCTTGGCCAAACTAAGCACTGAATTGTTCTTATAAGCTAATCAAATGTTAAAAGTTGGCTTGCTTAAAATGATGAGATTATTATAGTATATACATGAAGTTAATTGACTCGGCTAGTGATAATATCATGACAAGTGTTTAGTGAAAGTTTAGTTTATGCCAATAAATTGGCCAGCAACATTATTTCCAAAATATGTAATAGAATTGGCCAATGACTAAGTCATACCAATATTATATGGCCAATGTAAATTATGATATTTCTTGTAAGGCCAAATACATGTTAAAGATTGACTTGACAAGATGTAACTCATTTAACTCATAACCTAGGGTATGCCAATGATTGAGACAAGTCCCAACATACCCTATCTAAATGAGTTTGTGAACATAGTAGCACATTGAATAAGTCCTTATAACTTTCATAAGGAATGGTACAAGACTACCAAATAACATTGAACAAGATAAGGTGAGTAATGAAATAACTAAAAGCTTATGAGTTATGAAATTGACCTAGAATGGGGTGTTAAAGTAAGTGAGACAAGTCTCACTTTTACCTAAACAATTATGTTAAAGATACTGACATAAGAGGTTGTTAGATATCGTGAGACAAGTCTCATTCACACCATGATGATAATGTAAGATTTAAGTTCACATTCATCAAGTATAGAAAGGGATGACAAGTCATCCATTGACTTAAGCATACCTCATACTAGAAAAAATCTTACATAGTGTATGTGTCAACTCTAAAAGTTGTAAAGTATAATAAATTGAGCTAAGCATCGATAGACTAGTAATGAACTGTTGCAAACACATGTAAGCCTCATGAGATGAGACTACCACCAAGGTGGATAAGGGTCTCCAAATTCTCCTAGTCTTTGAACTATGTCACCAGCATAGGTTACTAGCTAGTGGATCCACCTAGGAAAGCTAGGAAATATTCGATTTCACTTTGGCCGGTGAACCACCTCTTTTCAGTGTGGGGAATACACTGGATTTCATGTTAGCTCACATGATCTATGTCGGTTAAATGCTAAAGATTTCTTTAAGAAAGTAAGAAATAAAAAATGAAAAAACTAGGAAGATGAGGGGTGTTCGGATAGGATGACCAAAGGGTGAGACTAGACTAAGTAATGATGTAAGTCATTATTAGTCATTGCACAGAAAGATCCCAATGGAAGTCTTAAAAGAATATCCTAAGTCAACCTAGCATGTTCAAAGTGAACACGAGATCAAAGAAGAACAAAATGTAAGTTCAAAGTGAACTAAGTAAGCAAAAGCATAAGAATACTAAATCATCAGTGTTTGATAAGAATGAAGTTTTAACAGTTATTGGTTTAAGCCAATAAAGGGAGAAAAACATAATGACTCATCAATTGAAGTATGAATATATGCTCCAGCATCTTTATATTATGAAAATGATCAAAGAATGGCCATAGACAATAAAGATTGGCTTATGAAGACTTCATGCCCAATTTAACAATAATGGAAAGAACAACATGTGAGTAGGGTAGTCAAATCATTTCCTTAATATTTTGGATTACTTACTTGATTCATTGTAGCAATGGGACTACAATGAATCAAAATATTTGCGTTTTGAAAAAAAATTGCCTTGCCTTGATTGAAGTTTCAATGTGTTCAAAAGTGTTGTATATTAGCATGTTTTATATTGGAGAAGGTAGATCCTCCATAAAAGAAGGATAAGAATAAATTTTGAATTTATGAAGTTTGGCAAAAGTTGCTTATGTTGCACAGTGTGTGAAAGTATGAATTTGTGCTCCTTGCTAGTTTATGCTTTGATTTTTGTAGTGTTTACCATGAATCAAATGTGTTATGTGATTCTAAGTGAGTCCTTGTTGTTCTTGAAGTTTTAGTGTCATTCGAGGACGAATGTTATTCCAACTAGGGGAGAATTTAATGCCCTAAAACGAACTATGGTAAACTAGAGCTTCGTCAATGTTTGTTGAGTGGATTTTAATTTAAAATGACTTACATTAGTCTTCTTAGGTAGTGTGTGAAGTTTGGTTAAGTTTGGAGGTCAAAACGTCCAAGAACGTCCATGACGTTCGGAAGTTGTGCCTTAGAAAGTACATGTGTGTCTTGATGTGTTTGAGTGAGTTTTACGTGTTCATTTTGTTTGAAATTTGTGGGGGATGTTTCTATGACCTAGACGACAATGTTAAGGGGATTAACGTCCGGAAACGACCCCACCTAGGACCGACAAGGGGCCCTAGAGAAGGGCCCAAGACTTAAGTCCAAAACTGCCTAGCAGTGTCCACCAACGGGACCAGTCGACGCCAGTTGACCAATCGACGGCTCGTCGAATTGATCCATCGATTGGTCCTGTAGGTATTCAGGGTTTGAGGGTTGCAGACACAACTAACGAACCCTCACCAACGGGGCTTTGGTTGACAAATGGTCCGTCGTTTGTGAGTCGTTGATAGGCCTAAGAAAAGCTGTAATTTTCTGCCAAGTCTTGGGGTGTTTGGTAAATTCACCCAATGTCTTTTATGAACCTAGGACGTTTATTTTAGGGTTTATTAGGTAGATTTAAGTATTTCAAACCCTAAGACCTAATTTTAGACCTCATTTCCTAAAACCCAAAATCCCTCTCCCTTAGAATTCTCTCTCAAGTCTCTTTGGAAACAAGAAGGCAAGAAGATCTAGGAGGGCTGTTGGTGGCCAAGTTCTTCATCAAAATCTTTAGGATTTCTATTATCTAAGGTATGGTATCCATCCTTGAACTCTCTTCAATTCAAGGAGTCCCTTCTAATGGATTTTTAAAAAGGTTTTCAACCCTAGTTTCTTCTATCTTCAACTCTAAATATGGGTCTTGCATGAAAACGTTTTAAATGACTTAATAATGATGTTTGTAATGTTATTTGATGATTTTAAGGCCAAAACTTCAATGAAAGCATGTTAAAGCTTTTCATCTAATGTTGTCTTAAGAAATGGATTAAATGAGCTTAATTTTGTAGTCTTTGAGCTTTGATTTACTTATGTTGTTATTGATGTTTAGCTACTGCCTTAAGGTCAAAAGGTGAGGGAAGCTAGGATTAAAGGGTAAGTTGGTTATGTTTTTTAAGCTTTAATTATGAATTACTCTTGAGTGGTACGGTCCACCTTCTTTGCGGCGGTGTTTACTTGATGAAATTGATTATACTTGGTATGTATTATGTGTGTGGCTTTGGATGCCTAATATGTGAAATGAAGTGATAGTGAAGTTGGTTCTTGTGTTGTGTATTATGAAGCTTGAATTGCATGTTTGACTTAGATTATGTCTAAATGAAGTATATGATTATGTGAAGCATGTAAGGTGTGTGACTTGATGAATGAAGACCTAAATCATGTATAGAAGTTAATATAAATGAAATGATGCTTATATGCAAGATGTGCTCACAAGTACACACACACACTTAAATGAATGTATGCAGCTAAGTTGAGTAAATAGAGATGTTTTAAGGTGGACACTCTTCGTGAGTTCCGATGAAGTGTTTAGTAGCAACCTCACTACATCCTAAGAGTTGTCTAAGATAGGTCGGACGATAAATGCCCTTCGTGAGTCGAGATGTTGTGTTCTCTATTTATCCTTAACCTATATATAGTATATAATATTTAGAATCCGTGGGAGATATGTCTAGCACCGAGATGATATGAAGAAGAGGTGGTTATACTTCGTGAGTTGAGATGTTGTATTCCAATGTACCTCTTGAGATGAGCAATCCTCGTTAGTAGAGAATGAGTTACTTAGTAGCAATCTCCTTATCCCTTAACTATGTGCCCGCATAGGTGTACCTATTGGGCAAGCAATGTAAATGCTAAGAGAATGACTTTACCTTAGGCAAGTGAGGATCCCTCATCCGATAGGGGTTAATATCGGGATTCCATGTCTAGCTCTCATTGTCTATGTCGGTTAAGCTAACTCCCACAAAAGTAATGAAAATTCTAAGTCTTCTAAAAGAGTGTACTACTTAGGGTTGGTAGTGGAATGGGACGCTATTTATCCATTGCACTAGGTAGGCATTCCGAATGGGGAGTCTTAGTGAGCCTTATGTGAATTGAATGAACTAAGTCTCCTAAAAGAACATACTACTTAGGGTAGGTAGTAGAATGGGACTCTATCTATCCATTGCACTAAGTAGACCTTCCGAAAGGGGAGTCTTGGTGCCAAGCCTTCTAAAGAGTGTTCTACTTAGGGTAGGTGGTGGTATGGGACGCCATCTACTCATTGCACTAAGTAGTCATTCCGAAAGGGAAGTCTTGGTGGGTTGTTTGAGTGTTCTTCTAATGTCTTGTCATAGAGTGGGGCTTGTTCTCCCGAGGTGAGTAAGACAAAAGGGTGTAGTCTTGAGGATCGCTTTGGTGTGTATTGAAGGAGGCATATGCGTACTTCCTTCATGTATTACCTTGGTGAGTCTTAGGATAATCCTTAGTTAGGGAAACTCCGACGGAAATGAGTTCACTTCCTCTTTGATTTGGCCTTGGGAGTTCACTAATTTTGAATAAGTTTGGTTACTGTAATGTCTAAAATAAGTTCACTGTAATATGTGAAGGTTTACTGTAAAATGCTTTCTTTTTAAGAAAATTATGGAAATCCTTATCAAAGTGTTAAATGATGTTTCTTATGTTGTTTTACTTCTATATAAATGACTGTTTTACTTAATTGACATGAAAATGTGTTTTTATTAAAATGTCCCTTTTTGCATGCTTTTGCATATGCCATACTTAGTACATTATTTGTACTAACCCCATACTTTTCTATACTCTATAAATATACGTTGGAAGCTTTTTGGAAGATTTGAAGGCGAAGCTTTTGAAATCAACTCTCTCAAGATTTGGTATGTACTCATATATTCGAGGATATAGTCTATGTTTTCTTCGTTTTAATATTAAGACTTATTATGAATTTTTTTTTCAATGTAAAGGGCCGTGTACCTAATATATTATATTGTGTCTTTAAGTTGGCTTGTGACGATGAGATTCTCTAAATATTTATGAAAGACTAGCTTTTTATTAAATGTGTTAAAAAGTTTTAATTGTGCACTACTTTTCATGTCTTATGCAATGAATGAGAACTAAGAGCTTGTAGAAGACCCCAAAGGGTCAAGTACGTCCGGTCATGACCCAAGGGTTCTCCCTAACTTCTAGGGGGTACTTTCGGGTCGTGACAATTTGAGACCACCTTTGCTTATACATGTCGAATCATGTAAGTTACACTTTTTTATTTAATTATATGTGTGTTATAATCTTTATAAGACATATGATACAAATGACTAGCTAATCAGTTGTAGAAGTGGATGAGCCATGCTAGTCATTTTAAACTATGGGATGCTGCACTCATAATTCCACATATTCAGATCGGCCCATGCTAGGCTTTCGCCCCTAAGCTACCACCCTTCTATACCAATCGGGATCGGCCCATTATAGGCTTTCGCGCTTGAGCTGCCAGCCTCTTTACGAATTGGGATCTACCAATGCTAGGCTTTTTCCCCTGGCTTCTACACGTACTTATACAAATTGCTTTACATAGATTCTTTAATATTTGAGGTTGTTGTTTTTGGGTTCATAACTCTTTTGAGATTGTTCTTTTGATGATCATAACTCTTTTCAGATTGTTGTTATGGTGGTCATAATCCTTGTTGAAATTTTGAATATGGACAAGTAGTAGAAGACATATATGAATATACTTAAGATAATAACAATTACATGGGAAGCAAATATGACACAAATGTAATACTTAGCAGCTTATATGACTCAGTAAGCATTTTAAAATCTCAAATTGAAACACATAGAAAGTGAAGACATTTAACAATCAGTCGAGAGATTTAACTCTATATGATAGTCAAAGACTCACTAAATAATACCAAATACAAGGTGTACATGAACGTGGAACCAAGGGGGAACGTGGGTCGATTCAACTTAAGAATGGATACATATTCCAAGTAAATACATATAAAATGTACAATAGAGCAAGTAGTGATTTTGTGACGTAACATTATAGTCTAAAACAGTGGAAGTAATAAATAATAAATGAACATATGAACATGTGAAAAGATTAATTTATAATGGAATAGAAAAGAGAAGAAAGTTGGCATGATATGGGCAGATTGTATAACCAACATATAAACATATGTACCATGTATATTTTAGGATTATTTTGATTTATATAAGGGGAATAAGTATCAATTGTATTTTAGCGATGAAACAAGTTTAAAACTTGCAAGATAATGCTTTGTAAAATAAGCACGTGCATTTAGAAAAACAACTCATATTAGAGTACGCACTTTAATACTCTAGGGAGTAGGAACTGCAACTATGGATCAGTCACTACCAAGGGAACTTCAAAAGATTGCATTTTAATACAAGTATTGGATTCATGCCAATGAAATAGGAAATTGAATAGCCTTACATAGCTCATCGTATAACCAATTCAACTATCACGATTGAGCCTCCCCTTTTAGGTTTTAAACTACAATATATGTCATGATAAACTAAAATTAGCAGCTATCACATCTAAGACTCATAAAATAGTAACTAGCTTTGACGGATAATGAGCCCATAACACCCTTAATATCACGTGTATCACCACAACCTCCTTTTTGCCAAATACATACATTATATATCATTTTCCAAGATTACCCAAGCTGCACCAATAACGATACCCATAAAACAACCTCAAATATTATTTATCATATAAACAATCATTGAACTCACCAACCTCTTGAGTTCTTTATGACAACACACCCACAATTCCTCACTCAAACTCATTCATAAGGAGGAAGAAAATGGTGTCGTCACATTACCTTAATTTCTGTAACTTCTCCTTATAAATTGAGATCCTTTAGAGCTTCAACTTTCTTTCACACTTCAACCTAAGTAGAAGAGAAAAGTATATTAATAAATTAAGGAAAGTGAGCAGTAGCTTGTGGGAACTGATGTACCGTGGTTTTGGGGTACTTTGAATGCTTTTTTCTTAAGATTGGTGTGTGTCTAGAGTCTTTTTGTAGAAGTTTTAATATGTTTTTATGTTTGTTTTATAGGAAAGGTGTCCAACACCAAAACACAGAAGGCATCTGAGATTTATTGCAGAGGTGACCCACGAAGGCCATCGACGGCTCGTAGTTCCATCGACGGACCATGGGTGGTGACCGTCGACTGAAAGTTCAGGCATCTGGAGAAACTCGAGGAAATCTGACCAAGTGTGGGGCTACGGAAGGATCAAAATTGATCGATGGACCGTCCTGTTAAATCATCGATCTGATTAGAGAATGTCCTAGTATCCGAAGTTGAAGAAAAGCTAAGTATGGAATGACGGAAGGCATCGATGGACCGTAGGTGCATCGACGGACCGTGTTGTTGGTCTGTCGATTGTATCAGAGAAAATGATAGTTAAAGGATAAAAACAGATACTATTTTTGGACTTACGGAGGCAGTCGACGGTCCGTCTTTTCATCGACGGACCATCTGTGGGGGTCGTCGATTGAAGCCACATTTTTGGACAACTTTCCTTATTTGAATTTCTTTTAATTTAGGATAATATTTGTTATAAATAGGGTGTAAAACCTCGATTTTGGGGTTGGATTCTATTACTACGTTTCATAGTTCGCTTTTGGAGATTGGGTTTTTGCAACTTTAACATTAATTCAAATTTCCAGATTTGGTTTTCAAGTGAATTCTTATTGTTTCAAGTTGAATTTCTGGAGTTTCTTCGAATTTGTCAAAGTAAATTCATGATTTATTGTTTATCCAATATGAATTGTGTTCTTCTACGCTTGGGTAACTAAATCCACAACTAGGTTTTTGGGAACCATGGGTGATTAACAAAAAAAACCTAGCTTAATAACAATTCTCATATAGGTTATTGCATGCATTGATAATTCTTTCTCTTAGAAGTCTTTTTAATGAGTGCACGCGTTAGAACTCGCCTTATTACTATTCCAAGGAGGTAGTTAATAGGAAAAGAATTTTCAACATAGATTTAGTGGGATACTATCTAATAGGCTAGTTTTGATTGGTGAGAAGTAATAACTAAGCCATACATCAAATATGATGCTTAATATAAAGTAAAGGTAAGGGTTAGTAACTTAGACAGACGTAGCCCAACCAAGGTACGGGGTGAAATTCTCTAAATGTCGGACCAAGGATTTAGAGATACCTAACTTATCACAGTACATGCAAAATACTAGGGAAGAATTGTTATAGCTAGGAATATGACATTATGAACCTATGGGAAATGCTTACACCCTAGTTTCTCTCACAACTTGATAAATACTTAAGATTTACTCCTGTCAATTGTTTTACTTAGAGATATTGAAATACTTTTGTTTCACAACCCCCACCCCCCTTTAATTACCTGTTCTCGAAAAGGACTTGACTAAATAGAAGTAATCGTACATTGAAGTTAAGTCTAAATTATTTTCCTCGTGGGATCGACCCAAACCTAATAGTTGGGTTCTTTACTTGATACGACCGCTTATACTTCTTTAGGGAGGTAAAATTTGAGCGTATCAAATTTTGGCGCCGCTGCCGGGAAAAGTAGCTTTTAGATTAACCTTAATAACATTAGTGAAATTTAGTCAACAATTTCCTGATTTTACTTTTTCTTTTGTTTTTGTTTCTCTCAGGTCTAACTCTAGTGTATTCCAAGTACACGGAGTCAAGGAGAAACAATAATTCCATTCGATCCTGAACTGAACCGTACACTTCGAAGAATGAATAATCCGCAGAACCCAACTAATCTAGGTGACAGGATCAGTCTCCAGCTCCCACCAACGGTTGATGCTCACAATCAAGTGGTTGCGGAAAATCTGGCTGATGATGCTTTGAGGATGCAGCCTCCCATCCCACGCCCTAAGAGTTCTATAGGTCCAACGTCAATATCACTGATTCTGATGGCCCTCTTTTCCTACCTCCTCTACCACAGGGGCACACGTTCATGGTAACTAGTAGCTTGATGCAGATGCTCACTGCAAGGGGTTTGTTTTCAGGGCTACCATCTGAGGATCCCCATGCGCACATAGCCAAACTGAGGTCGGTGTGCAAGAGTTCTGTGGGAGGCAAGACACATGAATGTCATCAGATTGAGAGTGTTCCCTCTATCACTGATGGGAGAGACCACAATATGGTTTACTGAGTTGCCTTATAATTCTATCAATACTTGGCATCAGTTGAGGGATGTGTTCCTATCACGGTACTACCCGGTGTCCAAAATGCTTAACCACAAAGATAGATTGAACAAATTTTTGGCACTACCTAGGGAGTCGATAAGTAGCTCGTGGGACAGATTTACTGTGTATGTAAGAGCTGTCCTAAACCACCGCATTGATGATGAGTCGTTCAAAGAGTATTTCTATGAGGGAAAAGATTATAATAATAAGGCAGTGCTTCATACTATTGTGGGTGGTTCTTAGGGTGAGTGCACATATGCAGAGATCGCACAGAAGTTGAAGAAAATCTCTCGCAACAATAAGGCTTGGAGCACTAGAAAGTCGGATACTGGGAGAAACACCTTTGCAGTGCAAGCTACACACAATCCGACCAGAGATGAGATTCGTGAAGAGATTGCTCAAATGAGATCTGATCTTGGGTTGGTATTGAAACATGTCACTAGAGGTGCAGAGAAATTAAAATGCAGTGAATTACTTGATTGAACCACCACCTCCAGCGGATGACTACTATTATGAAGAGGATACTTATGCAGGGTATGATTAGACGAGGGGTTACCAACCGAACGCCCAAGGCTCCAATAAGGAGAATTGACATCAAGGTCAAGGAAGTCAAGATCGGAACTATGGGAATTACAATAGAGAGGGCCAGTATGTTCGAGATGGAAACTACAACTGCGACAACAACTTCAACCGGGGTAACTATGGTAACAGAAATGATCGAAGTGGTCCCTATGTTCCTCCTCAAAATTGGGAAGTTGCTCCTAGGGATGGTGGAGGTAGTATGGCGCGAGTTGAAGATATGTTGCAGATGATGATGAGAAGGTTTGATGCTAGTGAAGAGCGCGCCAAGGAATTGAGAGGTGATTTAGCTAATATTGGGCAAAAGATGGATGCACATGCAGTCTCGATTAAGCATCTTGAGTTACAAATGGCCCAATTGTCTACTATTATGAACCCATGGCAATCGGACACTTTCCCTAGCAATACCATTCAAAATCCTAAAAATTATGGACATTGCATGGCAGTCACTACTCGAGGAGGTAATCAAACCATTGATCCACCTATGTCATCTGTGGTAGAAGATGAGAAAAGATGAAGAGGTTGTGGAAACTAGTGGTGAATTGGTGGACAAAACGGTGAAAGAAGAAGAGGTACCCCAAAAAGTGATCCCCATTCCTAGACCACCACCACCATTCCCTCACAGATTGGTGAAGAAGACTGAGGATAGTAAATATTGTCGTTTTATCACTATGTTGAAACATATTTCCATCAATGTCCCTTTGATAGAAGCTTTGGAGCAAATGCCCGGTTATGCCAAGTTCATGAAGGATATGGTTACAAAGAAGAGATCGGTATGTTTTGAGGATGATGACCGAATGCAGCATTGTAGTGCTATTGCTACAAGGTCTCTTGTGCAAAAGAAGGAAGATCCGGGTGCTTTCACTATTCCATGTATCATCGTCTTATTACACTTTGCTAAAGCACTATATGACCTAGGTGCAAGCATATATCTCATGCGTCTCTCTATTTATAAGTAATTGGGTTTGGGTGACCCAAAGCCCACTGCAATGCAGTTACTGATGGCCGATCGAACAGTGAAGAGGCCCATTGGGATACTTCATGATGTGCTCATGAAGGTGGAGTCGTTTATATTTCCGGCCAATTTGTGATTCTTGACTGTGAGGTGGACTTTGAGGTGCCTATTATTCTTAGGAGGTCGTTACTTGCTACTGGTCGCGCCTTGGTTGATATGGATAAAGGGCAGATGAAGTTTAGGTTGAACAATGAAGAAGCAACATTTAACATTTGTAGGTCCATGAAGAAGAGTGGTGAGCTCCAAACGGTATCTGCTATATCCTACAGGGTTAAGAGTACGTCTGAGGTACAAATTCAAGAGTGTCTAGGTGTTGAGGCACTAGCGGCAGTGATCTTGAATTTTGAGAGTGATGGTATTTAAGAGTATCGATCTTTGGTTGCGGCATTTGAATGAGGAGAATATCGGTCCAAACCAAAGAAATTTGAGTTAGATATGAAGCATCGCGAGTCTCCACCCCCAAGACCATCTATTGAGGAGGCCCCAAAATTAGAGCTTAAGGCTCTACCACCTCATCTGAGGTATGTATTCTTGGGAAGTGATGACACTTTGACGGTAATCATTGCACGGATTTGAATGTGCAACAAGTAGAGTGTTTGGTGGAAGTTTTGAAGAGGTTCAAACGAGCCATTGGTTGGACTATTTCGGACAATATATTGGGATCCCTCCTGGTATTTATTCACACAAAATCAAACTCATGCCCGATCACAAGCCATGTATTGAGAACCAGAGACGGTTGAATCCACTTATGCAAGAGGTAGTGAAGAAGAAGATCATTAAGTGGTTGGATGACGGAGACATATATTCTATTGTAGATAGTAGTTGGGTATGCCCTGTTCAGTGTGTGCCCAAAAAGGGGGAATGACACTAGTTCCCAATAAAAGAGGAATGAGCTTGTTCCAATGAGGCCGGTGACTGGATGTAGAGTTTGTATGTATTATCGGAAACTGAATGCATGGACTGAGAAGGACCATTTCCCTATGCCCTCAACGAACCAGATGTTAGATAGACTCGAAGGAAAAGGATGGTATTGTTTTCTTGATGGCTATTCGGGTTACAATCAAATCTCTATTGCCCCGAAGGATCAAGAGAAGACCACCTTTACTTGCCCTTATTGGACGTTCGCATTCAAGAGGATGCCTTTTGGGTTATGTAATGCACCGGCCACTTTCCAAAGATGTATGATGTTGATATTCTCCGATATGGTGGAGGACAATATTGAGGTGTTTATGGATGACTTTTCTGTGGTTGGCGACTCCTTTGGTCGGTGTTTGAGTCACTTGGCCGAGGTTCTCAAAAGATGTGAAGATTGCAATCTTTTGCTAAATTGGGAAAAATGTCACTTTATGGTGAAAGAAGGTATAGTATTGGGCCATCGCATCTCGGAGCAGGAGATAGAGGTTGATCGAGCAAAGTTTGAAGTTATCGAGAGACTTCCTCCACCCATCTCTGTAAAAGATGTGAGAAGTTTTCTGGGACATGCGGGCTTCTACCGGAGGTTTATTAAAGATTTTTCAAAAATTGCACATCCTCTATGCAAATTACTTGAGAAGGAATGTAAATTCTATTTTTATGAATCATGTCTAAAGGCGTTTGGAGAGTTGAAGGATAAGTTGGTGTTTGTGCCCATAATTATTTCCCCAGATTGGAGTAAGCCATTTGAGGTGATGTGTGATGATAGTGGGGTTGCTCTTGGTGTGGTATTGGGACAAAGAAGGGATAAAATCCTTTACCCCATGTATTATGCAAGTAAGGCCCTAAATGAAGCACAAAAGAACTACACTGTGACTTAACAAGAGTTCCTTGCGGTGGTATTTGCTTTCAAAAAATTTCGCTCCAATTTGCTTGGCACGAGAGTCATAGTGCATACTGACCACTCCGCTTTGAGGTACTTGATGGCAAAGAAGGATGCGAAACCAAGGTTAATAAGATGGGAGCTACTATTACAAGAGTCTGATTTTGAGTTGAAAGATAGAAAAGGGAGTGAAAATCAAGTTGTCGATCACTTGTCCAAATTGGAGGATGAAGCTATGCGAGAGTTGGGTGAAAAGGCTAAAATTGATTATACCTTCCCTGATGAGCATGTATTGACCGCTTCTCATGATTTGATTTCATGGTTCGCCGATTTTGCAAATTATCTGGCTAGTGATATAGTCCTATCTGATTTGTCCTTCCATCAAAGGAAGAAGTTCATGCATGATGTGAAAAATTTCTTTTGGGATGAGCCTTACTTATACCGGAGTTGTGCTGATGGGCTTATTCGCCTTTGCATGCCGGAAGTGGAGATGCTAAGTGTTTTGGAGTCATGCCACTCCTCGTCTGTGGGTGGCATTATAGTGGTATCCGTACTGCCCACAAGATTTTGCAGTGTGGGTACTATTGGCCGACCATTCACCAAGATGCTCATGAGTTCTCCAAGTCATGTGATAGGTGCCAAAGAGATAGAGGAATTTCGAAGAGGCAAGAGCTCCCTTTAAATCCCATTCTAGTGATTGAGTTGTTTATGGGGCATTGTTTTTATGGGTCCGTTTGTGAGTTCTCATGGGATGAAATATATACTTGTAGTGGTGGACTATGTGTCAAAATGGGTGGAAGCCATAGCTCTTTCTAACAATGAAGGGAAGAGTGTCACCGCGTTCTTGAAGAAAAACATCTTCTCTAGATTTGGCACACCTAGGGCCATTATTAGTGATGGGGGATCTCACATTTTCAATAAGTTGTTCAAACGGCTATTGGAGAAATATGGGGTTCGCCACAATGTGGACACTCCGTACCATCCACAGACTAGTGGGCAAGTTGAGGTGACCAATCGAGAGATCAAGCAAATCCTATCGAAAACGGTAAATGCTAATAGAACGGATTGGTCAAGGAGGATTGATGATGCTCTTTGGGCCTACCAGGGTGCATACAAGACCCCCATAGGTATGTCTCCATACCAACTTTTATATGGGAAGGGTTGTCACTTGCCAGTTGAGTTAGAGCACAAAGCCATGTGGGCGATGAAGAAACTGAAGATGGATTGAAATGAAGCAGTGGAACAGAGATTTATTGGGTTGAATGAGCTTGATTAGTTTCGCCTAAAAGCATATGAAAGTTCAGTCATCTACAAAGAGAAGATGAAGATGTACCTTGACCAAAAGATTGAAAAGCGAGAATTTGCAGTTGGGGACTTGGTGTTTCTATTCAACTATAGGCTACGCTTGTTTCCGAGCAAACTAAAGTCTAAGTGGACGGGGACATTCCTTATTACTAAATTGTTCCCACATGGAGCGGTTGAGTTGAAGAACAAGGAGGGTGCAAAGTTCATAGTCAACGGGCAAAGAATCAAGATCTACCTAGGGCATGTGGAGAGTGTCCATGAAGTGATTGAGGCATATCGCCTTGATGAAATCTGAGTAATCAAGGATCGTGCGTCGTGCCGCGACGTTAAATAATCACTTCTTGGGAGGCAACCCAAGGTGTATCCTCTAGCCAATAATAGGTTTTTCTTTTCTTTGTAGGAATAGTTTTATTCTCTTGTTTCGTTTTTGTTTTACTGATCTTCATGCATTATTATTTTTAGTTTGTTGGCTAGAGATTAGTTTAGGGTCCGTGTCTCAAAAGTGTTAATAAAAACACAATAAGAATAGCTTAATGGGTGTTCAATGTGCAGAGACCAAAACCAAGAATTTTGGAGAAAATGGTATGGTGCACAGATCTACGGACCAATAGACGGGCCTTCCTTCAATCGCCAGACCGTCGAAGGTGTTCGTAGATCCCAGGTATGTCTTGAAATTTTTTCTAAGTCTTTGTGCAATCGACGGTCCAATCGACGATCCGTCGACTGACTTACGCACCGTCGACAGGGTGTCGTTAGTCCAAAAAACCAGTGACCCGACCCCACCCGTCCGGCTATATTAAAAGAAAATTGTTCATTAACCTCCAAAAATCTTTTCAAATTCTTTCGCAACCGTTTCCCTCCCCTTATTTCCTTCTTTTCACATAATATCTCCGTAACTCCCCCTTCGTTTTTCATCAGAATCTCCAAAACTCCAAATATCCCAAAACTCCCAAAACCCTTTCCTTCCCAGACTCTACTTCTTTATCTTGATTTCTCCGGTCGGTGTTCAAAGGTCGGCACGTAGTTTGTTAAAAATATCACTCACCCAATCACTCCACCACGATTTTTAGGTATTTTGATGCCCTTTGCTTAATGAATTCTCGTTCATTTTCTATTGGATACGATAATTGGATTGTGGGTCTTGATTTAGGGATGAAATTGTATGTGTTTGATTGTTAAATAGTTGGTAATACATCCCTTAGAATGATAGAAAGTGAATAGGTGGTGGTGTAATCTTCTTAAACTATGATTGTTGACTTTCCGACTTAGGGTTTGGTAACATCGTAGAATCCTAAATTGAACCTTGCGAAATTGACACCCTAAGGATGAAGAATTGGTCTTGTAGTTGTTGTGATGTTTTGGGTAAACATATGCGGGTCTAAATGATGTCAAAATTTGCCACTAAAAACAAGGTCTGAAATTTGTATCTGACCAACAGCACGAGACCCTTCTACGGACCGCCGGTTGATCGACGGGCCGTCGATGGGGTCTGTCGATTGATCAACCTTAAAATTGCAAAACTCTGAGACGACGGAAGTGGACTACGGTCCGTCGATTGATCGACGGGCTGTTTTGTACATCCGTCGTTTGTAACTAAAACCCTGATTTGTAAGAACTTAATAATTATTCTAAGTGTCAGACGAAGGTAGTGGACTATGATTCGTCGATTGATCGACGGGCCATTCTGCATGTTCGTCGTTTCCAACTGAGAGGTGTGTAGAATGAAGACTAAAAATTTTCCTAAGTGTCCAACGATGGACACTATTGACAGATCATAGATTCATCGATGGGCCGTCAATAGTGCCTGTCAACCAGTACTGCAGTTCTTCACAGGACTGTGATTTATGTGTAAAAGTTTTGGTTTGATTGTATTCTGTGTTTAGTAAGATTTCTATGAGACTAATAATTGTGTTACAGGTACATATGGGCCCCAAACCAAACATCATTTATTCCTGGGGCAGTTCCAAGTGTGTGGAACCATTCCTTCGGATGATTTGCACTTCTGACGATGAGCGGGATCCTGAATACGTGCCCCCAGGCACCCATACACCTACACCAGCTGCCAGAGCAACTCGTGGCACCCCCAAGAAGGTGGTTTCGAGCATAGTCACTGCCTCTCAGTCTGATGAGTGTACACTGACCGGCACACAGTCTGGGTCTGCTTCAGGTTCTGAAGGAGCGTCTAGCTCCGAAGTGGCATCAGGTTCAGAGTCGGACCACTCTACGGGGTCGAATGAGGTCGCTGCCTTCGGTTCTGGATCACTTGGATCCACTCACCCAGAGGTGCCTGCCCGCCATGCCTCGTCTGATGAGGCCCATAACTCAAAGTCTGCTCCAATACCCCACGATGATGTCCCTGCACCGATTCCTGATGAGCCAAACCGGTGGTGCGTCGATGGTCAGTATTAGGTCTACAGAGACGCAAAGCTGCTGAATGACAAGATGGTGATGACTCGGTTGGTGACAGTTGAGCAGAGAGTTCTTACAGGTAGTCTTCACACAGTCTCTGATGTGCATACCTTGTTTACCCGTCAGAGGCTTGAGTGGATGGCTAGGAGTCTCGGGTCATATAGCAAGGAGGTTGTTAGAGAGTTCTACGCCTCATATGTGGCGACTATCAGTGGTTATTTGGACAGGTGGGTGAAACCTGTCAAACAGGATCCACTCACATAGGTTTAGTTCGAGCCTGCCGGGTGGACATTTCTCCTACTTCCATCCGCCGCTTCCAGTAAGGTATGCCCACTGGTGCTGCGAGGGATCCCCTTACTCTAGAGTTTGATTATAGGTGGAATTTTGTCAAGCGTGGCTAGTTTCAGAGGAGCAGAGATCAGAGAGAGTCCCCTAAGAGGTGGATTGCACAGCAGCTGTCCAATGACGGTGAGGGAGCAGACTGGGTATTGGACCCCAGAGGCATTATCAGAAAGGCCAACCTCACTTTCACAACCAAGTTCTTCTGGCTGTTAGTCCGCCACCGCCTATATCCCACATTCAGCAGATAACATTCTTACATGGGATAGAGCGGTATTGGTTGCAGCATTGGTGGCCGGGTTGGAGATCGACTTCACGAAGTTATTGATCTCAGTTATATATGAGAGGGCTTTTAAGACCTCTACTACTTACACATTCACCTGTTTGATCTTCGAGTTATGCTAGGATGCTGGAGTGCCCATTTGGCACTGTGATGTCCACCGTACTTTGACCTGGACAGTGGATATAGGTCTCATCAGGGATAAGGCCAATGTGGTGGCACCTTCGAGAGGGCTTAGTGTTGAGTTGCAGCCGCTGAGTGAGAATTTAGCGGATACGGTAGAGTTAGCCCAAGGGGTTGATCCTTCCAATTCAGAGCCTACTGAGACCACCCCGTCCGAGTCTTCCCATGGCACTAGTAGAGCACTCAGTTCCTCCCGTTCTACTCCTGTCTGCAGCACCGGTCCCGATACTAGGGTCTAGATGTTAGAGGCCTAGATGGCCACCTTGCTGCATCACATCCAGCCTTGGATGCATAAATCCATTGCCTAGGCTGAGGATCGGATAGAGAAGAAGGTGGCCCAGCAAACGGAGCAGAAGATTCAGGCAGTTGACCAGTGCCTTGATGCATTTGAGATGCGGGTTCTTGCACGCCCAGCCCCCACCATTGACTTGACTACTCTTCAGGAGGCTGTGGCGAGTTTGCTAGCAGATGTTGACAGTATCCTAGAGATGAGGGGACATGAGCCCGAGACTGCACTTGTTGAGCTAGCAAAGGACACAGTGCTTGTTGCACTATTCACTACCCCCACTGCACCGCCGCCTGAACCACGTGTGCATGCCAAGAGGCACCGTTCCAGACGCCCCACTGAGGGAGAGGATGACTGTGCAAGGAAGAAGGAGCGGAAGGACCTTGAGGCTGCGAGGAGAGCCACATTGTTTGATGAGGAGACCCGTCAGATGAGGGCTCGAGAGTTGGCTGCTGGGGTATCTAGTTCCAGACTTGAGGCTGTTGAGAGGATCACCACTGAGGGTGCAGAGATTATTGTGGGCACCACTTAGGGTGTCCCTACTAAAGAGGTTGCGGGTTCCGAGAAACCGGACCAGCCTGCTTATTGATCTTCGGCGCTATGCGCCTCAGGTTTGCTTCATCTACCACCCCCGTTTTTATACTTTTTATGCATTGGGGACAATCACATGCTTTTTTTTGTTGGAGGTGGGGTAAATGGAAAGTGAGTGTTAGGGTGAAGTCTGAGTAGCCCAACTCACGATCTTCTCTTAGGGGTTTTCTTGCATGTGTTCTTTTGCCCCAAGAGACTGATTATTTTCCTGTTGAACCGGCTTGTCATAACTTGTACAAAGTATGAAAGTGACATATGAAGCATGATGGCTAAGCATAAATGATATCCCGTTCTAAGAAAATGCTTGCCGGAAAAGGTATAAAGTAGTTGAATGTGTTGGCTCTAATCATGACATAGAGATGCACCCACTGCATGACCCTCAACCTAACACTCAAACTAGGTGTCCGACAATATGATAGTGTAGCGAGGTGTCAAGAGATTGTGAGGAAGTTTGATCGTTCCAACGTTGGTACTTAGCTAGAACTTGCCCAGTTAGTCTTGCAAAACGAATCTGCGTTAGACAACTAGGAAAGTATCATAGGCCCTTGTTCAAATTAGCAAAAATCTAGCCTAAAGTAAAGTGAACCAAGTGAAATTATTATTCCTTTTTGATCCAAATATGTTGAGCTTATAATAGACCTTTATTTTCTTCACCAACTCAACTTCCCGGGGTATAATGTGTTGGCTCTGGTGCCTCCTTGGACATGTTGTCACATCCGGGGAGCACCCCCTAGAAGTAACACGGCTTACTTGACCTCTCGGAGGTCTTATACAAGCCCATAGTTATCATTCATCGCATTGACATAGTAAATTTAGCGAAAAATTAAAACTTTTCACAGCACATCATATGCTAGAAATTTACTTCATATAAATATAAAACATAAGTCATAATACATTTATAGACCTTAAGTATCTTTGGCATCTTAGACTCAATAACTTTAGAGTGCATTAGGGAAACGGCCCATAAGATACATTACATAACTATACAATATTTAAAGACTTTACATTAAAGACATAAGTAGGAGATCCTTGAACTTTAAGGATTCCTTTCATTGAGCTTGGGAATCATCTAGCAAGATCTTCACCATTCAAAACATCCTTTAAGCATCCATAACCTACACTTTGTGTAAAAAGTATAGAAGAATGGGATTAGCACAAGAATGTAGTAAGTATGGCAACCATGCAGAAACATGCATTTCAAAAGGACATTTTCTTTGAAATCATACTTCATGCTTTTTGAGTAAATCTTTATAAAACCTTTAACCAATAACATTTATATCATTCACATACATAATATAAACATAATAAAAGACCAAACATTACATAATATCACATATAGGATTTATTACCTTTTTAAGCCACTTTACAGTAAGCTACCTTTACCTTAACAGTGAACCCTTTTTTTTTCCTTTAACTCATCAACCCTCCAAGTAACCTCTAGTGATAGTAGGTGCAATTCATCCCACTAAGGCCACGAGGAAAACATATATACAATATATACAAGGCAACACATACCATCATAGAAGCATAATACAACATATACACATTTAAGCGAAACTACAAGGACATTACAGTAACTACATCAAGTCAAACATATATTACTTCTTTGCATATACTTCATTATTAAACCTTGCTCATGATCCCAATATTAGCCTACTAGTGCAATGTACATGTGAAGCCCCATAACCATACATATACTTGGTAGACCCTTCATGAGACCACAAGCCTTACCACTTCATACATCAACATCACAAGTAAAGCCAACTTCATTCATGTCAATACAAGACCTTCATCATATAGTCATTTAGATCAACATAGTGCACATAATGATAAGATCACATCATCTAGATTCATACCATGCACATCGTCATAACAAGTAGACAAATACTACTAAGTCATGCATATGGACATAAACATAATCATATACATGAGGTCACCTTCCTAGGACTTCCTAAGGAGTCACCTGTGCAATGTCTAGATGGGTTCATTACTTCCACCTATACTAAGTAGCCTTCCTTAAGTCATCCTAGTTAGGATCCTATTCCATTATTTCCATTGTCCATTTTATTTTGGGGAAACCATAGCCTTAACCGACATAGACCATGTGATGCTAAACATGGAATCCGGTGTCATGAAACCCCACACCTAAAGAAGGTGGTCTATCGGACAAGGTAGAACCAAATGTGACATATCTTTCTAGGTGGATCCACTAGCTACTATCCTATGGTGGCAACATAGTTATGGAACTTGGAGGTACATGTGAAAACCCTTTTTATGCCTAATGGGTCATTATAGTTATTCACTTAGGGAAACCCTATTTATACCAATTGAGGTATTGTGGTAATCCACCTCATGAGATTTATGGTAGACCTTCTTTCCCACATTGGGAAGGGACACACACTCATATTCAAGTTCACTCGGTGCTAAGCTAAGTTCCCTTTATTGAAAAAGCCTTTATTATCATTTTTCATAAAACATAAGCTTAGGATATTTACTCCCATATTCTTATAACATATTCAAGCACCTATCTAGTTGTAGATTATTCTTGGGCACACCTTTCAAGGCCCCTCTATTAACTAGATCATCTTTCATGTTTGTGAGTGTATACATATATGTGAGCAAATCATTCACATAATACATTTAGTCACACATGTTCTTACATGTTCATACATCATATTCATACATATAGAAACCAAAACTTGAACTATCCTATCAAGGTACAAATGTCCAATGCGTAGGCAAAGTCTCATACCCTTGCCCATACTAGTACACCTATCAAGTCATCCTAGCTAAGGAAACACATATCATACTTTCATAACGTCATCTTAACATGTATAGTAGTATACACTTAGTGAATATGAGAAAAACCTTTCATTTTAGACACCATGACCTATACGTAACATACATGTAAAGTGATTGTGTGTGTACATTGGTCACATTATCACATAATGGCTATCAACAACACATTGAGTCCGCCACCCTATTAGACCATAATACTCTTTCAAGCATAGACAACACAACACACAATAGCATCGGACACAATTTAACTTCATAGAACACTTTAAGACTCTTATCATTAGCTATTCACACATTAACCATTATCACCTAAGACATGGCAGCACCTACACATGACATTACACAACCCCTCACATGCTCATATCAATAGCAACATAACTTAGATTCACAACTCAAATACAAGACTAGGCACAAACTACACATAAAGTGATTATCATAACCACTCCTTCATATATTCATCAAATTGTCTTCAAGGACACGATCAACACATATATAATGACATAAAGTAAACACCGCCACCATAAGTGGACCATACCACACAATGCCACTCACGGCTTCATCAACATTACTATAGAGAAGTAGAGAAGTAGAAGAATAGGACAATTCTTACAAATCCTTTAGCCTTTTGTCATCATAGACCTTTACTACTTTTTCATCAATATTTCAAGTATAGGGAAGTAGATTAAGTACCATAATCATAAAATAAACCATGTACAATTCTCTACAAGATCACATTACAATCTAATACAATGCATCACATATATACTAGAGAGTAGGAGAACATAGATCTTTAGTCCTATTTACTTGCATTGATCATCAATTATATTTCATGAATGGCATAAGTCTAGGGAAGTGGCTAATAATACACATAGTCATCACTAAATCATGGTTAAAGCACTTCAAGATCAAGATACATTAGACTTGTCAATTTGCTAGAGTGTAGAGAGGAATTAACCAACCCTATTGATTCTCTAAGTCCTTGATCATCTATCATATTTTAACAATAATAGGAAGCATCTAGATAGATCAATACATAAAAGAAAACATGCTTCATCCATCCTTGATTCAAGATCACATTACATACATAGTATTATCAATCGATAGGTTAGAAAAGGCTAGATCAATTCACATAGGTCATATTTAATACAATCATACATGATTCATATTCATAATTCAAACATGATATTTACCTAGAACAGTAGATATAACCCACTTAACATGATCGAAATCCACATTAATTCATTTAGAAGCCAAGGTTACAGTGAACTATGGAAACTAGGCTAAACATGTTCAAATCTTCATACATTGAACCTCATGGATCCTTCAACATCAATTAAACATAAATTCATGTAAATAAAAGTATATACAATCACTTTAATGTAATAGAATCATAATTCAATAGATAGCAATTCAAGATCACAAAACCCATGCAAGGCTAAATCGTTTTAGTGAAGGAGCATGGGTTCATCATTCAATTGGAGTAAAGTTCACGTTAAAACCGATGTATTAACTTCAATTAATCATTATTCAATCGTTCAAAACCTTTTTAGAAAGAACCCATGGAAGATTGAAGAAGACATTGTTTGATCATAATTTTCTTCTTTGGAATCTTTGAGAATGGCTCTCTAGATGAAAAGATAAGTAGAGATGAAGATCACCATACCTTTATATACACGAAGACCTCTAAAACTTGATGAATCACCCATAGAAATCTTAGCTCGAAGCAGTTATTGAGCTTCACCAACAATGGTGGTTTTAGAGAGAACATTTTTGGAGGGAAAGGTTAAATTGGTGAGTTGGTTTGGGAATGTGTTGATAACGTTTTTGATCACTTAAATACACCCAAAAATAACCAAATAAATCATGTGGGGTCAGGTTAACACGTGGGGTGAGTTTCCATTCACCCCTTAATAAAACAGTCCGCTAGACAATAGCTACAGACCACCATCGACGGAGGTACTTACTGGCCGTAGATCAGTCAACGGACCGTGCCTAGGCTTCCGTCGATTGGTACTTAGCCAATATTTGTCTTGAGACCTGCCCAAGTTAAGTTCCAATCGACGAGAACTGACCAACTTGCCGTCGTTTGGTCCGTTAATTGACACTGCCCAGGCAGTGTCTCGACCAACCTTGGGTCCTTCTTGTGGGCCCTTTTGCGGGGCCCTTTAGAGGTCGTACCCGGACGTTTCCAACGTAAATACAACTCTTAACAAGTTGTGGACATTCCACAAAAGTTTCACCCAAAACGACCAGTTGTAACTCGTTCAAACAGGCCAAACCCCATCAAGACACACGTTCAATGTCTTAAGGGCTATCTTTCGAACGCCTTAAACGTTCTTGGTCGTTTGACCTCCAAACTTAACAAAAATTCATATACTATAATTTCACATTATTATAAACCATTTTAAGACTTCATAAGCTCATACATCACACATAATTACATAGAACCACATACGAGGCATTTAGGTGACTTAGTCGTCGAACGTCTGGGTCGTCCCTTGACGTTTGACTTCCAAATCACCTCAAACTTCATAAACTGCCTTTAAACCATATTATAAGACATTTTAGGACATTATAACATTAATGAAAACATGTTATGCTCTATACACCCTAACTCATTTTGGGGGTCTTACAATATCCCCCACTTGGGAACATTCGTCCTCGAATGACACTTAGAACACTTTAATCACAATAAGGACTTAAATGCATCATAGAGCAGTTCATAACATTTATAACATCATCAAATCATTTTTGAATTCAATGCACACAAGCAAGCAAAACCATTACTCACTCACTCTTTAATGCATCAAACACAAAGACTCTTATCATGTTCATAGGAGGAATATCCTTATCTTAATCATAATATGGTCATTACACCTCAATTCATTAAGAGATCATCTTGCAACTATTCTTTAAGTCACACTTAGTAATATTTCAACAACACTCAAGAAGCAATTAGGTACTCATACTTTAATGCACATAAACTTGAGTTAATTGAATCAACAAAGATCTTTATTTATTAGACCTAGTGCTATGAAGGTCATACTCAACAATACCATGCTTAGTGTGTCCATGGAGTAATGTCCTTCTCCACAACACACTTACATGTATCATGAGTCCACACCTTAACAAGGTAACAAGTCAATTCTTCTTAAAATGAGAATTCTCAACTTTTCAAACCAAGACATGAGCATGTATTCTTCCTAGTGAAGTCTAAATTGCAAGTTTGACCAAATACAACAAAACAAATAGGAAGCCATTTTACAAAAAATCAAATTCTTGCATAGTACTCACCTTCACAGTAAGCATCATACGAGAAAGACAATGCAAGTTACTGGCACACACATGAACAATTAGCTAAAACATGCTTTCTCATTTCAACAATGAGCCTACATTAATGCTTCCCAAATCATACAAGTCACATAAATTTCAAGAGACTCTACACTTTTCATGTTAGAGACTCAACTCTTCATTTTAAGGCTAAACATTACACCTCACATGTGACTATTGCCATATTTCTTATCTTACCTTATGAAGTCAAATGCACAACTATGATAGAAAAGTAGGCATAAACTTCTCATAGTATCATCATAAGCACATATTCACACTTTATGCAAAATTCTATTAATGAACAAGCTTACTAAGAATTCATTAGATTCAAGTTCAATCAAAAATAGAAGGTCAATGGTAGAAAATATCTACAACCTTACTATTCCATCATCATCCCCCACTTAGGATAAACCCGAATTAAGAGGATCTTAATTAAATAGCCTTCATTTTCATCACTAAATGTGATTACAACTTTAGAAGGTTTTACAGTAAATTAACATATGAACACCAAGGTATTCTAAACTTCATTTCCTAGGAAATTTATCCCCAATCATTTAGTTAGATCATACCATTAAACCACATAAGGTGTCATACAATACAATAGACACCAAGGTCATATCTCATTAGGGGAAGACAACAAGGAGACTCACAACACAATAAGAGATTAGAAACAAATCTACGACTCATCATGCCATAAGACTCTATACAAAGTCTATACAAAGGACTCCAATCCATAGTAGGCAACTTATCAAGGACCACCTATATGCCAAGGGAAACATGGAACACTTTTTAAGCACACATTCTTAGGGTAGCATGCTTCCATAGGTCGTCACTAAGCATTTCAAGCTCAAATCATAATATAAGGCACCAACATGTAAAACCATATAGTAACAAACAATTTCAAAAGAAACTCATGTCACCTATAATAACTTCTAACATGCTTTAACTATATCATAACATACATTTCTCAATATAACATGCTTATTCACATAATTTCACATATAGCCATGAGTGGCATCACATCATGAAAACATGTCAAAATTCACCTTCAAACATACTCATTCAACCATAAAACCAAGTTAAACATTAACTCACCTTTTTCTCCCTCAAGCATAGAGACAATCTCATCCAAACAATCACATCTAAAAGACCACTCGACAAGAAAACATAAGAGAGAGATCTTATAAAGTTAAGTTCTATGGAACGATATGAGAATGATGAAGAAGGGAAACTCTATCGTCCTATAGCCTCTCGTGCCATTTGATGTGTCGCGCCTCACCACCAATGCTACGAGACTCTACTAGACGTGGCAATATGAGACTTTTAGAACCTAATACCACTTTATAAACCTCATGCTCTGATACCACGTTTGTCACATCCGGGGAGCACCCCCTAAAAGTAACACGGCGTACTTGACCTCTCGGAGGTCTTATACAAGCCCATAGTCATCATTCATCGCATTGACATAGTAAATTTAGCAAAAAATTTAAAACTTTTCATAGAACATCATATTCTAGAAATTTACTTCATATAAATATAAAACATAAGCCATAACACATTTATAGACCTTAAGTCTCTTTGCCATCTTAGACTCAATAACTTTAGAGTACATTAGGAACACGGCCCATAAGACACATTACATAACTATACAATATTTAATGACTTTACATTAAGGACATAAGTAGGAGATCCTTGAACTTTAAGGATTCCTTTCATTGAGCTTGGGAATCATCTAGCAAGCTCTTCACCATTCAAGACATCCTTTAAGCATCCATAACCTACACTTTGTGTAAAAAGTAGAGAATAATGGGATTACCACAAGAATGTACTAAGTATGGCAACCATGCAAAAACATGCATTTAAAAGGGACATTTTCTTCGAAATCATACTTCATGCTTTTTGAGTAAATCTTCATAAAACCTTTAACCAATAGCATTTATATCATTCACATACATCATATAAATATATTCAAAGACCAAACATTACATAAGATCACATATAGGATTTATTACCTTTTTAAGCCACTTTACAGTAAGCTACCTTTACCTGAACAGTGAACCCTTTTTTTTCTTTAACTCGTCAACCCTCCAAGTAACCTCTAGTGATACTAGGTGCAATGCATCACACTAAGGCCACGAGGAAAACATACATACAATATATACAAGGCAACACATACCATCATAGAAGCATAATACAACATATACACATTTAAGCCAAACTACAAGGATGTTACAGTACTACATCAAGTCACACATTTATTACTTCTTTGCATATACTTCATTATTAAACCTTGTTCATGATCTCAATCTTAGCCTACTAGGGCAATGTACATGTCAAGCCCCATAACCATACATATACTTAGGAGACGCTTCATGAGACCACAAGCCTTACCACTTCATACATCAACATCACAAGTAAAGCTAAATTCATTCATGTCAATACAAGACCTTCATCATATAGTCATTTAGACCAACATAGTTCACATAAGGATAAGATCACATCATCTAGATTCATACCATGCACATCTTCATAACAAGTAGACAAATACTACTAAGTCATGCATATGGACATAAATATAATCATATATATGAGGTCACCTTCCTAGGACTTCCTAAGGAGTCACTTATGCAATGTCTAGATGGGTTCATGTCACGACCCGGATTCTTAAATCCGAATCGCCACCGGCGTCATTGACCTCTCAGAGGTCGCAGACAAGCCTCATCTTGTATTCATCACATTCATCTAGTTAAATTTTGCGGAAAATTTAAAACTTTTATATATATGAAGTTTACTTAGACTTAATATAGTCGTTACATATTAATCATTACATACTAAGATCAACCTCAATAGACAACAATCGAATATAAAGAATCAATTCGAAACTGAAGATGAATATATCATAAATAGTTTGCCAAACACGGCCTTACATCAAAAGGTTCGAAATGAAATATGAAAGAAACTCTAGGGACAACATCCACTAGCTATGTCTAAAACTAAGGCTAGACTAAAATTGTAGCATCCTCGAAATGAAGAGGACCTACCAAATGGTTTGGAGAAACGTTGAAGTCCAAACCGCTGGAAGTGTCGTCAATCTGTCCTCTGACCTGCACCTATAAAAATAGTAAATAGTAGGGGGTTAGTACACCACTTGTACTAACTATAGGTGTATGCACACATACACATAAATCTATGCATGATCAATGAAAGCTTTTCCTAAGCAACATGTCATTTCTGGAAAGTCTAATCATTACACTTTCCTAATTCGTTATTTCTGAATTGTGGTATGAACATGATGTATTTTAATGCATTCAAAGCACACAAATCATTTTATATATGATTGCAAGAAATTAGTATCATCAACATAATTTTAGAACCCCTCGGGCGAAGATTTGAAATTTTAAGTCCCCTAACCCGAGAACTCTGTTGTGTAGTTCAATAATTTCTTTGGTCCTATATTTTACTTACAAGTGCAATGATTCATTGTAGTCCCATACCCACAATGAATCGATGTAAGTAATCCAAGTACTAAGGAATGATTTCACTATCTTACAATGAGTCATTCATTACTTTATATATTCATTACATTTCATAAGCCATTCTCTATTGGTCATGCCATTTATTTCATTACTTTCATATTAAGGAAGTTATGAGGTAATTAGTTAACATTACGTTCCTCCTTCCCTTTATTGGCATCATATAAGAAGTCATTATAAGCCAATCTTATTTGGCTTTGCCCGTTATTTGATGAAACTTCATGAGTGTGACATTGGCAATTGACATTCTTAAGCTCTTCTTCGTTGTTCACTTTGAACATACGTTCCATCATCATCATCATTGTCACTTTCATAGAGACATAATAGGGAATAAGATCATGCGAGCTAACATAAAATCCAGTGTCTGCCCCATATCAAAAAAGGGTGATTCACCAGTTAAAATGAATCTAGATAATGTGAGCTACTCATGAAATCAAGTGTCTGCCCCACACATGGAAAGGGGTGATCCCCGGATAAGGCGAATCCATATCGAGTGTTCACTCCACACCGAAAAGGAGTAGCTCACGGCTATAGTGAACCAAGAACATATCGTGAGCATTAACCGACATAGATCATGTGAGCTAAACATGAACTCCAGTGTTTGCCCCACACCCAAAAAGGTGGAATCACCGGCCAAAGTGAAACCGAACATGCCTAGCTCGCTTAGGTGGAAACCACTGGCTAGTTCCTATGTTGGCTAGACATAGTTCGAAGACTAGGGTCGTAATGAGACTACTTATCCACCTCGGTGGTAGCCTCGTGTCATGAGACTTACATGTGCAAGCACATGCTCATAACTAGTCTATCAGTGTTGTGTTAACTTTCATTATCTTCTTGATCGTTTAGCGTTGACTCAAGCATTATGGAAGCTTGCTTCTAGATTGAGATTTACTTGCTCTTTTGATGACTTGTCATCCTTACTTTACATTGATAAAATGTGAATTGTCCTTACATATCATCCTTATTTTATATTTATAAAATATGAATTGTCCTTACATATCATCCTTACTTTACATTGATGAAATATGAATTGTCCTTACATATCATCCTTACTTTACATTGATGAAATGTGAATTGTCCTTACATATCATCCTTAGGTGTAAATGAGACTAGTCTCACACATTCTAACACCTTCATTCGTGAGTATTCTTTTAAAGTAGCTTAGGTCTAAGTAAGCCTTGTCTCACTTTCTTTAACACCACATTCTGGTCACTTGATTAGTTTAGACTCCTTTAATTATGTTATAAATCACGTTACTTATTTACTTTAGTGTAGTAGCTCTATATCATCGTTTATGAACGATGATATCTTCATTCAATGAGTTTCATGTGTTCATAGTTCATTCATTTAGAGCATGTTGGGAGTTGACCCAATGCGTGGCATGCCCTTGGTTATGCATTCATTGAACTACTTTAGATGTTCTTATTCATTTGGCATTCCAACATTTTAGTCATATAAGATAGTATAGGGTATGTTGGGACTTGTCCCATTGATTGGCATACCCTTAGTTATGGATTCATTTTGTTATGTTGGTCATGCTTAATTTGACGTTACATTATATTGGGCACATAAGATTGGTGTAAATTTAGTATTGGCCTAGAAAATTTGGAAATGACTTCATAGCCAATTTATTGGCACAAGCCAAACATTCATTCAAATATAGTTTCATGAGATTCTCATTAGCCAATTTTTCAATCATTATTTAAAAGCAATAATGTAAGCCAATTCCATTCAACTTTTGGGCAAGACATTGTTAGCCATTTTATTGGCATAAACCAAACATTCATTCAACTTATGATTTCATGGAGATCTTTTTAGCCAACCTTATAACATAACTTTAGGCATAACATTTAGAAACATCTTGGACAACATAATATGATCATTTAACGAACACAACATCATCAAAAATTCACATTAACAATAGGTATGCACAACAGACCATAATCATCTTCATACATAACATTTTCGGACACATCTTAGCATAGTATCATTCTCTTAACCAATCTTAGTTCATGACTTTAGGGTAACGTTTTTAAGACATATTGGGCAGCATCATATTAACATTTGATGAATTTAGCACCTTCATAACGTCACAATAACAACAAGACAACATTCGTACAAACACATCAACACTTAAACAATTACGGGTGTAACTAACACATCATCGATTCATGATTCACGTTTTACGCACTTAACTCTATACGATCACAACTTCATAGGTTAATCCACATTCATAATTCAAGAACATTACACATAAGATCAGCCAGCACCACATACCAACAACATGATCTCTAACCAATTCAACATTGAATCGAAAAGGATACTAGGGACAAAGGAGTTCGACGAGAACATGGGAACAACCCTAGTTTTCCAGATCTTTAAATCGTTGGAAAGAATGTTCTCTTGGAGAAAGAATTCCAGGAGAGAAACCCATACCTTATGTATAATTTAATCTACGAAGATTACCTTGCACGAAACCTTGAAGAAAACCTTTAATTCGCCTAAGAAATATTTAGCGTTCTATGTTTTCTTGCGGTTTGTCGCCTACTGCCTTAGTGTCGTTAGTATCAACGTTTTTATCGTGATTTTTAGGTTTAGGAACTGATATTGAATTAGCAAAACTTAGGTTTAATAAGTTAATTTAATAAACTAATTAACCAATTACCAAAATGTCCCTCCTAAGTTGACTAAACATAGGAGAACATAACACTTAGTCAAATCTGGAAATTCGTGTTGACTATGGTTTTGGTCAACATTTTGACTTTATATTAATTAATGAAATCCTTAATTTAATTAATTTAGGGACCTGGGGTAAGTACTAAAGTACCCCTAACTCTTTGGAACCAAAATCAACCCTTTAGGACCATCCTAGGTTAAGTACTGGGATGTTTCTTGAATTATACTAGGTTAGTGTAAGAATTTCGTTTTGACCATTTAAACTAATTAATTAAATGTCTAATTTAATTATTTAGGTGACCTAAGGTAATTACTAAAGTACCCTTAAGTCGTTAGGACCATAACCAATCCTTTGAACCATCCTAGGTTAGGTACTAGGTCATCTTTTTCTTGTTCTAACCGAAATCTGGAAATTTCCTTTGTAGGTTCGGTTTTAGCCCTTTTAAATTAATTAATTAAGTTGCTAAATTGATTAATTAGGTAACCTAGGGTAATTACCAAAGTACCCCTAAGTTTTTAGGACCATAAATAACCTTTTGGACGAGCCTAGGTTGGGTACTAGGTTGTCTCTTCAACTAGTACTAGGTTAGTGTCAACCCGGTTTAGTCCTAGGTTGTCCGGTGCACTAATGGGTCTATTTCGGTTAGTACTAGGTTATTTCTCTAGTTAGGACAGTTAGTTAGGACCTAGAGTTAGTTAGGAAGTTGAGCCCCACATGGAGGGACCCGTCCGCACATGCTGCCCATTAATTACCCTAACCGAATTTTGTTAGGGTGGTCCCCTCCTTATGGCCGATTCCCACTTGCCCATGTGCTTGCACATGGGTTGGTTGTACTTTACTAACTAACTATTCTTGATGTCCTATTTGCAATATTTTCTTATTGTCCCAAGGACCCTCACTATGTCCTTGAGCACTGCTTAATTTACATGATCATTTTAAGTGGTCATGTGCTATTATGCCAAGGCTTGACACATGGATGCCTCGTATCTATTATGTGCAAATATTATGAAACATATGTTTTTAGCTTAGGGTCTTCATTGCAGGTACATTTCTTAAACAATGAATCTTGGATTGGGTAGGTCAACCCAAAAATGTATTTTTCTTGTTCATATATAGAAAATTGGCTAATATCACCTTAGCCAATTTTTCTATACTATGCCCAATATTTCTCAATATTGCGCATTGGGGTGCCTATGTACCCCTATTACTTATTCTTAGAGACTTACTGGGATCTTCATTAGACATATGATTTTCCGTAATGTTACATTATCCCCCCTTAGGAACATTCGTCCCCGAATGACACTTATACATCATTTAAACAAAGAGGGTGGTTTCCGAAAGTTACTCTATCATGCTTAAACGTTTCTCTTTTGTGAATATCTAATTCACACTTGTTTAGATGATGCATATAATTCAAGCTTATCTGAAGCTTCATATTTGAGATTGAGGAATTTCCTTCTCAATCACACTTAACTTAATGCACATCACAAATCATGCAACACGGAAAAACATGTCTATGCTACAAAAAAATAGCAACATAAAAAATGCACACATAACTTTGTTTTAACTCAGATAGTGCTATTATAAGACATACGATTAGTGGCGTACCACACCTAATCGACTAAAATCACTTATACTTATAGTTTTCTTAAATATAAACCAGACTTAGGAAGAGAATATCTAACCTTAAGAACTGAACAAATGAGGGTAACGGGATCTCATATCGACCTCGTCCTCTCCTCTTGCCCCCTCAATGGGGTGTTCCTCCATAACACCTTCACGGTGAGAACCTCCCTGTTCTTCATTCGCTTCACTTGACGATCTAAAAGTACAACGGGAACCTTTTCATAATGAAGGATTCCCATCGACTCCTAACCCTTTGACGGGTAGGATGGACGTTGGATCGCCTAGACACTTCTCTAGCATCGAAACGTGAAACACTGGATGGACCGAAGCTATGTCTTGTGGTAACATTAGTTTGTAGGCAACATTTCCTACTCGCTGTAAGATCTCGTAATGACCTTTATACCTCGGATTTAAGTTTCCTTTCTTACCAAATCTCGTCACCCCTTTCATGGGTGATATCTTCCAGTAGACTTGATTACTTACTTCGAACTCAAGATCTCTCTTTTGTTATCAGCATAGGATTTTTGACGATTGTAAGCAGTAGACAATCTATCCCAACTCCCCTTAAAGTCAGTAGCACATGCTCTCAACATGTCTTCAAGGGTCTGAATGGTACGTTCTGCTTGTCCATCTGTCTGCGGATGGAAAGCAGTACTAAGCTTCACCTGTGTGCCCAAACTTTTTTCGGATCAACTTCAACACCTTGGTCGGTCACAACATGACCAAGAAAGGTCACTTATCTCAACCAGAATTCACATTTGCTGAACTTTGAATACAACTGATGTTCTCTGAGTACTTGCAATGTCTTTCTTAAGTTTACCTCATGCTCTTCTCTAGACTTAGAGTATATGAGAATGTCTTCTATGAATACTATGACGAAGGAATCAAATTAGTCATGGAAGACTCTATTCATAAGGTCCATATTTAGTACAAAAATCAGTCTTAGGGACGTCTTCTCGCCTTACTCTAAGTTGATGGTAGTCTGACCGAAGGTCTATATTGCAAAAGAAACTTGAAACTTGGAGTTGGTCAAACAGATCGTCGATTCTTGGAACTCATTCACTATTGACACTGTTTCTATGGAAGAGACTTCTTGATCTCAGTCATTGACTCTAACTAAGTGGTATAAATACCCCTTAGCTATCATCTTATAGCCTTTTAAATGTGAAATGATTTGGCCTACTGGATTTTGACCACGCCCTTCCCATTCCAGCTTTAACTCATTTGGAAACTGAAGCCTCACTACCCTGTTTTGACAATCTATGGTAGCATAACACTTATGGAGCCAATCCATACCTGAGCCACATCCTTGAGCTTATATGCAGCCAACTTAGCCTCCTCCTCTTCATTAACACCCGTGGCATGCATTTATAATCTACCATGTACTCACCTCCATGCGAACAACCACACTCTCATACATCTTACGTTCACGCTGGGCATTTCCATTATTGCCCCTTCTTGGGAAGGCTAGATCTTGAGTCTGGCGCCTTAGACCACTTGGCCATCCTAATTCTTGTGTGTATTCTTCTATGTGTTCACACAAGAAGGAAGTTAGATACTTAGAATGACACAAAGTTTCAAAGCTCTAGATAGTACGATAAAGAGTAGAAGAAGGGAAGATTTCCTATCAGCGCGTAGTCTCTAATTCATGATTGTGTCACGCTTCACAAACATAAGCTAGAAACTACGTAACGTGGTTGTGTTGAACTTTAGATCCTAGGTTATTTAACATCATGCTCTTATACCAAGTTTGTCATGACCCCGATTTTTGAATCCGAATCGCCACCGGCGTCGTTAACCTCTCAGAGGTCGCAGACAAGCCTCATCTTGTATTCATCACATTAATCTAGTTAAATTTTGTAGAAAATTTAAAACTTTTATATGTATGAAGTTTACTTAGACTTCATATAGTCATTAAATATTAATCATTACATACTAAGCTCAACCTCAATAGACAACAATCGAATATAAATAATCAATTTAAAACTGAAGATGAATATATCATAAATAGTTTGCCAAACACGGCCTTACATCAAAGGTTCGAAATGAAATATGAAAGAAATGCTAGGGACAACATCCACTAGCTATGTCTAAAACTAAGGCTATACTAAAAGAATCCTCGAAATCAAGAGGACCTGCCAAATGGTTTGGAGAAACACTGAAGTCCAAACCGCTGCAAGTGTCGTCAATCTGTCCTCTGACCTGCATCTATAAAAATAGTAAATAGTAGGGGTTAGTACACCACTTGTACTAAGTATGGGTGTATGCACACATACACATAAAGCTATGCATAATCAATGAAAGCTTTTCCTAAGCAACATGCCATTTTTGGAAAGTCTACTCATTAGACTTTCCTAATTCGTTATTTGTGAATTGTGGTATGAACATGATGTATATTAATGCATTCAAAGCACACAACTTATTTTCTATATGATTGCAAGACATTAGTATCATCAACATAATTTAAGAACTCCTCCGGCGAGGATTTGAAATTTTAAGTCCCCTAACCCGAGAGCTCTGTCATCCATACTTAGTTTTATTTTCAGTATTTTTCTTCTTCTTGTTGTGTAGTTCAATAATTCCTTTGGTCCTATGTTTTACTTACAAGTCAATGATTCATTGTATTCCCATACCCACAATGAATCGATGTAAGTAATCCAAGGACTAAGGAATGATTTCACTAGCTTACAATGAGTCATTCATTACTTTATATATTCATTACATTTCATAAGCCATTCTCTATTGGTCATGCCATTTATTTCATTACTTTCATATTAGGGAAGTTATGAGGTAATTAGTTAACATTACGTTCCTCCTTACCTTCATTGGCATCATATAAGAAGTCATTATAAGCCAATCTTATTTGTCTTTGCCCGTTATTTACTAAAACTTCATGAGTGTGACATTGGCAATTGACATTCTTAAGCTCTTCTTCATTGCTGACTTTGAACATACGTTCCATCATCATCATCATTCTCACTTTCATAGAGATATCATAGGGAATAAGATCATGCGAGCTAACATGAAATCCAGTGTCTGCCCCACACCAAAAAAGGGTGATTCACCGGTTAAAATGAATCTAGATCATGTGATCTACTCATGAAATCCAGTGTCTTCCCCACACATGGAAAGGGGTGATCCCCGGCTATGGCGAATCCATCTCGAGTGTTCACTCCACACCGAAAAGGAGTGGCTCACGGCTATAGTGAACCAAGAATACATCGTGAGCATTAACCTACATAGATCATGTGAGCTAAACATGAAATCCAATGTCTGCCCCACACCGTAAAGGGGTGGAATCACCGGCCAAAGTGAAACTGAACATGCCTAGCTCGCTTAGGTGGAAACCACTGGCTAGTTCCTATGTTGGCTAGACATAGTTCGAAGACTAGGGACGTAATGAGACTACTTATACACCTCGGTGGTAGCCTCGTCTCATGAGATTTACACGTGCAAGAACATGCTCATAACTAGTTTATCGGTGTTGTGCTCACTTTGATTATCTTCTTTATGTTTTAGAGTTGACTCAAACATTATGGAAGCTTGCTTCTAGATTGAGATTTACTTACTCTTTTGATGACTTGTCATCCTTACTTTACATTGATGAAATGTGAATTGTCCTTACATATCATCCTTATTTTACATTGATAAAATGTTAATTGTCCTTACATATCATCATTACTTTACATTGATGAAATGTGAATTGTCCTCACATATCATCCTTACTTTACATTGATGAAATGTGAATTGTCCTTACATATCATCCTTACTTTACATTGATGAAATGTGAATTGTCCTTACATATCATCCTTACTTTACATTGATGAAATGTGAATTGTCCTTACATATCATCCTTAGGTGTTAATGAGACTAGTCTCACACATTCTAACACCTTCATTCGTGAGTATTCTTTTGACATAGTAGCTTAGGTGTAAGTAAGACTTGTGTCACTTTCTTTAACACCCTATTCTGGTCACTTCCTTAGTTTACACCCCTTTAATTATGTTATAACTCATGTTACTTACTTACTTTAGTGTAATAGCTTGATATCATCGTTTATGGACGATGAGGACTTCATTCAATGAGTTTCATGTGTTCATAGTTCATTCTTTTAGAGCAAGTTGGGAGTTGTCCCAATGAGTGGCATGTCCTTGGTTATGGATTCATTGAACTACTTTAGATGTGCTTATTCATTTGGCATTCCAACATTTTAGTCATATAAGACAGTATAGGGTATGTTGGGACTTTTCCCATTGATTGGCATACCTTTAGTTATGGATTCATTTTGTTATGTTGGTCATGCTTAATTTGACATTACATTATATTGGGCACATAAGATTGGTGTAAATTTAGTATTGGCCTTGAAAATTTGGAAATGACTTCATAGCCAATTTATTGGCACAAGCCAAACATTCATTCAAATATAGTTTCATGAGATTCTCATTAGCCAATTTTTCCATCATTATTTAAAAGCAATAATGTAAGCCAATTTCATTCAACTTTTGGGCAAGACATTGTTAGCCATTTTATTGGCAAAAACCAAACATTCATTCAACTTATGATTTCATGGAGATCTTTTTAGCCAACCTTATAACATAACTTTAGGCATAACATTTTTAAACATCTTGGACAGCATAATATGATAATTTAACGAACACAACATCATCAAAAATTCACATTAACAATAGGTATGCACAACAGATCGTAATCATCTTCATACATAACATTTTCGGACACATCTTAGCATAGTATCATTCTCTTAACCAATCTTAGTTCTTGACTTTAGGGTAACATTTTTAAGACATATTGGACAGCATCATATTAATATTTGATGAATTTAGCATCATCATAACGTCACAATAACAGCAAGACAACATTCGTACAAACACATCAACACTTAAACAATTATGGGTGTAACTAACACATCGTCGATTCATGATTCACGTTTTACGCACTTAACTTTATACGATCAAAACTTCATAAGTTAATCCACATTCATAATTCAAGAACATTACACATAAGATCTTCCAGCACGACATACCAACAACATGATCTCTAACCTATTCAACATTGAATCGAAAAGGATACTAGGGACAAAGGAGTTCGACGAGAACATGGGAACAACCCTAGTTTTCAAGATCTTTAAATCGTTGGAAAGAATGTTCTCTTGGAGAAAGAATTCCAGGAGAGAAACCCATACCTTATGTATAATTTAATCTACGAAGATCACCTTGCACGAAACCTTGAATTCGCCTAAGAAATCTTTAGCGTTCTACGTTTTCTTGCGGTTTGTCGCCTACTGCCTTAGCGTCGTTAGTCTCAACGTTTTTATCATGATTTTTAGGTTTAGGAACTGATATTGAATTATAAAACTTAGGTTTAATAAGTTAATTTAATAAACTAATTAACCAATTACCAAAATGCCCCTCCTAAGTTGACTAAACATAGGAGAACATAACACTTAGTCAAATCTGGAAATTCTTGTTGACTATGGTTTAGGTCAACATTTTGACTTTATATTAATTAATTAAATCCTTAATTTAATTAATTTAGGGACCTAGGGTAAGTACTAAAGTACCCCTAACTCCTTGGAACCAAAATCAACCCTTTAGGACCATCCTAGGTTAAGTACTAGGATGTTTCTTGAATTATACTAGGTTAGTGTAAGAATTTCGTTTTGACCATTTAAACTAATTAATTAAATGGCTAATTTAATTAATTAGGTGACCTAAGGTAATTACTAAAGTACCCTTAAGTCGTTAGGACCATAACCAATCCTTTGAACCATCCTAGGTTAGGTACTAGGTCGTCTTTTTCTTGTTCTAACCGAAATCTGGAAATTGCTTTGTGATTTAGGTTTTGCCCCTTTAAATTAATTAATTAAGTTGATAAATTAATTAATTAAGTAGCCTATGATAATTAATAAAGTATACCTAGGTTGTTAGGACCTTAACTAACTCTTTGGACCATCCTAGGTTAGGTACTAGGTTAGCCCTTTCTTGTCTTAACCGAAATTTGGAAATTTCCTTTGTAGTTTCGGTTTTAGCCCTTTTAAATTAATTAATTAAGTTGCTAAATTAATTTATTAGGTAACCTAGGGGAATTACTAAAGTACCCCTAAGTTAGGATCATAACTAACCTTTTGGACCATCCTAGGTTAGGTACTAGGTTGTCTCTTCAACTAGTACTAGGTTAGTTTCAACCCGGTTTAGTTCTAGGTTGTCGGGTGCACTAGTGGGTCCATTTAGGTTAGTCCTATGTTATTTAGCTAGTTAGTACAGTTAGTTAGGACCTATAGTTGGTTAGGAACTTAGGCCCCACATGGAGGGACCCGTCCGCACATTCTGCCCCTTAACTACCCAAACCGAATTCGGTTAGTGTAGTCCCCTCCTTATGGTCGATTCCCACTTGCCCATGTGCTTGCACATGGGTTGGGTGTACTTTACTAACTAACTATTCATGATGTCCTATTTGGAATATTTACTTATTGTCCCAAGGACCCTCACTATGTCCTTGGGCACTGCTTAATTTACATGATCATTTTACGTGGTCATGTGCTATTATGCCAAGGCTTGACACATGGATGCCTCGTATCTATTATGTGCAAATATTATGAAACATATGTTTTTAACTTAGGGTCTTCATTACAGGTATATTTATTAAACAATGAATCTTGGATTGGGTAGGGCAACCCAAAAATGTATTTTTCTTGTTCATATATATAAAATTGGCTAATATCCCTTAGCCAATTTTTCTATACTATGCCCAATATTTCTCAATATTGGGCATTGGTGTGCCTATGTACCCCTATTACGTATTCTTAGAGACTTACTGGGCTCTTCATTAGACATATGATTTTCCAGAATGTTACAGTTCATTACTTCCACCTATACTAAGTAGCCTTTCTTAAGTCATCCTAGTTAGGATCCTATTCCATTATTTCCGTTGTCCATTTTATTTTAGGGAAACCATAGCCTTAACTGACATAGACCATGTGATGCTAAACATGGAATCCGGTGTCATGAAACCCCACATTGAAAGAAGGTGGTCTACCGGCCAAGGTAGAACCAAATGTGACATAGCTTTCTAGGTGGATCCACTAGCTAGTAACCTATGGTGGCAACATAGTTATGGATCTTGGAGGTACATGTGAAAACCCTCTTTATGCCTAATGGGGCATTATAGTATTTCACTTATGGAAACCCTATTTATACCAATTGAGGTATTGTGGTAATCAACCTCATGAGATTTATGGTAGACCTTCCTTCCAACATTGGGAAGGGACACACACTAATATTCAAGTTCACTCGGTGCTAAGCTAAGTTCCCTTTATTTAAAAATCCTTTATTATATTTTTTTATAAAACATAAGCTTAGGATATTTACTCCCATATGCTTATAACATATTCAAGCACCTATCTAGTTGTAGAGTATTCTTGGGCACACCTTTCAAGTCCCCTCTATTAACTAGATCATCTTTCATGTGTGTGAGTGTATACATATATGTGAGCAAATCTTTCACATAACACATTAAGTCACATGTTCATACATCATATTCATACATAGAGAAACCAAAACTTGACCTATCCTATCAAGGTACACATGTGCAATGCATAGGCAAAGACCCATACCCTTGCCCATACTAGTACACCTATCAAGTCATCCTAGCTAAGGAAACACACATCATACTTTCATAACGTCATCTTAACATGCATAGTAGTAGACACTTAGTGAATATGAGAACTACCTTTCATTTAGACACCATGACCTATACTACTTGTAACATATATGTAAAGTGAGTGTGTGTACATTGGTCACATGATTACATAATGTCTATCAACAACACATTGAGGCAGCCACCCTCTTAGACCATAATACTATTTCAAGCATAGACAACACAACACACAATAGCATAGGAGACAAGTTAACTTCATAGAACACTTTAAGACTCCTATAATTAGCTATTCACACATTCACATAGGGGTACATGGGTAGGGATCATCAACCATTATCACCTAAGACATGGAAGCACCTACACATGACATTACACAACCTTTCACATGCTCATATCATAGCAACATAACCTAGATTCACAACTCAAATAAAAGACTAGGCACAAACTACACATAAAGTGATTATCATAACCACTACTTCATATATTTATCAAATTGTCTTCAAGGACATGATCAACACATATATAATGACATAAAGTAAACACCGCCACCATAAGTGGACCATACCACACAATGCCACTCACGGCTTCATAAACATTACTATAGAGAAGTAGAGAAGTAGAAGAATAGGGCAATTATTACCAATCCTTTAGCCTTTGGTCATCATTGACCTTTACTACCTTTTCATCAATATTTCAAGTATAGGGCAGTATATTAAGTACCATAATCATAAAATAAACCATGTACAATTCGCTACAGGATCACATTACAATCTAATAGAATGCATCACATATATACTAGAGACTAGGAGAACATAGATCTTTAATCCTATTCATTTGCATTGATCATCAATTATATTTCATGAATGGCATAAGTCTAGGGAAGTGGCTAATCATACACATAGTCATCACTAAATCATGGTTAAAGCACTTCAAGATCAAGCTACAACATAGGCATTAGACTTGTCAATTTGCTAGAGTGTAGAGAGGAATTAACCAACACTATTGATTCTCTAAGTCCTTGATCGTCAATCATATTTTAACAATAATAGGCAGCAGATAGATAGATCAATACATCAAAGAAAACATGCTTCATCCATCCTTGATTCAAGATCACATTACATACATAGTATTATCAATCGATAGGTTAGAAAAGGTTAGATCAATTCACATAGGTCATATTTACTACAATAATACATGATTCGTATTCATAATTCAAACATGATATTTACCTAGAAAAGTAGATATAACCCACTTAACATGATTGAAATCCACATTAATTCATTTAGAAACCAAGGTTACACTGAACTATGGAAACTAGGCTAAACATGTTCAAATATTCATACATTGATCCTCATGGATCCTTCAACATCAATTCAACATAAATTCATGTAAATAACAGTATATACAATCACTTCAACATAATAGAATCATAATTCAATCGATAGCAATTCAAGATCACAAAGCCCATGCAAGGCTAAATCGTTTTAGTGAAGGAGCATGGGTTCATCATGCAATTGGAGTAAAATTCATGTTAAAACCACTGTATTAACTTCAATTAATCATGATTCAATCATTCAAAACCTTTTTAGAAAGAACCCATGGAAGATTGAAGAAGACATTGTTTGATCATGATTTTCTTCTTTGAAATCTTTGAGAATGTCTCTCTAGATGAAAACATAACTAGAGATGAAGATCACCATACCTTTATCTACATGAAGACCTCTAAAACATGATGAATCACCCATACAAATCTGAGCTCCAAGCAGTTCTTGAGCTTCACCAACAATGGTGGTTTTAAAGAGAATATTTTTGGAGGGAAAGGTTCAATTTGTGTGAGTTGGTTTGGGAATGGGTTGATCACGTTTTTGATCACTTAAATACACCCAAGAATAACCAAATAAATCATGTGGGGTCAGGTTAGCACGTGGGGGGCATTTCCCATTCACCCCTTAATAAAACAGTCCGCTAGACAGTAGCTACAGACCACCATCGACGGAGGCATTTACTGGCCGTAGGTCAGTCAACGGACCGTGCCTAGGATTTTGTTGATTGGTACTTAGCCAATATTTGTCTTGATACCTGCCCAAGGTAAGTACCAATCGATGAGACTTGACCAACAGGCCGTTGGTTGACCAACTGGCCGTCGTTTGGTCCGTCAATTGACACTACCCAGGTAGTCTCTCGACCATCCTTGGGTCCTTCTTGTGGGACCTTTTACGGGGCCCTTTAGAGGTCGTACCCGGACGTTTTGGACATTCTACAAAAGTTTCACCCAAAACAATCACCTGTAACTCGTCCAAAGAGGCCAAGTCCCATGAAGACACACGTTGAACGTCTTAAGGGCTATCTTTCAAACGCCTTGGACGTTCTTGGTCGTTTGACCTCCAAACTTCATGAAACTTAATATACTATCATTTTACATCATTATAAACCATTTTAAGACTTTATAAGCTCATTAAACACACATAAATACATATTACTACATACAAGGCATTTAGGTGACTTAGTCATCGAACGTCTTGGTCGTCCCTTGACGTTTGACTTCCAAATCACCTCAAACTTCATACACTGACTTTAAACCATATTATAAGACATTTTAGGACATTATAACATTAAAACAAACATGTTAGGCTCTCAATACCCTAACTCATTTTGGGGGTCTTACACATGTGCACCTCGACTTAGGTCAAAAGTCTAAGTTGAGGGTGGATAATACAGAAACTGACCTCGTCCTGGGCCTGACCCAACCTTGGGTAATGTGTACCTCAACTCATGGCAAAGCCATAAGTTGAGGGTGGATATTATGAGTGATGACACGAAAGATGGGTATGAAAAGAGTAATGTGGAAATGAAAAGAAAAAGTGATCAAGAAAGGTGACTCAGTCAAAATTATCAATTGAATGAAAAAAAAGAGAAAAGAAAGAGAAAAGAAATAAAAAGAGTGGAACAAAAAGAAGTAAGAGTCACTTCCACAAAGAACAAAGGGAAAAAAAAGGTAAAGATGAAAAGAAAAGAAAAATAGGGCATAAGAGATAATGAAAGAGGTAGGAAACTTAGCCGTAATGTCAAGGAGGGCAAAAAGTCACTAAAATGTACCCATATGTACCATACCTGACCCTGAGCCTACGTTACAAGCCAAGAAAGTCCTATCGTGATCCTAAGAGTCTAATGTGGTGAACTTAAGCAGGGCAAGCCTATGGCGACAAGTACTAACTAGGTGTGAATTTGTTTTGAGCGTGTGTGTTGAATAATGATCCTTATACTCAAAGTTAAAATCACTGTGCGAAAAAGAAGGATATCTTTTGAAGTGAGGGCACTAGTTGCAATATCGGAAAGTTGGTACCTTGGCGATAGGCAAAAGAGTAGAGGTGTTGGTGCATGGTGAGTTTATGTCATGGTCTGATCCACATGAGTGAGATTATCTAGCCTAAGAGTTAAAGCATGCACTAAAGCAACAAACAAGTTAGGATTGATAGCCATGTGATTACGAAAGCTCAGAAGAGGATACTTTTGTACAAAGTGTTGTGTTGAGTCATAGTGCGACGCTTGAGGATAAACAACGAATTTAAGTTGAGGGTGTTGATGTACCGTGGTATTACGGTACTTTATGTGCTTTTTCCTTAAGATTGGTGTGTGTCTAGAGCCTTTTTGTAGAAGTTTTAATGTGTTTTTATCTTTGTTTTGCAGGAAAGGTGTCCAAAACCAAAATGCAGAAGGCAGCTGAGATTTATTGCAGAGGTGACCCACGAAGGCCATCGATGGCCTTTCGTTCCATCGACGGACTGTAGATGGTGACCATTGATTGAAAGTTCAGGCATCTGGAGAAACTCGGGGAAATCAGACCAAGTGTGGGGCTACGGAATGATCGACGGTCCATCGATTGATCGACAGACCGTCCTGTTAAATCATCGATCTGATCAGAGAATTTCCCAGTACCCGAAGTTGTAGAAAAGCTAAGTATGGAACGAGAAAAGGCATCGATAGACCGTAGGTGCATCGACGGACCGTGTTGTTGGTCCGTCAATTGGATCAGAGAAGATGCTAGTTGAAGGATAAAAATAGATGTTATATCTGGACTTAAGGGGGTCGTCGATTGAAGTCGCGTTCTTGAACAACTTTCCTTATTTGAATCCTTTTAGTTTAGGACAATATTTGTTATAAATAGGGTGTAAAACCTCCTTTTTGGGGTTGGATTCTATTACTACTTTTCTCAGTTTGTTTTTGGAGATTGGGTTTTTGCAACTTTAGGATTAATTCAAATTTCCAGATTTGGTTTTCAAGTGAATTCTTATTGTTTCAAGTTGAATTTTGGATTTTCTTCGAGTTTGTCAAAGTAAGTTCATGATTTATTGTTTATCCAGTATGAATTGTGTTCTTCTACGCATTGGTAACTAAATCCACAACTAGGGTTGTGGTAACCATGGGTGATTAACAAAGTAAACCTAGCTTAATAATAATTCTCAAATAGGTTATTGCATGCATTGATAATTCTTTTGCTTAGAAGTCTTTTTAACGAGTGCACGAATTAGAACTCGCCTTATTACTATTTTCCCGACCAAGGAGGTAGTTAATAGGAAAAGAATTATCAACATAGATTTAGTAGGATACTATCTAATAGGCTAGTTTTGATTGGTGCAAAGTAATAACTAAGATATACATCGAATACAATGCTTAATATGAAGGCTAGTTTTGATTGGTGCGAAGTAATAACTAAGATATACATCGAATACAATGCTTAATATGAAGTAAAGGTAAGGTTTAGTAACTTAGACACACGTAGCCGAACCAAGGTATGGGGTGAAATTCTATTAATGCCCGACCAAGGATTTAGAGATACCTAACTTATCACTTTGCATGCAAAACACTAGGGAAGAATTAATATAGCGACGAATAGGACGTTATGAACCTATGGAGAACACGGAAGCCCTAGTTTCTCTCAAAACTTGATAAACATTAAAGATTTACTCCTGTCATTTGTTTTACTTAGAGATATTAAAATACTTTTGTTTCACAACCCCCCCCTCTTTAATTACCTGTTTTCGGAGAGGACTTGACTATATAGAAGTAATCGTACATTGAAGTTAATTCTAAATCATTTTCCTTGTGGGATTGACCCAACCTAATAGTTGGGTTCTTTACTTGATATGACCACTTATACTTGTTTTGGGAGGTATAATTTGAGCATATCAGGAACTTCTGCCTTTTATTTTTAATTAAGCATGAATAACATGTTTTCTAGTATTCCATGGATGAACTAAGCTAAATCCAAAAGTTTTTCTATTACCTTGATTTGTACATATGAGGGTTTATTCAACAACCCTAGAAGAACTTTAAGGTTATTGTTTTTTCCTTAAGAGAAAAGATAGGGAGAGAAAGAGAGAGAGGTGGAGTTAATTGTCAATATTGTGTATTGAAAATGAGTGAAAAGAGCAGTTAATATATATTACATTGAGCTTTCTTCACCTTTAACAATATCTTTTAGAACATCCTTCTTTTTAGTTTTATTTTCAGCAACTAATTGGTCAAGTAGGTGATGCACCTTCTTAGGTACATCAAGCAGCTTAAAAGGTAAAACTAGGCGATTTACCTACTTGCTTTCACTTGGGCTTAAATATATTGGGCCTTGGCACATTTGGTTGTTGGGATTTAATTTCATTTTCCTTTTTATTTAACTTAGTTTGGGCCTCAATTTATTCCATTAGAATAGGCCCAAATTTTATCGATAAACCTTGGCCCTTTTCACTAGATGATTATAGCTCAAGTAGGTGATGCACCAACTTGATCATTTTGATTGGTCAATAAGTCAAAGTAGGTGATGCACCAACTTTTCACCTACTAGCTTAGTTAAGTCAAGCAAGAATCTCACTTAATTTATTCCATTTTCTAAACATTAATCCCTTTTGCTTTAACTTAGCACTTAACTTTCAACTCTAAGCTCAATTACCACCTTACTATCTCGCGTTTAAATACTCCTGTTGGAGTTAACTTGCAGTATACATGCTAAAATGTGCAAGGCATTACATCACCTTCTGAGCTTGTTTATACCAACGCTAATCATATAAGAAACATGGTCCGTAACCTATACTATAAGGCTATGTCAAGTATAACAAGAATAGAATAAGCATAAGCATAATACGGGTTGTTACAACCACAAGGCAATTTTTAAGTGTCATATAAATAGAACTAATGCACGTAGAATACGAGGTGTTACATGAATGGTTGTGTCTTGCCAAGGCAAACTATTAATGAAGGGATATCACATCACTACTTTAAGTTGACATAGTTCATACATGAATCCTTTAACACTTAAAGAGATACTTTGTTAAGCATGTCTTAGTTCATTAGGAAGGCTTATTAGATCATGCATGATCATGTATCACCATCCGTGATCACTTTTACTCTTAGATTAATTTTAGGCAATTCTATAGATATGGAGGATGTTGCTAGAAACACGTACTAACCTAGCGTAGAAGGTCTCCATCTCATGAGATGTACTTTGGGAACCCTTACTCAAATAGTGTAAAGGGATCCCATGTGGAAGTCGGACTCAATTTACGTAAAAGCTTCCATCTCATATTTGATATCATACTCATGGACACTTTACTCTCGAAGTGTTATTATAGCATTTACATAGGTTCTATGGAAAATGCATAATATCATACATGCATAATATAAGTTATGTGGGTAAAGTCCTTCCACAACAATACCATGTACAAATCATCCTACATATAAGCTTCACTCTTAATGTCTTAACCTTCATTGTTAATTATATTAGTCTTACTCTCAAGCCCTAGAAATTCCACATTTATAACTATAAGCCTTACTCTCAAAGAAATACTCCTAATGATCATCATATATACTTAGATATCAAGACATCTTAATGACATGCTTCATCCTTATGCAATTCTAATCATATATCATCATATAGGCTCAATCTCAAGCACTAATAGTCATAATTCATCATATATTATTTAATCTAATCAACCCATGTCTACAAGCTTTAATTTTAAGCAATTCATGTGCTCTAATATCAAGAAATATGTAATGTAATTCATCAATCTTAGAAAGATCACATCTAAGCCCTCAATCTCCCCCTTTATGGCTTAAAACCAAACTATATATCAATTTCACCTTAGAATATTAGGTTAATCAAGAATACATGTATAATAATACTAAAATCACGAAATTCCATCATATACAATCATAAATGATCTTAAAAAATCATAATCCACTTTATTGTATCATAACCCATAACATTAGAAGGAACCCTAGATTGACTTGTGGAATTCTTCTTCTAAATTAGGGAAAACCTGGGGGCTTCATGGATGAAAGGAATCCATGAATGAATAATACATCATACCATGATTACAAAGACAACAAATCTTGGAAGAATGTATACTTCGCTTCACCTAGCTTGATCCTCTTCCTATTCTTCTTCACTTTCTTCGGAGAAAATATTTGAGAGGGTATTGGATTTCTTTTGGGGTTTTGAAATAATGACATGGATGAATTAATTTATAGATCTAAGGTGTTTATATAGGTGCTCTATATTAGGGTAAAATGAAACCACTTAATCCTAATTAAAACTGGAAAGCTCCAAAATACCCCTAACATAACCACCTAAACCCGTCTCACAGCCCCATCCACGAGACCCCAACCACAGGGCATAGGTGGGCCGATTTTGTGGTGTTTGGGGTCTACAACGTTGAAAGTTGTCCCTTGATCTACGGAACCTACCCACGGGGCGTGCACCAATGCACGAGGCGTAGGTCATGTCGTAGATCGTTACCTTGGAATGTTTCATTTTGGTATCCACCCATGCTACCCACCTACGGGGCGTGGTTATAACCATGTTGTGTGGGTGACCTCGTGGGTTACACTTGGAATTCCAAAACATTCTAAAATTCCCTCTTAAGACTACAGAGTGTTACAATATCTCCCCCTTGGAACAATTCCGCCTCAAATGACGTTATATGCACTTCTTAAGGTCACAACTCTAGACTAGCAACCCATCATGCATGTAACTCATCTAAATGCACAGAAGAAATGGAAGAGCTTCATCTCCAAGCTAAATATGCTTAATTAAACACAAGCGTATAGGAACTACACCTAACAACCCAAAATGCATGAAATTCTAAATCTGCTCATGTTAAAAAAGGAACTACTATATCTAAGTGAAAAACATGCTCAGCATTATCTCATGGAGCCTATATGCAATCTATAGTCATAACATATATCAAAGGAGAACTCTCTCAACTCCATGCTAACACATGTTTATCAATTAATCTAATGAAGTCTATAGGAAACTCATACTTATGAACTACAACATTAGGAAAATTAATCATGCAAACTCATTTTCTTTCAAAACACAAGTTTTTCATGAACATGCACCACATAAGAAAATCATGGAAACATCTAAAAGGACACATTGATTCACATAAGGAACTCATCATCTCAAGGCTAAAGTAGGAATATAAGGAAAAATGAAGAGGATACCGGGACATCATATTAGTTTCGGCCTCCAAATTTGCATCATCACCTAAAACCCTCACTAAACAATCACTCATTAAAATATTCATGGAGGCAACTCCCTTGTTATTCTATTACTTAACTTGCCAGTCTAAGATCTCATATGGGTTTACTAAGCAGGGACTAAACTTTCATAAACTCATTACACTTTTCAAGGTGAGAATTTCTACTGACCCAAATCATGAATATTAAGCACACAGAACGACTTTACTATTTCAGCACACGATTCCCCTTTGGGAGTAATCTTAGATGGACTTTCTAAGCACCATCTCTTTCAGTTCTAAGGTCGGATCAAGTTGTCACTTAGGCTTTGATATCCATCACAGATAATTATTATAAACCATGGTATACTACTACCCTTTCTAGGAATTTACTAATTGAACATCTCAAGGTATCTTAAACACCCTATTCATCAAATATTTTTAACATACCGTGAAACTCATAACGATTAAGTTAGGTTCTACTACTAATAACACATAACAACAATGAATCTCATTCATACTAAAGACAATATCAAATTCTAGCATATCAAGTCACAAAATACAAGCAATGTCGTAAATTAAATAAGCATAAAACACATATCGTAGTCCCACCTGGGAGACACTCTTGTTGACCTATACATTGGAGAGCATAAAACCTATTCTTCTTTGGAGCATTCCCATACAAACGACTATGAGCAACTTGATTACCCTTATCCTTATTTCTTGGACAATTTCTCATCTTGTGGACACTTACAAAAACAGAAGAAACCCTCACTTCCTAGGTGAGTAGAATACCGAGAAGTATAGGATTCTATAAAAAATTCATTCCTTAACTAACCAAAATTTTGGAACACGTAACTGACCCTGATATCAAAGAACGACATCTCTCTCTTTGAATGAAGCCTCAATATTTTTTTGGAAACTGACTTCTTCAAGTAAATATTTACTGGACCAAAGTATTGCTTATCCTTCAAATTGGATAAAAAGATTATTCGAAACCATTATTAAAATCTACACCACACTCACAAGAACCAACCAGCCGAAAACCTAATAAGGATAATCTATGAACATCACAAACTAACTCTTCTGTATCATCTTCAATATGAGAAACACTACCCATTGATAATTGGCGAAGAGCATCCACCACCACATTTGACTTAGCAAGATTATTGAGGACACTCATATCATAATCCCTTAACAACTCAAGCCAACTTCTTTGATGAAGATTCAAATTCCTTTAAATGAACACTCATTCCAAAATCTTGTGATAAGTAAAAATGTCTATATAAACACCATACAAGTAATATATCCAAATCATTAGAAAAAACACCATCGCCACTAACTATAAATCAAGAGTCGGATAATAATTTTCATAAACTATTAATTTCTTTGAGGCATAAGAAATGACTTTGTTGTGTTTCATCAAAACACAACTACGAACAACACATGAAGCTTCACAATAAACCACAAAACCATTTGATACTTCTGGTAGTGTCAAACTAGGAGTTGAAATAAGTATCTTTAACTCTTGGAAACTCTTCTCACAAGCTTATGACCATAGAAGTTTCATTTTCTTTAGAGTTAATTTTGTCATAGAAGAAGCAATAGAGGAAAAACCTTCAAGAAATCTTCTTTAATAACTGGAAGACCTAAGAAACTTTGTATATTCAAAGCTGACAAAGATCTACGACAATTCTGAACCACTTTAGTTTTTTTAGGATCAACATGATTGCTTTCACTAGAGACAATATGGCAAAGGAAAGAAATTTCTTGAAATTTTGCTACATAGTTATAAAATTCTCCACATGTTCATCCTCAAAAACATATCAAGATATTGATCGAAGAATCTATTAATCAAATTCATAAATAATGTCGTGCAATTAGTCAAAGCAAAGGACATTACAAAAAACCTCATAATGACCATATCATGTTTTAAAATCCATCTAAAGAAAATCACCTTCCTTAACCCTCAATGGGTGATAACCTAAACAGAGGTCAATCTGAGAGAAATACCTTGCTCCTTTGAGTTGATATAATGTCACATCCGAGAAGTACCCCCCAGGCGCAACCGGAGTCGTCGTCCTCTAAGAGGACTAAGACTAGACTTTTAGCATTCTTCATTACATTCATAGGTTAAAAATGCGGAAAATTTTAAAAAGTTTCATCTACACTTATTTCATGAGGTTTACTTAGACCTCTTGCGTACACATAATATATATTCATATCGAGTATACATAGACCCTTCGTAAAAGAAGAATACATAGTCTTCTACTTTTATATCACATATATATAAGATTCATAACATAGTCTTAAAACGGATGTCTCATTTTATAACCATCTAAACAAGAGTATAACAATTGGGAATAGCCCATACATCAATACTAATAAAGCTACATATAGGATATAAAATCATAGTACTCAAATGAAAGAGAATGAACAAAGTATATTTAATACAAATCAACATCCAATGGTAGAAAGTGGCATTGTCCTCGAAGTGGTGAGGACCTACCCAACTTGGAGAATGAGGATCCAAGTCTTCCTAAAAAATCGTCACGAACCCTTCAACGACGGAACCTATAATGTTGGGGAAAAAGGGAAAAACGGGGTTAGCACATCACTTGTACTAAATATAGGACCATATGCACATACAACATAGAAATTATGCTAAAAAGGGACGTTTCATTAAAGCATGCTAGTTTAATTTGAAAAGCCTTGTGCACAATTAAGAACCAATACAAGTCAATACCACATCTTTATTAAGTCAAGACCATGTACATCACAATACCAACAATACTAAGTCTAGTCAAGTCAACATGCATTTCAACATAATTAAGCACATAATAAAAACAACTCTATCATCAAGTCATAATATCAACAAGCATGTATAAGAATTCATAACATCATAACCAAAGCAAGACCGTCACTCATACACCCCTATTAATTCCCCTGGTGCAATGGCCATGTAAGGCCCCATAACCTCACTCCACCAATTAAACTCAACAAGAAGCATAAACAATGCTCAACTTCACATACTATATCATTAAGAGTAAACATCATCATCATTTAACAATAGAGACCAACCACATGTTCATAAGTGAAATCAACATCACATAATGTCATTAACATGTAAGATCAACATATACATATCATTTATATTTATAAGCATATACTCATATAAGAACATCCTTCTAAGAATCCCTTCAAGGCTAACTAGTGCAATGTATAGGTAGAGTCTCATACTCCTACCTAGACTAAGTCAAACCCCTTAAGTCATCCTAGTTAGAGCCTACTTCATTATTTCATTTTACTTTCGGGAACATCTTGCCTTAACAAACATAGACCACATGAGCCAATGTTGAATCCGGTGTCATGGAACCCTACACCGAAGGGAGGTGGACTACTTTCCATGATAGTACCAAAACATGAACATAACATCTATGTGGATCAACTAGCTAGTATTCCTATGGGGGCAACATAGTTCAAGAATTAATGATATAGTTGGGACCCTTTTTATGCTACATGCATTATAGTCTCCAATCTCATGAGTACACTAGTGATCCTACCTTCTTTATGTGGTAACAGACACTTCTCACTCTAGCTCACTCGGTGCTAATCTAGAGTCCCTTTTTGAAATGTCTTTCATTAATAATCATATATTAGATTAGGTCATAGGGTCTACCCCTTATATAGTCCTAGTCATATATCAATAGGAATTGCATTAGAACACCTTTCATTACAACCCTCATATGTGAGATTAACACATTAACATCATTATATCGTAGTAAGGCACATAGGTACTTCATCACCAACCTTATAGCAATATATCTTAAGCATAATCTCACAATAACATAATTCAAGACATTTCAATGCAACATCATACCAACCCTAATCAATCTTATCATAAGGTATACTTGAATACAACTTCATCACTAAACACAAAGAATCATAATTGAAATAAAGGTTTGAGATCACAAGACTTACCCCAATCTCCTTCATAAGAAATCAACAAGGTTTTACCATCAACAATACAATTCAACCCAAAAATGGGTGTAATATCATCACACAATAGTAATTAACACAATAATAAAGTCAATTGAATCACTACACAACAATTCATAACTAGTTCATAGCCTAAGGTAAGGGACATAGGTCGAATTCATGATCTACTTCAAAACCTAGGTTAATTAATCAAGAACTAGTATAATTGTATTACAATAGATCAAATAAACTCATAATTATCTAAACAAATCATAAACCAATCCAATTAAAGGATCAATTTCCTAATAGAAGAAAACCCATCTAAAACTCTTCTTTTTGAAATCAATTTGGAGTTACCTTTGGGGAAAGAATCCGAAAGGTGAAAGGAATCCCATACCTTACTAATTGATGAAGTTTGATGGAGACAATCCCCATCCTTGCAACCCTAGAACCCTCCTTTGTTAGGTTTTCTATGGAGTTTCTTTGGGAGAGAGAAAGAAGAGAGAAGGAAGAGCAATTTGGTTTTGGGAATCATGAGGGTTAGGTTTAGTATAATTAGGATTGGGGTCTTAATATGAGTCATTAACTAACTTTATTTGGCCGCCCTTAACCCCCAAATAATTAACTAACCACCTAATTAACTAATTAAAGTAATTAAAACAAAACAGCAACACAGGGACCTGACCTACGCGACCCCGACTGATGGGCCATAGGTCAGTATACGCCCTTGCCCCCTTCCGTCCTACTCACCCGTCGTTGGTGTAAGAGACTGGTAAAAGTAGACCTTTATACAAAATGGCTAAGTGTTGGTGGACGTAGGCATCGATGCCGCGTCGATCCAAACACGCCTCGTCGCTTGCACATGTAGGTAGACACTGCCTTTTGGCAACTTTTTGCCAAAATGCATGGTTCCTCCTTAAGGACCCTTTGGTTGGTCCTTAGGGAGTCATACCAGGATTTTTCGCCTATAAACAACCTCTAATACGTGTTATACACCTTACCATCCAATTTCATCATTATCCAATTCCTAAAATTTAGTGAAACAGGCTATGGCACACTAGAACGTCTTGAACTACTTTTTGGACGTCATGGGCGTTCCTTGACGTTTTTATTCTAGAACTCCCTAAATGCCTTATATACATTATATTTGACCTTAAAACAATGTTACAACTCTTATACTCTCATGTTAGGCTCTAGGCTAGTCTTTAGGCTTTCGTAGTATCACATATAAAATCACCTAATCTTGGAATAAGATACGTATTGTTACAATCCAGGGGTACACCCTAGACGTAACATAGCATACAAGACATCATGAGGCCTCATATAAGCCTTTTAGATTTCATAACATATGATAAAAGGAAATAAGAGATTTTTGATACATTCAAAACAATCAAAGTTGTTATTAGAAAATAGAAAGTCTAAGTACACTTGTCTCAAAAACCATCTAATACAATAGAATCCTTAGGACACAACCCATACACCAATGTTCAAAATATAAAATGAAAGAACATAAGAGAAATTGTGGTCACTCGAATCCTATGAGCACTCACCAATCTTCAAGCCTTGCCTCTACTAAGATCCTACCCACGAGGATGAGATTCGAGATCATCAAACCCTACATTTGGATAAGAAATGTAAGACCTCAAAATGAGTTAGGGTGTCTAGAGCCCAACATGTTTGTATTAATATTCTAATGTCCTAAAATTACTTATAATATGGTTTATAGGCAGTGTATGAAGTTTTAGGTGATTTGGAAGTCAAATGTCAAGGGACGACCAAGACGTTCGACGACTAAGTCACCTAAATGCCTCATATATGGTTCTATTTGATTATATGTGATGCATGAGCTTATGAAATCTTAAAATGGCTTATAATGATGTCAAATTATAGTATATGAAGATTCGTGAAGTTTGGAGGTCAAATGACCAAGAACGTCCAAGGCGTTCGAAAGATAGCCCTCAAGACGTTCAACGTGTGTCTTGATGGGGCTTGGCCTGTGTGGATGAGTTACAAGTGGTTGTTTTGGGTGAAACTTTTGTGGAATGTCCACAACTTGTTAAGGGTTGTATTTACATTGGAAACGTACGGGTACGACCTCTAAAGGGCCCCGTAAAAGGGCCCACAAGAAGGACCCAAGGCTGGTCGAGACACTGCCTGGGCAGTGTCAATTGACGGTCCAAACGACGGCCAGTTGGTCAACCAACGGCCCGTTGGTCAGGTCTCATCGATTGTCACTTACCTTGGTCAGGTCTCAAGCCAAATATTGGCTAAGTACCAATCGACGGAAGCCTAGGCACGGTCCGTTGACTGACCTACGGCCAGTATGTGCCTCCGTCGATGGTGGTCTGTAGCTACTGTCTAGCGGACTGTTTTATTAAGGGGTCAATGGGAAATTCACCCCACGTGCTAAACTGATCCCACATGATTTATTTGGTTATTTTTCGGTGTATTTAAGTGATCAAAAACGTGATCAACCCATTCCCAAACCAACTCACACAAATTGAACCTTTCCCTCCAAAAATGTTCTCTCTAAAACCACCATTGTTGGTGAAGCTCAAGAACTGCTTGGAGCTCAGATTTCTATGGGTGATTCATCTCTAAGTAACCTTTGACTTGGAGAGTTCTTCTCAATATTTTCAAAGAAAGTTTATGATCAAAGTTCTTCTTCTTCAATATATCCATGGGTTTTTTCTAAAAATGTTTTGAATGATTAAATCATGATGAATTAAAGTTAATACAGTGCTTTGAACGTGATTTTACTCCAATTGCATGATGAACCCATGCTCCTTCCTCAAATCGATTTAGCCCTTGCATGGGCTTTGTGATCTTGACTTGTTATCGAATGTATTGTGATTCTATTACGTTGAAGTTGTTATATATACTGTTGTTTTCGTTAATTCATGTTGAATTGATGATGAAGGATCCATGTGGATCAATGTATGAAGATTTGAACATGTTTAGCCTAGTTTCTATGATTCACTGTAACTTTGGTCTTTTGATAACTTAATGGAGAATTCGTCTGTATAGGGCTGGTTGTATCTACTGTCTTAATGGGATAATATTAATGAATTGTAAATAAGTGATTCATGTTGATCAATGTCGGTTATCCTATGATTCTTCTACTTTCCATTGATGTCTTAAATGGCATGTTCACTGTGATCCAAAGTTGTAGCTATGGTAGTAAGATATCGTGTAGATTTTATTGTCCTTAACTACTACCATATATTGATGATATTAATGGATTGTGTTTATGAACTCTTAATGATCAAAGAAAAGGAATCTTGGCATGAATTGATCTAGGTTCTTCTAGACTACAATTTGAATGTTGTAATGAACATTATGTGATCTTAATTCTAGGGTCGATGAAGTATGATTTAGGTTTGATTTATATATATTTATCCACTTCCCTAAATGTATATTATTGATACATGATGATTTATGAGCAAGACTAGGGACATTGATTGATGATCTATGCCTATCTATTCTCTAGAACAATGGTAATGTTTTGCACTAGTTGTATCATGATCTTGTAGTGACTTGTACATTGTTTCTTCTATGCTTAAAGTACATTTAGCTACTGACATATATATGAATTGTTTATAAACAAGGGGTATTGGTCAATGATGAACAAATGATAAGAAATTGGTAAGAATGCTCGTCTCTTCTATTTTCGTTATAGTAATGTTAATGAAGCCTTGTATGGCATGGTGTGGTATGGTCCACTTATGGTGGCGGTGTTTACTTTATTGTCATTATATATGTGTTGACCATGGCCTTGAAGGAAAATTGACGAACATATGAACATGTGATCATGATGATACTATGAGAAGTTTATGCCTACTTTCCTATTCTAGTTGTGATCTAGGTTGTATGGCTATTGTATAAGCATCCGTATATCCATGTTAGGGTAAAGTATAGGTTATGACATTGATGTGTTAAAATGGTTACTAATCCCTTACCTATGTATCCCTATGTGAATGCATGAATAGTACACGTTAGGAGTCTTAAGTGTAATATGAAGTTTACTTGTCTCCTATGCTACTGTGTTGTGTTGTCTATGCTTGAAAGAGTATTATAGTCTAAGACGGTGGCTGACTCAATGTTTTTGTTGATAGCCATTATGTGATCATGTTGACCAATGTACACACACACTCACTTCACATGCATGTTACAAGTAGTATAGGTCATGGTGTCTAAATGAAAGGTAGTTCTCATATTCACTAGTCTCTACTACTATGCATGTTAAGGTGATGTTTATGAAAGTATGATATGTGTTTCCTTATCTTGGATGACTGGATAGGTGTACTAGTATGGGCAAGGGTATGGGACTTTGCCTATGCATTATACATGTGTACCTTGATAGGATAGTTCCTAGGTTTGGTTTCTATGTGTATGAATATGAATGTATGATCATGTGTGGTCTTCATGCGTTATGTCAAAGGTTGATCACATATATGTATGCACACACATGAATGATGGTCTAGTTAGTGATGGAACCTTGAAAGATGTACTCAATGTATCCTTAACTAGATAGTGCTAATGTATATGCTATGTTCATGTGAAAGGATCTCTCACATGAAATAGGTTGATGAACTCTCATCTATGACCTATGAGCTAAGCATATGAGGGGATGACTCTCCTAAGCCTATGTTTTACAAATAAATGATAATAAAGGCTTTTTCAATAAAAGTGGACTTAGCTTAGCACCGAGTGAACTTGTAGATGCGGGGGTGACACTTTCCAACATAGGGAAGGTAGGGTTCACTACGGTCCTCATGTGAGGGAGTGAAACTTTCCGAAATAGGGGAGGTAGGGTTCACAACGGTTCTCGCGGGATGGATAGCCTCATGACCCAACAAAGGGTGTAGAGTTGATATTTCCATAATTGCCCCAAGTTCCATAAACAATGCTTTCCACATAGGATCTAGCAAAGTGAATTCACTTAGGATGCTAGAATATATGTTAATGTTCTACCTTGGCTAGGTAGGAACACCTTCCATTTGTGTAAGGCTATACAACACCAAATTCTATGTTTAGCACCCATGGTCTTAGTGTCGGTTAAGAGTGAATAGTCACACCATCCTCGGACTTTAGGACTCACCAACAAATTGGGAACAAATCCAAGTCTTCCTTGAAAATGGCCTTGAAGTTGTTCAATGGCCCAAACCAACATTATTGTAAAAATAGAAAGAATAGGGTTAGTACAAACCACATGTACTAAGTATGGATATATGCAAGTAAAAACATTGAAAACATGCACAAAGGGACATTTTGTTCAAAATCATGCTAAGTTACTTTGAAAGCCTTTATGCACATAGAAGAGCATATACAAGTCCATGATCATATCAATATAACACATAGTGATACTCATATACAATACGAACATCATAATTAAGCCATAAGCACATTTCATATCTTAGAGTTCATATAATCAAAACATAGAAGACCCTTACTCATAATCCCCATCAAAACCAACTAGTGCAATGCTCAGGTGAAGCCCCATAACCCTACATAAACTAAGTCAACTAGTAAAGAGACCATAAGCAATGCCTTTACCTCATATAATATCAAAGCATGCATAGTCATCATCATGCATAGAAATTTAGACCAATATCATGTTCATCAAATGAAACCAACATCATATAAGATCAAAATCATGTAAAGAAAACATTATGCATTTCATTAAAAACATAAGTACATAAGAACATCCTCCTAGGACTCCCCTCAAGGTCAACTTGTGCAATGCATAGGTAAAGTCTCATACCCTTACCTACACTAAGTAGAACCCCTTAAGTCACCCTTGTTATATTCCATCTTTATTACTTTCATTCATTAATTTTATTTTCGGCAACATTCGCCATAACCGATAATAGACCATGTCAGCTAAACATGGAATCCGGTGTCATGAAACCCTACACCGAAAGAAGGTGCTCAACTTTTATAGGCAGAACCATACATGAACATAGCATTCTAGGTGGATCCACTAGCTAGTCTTCCTATTGGGGCACCTAGTTAAGGAACTAGGATATTAGTATTGGAAACCCTTTTTATGCACATTGGCATTGAGTCTCCATCTCATGAGAACTATAGTGAACCTACGTTCCCTCATTGGGAAGGGACACGTCTCATATCTAGTTCGCTTGGTGTTAAGCTAAAGTCCCTTTTTAAATATATTTAAGCCATCCTTAACATTAATTTACAATATAGTCCTTAGGGACTAACACCTTGTCACATCCCAAGACCACACCCTAGAAGATAGTGTCAATCTCGGATTGCAACCGGCGTACTTGACCTCTCGGAGGTCTTGTACAAGCTCTTACATATCATTCATCACATATACATAATGAAAAGTAGTACGAAATTAAAACTTTTCACAAAACATTTCATAGTCTTTAATATCTCTTTCATATAAAATCATAGGAAATACTATGTGTCAATCACATTAAACTTAAGACACGAGAATACTTTGGGACACGTCCCATACACAATACGAAAATATAAATACTTAGTCTATTACAATACTTCAATAAGAAACATAAAAGACATCTATATATGCCCTCGAGTCAATTGAGGACATACTTCAACTTCACTTGAACGATGCTACGATCCAAGTCTTACTTCCCAAATGTTCCTCACCTACCAACAACTATAGAGATAATAAAAGCATGGATTAGTACAACCACATGTACTAAGTATGGCATAATGCATAAAAATCATGAAAACAAACATTTATTGGAAATATGCATATTTTCGACTTAAATATCATAACATAATCGTAAGAACAACATTTTACAACTTAGAAACACATAGGATAACATTTAAGCAATTTAGTTCATTTTTTAAAAACATGACAGTGACTTATATTCATTGTAGAGTGAATTACTTCACTGTAACAGTGAAGTATCTCTTCTTCCTTTTTAGCACTTCCTAGCATGTAGTCTTCTCACTAAAATCTATCTTAAGACTCACTTAAGCAACACAAAGAGAGACCTCCTATACAACCTCCCTAAGCATGCCTAAATTACCCTCAAGACTAGTTATTATAAGACACATACACACTTACAAGACATCAAACATATAAACATGAGATTTTCTCTACCAAAGGTGATTCTAAGTCTCACTTGAGTAAGTTGTGAAGAGGCCGCCCATACAATCCCTTACACACACACTTAAGAGATCCTATAGACTACCTATGATAGAATCATTCTCACTTAACACAACAACATATAGATAAATTGACATTCTCTTACCAAAGGCTATCAAAAGACTTACTTAAGTAAATCAAGAAGATAACGTCCATGATTGACCTCTTCAAGACTACCTAAATAATCCTTAAGACTACCTAAGTTTAGATCATCTCTACATATTCAACCATTTTCCCTAATTAGAGTCATTCTTAAGACTCATCTAGGTAAGATACAAAATGACCAGACCTACGCCCCCTTCACACCATAACTAGACAACCCTTAACTACTCTAGATAAGTACTTATTCATTTAACATACTTTCTTAACTTAAGTCATTACATTCATTAGTTCATTTAGGAGACATTCAACACATAAAGGACATTCAAGTAATGGTCTTGGAGAAGACCTAGAGACTCTCACTAACACCTTCAAAGCCTATTGTGCAATGTCTAGATAGCATCCCATACCACCACCTAAACTTCATAGAACTTCTCTAATGCTAGTAGGTATCCCATATGATGAGAATAGGCAATAACCGACATAGACCATGATACAAGACATGGAATCCGAAGTTCTAACCTTATCCGATGAGGGTGTTGTACTTGCCAATGGTAGAACTTAGACACATCCCATGTAGGCACATGGTTAAGGAATATGAAGGACATGCTTTGTAATCTAGTCTCATTCTTTAACTAGAAGTACTTCCCTTACCATACTCACTCGGTTCTAGCATTTGTTCTCATATAGTAATTTACACTTAAGGTTCATATAAAGGGGTTCAATATCAATTAATAACCCAATCACATTTTGTCACGACCTGGATTCTGGAATCCGAATCGCAGCCGGCGTCGTTGACTTCTCAGAGGTCGCAGTCAAACCTCTTCTTGCATTCGTCACATTTCTACGGTTAATTTTAGCGGAAAATTTAAAACTTTTTGTTTATAGTTGAAGTATACATAGACTTGATATAAACATGTATTTGTAAGGAGGTTCATTGCTCATATATCTACCATCTAGTTATAGAAACATACAACTTGAAAGAAATAGGATACCATGTCATAAGTAATACTTGCCAAAACGGCACAATTACAAGCGTCTGAATAAAATAGGAAAGAAACACTAGTGGAACATACTCCACTAGTTCAAACCTACTACTAAGCAAGAATGTAAAGGCAGGCATCCTCGAATGTATGAGGACCTACCAAGTCCGGATGAAATCTCTGAGTCCGAACAGCTGCAATGATGCCTTCAACGTCCACCTGAGACTGCACCTAAAATAGTAATATTGTATGGAATTAGTACACACTTGTACTAAGTATGGGTATATGCATGAATAAGAATGGCTCTTCCTAATCAACATGCTTTCTTAGGAGGTCAAGTCTCTAGACTTGCCTAATTCGTAATAGGAAGGTCATACCATGAATATGTCGCACATCATACACACATAGGTTCACATAACATACATTTCATGTTTCATATATTATACATTTCAAATCCACGAGACCTTCGAATCGTGGATGTAGCATTAAGGCATCTCAAGTGAGGGCCCAACATATGGGACCTCAACCCGAGGGCCTCCTTTAGCAAACACAGAGTCTGCTTCATTCATTCATTCATACTTCACATTATTCATTTTATTCATTCATAGGCTGATGTAAACACCAGCTATACCTAGGATGAAGTTTAAGACTTTCATCGGGATCATGAAGTGCAATGACCAAGAATGACCTAATGTCATTACTTGAATTTGGTTTCACCTCCTAATTGTCTTGCACAAACACCTTCGGTATCTTTCATTTCATTATCTTTCATACTTTGAGGAACTTCAACCTTAACCGACATAGATCATGTGAGAATCATGAAATCCGGTGTCTCCCGCACACCGAAAAGAAGTGGAGTCACTGGCCAAAGTGAAACCAAAACATGCTAGCTTTAGGGGTTCGAACCAAGCTAGTTCCCTATGTTGGCAACATAGTTCAAAGACTAGGAGATTTAGGAGACCCATACCCACCTTGGTGGACAGTCTCAACTCATGAGATTTATGTGAACCTCCGCCTTCCCGAAAGAAGGCATCACCACTCATAGCTAGCCTATCGGTGCTTAGTTTAAAGTTCCTATTTACATTCAACTCATACATCATCGAAGCTTGCTTCATAGCATGAGGTAGTCATAGCTCATTAGATGATTTCTCATATCTTTTTTACGTATTAAGTGTGAATTGTCCTCACACTTACATATAGAATGTGATTGAGACTTGTCTCTTAATATTCCACACTCTCTTAGGTGAGTACTTTTAGTGACCTTTACTTAGGCTTGGTTGAGACTTAGCCTCTTATCATGTTGTCACCATTTTCATTAGCTTCATAGTTTAACATAATTACTCACCTCATTACGTGAATGTTCATTTCTTAATCTTGCCATTAACTTACATCATATGCCATGCACATGGCCTTTAAGGTACCTTACACTCATGGTAGTACCCCTTTCGGGTTACTCATATTTGGCTAAGTGTTTCATGATCATATAACTGTATATTGTGCAATGCATCTTATGCATTCGGCCAAGGGGACCCGAGTTCGATCCCTACTGGCTGCGTTTTGTGTTATTATTTGTAAGACTTATGTGCATCACAATTTCGATCAAGAGGACCCGTGTTCGAATCCCTTGGGCAGCATATAATTTTTTATTATACGTGAGACTTATGTATCTCACACATTTGGCTTTGAAGCCGGGTTCGATTCCCGTCTCTCACACTATTTCTTTTTATTTTAATTCAAGGCCTCTTCTCTTAGTGTTAGGACCTAGAGGTCTCGGGTTCCAACCTCAATGGCAGCATCTCTTTTTCTTCATTTGTTTTTACAAGTGGTTAATAGAGACTTAGTCAATTAGTATAGGCTTTTGGTTCATTTTCTTGAATTTAGCCTAGACGTTTAGCTTAGAGTTTTTCATGAACTTTTAACCAATACTTTGTTCTAAAATAATGTCCATCTACCTGTAGCACCTTTTAAGTTCTAAGCCGTCACATTTTGTCCCAACTTCGTAATCACAGTACACTCACGTATTCGTATGTATTAACCTTTTTTGTGCAATGATTTCCTTAGTTTCTATAGTGAAGCATTCGGGTTCATTAAGACCTTAGGTTAGTATTTAGTCCTTGTGTAATTAACATAAAAGTTCCTTTGTGTAATTGAGACCATGGCCGAGAGTCTTAGACTCCAAAGAATCGGCAGCCTAACATTTTGTTAAGGGGCCATAACTTCATTTTCTTATTCATGAACATCAAGATTTCTTCTTGCATGTTAAACACACAACATTATGTAACACATAATTTACATTTTCTTCAAGTAATCCGTAACAACATAATCACGGGAAAACATCATACTTGTGCACATATAACCTTCAACATTCGGACGTACATAACAACATCATAATCAGTCCGAAAACACACCTTGCACACAATCACAATCATTCCTAAAATTATCTACCATAAGTCATACCAACGCATTCATCAATTGTTCATAGGATCTAATGACAGGGGCATGCAATGGGGACAACCTTAGTTTTTAGATTGGAATTGAACTTAGCCTTAGGGGACTCTTGGGAAAGGGTCTAAGAGAGAATAAAACTCATACCTTTTCAACGTTGACAACTAGACACTAACACGTCCTAACCCACACACAAAACCTCTCTTCCGAGCCTTGGTTCTTGCTCACAAGTGAATTCTTTTACGTGATTTCTTAAAGCACTTAGGCGAACAATTTATTCTTTTCATTTTTGATTGATGAAGCCGAGAACTCTTTGAACTAGTAGACTTATTTTACTTTTCTGTTTTTGAAGTGTAGGGTAAAGCTGAAGAGTGTTTGAGGATATATAATGAATTAAGAGTGCACATTGAGTACACTCCTAGTTGGTGTCATGCGCCTCCTTCTTGGGAGTTTGTTGTTGACTTATTCAACACAATAGAAACTATAAAATCAGATTATAATCTATATGTTAAGTTACTATAATGCCCCTCCTTATTTTGTCTAATTTAAAATCATTTAAATCGTCCCTTTTAATGTCTCCAACTCGGCTTGAACCCGAGTGTGGAGATCCGGTCAAACTCGGGTTTGACCACCGAGCTTTGACCCATTTTGACTAATTAAAAACATTATTTAATTAATTAAATATCAGCCTAGGGTATTTACTATATTACCCCTAGCCCCGAAATTACTTTTTACCCCTAGAACCCTTAACACCTAGGACTAACCCTGTAAGTCCGGTTAAGACTCACCCGGGTGAATCCTAGTGTTCAGGGACCTAACATGGCTGGAACCAACTCACCAAGTTGGTTGGATTGGCTGGTGCATAGGTCCAGGGGTCCGGTTCCACGCGCATCAAGCCGTGTGAACCCGGTCTAACCAATGTACTCTAGGTACGCTTAGGTCTTACTTAGCATAGTTGTTTTAGGGTTATTACACATTTACCCTACCAAAGAGGTCCTCTAGGGATACCTTCCAATGGAGACAAGAATCTCATCATGACTTTCCTAAGGTTTGATATGATGTCATTCCAGCCAATCAACCTTAAGTTTATCATTCCTTTACTTGAAGGATACCATTACGGCTTTCGACTTCAACATTCATAACCATACCACTAGGTTCAAGATCTCACATAAAGGACCCTCTTTACATCATCCAAGGTCACATGTCATTTATACCTTCAAGACTAAGAGGCTTTAGCATCCTAAGTCAAGAAATCACATTTTTACATTCCTACATGCATCAAGTAAGGGACACAAGTCAACCAAGACAAGACACAAGATACTTCACCTTAACACATATTACATGTCACTATATAAACACATAGACAGAACCATATCCTCTTTAATTCATCCTATACACTATCATGCCATTATCAATATGACCATCATAGACTCATATAGTCAAGTAGGACTAACCAAACATCAACTCTAAGACTATACACACAAAGCCATATTCATAGTCTAACACGATCACCTAAATAACATCAATAGAAGAAACCACATATACTTTCACATTACTTCACATATCGATAGATATTGTCATACTTCATATAATCAACTACACAAATAACCACATTACTTCAAGTAGTTGCCGACAAGGCCATAATCATCATAATACATAAAGTAACGCCGACAAGGCCGCAACAATTGCAAGTAAAGCACATAACACCGCCACCATAAGTAGACCATACCAACCAAAATATAATTTAATTCTAATAATCATAAAATAAAGGGAAATAGGGCAGCTTACCACCACTCCATCCTCAACACCTCAATCCAATACTAAACCATCCAATTCGATACCATAAGGCCCTTACCAATGGCCATGAACATCAATTCAATGCATAAATCATAATACTAAATTAAAATAGGTTAATTAAACATATATTTATCAATCCAATAAAACCTATACATAAATTGAATACAATTCTTACATCATTAGATAGCCCATAGAAAACTACACTAGAATTCATAGACATTAAGTCAATATTAAATAACCCATAAAGTAGTCAAAAACTAGGGTTCATCAATTACATGGGTTCATAGATTAATTGAGTTAAAATTATTTAATTAATAACAATTAAATCCATATTTAATGCTTAAAATCCTTTAATGCAAGAACTCATGCATAGATCATGAAATTGGACAATTCAACTTTGAAAACATTAGAAAACATCTTTGAAAGTTGGTCTCCTTGATGAATAGAGTTTCAAGGATCAAAAATCATACCTCAATGAAGATAATTCTTCAATTTGATGAGGAATCTCCACTCAATTCTCCAATCCAAACCCTTCCATGAGTTTTGGCTCCAATGGAGTTCTAGGGAAATTTCTAAGGGATTTGGGTTTCGATTTTTGAAGAATGAAATCTTCTTAGTGTTAAGTCTTATAAACATATTTAAAATACCCAAAAGACCCTTAAGGAACCTCCAATACCCTTATTTGTACGTAGGGTGAATTTACAACTTCACCCCTCAACTTAACAGTGACTGCACGCAGGGACAGTACCATCGACGGATGGACCATCGACGGCCCGTCCCTTGACCAACGGACCGTCATGCTGGTCTGTGGTCTGCCACTGAGGCTTGTATTTGGTCCCTTCTCTTCCACGAATAATTCCCAAAAGATGATACACCACCAACGGGACGTCCACTGACCCATTGGGCGTCGATTGCTGTCCGTTGGTTGGGCTGTCTTGGGAAGTCTTGGGAACCAACTTTGGGTCCTTCCTCAAGGACCCTTGGATGTTCCTTGGGGATGTTTGCCCGGATGTTTCAAACCCAAACATGATTGTATCCAAGTTTAGGACCTCTCACATGAATTTCATCCATAACGAACACGTAAAACTCGACGAAACATGCTTAGACACACAAGGTCATTTCGACGCAAAACTTTCGAACATCATGGACGTTCTTGGACGTTTGACCTCCAAACTTCACGAAACTTGACACACTAACTATATACACCATAATAACGCATTTAAGGACCTTATAAACTCATGAACCACACATAAACACGTAAAAACCCAAATAAGGCACATAGGTGACTTAGTCGTCGAATGTATTGGTCGTCCCTTGACGTTTCACTTCCAAATCACCTTAACTCTTAGACACTACATCAATACCACATTATATACCATTTGAGGACCTTAGACAATCATTATAACCACGTTAGTCTCTATTTAACCTATGTCATTTTCGGGATCATACATTCTCCTCCACTTGGACAACATTCGTCCTCGAATGACACTTGCCACTCTCCGAACACTTCAAGAATAGAGATTCAATTAGCAGATCATGACAATACCATATAACACATACTCAAGAATAAAACATCAATTTCATTTAATCAAGAGGTTCACAACACAACAAGAAACTAGAAGACATTCTATAACTCATTATGCTATAAAACAAACATGCATTATTCCAAATAACAAAAACTCATTTTGTATTTAATATAATACTCATATACATCAGTTGTAACCACATTGCAACAATTTTAGACCAAAGAATGAATTAATTAAATTTCCAAAAATTTTACAGTGAGCAGATTCCAAGCTACAGTGAATTTGGCAAAAAAAATTCAAAAAATGCATCTTTTAAGAAATTCATGATAGGAACATGCTAATATGAAAGGTAACATCATATAAACACCTTTTTACAACATAATTATGGCTTCATAAAATACACAATGCAAGAAGTTAATGAAATTCAATTTCAACAAAACTCCTAAACACCATGAACATGCAACATGCTTCTATGACTTTCTATCCCCTCTACTAACCATACTCCCCCACTTAGAAGGAACTCATATCACTAAAATATAAATACAATAACTTACCCTAATCATCATCATCATTCTCATCCGGCTTTGATCCTCTTGCCCGGAGTGCATAGAAACGAGTTTTTGCCTTTGGAACATCCTCCTTTGGAACGTTAGGAGAAACTTGCTTACCCTCTCTTCCTCTAGAAGCAATGGTAGGACAATCTCTCACCTTGTGTCCTTCCTTATCACAACCAAATAAACTCCCGGTATCCCTTAGGCATTCCCCATAGTGTCTCCTTTCACAAGTGAACATGTAGGTTTGACATTTTGAGAACCACCTCCTTTCTCCAATTTCACCTTAGCACTCCTAGGTTCTTCTTGAGTTTGAGCCCTCTTCTTAAAACCTAGATTGATCTTGGTTACTAGAACCACTCCTTTTCAAGTTTCTAGACATCCTCTTAAGTTTAGACTCTTCAATTTATTGTGCATACACCATGAGTCTAGCTAGGGTCATATCATCATGTAGCATCGCCGTACGGCATTCTTCCCTCAATAAATCGGCGACACCTGTCACAAAACCGCTCATTTCATCCTTTGGATTAGACACAAGGGATGGTGCATATATAGATAACATTGAGAACTTCAAAGAGTATTCCTCAATGCTCATATTACATTGCTTGAGATTGATAAACTCCTCTACCCTAACTTCCGTCCTCTCACGGGGAAAGTACTTACCAAGAAAAGCTTCCTTAAATTTTTCCCACTCGATAGGATCCGACTCCTCTAGCCTATAATCCTTCCATTGAGTGTACCATATTTGAGAAACATACCTCAATTGGTACGAAGCCAACTCAACCTTCTCCCTAGATGTAACACCCATGGCACTCAACACTTTGTACACACCATCTAAGAACTCTTAGGGATCCTCTCCCACCTTAGAGCCAAGAAATATAGGAGGATTCATCCTCACAAAGTCTCTCAACCTAGATGTCATACTGCTCTCTGCAACATTCACCCTAGGCGCCATACTAAAATTCACTTTAGTAGTCACGGCTCGGGCTAAAGCAAGCAAAGCCTCTCTAATATCTCTATTACTCAACTCCGGGGGATCCACCGGAACATCATTACCTCCACCGACAATAGGGACTTTATAACCTTGAACACCTTGAGCACCTTGAGGAACTTGCTCAACTTGCTCAACTTGAGGAGGAATCTCCTCATGCACATCATTCTCCTCAACTCTCCTAGTTGGTGTCCTCCTCGTATTCACCTTCCTACAAACACAAGAAAAACCATAAGAAAAGAGTCCTCATAAATTTTACTCTATGGCACGACATAAGAGTATAAAATAAGGGAAACACTATCGTCCTATAGACTCTCGCCCATAGATGTGTCGCGACTCACACCGATGGTCAAGACTCTACTAGACGTGACTTGATGAGACTTTTTGATTCCTAATACTACTTTCATAACCTATGATCTGATACCAAGCTTGTCACATCCCAAGACCACACACTAGAAGATACGGTCAATCTCGGATTGCAACCGGCGTACTTGACCTCTTGGAGGTCTTGTACAAGACCTTACATATTATTCATCGCATATACATAATGAAAAGTAGTGCGGGATTAAAACTTTTCACAAAACATTTCATAGTCTTCAATATCTCTATCATATAAAATCATAGGAAATACTAAGTCTCAATCTCATCAAACTTAAAACACGAGAATATTTTGGGACACGGCCCATACACAATACGAAAATATAAATACTTAGTCTATTACAATACTTCAATAAGAAACATAAAATAAATCTATATATGCCCTCGAGTCAATTGAGGACATACTTCAACTTCACTTGAACGATGCTACGATCCAAGTCTTGCTTGCCAAATGCTCCTCACCTACCAACAACTATAGATATAGATAAAAACATGGATTAGTACAACCACATGTATTAAGTATGGCATAATGCATGAAATCATGAAGATGGACATTTATTTAAAATAAGCATTTTTTGACTTACATATCATAACATAATCGTAAGAACAACATTTAACAACTTAGAAACACATAAGATAACATTTAAGCAATTTAGTTCATTTTCTTTAAAACATTTCAGAGACTTATATTCACTGTAACAGTGAAGTATCGCTTCTTCCTTTTTAGCACTTCCTAGCATGTAGTCTTCTCACTAAAAGCTATACTAAGATTCACTTAAGCAACAAAAAGAGAGACCGCCCATACAACCTCCCTAAGCATGCCTAAATGACCCTCAAGACTACTTATAATAAGACACATACACACTTACAAGACATCAAACATATGAACATGAGATTTCTTCTACTAAAGGTGATTCTAAGTCTCACTTGAGTGAGTTGTGAAGCTACTGCCCATACAATCCCTTACACACACACTTAAGACATCATATAGACTACCTAAGATAGAATCATTCTCACTTAAAACAACAACATATAGATAAAATTGACATTTTCTTACCAAAGGCTATCAAAAGACTTACTTAAGTAAATCAAGAAGATAACGTCCATGATTAACCTCTTCAAGACTACCTAAAGAATCCTTAAGACTACCTAAGTTTAGATCATGTCTACGTATTCAACCATTTTCCCTAACTAGAGTCATTCTTAAGTCTCATCTAGGTAAGATACAAAGTGACCATTCCTATGCCACCTTCACACCTTTACTAGATAACCCTTAACTACTCTAGATAAGTACTTATTCATTTAACATACTTTCTTAACTTAAGGCATTACATCCATTAGTTCATTTAGGAGACATTCAACACATAAAGGACACTCAAGTAATGGTCTTGGACAAGACCTAGGGAATCTCACTAACACCTTCAAAGCCTATTGTGCAATGTCTAGAGAGCATCACATACCACCACCTAAACTTCATAGAACTTCTATAATGCTAGTAGGTATCTCATATGATGAGAATAGACAATAACCGACATAGACCATGATAGCAAGACATGGAATCCGAAGTTCTAACCTACTCCGATGAGGGTGTTGTACTTGCCAATGGTAGAACTTAGACACATCGCATGTAGACACATGGTTAAGGAATATGAAGGGCATTCTTTGTAATCTAGTCTCATTCTTTTACTAGAACTACTTCCCTTACCATACTCACGCGGTGCTAGCCTTTGTTTTCATAGAGTAATTTACACATAAGGTTATATAAAGGGGTTCCATATAAATTTCATAACCCAATCACATTTACCCTAGCAAAGAGGTCCTCTAGGGTTACCTTCCAATCGCGACAAGAATCTTATCATGACTTTTCTAAGGTTTGATATGATGTCGTTATATCCAATCAACCTTAACTCTATCATTCCTTTACTTGAAGGATACCATTACGACTTTCGACTTCAACATTCATAACCTTACCAGTAGGTTCAAGGTTTCAAATAAAGGACCCTCTTAACATCATTCAAGTTCACATGTCATTTATACATTCAAGACTAAGAGGCTTTAGCATCCTAAGTCAAGACATCATATTTTCACATTCCTACATGCCTCAAGTAAGGGACACAAGTCAACCAAGACAAGACAGAACATACTTCACCTTAACACATGTTACATGTCATTCTAGAAACACATAGAAATAGCCATGTCCTCTTTAATTCATCCTATACACTATCATGTCACTATCAATATGACCATCATAGACTCATATAGTCAAGTAGGAATAACCAAACATCAACTCTAAGACTATACACACAAAGCCATAGTCATAGTCTAACATTATCACCTGAATAACATCAATAGAAGAAACCATATATACTTTCACATTACTTCACATATAGATAGATATTGTCATACTTCACATAATCAACTACACAAATAATCATATTACTTCAAGTAGTTGCTGACAAGGCCATAATCATCATAATACATAAAGTAACGCCGACAAGGCCAGTTCAATTGCAAGTAAAGCACATAACATGTCACGACCCGGATTCTGGAATCCGAATCGCAACCGGTGTCGTTGACCTCTCAGAGGTCGCAGACAAGCCTCTTCTTGTATTCACCACATTCATCTAGTGAAATTTGTGGAAAATTTAGAACTTTTTAAACGTATGAAGTATACATAGACTACATATAATTATTAGGGAAAAGGGTCAAAAATACCCTTCAACTTTGATTTATTGTTTAAATTTACCCTCGCCGTTAAAATAAAGTTAATTTTACCCCTCGTAGTTAAAATAAAGTTAATTTTACCCCTCGTCATTAAAATAAAGTTAATTTTACCCCTCCTGTTACTAATTTCACCAAATTTACCCCTCATTAGATGGATTGACCCAAATTGACCCGATTTTTTTAAGAAAAACATATTCCTTATTTTAATCCATTAACCCGATCAATTTAAATAACCCGACCCCATTCTTCCAAATCTCCTATACCCAATTACCCATTCTCCCAAATCTCCATAAATATGTCAAAGAGGTAAATTCGGGTCAATCCGTCTAATGAGGGGTAAATTTGGTGAAATTAGTAACAGGAGGGTTAAAATTAACTTTATTTTAACGGCGAGGGGTAAAATTAACTTTATTTTAACAGCGAGGGTAAATTTAAACAATAAATTAAAGTTGAGGGGTATTTTTGACCCTTTTATCTAATTATTAACTAGTTACATCATATACTAAGCTCAAAGTAAAGAAACAACCATCTAACAATTGCGGAATCAATTCAAATCAAAGAATAACATATCATAGTAGTTTGCCAAAACGACCTTATTACAAAGCTTCCAATAAATGTATGAAAGAAAGGCTAGGTACAACATCCACTACCTATGTCTAAATACTAATGCTAGACTAAAACTGTAGCATCCTCGAAATCAAGAGGACCTACCAAATGGTCTGGAAAATGCTAAGTCCAAACCGCTGCGATGAGTCTTCAATATACTCTCTGACCTGCACCTATAAAAATAGTAAACTGTATAGGGTTAGTACACCACTTGTACTAAGTATGGGTGTATGCGCACATACACATAAGTCTAGGCATGATAAAGGAAAGATCTTCCTAAACAACATGTCATTTCTGGAAAGTGTAGTCACTAGACTTTCCTAATTCGCTAGTTGTGAATTGTGGTATGAATGTGATGTATTTTAATGCATTCAAAGCACACAACTCATTTTCTATGTGATTACAAGACATTATAATAATCAACATAATTTTAGAACAACTCGAGTGAAGATTTGAAAATTTGATCCTCCAAACCCGAGAGCCCTATTTTTGACACTTGGATTATTTTTCAGTCTTTTTCTTCTTCTCATTGTGTAGTTCAATAATTCCTTTGGTCCTATGTTTTACTTACAAGTGCAATTATTCATTGTAGTCCCATACCCACAATGAATCAAGTAAGTAAACCAAGGACTAAGGAATGATTTCACTATCCTTACAATGGGTCATTCATTACATTATATATTCATTAACACTTCATAAGCCAGTCTCTATTGGGTATGCCACTTGTTTCATCATTTTCATGTTAGGGAAGTTATGAAGCTTTGATTTACTATTATATTTCTACTCCCCTTTATTGGCATCATATAAGAAGTCATTATAAGCCAATCTTATTTGGCTTTGCCCATTATTTGCTGAAACTTCATTGGTATTGATATTGGCAATTGACATTCTTAAGCTCTTACTTTCATAGCTCACTTTGAACATACGTTCCATCATTTTTCTTTCTTGGTTTCTTAGAGACATCCTTAGAAGTAAGATCATGCGAGCTAACATGAAATCCAGTGTCTTCCCCACACCGAAAAGAGGTGATTCACCGATCAAAAGGAATCAAGATGATGTGAGCTAACATGAAATCCAATATCTTTCCCACACCGAAAAAGGTTGATTCCCGACTAAGGTGAATCCATGTTAAGTGTTTACCCATACCTAAAAGGGTGGCTCACAGCTATAGTGAACCTAGAACATTCCTTTGAGCATTAACCGACATAGAACATGTTAGCTAAACATGAAATTCGGTGTCTTCTCCACACCAAAAAGAGGCGGAATCACTGGCCAAGAGGAAATCGAAACATACCTAGCTCTCTTAGGTGGAAACCACAGGCTAGTTCCTATGTTTGCTAGACATAGTTTGAAGACTAGGAGACATAAGGAAACTACTTATCCACCTCGGTGGTATCCTCGTCTCATGAGACTTACACGTGCAAGCACAGGCTCATAGCTAGTCTATCGGTGCTTTTCTCACTTTCATTATCTTCTTATCTTTTTGGAGTTGGCTCAAACATTATGGAATCTTGCTTCTAGATTGAGGTTTACTTACTCTATTGATGACTTGTCATCCCTTTGTTTACATTGATGAAATGTGAATTGTACTTACATAACATCTTTGGTGTTAATGAGACTGGTCTCACACATTCTAACACCTTCATTCGTGAGTATTTTTAACATAGTAGCTTAGGTGTAAGTGAGGCTTGTCTCACTTCTTTTAACACCTCATTCTGGTCACTTTCTTATCTTAGACATATTTAGTTATGTTAATACTCACTTTACTTGCTTACTTTCGTTTAGTAGCTTCATGTGATCGTTTATGGACGATGAGCACTTCATTCAATGAGTTACATATATTCATAGTTCATTCGTTTAGGGCATGTAGGGACTTGTCCCAATGAATGTCATGCCCTTGGATATGGATTCATTGAATTACTTTAGGAGTGCTTGAGTTAGCATTTCAATCTTTTGGCTATATATGATTGGCATAGAATTAGTATTGGCCTAGAAAATTTGGAAAAGACTTCAAAGCCATCTTTGTTGGCACAAGCCAGAGTTACATTCATGCATGCTTAATTTGGGATACATTATTCATTAGCCAATCTTTTAATTATTTAAATATAACATTATAGCCAATTTCATTCAACTTGTTTGACAATGTAGTGTTAGCCCTTTTATTGGCATAAGCCAAACAATCACTCAAACTATGATTTCATGGATATCTTTTTAGCCAACCTTATAATATATCTTAAACATCACATTAGTAGTCCTTTTGGACAGCCTCATATGAACACTTTAATGAACATAACATTTTCATCAAATCACGATTAACAGTAGGTATGCACATCATGACCGTAACATTTCAATACATAACATTTTCGGGAACAACATAAGATAGCATCATTAATTCACGTAAGGCACACTTAACATCATATGAGTTCAATTCATACGTTCATTCGGCATTTACAAATCAAGAACCCTACACATTAACATCAGCCAGCACCACATACCAACAACATCAAGACTAATATATACAACATTGAAACCGTAACAAGGATACTAGGGAAAAGGGAAGTTCGACGAGAACCTTGGGAACAACCCTAGTTTTGAGATTTCATTGATTCGTTACGACGGAAAGTACTCTTGGAGAAAGAATTCCAGGAGAGAAACCCATACCTTATGTAGAACATAATATACGAAGACCACCTTGAACAAAACCTTGAAGAGACCTTGAAATCTCCCTAGCACATCTATGAAACTTTCTGCCTTTTTGCGTATCGTTTTAGCGTTGTGTTCTCTAAGTGTTTGATCGTGAGGTTTTAGGTTTAGGAACTTATATTGACTCATTAAACTTAGGCTAACTTAGTCAATTAAATAAATTAATTAGTTAATTACTAAAACGCCCCTCCTAAGTTGACTAAACATAGGAGAATGTTGACTTGACCGAAAATCTGGAAATTGGTGTTGACTAGGGTTTCGATCAACATTTGGAATTTATATTAATTAATTAAATCCTTAATTTAATTAATTAAGGGACCTAGGGTAATTACTAAAATACCCCTAAGTCTTTGGGACCATAACTAACCTTTTTGGACCATCCTAGGTTAGGTACTAGGTTGTCTCCTCAACTAGTTACTAGGTTAGTGTCAACCCGGTTTAGTCCTAGGTTGTCAGGTGCACTAGTGGGTCCATTTCGGTTAGTCCTAGGTTAGTTAGCTAGTTAGGACAGTTAGTTAAAGCCTAGAGTTGGTTAGGTAAGTTGGCCCCATGTGGAGGGACCCATCCGCACAGTCTTGTCCCTAACCGCCCTAATCGAATTCGGTTAGGGTGGTTGCATGGTACCCCTTGTCCGATTCCCACATGTCTTGCACATGTGCTTTCACATGGGTTGGTTGTACTTTCATAACTAACTATTCTTAATGGCTCTTTTGAAATGTTTACTTATTGTCCCAAGGATCCTCACTATGTCCTTGGGCACTGATTAATCTACATGATCATTTTAATTGATCATGTGCTATGGTATCTAGGCTTAACACTTGGATGCCTAGTACCTAATGTGTTACTATTACGCAACATGATTTTATTAGATTAGGGTCTTCCTTGCAGGTACATTTCTTGGACAAGCAATCTTGTATTGGGTATGACAACCCAACATGTATTTTACTTGATAGTATATAGAAAATTGGCTAATATCTTTTAGCCAATTTTTCTATACTATGCCAAATATTTCTCAATATTGGGCATTGGGTTGCCTATGTACCCCTAATAGGCATTCTTAAAGACCAACTGGTCTCTTTACTAGACATGTGATTTTCCGGAATGTTACATTATCCCCCCCTTAGGAACATTCATCCCCGAATGACACTTACACTTCATTTTAAACAAGAGGGAAACTTAGAAACACTTAAACATACTTAAAACGTTATCATTTGTGAACATCTGATTAACACATATTCTAGATGATACATTTTTTCTCAAGCTTAGCTGAAGCTTCATGTTTTAGATCGAGGAACTTCCTTCTTAATCACACTTAACTTAATGCACATCACAACTCATGCAACACATAAAATTACATCTATGCTATACAAAAACAGCAACATAATGCACGCATGAATTCATTTTTAACTCATATAGTGCAAGTATTAAAACACACGATTAAGGGCTTATAACACCAAAATCGACTAATACACTAAAACTTAGAGTTTCTTAAACATAATCAGATCTAAGAAGAGTATATCTAACCTCAAGAAATGAACAAATGAGCGTAACGGGATCTCATATCGGCCTCGGCCTCCCATGTTGCTCCCTCAACAAGGTGGTTCCGCCATAGTACCTTCACGGTGGCAACCTACTTGTTTCTAGCCGCTTCACTTGATGATCTAAAATCTCAACCGGAACCTTTTCGTAAGAAAGGTTCTCATCAACTCCTAACCCCTCAACAGGAAGGATGGATGTTGGATCGCCTAGACACTTCTTAAGCGTCGAAACATGAAACACTGGATGGACCGAAGCTAAGTCTTGTGGTAACTTCAGAACGTAGGCAACATTTCCTACTCGCTGTAAGATCTCATAAGGACCTATATACCTTGGAATCAACTTCCCTTTCTTGCCAAACCTCATCACCCCTTTCATGGGTGATATCTTCAAGTAGACTTGATCACCTACTTCGAATTCCAGAGCTCTCTTTCTGTTATCAGCATAGGATTTCTGACGACTGTAAGTAGTACCTAACCGATCCTTGATCATCCTCACCTTTTCTATAGCCTCAAGCACGATCTCAGGGACAAGGATGGTAGATTCACCAACTTCAAACCACCCAATTGGAGACTTACATCTCCTGCCATACAATGCTTCGAAAGGTGCCATTCTAATACTGGAATGTTAGCTATTATTATACGAGAACTCAATCAGCGGCAAGTGATCATCCCAACTCCCCTTGAAGTCAATAACACATGCCCTCAATATGTCTTTAAGGGTCTGAATGGTGCGTTCTGCTTGACCATCTGTCTGCAGATGAAAAGCAGTACTAAGCTTCACCTGTTTACCTAAAATCTTTTGGAAGGATCTCCAAAAGTGAGAAGTGAATTGGGCTCCCCTATCCAATATCATTGACAAAGGAATGACACGCCACCTCACGATCTCATCAATGTACAGTTAGGCATAGTCCTCGGCTCGGTAAGTGGACTTTACGGGAATGAAGTATGCGGATTTAGTCATTCGATCAACAATGACCCAAATGGAATTGTGCATTCTTCTGATTCTCGGCAAACCAACCTCGAAATCCATATTAATGGCCACCCACTTCCACGTTGGAATCTCGATTGTCTAGGTAAGACCCCCAGGCTTAAGGTGTTCGGCCTTAACTTGTTGGCAATTTGGACATTCCTCCACAAACTTCGAGATATCACGCTTCATACCTTCCCACCAATAGACCTCTTTAAGGTCATGATACATTTTGGTGGCACCTAGATGAATAGAATACTTGGAACCGTGAGCTTTCGCCAAAATACTAGACCGCAAATCATCAACATTGGACACACATAATCTGTTCTTGTATCTGAGTACATCATCTCCTCCTAGGGAAAATGATTCATTGAACTTACTCAACAATGAGTCTTTTAACTCCATTAGTACTGGATCGAGGTGATGCTTGGATTTAACATCTACAACAAATGAGGATTTGGAACTTGAGTGAACAGAAACACCCCCACTTGGTGTATTTGTCAGCCATACACCCAATCTAGCCAATTGGTGTACCTCTTTAACTAGTTGCTTCTTCTCATCATCAACATGTGACATGTTGCCCATGCTCAATCTGCTCAACGCATCGACTACTACATTGGCCTTACTTGGGTGATAGTGTACACTCATATCATAGTCCTTGAGTAGCTCTAGCCACCTCCTCTGATGAAGGTTCAATTCTCTCTGCGTAAAAACATATTGAAGACTTTTATGGTCAGTATATACATCAATATGTACACCATATAAATAGTTTCTCCACAGCTTCAATGCAAAGACAACCGCAGCTAATTCAAGATCGTGTGTAGGGTAGTTCTTCTCGTGGACTTTCAACTGTCTAGATGCATATGCTATAACCTTGCCATCTTACATGAGAACACATCCCAAACCTACTCGGCAAGCATCACAGTATACCATTCTCGGCAACGTGAGCATTGGGGCCGAAGTGAGTCGGTCCTTGAGCTCTTGGAAGCTCTTCTCACACTTTCCAGACCACTCAAACTTCGCCTTCTTCTTCGTTAAGGCTACCAACGGAGCAACAATAGTAGAAAAACCTTCCACAAACCTGCGATAATATTTAGCCAAACTCAAAAAACTCTGAATGTCTGGAGGAGTGAGGGGTCTCGACCATTTCTTCACTGCTTCAACCTTTTTTGGATTAACTTCAACACCTTGGTCGGTCACAACATGACCAAGGAAGGTCACTGATCTCAACCAAAATTCACATTTACTGAACTTTGCATACAGCTGATGTTCTTTGAGTACTTGCAATGTCTTTCTTAAGTGTGCTTCATGCTCTTCTCTAGACTTAGAGTATATGTGGATGTCATCTATAAATACCATGATGAATGAGTCAAGGTATTCACGAAAGACTCTAATCATAAGGTCCATAAACGCGGATGGTGCATTAGTGAGTCCAAATGACATGACTAAAAATTCATAATGCCCATATCTAGTACGAAAAGCAGTCTTAGGGATGTCTTCTCGCCTAACTCTAAGCTGACGATACTCTGACCGAAGGTCTATCTTTGAAAAGAAACTTGAACCTTGGAGTTGGTCAAATAGGTCATCGATTCTGGGAAGAGGATACTTGTTCTTTATAGCGACTTTGTTGAGTTGCCGATAATCGATGCACATTCTAAGGGTTCCATCCTTTTTCTTTACGAACAACACTGGAGCACCCCATGGGGATATGTTCGACTGGATGAAGCCCTTATCAAGTAGATATTTTAACTGCAACTTCAAATCTTTGAGTTCGGCTGGTGCAATTCTATATGGGGGAATAGAAATTGGCTTGGTGTTGGGATCTAAGTCAACACCAAAATCAATCTCACGTTCAGGAGGGACTCCTGGTAAATCCTCCGAAAAGACATCTTGAAACTCATTCACTATTGACACAAAGTCTATGAAAGGGACTTCTTGCTCTAAGTCATTGACTCTAACTAAGTGGTATAAATACCCCTTAGCAATCATCTTATTGGATTTTAAATGTGAAACGATTTGGCCTACTGGGTTTGAACCACGCCCTTCCCATTCCAGCTCTAACTCATTTGGAACTGAAACCTCACTACCCTGTTTCAACAATCTATTGTAGCATAACACTTATGGAGACAATCCATGCCCAATATTATATCAAAATCGAGCATGGCTAACTCCACCAGGTCAGCGTGAGTGATTCTATCAAGGATGTTAATTGGACAATTCTTGTACACTCTTTCTGCTCTAATGTCGTCCCCTATGGGAGTACTCACTAGAATCGGCTCATACAAGATCTCAGGAAACACATAAAATCTACTAGCTATCAAAGGAGTAACAAATGATAAAGTGGATCCTGGATCTAACAATGAATACACAGGGAAAGAAAAGACATGCAACATACCCTTGACTACATCAGCTGACTTTTCTTGCTCTTCTCTACCTTTCAGTGCATAAAATTTGTTCCTCTTGGGAGGTTTGGCTGCAGCATTTGGATTCGGCCGAGGCTGAGCATCTTCCTTGGCCTGATTCCTCACTTGAGGATAGTCTCTGACCATATGTCCACTCTTGCCGCACCCGAAGTAGGCGTTAGTACCTACTAAACATTCACCTCCATGCGAACGCACACACTTACCACAAAGCTTGTTGTTTCGCTGGGCGCCTCTATCATTGCCCTTTTGGGGGCCAGACTTGTTCACTTTGGCATTCAAATTTCCTGAAGGAGCAGAATTACTTGAATGCCTTTTGAACTTAGGCCTGTTCTTGACTCCAAATGAGACCCTACCCGAGCTAGAATTAGTCTGGTCCGCGGCATTAAGCTTCTTGCCTTCATGACTTCTCTTTTTCCGACGTCTCTCCTCCACTTGCTGAGCATGCACCATCAATCTTCCCAGATCCATGTTGTCATACAACATGGCTTCCCGACAATCTTCCACATGATCCTTCGACAAGCCAGTCACAAACCTGCCCATTTCGTCCCTGCTATTTGCCACCTGAGAAGAAGCATACTTCCAGAGTTTAACTAATTTCAAGGAATACTCCTTGACCGACGTACCTTCCCGTCTCTGGTTGATGAACTCTTTAACCTTCGCTTCTCGTTGCTCTCTGGGAAAGAATCTCTCAAGAAAGGCGGTCATAAGAACGTCCCAAGTGATGGGGACATCTCCTAGTGATCGGACATCTGCTCATATTCTGTACCACATCTGTGCCACATCTTTGAGTTGATATGCAGTCAACTCATTAGTCTTGGACCTGTAGTAGACTGGAGGATTCATTTTGGTGAAGTCCTTCAGTCTGCTAGCCATGGTGCTAGCACGCGGGTTCTCCCTGGGATCACCCTCTCGTGTGGCATGAGTTGTGATGGCCTGCGCCTTAGTAGTGATGGCTTGTGCCATCTGCAGAAATGCTTCCCTCACTTCACCATCTGTCAACGCAGCTGGGTTGACAGGAGCTTGAACTTCAGCAGCTGGGGCTTGAGGAGGAGCTTGGTTTCCTCCAACAGCTGCTTCCTCAACTCTTTTCGCGGCATTCCTCCTCGTATTAATTTTCTACACGTATATACAACAAGGGAGTTAGATCCTTACAATGACATAATATGTCACAACTTATTTAGCACAATGACGAGTAGAAGAAGGGAAGATTTCCTATAATTACATAGTCTCTAATTCATGATTGTGGCACGCTTCACAACCATAAGTTAGAAACTACATAACTTGGTTGTTTTGAGCTTTAGTTCCTAGGTAATTTAACCTAATGCTCTGATACAAGGTTTTTCACGACCCATATTCTAGGATCCGAATCGCAACCGGCGTTGTTGACCTCTCAGAGGTCGCAGACAAGCCTCTTCTTGCATTCATCACATTCATCTAGTTAAATTTGCGGAAAATTTAAAACTTTTTAAGCATATGATGTATACATAGACTTCATATCATTATTAACTAGTTACACCATATACTAAGCTCAAAGTAAAGAAACAACCATCTAACAATTGCGGAATCAATTCAAATCAAAGAACAACATATCATAGTAGTTTGCCAAAACGACCTTATTTCAAAGCTTCGAATAAATGTATGAAAGAAACGCTAGGTATAACATCCACTAGCTATGTATAAATACTAATGCTAGACTAAAAACTGTAGCATCCTCGAAATCAAGAGGACCTACCAAATGGTCTGGAGAACTCTGAGTCCAAACCGCTACGATGAGTCTTCAATCTACTCTCTGACCTGCACCTATAAAAATAGTAAATTGTATAGGGTTATTACACCACTTGTACTAAGTATGGGTGTATGCACACATACACATAAGGCTATGCATGATCAAGGAAAGCTCTTCCTAAACAACATACCATTTCTGGTATGAATATGATGTATTTTAATGTATTAAAAGCACACAACTAATTTCTATGTGATTACAAGACATTAGAATCATCAACATAATTTTAGAACAACTCGAGCGAAGATTTGAAAATTTGATCCTCCAAACCTGAGAGTCCTATTTTTGACACTTAGATTATTTCTCAGTCTTTTTCTTCTTCTCATTTTGTAGTTCAATAATTCCTTTAGTCCTATGTTTTACTTACAAGTGAAATGATTCATTGTAGTACCATACCCACAATGAATCAAGTAAGTAATCCAAGGACTAAGGAATGATTTCACTATCCTTACAATGGGTCATTCATTACATTATGTATTCATTAACACTTCGTAAGCCAGTCTTTATTGGCTTTGCCACTTGTTTAATCATTTTCATGTTAGGGAAGTTATGAAGCTTTGATTTACTATTACATTTCTACTCCCATTTATTGTCATCATATAAGAAGTCATTATAAGCCAATCTTATTTGGCTTTGCCCATTATTTGCTGAAACTTCATTGGTATTGATATTGACAATTGACATTCTTAAGCTCTTACTTCGATAGCTCACTTTGAACATACGTTCCATCATCTTTATTTCTTGCTTTCTTAGAGACATCTTTAGAAGTAAGATCATGTGAGCTAACATGAAATCCAGTGTCTTCCCCACACCAGAAAGAGGTGATTCACCGATCAAAATGAATCTAGATCATGTGAGCTAACATGAAATCCAGTGTCTGTCCCACACTGAAAAGGGTTGATTTCCGGCTAAGGTGAATCCATGTTAAGTGTTTACCCACACCTAAAAGGGTGGCTCACGGCTATAGTGAACCAAGAACATTCTTTTGAGTATTAACCGACATAGATCATGTGAGCTAAACATGAAATCCAGTGTCTTCCCCACACCAAAAAGAGGTGGAATCACTAGCCAAGGTAAAACCGAAACATACCTAGCTCTCTTAGGTGGAAACCACAGGCTAGTTCCTATGTTGGCTAGACATAGTTTGAAGACTAGGAGACATCAGGAAACTACTTATCCACCTTTGTTGTAGCCTCGTCTTATGAGACTTACACATGCAAGCACAGGCTCATAGCTAGTCTACCGGTGCTTTTCTCATTTTCATTATCTTCTTTTCTTTTTAGAGTTGACTCAAACATTATGGAAGCTTGCTTCTAGATTGAGGTTTACTTACTCTATTGATGACTTGTCATCCCTTTCTTTACATTGATGAAATGTGAATTGTCCTTATATAACATCTTTGGTGTTAATGAGACTAGTCTCACATGTTCTAACACCTTCATTCGTGAGTATTTTTAACATAGTAGCTTAGGTGTAAGTGAGGCTTGTCTCACTTCTTTTAACACCTCATTCTGGTCACTTTCTTATCTTAGACATATTTAGTTATGTTAATACTCACTTTACTTGCTTACTTTTGTTTAGTAGCTTCATATCATCGTTTATGGACGATGAGCACTTCATCCAATGAGCTACATATATTCATAGTTCATTCATTTAGGGCATGTAGGGACTTGTCCCAATGAATGGCATGCCCTTGGATTTGGATTCATTGAATTACTTTAGGAGTGTTTGAGTTATCATTTCAATCTTTTGGCTATATATTATTGGCATAGAATTAGTATTAGCCTAGAAAATTTGGAAAAGACTTCATAGCCATCTTTGTTGGCACAAGCCAAAGTTACATACATTCGTGCTTAATTTGGGATACATTATTCATTAGCCAATCTTTTAATTATTTAAAGATAACATTATAGACAATTTCATTCAACTTGTTTGACTATGTAGTGTTAGCCATTTTATTGGCATAAGCCAAATAATCACTCAAACTATGATTTCATGGAGATCTTTTTAGCCAACCTTATAATATATCTTAACATCACATTAGTAGTCCTTTTGTACAGCCTCATATGAACACTTTAATGAACATAACCTTTTCATCAAATCACGATTAACAGTAGGTATGCACATCACGACCGTAACATCTCAATACTTAAAATTTTCGGAACAACAAAACATAACATCATTCTTTAATTCACGTAAGGAACACTTAACATCATACGAGTTCAACTCATAGGTTCATTCGACATTCACAAATCAAGAACCCTACACATTAAGATCATCCAGCACCACATACCAACAACATGATCAAGACTGTAATAACCTGAAAATGACTATGCTAAGTAAGACCTAAGCGTACCTAGAGTACATAGGTTAGACCAGGTTCACATGTCTTGATGCGCGTGAAACCGGACCCCTGGACCTATGCACCAGCCAAGCCAACCAACTTGGTGAGTTGGTTGAGCTAGGCAGGGTTGGTTCCAGCCATGTTAGCTCCCCGAACACTAGGATTCAGCCGGGTGAGTCTTAATCGGACTTAGAGGGTTAGTCCTAGGTGTTAAGGGTTCCAGGGGTAAAAAGGTAATTTCGGGGCTAGGGGTAGTATAGTAACTACCCTAGGCTGATATTTTAATTAATTAAATAATTTTTTAATTAGTCAATATGGGTCAAAGCTCGGTGGTCAAACCCAAGTTTGACCGGATCTCCACACTCGGGTTCAAACCAAGTTGGAGGCACAAAAAGGGACAATTTAAATGATTTTAATTAGACAAAAATCAGGAGGGGTATTATATTAACTTAATATGAAGATTATAATATGATTTTATCATCTAAAGTATGTTGAATAAGTCAACAACAAACTCCCCAAGCAAGAGGCGCACGACTCCCACTAGGAGTGTACTCAATGTGCACTCTTAACTCATTATATATCCACCAATGTTAAAAGTAAAATAAGTCTACTAGTTCAAAGAGTTCTGGGCTTCATCAATCAAAAATGAAAAGAAGAAATTGTTCGCCTAAGTGCTTTGAGAAATCACGTAAAAGAATTCACTTGTGAGCAAGAACCAAGGCTCGAAAGAGAGTTTTTGTGCGTGGGTTAGGACGTGTTAGTGGATAGTTGTCAACGTTGAAAAGGTATGGGTTTTCTTCTCTCTTGGTCCCTTTCCCAAGAGTCCCCTAAGGCTCAGTTCAATTCCAATCTAAAAACTAAGGTTGTCCCCGTTGCATGCCCCTGTCATTAGATCCTATGGACGATTGATGAATGCGTTGGTATGACTTCTGGTAGATGATTTTAGGAATGATTGTGATTGTGTGCAATGTGTATTCTCGGACTGATTATGATGTTGTTAAGTACGTCCAAATGTTGAAGGTTATATGTGCACAAGTATGCTGTTTTCCCGTGATTATGTTGTTATGGATTACTTGAAGAAAATGTGAATTATGTGTTACATAATGTTGTATGTTTAACATGCAAGAAGAATCGTGATGTTCATGAATAAGAAAATGAAGTTCTGGTCCATTAACAAAATGTTAGGCTGCCGATTCTTTGGAATCTAAGACTCTCGGCCATGGTCTCAATTACACAAACGAACTTTTATGTTAATTCCACAAGGACTAAAATACTAACCTAAGGTCTTAATGAACCCGAATGCTTCACTATAGAAACTAAGGAAATCTTTGCACAACAAAGGTTAATACATACGAATACGTGAGTGTACTGTGATTACGAAGTTGGGTTAAAATGTGACGCCTTAGAACTTAAGAGGTGCTACAGGTAGATGGACATTATTTTAGAACAAAGTATTGGTTAAAAGTTCATGTAAAACTCTAATCTAAACGTCTAGGCTAAATTCAAGAAAGTGAACCAAAGAACTATATTAATTGACTAAGTCTCTGTTAACCACTTTTAAAACAAATGAAGAAAAAGAGATGCTGCCATTGAGGGTGGAACCGAGACCTCTAGGTCCCAACACTAAGTGAAGGGGCCTTGAATTAAAAGAAAAAGAAATAGTGTGAGAGAGGGGAATCGAACTCGGCTTCAAGGCCAAATATGTGAGATACATAAGTCTCACATATAATCAAAAAAATTATATGCTGCCCAAGGGATTCGAACACGGGTCCTCTTGACCAAAATTGTGAGGCACATAAGTCTTACAAATAATAAAACAAAACGCAGCCAGTAGGGATTGAACTCGGGTCCCCTTGGCCGAATGTGTATGATGCATAAGTCTTGCACAATGTGCACTTATATGATCATGAAACACTTATCCAAATATGAGTAACCCAAAAGGGGTACTACCATGAGTGTAAGGTACACTAAAGGCCATGTGCATGGCATATGATTTAAGTTAATGGCAAGATGAAGAAATGAACATTCACGTAATGAGGTGAGTAATTATGTTAAACAATGAAGCTAATGAAAATGGTGACAACATGATAAGAGGCTAAGATGAATGGTGAGACAAGTCTCAACCAAGCCTAAGTAAAGGTCACTAAAAGTACTCACCTAAGAGTGTGTGGAATATTAAGAGACAAGTCTCAATCACATTCTATATGTAAGTGTAAGGACAATTCACACTTTAATATGTAAAGAAGAGATGAGAAATCATCTAATGAGATATGACTACCTCATGCTAAGAAGCAAGCTTCGATGATGTATGAGTTGAATGTAAATGGGAACTTTAAACTAAGCACCGATAGGCTAGCTATAAGTGGTGATGCCTTCTTTCGGGAAGGACGAAGGTTCACGTAAATCTCATGAGATGAGACTTTCCACCAAGGTGGGTATGGGTCTCCCTAAATCTCCTAGTCTTTGAACTATGCTGCAAACATAGGGAACTAGCTTGGTTCGAACCCCTAAAGCTAGAATGTTTGGGTTTCACTTTGGCTAGTGAATCCACCTCTTTTCGATGTGGGGGAGACACCGAATTTCAAGATGCTTGTATGATCTATGTCGGTTAAGGCTGAAGTTCCTCAAAGTATGAAATATAATGAAATGAACGATATCGAAGGTGTTTGTGCAAGAAAATCAGGAGGTGAAACTAGATTCAAGTAATGACATTAGTTCATTCCTTGTCATTGCACTTCATGATCCCAATGAGAGTCTTAAACTTCATCCTAGGTATAGCTGGTGTTTACATCAGCCTACAAATGAATGAAATGAATAATGTGAAGTACGAATGAATGAATGAAGCAGACTATGTGTTTGCTAAAGAAGGCCCTCGTGTTGAGGTCTCATATGTTGGGCCCTCACTTGAGATGTCTTAATGCTACGTCCATGATTCCAAGGTCTCGTGGATATGAAATGTATAATATATGAAACATGAAATGTATGTATGTGAGACTATATGTGCATAATGTGTGACATATTCATGGTATGACCTTCCTATTATGAATTAGGCAAGTCAAGAGACTTGACCTCCTAAGAAAGCATGTTGATTAGGAAGAGCCATTCTTGTTCATGCATTACCGTTATGTGTTGCTGCATAAACCCATACTTAGTACAAGTGTGTACTAATTCCATACAATATTACTATTTTTGGTGCAGGCTCAGGTGGACGTTGAAGGCATCATTGTAGTTGTTCGGACTCAGAGATTTCATCCGGACTTGGTAGGTCCTCATACATTCGAGGATGCCTGCCTTTACATTTTGTGCTTAGTAGTAGGTTTGAACTAGTGGAGTATGTTCCACTAGTGTTTCTTTCCTATTTTATTCAGATGCATGTAATAGTGCCATTTTGGCAAGTATTACTTATGACATGGTATCCTATTTCTTTCAAGTTATATGTTTCTATAACTAGATGGTAGATATATGAGCAATGAACCTCCTTACAAATACGTGTTTATATGAAGTCTATGCATACTTCAACTATAAACATAAAGTTTTAAATTTTCCGCTAAAATTAACAGTATGAATGTGATGAATGCAAAAAGAGGCTTGTCTGCAACCTTTGAGAGGTCAACGACGCTGGTGGCGGTCCGGATTCCAGAATACAGGTCGTTACAAAGACTAATCTATACAACATTGAAAACGTAACAAGGATACTAGGGAAAAGGGAAGTTCGATGAGAACCTTGGAAACAACCCTAGTTTCGAGATTTCATGGATTCGTTACGATGGAAAGTACACTTGGAGAAAGAATTCCAGGAGAGAAACCCAGACCTTAAGTAGAATTTAATCTACGAAGACCACCTTGAACGAAACCTTGAAGATACTTTGAAATCACCCTAGAACGTCTATGAAACTTTCTGCCTTTTTGTGTATCGTTTTAGCGTTGTTCTCTCTAAGTGTTTGATCGTGATGTTTTAGGTTTACGAACTTATCTTGACTCATTCAACTTAGGCTAATTTAGTCAATTAAATAAATTAATTAGTTAATTACTAAAAATCCCCTCCTAAGTTGACTAAACATAGGAGAATGTTGACTTGACCGACAATCTGGAAATTGGTGTTGACTAGGGTTTCGGTCAACATTTGGAATTTATATTAATTAATTAAATTTGTAATTTGATTAATTAAGGGACCTAGGATAATTACTAAAATACCCCTAAGTCTTTGGGACCATAAATAACCTTTTTGGACCATCCTAGGTTAGGTACTAGGTTGTCTCCTCAACTAGTTACAAGGTTAGTGTCAACCTGATTTAGTCCTAGGTTGTCGGGTGCACTAGTGGGTCCATTTCGGTTAGTCCTAGGTTAGTTAGCTAGTTGGGACAGTTAGTTAGAGCCTAGAGTTGGTTAGGTAAGTTGGCCCCACGTGGAGGGACCCGTCCGCCCATGCTTGTCCCTAACCGCCCTAACCGAATTCGGTTAGGGTGGTTGCGTGGTCCCCCTTGGACGGTTCCCATATGTCTTGCACATGTGATTGCACATTGGTTGGTTGTACTTCCCTAACTAACTATTCTTGATGGCTCATTTGAAATGTTTACTTATTGTCCCAAGGATCCTCACTATGTCCTTGGGCACTGATTAATCTACATGATCATTTTAATTGATCATGTGCTATGGTATCTAGGCTTGACACTTGGATGCGTAGTACCAAATGTGTTACTATTACGCAACATGATTTTCTTAGCTGAGGGTCTTCCTTGCAGGTACATTTTTTGGACAAGCAATCTTGGATTGGGTATGACAACCCAACATGTATTTTACTTGATCGTATATAGAAAATTGGCTAATATCTCTTAGGCAATTTTTCTATACTATGCCCAATATTTCTCAATATTGGGCATTGGGGTGCCTATGTACCCCTAATAGGCATTCTTAAAGACCTACTGGGCTTTTTACTAGATATGTGATTTTCCGGAATGTTACATAACACCGCCAACATAAGTGGACCATACCAATCACAATATAATTTAAGTCTAATAATCATAAAATAAAGGTAAATAGGGTAGTGTACCACCACTACATCCTCAACACTCAATCCAATACTAAACCATCTCATTCGATACCATAAGCCCCTTACCAATGGCCATGAACATCAATTCAATGCATAAATCATAATACTCAATGAAACTAGGTTAATTCAACATATATTTATCAATCCAATACAACCTATACATAAATTGAATAAAATTATTACATCATTAGATAGCCCATAGAAAACTACACTAGAATTCACAGTCATTAAGTCAATATTAAGTATCCCATAAAGTAGTCAAAAACTAGGGTTCAACAATTACATAGGTTCATTAATTGAGTTAAAATCATCTAATTAATAACAATTCAATCCATATTTAATTCTTAAAAGTGTATAATGCAAGAACCCATGCATAGATCATGAAAGGACGATTCAACTTTGAAAACTTTTGAAAATATCTTTGAAAGTTGGACTCCTTGATTAATAGAGTTTCAAAGAACAAAAATAATACCGCAATGAAGATAATTCTTCAATTTGATGAAGAATCTCCACTCAATTCTCCAATCCAAGCCCTTCCTTGAGTTTTGGCTCCAATGGAGTTCTAGGGAAATTTCTATGGGATTTGGTTTTGATTTTTGAAGAATGAAATCTTCTTAGTGTTTTAGGCTTATAAACATATTTAAAATACCTAAAAGACCCTTAAGGAACGACCAATACCCTTATTTGGATATGGGGTGAATTTACAACTTCACCCCTCAACTTAACAGTGACTGCACGCAGGGTCAGTACCATCGATGGATAGACCATCGACGGCCCGTCCCTTGACCAACGGACCGTCCTGCTGGTCCGTGGTCTGGGAATGAGGCTTGTCTTTGGTCCCTCCTCTTCCACGACTAAGTCCCAAACAACAAGACACCACCAACGGGTCATGGACTAACCCACTGGGCGTCGATTGTCATCCGTTGGTTGGGTTGTCTTGGGCAGTCTTGGGCACCAACTTTGGGTCCTTCCTAAAGGACCCTTGGGTGGTCCTTGGGGATGTTTTACCGGACTTTTCCAACCCAAACATGATTGTATACAGGTTTAGGACCTCTAACCTGAATTTCATCCAAAACGAACACGTAAAACTCGACGAAACACGCTTAGACACACAAGGTCGTTTCAAGGAAAAACTTTCGAACGTCATGGACGCTCTTGGACGTTTGACCTCCAAACTTCACAAAAATTGACACACTGCCTATATATACCATAATAAACAATTTAAGGACCTTATAAACTCATTAACCACACATAAACACATAAAACCACATGTGAGACACATAGGTGACTTAGACATCGAACGTCTTGGTCGTCCCTTGACGTTACACTTCCAAATCACCTAAAATATTAGAAACTGCCTCAATACAACATTATAGACCATTTTAGGACCTTATACCATCATGACAAACATGTTAGGCTCTAGTTCACCTATGTCATTTTCAAAATATTACACCCCTTGTATAATCATGATCATAACTCATCAGGTTTAGAGTGAGAACTTCTTTTCATCACAACCCAACATTAGTGATATCACCACATCATAGTCATAATAATAAGGAACACAAGAGAATCACTTTGAACCTAGCATGATCATACCCCTATCAAGATCCCATATCATAACATGTCGTCGTATTAATCATATCATCATCTTCCTATTCTATTCACATATTCATACTTCAATTGAACATCATCATCAAGATAGACCAACATAATTGAAGTAAAGTATTCATGATCTTGAAAGTCTTACCTATAGCCTCCAAGAAACTCCTTCAAGATTTCACCCCCAATTCCATAATATTCATCCAACAACCTAATCATCATCATCATAAAATAGTAAATTAAATTATACTATATCCAACTACATCATCCTTAATCATGAATTAACCTAATTCATAGCTACGGTTAAGAGATAAAGTAACATCAATGGGATCTTAAGAACTAGATCAAAAACCCAATCAAAACATGATACGAGGCAGACCATGAAGAAACAATACCATAAACCCTAATTTATCAACTGATAAACACACCATCTTCAAGAAATTTATCAACCAAGATCCAATATTTAGAGAAGAACATGTGGAATTTGGATGAATCAAAAAAAATTAACCATTATTATAAACCTTTAAAATGACTTAGGTGAAACTAGAGCCTAACGCTTGTGTCTTGATGTTTTCAAGTCCTAAAATAAGCAATAATGAGGTTAGGGGAAGTGGTTAAAGTTGCATGAAGTTTGGAGCTCAAACGTCCAAGAATGTCTATCACGTTCGAAAGGTTTGCCTTGAAACGTGCTTGCGTGTCTTAGTGTGTTTCATCAAGTTTTACGTGTTCGTTTTGAATGAAATTGATGTTAGGGGTCCCAAACATGTATACAAACATATTTGAATTGGAAACGTCCGGGCAAAACTCGCCAAGGACCAACCATGGGTCCTTGAGGAAGGACCCATCATTTATGCCAAGGCTGTCCAGACCATCCTCACCTACGGAGGGCATCGACGCCCAGTAGGTGGAATGACGCCCCATAGGTGGGAGGCGTAGGCCAGTACTTAGCCTAGGGAGCTTAAGCTCCCAAAGGAAAGTCTCTGAACCCATAGATGGTCAGACAGGACAGCCCGTCTGTGGACCTACGCCCCGTCGATGGGCAACCGTCGATGGTGGTTGTAACTGCATACAGGTTCACTGTAATGTGTACGGGTGAATTTAGTAGTGGTGAATCGGTAAATTTACCTCACGTCCAAAGAAATAAAAGAGAGGTTTCCTAGGGTGTTTTGGGTATTTCAAGTGGGTTTATATGTCCTAAAAATCAAGATGAATTCATTATTTCAAATCAAAACCCAAAATCTCTAAGAAACTCTCTAGAACTCCATTGGAGCTAATACTCAAGATAGAAATTGTATTGAAGATTCTTTGGTGATGCTTCATCAATTATTCATCAAATTCGTGGTCTAACACCAATTGAGGTATGGTTTTTCATCCTTTAATCTCTTTTCTTCAAGGACCAAACTTCAAATTGATTTCCAAAGTCTTTCAAAGATGAACTTGTCCTATCTTGATACCTAGCCATGGGTTCTTGCATAAAACTTTTTAAATCATTGTATATTGATTGATTTGTTTTAAATTAGATGATTTTAACCTAAAAACTCTATGAATACATGCAATTCATGAAACCCTAGATTTGACTATTTTGTGGGTGATTTGATTATGTCTTAATGCTATTGAATTCTTGTGTAGTTTGATTAAGGCTACTGAATTATGAATGAATCATGCGAGAATTGTTAGTAGGCTGCCTAAAATTCATAAATTCATGTTGTATTATCTTTGATTCATTGTGTATTGTAACTGTTGGGTTGAACTGTAAATTATGGCTATTGGTAAGAGCCTTGTTATATTGTGTTGGATGAATTGGCTATGGATTGAATTTGTGAGGTTGGATTAATGGTATGTTGATCTAATTTCCTCTATATTGTGTAGTATAGGCCTTAGATAGTAAGGATGTTTTGTATAGTCCACTTATAGTGTCGGTGCTTATGTGCTATACTTGTGACTAATGTGGCCTTGAAGACATTACTTTATGAATTGTGAAACAATGTGTCCTTGTCGGCATTACTTTATGTATCATGGATTTATCATGTTATAACTTGATTATGTGAATATTATGAATGTATTGGTAACTTATGTGTTTATGTGGAGTCAAAGCATGAGTTCTACCAGTTGATGATTTGTGTCTCTAGTGGGCTATAGTATAGTCATTATGTGGATTTCTTGATGTTGAAGTATGATGTTTCTTGATAGATTATATGATACTTGTGATACTTAGATTGATGATTATGTAGTAGTGAATAGGGTAACCTATAGATGATATTGGTTATACCTATGTGCTTCTTTAATGATATGCTATATGTGAAGTATGTGTGTGTCTTGTTTTTGTAGACTTGTGTCCCTTATTTGATACATGTAGAATGTGAATAAGAGTTCTTCAATTAGTATGCTATAGTTTCTTAGTCTTGTACGTGTGATTAACATGTGACCTTGAACATTGTTAAGAAGGTCCTTTATGTGGAACCTTCGACCTAGTTGGAAGGTTATGATATCCTTGAAGTTGAAAGATGTGATGGTATCCTTCTTGTGTGAATGGTGGACTTAGGTTTGGTTGGCTGGAACAACATGAAATCTTTCTTAGGAAAGTCATTGAGCTATCCTCTTAGCCATTGCAGGTAACCTTAGTGGACCCTCTTTGGTAAGGTGTAATGTGATTGGGTTGTGAACTAGATATGGAACCTCTTCATGTACTCCTTTGTTGAAATACTCTATGAGAACAAATGCTAGAACGGAGTGAGTATGTCTTGGGGAATTGCTCTAAAATAAGATAACATCAGAGAACAAACAAACTTTTCATATTCCTTAACCATGTGCCTATATGGGTTGTGTCCTAGTTCTACCATTGGCAAGTAAAACACCCTTTATCGGAGTAGGGTTGACTCCGTATTTCATGATAGCTACCATGGTCTTTGTCGTTTATTGCCTATTCTCATCGTATGGGATACCTACTAGTGTTGGAGAAGTTCTATGAAGTTAAGTGTAACATTCCAGAAAATGTACATGTCTAGTGAAGAGTCTATTAAGTTTTAAGAATATGTATTGGGGTACATGGGCATCCCAATGCCAAATATTGAGTAATATTGGGCATATTAGAGAATATTGGTTTAAGGGTGTTAGCCAATTTCTATGTACTAACAAGTAACTTAAAGCAAGCTTGTTTAGGGATTGTACCTACAATAAAGACCCTAAGCTAAAATTCTTAATTTCTTCAATTCTTATTTTCATCGCTTAACTCACATTAGGTACTAGGCATCCAAGTGTCAAGCATAGGTACCATAGCACAAAATAATTTAAAATAATCATATAGATTAAGCAGTGCCCAAGGACATAGTGAGGATCCTTAGGACAAGAAGTAAACTTTCCAAATGAACTTTCCAGAGTGATCAGTTAGGAAAGTGCACGGCAACACATGTGCAACCGGCCGAGAGACCAACGACCAAGCCCAACCGATTCGGTTAGGGCGGTTAGGGGACAGGCACGCGTCGGGTCCAGCCACGTAGGGTCTAGCTTCCTAACCGGTCCTAGGCTCTAACTAACTAACCTAACTAGATAACTAACCTAGGACTAACTAAAATGAACTAACTAGTGCACCCGACAACCTAAGACCTAACCGGGTGACACTAGCCGAATAACTAACTAAAGAAACATCCTAGTACCTAACCTAGGATGGTCAAAAAGGGTTAGTTATGGTCCTAGAAACTTAGGGGTAATTTAGTAATTACCCTAGGTCACTTAATTAATTAAATTAGCAACTTAATTAATTAATTTAAATGGTTAACCCGAGACCCTTAGCAATTTCCAAATTTCGGTCAAGTCAAATGTTCTCCTATTTTTACTCAATATAGGAGGGGCATTTTGGTAATTAACTAATTGATTTATTTAATTAAGTTACTTAGCCTAAGTTGAATTAGTCAATATTCAGTTCCTAAGACTTAGACTCACGTTTTATTCATTAGAAAACCGACGACTGAAAAACAGTGAACAACATAATAAAAACCTTAGGAGATTTCAAGGCAGTTCTTCAAGGTTTTCGTGCAAAGTGCAAGGTGATCTTCGTAGATTCAATTCTACAGTAAGGTATGGGTTTTATCTCTTGGATTCCTTTCCCCAAGAGGCTTTTCAAATGTTCTGAATTCAAGAATACCGAAACTAGGGTTGTTCCCAATGAATTGCATATTCATCTCCCTAGTTCTCCCTATTTCCGATTCTTGTAGTATGTACAATGTAAATCTCGAGCATGTTGTTGGTATGTGGTGCTAACTGATCATGGTGTGTATGTTTATGTAATTTATAATCTCGAATGAGACCTATATGTTAGATCCGTATGATTAGGGTATTATTTACATGAGATAATAAATGTTGTAATGCCTAGTTGTGTTCGAGATGATGGAATCGTTCTTATAGGCTAATCAAAGGCTAAAAGTTGGCTTGCTTAAAATGATGAAATTACTGTAATATATTCATGAAGTAATTGACTTGGCTAGTGATAATATCAAAGTTTGATTTTATGCCAACAAATTGGCTAGTAAAACTATGTCCAAAATATTATTAGAATTGGCCAATACTAAATCATACCAATCTTATATGGCCAATGTAAATTATGATGTTTCTTGGAAGCCAAATACATGTTTGATAAGTTAACTTGACAAGATGTAACTCAATGAACTCATAACCAAGGGTATGCCAACGACAAGTCCCAACATACCCTATCTAAATGAACATTGTGAACCAAATAGCACATTGAATAAGTAATTATAACATTCATAAAGAATGGTACAAGACTATCAATTTACGTTGAACAAGATAAGGTGAGTAATGAAATAACTAAAATCTTATGAGTGATGGAATTGACCTAATATAGGGTGTTAAAGGAAGCGAGACAAGTCTCACTTACACTTAAACAATTATGTCAAAGATACTCACATAAGAGGGTGCTAGAAACCGTGAGACAAGTCTCACTCGCACCATAATGATAATGTAAGATTAAATTCACATTCATCAAGTATAAAATAAAGGGGTGACCAATCATCCATTGAGGTAAGGATACCTCATACTAGAAGCCATCTTCCATAATATTTGAGTCAACTCTAAAAGTTGTAAAGGATAATAAATCTGAGCTAAGCACCGATGGACTAGCAATGAGCTTGTGCCAGCACATGTAAGCCTCATTAGGCGAGATCACCACCAAGGTGGATCAGAGTCTCCCAAAGTCTCATAGTCTTTGAACTATGTCACCAGCATAGGTACTAGCTAGTGGATGAATCCACCTATGAAAGCTAGGAAGTATTCGGTTTCACTTTGGCCGGTGATACCACCTCTTTTCGGTGTGGGGAAGACACTGGATTTCATTTTAGCTCACATGATCTATGTCGGTTAAATGCTCAAGAAAGTATTCGGTTTAACCTTAGCCGGTGAACCACTTCTTTTCGGCGTGGGGAAGACACTGGACTCGATTTCACTTTGGCCGGTGAACCACCTATTTTCTGTGTGGGGTAGGCACTGGATTTCATGTTAGCTCACATGATCTATGTTGGTTAGATGCTCAAGAAAGTATTCGGTTTCACTTTAGCCGGTGAACCACCTCTTTTCGGTGTGGGGAAGACACTCGATTTCATGTTAGCTCACATGATCTATATCTGTTAATGCTAAAATTTCAGTAATAAAGTAATAAAGAAAGAAAGTAACATGTTCAAAGTGAACATCAGATCAAAGAAGGAGAAATGTAGGTTCAAAGTGAACTAAGTAAGCAAGAGCTTATGAATGTCAAATCATCAATGTTTGATAAGAATGAAGTTTTAACAAGTTATTGGTTTATGCCAATATTGGAGTATGAATAAATGCCCCAAGATCTATATATTATGCAAATAATCATGAATGGGCATAGACAATAAAGATTGGCTTATAAATACATTCATGCCCAATTTAACAAGAATGAGAAACATAACTTGTGAGTAGGGTAGCCAAATCATTTCCTTAGTCCTTTGGATTACTTACTCGATTCATTGTAGGTATGGGACTACAATGAATCATTGCACTCGTAAGTAAAACATAGGATCAAAGGAGATCATTGAACTACACAACAGAAAGAAGAAAAGACTGAAAAAATAATCTAAGGCTTGGAAAGAGAGCTCTCGGCCTAAGAGGAGCAAATTTATTAACTTTTGCTTGAGTTGTTCTAAAATTATGTTCATGATTCCAAGGTATTATGTTCATATAGAAAATGAGTTGTGGGCTTTAAATGCATGAAAATATGTCATATTCATAGCATGATTCACAAATACCGAATTAGGAAAGTGTAGTGAAGTACTTTCCAGAAACGGTATGTTGCTATAGGAAGAGCTTTCCTTGATCATGCATAGTCCTTATGTGTTTATGTGCATACATCCATAATTAGTACAAGCATCTACTAACCCATATACAATTACTATTTTTATAGGTGCGGGTTCTTGAAGAAGATCGAAGATCTTTTGAAGCCGTTTGAATTAGCATCTCCAAACTTTGGTAGGTCCTTTTGAGTTCGAGGATGCTACACTTTATATTCTAGATTTAGTACATTAGACATAGCTAGTGGATGTTGTCCCTAGTGTTTCATTTCAAATATTTGTTCAAGCGTTTGTATAAAGGCCGGTTCGGCAAACTATTATTAATATTATGATTGTTCATTTCAATTGTTCAATCTATTGATATATGGTTGTTTAATTTGAGCTTATTATAATATCACTCTTATGCAGTATTATATGAAGTCTAAGTACACTTCAATAAGTACTAAAAAGTTTTAAATTTTCCGCAAATTTAACTGTATGATAGTTATAAAATCTAAAAAGAGGCTTGTCTGCGACCTCTGAGGCCGGTCTCATCTGGGTTCTAGAATCCGGGTGTGACATTAAGGTGGTGGTATGGGATGCTATCTAGACATTGCACGATTAGGCTTTGAAGATGTTAGTAAGTGAGTCCCTGTTCTTCTCCAAGACCATTACATAAATGTCCTTATATGTTAAATGTCACGTAAGTAAATTAAAGAAGATATAAGTTAGAAAGCATGTTAAATGGATAAGTACTTACCTAGAGTAGTTTAAGGGTTGTCTAGTTAAGGCGTGAAGGGGGCATAAGAATGGTCTCCTCAAGTCTTACCTAGGGAGTCTTAAGAATGACTCTAGATAGGAAAGTAAATTGATAAAGTAGACATGATCAAAACTTAGGAAGTCTTAAGGATTATTTAGGTGATCTTGAAGAGGGGGTATGGGCGTTCTATTCCTGAATTACTTAAGTAAGTCTTTTGATAACGTTTGGGAGGAGAATGTCATATTACATATATATATATATATATATATATATATATATATATATATATATATATATATTTAAATATATACGTTACTGTGTGTAATGCGAATAATCTTATCCTAGGTACTCTAAAGGATCTCTTAGGTGTGTGTGAAGGGATTGTATGGGTGGTCGCTTCATAGCTCACTCAAGTGAGCCTTAGAATCACCTTTGGTAGGAGGATCTCATGTTTATGTGTCTTGTAGGTGTTATTCATGCTATATTGTAATGTGTGAGTTTTATTGGAAGTTAAAGTGAAGTTACACTGAAGTTCACTGTAAGCTTACTGTAATGTCGCTATGAGGTTTAATAGTTTGATATAAATTGCATATGACCTGTAATGTGTTCTAAATGTGATGTTTGGTGTTTAAATGTGATTATTATACTTTCAATGTGATGTTTTAATAAAAAAAAGCATATTTCTCATAAATTTTTGTTCTCATGATTTTATGCATTAAGCCATACTTAGTACATACATTGTACTAATTCCATACTTTTTGTCTATGTCTAAAAGTGTAGGTTGAAGGTGAGAAATGTCTTGAAGAAAATCTTGGAAACTAGGACTCTTTAAAGAAAGTTGAAGTATGTCCTCACTTGATTCGAGGACATAGCTATTTCTAGACTTCTTTTATTCAAGTATTGTAATAGACTAAGTAATTCTATATTTCGTATTGTATGGTCCGTGTCCAAAAATATTCCAGAGTCTAATATTGGAATATGTTGAGACTTAGTGTTTTCTATGATTTTAATATGAAAGATTTTTTAAGATATTTCGTGTGAAAAAGTTTTAATTTCAGCACTACTTTTCATACATATATGCAATGAATGATGTCAAAGGGCTTGTACAAGACCTCCGAGAGGTCAAGTACGCCATGTCGCGCTCCGAGAGTGCCATATCTTCTAGGGTGTGCTCTCGGGATGTGACACCTAAGTAATCCTAATTCTTCATAATTCATCACCAATTTCAAGTTTAGAAAGAAACCCATGTGTAGAGAAAATCTTTGATTTTTGGGAGATTTAGGAATCAACTTTGAATGGAACTCTTGGGGAAAGGAATCCTAAGAGTAAAGAATCAATACCTTCATGAAGACATTATCAACGAATTTGAGAAGAAAAGTTAAAAACTTTATCTGCTTCTTCAAGCTTCCAATGCTCTACAATGGAGGTTGAGTAGAGAGAGAATTTTGAGAGAAGTGAGAGAGATTTGGGGAATTGATTTGGGTGGGTAAATATTACTTAAAACTGACCCTAAATCAATATATAGTCATCCCTTAAAGTACCCAAAAGACCCCTCACTTAATTGGGTCTTTTTGTGAAGTCAAATGGACTTAAAAACGACGCGATAAAATCTGGGAATGGCTGCGCGTCGCGGGGGCACCTCCAAATCTTTTAAGAAATCCGGTTTGAGGCAGTGAGCCTCGTGAAGTCCCCATATCGCGAGGAAATTTTTGCCTTCCAAGTGATTGTTGCGCGACGCGTGATGACCATCACATCTTGGCTGTTCGCAGGCTGCTTTGGCAGCCGCATTGCCAATGTTTGGGTCCTCCTCAAATACACCTTAACCTTTTTATAGAAAAAAAGAGACTCAATACTAGCATCCCAACAACAATGACAACAACAACATAATCATAATGAGTGATAGATCATAGGAGGAATTCTCAACTCCATTCAACAAATAATCAAAGCATTACACATAGCAACTCAATTCACAATTCACCACATATAAGAGCTCAACATTTCATATCACATAATGAGGAACTAACTTCTCAATATCAACATAAGCTCAACATGAACATCAAGAGTTATCATGCAATTATTCTTTCAAGCAACATTAAACATGCTCACTACAATTCTCATGAAAGCAAATAAACACATTACACATGAGTGCAAGTTAATCCTGAGAGCATTTTTCATAAGAGTCATTTTAAGCATGAACCTTTACAAAGATATGCACATACTTAGAAAAATAAGCCAAATTCACATTATTCATAATTTTATTTTAAGAGGAACTACTAACCTCAACTTTCACTAGGAGTAAGAGGAAAGAAATGAGGGTAGTGGGACTTCATGTCGGCCTTGGCCTCCCCTGTTGCACCCTCAACTAGATAGTTTTTCCATAGGACTTTTACGGAGGCATCCTCTTTATTCCTCAACTTTTTGACATGAAGATCTAGGATCTCAACCGGAACCTCTTCATCAAAAAGGTTCTCATTCACCCCTAACCCTTCAATCGGGAGAATGGAATCTGGGTCGCCTATACATTTCTTGAGAATAGAGAGATGAAATACCGGGTGAACCGGGGCTAATACACTTGGTAATTTCAACTCATAAGAAACGTTTCTGACCCGTTTCAATACCTCATAATGGACCACATACCGGGGACTAATCTTCCCCTCTTTACCAAATCTCATCACTCTTTTCATGGGTGAAATCTTCAAGTAGACTCAATCACCTACTTCAAACTCAAGGTCTCTCCTTCTATTGTCGGCATAAGATTTTTGCTGGCTATAGGTTGTTATCATCCTATCATTCATAAAATCTCGTCCAAACTTTTTCCATGGCCTCATAGACTATCTCGGGTCCAAGGAGTGAAGACTCACCTACCTCAAACCACCCAACCAGAGACTTACATCTCCTACCATAAGTTCTTCAAATGGTGCCATAGAAATACTAGAATGGTAGCTATTATTGAAGGAGAATTCTATGAAATGTAGGTGATCGTCCCAATTACCCTTGAATTCAATGACACAATCCCTTAACATATATTCTAGGTTTTGGATGGTGTGTTCCTCTTAGCCATCCGTTTGAGGATGAAAGCGGTGCTAAGTTTCACTTGAGTACCTAGCCCTTTTTGGAAAGACCTCCAAAAATAAAAAGTGAATTGGGCACCTCTATACGAGATGATTGACAAAGGGATACATGTAAACTCACAATCTCATTAAGGTACAAGCATATTCCTCCGCCAAAAAAGTAGATTTGACGGGGATAAAGTAGGAAGATTTTGTCAATCTATAACAATTACCCATATTGATTCATATAGCCTTCGGGTACGGGGTAAACATACAACGAAATCCATATTGATATCTTCCCATTTCAACATAGGGACATCCATCACTTGAGTTAACCCTCCTGGTCTTTGATGTTAGGCCTTGACTTGTTCACAATTAGGAAACTTAGCCACAAACTCCAGTATATCCATCTTCAAACCGTCCCACCAATAGACCTCTTGAAGATCACGATATATTTTGATGTCACCAAGATGAATGGAATACCGGAAACCATGAGCTTCTTCCAAAATTTGTCTTTTTAGGTCATCCACATCCGGTACACACAATCTACCTTGGTACCTAAGTACCCCATTCCCCCGGGAGAATGCCTCATTGAACTTGATAAGAATTGATTTCTTAAATTCCATCAATAGAGGAACAAGATGTTGCATAGACTTCACCTACACCACAAAAGATGATTCGGAATTCTGATGAATCATATAACCTCCTTTTGGAAAATCTTCCAACCGAGCCAATCTATGTACCACTTTTTCTAACTCTTTCTTATCATAAGGAACATGGGCTACACTACCCATTAACGTTCGACTTAGAGCGTCCGCAACCACATTGGACTTGCCGGGGTGGTAGAGAACACTCATGTCATAATCCTTCAAAAGTTCCAACCACCTTCTTTGTCGGAGATTCAACTCTTTTTGAGTGAACACATATTTAAGGCTCTTATGGTCCGTACACATCCACATGTACCCCATAAAGATATTCCTCCATATTTTCAAGGCAAACACTAAGGCCTCTAGTTCAAGATCATGAGTTGTATAGTTCTTCTCATTAACCTTGAGTTGTCTAGAGGCATATGCTATCACCTTACCATGTTGCATGAGGACACAACCCAAATCTACTCGAGAAGCGTCACAATACACTACAAACCCTTTGGTTCCCTCCGGTAAGGTCAACATCGGAGCGGAGGTTAGCTTATCTTTCAACTTTTGGACACTTCTTTCACAAGCTTCCGACCATTCAAAGTTAACTTTCTTTTGGGTTAAGGTTTTCAAAGGAGAATCAATGGATACAAACCCATCAACAAATATCTTATAATACCTGTCTTAAAACAAGAAACTTTGAATATTGGATGGAGTAAAAGGTGTAGGACAATTCTTAACCACCTCCGTTTTCTTTGGATCCATCTCTATACCCTCACTTGAAACAATGTGACCAAGAAAATCAACTAATCTCATAAAAAATTAACACTTACTATATTTAGCAAAGAGTTAATATTCCTTAAAGACTTGAAATACTATCCTCAAATGGTTCATATGTGCATCCTCACTCTTTGAATATACCAAGATATCATCAATGAAGACAATTACAAAGGAGTCAAGGTAATTCTTGAACACTATATCAATAAGGTCCATGAAAACAACCAGGGCAGTAGTTAGACCAAAAGACGTGACTAGGAACTCATAATGATCATACCTAGTTGGGAAAGCCATTTTAGGTATTTCTTCACCTCTCACCCTATGTTGGTGATACCTCTGTCACGTCCAGGGAACACCCCCTAGACGTAACTCGCATCGTCGTCCTCGGAGAGGACTAAGACTAGCGTCTTAGCATTCATAATTACATTTCATAGGTTAAAATTTGCGTAATATTAAAACTTTTTATACATATATCTATATAGTGAGGTTTACATACGACCTCTCGCATACTACATGTGGAGTTTACTTAGACTCTCGCATATGAAGCATACATAAGCTTCTTATTTAGATATCATAAAATAAATAGGAATTAGTCTAATACTTCATCTCATATTGAACAATCTAAACGAGTACAAATCTTTGACATAGCCAATACAAAGTCAACATGCAAATATATGCTTATCAATATCCAAATGATAAAGGGATGAACAATGTCTTTATGACAATACAACTTCAAAGCTAGAATGTAGAAATAGGTAACATCCCCAAACATGAGGATCTACCAACACTTGGGGAAAAGAGTCCTAGTCTTTTTTAATTAGCCTTCTAAGAACTGAATGACCAGAACCTACATATTTGTAGAAAACATAGAGATATGGATTAGTACACCACTTGTACTAAATATGGAAACATATGCACATAAAGCATTGAAATCATGCTTAAAGGGACATTTGTTCAAAACTATGCGAACTTACTTTGAAAAGCCTTTATGCACAATAATGAATACATATGAGCCAATGAACACATATTCATCAAGACAAGACCATATGCAATACAATACCAACATCATCAAGTAAAGTGAAGTCAACATGTGTAGTAGCAAATTAGAGCACATAACCAAAACAACTCCAACATAAAGTTACACCACAACAAAACATGTATAATAGTTCATAACATTACAACTTGTGCATGACCATTACTCATAGCCCACTACCAAGCTTACAAGTGCAATGATCAAGAGAAGTCCCACAACCTCAATAAACTAAGTAAACCCAACAAAGGATCACAAGCAATGTTGAACTTCATATAACATGGCATCATAAGTAGTCATAATCATATTTAACAATATAGACCAATAACATGTACATAAGTGAAACTAACATCATAGAGAATCATAAACATGAAAAGTCAACACATGCACAACATTTACTTTATAAGAGCATAAGAACAACATCCTAGGACTTCTCTCAAGGCCAACTAGTGCAATGTATAGGTAGAGTACCATACCCCTACCTAGACTAAGTCTAAACCCTTAAATCACCTTAGTTAGTGTTCACTTTATTACTTCATTTTACTTTAGGGAACAATTGCCTTAACCGACATAGACCACATGAGCTAAATGTGGAATCCGATGTCATGAAACCCTACACCGAAAGAATGTGGTATACTTGCCAAGGTAGTACCATAACATGCACATAGCATTATAGGTGGATCCACTAGCTAGTATTCCTATGAGGGCAACATAGTTCAAGAACTAAGAGACATACTTGAAACCCTTTTTATGCACAAGTACATTGTAATCTCTATATCGTGAGAATCATTGTGAACCTACCTTCCCACATTGGGTAAGGACACCTCTCATAACTAGTTCACTCGGTGCTAAGATAAAGTCCATTTTTGAAATGTCTTTAAGCCTTTATAAATCATCATTGCTTAGTATAGGTCATAGGAGACTAACCCCTTGTATATTAATGATCATTAGCTCAATTGGAATTGCTTGAGAACTTCCTTTCAATACATCCCTCATATGTGAGATTCACATTATCATCATCATGTCCTAGTAAGGCACATAAGTGCGTCGTAATCAACCTTATATCATCATGCCTTAAGCATAACCTCACTATCCAAATAATCAAGACATTTCAATTACATTCATCATACCATCCTCTATCTAATCTAATAACAATCAATACTTCAATAGAACATCATCAAGTACAAGCCATCACAATTGAAGTAAGGATTCAAGATCATAGGTCTTACCAATTTAATTACCTTCACAAGCCTTTTTCCATGGTCTTATCATTAACCAAAAATATTCATCCATTTATAGAATTAATAACATCATATAATAATATTTACCACAAGGACTAAGTCAGTTGCATCATTACTATTAAATTCAACATCAATTCATGACATAGGGTTAGGGAAATAGGATCAATTCATGATCTCTTCTGTAGAATTAGGTCTTACATGAAGAAATACTCTAATTCATAAATAATAAATCATATTACATCCATAATAATCAAAATGAACAAAGAACAATACAATTTGAAATATCAATTTCGGATTAAGAATGAAACCCATTTTTTATCAACTTTTGGAAATCAAATTTGAAGAACCCTTTGGGAAAGTAGTCCCAAAATGAAAAGCTTCCATAGCTTAGCTATTAATGAATATTGTGGAGAGAAAGTTGAATCTTGCACCCCTAGTGACCTTGAATTGATCTTCAATCGAGTCTTGGGGAATAGAGAGAGAAAGTAGAGAGAACGAAGAGGATTTGAGTTTGGGAATTGAAGTGTGTTAGGTTAGTTTAATGAGGGTTAGGTATTTATATAGTCCCTTAATTAACTTAATTAGGCACCCCACATAACACTTAATTAACCACCTAAGAAACTAACTAATTAAAAGACTCAACTTAAAATCTGAAAGTGAAAACCAGACCAGACCTACGAGACCTCGACCTATGGTCTAAAGGTCAGTCTACACCACTGTACTGCACGTCCGTCGATAAGTTCAGAAACTTGATTTTAGGACCTTTTGGAGATTTAGATAAGTGTTGGACGAGTAAGCCATCAACACCCCATCGATCAGACGATGCCCCACCGTTTGGCTCATCCATCGCCACTATCATTTGACATCTTTTGGTAATTTTTGAAGGGTCCTCCTCAAGGATCCGTAGGGTGGTCCTCGGGGAGTCGTACCCGGACATTTAGAGTCTAAACACATCCTAATACATGTTTAACACCTTTCTACTAATTTTTGTTGAATTCTGAGTCTTAAAACCCCATGAAACATACCAAGGCACAGTAGCCTCTATTTCACAATTCACCGGACGTCATGGACGTTCCTTGACGTTTTGACTCTAACACATCCTAAATGATTTATATATATTATTTTTTTGTCTTAAAACATTGTTATAAGTCTTTTTCTAAGATGTGAGGCTCTAGATTAAGTCTTAGACTTCTCGAGTGTTACATTATCCCCCCTTAGGAACATTCGTCCCTGAATAACACCAAAATTTGTTTATAGGGAAAGGATAGACTCAATACTAGCAGCCCAACCAACAACAACATATAATAACATGAGTGACAACTCAAATAAACTTAACAACATGCCATTTACTCATAGAAATTCAAATCACAATTTACTACATATAAGAGCTCAACATCATAACATGAGGAATTTCCTTCTCAACATCAATCTGAGCTCAACATGATCATCAAGTCACTTATGCCAAAACTTCTTACAAAACATTAGCATTCTCAATACCATTTAATGAAGAAACAATACATAAAACACAATTAAGTGCAATTTAAGCAAAGGAGCATTTTCCCATGAAAACTCATTTTAGTATAAACCTTTTACCACAAATATGCATATTTTTGCAAAACAAATCAAATTCAAATTTACTCATTATTTTCATTATTATTATGCATAACTAACCTTAGTTAGGAAAAATTTGAGGATAAAGAGACTTCATATCGGCCTCAGCCTCCCATGTTGCTCCCTCAACTAGGTGGTTTTTTCCATAACCCATTTACGGAGGTCATCTCATTGTTTCTCAACTTCTTAACTTGTCTATCAAGGATCTCCACCGGAACCTCTTCATAGGAAAGACTATCATCCACACCTAACCCTTCAATAGGAAGTATGGACACGGGATCACCAATGCACTTCTTAAGCATGAAAACATGGAATACCGGATGAACCAAAGCTTGTTCACTAGGTAGTCTTAATTCATATGAAACCTTTCCGACCCTTTGCAAAACCTAATAGGGACCCATATACCGGGGACTTAACTTCCTATTTTTGCCAAATCTCATCACACCTTTCATAAGTGATATCTTCAAACACACCATATCACCTACTTTGAAATCAAGGTCTCTTCTCCTATTATCGGCATAGGACTTTTGCCGACTATAGGCTATTTTCAACCTATCCGTTATCTCACAAACCTTCTCCAAAGCATCATAGACTATTTCGGGACCAAGGAGTGAAGACTCTCCAACCTCAAACCACCCAACCGGAGACCCACATCTCCTATCATAAAATGCTTTAAATGGACCCATGTAAATACTCGAATGGTAGCTATTATTATAGATAACTCAATCAATGGCACGTCATTGTCCCATTTACCTTAAAATATATCATACAAGCTCTTAGCATATCTGTAGGGTTTGAATAGTACGCTCTGCTTGACCATCCGTTTGGGGATGAAAAGCGGTGCTAAGCTTCACCCAAGTACCCAACCTTTTTTTGAAAAGACCTCCAAAAACGCGAAGTAAATTGAGCACCTATATCCTATATGATGGACAAAGGAATCCCATTAAGACTCACAATCTCATCAATGTAGATCCTTGCATAATCCTCCACCGTATTAGTTGACTTAATGGGTATGAAGTGAGCAGATTTTGTCAATCTATGCACAATCACCCAAATTAAGTCATTTTGCCTCCGATTCGAGGCAACCCAACAACGAAGTCCATGTTAATTTCTTCCCACTTCCAAGTAGGAACACCCATTTCTTGAGTTAGACCACTAGGCTTTATATGCTCAGCTTTCACTTCTTGGCAATTTGGGCACTGGGATACAAACTCCGCTATGTCCCTTTTCAAGCCGTACCACCAATATACTCCCTAATATCATGATATATTTTTGTGGAACCCGGATGCATGGAATATCGGGAACCAGGAGCTTCCTCTAACACCCTATTCCTCAAATCATCAACATTCGGTACACATAATCTATTTTGGTAGCTTAGTACACCATCACCCCTGGGAGAATGACTCATTTAACTTACTAAGTACCAATTTCTTCAACTCCATCAATAGCAGATCAAGATGTTGTTTTTGATTCACCTCAACCATTAAGGATGACTCAGAGTTGTTATGAACTACAAAACCACCAATTTGGGAATCTTCCAACTGCACACCCAATTTAGCCAATCTATGAACATTTTTCACTAGGTCTTTCTTCCCTTATTCCACATGAGACACACTACCCATGGTCATATGACTTAAAGCATCCACCACCACATTAGCTTTGTCAAAGTAGTAGAGAACACTTATGTCGTAGTTTTTCAACAATCTCAACCATCTTCTTTGACGGATATTTAAATCCTTTTGAGTAAATAGATATTAAATACTCTTATGGTTGTATACACATCCACATGGACACCATACAAGTAATCCCTCCATATTATCAAAGCAAACACTACGGCCGATAATTCAAGCTCATGAGCTGGATAATTCTTCTCATGCACTTTGAGTTGTCTAGAGGCATAGATTTTTACCTTCTTGTGTTACATAAACACACCCCAAACCCACTCCGGATTCATCACAATATACCACAAAACCCTTGGTACCCTCCGGCGAAGTCAACACCGGAGCAGAGGTAAGCATATCTTTCAAAATTTGGAAGATTCTTTCACATGCCTCCAACCACTCAAATTTCACACTCTTTTGGGTCAAGGTAGTCAGAGGAGAAGCAATGGATGCAAATCCATCCACAAACCTCCTATAGTACCCGGCTAAACCCAAGAAACTTCTAATGTCTGTTGGAGTCAATGGTCTAGGAAAATTCTTAACTGCCTCAATTTTCTTTGAATTGACCTCTATACCCTCATTTGAGATGATATGACCAAGAAATGCCACCAATCTCAACCAAAACTCACAGTTTGTATACTTGGAAAAAAGTTGGTGCTCCTTAAGGACTTGTAACACCACTCTCAAATGACCCCTATGATCACCCTCATTCTTAGAATATACCAAGATATTATCAATAAAGGCAATCACAAAGGAATTTAGGTAGTTTCGGAATGCCCTATTCATAAGGTCCATAAAAGTCAATGGGACATTCGTGGGACCAAACAACATCACTAAGAACTCATAATGCCCATATCTAGTTCAAAATGTCGTTTTAGGTGCATCATCACTTCTCACCCTAAGTTGGTAAACCCCGATCTCAAATCAATCTTAGAAATGTAGCTTGCCCCTTGGAGTTGATCAAACAAGTCGTCAATCCGTGGGAGAAGATATTTCTTCTTAATGGTGACCTTATTGAGTTGGAATACACATCCTAAGGTACCCATCCTTCTTCTTAACAAACAACACTGGAGCTCCCGATGGTGAAATACTAGGTTGAATAAACCCATTATCTAACAAGTCTTTGAGTAGCTTTAACTCCTTCAATTCTGTCGTAGCCATCCGGTAAGAAGGGATTGAAATGGGATTCTTATCCAGTAATAAGTCAATACCAAAATCAATTTCCCATTTGGGAGGAATTCCAGGCATGTCATTGGGAAAGACTTTCGGAAAGTCCTTCACTTAGGGGACCGACTCTATTGGAGGAATGTCGGACTCAAAATCTTTTACTCTTACACTATCGTAAATACAACCTTTAGAGATCACTTTACAAGATTTTATACAAGAAATGATACAACCTCTAGGAATTGAGTTACCCCCCTTCCACTCTAAGACGGGTTCACTAGGAAAGTTGAACTTAACCAATCTTGTTCGACAATCAATTGAAGCGAAAAAAGCATGCAACCAATCCATTCCCAAAATAACATCAAAATCAAACATCTCTAGTTCTACCAAATGCATCCAAGTAACTTTATTGGTAAAAGATATTGGACAACTCCTAAAGACTCTTCTAGCCACAATGGAGTCACCTACCGGTCTTGTAACCAAAAATGGTTGAATCAAAATATTGGGTAGAACATCAAACTTTTTAGCTACTAAAGGGGTTACAAATGACAATGTAGCACTGGGATCAAGTAAATCATAAACATCAATAGATAAGACTTGTAACATACTGGTGACCACATCGGGGGACTCTTCTTGTTAACCCCTAGAGTAGAGAGCATAAAAACGGTTCCTCTTTGGAGCTTTGGAACTAGGACCACTTGATTGAGCTCGACCACTCCTCTTATCTTGACTCCTCACAATTAGGGAAATACTTAACCCTATGGCCCTAGTTTCCACAACCAAAGCAATTTCCCGTCCCAACTACACACTAACCCAATGCTTCTTACCACACTTGGAACAAGTTGGTTTATCACTTGGTGAATTTCCACTTCTAGCCTTTTGGGACTTAGGGTTAGACACCCTTTCCATTTTTACCTTAGGAAAGTTGGAAGGATCTTGGTTGGAAATCCTCTTTTTGAACCTAGTCTTGTCTTGAATATCAAGCCTACCCTTATAAGTACCTCCCTCATAAGCCTTGGCCCTCTTAAACTCTGTAATATTCCTCTTAAGTCGAGTCTCCTCAACTTGTTGAGCATGAACCATCAACCTAGAGATATCCATATTGTCATAGAGTATCTCTGAACGACTCCCTTCCTCAGACACTCCCGTCACAGAGCGACTCATTTCATCCCTTGGGTTAGACACCAAGGAAGGAGCATACTTGGACAATTTGGTAAACTTCAAGGAGTACTCTTGCACAGTCATACCTCCTTAACAAAGGTTGATGAATTCCTCCACTTTGGCCTTCCTTTTGTCCCTAGGAAAGAACCTATCAAAGAAATACCTTCGAAACACCTCCCAAGTGATAGGACCTGCTCTCAAATCCCTATTGTTCCTCCATTGAGTATACCACGTTTGAGCCACATCCTTGATTTTATAGGTGGCTAGCTCAGCCTTCTCATTAGAACTGACTCCCATAGTATAAAAGATCTTATACACCTCATCAAGAAATTCTTGGGGGTTTTCATTCACCTTAGACCCAAAGAATATTGGAGGGTTCATCCTCGTGAAGTCCCTCAAGAGAGAATACATTGTACTAGCATTTTGGTTCACACGGGGTGCAACTTACCGGTTTGATTGAGCCAGCATAGCTTGATCTTGAGTAGCTACGACTTGAGCTTCAGTAGTCGTGGCTTGAGCCAAGTTGATGAAAGTCTTCCTTATCTCTCCATCTGTCACAGCCAGAGGATTGACTGGAGCTTGGTCACCTAGAGGATCTTTTTCTTGATGAGGGACTTGGTTTCTTTGGGGAGGAACTCCCGCATTAGCAATCTCCTCTTCAACACTTCTTATGACTGCCCTTCTAGTAGTCATAGCCTATAACCACCAGAAAGGGTTAGAAGTAAAGTACATGTAGAGTTCAGACTCTTGCGGCACGACTTCAAGAATACCAAAGAGGTAAGAATTTCCTAAGAATCACATAGCCTCTCATTCATAAGTGTGGCGTGCTAAACACTCATAAACTAGACTCTACGTGGACGTGGCTTTGTGAGACATCAATCCTATGATTTTCAACCTCATGCTCTGATACCAAGTTTTTCACAACTGGGGAGAACCCCCTAGACGTAACCGGCATTTTCGTCCTTGAAGATGTATTAGACTAGCCCTTAGCATACATCATCGCATATCATAGGTAGAGAAAAATGCAAAAACAATTAATAACTTTACGTATGTAGTATACATAGACTTCTCGTTTATCCATATATGAAGTTTACTTAGATTTCTCGTTTAGCAACATAGTCAATTTATTAAAGTAGACTAATATTGTCTCACAAATTTATTAAAATAATCTAATATTGTCTCACATATAACCATCTATCATAGAAGTATAAGATTTGGTCATAGCCCTTACACTATTACAATATGTCCAATATAGGACTTACAACAAAGTCTCAAAAGATAAGAGTGAATCATTGTCTTAGACATAGTCAAATACTAATGCTAGAATAGTGGTACCATCCTCGGACTTGAGGACTCACCAACAACTTGGAAACAACTCCAAGTCTTCCTTGAAAATGGCCTTGAAGCTCTTCAATGGCCCGAACCTACATTATTGTAGAAATAGAGATAATATGGGTTAGTCAAACCACATGTACTAAGTATGGATATATGCAAGTAAAACCATTGAAACCATGCACAAAGGGACATTTTGTTCAAAAGCATGCTAAGTTAGTTTGAAAGCCATTATCCACATACAAGAACATATACAAGTCCATGATCATATCAATATTAACACATAGTCATACTCAAATACAAGAAGAAACTCATAATATAGCCATAAGAACATTTCATATCTTATAGTTCATATCATCAAAAGAAACAAGACACTTACTCACAATCCACATCCAAGCCAACTAGTGCAATGCTCATGTGAAGCCCCAGAACACCACATAAACTAAGTCAACTAGAAAAGAGACCATAAGCAATGCCTTTACCTCATATAACATCATATCATGCATAGTCTTAATCACACATAACAATTTAGACCAATATCATATTTATCAAATAAAACCAACATCATGTAAAGCCAACATTATGCATTTCATTCATAACATAAGTACATAAGAACATCCTCCTAGGACTTCCCTGTAAGATCCTGAAATTTTCTAAGTTAAGCCCTAGCAATTCTTATATTTTCGTATAAGATCATACTGAGTGACTCTTAATTATCTTAGGTTTTAAGGTAAATTTCTTAGTGTGCGACGATTGTCAATATAAATTAAGGTCATTAGAAAAACCTTGCACAAAGTAGAGTTGAATGTTTCCTTACCAATTAAGTTTAGACATAAGATTTTATTTGGGTAAACTTCAAACGACCATATCTCTTAGAATATTAAGAGTTACGTGAGCCATGACCTATCAAATTAAAGGTATTTGAATACTCTTTCCAACGCCACAAATTTCGCATCGATCTAATTTCCGAGAAAAAAGTTATGAGCATTTTAGTAAATAGTATGGTGCAGTCCCGTTTTGGCCGCGGGAAAATATTAATTAAGGTAATTTCCTCTCCTTTTCCCACTAGGAAAACCTAAATAAAACGGGTTTCACAAGACCTATAAAGCCTTACATAATCCTAATTTCATCTTTAAATTCATCATTCTCTTCTCTCTCAAACCCTAGTGCAAAACCTCAAGAAAAAAATTAAAGTAGAAGACTTCACTCAAGAAAATTCAAGATTTGTCAAGATTCTTTAAACAAGGGTAAGGTTTAAGCTAGGATTGAAGTTCTTCATTGATTTCTTCACCAAATTTTGTAGATTTTCTCCAATAAAGGTATGGCTTTTGATCCTTGAAACTTGTTTCATCAAGGAGTCCAACTTTCAAAGATGTTTTCTAAAGTTTTCAGAAGATGAATTGACCTTTTTCATTATCTACCATGGGTTCTTGCATTAAAGGTTTTTAATCATTATTTTGTGATTGAATTGTGGTTATTAATGTTATTTTAACTCAATTAATCTATGAACCCATGAAATTGATGAACCCTAGATTTTGACTAACTTATGAGTTACTTGATATTGGTCTAATGTTTATGAATTATTGTGTAGTTTCTTATGGGCTTTCTAATGATGTAAGAATTGTATTCAATTGATGTCTAATTGGTCTTAGATTGTTAAATATATATTGAATAGACCAAGTTTCATCTAGTATTAATATTTATACTTTTAATTGATGTTCATGCCCATGGGTAAGGGCCTTATGGTATTGAATTGGATGATTTAGACATGGATTGAAGTGGTGAGAATGGATTGGTGGTACGCTGCCCTAATTCTCTTCATTTTATGTTAATTAGAATTCAATTATTTTGTAATTGGTATGGTCCACTTATGGTGGTGGTGTTATGTGATTGATGTGGCCTTGTCGGCGTTATTTTAAGTATATTGATTATCATGGCCTTGTCGGCAATACTTGAAGTATTATGATGATTTGTGTAATTGATTATGTGAAGTATGATTATATCTATCTACATGCTAGTAATGTGAAAGTATGTGTTCTTCTATGGATATTACGTGATCATGTTAGATTATGACTATGTGTTTATGTGTGTTAGTCTTAAAGTGGATACATGATTATTCCTACATGACTATATGAGTATATGATAGTTATATTAATGATGTTATAGTAACGTACAGGGTGACATAAAGTTGATAAGGGTCATTCCTAAGTGCTTCAAAGAATGATATGTTATATGTGCTAATGTGAATTAATGATGTGTCTTGTTTTGGTAGATTATGTCCCTTACTTGATACATGTATATGATGAATATGAACATCTTGACTTAGTAGGCTTAGGCACCTTTGTCTTGTATGTGTATGGATGAATATTCAATGAAAGTCTAGGATCGGTAGACCTAAGATGGTGCCCTTCTAAGCATGACTAATATGTGGAATCTTCTATATAGAAAGAAGGTTTAAAATGAAATATCCTTATAGACCATTGAATGGAAGCCATAGTGGACCCATCTTTGGTAGGTGTAATATGACTAGGTAATGAATAAGAGATGGTACATTTTCATATGTCCCTTATATTGAACTTACTCTATGAGAACAAAGGCTAGCACCGAGTGAATATGTTATGGTTTGTAGCTCTACTTAAGAAGGAGACTAGGGTACAATGTACCGCTACTTGAGAATGAGACTAGAGTACATAAGATACCTTGATATTCCTTAACCATGTGCCTACATGGGATTTGTCTTAGTTCTACCCTTGGCAAGTAGAACACCCTCCATCGGAGTAGGTTTATGACTCCGGATTCCATGCCTAGCTAGTATGGTCTATGTAGGTTATTGCCTATCCTGATCATGTGGGATACATTCTAGTGTTGGATAAGTTCTAGGAAGTTTAGGTAGTGGAATGGGATGCTATCTAGACATTGCACGACTAGACTTTGAAGATATTAGTATGTGAGTCCCTAGGTATTTCCAAGACCATTATGTGAAGTCTATAATGAATGAAATGTCTTTTAATTGACTTAATGAATGATCACGACTTTAGCTAAGGTATGATGAATATAATGTGCTCTGTCTAGGGTAGCTTTGAGGGTTGCTTAAGTAAGCTTGAAGAGGGTGTATGGGCGGTCTCTTCTTATCCTACTTAGGTGAATCTTAGAGTAACCTTAGGTGGAGAGTTAATGAAAGAAAAAGGGAACAATCTTATCTTAGGTAGTCTTAAGGATCATTTTGGTGTGCTTAGAGAGGGTGTATGGGCGGTCTCACTTAGTCTCACTTAAGTTAGTCTTAGGATAACTTTTGGTGAGAAGGATGTAAGCAAAAAGGGGTTACTGTGAAGTGGAACTTAGTTCACTGTAATGTTCTTCAATATTTGATTAAATGCTTATGTGATATCTTATATGTTTCTAAGGTGTTAAATGTTGTTCTTATGCTTATGCTATAATGTTTTAATCAAAAAGAGCATGTTTTATATAAATGCCCGTTTATCATGATTTTATGCATTACGTCATACTTAGTACAAGTGTTTGTACTAATTCCATACATTTTGTCTATTTCAAAAGGTGTAGGTGGCGTTTGAGAGGAGTCTCGAAGTTGAAGCTTGGACTAGTGTTCATTCAAGTAGAGAGTTGGTATGTCCTCACTAGATTCGAGGACATCTTGATGTTTAGGTTTCCTTATTGAAAAGTATTGTAATAGACTTAGCTATTTTCTATATGTTGAAGTGTGGGCCATGTCCCAATATATTCTTATGTCTAAGATGGCGACTTTTGACTTTGAGACTTAGCATTTCATTATGTTTTTCTATAAAAGGGATATTTTGAAGTATTTTTATTTCATGTGAAAAGTTTTAATTCCGCACTACTTTTCATACATGTATGCAATGAATGGTATGAAAGGTCTTGTCTTAGACCTCCGAGAGGTCGACGACCCGTGCCACGATTCAAGAACGCCCTAACTTCTAGGGGGTACTCTCGGGTCATGACAAGCTTGGTATCAAAGCATAAGGTTATGAAGTAGTACTTAGGAATCGAAAAATCTCAAAAAGCCATGTCTAGTAGAGTCTTGACCATCGGTGTGAGTCGCGACACATCTATGGGCGAGGGCTTTAGGACGATAGAGTTTACCTTCTTTTCTACTCCTATGTTATGCCGTAGAGATTAAAAGTTATGAGTTCCTTGTGTTTCTAGGAAGATGAATACGAGGAGGACACCGGCTAGGAGAGTTGAAGAGAATGATGTGAATGAGGGACTTCCTCCCCGAGTTGGACATGTGCCACAAGTTGAGTAGGTTCCTCAAGATGTTCAAGGTGATCAAGGTGCTCAAGATGATCAAGTCCCTATTGTGGAAGGAGGTAATGAGGTTCCGGTAGTTCCCCCAGAAATGGCTAATTGGGAGATTCGAGAGGCTCTCCTTACCCTAGCCCGAGTTATGACAACTCAAGTGAATAGAGACATTGGGCCTAGGTTGAATGCTATGGAGAGTACTATAACCTCTAGATTGAGTGACTTTGTGAGGATGAATCCTCCTACCTTCTTTGGTTCTAAGGTGGGATAAGATACCCAAGCTTTCTTGGATGAGGTGTATAAGATAGTGCATGCAATGGGAGTGACTTCTAGGGAGAAAGCGGAGTTATATTCGTATCAATTGAAAGATGTTGCTCAAATATAGTTCTCAAAAAAAGGATAGTAGACCGGTTGAATTGGGTCCCTTAGAGAGGGAAGATTTTAAGGAAGCATTCTTAGAAAGGTACTTTCCCCGTGAGAAGAGGGAGGTTAAGATTGAAGAATTTACTAACCTTAGGCAAGGTAGCATAAGTGTTGAGGAGTATTCCTTAAAGTTTATCCTATTGTCTAAGTATGCTCCATCCTTGGTGTCTAACCCTAGGGATGAGATGAGTAGGTTCTTGACCGGTGTTTCGGATATGGTCAAGGAAGAGTGTCGTACAGCCATGCTCCATGGTGATATGACTCTATCTATGCTTTATGCACAATCAATTGAAGAGTCTAAACTTGGGAGGAGAAATAGAGATGCTAAGAAAGGAAGAACCGATGAGCAAGTTCAACATAATTTTAATAAGAAGGCTCCAAATCAAGATGGTTATAGTGCTCCTAAAGCTAACTATGAGAGAGGTGGTGGTTCCCAAGTGGTTAAGCCTACTTGTGCTACTTGTGGGAAGAAGCACTTTGGGAAGTGTCTAGACGTTACTAGTGGGTGCTTTGGTTGTGGAAAGGATGATCACAAGGTGAGAGATTGTCCTACTATTGCATCTAGAGGGAGAGAGGCCAAGCAAGTTCCTCCTAATGTTCCAGATGGTGGTGCTCCAAAGAGGAATCGCTTCTATTCTCTACGAGACAAAGGAACAAAACCGGATGATGATGATGAAGCCGGTAAGTTATAGTTTTCTCTCTTTAGTTATATGAGTTCCTTCTTAGAGGGGGAGAGTATGTTGAGTAGTAGAATAGTGATTTGTTGTCTCATCTCTTCTATTCAATTCAAGCTTGAGAGATAGAATGTCATAGTAGCATGTTGCATGTTGCATTATGTTTAGGAGTCTAGTTGAAATTGAAATTCATTGATTCCTTGCATTGTGCATTTCATGAAGTTATGATTATGTTTTAAAGTGAGTTTATATGGTTTTATCTCTCATATTGTTATGTTTCCATCATAAATTTCTTAAGAGTTGCATTATTGGAAATTTGAGCATGTTTCACCTAAAGAAATTGGTGTTTACTGTAAAGGTTTTGAAAATTTGGTTAAATTGTTGTTTCATGAAAAATGGTTATGATGTGTATATAACTGATGTATATGAGCATGATATTATGTGGAGAAGGAAGTTCCTCCTATATGAATTGAAAATGTGAGTTTTATAGCATGATGAGTTGTAGAATTGTTTCTATCTTCTTGTGTTGTGATTTTCTTGATTATGTGAAATTGATGTTTTCTCCTCGATTGTGTGTTGTATAATGTGTTATGTGTTATGGTTGAGAGTTATTAACTGAATCTTTACTCTTGGAAGTGTTCGGAGAGTGGAAAGTGTCATTCGAAGACGAATGTTGTCCAGGTGGGGGAGATTGTAAGATCCCGAAATTTTCTAAGTTAAGCCCTAGCAATTCTAAAATTTTCGTATAAGGTCATACTGAGTGACTCTTAATTTTCTTAGGTTTTAAGGTAAATTTCTTAGGGTGCGACGATTTTCAATATCAATTAAGGTCATTAGAAAAACCTTGCACAAAGTAGAGTTGAATGTTTCCTTACCAATTAAGTTTAGACATAAGATTTTATTGGGGTAAACTTCAAACGACCATATCTCTTAGAATATTAAGAGTTACGTGAGTCATGCCCTATCAAATTAAAGGTATTTGAATCCTCTTTCCAACGCCACCAATTTCGCATCAATCTAATTTCCGAGTAAAATGTTATGACCATTTTAGTGAATAGTATGGTGCAGTCCCGTTTTGGCCGCGGGAAAATAGTAATTAAGGTAATTTCCTCTCCTTTTCCACTAGGAAAACCTAAATAAAACGGGTTTCACAAGTCCTATAAAGCCTTACATAATCCTAATTCCATCTTTAAATTCATCATTCTCTTCTCTCTCAAACCCTAGGGCAAAACCTCAAGAAAAAAAATCAAAGTAGAAGACTCCATTCAAGAGAAACCAAGATTTGTCAAGATTCTTTAAGGGTAAGGTTTAAGCTAGGATTGAAGTTCTTCATTGATTTCTTCACCAAATTTCGTGGATTATCTCCAATAAAGGTATGGCTTTTGATCCTTGAAACTTGTTTCATCAAGGAGCCCAACTTTCAAAGATGTTTTCTAAAGTTTTCAAAAGATGAATTGACCTTTTTCATGATCTACCATGGGTTCTTGCATTAAAGGTTTTTAATCATTGTTTTGTGATTGAATTGTGGTTATTAATTTTATTTTAACTCAATTAACCTATGAACCCATGAAATTGATGAACCCTAGATTTTGACTAACTTATGGGTTACTTGATATTGGTGTAATGTTTATGAATTAATGTGTAGTTTCTTATGGGTTTTCTAATTATGTAAGAATTATATTCAATTGATGTCTAATTGGTCTTAGATTGTTAAATATATATTGAATAGACCTAGTTTCATCTAGTATTATGATTTATACTTTTAATTGATGTTCATGGTCATGGGTAAGGGCCTTATGGTATTGAATTGGATGATTTAGACATGGATTGAAGTGGTGAGAATGGATTGGTGATACGCTGCCCTAATTCTCTTTATTTTATGTTAATTAGAATTCAATTATGTTGTGATTGGTATGGTCCAATTATGGTGGCGGAGTTATGTGATTGATGTGGCCTTGTCGGCGTTATTTTAAGTATATTGATTATCATGGCCTTGTGGGCACTACTTGAAGTATTATGATGATTTGTGTAATTGATTATGTGAAGTATCATTATATCTATCTACATGCTAGCAATGTGAAAGTATGTGTTCTTCTATGGATATTAGGTGATCATGTTGGATTATGACTACGATTTATGTGTGTAGTCTTAAGGTTGATACATGATTATTCCTACTTGACTATATGAGTATATGATTGTTATATTGATGATGTTATAGTAACGTATAGGGTGACATAAAGTTGATAAGGGTCATTCCTAAGTGCTTCAAAGAATGATATGTTATATGTGCTAATGTGAATTAATGATGTGTCTTGTTTTGGTAGATTATGTCCCTTACTTGATACATATATATGATGAATATGAACATCTTGACTTAGTAGGCTTAGGCACCTTTGTCTTGTATGTGTATGGATGAATGTTTAATAAAAGGCTAGGATCGGTAGACCTAAGATGGTGCCCTTCTATGCATGACTAATATGTGGAATCTTCTATATAGAAAGAAGGTTAAGAATGAGATATCCTTATAGACCATTGAATGGCAGCCCTAGTGGACCCATCTTTGGTAGGTGCATTATGACTAGGTAATGAATAAGAGATGGTATATTTTCATATGTCCCTTATATTGAACTTACTCTATGAGAACAAAAGCTAGCACCGAGTGAATATGTTACGGTTTGTAGCTCTACTTAAGAAGGAGACTAGGTTATAATGTACCGCTACTTGAGAATGAGACTAGAGTACATAAAAGACCTTGATATTCCTTAACTATGTGCCTACATGGGATGTGTCTTAGTTCTACCCTTGGCAAGTAGAACACCCTCCATCAGAGTAGGTTTATGACTCCGGATTCCATGCCTAGCTAGTATGGTCTATGTCAGTTATTGCCTATTCTGATCATGTGGGATACATGCTAGTGTTGCATAAGTTCTAGGAAGTTTAGGTAGTGGAATGGGATGCTATCTATACATTGCACGACTAGACTTTGAAGATATTAGTATGTGAGTCCCTAGGTCCTTCCAAGACCATTATGTGAAGTCTATGATGAATGAAATGTCTTTTAATCGACTTAATGAACGATCACGACTTTATCTAAGGTATGATGAATAGAATGTGATCTATCTAGGGTAGCTTTGAGGGTTGGTTAGGTAAGCTTGAAGAAGATGTATGGGCGGTCTCTTCTTGTCCTACTTAGGTGAATCTTAGAGTAACCTTAGGTGGGGAGTTAATGAAAGAAAAAGGGAACAATCTTATCTTAGGTAGTCTTAAGGATCATTTTGGTGTTCTTAGAGAGGGTGTATGGGCGGTCTCTCTTAGTGTCACTTAAGTGAGTCTTAGGATAACTTTTGTTGAGAAGGATGTTAGCAAAAAACTGTGAAGTGGAACTTAGTTCACTGTAATGTTCTTCAATATTTGATTAAATGCGTATGTGATATCTTATATGTTTCTAAGGTGTTAAATGTTGTTCTTATGCTTATGCTATGATGTTTTAATCAAAAAGAGCATGTTTTATATAAATGTCTGTTTATCATGATTTTATGCATTACGCCATACTTAGTACAAGTGTTTGTACTAATTCCATACATTTTGTCTATTTCAAAACGTGTAGGTGGCGTTTGAGAGGAGTCTCGAAGTTGAAGCTTGGACTAGTGTTCATTCAAGTAGAGAGTTGGTATGTCCTCACTAGATTCGAGGACATCTTGATGTTTAGTTTTCCTTATTGAAAAGTATTGTATAGACTTAGCTATTTTCTATTTGTTGAAGTATGGGCCGTGTCCCAATATATTCCTATGTCTAAGATGCCGACTTTGAGACTTAACCTTTCATTATGTTTTTCTATAAAAGTGATATTTTGAAGTATTTTTATTTCATGTGAAAAGTTTTAATTTCGCACTACTTTTCATACATGTATGTAATGAATGATACGAAAGGGCTTGTCTTAGACCTCCGAGAGGTCGATGACGCCGTGCCACGATTCGAGAATGTCGTAACTTCTAGGGGCTACTCTCGGGTCGTGACAAATTCATAGGTAAAGTCACATACCCTTACCTACAATTAGTAAAACCCCTTAAGTCACCGTAGTTAATGTCCATATTTATTACTTTTATTCATTCATTTTACATTCGAGAACATTCGTCTTAACCGATAATAGACCGTGTGAGCTAAACATGGAATGAGGTGTCATGAAACCCTACACCAAAAGAAGGTTCTCTACTTGACAAGGTAGAACCATACATCAACATAGCATTCTAGGTGGATCCACTAGTTGGTCCTCCTATGGGGGCACATAGTTAAGCAACTAGGAGACTAGTATTGGAAACCCTCTTTATGCACATTTGCATTGTAGTCTCTATCTCATGAGAACCATAGTGAACCGACCTTCCCTCATTAGGAAGGGACACCTCTCATATCTAATTCGCTCGGTGGTAGCTAAAGTCCCTTTTGAAATGTCTTTAAGCCATCTTTAGCATTAATTTATAATATATGCCTTGGATACTAACCCCTTGTATAATCATGATCATAACTCTTTAGGTTTAGAATGAGAATTTCTTCGCATCACAGCCAAACATTAGTGAGATCACCACATCATAGTCATAATAATAAGGCACCAAAGAGAATCACTTTCAACCGTGCATGATCATACCCCTATCAATATTTCACATTCAACATATTCATAACATGCCATCATATTCATCATATCATCATATTCTTATTCTATTCATATATTTATACTTCAATTGAACATCATCATCAAGAATAGACCAATGTAATTGAAGTAAAGTATTCATGATCTTGAAAGTCTTACCAATAACCTCCAAGAAACCCCTTCAAGATTTCACCCCCAATTCCATAATATTCCTCAAACAATCCAATTATCAACATCATATAATAGTAAATTAAACAATACTACATCCAACTACATCATCCCTAATCATCAATCAACCTAATTCATAGCTAGAGTTAGGACATGAAGGGACATTAATGGGATCTTCAAGAACTAGATTAAAAACCCAATAAAAACATGATACAAGGTAGTCCATGAAGAAACAATACCATCATCACCAATATATCCACTCATAACCTTTTCATGTTCAAGATTTATCAACCAACATCCAAGATTTAGGAAGAAAATGGATTCTATGGAATTTGGATTAAACAACAACAATTAACCTTATTATACTCATAAACAATGCTAAGTAATCCTAATTAGTCATAATTGATCCCAATTTCAAGTTTCGAAAGAAACTAATGCATAGAGAAACCCCTTAATTTTTCGGAGATTTAGAAATTAACTTCGAATGGACCTCTTGGGGAAAGTAATCCCAAGAGCGAAGAATTCATACCTTGATGCAGACTTTATCCATGAATTTGAGAAGAAAATTTGAAAACTTGGTCTTCTTCTTAAAGCTTCCAATGCTCTTCAATGGAGGTTGAGTAGAGAGAATTAAGAGAGAAGTGAAAGAGATTTCGGGAATTTATTTGGATGGGTAAAGATGACTTAAAACTAACCCTAAATCAATATATAGTCATCCCCTAAATTACCCAAAAGACACCTTACTTAATTCAGTCTTTTTGTGAAGTCAAATTGCCTTAAAACAACACCATCAAATCTGGCAAAATGGCTGCGCGGAGCGGGGGAACCTCCAAATCTTTTTTTTTGAAATCTGAATTGAGGGAGTGAGACTCTTGAAGCCCCTGCTTAGCGAGGAAAATTTTTTCCTTCCAAGTTATGGCTTCACGACGCATGATGACCCTCACATCTTGGCTGTTCGCAAGTTGCTTTGGCAGCCTCATTGCCAATGTTTGGGTCCTCCTCAAGGACCCTTTGGTTGGTCCTTGGGGAGTCGTAACTGGACATCCTGACTCTATAAACATTATATTACCTATTTAAAGTATTTTTACAAGTTTTATACTTTATACGATATTCTCAAACCTTCATAAAACATAAGGACATCTACTAGTTCAATTTTGCTAGTTTTCGGACGTCAAGGTTGTCCTTTGTCGTCTAGGATCTAATACTTCTAATCAAGTCTATTATATTAGTCTAGGTCTGGAAACATCATTTTTGACATTATTTAATATTGTAGGCTCTAGTCTAAGTCATGGAACTTCGCGGGTGTTCCAGAAACCTTGACGGGAAGAAAATGGGATGATTTAGTTAACCTATCCACAACAACCCATATGAAGTCATGTTGCCTACGGGTACGAGGCAAACCTACGACGAAGTACATATTGACATCTTCCCACTTCCAAGTGGGGATATCAATATCCTGAGTTAGACCTCTAGTATTTGAGGCTCAGCGTTGACTTGTTGGCAATTTGAGCATCTACCCATAAAGATTTCTATGTCCCCTTTCATTCCGTTCCATCGATAAATCTCGCGTACGTTACAATACATTTTGGTGGGCCCCGTATGGATGGAATATCGAGACCCATGGGCCTCCTTTAAGATTGTTTCCCTTAGGCCATCCACATTCAGTACATATAACCTTCCTTGGTGCCTAAGCACCCCATCTTCTCCTTGAGGGAAAGTTTCTATTGATTTGTTGAGAACTTACTCTTTTAATTCAATGAGGATAGGGTGAAGATGTTGCTTAGCCTTCACATCAACCACAATGGATGACTCGGAATTATGACAGATAATGACACCCCATTTTGGGGAACTTCTAGTCGCACACCCAACCAGGCTAGCCTATGTACATCACTGGCTAACTCCCTTTTCTCTTCTTCGACATGCGACACACTACCTATAGATAAACGACTCAAGGAATCCGCAACCACATTGGATTTTTCGGGGTGGTAAAGACACCTATATCATAATCTTTTAAAAGCTCTAACCACCTTATTTGGCGCAAATTTGAATCTTTTTGATTGAACACATATTGGAGAATCTTGTGATGGGTGAACACTTGAACATGTACCCCATAGAAATAGTGTCTCAAAATCTTCAAAGCAAACACTATTGCCTCAAGTTCAAGGTCATGAGTTTGGTAGTTGTTCTCATGAACCTTGAGGTTCCTAGAGGCATATGCTACCACCTTACCATGTTGCATGAGGACACAACCTAAACCTACTCGAGAAGCATCAAAATAAACCACAAACACTTTGGTACCCTACGGTAAGGTTAACACCGGAGCGATAGTAAGTTTATCTTTCAATAATTAAAAGCTCTTTCTTTTACATGGTTCCTTCCATTCGAACTTGGACTTCTTTTGGGTCAAGGCCGTCAATGGAGATGCGATAGATGAAAATCCCTCAAAAAACCTCCTATAGTATCCGGCTAAATCCAAAAACCTTCATATGTCGGTAGGACCCAAAGTTCTTGGCCAACTTTTGAATGGATATGTCTTTCTCGGATCGACCTCTACACATTCACTATAGACTATGTGACCAAGAAATGCAACCGACGTCAACCAAAAATATTCATTTACTAAAATTAGAAAAGAGTTGGTTGTCCTTGAGGACTTGCAAAACTATCCGCAAATGGTTCATATGATCATTCTTATTCTTAGAGTATATCAAGATGTCGTCAATGAAGACAATCACAAACAAATCAAGATAACTTCTAAAAACTCAATTAATAAAGTCTATGAAAGTCGTCGGGCATTTGTAAGACCAAAGGACATCACTAAGAATTCAAAATTACCATATCTACTTCGGTATGCCATTTTTGGAATATCAACACCTCTCACTCTAAGTTGGTGATAACCCGACCTCAAGTCAATTTTTGAAAAGTAGATTGCTCCATCGAGTTGATCAAACAAATCATCAATCCTGGGGAGTGGATACTTATTCTTTATAATGACCTTGTTCAATTATCGGTAGTCAATACACATTTGAAAAGACCCATCTTTCTTTTTCACAAATAGCACCGAGGCACCCCATGGAGATATGCTTGGTTGAATAAAACCCTTATCTAGAAAATCCTTGAGTTGAGCCTTTAATTCATTCAACTCGTCCGGGGTCATACGGTAAGGAGGGATAGAGATGGGTTTTGTATCCGCCAATAAGTAAATACCGAAATCTATTTCGTCTTTAGGAGGAATTTCTGGTAAGTCATAGGGAAAGTCTTCTAGAAAATACTTCACTACGGGGACCGACTCTAATGGAGAAGCCTCATAATCAAGATCCTTGACTCTCACAACATTATAGTGACATCCCTTAGAAATCAACTTACAATCTTTAAGGCATGAAATGATTCAACTTTTTAGAGCTAAGTTTTCCCCCTTCCATTGAAAAATGGGTTCATTAGGAAATTAAAACTTTACTACCCGAGTTCTACAATCAATAGAAGCAAAACAAGCATGTAGTCAATCCATCCCCCAAAAGACATCAAAGTCCAACATGTCAAGTTCTACTAAACTAACCAATGTGACTCTATTGGGAAATGAAATGGGACAACCCTTATAAACTCTTTTAGCAACTAAGAAATCAACCACCGTGGTAGAAACCGAAAAGGGTTTATCTAAGACATCAGGAAGAATATCAAATTTCATAGCCACTAAAGGAGTTAGAAAAGCCAAATTGGCACCAAGATCCAACAATGCATAACGTTAATTGAAAATACTTGCAACATACTGGTAACAAATCCAGATAGCTCTCTTGATCACCTCGGGATTGGAGACCATAGAAGCGATTCTTCTTAGGAGCATCGGGATTGGGAGAACTTGCTTATGCTTGAGCATTTTCCCTTCCTTGAGCCTTCAACATAGGGCAGTCCCTCTTCATGTGGCCACTCTTACCATAACTATAGCAATGTCCCGTGCCAACTTGGGACTTTCCTTCATGTTCTCTATGACACTATGCACAAATAGGCTTCTCAACATAAGAACCACCACTTTTCCCCTCTTGGGGCTTAGGGGTAGACACTTTACCTTTATTGACCCTTGGAGTATTAGGAGGACCTTGGTTGGGGAACATCTTCTTTAACATTGGCTTATCTTGAACCTCAAATCTAGCCTCGAAAGAGTTTCAATCTTCAGCCCTTGTCCTCTTCAACTCCCTACCAACTTACTTAAGCTTTTTCTCTTCAATTTGTTCGGTATGAAACAAGAGACGGGAGATGTTCATGATAGGAATCAACATAGCCGACCTACATGCATTAACCACAATGTCGGATATCCCCATAACTCATTTGTTCATCTTAGCCCTACAATCTTCCACCATAGTAGGAGCATGTTTCGATAGTTGAGCGAACTTGAGTTTTTACTCCTTCACACTCATACCCCCTTGATGAAGATTGATTATTTCTTGCATTTTTCCTCTCCCTTAATTCCAAGGGTAAGAAGCTATCAAGGAAAGTCATCCTAAATGAAGCCCAACTAATCGGCCCTTCTCTAACGGGTCTCTCCTCCTTCCATTGTTCATACAAAACTTGAGCCACATATTTGAGTTGATAGGTGGCTAGTTCTGCCTCTTCTTGAGAAGTCACACCCATAGCGTCTAGAACCTTAAACACTTCATCAATGAACCCTTGCGGGTCCTCCATAACATTGGAGCCAAAGAAAGTAGGGGATTCATCCTTGTGAAATCCCTAATCCTAGAAGCGGTAGTGCTAGCACTGGGGTTCATTTGAACCCTGATGTTCCTAGACACTTGAGTTGCCAACACTTGAGACAAACTATGAATAGTCGCTCTTATCTCGACATTAGACATATCCCCTTCTTCAATAGGAACTTAAGGGTTTTGAGGAGCTTGAGGGGGAACCACCTCATTCGCATTCTCCTCCTCGGCCCTCCTAGCATTAGTCCTTCTTGTGTTCGTTGCCTATAAGCACAAGAAAAGGATTAGAAGAAAGGACTGGATAGAGTAAGACTCTTAGGCACGACTTAATGAATGTCAAAAGAGTGGAAATTCCTAAGCATCTCGTAGCCTCTCATTAAAAAGTGTGGTGTGCTTCACACCCATGAACAAGACTTTACCTTACATGGTATTTTGTGACATCAATCCTACATTATTCTCAACCTTATGCTTTGATACCAAGTTTGTAACAACCGGGGAGCACCCCCTAGTCGTAACAAACTTCTTTATCCTCGAAGAGGACTTAGACAATCCCTTAGCATTGTCATAGCGCATATCATAGAATAAAATGCGAAAAATTTAAAACTTTTATTTTGGATGTTCAACTTCAAAACTGAATTTGTCACGACATACCATCTAAACATAGAAGTATAAAAATTTGGGACTTAGCCCTTACATCAATAGAGAGTCTAGAAATAGGAAATACAACAATGTCTAACAACATAAGAAAAGAACCAAAAAGCTAGAACAGAAGGGTGTTGTCCTCGGACTTGAGGACTCACCAACTTGGAGAAGAAAATTCCAAGTATCCTTGAAAAGTGAACTTGATTCATCAATGGCCCGAACCTACATTGTTTGAGAAAAAGGGAAGAAAGTATGGGTTAGTACATAACACGTACAATGTATGGCTTCTATTCATAAAAAAACATCAATGAATGTATAAAAGGACATTTTAATCAAAAAACATGCTTTTTACCAAGTAAATCCAATATGCACATAAAGTAAGCATCATAAGACAACACAACATGATACCATCCCAACATGTAGACAACCCAAGCAATACTTGTGTCATGCAAACAATAGAATATCATAACCTTATCCAAATCTTGGTACCACATTAAGCAACCTTCTTCATACATACATTCATAATCTCATAATTCATCATAACTTGCTTATTTCATAAAGATTATACATAGAATATCATACATGATTCTTAATTAAGATAACACAAAATAATACTTTTACAACCATCCCTTAGGATCCCACAACTGCAATGTGTAAGAGAAGTCATCCCTTACTCCATGTAGAGCCCCTTAAGAAAACCATAGTGAGAGTTTGTACATTTCGTCATTCCTTTACTTTTACATTAGGGAAAGAGGTTGCAATAACCGACATTAGATCATGTGAGCTATATGGAATCCGGTGTTCTACTCACACACCAAAAAAAGAGGGTAACACTTTCCTAAGGTGTAACCTTTCATACATAGCTATCTAGGTGGATCCACTAAGCTAGAGTCCTATGTGGGCACATAGTTAAGGGTCAAGGAGATTGTTACTTGAAACCCGAACTTGCTAAACGTGGGGTTTTTCATCTCACGAGACAACGCATATCTTGGGGAATTCGGACTTTCTAAACGTGAGGAAACCCATGTGGGGAGTCGTACTTACTAAACATGAGACCCTCGTCTCATTTACATTCTCTTTCTGTGTTAAGCATCTATTCCTTTTAGTAATCCACTTTAGTCATCGCATAAGTTCTCATTAGCCTTTACTAGACTCCTATGTAAACATTTTATTATAATAGCTCATAGGTGCTCATAAGTGAGAACAATCCTTTCACTTTAGAAACAATAGCAAGTGAGTAAACCTTTCACTTTAACAATTCATTATAATCATGAGAACTATCTTTCAATCATATAACAATCATACCATAACATACATATATACTTCATGTCTAATTCAAATGTATAGGTTAAGGATGAGGGGACCTTGTCATCAATACCACAACGACACACTAGCTATAGCATCATTACTATCCAAGTAATTCAACTTTCATAATTGAGTTAAACGAAGAACCAACATTCATACCTTCTTGCCCTTCATGGGACTTCATACCTTAATCACCCAACACATTATATAAGGTAATTCACGAAACAATAAAATAACTAACATCAATCTAAGCAATTGACATATTCATCATATTTAACAATTCACCATATCCAATTCAAGATTTTATGAAATTGGGGAAGAACATGGGTCCAAGGAAATCTCAACTGAACAACAACAATTAAGCATCATTATACACTTAAACAACATTAACTGATCATATTTCATCATAATTGATTCATAATTTCGTTGTTCAAAGAAGACCCATAGGTAGAGAACACCCGTAGATTTGGGGGATTTTTGAAAACATATTTGGAGGAATCTCTTTGTCACGACCCGCAAGTACACCCTAGAAGTTAGAGCGTCCTTGTGTCGCCACACGGAAAATGTGACTTCAAGAAGTCTCATCTAAGCCACTCGTATCATTCATTGCAGAATAAACATATTAAATGAGTAAGAATATAAAACTTTCTTCACACACGAAGAACTCTTTCCATAAACATTACACAAGAGGAGACTTTCATTTAAAACATTAAACCTTTACAACATCTCCTTGAACCATCTAAACTTTAGAGTATACAACACTTGGGACTAAACCCATACAAGACATAAAAGAACATGTGGATATTGTCCTTGAATCGATGAGGACTCACCAACACTTCATCTTCAACCCTTAGAAACATGTCCATCCTCCATGGAATATCAAGACTTCCAATTCCCTACACTTTAGTCAAAAAGGGAAAAGAAGGGGTTAGCACATTAGATGCACTAAGTATGGAAGTCATGCAAAAACCATGAAAAAGGGACATTTTGTAAATAACATGTTTTTCATGAATTATGATTAAAACATCATACTATAAGCATAATAAAAACATTTAACAACAAAGAAACACGTAAGAAATCATTTAAGCAAGTAGTCACCTCACTGTACAATGAACTCACTTCACTATTACAGTGAAGTTCTTTAGCTTCACCTTGCACCCTTTTAGCATATAATTTCCTCACTAAAGGCTATCCTAAGACTCACTTAAGTAAGACAAAGAGAGACCGCCCATACACCCTCTCTAGGCACCCCTAAATGATCCTTAAGACCACCCATAATGAGATCAACATACATTTACAAAACATCAACACATAGATAATATGAGATTCTCCTTCCAAGGGATATCAAAAGACTTACTTAAGTAAATCAAGAAGATAACGTCCATGATTGACCTCTTCGAGATTACCTAAGTAATACTTAAGAATACTTAAGTTTGGATCATGTCCACATAATCAACCATCTTCCCTATCTAGAGTTATTCTTAAGACTTATCTAGGTAAGATAAGAAGTGACCATTCCTATGCCCCCTTCACACCTTAACTAGACAACCATTAACTACTCTAGATAAGTACTTATTCATTTAATATACTTTCTTAACTTAAGTCATTACATTCATTAATTAATTTAAGACTCATTCATCACATAAGGACATTCAAGTAATGGTCTTGGACAAGACCTAGGGACTCCAACTAACACCTTCAAAGCCTATTGTGCAATATCTAGACAGCGTCCCATACCACCACCTAAACTTCATAAAACATCTTTAATGCTAGTAGGTATCCCATATGATGAGAATAGGCAATAACCAACATAGACCATGGTAGCAAAACATGGAATCCGGAGTTCTATCCTACTCCGATGAGGTTGTTCTACTTGCCAATGGTAGAACTTGGACACATCCCATGTAGGCACATGGTTAAGGAATATAAAGGGCTTACTTTGTACTCTAGCCTCGTTTTTTAACTGGAGCTACTTCCCTTCCCATACTCACTCGGTGCTAGCCTTTGTTCTCATAGAGTAATTCACATTAAGGTTCATTTAAAAGGGTTCCATATCAAGTTCGTAACCCAATTACATTTACCCTACCAAATAGGTCCTCTAGGGGCTGCCTTCCAATGGCGAATAGAATATCATCATGAATTTCCTAAGTATTAATATGATGACGTTCCAGCCAATCAACCTTAAGTCCATCATTCATTACATAAAGGATACCATTACGGCTTTCGACTTCAAGTTTCAAAACATTACTACTATGTTCAAGTTTTCACATAAAGGACCCTCTTATCATCATTCAAGGTCTCACCTATCATTCATACATACAAGACGAAGACGCTTTATCTTCGTAAGTCAAGACATCACATAGTCACATTCATACATGCATCAAGTAAAGGACACAAGTCTACCTAAATAAGACACAACATACTTCACTTTAGCATATATTACATGTCATTCTTTAAGTCACTTATGGATAACCATTATCATATTTATGTCATCCTATACACTACCATATCATCATCAACATAACCATTATAGACTCATATAGTCAAGTAGGAACAACCATGCATCAACCCTAAGACTACACACACAAGCACATAGTCACAGTCTACATGATTTCCTAACATACATATAAAGAACACATACTTTCACATTACTTCACATATAGACATATATGCTCATACTTCACATAAAACAACTACACAAATCATAATAATACTTCAAGTAGTGCCGACAAGGCCATGATTATCATATTGCATAAAGTAACGCCAACAAGGCCACATCAATTCACATAGCACCGCCACCATAAGTGGGCCATACCAATCACAACATAATTGAAGTCTAATTAACATGAAATAAAGGGAATTAGGGCAGCATACCCCCACTCCATCTTACCTCTTTGATTACAAAGCTAAATCATCAAATTCGATACCACAAGGCCCTTAGCCATGGCCATGAACAATAATGCAATGCAATTATAAAAATACTCAATGAAACTAGGTCCATTCACTACATATTCATCAATCTAATACAACCTAGATATCAATTCAATACAATTATTACATCAGTCAATAGCCCATAGAAAACTACACAAGAATTCATAAGCCTTAAGTCAATTCAATTCAATAAGCCTAATATTCAATCGATCTAAGAATATACTGTAACAACCCTAAAATTGAATAGGATCAAGACTTAGGATGTCAAGAATGCTTGCGATTAAACAAAGGTTTACACGGATTGATACGCGTAGAACAAGACCTCAGAACCCTTACTACGACCAAGTCAACTAACTTGGGGAGTTAGTTGAGCTTGGAAAGGTTGGAACCAACCAAGTAAGGCTCGCGAAAACGAAGACTTAATCGAAGGAGTCTTTACCGGACTTAAAAGAGGAAATTTTATGTTTTGAGGGTCCAGGGGTAAAATGGTTTTTTCCAGGCCAAGGGTAATATTGTAATTACCCTGAGGAATTAATAAATTAAGTAAGTAATTTAATTAAAAGAGCATTTCGGGTTAGGGAAACCCGAAGTGATCCATTTTGCAAATGGGGTGCCACTCGGGTTCGAGCTCCACTAGGAGCAATGAATTGATGATTTAATCATCAATTAAATCTATTCATTAAGGGTAAAATGGTCCTTTCACGTATTAATTAAAATAAATCAGATTTTGTATTAATTTAATTAAATACTATTTTGACTAAGTCTTGAATTTAGTCTCCTAATCCTAATAACTCTCTCCCTCACGTTTCTCAACTCTCATTCTCTCACGCTCTGACTAACAAGAAAGCTCAAGAACAGTTTAATAACAATTGTTCTTCACACTTGATAAACACATGAAAAGTTTTAAGAAAAGCAACATAATCAAAAAACGTCAAGGCAAAGGGAGGTTGTTCGTCAAGTGGTGTGTACGTTGAGTAGAATTGGGCGTGGTTTGGAGGAGTTTCTGGGCAGCAGCTTCACACTTGAACAACATCAAAAGGTATGGGTTTCTTCTCTCTTGGTCCCTTTCCCAAGAGGTCCCTTAGGACTCAAAAAGATTCACTCCGAAACTAAGGTTGTTCCCTTTTGTTTGTCCTTGTCCCAAGCTCCCAAACGAATTCGTAGGATGGGTATGTTGTGCTGCTAGATTTAAGTATGTATGATGTGTTTATATTAAATGTGAACATGTTTATGTGAGGGAAATTACGAAAATGATATTCAAAGTGTGGTCGAAACGGTAGGTGTGTGTGTGTACGTTGGCAGTGCCTTAGCCACTGTTTGGAGTCGTATAAGACATGAAATTTTTATGTATTTTATGTGTGAAATGTGTATACAATGTGATGTTCATTGCAATGAAATATAGTGGATTGAAATGACCATCTTTTAGCCAACTAAACTTATGAAAAATGTGCCTAAAAATGAGTGGAAGAATGACTAAAATTTTGTAGATTTGTGTACTCTTCAATAATGTCAAATTTTGGGTTTTTAAAGTAAAGATAAAATAAGTGAGGTCAATGGGAATTGAACCCAAGACCTCACATGTTAAAGAAGCTGAAAAAGAAAGAAAAAAAAATACGTGAAGGAGCTAAGGGGAATTGAACCCCTTAGCTACTGGTTTGCGAGACAAAGAAAAAAAAAAGAAAAGGGAAATGGGGCTAAGGGGATTCGATCCAAGCTACTGATTTCGTGAAAAAGAAAAGGGAAATGGGGCTAAGGGGATTCAATCCTAGCTACTGATTTCGCGAAAAAGAAAATGGAAATGGGGCTAAGGGGATTCGATCCTAGCTACTAATTTCGCGAAAAAGAAAAGGGAAATGGGACTAAGGGGATTCGATCCTAGCTACTGATTTCGCGAAAAAGAAAAGGGAAATGGGGCTAAGGGGATTTGATCCTAGCTACTGATTTCGCAAAAAAGAAAAAGGAAATGGGGCTAAGGGGATTCAATCCTATCTACTGATTTCCCGAAAAAGAAAATGGAAATGGGGCTAAGGGGATCCAAACCTAGCTACTGATTTCGCGAAAAAGAAAAGGGAAATGGGGCTAAGGGGATCCAAACCTAGCTACTGGAATTCGCCACAAAGAAAAAGAAAATGGGGTTGGGGGGAATCGAACTCGCAAACTGTGGGAGAAGGAGGAGGAAAATATTAAACAAATATATGGGAGGCGTGGGATTCGAACCCACGACCTCCAGGTATGCGCGAAAGAGGAGAAAATAAGAAAAAAGAAAACATGAGGCGTGGGAATCGAACCCACGACCTCAAGGCTGGAAAAAAGGAGAAGGAAAAAATATTAAGAAAACAAAGTGAGGCTGTGGGGGTTCGATCCCACAACCTAACTGTCAAGGCGCCTAGTTAAAGAAGAATTAATTAAAATAAGATAGGAGGCTGAGGGGGTTCGAACCCACAACCTCCCAATGCTCTAGCGAAATTTAAACAAAAATAAGGGGGTTGTGGGGGTTCGAACCCACAACCTCCCTATTTCCAGCGAATTAAATGATAAAAATCAAAGAGGCTGTGGGGGTTTGATCCCACAACCTCTTGGTTAAGGCGAGAATGGGCAATTTTATGTTAATGAATATTAAAAATGGGTTGTGGGGGTTCGAACCCACAACCTTTCGGCCAACCTAAGAGAAAAACAAAGTAGGAATTTAATGATACGATGTTAATGTTGGAATTTAATTTAGAGTTCTAATGTTATGAATATTAGAAATAAAATCAATGAAAAATATAAATGGTATCCAAGTGATTCAAACTTGGGTTTCCTTGCCCAATCTTCCGTATTGATACATAAGTCGTACGTGAACAAAATAACCAAGAATAAAGCCACCTACTTAGGTCAAAATCAAGATCTTGGCATATATACAAGATACATAAGTCTTGTACTACATAATATTAGGAATGCATGAATCACTTAAAGAGTTATGAATGAAGCCTCATGGCTTGTGTGTATAGACTCATAAGTCTAGCATACGTCTAAAGGTAAGTGAACCTAAGATGTATGTACTGAATGATGAAATGAACAATGAAATGATGAAACCCTAGAAGGGTTAAGTAAGGGTATGAAACACACCAATGTCCAAGTATATTGGCATATCATGAAATGAACATTCACGTAAAATGAGGTGAGTAAATATGAAGAGTAAATGTGCTAATGACAATGAATGTGGTGACAACATGATACGAGGCTAATGCTAATGATGAGAGTAATCTCAAATGAGCCTAAGTAAATGTTACCAAAACGTACTCACCTATGAGAGTGTAAGATAATGAAGAGACCAGTCTCTATGAATACTCTAATGAAAGTATTGAGATTAACACACTTAATACTAATGATGAGATGAGAAATCATATAATGATCTATGATGTCCTCATACTAGAAGCCAGCTTCCATGACGTATGAGTTGAATGAAATGGAACTTTATACTAAGCACCGATAGACTAGCTATGAGCAGTGATGCCTTCATTCGGGAAGGGCGGAGGTTCACGTAACTCTCATGAGATGAGACTGTCCGGCTTGCCGGGTATGGATATCCTTATATCTCCTGGTCTTCGAACCTATACTGCCAATATAGGGATCTGGCGGGGTTAAATTCCCATGTATGCTAGCATGTTTTGGATCACCTTGGCCGGTGACTCCACCTCCTTTCGGTGTGGGGGAGACACTGGATTTCATGATGCTTACATGATCTATGTCGGTTAAAGTTAAAGTTCCCAATGAATGAATGAGGTCAGCCTCAAATGAAGCACATAATGAAATGAATGATACCAAAGGTGTTAGGGTAGGATAATCAAGAGGTGAGCTAGACTCAGGTAATGACATTAGGTTATTCTTGATCATTGCACAGAAAACCCGATGAAAGTCTTAAACTACACTCTAGGTATAGCTGGTGTTCACACTGGCATATGAACGAAATGAAATGAAGTACATATGAATGAATAAATGAAGAAGACTCTGAGTTTTCTAATGAAGACTCCCTAGTTGAGGTCCCATATGTTGAGCCCTCATTTTGGAAAGTCTTAATGTCAAGTCCATGATTCCAAGGTCTCATTGCATATGAATGAATGATATGAAAGAAGCTATGTTCTATATGTTATGATATGTGCTATATGAAGATGTTATTGCTGTGTGCAATATGATGTTTATGATGATGCATGTTACTCTCATGACATGACTTTCCTAATCCAAATTTGGAAGGTTCACTAACTTTCCTAATCTCAATTTGGCAAGTCCACTTACTTGACTTCCCATAATCATGTTGTTAGGAAAGAGATATCTTTTCTCATGCATTTCCTTGGTGTGTGCTTGCATATACCCATACTTAGTACAAGTGTGTACTAACCCTATAAAACTATACTATTTTTAGGTGCAGGCACAGGTGGACGATAGAGCTAAGGGATCATTGTTGCAGTTATCCGGACGTCCAGCATTCATCCGGAGTTGGTAGGTCCTCATGCTTTCGAGGATGCTACTGTTTTACATTCTAGCTTAGTTTTAGAGTTGAGCTATTGGAGCATGTTCCACTAGCGTTTCTTTTCTGTTTTATTCAGATTTTGTATTGGTGCCATTTTGGCAATTATACACTTGATACTTATTGAACTATTTCTTTCAGTTGCTTATCTCTTAATGTTAGATGGTTGATGGTGAACAATTATGAAATGATAAGAATGTTTAACAAGTATGTTAAGGAAACAAAAAGTTTTCAAATTTTCCACTTAAATTAACCTAGATGAAGTATGAATGACGTAAGTAGGCTTGTCTGCGACCTCTGAGAGGTCAACGACGTCGGTCTCATCTGGGGTCTAGATTTCGGTCGTAACATATACAATACCCAATTGATCAAATTGAAACAGCCTATAAACCAACTAATCATAATCTATACATGAATCAAAAGTCCATAACAATCTACACATGAATTCATCAATATAAAAGCATGATCACATAACCCATATTTTAGCCAAATTGAGAGATTTGTGAAGGTAAAGGGTTCATGGAGAATTTCATTAGAAAACATCAATTATACATCAATAACATCATATCTTAATCTTTGAAAACGTTTCATGCAAGAACCCAAGACTTAGAGTAGAAATTGGACTTTTTCATCTTTTTGAAATCTTTGAAAATCATCTTTGAAATTGGCTCTAAGGTGATAGCAAGCCTTCGACTAAGAACTCTCATACCTTATTAGAAGAACCCAATGAAAATTGAAGAAGGAACTCCATTGAAGATCCATCTTCAAGCTTCATCTTCACCTTGAACTCTCATGGAGGTTTTTGAAGAAACTTTGGGAGGGAAAGGATTTTGATTTAGATGTTAGGGTTTAATTGAGAGTTTTAGGACTTATATACTCTTAAAATACCCTTAAACACCCAAAGCAACGGTCCTCCTATTTTTAAAAGGCTTGGGCTGAATTCCCAACTTCACCCCTAACATTATAGTGAAGCAGCGCAGTTTCACAGCACCATCGACGCCACACCATCGACGGTCCATATGTCAGACCACGCTCCGTCAATGGGGTCTCGTGGTTTGCTTCAGAAGATCTTCAACCTACAGGAAACATGGCTCCATCGACGATACCCATTGACGGGCCGTCGCCTAGTCGACTGGCCGTCGTTTGGGTCAGTCGATTGCCACTGCCTGGCAGTGTTGAGCTCCAAGTTGGGGTCCTTTTTTAGGGCCCCTTGTGGGTCCTACATGGAGTCATACCCGGATGTTTCCAACCCAAGTATGTTTTTATACGAGCTTAGGACCTCCCAGATCAATTTCGTCCAAAACAAACACATAAAATTCAATGAAACATACCTAGACATGCAAGATCGTTTCAAGGCAAATCTTTCGAACGTCATGGACGTTCATTGACGTTTGACCTCCAAATTTTACGAAACTTGACACACTGCATATATAAACCAATAACTCATTTAAGGACCTTATAACCTTATGAATCACACATAAACACATAAAACCACATATGAGGCACATAGGTGACTTAGTCATCGAACGTCTTGGTCGTCCCTTGACGTTTGACTTTCAATGCACCTAAACTCTTAGACACTGCCTCAAACCCACATTATAACCCATTTTAGGACCTTAGACCATCATGACAACCATGTTAGTCTCTAGCTTCACCTAAGTCATTTTAAGGATCTTACACTCTTGGGGAAAAGAATCCCAAGAGTGAAAGAAACCATACCTTAATGAAGACTTTAATCACGAAATTCGGTAGAAAACTTGGGGCAATTGATCTTCTTCTTGGAGCTTCAACGTTCTTCAATGGAGGTTTGGGTTAGAGAGAGAATTTAGAGATAAGTGGGGGCAATTGGGTTTTCAAATTGGGATTTGATTTTGGTGCAAGAATTGGGTGCAAAATGACTTAAAGTCAATATATACTAAACCCCCAAAATACCCAAAACACCCCTCACTTAGTTGGACTTTAAAATAAAAGTCCAACTTGACTTCAAACTTGGAACCCCGTCCACTCTTCACGTCCCACATATGGTGTAAGTTAAGGAGGGGTTAGCTTTGATAGACTTGCAATAAAGAAATGACCAAATGAATTGATAATTTAGTCAAATTGAATTGATTATTGAATCCGACTAATTATTAAATAACATGAACATATATCAATTAATAATGAGTTTCTAAATCTATCGAACTAATATAATTAACTTAATTATAAACTAATTAACTCAATAAATATAAAGTATTATACAATTAAACTAATTAACCAAATATTTAATTAAAATAAAATCTTTTTGAGATGATTTTCGAATATATACATATATATATATTATTCAAAATTTATATAAAAAAAGTGACAAAACTATTCATAATAACTTTCAAACTACTTTATTTGTTTTTGAATTTTATAATAAAACTAATTATTTTAAGTCCTTGGAAATTGAAAAAGCCCAATGATGTGATACCTCTCTATGGCCTCCAGTTATATTTATCCTTTTTTAACCTTTTTGACCATGTTTTCCTTCATTACTTAATTATTTTATTTTTCACATTTAAAAAAAAACACATTCAATTTCTCTTCAGCAACATCATCAGACACCGCAGGTAAATTACGTGAACTGACAAAATTTTGATCTTGATACAATGTCAAAACTTGAGAGCCTAAACCATACACACGTCATTTTTTTTCCTCCAACCACAACATCAAAGTATAAGCGATTTATATAATGTTCTTGAACTTCCTGAGAATCATCTAGGGAGTAAGAAATTGCAGCAGCTAAGACAACATCCATTTTATCTTGAAAATTTTCAAACAATCAACCATAAAAAACTCAAGCTTTCCACAAAATTGTACGTATTAAGTTTCTTGTTTTACGCAGAACAAATTCTTCCTCCAATATGGCCTAAAATCTATCAAAAAAAGGCACAAAATTTTCTCCATACTGCATTAATAACTGTCGAAATAACTACTCAACATTTGAGAAAAGAAAAAAGTGAGATGAAAATCTGCACAAAAAACAGCAAAAAAATGTACCTAAAAAAGCACAACATCTACTACAAAATTGCCTTTAAAAACTTCAAAATAATTGCACAACATATGATCAAAGTTATGATAAAAATCTGCTCAAATTTGCATCAAAAATAGCACAAAGATCTCCACAAAACAGCATAAAGAGATGCCCCAAAAATTTGCTCAATAGCAACACAGACAATTATAGGAAATCTTCTTAATAGCAACACGCAGAACTACCTAAGATCTACTTTTTTTTTTTCTTCTTTAAAAGCTACACAAAATAAGGATCAGTCCTACAATGTTTGGTTGAAGAAGAGCAACAGACACAACTTACATTAATGCATTTAGACTTAACATCAACAAAGTTGTCATCCTCCTTTCTTTTATGCAACTTCTGAAATATATCCCACGAATTTGGTAGACAATGTAGTTCTATTGCCTAAAAACGAAGGTTTATATTAAATAAGAGATAAGGTGTGAAAAATATCATAGAAAGTGTTAAATTTGGAAACCAATTTAATAGTATTCTCCATTGTTGATATAGAAACATCGTTATGCTTGCTTGGATTAGTGCCTAGTCCACCAGTCTCACTACATTGATTTCTAGTGGCGATACGATATTTATCCATCCATTCATCAGAGGCCCAATGTGTCTTCCAACTTCTCCAAATATCCTCCAAAACAAAATTAGGTTTGACTCTATTTTTTCGCCAAATATACAATTTCTTGGAGTATAAAGTGGATGTCACCTTATCCCATGTACATTCAATTATAGAATTCTCAGTATGATTCCACTAATATAATTTTTGAAAAGAAATTACTTAGGGAAATAAACACATAGAGACATATATTAAGTAAAATAATTATAGCTTTTAAATATAAAGGCAATAGTTACCAAAAATTTATGTCAATAAAATTTACGAGTGGATTTAATGACATCCTTGCATGGGTAGCTAGTAGCATCTTGTCGTTCCTTGAAAGTTTATGTGATGAGTTAGAATGACCATTTGGAACGAATATCAAATAAAATTAAAATAAATAACACACTTAATGATACCTATATTAGAAAAAAAAGAGATCAAGTATACAAAAATTTCTTTTCTTACTTTTCCGCTACAACTTAGATGACCAACTGACCAGATGTTGATGACAACTAGAAGACCCAAAAGAGACATCTAGAGTACTATGAGTGGTTGGAGTATAAGGACCAGTAGGAGAACCAGCATTTGATGATGGTATATCACTCATATTCTTAAATTCAAATTATATTAGCTCATTTTGTAGATATATAATATAAGTTTTCCACTACAAATCACTAGATATAATAACATAACTAACAAAATGAAAATCACTTATAGCATAAAATTGTACATTGAACTTTAAATCAGTAGAAAAACTAAATTTAAAAACTTCAAGTGACATTAATCTCTACACTTTCTTCTCTTTTTGTTTTGATGTTCATATTCTTCTTTCCCTTCCTCTTTTCCATCCCCATCCTTATCCTCATCCTCCCCACCATCAACATCATACTCCACCTCATCCTCCCCATCATCAACATCATCCTCCACCTCATCATTTTCTTCCATCTCCTTCTCTTCCTCTTCCCTCTCTCCCTCCTTCTCCTTCATGTCAATAAAAATACTATCTGGATCATTCAATATGTGAGGTGTTTCATCTTCACAAATATCAGTTCCATGCATTTGACTATTATCCTCTTGGAAAGATATATCATTCATTGTATGAAGTTTTTTTACTATGTTTGGAACATCTACAATTTAATGTGCCTTTATCTGACAAAGAGCTAATCATTTATTATGTATCCTCTTTACTGAAGGATAGGTTTCAAAATACATCTGAGAAGCTTGCACTACCAAAATAAGTGGCTCATGTTTATTAAAAGTTCTTTTCCTGTTAACACCAACAAGATTATATTGTAGATGCAGTCTTGCACCATATTTTTGTGTTGGATCAAACAAAGAAAATTTAAATGATATGGTTCGCTTAAATGCTAATGCAGGATACTCTATCTCCAGAACTTCTGTCAATATACCATAATAATCGATCTCATTACACTATGACTAAGACCTTAATGCATATGCCACTTCTCATTGTAGATTTATTTGAACTGTGTTCTTCAGTGTGAACTTTGTAATCATTTACAACATATCCATTAAAGGGTTGAACCTTATGCAATGGCCCTTCTCCAAGATCTTTCATGAATTGATTGCTAATGTCGGATGAATGATCACGTGCCTATTGACACTATAAGTTATTAGAATACATTAAGATTATATTAAATTCACTGTAGAGATTAATTTTGATATATTATTACTTACGTATTGATTAAACCAAGACGCAAATTTTGTTTCAAGCTTAGCCTCAATCTCGCTATCTTGAATACATGGTTGTATGTCTCAAGGTATCCTCATAAATTCTGAAGAAAAAAAAAGCTAATTTAGTTCAATAACTTCAAATGTAAATAATATGTTTATCTACATCATGGCAATTAACTTACTTTATATATGGTTTTACTTCATCATAATTCAACAAAATATATGTGTGAATTGCATGATATTATCTATCATCTAACCTTCTGATATTCTCTTGACCAAAACCACGACAAACATGCTCGAAAAAAAACAGACAACATTTCAGGATGACCCTCTCCAACCCCACCATCATCCGCATTTTGTGGAACTTTTCTATGTCTTGTCAAAATGTCTGACTCAAAGTAGTGCGTACAAAGTGTTAATGATTCTTTAACCAAACATGTGTTGCAAACAAGCTTCAACTCTATTATTATTTTTGATAACATACTTCACCCCATGGAATTTCCTTCAAACATAAAGTAAGTATGTCAATATAGTATAACTAGTTTATTTATATATCTTATAACATACAATTAACTTTAGTTATCTTTCACATGGATACATCAATCGTCTTAAACTGGGCCTGCTAAACGTGCTTCATAAGCTAAATGGATGGGAAGATGTTCCATAGAATCCCATAAGCTTTGAGGAAGAATGCGCTCAATCTTAGTCAAGATGAGAGAAATATTTCTTTCTAGTTGTCTCATGTACTCCTCAGTTAATGCAGTAGAAGTGAGATCTTTAAAAAAAAGACTCATTTCTGTCAATGTTTCCCACACATTTCGTGGAAGAAAATCTCGAAATGCACTAGGTATGAGTCGTTGCATAAATATATGACAATCATGACTCTTCACACCAAAGAGTTTAATCTTGTTCATGTCAACACATCTTCTGTAAGATCGCGAAAATGACGTAGGTGGAGCTAGAGCCTAACGTGGTTGTAATTATAGTATAAGGTCCTAAATTGGTTTATAATATGATATAGAGGCAGTAGCTAAGAGTTTAGGTTCATTGGAAGTCAAACGTCAAGGGACGACCAAAGTCACCTAAGTGGCTCACATGTGGTTGTATGTGTTTATGTGCGATGCATGAGCTTATATGGTCCTTAATGAGTTTATATGGTGTATATAGGGAGTGTGTCAAGTTTCGTGAAGTTTGGAGGTCAAACGTCCAAGAATGTCCATGACATTCAAAAGATGTTCCTTGAGATGACCTTGTGTGTCTATGTATGTTTCGTCGAGTTTTACGTGTTCGTTTTGGATGAAACTCATATGGTAGGTTCTAAACTCGTATACATACATGTTTGGGTTGAAAAAGTCCGGGTATGATGTAACAAACTAAAAATGACTATGCTAAGTAATGCTTAAACGTACCTAGAATGCCTGGATTAGACAGGGTTCACGGCTTGTTGCGCGTAGAACCAGACCTCAGAACCTATGCACTAGCAAAGCCAACCAACTTGGTGAGTTATTTGAGCTAGGCAAGGTGAGAACCAACCATTTAGGGCACCCAAATTGAAGAGATTCACCCGGATGAGTTTTACCGGACTTAAAAGGGGTAATCTTAGGTTTGGAGGGTCTAGGGGTAAAATGGTCTTTTCCAAGATAAGGGTAGATTTTAATTACCCTAAATATTTAATTAATGAATTAATTAATATGGTGGAGGGGCAATTTGGGTAGAAAGGTCCAAAATTGACCCTTTGAGCGAAATCTTGCTCCACCCGGGTTCGAACCTTGGTGGGAGCAATGATTTAATTTGATTTATTTTATATAGTGGGTTAATTTAATTAATTAATATCTAATTTTCTGATTTAAGTAAAGGAAAATCAGATTTTAATAATAAAATTAATAAATTATGAGGAGTCCTAGTTTGACTAAGTCTCCACCTAACTCTCCTAATCCTAATCCACTCATTCTCACATCTTTCTATCTACTCTCACCCTCACTTGCACGATCAGCCTTCAACAAAAGAAAAAGAACATAACAAAAAAAAAGTTCATAAAGAACTTGAACGCTCAAACTCAAAAAAAGCCAAATAAGCTTCAAAACGAAAAGCAAAAACCAAGTTCTCTACGGATTGTGCTTGTGGTTTCGGTGGTGAGACGTTGGCTAAGTGGGGAAATAGGCAGCATGTTGAATCACTTTTGAACAACTTCAGGTATGGGTTTTCTTCCCTCTTGGTCCCTTTTCCAAGAGACCCCTAAGGTTCAGACTATTCACAATCAAAAAAACTAAGGTTGTCCCCGTTGCATGCCCCTGTCATTAGATCCTTTGAAAGATTCAAGTATGCGTTGGTATGACTTCTGGTAGATGATTTTAGGGCTGGTTGTGCTTACGTGTTTGAATGTGTATTCGGAATTATGTAGAAATGAAAGAAGTGTTTCCGAAAATATGTGATATGTTAACTTGTGGGTGCACGTGTGTACTGTGATTTTGGTCTCGGCTTGAAGCATGAAATTTGACATGTTAAATTGTTGTATTTTACGTGTATGAATATGTTAAAATTTTTATGTTCATATAAGTTCAAAGTTGTTGAATTAATGATAATTCTTGACTGAAAGTAACCTTGAAGATGCACCTAAAGATCTCCCTAAAAAAATACTCGAAATGTCTTAATGTTTAACGTGAAAGAGGGTGAGAAAATGGACTACAAAAAGGTGATCAAATTTCCGAAAGTAACCATGAAAACTCACCTGAAGATGCACTAGATGCTACACGAAAATTGTCCTAAATCTAACATTTAAAAGTTGAGAAAATGGACTGCAAAAAGGGTGAACAAATTTCCCGCATTCTGGAAATTTGTTTCGGCAGCTTACTGTTACAAATTTTAGTTTTAGAAAAAAAATTAAAATGCGTGAGGTCAGTGGGGATTGAACCCAATACCTCACCATATACAAGTTATAAAAAATTAAATAATAAAATGAGGTAAGGGGGATTCGAAATGGGGTAAAGCTCAAGTGAAAAGTTAGGAGAAAAATGAAAGAAAATGAAGTGAGGCGTGTGGGGTTCGAACCCACAACCTCTTGGATGGGTGAAGGAGAGAGGAGAAAAATGAAATAAAGAAATAATAAAAATGAGGTATGTGGGAATCGAACCCACAACTACTTGGCCGAATGAGAAAGTAAGGAGAAAATGCAATTAAAAATAAGGTGAGGCTGTGGGGGTTCGATCCCACACCCTCTTAGTCTAAACGAAGGAATAAAGTAAAGAAAGAAAAAGAAAAGAATGTGGGCGTGGGGATTCGATCTTGGGTTTCCCAGGCCGAAATGTTTGAGACAAAAATCAAGAAAATTAAGATGAGGTGAGTGGGGATTGAATCCACAACCTCTTGGATAGGTGAGAAAGTAAATAGAAAAACTAAGAGAAATAAAATGAAGTTGTGGGGGATCGATCCCACAACCTCTTGGCCTTAAACAGAAAAGAAAGGAGGGAAAAGAAAGAAAAATATATAGGGGTGATGGGGATCGACTGTAAGACCTCGAAAATGACATAGGTTAACTAGAGCCTAACATGTTGGTATTAGTGTTCTAAGGTCCTAAATATGTTTAATATGTGGTATAGAGGCAGTACCTAAAGTATTAGAGGTGTTGGAAGTCAAACGTCAAGGGACGACTAAGTCAACTAATTGTCTCTTATGTGGTTCTATGTGTTTATGTGTGTTTCATGGTGTTTTAAGGTTCTTAATAGAGTTAATATATCATGTATAGGCAGTGGTTAAAGTTTCGTGAAGTTTGGAGGTCAAACGACCAAGAACGTCCAAGGCATTCGAAAGATATGCCTTGAGTCGACCATGTATGTCTAGGCGAGTTTTGTCGAGTTTTACGTGTTCGTTTTGAATGAAATTCATGTGATAGATTTGAAACTCATATATGGTCATATTTGGGTTGGAAAAGTCCGGGAAATTATCCCCAAGGACCATCAAAGGGTCCTTGAGGAAGGACCCAAAAGTCTGTGAGTAGGCTGTCCCAGGCAGCCTTGGCGACGGAGCAGTCGACGGCCAGTCATGGCTGTGACGCCCCGTCACAAGGTTCCGTAGTGGGGTACTTGTTCAAGGGTGTATAGGGTACCCTTGTCATGCCACTGGAGCTTGGAATGGATGGCCATGACGGGCCGTTGCACCCGTGACGCCCCGTCACAAGCAAGTCGTCGCAGCCAAGTTCCCTGTGCGCAGATTTTCTGCCAAGTCAGGGGTGAACTTGTAAATTCACCCCACTTCCAAATAAGAGTTTAGGCGGTTTATTAAGGGTCTTTTGGGTATTTTAAATGAGTATATAAGTGTTTAACACTTAGAATAATTCATTCTTCTAAAATCAAAACCCCAAAGTCCCTTAGAAATCCCAAAGACTCCATTGAAGTCCAACTTGAAGGATCATCTTGGTGTGGACTTTTGAAGGAGAATTCTTCATCAAAGTGAAGAATTATCATCCTTGAGGTATGGCTTTTGATTTTTGAAACCTATTTCATCAATGAGCCCAATCCTCAAAGTGTTTTACAAAGTTTTCTAAAGTGAATTGTCCAATTCCGAGATTCTACCATGGGTTCTTACATAAATGATTTCTAAGCATTGAATTATGATCTAATTGATATTGTATTGATGATTTCAACATAAATTACCTATGAACCCATGTGAATTGATGAACCCTAGTTTTGACTACTTTTTGGGTTACTTGATATTATGTTTATGTTGATGAATTGTTGTGTAGTTTTTTATGGGCTTTCTAATGATATAAGAATTGTGTTCAATTGATATATAATTGATCTTATATTGTTAAACCTAGATTGAATTGATGTAGATTCATTGAGTTTTATGGTTATTGCTTTGAGTTATTGTTCATGGCCATAGGTAAGGGCCTTGTGATGTTGAATTGGTTGATTTCGCATTGAATTGAGATGTGGATATGGGGATGAAGGTATGCTGCCCCATTTTCCTCAATTTGATATTAATTATACTTCGATTCTATTGTGTTTGGTATGGTCCACTTATGGTGGCGGTGTTATGTGTTTTACTTGCAATTGATGTGGCCTTGTCAGCGTTACTTTATGCAATATTATGAGCATGCCCTTATTGGCAACTACTTGAAGTTATGTGGCTAGTTGTGTAGTTGATGATGTGAAGTATGGCATTTATTATATACCTGTGAAGTTATATAGTCATGTATGTATTCTTCTAGTTATGTTGCCTTAAGTGATCATGTTAGACTTTGACTCGATATTATGAATGTAGTGTTAGGTTAAGTCTTGGTTATTCCTACTTGACTTTGTGAGTTTATGTGGAGTATATTAATGATGTTATGATGATATATAGGATGACTTGAAGATGTTAGGTTGTTTTAGAAGTGTTTCTAGAATAGCTTGTATTATGGGTTAAAAGTGAAGTATGTGATGTCTTGTCTTAGTTGACTTGTATCTCTTGCTTGATGTATATATGATTATGGATATGTGATATCTTGATATAGGGTGTCATAACTCTTAGTCTTGAATAAATAAATATAAGTGAGGCCTTAATGATAAGAAGGTCAATTTATGTGGAACCTTGAACTTAGTGGCGAGGTTAGGAATTGTGAAGTAGTTAGCCGTAATGGTATCCTTCATGTGATGAGTGATGTACTTAAGGTTGATTGGCTGGAATGGCATCATATCATATCTTAGGGAAGTCGCTATGAGCTTCTTATCGCCAAAGTGAGTTATGCCCTAGTGGACCTTGCTTTGGTAGGGTGAATGTAAAGGGGGTCATGAACTAGATAAGGGACCTATTTATATGAACCTTAATGTGAATTAATCTATGAGAACTAAGGCTAGCACCGAGTGAGTATGAGTAAGGGGGAAGTGGATTCAATTAAATAAGAGATTGAATGCTTCGTACACCCTTTATATTCCTTAACCATGTGCCTTCATGGGATGCGTCCAAGTTCTACCATTGGCAAGTAGAACAACCTCATCGAAGTAGGATAGAACTTCGGATTCCATGTTTTGCTATCATGGTCTATGTCGGTTATTGCCTAATCTCATCATGTGGAATACCTATTAGCATTAGATAAGTTTATGAGGTTTAGGTGGTTGTATGGAACGCTATCTAGACATTGCACAATAGACTTTGAAGGTGTTATATGGAGTTCCTAGGTCTTTTCCAAGACCATTATGTGAGTGTCTTATGTGATGTATGAGTCTTAATGAACTAATGAACTAATGACCTATGTTAGTAACTATGTGAATAGTTGAGTACCTAATCTAAAGTGACTTAAGCATTCATTAGCTAAAGTATGAGGAGGGCATGAATGGATGGTCTCTTCATGTCTTATCTTTGGAAGTCTTGAGAATGACTCTAGTTAGGGAAGTTTGTTAATCTTGTTGACATGATCTAAACCTTAGGATGTCTTAAAGACTATTTGGGTAATCTTGGAGAGGTCATTGCACTATGGACATACCTTCTTGATTTACTTAAGTAGGTCTTTTGATAGGCTTTGGAGGGAGAATGTCTTATCATTTAAGTGTAGGTGTGTTTAGTGAGAATGATTCTTTTTGAGGTAGTCTATAGGATCTCTTGTGTGTGTGTGATAGAGATTGTATGGCCGGTCGCTCCACACTCACTCAAGTGAGACTTAGAATCACCTTTGGTAGATGAATCTTACATTGATGTTTATGATTGTTTTCTAAGTATGTATGTGACTCATCGTAGGTAATCTTAAGGGTCGTTTTGGCACATCTAAAGAAGGTGTATGGGCGGTCTCTCTTTGTGTGACTTAAGTGAATCTTAGGATGACTTTAAGTGAGGGAATTACATGCTAGGAGATGTTAAAAGGAAGGTTTGGACTTCACTGTAACAGTGAAGGGACTTTACTGTACAGTGAGCCTTTAAATGCTATCTTTGATTAAATGTTATCTTATGTGTTTCTTAATTGCTAAAAGATGTTCTTATGTTTAAACTATGATTTCCAAATGAAAAAATGCATATTTCCAATAAAGTCCGTTTTCATGATTTTATGCATATAGCCATACTTAGTACATGTGGTTGTACTAATTCCATGCTTTATTTTCTATCTATAGTTCTTGGTAGGTGAAGAGCTTGTGAAGTGAAGACTTGGACTTAGAAGATCGTTCAAGAAGAAGTTGAAGTATGTCCTCAATTGACTCGAGGGCATATGTCTTTTATTGTTTTTCTTTGAAGTATTGTAATAGACTATGTCTTTCTATTTTCGTATTGAAGTATGGGCCGTGTCCTAAAGTACTCTTGTGTCTTAAGATGATGAGATTGAGACTTAGCATTTCTATTACTTTTATATGGAAGAGGTTTTTAAAGACTATATTATGTTTTGTGAAAAGTTTCAATTCCGCACTACTTTTCACTATGTATATGCAATGAATGATATGAATGAGTCTTGTCTTAGAACTCTGAGAGTTCGACGACGCCGGTCGCAATCCGAGGTTGCACCCTATCTTCTAGGGTATGGTTTCGGGTTGTGACAAAGTTGGTATCAGAGCATAGGTTGGTGAAAGTAGTATTAGGTATCAAAAAGTCTCATCAAGTCATGTCTAGTAGAGTCTTGACTATCGGTGTGAATCGTGATACATCTATGGGCAAGAGGCTATAGGACGATAGAGTTTCCCTTTATTTCTACTCCTATGTTCGTGCGGTAGAGTTATGTTATGATTATCCTTCTTATGGTTTCCTTGTGTTTGCTAGGAGATGAATACTAGAAGGATGGCCGCTAGAAGGATGGAAGAGGGAAGGGGTAATGAGGAAGTTCTTCCCTAAGTTGAGCAAGTTCCTCAAGATGCTCAAGGTTTTCAAGGTGTTCAAGGTGCTCAAGATGATCAAGTGCCTCCTCAAGGTGATCATGTTCCTAATGTAGGAGGAGGTGATGAGGTACCGGAGTTGTCTAATAGGTTTATTGGAGAGGCTTTGAGGGCTTTAGCTCAAGCCGTAACTACTCAAATCAATTTGAGTATGGTGCCTAGGGTTATGGAGAGAACTATGACTTCTAGGTTGAGAGACTTTGTGAGGATGAATCCTCCTATCTTTATTGGCTCTAAGGTGAATGAGGATCCCCAAGAGTTTCTTGATGGTGTGTACAAAGTTTTGAGTGCTATGGGGGTTACATCTAGGGAGAAGGCGGAGTTGGCTTCTTATCCATTGAGAGATGTGTCTCAAATTTGGTACACTCAATGGAAGGACAATAGGCCGGAAGATTCGGGTCCTATTGAGTGGGAAGAGTTTAAGGGAGCTTTTCTTGGCAAGTACTTTCCCCGAGAGAGAAGAGAATTCAAGGTGGAGGAGTTTATTAATCTCAAGCAAGGCAATATGAGTGTTGAGGAGTACTCTTTGAAATTCTCGACTTTGTCTAGGTATGCACCTTCCCTAGTGACTAATTCAAGGGATGAAATGAGTCGCTTTGTGACGGGTGTAGCCGATTTAGTGAAGGAGGAATGCCGTACGGCTATGTTGCATGATAATATGACTTTGGATAGACTCTTGGTGTATGCACAATCAATTGAAGAGTCTAAAATTAGGAGGATGTCAAGGAACTTGAAAAGGAGTGTTGCTAGTGACCAAGTGCAACCTAGGTTCAAAAAGAGGGTTCAAACTCAAGATGGACCTAGTGTTCCTAAGAAGAAGTTTTAGAAGAGAGGTGGTTCTAGCATTGACAAACCTTTATGTGCCACTTGTGGTAAGAGACATTATGGTGAGTGTTTATTGGGTACCGGTAGTTGCTTTAAATGTGGAAAGGATGGGCACAAAGTGAGAGATTGTCCAAACATTTCTTCTAGGAAGGAGGGCAAGAGGGTTGAGCATAGTGTTCCAAAGGAAGATGCTCCAACTAAGAGGCGTTTCTATGCACTTCGTACTAGAATTGAGAAGTCGGGTGATGGTTATGATGATGTTGGTAAGTTCTTGTTTCTCTTTTGATAGTATGAGCTCCTTCTAAGTAGGGGAGTATGATTTGTAGATGGGATAGAATTCCTTGATTTGTTGCTTGTGCATGGTGTTTAGGAGTTTGGTTGAAATTGAATTTCATTAACTTCTTGCATTGTGTGTGTTATAAAGCTTTGAGCATGTTGTATGATGTGTTTACATGATGTTATCTTGCATTCTAGCATGTCTATATAAAGAATTGCCTAAAAATTTCATTTTTGGAAAAGTTGTTAAAATCACTGTTGCTTGATATACTGTTCACTGTGAAATTTTTGAGAAAATGACTATTTGATTCTTTGGTCTGAAATTGTGGTAAATTGGTTATAACTGATGTATATGAGTATGATTTTGTATATAAAATGAGTTTTTGCTATTTGGATTGAAGCATGTGAGTTATGTAGCATAACGAGTTATATAATTGTCTTCTAGTTTCTTGTTGTGTTGTGAATCTCTTGATTATGTGAAATTGATGATTTCTTATTGATAATGTGTTGTATGGTTTGGTTATATGCTGCTATTTGAATATCTAATCTTGAAAGTGTTCGGAGAGTGGCAAGTGTCATTCAAGGACGAATGTGTCCAAGTGGGGGAGATTGTAAGACCTCGAAAATGACATAAGTTAACTAGAGCCTAACATGTTGGTATTAGTGTTATAAGGTACTAAATATGTTTAATATGTGGTATAGAGGCAGTAGCTAAAGTATTAGAGGTGTTGGAAGTCAAACGTCAAGGACGACTAAGACGTTTGACGACTAAGTCACCTAATTGTGTCTTATGTGGTTCCATGTGTTTATGTGTGTTTCATGGTATTTTAAGATTATTAATAGAGTTAATATAGCATGTATACGCAGTGGTTAAAGTTTTGTGAAGTTGGGAGGTCAAACGACCAAGAACGTCCAAGGCATTCGAAAGATATGCCTTGAGTCGACCTTGTACGTCTAGGCGAGTTTCGTTGAGTTTTACGTGTTTGTTTTGGATGAAATTCATGTGAGAGGTGTGAAACTCATAGATGGTCATATTTTGGTTGGAAAAGTCCGGGAAATTATCCCCAAGGACCATCAAAGGGTCCTTGAGCAAGGACCCAAAAGTCTGTGAGCAGGCTGTCCCAGGCAGCCTTGGCGACGGAGGAGTCGACGGCCAGTCATTGCTGTGACGCCGCGTCACAAGTTTCCGTCATGGGGGACTTGTTCAAGGATGTATAGGTTACCCTTTTCAATCCACTGGAGCTTGCAACGGATGGCCATGACGGACCGTTGCACCCGTGACACCCCGTCACAAGCAAGTCGTCGCAGCCAAGTTCCCTATGCGCAGATTTTCTGCCAAGTCATGGGTGAACTTGTAAATTCACCCCACTTTAAAATAAGAGTTTAGGCAGTTTATTAAGGTTCTTTTGGGTATTTTAAATGAGTATATAAGTGTTTAACACTTAGAATAATTCATTCTTCTAAAATCAAAACCCCAAAGTCCCTTAGAAATCCCAAAGACTCCATGGAAGTCCAACTTGAAGGATCAGCTTGGTGTCGCATTTTGAAGGAGAATTCTTCATCAAAGTGAAGAATTATCATCCTTGAGGTATGGCTTTTGATCCTTGAAACTTATTTCATCAAGGAGCCCAATCCTCAAAGTGTTTTACAAAGTTTTCTAAAGTGAATTGTCCAATTTCGGGATTCTACCATGGGTTCTTGCATAAATGATTTCTAAGCATTGAATTATGATCTAATTGATATTGTACTGATGATTTCAACAAAAATTACCTATGAACCCATGTGAATTGATGAACCCTAGTTTTGACTACTTTTTGGGTTACTTGATATTATATTTATGTTGATGAATTGATGTGTAGTTTCTTATGGGCTTTCTAATGATATAAGAATTGTGTTCAGTTGTTATATAATTGATCTTATATTGTTAAACCTAGATTGAATTGATGTAGATTCATTGAGTTTTATGGTTATTGCTTTGAATTATTGTTCATGGCCATGGGTAAGGGCCTTGTGATGTTGAATTGGTTGATTTGGCATTGAATTGAGATGTGGATATGGGGATGAATGTATGCTGCCCCATTTTCCTTAATTTGATACTAATTATACTTCGATTCTATTGTGTTTGGTATGGTCCACTTATGGTGGCGGTGTTATGTGTTTTACTTGCAATTGATGTGGCCTTGTCGGCGTTACTTTATGCAATATTATGAGCATGGCCTTATTGGCAACTACTTGAAGTTTTGTGGCTAGTTGTGTAGTTGATGATGTAAGTATGGCATTTCTTATCTACATGTGAAGTTATATAGTCATGTATGTATTCTTCTAGTTATGTTGCCTTAAGTGATCATGTTAGACTTTGACTCGATATTATGAATGTAGTGTTAGGTTAAGTCTTAGTTATTCGTACTTGACTTTGTGAGTCTATGTGGAGTATATTAATGATGTTATGATGATATATAGGATGACTTGAAGATGTTAGGCTGTTTTAGAAGTGTTTCTAGAATAGCTTGTATTATGGGTTAAAAGTGAAGTATGTGATGTCTTGTCTTAGTTGACTTGTATCTCTTGCTTGATGTATATATGATTATGGATATGTGATGTCTTGATATAGGGTGTCATAACTCTTAGTCTTGAATAAATAAATATAAGTGAGGCCTTAATGATAAGAAGGTCAATTTATGTGGAACCTTGAACTTAGTGGCGAGGTTAGGAATTGTGAAGTAGTTAGCCGTAATGGTATCCTTCATGTGATGAGTGATGTACTTAAGGTTGATTGGCTGGAATGGCATCATATCATATCTTAGGGAAGTCGCTATGAGCTTCTTGTTGCCAAAGTGAGTTATGCCCTAGTGGACCTTTCTTTGGTAGGGTGAATGTAAAGGGGGTCATGAACTAGATAAGGGACCTATTTATATAAACCTTAATGTGAATTAATCTATGAGAACTAAGGTTAGTACCGAGTGAGTATGAGTAAGGGGGAAGTGGATTCAATTAAATAAGAGATTGAATGCTTCGTACACCCTTCATATTCCTTAACCATGTGCCTACATGGGATGTGTCCAAGTTCTACCATTGGCAAGTAGAACAACCTCATCGAAGTAGGATAGAACTTTGGATTCCATGTTTTGCTATCATGGTCTATGTCGGTTATTGCCTATTCTCATCATGTAGAATACCTTTTAGCATTAGATAAGTTTATTAGGTTTAGGTGGTTATACGGGACGCTATCTAGACATTGCACAATAGACTTTGAAGGTGTTATATGGAGTTCCTAGGTCTTGTCCAAGACTATTATGTGAGTGTCTTATGTGATGCTTTATGTGAGTGTCTTATGTGATGTATGAGTCTTAATGAACTAATGGACTAATGGCCTATGTTAGTAACTATGTGAATGGTTGAGTACCTAATCTAAAGTGACTTAAGAATTCCTTAGCTAAAGTATGAGGAGGGCATGAAAGGATGGTCTCTTCATGTCTTATCTTTGGAAGTCTTGAGAATGACTCTAGTTAGGGAAGTTGGTTAATCTTGTTGACATGATCTAAACCTTAGGAAGTCTTAAAGACTATTTGGGTAATCTTGGAGAGGTCATTGCACTATGGACATACCTTCTTGATTTACTTAAGTAGGTATTTTGATAGGCTTTGGAAGGAGAATGTCTTATCATTTACGTGTAGGTATGTTTAGTGAGAATGATTCTATTTGAGGTAGTCTATAGGATCTTTTGTGTGTGTGTGATAGACATTGTATGGGCGGTCGCTCCACACTCACTCAAGTGAGACTTAGAATCACCTTTGGTAGATGAATCTTACATTGATGTTTATGATTGTTTTCTAAGTATGTATGTGACTCATCGTAGGTAATCTTAAGGGTCGTTTAGGCACATTTAGAGAGGGTGTATGGGCGGTCTCTCTTTGTGTGACTTAAGTGAATATTAGGATGACTTTAAGTGAGGGAATTACATGCTAGGAGATGTTAAAAAGAAGGTTTGGACTTCACTGTACAGTGAAGTGAACTCACTGTAAAGTGAGCCTTTAAATGCTATCTTTGATTAAATGTTATCTTATGTGTTTCTTAATTGCTAAATGATGTTCTTATGTTTAAACTATGATTTCCAAATGAAAAGATGCATATTTCCAATAAAGTCCGTTTTCATGATTTTATGCATATAGCCATGCTTAGTACATGTGGTTGTACTAATTCCATGCTTTATTTTCTATCTATAGTTCTTGGTAGGTGAAGAGCTTCTGAAGTGAAGACTTGGACTTAGAAGATCTTTCAAGAAGAAGTTGAAGTATGTCCTCAATTGACTCGAGGGCATATGTCTTTTATTGTTTTTCTTTGAAGTATTGTAATAGACTATGTCTTTCTATTTTCGTATTGAAGTATGGGCCGTGTCCCAAAGTACTCTTGTGTCTTAAGATGATGAGATTGAGACTTAGTATTTCTATTACTTTCATATGAAAGAGGTTTTTAAAGACTATATTATGTTTTGTGAAAAGTTTCAATTCCGCACTACTTTTCACTATGTATATGCAATGAATGATATGAATGAGGCTTGTCTTAGAACTCTGAGAGTTCGACGATGCCGGTCGCAATCCGAGATTTCACCCTATCTTCTAGGGTATGGTTTCGGGTTGTGACATCGACCTAGGATCCCCCAAATCTGAAAAATACAATTACCAAGTTTAATATAAGATTAAGTGTTGATCAAGGGATTCGAAATTGGGTTCCCTTGCCCAATTCCGTATTAACACATAAGTCGTACGTGAATAAATGATTAAATAAATGCTGCCTTTAAGGATCGAAACTGAGATCTTGGCATACTTACAAGATGCATAAGTCTTGTACCACATAACCTTGGGTAAGTATGAATCACGTAGACAAATTACGAATGAAGCCTCATGGTTTTGGGTGTGTGTGTGATAGGGATTGTATGGGCGGTCGCTCCACACTCACTCAAGTGAACCTTCGAATCACCTTTGGTAGAAGGACCTCATGTTGATGTGCTTAATGTAATGTAATTGAATGTGTCTCATTCTAAGTAGTCTTGAGGATAATTTAGGTGTGCCTAGAGAGGGTGTATGGGCGGTCTCTCTTTGTATTACTTAAGTGAGTCTTAGGATAGCTTTTAGTGAGGGAATTATATGTAAAAAAGGTGTGCAAGATGAAGCTAATGAACTTCACTGTAACAGTGGAGAACAGTGAAGTAAGTTCATTGTAATGCTTATTTAAAATGTGAATAATTTCATGGATGATTTCTTATGTATTTCTAAAGTGTTAAATGTTGTTCTTATGATTATAGTATGATGTTTTAATCGAAATTCATGAAAAGCATGCTATTTACTAAATGTCCCTTTTTAATGGTTTTTGCATGGCTTCTATACTTAGTACATCTAATGTGCTAACCCCTTATTTTACTTTTGATTAAAGTGTAGGGAATTGGAAGTTGGATGTGCGATGAAGGATGGATAAGTTTCTAAGGGTTGAAGATGAAGTATTGGTGAGTCCTCATTGATTCGAGGACAATATCCACATGTTCGTTTATGTCTTAAGTCTTTACTTTATGTCTTGTATGGGCTTAGTCCCAAGTGTTGTATACTCTAAAGTTTAGATGGTTCAAAGGGTTATTGTAAAGTTTTAATGTTTTAATAAAAGTCTTCCGCTTGTGTATTGCTTATGAAAAGAGTTCTTTGTGTGTGAAGAAAGTTTTAAATTCTTACTCATTTTAGTATATTATTATGTAATGAATGATACGAGAGGCTTAGATGAGACTTTTTGAAGTCTCATTTGCCGTGTGACATCACAAGGATACTCTAACTTCTAGGGTGTACTTGTGGGATGTTAGATCTTCACATGTTAGACACATAACCATCAGTACATTTCAACTCATGTAACCACTTACAAAGCACTTTTTGGGCATTATCATCTTACATGTAACAAGCTTTTGGGTACATTTTAGTAGTTTCATCTTGATGTAACTTTGGACGATTACTAAATACTTCTAAATCTTCTCTAGATTTGGCATTGTCCTTTGTTTTTCCCTTGACATTCATGATGGTGTTAAAAATGCTATCAAACACATTTTTTTCTATGTGCAACATCAAGGTTATTCCTGATAAGATTTGTTTTTCTAGTAAGGCAAGTCACAAAATATACTTCTTTTCTTCCAACCACATAAGCTACTCTTTGAGATTCATGCATTCACCTTGTCAGATTCAAGTTCTGTCACTTTCACGAGTCCCAAATCCTCAATCTCCCTAAGTATTTGTAAACCTGATTGTTCAGTAGATGCAAACTTATGTACTATTTTATCCTTCTTGAAACACTTTTTATTTTTCTCCATGGATGATCTGGTGTTAAGAACTTCCTGTGATTGTCAAACCATGAGACTTTTCTTCCATTGGATAGTGAAAAAGCATCTGAATATTTCATGCAATAAGGACAAGCTAATTTTCCTATTGTACTCAAACCCGACAACATTGAGTATACTGGAAAATCACTTAATGTCACTGCAACTTTCATTGGAAAATTATTTTTACTTGAAATATCATATGTTTGTACTCCCACCTCCTATAATTCTTTCAGCTATTCAATGAGGGGTTGAACAAAGACATCAATTTTCTATTTTGGATTTTTTGGACCAGGTATAATAATAGATAAAAACATGTATTCATCATTCATGAAAATCCAAGGTGGTAAATTATATGGTGTAATTATCACAGGCCAAGTGGAATATTGTTCGCTTGTTTGACCAAGTGGTTGAAATCCATCAGTAGACAAACCCAATCTAACATTTCTAAATTCATAAGAAAAATATGGATACGTCTATCAAAATGCTTCCAAGGAGGAGAGTTTGAGGGATGGCGCATGACACCATTTCTTTCATGCTATGAATACAATCTCATATGTTTTACTGTTGAATTAGATGCACGCAACCTTTGTAGACATAGAGTTAAAGGAAAATAAGACATTTTCTTATAATAAATATTATTTCTCTTCTTGGAACGTTGATGTTTTGATCTCTTAAATCGAGGATGATTGAAAAAATTGCAATTGATTAGTTCATTGTCCTCACGCCAATAAATAATACATCCATTTTTGCAATAATCAATCTTCTCGACTGGCAAGCCTAATCCTCGCATTAGCTTTTTAGTACCATAGAAGTTATCGGTCATTTTGTTATCAATTGGCATAAATTATGATATAAACTGACATAACACACCATATAACCTTTCCGGAAAATGATGTTCTACCTTAAGATTCAACAAACGAGCAACAATAGACGATTGTGTATGTCCATGTGGAGTTCCAATCAAAATATCTTGTTTTGATGCTTTGAGCATATAATAAATATGTTATGTTGTTGGATTTGTGTCCTCTTCCACGTTATCATTATAAGAGGGCCCAACAACATCAAAAACTATTGACCAAATGCACTATCAGATAGAAGATTCACGGTTTCACCATAAGCTTCTTATTGATGATCATTAAGTACACTTGGATTTGAAATATAACTTTCTCCAATGTGATGCCAACGATAATCATCCGGTAAAAGTCATAAGTTCCTAGATGTTTCATCACTCTAAACTCATCAAAATATTTTTATTTTGACACTTACAATGATTACAAGGACATCTTAACTTCTCACCATCCATGCAATGTGGATGTCTTTTAGCAAATGCACTAAAGTTCTCAACTCCAACACTAAACTTTGGATTTATGAATCCATCTTCCAGTATTCTAACAAACATCCACTCACGATCAGAGTTACTCTTATTATATACACTGACACAAATAATAAATGTGTTAAAAAACTTACATGGTGACTACTAATTCTTATATGAAACTTGAACCTAGAGGTAGCAAACTCTAATGAACTCAAATTCATAAACAATTAGTTAATCACCAAAAGTTATAGTAGTTAGTGTTATACAATTTAAATGTACACTAGAAATAGTGTACTATTTTATTTTAAATAATACTATATGTCAAGGTGATCAAGTAAAAACAGATATGCCAAAGATGTATTCAATGTATAAGCTTCATTCTACTTGTACGACACAAATATCTTTTTTAGTCATTCAATTACTATGAAGAAGAAATTAACCTTTAGCAAATGTGATAATATGTTTTATCCTACTTGGGCACACAAAATAAATATTTTACGATGTAAATTATCCTCTCACCTAGGTTAAGAAATGATAGAAACACCAATGTAGAAATCTTCCAGAAACTAAAAGACATACATGAACTACCTGAAAAAGTTTATAGAACAAAGAGAGTTAGATGGGAAGTCATGTAAAAGAGTTATTTTCTAATAACTTCAAACCACGAGTTGATGAAGATTCTTTTTTTATCTTTAGAATATATATATAATTATATTTTTCTTTAGGAACAAGCAAATAAAGAGTTGTTAGTCATTAACAGCGTGATATTTGAAAACAAAAAATAGTATTCATGGAGTTGAAAATTTGTATTGAAAATTGAAATTGTGTTACAACATGCATTTGACTTGAAAAAAAAAGAAGTTGAAGTTTTGTTATGTGAGTGAAAAAAATTTAGTTCTTCAAATTTGAACTTTCACCTTCAAAAACAAACCAAAAACTATTCTAATCTATAACCGAAAATATTTTATTGAAAAAAGATTGTTACCTAACAGGACCTAAAATGCAACAAAAGAATGCAATTCATTAAAATTGAATGTCAACCATACATATGAACCTTAGATAACAATGACAACTCCAAATTTTTTTTACTGTCCAAGAAAAACATAAAAGAATAACAACACTAAAGAGAAGATACCAATCACAAAAACAGTTGTGAATTTTAGCACATCATTGACAAAATCTAATGGCAACATGCCTCCACTAAAGCTTGTTGTATGTGTAGATCTACGGTAACCCATATAAATAAAACACACATAAAAATAAGGTAAAACTTACACCCAATAAAGTTAGGTAAAGGATCTAATTCAATAATTTGATGAATACCCATATAAAAGAGCTATATAATAGTGAAGAATATAATGGACTCAATATCGGAAACTAAATATTATTCACTTTATAACGTCAATTCAAGAAAAATAAGGAAAATCTCAGCAAGAGTATAAAGAATCAAAAAATTGTTCATTGTAGATAACATGAAAAGAAAAGATTCATACCTATGAGCAATAAACCAACGGAATCAAAGTTTAGATGAGTTCAAGTAGGTCTCTGACTTCTCTATAGAACCCTAATTTTCTAATGGAATAAAGGAGTTAAAGGTGGAAAAACTAAAAGTGTTGAAAATTCTGGGGGAAAGTTAAAAGGGCATCTCGTATTTCTTAAAATTTTCGTGGAAAAGTAGTTCATTAAGTTAAAGATTTTATAATTTATTGTTTTTAATTAAATTGAGATGGAATGTAAATTCGTCATAATTTTTGTGATGATTTCGTGATGACATATATTTATATTAGCTATCATTTTGTGACGGAAATGTTCTGTTACAAAACTTATATAAAATATTTTTTACAAATATATTACAAATCAGTCATTATCAGAGTTTTAGTAGGTAAAAAAAATTATTTAGATAAGATTAATTTGTCACAAATCCGTCAAAATTCCGTGACAATTTGTGATAGACTTCTCCATTCCGAATATTCTGTCACTATTTTACTTTTTTCATGTAATGACTTATAATCTTAGATAATATTCATAACTCCATTTTTTTAATCTTCATAACCTAAAAAATTGAATTTATTAGTTTATGACACCTTATGAATTCCTCGTCTTTTTCAATATAAATTCTTATTTTGTATCAAGAAAATTTTCATTCAAAGTTATTCTTTCACTTCTCCATCACCATATCATACATTAGGGTGGAGAAGGAAACGTTAATCATCATATCATATTATTTCTTTCAACAAAGTCGGAAAGAATCTACGGATAAAAATGCTTGTTTTAATTTTTTAAATCATATTTTTTACTTTAATAATTTATGTGATATTATTTTTTTAGTCAATTTAACTAATCTTTGAAACTAAATTGAATAAACTCAATAAAAATAAAATTATGGAGTAAATAACAATTTCATATAAGTATATTCTTAAATGCTTGAAGGGTTCAAGAAGAAAGTTGAGGAAGATACAAAAGTAGAGAACATTGTGAGGTAGAACTGCTTCATTTAATTTTTAAAATTATATTGTTTTTAATTCAATAATTCCTGTGCTATTTTTTTATTTTAGTGAATTTAGCTCATCTTTGAAACTAAATTGAATAAACACAATACAAATAAAATTATGGAGTAACTAACTATTTCATATAAGTATATTCTTAGTTTGTACGTGTAGGTATGAAAAAGAAAGTTGAGGTTTACAATAGTAGAGAAAATTGTAAGGTAAAAATGCTTCTTTGAATTTTTTAAATTGTATTTTTTTTAATTTAATAATTAATGTGATTTTATTTTATTCTTTTAGTCAATTTAACTAATTTATGAAACTTTAACGGTCGGGTTCGTCATTACAGAAGAGATAACGAGGAAAACTTTTGGATCCGAAAACTTTTTCGTAGTATCTTGAAATTTCCCAACCTAGTCCAGATTTGGACGAAATCGGAGTCTTTGAGGTGTAGGGAAATTTAATCGCAATTGGGTGAATCATTTATTGTTTTGATTATATGAATAGTTAGATAATGTTTTAAAGAACTTGTACGACTTTACGAAATTAAATTTGGGTGAGTAGAACTCCCGTAATCGATCTTTGCATAAAGGGTATTTTCTGAGCGTCGTGGGTTAGAGGTGTGTTATAAAATGGGGATTTTTGAATTCTTTAATCTTCTCTCCGTCTCTCAAATTCCGCCTTGGCACCGATTTTAGTCCCACTGGCGGGGTGATGGTGGTTGTGGTGGGTTAGACTCGACTTAATATCATTTATAACCCCTAAATGACCTTATATGGCACTTTCCAGTTTCTAGAGATAAGGGACGAACTCCATGTGGTTCCTACTCATTTTCACCATTTTTTATGCTAAAGGTAAGCTTTTCACTCCTTGAATCTGTTTTCGATCCGTCGAACGTAATGGAATGGGTGAATATTGATGGGAAAGGGTTTTGTTATAGATTATATGATTAAAATAACCCTAATTTTGATGATTGTGATCATGGGTTTGATCTAGGATTCACAGAATTATTAGTAATTCGGGTAATTCGTGATTGTTTATTGATTTCTGTATTATATTGATTGTTTATAGACCAAGAACAAGCAGAACGAATTTGGAAAAGGAAGGATGAAATTTCTTAGGGTTTCAAGCTTGTTTCGAGGAAGGTGATGGTTTTGTTTATAGTGTGATATTTTCTTGTTCTTGCTTCATTATGATACATGTATAGTATGAATGTTCCAATGCTGATTATACTTGATGAAAATGAGATAGAGGAATGATGTTTTCTATGAAATCATGACTTAAATGTATGATCTTGATGATATACTTGTGATTGTGATTGTGGTGTGTGAATGAGATCTGTTGTCACATTCTGGCATAACTAACTTTGATCGGTTTCCACGTTCAGGCATAAGTATGGGACCAATTGCCGCATTCTGGCTTAAATATAGGATTGTTTACCACATTCGGACATGCTAACTGTTTGGATTTGTATTTCATGACAGGACCAATGATGTGATATAAAATGTGAAACCGATCATTCTTTGTAAATGTTGATGATATTATATATATTGATATATATGCATGTGATGATAATTTTGTTTTACTTGCTTACGTTGCACTAGTGGGATAACCGCATAATCCTACAGGTACATTGTGGTTGTGTACTGATTCTACACTTGCTTTTATTCTTTGTTGACTATACGACATCTTCAAGTGGCTACTGACAGACCTCGCTTAGGAAATCAGTGATCATTCGAATTCAAATGTATGTCAATTCCTATGGCTTCCATCATTTCCGAACTAAGGCAATTGTTTTAGTTAGTTGATTAGTTCATTAGTTGGGGTTGTATCCCTTCTTGTTTAGACTAGTTGAACTTAACATGTTTTGGTACATTGACTTTCAGGTTCTAGGTTATTTCTTCCGCATTGTTTAGTTGTTAGATCTTTGTTTGAAGTTTATGGGAACTTCAGTTTTTAACTATTATTTCTGTTTTCGCATACTTAAATCTAGTTTTGATTAGTTGCTTGGTTGGGGTTGTAGTAGTGGTTCTCCCATATTAGTGTTAGTGTGGGTCCCAATCACGATGGTCAAGATCGTGACAAGGTTGGTATCAGAGCCTAGGTTCATTAATATTGATGTATTAAAATGATTCTAATAGAGTCTCGCGGAATGGTACGGGGACTCTTTAAATTTTCTTTGAGAGGCTATAGGAATTTAGGAAATCTCTCTATTTTTATCTTTACTCCTTTTTGCTATAACTTGATTCCAATTTGTATTTGTCGATTCAAATTGGTATCTAACCTCCTTCACACTTCTATCCACATATGGTCAATACTAGGTATGATGGCGTTAGGACCGTATCTCCTATCAATGTTCCAGCAGAAGAGCTTTCAGTGAGAGGTCGCGGTCGAGGTAGTGGTAGAGGAAGAGTTAGGGTTAGAGGTCGTGGAAGATTATCACCTGTTGTGAATGGGGTGTCGTTTGATAACGTACCCATGAATGAGAACCCACCTATACATCATGAAGAAATGGAAGAAGAGGTTCAGGTTGAGAATGTTGAGATAGTTGAACAAGAGGAAGATGTGCAAGCTATGGCTACAGGTATTCCTCCCGCACATCCTGTGCTATCTCAACAAATCATGTCATTCTTGAAAGGGTTGGCTGGTCCTAGAGTGATTCCATCGGTTCAAGCAACTCAATCTCCTTCTAATCCTCATGTTTCCAGTACTTGCGCCCAAGATGGGTGGTAATGTGGTACTGATGCTTTCTTTCGTCCTTTGTTGGTTTCTATTATGACCAGTAATAAGCATGACTAAGTTCTTGAAGCTTAAGCCTCCGGTGTTTCTTTGTTATTAGAGTAAGGATGTGTATGAGTTCCTCTTAGACTGCTATTAGAGGCTGCATAAATTGGGTATTGTTCATTAACATGGGGTTGAGTTTGTGTTTTTCCAACTTCAAGGTAAGGCCGATCAATGGTGGAGAGCTCATAGTGAATGAAAATCTTCTACTTTGCCTCCACTTTCTTGGACCCAATTTCATGCTTTGTTTCTAGAAACGTATGTGCCTAGAACCTTGGGGGATCAAAAAAAGGATTAGTTTATGGCTTTAGAGGAAGGTGGTATGTATGTAGCTAATTATGATACCAAGTTCCATGTTTTATCTAGATATACTATGCAGTTGGTTACTACTGAGGAGGAGAGAATCCAGTTATTTATTAGGGGTTTGAGTTCTGAGGTGCAAGTATTTTCTGTTCATATGACTTCTGCATGGAGGAGCTTTAATAAAGTGGCAAATTATGCAAAGAAAGTTGAGGGGGTAAGGCGAGACGGTCAAGTTAAGATATGGGTAAAAAGGGCCAATAATTTGGGTAACTTTCAAGGTTCTTACTCTAAGGGGTCTGGAAGCCAACACTTGCAGCCAAGCCAATTCAGTCTGCAGTGCCCGCCTCCACAGGTAACTAGTCGGGAACTCCATCTTATAATTTTAGGGAAAGTCAGGGAGTTGTGCCTTCAACAGGCGGCACACCATCCTTTAATCGTACTTGCTACAATTTTGGAGAACCTGGGCATATGAGGAGAGATTGTCCCCGATCCACATTTGTTTGATCTCTCACAATAGCCTTCTAGAGCAATGGTACCCACAAAAATTGGCAATAATGGTTGAGGACATCCACAAGGTGGGCAAGGAGGTAATCAACGAGGCCGTAGAGGTAGAGAAAATGGTAATGGTTACTGAGTTAGGGGTAATTCACAACCAGTAAGGGAAGTGGCTCATAAAGATGATAGGGCTTAATGTTATTCTTTTCAGGGCAACAATGAGGCAGAGTCGTAACGCGCTGATCACAGGTACTATTCTTGTTTGTGACTGGATGGCTAATGTGTTGTTTCATTCGGGTTCTACTTATTCTTATGTATCCTTGATATTTTCCTTGGATTTGATATGATTTGTGATATTCTTGATGCCCCTATTCGTGTTTCTACCCCGATTGGAGAGATCAGTCATTGTTACCCATGTCTATCGTACTTATCCTATTTTATTTATGGGATTTTAGACTTAGGATAATTTAGTGATTTTAGATATGATTGACTTCGAAATATTCTTAGGCATGACTTGGTTGTTCCACTATTATGATGTGCTTAATTGTAATACTATGTATGTAACTCTAGAAATTCCGGGAAGGGAAAAATTAGAGTAGGAATTATATCCTCCATTCGGGCTGGTAAATTAGTAGAGAAGGGTTGTTTGGATTATCTGTCTCATATTAGGGATGCCAAGATTGAGGCTCCATCCATTGGGTATATTCCTATGGTGTCTGAATTTAGTGAAGTGTTTCCTAATGACTTGACTTGTATGCCTCCGGATAGATATATAGATCTTTGCATTGATTTAGAGCCCAGTACGCGCCCCATTTCCATCCCTCCATGTCGTATGGATCCAACGGAATTGAGAGAGATTAAGGCTCAAATCCAAGAGCTTAATGATAATGGATTTGTTCTCCCAAGAGCTTCTCCATGGGTGCAACCGTTATGTTTGTTAATAAGAAGGATGGTAGCATGAGAATGTGTATAAATTACCGGAAATTAAATAGAGACACTATTCAAAATAAGTATCATTTGCCTCGAATAGATGATCTCTATGACCAATTACAAAATGCATTGATTTTCTTTAAGATTGATATAAGATACGATTACCATCAATTGAAAATTAGGCCTGAGGATGTGCCCAAGATGGCGTTTAGAACTCGCTATGGGCACTATGAGTTTTAGATTATGTCATTTTGTTTGACTAATGCGCCTGCAGCTTTAATGAGCTTGATGAATGGGGTGTTCAAATCACTTCTTAATTCATTTGTTATATTATTTATTAATGATATTTTGGTCTATTCGAAAAGTAAGGAAGAGCATGCCAAGCATTTTCATATTGTTCTGGGGTTAAAATTGGTTGCCTTTTGGGGCATGTAGTTTCAAAAGAAGGTGTAATGGTAGACCCTCAAAAGATTGAGGTGATTCTCGGGTTCGTCCTAGCTCTATGACGGAAGTTAGGAGTTTTGTGGGGCTCGTTAGATATTATCGTCGGTTTGTAAAGAATTTTTTCTTCTATTGCAACTCACTTCACCATTTTGACCAAAAAGGAGATACCATTTGAATGGACTGAAAAATGTGAGGAGAGCTTTCAAAAGCTCAAGACTCTCTTTACCTGTCACGACCCGAGAGCACCCCCAAGTCGTGGTACGCCCTACTTGACCCCGAAGGGGTGTTGTACAAGTCTCTTAGCATTCATTCATCACATAGGTAATAAACATAGTGTAGAGTTAAAACTTTTCTCAATAAAACCAACATTCAAAGACACATTTATAAAGCAACGAAAATACTAAGTCTCACATGGCCATCTTAGACACAATCTTAACATCATAGGGACACCACCCTTTACAATTGAAAGAAATACTAGATGTCTATTACATAAAAAATGAAACATAAGAGTTCTTTTTCTCGAATCCATGAGGATATACCAAGTCTTGGAAGAATATCAATCCAAGCCTTCAACTAAGAAAACCACTAGAAACCTCAACCTACACTTAAAAACATGAAGAAGGTGGTGTTAGCACAATTAAGCATTAAGTATGATGATCATGAAAAAACATGCTAAAAGGGACATTTTGTTGAAAGTTATGCTTTTATGTCATTTTGCAAAACTTCATGAACATTGAACAATAGAGGCATAATATAAGTCGCAACTAACATACAAGTCACAATACATCATGTAAACATTACATTTACCTTTTAACCTTCACCTCAAGTAATCTTGCTTCAACTAGTACTAACATGCAACACATAAACATATACATTAAGTAGGTCATATCATCATTTTACTGCCTCTATCTAAAGTTACCTTTGACATTCTTAAGTAAGACATAAACTGGCAGCCCATACTACCTCTTCATACCATACCTAAGTGTTCCTTAAGCATACAATAGACAAGAACCTTTACCTTTTCAACATAGTATGATAAGTTACTCATTTCATCAATATAGGAGAGACATGTATCATATAGATATAATAAGTCAACATTAATTATTAGTTTCATTTAGAGGGCTTTCACACATTAGTTATTAGACTTAGATAACTTGCTTAAGCCCTATCAAAGCCTACTCGTGTCATGTGTAGATAGCATCACATACTACTACCTACACTTTGTAGAACTTATCAAGTACCTCGATTGCACATCCCATGTGATGGGAATAAGCATTTAACAAACATATACCATGAGAGCTAGTTAATGGAATCTGATGTTCTATCCCACAGCATAAAGAGGTAGTCCCCTTGCCTAAGGGAGACCGGTTCATCTAGCTTTGGTATATCCGTACCTAGGACCTACGTGGGCATATAGTTATGGGATATGAAAGACGTTCATTGAGATTTGGCCTAACATTGAGACAACCTCCATCTAATCACATTCACCCAGTGTTTAGTGTAATGACCCTAAAAATGAACTAGTGAAACTAGAGTCTAACGTGTGCGCATTTGAGTTTGGTGTGAAGTTTAAGGGTGTTTGATGTTGTCCCGAGTCATGGTTGAGGTTTATAAGGGTTATACTTCAGGGTACGACCCCTCAAGGAACACCCTAAGATTCCTTCAGGAGGAACCTAAGTTTTGACCTCAAGATCCCAAGGAAACCATGAGGTTGCCTCAAAGAGGGTGACCTAATGATGGGGTTCACGCTCCGTAAGTCCATCCATGCCCTGTGGATGGCCTTCGTAGGTTAATACCCCAAAATGAGGGTCTCACACCAAAACTAGAAAGGGAAAGTACGGTCTAGTTAATCCATCCACGATCTGTGGATGGTAATTTGTGGTTTGGGCCTATTTCACTAGTGAGGTCTCGTCCAAGAGAAGGGTGAATCAGTAAATTCACCCCAAGTCTTTTAAAGTATGAGGACGGTTATTTTAGGTTTATTTACATATTTTAAGAGTATTAAAACATTAAAAAGGTATTTTAGACTTGATTACTTTTAAAACCCCAAAGTTAAAAAGCCCCTTTTCTCCAAAACTCTCTCTTAAGGAAAACTCCATTAGATGTAAAGAACTCAAGGTTCCAAAGTCAATTTCTTCAAGTTTTCAAGTCAATTTGGTGGGGTTCTTCAAGTATAAGGTATGGTGCTCCTTCATCCTTGATTAATCTTTCATTCAAGGAGTCAAATAAAAATAGATTTCAAAGTCTTTAAAGATAAAAATCCTACTTTCTAATGTAAGCATGGGATCATTGATAAAATGTTTTCAAAGAAATTATATTGATGAATTAAGGTTTTATTAATGATTTTTCATTGAATTCCTTCAAAAGCACATATCTTTCGCTCAACTTCTAAATTGAATTCAATTCATAAATTGTGTATTATTGTGGTGAATTATTGGTGTATTGATGATGTGAAGATCATGACCTAGAAAGGAAAGTTATGAATGAGTTCATGTTGAATTGCTTATGTGGATGATGAAATTGGTTATGGAAATATGTCAATTGTCTTATCTCTTGTAGTATCTTGGATCTATGGGTTGAGAATGATTTCTAATGATATAGAATTGTGATAGATTGATGTGTGATCCACTTATGTGGAGGTGTTTACCTATTTTGTACATTGTGATCATGGTCTTGAAGGCATATTGTGTGGGAGTGAAGTATTATCATTATGTTGTATTGATGAATGTGATGCAAAGAATGTGTGCGATCTAAATGAATGAAAGATGATCTTGTATAGAATATCAAGGTGTTGTGATTGAAAGTATATTATCACATAACCACACAGATTAATGAATAAAGAATAAATTAATGTGGGGTTGGAGATGGATGCCCTCACATGTGTTGAGGCGGGGTATCTAGTAACAATATCTATATCCCTTCCTAATGAATGAATGTGGGATTTGAGATGGATGTTGATACGTGAGTCAAGGCGGGGTGTCTAGTAACAATCTCAATGTCCCTTTGATCTTTCTAATGAATGAATGATGTATTGGTATGGATACTCTCACGTGAGTTGGGAATGGGTATTTAGTAGAAATCCCTTATCCTATGATGAATGAATGTAATGAAAGTCTAATATTGTAGAGGGAATAATCTTAAGCACTGAGTGGATAGTGATATGTGATGGGAACTCTCACGTGAGTTGAGGTTTTTTTTTTTAGTACCAATCTCTTGAGATGGATGGTCTCACGTGAGTTGAGGCTAGGTATCTTGTAGCAATTTCACTATCCCATAAATTTGTGCCCACATAGGTCTATAGCTAGAAAGAATCACCCTACCTTAGGCAAGTAGGGATCCCTTATCCAGTGAGGGTGACACCAGATTCCATGAATTGCTCACATGGTCTATGTCATGTCAGTTAGGCTTACCCCCACAAAGAATGTAATGAACTAGGTCTTCTTAAGGGTGTACTACCTATTATGGGTGGTGGAATAGGAAGTCATCTATGCATTGCACAAGTAGGCATTTAAGAGAAGTCATGGTTTGTTCCTTGTAATGTTAATGAAATGAATGATCTCTTATAATGACATTAATGAGAATGTGTTCTTATGTCTTAATGACTGAAGGTATTCCTAATGTACTGAAGGCTACTGAACAATGTTGGCTTGTACTTAATGTAATGATGCGTGTTATACTTGGATTGTATTATGAGTTACTTCCTTGTGATGTCTTATTGTATATGAATGTGACTTGTCTAGGGTGACTTCAAAGGAGTACTTAGTCTGAGTAGTATTATGGGATGCTACTTATACATTGCACAAGTATGACTTATAGTTCTCTTAGATATTGGTCTTATTGAGATGATGTGATTCATGTGATGTTTATTACTCTTACTGTTTTATTGATTAAATGTGAAAAGATGAATGGTAAATGCACTTGGGTGATCCTAAAGTGGTACTTTGGTCTGGATGGTTGCATGGGTCGCTATCCACATATTGCACAAGGTATATCTAGAGGGTTACTTGAAGTGGAGGCTCAAGGTAAAGGTAAAGGTTTATGCATGTGATTGAGTTCAAGTGTTAAATGTGACGTGTATGTTGGTTGTGACTTATATTATGCCACTATTGTTCAATTTTTATAAAGTCTTACCAAATGGCATAAAAACATGGCTTTCAAACAAACGTCCCCTTTTTAGTATGTTTTTGCATGGTCGTCATACTTAGTGCTTAATTTTGCTTACATGATCTTATTCATATTTTTACTACAAGTGTAGGTTGTGGTAACTAGGTGGATTCTCTAGTTGAAGGCTTGGATCGCTATTTCTCCGAGACTTGGTTTGTCCTCATGGATTCTAGGACAAAGAGTTCTTATGTTTTCTTTTTGATGTAATATACCCTTAGAATTTTATTTTCGATTATAAAGGATCGTGTCCCTATCATGTCTGAGATTGTGTTTAAGATAGCGATTTGAGACTTAGACTTCCATCGTGTCTTTTAAAAGATGTTTTTGTCATGATTTAAATAGAATAGTTTTTGAATGAAAAGTGTTAATTATGCAATATTTTTTATTACCCATGTTATGAATGAATGCTAAGAGTCTTGTACAAGACCCTTCGGGGTCAAGTACGCCATGTTACGACTTGGGTGTGCTCTCGGGTCGTGAGATTTAGCCTACATTCCCATAGAGTAGTTAATTTAACATTACATTATTTCCCTTGAGAGGTCCACCAACATTAGGCTACTGACCCAAGACACATACACATGAAGGATCACCACCATTAGGTCTACTGATTCAAGAAATATAGGATAGCTCATTGATCTTTCTAGGAAGGGCCACTACAATTAGGTCTACCGCTCCTAGGTTCATCATTTCACACAATAAGGAGGTCGCCACCATAAGGTCTATCGCTTCAAGGTTTTACTTTTAGATAGCGTTCTAGACTCATTATGAAGGGACACCACTCTTACATCTACTGGTTTAAAACAAAGTCTAAAATACCTAATTAGTCATTCATAGGGAGGCTACCAAAACTGGGTCTACCAAACCAAGACATTCATCCATTCATTCAACATAAGGCTACCAACTATAGGTCTACCAAATCATGATCATTTAGCAATTAAGCCAAGATACATTCATTATTCTAGAAGAGGATGCACTAGCCTACAAATTCAAGACACACATTCATCTATACATTCATTTATACAAGAATATGATTCCTAAACCTACCAATTCAAGATACACATTCACATTCTATACAAGATGATCATTCTATCAATGAAATCACGTGTACATATACTTCAAGACATGATCACCTTAACTTCATTGAATTCACATTCATATACCTATCAAATAAGCACCTCAACCATAAGTGGATCACACATCAACATATTGCAATTCTCTATCAATAAGAATCAATCTTGATATCTATATCCAAGATACTACAAAAGAAAATACAATTGACATATTTTGATAACCAATTTCATCATCCACATAAGCAATTCAACATGAACAAATTCATAACTTCCCTTTCTAGGCCATGGTCCTCATATCATCAATACATCAATAATTCACCATATTAAGACATAACAATTAACATGAATTCATATAGTCATCAATAATTCACCATATTAAGACATAACAATTGACATGAACTCATAAACTAACTTCATATAAACACATACTATACATTATACATTCATAATCAGCCGAATTCCAATCAATTTAGGAGTTTAGAAGAAGGCATGGGTTCTTACAGGAATTCAATGTAAAATCAACTTCTAATCATCAACCAAACCTTAACTCATCAATATTATTACTTTGAAAACGTTTTATCAATGAACCCATGCTTAGTCAGCTTCGTTAATGGTGCTGAAAGTGAAGAAAACCCCTCTATAAACCTTCTGTAGTACCCAACTACCCCTAAGAGACTACGAACCTCAATCAGAGTCATGTCTGGCCTGAGTCTTTATGGACTCAATATTTTGTGTATCAACTACAATGCTTGCATATGATATAATATGGCCTAAGAAAGCTATAGAACCCAACCAGACCTCACACATATAAAACTTTTAATAAAGTTATCGGTCTCAAAGAACCTGAAGGAGTGCTCGCAGATGATTTGCATGCTAAGCTTTTGAACGTGAATACACCAAAATACATCAATAAATACAATAACAAACAAGTCTAGATACGGCCTGAATGTACTATTCATCGGGTCTATGAACACTGTTGGGGCACTAGTTAATCAAAAAGACATCACCAAGAACTCAAAGTGTCCATATTTGGTTCTAAATGTTGTCTTTGGAACGTCTTTCTCCCAAACTTATATCTGCTGGTACCCTGATCTTAAATCAATCTTTGAGAAGCACTCATCACCTTGTAATTGATCAAACAAGTCATGGATACTCGAAAGTGGTTACTTATTCTTTATAGTCGGCATATTCAGTTGTCGATCATCGATACACATTCTCACTAAGTTATCTTTCTTCCTTATGAATAACATTGGCGCAGCCCATGTTGAAGCATTATGTCTGATAAAGCCTTTATCCAACAAGTCTTTCAGCTGATACTTCAATTCATTTAGCTCAGCATGAGCCATTCTATATGGAGGGATAGATAACTGTCGTGTACCTGGTATCATATCGATAGCAAAATTAATTTCCCATTTAGGAGGGATACCAAGAAGCTCGTCCGGAAATACATTTAGAAACTCATAAACTACCAGAATAGATTGAGAGTCAGTGGTTCTAATTCTATATCATGAACGCAAACAAGATGATACATACAACACTTAGTGATCATCGTCCTTGCCTTAAGATAGGAAATAATCCTACCTTTCGGTGTTGCTCTATCACCTTTCCATTCCCAAACTACCTCTCCTGGAAAGTGAAATTAAAACATCTTTGTCCGGCACTTAACATTCGCATAACAAAATGCTAACCAGTCCATACCCATAATGACATCTAAATTAACCATGTTCAACTCTATGAGGTCAACAAAGGTATGACGGTCGATAATTTCTATTGTGCAACCTCGATAGACTCTCCTGGCAATAATAGACTCACTAACTAGTGTAGATACCATAAAAGATTGATCTAATTACTCTGCTACTATCCATAACTTCCATGCAGTAAATGGAGTAATATAATACATAGTAGATCCAGTATCTATCAAATCATAAACACAATGGGAGAGAACATTTAATGCACATGTCACAACATCTGGTGATGACTCTAGGGCCTGTCGACCGGCTAGTGAATATGTACAATTTTGGCCACTACCAAAACTAGATGATCTCTCTCTACCTCTACCTGTTGAATTCAAGGGTCCACGCCCGATATCTTTTATAATGAATAGGAACTTGCTACAGACCTGGTAGACTGATCTATAGTAGGGAAGTTCCTCCACCCATGCCCCTCCTATCCATAAGAATAACAACCTGTGGAACCCTACTTGCACCTCTCAAAATACATCCTACCGCAAGTAGAACAATGCGACGGAGATGTCCTAGCCTTACCTGAACCCTTCTATTGTTGAGAGTGTAATGCTCGTGAACCATCACGTGTGCCTAATTGTCCATGACGATCAAATATACTACCCTGGAACTACTGTGGTGGAGGTCTTGATGGCCTTCTAGACTATTGGGGTCTGGCACCATTCTGAAAATATCCCTCTAACCAGCGGGCCTAGCCCTCTTTGCCACTCTCTCAGCCCTCTCACTCATATATTATAGATGTTGGCGATCCTCTATTCCTTAAGCAAAGGAATGAATTCGTGAGATATCCATATAATCACTTACTACAGCAGTAGAATAAGCATCGATATAGTCTGAGTCAAGCCCTCCAAAATAATCTACGCACCCTGTCATGCATCATATCAACAAATTTTTGTGCATATCTAGCCAATGAATCAAATCTCATCCCGTACTCTTAGACACTTATGCTGCCCTTTCGGAGGTTCAAAAAATGCTCCACCCAACCATCCCTAATCTATCGAGGCAAATAGTGATATATGAAAGCTTCTATAAAGTTATCCAAGTGGGTAGAGATGCATCTTTTCCCCTAAATCTCTCTTAACTTTTGTACCACAATACTGCAAAATGATACAATCAATATGTTTCTAGCTCAACTGACTCAATCGCTGAGGCATGTGCCTCTGAAGATCCTATGAAGGTGATCAACAATGTCACAATCCGAGAGCACCCCAAGTTATGACGCAGCATACTTGACCTCTCGGAGGTCTTATACAACCGTCTTATCTTTCATTCGTCATATAGGTACAAAAAGTAGTGTGGAATTAAAACTTTTCACCATATAGTCAATAGGAAACTCTTTCATAAAACAAAAGAAACAAAGTCTCATCATCACAAGCCAACTTAGACACGTCTTATTATCATAGGGTCACGGCCCTTACATAGAAAAGAACTCATAGTCTAATACAAGTATTTAATATAAAGAAAACTAAACATGAAATCTTTGTCCTCGAAAATATGAAGACGTACCAAGAGACTTGAGAGAACTCTACTTCCCAAGCTTCAACTTCTAGAGATCTTCACTTCCTTCCACCTATACTTTTAGAAATATAGAAGAATATGGAGTTAGTAATATTAATGTACTAAGTACGGCAATATGCAAAACATTCTTTAAAATGGACATTTTAGTTGAAACATACTTTTCATGTTATTTTGTAAAAACCTCATGAATTAAGTGTACAGGACATCATATAAGTCATCATTAATATACAAGGAAATACTTACATAATTCCCATCATATAACGACATTCATCAACTAATTCATAAATCATCTAAACCTTCTATCTCAAGATCCTAAGACTCACTTAAGTAAGACATGAAGAAACCGCCTATACAACCTCTTCAATACACACCTAAGTGATCCTTAAGACTACCAAAGATAAAGATACTCCATTCCAACTCAAGAAGTCAACATTCATTACTTAGAGGAACATTCATGCATTTAAGAACTTCACATAAAGACCATCCTCAAAGACAACCCCCACGTTACACTAGTGCAATGTGAAAGTAGCATCCTATTTCACTACTCCCACTTAGTGCTCCTTCGGAATCACCCTAGACTAGGCACATCACATTCAACCATTTACATAGCTTTCATCAACACTAGACATAATAACGACATACTTCATTAACATTATTCCTATAATCAACATGCTTCATTAGTCATCATATCCATTACCACTTCTCCTAGAGATTTAGGGTAACCATCCTCTCTAGTTAAAAATCTTAGGGGAAACATAAAAGAGATTTGGCCATAGAGGCCTCTTTCTTTTCTTCCAACACTAGGGCAAGGTAGCTTCTAGTTAATTTCAACCCACATCATCACCTTTGGTGGAACCTTCCAACCAACCACGCCTACGATAAATCTAAGTGCTTTCCTCAAATGACAATACTTAAGATCAATCTTAAAAGTCAACTAACCACTTTCAAAGTAGGTCAACATACATTCTCTTCTTCTCCCTATGAACTAAGGGGTAAATACATCCCTCTAAATAAACCTTAAGGAAAACATAATCCCAACTTATGGAACAAAACCCCTTCTTCCCTTTTTCCCACTCTTAGTATAGGTTCATATAGGGACTAATCAACTAGTCATATGGGTTCTCCCATTACAAACATACTCCACCATTACCTTGCTAGGTCCAACACACCATCTTCCCTTCTTAGGAATAAGCCTATACAAAAGACTCTAATTCACACAAGATCAACCTTGAAGCATAACTCATATAAAAAGAGTAACATTCATCTTCACTATTTACCATATTTCTCCAAAACTTTTCAAGCCTATACCATAACATTATACTATCATTGCAAACAACCATAAAGCAACCTATCATTCCACAAAAGGAATCCATTCAACCATAACAACTCTTAACAAGCTATAACTATATCATAACATAACTTCTAAACATAACATCTCAAACCTCGTACGTCACATATGGCCATAAATGGCATCATATCAAAATATTTCAAATTTACCTTCACATATACTCATCTAGTTATAAAACCATAATAAGTACCAAAACTCATCTTTTTATCACTCAAGCCTAGAGATATCATTCCTTCAAAGCAATCACATCTAAAAGACCATCGTACAAGGAAACATAAGAGAGATATCATATAGAGTGAAGCTCTATGGCACGACACAAGAGTAGTGAAGAAAGTGAAACTTCCATCATCCTATAGCCTCTCACTCATAGATGTGTCGCAACTCACATCGATGAACAAAACTCTACTAGACGTGGCATTATGAGACTTTGAAACCTCAAGATCATTACCAAAACCTTAAGCTCTGATACCAAGTTTGTCACAACCGGGGAGCACCCCCTAGAAGTAACCGACGTTGTCGACCTCTTGGAGGTCTTGGACGAGCCTCTTAGAATTCATTCATCACATTTTCAGAGAAATTAATCAGAAAATTTAAAACTTTTAATAGCATAACATAATGCTAGAACATCACTTCATTTATAAAATCATAAGTACATTGTATGACACTAAGTCTCTTCTTGCCATCTTAAACACAATATCAATAGAATAGAATAGAGACACGACCCTTATCAACATAAAAAGAATAATCTATACTATTACATCAACTTAAATAACATCTTGACATGAAGGTCCTTGAATCATAAGGACACACTTGAACTTGGGAATATCTATCCAAGCTCTTCATTCTTGGAAAGATCCTCTAGTAATCACAACCTACACTTTGTGTAAAAAGATGAAGAAGAATGGTATTAGTACAAGAGTTCACTAAGTATGATAACCATGAAAAAAACATGAGTTAAAAAGGACATTTAGTTAGAAATCATGCATCGTGTCTTTTTGTAAAACTTCATGAACATTGATACAATAAGCACAATATATTTCACATACATTATATAGACATGGACACTATTCACAACAACACATAGAGCCATTTTTCATATTTAAGGCACATTCAACATTTTCATAACATTTACTTTCTTTTACCTTACTTCTTCACCCAAAGCAACCTTTAGACGATACCTAGTGCAATGCATGAACAGTGTCCCATTCCACCATTCACACCAAAGTATCACCTTAAGGTCACCAAGGTGAACATTCATACAACCTTCATCATTTTAAGCATATACATTCATAAAGACATAACATATCAAGAAATACATACTTCACATAAGAACCAACATACTTCATAATTCTCATACAAGACTCATTCACTTATCACATCATGGTCATAATCCATTTAGTCTTCATACACATATCAAGACAACATGCAAGTCAACACTACCAATATCATCATAATGAAGTAATAGACAACATTGCATATAGAGAGAGTTCATTTCATCAACATAGCAAGTATAGCCAATGCAAATTAAGTAAGACCCTCGTCATGTAGGCACAATAAGACCAATACCATGCATGTCATTACAACAAGTAGGTTAACATCATCATGTCATGCATAAGATATATATACATATACATATACCTATAGAACTCATTCCTAGAATTCCCTTAAAGAGCTACTTGTGCAATGTTTAGGTAAAGTCTCATTCCCTCACTGAACTAAGAAACATCCTTAGGTAGTCCTAATTAGGGTTCATCATCCTACTTCATTGTTCATTTTACATTCGGGAAATATTGCCTTAACTGACATTAGACCATGTGAGCTAAACATGGAATCTGGTGTTATAAAACCTATAACACTCCAAAAATCCATAACTTGGTCTAGACACTCACATGATTAACTAAAATCTAAAACATTATTTCTGAGCCAAAAATAATATATTGAAACAAAGTAGGAAGTATTAGAACCTAAACGTCAAGGGACGACCATAACGTACGAAAAGTAGTGCAATTGAACTAGTAAACACCCTTAAGTCTTGTGAAGGTTTGGAAGCATTGTATGGAGTCTAAAAATTGTAAACATACTTTAAATAGGTAAAATGATGTATATAGGGTCAAAAAGTCAAGGTCTGACCCCCCCAATGACCGCCCAAGGGGTCCTTGAAGGGACCCCACCCTTGGCCAAACAAGCTGCCCAACGCAACAACTAATTGAACTATGGAGAAACCAGTCCGCGTCGCGGACATGGTTCACCATGTGCCAAAAGTCCTGGTCCGCATGAGAATGTGTGGTGAATCTCCCTCCTATGGGGAGTCAACACCTCTCATTGTTAAGTTCACTCGGTGCTAAGCTAAAGTCCCTTTTTGAAATTTCATTAAGACATTCTTAATAGATCATAGATTAATATATGTCATAGGAGACTAAAGCCCTTGTATAACATATCATTTAGCTCATTAGGCATAGTATGAGAACGTCCTTTTATCACAAACCATCATTAGTGAGATAAATATATCATTATCTTATCATCTAAGGCACACAAGAGAAACTATCTTCAAACTTGCATTATCATAGCCTCATCATGATCTCACATTCAACATAATCACAACATGTCATCATAATCATCATATCATATCTTCCTACTCTAATCACACATAATGCCTCAATTTCACAACATCATCACCAAATATAATCCATCATTATTGAAGTAAAGAGTTTCAAGATCAGAATGTCTTACCAAGTAGCCTCCATGGTCTTCATAAAGAATATCACCCTCAATTCACCACAATTATCCAATAACTCACTCATCATCCTAATAATATAATGAATTAAGCAATAACATAACCAATTCTAACAACCCTAATCATCTTCAAGTCCAATTCATAACTAGGGTTAGGGTAAAGGGTTCAATTCATAAATTTCATCATAAACTAAGACAAGGACCAAGAACTACAACAACTATTCTATGAACAATCATATTCTATCATTAATAATCAAATTAAATCAACATCAAAACCAATTGAAAGACAATTCACAAAATTGGAAAGAAACCCATGTTTTTTACATCTTTTGAAATCAACTTGAAAGAGCCTCTTGGGGAAAGGAGTCCCAAAAGTGAAGATCTTCCATACCTCAACAAAACCTTGAATTCTGATGGTGAAAACGTGTGCCTTAGGAGCCATATTGAATCTTGGACCTTGGTCTTCAATGGTGGGTCTTTGGGAGAGAGAAAGTAGAGAGAAGTTGGAGAGAATTGGGTTTGGGAAATATGGGGTGTTAGGTTAGATTAATGAAGTTTAGGTCGTATATAGTCCCTTAACTAGATTAATTATACACCCCTTAGCCCTTAATTAATTAACTAACCAACTAACCAATGAATTCCCTAACTTAAAATTGGACAGTCGACTTTTGGACCTTCAATCAACGATTGCACATTGACGAGTCGTTGATTAAACGATGATACTATGCTGGCAAGCCGTTATTTGACTCTGACACTGCTTACTTGTCCGATTTGGGAAAAAGTCTAAGTGTTGAACCATGAAGCATCGATGGCTCACGATCAAATGACGTCTCGTCGTTTTGCTCATGGATCACTGTCAAAAGACAACTTTTTGGGTCAATAGGAAGGGTCCTCTCCAAGGACCCTTAGGGTGGTCCTTTCCTCTCCAAGGACCCTTAAGGTGGTCCTTCGGGGGTCGTACCCAGAAGTTTAGACCCTAAACACACTGTTCAATATATTCAATACCTTTTTACCAATTTTCATTAAATTGCGACTCCTAAAACCCATTGAAACATGCCAAGGAACACTAGTTCACATTTCACAATTCACTGGACGTCATGGTCACTTCTTGACAATTTGACTCTAACACTAAATGTTTTGAATATATTATTTTAGGCCTATAAATAGTGTTACGAGTATTAGTTCATCACGTGAGGCTTTATATTAGGTCTTGGACTTCTGGAGTGTTACATTATCCTCCCCCCCCTCATTAGGAACATTCATCCCCGAATGACACAAAAATATTTTGTAGGGGAATTTAAGAGACTCAATACTAGCAGCCCAACCAACAACATATATTAACATGACTTACAACTCAAAGGAGTAATTCAGAACTCCATTCAATATACAAACATGGCACTTACACATAGCAACTCAAATCACAATTTACTACATATAAGAGCTCAACAACACAACATGAGGAACTACCTTCTCAATATCAATATGATCTCAATATGATCATCAAGTCACTTATGCCAATATTCTTTCAAAAATACATTAACATGTTCAGTACTATTTCATGAAGGCAACAATACACAAAACACATATAAGTGCAAATTAAGCCCAAGAGCATTTTCACATGTAAATTCATTTTAGCACGAACCTTTTACCATAAATATGCCTATTTTAGCAAAACAAGTCAAATTCAAATTTATTCATTATTTTTAAGAGGATTATTACTAACCTCAACTTTGGCTAGAATTTTGAGGAAAAAGATGAAGATAACGGGACTTCATGTCGGCCTCGACCTCCCATGTTGCTCCCTGAATTAGGTGGTTTCTCCATAAGACTTCTACAGAGGCCACCTCTTTATTCCTCAACTTCTTGACTTAGCGATCTGGAATTTCCACTAGAACCTCTTCATAGGAAAGGCTCTCATCCACACCTAACCCTTCAATAGGAAGAATGGATACAGGGTCGTCAATACACTACTTAGCATGGAGACATGAAATACCGGGTAACCCTAAGCTAGTTCACTAGGTAGTCTCAACTCATAAGCAACCTTTCCAACTCATTGCAAAATCTCATAGGGACTCACATAACGGGGACTTAACTTCCCCTTTTGCCAAATCTCATCACCCCTTTCATAGGTGAAATCTTCAAATACACGATATCACCTACTTCGAATTCAACATATCTTCTTATATTGTCGACATAGGATTTTTGCCGACTATAGGTTGTTTTCAACCTATCCCTTATCACTCAAACCTTTTCCAAACCGTCATAGATTATGTCGGGACCAAGGAGTGAAGACTCACCAACCTCAAACCACCCAACCCAAGACCTACATCGCCTATCATAGAGTGCTTCGAAAGGTGCCATGGAAATAATCAAATGGTAGCTATTATTATAGGAGAACTGAATCAACGTTAGGTGATTGTGCTAATTCTCGTTGAAATCTATTACACAAGATCCTACATGTCTTCTAGTGTTTGAATAGTATGCTCCACTTGACCATCCGTTTGGGGATGAAAAGCTGTGCTAAGCTTCACTTGAGTACCCAACCCTATTTGAAAATACCTCTAAAAATGAGAAGTGAATTGAGCACCTCTATCTGATATGATGGACACAGGGATCCGATGAAGACTCGCAATCTCATCAATGTAGATCCTTGCATAATCCTCCGCCAAATAAGTAGACTTGACGGGGATAAAGTGAATGAATTTTGTCAATCTATCCACTATAACCCAAATTGAGTAATTTTGCCTTCAGGTTCGAAGCAACCCAATAACGAAGTCCATATTAATTTCGTCCCACTTCCAAGTAGGAATAAAATTGTTTGAGTCAAACCACTCGGCTTTAGATGCTCGTCTTTAACTTGTTGTAAATTTGGGCACCTAGCTACAAACTCCGTTATGTTCCTTTTCAAGCCATCCCACCAATACACCTCTCTATGGTCAGCACCCGGATGAATAGAATATTAGGAACCAAGAGCTTCTTCCAAAACCTTTCCTCTCAAATCATCAACATCTGGTACACATAATCTACCTTGGTACCTAAGCACACCATCCCCCCCGGGAGAATGACTCATTGAACTTGCTAAGTACCAATTTTTTCAACTCCATCAATAGTAGGTCAAGATGTTGCTTAGACTTTAACTCAACCACTAATGATGACTCGGAGTTATTATGAACCATAAAACCACCATTTGGGGAATCTTCCAACCGAACATCCAATCGAGCCAACCTATGAACATCTTTCACTATGTATTTATTCCCTTCTTCTACATGATACACATTACCAATAGTCATACGACTTAGAGCATCCGCAACCACATTGGCCTTACTGGGTGGTAGAGAGCACTCATGTTGTAATCTTTCAATAATTCCAACCATCTTCTTTGTCCGAGATTTAACTCATTTTGAGTGAACACATATTGAAGACTCTTATGGTCAGTATATCCACATGAACACCATATAAGTAATGCCTTCATATTTTCAAAGCAAACACTACGCCCGCTAATTTAAGATCGTGAGTTGGACAATTTTTCTCATGCACCTTGAGTTGTTTAGAGGCATAGGCTACTACCTTCCCATGTTGCATAAGGACACAACCCAAACCCACACGAGAAGCATCATAATATACGACAAAACCCTTGGTTCCCTTCGGTAAAGTCAACACTGGAGAAGAGGTAAGCCTTTTCAAAATTTTGAAGCATTTTTCGCATGCCTCCGACCACTCAAATTTAACAGTCTTTTGGGTCAAGATAGTCAAAAGGGAATAAATGGACGCAAACTCATCCACAAACCTCCCATAGTACCCGGCTAAACCCAAGAAACTTCTAATGTCGATCAGAGTCAATGGTCTAGGACAATTCTTCACCCCCTCTGTTTTCTTTGGATCGACCTCTATACCCTCACTTGAGATAATTTGACCAAGAAACACCACCGATCTCAACCAAAACTCACACTTACTATACTTGGCAAATAGTTGGTGTTCCTTAAGGAATTGTAATACCACCCTCAAATGATCCCTATGTTCACCCTCATTCTTCAAATATACCAAGATATCATCAATGAAGACAATCACAAAGGAATCTAGGTAATTCCGAAACACCCTATTCATAAGGTCCATGAAAGTCGTCGGGGTATTCGTGAGACCAAAAGACATTAATAGGAACTCATAGTGACCATACCTAGTTCAAAAAGCTATTTTAGGTACATCCTAACCTATCACCCTAAGTTGTTGATACCCCGACCTCAAGTCAATCTTAGAAAAGTAGCTTACCCCTTGGAGTTGATCAAACAAGTCGTCAATTCGATGGAGAGGATACTTGTTCTTAATGGTGACCTTATTAAGTTGACAATAATCAATTCACATCCTAAGGGACCCATCCTTCTTCTTAACAAACAACACCGGTGCTCACCATGGTGTAATACTAGGTTGAATAAAACTGTTGTCTAATAAGTCTTTGAGTTTAAGCTTTAACTCTTTCAACTCCGCCGGAGCCATCAGGTAAGGAGGAATTGAAATGGGATTCGTATCTGGTAACAAATTAATACAAAAGTCTATTTCCCGCTCAGGAGGAATTCTGGGCAAGTCATCGGGAAAAACTTCTTGAAAGTCCTTCCCTACGGGGACCGACTCTATAGGAGAAATGCCGGACTCAAAATCTTTGAATCTTACAATATGGTAAATACACCCTTTAGAGATCATTTTACAAGCTTTTAGACAAGAAATAATATGACCTCTAGGAATTGAGTTACCCTCCTTCCACTCTAAGACGGTTCATTAGGAAAATTGAACTTAACCACTCTTGTTCGACAATTTATTGAAGCAAAATAAGCATGCAACCAATCCATTCCCAAAATGACATCAAAATCAACCATATCAAGCTCTACCAAATCCACCCATGACTCTTCTAGACACAACGGAGTCACCCACCGGGGTTGTAACCAAAAATGGTTCAATCAAGATATCGGGTAGAACATCAAACTTTTTAGCTACTAGAGGAGTTACAAATGATAAAGTAGCACAGGGCTCAAGTAAAGCATAAAAATCAATAGTGAAGACTTGTAACATACCGGTGACCACATCGGGAGATTCCTCTTGCTCACCCCTAGAGAGAAGAACATAGAAACGGTTCCTCTTTGGAGAATCGGAACTAGGAACTCTTGCTTGATCTTGACTACTACCCTTCTCTTGAATCCTCACAATAGGACAATCCCTAACCTTATGGCCATCTTTTCCACAACCAAAGCAATTTCCCGTTCACGCCAAGCATTCACCCCTATGCTTCTTACCACACTTGGCACAAGTAGGTTTGTCACTTGGTGAATTTCCACTTCTTCCCTTTTAAGACTTAGGTTTACACACCCTATCCTTGTTAGACTTAGGAAATTGGAAGGAACTTGGTTGGAGACCCTCTTCTTGAACCTAGGTTGTCTTGAATTTCAAGCCTACCCTTGGAAGTACCTCCCTCATAAGACTTGGACCTATTAAACTCCCTATTCTTCCTCTTGAGTCTAGTCTCCTTAACTTTTTGAGCATGAACCATCAAAAAAAAGATATCCATGTTATCATGTAGCATCGCCAAACGACACTTTTCAACTTAGTCATCGGACACTCCCTTCACAAAGCGACTCATCTCATACCTAGGATTGGATACCAAGGAAGGAGAATACTTGGAAAATTTAGTGAACTTCAAGGAGTACTCTTGCACACTCACACCTCCTTGAGGAAGGTTGAAGAATTCTTCCACTTTCGCCTCCCTTTTCTCTCTAGGAAAGAACCAATCAAGGAAAGCCCTTCTAAACACCTCCTAAGTTATAGGACCCGCTCTCAAAGCCCTATTGTCTTTCCATTGGGTATACCAAGTTTGAGCCACATCCTTGAGTTGATAGGAAGCTAGGTCGGCCTTTTCATTTGAACTCGCCGCAATAGCATAGAGAATCTTACAGACCTCATCAAGAATGTCTTGGGGATCTTCAGTCACCTTAGACCCAAATAACATAGGAGGGTTCATCCTTATGAAGTCCCTCAAGCGAGAAGCCATGGTATTAGCATTTTGTTGAACAGAGGGTCCAACCTTCTAATTTGCTTGAGTCGTCATGGCTTGAGATTGAGTAGCTACTGCTTGTTCTTTGGTAGTCATATATTGAGCCAAAGTCTCAAATGCCGACCATAACTCTCCATCCGTCATAGGTGGAGGAATGACCGGAGCTTGTTCTCTTGGAGGAACTTGATTGCCTTGTAGAGGGGCTTCGTTCTCTTGGGGAGGAACTCCTGCATTAACTAAATCTTCCTCCACTCTCCTTGCAGTTGTCCTTCTAGTATTCGTCTCCTATATCCACAAGAAAAGGATTAGAAGTAAAAGGGACACATAGAATTTCAACTCTTAAGGCAGGACTTTCAATATTACCAATAAGTGAGAATTCCTAAGCATCACATAGTCTCTCATTCATAAGTGTGGAACGCTTCACACCCATGAACAAGACTCTATGTAGACGTGGTTTAGTGAGACATCAATCCTAAGATTATTTCAACCTCATGCTTTAACACCAAGTTTGTCATGACCGGGGAGAACCCCCTAGTTGTAACATGTGCCGTTGTCCTCAGAGAGGACTTAGACAAGCCTCTTACGATTCTTCATAACATATCAGTGTTCAAAATGCGGAAAAATTAATTTTTTTACATATTGAGGTTTATAGACCTCTCACATAGTACATATGAAGTTTACTTAGACTCCTCGCATAGGAAGCTTACACAGTCTTTTCATTTAGACAAGATAATCAACATATAAGGATTTAGTCTAATAATACTGTCTCACATTAAACCATCTAAAATGAAGTAGAACATTCGGGCATAGCCCTCATACAAATCTATAATTGCAACATAGGGCTTACAACAATATCTTCAACAATAGGAAAGAAAAGAATGTCTTTAGACTATGGCAAATCCGTCTAGACTAGATAGATGGCATCATCGTCCAACATTGAGGACTCACCAATCAACTTGGGAAAGATTTCCAAGTCTTCTTGCAATTGACCTTGATACCTCAATGGCCCGAACCTACATTGTTTGGAAAAAGGAAAAGAATATGGGTTAGTACATCCACTTGTACTAAGTATGGAAACATATGGAGGCAATATTTAAGGAACTAGGAGATATGTCTTGAACACTTTACATGCCCATTAGAAATTGGATCCCTCATCTCATGAGAATGTTTGGTGAATCTCCCTTCTATGGGGAGTCAACACCTCTCACTATCAAGTTCACTCGGTGTTAAGCTAAAGTCCCATTTTGAAATGTCATTAAGTCATTCTTAATAGATCACAACTTAATATAGGTCATAGGAGACTAACCCCCTTGTATAACATATCATTTAGCTCATGAAGCATAGGATGAGAACTTCCTTTCATAACAAACCATCATTAGTGAGATCAACATATCATTGTCGTATCGTCTAAGGCACACAAGAGAAACAATCTTCAAACTTGCATTATCATAGCATCATAATGATCTCACATTCAACATAATCACAATATGTCATCTAAGAATCATATCATATCTTCCTACTCTAATCACACATAATACCTCAATTTCACAACATCATCACCAAATATAATCCATCATTATTGAAGTAAAGAGTTTCAAGATCACAATGTCTTACCAAGTAGCCTCCATGGTCTTCATCAAGAATCTCACCCTAAATTCACCACAATTATCCAATAACTCACTCATCATCATCATAATATAGTGAATTAAGCAATATCATAATCAATTCTAACAACCCTAATCATCTTCAACTCCAATTCATAACTAGGGTTAGGGTAAAGGGTTCAATTCATAGATTTCATCATAAACTAAGACAAGGACCAATAAATACAACAATAATTCTACGAACAATCATATTCTATCATTAGTAATCAAAGTAAATTAACATCAAAACCAATTGAAAGACAATTCACAAAATTGGAAAGAAACCCAAGTTTTTGACATCTTTTAAAATCAATTTGAAAGAGCATCTTGGGAAAAGGAGTCCCAAGAGTGAAGAGATTCCATACCTCAACAAATCTTTTAATATTGATGGTGAAAAAGTGTGCCTTTGGATCCCTATTGAAGTTTGGACCTTGGTCTTCAATGGTGGGTCTTTGGGAGAGAGAAAGTAGAGAGAAGTTGTAGAGAGTTGGGTTTGGGAAATATGAGGTGTTAGGTTAGGTTCATGAAGTTTAGGTCTTATATATTACCTTAACTAACTTAATTAGACACCCTTTAATCCTTAATTAATTAACTAACCAACCAACCAATTAATTCCCTAACTTAAAATTGGATAGTTGACTTTTGGACCTTCAATCGACGGTTAACCGTCGATGAGGCGTCGATCAAACGACGGTACCGTGCTGGCAAGCCGTCGTTTGATTCATAGACTGATTCCTTGGATGATTATGGAAAATTTCAAAGTTTTGAACCACTAAGCCATTGACGGCTCATCATTTGGCTCGTGGATGGCCACTATCAAAAGACAGCTTTTTGGGTCAATAGGAAGGGTCCTATCCAAGGAACCTTAGGGTGGTTCTTGGTGATTTGTACCCTGACAATTCTATCCTAAACACACTCTTCTATATATTTAAAATCTCTTTACTAATTTTCAATAAATTCCAACTACTTAATCCCATTGAAACATGCCAAGGCACACTAGTGCACATTTCACAATTCACCGGATGTCATGGTCGTTTCTTGACGTTTTGACTCTAACACTTCCTAAATGTTTTAAATACATTATTTTAGGCATATAAACAGTGTTACAAGTATTATTTCATCATGTGAGGCTCTAGATTAGGTCTATGACTTCCGAAGTGTTATAGGATGCTAACTCTATATTGCACAAGTGGACCCTCGTAAGTGCTAAGGTCATGCCTTCATTGTAGTCTTGGATATTTTGGGGTATTGTCTTATGTGTTGTCTTGATGATGAAAATGGATTTCAAAAACCTAATAAATACATATTTACATGTAAATAACCCTTTCTCATGTTTTAATGGTTTTTAAATCCTTTCTCCGTACTAAGTGCATTATTGTACTAACCCCTTTCTCCCTTTTATATTATGAGTATAGGTTCCGGCTAATTGGTTTGCTTTTACATCCTTGAAGAAATCTTGGACTTCTATTCTCCAATACGTTGTGGTAGGTCCTCAAAGATTCGAGGACATATGCACTAGTTGACACTTTATGATTTCTCTATTGATGTAATAGACTTAGTAATCTTCTCTTATGTACTTTTGTTCTAATAGACTATTGTGTCTAAAGGTCTAAGGACCCTATTTGTAGACTTGTGTTGAACTCTTACAAATAGATGGTGTTGTGAGACAATATTAGAATATGATCATGAATGGCTAATATTGCTAAACAAGAAGTCTATGTAAACTCCATATATGATATGTGAGAAGTCTAAGTATACTTCACTATTTAAAAATTCTAAATTTTCCGCATTATTTCAAGTTCATTATGCCATGAAGATTATGCTAAGAGGCTTGTAAGTGACCTCTTCGAGGTCGAGTACGCTGGTGAAGCCTAGGGGAAATTCTCCGGGCGTTACAAACTTGGTATCAGAGTATATGATTTTGGGATAATAGTAGTGTTGACGTTACACACACCACGTGAAGTAGAGTCTTATTAAAATATGTGATGCGTGCCACCTTTATGAATAGGAGGCTATGAGATGATTAGGAACCTTCATTTTTTCATTATTCTATGATCGTGCTTGGAGTCTTAAAACTATGTACTTGAATATTTTCTTCTAATCCTTTTCTTGTGCTTATAGGCCATGAATACAAGAAGGAATAATGCTAGAAAGGCCAAAGAGGAGACTGTGAATGAGGTGGTTCCCCCTCTGGCTCCTCAAAACCCTCAAGTTCCTATTGAAGAACGGGCTATGTCCAATGTGGAGATAAGGGCTGCCATCCATAGTTTGACTCAAAGTGTTGGCTACTCAAGTTGCTCGAGATTCTAGGGTGCAAGTGAATTCCAATTCTAGCACCACTGCTTCAAGGTAAGGGATTTCACAAGGATGAATCCCCCTACGTTCTTTGTCTCTAAGGTGGAAGAAGACCCATAAGGATTCATATATGAAGTATTCAAGGTGGTAGATGTCATGGGTGTGACCTCTCAAGAAAAGGCGGAACTAGACGCCTATCAACTCAAAGATGTGGCTCAAGTTTGGTATGAACAATGGAAGGATGAGAGGCCGGTTAGAGAAGGTCGAATTACTATGGGGGCTTTCAAAATGGCTTTCGTTGATAGGTTCTTTCCCTTAGAACTAAGGGAGAGAAAAATGCAATAATTCACCAATATTCGCCAGGGGAATATGAGTGCGAAGGAGTTTATCCTTAAGTTTACTCAACTACCCAAGTATGCTCCTACCATGGTGGAAGACTCCAGGGTCAAAATGAATAAGTTTGTTATGGGGATATCCGATCTTGTGGTGAATGAATGTAGGTCGTCTATGCTAATTGAAATATTGTCCGAACTGCACGGCCAAGGGGAGAGAAGGTACCCAAGCTCCCACTAACACTCAAAACCCCGATGCTCCTAAGAAGAACCGCTTCTATTCTCTCCTCTCTAGGGGTGATCAAGAGGAGTCTCCCAATGTTGTCACCGGTATGTTACAAGTGTTTTCTATTAATGTCTATGATTTACTAGATCCCTGTACCACTTTATCTTTTGTAACCCCTTTAGTGTTCATTGAACTTTGACGTACTTCCTGATGTTTTGCATGAACCTTTTTCGGTTTCTACCCCGGTGGGTGATTCCGTACTTCTTAAAAGAGTTTATAGGGGTTGTCCCGTTTCATTTCCCAATAGAGTCACATTGGTTGACTTGGTAGAACTTGATATGTTGGACTTTGATGTTATTCTGGGGGATGGATTGGCTACATTCTTGTTTTGATTCCATTGTTTGTAGGACTCAGGTAGTAAAGTTTCAATTTCCAAATGAACCCGTGGTAGAGTGGAAGGGGGAAACCTATTTCCAAAGAGTCGAATCATTTCTTGTATTAAAGCTTATAAGTTGATCTCTATGGGATATCTATATCATATTCTAAGAGTCAAGAATCTTAAGTCTGAGATCCTACTCTAGAGTCGGTCCCTGTAGTGAAGGATTTTTCGGAAGTCTTTCCCGATGACTTACCTGGAATTCCTCCCAAGCGATAAATAGATTTTGGCATTGACTTATTTCCGGATATAAAACCCATTTCAATTTCTCCTTACCGGATGGCTCCGGCCCAGTTAAAGGAACTAAAGATTCAACTCAAAGATTTACTAAAAACAGGTTTCATACAACCAAGTATTTTGCAATGGGGTGCCTCGGTGTTGTTTGTGAGGAAGAAGGATGGGTCCCTTAGGATGCGCATTGATTACCAACAACTAAATAAGGTCACCATAAAGAACAAGTACCCTCTCTCTAGGATTGACGATTTGTTTGACAAACTCCAAGGGGAAAGCTACTTTTCAAAAATTAATTTAAGGTTCGGGTATCATCAACTAATAGTTAGAGAAGTTGACATAGCCAAGACGGCTTTCCGTACTAGGTATGGCCATTTTTAATTCAAAGTCATGCCTTTGGCCTAACAAATGCCCCGGCGGCTTTCATGGACCTTATGAATCAAGTTTTTAGAAACTATCTTGATTTGTTCATGATTATCTTTCTTGATGACATCTTGATATACTCTAAAAGTGAGGGTGACCATGTGAACCATTTGAGGATAGTTTTGCAAATCCTCAAGGATGCCCAACTCTATGCCAAGTATAGTAAGTGCGAGTTTTGGTTGAGATCGGTTGCTTTTCGTGGTCACATTGTGTCCAGTGAAGGGGTAATAGTAGATCCAAGAAAAACGTAAATGGACAAGAGTTGGCCTAGACCTTTGAGACCTACCGACATTCAAAGCGTTTTGGGTTTTTCCAGGTATTATAGGAGGTTTCTTGAAGGATTTTCATCCATCGCATCTCCATGATGGCCTTGACTCAAAAGAAGGCTAACTTTGTATAGTCAGAGAATTGTGAGAAGAATTTTCAATTGTTGAAAGATAAGCTTACCTCCGCTCCGGTATTGGCTTTACCGGAGGGCACGGAAGGGTTTTTGATATATTGTGATATTTCTTGAGTAGGTTGGGTTCTGCCCTTATGCAACATGGCAATGTGGTAGCATATGCCTCTAGACAACTCAAAGTGCATGAGAAGAACTACCCAACTCATGATATTGAATTAGCGGTCGTAGTGTTTGCCCCAATAATATGGAGGCATTATCTATATGGTTTACACTTGGATGTATTCACTGACCACAAGAGCCTTCAATATGTGTTCACTCAAAAGGAGTTAATTGTCTGACAAAGATTGTGGTTGGATTTCTTGAAGGATTATTACATGAGTGTTCTCTACCACCCCTTCAAAGCCAATGTTGTGGCGGATGCTCTAAGTCAAATGTCAATTGGTAGTGTGGCTCATGCAGAAGAGGGTAAGAAAGAGATAGTGAAGGTTGTTCATAGAATGGCCTGGTTGGGTGTTCGGTTGAAGATTCTCCAAAAGGGGGTTTCATGGTTCATCATAACTCCTAGTCATCTTTAGTGGTTGAGGTGAAGTCTAAGCAACAACTTGATCCTCTATTGATGAAGTTGAAGGAATCGCTTCTTAGTAAGCTCAATTAGTCTTTCTCCCAAGGGGGGATGGTGTACTTAGGTACCAATGTACATTGTGTGTATCGAATGTTAATGACTTGAGGAGACAAATTTTGGAAGAGGCCGATGGTCCCTGATATTATATTCATCTGGGTGCCACAAAAATGTATCGTGATCTTCAAGAGGTCTATTGGTGGGACGGTTTGAAGAAGGATGTAGCGGAGTTTATGTCTAGGTGTACAAATTGCCAAAAAGTTAACTAACTTATAATACCCAAAAATAGGTAAAATAATCTTCCATGCTTTAATTGGGACGTAGGGTGAGTTTCCAAATTCACCCCTTGGCTGGCCGTGTCTAGACTGCATGTTACAGGTCCATTCGACGGTTGCAAAGGACGGGCCATCGCCTGGTTGACATGCCATCCTGTTGCTCCGTCTTTTGTGACAGATACTGCACCATTTGGGGGCTAAGATCCCCCAACTTAGTGTGGAGCCACGCCCCCAATTGATGAGGCGTCGACCATTCTATTGGCCGTCGTTTGCATGGGCATAGGTTCACACTACCTTGGAAGTGTTTTGCCAACTTTTGGGTCCTCCTGAAGGACCCCTAGGGTGGTCCTGGGGAGTTATGCCTGGACTTTTCGACCCTTAATGCATCCATATAGATGTTAGGTCCTCTCCAATCATTTTAGACACCAAAAAACACGTAAAACATGCAGAAGCCACACTAGCACAACACACGACTAGTTTCCAAACGTCTTGGTCGTTCTTTGAAATTTTGACCTCAAACCTCTTCAAACCAACTATTCAAGTTGTGACACACTCTATTAACATGTTAATCTCTCTGAAAGCACATGTGAGGCTCTAATCCTAGTTCATTTTGTGGGTTGTTACACATCATATAGTAACCCATTCATTCATTTCCATTTCAAGGACACACCAAGACTCCCTACAAATGTCTACTTGTGCAATGCATAGATGGCGTCTTATTCCACCACTTACTCTAAGTAGTACACCCTTAGGATGACCTAGTTCATTACATTCATTTGTGGAGGCTATCTTTAACCGACATAGACCATGAGACCTTGACATGGAATTCCGGTACTAACCCCTACCACATGAGGTATCCCCACTTGCCTAAGGTAGGGTCATTCTTTAGCCTTTACATAGATCTCCAGTTGCTTCTAAGTACTACATCTCAACTCACGAAGAGTACTCATCTCAAGAGGTACATTGGATACAACATCTCTACTCACGAAGAGTATCCACGCCTTTTTCAAATCCTCTCTGTTCTAGCATAAATCCCTATGGAGTTTTATACATTCATTACATTCATTAGCTATAGGTTAAGATATTTCTACTAAGTATTACATCTTGACTCACGAAGATTACTCATCTCTAAGATTTACCTTTGGATACTACATCTCAACTCACGAAGAGTATCCAACACCCAAACTACCATTCATTCGTTGGAAAGCTCTTAGGAATAGTGAGGTTGATATTAGACACTACATCTCAACTCACGAAGAGTGTCTACCCCAAATCCCCCGTTTTCATTCATTATAGTTCTATTGAGAGACCTTTCAATAGACTCTCATTTGTTGCATTTTCATTAGCTTCATTCATTCATTCATTGAGTGTGTGTATAGGTGAGAAAGCCTTTAACTTAATCACCCTCATCCATAACATTGTATTCTAATCATGATCATACTACATTCATCGTAATCCACACACCATCATACTTCATATTCACATCATAATTCAATTAAACATATATCATCAAGACAACATTCATAACTTCATAAGATATCTCTATGCATATACATCATAACATCACTTTACTTCACATTCAATGCCTTCAAGGCCATGATCACAATGCACATATACATATTCATATACATTAAGTAAACACCGCCACCATAAGTGGACCATACCACACAAAATCAATTCAAGAAGACTAGGACAACTGAGATCAACTTACCCTTCATCCAAGCCTTGATTAACTTATATCAATTCTCCAACAACTCATCCTAATTAGGCATAATTGGCAGTATATAATCACAATACAACATAGTATATACACAATTCTAACAATGTCCAATCACATTCATGAAGCCCACTTCATATGTCAAAATTAGAGAATTAGGATCATCATGGGTTCATGGAATATTTGATCATAAATTCATCAATTAATATTGAAAACATCATATTTAATCCATTAAAACCTTTTTATGCAATAACCCATGCTTAGAATTTGAAATAGAAGAATTTAGGATTTTGAAACCTTTTGAAAAAACCTTTGGATTGGCTTCTTGAATGAGATAAGAATCAAGGATGAATTACCATACCTTGTTAGAATATATTCCATGAAATTTGATGAATAAACCACTGAAAATCTTCAATCCTAGCTTCACCTTGAGTTCAAGCTCCAATAGAGTTCTGAGAGAGCTTTGTTTTGAAAAGAGGTTTTGATTTTGAAGAAGTTAAGTCTAATTTAGGTTTTAGGTGTATAAACTAACTAATAATAACTAAAAACACTTAAAATAACCGTCTACTAGTTAATTAGGACGTGGGCTGAATTTTCTAATTCACCCATAAGGTGGCCGAGATACCTACAGAAAAATTGCAGGCCAAATGACGTTGCTATCGACGGAGCGTCACATGACCAACGGACCGTCCTGCTGGTCAGTGGTTTGTGAGAAAGACTCCTCATTTGGGCGATAATCTCCCACGACTAAGTGTTCCGCTATTTAATGGGGCATCAACCTAACTATTGTCACTTGTTTAGGGTCGTGGTTTGGGGCTGCTTTGGCAGCTTCATGGCCAACATTTGGGTCCTCCTCAAGGACCTTTAGGGTGGTACTTGGGGAGTGGTACTCATACATTTTGACCCTAAACATGACCAAATATATGTTAGAGTCTTCTTTTATCATTTTAGACACCAAACAACACACAAAATATGCAAAGGCAAACTAGCACACACAAGACTAGTTTCCGAACGTCTTGGTTGTTCTTTGACGTTCGACTTCTAAAATCTTTAAAACTGACCCCCTAAGTTATTATTCATCATTTTAACACATACTTAACTTATAACACACATGACATGCTCTATATTAACCTAGTTCATTTTGAGGGTTGTTACAAACAAAGTGTTGAGGGTCCTCTCTATGGTTTGCCAATGTAAATTATGGAGAATTCAAGGTAAGAAATTCACAAACTCTTGCAATTTCGGATCCTTCATAAGGTCTAGAAATATCTGGCGCAACTAGTTGGCACTGTGCAGATACTAATTGTGCTAACATACATACTGCAGTGTTGAAATCTTTATGAGATGGAATAGGAGGAACTAGAGGTGGTATTGTTGGTGTAGCCGGGGAGGTCCTGTAGCCCTCGGAGGCTCCTGAAGCAGTGGAAAATCTATAGGGGGCTAAGAAGATGTCTCCACATGGGTCTCACAATGGGATATATCCACCTGTGGTACCTTGTCGGTACCCTCGCTTGTATCTTTATCTAGCCTCTGGCTAGTTGTGGTTTTCCTGGTGTCAGTCATCTCTATCTGCAAACAAATATCAATTATAAGCCAGAAACCTCAACCCTTAAGACACCACCCTATAGCACGAGGTGAGCAAAAGAAGGATAGTCATTCTAACATTCCCCATAGCTTTTTGTTTATCAAATGTGGTGCACAACACAATTATAAACAAGACTCTAGCAGACACGGCTTACAAACTCCCTAGGACACGATGTTGTTGTGATACCAAGTTTGTCACGCCCAAAACTCAAGGGGTGAAATTCCTCCAAATACCAAAACTCAAGCCATAGTTGACTCTGCTAGACCATTATCTACTAGCGCACAATCAAGAAAACAAACAAGTATATCTCGGCTTAAAATTAAAGCCCTCGGTCGGCAAGTCCCTGTCAATAGATTTATAAAAGAAACCGTTACTCCCAGGAGTTCATATAAAGAAATAGACAAGTAACTCCTAAGTCCTGATTGGGCCGTTGAGGCCACCATAATCTTTATACCAAAAATGAAAGCAGGTATATATCAAGATAATACATCAAACAGCTAACAAGCTTCAGCAAACCAACAAACTATGCCAACATGGACATAACGTAGCTATAGACCCCACACACTAGTATGCAAGACTCTAAGAGTAGTAAATATTGGAGGGACGGGGCCCCACCCTAACCATAAAAATATATACAACAAAAGCTAACAAACCTCCCAACTCTGGAAGCTCCAGCGGAATGGGGCTAGCCAAGCAGATAGAAGTCAATTTTGTTGCTGAGGAGGTCCACTGGTCCCATGTCAGGACCTTCATGCATGAATTCAAACCAGGAAATGGGACATCATTAAGAAATAATGTATCGAGTATGGATGGCAATATACTGTGAGCATGTATCCCAATATACTTGGAGTAATCAGATAAATAAATCAAGGATATGATAAGTGTACTGACCTGCTCCTAAATGTGAACATATCAAATATAATAATCAACAACCTAACCAAGCCCCATAAGCTTGGCAGGTACAAACAACACACAAAACCACCGTTGGCAACTCTATAACGATATTGGAGTACCCCTTAGGCGTTACACGGCGTACTTGACCTCTCAGAGGTCTTATACAAGCCTCTTAACTTTATTACATAACATCATATAAAAATGAAGGGGATTTAAAACTTTTCTTTAAACATAGAACGAAAATCATTTCATTACAGCGGAAGTCTTTCTAACATGTGTCTCAAACCCATCTACAAATACATGAGTAATAATGTCTTGGGACGCAGCCCAGAAAAGTCTAAAACATAATAAAAGAAATAAAGGGAACATGAGGGTGTTGTCCTCGAATGCTATGAGGACTCACCAATCTTTAATCTTCTCCAAACATAGGAACCTAGCCTCCAAGCACTCAATCTCCCAAAATCCCCTATATTTAGTTAGAAATGTAGGCAATATGCGTCAGTACAAAGGTACTAAGTATGAAAGCTAACATATAAAACATAAGATATCTCAAAATGGTTAGTCAACAAAAGACATAATCATAAGAGACAATAACAAAATCATAACATAATTCCAACATAAGCATTCTATCATAGTAATTCAACATAAAACATACATAAGTTCATACTTCAACTATTTATCCTTCTTACTCAAGTGAACTACATCACAAGAAACCTCCAAGTATACTTGTGCAAGGCCAAGGTAGCATCCCATACTACTACCAAAGTTAAGTACCTCTCTTTGTTCATTCTTGTTCATAATCCACTTTCATAATTAAGACTTAAGTCCTTCATGACATAAGAGCACTATACCCCCTATATCACCTCAAGGCACACTAGTGCAACGTATGTGGGGAATCCCATTCTACCACACACACTAAGCATATCTTTAAGTCACCCTAATCACTTTCATCAACTCTAGGTGTCACTATAGACCTACTTCATATTGACAAAGAACTATCATCTTAAGTCATTCGTAACAAGGAAGGTAACTATAGCAACTATCCAAGCTAGGCATACTCCACATAAGAGGTCATTTCATAAGTAGCTTAAAGCCATAGATATGCCATGTATTAATTGCATCCCATACTACCATTCATAATAAGTACTTTTTTAGGCTAACCTAATCCATGCTAACTTATCTTCATTCTAGTCTATTAATCTTAGCATACTAACATAGTAGACCTACTACTATGAAAAACATCATAACATACAATCCAAGCTAACAAAGGAAGGATAAAATAATACCAACCTAGCCACCATGCAACCATTCATGTATATGCAAGCTATCCATAGGGGAGCATAAGTCCTCAACCCTAAGCTATTCTTAGAAGAGTGTAACATCTCAATCCTAAGCTACCATGAAGTGGTCTTGGCCTAACCAAGTCAATCTTCCATGAAGGCACTCTAGTCATGCTACTTCAAGCTAACCCTAGGAGAGTATGGATCCTCCATCCTAGGCTACCTTGCCTACTACTAATGCAAGCTACAATGAACAAGAATTATACTAAATGCAAGACCATGCTAAATATGAAAGAGCTTACTTCCTCAATCCCAAGCTATCATGAGATACACCATCCCAAGCTACCATGAGATCAACCATCCCAAGCTACATAATTCAACTATCCATGAGGAAATCATAAGACTCAACCTCAAGCTATTCTATTACAACAAGCATGATTCATTTTAGGTGATTAACCTTTCACATTCTACATACATGCAAGCTACTCATCATATTAGACTCATTCTACAATCCCTAGTGATCTGCAATATGACTTGAAGCCCCACATTAAAACTTTACTTCATCATCCTCATACTAGTTTATATTTCAAGACACATTAATTCTAAGCCTTAGTCATAAGCCATATCTAAGCATAATTCATCAAGAATCCCCATTATGAATTAATTTTCATATCTTTACCTATAAGCATAATTCTAGTCAATTCATCACCTTATGTTCACATTTTTTAATATATTCTATATCTATCAACAACCAAAGATAATCTAACAAAAACAATCAATTTCCTCATCAAAGGATACAAAACCACATACTTTAGAAATTAGGGTAAATCAATGAATCAACATAAGTTCTTCATAATCACATTAATCAATATTAATTTAATCATATATTAGTAATATCCAACCATTTGGAATCATACCCACCTAAAACGCATACATTGGAAGTAACCCTACCTTAATTGGAGTTCTTCTTCACAAATTAGTGGAACTTCTAGGGGACTCCATGGGTGGAATAACCCATGGATGAAGAGCTTAACATACCTTGAACAACTCCTTAGAACACTCCTTAAGCAAATCACTCTTTTATCTTGGTTCTTCCTTCAACCCTAAGGAACTCCTTCAAAAATGGTTCTTCTTAGAGAGAGAATTATTTGAGTTGAGAGAATTTGGGGTTTTTGAATTTGGCTCTAATGAAAAGTGACTTTAATTGAGGGCTAATGACTAAAAAACATTTTTAATAAATCCCCAAAGTATCCCAAAGAAATCCTACATCATTGGACTTAAAAATAATCATCCAACTTAACTTTAATTGTTGTAGGTGTCGTCACTGAACCAGTCCGCGACGCGCAGATGTTCCCTAGCTTCACAAAATAGGAGTATGGGACAGAGGAGTCTGTGACAGCCTCCGCGATGTGGCGGCAGAAATTTGCCTTGGGGGGAACTGGTCGGCAACGCGGAGCCATTCGCTTGAGCTATTGCCAAAGGCTGCCAAGGTAGCTTTTTGTTCAATCGTTTGGGTCCTCCTCGAGGACCCTTAGATGGTCCTTGGGGAGTCTTACCCAAACTTTTTGACCCTAGGTCACCTCCACTAATTTTAGACTCCAAACAACACCTAAAAACGTGAACAACTTACTAGGACACACCAACACGTAAAAGACTAGTTTTCAAACGTCTTGGTCTTTTCTAAACGCTTGACCTCTAAAATAACCAAACTAACTTAAATAGTCGTTTTTCATAATTTAAATTAATTTCCAGCCATAACTAACGTGTGAGACTCTAAAGTCTTCCAATTTCATTTTGGAGGTCGCTACAAACTCATAGCCCTTCTAGGCATCAAAATAGCCTTGTAGGCAGAAATATCCATTCTAGGCATAGATCACATTCCTGTAGCTAACCACAATAGACCTAAGGGCAAAAATAACAATCCAATAGTCTAAAATTGAGTAATTTAGCTATAAGCAATCGATACAAATAGCCTCTAAGTCGTGTCCAACATAGGGATGCTAATTCCCGACAAGGGAGTATTATATCCACTCGAGCAACCAAAAATCAAAAATAATGTCTATAAGTATAACAACGATAACAACTGAATTACATTACTCCTAAGCTTTAAGGAAACATGTTGTAAAGAGGGAATAACCTTAGCACACCTTTTTTACTAAATTCACATGGCCTAACAACTTTTACTCACAACCCCGCTCGATACTACAACACGAAGGACCATAATCAACACACAGGAGTAGAATATACCATGATAATCCGATAAAAGATATGTATTTCCATCGCAAGTGGCTATTTGCGACTTGTCAAAGCTTGAGTCGATGAAAGAAGGGTCTAACCTTGATCTTAAGTTCGTAATACACTTCAAAACCATAAAATATGTCCAAATCCTTGTTGTCCCAACACCAAAGTATGATATACTACGAAATCGATCAAACAAATTATACCATGATGACGAGCTCTACGTGTAGAACAACTTTCGTCAAGGACGTAAGTCGAGAAAACCCATAATTTGGTTGATCCAAGAAATGGGTTTTCTAAGTTTTCAGGTTCTTAACTAAAAAATGAAGAAAAAGTCGAAGAAGAAGATATATAAAAAGTTCCACCGACTTAGGGCCCCACCTCAAGTGCATGCTTGTGCAGTCTCGCAAAAAAGTGAATATCACTCTATCTGAATTCGTATGAACGAATGGTTTGATGCATTGGAAACTAGACTTGTAGACCTTCGATTTGATAGGTTGTTGGCCCATAAATATATATATACTGTGAGAAAACCTTTGAGAAATTTGACCCAAATTTCAGAGAAATCTTTAAAAAGGAACTTGCGATAACTTTTGCCAACTTTTATTTTGCCACTTTCCTAACTTCAAAACTTGAGATACAACCCTTGAACACTTAAAATATGACATACCACATCATTCTTAATTTATTATTGACCCTCGTTGTCTTATCACAAAGATACTAGTTAATTTAGACGTTTCAAAAAGTTGGGTGGTTACAAATACATATCTATCGATTAAACCCATTTCAATTAAGAATTTAAATCAGTAAATAACAATACCCCTAAGATAATTAAGTCAATAACCACATGATCACACCCCAAGAACTGGGGTTTTACCTACACATAATAAAAAGAGAGAAACAATTACCAACTATATTAGCCATGAGTCGGGTAAAAGCTTCCAAGTCTCTACAATTCTCCAAATTGAATTAGATCAAAAACCCAATTGAAATTCCTAAAAACTAAGTCTCGAAAGCTTCAAATCCTACAATGGAAACTCAAAAACTCAGAGAAAACTAAAACTCTAAAGGTTATACGATAAGAACTCCCATTCTTCTTTTTAATTTCCAATTTATTGTTTCCCTAATTTTGGCCATCAAGGCCATTAGGAGGAGTAAGTCACGCCTCTCTAACCCAATCGGTGATGCGCCTTTCGCTCCAATTCATCGCCAGTTTGCATTGGCCATTATACTTCGGGTTCTATGATTTTAGGTGATCAAATTTTTCCAAGTCATTCAGTGATGCCGACAGACCATTTATGTCACCAAATAGGTTCTTTCCCTGGGTCGGCACTCTGGAAATTTAGGCGAGATAAAGAGACACTCGACGGTTTGCCGAGTGGTCTTGGCGATCACCTGGTGACACACCCCAGAAATTCTATGAACGTCCTTAGGTCTTGGGGAGTTTTGGGAGTGTTGTATGAAGTATAAAACTTGTAAAAAGGATTTATATAGGTAAAATAATGTATATAGGGTTAAAACATCAAGGTACGACTCCCTAAGGATCGCCCGAGGGGTCCACGAAGGGACCCCATTTTGGACCAAGCAAGCTGTCGAGAGGCAGCAGTTTTTATGCATAGAGGGAGCCAGTCCGCGTCGCGGACTTGGCACACCCAAGGACAAAATTTTGGTCTGCGACGCGGTCACATCGTGGACTCTACTTTTTTAAAAATTATTTTCAAAAATCATGCGGGAACATCTCCGCGACGCGAACATGTTTCCCGATGAAAAATCTAAAATTCGAATTTGAGTTTGACTTCATTAAAAGGTCAAATTATGTGAGGGGTATTTTTGAATATTTAGGGGAGGATTATATATTGATTAATCAGTTTTTCACCACAATTTCCCATAAAAACCAATTCCCCAAATCAAAACCCAAAAGCTCTCACCTCTCTCTACTTTCTTTCTCTATTCATCCTCTACTGAAGAAGCTTTGAAGGTTGAAGAAGAAGACCAAATCCTCCAAGTTTCTACTGAATTTAGTGGTGATTCATCCTTAAGGTATGGTTTCTTTCACTCTTGGGATTCTTTTCCCCAAGAGGTACCTTCAAAAAGATGACTTCTAAATCTCCCAAAACTTGGGTTTTTCCTCTCACATGGGTCTTCTTTGAAAAACGAAATTATGAATTGTGATGAATTATGATTAATTAACATTTTTTAAGTATATATTGATGGTTAATTAATGATTTCCTATGATATTTTCCTAGACCCATGTCCTTTCCCCAATTTCATGAAAACCTTGAATTGATATGATGAATTGTGAAGATCATGAACATATAGATTTGCTACATTGTTTTTAATTATGTAATTTATTATTGAATTTACCTTGTTTATGTAATTGGTTATGTATTCTTGGTAATGTAAGGATGAACATTCTTGGAAGGGGCAAAGAAGGTATGTTGATTTGTTCTTGTTGGACTCAATTGTGAATTACGTGTTACTTAGATAGTAATGCTTCTATGTCTAATGTGTGGTTGTGATGTGATGCTAGGTATTCCTCATCCCTAACCCTAAGACGTTGAATTAGACATGAATTATGTATGCATGTTATAATACGATTATTATATGATTGAAAGTAGTTTATCATTATTATAATAAAGTGCTAAGTGAAAGGTTTACTCACTTGTGATGTGGTGTCTAAAGTGAAAGGATTGTTCTCACTTATGATGACCTATGAGCAAATATGATAAGATGTTTCAATAGGGGTCTAGAAGAGACTAATGTGAGCTTGTATGATAAAATAAGATGATTACTAAAGGGACTAATTGCTTATCACCGAAAGGGCATGTAAATGAGATGGAGGTATCACGTTTAGTAAGTCCAGCCTCCCACATGGGTTTTTCTCACGTTAGTAAGTCCAGATCCCCAAATACGTGTTGTCTCATGAGATGGAAACCTCCACTCTATGAATTCAAGGTTTCTAGCAAAAATCTCGTTGACCCTTAATTATGTGCCCACATAGGACTCTAGCATAGTGGATCCACCTAGATAGCTATGTACGAATGGCTGCACCTTAGGTAAGTTTTAACCCTCTCTTTTCGGTGTTGGAGTAGAACACCAGATTCCATGTAGCTCACATGGTCTCATGTCGGTTATTGCACTTCTTTCCCTAATGTAAAAGTAAATGAACAAGTTAAGTATGTGAACTCTTATTAGGGTTGTCTTAAAGGCTACTACATAGTGTGAGGGAGCGTATGGGACTTCTCTTACACATTGCACATGTGGGATCCTAAGGGATGGTTCTAGTAGTGTTCTTCTATGATTATGATTATGATTATGATTATGGTTATATTAATAAGCTATGAGTAAGTATTGATGTATGAAGCATGTTATGAAAATTTTTTGTAAGTATGAAGTGGGTTGCTTAATGTGATACTTAGCTTTGGATAGGGTTATGGGGCTTTATTCTTGGCATTTCACAAGTGTTGCTTGAGTTGCTTATATGTTGGGTTGACTTATGATGTTCTATATATGTGTATATTGAGTTATTGAATGTTATGCATGGTTTTGACTAAATTGTGCCTTTTCTCATGCATTAATGATTTTTATGCATAGGGACCATACTTAGTACATGTGGTTTGTAATAACCCATATTTCTTCCCTTTTTCCCAAACATTGTAGGTTTGGGCCATTGAGGTATCTTGAGGCTAAAGCAAGAAGGCTTGGACTAGACTCTCCAAGTTTTGGTAGGTCGTCTAGTTCGTGGATGCTACTACATACTCTACCTTAGTCGTACTTGTATTGTCTAAATACATTCTTTTCTCTCCTATTGTTGAAGTTGTTGATGTAAGCCCTAAGTGGAAACTATGAATTTGTATAAGGGTTATGTACGGATGTTTTACTTTGTTTAGATGGTTTTAATGTAGACCAAGATTTAGACTAAATTCTTATGTATTATTATGATAATCTTCCTATGTGAAAGGTCTATGTAAACCTTATTATGTATATATACAAAGTTTTAAATTTATCCGCGTTTTTGACCTATGATATGTTATGACGAATGCTAACAGGCTTGTCTAAGTCCTCTTCGAGGACAATGACGCCGGTTATGCTAGAGGATAATTTGATCGTAACAAACTTGGTATCAGAGCATGAGGTTGAGTAATCTTAGGGTTGATGTCTCACTAAACCACATCTGTGTAGGGTCTTATTCATAATTGTGAAGCACGCCAAACTTATGAATGAGAGACTATGTGATGCTTAGGAACTTTCACTCTCGTGTTAGTCCTTAGTTGTGCCTAGGAGTCCTATCTCTATTTAGTCCTTTCTTCTATTCCTTTTATTGTGCTTATAGGCAACGAATACAACGAGGAACAATGCTCGAAGGGCTGAGGAGGAGAATTTGAATGAGGCAGTTCCCCCTCAAGCTCCTCAAAACCCTCAAGTTCCTATTGAAGAAGGGGCTATGTATAATGTTGAGATTAGGTCAGCAACTCATAGCTTGACTCAAGTGTTGGCTACCCAAGTTGCTAGGGATTCTAGGGTACAAGTGAACCCCAATGTTAACACTACCGCTTCAAGGATTAGGATTTCACACGGATGAATCCCCCTACTTTCTTTGGTTCTAAGGTGGAGGAGGACCCATAAAGGTTCATTGATGAAGTATTAAAAGTTCTTGATGCTATGGGTGTGTCTTCTCAAGAAAAGGTGAAACTAGCTGCCTGCCAACTCAAAGAAGTGGATCAAGTGTGGTATGAGCAATGGAAAGATGAGAGACCGGTTAGAGAAGGTCGGATTACTTGGGAGGCTTTCAAGATGGCTTTCCTTGATATGTTCTTTCCCTTGGAATTAAGGGAGAGAAAAATGCAAGAATTCATCAACCTTCGTAAAGGGGGTATTAGCGTGAAGGAGTATAGTCTCAAGTTCACTCAACTATCAAAACATGCTCCTACTATGGTTGCGGATTCTAGGTCAAAGATAAACAAATTTGTCATGGGGATATCCGATATTGTGGTTAATGAGTGTAGGTCGGCTATGTTTATTCATAGCATGGACATCTCTCATCTCATGGTTCATGCCGAACAAATTGAGGATCAAAAGCTTAAGCAAGTTGGTAGAGAGTTGAAGAAGGTGAGAACTGAAGACGGGAATTCTTCTAAGACTAGATTTGAGGTTCAAGACAAACCAAGGTTCAATAAGTGGTTTTCTAATCAAGGCCCTTCTAATGCTCCAAGGGTAAATAAGAGTAAGGTGTCCACTCCCAAGCCCCAAGAGGGAAAAGGTGGAAGATCTTATGTTGAGAAGCCTCTTTGTGCAAAATGTGATAAGAGACATGATGGTAAGTGCGTAGTTGGCACGGGTAATTGCTATGGTTGTGGCAAGAGTGGTCACATGAAGAGAGATTGCCCAATGATGAAAGCTCAAGGAAGGGAAAATTATCAAGCTCAAGAAAGTACCCCAAATCTGGATGCTCCTAAGAAGAATCGCTTTTATGCTCTCTAATCCCGAAGTGATCAAGAGAGCTCACCGGACGTGGTTAACGATATGTTACAATTATTTTCCTTTGATGTATATGCTTTGTTGGATCCGGGAGCTACATTGTCATTTGTGACCCATCTTGTAGCCATGAAGTTTGATATACTACACGACATATTAGATGAACCTTTCTAAATTTCTACCAGGTGGGTGATTCCGTGGTGTCTAAAAAAGTCTATAAAGGTTGTCCTATTTCCTTGCCCAATAGAGTTACATTAGTTGACTTGATAGAACTTGATATGCTAGATATTGATGTCGTATTGGGAATGGATTGGCTGCTTTCTTTCTTTGCCTCTATTGATTGTAGGACAAGGGTAGTCAAATTTCAATTTCCAAATTAACCCATTTTTGAGTGGAGAGGAGGAAACTCAAATCCTAGGGGTAAGATCATTTCACGTCTAAAAGCTTGCAAATTGATTGCAAAGGGTTGTCTCTATCACATAGTTAGAGTTAGGGATCTTGAATTCGACGTCCCTCCCTTAGAGTCAGTACCCGTAGTGAAGGAATTTCCGGAGGTTTTTCCCGATGACCTACCTGGAATTCCTCCCAAGCAGGAAATTGACTTCGGTATAGATCTATTACCGGATACACAACCTATTTCAATCCCTCCATATTGAATGGCCTCGGCCGAGTTGAAGGAGCTAAAGGCTCAACTCAAAGATTTGTTAGATAAGGGCTTTATTCAACCGAGCATAACTCAATGGTGTGCCCCGATTTTGTTTGTAAAGAAGAAGGACGGGTCTTTGAGAATGTGTATCGACTATCGTCAATTGAACAAAGTCACCATAAAGAATAAGTACCAGATCCCTAGGATTGATAAACTATTTGATCAAATCCAAGGAGCAAGTTACTTTTCAAATATTGACTTGAGATCGGGTTATCACCAACTTAGAGTGAGGGAGGTTGATATTCCGAATATGGCATTTCAAACAAGATAGCGTCACTTTGAATTCCTAGTTGTGTCATTTGGTCTAAGTAATGCCCCAGCAGCTTTCATGGACCTTATGATTCGAGTTTTTAGAAAATATCTTGACTTGTTTGTGATTGCATTGATGATATTTTGTTATACTCGAGGAGTGAGGATGATCATATGAGTCATTTGAGGATAGTTTTGCAAGTTCTAAAAGATAACCAACTTTTCTCTAAGTTCAATAAATGTGAATTTTGGTTAAGATCGGTTGCGTTTCTTTGCCACATTGTCTCAAGTGAAGGGGTAGAGGTTGATCCCAGGAAGATGGAAGTGGTCAAAAGTTGGCCTAGACCTTTGAGTCCTACCGACATCCAAAGTGTTCTAGGGTTGGCCGGTTACTATAAGAGGTTTGTTGAGGAATTTTCGTCTATCGCATCTCCATTAACGGCCTTAACCCAAAAGAATTCCAAGTTTGAATGGTCGGGAACTTGTGAAAAGAGATTCCAATTATTGAAGGATAGACTAACCTACGCTCCGGTGTTGACCTTACCAGAGGGTACCGAAGGGTTTTTGGTTTATTGTGATGCTTCCCGAGTGGGTCTACGATGTCTTCTTATGAAACATGGCAAGGTTATAGCATATGTTTCTAGGCAACTCAAGCCTCATAATAATAACTACCCAACTCATGATCTTGAGCTTGCGACCGTGATGTTGGCCTTGAAAATTTGGAGGCATTATCTCTATGGGGTACATGTTGATGTATTCATCGATCGCAAGAGTTTATAATATGTATTCACTCAAAAAGATTTGAACATACGTCAAAGAAGATGGTTAGAACTTTTAAAGGAATATGACATGAGTGTCTTTTACTATCCCGGAAAAGCTAATGTGGTAGCGGATGCCTTGAGTAGAGTGTTCATGGGTAGTGTGACTCACTTGGTTGTTGATAAGAAAGAGTTAGTAAAAGTGCTTCATAGGTTGGCTCATTTGGGTGTCCGACTGGAAGACTCTCCAAAGGGTGGTTTCATGGTTCACCACAACTCCGAGTCATCTTTAGCGGTTGGGATAAAATCCAAGCAACACCTTGATCCTCTATTGATGGAGTTGAAGGAAACAGTCCTTAGTAAATCTAATGAGTCTTTCTCTCAAGGAGAAGATGGGGTGCTTAGGCACCAAGAAAGATTGTGTGTACCCGATGTGGATGGTTTGAGGGAATTGATCATGAAAGAGGCTCATGGATTCCGATGTTCCATTCACCCGGGTGCCACAAAGATGTACCGCGAATTACGGGAAACTTATTGGTGGAATGGCATGAAAAGAGATATAGCGGATTTTGTTGCTAGATGTCCAAATTGCCAACAAGTCAAAGCGGAGCATCAAAGGCCGGGTGACTTAAATAATAATATAGATATTCCCATATGGAAGTGGGAGGATATTAACATGGACTTCATAGTGGGGTTGCCTCGTACACGAAGACAACACGACTCGATATGGGTCATTGTGGATAGACTGACCAAGTCGGCACATTTTCTTCCCATTAGAGTCACTTATTCGGCGGAAGATTATGCCAAACTGTACCACAAAGAAATAGTGAAGCTACATGGATCCCCTTTATCCATCATTTAGGATAGAGGCACTCAATTTACCTCCCATTTTTGGAAGGCTTTCCAAAGTGGAATTGGTACGAAAGTGAAGCTTAGTACCACATTTCATCCCAAGACGGATGGTTAAGCGGAACGCACTATCCAAACCCTAGAAGATATGTTGAGGGCATGCATCATTGACTTCAAAGGCAATTGGTATGACCACCTACCTTTGATAGAATTATCCTACAACAATAGCTACCATTTGAGTATCTCCATGGCACCTTTCGAGGCACTCTATGGGAGGAGGTGTAGATCCCCGATTGGGTGGTATGAGGTAGGTGAGTATGCTCTACTTGGTCCTGACTTAGTTTATGAAGCCCTCGAGAAGGTTCGGATTATAAGGTACGGACTAAAAATGTCTTAATGTCTTAAAAAATCTTATGCCGACAATACAAAGAGGGACCTTGAATTTGAAGTAGGAGATTAGGTCTATTTGAAAATTTCACCCATGAAAGGGGTGATGAGGTTGGAAAGAGGGGGAAACTTAGTCCCCGGTATGTAGGGCTGTAAGAAATTTTAAAGCGAGTCGAGAGTGTCTCCTATGAGTTTTAATTGCCCAATGAGTTGGCCAAGATTCACTCGGTATTCCCTGTTTCCATGCTCAAAAAGTGTATAGGGAACCCGGTTTCCATCCTTCCTCTTGAAGGTTTAGGGGTAAAGGAGGATCTTTCTTATGAAGAGCTCCCGGTTGAGATCTTGGATCACCAAGTTAAGAAATCGAGGAAAAAGGAGGTTGCCTCCATAAAAGTTCATTGGAGGAACCACCTTGTTGATGGTGCAACATGGGAGGCCGAGGCCGACATAAAGACCCGCTATCCTCATCTTTTTCTCCCTACTCCTAGACAAAGTTAAGGTTAGTAGCGTTCTCATAAATGATTCCTATGAGTTATGTTGAACTTATCATTTTTATCTAATATGTGCACATTCTTGTAGAAATTCATGCCTAAATTGAGTTTTTGTGAAATATGACTCTCATTATTAACTTGCACTTAAATATGAAGTGTGCTATATTTCTTTCATGAGAATTGTTTTGGGCATGTGTTGGTGTTGAATTGATAAGAAATTAGCATGTCAACTACTTGAAATTATTCATGTTGGGCTCATGTTGAAATGGAGAAGGTAGTTCATCCTTATGTGATGTAAATAATGAGCTCTTATGTGTCATGAGTTGTGGATTAAGTTCCTTTGTATTAATGATATGATTATATGTTGAAAAGAGTGGAGAATTTCTCCAATGAGCTGTGACTCATTTGATATATATTGTTGTTGGTCGGGCTTCTATTCTTGAGTTTCTTCTTCCTATAAAGGTCTAAATATGTCATTCGGGGACGAATGTTCCTAAGGGGGAAAATATTGACACCCCCCGGAAATTCCATTGTAACATCCCACAAGTACACCCTAGAAGTTAGAGTATCCTTGTGTTGTCACACGGCAAATGAGACTTCCAGAAGTCTCATCTAAGCCACTCATATCGTTCATTGCATAATAAACATCCCAAAATGAGTAAGAATTTAAAACTTTCTTTACACACGAAGAACTCTTTCTATCATCAATACGCAAACGGAAGACTTTCATTAAAACATTAAACCTTTACAATAACCCCTTGAACAATCTAAACTTTAGAGTATACAATACTAGGGACTAATCCCATACAAGACATAAAATAAAGACTTAAGACATAAACGAACATGTGGATATTGTCCTCGAATAGATGAGGACTCACCAATACTTCATCTTCAACCCTTAGAAACCTATCCGTCCTCCATGGCACATCAAGACTTCCAATTCTCTACACTTTAGTCAAAAAGGGAAAAGAAGGGGTTAGCACATTAGATGTACTAAGTATGGAGCCATGCAAGAACCATGAAAAAGGGACATTTAGTAAATAGCATGATTTTCATGAATTTCGATTAAAACATCATACTATAATCATAATAACAACATTTAACACTTTAGAAATACATAAGAAATCATCCAAGCAATTATTCACATTTTAAAGCTCACTTTCAAGTGAACTACTTCACTGTACAGTGATGTTCCTTCACTGTTACAATGAAGTGCTTAGCCTTCACATTTGACATCTTCTAGCATAAAGTCAACCCACTAAAAGCTATCCTAATACTCACTTAAGTCACAAAAAGAGAGACCGTCCATCACCCTCTCAAAGCATGCCTAAACAATCCTTAAGACTACTTAGAATGAGACACCTACACACTTACACTAGATCAAGTACATCAACATGAGATTCTTCTACCAAAGGTGACTCTAAGTCTCACTTGAGTGAGTTGTGAAGCGACCGCCCATACAATCTCTTACACACACACAAGAGATCCTATAGACTACCTAGGATAGAATCATGCTCACTTAATACACCAACATAAAGATGATATGACATTCTCCTTCCAAAGGCTATCAAAAGACTTACTTAAGTAAATCAAGAAGAGAATGTCCATGATTGACCTCTTCAAGATTACCTAAGTAATCCTTAAGATTACCTAAGTTTGGATCATGTCCACATAAACAACCATCTTCCCTAACTAGAGTCATTCTTAAGACTTATCTAGGTAAGCTAAGAAGTGACCATTCTTATGCCCCCTTCACACCTTAACTAGACAACCCTTAACTACTCTAGATAAGTACTTATTCACTGAACATACTTTCTTCACTTAAATCATTACATTCCTTAGTTCATTTAAGAGACATTCATCACATAAGGACATTCAAGTAATGGTCTTGAAGAAGACCTAGGGACTCTCACTAAGATCTTCAATGCTTATTGTATAATGCCTAGATAGCGTCCCATACCACCACCTAAACTTCATAGAACTTCTCTAATGCTTATAAGTATCCCATATGATGAGAATTGGCAATTACCAACATAGACCATGGTAGCAAAACATGGAATCCGGAGTTATATCCTACTCTGATGAGGTTGTTCTACTTGCCAATGGTAGAACGTGGACACATCCCTTGTAGGCACATGGTTAAGGAATATGAAGGGCGTGCTTTGTATTCTAGTCTCATCTTTTAACTAGAACTACTTCCCTTACCATAGTCACTCGGTGCTAGCCTTTGTTCTCATAGAGTAATTCACATTAAGGTTCATATAAAGGGGTTCTATATCTAGTTCATAACCCAATTACATTTACCCTACCAAAGAGGTCCTCTAGCGTTACCTTACAATGGCGACAAGAAGCTCATTGTGATTTTCCTAAGCTTTGATATGTTGTCGTTCCAACCAATCAACCTTAAGTCCATCATCCTTTACTTTGAAGGATACCATTACGGCTTTCTACTTCAACATTCATAACCTTACCACTAGGTTCAAGGTTTCACATAACATTCATACATTCAAGACTAATAGACTTTAGCATCCTAAGTCAAGACCTCACATATTCATATTCATACAAGCATCAAGTAAGGGACACTAGTCAACCAGGACAAGACACAACATACTTCACTTTTAGCACATATTACATATCATTCTAGAAGATAACCATTATCATATTTAAGTCACCCAATACACTAATATACATCATCAATATATCCAACGACACATATAGTCAAATAGGAATAATCATGTATCAACCCTAAAACTACACACATAAAGACATAGTCCTAGTCAAACACGATCACCTAACATCAATATAAGAACACATACTTTCACATTAATCCACATATAGGTAGATATGATCTTACTTGACATAATCAACTACACAAATCAACATATTACTTCAACTAGTGCCGACAAGGCCATGATCGTCATAATACATAAAGTAACGCCGACAAGGCCACATCAATTCACATAACACCGCCACCATAAGTGGACCATACCAATCACATATAATTCAAGAGCTAAATTACAATAGCTATACACAATATTAAAAGAGTTAGGTCAGCATACCACCCACTTGAATTCACCACTTCAATCCAAAGCGAAATCATCCAAATTAATACCATAAGGCCCTTACCCATAGCCATGAACATCAATCCAAAGCATAAATCATAATACTTAATGAATCTAAGTCAATTCAATATATATTTACCAATCTAAGACCAATTAGATATCAATTGAATACAATTCTTACATCATTAGAAAGCCCATAGAAATCTACACTAGAATCTATAAGCATTAAGTTAATATTAATTCAATAAGCTTAGCATGCAATAGATCTAAGAGTATTCATTACTCAATTAATCAAATTGAAACAGACTATAAATCATACATACATAATCTATACATGAATCAAAAGCCCATAACAATCTATACATGAACTCATCAATCTCAAAGCATAATCAATTCACCCATATTTTAGTGAAAATTAGAGAATTGAGAAGATCAAGGGTTCATGGAAAATTTCATTGGAAAACATCAATTAAACATCAATAACATCATATCTTAACATTTGAAAACCTTTCATACAAGAACCAAGACTTAGAGTAGAAATTGGACTTTTTCATCTTTTTGAAATCCTTTGAAAATCATCTATGAAATTGGCTCCAAGGTGATAGCAAGCCTTAGATGAAGAACTCTCATACCTTATCTGAAGAACTCAATGCTAATTGTAGAAGAAACTCCATTGAAGATCCATCTTCAAGCTTCATCTTCACTTTGAACTCTCAAGGAGGTTTTGGAGAAACTTTTGGAGGGAATGTGTTTTGATCTTAGTGTTAGGGTTTAAATGAGAGTTTAATGACTTATATACTCTTAAAATACCCATAAACACTCAAAACAACTGTCCAAAGACTTATAGGGGCGTGGGGTGAATTTACAACTTCACCCCTCAACTTAACTGAAAGCTGGCAGGAAAACACACAGCCCATCGACGCAAGCATCGATGGTCCGTGGTCTCACCCACGCCCTGTCGATGGGGGTCTCGTGGGTTGCACCTGCAACTCCTCAACCCGAAGGCCAAGTGGATCCATCGACGAGACCCATCGATGGGCCGTTGCCTGGTTGACAGGCCGTCGTTTGGGTCGTCATTTGGCCAATGCCTGGCAGTGTTGAGCTCCAACTTGGGGTCCTCCTCTAGGGCCCCTTGTGGGTCCTACATGCAGTCATATCATTACGTTTCCAACCCAAAAATGTACGTATACAAGTTTAGTACCTACCACATGAGTTTAATCCAAAACGAACACGTAAAACTTGACAAAACATGCTTAGACACACGAGGTCATTTCAAGACACATCTTTCGAACATCATGGACGTTCTTGAGCGTTTGACCTCCAAACTTCACGAAAAATGACACACTACCTATATACACCATATAAACTCACTTAAGGACTTCATACCTCATGAATCACACATAAACACATAAAACACATATGAGACACATAGGTGACTTAGTTGTCGAACGTCTTGGTCGTCCCTTGACGTTTGATTTCCAATGCACCTAAACTCTTAGCTACTGCCTCTATATTACATTATAGACCAATTTAGGACCTTAGACCATCATGACAACCAAGTTAGGCTCTAGCTTCACCTAAATCATTTTTGGGATCTTACAATCTCCCCCACTTGGACAACATTCGTCCTCGAATTACACTTGCCACTCTCCGAACACTTCCAAGAGTAAGGATTCAATTAGCAGCTCATAACCATTCCATATAACCACAATCAAGTAGAAAACAGCAGTTTCACTTAAGCAAGAGATTCATAACACAACAAGAAACTAGATTAAATTTTATAACTCATCATGCTACAAAGCTCACATGCTTCATTCCAAATAGTAAAAACTCATTTTATATTCAATATCATGCTCATATAAATCAGTTCTAACCACATTACAACAATTTTAGACCAAAGAATCAATTGGTCAATTTTTGAAAATCTTTAGAGTGAACAAGCAGAACCCTCAGTGATTTGAGCAACTTTTTAAAAAATGCAACTTTTAGGCAATTTATGATATAAACATGCTAATATGCAAGGTAACATCATATAAACATCTTTTACAACATGATAATGGCTTCATAAAATACACAAATGCAAGAAGTTAATGAAATTCAATTTCAACCAACCATGCATATCATAAGGAGAATGTTTGGAATTCATTTTTCACAAAAGACTCCTACACAATCAAGTTACTAAGAACTCTTTATTTTAGGCTTGAATAAACACATAACGAAAGGTTAAGGGTACCTCACTCCCAACAACCATACTCTTCACCATACTCCCCCACTTAAGAGAAACCCATTTTAAGGTCAACATAACACCACTACAAGGAACTCCCTTAAGGCACCTTAAACCTTACTAATACTTTCTCACCCAAAGTCTAGCTCATGACTAAAGACTCTCAAAGGTTCAACAATCTAACCACTACTTCCCCCTTACTAGGAGAACTCACCTTTTCTTTTTCAAATCTCATCACCTCCCTTCCTATGGTTGGGGTCTTAAACAACTTCAAACTATATCAACAACCACTCCTTCACATTTCTAACTCTATACCTAACCATTCTTTCCAACTTAACTGCCCTTAAAAAGGTAACCAAACCAACCTAGGGTCATAAACACCATCTTTCACACCTCATCTAACAAGTCACATCTCACCTTTTCTCTCCCTCAACCCAATCTTCATAAAGTCACACTCAAATGACCAAACACATAAGGGAGACAAGGGAAAGACACCATACACCAAACTCTTAGGCACGATTAGATGAATGAAGAAGTGAAACTTTTCCTAGCACCCAATAGCCTCCTATTCATAATGTGGCGCGCTTCACATTATAAACAAGACTCTATTAGATATGGTTCATAAGACAACTACGACACGCCCAAACCTTATGCTCTGATACCAAGTTTGTGACATCCCACAAGTACACCCTAGAAGTTAGATTATCCATGTGTTGTCACACGGCAAATGAGACTTCAAGAAGTCTCATCTAAGCCACTCTTATCGTTCATTGATAATAAACATTCTAAAATGAGTAAGAATTTAAAACTTTCTTCACACACGAAGAACTCTTTCTATAATCAATACACAAACGGAAGACTTTCATTAAAATATTAAACCTTTACAATAACCCCTTGAACCGTCTAAACTTTAGAGTATACAATACTTGGGACTAAGCCCATACAAGACATAAAATAAAGACTTAAGATATAAATGAACATGTTGATATTGTCCTCGAATCGATGAGGAATCACCAATACTTCGTCTTCAACCCTTAGAAACCTTTTCGTCCTCCATGGCACATCAAGACTTCCAATTCCCTACACTTTAGTCAAAAAGGGAAAAGAAGGGGTTAGCACATTAGATGTACTAAGTATGGAAGTCATGCAAAAACCATGAAAAAGGGACATTTAGTAAATAGCATGCTTTTCATGAATTTCGATTAAAATATCATACTATAATCATAATAACAACAGTTAACACTTTAGAAATACATAAGAAATCATCCAAGAAATTATTCACATTTGAAAGCTCACTTTCAAGTGAACTACTTCACTGTACAGTGATGTTCCTTCACTGTTACAGTGAAGTGCTTAGCCTTCACATTTGACATCTTCTAGCATGAATTCAACCCACTAAAAGCTATCCTAAGACTCACTTAAGTCATACAAAGAGAGACCACCCATACACCCTCTCAAAGCATGCCTAAAAGATCCTTAAGACTACTTAGAATGAGACATATACACATTTACACTACATCAAGCACATCAACATGAGATTCTTCTACCAAAGGTGAATCTAAGTCTCACTTGAGTGAGTTGTGAAGCGACCGCCCATACAATCCCTTACACACACACTCAAGAGATCCTATAGACTACCTAGGATAGAATCATGCTCACTTAATACACCAACATAAAGATGATATGACATTCTCCTTCCAAAGGCTATCAAAAGACTTACTGAAGTAAATAAGGAAGATTACCTAAGTTTGGATCATGTCCACATAAACAACCATCTTCCCTAACTAGAGTCATTCTTAAGACTTATCTAGGTAAGATAAGAAGTGACCATTCCTATGCCCCCTTCACACCTTAACTAGACAACCCTTAACTACTTTAGATAAGTACTTATTCATTGAACATACTTTCTTCACTTAAATCATTACATTCCTTAGTTCATTTAAGAGACATTCATCACATAAGGACATTACAGTAATGGTCTTGAAGAAGACCTAGGGACTCTCATTAACATCTTCAAAGCCTATTGTGCAATGCCTAGATAGCGTCCCATACCACCACCTAAACTTCATAGAACTTCTCTAATGCTTATAAGTATCTCATATGATGAGAATAGGCAATAACCGACATAGACCATGGTAGCAAAACATAGAATTCGGAGTTCTATCCTACTCCGATGAGGTTGTTCTACTTGCCAATGGTAGAACGTGGACACATCCCATGTAGGCACATGGTTAAGGAATATGAAGGGCGTGCTTTTTATTCTAGTCTCATCCTTTAACTAGAACTACTTCCCTTACCATACTCACTCAGTGCTAGCCTTTGTTCCCATAGAGTAATTCACATTAAGGTTCATATAAAGGGGTTCTATATCTAGTTCATAACCCAACTACATTTACCCTACCAAAGAGGTCATTTAGGGTTACCTTCCAATGGCGACAAGAAGTTCATTATGATTTTCCTAAGGTTTGATATGATGTTGTTCCAGCCAATCAACCTTAAGTCCATCATCCTTTACTTTGAAGGATATCATTATGGCTTTCTACTTCAACATTCATAACCTTACCACTAGGTTCAAGGTTTCACATAACATTCATAAATTCAAGACTAATAGACTTTAGCATCCTAAGTCAAGACCTCATATATTCATATTCATACAAGCATCAAGTAAGGGACACTAGTCAACCAGGACAAGCCACAACATACTTCACTTTTAGCACATATTACATATCATTCTAGAAGCACATAGGAATAACCATTATCATATTTAAGTCACCCCATACACTAATATACATCATCAATATATCCAACATAGACTCATATAGTCAAATAGGAATAATCATGTATCAACCCTAAAACTACACACATAAAGACATTGTCCTAGTCCAACACGATCACCTAATATCAATAAAAGAACACATACTTTCACATTAATCCACATATAGTTAGATGTGATCTTACTTCACATAATCAACTACACACATCAACATATTACTTCAAGTAGTGCCGACAAGGCCATGATCATCATAATACATAAAGTAACGCCGACAAGACCACATCAATTCACATAACACCGCCACCATAAGTGGACCATACCAATCACATATAATTCAAGAGATAAGTTACAATAGCTATACACAATATAAAAAGAGTTAGGGCAGCATACCACCCACTTGAACTCACCACTTCAATCCAAAGCTAAATCATCCAAATCAATACCATAAGGCCCTTACGCATGGCCATCAACATCAATCCAAAGCATAAATCATAATACTCAATGAATCTAAGTCAATTCAATATATATATACCAATCTAAGACCAATTAGATATCAATTGAATACAATTTTTACATCATTAGAAAGCCCAAAGAAATCTACACTAGATTTTATAAGCATTAAGTTCATATCAATTCAATAAGCTTAGCATGCAATAGATCTAAGAGTATTCATTACTCAATTAATCAAATTGAAATAGCCTATAAATCATACATACATAATCTATACATGAATCAAAAGCCCATAACAATTTATACATGAATTCATCAATCTCAAAGCATAATCAATTCACCCATATTTTAGTAAAAATTAGAGAATTGAGAAGATCAAGGGTTCATTGAGAATTTCGTTGGAAAACATCAATTAAACATCAATAACATCATATCTTAACGTTTGAAAACCTTTCATGCAAGAACCTAAGACTTAGATTAGAAATTGAACTTTTTCATCTTTTTGAAATCCTTTGAAAATCATCTTCGAAATTGGCTCTAACGTGATAGCAAGCCTTAGATGAAGAACTCCCATACCTTATTTGAAGAACCCAATGCTAATTGAAGAAGAAACTCCATTGAAGATCCATCTTCAAGCTTCATTTTCACTTTGAACTCTCAAGAAGGTTTTTGAATAAACTTTTGGAGGGAATGTGTTTTGATCTTAGTGTTAGGGTTTAAATGAGAGTTTAATGACTTATATACTCTTAAAGTACCCATAAACACTCAAAACAACCGTCCAAAGACTTATAGGGGTGTGGGGTGAATTTACAACTTCACCCCTCAACTTAATTGAAAGCTGGCAGGAAAACACACAGCCCATTGATGCAAGCATCGACGGTCCGTCGTCTCACCCATGCCCCATCGATGGGGGTCTCGTGGGTTGCACCTGCAACTCCTCAACATGCAGTCCAAGTGGATCCATCGATGAGACCCATCGATGGGCCGTTGCCTGGTTGACAGGCCGTCGTGTCGTTTGTCCACTGCCTGGCAGTGTTGAGCTCCAAGTTGGGGTCCTCCTCTAGGGCCTCTTGTGGATCCTAAATGGAGTCTTACCTGGACATTTCCAACCCAAACATGTATGTATACAAGTTTAGGACCTACCACATGATTTTCATCCAAAACGAACACGTAAAACTCAACGAAATATGCTTAGACACACAAGGTCATTTCAAGATACATCTTTCGAACGTCATGGACGTTCTTGAGCATTTGACCTCAAAACTTCAAGAAACTTGACACACTTCCAATATACACCATATAAACTCATTTAAGGACTTCATAACCTCATGAATCACACATAAAAACATAAAACACATATGAGACACATAGGTGACTTAGTCGTTGAAGGTCTTGGTCGTCCCTTGATGTTTGACTTCCAATGCATCTAAACTCTTAGATACTGCCTCTATATCATATTATAGACAAATTTAGGACCTTTGACCAGCATGACAACCATGTTAGTCTCTAGCTTTGCCTAAATCATTTTTGGGACATCTATGACCTAGACTAGAGCTTCACAATATGACTAATGATGATTTTACACCTCAATAAGTGTAATAAACTTGTCTAAGAAGTTTTAGAATCAAAATGCTAAGAAACGACCATGACCTTCGGAAACTAACAAAATTGAACAAGTGAACATTCTTAGGTCTTGGAAAGGTTTGGGAGGTTGTATGAAGTATAAAACTTGTAAAAAGGATTTATATAGGTAAAATAATGTATATAGGGTTAAAACGTCCAGGTACGACCCCCCAAGGATCGCCGGAGGGGTCCAAGAAGGGACCCCACTTTGGACCAAGCTCTAAGATGCCGAGAGACAGCAGCTTTTGTGCATGGAGGGAGCCCGTCCGCGTCACGGACTTGGCACACCCAAGGCCAAAAGTTTGGTCTGCGACGCGGTCACATTGCGGACTCTACTGTTTTAAAAATTATTTTCAAAAATCATGCGGGAACAGCTCCGCGACGCAGACTTGCTTACCGACGAAAAATCTGAAATTTTAATTTGAGTTTGACTTCATTAAAAGGTCAACTTAAGTGAGGGGTCTTTTGGTTATTTTAGGGGAGGGTTATATATTGATTTTAAATCATGTTTAACCACAATTCCCACAAAAACCAAATCCCCAAATCAAAACCCAAAAGTTCTCACCTCTATGTACTTTCTCTCTCTATTCATCCTCTATTGAAGAAGCTTATAAGGTTGAAGAAGAAGACCAAATCCTCCAAGTTTCTACTCAATTTCGTGGTGATTCATCCTTAAGGTATGGTTTCTCTCACTTTTGGTATTCTTTTCCCCAAGAGGTCCCTTCAAAAAGATGATTTCTAAATCTCCCAAAACTAGGGTTTTTCCTCTCACATAGGTCTTCTTTGAAAAATGAAATTATGAATCAATTGTGATGAATTATGATGAATTAACATTGTTTAAGTAAATATTGATGGTTAATTGATGATTTCCTATTATATTTCCCTAGACCCATGTCCTTCCCCCAATTTCATGAAAACCTTGAATTGATACGATGAATTGTGAAGATCATGAACATGTAGATTGACTACATTGTTTTAAATTATGTAATTGCTTTTTGAAATTACATTTTTTATGTAATTGTCTATGTAGTCTTGGTAATGGAAGTATGAAGGTTCTTGAAAGGGGCAAAGAAGGTAAGTTGATTGGTTCTTCTTGAACTCAATTATGAATTATGTGTTACTTAGATAGTAATGCTTCTATGTCTAATGTGTGGTTGTGATGTGATGCTAGGTATTCCTCATCCCTAACACTAAGACGTTGAATTATACATGAATTATGTATGCATGTTATGATATGATTATTATATTATTGAAAGTAGTTTATCATGATTATAATACAGTGCTAAGTGAAAGGCTTACTCACTTGTGATGTGGTGTCTAAAGTGAAAGGATTGTTCCCACTTATGATGACCTATGAGCAAATATGATAAGATGTTTACATAGGGGTCTAGAAGAGACTAATGTTAACTTTTATGATAAAATAAGATGAATATTAAATAGAATAATTGCTTAGCACCGAAAGGGCATGTAAATGAGATAGAGGTCTCACGTTTAGTAAGTCTGGCCTCCCACATGGGTTTTCCTCACGTTAGTATGTCCGGATCCCCAAATATGTGTTGTCTCATGAGATGGAAACCTCCACGTCTAGTAAGTCAAGGTTTCTCACAACAATCTCCTTGACCCTTAACTATGTGCCCACATAGGACTCTAGCTTAGTGGATAACCTAGATAGCTATGTACGAGTGGTTTCACCTTAGGCAAGTGTTAACTCTCTCTTTTCGGTGTGGGAGTAGAACACCGGATTCCATGTAGCTCACATGGTCTCACGTGGGTTATTGCACTTCTTTCCCGAATGTAAAAGTAAATGAACAAGTTAAGTTATGTGAACGCTTATTAGGGTTGTCTTAAAGGCTACTACATATATAGTGATAGGAGGGTATGGGACTTCTGTTACAAAATTACATATGTGGGATCCTAAGGGATGGTTCTAGTAGTGTTCTTCTATGATTATGATTATGATTATGATTATGGTTATATTGATAAGATTTGAGTAAGTATTGATGTATGAAGCACGTTATGAAAATGTGTTCTAAGTATGAAGTGGGTTGCTTAATGTGATACTTAGCTTTGGATAGGGTTATGGGGCTGTATTCTTGGCATTGCACAAGTGTTTCTTGAGTTTCTTATATGTTGGGTTGACTTATGATGTTCCATATATGTGTATATTGAGTTATTGAATGTTATGCATGGTTTTGACTAAATTGTGCCTTTTCTCATGCATTAATGATTTTTATGCATAGGGACCATACTTAGTACATGTGGTTTGTACTAACCCATATTTCTTCCCTTTTTACCAAACATTGTAGGTTCGGGCCATTGAGATATCTTGAGGCTAAAGCAAGAAGGCTTGGACTAGATTCTCCAAGTTTTGGTAGGTCGTCTAGTTCGAGGATGCTACTACATACTCTACCTTAGTCGTACTTGCATTGTCTAAAGACATTCTTTTCTCTTCTATTGTTGAAGTTGTTGGTGTAAGCCCTAAGTGGAAACTATGAATTTGTATAAGGGTTATGCCCGGAAGTTTTACTTCGTTTAGATGGTTTTAATGTGAGACAAAGATGTAGACTAAAGTCTTATGTATTATTATGATGTCTAAATGAGAATCCTAAGTAAGCTTCCTATCTGAGAGGTCTATGTAAACTTGACTACGTATATATATAACGTTTTAAATTTGTTCGCATTTTGACCTATGATATGTTATGACTATTGCTAAGAGGCTTGTCTAAGTCCTCTTCGAGGACAATGACGCCGGTTACTCCTAAGGGGTACTTTGGGTCGTAACACCTGGATTGCGTTCCTTCAACTTCTTCAGCTTTTTTGCTCTTTTTGTCCGGTAACGTCCTTGCCTTACTCCTTATCCTTCCTTTCTGCGAATCAAAACTTTAACATTAGCTTAGAGTATAAATTAGGCATTTGAGGACACTTAAACTATGAAAACAAAGCCCTAAATGTGTACAAATCTCGGAATCATCAGAAACACATGTACAATTCAAAGGATACAATATTGTTAATACTTGGGTAGTCCCATATAATCCCTACTTACTTCGTAAATTCAATTTTCATATTAATGCTGAAGTATGTACAGCCATTAAATTGGTAAAATACAACTATAAATATATTTGTAAAGGGCATGATGAAATTGTATTTTCTATACATAGTAATGACTCAAATATTGAAATAGATTAAATAAAAGAATATCAAGTTGCTAAACGGCTCTCTCCTCCAGAAGTTGCATGGTGTCTATTTGCTTTTCCCATAGTGTTATGACTCCAACTCTGTACAAACTTCAACTATATTTTTAACAGACACCAATATTTATCCCTTAACAGCAATCAAATTGTGGATCTAAATTTTAAATAATACAATGATAAGAAGAAGAATACGAACTGAATTTTTTGTCATGAATAGAACCAATAAAAATGCTATAGAATTCAATTTATTATATAAAGACTTCCCAAAGTAGTTTGTTTGGTCAAAAACAAACAAAATGTGGTCATGTCGACGACGACACAGTAATGTTATTGGTAGAATTTTCACATGTCATCCAACTGAAGGCGAAAGATACTATCTTAGATTACTTATAACAAATGTAAAAGGACCTATATTGTATGTAGATCTCCGTGAAGTTAATGGAATCTGTTATGATTGTAACACCCCTAAAATACTAGACCAAGATTTTCATGTCGATACACCATTGCTTAATTACTATATTGTGTTTTATTCTCATATTGGAAACTTGAAATTTTGTGATAATTGAAAACGTGCTTAACATAAATTGTTATCCTAATTAAAGGTATTGTATGGGGGTATTTGCGTAATTTTCTAATTAGAATTACATATAAATTTGAAGTTATGGTATCAAGTATATACATATAGTTATATATGTATGCTTTTTGGGCAGCCTACTTTTATTTGGGCAGCACCTATGAAGGACATGTGTACATGTGATGGGATCACTTTTGTAGCTATATATTTTACACCTCCTTTGATTGAATTCGTTTTTTCCTCAAGTATAAGAACATTATAACATTAGCTAAGGAGTTGTTCTTCAAAATCAAGAGAAAAACTAGGTCATTTTGGCTTGAATCCGATATACACACACTTTCTCTTGGTAAGTGACAAAATCTGCTTTTGAGCTGGATAGTGTTTGGTATTTTAATCATATCTCATTTAATAGAACTTAGTTTACAGTGAGTAAATATGATTTGAAAATCTAATTCGTATATATACAATTCTTGTGCTTATATAAAACTCTAATTTGGTTGTTATGGATTCGAAACATGGGACGCAACACAGGACAAGTTCTGTCCAGATTCTGGAATTAGATATCTTGTATGTTCAACTGTTCGTGTTTTGAATATATATTTTTGCACAGAATATATTTTGTTGTAATTCTTGTTTGTTTACAAGCTTAAGAGATGTACCTTCATCTTTCATGAAGGTTATAAAGTCCAGTTTTGCCTTTATCCTTTTCAAATTTAAGTTGCGACATGAGGTATTAGGCTAGCCAGAATCGCTATTTTGGGAGCATAGTCGTATTTGTAAAGGCTAAGCTTACTTGTGATGATAATCCTATTTTACATCAACATTATTGAGCTACTAGGAATTAAAGAAGTTATTTAATTATATTTTTAAGGTTGTATATACTCATGAACAAGTTGAGGACCTTCATACATTGGTTGGTCTACGGTTTGAACTCTTGAAGTGGTGTTGGACTATTTCTTGTCTAAAGAACTGAGGTTTGTGTATAAATTTGTACTTGTACTATTTTTACCTGCTGGTATATCTGAAGTTTATCTTAGAACGTTGGTTACCTCTTGTCACTTTGCATTGGTGTGTTGTTGTCATTTAAGACGTTAAAGATGCTTGTGTAACTTGCCCACTTTTACGGATTATTTGATCACTTGTCACTCTTGTTGGGACCTTGTCCTTCTTGTGGCTGTGACTTTGTCACTATCGGCATGCATCTTGATTCGGTCATTTGCCATCTTTGACTCTGGAATTTTAGTTTGTCTCAAGTATGGGAGTTGTCCATTTTAAGTACGAACTAGAAAGCCATTTTTAATATGGTTCTTCGCTCTCTTGATTATTGGGCTTTGACCCTTCTTGATATAGGGCGTCAGCCTTTCTTGATACCTGCTCATGCTTGGTGTGACGACATGATGTATATATTGGGAGAGTCTTGTTATTGAACCTCTTGGAAAATGGTGCTATGAGCGTTATTGACATTTGGAGCTTTAAATATTCAACTTGAAACTCTTTGTATATTGTTTACTTGATTTACTGATTCTGTTTCAATAGTGCTTCCCTTGACTTGAGAATGATACTTGGTGAATTTGAGGGCTCCGAATCCATAGTTGTTACACCACTAAGTTATATGCTTCGCGATAGTTGTTTCTAGCATAGGGAATGTTCGAGAGGACGCTTGAAGTTGGCCATTGAAGATGGAGATTTTGAAAGACTTAATGAAGATCACACTTGCATATAGGCATATATATATTGTATAAACCTTGGGAATTGTACATGATCTATGTGTTATATATTTACATGAGATTTTGAGGGCTGATTTGATCATGTCACCATGGGTTGTAATATAAGTATGGCATATACATTTTTATCTTTTTGGGGTGTGTAAACCCAAATATTGTAATATACTAATTTACTATATGTTTTCAAGTTTGTGTGATGCATGAACAGACTTATTTCACTACACAAAAGTTGGTAATATTATTGTTATTTTGTCCTTAAGTGTGACGATAATATATGCATGAAAAGCTTGTCGGTTATTTTCTTAACAGCTTTTGGGAGACTTTTTGGTCATAAGTTAAAATTTTGTGTCATATCAATTTTGACCTCAAATAAATATTTAAATGGGCAAGATGCACGTCCTTAACTAAAATTATTCGTTATGAACCTAATCCCTCAACTAGAATAAAATCAGTATGTCCTTCGTTAATCTCTTTTAAATGTCGCAAGCATTAAATTAGGTTTTCTGTCAAGTTGTAGTATATCATGGAAAGAGTCGCTACAATGACACATTGAGAGAAGCTTCAGAGAAACAAATGCTTATTACATTCTGATAAAAGTTTACTAGAGTGTATGTTTGAAGATGTGTCAAATGCCTTATAGTTTAAGACGTCTATTCGCCACAATATTAGTTTAGTGCAATGTTGGTAATCCAAAATAACTATGGGAAATATTTGAAGATTCAATGTGTGAAGATTTCGGAAAAAAAAACTAATTTAGGAACATAATCTATTCAACATTCAGTTATAAATCACATCAATGAATTTTTACATATAATGAGATACAATATAAAGGAATATAATTTTGTTTCTAAAAACATTATACCTTCTACAATAACTAAAGAAGAGATGTTCACTTTGAAATAAATATAATAGTAAATGAAGAAGATCTACTATTACAAACAAAGTTAAATGCTCATCAAAAAAGGGTATTTAATACAATACTTGATAGGGTATATTCAGATAAATCGAGTGTTTTTTTCATCTACGGTCCAGGAGGAACTGGGAAAACATTTTCATATAGAGGCTTATTAGCAAATGTAAGATCAAAAGGATTTATAGCTTTAGCAACTTCAAGTTCTGGTATTGCAACTTCAATTCTCCTTGGAGGCCGAACTACACATTCACATTTCGAAATTCCAATTGATATTGAGAATAACTTTACTTGCAACATTAGTAAACAAAGTTCATTAGCATCTCTAATTTGAGATTCAAAATTAATTATTTGGGATGAAGTTCCAATGGTCAAACATAAAATGATGCAAGCTTTAGATACTCTTTTAAAGGACCTCAGAGGTAAACCAAATTTATTTGGTGGAAAAGTTGCAGTCTTTGGAGGGGACTTTAGACAAACATTGCCTGTTGTTTGCAATGAAAAAGAGAAGACCTTGCACATGAGATCTTATTATATTCTAATATATGTAATCAACTTGACAAGTCATTCTTATTCGAAAATATGCAAACAAAAGAAGATCCTATTTTTTCTAAATATTTAATGCAAGTTGGAAATCGACAAAAAATAATTAACGACAACAACATAATTGAAATTCCACTTAATTTTATCATTCCTTATACAAATGAAATACATTCCCCTAAATAAATTATTTAATGAAACTTATCCTGATATAAGCATATTTTTTCAGACCTATCTTCTATAACTTTCCGAGTTATTCTAACGAAGAAAAAGAACTTTGTTAACGAAATTAATGATATGCTTATACATCAACTTCCTAATGATGCTAAAATTTATATTGCACTTGATGAAAATCTAGAACAATGTGATTAATGTCAATTTTATGATTCCTTACACACCTTAAATTAGGTTGATTTACCCTATCAAATTGACTTTGAGAAAAGATTGTCCAGTTATATTATTGTGATACTCAAATTCCTCCTAGAGATCATGTAATGAAACACGATTAATGCATGTGTGTTTTTATGCTAATAATGTGTTTTAATTAATAAATACAAGCATGTTATAAGTGCTACATATGCCAACAGTGAGTATAAAAACACACATGTATTTATTCCAAGAATCTCATTATTAGCATCAACAGAGGTATTTTTCCAACAATCTCATTATTAGAAACAGCAGATGAAAAATCACCTATTGCTTTTAAAAGAACACAATATCTAATTCGACTATATTTTGCAATGACAATAAACAAAGTTGAACATCAAACATTAGATCTCGTAGGATTCTATTTATGCGAATCAATTTTCTCGCACGGTCAACTTTATGTTGCTTTATCCATAGCTACAATTTTTTAAAATGTCAAAATACTAATAAATTCGCCTATGGTTCAAGATACAAATTATCATTGTATGTATAACATAGTGTACAAAGAAATCATTCAAAAAGCATTCATCTAAAATCCTAAATATTCAATCCTTCATAAGCCACACCTACTAAGCCTAAAAGTCCACTAAATGTCACCCATAAAATCTATAACAATACTCTAGATTACACAATAAGGTGCAATAATAGGTTGTCGATAAAATGCTTTACATGTATGCAGACCTCCACGGTGGAAAGTTTTGGGCCTCCTTGTAAAATCCCAAAATTGACTTAGGTGAAATAGAGCCTAACATAGTTGTCATGGTGGTATAAGGTCCTAAATAGTTCCATTATGTGGTATAGAGGCAGTAGCTAAAAGTTTAGGTGCATTGGAAGTCAAACGTCAAGGGACGACCAAGACGTTCGACGACTAAGTCACCTATGTGCTTTGTATGTGGTTCTATGTGTTTATGTGTGATTCATGATGTTTTGAAGTCCTTAAATTAGTTATTATGGTATATATAGGAAGTGAGTCAAGTTTTGAGAAGTTTGGAGGTCAAACGTCCAAAAACGTCCATGACGTTCGAAAGATGTGCCTTGAATGACCTTGTGTGTCTAGGCATGTTTCGTTGAGTTTTACGAGTTCGTTTTGGGTGAAATTCGTGTGAGAGGTCCTAAACTCGTATACGGTCATGTTTGAGTTGAAAACGTCCGGGAAAGTATACCCAAGGACCATCCAAGGGTCCTTGAGGAAGGACCCAAAGTTGGTGCCAAGGCTGCCCAAGACAGCCCAAACCACGGAGGCAGTCGACACCCAGTGGGTCAATCGATGCCCCGTTGGTTGGGTCTCGTCGTTTGGAACTTATACTGGGGAAATTAGGGACCAAATAGAAGCCTCAGTCCCAGAACACGGACCAGCAATACGGTCCGTTGGTAAAGGATGGGCCGTCGATGGTCCTCCGTCTGTGAGGACTGTCCCTGCGCAGGTTCACTACCAAGTTGAGGGGTGAACTTGTAAATTCACCCACTTCCAAATAATAATATTGGAGGTTCCATAATGGTCTTTTGGGTATTTTAAATGTGTATTTAAGTCTTTAACCCTTAGAAGATTTCATTCTTCAAAATTGAAACCCCAAAATCCCTTAGAAATTCCTTAAGACTCCATTGAAGCCAAAATTCAAGAAAAGCTTGGATTGAAGTTTTGAGTGGTGATTCTTAATCAAATTGGAGGATTAGATTCATTGATGTATGATTTTTTATCCTTGAAACTCGTTTCATCAAGGAGCCCAACTTTCAAAGATGTTTTCTAAAGTTTTCAAAGTTGAACTTGACCTATTTCATGATCTACCATGGGTTCTTGCATTAATGGTTTTTAAACGTTGATTATTGATTGAATTGTTATAGTAGTTATAATTTTAGCCTAAATAACCTATGAACCCATGTAATTTATGAATCCTAGTTTTTGACAAATTTCTGGGTTACTTGATATTGGTCTAATGCTTATGAATTAATGTGTAGTTTCTTATTGGCTATCTAATGATATAAGAATTGTATTCAATTGATATCTAATTGGTATTATATTGATAAATCTATATTGAATTGACTTAGATTCATTGAGTGTTATGATTTATGCATTGAATTGATGTTCATGGCCATGGGTAAGGGCCTTGTGATGTTGAATTGGGTGATTTGGCATTGGATTGAAGTGTTGATGATGGAGTGGTGCTACACTGCCCTATTTCACTTTATTTAATGTTAATTAGACTTCAATTATATTGTGATTGGTATGGTCCACTTATGGTGGCGGTGTTATGTGAATTGATGTGGCCTTGTCGACGTTATTTTAAGTATTATGATGATCATGGCCTTGTCGGCAACTACTTGAAGTATTATGTTGATTTGTAGAGTTGATTATGTGAAGTATGATCATATCTACCTATGTGAAGTAATGTGAAATTATGTGTTTCTTCTATTGATGATATCTAGGTGATCATGTTAGACTAATGACTAAGTGTTGTGTGTAGTCTTAGAGTTGATACATGATTGTTTTCTATTTGACTATATGAGTCTGTAATGGTTATATTGATGATGATATAGTAGTATATCTGGTGACTTTAATATGATAATGGTTGTTCCTATTTGCTTCTAGAATGACATGTAATATGTGCTAAAGTAAATTATGTTGTGTGTTGTTTAGGTAGACTTAAGTGCCTTACTTGATGCATACATAATGTGAATATGTGATGTCTTGACTTAGGAAGTTAAAGTGTCTTAGTCTTGTATGAATGTTAGGTGAGCCCTTGAATGATGATAAGAGGGTTCTTTATATGAAACCTTGAACCTAGTGGTAAAGGTATGAAACTTGAAGTCGAAAGCCGTAATGGTATCCTTCATGGAATGAAAGATGGACTTAAGGTTGATTGGATGGAAAGGCGTCATATCAATCCTTAGAAAGTCATAATGAGCTTCTTTTCGCCATTGGGAGGTGGCCCTAGTGGACCTTTCTTTGGTAGGGTAAATGTAATTGTGTTATGAACTTGATATGGAACCCTTTTGTATGAACCTTAATGTGATTTAATCTATGAGGACGAAGGCTAGCACCGAGTGAGTATGGTAAGGGAAGTAGTTCTAGTTAAAGGATGATACTAGATTACAAAGAATGCCCTTCATATTCCTTAACCATGTGCTACATGGGATGTGTCCAAGCTCTACTATTGGCAAGTAGAACAACCTCATCGGAGTAGGATACAACTCCGGATACCATGTTTTTATACTATGGTCCATGTCGGTTATTGCATATTCTCATCATATGGGATACCTATTAGCATTAGAGAAGTTCTATGAGGTTTAGATGGTGGTATGGGATGCTATCTAGACATTGCACAATAGGCTTTGAAGGTGTTAATAAGAGTCCCTAGGTCTTCTCCAAGACCATTAATTGAATGTCCTTTATGTGATGAATGTGTCTTAATGAACTAATGAATTAATGACTTATGTTAGAAAGTATGTAAATGTATGAGTATCTAATCTAAAGTGACTTAAGGATTCCTTAGCTAAAGTGTGAAGAGGGCGTATGGGATGATCTCTTCATTTCTTATCGATGGAAGTCTTGAGAATGACTCTATTTAGGGAAGTTGGTTGTTGTCTTTGACATGATCTAAACTTAGGAAGTCATAAGGATTATTTAGGTAACCTTGAACAGGGTGTATGGGCGTCTTTTCTAGGAGTACTTAAGTAAGTCTTTTGATAACCTTGGTAAGGGAGATTGTCATATCTTATGTGTTATGCATGTTGGTGTATTGTAAGTGTGTATGTATCTCATTATGAGTAATCTTGAGGATCGTTTAGGCACATTTAGAGAAGGTGTATGGGCGGTCTCTCTTTGTGTGACTTAAGTGAATCTTAGGATAGCTTTGGTGAGAAGACTACATGCTAGAAGGTGTGTTTGGTGAAAGACTAAGCACTTCACTGTACAGTCTGTACAGTGAAGGGACTTCACTGTAACAGTGATTTAAGTTACTGTTAAGTGACTCCTTAAAATGTGATAATTGGTTTAAATGTTTTCTTATGTGTTTCTAAGTTGATAAATGTTGTTCTTATGATTATATTATGATATTTAAATGAAAAGATGCATATTTCCAATAAATGTTCGTTTTCATGATTTTTATGCATTATGTCATACTTAGTACATGTGGTTGTACTAATCCATGCTTTTATATATCTATATTGTTCTTGGTAGGTGAGGAGGGGGACACTCCTCAATTTAGTTTGCTCGGTTCTAAGATAGAATCCCTTTTTGAAATGTCTTTAAGCCTTTATTATCAATCATAGCTTATTTTGGGTCATAGGGTCTAACAGTTGTATAACATCATCATCATCATAGATCAATAAGAATTTCATGAGTATAAGTCCTTTCATTACAATTCATATAGGTAAGGTTAGCACATTAACATTTCATATCATAATAAGGAAGATTGGTAGTCATCAACATCCTTATAACATTTCATCTTAATCAACCTCACAACCATAGTCAATACATTTCAATTCAACATCATACCATCCTATCAATCCTAAACAAGGCATACTCCAACACAACATCATGACTTAATCACAATTAACCATACTTTGAAGTAAAGTATAGGGATCACAAGACTTACCAAGTCTCCTTCATAGTTCATCATAAATATCTTACCATCAACCCATAACTCAAACCAATCACACATTTATGTCCAATAGAATAACAAGGCCAATTGCATCACTATAACACAATTCAACACTAGATCATAGCTTAAGAAAAGATACTTAGGTCAATTTCACAATATACTTCATAACCTAAATAAACATCTGAAGACCTAGCATAATAAGCCTAGAATTAATCTTAATATATCCCTAATTGATACAAAAACATCATAGGATAGTATTTTAATCAATAACCAAGTCAATTGAATGACATTATACAATACATGTCAAGATCACAACCTAGGGTTAAGGGTTGACGATCATGTTCTACAATTTAGACAAAACCATCAAGAATTATCATAATCAAGTTAAAGTATATGTTAATCTATTCATTATATCCTAAATAAATCATAAGAAACTTAGTTCATAACATCAATTTCGAGGTTAGATGAAACCCACTTGAAAACTCAAATTTTAGAAATCTTTTGAAGAAAGCCTTTAAGGAAAGAGGTCTCAAAGGTGAATTAGATCCCATACCTCAACGTTTGATTAATATTTGATGGTTAAATCGTCCCTTTTCATCCCCCAAAATCCTTCCCTAGCTTGGTCTTCAATGGTGTCTTCCAATAGAGAGAGAAAGAAGAGAGAAGGAAGAGAATTTGTTTTGTGATTTCGGAGAGTTTTGTGTTAGTCTTAATTAGGTTAGGGATTTATATAGGGTTTTAATCCACATAATTAACCTTCACCTAACCCCTAATTAAGATCCTAACAAAGCCAACAAATTAAATAACCTAAGTGAAAACGTGCAGCAATTTACAGTGTCAAAGACGACACCACGATCGGCGGATCGTGGGTCAATCAACGGACCTGCGCCACTTCCGTGCAACACATCCCTTGTCTTGGTCAAAGACTGTGAAAACAAGTCCCCCCAACGACTTGGCTATGTTTTGGTGGACGGATGGCATCGACGCCCCGTCGATCCACACACGCCTCGTCGATGCCCTCTCGCGGGTGCACATTGCCAGGCAGTGTTTGACTCTAACGTGCAAAGGTCCTTCTCAAGGGCCCTTGGTTGGTCCTTGGGGAGTCATAAGTAGACGTTTCGACCATAAAACAACTTTAACACATGTTATACACCTTTCCACTAAATTTCATGAATTTCCAACTCCTAAAAGCTAGTCAAATAGGCTTTGGCACGGTAGTACCTCCTTGAACTAATTTCCGGACGTCATGGACTTTCTTAGACGTTTTAGTTTCTAGACTTCATAAATGACTTATAAAAATTAATATAGGCCTTAAAACAATTTCTAGACCTTATGACACTTATGTTAGGCTTTAAGACAGGTCTTGGATTTTCGAAGTGTTACAACTTGAAAGTTACACAAAGGGCAATGTGAGAATAGCATTCCATACTACTACTCCCACTTTGTGCTCCTTGAGGATTCCATGAGCTTAGGTACACCACATTAATCATTCATAAACTTCATTATACAAGACATAACTTTAACTTGCTTTCTTAACATTAGACATTAAGTCACATAGCTTCATTTATTACATAACAACACATTCATATATTAAAGATAAAGACAGACTAAGACTCCCTTTTCAAACGTCTACTTATGCAATGGCTAAATAGTGTCCAATACCACCACTACCCTAAGTAGTACAATCTTTAGGAGACTTATTTCATTACATTAATTTGTGGGGAGTTAGCTTTAATTAACATAGAGCATGAGAGCTAGACATGGAATCCCAACATTAACCCTATCAGATATGCGATCCCCACTTGCCTAGGGTAGGGTCATTTTCTTAGACTTTACATGGATTCTCCTATAGCTACACATATGCGGGCGCATAGTTAAGTGATAAGGATATTGCTTCTAAGTAACTCATTCTCTACTAACAAGGAGTACTCATCTTAATTAAGAGGTACATTGGATACAAAATCTCAACTCACGAAGTGTATCCACCTCTTCTTCATATCCTCTCGGTGCTAAGCATAACTCCCCCATGGATTCTTAAACATTCATTACTATAGGTTAAGGAATAACTTATTGGAAACCACATCTCAAATCACGAAGGGTAATCCATCCTTCAACCTACTTTAGAAAAGTTCTTGGGAGGTAGTGAGGTTGCTACTAATCACTACATCTCAACTCAGGAAGATTTTTCACCCCAAAACTCCATTTTCACATTTGTTAGATTCATTCATTCATTCATTCATTCAAAGTGTGAGTTTGTGTACATGTGAGCACACCTTTCACATAATCACCATTTTCATAATATTAACTTCTAAACATACTTACATCTTCATTCATCACATCATACACATTAGTATACTTCACATACACATATAATTCACTTAAACATGATCTGTAGTATATTTCACATAAACATATACTTCACTTGAACATAATCTCTAGCATACTTCACATAACAAGCTTCATAAAGCACATCAACAAGAACAATATAATTATTATCTTACTTCAAATAATATGCCTTCATGGCCTCATTGACAATACATATGTAAATTCATATTCAAATACTTCAATTAAACACTGCCACCAAAGGTGGACCATACCACTCAAGAACATTTCATAATAAGAACAAGACAATGTAACTTATTAACCATTCATCCAAGCTTTCACCACCTATTCACATTTATCCAATAGTTCATCATAAAATAGCCCTTAGTGCAGTAGCTAAAACACAATATAACCATAAACAAAACATATCTCTAACATTTTATAATCATGCTCATTAAACCCATTTCATAAGCTCAAAGTTGATAAAAAGAATAAACATATTACATTATGGTATTGAGATTAAAATGTTCATTAAACACTAAGAACAACTCATTTTAATCATTAAAATATTTTCATACAATGACCCATACTTAGAGTCAAGGAATAAAGAAGTTTGAAGTTGAAACCCTTTTTGAAATCATTTAGAAGTGGCTCCTTGAATGAAAGGAAGTTCAAGGATGACTACCATAACACAATGAGAAGAAACCCACTAATTTTTTATTAATAAATCGACAACAACCAGCCTTTAAATCCCTTCCTTGAGTTCAAGCTTCTATGGAGTTTTAGTAGAGTTCTTTCTTGAGGGAGGGTTTTGAATATTTGAAATGAGGTGTCTTTTCTAGGTGTAGGACTTAAAACTAACTTAATATACCTAAAATACCATAAAAATATCATACATGGTTCATAAAAGACTTGGGTTGAATTTACAAAAACACCCCAAGCTAGGCAGATTTTCATGACAGCTTTTACAATGACCCATCAACGGCCACTAGCTACGGGGCGTCGCCTGGTCGACGACCCATCCTTCTAGGGCATCGATTGGGACTGAGGATCGATTATGGGGGTTATACCCCACCACTAAGGGTGGAGCTACGGCCCCAAGCGAATGCTGTTCAACAGGACTACGGTCGGTTGATGCTAAGGCGTCGATTGGACATGTCTTGGCAATTTCTGTTGAAATGATGAGGTCCTCTTATAGGACCTCTCATGGGTCCTAGGTGGAGTCGTACCCAGACGTTAAACCCCTAAACATATTCATATAAGTCTTAGGAACCTCCACCATCAATTTCAACTAAAACGAACATGTAAAACTCGCTAAAACATGCTAAGATACACAAGCACTTTCTAAGGCACATCTTACGAACGCCATGGATGTTCTTGGACGTTTGACCTCCAAACATCACCAAACTTTAGAAAATTCTTAAAAACACAATTATTAAATATTTTAGAACAAAACTAACTCATGATGCGAAGCTCTAGTTTAACCTAGTTTTTTTTAGGGGCGTTACACATCATTTCAAAGAATCATATCTAAAAGACCACCGGACAAGTAAACATAAAAGAGAAATCATATAAAACTAAGTTCTATGACACGACATAAGGGTTGTGAAAAAATTGAAACTCTATCGTCCTATAAACTCTTGCTCAAAGATGTGTCATGACTCACCACCGATGAACAAGACTCTACTAGACATGGCAATATGAGACTTCGAACCCTAAAACCGTTTTCATAACCTTATGATCTTATACCGAGTTTTTCACGACCGAAGAGCAACCCCTAGAAGTAAGACGACGTACGTGACCTCTCGGAGGTCTTATACAAGACCTTAGACATCTTTCATTGCATAATCGTAATAAAAATAGTGGAAAATTTAAAACTTTTCATAGCACATCATATGCAAGAATCGTCAGTTAATATATATATAAAATATCATAAGTACATAAGTAGACTCTGTGTCTTTTTGCCATCTTAAGACATAACTCAATAGTAGAATAGGGACACGACCCTTTACAACATAAAATATAATCTAACTATTATATCATCTTAAAGAAACATCTTGACATAGGCAACCCTTGAATCATAAAGGTTCCTTTACTTGAACTTGGAGATCTATCCAAGATCTTCACTTAGGAGACATCCTCTAGCCATCAACACCTACACTTTGTGTAAACAGATGAAGAAGGATGGTATTAGTACAAGAATGCACTAAGCATGACAACCATGTGAAAACATGCATTTAAAGAGGAAATTTCATTGGAAATCATGCAACATGTATTTTTAGAAATCTTCATGAACATAGGCATATATAAGCTCATAATAGTTCACATACATAATATAGACATGGATACTACTCATACTAGCCTCCCATAATACTACTTCGACCAAGTGTACCTAAGAAGTCACCTTAGACTAGGCATAACATACTCAACAAGTCATAACACTTTCATATATAACTAGACATAAGGCACATACTTCATAGCATCATATAAGGACTCTTTCCTTTACTACAACCACTACACTATTTTAGGTCTACAACCACACTAATTCTAGACTACACTTTTAAAGTGTTGCCTAAAGTATTTTTGAGAATGCTTTTAAAGTGTAGCCAATTAATTTAACTTTTAGCAACGATAATATTGGCAACACTTGAAAAGTGTACTCTTTAATACTATAAGCTACACTTTATAAGTGTTGCTACAAAATGATATAATTGGCAACAATTTTTTATATATATGACCACTCTTTTTAAATGTCCTATTTTTATTATTGTAAAAACAACACATTATAAGTGTGGCCTTACAATTTTCACCAAAATTTTATATTCCCTCCAACAATTTTAACTCTCCCTCCCATTTTTATTGGCCAAAACAATAAACATTAAAAATAATAGATCAAAAAGACTTTCCTTTTCTGAAGATCTTTCCCTTTCCCTTTCCCTTTCATTAAAAAATAAACATTAAAAACATTAATCGAGCTTTCCCTTTCGATCCCTTTCCCTTTCATTTGCTGAAGATCGAGCTTTCCCTTTCCCTTTCCCTTTCCCTTTTCTTTGCTGACGATCGATCTTTTCCTTCAAGTCACGCTTCCCTTTCGTTCTCCGAGCTGAAGAACTCACAATTTCTCTTCTCCGAGCTGAAGATCAAACTGAAGTTCGAGCTGAAGATCGAGCTGCAGAACTCACCGTGCTGACCGAGCTTTCTCTTCTCCGAGCTGAAGATTTTGTCAAGGTAAGAGCTGAAGAGCTGACGATTTCATCAAGCTTCTTCATATTGAATGAATTCTTTTTTTTTTGTTTAGAAGGAATTGATTGGGGTTTTTGGCAAGATGAACTGAAGTTAAGTCTCTCCGTCATACTTTTCTCTCAGACTTCTCATTGCAGAACTTGATTTCAGACATATTTAGGATTTACCGGGTAAGAATTCTATCTTTGAAAGTCTAAATTTTAGCTTTAGGGTTTTGATGTTCTTGTGTTTTTATATAACTTTTGGGAGTCTAGCTCGTAATTTAGCTTTGTTAGTTGATTTCTGGGTGCCCTGAGCCTTAAACACGAGTCTTCTACTTTTCTACATTTGTGTTGTTGACATCAAAACAGTTCTGATGGAGCCCTTAGATGGTTAGATTTGACAAAGTTCCTTCTTTCTGGAAAAAGAAAATATAACGATACTACTAACGATACTGGTAACCATCATTGCTAATTCTAGAATGGAATTAGCAATGATGGTTAGCAGTATCGTTATATTTTCTTTTTCAAGAAAGAAGGAACTTTTTCAAATCTAACCATCTAAGGGCTCCATCAGAACTGTTTTGCTTAGCGTCTGTCCAAGAATAATCTGTTCCAAGTGTTCGATAAACTATATCCATCAAATTTCCCTGCTCTTGCAACACATAAGCCTGAAATCGGACCAGCAGATATCGATCAAATTAGAAAAAGGCAGTCAAGTAAAAATACAATGGCAACTGTTTATTAGGCATGTTCATCAATGAATGAAATTGGAAATTTCTCGTTTGAGGCTTTACCGAATCAAGAAGGTAAACCGTCTGATCACTTGGCCTGCAACTAGCACTGTTTATCCCCCTCACAATTTCAAGTGTAACAACCCCAAAGCTGTAAATGTTTCCTTTTGGTGTTAAGTAGCCGCGCATTGCATATTCTGGTGCCATATTTCCCCTATTAAAATGAGAGAAGAAATACACTTATCTGTAAGAAAATATGTATAGCAAAAGCTTTAAGGTAACAGGGTGGAGAAGGATTAGCAGAGGATGGAAATGTTGATTTCACCATAGTTCTGGAAACTTGGTTCTTTTTATATCAATCATGTGCTTATTTAAGTTGTCGTACAAGCATTAAGGATTTCATTTGAAGTATTGATGTTGTTTATTGATATCAAGTTTGTGCATTTTAAATTTATTGCCAATATCATTAAATTTAGTTTCCTTGAAATGTGCATTTCATCAACTTATAGGACATGTGAATGGTTCTGTAATTAGAAGAGCCTAAAGCGACGTAATCTTCTATTGTCAATAAATAGAACTGTGATAAAAAGGTTTTAGGAGAGCGAGCTATTGTCATCTGCGATTCAAATTTCTTGACCTCTCATACTAGTTGGAACGATAAAATTTTGTAGACGAGTACCTTTAGCTTTGTGTGTCAAACAGACAATGTATCATTTCTATCAAGAAAGCCTTCATATGGTCTCTTCTAATTTCAAAATTATCTTTTTTATCAAATATAGTAATTTCAAAAAAAAAAATTGATCATGAGTAAACTGGTCGAGCATAGAGTTAGAGGGAGTAGACTTACAATTTTGATGATGAGCTTCTGTTCTATATTTTATGGACAGTAGCTTGGGATTCCTGCAAAATGTCATGTGAATCGTTAGTGGTATCAACAAGTATACCTGTATTAGGAGAGTTATTCTTGCTTGGGCTTAAAAATGTGCAATATGTAAATCTGCAAATCTATGTTGCATCTTAAAAATGTGTTGTGGTATCTTGTTGTTCTATATTTAGGGGAAAAATTGTAATCTACAATATATATGTAAATCTGCAAATGTGCAATATGCAAATCTGCAAATCTGCAGATCTGTAGTTTCAAGCTTGTGTTTTTACTTTTGGTCTTCTAAATAAAGTGGAGAATTTCTTTCCTTCAAATCTGCAAACTTGAAAATGCTTCTCGATAGAATTTCTTAATCTTGATTAGTACATTTAATTGTGTCTATCCTATTCGTTTACTTTCCTTCTTAATTGTGTCTATTCTATTAATTTTTACTTATTTTTCCTTAGAAGTATAATCAACATTGAGAAACATTTTTGGAGGATTCAAGGTTTGATTTGGCATAGCACAAGAGTCATGACTAGGTAAGAAAATTTTATCATCTCATCAAACCTGAATATGCTAATTTACTCATGACTTTTAAAACGTATTTGTGATGACGGGTAATTTATATGGATATCTTCTAGGAATTCAAATATCCCATCGAAGGATTGGATGAATTTAGCAAGGTATAGCAAACCATATATTGATGGTGTTGAATCATTCCTTGATTTTGCTTACTCTTATGGAAATCTTCACGGAGAGTAAATTTAGTCTCCATGTGCAAAATGTTGTAATGTTCGTTGGACTCGTAGGAATGTAGTGTATGATAATCTAATATTCTATGGATTTGTTAAAGGTTATACTAGATGGATCAATCACGGGGAATGGGATATCAAGTTTAATGTTGAAGATGATATGGAATGCTCGCGTGATGATATTGATGGGTTGTTGAATGATCAATTTAGAGATTTTGCACAGGCCGAGGGAGTTTATGATGGTCCAAATGAAGATGCCAAAAAATATTATAACTTAGTTGAAGAGGCAAGCCAAGAATTATATCCTGGTTGTACAAGATTCTCTAGATTATCATTCACACTTCACTTATATTTGTTGAAGTGTCTACACAGATGGAGCAATGAATCATTCACTTCTCTTTTAGAGTTATTAAAATAGGCGATGCCCGACTTGAACATTCCTTCATCTTACAATAAAACCAAGTCTATGGTTAAGAATCTCAGCCTTGATTATGAGAAAATTGATGCATGTCCAAATGATTGCATGTTGTTTAGGAATGATCATAAAGATGATGAGTTTTGTCATACATGTGGAGCTTCACGATATATTAAAAATCCTGAAGTTGATGGTGAGGGTGAGTTTCTAAAAAATCACATCGAGTTTGAGCAAAGACTTTGAGACATTTCCCATTAATTCCTAGACTCAAAAGGTTATTTATGTGCTCAAAGACGGCAGATTCTTTGAGGTGGCATGCTGAGGAGCATTCTAAAGATGGAAAGTTAAGATATCCCGCTGATGGTCTAGCATGGAAAGATTTTGATAGGATGCATCCAGATTTCACACTAGATTCTCGCAGTCTGAGACTTGGATTAGCAACTGATGGCTTCAATCCATTTCGAACCATGAGTATATCTCATAGCACATGGCCAGTTATGTTGATGGCGTATAATATGCCTCCTTGGATGTGCATGAAATCTGAATATTCTATACTTTCTTTACTAATACCTGGGCCACGTTCACCTGGCAATGACATTGATATTTACTTACAACTATTGATAGATGAGTTAAAATTGTTGTGGGATTCTGGGGTTGAAACATATTATGCTTCAAGAAATCAAACTTTTCAAATGCGAGCAGCTATTATGTGGACAATCAATGACTTTTCTCCATATGCTATGTTGTCTGGATGGAGTACAAAAGGAAAGTTTGCTTGCCCTTGTTGTAACTATAAAACTAATTCTCGCTATCTTAAGCATAGTAGGAAAATGTGTTATATGGATCATCGTGTTTTTCTACCCATGGATCATCCATGGATATCTACCAAAAGATCGTTCAATGGAAAAACTGAATTCAGGCCTCCTCCATCTTTATTAAAAGGAACTGATGTGTGTCACGACCCGAAAGCACCCCCTAGAAGTTAGGGAAAACCTTCGAATCGTGACCGGGCGTACTTGACCCCTTTGGGGTCTCGTACAAGCCCTCTAACTAGCATTCATAACATAAAGCATGAAAAGTAGTGCGGAATTAAAACTTTTCACGATAATAATAAATAAAGGAGTCTTTTCATAAATACTAGGAAATGTTATCGTCACAAGCCAACTTAAAGACACGACTTAGAATCTTAGGGACACGGCCCTTTACAATATAGTAAATACATTTTTAAGTCTTAATAAGGAAACTAAGAAACATAAAAACTATGTCCTCGAATATATGAGGACATACCCAAGTCTTGAGAGATAGAATTCCCAAGCTTCAACTTCGATCCTCCAAAGGCTTCCAACCTATACTCATAAGGTATAAAAAGTATAGGGTTAGTACAACAATGTACTAAGTATGGCATATGCAAAAACATGCAAAAAGGGACATTTTAGTAAAGATAGCTTTTTATGCAATTCAAATATAACCTTCATGAATCTAGAAGCAAACCCACATAAGAATCAACAATTAACACTTTATGGCTATCTTACCAAACTTAAAGTAAACAAAAGGAACATTTCAATTAACTTTGCTAAACTTGCAATAAAATTGAATAAAGCATCATAGTGAACATTTTGAATTCTTACAATGAAGACCTTACAGTGAAAGGCACGGTCCAAGTCATATGAACCCTTTTTCTTTGAAGTTGCCCTAACCCAAGGTTATTCTAAGACTCCCTAAGGTGAGCCAAGAAGGGACTCTCATTACACCTCCCTTCAAAGCACACCAAAGCGACCCTTAAAACTACCTAATCTTAGGCTTACTTCGTTAGAAATCAAATCCACGCCCTTGGCTAACATATGCAAAACACTCATGGAAATATAGGTCATACCAAGTGCAATGTGAGAGTAGCATCCCATACTACCACTCCCACTTAGTACTCCTAATGGATTCCATTTACTCAAGTACTCCACAATAATCCTCCATAACACTACACCATAGTACTCATTCACACGGATTTCATGAAAGTACTCTTCTCCCATAGTAGGTATAGGTCACACCAAGTGCAATGTGAGAATAGCATCACATACTACTACTCCACTCAATGCTCCTACTTGGTAACTAATGTGGATTGAGCACTTCACGACATACATACACAATTTCAACAATACACAAGATAATTAGTTTCAAATCAATTCTTTTGTGGGAGAGTTTGCTTAACCGACAAAGACCATGAGAGCTAGACATGGAATCCCGATATTAACCCCTATCGGATGAGGGATCCTTACTTGCCTAGAGTAAGGTCATGCTTCTTAGCGTTTACATGGCTTTTCCAATAGCTACACCTATGCGGGCACATAGTTAAGGGATAAGGAGATTGCTACTAAGTAACTCACTCTCTACTAACGAGGAGTACTCATTTCAAGAGGTACTTTCGATTACAACATCTCAACTAACGAAGTGCAATCCACCTCCCCTTCATATCCTCTCGGTGCTAGGCATAACTCCACACGGATTTCTCAACATAATAGTCTATCTTAGAAAACTCACTAGGAATAGAGAGGTTCCTACTAGACACTACATCTCAACTCACGAAGTGTGTCCACCTCAAGATTTCCCCTTTTTGCTCAATTTGGCATAATACAATCTTTAAAGAGTGTGTGTGTACATGTGCACACCTTGCATATAAGCATCATTTCATTATCATCAAGTTCTACTCATACTTTAACCTTGATTCATCAAGCTACACACTCTACATACTTCACATAATCATATACTTCATTTAGACATAAACTAGGTCAAACATGCAATTCAAGCTACACAAAACACAATACAAGACCCATTTCTATATATCTTCATTTCACATATTAAACCTTCAAGATCACATACTCAAACCATATTAAGTAACATCAAGTTCATCAATTAGCACCGCCACCCATAAGGTGGACCATACCACTCAAATAGCAATTCATAATAAGAATTATACAATGAGAGCAACTCATCAACAAATCAAACCATCATTACCCATAAGCAATTTATCAATATTTCACCATATGAAGGCCCTTAGGGCAGTAGCTACACCAACATGACAAATACAAGAAGACCCAAGTTCATACCCTACTCAAATCATGCTCACATAACCCATTTTCAAGTCAAAATTGAAGTATGCATAAACAAGAGTTTCATGGAGTTTTAACATCAAAACCATCTATTCAAACCAAGATAAATACATTTAAACCATTAGACTTAGTTACAAGAAGACCCATAATAGAAATCAAAGTTTAGAAGAAGTTGACTTTAAAACCCCTTTTTGAAAACCATTTTGGAAGTTGGCTTCTTGAATGGAAAGCTATTCAAGAATGGATACCATACCTTTATGAGAAAGAAACCCACGAATTTGATGAAGAAACAAGTCCCAAAGCAGCCCTCCTTTCCTTCCTTAACCTCTAGCCTTCAAGAGAGTTGAGAGAGTTTTCTTGAGAGAAAGAGAGAGTTGGATCTTGAAGTGAGAGGGTCTTGTCTAGGTCTAGGGTTTAAAACTAGTTTAATATAACCTAGAAACACCAAAATTATACACCTAGGGTCTTATAAGACTTGGGGTGTAAGTGTGGTGAGAATTACACTGTTTATTGTGATGCATCTAGGGTTGGTTTGGGTTGTGTTCTTATACAGGTTGGTAAGATGATAGCTTATGCGTCCAGACAGCTCAAGGTTCATGAGAAGAATTATCTCACTCATGACCTGGAGTTGGCAGCTGTGGTGTTTGCACTGAAGCTGTGGAGGCACTACTTGTATGGAGTGCATGTGGATGTGTTCACAGACCACAAGAGTCTCCAGTACGTGTTCACGCAGAGGGAGTTGAATCTACGTTAGCGGAGATGGTTGGAGCTGTTGAAGGACTATGATATGAATTTCCACTACCATCCAGGTAAGGCTAATGTTGTAGCTGATGCTTTGAGCAGGATGATCATGGGAAGTACAGCCTACGTTGAGGATGAGAAGAAGGAGTTGGTGAAAGATGTACACAGACTGGCCAGACTGGGTGTGCGGTTGGTTGACTCTACTAGTGGGGGTGTTTCAGTTCATCCTAGTTTTGAATCATCCTTGGTAGCTGAAGTCAAGCAGGGTCAGCATCTCGATCCTGTGTTGATGGAGCTGAAGGACTCAGTGTTGATAAAAATGAAAGAGTCTTTTGCTTTGGGAGGTGACGGCATACTTAGGTACCAGGATAGGCTGTGTGTACCAGATGTGGCTGATTTGCGGACCAGGATTGTTGCAGAGGCCCATGGTTCCAGATATTCCATACATCCAGGTTCCACCAAGATGTATCATGATCTTAAGCAGATTTATTGGTGGGATGGCATGAAGAAGGACATTGTAGAATATGTGGCCAAGTGTCCTAATTGTCAGCAGGTTAAGGAAGAACATCTTAAGCCTGGCGGTCTTACTCAGATTATTGAGGTTCCGACTTGGAAGTGGTAGGCCATTAATATGGACTTCGTGGTTGGTCTTCCGAGGACTAGGAGACAGCATGACTCCATATGGGTTATTGTGGACAGGATGACTAGGTCTGCCCACTTTATCCCTGTAAAGTCTACTTACAGAGCCGAGGATTATGCGAGACTCTACATTGATGAGATTGTGAGATGGCATGGGATTCCTTTGTCGATCATTTCAGATAGAGGACCTCAGTTCACTTCACATTTCTGGAGATCCTTCCAGAAGAGCTTAGGCACGCAGGTAAAGCTTAGTACTGCCTTTTATCCTTAGACTGATGGGCAGGCAGAGCACACCATTCAGACATTGGAGGACATGTTGAGAGCGTGTGTGATTGACTTCAGGGGTAGCTGGGATGACCATCTGCCTTTGATAGAGTTCTCGTATAATAATAGCTATCACTCAAGCATTGGGATGGCACCGTTTGAGGCACTGTATGGTAGGAGGTGTAGATCTCTAGTTGGGTGGTTTGAGGTTGGAGAGTCATCCATTTTGGGTCCAGAGATCATTAATGATGCCTTAGAGAAGGTCAGGGTGATTAGAGACAGGTTGGCTACTGCTTACAGTCGGCAGAAGTCATATGCAGATAACAGAAAATGGCCCTTAGATTTTTATGTTGGTGACCAGGTCTATGATATCACCTATGAAGGGGGTGATGAGGTTTGGCAGGAAGGAGAAGTTGAGTACGAGGTATGTTGGGCCATATGAGATCCTACAGCGTGTGGGTGAGGTGGACTATGAGTTGGCATTGCCTGCGGAGCTAGCTTCTGTCCATCCAGTCTTTCATGTATCCATGTTAAAGAAGTGCCTAGGTGATCCAGCATCGATTCTACCTGTGGAAGGTTTGGGGGTCGATGAAGACTTGTCCTACGAGGAGGTACCTGTTGAGATCTTAGACAGACAGTTCAAGCGGCTGAGGAACAAGAAGATTGCCACAGTGAAGGTATTGTGGAGAAATCATCTTGTTGAGGGTGCTATGTGGGAGGTTGAGTCCGATATGAGATCCTGCTACCCTCATCTTTTCAGCTCTTGAGGCTAGACTTCCTACTCGTAAGCCTAAGTTTCCTTATCTTTCCATTCTTTGTTGCTATTGATTGACTGTGCATAGTGATTATGTTATGTTATGACTGGCATTGTGCTAGATAGTTAGTAGTGTCATTCGGGGACGAATGTTCCTAACGGGGGGATAATGTAACAACCCTAAAAAATGGTCTTTTTCCAAGCTAAGGGTAGTATCGTAATTACCCTAAATATATAATTAATTATTTAATTAATAAGGTGGAGGGGCATTTTGAGGAGAGAGGGCCGAAAATTGGCTTCTTGAGTAAAGTCTTGCTCCACCCGGGTTCGAACCTAGGTGGAAGCGATGATTTAAATTGTTTTTATTTAAGTTGGTAAATTAATGTAATTAATTAATATTTATTATTTATTAACTGAACTAAAATAAAAGGGAAATCATATTTTTACTATTTAATAAAACCTTATTTGACTAGGTCCTAAACTAGACTCCTAAGCCTAAGAAAACTCTCACCTCTCACGTCTATCTCTCACTTTCACGATCAAACCAACTCTTATTCACGTTCCCTATGCCAAATAACGTACAAGAACAGAAGATAAACCAAAGTTCTTCACACTTGAAGAACTCACAACGAAAATTTTAAACAAACAATTAATCAAACACGTTAGGCAAAGAGAGGGGTTTTCCGTCGAAAGTTTGGTGTTAAAACTTGGATTGGACGTGAGTCTTTGAGAAGGTTTGGGCAGCAACTTCAAGGTTTGAACGTCATAAAAGGTATGGGTTCTATTCTCTCTTGGTCCCTTTCCCAAGAGAGCCCTTAAGGTTCCGACGAATCTATTCTGAAAACTAGGGTTGTTCCCCGTTGCATGTCCCTGTCACTAGCTCCCATTGATTCGTAGGTTGGGTATAATTGCTGATAGATATTAGGCGTGCAATGTGTTTTCGTGACGAATATGTTCATGAATGTATGTTTGAAACCGTATGAATGACAACCCATGTTTTCTGAACTATGTGTATGTGTGTGCAAAATGTGAATTGTGGCCTATAGCCTCGGGTTTAAGGCTCAAAAATGATGTATTATGGTTGTATTCTTACATGCACAAACTTATGTAAATCGTGATGTTCACATGAAGTGTAATGTGGCTGAATTGAGTGAGAAACTCTTGGCTAAACGAATCCATGAAAATGCACCTAAAATGTTATAATTGAACCATGAAATTTCCCTAAGAACTAATGTGTAACTTGATGAAAAAGATGCTGAAAAACTAGAAAATTTCCAGCCACAAGTTGATGAATTTCGGTCAAGTTAAAATGGTTTAAAATGTTATGAAAAATAAGTGAGGTCACTGAGGGTCGAACCCGTGACCTAACCATGTTAAAAACCATGAAAATAAGTGAGTTAAAAGTATTGTGGTGAGGGGGATTCGAACCGTGGCCTTGGCTGGAAAATGGAATTATGAAAATAAGAAATCAGAGGAGTGGGATTCGAACCCACAACCTCTCAGTCAGACTTAAGGAAATTAAAAGAGATTAAATGTTGAGGCGTGTGGGAATCGAACCCACGACCTCTAGGCTGATTAAGGGATTAAAGAGAAAAATAAAGTGAGGCTGTGGGGATTCAAACCCACACCCTCATGGTCAACCCGAAAAAGTCAAGGAAAAATAAATTTAAATAAAAAGGGGTTGTGGGGGTTCGATCCCACAACCCCTCGGCCAAGAAAGAGAAAGTTCAAAGAAAATAAATAAAAAGAAAATGAAGGTGTTGGGGCTCGATCTTGGGTCCCCAAACCGTATGGGTCAAACTAAAATAAATAAATAAACATGTAAGTGTTGTCCAAGGGATTCAAAATCGGGTTCCCTTGCCCAAATTCCATTTTGATACATAAGTCATACGTGAATTAAATATTCAAGAATAATGCTGCCTACTTAGATCGAAATTGAGATTTTGGCACACATACAAGATGCATAAGTCTTGTACCACATAATCTTAGGAAGATATGAATCACTTAAACGAACTATGAATGAAGACTCATGGCTTGTATGTATAGACCCATAAGTCTAGCATACGTTTAGAAGTAAGTGAACCTAAGATGTATGTAATGAAATGATGAGATGAACAATGAATGATGAGACCTTATAAGGGTTAAGAAAGAGTGAACACACTAAATATCCAAGTGCATTGGCATATGATGAAGTGAACATTCACGTAAAATGGGTGAGTAAATATGAAAGCAAATGTGCTAAAGTTAATGAATGTGGTGACAACATGATAAGAGGCTAATGTGAAAGATGAGAGCAATCTCAAATGAGCCTAAGTAAATGTTACCAAAACGTACTCACCTATGAGAGTGTAAAGTTAATGAAGAGACCAGTCTCTATGAATACTCTAATGAAAGTATTGAGAATAATGTATACTTAATACTAATGATGAGATGATAAACTATCTATTGAGCTATGATGTCCTCATACTAGAAGCCAGCTTCCATGACGTATGAGTTGAATGTAATGGAACTTTATACTGAGCACCGATAGGCTAGCTATGAGCGGTGATGCCTTCTTTTGGGAAGGGCGGAGGTTCACGTAACTCTCCTGAGATGAGACTGTCCGGCATGCCGGGTATGGGTCTCCTTATATCTCCTAGTCTTCGAACCTATACTGCCAATATAGGGATCTAGCAGGGTTCAATGCCCTATATATGCTAGCAAGTTTTGGTTCACCTTGGACGGTGATTCCACCTCTTTTCGGTGTGGGGATGAAACACTGGATTTCATGATGCTCACATGATCTATGTCGGTTAAAGTTAAAGTTCCCAAAGAATGAATGAGGCCAGCCTCAAATGATGCACATAATGAAATGAACGATACCAAAGGTGTTAGAATAGGATAATCAAGAGGTGAGCTAGACTCAAGTAATGACACTAGGTTATTCTTGATCGTTGCACAGCAAACCCGATGAGAGTCTTAAACTACATCCTAGGTATGGCTAGTGTTTACACTAGCTTATGAATGAATGAAATGAAGTACGTATGAATGAATGAAGCAGACTCTGTGTTTGCTAAAGAAGGCTCCCTAGTTGAGGTCCCTTATGTTGAGCCCTCATTTTGGGAAGTCTTAATGTTAAGTCCATGATTCCAAGGTCTCATGGCATATGAATGAATGATATAAAAAAGATGTTATGTGCTATATGCAATATGTTATGTGCTATGTGTAAGATGTTATGTGTTATGTGCAATATCATACGTATGATGATGCATGTTACTCTCATGGCATGACTTTCCTAATCCAATTTGGCAAGTCCACTGACTTTCCTAATCCAAATTTGGCAGGTCCACTAACTTTCCTAATCCAAGTTTGGCAAGTCCACTGACTTGACTTTCCATAAATCATGTTGTTAGGAAAGAGCTAATCTTGCTCATGCATGTCCTTGGTGTGTGCTTGCATATACCCATACTTAGTACAAGTGTGTACTAATCCCATACAACTTTACATTTTTAGGTGCAGGCACAGGTGGATGTTAGAGCTCACGATACGACGTTGCAGCTATCCGGACGTGGAGCTTTCATCCGAATTTGGTAGGACCTCATGCTTTCGAGGATGTCTACTGTTATTATCTAGCTTAGATGTAGGCTTTAGCTTGTGGAGCATGTTCCACTAGTGTTTCTTTCCCGTTTTATTTCAGACATTGTATTGGTGCCATTTTGGCAAGCATACACTTAATGCAGTATTGAACTATTTCTTTCAGTTGATGATTTTAATGTTAGATGGTTGGTTGTGAACGTATATGAATTTAAGTAGAATGATATACATGCATGTTAAGGAACAAAAAGTTCAAATTTTCCGTTAAAATTAACCTAAATGAAGTAACGATGACGTATGTAGGCTTGTCTGAGATCTCTAAGAGGTCAACGACGCTGGTCTCGTCTGGGGTCTAGATTCCGATCGTGACAGGTTAGCACAAGTTTAACTTAGATTCTCAAATACCCAACAAGCCCTAAGTCGAAAACCTATTAACCTAAGAGCACAGTAGACACTAACACCCCCAACCCAGTCACTTGCCATCATTTTACGGGACTTAAGGACAAAATTTTCATAGATTAAGCATTCAATTTCGTCCCTAAGTCAAGACCCACTTATGAACTCAGGCAATTTTGCATGCTAATAATCAAGTCTCAAAACAAAGTATCATGGAATCAAAGTTAAAAGAGAGATACATACCTGTAGACGGTAGTGGTAGGAAGGAGGGAATGAATTCATGCAAGTAAGCACACCAAAGAGCGACCTCGAACATCGACCGAAAAGAAGACAAGTTGGGGAGAGAAATGCTTTGGGAAATGATGGGGATTTAGGGGAGATGGGAAATCAAAATGAAGGGAGTGGATGTTAATGGGTGAGTGAGTGGGGAAAGTGAAGAGAAATGGGGAGGGAAACGGTTTGGGGAGGGTATTTGAAAGGGTGGGTAACTGAATATTTCAAATTTTTAATATATAGCCGGTCGGGTCGGGTTGGGTTAGTGGGTCGGAGGAACCGATGATTCCCCGTCGACAGACCGTAAGTCAGTCAACGGTCCGTCGACTTCTCCGTCGTATGTGCCCTAACTTAGAAAAAATAAAAAAACAAACCTGGAATCTACGGACCCTACCGACGGTCTGTCGATCAGTGCACCACACCAATTTTCTACAGATTTCTGGGGATTTGGTCCCCGCACATTGAACACCCAATAAGATAATCTCTATGTATTTTCTGGACACTTTTTAGACACGGACCCTAGTTTACTCCCCAGCCAACACTTCTAAAAAAAATAAAAATAAAAATCATATGTGACATTAAGTGAGAAAACAGAAATAAATCAACTATGCCTATAAAATCACGAAAAACCTATTGTTGGCTAGAGGATACATATTGGGTTGCCTCTCAATCAGCGCTTGATTTAACGTCGCAGCACGACACATGATTCTTGCTTACTCAGACTTCATCAAGATGGTATGCCTCGATTACTTCATTTGCCTTTTCAGCATGCCCAAGGTAGATTTTGATTCGTTGCCCGTTCGTCTTGAACCTTACACCCTCCTTATTCTCCAACTCAACCACTCCATGAGGGAAAAATTGGGTGATCAAGAATGGACCAGTCCATTTGGACTTGAGTTTGCCCGGAAACAAGCGCAACCTAGAGTTGAACAAAAGCACCAAATCCCCAACCACAAAATTGCGCTTCTCAATCTTTTGGTCATGGTATATCTTCATCTTTTCTTTGTAGAGGGCTGAACTTTCATATGCCTTTAAGCGAAATTCATCAAGCTCATTCAACCCATTTAACCTCTGTTCCACAGACTCATTCCAATCCATTTTCAGTTTCTTCATTGCCCACATGGCCTTATGCTCTAACTCAACCGGCAAGTGACAAGCTTTACCATATACAAGTTGGTATGGGGACATACCCATGGGAGTCTTGTATGCTGTCCGGTAGGCCCAAAGAGCATCATCAAGCCTCCTTGACCAATCCGTTCTATTCGCATTCACCATTTTCGCCAGAATCTTCTTGATTTCTCTGTTTGACACCTCAACTTGCCCACTAGTCTGAGGATGGTATGGAGTGGCCACATTGTGGCGAACCCCATATTTCTCCAAAAATCTTTTGAATAACTTGTTGCAAAAGTGGGATCCCCCATCACTAATAATGGCCCTTGGGGTGCCAAATCTGGAAAATATGTTCTTTTTCAAGAATGCGGTGACACTCTTCTCTTCATTATTTGCAAGTGCTATCGCTTCCACCCATTTTGACACATAATCAACCGCCACAAGGATGTACTTCATCCCATGAGAACTCACAAAAAGCCCATAAAGTCAATGCCCCACACATCAAACAATTCGATCACAAAAATGGGATTTAAAGGCAGCTCTTGCCTTCTAGAAATGCCGCCATTCTTTGGCACCTATCACATGCCTTGGCGAACTGATGTGCATCTTGGTGGATGGTTGGCCAATAGTAGCCACATTGCAAGATTTTATAGGCTGTCCGGATACCACTATGATGCCCACCCACAGGCGAGGAGTGGCATGCTTCCAAAACACTCAACATCTCAACTTCCGGTACACAACGCCGAATAAGACCATCGGCACAACTCCTATATAGATATGGATCATCGCAAAAGAATTTTTTCACATCATGAATGAACTTTTTCTTTTGATGAAAGGACAAGTCCGATGGGATGATATCACTAGCGAAGTAATTCGCAAAACCTGCGAACCATGGAATCAAGTCTTGAGAAGAAGCCAATACATGCTCATCGGGGAAAGTATCATCAATTTCAGCTTTTTCACCTAACTCTCGCATTGCTTCATCTTCTAATTGGGATAAGTGATCGGCCACTTGATTTTCTGTCCCTTTTCTATCTTTCACTTCAAAGTCAAATTCTTGCAATAGTAAAACCCAACGAATCAACCTCGGTTTTGCATCCTTCTTTTCCATCAAATATCTCAAGGAAGAATGATCAGTATGCACTATAACTCTAATGCCAAGCAAATAGGAGTGAAATTTCTCGAAAGTAAAAACCACCGCAAGGAGCTCTTGTTCAGTCACGGTGTAGTTCTTTTGGGCTTCATTAAGGCTTTACTAGCATAGTAAATGGGGTGAAGGATTTTATCCCTTCTATGTCCCAATACCACACCAAGCGCAACCCCACTAGCATCACACATCACCTCAAATGGCTTGCTCCAATCCGGAGAAATAATGATGGGCGCAGATACCAACTTCTCTTTCAACTCTCCAAATGCCTTCAGACAGGATTCATCAAAATAAAATTTACATTCTTTCTCAAGCATCTTGCACAGACGATGTGCAATTTTTGAGAAATCTTTGATAAACCTCCGATAGAAACCCGCATGCCCAAGGAAACTCCTCACACCTTTTACAAAGATGGGTGGAGGAATTCTCTCTATCACCTCGGCTTTAGCTCGATCAACCTCTATACCCTTATCCGAGATGCGATGGCCCAATACAATACCCTCTTTCACCATAAAGTGACATTTTTCCCAATTAAGCACAAGGTTGCACTCTTCACATCTTTTGAGAACTTCAGACAAGTGACTCAAAAAATGATCAAATGAGTCACCAACAACAGAAAAATCATCCATAAATACCTCAATGGTGTCCTCCACCATATCAAAAAATATAGACATCATACATATCTGAAAAGTAGCCGGTGCATTACACAACCCGAAGGGCATCCTCTTGAATGCGAAAGTTCCATAAGGGCAAGTAAAAGTGGTTTTCTTTTGATCTTCCGGTGCAATAGATATTTGATTGTAACCCGAATAACCATCAAGAAAACAATACCTCCCCTTTACTGCAAGCCTATCCAACATCTGATCCATGAAAGGCATAGGAAAATGGTCCTTCTCAGTCCATGCATTCAATTTCCGGTAATCCATACACACTCTCCATCCGATCACCGGCCTCATTGGAACAAGCTCATTTTTCTCATTAGGGACCACAGTCATTCCCCTTTTCTTGGGCACACACTGAACAGGGCATACCCAACTACTATCAGCGATCGGATATATAACTCCAGCATCCAACCACTTAATAATTTCTTTCTTCACTACCTCTTGCATAGGTGGATTTAAACGTCTCTGGTGCTCAATACTTGGCTTATGATCGGGCATGAGTTGGATTTTGTGTAAACAAATACCGGGAGGTATCCCAATATTATCCGCAATAGTCAACCCAATAGCTCTCTTGAACCTCTTCAACACTTCAACCAAACACTCTACTTGTTGCACCTTCAAATCTGACTAAATAATTACCGGCAAAGTGTTATTTTTCCCCAAGAATACATACCTCAGATGACGAGGTAGAGCATTAAGATCTAATTTTGGAGCCTTCTCAATAGATGGTTTTGCGGGTAGAGACTCGCGATGCATCATATCTAACTCCAATTTGTTGGGTTTGAACCGAACATCACCTCGATCACGTGCCGCAACAAATGACCCATACTCTGCAATACCATCACTCTCAAAGTTCATAATCACTGCTGCTAGTGCCTCAACACCAAGACGTTCTTCTATTTGGACCTCTGACAAACTCTCAACTCTGTAAGATATCGCAGATACCGATTGGAGCTCACCACTCTGCCTCATGGATCTATAAATATTGAAAGTCACTTCTTCATTATTTAACCGAAAATTTATCTGTCCTTTCTCCATGTCAACCAGGGCGCGACCGGTAGCAAGAAATGGCCTCCCAAGAATAATAGGCACCTAAAAATCCACCTCACAGTCAAGAATCACAAAATTGGCCAGAAATATGAATGATTGCACCTTCACTAACACATCATGGAGTATCCCAATAGGCCTCTTCACTGTTCGATCGGCCATTAGTAGTCGCATCGCAGTGGCTTTGGATCACCCAAACCCAACTTTTTGTAGATGGATAGAGGCATGAGATTTATGCTTGCCCCAAGATCACATAATGGTTTAGCGAAGTGTAATAGCCCGATTGTACATGGAATAGTGAAAGCACCCGAATCTTCTTTCTTTTGCACTAGAGACCTTGTAGCAATAGCACTACAGTGTTGCATCCTATCATCATCCTCAAAACTAACCGATCTCTTCTTAGTGACCATATCTTTCATGAACTTGGCGTAACCGGGCATTTGTTCAAGAGCTTCTATCAAAGGAACATTGATGGAAAGCTGTTTCAACATATTAATAAAACGCCGGTATTTACCAACCTCGATCTTTTTCACCAACCTTTGCGGGAATGGTGGTGGTGGTCTTGGAATGGGAGTCACCTTTTGGGGCTTCTCTGCTTATTTTACCGCTTCATCTACCAACTCACCACTAGCTTCCACTACCTCATCTTCTCTTCTCATTTTATTTTCTACGCCAGACGACATAGGTGGATCTATGGTTTACTTACCACCTCGAGTAGTGACTGCCATACAATGTCCATCATTCTTCGGATTTTGAATAGTGTTTCTAGAAAGAGTACCCGGTTAACGAGGGTTCACAGTAGACGACAATTGGGCTATTTGAATCTCAAGATGCTTGATTGAGACTGCATGTGCATCCACTTTTTTCCCAATGTTAGCCAAATCACCTCTCAATTCCTTGGCGTGCTCATCACTTGCGTCAAACCTCTTCCTCATCTTTTGCAACATGTCTTCAACTCGCACCATACTACCTCCACCATCCCTAGGAGCAACTTCCCGATTTTGACGTGGAACATAGGGCCCACTTTGATCGTTTCTGTTTCCATAGTTACTTCGGTTGAAGTTGTTGTCGCGATTGTAGTTTTCTTCACGAACATAGTGACCCTGTTGGTTGTAATTTCCATAGTTCCGACCTTGATTTCCTTGACCTTGGCGCCAATTCTCCTGATTGGATCCTTGGGCGTTTGGTCGGAAACCCCCCGTCTGCTCATTCACTGCATAAGAATCCTCCTCATAGTAAAACTCATCTATTGGCGGTGGTGGCTTAGTCAAATAATTAACCGCATTCACTTTCTCTGCACCCTCAGTGACATGTTTCAACACTAACCCAAGCTCAGTTCTCGTTTGAGTCATCTCTTCACGAATCTCATCTGCGGCTGGGTTGTGTGTAGATTGAACCGCAAAAGTATTTCTCCCAGTATACGACTTCCTAGTGCTCTAAGCTTTATTATTTCGGGAGATTTTCTCTAAATTCTCAGCGATCTCTGCATAAGTACACTCCCCATAGGAACCACCCGCAATAGTATCAAGCACCGCCATATTGTTATCATCTTGCCCCCGATAGAAGTACTCTTTCAGCGACTCATCATCAATGCGGTGGTTTGGGACACTTCTCAAGAATGAGGTGAACCTATCCCAAAAACTGCTTACTGATTCCCCGGTAATGCCACAAATTTGTTCACCCTATCTTTGTGGTTGAGCTTTTTAGAAACTGGTAATACCTTGCTAGGAACACATCCTTCAACTGCTCCCAAGTATTTATTGAATTGTAGGGAAACTCAGTAAACTAGATCGTGGCCTCTCCCGTCAGTGAGAGAGGGAACACTCTTAACCCAATGACGTCCATGTCCAAGTCAGGCCTCCCTACACAAATCTTACACACCGACCTCAGTTTGGCGATGTGAGCATATGGATCCTTAGATGGTAGCCCCGAGAACAGACCTTTAGCGGTGAGCATCTGCATCAAGCTACTAGTTACCACGAACGTATGACTCTGTGGTAGAGGAGGTACAACAAGTGGCCCATCAGAGTCAGTGATGTTAACATTTCCCCTATAGTACTCTTGATGGCGTGGAGCAGGAGGTTGCCTCCTCGGATTAACTTCACCAGGGTTATCAACCATCACTTGATTATGAGCATCAACCGGTGGGGGAGGTTGAGGATTAATCTCATCCTCGATATAAGCAGGATTGTTTTGAATGTTCATTCTACGAAGTGTACGGTTTAGTTCAGGATCAAGTGGAAGTATTGGTTCTCCTCGACTCCGTGTACCTGGCATACACTAAAGCTAGACCTGCGAGAGAGAAAAACAAAAAGAAAAAAAACAGGAAATTATTGACTAAAATTCGGTAATGTGCTTAAAGTTAATCTAAAAGCCACTATCCCCGGCAGCGGCGCCAAAATTTGATACGCTCAAACTACACTTCTCTAAAGAAGTATAAGCGGTCGAATCAAGTAAAGAACCCAAATGTTAGGTTGGGGTCGATCCCACGAGGAAAATGGTTTAGACTTAACTTTAATCTATGATTACTTCTATTTTAATCAAGTCCTTTCCGAAAACACACAATTAAAGGGGGGTTTTGTGTAACAAAAGTATTTAAGTAATCTTAAGTAAACAAGTAGCAAGTTCAAATGTTTGATGTTTATCAAGTGATGAGAGAAACTAGGATGTAAGTGTTCCCCGTAGGTTCATAACTCAGTAACCCTAGATATAACAACTCTTTCCTAGTATCTTGCATGCAAAGTGGTAAGTTATGTATCCCTAATTCCTTGGTCTGGCAACTAGGAAATTTCACTCCGCACCTTGGTCCGGCTACGTGTGTATACTTTACTAAACCATACCTTTTACCTCATATTAAGCATCATATTTAATGTATGGCTAAGTTACTACTTTGCACCAATTGAAACTAGCATATTAGATAGTGTATACTAAATCTACATTGATAATTCTTTTCTTATTATCTACCTCTTTGGTCCGGCAAGTAGCAACAAGGCGAGTTCTAACGTTGTCCACTGTTAAAAAGATTTCTAAACGAAAGAATTATCAATACATGCAAGAAACTATTCTAGAATTGTTATTTTAGCTAGTTCTACTTTGTTAATTACCCATGGTTCCCACAACCCTAGTTGTGGATTTAGTTACCCATGTTAAAAATTCCACAATTCATATTGATTAGACAAGAATTCATGTACTTACTTTAACAAGTTTGAAGAAAATCCAGAAAATCACTTGAATTAATCAAAATATTGTAAAGATCGATTCCGGAAAAGTGAAGTATTTCCAAAACCCAAAGTTCAACAACCAACAATACAAATCTGAAAATTAACAAAGAGTCTAACCCCAAAAATGAGGTTTGTAGTCCTATTTATAATAAAAGAGTCCTAAAAATATAAGGAGTTCTATTTAAGGAAAACATTGTCCAAAAAGCGTCTGCAGTAGACGACCTCACTGACGGACCATCGAGGGAACGACGGACCATCGACACCTCCGTCAGTCCATACTTCAACTCTTTTTTTGGATGCTATCTTCTCCATAATTTTGTTACCATCGACAGAGCCAAACGATGGTCCGTCAATGGACCTACGGTCCATCGATGGCCTTCGTTGCTCCATACTTAGAATCTTTTCAAAATCAGGTACTGGGGATACATTTTGTTAACACCAACGGTTTGCCAGGACAGTCCATCGATGAGATGACGTACCGTCATCCCTTTTGTAGCCCCACACTTAGTTAGAATTCCCCGATCTTTCCCTAGCAGCATAAATCTTCAAACGACGGTTGCCACCTACGAACCGTCGATGAGTCGACGGACCATCGATGGATCCGTAGGTTATCACTTCTGCAACTTTTAGCACAGTCTTCAGCATTTTTGTTCTGGATAGTTTTCCTGCAAACACAGAGAAAAATACATTAAAACTACTACAAAAAGGCCTTAGACACACACTAAACATAAGGAAAAAGCATTGGAAGTATCGTGAAACCACGGTACATCATCGTTCCCGAGAGTTTTCAACACAATTATACACCCTAACATGTTGAAGACCTTCCATGCAAGTTTCACCCAAATTGAACACGCAAAACACATCCAAACATGCAATGCACAGTCAAGACACACATGAACGTCTCAAAGGCTAACTTTCGAACGTCTTGGACGTTCTTGGACATTTGACCTATAAACTTCATGAAACTCCATACACTGCTTATAAACGTCATTATTACTCATTTAAGGAGCTCATAAGCTCATGAGACACACATAAACACATAAAAATACATAAGGCCCCTTAGGTGACTAGTCGTTGAACGTCTTTGTCGTCCCTTGACGTTTGGCTTCCAAATGACTTCAAATCACCCAAGCATACTTTAAAACAATTTATTTACATTTTAACAAGCTTATAGGCGCAAGTGAGGCTCTAGACACGCTAAATCATTTTGGGGGTCTTACAGATTTATTGGAATTGACAATTCCATTATCTGGTCATTCATTAGGTTTTTATGCATGTTTTCAATTTTAAATCTTTTGATGTTTGAAAACATTACATCAGTCAAAACGTTAGGTAAAAGACCTTAGAATGGAATTCAGACCATTCCATTGCCTCCAAAACATCAAATTGGGTAAAGAGGGATCTTTAGTTCGGGCCCCAAAGCTTCTAGATTACTTTTATCAACCTTGTGGATTATTGCTAAAATGGATTTGTAGATATGGAACGTACTTTTTCTCAGGATGATCTTTGATGGAATATTTGAAATTTCAATTGAGTCAAAAATGTTGAATTTTGTTGGGAAGCATAGTTTGTTTGTGCGCATTGAGATTTTAATCGATCCCGAGCACTTGAATGGAGTCCATTGAGACTTTTCAAGTTTACAGTGGTGCTTGTTCTTGTTTAGAAACCTAAGAGGCCTTTGAAATCTTTAGTATTAGGTTCTTTAGTTGTCTTGCCTCACTTTAGAGGTGGTTTTAGCGGCCAATGGATCTCTTTAGCAAGGCTTGCTAGCGAGGAGCCTAGTCACTTTAGTGACCACTACTAAAGCAAACATTTGCTTCTTTAGTTGTCATCGCTGGCAGTTTATATCTATTTTTACCTCTTATTTAATTTTATTTTCTTCAATTGTGAACCTTTGAGAGCTCTAATTCTTTGTTCCATTGGTGGTTATTGTGGGAATTAGATGAGAGAGTGCATTGTGTCAATCACAGGGTCATTCACCATGTGTTTAGCCTATAAGTGTCCTTCTATTTCTTACATTTATGTCTTTGTTGGTAAATTCTTGATCTTGTGTCACATGTTCTTTTTGCCCATTTAATGATCGTATTGTGCCCGTTTGTTTGGAAAAGTTCCCTTATGTTCAATGCGACTATTGACCGTATAAATTGGTCTCCTCAAATAGGTCCCACAATATTGTTTTGATTCATTTTTAGTAACATTTTAAAATTTTCCGAATTGGGTGTAAAAATTTCCACATTAACACTTTGATCAATAAATTGATAGTATTTTAGTGATCGAAGGAAATTCGGAAGGGTAAAAAACTTGTTTAGTTGAATTTAGAGCATGTGTAATCGGCCTTGTGGTAGGTTACAACTTAACGATCACTTGTGTTCGTATGTACATGTTGGTTAGATAGTTTTTGGATGGGTTTTTCAATGATTCCAGTTTAGTGTATAAAATTCTTTCCTTAGCTTCATTTTAAAATATTTTGGGGAAAAATAAATATGTTTACCTTTCCTTCCATGTCTATCGTTTCATATTGAGTTGTATGCCTATTGTTTTTGTAGTTGTGATTTATTTATGGACTTACCCTTGGTGTAGGATAGTAATTGATGTATAATTGCTATTTGGAGTTGTAGTGCTTCAAGAAATACTTTGACGTTGATTCAAACAGTCCTATATAACTATTAAATGATTAAGGAAACTTACGTCTGATAGTAAGGAGCCTTGGATCGCTGGTAACTCTGGCTTGATTAAATTTGTATCTCCAATCTCCCTAGGTGGTGGGCACATATTATTTTTACTTGGTGATATTGTGCCTTTTTTAAAAGTATTAGATTTGAGTAATTATTGAGATTTCTGTCTTAAGGTTTGGTGTCGACCCACGAAATCCCCATAATATATATTGTTGGTGGAGATAATTTTATTTAGAGTGTTATCCTCACGGTTTGATTCGTCATACATTGTAGCCATGATCGTGTTTGTGCACAACTTGTAGCCAAAGTTGTGCCTGTGCATATCTCTTAGTTGCATTTCAATACTAACATTATGGTTCTATGAGGTTCTACAGGATGCCTTCAATGTGGTTCAAGTCTGAGTTCGGTAATGTTCTGGATTGTACTTAGTAATAGCTTTGGTATCATTTTCTCCTTTTTTGTCGCATCGGGCTTATGGATGTTCGTTTAGGCTATTTATTGTTTCAATTATGCACAAGTGTATCTTCTAGGATTTATGGCTCTAGTTAGGTTATGGTTAGTTTCATGACAGGGGAGCACCCCCTAGAAGTAACATACTTGACCTCTAGGAGGTCTTATACAAGCCCTTAGACATCTTTCATTGCATAATCGTAAAAATAACAGAAAATTTAAAGCTTTTTGATAGCGTATCATATGTTATAATCATCACTTCATATATATAAAATTATCATAAGTACGTAAGTATACTCTAAGTCTCTTTGCCATCTTAAGACAACTCAATAGAATAGAATAGGGACACGACCCTTAACAACATAAAATCTAAGTATAAACTATTACATAAACTTAAAGAACATCTTGACATAGGCAAACCTTGAATTACTTGAACTTGGGAGATCTATCCAAGCTCTTCACTTAGGAGACATCCTCTAGCCATCAACACTTACACCTTGTGTAAAAAGATGAAGAAGAATGGTACTACTACAAGAATGCACTAAGTATGGCAACCATGCAAAAACATACATTTAAAGAGGACGTTTCATTTGAAATCATACAAAATGTCTTTTTAGTAAACTTCATGAACATAGGCATAATAAGCACAATATAATTCACATACAACATATAGACATGGATACTACTCATAAACGCATATAAAGTCATTTATCATAATTTGAGGCATATTCAAACATACAATACATTACTTCTCTTTTATCTTAGTTCTTTCCTTAAGAAACTCTCAAGTGTACTTAGTACAATGTATCACCTTGAGGTCACATTACAATAGTATTTCATATATATGCTTCATAAACACAACCACATATATTCATAAGTCTTAAGCACATCATACACCATCACCTAAGGCAACTCCTAAGTCACACTAGTGCAATGTGTAGGTAGCATCCCATAATACTACTTCCACCAAGAGTACCTAAGAAGTCACCCTAGACTAGTCATATCATACTCAACAAGTCATAACACTTTCATCTATAAGTAAACATAAGGCACATACTTCATAGCATCATATAAGGATTCTTTCCTTTACTACAACTTTAGTCATAACTCATTTACTTCATGCCATAAGTAAACCACCCCATAACCCCTTCACAAGCTTACTTGTGCAATGTACACATGGAGTCCCATAACCCCACATGTACAAAGTAAACTCATTTCGAAGCCATAAGTGCAATTCACATACATACTCATAATTCATGTCTTGACATAGCAAAGGTCACTTAACACGCATTCATACAATTCATACATACATAACATAAGTCTTACTTTCTCATATATAAATACTAATCTTATCCTTTCTTGGAGTTCACTAGTGCAATGCATGAGTAGGGTCCATAGTCCTACCTATACTAAGTAATCTCTTCAAGGAGTTATGATTAGAGTCCATAATCTTATGTTATTTTATTTCTTACTTTGAGAGACATAGTCATAATCGACATAGACCATGTGAGCTACATGGAATCCGATGTTCTCCTCCAACATCGGAGGGTTAACACTTCCCCAAGGTTTAACCAATGATGCATAGCTATCTAGGTGGAATTGACAAGCTATATCCTACGGGGGAACGTAGTTATGGAACATGGAGATTGTTAAAAGAAACCTTGACTTACTAGCGTGGAGGTTTCCATCTCATGAGACAACATATATGTTGGGAACTCGGACTTGCTAAACGTGAAGGTTCTCTTGTGGAAAGCCAGACGTACTAAACATAAAGCCCCCACTCTCATTTGTCATGCTCACTCGGTGCTAGGCTCAAATTCCCTTTTTAAATATATTTAATCCTTTAATGCATTAGTTCATAAATAAGGCTTTAGGAGCTTGCTCCCTCATACATCATATAGCTCAAGGGATTCTAAGATGAGAATGTCCTTTCATCAAAGACCCTACTTCATGTGAGAATGTCCTTTTACATACTCATACAATCATTCATCATGTGTGTGAGCATACAATTTGAGATCTACCTTCACATAATACCTCTAATCACACATGTTCATAACTTCATTAATCATATACTTACATGCATAGAAATAGGTAATGATGCATAGGAGAACTATCCTTTCCTTAATCATTATGAATCTACGCTATTCATAGTCATGCATGAAGTGTGTGTACATTGGTCAACATGATCACATAATGGCTATAACATAACTTTGAGAAAGCCACCCTCTAAAGATCACAACACATGTACAACATTCCTCAAGTCTCAATTCATACACATATATAGAGTATTAATTACTATAGACTACAAACACTCACATTTCATCATAGAAAAAAAGAACATATTCATCATTAGAATTGAAGACTCCTAGCATACTTTGATCATACATTCGTGTAGGGTTCATATAGGTAGGGGTCATGCTACAAAAGTATTCATCATCATTAGCCATCTAGATTACACCTAACCCTAACATGATCATCACATATACACAACATCATCCACACACCTAAATCATGCAACTAGTGTGGAAGACTATATACATAACATCACATAGCATCAATTCACTTCGACATGATACTAGTTTCAAGACTATATCCTTCAACTTCCTAAACATGAAATCATCATATCAATTCATCTTACATCTAATGCCTTCAAGGCCATGATCATAACACATAAACATGTACAAGAATGTAAACACCGCCACCATAAGTGGACTATACCAATCATCACAATTCAATCTACAATCTAAGCTCATAAGAGGACATAGGTCAACTTACCAAATCTCCAAACTAATGGTCATCGTGTTCAATTCCCAACAATCCATAATCAATTGACATAAAGGAATATAGAACTAGGCAATTCATCATAATCTGAACATAATCTAATCATTAAGTTAACAAGATCACAAGACCCATAACATATCATAATTTGAGAGGATAAAGAGATCATGGGTTCTTCATGGAATTGGATTGAAAATCATGTTAAAACCATATATTAATATCGTATTCAACATTATAATGATTTTGAAATCACTTTAGCAATGAACCCATGGCTAGATTGAAAGATGAGATTTTTGACTTAGGATCATGCTTGAAAAATCTTTGAAAGGACTCCATAGATGAATGGTTATATAGGGATGAAGGATTACCATACCTTCTACATTATAAAGCCCACGAAAATCTGGGAAGAAAGCTCCAAGAATCCACCTCCATAGCTTGTTCTTGAGCTTGGTCTTCAATGGGGCATTTTGGGGTTTTGGGGAGAGTTTGGTTTGAGAGGGAAAGATTAGATTTGAAAAATGAATCCTAAATAAGAGTTAAGGCTTATATACTAACTTCAAGTATCCAAAAATACTTAAATAAACCGTCTATAGATAATTAGGATGTGGGGTGAAAGTGGACAGTGTGCAGGCAGTGCAGGTTGCAAGCTCAAACAACGGCCATGGACGACGGGGTGTCGATGGAGTGAGGGGTCGTCCTGCACTCCGTCGATGGTAACTTAGGCTCCCTTCTTAGGGTCTGAGCTCACACACCTAACTGTGTAGAAATGCCCTCAGTCGATGGGGCGTCGATCAGAGTACTGGTCGTCGATGCTTGGGTATCGATTGGCCACAGCCTAAGAAGTCTACTGCCAGTTTTTGGGTCCTCCTCCAGGACCCTTTGGGTGGTATTTTGGGAGTTGTACCCGTACGTTTCGAACCTTAATAAGTCCATTAACAATTTAGGATCCTCCCTTATAAATTGAGACCCCAAACAACACTTAAAACATACAACGGCCCACTAGAACACACTAGTGCGTCTAAAGTCCAACTTTCGAAGGTCTCGAACGTTCTTGGACATTTGACCTCCAAATTACTTCAAATAAAGTATACACACTGTAAAAACTTAATTAACATGTTATTAACCTTTTTAGGCACAAGTGAGGCTCTAGACACCTAAACAAATTTTGAAGGTCTTGACATTTAGTTACTTGATTTTATCCTTTCACTTCTTGTTAGATTATGGAGGCTCATGATAAGGATTTAAGCTACTGTTCCTTCCTTCTGACTCCTTGATGATTGTTACTTCACATGTTACTTTATCTATTCAACTTCAAAGCTCAGTCGTCATTTCATGTGTAGTAGCTTCCTACTGCTTTGGTACTCAGGCAACACTCAAAATCTATTTTTCGTGATGCAAATCAAAGTGCAAGCCAACAACGTTGATCATGTGCATAGTAGTTGGATATATGGAGATCAAGGGTCAGATAGTGACATAGTATTTTGACCCATCTTCATTTGTCCATAAGTTTGACTAGTCTTTTTATTCGTAACAAGTGTGTACCTATTTTTCTTATTTTCAATCTTGTACTCATTTTTGTGGCTTTGTTCAATCTTGCACCTGGTCATCTGATTTGATCAAATATTATTATGTATAGTTATTTCATTTCTTTCCAAGAGTTTTGTATTTTCTTATTATATTGTTATTTTTCGTCAGTTTAAGATTTCTGCCCATTAGGCTCATTGTTTGTCGTTCTACACATGTGTTGGCTTACAAAGCATGTGGTTGTTCGTACGGTCCATCATTACTTGAGTTTTCAAGTCGTCTCGATCTCTAAATACAAAAGACTAGTCATAAATATACAAAAGGAGTTTATTCAACCGCGACCTTTTTTATTTTATTATCTTTAATAATAAGATATTTAGAAAATTGCATGTCATAAATAGAATAAAATCGTTTAGACGGCGCAAAAAAAGGCTATTTTGATATATATTGTATGCGTGTGAGAAATGATTTATCTAATTAAATTTTATATATTTATGGAAATAAAACAAAAATACACAAATTATTTTAATAGTGTAATCAACGTACTAAAGTTACTTATAGTATATCGATAAAAATAGTAATGCTATTTTGATAGGATTTTGTTAAAATTAATCAATGATTACTATTTCTATTCTTTATTCCTTGAGATATATCATCTTGTTATTCTTTTTATATTTCATTTTCTGATGTGTTCTCATCATTCTTGTTAATTTACTTTTATATTATAACATTATTATTATTTTACAAAACCTACTTATTTAATCTCTAATAATAAATTAATAAGAAAAGCTTGTATCGTAAATTTAATGAAATCATACATAACATGATATATCGGCAAAAAATATATATTGTGTGGGTGTGTGTGTTGGGAGGGGCGAGGGGATTAAGGAGATAATAACTTAGAAGGTCACTTAATTGTTGGTAATTATCTAACAAAGTCAAGCACTTTTTTGGAGGAGGAGGGAGACAAAAAAGTTACCGAAGTTGTTTATCTATCTTCGAAAGCACCGTTAATATTTTATCAACAAAACATGACATATATTTTATTTTGTTCACGTGATCTTTTTATCTTTTTAAATCCACGGAACAATAAAATACAGTCTAATTTAATTATAGTCATAACCCAAATAAATAAGACTTTACAATAACATGTAAATTTTATTTGAGTATTATTTATTTTAGTGAATAAAAATAAATTAAAATTAATATTAAAGAGAGAAAGTATGGATTCATATATATAAGTTTATCTATATAATAGAAATTATTGTGTTCTATCAAATGGAGATTCTACGTACAGAGAAAACATGAAATTAAGAAGTGATACATGTTATAAAAGTATTCACTGATACTTGCATCAAATAAGTATATGTATGACATAAGTTTTAGTGAGAGAAAAAATTAAAGTTTTCGTCATGATATTTTTCCGAGAGAATATGGATAATATAAATTACTAGTTAGGGTTAGGTTTAGTTATTGATTACTGCAGTATAAATTGAGAAGAAAAATAGAAAAATAAAAGGATCTTATGGACTATATAAAAATCCATAATGCATTATGCTCGTTCAAATATTAATAAGGTGACTTCTAAAGAGATATAATCAAACTGGATTTACCTTCTTATTGCAAAATGAAAAAAAAAATTATATCTTTACTTGATAATTATCTATAGTTGAGTGACTATTATATTTTTTAATTTAAATAATATACTAATTTAACCAATCTATTAAATTTCATCAATTCTCTAGTTGGCAAATTTACATCCCGAATTCCTCACCTCACCCTGAAGCATTAATATATTTTCACTCATTATAAAACCTTCCTACATGTGAAAGCCTCTACAAAACTCCAAAGAGAAAAACAAGCAAATCATTCAACTCATCCTTACAAATATCTTACTTCCTTCAAAGTTCAAATCTCCTCAAAGAAAGAAACAATTATTTTCTTGACTCAATCTCAAAGGAAAAACTTTTTTTTTTCTTGTATTTGTTGTTTTTCTTCATTATTTCAAAGAATACCCTTTTATTAAAATCTTTAAGAATAATTTTTTTTGCCTTTTAATTTAGTTTGATTTTCATAAAGTTTAATCTACAAAAAAACCCTTCATAAACCTTTATTTATCATACCTTTTTTTGTAAATTAAATTTGAACTCATGTCTCATTTGATTCATTTAAACTCCAAAAATGCAAGACCTAAAATTGGGCCATTATAGCCCAAATCTAATAAATGATTGGATAGCCCAAAATCGACTGATCCACCTTCTATATCAAACCCTACCTTAGATATTTTCTTCCATGAGTTCATATTTTATAATTCCGCCTCCCTAGTTCTCATACCCCCATTCTTGATTTCTGTTTGTTTGTTTTGTTTTTTTTGCATCTCAATGGAGAAAGGTATTGAGGAGAATCCATCAGCTTCACCTAATCATGAAACTCGAAGAATCGAAGAATTTGGAAATAAGAATGTCTATTTTTCATCTATAAAAATAGAAGTTGAAGAAGAACAAAAAGAAAATGATTCAAATCTTGTTGAACCCGATGCTTTGGTCACTTGTGTTGATTCTAATTCAATGGGTTTTATTGTTTCTTCTGAATCAGGGGCGATTCGAGAACATGAGCCTCCTAGAAGTTTAGCAACACCACAAAGAATTGCACCAACTAAAGTCAACCCTATTGGAGCTCTACCTCGTTTCTCCCACCATTATGTTTCAACTCTTTCAGACAAGTGGCAAGTGGTCTCCCCATCAGGTCGACTTGACCTACCCATTGACCCAACGATTCCATCCGCAAATGAACTTGTGATTGACAAAGATCATCCTTATGATTCCCCGAGAAAACCACTATGCTTGTAGATTCAAGGGAGTGCTTTTATCTTTCTCATCAAGAATTAGGGACAGTACTGGCTTTCACTGTTTGGGTGGTTTTCTTTGATTATGTACGATGATATATGGTTTTAAGATAGTTCTTTGATAAATTTGTATAATAATTTGAATGATGGTGTCATGTTTTAATGTTTGAATTTGTGCTTTTGTCGGGGCTTAATCTTTTGATGTTACTACACTGCTTTTAGTTTGATTATTCCTATATTTCCTATTATTTTATGACCTATATTGCGAGTTGATGTTAGTTCCATAGTGGGTAATTGTTCTCTCAATAATCTTTGAGCGTCTTATCCATTATTGGAAATGATAATGAAAAACATCTTGAAAATAGGAAAAGTGAGAATTCAAAAGCATTCACTTGTCATGAATCATACAATTTTCATTTGATTTTGTGATTTACAAGAGGATGTTCATTAACCTTTTGGAGTTTTTCAAAAGTCATTTAGTTCATCGATTTTTAGACTAGATTAAGAACTTGTGTGCTGAGGTTTTCAATATTTTTGAGACTTTCTAAAAAATGGTGATGCAAGGAGAAATCCTGGATATGTATTGGCTTGGAAGATAAACCTAGTCCCTCTTTGACTATCCTATTTAACCGAATTTTGCTCCCGGCGAATTTTGCTCCCGGTCCCTTGGTATTGATCCTAGTCAACATCATTGAGCCTTAACCTATTTCTTTGTTTGCCATGACTACTACTAATTTTGCTATTTCCACTTTATATCAACATAGGAGATTGATATGTAATCATGTTATCTTTTTTGTACTATACTTAAAGTAAATTTTTATCTTTTTGATTGATTTAACATTTGAATAAAAAAAAATTCATGCTTTTAAATAAACCTACTTTTTGATTGATTTTATCATTGAACAATCAGTGATCTACAAAAAGTATTGTTTAGATTGAACATATAAGTTAACTAGTTTAATATATATGGTAAATGTGAAACAGGATTTAGGCAACAAAATGTTATGTATATGGTTGGTATATGTGTGTGTGCTGGGAAATAGATATTATGATTATTAAATAAACAATATAAGTTTTGTGAAATATACGACATAAAGGAATCGCTTGGTAGGAGGGTTAAGGAAAAAGAGATAACTAATCTCGAAAATAATTTTATGATGAGTTAATCACATAATTGATCAATCAACTAAATGAGATGTTGGTTTCCATTTTGCATATTCACATAAATTAATGTCAACTACCTTCATTTCAATTTGATTTTTCCTCTGTTGACTTGTTACATAGTTTAAGAAAATTTATAAAAAATTGAATCTTGTGATCTTAAATTAGAGATATGTATATACTTAAAATATATCAAAATTTTATCTTGGGGACTTCAAAATACTATGTGAGAAGTAAAGATTAAATAGTTGCTAAAAAGGCAAAGAGACCATCTTCTTTTATAGAGGCTAAAAATGAAAATAAGATAAGCAAATTGAAACGAACAAAATTAGACTCTAGGGACAATTGATATCCTACCATACATGTTTGTTATCAGTTATTAAGTTTTTTATAGCGTAAATAAGTGAGTTTTTGTTGAGGCATGCAATAGATAAACTTAAAACTTAATGATTTTATTTTTACATATATATAAGTTGGTTAAATAAAAGAGTAACATAATACTATTGAGAAAAATAACATATATACTAAATGTCTTTTTTAATGGTACAAGAATGGCCTGTTGATCTTTTGAGTGTAACATCATTGATAATATATTTAGTGTAATTCTACAAATTGTATTTAGGGAACGAATGATATACTAATTTTTATCCCTAGATATGTGAGGTAAAGAGACCATTTCTAAAAGTGTCACACCCCAAGTCCCATTGAGATCGACTAACACCTGATGCCCTAAAGGCCTGAGAGAGCCAACTTATGACTTGTGCCTGTCGTACATGAAACTATGATAACTATAACTTTTTGATGAGTATAGGTCAAATACCTTGATAAAACGCCAACATTGATATACTCAAAATAAATGTACATGCTAGGCCGTTAATGCCTTAATTATTAAAAAACAAGACATAACCACACTTTACATTGACATTTAGTCTACAAAGACTCTAAAATATAGAAAATTGGATTAGGTCACTACATGACCCCTCCATACCCTTAACTCTAATATAACAACAAAAATATGTTAGAGACTCGGCAAGCCCCGAATCAATATCTATTTTTCGTGATGCAAATTTGAGTGCAAGCCGACAACGTTGATCATGTGCATAGTAGTTGGATATCTGGAGATAAAGGGTCAGCTAATGACATAGTATTTTGACCCATCTTCATTTGTATATATGTTTGACTAGTCTTTTAATTCGTAACAAGTGTGTACCTATTTTTCTTATTTTCCACCTTGTACTCATTTTTGTGGCTTTGTTCAATCTTGCACCTGGTCATCTGATTTGATCAAATATTATTATGTATAGTTATGTCATTTCTTTCCAAGAGTTTTTTATTTCCTTATTATATTGTTAGTTTTTGTCAATTTAAGGTTTCTGCCCTTTAGGCTCATTGCTTGTCGTTCCGCACTATGTGTTGGCTTACCAACATGTGGCTACTTATAGGGTCATTCATTGCTTGAGTTTTCAAGTCGTCTTGATCTCTAAGTACAAAGACTAGTCATAAATGTACAAAAGGATTTTATTCAACCGCGACCTTTTTACTTTTTTTATCTTTAATAATAAGATATTTAGAAAATTGCATGTCACATGCACAATATAATCATTTATACGGCGCGAAAACTATTTTGATATATATGGTATGCGTGTGAGAAATGATTTATCTAATCAAATTTATATATTTATGGAAATTAACAAAAATACACAAATTCTTTTAATCGAGTAATAAATGTTCTAAAGTTACTTATAGTATATCAATAAAAAATAGTAATGCAATTTTGATAGGATTTTGTGAAAATTAATCAATGATTACTATTTCTATTCTTTTTTTCTTGAGATATATTATCTTTTTTTCTTTTTATATTTCATTTTCTGATGTGTTCTCATCATTCTTGTTAATTTACTTTAGATTATAACATTATTATTATTTTTACGAAACCTACTTATTTAATCTCTAATAATAAATTAATAAGAAAAGCTTGTATCGTAAATTTAATGAAATCATACATAACATGATATATCGGCAAAAAATATATATTGTGTGTGTGTGGGTGTTGGGAGGTGAGGGGGGATTAAGGAGATAATAACTTCGAAGGTCACTTAATTGTTGGTAATTATCTAACAAAGTCAAGCACTTTTTTGGAGGAGGAGGGAGACAAAAAAGTTACCAAAGTTGTTTATTTATCTTCGAAAGCACCCTTAATATTTTATCAACATACATTTTATTTTGTTCACGTGATCTTTTTATCTTTTTAAATCCACGGAACAATAAACTACATTCTAATTTAATCCTAGTCATAACCCAAATAAATAAGACTTTGCAAGAACATGTAAATTTTATTTGAGTATTATTTATTTTAATGAATAAAAATAAACTAAAATTAATATTAAACAGAGAAAGTATGGATTCATATATATAAGTTTATCTATATCATAGAATTTATTGTGTTCTATCAAATGGAGATTCTACGTACAGAGAAAATATGAAATTAAGATGTGATACATGTGATAAAAGTATTCACTGATACTTGCATCAAATAAGTATATGTATGACGTAAGTTTTAGTGAGAGAAAAAATTAAAGTTTTCGTCATGATATTTTTTCGAGAGAATATGGATAATTTAAATTACTAGTTAGGGTTAGGGTTAGTTATTGATTACTGCAATGTAAATTGAGAAGAAAAAAAGAAAAGCAAAAGGATCTTATGGACTATATAAAAATCCATAATGCATTATGCTCGTTCAAATATTAATGAGGTGACTTCTAAAGAGAGATAATCAAACTGGATTTACCTTTTTATTGCAAAACGAAAAAAAAATTATATCTTTACTTGATAATTATCTATAGTTGAGTGACTATTATATTTTCTAATTTAAATAATATACTAATTTAACCAATCTATTAAATTTCATCAATTCTCTAGTTGGCAAATTTACATCCCAAATTCCTCACCTCACCCCGAAACATTAATATATTTTCACTCATTATAAAACCTTTCTACATGTGAAAGCCTCTACAAAACTCCAAAGAGAAGAACAAGGAAATCATTCAACTCATCCTTACAAATATCTTAATTTGTTCAAAGTTCAAATCTCCTCAAAGAAAGAAATAATTATTTTCTTGACTCAATCTCAAAGGAAAAACTTCTTCTTTTTTTTGTATTTGTGGTTTTGCTTCATTATTTCAAAGAATACCCTTTTATTAAAATCTTTAAGAATACCTTTTAATTTAGTTTGGTTTTCATAAAGTTTAATATACAAAAAACCCTTCATAAACCTTTATTTATCATACCTTTTTTTGTGTGTGTAAATTAAATTTGAACTCATGTCTCATTTGATTCATTTAAACTCCAAAAATGCAAGACCTAAAATTGGGCCATGATAGCCCAAATCTAATAAATGATTGGATAGCCCAAAATCGACTGATCCACCTTCTATATCAAACCCTACCTTAGATATTTTCTTCCATGAGTTAATATTTTATAATTCCGCCTCCCTGGTTTCTCATACCCACATTCTTGATTTCTGTCTGTTTTTTTTTTGTTTTTTTTTGCATCTCAATGGAGAAAGGTATTGAGGAGAATCCATTAGTTTCACCTAATCATGAAACTCGAAGAATCGAAGAATTTGGAAATAAGAATGTCTATTTTTCATCTATAAAAATAGAAGTTGAAGAAGAACAAAAAGAAAATGATTCAAATCTGGTTGAACCGGTTCGGGTTGAACCCGATGCTTTGGTCACTTGTGTTGATTCTAATTCAATGGGTTTTATTGTTTCTTCTGAATCAGGGGCGATTAGAGAACATGAGCCTCCTAGAAGTTTAGCAACACCACAAAGAATTGCACCAACTAAAGTCAACCCTATTGGAGCTCTACCTCGTTTCTCCCACCATTATGTTTCAACCCTTCCAGACAAGTGGCAAGTGGTCTCCCCATCAGGTCGACTTGACCTACCCATTGACCCAACGATCTCATCCCCAAATGAACTTGTGATTGACCAAGATCATCCTTATGTTTCCCCGAGAAAACCACCGTGCATGTAGATTCAAGGTAGTGCTTTTATCTTTCACATCAAGAATTAGGGACAGTACTTGCTTTCATTGTTTGGGTGGTTTTCTTTGATCATGTACGATGATATATGGTTTTAAGATAGTGCTTTGCTAAATTTGTATAATAATTTGAATGATGGTGTCATGTTTTAATGTTTTAATATGTGATTTTGTCGGTGCTTAATCTTTTGATGGTACTACACTGCTTTTAGTTTGATTATTCCTATATTTCCTATTATTTTATGATCTATCTTGCGGGTTGATGTTAGTTGCATAGTGGGTACTTGATCTCTCAATAATGTTTGAGCGTCTTATCCAATATTTGAAATGATAATGAAAAAGATCTTGAAAATAGGGAAAGTGAGAATTCAAAAGCATTCACTTGTCATGAATCATACAATTTTCATTTGATTTTGTGATTTAAAAGAGGATGTTCATTAACCTTTTGGAGTTTTTCAAAAGTCATTTAGTTCAATTGATTTTTAGACTAGATTAAGAACTTGTGTGCTGAGGTTTTCAATATTTTTGACACTTTCCAAAAATATGTGATGCAAGGAGAAATCCTAGATATGTATTGGCTTGGAAGATAAACCTAGTCCCTCTTTGACTATCCTCTTTAACCGAATTTCGCTCCCAGCCCCTTGGTATTGATCCTAGTCAACATCATTGAGCCTTAACCTATTTCTTTGTTTGCCATGACTACTACTAATTTTAATATTTCCACTTTATATCAACATAGGAGATCGATATGTAATCATGTTATCTTTTTGTACTATACTTAAAGTAAATTTTTATCTTTTTGATTGATTTAACATTTGAATTAAAAATATTTCATGCTTTTAAATAAACCTACTTTTTAATTGGTTTTATCATTGAACAATCAGTGATCTACAAAAATTATTGTTTAGATTGAACATATAAGATAACTAGTTTAATATATATGGTAAATGTGAAACAGGATTTAGGGAACAAAATGTTATGTATGTGGTTGGTATATGTGTGTGTGCTGGGAAATAGATATTATGATTATTAAATAAACAATATAAGTTTTGTGAAATATACGACATAAAGGAATCGCTTGGTAGAAGTGTTAAGGAAAAAGAAGTAACTAATCTCGAAATTAATTTTATGATGAGTTAATCACATAATTGATCAATCAACTAAATGAGATGTTGGTTTCCATTATGCATAGTCACATAAATTAATGTCAACTACCTTCATTTCAATTTGATTTTTCCTCTGTTGACTTGTTACATAGTTTAAGAAAATTTATAAAAAATTGAATCTTGTGATCTTAAATTAGAGATATGTATATACTTAAAATATATCAAAATTTTATCTTGGGGACTTCAAAATACTATGTGAGAAGTAAAGATTAAATAGTCGCTAAAAAGGCAAAGAGACCATCTTCTTTTATAAAGGCTAAAAATGAAAATAAGATAAGCAAATTGAAACGAACAAAATTAGACTCTATTGACAATTGATATCCTACCATACATGTTTGTTATCAGTTATTAAGTTTTTTATAGCGTAAATAAGTGAGTTTTTGTTGAGGCATGCAATAGATAAACTTAAAACTTAATGATTTTATTTTTACATATATATAGGTTGGTTAAATAAAAGAGTAACATAATACTATTGAGAAAAATAACATATATACTAAATGTCTTTTTTAATGGTACAAGAATGGCCTGTTGATCTTTTGAGTGTAACATCATTGATAATATATTTAGTGTAATTCTACAAATTGTATTTAGGGAACGTATGATATACTAATTTTTATCCCTAGATATGTGAGGTAAAGAGACCGTTTCTAAAAGTGTCACACCCCAAGTCCCATTAAGATCGACTAACACCTGATGCCCTAAAGGCCTGAGAGAACCAACTTATGACTTGTGCCTGTCGTACATGAAACTATGATAACTATAACTTTTTGATGAGTATAGGTCAAATACCTTGATAAAAGGCCAACATTGATATACTCAAAATAAATGTACATGCTAGGCCGTTAATGCCTTAATTATTAAAAAACAAGACATAACCACACTTTACATTGACATTTAGTCTACAAAGACTCTAACAGATAGAAACTTGGATCAGGTCAGTACATGACCTTTCCATACCCTTAACTCTAATATAATATCAAAAATATGTTAGAGACTCGGCAAGCCCCGAATCAATATCTATTTTTTGTGATGCAAATTTGAGTGCAAGCGGACAACGTTGATCATGTGCATAGTAGCTGGATATCTGGAGATCAAGGGTCAGCTCATGACATAGTATTTTGACCCATCTTCATTTGTATATAAGTTTGACTAGTCTTTTTATTCGTAACAAGTGTGTACCTATTTTTCTTATTTTCCACCTTGTACTCATTTTTGTGGCTTTGTTCAATCTTGCACCTGGTCATCTGATTTGTTCAAATATTATTATGTATAGTTATGTCATTTCTTTCCAAGAGTTTTTTATATTCTTATTATATTGTTAGTTTTTGTCAATTTACGGTTTCTGCCCTTTAGGCTCATTGCTTGTCGTTCCGCACTATGTATTGGCTTACCAACATGTGGCTATTTATAGGGTCATTCATTGCTTGAGTTTTCAAGTCATCTCGGTCTCTAAATACAAATACTAGTCATAAATATACAAAAGGAGTTTATTCAACCGCGACCTTTTTACTTTTTTTATCTTTAATAATAAGATATTTAGAAAATTGCATGTCATATACACAGTATAATCATTTAGACGGCGCAAAAATCTATTTTAATATATATGGTATGCGTGGGAGAAATGATTTATCTATTCAAATTTTATATATTTATGGAAATTAACAAAAATACACAAATTCTTTTAATCGAGTAATAAACGTTCTAAAGTTACTTATAGTATATCAATAAAAAAATAGTAATGCAATTTTGATAGGATTTTGTGAAAATTAATCAATGATTACTATTTCTATTCTTTTTTTCTTGAGATATATCATCTTGTTATTCTTTTTATATTTCATTTTCTGATGTGTTCTCATCATTCTTATTAATTTACTTTTAGATTATAACATTATTATTATTTTTACGAAACCTACTTATTTAATCTCTAATAATAAATTAATAAGAAAAGCTTGTATCGTAAATTTAATAAAATCATACATAACATGATGTATCGGCAAAAAATATATATATATTGTGTGTGTGTGTTGGGAGGGGCGGGGGGATTAAGGAGATAATAACTTAGAAGGTCACTTAATTGTTGGTAATTATCTAACAAAGTCTAGCACTTTTTTGGAGGAGGAGGGAGACAAAAAAGCTACTGAAGTTGGTTATCTATCTTCGAAAGCACCCTTAATATTTTATCAGCAAAACATGATATACATTTTATTTTGTTCACGTGATTTTTTAATCTTTTTAAATCCACGGAACAATAAAATACAGTTTAATTTAATCCTAGTCATAACCCAAATAAATAAGACTTTGCAAGAACATGTAAATTTTATTTGAGTATTATTTATTTTAATGAATAAAAATAAATTAAAATTAATATTAAAGAGAGAAAGTATGGATTCATATATATAAGTATGGATTCATATATATAAGTTTATCTATATAATAGAATTTATTGTGTTCTATCAAATGGAGATTCTTCGTGCAGAGAAAACATGAAATTAAGAAGTGATACATGTGATAAAAGTATTCAGTGATACTTGCATCAAATAAGTATATGTATGACATAAGTTTTAGTGAGAGAAAAAATTAAAGTTTTCGTCATGATATTTTTCCGAGAGAATATGGATAATTTAAATTACTAGTTAGGGTTAGGGTTAGTTATTGATTACTGCAATGTAAATTGAGCAGAAAAAAAGAAAAGAAAAAGGATCTTATGGACTATATAAAAATCCATAATGCATTATGCTCGTTCAAATATTAATAAAGTGACTTCTAAAGAGAGATAATCAAACTGGATTTACCTTCTTATTGCAAAATGAAAAAAAAATTATATCTTTACTTGATAATTATCTATAGTTGAGTGACTATTATATTTTTTAATTTAAATAATATACTAATTTAACCAATCTATTAAATTTCATCAATTCTCTAGTTGGCAAATTTACATCCCAAATTCCTCACCTCACCCCGAAGCATTAATATATTTTCGCTCATTATAAAACCTTCCTACATGTGAAAGCCTCTACAAAACTCCAAAGAGAAAAACAAGAAAATCATTCAACTCATCCTTACAAATATCTTACTTCCTTCAAAGTTCAAATCTCCTCAAAGAAAGAAACAATTATTTTCTTGACTCAATCTCAAAGGAATTGTTTTTTTTTATTTGTTGTTTTTCTTCATTATTTCAAAGAATACCCTTTTATTAAAATCTTTAAGAATGATTTTTTTACCATCTTTAAGAATAAATTTTTTACCTTTTAAGTTAGTTTGATTTTCATAAAGTTTAATCTACAAAAAAACCTTCATAAACCTTTATTTATCATAACTTTTTTTTTTTTGTAAATTTAATTTGAACTCAAGTCTCATTTGATTCATTTAAACTCCAAGAATGCAAGGCCTAAAATTGGGCCATTATAGCCCAAATCTAATAAATGATTGGATAGCCCAAAATCGACTGATCCACCTTCTATATCAAACCCTACCTTAGATATTTTCTTCCATGAGTTAATATTTTATAATTCCGCCTCCCTAGTTCTCATACCCCCATTCTTGATTTCTTTTTTTTTTTTTTTTTTTTTTGCATCTCAATGGAGAAAAGTATTGAGGAGAATCCATTAGCTTCACCTAATCATGAAACTCGAAGAATCGAAGAATTTGGAAATAAGAATGTCTATTTTTCATCTATAAAAATAGAAGTTGAAGAAGAACAAAAAGAAAATGATTCAAATCTGGTTGAACCGGTTCGGGTTGAACCCGATGCTTTGGTCACTTGTGTTGATTCCAATTCAATGGGTTTTGTTGTTTCTTCTGAATCAGGGGCGATTAGAGAACATGAGCCTCCTAGAAGTTTAGCAACACCACAAAGAATTGCACCAACTAAAGTCAACCCTATTGGAGCTCTACCTCGTTTCTCCCACCATTATGTTTCAACTCTTCCGGACAAGTGGCAAGTGGTCTCCCCATCAGGTCGACTTGACCTACCCATTGACCCAACGATTCCATCCCCAAATGAACTTGTGATTGACCAAGATCATCCTTATGATTCCCCGAGAAAACCACCGTGCTTGTAGATTCAAGGGAGTGCTTTTATCTTTCTCATCAAGAATTAGGGACAGTACTGGCTTTCACTGTTTGGGTGGTTTTCTTTGATTATGTACGATGATATATGGTTTTAAGATAGTTCTTTGATAAATTTGTATAATAATTTGAATGATGGTGTCATGTTTTAATGTTTGAATTTGTGCTTTTGTCGGGGCTTAATCTTTTGATGTTACTACACTGCTTTTAGTTTGATTATTCCTATATTTCCTATTATTTTATGACCTATCTTGCGAGTTGATGTTAGTTCCATAGTGGGTACTTGTTCTCTCAATAATCTTTGAGCGTCTTATCCAATATTGGAAATGATAATGAAAAAGATCTTGAAAATAGGAAAAGTGAGAATTCAAAAGCATTCACTTGTCATGAATCATACAATTTTCATTTGATTTTGTGATTTACAAGAGGATGTTCATTAACCTTTTGGAGTTTTTCAAAAGTCATTTAGTTCAATTGATTTTTAGACTAGATTAAGAACTTGTGTGCTGAGGTTTTCAATATTTTTGAGACTTTCCAAAAAAATGTTATGCAAGGAGAAATCCTAGATATGTATTGGCTTGGAAGATAAACCTAGTCCCTCTTTGACTATCCTCTTTAACTGAATTTCGCTCCCGTCCCCTTGGTATTGATCCTAGTCAACATCATTGAGCCTTAACCTATTTCTTTGTTTGCCATGACTACTACTAATTTTGCTATTTCCACTTTATATCAACATAGGAGATCGGTATGTAATCATGTTATCACTTTTGTACTATACTTAAAGTAAATTTTTTTCCTTTTTGATTGATTTAACATTTGAATTAAAAATATTTCCTTCTTTTAAATAAACCTACTTTTTAATTGGTTTTATCATTGAACAATCATTGATCTACAGAAACTATTGTTTAGATTGAACATATAAGTTAACTAGTTTAATATATATGGTAAATGTGAAACAGGATTTAGGCAACAAAATGTTATGTATATGGTTGGTAAATGTGTGTTCTGGGAAATAGATATTATGATTATTAAATAAACAATATAAGTTTTTTGAAATATACGACATAAAGGAATCGCTTGGTAGGAGGATTAAGGAAAAAGAGGTAACTAATCTCGAGATTAATTTTATGATGAGTTAATCACATAATTGATCAATCAACTAAATAAGATGTTGGTTTCCATTTTGCATAGTCACATAAATTAATGTCAATTACCTTCATTTCAAATTGATTTTTCCTCTGTTGACTTGTTACATATTTTAAGAAAATTTATAAAAAATTGAATCTTGTAATCTTAAATTAGAGATATGTATATACTTAAAATATATCAAAATTTTATCTTGGGGACTTCAAAATACTATGTGAGAAGTAAAGATTAAATAGTTGCTAAAATGGCAAAGAGACCATCTTCTTTTATAAAGGCTAAAAATGAAAATAAGATAAGCAAATTGAATCGAACAAAATTAGACTCTAGTGACAATTGATATCCTACCTACATGTGAAAGCCTCTACAAAACTCCAAAGAGAAAAACAAGGAAATCATTCAACTCATCCTTACAAATATCTTACTTCCTTCAAAGTTCAAATCTCCTCAAAGAAAGAAACAATTATTTTCTTGAACCAATCTCAAAGGAAAAACTATTATTTTTTTTGTATTTGTTGTTTTTCTTCAATATTTCAAAGAATACCCTTTTCTTAAAAATCTTAACGAATCAATCTTTTTACCTTTTAATTTAGTTTGATTTTCATAAAGTTTAATCTACAAAAAAACCTTCATAAACCTTCATTTGTCATACCCTTTTTTAAAAAAAACTAAATTTGGACTCATGTCTCATTTGATTCATTTAAACTCTAAAAATGCAAGACCTAAAATTGGACCATTAGAGCCCAAATCTAATAAATGATCGGGTAGTCAAAAATCGACTAATCCACCTACTATATCAAGACCTACCCTAGATATTTCCTTCCTTGAGCTAATATTTTATAATTATGCCTCCTTGGTTTCTCATATCCCATTCTTGATTTCTGTCTTTTTTTGTTGTTGTTGTTGGTTGCATCTCAATGGAGAAAATATTGAGGATAATCCACTAGCTTCACATAATCATGAAACTCCAAGAATCAAAGCATTTGGAAATAAGAATGTTTTTTTTTGTCATATATAAAAACAGAAGTTGAAGAAGAACAAAAAGAAAAGGATTCGAATCTGGATGAACCAGTTCGGGTTGAACCCGATGCGTTGGTCACTTGTGTTGATTCTAATTGAATGGGTTTTATTGATTCTTCTTTAGGGCGATTAAAGAACATAAGCCTCCTAGAAGTTCAGCAACGCCACAAAGAATTGCACCAACTAAAGTCAACCCTATTGGAGCTCTACCTCTTTTCTCCTACCATTATGTTTCAACTCTTCCAGACAAGTGGCAAGTGGTCTCCCCATCTGGTCGACTTGACCTACCCATTGACCCAACGATTCCATCCCCAAATGAACTTGTGACTGACCAAGATCATCCTTTCATTGCCCCGAGACAACCACCGTGCATGTAGGTTCAAGGGAGTGCTTTTATCTTTCTCATCAAGAATTAGGGATATTACTTGCTTTCGTAGTTTGGGTGGTTTTCTTTGATTATGTACGATGAGATATTCTTTTAAGATAGTTCTTTGATAAACTTGTATAATATTTTGAATGATGGTGTCGTGTTTTAATATGTTCTTTTGTCGGGCTTCATCTTTCGATGTTAATACAATGCTTTTAGTTTTATTAGTCCTACAGTTCCAATTATTTTACTACCTATCTTGCGAGTTGAGGTTAGTTCCATAGTGGGTACTTGTTCTCTCAGTAATCTTTGACGCCTGATCCAATATTGGAAATGATGATGAAAAATATCTTGAAAATAGGGAAAGGGAGAATTCAAAAGCATTCACTTGTCATGAATCATACAATTTTCATTTGATTTTGTGATTTACAAGAGAATGTTCATTAACCTTTTCGAGTTTTTCAAAAGTCATTTAGTTCAATTGATTTTTAGACTAGATTGAGAACTTGTGTGCTGAGGTTTTCAATACTTTTGTGTCACGACCCAAAATCGAGCCGCGAGTGGCACCCACACTTATCCTACTATGTGAGCGAACCAACCAATCTAAAACCCCAACATATTGAACAAAATACAAAGCGGAAGACTTAAAACTCATTATCCCCAAAATCTGGAAGTCATCATCACAAGAACATCTATCCTCAAGTTACAAATCTAAAAGTATCTAAGAAGCTAAAATAAATAAAAGGCTAGTCCATGCCGGAAGTTCAAGGCATCAAGACATTGAAGAGAAGATCCAGTCCAAGCTAGAAGCATTAGCTCACCCTGAAATCCGGTGTAGTGAAGACTGGCTAGAATTGCTGCTGAGTTGAAGACGACGGTACGTTTGCTGCATTCCCCAAATAACAAAGAAAGAAACAACAAGTAGGGGGTCAGTACAAACACAAGTACTGAGTAGGTATCATCGGCCAACTCAAAATAGAAAACAGTATATATCAGTTCATATCATAAATCAACTACAATACTCAACATGTAGTAACAAGTACTATAATCATCAATAAGTACTACCAAGTTCATCCATGAGGACTCAAGCCTCAATACCACACTCATTTGGGAATTAGGTTCATTACATTGAGTATATAAACATCTCTCAAGATTTATTATCTTTCTTCCTCTTGTGTCGGTACGTGACACTCCGATCCCCTACTACTATGTGTCGGAACGTGACACTCCGATCCCCTAATTCTACGTGTCGGTTCGTGACACCCGATCCCTTAATACTATGTGTCGGAACGTGACACTCCGATCCCCTAATTCTATGTGTCGGAACGTGACACTCCGATCCCCTAATTCTACGTGTCGGTTCGTGACACCCGATCCCCTAATACTATGTGTCGGAACGTGACACTCCGATCCCCTAATTCTATGTGTCGGAACGTGACACTCCGATCCCCTAATTCTATGTGTCGGTTCGTGACACCCGACCCACTAATACTATGTGTCGGAACGTGACACTCCGATCCCCTAATTCTAACAATTCATCAAGCCTTCTTTTATACCAAGGCATCACCAATCTCATTACTTTAGTTCATCAAGCCTCTTTTATACAAGGCTTCATCAATCCTCATTACTTTAAAGTTCATCAGCCTTCTTGTAATACCAAAAGCAATCATCAATAACAAGGTGAATTAGGGTTTCTTCAAGATTTTGGGTTCAAAGCTTCATTAAGCTTATTTTATCACAAACACATAATCACATTCATGAAAGCATAAGATTAAGCATAGAGAAGGGTTTACAATACTACCAATACATATCATTCACTATTAAGAGTTTACTACAAATAGTATCAACCATAACCTACCTTCACCAAGGATCCTTGATCAAACAAGCAATCTCTCAAGCTTCTTGGTTCCTCTTGGTTGTCTCTCTCTATAGATCGTTCCGCTCTTCTCCTTGTTCTCTCTATTTTTTCTTCTCCCAAACTCTCTCTCTTTTCCCTAATTTAGCATCTAATTAGGTATAAAAGATGAGGAAACCACCCACTAAATAACTCAAGGTCATCTCCTTTAAACACACCCGAGGGATTTGAGTTATTAACATTGACCCAATAAAAGTTATAATTAAAGCAAAGAATAGTCCCAAACTCCCCTGTAAAACTTACCCAGAATTGTTGACCCACCTGGGAGTTTACGCAACCTGTGACGGTCCCGTCGTGCCTACGACGGTCCGTCCTGCACTTACCGTCACGACGCAGAGAAGTGCCTCAAGTACCCAATTCTCAAGAGGTTGAAGTGTGTCTGAAACGGGAACCTCACAACGGTCCGTCATGTCTGTGACGGTCCGTCCTGCATGTCCGTCACAGAGTTCAGAGAATTGATTTCAGCACTCAAATATAAGAATTCCAAGTGTTTGGAACGAGACACCCTCGACGGTCCGTCGTGCCCATGACGGTCCGTCGTTGGATACGTCGTCTCAGACAGTTTTCCAGAATTAAAATCTGCTGCTCAAAACGACTAAGCAGGTCGTTACAATAGATACCAATTTACCCATCGTTCGTCCTCGAACGATCAAAAGAAGAAAAACAAGGATGAGAGGGAGTACCTGAATCTGTGAACAGATGCGGATATTTTTCTTGCATATCAGCCTCCTTCTACCAAGTGGCCTCTTCAACTGGTCGATTCTTCCATTGAACTTTGATAGATGCAATCTCCCTTGATCTCAACTTGCGAATTTCTCTATCTAAAATAGCAACAGGTTCCTCCTCATAAGACAAATTTTCATCAAGCAGAACCGAATCCCAAAGAATGATGTAGTTTCCATCCCCATGGTATCTTTTCAAACCTAGACACATAAAATACAGGATGTTACTCCTGACAGCCTGGAGGCAGGCTAATTCATAGCCACCTCCCCTACTCGCCTTAAGTTACTTCAAATGGCCCAATATACCTTTGGACTTAGCTACCCCGTTTTCCAAACCGCATCACCCCTTTCATGGGTGAAACCTTCAGCAAAGACTTGTTCACCCTCCATGTTACTCCAAGTCTCTAAAACCTTCGTCTGCATATTCCTTTTGCCTACTTTGAGCTGCTAAAAGCTTTTCTTGAATAAATTTCACCTTCTCCAATGAATCCCTCAACAGATCAGTACCCCAAGGTCTAACTTCAAATGCGTCAAACCAACCAATGGGAGACTTACATCTCCTCCCATACAATGCTTCAAATGGGGCCATGTCAATACTGGAGTGATAGCTATTATTGTATGAAAACTCCGCGAAGGGTAAGAAGTTATCCCAATGACCACCAAATTCAATCACACATGCGCGCAAAAGCATATCTCCAACACTTGATCATGTTCGCTCAGACTGACCATCGGGTCTGCGGGTGAAAAATGCAGTATAAGGTCCAACCTAGTCCCTAATCTCCGCGTGCACTGTTCTCCAGAACTTAGAAGTAACCTGGTACCCTCTATCTGATATAATGGAGAGTGGAAAACCCATGCAATCCGAACCAATTTTGGATGTAGATTTTGGCTAATTCTCTGCATTGTAGGTCACCTTGACCGGAATTGACGTGAAGCAGACTAGTTAATTGTCCACTAAATTACCCACATAGAGTCCCAACTTACCCAATGTCTTTGGAAGGGACCAACACGAAGTCCATGCAATTCTCTCCCATTCCATTCCAGAATGGGCATTTTCTGAAGTGTTCCTCCGGCCTCTGGTTGTTCATAACTTTACTTGCTGGCAATTTGGACATTTGGCAACAAAATTTCAACAATGTCGCGCTTCACTTCTACTCCACCAAAAGTGTTGCTTTAGGTCACGGTACATCTTGGTTGCACCAGGATGTATAGAATATCCGGAACTATGAGCCTCTGTAAGGATAGTGTGGATCAAATCATCAACACGAGGCACACATACCTTCCCTTAATCCTCAAGACACCTTTCTCATCAATTTTTGCCTCTTTAGACTCTCCTCGCAACACCGTATCCCGAATTCGGCTTAGCTTCTCATCATCAAACTGTTTTCCCTTGATCTTGTCAAGAAAAGAAGATCTTGCCTCCACACTGGCAAAAAATCCTCCTTTCTCTAGTATTTCCAGTCTCATAAGGTCGTTAGCCAAGTTTTGGACTTCTCTAGCCAATGGGCGTCTAGAAACTTGTAAGTGGGCTAAACTACCCATGGCTACATGCTTTCTACTTATACGCGTCAGCAACCACATGCCCTTTCCTGGGTGGATACAGAATGGTAATATCATAAGTCCTTCAACAGTTCCTCCACCCTCCTCTGCCTCAAATTCAAGGTCTTTTGGGTAAGGTACTGTAGACTACGATGATCTGTGTAGACCTCACACTTGACCCCATATAGATAGTGTCTCCATTGCTTTAAATGCAAACACTACCGCAGCCAACTCCAAATCATGGGTCGGATAGTTACGTTCATGCACCTTTAATTGCCTCGAAGCATAAGCAATTACATTCTTCTCTTGCATTAGCACGGCACCCAAACCAGAATAGGATGCATCACAATAAACAATGAAGTTCTTACCCTCTACTGGCAAGGTAAGGATCGGTGCAGTAGTCAGCAAGGTCTTGAGTTTCTGAAAGCTTTCATCACATTCATCCGACCATACAAATGGAACATTCTGCTTAGTCAAGTTCGTCAATTGGGAAGCAATAGAAGAGAATCCCTTGACAAATCGACGGTAGTAGCTGGCTAAACCAACAAAGCTTCTTACTTCTGACACATTAGTAGGTATTACCCAATTCTTCACTGTTTCAATCTTAGCAGGATCCACCATCACCCCATCCTTAGAAACCACGTGCCCTAAGAAGGACACTGAATCCAGCCAAAACTCACACTTGGAGAATTTGGCTAAGCTTTTTTCCCGTCTCCCTCAATACTTCCAACAAACCACAATTCCAAGTCTCCTCATGTTCCGTCTTTGATCTTGAGTATATAAGTATATCATCAAGAAATACAATAACAAAAGATCCCCGATAGTGGCCGTAAAATCCCTCTGTCATTAGGCTCATGAAAGCAGCAGGGGCATTCGTAAGCCCAAAAGACATTACTAAGAATTCATAATGCCCATACCTGGTTCGAAAAGCAGTCCTTGGCACATCTGCTGTCCGTATTTTCAATTGATGATAACCGAACCTCAAATCAATTTTTGAGAAGACACAAGCACCTTGTAACTGATCGAACAAATCATCAATGCGAGGAATAGGATACTTGTTCTTAATAGTTACCTTATTCAGCTGCCTGTAGTCTATGCACATCCGAAGACTTCCATCTTTCTTCTGCACAAATAAAACAGGAGCACCCCAAGGGGATGCACTTGGCCTAATAAAACCTTTACCTAACAGCTCCTGAAGTTGGGCCCTTTAACTCCCTTAACTCAGCTGGAGCCCTTCTATAAGGGGGTAGAAGTGGGGTCGGAGTACCCGGCTCCAGATAATGCAAAAGTCGATATCCCTATCCGGTTGGCATTACCAGGAAGGTCTGCAGGAAACACACCAGAAACTCACGGACTACCGACAACGACTCAATTGAAGGTTATGGGTAGTGTCATCCTTGAGATGTGCCAAGGACAGCTAAGCACCCCTTACTAATATTCTTTTAGCACGAGAAAGCAAGCGAAGATGATACGACCCGGAGTGGAAGTGTAGTCCCCCTCCCACACTAAGGATCGTCCCTAAGCTGGCTAAAGTCACAGGTTTTAGCATTACAATCCAAGATCGCAAAATTGGAGAAAGAAAAGCCAACGTCATACCAAGAATTTACATTCAAAATCCAAACCATTCTACAGATGACCAAGTCTACATAAGTATTGCTCCCCACAAAAGTCACCAAGCATGACCTATATACCTTTTCAACTATCACAGACTCACCCACCGGAGTAGAAACACGAATAGGCATGTCAAGCGATTCACAATGTAAATTTAGACCAGTAGCAAATGAGGAAGATACATATGAAAACGTGGAGCCAGGATCAAATAATACAGAAGCCATGTAATCACAAACCAAAAGATTACCTGTGATAACAGCCTCAGATGCCTCTGCCTTAGACCTCCCAGGGAAAGCGTAACAATGGGCCCTATCTCCAGTCTGCCCGTTGCCCCTACCATGTGGCGTTGTAGTAGCTCCAGTTTGTCCCTCACCTCGGCCGTTTTGGTGACCACCATTACCTCGGCCACCACGTCCTCCAGAATAACGGCCTCTACCATGACCACCTCTACCTCTAGCTATTGGGGGTCTATAACTCTGTTTTGGACAATTCCTCCTAATATGTCCAGTCTCCCCACATCCATAACACTCTCTGGATTCAAGCATAGGTCTCTCCGAGAAGTGTTGACCGGTCTGAGGTGGACCCCCAACTACAGTCTGTAGTGAAGACTGAATTGGTCGGACTGAGTAGCCTCCTGAACCCTGTCCTCTAGAGTAAGAACCATTAAACTCACCTCCCTTTCGAAACCTTTTTGATGTCGATGCCATGGTGAAGTCATCTGGCTTCACTCCTTCCACCTCTATCACGAAGTCTACCACTTCTTGAAAGGATTTTGCCGTAGCCGCTACCTGTAAGGCTAAAATCCGCAACTCTGACCTCAACCCCTTCACAAAATGGCGAATCCGTTCTTGTGGACTGAAACAAAGTTGGGTGGCATACCTGGATAATGCACGAAACTTAGCCTCATATGCAGTAACCGACATCCTACCTTGCTTTAGGCTCAAGAACTCATCCCTTTTTCCTATCCCTCAAAGTCCGGGGAATATACTTCTCCATAAACAAACTAGAGAATGATGCCCAAGTCATAGGTGGTGCCTCTGTTGGTTGACACTCAACATGTGACCGCCACCACATTTTGGCGTTCCCTTGAAACTGATAACTCACGAACTCAACACCAAACCGTTCTACTATACCCATCCTGTGTAGTAGCTCATGACAGTCAACCAGAAAATCGTAAGCATCCTCAGATTCAGCACCCTTGAAGACTGGAGGTTTCAATTTCAAGAACTTACTGAAAAGTTCATGCTGATCATTTGTCATTATAGGCCCTGTAGTCAGACGAGGAAACGTGCCTATTTCCAATGAAGTATCCATGCGGGGAGCCATAGTGGCCGCATGTTGTACCTCCGGAACCTGAGGTGCTGGTGCAGAAAACACTGGAGGTGTCTGACCCTGATCAGATAACCCGCTAAGATAAGCAAGAACCTGATTGATCATCTCTGGGGTAGGTTGGGGTGGCAATTCCTCATTCTGTGCTTGTTCATTCTCCCCTTCCTCACCCTCTCTTACCATTTCCTCCGTCGGTGGAGGAGTCACCGCCCTAGTACCAGGTGGGCTAGGTGCTTGTCCTCTTCCTCTAGAGGACGTCCTCCCACGACCTCTTCCACGGCCTCTCGCCACTGTTCCTCTCCGAGCTACAGCCCCAGTGGCTGGCTCAGATGTTTCTTGTCTTGCCGGTGTTGGTGTTGGTGCAGTCGTTGCTCTAGTTCTAACCATCTGTGAAATAGAGTGAAGATGGTCAGATACCAATTTGTATCACCTAGATACCAATTGGATCCAAGTAATAGCACGAAAGAAAGAAAGAAAGGATGGAATTTTCCTAAAGTCTTATAGCCTCTCAAAGAAAAGTAAAGGCGTCCCCCTACCGTTCCTTAGACTCTACTAGACCGTTCTTGTGTGATGAGACCAACGACCTAATGCTCTTAGACCAAGTTTGTCAAGACCCAAAAATCGAGCCGCGAGTTGGACCCACACTTATCCAACTATGTGAGCGAACCAACCAATCGGAAGAACCACCACTATTAACAAAATACAAAGCGGAAGACTTAAAACTCATTAACGAAATCAATTAAATAACTTCTAAAATTTATAACTCCTTATCCCCAAAATCTGGAAGTCATCATCACAAGAACATCTATCCTCAAGTTACTAATCTAAAAGTATCTAAGAAGCTAAAATAAATAAAAGGCTAGTCCATGCCGGGAGTTCAAGGCATCAAGACTTGAAGAGAAGATCCAGTCCAAGCTAAGAAGCATTAGCTCACCCTGAAATCCGGTGTAGTGAAGACTGGCTAGAATTGCTGTTGAGTTGAAGACGACGGTACGTTTGCTGCATTCCCAAATAACAAAGAAAGAAACAACAAGTAGGGGGTCAGTACAAAACACAAGTACTGAGTAGGTATCATCGGCCAACTCAAAATAGAAAACAGTATATATCAGTTCATATCATAAATCAACTACAATACTCAACATGTAGCAACAAGTACTATAATCATCAATAAGTACTACCAAGTTCATCCATGAGGACTCAAGCCTCAATACCACACTCATTTGGGAATTAGTTTCATTACATTGAGTATATTAACATCTCTCAAGATTCATTATCTTTCTTCCTCTTGTGTCGGTACGTGACACTCCGATCCCCTACTACTATGTGTCGGTACGTGACACTCCGATCCCCTAATTCTACGTGTCGGTTCGTGACACCCGATCCCTTAATACTATGTGTCGGAACGTGACACTCCGATCCCCTACTTCTACGTGTCGGTTCGTGACACCCGATCCCCTAATACTATGTGTCGGAACGTGACACTCCGATCCCCTAATTCTACGTGTCGGTTTCGTCCCCTAATACTATGTGTCGGTACGTGACACTCCGTACGTGCGGTTCGTGACACCCGATCCCCTAATACTATGTGTCGGTACGTGACACTCCGATCCCCTAATTCTACGTGTCGGTTCGTGACACCCGATCCCCTAATACTATGTGTCGGTACGTGACACTCCGATCCCCTAATTCTACTCTATCAATTCATCAAGCGTTCTCTTACACCAAGGCATCATCAATCTCATTACTTAGTTCATCAAGCCTTCTTTTATACCAAGGCATCATCAATAACAAGGTGAATTAGGGTTTCTTCAAGATTTTGGATTCAAAAGCTTCATTATGCTTATTTTATCACAATCACATAATCACATTCATGCAAGCATACAATTAAGCATATAGAAGGGTTTACAATACTACCAATACATATCATTCGCTATTAAGAGTTTACTACGAATAGTATCAAAACCATAACCTACCTTCACCGAGGATTCTTGATCAAGCAAGCAATCTCTCAAAGCTTTTTGTTTCCTCTTCGTTTGTCTCTCTCTATCGATCGTTCCTCTCTCTCCTTGTTCTTTCTATTTTTCTTCTTCAAAACCCTCTTTCTTTTCCCTAATTAGCATATAATTAAGTATAAAAGATGAGGAATTAACCCACTAAGTAACTCAAGGTTATCTCCTTTACACCCCCAAGAATTTGAGTTATTAACATTAACCCACGAAATTCATAATTATAGCAGGAATAGTCCAAAACGCCCCTTTAAAACTTACCCAGAAATCCGAACCAGACTGGGATTACGCAACCTGTGACGGCCCGTCGTGCCTGCGATGGTCCGTCCTGCAGGTTCGTCACAACCTTCAGAGACTCAATTTCCTTGATGAGTCTGAGACGGTCCGTCGTGTCTACGACGGTCCGTCCTGCACTTCCATCACGACGGACAGAGAATTGCTCCCAGTACCCAATTCTCAAGAGTTGAAGTGTTTTGAAACGGAACCTCACAACGGTCCGTCGTGTCTGTGACGGTCCGTACTGCAGGTCCGTCACAGAGTTTAGAGAGTCGATTTCAGCACTCAAATATAAGAATTCCAAGTGTTTGGAACGAGACACCCTCGACGGTCCGTCGTGCCCATGACGGTCCGTCGTGCCCATGACGGTCCGTCGTGGGATACGTCGTCTCAGACAGTTTTTCCAGAAATAAAATCTGCTGCTCAAAACGACTAAGCAGGTCGTTACAGAACCCATCTATACATTGCACAAGTAGATCCTTAGGAAGTCCTAGAAAGGTGAACTAATATGTATAATTCTGTTTATGTCCATATGCATGACTTTGTAGTATTGGTCTACTTGTTGTGATTCAGATGTTCATGGTATGAGTCTATGTGATATGGTGTTATTCTTATATGCACTATGTGAGTCTTAATGACTATATGATGAAGATTGTTGATATGAATGGAGTTGTCGTTATGTGTTATGTTTAGGTATGAATTGAATGTTAAGGTTTGTGGTCTCATGAAGGGTTTACTAAGAATGTATGGGGTTATGGGTCTCCATGTGTTCATTGCACTAGTAGACAAATATTGGGGTCATGAACAATGTCTTATAATGATGTATATGAAAAGAAATAAAAAAATACAAACAAATAGAAGTAGCTTACTGTATTGTTCCTAAGGCCTTGACCTAAATGTGTCTTTGATAGGTTGTGCTTGTATGATGGTGTGATGACTTAAGTAGGTTGTATGTATGCTTTCTTGTGACATTAAGGTGATACATTGCACCAAGTATCACTAGAGGGTTACTTGTAAAGTTAATGAATAATAGGAAAGAATGCTCACTGTAACATAAAAGTAGCTTACTGTAAAGTGGCTTCAAAAATGTCATAAATTATATATGTGATCTTATGTGATTTTTGGCATTTGAATATGTTTATATGAAGTATATGATTTATATAAAATGCTATTGGATCAAGGTTTTATGATTATACTCAAAATGGCATGAAGTATGATTTCAAGGAAAATGTCCGTTTTAAATTTATATTTTTGCATGGTTGTCATACTTAGTACATTCTTGTGCTAACTCCATTCTTCTCTAATTTTTACACAAAGTGTAGGTTATGGATGCTTAAAGGATGTCTTGGGTGGTGAAGAGATTGATAGATGATTCCCAATATCAATGAAAGGAATCCTTAAGTTCAAGGATCTCCTACTTATGTCTTTACTATAAAGTGTTGAAATATCGTATAGTTATGTAATGTCTCTTAAGGGCCGTGTCCCTAATGTACTGTAATGTTGTTGAGTCTAGAATGGCAAAGAGACTTAACGTCTAAGTATGTAATAACATCTTTTATATATATGAAGTAAAGTTTCTAGCATATGATGTGCTATGAAAAGTTTTAAATTTTCTGCTAAATTTACTATGTCAATGCGATTAATGATAACTATGGGCTTGTATAAGACCTACGAGAGGTCAAGTATGACCATGTTACTTCTAGGGGGGTGCTCCCCGCATGTGACAGTAAAGGGTTGTGTCCCTAAGATATTATGTCGTGTCTTTAAGTTGGCTTTTGACTATGAGATACTCTATGTATTTATGAAAGACTTCCTTTATTAAATTATTCGTGAAAAGTTTTAAAATCCTCACTGATTTCAACTCTTATGCAACGAACGACAGTTAAAGGGCTTGTATGAGACCCCAAAGGGTCAATTACGCCTTGCCACGATCCAAGGGTTCTCCCTAGATTCTAGGGGGTGCTTGAGGGTCATGACAGACTTTGTTTCAGAGCATAAGGTTTTGGGAAATAGTTTAGGGTCTAAAAGTCTCACAAGCCACATTTAGTAGTATCTTGGGCATTGGTGTGAGTCGCGACACATCCATGGACAAGAGGCTATAGGATGATAGAAGTTTCACTTTGTTCTCTATTCTAATGTCGTGCCTTAGAGTTGAGTTCTATAGGATGTCTTTTCTCAACCTCTTATCTTTGTGTTTTTAGGACATGAATACAAGGAGATAAACCGCTAGAAGGGAGGTGGGAGGTGTAGCTAATGAGAGGATCCCTCCCCGTGTTGACCAAATTCCTATTGTTGGCCTAGAGTAAGAGAATGAGGAGGTTCCCCTTCATGAACCTCAAGTGCCTCTCGACGCCCAAGGGCCTCAAGTGACTCAATTTCCTCTTATGCCTCAAGCTCCTTTTGTTGAAGGAGATATCAATAATACGGAGTTAAGGGATGCCCTAATGAATTTGACCCAACTCATGATGGCTCAAGCTCATGTCGTCAATAATCACTTTTTTGGCCAAGAAAATCAAGCAGATAGGCCTCAACCTTGTCACATCCGGGTTTACCCCCTAGACGATATGTCCAATTAACATGCAATATCTAGTCAATAAATCATCTGAAATAAATTGTTTCTTTAAGGCTCTTGTTGTAGGTTGTTCTTCTGGCTTTAATAATGATAAAATCCATTTCTGAACTTCATCCATATCTGCTTTTCTTAATTCCCTTGAGTTTGAATATATCATAACTTGGTCTCTTGCATAATAACTCCAAATAGCATTGCCATTTAAATAATTGTTAGCTAGTTCTTGTATAATTGTTGATATACCAATTATTCTTTTATTTGCATAAAAGTTTGGTATTTCTACCTTTGGTATTTCAGCTTGTTTTTCTATATCTTCTGGTATTATCATATCTTTGGTTAAACCTATCTTTATAACTTGAATTGGTGACCTGATTTCTTCATATAATATCTCAGCTGGTGCTGTATAAAATTTAATATAAAATAAATTTCCTTTAGTAACTCTCTTGTATATGATGAATGCTTTGTATAATTCTGGTATTCCACTTATTTCTTCTCCATCATATGTGTATACGGTACTGAGTAATCCATAACTGTAACACGTTTTAACTAAATTTGAACTAGTTTTGGGTTGTGCAATTAATCTATTATATCCTTGTAGTTTTTGGGTTATATAATCTTCATTTGGATTTTTGGTTTGTGTGGATCTGGGGTTTAAATTTAAAAATGTTTGGATTTTATATATGTTTTCAATGTATGATTGGGTAATGTAATTGTATCTTTTTTTATCACTTTGTATACTAACTGCATATGTAGAGGTTTGTGGTGTTGGAGTATTTATTATTTGGATTTTTGGAATAAATGGTTTTGCAAATAGGCTATTTAGGTTTGTATTTCTTGGAGTAGTTTTTTCCATAGCTCCTGTGCTTGTACCTGCAACTGATAATTTGTTAATATTTTGAGTTTTTAGGTGTTTCTTAACGTCACCTCTTAACTCTGGCCTTTTACCGTCTGCCTCATGACGTAGCTCCGCATTTTTAGAGTCATGCTGCTGACTATTAACTGTTTCTTTAAGTACTTGTACTTCTGTTTCTATTTTCTCCATCTTTTGACAAAGATTTGTCATCATAGCTAATATTTCCTTCATTGTATCTTTTTCTTGATAGATAGTCTGCAATAATATTGTAAATGTAAAATTTAATATATTTAATACTAATCTTCTTATTTCTTTTGTCGTAACTGAATCATCTATCTTTCTAGTTATCCACCATTTTACTTGTGTGTTATCAGTTCTTACAATAAATTTGTTATAAACAATATATGGTTCAAATGCTAATAAACATTTATATAATGCAAATAATTCTTTTCTATTTATTTCCCATTTTATTTGTGCTTCTATATAAGATCCTGAATAATATCTACAATGGTGTTCCATTTTTTCATTTTCATATTTATATTTTAAAACTCCTCCATAACTATGATTACTTGAATCTGTTTCAACTATATAAATAAATATTTTATTTTCATCAGGAAAATAGAGTTTTGGTAATTTTTTACATAAGTTCTTAATATTTCTTATATGTTCTTTATCTTTATTATCAAAATGATATTCAACATCTTTTTTAAGTTTTCTATGTAGTGGTTTTAAATACTCTGCTAATCTTGGTATGTACTCTCGTACTTGGTTTACTAATCCTAAAAAGGATTGTAATTTCTTTTTTGTATCTATATCTTCATCTAAATTGATTATTTTCTGTACTATATGTGTTTGCATTTTTATACCATTTTTATCTATTTGTATTCCTAGAAATTCAATTTGTGATTTCATAATTTCTACTTTCTTTTTACTTAAACTTATACCTGATTGTTTAATTATATATATAAATTTTTCTAATAACCTTATATGTTCATCTTGTGTTTTCGAGTATAATAATATATCATCTATATATACAATGCAATTTTCTAATTGATTAAAATAATTATCCATAAAATATTGATATCTACCTGGTGCATTTTTATATCCAAATGGTAAAATATTCCATTCATAGAAACCTTGTGGTACTGTGAATGCTGTTAGTTGTTTAGATTCTTCTTCTAGTTTTAAATGATAAAATCCTGATTTACAATCAAATTTACTAAAATAGTTATATCCTTGTATCTGTCTTATTTTTAATATCTTATTTGGTATTGGATAATTATAAGTTTTTGTTTTAGCATTTAGATTACGATAATCTATAACCATTCTACTTTTACCTCTTTTTTGTTCACTATGTTTATTTACTATAAATGCTGGACTTGTATGTTTACTATTACTCTCTTGTATGTAATTATTCTTTAATAGTTCATCTATATGCATTTTAAATTCATTTAAATCATCAAAATTATATTTTAATGGTTTTTGCGTTATTATACTATTTTCATCTATTAATTCAATTTTTACTTTTGTCTTATGCTTTTCCCATCCTTCTAATGGATTTTCGTTATATAATAGTTCTAATTGTTCATTTATTATTTTAACCTTATCTATTGTAAATATGATAATTTCTAGTTGGTTTATTTGTTTGCTATTTATGTTTTTCATTTCTTGATTTATTTTTTCACTTCCTTTTATCCATTCTTTTGGTTTTCTTTGTTTATTATTTACTCTTTTTGCTCCTATTTTATATCCATATGGCGTAGTAAACCACCAATGAGTTTTAGTTATAATATGAGGGTATAGTTTATTTAAAAATGGCATTTCTAATAACATATCTTTTGTTGTTAATTCAAAATTATACATTTCTTCTATTATTAAGATTTTATCCCATATTTGTATTTTTATATTTTTTGCTTTGTATATAATCATGCTACTTTCATTGTTAAATCCTGTTACTACCATAGGTGTTTTTAATTTTTCCCATTTATCTTCTGGTAAACAATTATATTTACATATATTTGTCTCTGCTCCTGTATCTATCATAGGTGTATAATATCTGTTGTGATATCCTTCTACAATGATTTTTGCAAGTATATATATCTTCATTATTCATTTTGTTCTTTTTATAATTATTTTCTTATTTTGACAGGTTATAATTAATTGTTCATCTTCTATTTTATATGGTGTAAATTGATCTAACCATTTTATTCCTAAAGTAATATTTTGATTTCCTTGGTAAATTTTAAATGGTATTAATAATAATATTCCTCCTATAATTATTTCTTTCTCTACTATTTCTTCATTTATAGTTACAATTTCACTAGGTAATCCAGGGCATACATGTCCTGTTTTTATAATTTCTGTATCTAAAACTAATTCTCTAATTATGTAATTATCTTCTTGTCCTGTATTTATTAATATCCTGTATCTTTTTTCATTAATTATTCCAGTTATAAAATAATGATTTGGTGTTTCTTCTTCTGTATTTAATATTTTAGGAATTTCATATTTTCTTTTGGATGTACTAGCTCTTGATGAAGTAGTTCTATTTAATATATTTGGTATGCTTGAAGTGCTTATTCTTTCTTTTACTATTTCTAAATCTTCTTCCATGTCAATTTCTTTATAGCTATAATCATTATTATCTATTATTGTAATTACTTGGTCAAAAGGGTTTTCTATTTTTATTCTATCAATTTTATTTTTTGCCATTACTTTATGTTTTGTTGTTAATATATATAGGTTTTTACATCTTGCTGTAAATATTTTACTTCCTGATGCTAATTCTATTCCTGATAATTTCCAATATAATACTAATGATTTATCTATATTTCTATCTGTTAATGCTATTGAGTAATTTGCACTTATTATAAATTTAAATTTTTGGTATATTAGATTTCCTTTTACTGCACTAATTACGCTTTTTTCTATAGGGTGTATTATTGTATCATCTGCTAAATATATTTCAATAGGTGTATCTATTCCTTCTCTAAAACATGCTTTTATTAGTATTTCTGTTCCTCCTAAATGTACATATTTTATAGGTGTTTTAGCTTTTATATGTTGTATTTCTTGATTTATCATTCTTTTGTTTAATATAGGTATTTGTGCTTTTCCTTTTGTATATTTACAATCTACAATATGTTCTTTTTGACTAACTACATAATATTCTTCTCTATTTCTTTTAAACCAATTTTTTAAAGTGGGTATTTCTAGTACTTTATCTACACTTAAATCTAATTCTTTATTTTTTATTTGTTGAAAAATTGTATTATCAAATATAATTTTTTGTTCCACTGATTCTTCATTCTGATATTCTTCTTTAGATATTATTTTTATATCATTTTCAGTCATTATATTCCTTCATTTATTATTTCATTATCTAATTCCATATTTATTCCTTCATTTTCATATTCATTTTCTATATCTGAGATTTCATATATGCTATCATTGTCACTTAATTCATAGTCTATATAATCTATTTGCATATATTTTTCATCATCCATAATTATTTCTGCTATTTGTTTACCTTTTAGATTTTTAGGTAATTTACAATCTCTAGCTAAATGTCCTAACTTTCCACAATTGTAACAAGTACAATTTGATAATTTTCTTTTTGGTCTATATGGTCTTTTTATTTTATAATTTTTTACATAATATCTTTTTCTTGGATTTTTATATTTATATCTAGTTTTGGTTTTTCTATAATTTTTATATTTTCTAGGTTTTTTATAATATTTATCTTTACAACCAAATTGTGGTGCTATTTTATTTTTGCAACATGCTAGATTTTTTATTAATACTTTTTCCATTTTTAATTTTTCTTTTTGATTTTCACATAATTGTATAAACCATTGTTGTAAAAATTTTATTCTAGCTCCTAAAGTATCTGTTATTCCTTCATTATTCCAATCTTTAATTACGTTTGTACTAAATGGTTCTGGTAGTTTTGTAAAATACTGTTGTTTTATTTCTTTTGCTTCATCTGTATTATATTTTGCTTTGTAATAATATTCTTTAAATGCACATGTATATTCTTCTATGTAACACATATTACATATTGCTAATTTTGACATTAATTGTCTATTTATTATTTTTTCTTTATTTTGTTCTTTTATATCTGTAGTCATACTTCCAAATTCATTTCTTATTGCTAATTCATATTTATCTAATATATCTATATTAGATGTTGTTGTTGATCCATCTATTTTTTTATCACTCCTTAGTGCTGCTATACTTTCTGATGGTAAATTTTCTATCCATAATTTTGTTGTTCCTACAAGTGTTCTTTCTATATATCCTGGTGTATCTTTTACTGCTATTTTATTATCGACTAATTGTTTAGATAAATTTCCTACCCATAATAAGATTACTTTATTTATGTCTAGAACACAGTCTAAATCTAAAAAATTATACTGTTCAATTATTGGTTTAGGTATCCATTTTTTATTTAATCTACTATTCCATATTGCATTTGCTCTGTCTGATCTTTCATAACTTTCTGTATAATAAGTTGGTGTTGATCTTCTAGGATTACTTCTTCTAGGACTAGTTCTAGGACTATTATCTGGAGTTTTAACTCTTGATGTGCTTGGTTTATTTATATCTCCTGTATTTATTTCTAATTTTTTCAATTTATCTACCTGTTCTAAAATTTCTGTATATGTTTCACTTATATCACTTATTTCTGAATTTTGATCATTCATTGTATCTAATTCGTTTATTTCATCATTGATTTCATTTATTTCAAGATTTTCATTTTCATTTAATATTTGTTTCATTTTATTTATTTCACTAGTCAATTCAACTTCTTTTTCTTTTTCTTTTTCTTTTTGTTTTTCTTTTTGTTTAGTTTCATATAATAATTTTAACTGAGCTAATTCTTTTTCTAATTCACTTATTTTTGTATTTTTTGTTTCTTCTATCTTTTGTACTTCTTGTTTTGCTTGTGTTTTTATTTTTTCAATTTCTTTGGCTTTATCTATTTCTTCATTTTCTTTTGTTATTCTTATCATAGCTGTTAAACTATCTTCTAATTTTGCTGTTTCTTTTTCTAACATTAAATATAATTTATCTCCTATTTTTTTATATCTTCTTCCTAAATTTGAGAATATTATTTTTATTATTAATCCTTCTTGATTTTCATAAGTTTTTTCGTCTACTGCAAATTATTCTTTATTCATTATATTCATTATTATAGTATATATCATGTTGTAATTTATATTCTAGGCAATTTATTTGTATTTCTAACTCAAATAGAACTTTTCTTTGGATTGATATTACTTTACTACTTACTCCTGCAAATATATTTTCTACTAATCTTTCTTTTTTAAATTTATATTCGTATCTTTTTTCATTTATTTTTTCTATCAGTTGTTGTTTATATATTCTTCTGTCCATATTGTTTTTTCAAATAACAAATATATTTATATTCTGTTTTAGAAATTAGATCTATCAACAAGTTTTCTTTATTAGTATCTTTTTTAGTGATTTTTAATAATTCATATTTCATATATAAATTATTTATCTTTTTCTTTATCTTTCTTACCTTTCTCTCTATATTATTATTTTCCTTTTCATTTTTTAAGAAAATATTTTTTCATAATATTCTTTTTTAACTAAATTTAATCTTTGTATTTCTTTTGCATTAGTTTCTATATATTCTAAATATTCTTCTTCTCTAAGATATATATATCTATTTACATTTTCAATTAATAATTTTTCTTCTAGATCTATCTTTTCTTTAGTTTCTTTCCATAATTTCAAATATCTATAATTTATCATTGATCTCTATATAATTCTAGATCATCATATAAATAATCAAGATCAAAATCATCTGAAATAATTAATTCTGACCAACCATAAATTGTTTCTTCAATTATTTCATATGTTACTAATTTATCATAGATTATTCTTCTTATATCAGCATCAAGATCTTTCAATATATAGAATAATAATATCATATAATTAACATCATTATTTAATAAACAGGTAGTCATTTTATCATACTTTCGCTAAAATTTTATTCCTTCTAACCTCTTCACAGATTATACTTATTCATTATGTAATAATAATAATTTAATAATCATCTCGTCTAGTCACTACTATGGTTTTCTTCTTCAATCAGTTACCCTAACAGCGCCTCAACTCTGTGTACTCCCCTAAACGGCCTTCTCTTTGCCTACCGGTTTCCACTTTAGGATGGCATAGTCTGGGCTTACCTACTCTCAGAATATTTCCATAGAAAACCTTCTAAAGATGATTATTATAACATTATTAAAGCATAATAATACTTATAATCAAGAAGAGATTATCAGGAATAAAGCAGTTTAGCTACTCATGACTAAAAATGAGTATACCTGTTCTTGTAGATTTTCCATATTTGATTTGTTTTCCATAGGTTTTTTTTTTTTTTTAATATATAGCTCTGATACCAATGGGGGGTTTGGAAGTGGAATGAGAGAATTAGAGAGAAGATAGAAGAGGGCTTGTTTATTTATGTAGGCAAATGCCTCCTTATATACAAAATTCTAACGACCTTTCATTCTTACTAAAGGATGATTGGCTTTTTCTACTATTTCTTCATTTATAGTTACAATTTCACTAGGTAATCCAGGGCATACATGTCCTGTTTTTATAATTTTTGTATCTAAAACTAATTCTCTAATTATGTAATTATCTTCTTGTCCTGTATTTATTAATATCCTGTATCTTTTTTCATTAATTATTCCAGTTATAAAATAATGATTTGGTGTTTCTTCTTCTGTATTTAATATTTTAGGAATTTCATATTTTCTTTTGGATGTACTAGCTCTTGATGAAGTAGTTCTATTTAATATATTTGGTATGCTTGAAGTGCTTATTCTTTCTTTTACTATTTCTAAATCTTCTTCCATGTCAATTTCTTTATAGCTATAATCATTATTATCTATTATTAATTACTTGGTCAAAAGGGTTTTCTATTTTTATTCTATCAATTTTATTTTTTGCCATTACTTTATGTTTTGTTGTTAATATATATAGGTTTTTACATCTTGCTCTAAATATTTTACTTCCTGTTGCTAATTCTATTCCTGATAATTTCCAATATAATACTAATGATTTATCTATGTTTCTATCTGTTAATGCTATTGAGTAATTTGCACTTATTATAAATTTAAATTTTTGGTATATTAGATTTCCTTTTACTGCACTAATTACGCTTTTTTCTATTGGGTGTATTATTGTATCATCTGCTAAATATATTTCAATAGGTGTATCTATTCCTTCTCTAAAACATGCTTTTATTAGTATTTCTGTTCCTCCTAAATGTACATATTTTATAGGTGTTTTAGCTTTTATATGTTGTATTTCTTGATTTATCATTCTTTTGTTTAATATAGGTATTTGTGCTTTTCCTTTTGTATATTTACAATCTACAATATGTTCTTTTTGACTAACTACATAATATTCTTCTCTATTTCTTTTAAACCAATTTTTTAAAGTGGGTATTTCTAGTGCTTTATCTACACTTAAATCTAATTCTTTATTTTTTATTTGTTGAAAAATTGTATTATCAAATATAATTTTTTGTTACACTGATTCTTCATTCTGATATTCTTCTTTAGATATTATTTTTATATCATTTTCAGTCATTATATTCCTTCATTTATTATTTCATTATCTAATTCCATATTTATTCCTTCATTTTCATATTCATTTTCTATATCTGAGATTTCATATATGCTATCATTGTCACTTAATTCATAGTCTATATAATCTATTGCATATATTTTTCATCATCCATAATTATTTCTGCTATTTGTTTACCTTTTAGATTTTTAGGTAATTTACAATCTCTAGCTAAATGTCCTAACTTTCCACAATTGTAACAAGTACAATTTGATAATTTTCTTTTTGGTCTATATGGTCTGTTATTTTATAATTTTTTACATAATATCTTTTTCTTGGATTTTTATATTTATATCTAGTTTTGGTTTTTCTATAATTTTTATATTTTCTAGGTTTTTTATAATATTTATCTTTACAACCAAATTGTGGTGCTATTTTATTTTTGCAACATGCTAGATTTTTTATTAATACTTTTTCCATTTTTAATTTTTCTTTTTGATTTTCACATAATTGTATAAACCATTGTTGTAAAAAATTTTATTCTAGCTCCTAAAGTATCTGTTATTCCTTCATTATTCCAATCTTTAATTATGTTTGTACTAAATGGTTCTGGTAGTTTTGTAAAATACTGTTGTTTTATTTCTTTTGCTTCATCTGTATTATATTTTGCTTTGTAATAATATTCTTTAAATGTACATGTATATTCTTCTATGTAACACATATTACATATTGCTAATTTTGACATTAATTGTCTATTTATTATTTTTTCTTTATTTTGTTCTTTTATATCTGTAGTCATACTTCCAAATTCATTTCTTATTGCTAATTCATATTTATCTAATATATCTATATTAGATGTTGTTGTTGATCCATCTATTTTTTTATCACTCCTTAGTGCTGCTATACTTTCTGATGGTAAATTTTCTATCCATAATTTTGTTGTTCCTACAAGTGTTCTTTCTATATATCCTGGTGTATCTTTTACTGCTATTTTATTATCGACTAATTGTTTAGATAAATTTCCTACCCATAATAAGATTACTTTATTTATGTCTAGAACACAGTCTAAATCTAAAAAATTATACTGTTCAATTATTGGTTTAGGTATCCATTTTTTATTTAATCTACTATTCCATATTGCATTTGCTCTGTCTGATCTTTCATAACTTTCTGTATAATAAGTTGGTGTTGATCTTCTAGGATTACTTCTTCTAGGACTAGTTCTAGGACTATTATCTGGAGTTTTAACTCTTGATGTGCTTGGTTTATTTATATCTCCAGTATTTATTTCTAATTTTTATCAATTTATCTACCTGTTCTAAAATTTCTGTATATATTTCACTTATATCACTTATTTCTGAATTTTGATCATTCATTGTATCTAATTCATTTATTTCATTTATTTCAAGATTTTCATTTTCATTTAATATTTGTTTCATTTTATTTATTTCACTAGTCAATTCAACTTTCACTAGTCCAATCTCAACTTCCTTTTCTTTTTCTTTTTCCTTTTCTATTTGTTTTTCTTTTTGTTTAGTTTCATATAATAATTTTAACTGAGCTAATTCTTTTTCTAATTCACTTATTTTTGTATTTTTTGTTTCTTCTATCTTTTGTACTTCTTGTTTTGCTTGTGTTTTTATTTTTTCAATTTCTTTGGCTTTATCTATTTCTTTATTTTCTTTTGTTATTCTTATCATAGCTGTTAAACTATCTTCTAATTTTGCTGTTTCTTTTTCTAACATTAAATATAATTTATCTCCTATTTTTTTATATCTTCTTCCTAAATTTGAGAATATTATTTTTATTATTAATCCTTCTTGATTTTCATAAGTTTTTTCGTCTACTGCAAATTCTTCTTTATTCATTATATTCATTATTATAGTATATATCATGTTGTAATTTATATTCTAGGCAATTTATTTGTATTTCTAACTCAAATAGAACATTTCTTTGGATTGATATTACTTTACTTCTTACTCCTGCAAATATATTTTCTACTAATCTTTCTTTTTTAAATTCATATTCGTATCTTTTTTCATTTATTTTTTATATCAGTTGTTGTTTATATATTCTTCTGTCCATATTGTTTTTTCAAATAACAAATATATTTATATTCTGTTTTAGAAATTAGATCTATCAACAAGTTTTCTTTATTAGTATCTTTTTTAGTGATTTTTAATAATTCATATTTCATATATAAATTATTTATCTTTTTCTTTATCTTTCTTACCTTTCTCTCTATATTATTATTTTCCTTTTTCATTTTTTAAGAAAATATTTTTTCATAATATTCTTTTTTAACTAAATTTAATTTTTGTATTTCTTTTGCATTAGTTTCTATATATTCTAAATATTCTTCTTCTCTAAGATATATATATCTATTTACATTTTTCAATTAATAATTTTTTTCTAGATCTATCTTTTCTTTAGTTTCTTTCCATAATTTCAAATATCTATAATTTATCATTGATCTCTATATAATTCTAGATCATCATATAAAATAATATGATGATCTAGAATTATATAGAGATCAATGATAAATTATAGATATTTGAAATTATGGAAAGAAACTAAAGAAAAGATAGATCTAGAAAAAAATTATTAATTGAAAAATGTAAATAGATATATATATCTTAGAGAAGAAGAATATTTAGAATATATAGAAACTAATGCAAAAGAAATACAAAAATTAAATTTAGTTAAAAAAGAATATTATGAAAAAATATTTTCTTAAAAAATGAAAAAGGAAAATAATAATATAGAGAGAAAGGTAAGAAAGATAAAGAAAAAGATAAATAATTTATATATGAAATATGAATTATTAAAAATCACTAAAAAAGACACTAATAAAGAAAACTTGTTGATAGATCTAATTTCTAAAACAGAATATAAATATATTTGTTATTTGAAAAAACAATATGGACAGAAGAATATATAAACAACAACTGATATAAAAAATAAATGAAAAAAGATACGAATATGAATTTAAAAAAGAAAGATTAGTAGAAAATATATTTGCAGGAGTAAGTAGTAAAGTAATATCAATCCAAAGAAAAGTTCTATTTGAGTTAGAAATACAAATAAATTGCCTAGAATATAAATTACAACATGATATATACTATAATAATGAATATAATGAATAAAGAATAATTTGCAGTAGACGAAAAAACTTATGAAAATCAAGAAGGATTAATAATAAAAATAATATTCTCAAATTTAGGAAGAAGATATAAAAAAATAGGAGATAAATTATATTTAATGTTAGAAAAAGAAACAGCAAAATTAGAAGATAGTTTAACAGCTATGATAAGAATAACAAAAGAAAATGAAGAAATAGATAAAGCCAAAGAAATTGAAAAAATAAAAACACAAGCAAAACAAGAAGTACAAAAGATAGAAGAAACAAAAAATACAAAAATAAGTGAATTAGAAAAAGAATTAGCTCAGTTAAAATTATTATATGAAACTAAACAAAAAGAAAAACAAAAAGAAAAAGAAAAAGAAAAAGAAGTTGAATTGACTAGTGAAATAAATAAAATGAAACAAATATTAAATGAAAATGAAAATCTTGAAATAAATGAAATCAATGATGAAATAAACGAATTAGATACGAATGATCAAAATTCAGAAATAAGTGATATAAGTGAAACATATACAGAAATTTTAGAACAGGTAGATAAATTGAAAAAATTAGAAATAAATACAGGAGATATAAATAAACCAAGCACATCAAGAGTTAAAACTCCAGATAATAGTCCTAGAACTAGTCCTAGAAGAAGTAATCCTAGAAGATCAACACCAACTTATTATACAGAAAGTTATGAAAGATCAGACAGAGCAAATGCAATATGGAATAGTAGATTAAATAAAAAATGGATACCTAAACCAATAATTGAACAGTATAATTTTTTAGATTTAGACTGTGTTCTAGACATAAATAAAGTAATCTTATTATGGGTAGGAAATTTATCTAAACAATTAGTCGATAATAAAATAGCAGTAAAAGATACACCAGGATATATAGAAAGAACACTTGTAGGAACAACAAAATTATGGATAGAAAATTTACCATCAGAAAGTATAGCAGCACTAAGGAGTGATAAAAAAATAGATGGATCAACAACAACATCTAATATAGATATATTAGATAAATATGAATTAGCAATAAGAAATGAATTTGGAAGTATGACTACAGATATAAAAGAACAAAATAAAGAAAAAATAATAAATAGACAATTAATGTCAAAATTAGCAATATGTAATATGTGTTACATAGAAGAATATACATGTACATTTAAAGAATATTATTACAAAGCAAAATATAATACAGATGAAGCAAAAGAAATAAAACAACAGTATTTTACAAAACTACCAGAACCATTTAGTACAAACATAATTAAAGATTGGAATAATGAAGGAATAACAGATACTTTAGGAGCTAGAATAAAATTTTTTACAACAATGGTTTATACAATTATGTGAAAATCAAAAAGAAAAATTAAAAATGGAAAAAGTATTAATAAAAAATCTAGCATGTTGCAAAAATAAAATAGCACCACAATTTGGTTGTAAAGATAAATATTATAAAAAACCTAGAAAATATAAAAATTATAGAAAAACCAAAACTAGATATAAATATAAAAATCCAAGAAAAAGATATTATGTAAAAAATTATAAAATAACAGACCATATAGACCAAAAAGAAAATTATCAAATTGTACTTGTTACAATTGTGGAAAGTTAGGACATTTAGCTAGAGATTGTAAATTACCTAAAAATCTAAAAGGTAAACAAATAGCAGAAATAATTATGGATGATGAAAAATATATGCAATAGATTATATAGACTATGAATTAAGTGACAATGATAGCATATATGAAATCTCAGATATAGAAAATGAATATGAAAATGAAGGAATAAATATGGAATTAGATAATGAAATAATAAATGAAGGAATATAATGACTGAAAATGATATAAAAATAATATCTAAAGAAGAATATCAGAATGAAGAATCAGTGTAACAAAAAATTATATTTGATAATACAATTTTTCAACAAATAAAAAATAAAGAATTAGATTTAAGTGTAGATAAAGCACTAGAAATACCCACTTTAAAAAATTGGTTTAAAAGAAATAGAGAAGAATATTATGTAGTTAGTCAAAAAGAACAGATTGTAGATTGTAAATATACAAAAGGAAAAGCACAAATACCTATATTAAACAAAAGAATGATAAATCAAGAAATACAACATATAAAAGCTAAAACACCTATAAAATATGTACATTTAGGAGGAACAGAAATACTAATAAAAGCATGTTTTAGAGAAGGAATAGATACACCTATTGAAATATATTTAGCAGATGATACAATAATACACCCTATAGGAAAAAGCGTAATTAGTGCAGTAAAAGGAAATCTAATATACCAAAAATTTAAATTTATAATAAGTGCAAATTACTCAATAGCATTAACAGATAGAAATATAGATAAATCATTAGTATTATATTGGAAATTATCAGGAATAGAATTAGCATCAGGAAGTAAAATATTTACAGCAAGATGTAAAAACCTATATATATTAACAACAAAACATAAAGTAATGGCAAAAAATAAAATTGATAGAATAAAAATAGAAAACCCTTTTGACCAAGTAATTACAATAATAGATAATAATGATTATAGCTATAAAGAAATTGACATGGAAGAAGATTTAGAAATAGTAAAAGAAAGAATAAGCACTTCAAGCATACCAAATATATTAAATAGAACTACTTCATCAAGAGCTAGTACATCCAAAAGAAAATATGAAATTCCTAAAATATTAAATACAGAAGAAGAAACACCAAATCATTATTTTATAACTGGAATAATTAATGAAAAAAGATACAGGATATTAATAAATACAGGACAAGAAGATAATTACATAATTAGAGAATTAGTTTTAGATACAGAAATTATAAAAACAGGACATGTATGCCCTGGATTACCTAGTGAAATTGTAACTATAAATGAAGAAATAGTAGAGAAAGAAATAATTATAGGAGGAATATTATTATTAATACCATTTAAAATTTACCAAGGAAATCAAAATATTACTTTAGGAATAAAATGGTTAGATCAATTTACACCATATAAAATAGAAGATGAACAATTAATTATAACCTGTCAAAATAAGAAAATAATTATAAAAAGAACAAAATGAATAATGAAGATATATATCACAACAGATATTATACACCTATGATAGATACAGGAGCAGAGACAAATATATGTAAATATAATTGTTTACCAGAAGATAAATGGGAAAAATTAAAAACACCTATGGTAGTAACAGGATTTAACAATGAAAGTAACATGATTACATACAAAGCAAAAAATATAAAAATACAAATATGGGATAAAATCTTAATAATAGAAGAAATGTATAATTTTGAATTTACAACAAAAGATATATTATTAGGAATGCCATTTTTAAATAAACTATACCCTCATATTATAACTAAAACTCATTGGTGGTTTATTACACCATATGGATATAAAATAGGAGCAAAAAGAGTAAATAATAAACAAAGAAAACCAAAAGAATGGATAAAAGGAAGTGAAAAAATAAATCAAGAAATGGAAAACATAAATAGCAAACAAATAAACCAACTAGAAATTATCATATTTACAATAGATAAGGTTAAAATAATAAATGAACAATTAGAACTATTATATAACGAAAATCCATTAGAAGGATGGGAAAAGCATAAGACAAAAGTAAAAATTGAATTAATAGATGAAAATAGTATAATAACGCAAAAACCATTAAAATATAATTTTGATGATTTAAATGAATTTAAAATGCATATAGATGAACTATTAAAGAATAATTACATATAAGAGAGTAATAGTAAACATACAAGTCCAGCATTTATAGTAAATAAACATAGTGAATAAAAAAGAGGTAAAAGTAGAATGGTTATAGATTATCGTAATCTAAATGCTAAAACAAAAACTTATAATTATCCAATACCAAATAAGATATTAAAAATAAGACAGATACAAGGATATAACTATTTTAGTAAATTTGATTGTAAATCAGGATTTTATCATTTAAAACTAGAAGAAGAATCTAAACAACTAACAGCATTCACAGTACCACAAGGTTTCTATGAATGGAATATTTTACCATTTGGATATAAAAATGCACCAGGTAGATATCAATATTTTATGGATAATTATTTTAATCAATTAGAAAATTGCATTGTATATATAGATGATATATTATTATACTCGAAAACACAAGATGAACATATAAGGTTATTAGAAAAATTTATATATATAATTAAACAATCAGGTATAAGTTTAAGTAAAAAGAAAGCAGAAATTATAAAATCACAAATTGAATTTCTAGGAATACAAATAGATAAAAATGGTATAAAAATGTAAACACATATAGTACAGAAAATAATCAATTTAGATGAAGATATAGATACAAAAAAGAAATTACAATCCTTTTTAGGATTAGTAAACCAAGTACGAGAGTACATACCAAGATTAGCAGAGTATTTAAAACCACTACACAGAAAACTTAAAAAAGATGTTGAATATCATTTTGATAATAAAGATAAAGAACATATAAGAAATATTATGAACTTATGTAAAAAATTACCAAAACTCTATTTTCCTGATGAAAATAAAATATTTATTTATATAGTTGAAACAGATTCAAGTAATCATAGTTATGGAGGAGTTTTAAAATATAAATATGAAAATGAAAAAATGGAACACCATTGTAGATATTATTCAGGATCTTATACAGAAGCACAAATAAAATGGGAAATAAATAGAAAAGAATTATTTGCATTATATAAATGTTTATTAGCATTTGAACCATATATTATTTATAACAAATTTATTGTAAGAACTGATAACACACAAGTAAAATGGTGGATAACTAGAAAGATAGATGATTCAGTTACGACAAAAGAAATAAGGAGATTAGTATTAAATATATTAAATTTTACATTTACAATTGAGATAATTAAGACTGATAAAAATATTATTGCAGACTATCTATCAAGAAAAAGATTCAATGAAGGAAATATTAGCTATGATGACAAATCTTTGTCAAAAGATGGAGAAAATAGAAACAGAAGTACAAGTACTTAAAGAAACAGTTAATAGTCAGCATCATGACTCTAAAAATGCGGAGCTACGTCGTCTATAGATAAGAATCTTTGAAAAATTTGTAACAGAAAAAGATAATGTAGATAGGATTGTTTTGTTTTGTAGTTTTGTAATAATTCATGATTACTATTCATGAATAGTAAAAATTGTAAATAGTAAGAGTCAAGTAACTGTGTAAATAGTAAGAATCGAATTACTGTGTAAATAGTAAGAGTCAAGTAACTGTGTAAATAGTAAGAGTCGAGTTACTGTATAAATAGTAAAGGCCAATCATCCTTTAGTAAGAATGAAAGGTCGTTAGAATTTTGTATATAAGGAGGCATTTGCCTACATAAATAAACAAGCCCTCTTCTATCTTCTCTCTAATTCTCTCATTCCGCTTCCAAACCCCCCATTGGTATCAGAGCTAGATAGTAAAAAAAAAAAAACTATGGAAAACAAATCAAATATGGAAAATCTACAAGAACAGGTATACTCATTTTTAGTCATGAGTAGCTAAATTGCTTTATTCCTGATAATCTCTTCTTGATTATAAGTATTTATTATGCTTTAATAATGTTATAATAATCATCTTTAGAAGGTTTGCTATGGAAATATTCTGAGAGTAGGTAAGCCCAGACTATGCCATCCTAAAGTGGAAACCGGTAGGCAAAGAGAAGGCCGTTTAGGGGAGTACACAGAGTTGAGGCGCTGTTAGGGTAACTGATTGAAGAAGAAAACCATAGTAGTGACTAGACGAGATGATTATTAAATTATTATTATTACATAATGAATAAGTATAATCTGTGAAGAGGTTAGAAGGAATAAAATTTTAGCGAAAGTATGATAAAATGACTACCTATTTATTAAATGATGATGTTAATTATATGATATTATTATTCTATATATTGAAAGATCTTGATGCTGATATAAGAAGAATAATCTATGATAAATTAGTAACATATGAAATAATTGAAGAAACAATTTATGGTTGGTCAGAATTAATTATCTCAGATGATTTTGATCTTGATTATTTATATGATGATCTAGAATTATATAGAGATCAATGATAAATTATAGATATTTGAAATTATGGAAAGAAACTAAAGAAAAGATAGATCTAGAAGAAAAATTATTAATTGAAAATGTAAATAGATATATATATCTTAGAGAAGAAGAATATTTAGAATATATAGAAACTAATGCAAAAGAAATACAAAGATTAAATTTAGTTAAAAAAGAATATTATGAAAAAATATTTTCTTAAAAAATGAAAAAGGAAAATAATAATATAGAGAGAAAGGTAAGAAAGATAAAGAAAAAGATAAATAATATATATATGAAATATGAATTATTAAAAATCACTAAAAAAGACACTAATAAAGAAAACTTGTTGATAGATCTAATTTCTAAAACAGAATATAAATATATTTGTTATTTGAAAAAACAATATGGACAGAAGAATATATAAACAACAACTGATAGACAACAACTGATAGAAAAAATAAATGAAAAGAGATACGAATATTAATTTAAAAAAGAAAGATTAGTAGAAAATATATTTGCAGGAGTAAGTAGTAAAGTAATATCAATCCAAAGAAAAGTTGTATTTGAGTTAGAAATACAAATAAATTGCCTAGAATATAAATTACAACATAATATATACTATAATAATGAATATAATGAATAAAGAAGAATTTGCAGTAGACGAAAAAACTTATGAAAATCAAGAAGGATTAATAATAAAAATAATATTCTCAAATTTAGGAAGAAGATATAAAAAAATAGGAGATAAATTATATTTAATGTTAGAAAAAGAAACAGCAAAATTAGAAGATAGTTTAACAGCTATGATAAGAATAACAAAAGAAAATGAAAAAATAGATAAAGCCAAAGAAATTGAAAAAATAAAAACACAAGCAAAACAAGAAGTACAAAAGATAGAAGAAACAAAAAATACAAAAATAAGTGAATTAGAAAAAGAATTAGCTCAGTTAAAATTATTATATGAAACTAAACAAAAAGAAAAACAAAAAGAAAAAGAAAAAGAAAAAGAAGTTGAATTGACTAGTGAAATAAATAAAATGAAACAAATATTAAATGAAAATGAAAATCTTGAAATAAATGAAATCAATGATGAAATAAACGAATGTTAGCTAGTTCTTGTATAATTGTTGATATACCAATTATTCTTTTATTTGCATAAAAGTTTGGTATTTCTACCTTTGGTATTTCAGCTTGTTTTTCTATATCTTCTGGTATTATCATATCTTTGGTTAAACCTATCTTTATAACTTGAATTGGTGACTTGATTTCTTCATATAATATCTCAGCTGGTGCTGTATAAAATTTAATATAAAATAAATTTCCTTTAGTAACTCTCTTGTATATGATGAATGCTTTGTATAATTCTGGTATTCCACTTATTTCTTCTCCATCATATGTGTATACGGTACTGAGTAATCCATAACTGTAACACGTTTTAACTAAATTTGAACTAGTTTTGGGTTGTGCAATCAATCTATTATATCCTTGTAGTTTTTGGGTTATATAATCTTCATTTGGATTTTTGGTTTGTGTGGATCTGGGGTTTAAATTTAAAAATGTTTGGATTTTATATATGTTTTCAATGTATGATTGGGTAATGTAATTGTATCTTTTTTTATCACTTTGTATACTAACTGCATATGTAGAGGTTTGTGGTGTTGGAGTATTTATTATTTGGATTTTTGGAATAAATGGTTTTGCAAATAGGCTATTTAGGTTTGTATTTCTTGGAGTAGTTTTTTCCATAGCTCCTGTGCTTGTACCTGCAACTGATAATTTGTTAATATTTTGAGTTTTTAGGTGTTTCTCAACGTCACCTCTTAGCTCTGGCCTTTTACCGTCTGCCTCACGACGTAGCTCCGCATTTTTAGAGTCATGCTGCTGACTATTAACTGTTTCATTAAGTAATTGTACTTCTGTTTCTATTTTCTCCATCTTTTGACAAAGATTTGTCATCATAGCTAATATTTCCTTCATTGTATCTTTTTCTTGATAGATAGTCTGCAATAATATTTTTATCAGTCTTAATTATCTCAATTGTAAATGTAAAATTTAATATATTTAATACTAATCTCCTTATTTCTTTTGTCGTAACTGAATCATCTATCTTTTTAGTTATCCACCATTTTACTTGTGTGTTATCAGTTCTTACAATAAATTTGTTATAAACAATATATGGTTCAAATGCTAATAAACATTTATATAATGCAAATAATTCTTTTCTATTTATTTCCCATTTTATTTGTGCTTCTGTATAAGATCCTGAATAATATCTACAATGGTGTTCCATTTTTTCATTTTCATATTTATATTTTAAAACTCCTCCATACTATGATTACTTGAATCTGTTTCAACTATATAAATAAATATTTTATTTTCATCAGGAAAATAGAGTTTTGGTAATTTTTTACATAAGTTCTTAATATTTCTTATATGTTCTTTATCTTTATTATCAAAATGATATTCAACATCTTTTTTAAGTTTTCTATGTTGTGGTTTTAAATACACTGCTAATCTTGGTATGTACTCTCGTACTTGGTTTACTAATCCTAAAAAGGATTGTAATTTCTTTTTTGTATCTATATCTTCATCTAAATTGATTATTTTCTGTACTATATGTGTTTACATTTTTATACCATTTTTATCTATTTGTATTCCTAGAAATTCAATTTGTGATTTTATAATTTCTGCTTTCTTTTTACTTAAACTTATACCTGATTGTTTAATTATATATATAAATTTTTCTAATAACCTTATATGTTCATCTTGTGTTTTCGAGTATAATAATATATCATCTATATATACAATGCAATTTTCTAATTGATTAAAATAATTATCCATAAAATGTTGATATCTACCTGGTGCATTTTTATATCCAAATGGTAAAATATTCCATTCATAGAAACCTTGTGGTACTGTGAATGCTGTTGGTTGTTTAGATTCTTCTTCTAGTTTTAAATGATAAAATCCTGATTTACAATCAAATTTACTAAAATAGTTATATCCTTGTATCTGTCTTATTTTTAATATCTTATTTGGTATTGGATAATTATAAGTTTTTGTTTTAGCATTTAGATTACGATAATCTATAACCATTCTACTTTTACCTCTTTTTTATTCACTATGTTTATTTACTATAAATGCTGGACTTGTATGTTTACTATTACTCTCTTATATGTAATTATTCTTTAATAGTTCATCTATATGCATTTTAAATTCATTTAAATCATCAAAATTATATTTTAATGGTTTTTGCGTTATTATACTATTTTCATCTATTAATTCAATTTTTACTTTTGTCTTATGCTTTTCCCACCTTCTAATGGATTTTCGCTATATAATAGTTCTAATTGTTCATTTATTATTTTAACCTTATCTATTGTAAATATGATAATTTCTAGTTGGTTTATTTGTTTGCTATTTATGTTTTCCATTTCTTGATTTATTTTTTCACTTCCTTTTATCTATTCTTTTGGTTTTCTTTGTTTATTATTTACTCTTTTTGCTCCTATTTTATATCCACATGGTGTAGTAAACCACCAATGAGTTTTAGTTATAATATGAGGGTATAGTTTATCTAAAAATGGCATTCCTAATAACATATCTTTTGTTGTAAATTCAAAATTATACATTTCTTCTATTATTAAGATTTTATCCCATATTTGTATTTTTATATTTTTTGCTTTGTATGTAATCATGCTACTTTCATTGTTAAATCCTATTACTACCATAGGTGTTTTTAATTTTTCCCATTTATCTTCTGGTAAACAATTATATTTACATATATTTGTCTCTGCTCCTGTATCTATCATAGGTGTATAATATCTGTTGTGATATCCTTCTACAATGATTTTTGCAAGTATATATATCTTCATTATTCATTTTGTTCTTTTTATAATTATTTTCTTATTTTGACAGGTTATAATTAATTGTTCATCTTCCATTTTATATGGTGTAAATTGATCTAACCATTTTATTCCTAAAGTAATATTTTGATTTCCTTGGTAAATTTTAAATGGTATTAATAATAATATTCCTCCTATAATTATTTCTTTTTCTACTATTTCTTCATTTATAGTTACAATTTCACTAGGTAATCCAGGGCATACATGTCCTGTTTTTATAATTTCTGTATCTAAAACTAATTCTCTAATTATGTAATTATCTTCTTGTCCTGTATTTATTAATATCCTGTATCTTTTTTCATTAATTATTCCAGTTATAAAATAGTGATTTGGTGTTTCTTCTTCTGTATTTAATATTTTAGGAATTTCATATTTTCTTTTGGATGTACTAGCTCTTGATGAAGTAGTTCTATTTAATATATTTGGTATGCTTGAAGTGCTTATTCTTTCTTTTACTATTTCTAAATCTTCTTCCATGTCAATTTCTTTATAGCTATAATCATTATTATCTATTATTGTAATTACTTGGTCAAAAGGGTTTTCTATTTTTATTCTATCAATTTTATTTTTTGCCATTACTTTATGTTTTGTTGTTAATATATATAGGTTTTTACATCTTGCTGTAAATATTTTACTTCCTGGTGCTAATTCTATTCCTGATAATTTCCAATATAATACTAATGATTCATCTATGTTTCTATCTATTAATGCTATTGAGTAATTTGCACTTATTATAAATTTAAATTTTTGGTATATTAGATTTCCTTTTACTGCACTAATTACGCTTTTTTCTATAGGGTGTATTATTCTATCATCTGCTAAATATATTTCAATAGGTGTATCTATTCCTTCTCTAAAACATGCTTTTATTAGTATTTCTGTTCCTCCTAAATGTACATATTTTATAGGTGTTTTAGCTTTTATATGTTGTATTTCTTGATTTATCATTCTTTTGTTTAATATAGGTATTTGTGCTTTTCCTTTTGTATATTTACAATCTACAATATGTTCTTTTTGACTAACTACATAATATTCTTCTCTATTTCTTTTAAACCAATTTCTTAAAGTGGGTATTTCTAGTACTTTATCTACACTTAAATCTAATTCTTTATTTTTTATTTGTTGAAAAATTGTATTATCAAATATAATTTTTTGTTCCACTGATTCTTCATTCTGATATTCTTCTTTAGATATTATTTTTATATCATTTTCAGTCATTATATTCCTTCATTTATTATTTCATTATCTAATTCCATATTTATTCCTTCATTTTCATATTCATTTTCTATATCTGAGATTTCATATATGCTATCATTGTCACTTAATTCATAGTCTATATAATCTATTTGCATATATTTTTCATCATCCATAATTATTTCTGCTATTTGTTTACCTTTTAGATTTTTAGGTAATTTACAATTTCTAGCTAAATGTCCTAACTTTCCACAATTGTAACAAGTACAATTTGATAATTTTCTTTTTGGTCTATATGGTCTTTTTATTTTATAATTTTTTACATAATATCTTTTTCTTGGATTTTTATATTTATATCTAGTTTTGGTTTTTCTATAATTTTTATATTTTCTAGGTTTTTTATAATATTTATCTTTACAACCAAATTGTGGTGCTATTTTATTTTTGCAACATGCTAGATTTTTTATTAATACTTTTTCCATTTTTAATTTTTCTTTTTGATTTTCACATAATTGTATAAACCATTGTTGTAAAAATTTTATTCTAGCTCCTAAAGTATCTGTTATTCCTTCATTATTCCAATCTTTAATTACGTTTGTACTAAATGGTTCTGGTAGTTTTGTAAAGTACTGTTGTTTTATTTCTTTTGCTTCATCTGTATTATATTTTGCTTTGTAATAATATTCTTTAAATGCACATGTATATTCTTCTATGTAATACATATTACATATTGCTAATTTTGACATTAATTGTCTATTTATTATTTTTTCTTTATTTTGTTCTTTTATATCTGTAGTCATACTTCCAAATTCATTTCTTATTGCTAATTCATATTTATCTAATATATCTATATTAGATGTTGTTGTTGATCCATCTATTTTTTATCACTCCTTAGTGCTGCTATACTTTCTGATGGTAAATTTTCTATCCATAATTTTGTTGTTCCTACAAATGTTCTTTCTATATATCCTGGTGTATCTTTTACTGCTATTTTATTATCGACTAATTGTTTAGATAAATTTCCTACCCATAATAAGATTACTTTATTTATGTCTATAACACAGTCTAAATCTAAAAAATTATACTGTTCAATTATTGGTTTAGGTATCCATTTTTTATTTAATCTACTATTCCATATTGCATTTGCTCTGTCTGATCTTTCATAACTTTCTGTATAATAAGTTGGTGTTGATCTTCTAGGATTACTTCTTCTAGGACTAGTTCTAGGACTATTATCTGGAGTTTTAACTCTTGATGTGCTTGGTTTATTTATATCTCCTGTATTTATTTCTAATTTTTTCAATTTATCTACCTGTTCTAAAATTTCTGTATATGTTTCACTTATATCACTTATTTCTGAATTTTGATCATTCATTGTATCTAATTCGTTTATTTCATCATTGATTTCATTTATTTCAAGATTTTCATTTTCATTTAATATTTGTTTCATTTTATTTATTTCACTAGTCAATTCAACTTCTTTTTCTTTTTCTTTTTCTATTTGTTTTTCTTTTTGTTTAGTTTCATATAATAATTTTAACTGAGCTAATTCTTTTTCTAATTCACTTATTTTTGTATTTTTTGTTTCTTCTATCTTTTGTACTTCTTGTTTTGCTTGTGTTTTTATTTTTTCAATTTCTTTGGCTTTATCTATTTCTTCATTTTCTTTTGTTATTCTTATCATAGCTGTTAAACTATCTTCTAATTTTGCTGTTTCTTTTTCTAACATTAAATATAATTTATCTCCTATTTTTTTATATCTTCTTCCTAAATTTGAGAATATTATTTTTATTATTAATCCTTCTTGATTTTCATAAGTTTTTTCGTCTACTGCAAATTCTTCTTTATTCATTATATTCATTATTATAGTATATATCATGTTGTAATTTATATTCTAGGCAATTTATTTGTATTTCTAACTCAAATAGAACTTTTCTTTGGATTGATATTACTTTACTACTTACTCCTGCAAATATATTTTCTACTAATCTTTCTTTTTTAAATTCATATTCGTATCTTTTTTCATTTATTTTTTCTATCAGTTGTTGTTTATATATTCTTCTGTCCATATTGTTTTTTCAAATAACAAATATATTTATATTCTGTTTTAGAAATTAGATCTATCAACAAGTTTTCTTTATTAGTGTCTTTTTTAGTGATTTTTAATAATTTATATTTCATATATAAATTATTTATCTTTTTCTTTATCTTTCTTACCTTTCCCTCTATATTATTATTTTCCTTTTTCATTTTTAAGAAAATATTTTTTCATAATATTCTTTTTTAACTAAATTTAATCTTTGTATTTCTTTTGCATTAGTTTCTATATATTCTAAATATTCTTCTTCTCTAAGATATATATATCTATTTACATTTTCAATTAATAATTTTTCTTCTAGATCTATCTTTTCTTTAGTTTCTTTCCATAATTTCAAATATCTATAATTTATCATTGATCTCTATATAATTCTAGATCATCATATAAATAATCAAGATCAAAATCATCTGAGATAATTAATTCTGACCAACCATAAATTGTTTCTTCAATTATTTCATATGTTACTAATTTATCATAGATTATTCTTCTTATATCAGCATCAAGATCTTTCAATATATAGAATAATAATATCATATAATTAACATCATCATTTAATAAATAGGTAGTCATTTTATCATACTTTCGCTAAAATTTTATTCCTTCTAACCTCTTCACAGATTATACTTATTCATTATGTAATAATAATAATTTAATAATCATCTCGTCTAGTCACTACTATGGTTTTCTTCTTCAATCAGTTACCCTAACAGCGCCTCAACTCTGTGCACTCCCCTAAACGGCCTTCTCTTTGCCTACCGGTTTCCACTTTAGGATGGCATAGTCTGGGCTTACCTACTCTCAATATATTTCCATAGCAAACCTTCTAAAGATGATTATTATAACATTATTAAAGCATAATAAATACTTATAATCAAGAACAGATTATCAGGAATAAAGCAGTTTAGCTACTCATGACTAAAAATGAGTATACCTGTTCTTTTAGATTTTCCATATTTGATTTGTTTTCCATAGCTTATTTTTTTTTTACTATCTAGCTCTGATACCAATGGGGGGTTTGGAAGCGGAATGAGAGAATTAGAGAGAAGATAGAAGAGGGCTTGTTTATTTATGTAGGCAAATGCCTCCTTATATACAAAATTCTAACGACCTTTCATTCTTACTAAAGGATGATTGGCCTTTACTATTTACACAGTGGTAGAGTCCCATACCCCTACCTAAGCTATAGCCAACCTCTCAAGTTACTTTGATTGGCCTATACCTTATTCATTCATTTTAGTTTAGGGAACATTTGCCTTAACCGACATAGACCACATAATCGAATGTGGAATCCGGTGTAGTGAAACCTTACACCGATGGAAGGTGGTCTACCGGCCAAGGTAGAACCTAATGTAAACATAGCTATCTAGGTGGATCCACTAGCTAGTATCCTATGGTGGCAACATAGTTCAAGAACTAAGAGGTAGATATCCCTATTTATACCATTTGGTAATATGGGCCGCTCCTCATGGGAATCCCTTAAAGTGACACATCCCTCATACATGGGAGTTATCGTCACATGGGCAACTTCTAGGATGAATCTTTCCTTTCTAGGGACAAGTCATCACCTCCCATTGTCAAGTTCGCTCGGTGCTAAGCTAAGTCCCCATTTAGAGAAATCTTTAGTCTTTATTAATTTTCTCAATTTAATTAGATAGGAGGGTCAATCCCTCGTATAATCATCATTATAGCTCAATAAGAATTGTATGAGAATTAGTCCTTTCATTAACAATTCATATAGGTGAAGTCAACCCTCGTACAACTCATCATAATAGGGCACATCGTACGACTTCCCTATATTACATTACACCTAGCAACCTCACAACCAACCTAAGCATATCAATTCATGTATCATATCAACTTATCACATCAATCAAAGCATACTTCAACATAACATTATCACTTGATGACAATTAACCATAATTTGAAGTAAAGGCTAGGATCATCAAGACTTACCCATACTCCTCCATAATCCATCAATAAAAGGGCCTTACCATCAACCCATAGATCAACCAATCTTAGATCATCACATCAATGAATTTCAATAACAAATCACGAGAACTAATCAAAAAGAAACACTATACTATGAAGCAATACTACATCAAAGCTTAGTAACATGATCTCAAGTGTAACTTCTTAATTTAGATTCAATATTCAAGAACATAGGTGTGAAGAACTTCAATTCATCATAATAGATCCATAATCAATGCAATGACAATCATTAAAGACCATTTAACTAATTAGGAGATCAATTCTATCAAACTCAACCTAATCCATATCAATTCTACATTTAGGGTTAAGGGTTAGGGGTCATCACCCACAATCTAGATCAAACTACATCAATTAACCACAATCAAGTTACAATTCATGATAATCTATTCATTCTAACCCAAGGAATACCTAATTAACTCAATTCACATGATCAAATTCGGATTTGGATGAAACCCATAAGAAACTCAACTTTTTTGGAAAAAGCTTTGAAGGAACCCTTTGAGGAAAGAATCTCAAAGGTGAATTAGATCCCATACCTTAAGGTTTGATGACGTTTTGATGGTGAATTTCGTGCTAATCCTGCCCCCAATGATCTCCCCAAGTTGATATCCAATGGAGTCTTCCAATAGAGAGAGAAAGTAGAGAGAAGGAAGAGAGTTTTGTTTTTTTGAGAGAATGATTAGGCTAATGAGGGTTGGGGTATTTATAGTAGGGTCTTAAGTCACTTAATTAGTCTCTCTTAAACCCCTAATTACCCCTAAGTCACTTAATTAATTAACAACTAAAAACTAACTTTTCCGAAACTGCCACAGACCTTCCACGACGGATCCCCGACGACGGTCCGTCGTGGGCGTGACGGACTGACTTCCCTCCGTCCTGCACTTCCGTCACGCTGGTCAGAGACTTGTGCAGGCGGAGGATTTTCCCCAGGAGCTAAGGCTGGCACGACGGAGGCCTCGATGCCCCATCGCACCTGTGACGCCCTGCCATGGGGTCCGTCATGCCCTGCTGCTTCAGGGGTCCTCCTCGAGGGTCCTTGTTTGGTCCGTGGGGAGTCGTACCCTGAATTTTCCAGCATGATACCATCCCACACAATATTCTACACCTATGGTTACAACTGTTTACCAAATTCCGACTCTTTAACTTGGTTAAATCAAAAGGACACTCTAGCCCTCTTATGAACCAATTTGCCGGACGTTTAAGAGTTTCGGTTCCAACACCACTTCAAAGACTCCAAATATGCCTAATTGGCTAGGAACACTGGTTTAGATCCTAAGGAGACCATTTAAGTCTTATCACATGACCTCGGTATTTCAAAATGTTACATTATCCCCCCCTTAGGAACATTCATCCCCGAATGACACCAAACACTCTTAAAATGTGGGAGTAGACTCAAGACTAGCAGCTCAACCAATTCACAATATTTAGTTAGCATGAACTATATTATTTCATAAAAATACTACAAAACATCAATTTACCATACATGATCTCAACATTTCCTCATGAGGTTTTTCTCCTTTTCATATAGGCATGAGCTCAATTATTTATCACACAAATCAATTAGTACAAAGTTCATTTTATCAATATACTAAATACAATATCAGCAAGGATTAACCATACCTAAATCACAAAAATTGACTCAATTATGCAAGAAGCAAGAAAACTTCCAAATTTATCTAAGGTCACCTTAAAGTGACTCCATTTTAGAAGTCTCCAAAACTAGGAGTTTTGCAAAGTTTCACAAAAACAACAGGGATTCACAATATCTAACGTATTTATATCATTAGAGAGAGATACTAACCTTAAACATCAAAAAGATGAGGATAACGGGTTTTCATGTCGGCCTCCGCCTCCCATGTTGCACCCTCAACTAGGTGGTTCCTCCATAGCACCTTTACGGAAACCACCTCTTTGTTCCTCAACCTTTTCACTTGCCTATCAAGGATTTGAACCGGAACCTCCTCATAAGAGAGGTTATCCTTGACTCCGAGGCCTTCAAGAGGAAGAATAGACTCGGGATTCCCGACACACTTCTTCAACATGGAGACATGGAAAACCGGATGAACCAAAGCTAGCTCATCAGGTAATCTTAAACGATAGGCAACTTTACCAACCCTTTCCAAAATCTCATAAGGGCCTACATATCGAGGGCTCAACTTCTCTTTTTTGCCAAATCTTACCACTCCCTTCATAGGTGAAATTTTTAAATACACCCTATCACCCTCTTCAAACTCCAAGTCCCTTCTTCTATTATCGGCATAGGACTTTTGTCGACTATAGGCTGTTTGCAACCTATTTCTTATGATATGTACATTCTCCAATGTCTTGTAAATCAAGTCGGGACCGAGTATCGATGACTCACCTACTTCAAACCATCCTATAAGAGACCTACACCTCCTTCCATACAAGGCTTCATAGGGAGCCATGGAGATGGACGAATGGAAACTATTATTATATGCAAACTCCACCAACGGAAAATGCTTATCCCAACTCCCTTTAAAATCAATGATGCAAGCTCTAAGCATATCCTCAAGAGTTTGAATCGTGCGTTCCGCTTGACCATCCGTTTGAGGATGGAAGGCGGTACTAAATTTTACTTTAGTACCCAAACCTTTTTGAAACGACTTCCAAAATCTAGATGTGAATTGTGCACCTCTATCCGAAATGATGGATAACGGAATACCATGACGACACACAATCTCATCTATGAAAATCTTCGCAGAATCTTCTGCCGAATACATAGATTTGACGGGGATAAAGTGAGCGGACTTAGTCAATCTGTCAACAATCACCCATATAGAATCAAATGACTTTTGAGTCCGAGGCAACCCTACTACGAAATCCATATTAATTTCTTCCCACTTCCAAGTAGGAATTTGGATCTCCTGTAGTAAGCCACCCGGGTTTTGATGTTCCGCCTTCACTTGTTGACAATTCGGACATTTAGCAACAAATTCCGCTATATCCCTCTTCAAACCTTCCCACCAATATATTTCTCGAAGGTCATGATACATCTTTGTAGAACTGGGATGGATGGAATAGTGGGATCCATGGGCTTCATCAAGGATCCGATCCCTCAATCCATCCACATCAGGAACACACAACCTCCCTTGATACCTCAATACACTGTCTTCTCCTAAGGAGAATGACTCGTTCGTCTTGCCAAGAACCGATTCCTTTAACTCCATCAATAGTTGTTCAAGGTGTTGTTTGGACTTCACCTCAACCACCAATGATGACTCGGAGCTATGATGAACCGTGGCACCTCCATTCAGCGAACTCACTAATCGCACTCCCAATCTAGTCAAACGATGAACATCTTTTACTAGATCTTTCTTGTCTTCTTCGATACGAGACACACTACCCATAGTCATACGACTTAAAGCATCCGCCACCACATTTGCCTTGCCGGGATAATATAGGACACTCATATCATAATCTTTCAACAACTCTAACCACCTTCTTTGTCGAAGATTCAAATCTTTTTGGGTAAACACATATTGAAGGCTCTTATGATCAGTGAAAACATCCACATGAACACCATACAAGTAGTGTCTCCATATTTTTAAAGTAAACACCACGGCCGCTAACTCAAGGTCATGAGTAGGATAATTTCTCTCATGCACCTTAACTTGCCGCGAAGCATAGGCAATCACCTTCCCATTTTTGCATAAGCACACACCCCAAACCTACGCGGGATGCATCACAATACACAATGAACCCTTTAGATCCTTCCGGTAAAGTTAACACCGGAGCGGAAGTAAGCCTATCCTTCAATAATTGAAAACTCTTCTCGCATGCCTCTGACCATTCAAACTTTTTACCTTTTTGAGTCAATGAAGTCAAAGGAGATGCAATGGATGAAAAGCCTTCTACGAACCTTCGATAATAACCCGCTAGACCCAAGAAACTCCTAATGTCAGTTGGGGTCAAGGGTCTAGGCCAGTTTCTTACCGCATCTGTCTTCCTTGGGTCTACCTCAACTCCCTCACTAGAGATGATGTGCCCAAGAAATGCCACCGACCTCAGCCAAAACTCGCACTTGCTATACTTGGCGAACAATTTATGTTCCCTAAGGGTTTGCAATACTACCCTTAGATGATCCATGTGGTCAACCTCATTTTTCGAATACACCAAGATATCATCGATAAATACAATAACGAATGAATCAAGGTAATTTCGAAACACCCTGTTCATCAGATCCATAAACGCCGCCGGAGCATTTGTGAGACCAAAGGACATAACCACGAACTCATAATGCCCATATCGAGTCCGAAAAGCTGTCTTTGGAATATCTTCATTTCTCACTCTAAGCTGGTGGTACCCGGACCTCAAATCGATCTTTGAGAAGTAACTCGCTCCTTGGAGTTGATCAAATAAATCATCAATCCGAGGAAGAGGATACTTGTTCTTGATGGTAACCTTGTCGAGTTGTCGGTAGTAAATACACATCCTCAAGGACCCATCCTTCTTTTTCACGAACAAGACCGGAGCACCCCATGGAGAAATGCTAGGCCTTATAAAGCCCTTGTCTAGCAAATCTTTAAGTTGTGCGTTCAATTCCTTTAACTCGGCCGAAGCCATTCTATAAGGAGGAAAAGAGATAGGATTTGTTTCCGGTAGCAAATCGATACCGAAATCGATTTCCAGTTTGGGAGGAATGCAGGAAGGTCATCAGGAAAGACCTCCGTAAATTCACTCACCACGGGGACTGATTCTATAGGAGGAACTTCGGAATCCACTTCTTGGACTCTCACAATATGGTAGAGACACCCCTTCGAGATCATTTTACACGCCTTTAGGCATGTTATAAAATGACCTCTAGGAAGAGAATTTCTACCCTTCCATTCTATAACGGGTTCATTTGGGAAACAAAACCTCACAATTTTGGTCCTACAATCGATGGAAGCGAAACTAGCATGCAACCAGTCCATACCTAATATGACATCAAAATCAAACATGTCTAGCTCAACTAGATCAATATGAGAAACTCTATGAGGCATTGAAATAGGACAATTTCGATATACCCTTTTTGCTACCACTGATTCACCAACCGGAGTAGACACCAAAATAGGTTCATGCAAAACATCAGGTAATGTACTAAACTTCTTAGCTACTAATGGAGTCACGAAAGACAAAGTAGCACCCGGATCAAGTAATGCATACACATCAATGGCAAAGATTTGTAACATACCAGTCACCACATCGGGAGAGGCCTCTTGGTCATCCCTCGTACGAAGAGCATAAAAACGGTTCTTCTTAAGAGCCTCACTCACTTGCTTTTGCACATTCCTTTCTCGGTTCCTTATGTTAGGGCAGTCCCTAACTTTGTGATCACTCTTCCCACAACTAAAGCAATTTCCCGTTCCGATCAAACATTCACCATAGTGCTCCTTCCCACACTTAACACAAGTAGGCTTCTCATTAGATGAGTTTCCACCCTTTCCATTTGCAACTTTTGGTCTAGGGGCTTTAGGATCCCTAGTCTTGGGAAATTTAGATGTAACGTGGTTTGAGAACCTCTTCTTGAATCTAGGTCTGTCTTGAATTCCCAACCTATCTTTAGCAGTTTCACTCTCATAAGACCTTGTCCTTCTTAAGTCCTTATCCTTATCCTTCCTTTTTGCTCAGGCCTCCTCAACCCTTCTTGCATGCACCATGAGACGACCAATGTTCATGTTATCATGTAGCATAGCCGATTGACACTCCTCTTGTAAGTCGTCCGATATACCTGTCACATATCGACTCATTTCGTCTCTAGGGTCGGAGACCAAAGACGGAGCATATTTGGCCAACTGAGTAAATTTCAGAGAATACTCATGAACACTCATCGTTCCTTGGCAGAGATTGATGAATTCCACCACCTTCGTTTCCCTCATCTCTCTAGGGAAGAACCGATCAATGAAGGCCCCTTTGAATAACTCCCACGTCACTAACCCACTTCCAAGTGGCCTGTTGTCCTTCCATTGCGCATACCATATCTGAGCGACATCCTTGAGTTGGTAGGAGGCCAACTCGGCATTCTCGCTAGATGACAGCCCCATAGCACACAAAATCTTGTGAACCTCATCAATAAATTCCTGAGGGTCTTCATCAACCTTCGACCCATAAAAGACAGGATGATTCATTCGAGTGAAATCCCTAAGTCTGGAAGCCATAGTCTGTTCATGGACTCTAGGTGCCAAATCCCTATTGGCTTGAGCATTCATAGCTTGGGCTTGCACGGTTGCGGCTTGAGCTTGAGTAGTCATGGATTGAGCCATTTGAGCAATAATAGCTCTCATCTGAGCTTCTATCATCGGTGGAGGATCAGCAGGAACCTGGTCATCAATAGCAACCTCTTCAAGAGGAGGAGCAGGTTCATCACGAGGAATTCCCGTAGCAGCCATCTCTTCCTCAAGTCTTCGAGCCGCGTTTCTTCTAGTATTCATCTCCTATAACCAAAACACAAGGTTCAGGCGAAAGCATATACGACGTACATTCTAGGGGCACGATATGGATTTCCAACAATGAGAATGATTCCTAATCGCCAAATAAGTTCCTATTCATAAGTGTGGCACGCTTCACAATTATGAATACAAACTTAAATAACGTGGTTGAGAGAGAGACGTTAACATCAAGGATATTCAACCTCATGCTCTGATACCAAGTTTGTCACATCCGGGTTTACCCCCTAGACGTAACCGGCATCGTCGTCCTCTCGGAGGACTAAGACAAGCCCCTTAGCTTCGTCATAGCATTCATCGACTAAAAATCAGAAAGAATTAAAAACTTTTTATCTAAAACTACTCGGAGATTTACATAGACCTCTACATACACATCATTATATATATCAAGTATACATAGACTTGTTCATATACAAAGATTACTTAGTCTTCTACTTTTATTTCATACACTTATATATTTAGAAAACAATAGTCATAAAACCGTCTCATCTCATAAACCATCTATCGATTACAATAAGTCTTGGGCATAGCCCTACATCAAATGAAAGAAGCCGCATATAGGCCGTCTACTACATCGTCTCAAGAGAATAGCAGAGCCAACATAAAATCATAGTAACTACACATCATAAAAGAGAGATATCGGCCACGTCCTCGAGAGAGTGAGGACCTACCACTTGGATGGCAAAATACCCAAGTCTTCCTTCCTAGCAATTTGGATCAAGCTCAACGACCCGAACCTAAAATGTTTGGGAAAAGGGAAAGAAAAGGGATTAGTACTCCACATGTACTAAGTATGGAATCTCATATACAATTACCAATCAAATATATTTAAAAAGGGACATTTATGAAAACATAATAGACTACATATGCAATTAAACCATAGCAAAGCAAAGTATACTAATGATAACCTTCAATAAGTCACAAGTGCAATGATCAAGTAAAATTACCATGTCTCCTACTCAATCAAGTAACCTACCAAGACTACAATTAGCAATTTGCTTACCAACATACTCTTCATATCATAATACGTCCTTCTTCAAGCAAAGACAACAACATTATATTCATAAGCATGTTATTCAACATACAAACCATTTACATTATACCATCTCTTTACATATATAATATTGACCTCTCAAAGTTCCTATCAAGGAAAACTAGTGCAAGGCGTAGGTAGAGTCCCATACCCCTACCTAAGCTATAGCCAACCTCTCAAGTTACTTTGATTGGCCTATACCTTATTCATTCATTTTAGTTTAGGGAACATTTGCCTTAACCGACATAGACCACATAATCGAATGTGGAATCCGGTGTAGTGAAACCTTACACCGATGGAAGGTGGTCTACCGGCCAAGGTAGAACCTAATGTAAACATAGCTATCTAGGTGGATCCACTAGCTAGTATCCTATGGTGGCAACATAGTTCAAGAACTAAGAGGTAGATATCCCTATTTATACCATTTGGTAATATGGGCCACTCCTCATGGGAATCCCTTAAAGTGACACATCCCTCATACATGGGAGTTATCGTCACATGGGCAACTTCTAGGATGAATATTTCCTTTCTAGGGACAAGTCATCACCTCCCATTGTCAAGTTCGCTCGGTGCTAAGCTAAGTCCCCATTTAGAGAAATCTTTAGTCTTTATTAATTTTCTCAATTTAATTAGATAGGAGGGTCAATCCCTCGTATAATCATCATTATAGCTCAATAAGAATTGTATGAGAATTAGTCCTTTCATTAACAATTCATATAGGTGAAGTCAACCCTCGTACAACTCATCATAATAGGGCACATCGTACAACTTCCCTATATTACATTACACCTAGCAACCTCACAACCAGCCTAAGCATATCAATTCATGTATGATATCAACTTATCACATCAATCAAAGCATACTTCAACATAACATTATCACTTGATGACAATTAACCTTAATTTGAAGTAAAGGCTAGGATCATCAAGACTTACCCATACTCCTCCATAATCCATCAATAAAAGGGCCTTACCATCAACCCATAGATCAACCAATCTTAGATCATCACATCAATGAATTTCAATAACAAATCACGAGAACTAATCAAAAAGAAACACTATACTATGAAGCAATACTACATCAAAGCTTAGTAACATGATCTCAAGTGTAACTTCTTAATTTAGATTCAATATTCAAGAACATAGGTGTGAAGAACTTCAATTCATCATAATAGATCCATAATCAATGCAATGACAACCATTAAAGACCATTTAACTAATTAGGAGATCAATTCTATCAAACTCAACCTAATCCATATCAATTCTACATTTAGGGTTAAGGGTTAGGGGTCATCACCCACAATCTAGATCAAACTACATCAATTAACCACAATCAAGTTACAATTCATGATAATCTATTCATTCTAACCCAAGGAATACCTAATTAACTCAATTCACATGATCAAATTCGGATTTGGATGAAACCCATAAGAAACTCAACTTTTTTGGAAAAAGCTTTGAAGGAACCCTTTGAGGAAAGAATCTCAAAGGTGAATTAGATCCCATACCTTAAGGTTTGATGACGTTTTGATGGTGAATTTCGTGCTAATCCTGCCCCCAATGATCTCCCCAAGTTGATCTCCAATGGAGTCTTCCAATAGAGAGAGAAAGTAGAGAGAAGGAAGAGAGTTTTGTTTTTTTGAGAGAATGATTAGGCTAATGAGGGTTGGGGTATTTATAGTAGGGTCTTAAGTCACTTAATTAGTCTCTCTTAAACCCCTAATTACCCCTAAGTCACTTAATTAATTAACAACTAAAAACTAACTTTTCCGAAACTGCCACAGACCTTCCACGACGGATTCCCGACGACGGTCCGTCGTGGGCGTGACGGACTGACTTCCCTCCGTCCTGCACTTCCGTCACGCTGGTCAGAGACTTGTGCAGGCGGAGGCTTTTCCCCAGGAGCTAAGGCGGGCACGACGGAGGCCTCGACGCCTCGTCGCACCTGTGATGCCCCGCCATGGGGTCCGTCATGCCTTGCTGCTTCAGGGGTCCTCCTCGAGGGTCCTTGTTTGGTCCGTGGGGAGTCGTACCCTGAATTTTCCAGCATGATACCATCCCACACAATATTCTACACCTATGGTTACAACTGTTTACCAAATTCCGACTCTTTAACTTGGTTAAATCAAAAGGACACTCTAGCCCTCTTATGAACCAATTTGCCGGACGTTTAAGAGTTTCGATTCCAACACCACTTCAAAGACTCCAAATATGCCTAATTGGCTAGGAACACTGCTTTAGATCCTAAGGAGACCATTTAAGTCTTATCACATAACCTCGGTATTTCAAAATGTTACAAACCTAATGCTAGTACTCCCTCTTCTAGAATTCGTGATTTCATGAGGATGAACCCTCCTACTTTTAATGGCACTAAGGTGGATGAAGAGCCACAAAGTTTCATAGATGAGGTTGTCAAAGTGCTAGATTCTATGTGTGTGACCCCTATGGAGAAAGCAGAGTTAGCCTCTTACCAACTTAAGGAGGTGGCTCAAGTGTGTTATGAGCAATGGAGGGGTGAGAGACCCTTAGAAAGAGGTCCGGTTGATTGGAATGAATTCAAAGAGGCTTTCCTAGATAGGTTATTTCCCCTAGAGTGGAGGGATAAGAAAATGGTTGAGTTCATGAACCTTCGTCAATGGGGAATGAGTGCGCAATAGTACTCTCTCAAATTCACCCAACTCTCTAAGTATGCCCCAACCATGGTAGTCAACCCTAGGTCTAGGATTAACAAATTTGTGATGGGAGTGTCTAGGTTTGTGGAAAAAGAGTTCCATACGGCAATGTTTTTTAATGACATGGATATTTTTAGGCTCATGGTTTATGCACAACAAATTGAGGAGTCAAAAATTAAGGAGATAAGGCGAGAGGGTAAGAGGCCTAGGTCGTATGATTTTAGTCACAAAAATCCTAAGATGAGGTTCTATAACCAAGATTATTCCATGGGGAACAAGGATAGGGCTCCAAAACAACATTCCCAAGGTGGTAGTCATACTTTTAAAAGGGCTAGGTGTCCTACTTGTGGAAAGCAACATTCGGGTAACTGTCTTGTCGGAAGGGATGGTTGTTTTAGTTGTGGTAGCAAAGGCCACAAGATGAAGAACTGCCCTAGCATCAAAGCAATAGGGAAATATGCCAATCAATATTCCCTAGATCCTAATGCTCCAAATAAGAACACTTCCTATGGGATGGTATCTAGGAAGGAGAATTAATACGGATTTAATAGTCCCAGTAAGTCTTGACTCTTTATGATTGTTGTTTTTATGTTATTAAATGAGTTTATATAGATTTATACTTCATATGATCATGTCATCTTGGTGAATTGCTCAAAGAATGGATTTTTGAAAATTGCATGTTTGACAGTGATACAGTGAGTAGTCACTGTAAATTTTTTGCATTTGGAAAAAAAAAATCTTGCCTTGATTGAAGTTTCAATGTGTGAAAAAGTGTTTTATATGAGCATGTTTAATGTTGGATAAGGTATATCCTCCATAAAAGAAGGAGAAAAATGAATTTTGACTTTGTGAAGTTTGACAAAAGTTGCTTATGTTTCAAAGTGTGTGAAAGTGTGAATTTATGCTCCTTGATAGTTGATTCTTTGATTTGAGTGTTTTGATCATGATTTTTAATGTGTAATGTGATTCTAAGTGAGTCCTTGTTGTTCTTAAAGTTTTAGTGTCAGTCGAGGACGAATGTTATTCCAAGTGTGGGAGAATGTAACACCCTAAAACGAATTAAGGTAAACTAGAGCTTCGTTAATATTTCTTGAGTTCGTTTTAAATTAAATTGAGTTACAATGATGTTATAAGGCAGTGTGTGAAGTTTGGAGGTCAAACGACCAAGAACGTCCATGACGTTCGGAAGTTGTGCCTTAGAAAGTACTTGTGTGTCTTTATTTGTTTGAGTGAGTTTTACGTGTTTGTTTTGCTTAAATTCTGTGTGAAATTTCCCTAAGACCTAGACGTATATGTTTAGGGGTTTAATGTCCAGATACGACTCCATCTAGGAACCAGGAGGGTCGCTACAAGAGGACCCCAACTCTTAGACAAAAACTAACAAAACAGTATCCATTGACGAGACAATCGAGGACCAGTCGACCAGGCGATGGATCGTCGACCTGGTCCATCATTTGGAAAAGAATTCCTGCAGGCTTTGGAGTTGCAGACCCTTCCCATGAGCCATCATCAACGGGACGTCAACTCATCGATGGTCCGTCGTTGAGAGGCGTCGATGGGGGCCTGCAAAGACTGTCTAGTCTGCTGCCAACTTGGGGTGTTTTTTGTAAATTCACCCCAAGTATTTTATAACCCTAGGACCATATTTTTAGTGTTTTTAAGGTGTATTAAATTAGTTTTAAGTCCTATACCTAGACAAGACCCCTCACTTAAAAATTCAAATTCTCTCTCTAAAGACAAACTCTCTCAAAGTCACCATTGGATCTAAAACTCAAGAAAGTCTAGGAGGTCTGGTTTGGACGTGTATCTTCACCAACATTAATGCGTTTTCTTGAATTTGAGGTATGGTAACCATCCTTGAACCCTATTCATTCAAGGAGTCCTTTCTAAAAGATTTCAAAAAGGGTTTTCAAACTCTACTTTCTTCTATCTTTGATTCTAAGCATGGGTCTTCTTGTAAAAGTATTTATTCAAATGAACTCATGTTTATGCATATTTCAAACTTTTAGCTTAAGAAATGGGTTAAGTGAGCATGTTTGTGTAGGGTATGAACTATGGTTTTCTTGTGTTATTATGATTTTGCTACTGCCCTAAGGGCATTATTATGATGAAATATTGAGAAATTGGTTATAGGTGGTGATGGCTTGGTTAAATGGTGAGTTCCTTATATTTCATAATTCTTATTATGAATTGCTCTTGATGGTCCACCTTCTTGGTGGCGGTGTTTACTTGATGAACTTGATATTACTTAGTATGCATTGTGAGTGTGGTTTTTAAGGACTAATATGTGAAATGAAGTGATAATGAAAATGGGTCTTGTATTGTGTTTTGTGAAGCTTGAATTGCATGTTTGACCTAGATTATGCCTAAATAAAGTATATGATTATGTGAAGCATGTAAAGTATGTTATTTGATGATTGAAGGTCTAATTAATGTATAGAAGTAATGTGAATGAAAATGATGCTTATATGCAAGGTGTTCTCACATGTACACACACACACTTAAATGAATGTATGATGCTAAGTTGAGTAAAAAGGGGAGTCTTGGGGTGGACACTCTTCGTGAGTTAAGATAAAGTCTTTAGTAGCAATACAATCTCACTACATCCTAAGAGCTTTCTAAGATAGGTCGGAGGATGAATAACCTTCATGAGTTGAGATGTGGTGTTCACTAGTATCCTTAACCTATAGTTTATAATGTTGAGAATCTGCGGGGAGTTATGCCTAGCACCGAGAGGATATGAAGAAGGGGGTGGTTACACTTCGTGAGTTGAGATGTTGTATTACAATGTACCTCTTGCGATGAGTACTCCTTGTTAGTAGAGAATGAGTTACTTAGTAGCAATCTCCTTATCCCTTAACTATGTTTCCGCATAGGTGTAGCTATTAGGAAATCCATGTAAAAGCTAAAAAGAATGACCTTACTCTAGGCAAATGAGGATCCCTCAACCAATAGGGGTTAATATTGGGATTCCATGTCTAGATCTCATGGTTTATGTCGGTTAAGATAACCCCCACAAAAGTAATAAAAGTACTAAGTCTTCTAAAAGAATGTGCTAAGTAAGGTAGGTAGTATAATGGGACTCTATCTATCCATTGCACTAGGTAGGCATTCCTAAAGGGGAGTCTTGGTTAGTCTTATGTGAATTGAATGAAATAAGTCTTCTAAAAGAACGTTCTACTTAAGGTAGGTGGTGGTATGGGATGCTATCTATCCATTGCACTAAGTAGGACCTTCCGAAAGGGAAGTTTTTGTGCCAAACCTTATAAAAGAGTGTACTACTTAGGGTAGGTGGTGGTATGGGATGCCATCTGCTCATTGAACTAAGTAGGCATTCGGAAAGGAAAGTCTTTGGTGGTTAGTTGAGTGTTCTTCTAATGCCTTGTGATTGAGTGGTGACTTGTTCTCCCGAGTGTAGTAAGCCTATAGTGGGTAGTCTTAAGGATTCTCTTGGTGTGTATTGAAGGAGGTATTTAGACGTTTCCTTCATGTCTTACCTTGGAGAGTCTAAGGATAAGCTCAGTTAGGGAAACTTCTACAGAAATGAGTTAACTTCCTCATTGGCAATATCTTGGAAGTTCACTATTTGGAGTCAAAAATGGTTCACTGTAAAGCTTTATGGGTTCACTGTAATGTTCAACTAGTTCACTGTAAAAAAATGGAAAATTACTGTAAAATGCTTTCTTTTGCAAAAATGATGGGAATCCTTCTCTACGTGTTAAATGATATTTCTTGTAATATTTTGTTTCTAAATTCATGAATGTTATAATTATTTGGCATGAAATCTTACTTTACAAAAATGTCCCTTTTTGCATATGCCGTACTTAGTACATTGTCTTGTACCAACCCCATACTTTTCTATAGTCTATAAGTATAGGTTAAAAGATTTTGACGGTTTGAGGGTGAAGCTCGGTAAAGTTCCTCTCAAGACAAAGTACGTCCTCATATATTCGAGGGCATAGTCCTTTTCTTTGTTTCTTATTTAAAGAGTTATTATGTATTTCTCTTTTAATGTAAAGTGCCGTGTCCCTAAGATATTATGTCGTGTCTCTAAGTTGGCTTGTGAAGAGGAGATTCTCTAAGTATTTATGAAAAATTTCCTTTATTATTCGTGAAAAGTTTTAAATTCCGCACTAGTTTTCAAGTCTTATGCAACGAACGATAGTTAAAGGGCTTTTATGAGACCCCAAAGGGTCAAGTAAGCCTTGCCACGATCCAAGGGTTATCCCTAGCTTATAGGAGGTGCTTGAGAGTTGTGACAGTGAAGAACCCATACCTTAATGAATATTAATCCACGAAATTGAAGTGAAATCGTAGAGAAACCGACCTTCTTCTTTAAGCTTCTTCATTTCAAGCAAAACAAACACGTAAAACTCACTCAAACACATCAAGACACACAAGTACTTTCTAAGGCACACCTTTCGAACATCATGGTCGTTCTTGGTCGTTTGACCTCTAAACTTAACCAAACATTACACACTGCCTAATAAAATCATTGTAACTCAAATTAACTTAAAACTAACTCAAGAAATATTCATGAAGCTCTAGTTCACCTTAGTTCGTTTTAGGGCGTTACATTCACTCTAGGGATTTCTTTCTCCAAGAGGTCCTCTCAAAATTGATTTTCAAAATATCCAATTCCATGGTGTTTTCCAATTCTAATGGGTTTTCTTTTAAACTTCAAATTTATGATAAATAATGATTTCCTATGTCTTATTGAGTATAGATTGTTGATTAATTGATGTTAATTTATGCAATTTCATGTTGATCATGTTACCTTCCCCAAATTCCCCAAATCTTGGATCTTGGTCATGAATTGATGGGAACTGAAGAATGATTTGATTATTAGACTTGTTTTATCTATTCAAAATTAATATATGGATTGGATAGGGTAATGTATTGTTGGGATTGGATCTGATTCTTGATGAACTCATGGTGAACCCTAATTCCCCTAACCATAGGTTATGAGTTGATGCTAATTGGGATAGTGATGATTCAATTGACCTAGTTCTTGTATTAATTACTATTTATTGATGTTACTACACCTATTATGGGATGCTATTTGTTGGTTGATGGTAATACCATGATGTGGCTTTTGAAGGAGATTTGGTAAGTCTTCATGATCCTAACCTTTACTTCAAGTATGATGGCTTGTGATTGGTGATGTAGTTCAATTGAAGTATACCTTGTGAATAGCCTACATAGGTGTTGGTATGATGTTGAATTGAAATGTCTTGACTATGTTATTGTGAGATTATGAAGATGAAATGATATAAGGTTGGTGATGATTTGACTATGTACCTTATTATGAAATGATGATGATGATGATATGTTAATATCACATTTAAGGGTTGCCATGAAAGGATATTATCATGCAATACCTATTGATAAAATGAATATGATTATACAAGGGATTAGACCATATGACCTAATCTAAGTGATGATTTATGAAGAAAGACATTTTAAAAGGGACTCTAGCTTCGCACCGAGTGAACTTGTAGATGAGGGGTGGCGCCTTCACAAGGAGGGAAGGTAGGGTTCACCATAGTCTTCAGGGGTAGATAGACTCATATTCCAAAAAGGGCATAGACTGATGTTCCCATGACTACCCCCAAGCTCCATCAACTATGTTGCCACCATAGTAATACTAGCTAGTGGATCCACCTAGATGTTATGTTCATGTTTGGTACTACTTTGGACGGTAGTCCACCTTATATCGGTGTAAGGTTTTACAACACCGGATTCCACACTTAGATCTTATTGTCTATGTCGGTTGACGCAAGTGTTCCCGAAAGTAAAATGAAGTAATGGACTATACACTAACTAGTGTTACTTGAGAGGTTTGACTTAGCCTTGGTAGGGATATGAGACTCTACCTATCCCTTACACTAGTTTTCCTTGAGGGAATCCTTAAGAGGTTCTTCTTCTGTTCTTATAATGAATATGCTATGAAGATGCTGACTTTACATGTTGATGATCCTATATGATGTTAGTTTCATTTATGAATATGCTATTGGTCTATATTGCTATATATGATGATGGTAAATATTGATGCTCTGTTATGTTAAGTTAGGCATTATTTGTGATCCTTTGTTTGATTTACTTGATTGAGTAAGGTTATGGGGCTTTGCTTGATAATTGCACTTGTAGGGTAAATGGTGGGTTATGACTAAGTGTCTTGCTTATATTATGATGTTATGAACCCTTGTATATGTTGACTTGACTATTACTTGTTGATGTTGGTCTTGTGTCGTATATGGGTTTGACTTATGTATTATGTTATTATTTGCTTATATGGGTTCTTACTTGTGCATAAGGCTTTTCAAAAGTACATTAGCATGGTTTTGATCAAATGTCCTCTTTAGCATGATTTCACTTGTTTTATGTGCATATACCCATACATAGTACAAGTGTCTACTAACCCATGTTTGATGTTTACTACAAATGTAGGATCTAGCCGTTGATATTAGAGAAGTCTTTGAAGACTACTTGGATTCTTATCTTTGAAGTTCGGTAGGTCCTCACTTTCCGAGGACGATGCCATTATATACATATTGGATGTTTTTTAGTCTTAGAGACACTTTGTTCATTCTCTTTCTTTTTGGTACTATAATTGTAAAGACTATAAGTGGCTATAATTGTTTATGTAAAGGCTATGCCCTAATTTTGATACTCTTATCTAGATGGTTTAATGTGAGACAATGTAATAGACTTCTTATGAGACTATCTGTCACATCTGGGTTCACCCCCTAGACGTAACTGGAGTTGCCGTCCTCTTTGAGGACTAAGACTAGCCTCTTAGACTTACATCATTACATTCATAGGTCAAAAATACGGAAGAATTAAAACTTTTACTACTTCTACGTTGAGGTTTACATACACCTCTACATACACATAATATATAATCGTATGGAGTATACACAGACCTTTGTATATGAAGATTACATAGTCTTATACTTTTATTGAACATACATATATATATATATATATATATATATATATAATAGAACATAGTCTCAAGATTGTCTCATCTCATAACAGTCTACAACGATCATAGCAATTTGGGCATAGCCCTATATCAATGTAAAGAAGACACATATGGGCTTATACAAATCGTACTCAAATGAAAATAGATTGAACATAAGAGTCTTAAAAGTAAAGGAACTCTATGAGCTAGATATCGGCATCGCCCTCGGAAAGTGAGGACCTACCCACTTGGATGGTAGAGAATATCCAAGTCTTCTTCAATGTCGTCTCAAATGAGCCTTCAACAACCAGAACCTAAAATTTTTGGGAAAAGGAAGAAAATGGGGTTAGTACACCACTTGTACAAAGTATGAGACCGTATGCACATATAATGTCAAATCATGCAAAAACGGACATTTAGTTAAATCATGCCATTTTATCCTTTTAAAGTCTTATGCATAATCAAACAAACCATACCAAGCAACAAGACATATTCATTAAGGCAAATTAAGTAATATACATATCAACATACTTGAACCCATTATCTACTACAACCCTATTATCAAGGAATAATACACAAGCATGAATAAGAGTTTATAATAGCATAATAAGCAAGACAAGTACTCATGAATCCTCATCAAGTCAACAAGTGCAATGACCAAGAAAAGCCCCATAACCTTACTCAATAAGTAACCCAACAAGAACCCATAACCAAACATAAACATAGCTTCCTTTGTGGATGCACTAGCTAGTCTTCCTATGGGGCCAACATAGTTCAAGATCTAAGAGATAGGTATTTCCCTGTTAATACCTCTTGGTAATTGGGGCCTCCTCTCTTGGAAATCCATTGAATGATTATCCCTCAAAAGGGGAGTCAACATCACATATAGAACTATAGGGTAACTTTTCCTTTATGGAAAGTCATCACCTCCCATTGTCCAGTTCACTCGGTGCTAAGCTAAGTTCCTTTATTGACATTTCTTTAGCATCTTTATTATTCAATCATATCTTAGTTTAGGTCATAGGGTATAGCCCTTGTATAATCATCATCATCATAGCTCAAAAAGAATTGCATGAGTATAGTTCTTTCATCGTAATTCATATAAGTGAGGTTAGCACATTTACATATTCATTCATAATAAGGCACATTGGTAGTCTTCAACATCTTTATAACATTTAATCTTAATCAACCTCACAATCATAGTCAATACATTTCAATTCAACATCATAAAACCCTATAAATCCTAAACAAGGCATGCTCCAACACAACATCATGACTTAATCACAATTAACCATAGTTTGAAGTAAAGAATAGGGTTCATAAGACTTAGAAAGTCTCCTTCATAACTTACCATCAAGGTTGTCATAACCCTAAAGTACACCCTATAAGCTAGAGTGCAATCTTAGATTGCGACCGGCGTATTCGACCTCTCGGAAGTCTCAAACAAGCCTATCGTATCGTTCATCGCATAAAAACATACTAAAAATGCGTAAGAATTAAAAACTTTCTTTTTATAAACAATATATAAGCGGAAGACTTTCATTTAAAACATTAAACCTTTACAACCCTTGAACAATCTAAACTTAGAGTATACCATACATGTGACTAATCCCATACAAGACATAAACATAAAGACTTAAACATTAAGATATGACCGAACGTGTGGATATTGTCCTCGAATCCATGAGGACTCACCAATACTTCATCTTCAACTCTTAGAAACCTATCCGTCATCCATGGTACATCAAAACTTCCAATTCCCTACACTTTAGTCAAAAAGGTAAAGAAGGGACATTTAGTTAATAACATGCTTTTCATGAATTTCGGTTTAAACATCATAATATAATCATAAGAACAATAATATCACATTAGAAATATATAAGGAAATCATTTAAGCAATTATCACAATTTAAGAAATATTATAGTGACTACTTCACTGTTACAGTGAAGTCCCCTTCATTGTATAGTGAAGTTCCATGACTTCACATTTAACATCCTTTGGCATGTCATCTTCTAACTAAAGCTATCCTAATATTCACTTAAGTCACACAAAGAGAGACCGCCCATACACCCTCTCTAGATGTGCCTAAACGATCATTAAGATTACTCATAATGAGGCACAGACACAACTACAATACATCAACATACAAAACATAAGATCCTACTATCAAAGGTGATTACAAGGTTTACTTGAGTGAGTGTGGAGCGACCGCCCATAAAATCCCTATCACACACACCCAAGGGATCTTATAGACTACCTAGGGTAGAATCATTCTTACTTAATACAATACTATACATCAATCATGACATTCTCCTTTCAAAGGTTATCCAAAGACCTACTCAACTAACACAAGTATATAATATCCATGATTGACCTCTTCAAGATTACCTAAATAGTCCTTATGACTAACCTAAGTTAGTATCATGTCCACATAATCAAATCATATTCACTAACTAGAATCTTTAACAAGACTCATCTAAATAAGAGATGAAGTAACCATTCCCTTGCCCCCTTCACACCTTAACTAGACAACCCTTAATTACTCTAGAAAGGAACTAATACAATTAACATTCTTTCCTATGTTAAATAATTACATTACTAAGTTTATTTAAGAGACATTCATCACATAAGGACATTCACATAAGGATCTTAAAGAAGACCTAGGGACTCTAACTAACATCTTCAAAGCCTTATGTGCATTGTCTAAGTAGCGTCCCATAAAACCACCTAAACTTCGTGGAACTTATCTAATGCTAGTGGGTATCCCATATGATGAGAATACGCAATAACCGACATAGGTCATGGTAGCAAAGCATGGAATCCGGAGTTCTATCCTACTCCGATAAGGTGTTCTACTTGACAATGGTAAAACATAGACACCCCATGTAGGAACATGGTTAAGGAATATGAAGGGCATACTTTGTATTCTACTCTCATACTTAACTAGAACTACTTTCCCTTACCATACTCACTCGGTGCTAGCCTTAATTCTCATAGATCAATTTACATTAAGGTTCATATAAATGGGTTCCATATCTAGTTCATGATCCAATTACATTTACCCTACCAAAGCAAGGTCCATTCGGGCTATCTTACTATGGCGACAAGAAGCTCATCGCGACTTTCCTAAGGTATGATATGATGCCGTTCCAGCAAATCAACCTTAAGTCCATCCCTCATTACATGAAGGACACCATTACGGCTAACTACTTCAGGATTCATAACCTTACCACTTGGTTCAACGTTCCACATAAATGACCTTCGTATCATTATGCAAGGTCTCACTTATTTTCATTTATTCAAGACTAAAACCCTTTAAGTTCCTAAGTCAAGACATCACATATTCACATAAGCATCAAGTAAGAGACACAAGTCTACCTAAACAAGACACAACATACTTCATTTTTACACATATAGCCTATCTTTCTTTAGACTCTTAGGAATGACCCTTAACATTATTTAGCCAACATATCCATTACATTAACATCATCAATATAATCATTATAGACTTCTATAGCCAAGTTAGGAAAAACCATGTATCAACTCTAAGACTACACATATAAGCACATAGTCATAGTATAACATGATCACCTAGAATAACATTAATAGAAGAACACATATTTTCACATTACTTCACATATAGGTAGATACAATCATAATCCACCTAATCAACTACATAAATAGCCATATAACTTCAAGTAGTGCCGACAAGGCCATGATCATTGATATACTTAAAATAACGCCGACGAGGCCACATAAATGCACATAACACTGCCACCATAAGTGGACCATACCAATCCCATATAATTCAAAAGCTAAAATTACATTAACTATACAAGATAATAAAAGAGTTAGGGCAGCATACCACCCACTTGATCTCATCACTTCAATCCAAAGCCAAACCATTCAATTCAATACCATAAGGCCCTTACACATGGCCAAGAACATCAATTCAAAACATAAATCATAATAACCAATGAATCTATGTCAATTCAATCTAGAATTATCAATCTAAAACCAATTAGATATAAATTGAATACAGTCCATATATCATTAGATAGCCCATAAGAAATTACAATAGAATCTAAAAGCACCAAGTTCGTATCAATTCAATAAGCCTAATAGCCAATAGATATAAGAGTATTCATTACTGAATTAATCAAATTGAAAATGCCTATACATCAATTATACATAATCTATACATCATTCAAAAGCCCATAGCAATCTACACATGAAATCATCAATCTCAAAACATAGTCAATTCACCCATATTTTAGTGAAAATTAGAGAATTGAGAAGATCATGGGTCCATGGAGAATTTCATTGGAAAAGATCAATTTGACATTAATAACATTATATCTTAACGTTTGAAAACCTTTCATGCAAGAACCCATGATTTAGAGTAGAAATTGGACTTTTCATTCTTTTTGAAATCCTTTGAAAACATCTTTGAAATTGGCTCTAAGGTGATAGAAAACCTTAGATGAAGAACTACCATACGTGATTTGAAGAATCGAAAGCTAATTGAAGAATAAACTCCATTGAAGACCCATCTTCAAGCTCCATCTTCAGTTTCAACTCTTATGGAAGTTTTTGGACAAACTTTAGGAGGGAAGGTTTTTTGATTTAGATGTTAGGGTTATAATGAGAGTTTAATCACTTATATACTCTTAAAATACCCTTAAACACCTAAAACAACCGTCACCACGTTTTATAAGTCTTGGGGTGAATTTCCCAAAACCCCCAAGTCTTAACAGAAAAACTGCCAATTTCCAGCACCATCGACGTGACCATCGACGGACCGTTGTTCAGGACAAGTCCCATCAATGGGGTCATTTGGTTCAATTCAAAGGTTTCCCAACCTGCAGGATACATTTCTCAACTGACGAGACCCATCGACGGGCTGTTGACTGGTCCGTCGTTTGGCCACTGCCTGGCAGTGTTGGTCTCTAAGCTGGGGTCCTCCTTTAGGGCCCCTTTGAGGGTCCTATGTGGAGTCGTACCTGGATGTTTCCACCCCAAATATGTTCATATATGATTTTATGACCTACCTCATAATTTTCATCCAAAATGAACACGTAAAACTCAACGAAATATGCCTAGACACACATGGTCATTTCAAGGCACAACTTTCAAACGTCATAGATGTTCTTGAGCGTTTGACCTCCAAACCTCACGAAACTTAACATGTTTACTATAAACATCATATAAACATATTTAAAAAACATATAAGCTCATGCATTACACCTAATCACATAGAATCACATACGAGGCATTTAGGCGACTTAGTTGTCTAACGTGTTGGTCGGCTCTTGACGTTTGACTTCCAATGCACATAAACTCTTAGCTGCTGACTCAACAACACTTTATAGACTATTTTAGGACCTTACACCATCATGACAACCACGTTAGGCTCTAGCTTCACCTAACTCATATTTGGGGTCTTACATTCTCCCCTACTTGGACAACATTCGTGCTTGAATGACACTTGCCACTCTCCGAACACTTCCAAATGTAGACACCAATGTAGAAACTCATGACCATAACATCTAGCACATAATCAATAAGAAAACATCAATTTCACATAATTAAGAGAATCACAACACAACAAGAAACTAGAAGACAATTCTATAACTCATCATGCTACAAAACTCACATGCTTCATTCCAAATAGCAAAAACTCATTTTATATTCATTAGCATGCTCATATACATCAGTTCTAACCATATAAAAACAATTTTATATCAAAGAATCAATTAGTCAATTGTTGCAAAACTTCATAGTGAACAGTGATCCATGCTACAGTGAATTGTGCAGTTTTTTCAAAAAAGCAACTTTTAGGCAATTCATGATATTGACATGCTAATATGCAAGGTAAACATCATATAAACACTTTTACAACCTATTAATGTCCTCATAAAACACATTACGCAATAAATAATGAAATTCAATTTCAACCAAGCATGCATATCATAAGGAGAATGTTTGGAACTCATTTTCCACAAAAACTCCTATACAAATCAAGTCACCAAGAACTCTTTGTTTTAGGCTTGAATAAACTCATATAGAAAAGTTAAGGGTACTTCACTCCCCAACAACCATACTCTTCACCATGCTCCCCCACTTAGGAGAAACCTATTCTAAGGTCAACATAGCATCTACCTCAAGGAACTCTCAAGGCACCTCAAACCTTACTATTACTTTCTCACCCAAAATCTATTTCATGTAACTAAACACTCTCAAGGTTCAATCATCTAGCCATAACATCCCCCTTACTAAGAGAAACTCACCATTAATATTTCACATTCTAACTCTATACCTTACCATTCTTTTCACTCAACTACCCTTCAAAAGGTAACTTGAACCAACCTAAGGTCATCAACATCATCCTTCACACCTCATCTTACAAGCCACATCTCATATTTTCTCTCCCTCAACCCAAACTTCATAAAGTCACACTCACATGACCAACACAAAGGGAGGACAAAGGAAAGACACCATAGACAAGGCTCTTACGCACGATTAGATGAATGAAGAAGTAAAAATTTTACTAGCATCCAATAGCCTCCCATTTATAATGTGGCGCGCTTCACATTATAAACAAGATTCTATTTGATGTGGTTCATAAGACGACTTTGACACTCCCAAACCTTATGCTCTGATACCAAGCTTGTCACGATCCTCAAGTACACCCTATAAGCTACGGTGCAATCTTGGATTGCGACCGGCGTATTCGACCTCTCAGAAGTCTCATACAAGCCTATCGTATCGTTCATCGCATAATAACATACTAAAAATTTGTAAGAATTAAAAACTTTCTTTTCATAAATAATATATAAGCGGAAGACTTTCATTTAAAACATTAAACCTTTACAACCCTTGAACCATCTAAACTTACAGTATACCAGACATGTGACTAATCCCATAAAAGACATAAACATAAAGACTTAAACATTAAGACATGACCGAACGTGTGGATATTGCCCTCGAATCCATGAGGACTCACCAATACATCATTTTCTACTCTTAGAGACCTATCCGTCATCCATGGTACAACAAAACTTCCAATTCCCTACACATTAGTCAAAGAGGTAAAAAAGGGGTTAGCACATTAGATGTACTAAGTATGGAAGTCATGCAAAAACCATGAAAAAAGGACATTTAGTGAATAACATGCTTTTCATGAAATTCGGTTTAAACATCATAATATAATCATAAGAACAACATTATCATATTAGAAATACATAAGGAAATCATTTAAGCAATTATCAGAATTTAAGAAATATTACAGTGACTACTTCACGGTTACAATGAAGTCCCCTTCACTGTACAGTGAAGTTCTCTAGCTTCACATTTAACATCCTTTGGCATATCGTCTTCTCACTAAAGCTATCCTAAGATTCACTTATGTCACACAAAGAGAGACCGCCCATACACCCTCTCTAGATGTGCCTAAACGATCATTAAGATTACTCATAATGAGGCACAGACACAACTACAATACATCAACATACAAAACATAAGATCCTCGTACCAAAGGTGATTCCAAGGTTCACTTGAGTGAGTGTGGAGCGACCTCCCATACAATTCCTATCACACACACCCAAGTGATCCTATAGACTACCTAGGGTAGAATCATTCTTACTTAATACAATAGTATACATTAAACATGATATTCTCCTTTCAAAGGTTATCCAGATACCTACTCAAGTAACACAAGAAGATAACATCCGTGATTGACCACTTCAAGATTACCTGAATAGTCCTTAGGGCTTACATAAGTTAGGATCATATTCACATAATCAAATCATATTCACTAACTAGAATCGTTAATAAGACTCATCTAAATAAGAGATGAAGTGACCATTCCCTTGCCCCCTTCACACCTTAACTAGAAAACCCTTAATTACTCTAGAAACGAACTAATACAATTAACATTCTTTCCTATCTTAAGTCATTACATTACTAAGTTCATCTAAGAGACATTTATCACATAAGGACATTCACATAAGGGTCTTAAAGAAGACCTAGGGACTCTCACTAATATCTTCAAAGAATATTGTGCAATGTCTAAGTAGCGTCCCATACCACCACTTAAACTTCATAGAACTTCTCTAATGCTAGTGGGTATCCCATATGATGAGAATAGGCAATAACCGACGTAGACCATGGTAGCAAAGTATGGAATCCGAAGTTCTATCCTACTACGATGAGGTGGTCTACTTGCCAATGGTAGAACATAGACACCCCATGTAGGAACATGGTTAAGGAATATGAAGGGCATACTTTGTATTCTAGTCTCATACTTAACTAGAACTACTTTCCTTTACCATACTCACTCGGTGTTAGCCTTACTTCTCATAGATCAATTTACATTAAGGTACATATAAATGGATCTCATATCTAGTTCATGACCAAATAACATTTACCCTACCAAAGCAAGGTCCATTTGGGCTATCTTACTATGGCGACAAGAAGGACATCGCGACTTTCATAAGGTATGATATGATGACGTTCCAACCAATCAACCTTAAGTCCATCACTCATTACATGAAGGATACCATTATGGCTAACTACTTCACGATTCATAACCCTATCACTTGGTTCAACGTTCCACATAAATGACCTTCGTATCATTATTCAAGGTCTCACCTATATTCATTTATTCAAGACTAAAACCCTTTAGGTTCCTAAGTCAAGAAATCACATATTCACATAAGCATCAAGTAAGGGACACAAGTCTACCTAAACAAGACACAACATACTTCCATTTTAAACATATAGCCTATCTTACTTTAGACTCTTAGGAATGACCCTTAACATTATTTAGACAACCCATCCATTACATTAACATCATCAATATAATAATTATATACTTCTATAGCCATGTTAGGAACAACCATGTATTAACTCTAAGACTACACATATAAGCACATAGTCATAGTATAACATGATCACCTAGAATAACATTAATAGAAGAACAAATAATTTCACATTACTTCACATATAGGTAGATATAATCATAATCCACCTAATCAACTACACAAATAGCCATATAACTTCAAGTAGTGCCGACAAGGCCATGATCATCGATATTCTTAAAATAACACCGACGAGGCCACATCAATGCACATAACACCGCCTCCATAAGTGGACCATAACAATCACATATAATTCAAAAGCTAAAATTACATTAACTATACACGATAATAAAAGAGTTAGGGCATCATACCACCCACTTGATCTCATCACTTCAATCCAAAGCCAAAACCATTCAATCCAATACCATAAGGCCTTTACACATGGCCATGAACATCAATTCAAAACATAATTCATGATAATCAATGAACATAAGTTAATTAAATCTAGAATTATCAATCTAAAACAGATTAGATATCAATTGAATACAATCCATATATCATTAGATAGCCCATAAGAAATTACAATAGAATCTACAAGCATCAAGTTCATATCAATTCAATAAGCCTAATATCCAATAGTTCTAAGAGTATTCATAACTCAATTAATCAAATTGAAGCAGCCTATACACAAATCATACGTAATCTATTCATCATTAAAAAGCCCATAGCAATCTACACATGAAATCATCAATCTCAAAACATAGTCAATTCACCCATATTTTAGTGAAAATTAGAGAATTGAGAAGATCATGGGTCCATGGAGAATTTCATTGGAAAACATCAATTTAACATTAGTAACATCATATCTTAACGTTTGAAAACCATTCATGCAAGAACCCATGATTTAGAGTAGAAATTGGACTTTTCATTCTTTTTGAAATCCTTTAAAAACAACTTTGAAATTGGTTCTAAGGTGATAGAAAACCATAGATTAAGAACTCCGTACCTTATTTGATGAATACAAAGCTAATTTAAGAAGAAACTCGATTGAAGAACCATCTTCAAGCTCCATCTTCACTTTGAACTCACATGGATGTTTTTGGAGAAACTTTAGGAGGGAAGGGGTTTTGATTTAGATGCTAGGGTTATAATGAGAGTTTAATCACTTATATACTCTTAAAATACCCTTAAACACCTAAAACAACCATCCCCACGTTTTATAAGACTTGGGGTGAATTTCCCAAAACCCCCAAGTCTTAACGGAAAAACTCCCAATTTCCAGCACCATCGACGGACCGTTGTTCAGGCCACGTCCCGTCGATGGAATCTTGTGGTTCACTTAAGAGGTTACCCAACCTTCAGGCTACATTTACCAACCAAAGAGACCCATCGACGGGCCGTATCCTTGTCGACTGGCCGTTGACCAATCCGTCGGTTGGCCACTCCCTGGCAGTGTTGGTCTCTAAGTTGGGGTCCTCACTTAGGGCCCCTTTGAGGGTCCTATGTGGAGTCGTACCCAGAAGTTTCCACCCCAAATATGTTTGAATACGAGTTTAGGACCTACCTCATAAGTTTCATCCAAAATGAACACGTAAAACTCTATGAAACATGCCTAGCACACAAGGTCATGTCAAGGCACAACTTTCAAACGTCATAGAAGTTCTTGATCGTTTGACCTCCAAACTTCACGAAACTTAACAAATTGACTATAAACATCATATAAACACATTTAAGAACTATATAAGGTCATGCATTACACCTAATCACATAGAATCACATATGAGGTATTTAGGCAACTTAGTCGTCGAATGTCTTGGTCGGCCCTTGACGTTTGACTTCCAATGCACCTAAACTCTTAGCTACTTTCTCAACAAAACTTTATAGACTATTTTAGGACCTTATACAATCTTGACAACCATGTTAGGCTCTAGCTTCACCTAAGTTATTTTCGGGGTCTTACATTCTCCCCAACTTGGACAACATTCGTCCTCGTATGACACTTGCCACTCTCCGAACACTTCCAAATGTAGAGACCCAATTTAGCAACTCATGACCATAAAATATAGCACATAATCAATAAGAAAACATTAATTTCACATAACTAAGAGAATCACAACACAACAAGAAATTAGAAGACAATTCTATAACTCATCATTCTACAAAACTCACAGCTTCATTCCAAAAAGCAAAAACTCATTTTATATTCATTAGTATGCTCATATACATCTGTTATAACCATATAACAACAATTTTAGATCAAAGAATGAATTAGTCAATTTTTGCAAAACTTCACAGTGAACAGTGATCCATGCTACAGTGAATTGTGCATTTTTTCCAAAAATGCAACTTTTAGGCAATTCATGATATAGACATGCTAATAAGTAAGGTAACATCATATAAACACTTTTACAACCTAGTCATGGCCTCATAAAACACATTATGCAATAAATAATGAAATTCAATTTCAACCAAGCATGCATATAAGGAGAATGTTTGGAACTCATTTTCCACAAAAACTCCTATACAAATCAAGTCACCAAGAACTCTTTGTTTTAGGCTTGAATAAACACATATAGAAAAGTTAAGGGTACTTCACTCCCCAACAACCATACTCTTCACCATACTCCCCCACTTAGGAGAAACCCATTCTAAGGTTAACATAGCATCTATATCAAGGAACACTCAAGGCACCTCAAACCTTACTATTACTTTCTCACCCAAAATCTAGTTCATGAAACTAAATACTCTCAAGGTTTAATCATCTAACCATAACATTCCCCTTACTAAGAGAAACTCACCATTACGCTTTCACATTCTAACTCTATACCTTACCATTCTTTTCACTCAACTACCCTTCAAAAGGTAACTTGAACTAACCTAAGGTCATCAACATCATCCTTCACACCTCATCTAACAAGTCACACCTCATCTTACAAGCCACATCTCATCTTTTATCTCCCTCAACCCAAACTTCATAAAGTCACACTCACATGACCAACAAAAGTGAAGAAAAAGAAAAGACACCATAGGCAAGGCTCTTAGGCACACGATTAGATGAATGAAGAAGTGAAACTTTTCCTAGCATCCAATATCCTCCCATTTATAATGTGGCGCGCTTCACATCATAAACAAGATTCTATTTGATGTGGTTCATAAGACAACTATGACACTCCCAAACCTTATGCTCTGATACCAAGCTTGTTACGACCCTCAAGTACACCCTAGAAGCTAGGGTGCAATCTTGGATTGCGACTGGATTATTCGACCTCTCGGAAGTCTCATACAAGCCTATCATATCGTTCATCGCATAATAACATACTAAAAATATGTAAGAATTAAAAACTTTCTTTTCATAAACAATATATAAGCGGAAGACTTTCATTTAAAACATTAAACCTTTACAACCCTTGAACCATATAAACTTCGAGTATAAAAGACTTGGGACTAATCCCATACAAGACATAAACATAAAGACTTAAACGTAAAGACATGACCGAACGTGTGGATATTGTCCTCGAATCGATGAGCACTCACCAATACTTCATCTCCAACTCTTAGAAACCTATTCGTCATCCATGGTACATCAAAACTTCCAATTCCCTACACTTTAGTCAAAAAGGTAAAGAAGGGGTTAGCACATTAGATGTACTAAGTATGGAAGCCATGCAAAAACCATGAAAAAGGGACATTTAGTTAATAACATGCTTTTCATGAATTTTGGTTTAAACATCATAATATAATCATAAGAACAACATTATCACATTAGAAATACATAAGGAAATCATTTAAGCAATTATCACAATTTAAGAAATATTACTGTGACTACTTCGCTGTTACAGTGAATTCCCCTTCACTGTACAGTGAAGTTCTCTAGCTTCACATTTAACATCCTTTGGCATGTCGTCTTCTCACTAAAGCTATCCTAAGACTAACTTAAGTCACACAAAGAGAGACCACCCATACACCCTCTCTAGATGTGCCTAAATGATACTTATGATTATTCATAATGAGGCACATACACAGCTACAATACATACACATACAAAACATAAGATCCTCCTACCAAAGGTTATTCCAAAGTTCACTTGAGTGAGTGTGGAACGAACGCCCATACAATCCCTACCACACTCACCCAAGGGATCCTATAGACTACCTAGGGTAGAATCATTCTTACTTAATATAATAGTATACATCAAACATGACATTCTCCTTTCAAAGGTTATCCAAAGACCTACTCAAGTAACACAAAAAGATAACGTCCATGATTGACCTCTTCAAGATTACCTAAATAGTCCTTAGGACTTACCTAAGTTAGGATCATGTCCACAAAATAAAATCATATTCACTAACTATAATCTTTATTAAGACTCATCTAAATAAGAGATGAAGTGACCATTCCCTTGGCCCTTCACACCTTAACTAGGCAACCCTTAATTACTCTAGAAAGGAACTTATACAATTAAAATTCTTTCCTATCTTAAGTCATTACATTACTAGTTCATTTAAGAGACATTCATCACATAAGGACATTCACATAAGGGTCTTAAAGAGGACCTAGGGACTCTCTGTAACATCTTCAAAGACTATTGTGCAATGTCTAAGTAGCGTCCCATAACACCACCTAAACTTCATAGAACTTCTCTAATGCTAGTGGGTATCCCATATAATGAGAATAGGAAATAACCGACATAGACCATGGTAGCAAAGCATGGAATCTGGAGTTCTATCCTACTACGATGAGGTATTCTACTTCCCAATGGTAGAACATAGACACCCCATGTAGGCACATGGTTAAGGAATGTGAAGGGCATACTTTGTATTCTAGTCTCATACTTAACTAGAACTACTTTCCCTTACCATACTCACTCGGTGCTAGCCTTAGTTCTCATAGATCAATTTACTTTAAGGTTCATATAAATGGGACCCATATCTAGTTCATGACCCAATTACATTTACCCTACTAAAGCGAGGTCCATTAGGGCTATCTTACTATGGCGACAAGAAGTTCATTGCGACTTTCCTAAGGTATGATATGATGCCGTTCAAGACAATCAAATTTAAGTCCATCACTCATTACATGAAGGTTACCATTACGGCTAACAACTTCACGATTCATAACCTTACCACTTGGTTAAAAGTTCCACATAAATGACCTTCGTATCATTATGCAAGGTCTCACCTGCATTCATTTATTCAAGACTAAAACCCTTTAGGTTCCGAAGTCAAGAAATTACATATTCACATAAACATCAAGTAAGGGACACAAGTCTACCTAAAAAAGACACAACATACTTCCATTTTACACATATAGCCTATCTTTCTTGAGACTCTTAGGAATGACCCTTAACATTATTTAGCCAACCTATCCATTACATTAACATCATCAATATAATCTTTATAGACTTCTATAGCTAAGTTAGGAACAACCATGTATCAACTCTAAGACTACACATATAAGCACATAGTCATAGTATAACATGATCACCTAGAATAACATTAATAGAAGAACACATACTTTCACATTACTTCACATATAGGTAGATATATTCATAATCAAAATAATCAACTACACAAATATCCATATAACTTCAAGTAGTGCTGACAAGGCCATGAGCATCGATATACATAAAATAACACCGACGAGGCCACATCAATGCACATAACACCGCCACCATAAGTGGACCATACCAATAACATATAATCCAAAAGATAAAATTACATTAACTATACAGGATAATAAAAGAGTCAGGGCAGCATACCACCCACTTGATCTCATCACTTCAATCCAAAGCCAAACCATTCAATTCAATACCATAAGGCTCATGCCCATGGCCATGAACATCAATTCAAAAAATAAATCATAACAATAAATGAACCTAAGTCAATCAACATAGAATTATCAATCTAAAACCAATTAGATATCAATTGAATACAATCCATATATCATTAGATAGCCCATAAGAAACTACAATAGAATCTACAAGCATCAAGTTCATATCAATTCAATAAGCCTAATAGACAATAGATCTAAGAGTATTCATTACTCAATTAATCAAATTGAAACAGACTATACATCAATCATACATAATCTATACATCATTCGAAAGCCCATAGCCATCTACACATGAAATCATCAATCTCAAAACATAGTCAATTCACCTATATTTTTGTGAAAATTAGAGAATTGAGAAGATCATGGGTCCATGTGGAATTTCATTGGAAAACATCAGTTTGACATTAATAACATCATATCTTAACATTTGAAAACCTTTCATGGAAGAACCCATAATTTAGAGTAGAAATTGGACTTTTCATTTTTTTTGAAATCCTTTGAAACATCTTTGAAATTGGCTCTAAGGTGATAGCAAACCTTAGATGAAGAACTCCGATACGTTATTTTAAGAATCCAAAGCTAATTGAAGAAGAAACTCCATTGAAGACCCATCTTCGAGCTCCATCTTCACTTTGAACTCATATGGAAGGTTTTGGAGAAACTTTAGGAGGGAAGGGGTTTTGATTTAGATGCTAGGGTTATAATGAGAGTTTAATCACTAATATACTCTTAATATACCCTTAAACAACTAAAACAACCATACCCACATTTTATAAGACTTGGGGTGAATTTGCAAAAAACCCCAACTCTTAATAGAAAAACTGCCTATTTCCAGCACCATCGACGTGACCATCGACGGACCGTTGGTCAGGACACGTCCCGTCGATCGGGTATCGTGGTTCACTTCAGAGGTTCCCAAACCTGCAGGATACATGTACCAAACGATGATACCCATCGACGGGCCATCGCCTGGTCGACTGGCCGTTGACTGGTCCGTCGTTTGGCCACTGCCTGGCAGTGTTGGTCTCTAAGTTGGGGTCCTCACTTAGGACCCTTTTGAGGGACCTATGTGGAGTCGTACCCGGACGTTTATACCACAAATATGTTCGTATATGAGTTTAGGACCTACCCCACCCAAAAAAAACACGTAAATCTCAACAAAACAGGCCTAGACACACAAGGTCATTTCAAGGCACAACTTATAAACGTCATAGACGTTCTTGAGCGTTTGACCTCCAAACTTCACAAAACTTAACATGTTGACTTTAAACATCATATAAACACAATTAAGAACCATATAAGCTCATGAATTACACCTAATCACATAGAATCACATACGAGGCATTTAGGTGACTTAGTCGTCAAACGTCTTGGTCGGCCATTGGCGTTTGACTTCCAATGCACCTAAACTCTTAGCTACTGCCTCAACAACACTTCATAGACTATTTTAGGACCTTAGACCATCATGAAAACCATGTTAGGCTCTAGCTTCACCTAAGTCATTTTCGGGGTCTTACAAAGGTCTTACCATCAACTCTTAATTCAACTCAATTAGGTCATAAATTCATCATAATTTAATAACCAACATGATAACAAGGCTAAAAGAATAACTACATCATAATTCAATACTAGATGAAAGCTTAAGATTAGGTCAATTCATCATAACCTAGATCACTTCTCAAGAACTAGCATGAAAGACTACAAATCATCCTAATTTGTTCATGATTAGTGTAACAACATCACCTAATAGCAATTCAACCAATAACAAAGTTAATTGAACCAAATACAACCTAATTCATCTCAAGATCAAACCTAGGGTTAAGGGTTTAGGGTCATCTTCTACAAACTAGACCAAACTATCAAAATATATCATAATCAACTTAAAATACAAGTTAATATATTCAATATATTCATAAGAAATCATAAACAATTCAATTCATAACACTAATTTCGAAATTGGATGAAACCCACTAGAAACTCAACTTTTGAAAATACTTTGAAAGAGCCCTTTGAGGAAGGAAGTCTTAAAGGTGAATTAGATCCCATATCTCAACGTTTGATGAATATTTGATGATGAAATCACCCTTTACAGCCCACAAAACTCTTCCCTAGCTTTTTTTTCAATGGTGTCTTCCAATAGAAAGAGAATGAAGAGAGAAGAAAGAGAGTTTATTTTGTGAGTTGTGTTCAGTCTAATGAGGTTGGGCCCTATATATGGGGGGTTAATTAACTTAATTAAACTCACTTAACCCCTTAACTAATTAAATTAAACTAACTTAAAACGTGCAGGATAACTGCAGACCCCATCGACAAGACCACGATCGATGGATCTTTGGTCCATCGACGGGCAGGCCTCCCTCCGTGCTGCACAACCGTAGTTTTGGTCAGAGACTTGTGTAGGTGAGGGATTAAAACCATTCTCTAAGTGTTGGTCTACGGTTGGCAACGACGCCCTGTCGATCCACACACGGATCGTCCTTTGTGTTTCGTTGGTGCACACTGCCTAGACAGTGTTGCCTTTACGTGCTAGGGTCATCCTCAAGAGCCCTTGGTTGTTATTTGGGGAGTCGTACCCGGAAATTTCGACCATGAATCATCTTAAAAACATGTTAGACACCCCTCCACCAAATTTCATGAATTTCCGACTCCTAAAAGCTAGTCAAATAGGCTAAGACACGCTAGTACCTCCTTCAACTAAATTTCCGGATGTCATGGACGTTCTTGGACATTGGTTTCTAAACATCCTAAATGACCTATATTCATTAAAATGGTCTTAAAAAAATTGTCTAGACCTCATGACACTTATGTTAGGCTTTAAGACATGTCTTGGATTTTCGAAGTGTTAAATTATCCCCCCTTAGGAACATTTGTCCCCGAATGACACTACAATTATTTTGAAGGAATGAATAGACTCAAGACTAGCAGCCCAATCAACAATACAAAACAACATAAATCATATCATTTCAACAAGGCATTTCAAAACTTCAATTACCACTCATAAGGCTCAAACTTTACATCATGGGGCATTTCCTTCTCACAACAACAACATGAGTTAAACATACTTTACATGAGTAAATTAGAACAAGTTTAACTTATCAATATTTTATATAACATTTCATACAGACTCACCATGTCAAAGATTTACAACATAACTCAAATAACTCAAAAGGAAAAATTTAAGTTTAATGCACCAATTCACTGTAAACTCACTGTAAAGGTAATCAAAAATGCATATTTTGCAAGACTTCACCAAAAATCAAGAAATTTCAATTTCTAATCATTTTTTTCATTATTAATAAATGTAACAAACCTTAGTTATCAAGTATATGAAAATAATGTGACTTCATTGTAAGACCTCGAAAATGACTTAGGTTACTAGAGCCTAGCATGTTGGTAATGGTGGTATAAGGTCCTTAAGTGGTCTATAATATGGTATACATGAAGTATCTAAGTGTATTAGGTGTATTGGAAGTCAAACGTCAAGGGACAACCAAGACGTTCGACGACTAAGTCACCTATGTGCCTCGTATGTGGTTCTATGTGTTTTTGTGTTATTGCTGAGGTTATAAGGTCCTTAATTGAGTTTTTATAGCATGTATAGGAAGTGTGTAAAGTTTCTAGAAGCTTGAAGGTCAAACGTCCAAGAATGTTCATGAAGTTTGAAAGATGTGCCTTGAAGTGACCTTGTGTGTCTAGGCATGTTTCGTAGAGTTTTACGTGTTCATTTTGGATGAAATTCATGTGAGAGGTGTTAAACTCGTATAATGTAATGTTTGAGTTGGAAACGTCCCGGCAAACATCCCCAAGAACCAACCAAGGGTCCTAGAGAAAGGACCCAAACTTTATGTCAAGACTGTCCCAGGCAGCCCCCAAACGACAGAGACATCGATGGATCATGGGCCAATCGACGCCCCTTCGATGGGTTTCTGTAACAACCCTAAAAATGGATATGATCAGTAATGCTTAATGTCTCTAGAATGCCTACGATTAGACCGGGTTCACACAGATTGATGCGTGTAGAACCAGACCTCGGAACCCTTTCTACAGCAAAGCCAACTAACTTGGGGAGTTAGTTGAGCTTGGAAAGGTTGGGTCCAACCATGTAGGGCTCTCGAATATGAAGATTTACTCGAAGGAGTCTTTACCGGACTTAAAAAGGGGAAGTCTTAGGTTTTGAAGGGTCTAGGGGTAAAATGGTCTTTTTCCAAGCTAAGGGTAGTATCGTAATCACCCTAAATATATAATAATTATTTCGTTAATAAGGTGGATGGGCAATTTGGGGAGAGAGGGCCGAAAATGGGCTCTTGAAGTGAAGTCTTGCTCCACCCGGGTTCGAACCTAGGTGGAAACAATGAATTAAAGTAATTTTTATTTAAGTTATTAAATTAATGTAATTAATTAATATTTATTATTCATTAGCTGATTTAAAATAACAGAGAAATTAGATTTTTGTTTAATAAAACCTTATTTTACTAAGTCCTAAACTAGACTCCTAAACCAAATAAAACTCCCACTCTCTCACGTCTATCTCTCAACTCTCACGCTCAATCTCTCTTCTTTCTCACGTGTTCTCTCTGCCAAAATAACATACAAGACCAGAAAAAATAAACCAAGTTCTTAACACATGAAGAACTCACACGAAATCACAAGAAAACAAACGTTAATCACACGTTAGGCAAAGGGAGTTTGTCCGTCGAGTGGTGTTGACATTGAGGGGACTTTGACGTGATCTTGGCTGAAGTTTTTGGGCAGCAAGTCAAGGGTTTAACGTTAAAAAGGTATGGGTTTTCTTACTCTTGGTCCCTTTCCCAAAAGACCCTTAAGTTTAAGATGAATCTATTACGAAAACTAAGCTTGTTCCCCATTACATGTTCACTGTCACTAGCTCCCAATGATTCGTAGGTTGGGTATGATTGCTGGTAGATTTAGGTATATGTTGTGTTTTCGTGATGAATATGTTTATGTTTGTGTATTTGAAATCGTATGAATAACAACCTATGTGTTTTCGAAACTATGTGCATGTGTGTGCAAGAATGTGACTATGACTAGGGTCTCGGCTTAAGGCTCCAAAATGTGTAACGTTATGGTTGTTATTTTACGTACATAAACTATGTAAATTGTGATGTTCATAAAAGATAAAATGTGTCTGATTTAAGTAACAATCTCTTGGCTAAACGAATCTATGAAAAATGCACCCCAAAATGTGTTAAATGGTCTACGAATCACTCTATGAGTTCAAGTAAAAATATTGATGAAAGTGAGATGAAATGTGACCAAATTTCCATCAACTTACAAGTTTAGTTTAGTCTAATTGTAGATGAACAAATCTGAAAAATTAATTGAGTGAAAAATGAGGTGAGGTCACCAGGATTCGAACCCGCGACCTCACCCGTATGATGCCTTAAAATCGCAAAAGGGAAATGGGGGTCAAGGGGGTTTCTTTCTGAGGTGTGCTGGCTGAAAGGTAAACTACAAAAAAATTAATAAAAGAAATGGGAGGCGTGGGAATCGAACCCACGACCTCTAGGAAGAGAATGAGAGTCAAAGAAAAATGAAAGAAAAAGAAATGGGAGGCGTGGGAATCGAACCCACGACCTCTAGGCAGCGAATGAGAGTCAAAGAAAAATCAAAGTAAAAGAAATGGGAGGCGTGGGAATCAAACCCACGACCTCCTAGGCAGATTCAAGGAGAAAATTTAAAAGAAATTAAAGAGAGGCTGTGGGGGTTCGAACCCACAACCCCTCGGCCAAGGGAGAGAGAGTTTAAAGAAAAGAAATAAAAGAAAATAAGGTTGTGGGGGTTCAATCCAACATCCTCTCAATCCTATTGAGCGAAAAATGAAGAGAAAAACTAAGGGAAAAATTAAAATGAAGGTGTTGGGGCTCGATCTTGGGTCCCCAAGCCGTGTGGACCAAAATACAATAGATGAAAAAATGTAAGTGTTGTCTAAGGGATTCGAAATTGGGTTCCCTTGGGCAAATTCCATATTGATACATAAGTCATACGTGAATTAAATGTTCAAGTATAATGCCGCCTACTTAGATCAAAATCGAGATCTTCGCATACATACAAGATGCATAAGTCTTGTACTACATAATCTTAGGAAGATATGAATCACTTAAACGAACTATGAATGAAGCCTCATGGCTTGTATGTATAGACCCATTAGACTAGCATACGTTTAAATATAAGTGAACCTAAAATGCATGTAATGAAATGATGTAACCCTAGAAGGGATAAGTACGAGTGTAAAACACACTAAATGGCCAAGTGCATTGGCATACGATGAAATGATTATTATGTAATGAAATGATGAAACCCTAGAAGGGTTAAGTAAGAGTGTGAAACACACAAATGGCCAAGTGCATTGGCATATGATGAAATGAACATTCATGTACAAAGGGTGAGTAATTATGAAGACCAAATGTGCTAATGTTAATGAATGTGGTGACAACATGATATGAGGCTAATGTAAAAGATGAGAACAATCTCAAATGAGCCTAAGTAAATTTTACCAAAACGTACTCACCTATGAGAGTGTAAAGTTAAAGAAGAGACCAGTCTCTATGAACACTCTAATGAAAGTATTGAGATTAACACACTTAATACTGATGATGAGATGAGAAATCATCTATTCAGCTATGATGTCCTCATACTAGAAGCCAGCTTCCATGACGTATGAGTTGAATGTAATGGAACTTTATACTGAGCACCTATAGACTAGCTATGAGCGGTGATGTCTTTTTTTGGGAAGGGCGGAGGTTCACGTAACTCTCATGAGATGAGACTTTCCGGCATGCCGGGTATGGGTCTCCTTATATCTCCTAGTCTTTGAACATATACTGCCAATATAAGGATCTGGTGGGGTTCAATTCCCATGTACGCTAGCATGTTTTGGGTGACTTTGGATGGTGATTCCACCTCTTTTCGGTGTGGGGGAGACACTGGATATCATGATGCTCACATGATCTATGTCGGTTAAAGTTAAAGTTCCCAATGAATGAATGAGGCCAGCCTCAAATGATGCACATAATGAAATGAACGATACCAAAGGTGTTAGGATTGTATAATCAAGAGGTGAGCTAGACTCAAGTAATGACACTAGGTTATTCTTGATCATTGCACAACAAACCCGATGAGAGTTTTAAACTACATCCTAGGTATAACTGGTGTTTACACTAGCTTATGAATGAATGAAATGAAGTACGTATGAATGAATGAAGCAGACTCTGTGTTTGCTAAAGAAGACTACCTAGTTGAGGTCCCATATGTTGAGCCCTAATTTTGGGAAGTCTTAATGTCAAGTCCATGATTTCAAGGTCTCATGGCATATGAATGAATGATATGAAAGATGTTATGTGCTATATGCAATATGATATGTGCTATGTGTAAGATGTTATGTGCTGTGTGCAATATGATAAGTATGATGATGCATGTTACTCTCATGGAATGACTTTCAAAATCCAAATTTGGAAAGCTCACTGACTTTCCTAATCCAAATTTGGAAAGGTCACTGACATTCGTAATCCAAATTTGGAAAGCTCACTTACTTTCCTAATCCGAATTTGGCAAGTCCACTGACTTGACTTTCCATAATCATGTTGATAGGAAAGATGTATTCTTACTCATGCATGTCCTTGGTGTGTTCTTGAATATACCCATACTTAGTACAAGTGTGTACTTATCCCATACAACACCATATTTTTAGGTGCAGGTGCAGGTGGTCGTTACAGCTTACAAGTTGACGTTGCAGCTATCCGACCGTGGAGATTTCATCCGGACTTGGTAGGCTCTCATGCTTTAGAGGATGTCTATCATTACTATCTAGCTTAGATGTAGGCTTTAGCTAGTGGAGTATGTTCCACTAGTGTTTCTTTCCATTTTTATTTCAGACATTGTATTGGTGCCATTTTGGCAATTATACATTTAATGCAGTATTGAACTATTTCTTTCAGTTGATAATCTTAATGTTAGATGGTTGATGGTGAACACTATGAATGTAAGTAGAATGACCTTTATGCATGATAAGAAATAAAAAGTTTCAAATTTTCCACTAAAATTAACCTAGATGAAGTAAGAATGACGTATGTAGGCTTGTGTGCGACCTCTAAGAGGTCAACGACGCCGATCTCGTCTGGGGTCTAGATTCTGGTCATGACAAAGTTGGTATCAGAGTACTAGGTTAAATTCTGAGGATAATAAGTTCACATCAATCACATTGAGTAGTTTCTAAGTCATGGTAGTGAAGTGCACCACTATCCTGGATTAGAGACTGCATGATGCGTAGGAAAAGTTTCCTTCTTCTGATCTTATCGTGTTTTTCCTGATGTCTAATTTCTTGGTGTTATGAGCGTGTCTAACACCAATTCTTATTATTTTCAGAGAATGAATACTAGGAGGAACGTTGGTTAGAGTAGAGGAGGAGCAGCTGCTGAGGGCAATCAGGTTCCACCCCAGGCTCCAGCCGAAGGAGTGGCTATGCCGGTTAACCCAGCTGGGTTGACTGATTCGGAGGTGCGGGAATCTCTGGCCCAGATGGCACAGGCCATCAATATGCAGGCCCAGGCCATGACTGCCCAGGTTAACTGACATAATGTTCAAAGGGAGAACCCATCGGTTCGTAGCATGGCTGACAGGCAGAGAGACTTCACGAGGATGAATCCTCCCATTTTCACGGGGTGTAAAACTTCATAGGATCCCCAGGAGTTTGTGGACGAGGTGCATAAGATTTTGGTGGCTATGGGGGCCACAGATACTGAGAAGGCTGAGCTGGCTTCCTATCAGCTCAAGGATGTTGTACAGACTTGGTACAAGATGAGGCAGGATAGCCGAGCTTTAGGCGGAGTTCCGGTCACTTGGGATCTGTTTAAGACAGCCTTCCTAGAGAGATTTTTCCCCAGGGAGATGAGGGAGGCCAAGGTTGAGGGGTTTATCAACCTTAAACAGGGATCGATGACAGTCAGGGAGTATTCCTTGAAGTTTGTGAAATTATCCAGGTATGCCACTTCTTTTGTATCTAACAGCAAGGATGAGATGAGTACTGAAGTTTGTTAAACTATCCAGGTATGCTACTTCCCTTGTATCTAACAGAAGGGATGAGATGAGCAGGTTCCTCAAAGGAATCAACGGAGATTTGGAGGAGGAGTGTCGGTCTGCGATGCTCCATGATAACATGGACCTCTCCAGGTTGATGGTGCATGTCCAGCAGGTAGAGGACAGCCGCAAAAAGAGGGGCGTTCGTGATTCTAGGAGGCCTAAGCCTCAAGATGAGGCAGGTCCCAACCAATGAGGCCACACAACTATTTTTGGCGTCCGTGAGCAGCCCAGGATTAAAAAGGGACTCTCCCACCAAGGGGAGTTAAGTTCATTCAAGGGTCGCTATGATAGGGATTCCGAGTCCAGAGTTAAGAGAAACAATAAAGTAGATACACCTTAGGAGAGGCCACCTTGCAGGAAGTGTGGCAAACTGCATGGAGGAGAGTGTATGATGGGCTCTAACGCTTGTTAAAGTTGTGGCAAACCGGGTCACATGGTAAAGGATTGTCCAAATAGGAGAAGTCAATAATAAGGGAAGGAGAGAGTTCAGCCTAAGGGTCCAAGTGAAGAGGCTCCAAGGAGGCAACCATTCTTCGCACTCAAGTCTAGGGGTGCAGGGGAAGGCACCTCTTGTGAAGTCTCGGGTGCGTAGCCTTAATTAGTCTTTCATGTATTTGACTGTGTATGGTGTTTATGCACTAGTATGAGGTTAATATGTTTGAGTCATCATGTTGGTTGCTGATTTCTATGACTTACAGGTTTACTTATGTAGTATGCTTTGATGAGACTAGTTTAGGAAAGAGTTCCTTAGTCTATTAATGTGAAGCTACTAGTAGGTTTCAAGGATGTGCAGCATCATGTTAATATGTGAATCAAATATTCACCAATGGGGAGAATTGAACTACCCATGTAGGCATACGTTCTGTAGATGACTTACTTATTGTTAGTAAAGAGTAGTGTCATTCGGGGACGAATGTTCCTAAGGGGGGGATAATGTAACAACCCTAAAAATGGATATGATAAGTAATGCTTAATGTGTCTAGAATGCCTACGATTAGACCGGGTTCACACGGATTGATGCGCGTAGAACTAGACCTCGGAACCCTTGCTACAACCAAGCCAACTAACTTGGGGAGTTAGTTGAGCTTGGAAAGGTTGGGTCCAACCATGTAGGGCTCTCGAATACGAAGATTTACTCGTAGGAGTCTTTACCAGACTTAAAAAGGGAAAGTCTTAGGTTTGGAGGGTCTAGGGGTAAAATGGTATTTTTCCAGGATAAGGTTAGTATCGTAATCACCCTAAATATATAATTAATTATTTAATTAATAAGGTGGATGGCAATTTGGGGAGAGAGGGCCGAAAATGGGCTCTTGAAATGAAGTCTTGCTCCACCCGGGTTCGAACCTAGGTTGAAGCAATGAATTAAAGTGGTTTTTATTTAAGTTATTAAATTAATGTAATTAATTAATATTTATTATTCATTAGCTGATTTAATATAAAAGAGAAATCAGATTTTTATTTAATAAAACCTTATTTGACTAAGTCCTAAACTAGACTCCTAAGCCAAATAAAACTCCCACTCTCTCACGTCTATCTCTCAACTCTCACGCTCAATCTCTCTTCTTTCTCACGTGTTATCTCTGCCAAAATAACGTACAAGACCAGAAAAATAAACCAAGTTCTTCACACTTGAAGAAATCACACGAAATCACAAGAAACAAATGTTAATCACACGTTAGGCAAAGGGAGTTTGTCCGTCGAGTGGTGTTGACATTGAGGGGACTTTGACGTGATCTTGGCTGAAGTTTTTGGGCAGCAAGTCAAGTGTTTAACGTCAAGAAGGTATGGGTTTTCTTACTCTTGGTCCCTTTCCCAAGAGACCCTTAAGTTTAAGATGAATCTATTCCAAAAACTAAGGTTGTTCCCCATTACATGTTCCCTGTCACTAGCTCCCAATGATTCGTAGGTTGGGTATGATTGCTGGTAGATTTAGGTATATGTTGTGTTTTCGTGATGAATATGTTTATTTTTGTGTATTTGAAATCGTATGAATGACAACCTATGTGTTTTCGAAACTATGTGCATGTGTGTGCAAGAATATGACTATGACTAGGGTCTCGACTTGAGGCTCCAAAATGTGTAACGTTATGGTTGTTATTTTACGTGCATAAACCTATGCAAATTGTGATGTTCATAAAAGATGAAATGTGTCTGATTTAAGTAACAATCTCTTGGCTAAACGAATCTATGAAAAATGCACCCCAAAACATGTTAAATGGTCTACGAATCACTCTATGAGTTCAAGTGAAAATATTGATGAAAGTGAGCTGAAGTGTGACCAAATTTCCAGCAACTTACAAGTTTAGTTTAGGATAAATGTAGCTGAACAAATCTGGAAAATTAATTGAGTGAAAAATGAGGTGAGGTCACCAGGATTCGAACCCGCGACCTTACCCATATGATTCCTTAAAATCGCAAAAGGGAAATAGGGGTCAAGAGGGATTCGATCTTGGGTGTGCTGTCTTAAAGGTAAAGTACAAAAAAATTAATAAAAGAAATGGGAGGCGTGGGAATCGAACCCACGACCTCTAGGCAGCGAATGAGATTCAAAGAAAAATGAAAGAAAAAGAAATGGGAGGCATGGGAATCGAACCCACGACCTCTAGGCAGCGAATGAGAGTCAAAGAAAAATGAAAGAAAAGGAAATGGGAAGCATGGGAATTGAACCCACGACCTCTAGGCAGCGAATGAGAGTCAAACAAAAATGAATGAAAAAGAAATGGGAGGCGTGGGAATCGAACCCACGACCTCCTAGGGAGATTCAAGGATAAAATTTAAAAGCAATTAAAGAGAGGGTGTGGGGTTTCGAACCCACAACCCCTCGGCCAAGGGAGAGAGTTTAAAGAATAGAAATTAAAAGAAAATGAGGTTGTTGGGGTTCGATCCCACATCCTCTCAATCCCATTGAGCGAAAAATGAAGAGAAAAACTAAGGGAAAAATTAAAATGAAGGTGTTGGGCTCGTTCTTGGGTCCCCAAGCCGTGTGGACCAAAATACAATAGATGAAAAAATGTAAGTGTTGTCTAAGGGATTCGAAATTGGGTTCCCTTGCCCAAATTCCATATTGATACATAAGTCATACGTGAATTAAATGTTCAAGAATAATGCTGCCTACTTAGATTGAAATCGAGATCTTGGCATACATACAAGATGCATAAGTTTTGTACTACATAATCTTAGGAAGATATGAATCACTTAAACGAACTATGAATGAAGCCTCATGGCTTGTATGTATAGACCCTTAAGTCTAGCATACGTTTAAATATAAGTGAACCTAAGATGTATGTAATTAAATGATGTAACCCTAGAAGGGTTAAGAACGAGTGTAAAACACACTAAATGGCCAAGTGCATTGGCATACGATGAAATGATTATTATGTAATGAAATGATGAAACCCTAGAAGGGTTAAGTAAGAGTGTGAAACACACAAATGGCCAAGTGCATTGCCATATGATGAAATGAACATTCACATAAAAAGGGGTGAGTAATTATGAAGACCAAATGTGCTAATGTTAATAAATGTGGTGACAACATGATATGAGGCTAATGTAAAAGATGAGAAAAATCTGAATGAGCGTAAGTAAATGTTACAAAAACGTACTCACCTATGAGAGTGTAAAGTTAATGAAGAGACCAGTCTCTATGAACACTCTAATGAAAGTATTGAGATTAACACACTTAATACTGATAATGAGATGAGAAATCATCTATTGAGCTATGATGTCCTCATACTACAAGTCAGCTTCCATGACGTATGAGTTGAATGTAATGGAACTTTATACTGAGCACATATAAACTAGCTATGAGCAGTGATGCCTTCTTTCGGGAAGGGCGGATGTTCACGTAACTCTCATGAGATGAGACTGTCCGGCATGCCGGGTATGGGTCTCCTTATATCTCCTAGTCTTTGAACGTATACTGCCAATATAGGGATCTGGCGGGGTTAAATTCCCATGTACGCTAGCATGTTTTGGGTCACTTTGGCCGGTGATTCCACCTCTTTTCGATGTGGGGGAGACACTGGATTTCATGATGCTCACATGATCTATGTCGGTTAAAGTTAAAGTTCTCAATGAATGAATGAGGCCAGCCTCAAATGATGCACATAATGAAATGAACGATACCAAAGGTGTTAGGATTGGATAATCTAGAGGTGAGCTAGACTCAAGTAATGACACTAGGTTATTCTTGATCATTGCACAGCAAACCCGATGAAAGTCTTAAACTACATCCTAGGTATAGCTGGTGTTTACACTAGCTTATGAATGAATGAAATAAAGTACGTATGAATGAATGAAGCAGACTCTGTGTTTTCTAAATAAGACTCTCTAGTTGAGGTCCCATATGTTTAGCCCTCATTTTGGGAAGTCTTAATGTCAAGTCCATGATTCCAAGGTCTCATGGCATATGAATGAATGATATGAAAGATGTTATGTGCTATATGCAATATATGCTATGTGTAAGAGTTTATGTGTTGTGTGCAATATGATAAGTATGATGATGCATATTACTCTCATGGCATGACTTTCCTAATCCAAATTTGGAAATCTCGTTGACTTTCCTAATCCAAATTTGGATAGCTCACTGACTTTCCTTATCCATATTTGGAAAGCTCACTAACTTTCCTAATCCCAATTTGGCAAGTCCACTGACTTGACTTTCCATAATCATGTTGTTAGGAAAGAGCTATTCTTACTCATGCATATCCTTGGTGTGTGCTTGCATATACCCATACTTAGTACAAGTGTGTACTAATCCCATACAACTCTATATTTTTAGGTGCAGGTACAGGTGGACGCTAGAGCTTACAGGTTGACGTTGCAGCTATCCGAACGTGGAGCTTTCATCCGGACTTGGTAGGCCCTCATGATTTCGAGGATGTCTATCGTTACTATCCATCTTAGATGTAGGCTTTAGCTATTGGAGTATATTCCACTAGTGTTTCTTTCCGTTTTTATTTCAGACATTGTATTGGTGCCATTTTGGCAATTATACATTTAATGCAGTATTGAACTATTTCTTTCAGTTGATAATCTTAATGTTAGATGGTTGATGGTGAACACTATGAATGTAAGTAGAATGACCTTTATGAATGATAAGAAACAAAAAGTTTTAAATTTTCCGCTAAAATTAACCTAGATGAAGTAAGAATGACGTATGTAGGCTTGTCTGTGACCTCTTAGAGGTCAACAACGCCGGTCTCGTCTGGGGTCTAGATTCCGGTCGTGACAGTTTCGTTGGTGGAGACTTAGTCTTGGTTGAGAGGGGGACCTTGAAAAGTCTCTGAACCAACCAACAGAAGGACTCACTACAACATTTTAGGTCTACAGCCACACTAGAAAAGTGTGGCCTAAACTATGAAAAAGTGTGGCCTTTGATAAAAGGCCACACTTTTTGACTTTAAGCCACACTTTTTCAGGGGTGGCTGAAAGTCCCGTAACCTTAGAGTTTAGGCAACACTTTAAAGTGTTGCCTTAGCTGCTACGTGTAAAAGCGTTGCCAAAAAACAAAAAGGCCACGCTTTTGCAGCTACGCTTAAAAGTGTTGCCTTATCATCTACACTTTTAAGCGTAGCCTTAAAGGTAAAAAGACCACGCTTTTTAGCTACGCTTAAAAGTGTGGCCTTAGCGGCGATACTTTTTAGCGTAGCCAAATAGGCAAAAGGCCACACTTTTCAGCTACGCTTAAAAGTGTTGCCTTATCATCTACACTTTTAAGCGTAGCCTTAAAGGCAAGAAGACCACACTTTTCAGCTACGTTTAAAAGTGTTGTCTTACCTGCTACACTTTTAAGTGTGGCCTTTGCTACCATATTGCCCACAATTATGAAGTGTTGCCTTTTATATCTAATATATGACAACACTTTGAAGTGTAGTCTTTGCCCATATGCATACACAATTTATATGCCACAATTTCTAAGTAAATACACCAATATTGTTTTGCAATAAATAATCTCAAGCATTACTCTTACAAATGTATAGATTTTCCATAAACTTCAAAACATAATATGTGTTGTGTACATACACATACTTATAAAGCAATATTATAAATATGTACACAATAGTTCAAAAAGTACTCTTACAATAGTTCAATATATTCCACCAATGAATATCTTCCACAAAATCAAATATAATGTATTCAAACTTTTACAATAGTTCAAAAACTCTTCATCATCCACTTCAAATTTGTTCACCTCCATTTCCCTACACAAATCAGATTGCGATGGTTATAGAATAGGCAACAAGTTCCATATTGCAACATTTATTGAAGAGGCAAGAAGTAAGATTGCAGTAGTTTATATAATCATTCATGCTTTAAATATATGTTACTCTCAATTTACTATTTAGAGGTAATATTGCTCAATTTGCAAAGTGTACTTACTACTAAGGAACTTGGAAACTACATACTGTATTCCAGATTGCAAAACTATTTTCCTTAAAGGCAAACTGCCCAACCTGCCCAACTATCCCAACCAGCCCAACTATTCCATATTCCAAAAACATCAACATATGAAGCATAAAATCCATTCTTTTCCCAATACTTTAACTAAATGGATCTCAATTACAACAAAATTTATCAAAAAAAGCAAGAATCTTTAACCAATAGGCACCTAAATATTTCAAGAACATCAAAATATAAAGCATAAAAATCCAATCTTTATACAGATGGAACTCAATTAAACCAAAAATTTCTCAAAAAAACAAGAATCTTTACCTCAGTTTTAGTTACATTAATGGCAGATTTACCCTTTGAATCTGCAGATGGCTTAGCTGAGATCTGAATAACCTTTTTCTTTATAACAGATGAATCAATTTTGGGTTTTGAAGATGACCCAACTTGATTATTACTGTTAGATTTCACCTTAACTACACTAGATTTAGTCTCTGTAGCCATATCTTAGAGCAACACAAAATTTTCTTGTTTTTTTTTTCTTCTTCTCAATGGTTCATTGGTATCATCTAATCTACCACTATCCTTTGTCACTGTAAAATTTTTTTTGCTAAAAACAGATTTAACAGTGAGATAAACTGTTACAACATATATTTCATGAAGGATCTTTTTAACAACTTTTAGGCATGTGAACTGGTGGAATAAAGAGTAGAAGGGTAATAATAATAAAATTATATTTTTAACTATTTCATGTAAAAATTTTAACTATTTCATCATAACTTATGTCGATAATAGTTAAAATTTTACATGAGAGTTAATATTCCACTTTTTTAACAATATATTATGCCCAACTATTTTCGCATAATCTCAAGCTGTTACTCGATTCGAATATGAAATAGGTCTTAGCAGCATGTAACACAATACTATCTGTTTCAATCCCTAAGACTTTGAATCCTAATTGAGAGTTTAGAAAAGAAACCAGAGCCCCTGTTCCGACCCCTAAACAGAGAGCTGTTGGTTTTATCCCTTTTTCAATTTTCCTGTTTAAGAGTAAGTGGTTTACTCTCAAACCTTCAATGCATTAATACACTCTTCAAACAGGTCATAGAATGATCTATCCCTACTGTTGCTGTATGTATTTTCCATACATAACTAGCCAAATTTTCAGTAACTAAGATCTTTTCAATGAATCCTCCAAAAATGTTTCTCAATGTTGATTATACTTCTAAGGAAAAATAAGTAAAAATTAATAGAATAGACACAATTAAGAAGGAAAGTAAACGAATAGGATAGACACAATTAAATGTACTAATCAAGATTAAGAAATTCTATCGAGAAGCATTTTCAAGTTTGCAGATTTGAAGGAAAGAAATTCTCCACTTTATTTAGAAGACCAAAAGTAAAACACAAGCTTGAAACTACAAATCTGCAGATTTGCATATTGCACATTTGCAGATTTACATATATATTGTAGATTACAATTTTTCCCCTAAATATAGAACAACAAGATACCACAACACATTTTTAAGATGCAACATAGATCTGCAGATTTACATATTTCATATTTTTAAGCCCAAGCACGAATAACTCTACTAATACAGGTATACTTGTTGATACCACTAACGATTCACATGACATTTTGCAGGAATCCCAAGCTACTGTCCATAAAATACAGAACAGAAGCTCAAAAGAGGAGAATCATCAAAATTGTAAGTCTACTCCCTCTAACTCTATGCTCGACCAGTTTACTCATGATCAAAGAAAGTTTTTTTTGAAATTACTATATTTGATAAAAAAGATAATTTTGAAATTAGAAGAGACCATATGAAGGCTTTCTTGATAGAAATGATACATTGTCTCTTTGACACACAAAGCTAAAGGTACTCGTCTACAAAATTTTATCGTTCCAACTAGTATGAGAGGTCAAGAAAATTGAATCGCAGATGACAATAGCTCGCTCTCCTAAAACCTTTTTATCACAGTTCTATTTATTGACAATAGAATATTATGTCGCTTTAGGCTCTTCTAATTACAGAACCATTCACATGTCCTATAAGTTGATGAAATGCACATTTCAAGGAAACTAAATTTAATGATATTTGCCATAGATTTAAAATGCAGAAACTTGACATCAATAAACAACATCAATGCTTCAAATGAAATCGTTAATGCTTGTACGACAACTTAAGTAAGCACATGATTGATATAAAAAGAACCAAGTTTCCAGAACTATGGTGAAATCAACATTTCCATCATCTGCTAAACATTCTCCACCCTGTTACCTTAAAGCTTTTGCTATACATATTTTCTTACAGATAAGTGTATTTCTTCTCTCATTTTTATAGGGGATATATGGCACCAGAATATACAATGCGCGGCTACTTAACACCAAAAGAAAACATTTACAGCTTTGGGGTTGTTACACTTGAAATTGTAGGGGGAGAAACAGTGCTAGTTGCAGGCCAAGTGATCAGACAGTTTACCTTCTTGATTCGGTAAAGCCTCAAACGAGAAGTTTCCAATTTCATTAATTGATGCACATGCCTAATAAACAGTTGCCATTGTATTTTTACTTGAATGCCTTTTCTAATTTGATCGATATCTGCTAGTTCGATTGAAGGCTTATGTGTTGCAAGAGCAGGGAAATTTGATAGATATAGTTTATCCAAAACTTGGAACAGATTATTCTTGGACAGAAGCTAATTATTCTGGAATTAGCAATGATGGTTAGCAGTATCGATACTACTGTTAGTAGTATCATTATATTTTCTTTTTCCAGAAAGAAGGAACTTTGTCAAATCTAACCATCTAAGGGCTCCATCAGAACTGTTTTGCTGTCAACAACACAAATGCAGAAAAGTAGAAGACTCGTGTTTAAGGCTCAAGGCACCCAGAAATCAACTAACAAAGCTAAATTATGAGCTAGACTCCCAAAAATTATATAAAAACACAAGAACATCAAAACCCTAAAGCTAAAAATTAGAATTTCAAAGATAGAATTCTTACCCGGTAAATCCTAAATCTGTCTGAAATCAAGGTCTGCAACGAGAAGTCTGAGAGAAAGTGTGATGGGGAGACTTAACTTCAGGTCATCTTGCCAACAACCCCAATTAATTCCTTCTAAACAAAAAAAAATAAAAAGTCATTCAATATGAAGAAGTTTGATTAAATCTTCAGCTCTTCAGCTCTTACCTTGACGAAATCTTCAGCTTGGAGAAGAGAAAGCTCGGTCAGCTCTGTAAGTTCTTCAGCTCGATCTTCAGTTCGATCTTCAGCTCGGAGAAGAGAAATTGTGAGTTCTTCAGCTCGGAGAAGGAAAGGGAAACGTGACTTGAAGGAAAAGCTCGATCGTCAGCAAATGAAAGGGAAAGGGAAAGCTCGATCTTCAGCAAATGAAAGGGAAAGGGAAAGGGAAATCTTCACTGTTAATGAAATTTCAACAAATTTTAAGGTTTATTTTTTAATGAAAGGGAAAGGGAAAGGGAAAGATCTTCAGAAAATTGAAGGAAAGTCTTTTTGATGTTTATTTTTTGGCCAATAAGAATGGGAGGGAGAGTTAAAATTGTTGGAGGGAATATAAAATTTTGGTGAAAATTTTAAGGCCACACTTATAATGTGTTGTTTTTACAATAATAAAAATAGGATATTTAAAAAGTGTGGTCATATATATAAAAAAATTGTTGCCAATTATAACATTTTGTAGCAACATTTATAAAGTGTAGCTTATAGTATTAAAGAGTACACTTTTCAAGTGTTGCCAATATTATCGTTGCTAAAAGTTAAAAAATTTGGCTATACTTTAAAAGCGTTCCCAAAAATACTTTAGGCAACACTTTAGAAGTGTAGTCTAGAATTAGTGTGGCTGTAGACCTAAAATGGTGTAGTGACTGGACGGTCCGTTTGTGGATAAACGGTCCGTCGACTACCAACCGTTGGTGGACTGTTTTTCCTGCGCAGCCTCACTGTTAAGTGAGGGGTGAAATGGGAATTTTATCCCACTTACAAATAAGAGTATTGGCGGTTACCTAAGGGTGTTTTGGGTATTTTAGATGTTTTTATAAGTCATTAACACTTACAAGATTTCATTCTGCAAAATCAAAACCCCAAAATCCCTTAAGAACTCCCAAAGACTCCATTGAAGTTCAAAATCAAGGAAGAGCTTGGTGTGACGTTTTGAGTGGAGATTCTTCATCAAAGTGAAGAATTAGATTCATTGAGATATGGTTTTTTATCCTTGAAACTCGTTTCAACAAGGAGCCCAACTACAAAGATGTTTTCTAAAGTTTTCTAATATTGAATTGTCCAATTTCTTGATTCTACCGTCGGTTCTTGCATTAATGGTTATCAAACGTCTATAGTGGATTAGATTGATGTTGTATTGATAATTTTAACCTAAATTACATATGAAACCATGTAATTTGATGAACCCTAGTTTTTGACTAATTTATGGGTTACTTGATATTGGTCTAATGTTTATGAATTAATGTGTAGTTTCTTATGGGCTTTCTAATGAGATAAGAATTGTATTCAATTCATGTTTAATTGGTCTTAGATTGTTGAAACTATATTGAATTGATTTAGCTTTCATTGATTATTATAGTTTATGTATTGAATTGATGTTCATGGCCATGGGTAAGGGCCTTATGAGGTTGAATTGGATGATTTAATATTGGCTTGAAGTGTTGAGGATGAAGAGGTGATATGCTTCCTTATTTCTTCTTATTTAATGTTATTTTAGATTTCAATTATGTTGTGATTGGTTTGGTCCACTTATTGTGGCGGTGTTATGTGAATTAATGTGGCCTTGTCGGCATTATATTAAGTATATTGATGATCATGGTCTTGTTGGCAACTATTTGAAGTTATATTGATATTTGTGTAGTTGATTAGGTGTTGTATGACCTTATCCTTCCTATGTGAAAGTATATGTTTCTTATATTGAAGATTTTAGGTGATCATGTTAGACTATGACTATGTGCTTCTAGTATAACATGTAATATGGACTAATGTGATGTATATGGTGTCCTGTTTAGGTAGACTAATGTCTCTTACTTGATACATGTATGAATGTGAATAATGTGATGACTTGACTTAGGATGTTAAGAGTCTTGTATGTATGCATGTTATGTGGAACCTTGAACCAAGTGGTAAGGTTATGTAACTTGAAGTCGAAAGCCATAATTGTATCCTTCATGTAATGAGTGATGGACTTAAGGTTGATTGGCTGGGACGGTATCACATCAATCATTAGGAAAGTCATGATGAGATTCTTGTCGCCATAGTGAGATAGCCCTAATGACCTTGCTTTGGTAGGGTAAATGTAATTGGGTTATGAACATGATATGGGACCCATTTGTATGAACCTTAATGTAATTTAATCTATGAGAAATAAGGCTAGCACCGAGTGAGTATGGTAAGGGAAGTAGTTCTAGTTAAGCATGAGACTAGAATACAAAGAAACCCTTCATATTTCCTTAACCATGTGCCTACATGGGATGTGTCTATATTTTACCATTGGCAAGTAGAACAACCTCAACGGAATAGGATAGAACTCCGGATTCCATGTCTTGCTACCATATTCTATGTCGGTTATTGCCTATTCTCATCATATGGGATACATTTTAGCATTAGATAAGTTCTATGAGGTTTAGGTGGTGGTATGGGACGCTATCTAGACAATGCACAATAGGCTTTGAAGATGTTAGTAAGAGTCCCTAGGTCATGTCCAAGACCATTATTTGAATGTCCTTTATGTGATGTATGTCTCTTAAAATGAATGAATGAGCTAATGACTCATGATAGAAAGTATGTAAATGAATAAGTACCTAATCTAAAGTAACTTAAGGATTCCATAGCTAAAGTGTGAAGAGGGCATATGGGATGATCTCTTCATGTCTTATCTTTGGTCTTGAGAATGAATCTAGTTAGGGAAGATGTTTGGTGTTGTAGACATGATCTAAGACTTAGGTAGTCTTAAGGACTATTTAGGTAATCTTGAAGGGGTCAATCATAGACGTTATCTTCTTGATTTACATAAGTAGGTCTTTTGATAGCCTTTCGAAGGAGAGTGTCCTATCATCTATGTGTTGGTGTGTTTAGTGAAGAATGATTCTATCCTAGGGAGTCTATAGGGACTCTTGAGCGTGTGTGTAAGGGATTGTATGGGCGGTTTCTTCCCAACTCACTCAAGTGAGACTTAGAATTCACCTTTTGGTAGAAGAATCTTATATTTATGTTTATGATGCTTGTAAGTGTGTATGTTACTCATTATAGGTAATCTTGAGGGTCGTTTAGGCACATCTAGAGAAGGTGTATGGGCAGTCTGTCTTTGTGTGACTTACGTGAATCTTAGGATAACTTTTAGTGAGGGAATTACATGCTAGGTAGTATTAAAAGGGAAGACAAGAGAATGCATTGTAACAGTGAAGAACTTCACTGTACAGTGAATTGAACTCACTGTAATGTGAGTTCTAAAAATGTAATATTTGGTTAAATGTTATCTTACGTGTTTCTAAATTGATAAATGTTGTTCTTATGATTATAATATGATTTCCAAATGAAAAGATGCATATATTAAATAAATGTCCGTTTCCATGATTTTTATGCATAAGCCATACTTAGTACATGTCGTTGCACTAATCCATGCTTTTATCTATATAGTGCTTGGTAGGTGAAGAGCTTTTGGGAAGAAGACTTGGACCTAGAATATCGTTCAAGAGAAGTTGAAGTATGTCCTCACTTGACTCGATGGCATATATGTCTTTTATGTTTCTAATGAAGTTTTGTAATAGACTTATTAGTACTATGTTTTCTATATTCGTATGGGCCGTGTCCCAAGTACTCTTGTGTTTAAGATGATGAGATTGAGGCTTAGTATTTCCTATTACTTTTATATGGAAGCAATTTTTAAAGACTAAGATATGTTTTGTGAAAAGTTTTAATTCCTCACTACTTTTCATTATGTATATGCGATGAATGATTTGAGAGGCTTGTATGAGACCTCCGAGAGGTCGTGTACATCGTGCCACAATCCGAGATTGTGCCCTAACTTCTAGGGTATGGTCTCCGGATGTGACATTCATGTCGGCCTCGGCCTCCCATGTTGCACCCTCAACTAGGTGATTTTTCCATAACACTTTTACGGAAACCACCTCTTTGTTCCTCAACATCTTTACTTGCCTATCAAGGATTTGAACCAGAACCTTCTCATAATATAGGTTATCCTTGACACCAGGACCCTCAATAGAAAGAATGGACTCGGGATCACCGATATACTTCTTCAACATAGAAACAAGGAAAACCTGATGAACCGAAGCCAATTCACTAGGGAGTTTCAATTCATAGGAAACCTTACTAACCGTTTGCAAGATTTCATAGGGATCCACATAACGAGGACTTAAATTTCCCAGCTTGCTAAATCTAACCACCCCCTTCATAGGTGAAATTTTTAAGTACACCCTATCACCTTCTTCAAACTCTAGATCCCTCCTCCTATGATCAGCATAACACTTTTGCCGACTATAGGCCGTTTGCAATCGATTTCTTATAATATGAACTTTCTCCAAGGTATTATAAATCAAATTGGGACCAAGAATTGAAGACTCATCAACTTTAAACCACCCAATAGGAGACTTACACCTCTTACCATACAAGGCTTCATAGGGTGCCATGGAAATGGATGAATGGAAACTATTATTGTAAGCAAACTCCACTAAAAGCAAGTGCGTATCCCAACTTCCCTTGAAGTCAATGACATAAGCTCTAAGCATATCCTCAAGGGTTTGAATAGTATGTTTTGCTTGACCATTCGTTTAGGGATGAAAAACGATACTCAACTTCACCTTAGTACCCAACCCTTCTTGAAATGACCTCAAGAACGTAGATGTGAATTGTGCACCCCTATTCGATATGCTGGCTAACGGAATACCATGACGACACACAATCTCATCTATGAATACCTTTGCATAATCTTCCGCCGAATAAGTAGACTTGACGGGAATAAAATGAGCCGACTTGGTCAACCTATCCACCACCACCCATATGAAGTCAAATTGTTTTTGAGTCTTAGGCAAACCTACCACAAAATCCATATTGATGTATTCCCACTTCTAAGTAGGAATTTAGATTTCTTGGAGTAAGCCACCCGAATTTAGATGTTCGACTTTCACTTGTTGGCAATTTGGAAATTTAGCAACAAACTGTGCTATGTCCCTTTTAAATCCTTCCTACCAAAACACTTCTCTAAGGTCATGATACATCTTTGTTGACCCCGGATTAATGGAATAACAGGACGCACTAGCTTCCTCAAGAATTCGGTTCCTCAATTCATCAACATTAGGAACACACAACTGCCCTTGATGCCTCAAAACACCATCCCCACCTAAGGAGAATGACTCATTAAACTTACCAAGGACCGATTCTTTCAACTCCATAAATGGTTGATCAAGGTGTTGTTTGGATTTCACCTCTACAACCAAGGATGATTCGGAGTTATGATGGACCATCACACCACCATTTCAATCTAACACCCAATATAGCCAACCTATGAACATCTTTCACTAGGTCTTTCTTGGCTTCCTCTATATGAGACACACTACCCATGGTCATACGACTTAGAGCATCCGCTACCACATTAGCCTTGTCCAAGTGATAGAGAACACTCATCTAATAATCTTTCAACAATTCTAACCACCTTCTTTGTCGGAGATTCAAATACTTTTGATTAAACACATATTGGAGACTCTTATGGTCGGTAAACACATCTACATGAACACCATACAAGTAATGCCTCCATATTTTCAAGGCAAATACCACGGCCGCTAACTCAAGATCATGAGTGGTATACTTCTTCTCATGCACCTTAAGTTGTCTAGAAGCATAGGCAATCACTTTCTCGTGTTGCATAAGTACAAACCCCAAAACCACTCGGGATGTATCATAATACACAACGAAGCCCTTTGTACGTTCTGGTAAAGTCAAAACCGGAGCGGAAGTAAGCCTATCTTTCAAGATTTGGAAGCTCTTTTCACATGCCTTTGACCACTCAAACTTCTTACTCTTTTTGGTCAAAGTAGTCAAGGGAGATGCAATGGACGCAAAACTATCAGCAAACCTTCGATAGTAACCCTCTAGACCCATAAAACTCCTAATGTCGATTGGAGTCAATGGTCTAGGACAACTTCTCACCACCTCCGTTTTCCTTGGATAAACCTCAACTACCTCACTAGAGATGATATGAACAACAAATACCACCGACCTCAACCAAAACTCACATTTGCTGTACTTGGCAAACATTTGATGTTCTTTAAGGGTTTGCACTACAACCCTCAAACGTCCCTGGTGACTACCATCACTTCTCGAATATACCAAGATGTCGTCAATGAAGACAATGACAAATGAATCTAGGTAAGTTCAAAACACCCTATTCATTAGGTTCATAAACGACGTCGGAACATTAGTAAGACCAAAGGACATTACTAAGAACTCATAGTGCCCATATCTAGTACCAAATGCCATCTTTGGTATATCCTCACCTCTGACCATTAGTTGGTGATATCTCGATCTCAAGTCAATCTTAGAAAAGTAGCTTGCCCGTTGGAGTTGATCAAACAAGTCGTCAATCTGAGGGAGAGGATACTTGTTCTCAATAGTGACTTTATTGAGTTGGCGATAATCAATACACATTCTCAAGGACCCATCCTTCTTCTTCAAAAATAAAAGCAGAACACCCCATGGAGAAATACTAGGCCTATTGAAGCGCTTGTCTAGCAAATCCTTGAGTTGTGCCTTCAACTCCTTCAATTCGGCCGGAGCCGTTCAATAAGGAGGAATCAAGATGGGATTTGTTTCCGGTAGCAAATCGATACAAAAATAAATTTCCCGTTTGGAAGGAATACCGGGAAGGTCACTAGGGAAGACCTCTGCAAATTCACTCACTACGGGGACCGACAAAATGGGAGGAATTTCAGAGCCTAAAACTTGGACTCTTACTATGCGATATAGACAACACTTTGAGATCATTTTACATGATTTTAGACAAGAAATGATATGACCTTTAAGAATATAATTTCCCCCCTTCCACTCAACAACGAGTTCATTTAGGAAATTAGACCTCACCACGCTCGTTCTACAATCAATAGTGGCAAAACAAGCATGTAGCCAATCCATACCCAAAATGATATCAAAATCAAGAATATCTAGTTCTACTAGATCAACATTAGAAACTCTATTGGGCAACATGATAGGAAAATTCCTATATACCCTCTTTGAAACAACCGACTCACCCACCGGAGTAGACACTAAAAAGGGTTCATGCAAGATGTCAGGAAAAGTATCAAAAGTTTTAGCTACAAGAACTATAAAAAAACGCAAAGTAGCACCCGGATCAAGTAAGGCATATACATCAATAGAAAAGACTTTCAACATACCAGTCACCACGTCGGGAGAGGTCTCTTGCTCACCCCTACTGCGAAGAGCATAGAAGCGATTCTTCATAGGAGCATCACTAGAATGACTTGCTTGACCAATCTTCTTTTGACCCATCATATTAGGGAAATCCCTAACCTTGTGGCCACTCTTGCTACAACCAAAACAATTTCCCATTCAGACCAAGAATTCACCAAAATGACCCTTTCCACACTTGGCACATGTAGGTTTCTCATTTTGTGAGTTTTCACTCCATTCCTTTCAGCTCTAGGTTTTTCCACCTTATAATAAAGAGCCTTAGGGAACTTAGATGGAACTTGATTAGAGAACCTCTTCTAGAACATAGGCTTGTCTTGAATCTCAAGCCTACCCTTAGAAGAACCACCATCAAAAGATCTTGCCCTCTTAGCATCTCTACTCTTCCTTCTAGTCCTTGCCTCCTCCACTTGTCTAGCATGCACCATGAGACGGGAAATGTTCATATATTCATGTAGCATAGACGAATGACACTCTTCTTGTGAGTCTTCCGACATCTCCATCACAAAATGACTCATATCATCCCTACGATCGGAAACAAAAGAAGGAGCATAATTGGACAATTCAGTAAAATTCAAAGAGTGTTAAAGCACACTCATACCTCCTTGACGAAGTTTGATGAAAACCACCACTTTGTCCTCTCTCATCTCCTTAGGAAAGAACCGATCAATAAATGCCTTCTTGAAGATCTCCCAAGTCACCGGTCGACCCCTAAGAGGCCTATTGTTCCTCCATTGAACATACCATGTTTGAGCCACATCATTGAGTTTATATGTGTCTAACTCGGCCTTCTCACTAGTATACAACCCCATAGCATAGAGTATCTTGTAGACTTCATCAATGAACTCTTGGGGATCTTCTTCAACCTTAGGAGGATTCATCCTCGTGAAATCCCTTAGACGGGATGCCATGGTAGTGACTTGTTGAGTTGGAAAAGGTACCACCTCCCAGTTAGCTTGGGCCTTCATATCTTGAGCTTTATTAGTAATGGCTTGGTCCAAATTGAATAGGGCAACCCGTATGTCACCATCCGTCAAAGGTGGAGGATTGATCGGAGCTTGGTCAACATTAGCATCTTCTTCAAGGGGAGGAACTTGATCATCAGGGGGAGGATCTCCCGCATTGACAATCTCTTCATCAAGTCTTCGAGCCGCATTCCTTTGAGTATTCATTGCCTATAACAAAAATACAAGGTTTAGGTGAAAGCACATAGTAAGTACACTCTAGAGGCACGATATTGGATTTCCAAGAAAGAGAGAGATTCCTACGCATCACATAGATTCCTATTCATAGGTGTGGCGCGCTTCACAATTGTGAGTACAAATCTACATAGACGTGGTTGAGAGAGACATCAACATCAAAGATATTCAACGTCATGCTCTGATACCAAGTTTGTCATATCCGGATTTACCCCCTAGACGTAACCTACGTCATCGTCCTCTTTGAGGACTAAGACTAGTCTCTTAGTCTTACATCATTACATTCATAGGTCAAAAATATGAAAGAATTTTAACTTCTACTACTTCTACGTTGAGGTTTACATAGACCTTTACATACTTATAATATATAATTGTATCAAGTACACATAGACCCTTAGTATATAAAGATTACATAGTCTTCTACTTTTATTACACTTACATATATTTATAAAATAGAACATAGTCTCAAAGATTTTCTCATCTTATAACCATCTACAACGATCATAGCAATTTGGGCATATCTCTACATTAATGTAAAGAAACAACGTATAGACTTATACAAATCGTACTCAAATGAAAATAGAATGAACATAAGAGTCTTAAAAGTAAAGCAACTCTATGAGCTAGATATCGGCATCGACCTCGGAAAGTGAGGAACTACACACTTGGATGGTAGAGAATATCAAAGTCTTCTTCAATGTCGTCTCAAATGAGCCTTCAACTACCGAAACCTAAAATGTTTGGGAAAAGGAAGAAAATGGGGTTAGTACGCTACTTGTACTAAGTATGAGACCGTATGAAGACTCAAGCTAATCGGGAGGTGGTACCCCGAAGAAACCAACAAGTTAGAACCATGGCCTCCCATTTGAGGGATTTCACTAGGATGAATCCCCCTTCTTTCTATGGGTCCAAAGTTGAGGAATACCCACGAGAGTTTATTGATGAAGTCTACAAGATTCTCTTTGCTAAGGGGATGACCACTACTCAGAAAGCCGAGTGATACACTCAAATTACACTTCCCTAAAGAAGTATAAGCGGACATATCAAGTAAAGAACCCAATTATTAGGTTGGGGTCAATCCCACGAGGAAAATGGTTTAGACTTAACTTCAATGTACGATTACTTCTATTTAGTCAAGTCCTTTCCGAAAACTAGTAATTAAAGGGGGGGTTTTCTGAAACAAAATTGTTGTAATGTTGTGAAATCAAACAAGTAGCAAGAGTGAATTATTGGTTTTTATCAAGTTGTGAGAGAAACTAGGATGTAAGTGTTCCCCATAGGTTCATAACTCCATAATCCTAGCTATAACAATTCTTCCCTAGTGTTTAGCATGCAAAGTTATAAGTAATGTATCTCTAAATCTTTGGTCCAGCAGTTAGAGAATTTCACCCCGTACCTTGGTCCGGCTACGTGTGTCTAAGTTACTAACCCTTACCTTTACTTGATATTAAGCATCATATTCGATGTTTTGCTTAATTATTACTTCACACAAATCAAAACTAGCCTATTAGATAGCATCAACTAAATCTATATCGATAATTCTTTTCATATTAACTACCCCCTTGGTCCGACAATTAGAAATAGGGCGAGTTCTAACACGTGCACTCATTAAAAAGACTTCTAAACGAAAGAATTATCGATGCATGCAATAACTTATTTGAGAATTGTTATTTATCTAGGTTTATTTTGTTATTCACGCATGGTTCCCAATACCCTAGTTGTGGATTTAGTTACCCATGCTTAGAAGAACACAATTCATAATTGGTAAACAAAAAATCATGAACTTACTTTGACAAATTCGAAGAAAATCCCAAAATTAAACTTGAAATAACCCAATTATCTGAAAAAAACAAATCGAAATTTGAATTATTGCCCAAGTTGCAAAGTCAATTCTCCAAGAACAAAAGTATGAAAATAGTAAAAGAAACTAACCCCAAAAATGAGGTTTTACACCCTATTTATAAGAAAACAGACTCCTAAATTAAAAGGAATTCAAACAAGGAAAGTTTTTCCAAAACGCAGCTTCAATGGACGACCCCAACTGACGGTCCATCGATGAAATGACGGACTGTTGACTGCCTCTGTCGGTCCATACTTAGAATGTTTTTTTAGCCTTCACATTGCATCTTCTCTGATCCAATCGACGGACCAACAACACGGTCCGTCAGTTCACCTTCGGCCCGTCAATGCTTCTCATCGTTCCATACTTAGCTTTTCTTTAACATCGGGTACTAGGACATTCTCTTATCAAATTGATGTTTTTCCAGGACGGTCCATCGATCAACCGACGGTCCATCGATCCTTTCGTATCCCCATACTTAATCAGAATTCCCCGAGTTGCTTCCAGATGCCTGAACCTCTAATCGACGATCACGACCTACAATTCGTCAATGGGACGACGGGCAGTCGATGGCTTCGTGGGTCACTTGTGCACTAATTCTTCACGACGTTCTGGATTTTAGTTTTGGATAAGTTTCCTACAAAACAAAGATAAAAAATAATAAAATTACTACAAAAAGGCTCTAGACACACACCAATCATAAGGAAAAAGCATTGAAAGTACAGTAAAACCACGGTACATCAACGCCCTCAACTTAAAATCATTGTTTGTCCTCAAGCGACGAACTATGACTCACCATAACACTTTTGTACAAAAGTATCCTATTTTAAGCTTTCGCAATCACATGGCTATCTATCCTGACTTTTTTCATTGCTTTAGTGCATGCTTTTACTCTTAGGCTCACTAAGCTCATTCATGTGGATCGGACAATGACACAGACTCACCACGCACGGGCACCTCTATTTTTTTTATCTCTCACCAAGGTACCAACTTTCCAATATTGCAACTAGTGCCCTCACTTCAAAAGATATCCTCCTTTTTCGCACAGTGATTTCAACTTTGAGTATAAGGATAATTATTCAACACTCATGATCAAAACAACTTCACACCTAGTTGGTACTTGTCGCTATAGGCTTGTCCTTATTTTCACTGATTAAGTTCACCATATTAAAATCTTAGGATCATGATAGGACTTTCTTTGGTTGTAACGTAGGCTCTGGGTCAGGTATGATACATATGGGTACATTTTAGTGACTTGTTGCCCTCCTTGACATTACGGCTAAGCGTCCTACCTCTTTCATCATCTATTATGCCCTACTTTTTCTATTTTTTGTAATCTTTGCATTGTTTTCTCCTTTCTTTCTCTTTTATGGGAGTGAATATTACTTCTTTTCTTCAACACTCTTTTTCTCTTTCTTTTATTTTTCTTTCTTTACTCAATTGACAATTTTCACTGAGTCACTTCTCATGTTCACTGTCCCTTTTCTATTCCACATTACTCTTATTTTTTATTTATACCCACTTTTCGGGTTATCACTTATAATAGCCACCCTCAACTTATGGATTTTCCATGAGTCGATGTACACATTACCCAAGGTTGGGTCAGGGCAAAGACGAGGTCAGTTTCTGATTAGCCACCCTCAACTAATGCTTTTGGCCTAAGTTAAGGTGCACATGTCCAAGGAGGGACAAGGGCCAACACATTATACCCAGGTAAGAGGAGTTGGTAAAGAAAAGAAAGGTCTATTTTTTATTTCAAAAGATTTGGATCAAAAAGGGATTACAATTCCATTTGGTTCTCTTGGCTTTAGGCTAGAAATTTACTAATTTGAACAAGGGCCTATGATCCTTTCCTAGATGTCTAACACAAATTCCCTTTGTAGGACTAACTGGGCAAGTTCTAGCTAGGTACCAATAGTGGAACAATCAAATTTCCTCACACTCTTTTAACACCTCGTCACCCTATCAGATTATCGGACACCTAGTTTGAGTTTAAGATTGACGGTCATGCAGAGGTGTATCTCTATGTCATGATTAGAGACAACACATTAAACTTCTTTACACCTATTCATGCAAGCATTTTCTTAGAGCGGGATATCATTTAAGTTTATCCATCATGCTTCATATTTCACTTTCATACTGAGTACACATTACGACATGCTGATTCAACAGTAAAGTAAGTAGTCTCTTGGGGAAAAAGAAGATAGGCAAGAAAACCCCAAGACAGAATCGTGAGTTTGGCAACTCAGACTTCACCCTAGCACTCACTTTCCATTTACACCACCCCCAGCAAAAAAACATGCAACTGTCCCCAATGCATAAGAAATATAAAGATAGGGAGGTAGGTGAAGCAAACCTGAGACGCATAGCACCGAAGATCAACAAGAAGGCAGGTATGGTATACCAAAACCCGCACCATTAGTAGGGACACGATTAGTAGTTCCCACAGCAGTATCCGCACGCTCAGTGGTGCTCCTCTCAACAACCTCCACTCTGGAGCTAGATGCCCCAGCAGCCATCTCTCGAGCCCTCATCTGCTGGGCCTAATCATTAATCAATGAGGCTTTCCTCAAAGCATCAAGATCTATCCGCTCTTTCTTTCTTGCACATGCCTCTATCTCCCGGAGTGGTACAGCTGGAATGGTGCCTCCCTCATATGGCTCAGACGGTTGTGCAATGGGAGAAAGGAATAGTGCAGCAAGCACTGTGTCCTCTGCTATCTCAACTGGTGCAGTCTCAGGTTTGGGACCCCTCATCTCAAGTATGTTGTCCATATCAGCCCGCAGACTCGCCATAACCTCCTGAAGAATAGTCAGATCAATAGTGTGGGCTGGGTGTGCTAGCACTTGTAGCTCAAATGCATCTAGGCGCTGGTGTACTGCTTGAATCTTTAGCTTTGTCTGCTGATCCACCTTTTTCTCAATCCATTCCTCAGCCTCGGCAATAGATTTCTGCATCCAAGGTTTGATATGGTGCATCAAGGTGGTCATCTAGGCCTCTAGCTTCTGGACCCTAGCAATCGGGACCAGTGCTGCTGATGGTGGGGTAGACCAGGAGGAACTAGGCGCCCTACTAGTGCCAGGGGCAGACTTGGCCGGGGTAGTGTCAGTCGGCTCTGAAGTGGCAGGATCAGCCCCTTGGTCTAACTCCACCGTATCCGCCAAGTTCTCACTCAGGGCTGCAACTCACCTCTAGGTTCATATCGTGGGGCCACTACATTGGCCTCATCCCTAATAAGACCGATATTCACTGTCCCGGTAGGAGTACGGATGATATCACAATGCCAAATGGGCACTCCAGTAACCCTGCACAGCTGAAAAATCATGCACTCGAACAAGTAAGTGGTAGAGACCTTAAAAGCCCTCATGTATAACATAAATGAAAAACTTTGCGAAGTCGATCTCCAACCCGGATACCAGTGCTTCTATATCCCTAGTAAGTATATTGTCTGCGGCGGTGTGGGATAGGTGGTGGTGGACTAACATCTAGTGTGCTCCCTCACCGTCAATTGAGAGCTGTTGTGCAATCCACCTCTTTGTGGACTCTCTCTGATCTAAGCTCAACTGAAACTAGTCACTCTTGACCACGACCCACCAATAATCGAACTCTGGGGTGAGGGGGACCCATGCAACCTCTCTAGTCATATCGTACAAAAAATGGCTGATGGTGGTGGGAGAAATGTCCACCCGGCAGCCTCTGACCACAACCTCTTTGAGTGGGTCGTGTTTGGCGGACTACGACCGCCTGTCCAAAGAACCTCGGAGAGTGGTGCGTATGAAGCGTAGAACTCTCACACCAACTCCTCACTGTAGGACCCCACACTTCTCGCCATCCACTCGAGCATGTGGCGGGTAAATAAGCCATGTACCTCAGGGATTGTGTGCAGGCTACCTAAAAGAACACGCCGCTCGACTTTCAACAATCAAGTCATCACCCCCTTATCATTCAGTATCTTGGCATCCTTGTAGATCTGGTACTGGCCATCTACGCACCACGGGTTGGGCTCATCAAAAACCGGTGCAGGGACCTCATGCTGGGGTACCAGAGCAGACTCCGAACTCTGGGACTCATCAGACGAGGCATAGTGGGAAGGAACATCTTGGAGGGTGGATCCCTGTGATTCAGAACCAGAGGTAGTGGCCTCATTCGACCCTGTAGATTAGGCCGACTCTAAACCAAAAACCTTTTCGGAGCCACACTTTCCCTCAGAACCCAAGGCAGACTCAGACGGTGTGTTGGTCAGTGTGCGCTCCTCATCAGACTGGGAGGAAGTGACTACGTCGGACACCACCTTCTTGGGTTTGCCCCGAGTGGCTCTAGCAGCTGGTCTCAGGGTCTAGGTCACTAGGGGCATGTATTTTGGGTCCCGCTCATCATTTGATATGCCAATCAACCGTCGGGAAGGAGCCACAGACTTGGATCTCCCCCTAGAATAGACGATGTCCAGTTTTGGGGCCATAAGTACCTGCAAAGCATCATGTTAGTCTCATTGTAATCAATCTGAACAAGCAACATAATCAAGACAAAATCTGGAAACACAAGACACAGGTCATTGCAGAATTTCAGAATTGGGAAATGGGCACTACCGACGGCCCTTTGATGAATCAACGGTCCGTCGATAGTGTCCGTCGGTGGGCACTTAGAAAAATTTAGAACTCTACATTCCACAAAACTCTTAGTTAGAAACGATGGACGTGCAGAACAGGCAGTCAATCAATCGACGAACCATAGTCCACCTCTATCATCTAACACAAAAAATAATTCAGAATTGTAGAGAAATCAAGGTTTCAATTAGAAGCGACGGACGTGCAAAACGGCCCGTCGATTAATTAACGGACCGTAGTCCACTTCCGTCATTCCAAAGTTGAGTAGATTTAGAGTTTAGCCATCGATGGACTCCATTGACGGTCTGACGATAAATAGACGATCCGTAGACGGGGCCTCGTTCTGTTGGTCAGAGACATGGTTTTAGGACTTGTTTTTAACCCAACATATGGACAATTTCAAGCACATCACAAGTTACACCCAACATATAGTACAAGTTAGAGGACCAATTCATCATCCTTAGGGCTTCGAGTTTGCAAATTTAGATCATGGATTCTACACGACTATCAAGCCCTAAGTCTGGAAAAAAAAACATATTGAATTTACACAGATTCCACACCCAACCCATTCACTTTATATCATTCTAAGGGACATAGAAACCAATTTTAACAAGTGTACATGCAAATTTGTCCCTAAGTCAAGATCCACATACAATTTATTTGTTTCCACAACCAAATGAACGAGAATTCATTGAGCAGAGGCAAATGAAATACCTCTAAACTGTAGTGGAGTGAATGACTGGGTGATCTTGCAACAACCAACCTATGTGCCGCCTTCGAACACCGACCGGAGAAATAATGGAGTTGCAGGAGAAACTGGGGAGGTTAGGGTTATGAGATTTATCGTAGATTGGGAGTTTTGGGATTTTGATGAAAAAGGAAGGAAGTGATTGTGGGAGTTAATGGGGAAATAAGGGAATAAGGGGAGGGAAACGGTTGGGAGGGAATTTGAAAAGATGTGGGAGGGTAATTGAATAGTTATTTTTTTTTATAGCCGGTCGGATCGGGTCGGGTCACTAGTTTTTGTGAACTGACGGTACCCCGTCCACGGTCTGTAAGTCAGTCGATTGTTATCAGACTTAGATAAAAAATTTAAAACATACCTGGGATCTACAGAAACTGTCGACGGTCCATCGATTGAACGACAGCCCGTCAGTTGGTCCGTAGATTTGTGCACCAGACCAATTTCTACAGAATTCTTGTGGTTTGTTCCTTGCACATTGAGCACCCATTAAGCCAATTTTTTTTGGACACTTTTTAGACACAAACCCTAAACTACTCTCTAGCCAACACAGTTAAAAAAATAACATATAAATCTGAATAAAACAAAAATGAAACAAGAGAATGCTAATATTCCTAAAAAGAAAAGAAAAAACCTAGTGTTGGCCAGAGGATACACCTTGGGTTGACTCCCAAGAAGCTACTGATTTAACGTCGTGGCACGACACAAGATCCTTGATTACACAGACTTAATCAAGGTGATATGCCTCAACCACTTCATGAACACTCTCCGCATGCCTTAGGTAGATCTTGATTCTTTGCCCACTGACTGTGAACCTTGCACCATCTTTGTTTTCTAACTCAACTGCTCCATGAGATATTACCTTAATAATAAGGAATTGCCCATTCAACTTGGACTTGTGTTTGCCTTAAAACAAGCATAGCCTAGAGTTGAATAGAAGCACCAAGTCCGCAACCGCAAATTCTCGCTTCTCAATCTTTTGGTCATGTTACTTCTTCATCTTCTCTTTGTAAATTGCTTAAATTTCATATGATTTTAGGCGAAACTCATCAATCTCATTCAACCCATTAAGTCTCTGTTCCACTACTTCATGCCAATCCATCTTCAGCTTCTTTATCGCCCACATGCCCTTGTGCTCTAACTCAACTTGCAAGTGACAAGCCTTCTCATATAAAAGTTGGTATGGAGGCATACCTATAGGGGTCTTGTATGCAGTCCGGTAAGCTCAAAGAGCATCATCAATCCTCCTGGACCAATCCATTCTATTAGCATTCACCATTTTTGACAGGATCTACTTGATTTTTGTGTTAGACACCTCAACTTGCCTACTAGTTTGTGGGTGATACGGAGTGGCTACATTGTGGCGAACCCCATATTTCTCCAATATCCCTTTGAACAACATGTTACAAAAGTGGGATCCCCCATCACTTATAATGGCCCTAGGTGTGCCAAATCTGGAGAAGATGTTCCTTTTCAAGAACGCGGTGACACTCTTCCCTTTATTATTGGCAAGTGCTATGGCTTCCACCCATTTTGACACATAATCCACCACCACAAGAATATATTTCACCCCATGAGAAATCACAAATGGGCCCATAAAATCAATGCCTCATACATCTAACAACTCAATCACTAAAATGGGATTTAAAGGGAACTCTTGCCTCTTCGAAATTCCTCCATCTCTTTGGCACCTATCACAGGCCTTGGCGAACTCATGATAATCTTGGTGGTGGTTGGCCAATAGTACCCACACTGCAAAATCTTATGGGCGATTAGAATACCACTATGATGCCCACCCACAGGCGAGGAATGGCATGCCTCCAAAACACTTAGCATCTCAACTTCCGGCACACAGTGGTGAATAAGCTCATTAGCACAACTCCTGTATAAGTAAAACTCATCCCAAAAGAACATTTTCACATCATGCATGAACTTTTTCCTCTGATGAAAGGACAAGTCCAATGGAATTATATCCCTAGCCAAATAATTCAAAAAATCGGCGAACCATGGAATCAAGTCATGAGAAGTGGCCAATACATGCTCATCAGCGAAGGTATCATCAATTTAAGCCTTTTCCCTCAACTCTGGCATAGTTTCATCCTCTAATCTGGACAACTGATCGGCAACTTGATTTTCAGTCCTTTTTCTATCTTTCACCTCAAAATCAAATTCTTGCAATAGTAGCACCCATCTAATCAACCTTGGTTTTGCATACTTCTTTCCCATCAAATACCTCAACGCGGAGTGGTAAGTATGCACTATAACTCTGGTGCCAAGCAAATAGGAGTGAAATTTTTCGAAAGCAAATACCACCGCAAGGAGCTCTTGTTCAGTCACATTGTAGTTCTTTTCTGCTTCATTTAGGGCCTTATTAGCATGATAGATGGGTGAAGGATTTTATCCCTTTTTTGTCCCAACACCAGACCAAGAGCAACCCCGCTAGCATCACACATCACCTCAAACGGATTACTCCAATTTGGGGAAATAATGATGGGCACTGACACCAACTTCTCTTTCAACTCTCCAAATGCCTTCAGACAGGATTCATCAAAATAGAATTTACATTCCTTCTCAAGTAACTTGCACAGAGCATGTGAAATTTTTGTGAAGTCCTTAATAAACCTCCGGTAGAAGCCTGCATGCCTAAAAAAACTGCTCACACCTTTCACATAGATAGGTGGAGGAAGTCTATCTATAACCTCAACTTTTGGTCGATCAACCTCTATCTCCTTCTCTAAGATGTGATGACCCAATACACTACCTTGTTTAACCATGAAGTTACATTTTTCCCAATTTAGCACAAGATTGCAATCTTCACATCTTTTGAGAACTTTGGCCAAATGACTCAAACAACGATCAAAAGAGTCGCCGATAACTTAAAAGTTATCCATAAACACCTCAATTGTGTCCTCTACCATATCGGAGAATATCAACATCATACAACTCTGAAAAGTAGTCAGTGCATTACACAACCCAAAAGGCATCCTCTTGAATGATAATGTCCTATAAGGGCAAGTAAAGGTGGTTTTATCTTGATCCTCCGGTGCAATAGACATTTTCTTGTCACCCGAATAACCATCAAGAAAACATTACCATCCTTTTATTGTGAGTCTATCTAACATCTTATCCATGAAGTGCATAGAGAAATGGTCCTTCTCAGTCCAAGCATTCAAGTTTTGGTAATCCATAGAAACTCTCCATCCGGTCACCGGTCTCATTAGAACAAGCTCATTTTTCTCATTAGGAACTACTGTCATTCCCCCCTTCTTGGGCACACACTGAGTAGGGCATACTCAACTACTATCTGTGATAGGATATATGACTCCGGCATCCAACCACTTAATAGTCTCCTTCTTCACTACCTCTTGCATAGGTGGATTCAACCGTCTTTGGTGCTTAATACATGGCTTATGATCGAGCATGAGTTGAATTTTTTTGAACAAAATACCGGGAGGAATACCAATAATGTCTACAATAGTCCAACCAATGGCTCGTTTGAACCTCTTTACAACTTCCACTAAACACTCTACTTGATGCATATTTAAATCAGATGCAATGATTACCGGCAAAGTATCTTATTTTGGGGCCTCTTCAATAGATGTTTTTGCGATATCTAACTCCTATTTCTTTGGTTGAACTAAAATTTACCTTGATCAAGTGCCGTAATAAAAGACCCATACTCTTCGATACCATCACTCTCAAAATTCATGATCACTGCCGCTAGTACCTCAACACCAAGGTGCTCTTCAATTTGCACCTTAGATTTGCTCTAAACCCTGTAAAATATAGCAGACATCGTTTGGAGCTCACCACTCTTCTTCATGGACCGACAAATATTGAATGTTGCTTCTTCGTTGTTCAATCTAAATATCATATGCATTTTCTCCATATCAACCAAAGCGCGGCTAGTAGCAAGGAACGGTCTCCCAAGATTAATAGGCACCTCAAAATCCACCTCACAGTTAAGAATCACAAAATCGTCCAAAAATATAAATAATTCCACCTTCACTAACAAATCATGGAGTATCCCAATACGCCTCTTTACTGTTCTATCGAGCATCCGTAACCACATCGCAGTGGGCTTTGTGACACCCAAACCCAATTTCATATAAATGGAGAGGCATGAGATTTATGCTTGCACCGAGATCACATAGTGCTTTAGATAAGTGTAACAAACCGATGGTACATGGAATAGTCAAAGTGCCCGGATCTTCTTTCTTTTGCACAAGAGACCTTGTAGCAATAGCACTACAATGTTGGATTGGATCATCATCCTCAAAACTTACAGATCTCGTCTTTGTAACCATTACTTTCATAAACTTGGCATAATCGGGCATTTTTTCTAGAGCTTCTATCAAAGGGACATTGATGGAAAGTTGTTTCAACATATTGATAAAATGCCGGTATTTTCCATCCTCAGTTTTCTTGACCAATCTCTGAGGGAATGGTGGGGTGGTCTAGGAATAGGGATCACCTTTTGAGATACCGCTGCTTCTTTCACTGCTTTGTCTACCAACTACCACTAGCTTCCACTACCTCATCATCTTTTCTCACCTCATTTTCTACTAGAGATGGCATAGGTGAATCAATGGTTTTCTTACCCCCTCGAGTAGTGACTGCCATACAATGCCCATCATTTTTTTGATTTTGAATGGTATTGCTAGGAAGAGCGCCCGGTTGATATGGATTCACAGTAGTAGACAATTGGGCCATTTGCAACTCAAGATGCTTGATCGAGACTGCATGTGCATCCACCTTTTGCCTGATATTAGCCAAATCACCTCTCAACTCCTTGGTATTCTCATCACTAGAGTCAAATCTCCTCATCATCTTTTGCAACATATCTTCAACACGCCATACTACCTCCACTATCCCTAGGAGCAACTTCTCAATTTTGAGGCGGAACATAGGGCCCACTTTGATTGTTTTTGTTACCATAGTTACCCCGATTGAAGTTGTTGTCGTAGTTGTAGTTTCCATCTCAAACATAATGGACCTCTATAATTCCCATAGTTCCGACCTTGATTTCCTTGACCTTGGTACCAATTCTCCTAATTGGAGCCTTGGGCGTTCGGTTAGAAACCCCCCGTCTGTGCATTCACTGCATAAGAATCGTCTTTATAGTAGTATTCATCTTGGTTTAGTCAAATAATTCACCACATTTACTTTCTCTGCACCTCCAATGACATGTTTCAATACCAACCCGAGCTCAGTTCTCATTTGATCCATCTCTTCACGAATCTCATCTGCGGTCGGGTTGTGTGTAGCTTGCATTGCAAAGGTGTTTCTCCCAATGTCTGACTTCCTAGTGCTCCAAGCCTTATTGTTGCAAGAGATTTTCTCCAACTTCTCCGCGATCTCTGCATATGTGCACTCACCAAAAAAGCACCCGTAATAATATCAAAAAATGCCTTGTTATTATCATCCTACCCCCGATAGAAGTACTCTTTCAACGATTCATCATCAATGCGGTGATTGGGGACACTTGTCACGAATGAGGTGAATCTATCCCAAGAGCTACTCACCGACTCCCCAGGAAATGCCAGAAATATTTCACTCTATCGTTGTGGTTGAGCTTTTTAGACACCGGGTAGTAACGTGCTAGGAACACATCCCACAACTGGTCCCAAGTATAGATCGAATTATAGGGCAACTTAGTGAACCATATTGCGTCCTCTACCGTTAGTGACACAGGGAACACTCTTAACCCGATGACGTCCATGTCCAAGTCTGGACTCCCTACACAACTCTTACACACCGACCTCAGTTTGGCGATGTGAGCATGTGGGTCCTCAGATGGTAGCCCCGAAAACAAACCTCTGACTTATGCATCTGCTCAAGCTACTAGCTACCACAAATGTGTGACCATGTGGTAGAGGAGTTAGGAAAAGAGGCCCATCAGAGTCATTGATGTTAATGTTTCCCTTATAGAATATTTGAGGGCGTGATATGAGATGTTTCCTCCTCAAAGCACCATCACCATGGTTGTCCACAATCACTTTGTTGTGAGCATCAATCGGGGGAGGAAGGTGTCAGTTGATCCCATCATCTAGATTTGTGGGATTCTGTTGATCATTCATTATGAGGAGTGTCCGAATAAGTTCAGGATCGAATGGAAGCGTTGGTTCCACTCGGCTCCATGTACTTGGCATACACTAGAGCTAGACCTTAGACAAACAAAAACAAAAGAAAAAAAAAGTAAAATTAGGAAATTGTTGACGAAAATTCAGTAATTGTTACTAAAGTTAATCTAAAAGCCATTTTCCCCGGCAGCGGCGCCAAAATTTGATACGCTCAAATTATACTTCCCTAAAGAAGTATAAGCGGTCGTATCAAGTAAATAACCCAACTATTAGGTTGGGGTCGATCCCACGAGGAAAATGGTTTAGACTTAACTTCAATGTACAATTACATCTATTTAGTGAAGTCCTTTTCGAAAACTAGTAATTAAAGGGGGGGTTTTGTGAAGCAAAATTGTTGTAATGTTTTGAAATCAAACAATTGGCAAGAGTGAATTATTGGTGTTTATCAAGTTGTGAGAGAAACTAGGGTGTAAGTGTTCCCCATAGGTTCATAATTCCATAATCCTAGATATAACAATTCTTCCCTAATGTTTACCATGCAAAGTGATAAGTTATGCATCTCTAAATCCTTAGTTCGGCAGTTAGAGAATTTCACCCCGTACCTTGGTCTGACTACATGTGCACTCGTTAAAAAGACTTCTAAACGAAAGAATTATTGATGCATGCAATAACTTATTTGATAAATGTTAATTAGCAAGGTTTATTTTGTTAATCACCCATGGTTCTCACAACCCTAGTTGTGAGGATTTAATTGCCCATGCTTAGAAGAACACAATTCATAATTGATAAATAATAAATTATGAACTTACTTTGACAAATTCAAAGAAAATCCAGAAATTCAACTTGAAATCACCCAATTATCTTTTAAAAAAAAACAAATCCAGAAATTTGATTTATTGCCCAAGTTGCAAAGTCAAATCTTCAAGAACAAAAGTATGAAAATAGTAAATCAATGTTTTGCTAGGACGGTCGGTCGATAAACCGAAGGATCGTCAATCCTTCCATAGCCTCACACTTAGTTAGAATTTCCCGAGTTGCCTCCAGATGCCTGAACCTCTAATCGACGGCCACCACCTACGGTCCGTCGATGGGACGATGGTCCGTCGATGGCTTTGTGGGTCACTTCTGCACTGATATTTCACAGCCTTTTGCATTTTAATTTTGTACAACTTTCCAGTAAAACCAAGATAAAAAATATTAAAATTATTACAAAAAGATCTAGACACACACAAATCTTAAAGAAAAAGCATTGAAAGTGCCGTGAAACCACGATACATCACCGAGTTAGCCACTTACCAACTCAAAGATGTGGCCCAAACTTGGTACGTCCAATGTAGGGACAATAGGCCTCTAAGGGGTGGACCGGTGACATAGGAGATTTTCAAGAAGGCTTCTATTGATCGGTTCTTTCATAGAGAGAAGAGGGAAGCCAAAGTGGAAAAATTCATCAACCTTCGTCAAGGAGGTATGAGTGTACTTGACTACTCTTTGAAATTCACTAAATTGTCAAGGTATGCTCCTTCTTTTGTTTCTGACTCTAGAGATAAAATAAGCCTCTTTGTGATGGGAGTGTCGGATGACTTGAAAGAAAAATGTCGTTCGGCTATGATACATGCTAATATGATGATTTCTTATCTCATGGTTCATTATCAACAAGTGGAAGAGACTAGCGTGAAGAGAAAGAGTAGGGAAGCAAATAGGCCCTAGTCTTTTGATGGTGGTTCTTCAAAGGGTAGGCTTGATATCCAAGACAAGGCTAAGTTCAAGAAGAGGTTCTCCAATGAAGTTCCTTTTAAGTTCCCTAAGGATCATGATTATAAAGTGCCTAAACCTAATACCCAAAAATGGAAAGAGTGGAACCTCACCTAATGAGAAGCCTACTTGTACCAAGTGTGGGAAAGGTCACTTTGGTGAATGCTTAGTTGGAATGGACAATTGTTTTAGTTGTGGAAAAAGCATTCACAAGGTGAGAGATTGCCCTAATTTGAAGGGTCAATACAAGGGGGTGAACAACCAAGTTGTTCAAATGATGATGCTCCGAAGAAGAATCGCTTTTATGCTCTCCGCTCTAGGGGTGAACAAGAGACTTCTCCCGATGTGGTAACCGGTATGTTGAAAGTCTTTTCTATTGATGTATATGCTTTACTTGATTCCTGTGCTACCTTGTCATTTGTTACTCCTCTAGTAGCTAAAAAGTTTGACATTTTTTCAGATATCTTGAAATTTTTATGGTGACTACCCCGGTGGGTGAGTTGGTTGTTGCTAAGAGAGTATATAAAAATTGTTCTATAATGTTTCCCAATAGAGTTACTCATGTAGAGTTAGTAGAAGTTAATATGGTTCATTTTGATATTATCTTGGTTATGGATTGGTTGCATGCTTGTTTCTCTTCTATTGATTGTAGAATAAGGGTGGTAAAGTTTAACTTTCCAAATGAACCCGTTTTAGAATTGAACGGGGAAATTCTATTCCTAGAAGTCGTATCATTTTGGTATTGACTTGCTACCGGATCAAATACCATTTCAATTTCTCCTTATCGGATGCCTCCGGCCAAATTTAAAGAATTGAAGGCACAACTCAAAGACTTACTAGACAAGGGATTTATACATCCTAGTATTTCTCCATGCGGTACCCCGGTATTTTTTGTGAAGAAGAAGGATGGGAACCTTAGAATGTGTATCGATTACCGGTGAACTCAACAAATTCACAATCAAGAACAAGTATCCTCTCCCTCGGATTGGTGATTTATTTGATCTACTCCAAAATGCGAGTTACATTTCCAAGATTGACTTGAGATCAGGATATCACCAACTTAGGGTGAGAGGTGAAGATATTCCCTAGACGGCATTTCAGACTAGATATGGTCACTATGAGTTCTTAGTAATGTCCTTTGGTCTCACTAATGCTCCGGCGGCGTTTATGGACCTAATGAATAGGCTGTTTTGCAGTTACCTAGATTCATTTGTCATTGTATTCATTGACGACATCTTGGTATATTCGAAAAATGAGAGTGAACATATGGATAATTTGAGACTAGTGTTGCAAGTGGTTAACGAACACAATTGTTTGCCAAATATAGCAAATGTGAGTTTAATTGAGGTTGGTAGCGTTTCTTGGTCATATCATCTCTCATGAAGGTGTGGAGGTCGATCAAAGAAAGACTGAAATGGTGAAAAATTTACCTAGACCTTTGGATCCTACAGATATTAGGAGTTTCTTAGGCCTAGCCGGTTATTATAGGTTGTTTGTAAACGGGTTTCCATCCATTACTTCCCCTTTGACCACCTTGACCTAAAAGAATGTGAAATTTGAGTGGTCGGAGGCATGTGAAAACAGCTTCAATATGTTGAATGATAGGCTTACTTCCGCTCCGGTATTGACAATATCGTAGGGTACTAAGGGTTTTGTGGTAGTGTGTTCTTATGTAACATGGCAAAGTTATAGCCTATGCTTCTAGGCAACTCAAAGTTCATGAGAAGAATTATCCAACTCATGACCTTGAGTTAGAGGCCGTGGTATTGTCCTTGAAAATATGGAGGAATTACGTCTATGGGATTCATGTTGATGTGTATACGGACCATAAAAGTCTCCAATATGTATTCACTCAAAAGCAGTTGAATCTCCGGCAACGGATATGGTTAAAATTGTTGAGAGACTATGATATGAGTGTTCTCTATAACCCCGGAAAGGCTAATATGTTAGCGGATGCTCTAAGTCGATTCTCCATGGGAAGTGTGACCCATGTGGAAGAATCCAACAGAAACCTAGTGAAAGTTATTCATAGTTGGCTCGTTTGGGTGTAAGGTTGGAAGATTACCCAAATGGTGGCTTTGTGGTCCACCATAACTCCGAGTCGTCTTTGGTGGTTGAGGTGAAGTCTAAGCACCACCTTGATCCATTGTTGATGCAATTGAAAGAATCGATTCTTAGTAAGTTTAATCAGTCATTCTCCTTAGGGGAGGATGGTGTTTTGAGATATCAAGGTAGATTTTGTGTGCCAACTGTGGATGATTTGAGAAGTAGGATCCTTGAGAAAGCTCATGGAGCCCGCTACTCTATTCATCCGGGTTTTACTAATATGTATAATGACCTTAGAGGAGTCTTTTGGTGGGATGGCTTTAAAAAGGACATATGGTATTTTTTACGAAGTGTCCAAATTGCCAACAAGTGAAGGCCGAATACCAAAAGACGAGTGGTCTACTAAAATAAATCAAAATTCCTACTTGGAAGTGAGAAGATATTAATATGGATTTTGTAGTTGGTTTGCTTGAACTCGAAAGAAATATGACTCTATATGGGTGGTAGTGGATAGTTTATACAATTCTGCGCACTTTATTCCTGTTAAGTCTACTAATTCGGCGGAAGTCTATCAAAGGATCTATATTGATAAGATACTGAGTCTTCATGGGGTTCCTTTGTCAATTATATCGAATAGAGGTGCTCAATTTATGTCAAGTTGTTGGAGAACATTTAAAATAGGTTTGGGTACTCAAGTGAAGTTAAGCACCGCTTTTCATCCTCAAACGAATGGTGAAGCGGAGCGGACTATTAAAACTCTTGAAGATATGCTTAGGTTTTGTATCATTGACTTCAAGGGAAATTCAAATGAGAACTTGACTTTGGTGGATTTCTCGTATAACAATAGATTTCATTCATCCAACTCTATTGCTCCGTATGAAGCCTTGTACGGTAGGAGCTGTACATATTCTATTGGATGGTTTGAGGTCGGCGAATCTTTGCTTCTATGTCCCGATTTAATCTATAAGACTTTGGAGAAATTTCATATCATAAGGAACCAGTTGAAAACAACCTATAGTCGTCAATAGTCTTATGCCGATCATAGGAGAGGAGACCTTGAATTTGAAGAGGGTGATAAGGTGTATTTAAAAATTTCGCCCATGAAAGGAGTGGTTAGATTTGGCAAGAAAGGGAAGTTAAGTCCTCTTTATGTGGGTCCCTATGAAATCCTTCAAAGGGTTGGTAAGGTTGCATACGAGTTGAAACTTCCTAGTGAACTATCTTCGGTTCATCTGGTTTTCCATGTCTCCATGCTTAAGAAGTTCATTGGTGATCCCGAGTCCATTCATCCTATTGAAGGTCTTGGAGTGGATAAGAACCCATCCTATGGAGGTTCCGGTTCAAATCCTTAATCGACAAGTGAAGAATTTGAGGACAAAGATGTGGCCTCCGTGAAAGTTCTATGGAGAAACCACCTAGTTGAAGGGGCGATAGTGGAGGCCGAGGCCGACATGATTTCCCGTTATCCTCATCTCTTTGTTAATTAAGGTTAGTTATTACTATTAATAATTAAAATAATGAGTTCATGTGATTTTGACTTGTTTTGCAAAGATGTGCATATTTATGGTAAAAAGATTTAGTCAAATGATTTTTCATCGAAAAAAAATAAAAATATATGCTCTTTTGCTTGATTTGCACTTATTTGTGTATGTGATATATTTTTTTCTTTATAATGTGATAGTGAGCATGTTGATATGCTAAGAAAGAAACTTTGGCATAATTGACTCTTTAATGATATGTTGAGCTCATGTTGTTATTGTGAGAAGGAAAATTCCTCATGTTGTGGCTTTGAGCCTTATATGTGCAACAATTGATATTTTGAGTCATTATGTAAATGTCATATTTTTATGTTGAATTGAGTTGTAACTCATGTTGAAATTGTATATTGTTGGTTGGCCTGCTAGTCTTGAGTCAATCATTTCCCTTTTAAAAATTTAGTGTCATTCGGGGACGAATGTTCCTAAGGGTGGGATAATGTAATATTTCAAAAAGTCGAGACCTAATCTAGAGACTAACATGAGTGTCTAAGGGTTTAGATACTGGTTAAGACCTAAAATAATGTAAATAAGTCATCCAAGAAGTTTTAGAGCCAACACATCAAAGAACCTCCATGACATCTGCAAACTAGCCTAATTGAACTAGCTGACGTCGCTATGTTTGGGGATTGTTTCGGAGGTTCAAATAAAGTCTCAAACTTTTTAAAAGACTTTGGTTAGGTAGAGTGTAGTATAGAGGGTCTAAACGTCTGAAGCGACACTCCAATGACCACTAGAAGGGTCATGGAGGAGGATCTCAACATGGGTGAGCAGGCTGCCAAAGTAGCCTGCGAAAGTCAAGAATCAGTGGGCTGCTGCGCGATGCACAGCCCGTACAGACCTCACTGGTTAAATTTACTTGTCATAAATAAAAGTGTGTTTTGGCCCCGCGACGTGGAGCCACATCCTATATTCGGTAAAGTTGTATTTTTGACATTTTGACTTCACAAAAAGACCCATTTAAGTGAGGGGTGTTTTGGGTAATTTAGGCGGTTATTATATATAGCCTAAGGGTCATTTTATGTAATTTTTCACTCATGCAAACCAAATTCCCAAAACAAAACCCAAAAACTCTCACCTCTTTCTACTTTCTCTCTTCCCAATTCCTTCGTTGAAGAAGGAAGAAGCTTGAAGAAGAAGGTCGATTTCTCTAGGATTTCACTTAAATTTCATGGATTAATATTCATTAAGGTATGGGTTCCTCACTCTTGGGATTCCTTTCACCAAGAGTTCCTCTCAAAATTGATTTTCAAAATATCCAATTCCATGGGGTTTTCCAATTCTAATGGGTTTTCTTCTAAACTTCAAATTGATGATAAATTGTGATTTCCTAAGACTAATTGAGTATAGATTGTTGATTAATTGATGTTAATTGATGCACTTTCATGTTGATCATGTTCCCTTCCCCAAATTCCCCAAATCTTGGATCTTGGTCATGAATTGATGGGAATTGAAGAATAATTTGATTATTAGACTTGTTTTATCCATTCTAATTCATGTATGGATTGACTAGGGTAATATATTGTTGGGATTGGATTTGATTATTGATGAATTCATGATGAACACTAATTCCCCTAACCTTAGGTTATGAATTGATGTTAATTGGGACACTGATGATGCAATTGACCTAGTTCTTGTTTTAATTACTATTGATTGATGTTACTACACCTATTATTGGATGTAGTTGGTTGGTTGATGGTAAGACCATGATGATGGATTTTGAAAGAGATTTGGCAAGTCTTCATGATCCTAACCTTTACTTCAAGTATGATGGCTTGTGATTGGTGATGTAGTTCAATTAAACTATACCTTGTGAATAGCAAACATCAGTGATGATATGATGTTGAATTGAAATGTCTTGACTATGTGATTGTGAGATTATGTTCAAGATGAAATGATATGAGGTTGGTGATGCCTTGACTATGTGCCTTATTATGAAATGATGATAATGATATGCTAATCTCACATGTAAGGGTTGCTATGAAAGGATATTCTCATGCAATACATATTGAGATAAATTACTATGATTATATACAAGTGATTATACCCTATGACCTAAACTAAGTGATGATTAATAAATAAAGACATTTGAAAAATGGCTCTATCTTAGCACCGAGTGAACTTGTAGATGAGGGGTGGCGCCTTCCTAAGGAGGGAAGGTAGGGTTCACCATAGTATTCACGGGGTGTGTAGCCTCATACTCCAAAAAAGGCATAGAGTGATATTTCTATGACAGCCCCCAAGCTCCATAAACTATGTTGCCACCATAGGAATACTAGCTAGTGGATCCACCTAGGTGCTATGTTCATGTTTGGTACTACTTTTGCCGATAGTCCACCTTCCATCGGTGTAAGGTTTTACAACACCAGATTCCACACTTAGATCTTGTTGTCTATGTTAGTTAAGGAAAGTATTCCCGAAAGTAAAATGAAGTAATGGATTATACAGTAACTAGGGTGAATTAAGAGGTTTGACTTAGCCTAGGTAGGGGTATGTGATTCTACCTATGTCTTGCACTAGTTTGCCTGGAGGGAAACCTTACGAGGTTGTTCTTGTGTTCTTATAATTTATATGCTATGAAGATGTTGACTTTACATGTTGATGATCCTATATGATGTTAGTTTCATTTATGAACATGCTATTGGTATATATTTCTAAATATGATGATGGTTATTATTGATGCTATGTTATGTTAAGTTAGGAATTATTTGTGATCCTTTGTTTGGTTTACTTGATTGAGTAACGTTATGGGGTTTTGCTTGGTCATTGCACTTGTAGTCTAAATGGTGAGTTATGAGTAATGGTCTTGCTTATATTATGATGTTACGAACTCTTGTATATGTTGACTTGACTATTACTTGTTGATGTTGGTCTTGTGTCGTATATGGGTTTGACTTACGGATTATGTGATTATTGGCTTATATGAGTTCTTAATTGTGCATAAGGCTTTTCAAAAGTACTTTAGCATGGTTTTTATCAAATGTTCTCTTTAGCATGATTTCACTTGTTTTATGTGCATATACCCATACTTAGAACAAGTGTGTACTAACCCATGTTTGATGTTTACTACAAATGTAGGATCCGGCCATTGATATTAAAGAAGGCTTTGAAGAATACATGGATTCTTATCTTCCAAGTTCGGTAGGTCCTCACTTTCCGAGGACGATGTCATAATTTACCTATTGATGTTGTTTGGTCTTATAGACACTTTGTTCATTCTCTTTCTTTTTTGTAGTATAATTGTAAAGCCTAGAAGTGGTTATAAAGGTTGATGTAAGGGTTATGCCCAAATTTTGATTCTCTTATCAAGATGCTTTTATATGATACAGTTTTATAGACTTCTTATGAGACTATCTTAGACTATGTATGTGCAATAAAAGTAGAATACCATGTTATCTTATTATAGGAAGGGTCTATGTATACTCGATACGAATATATTATGTGTATGTAGAGGTCTATGTAAACCTCAATGTATAATAAAAAGTTTTAAATTTTCCGCATTTTTAACCTATGAATGTAATAATGTAAGTTAAGAGGCTAGTCTTAGTCCTCAAAGAGGACGCCCACGCCGGTTACGTCTAGGGAGTGCTCCCCGGATGTGACATTTAGTTCACCTTAGTTCATTTTACTCTGTTATAGGAATGATCCAAGTCTTTTTCTCCAATAGCCACGAATCTCCTCAATTTCCCGAACCAAGAATGTTTGGGAAAAGGGACCAAATATTGGTTAGTGCAAACCACATGTACTAAGTATGCTTCTATGCATAAAAATAATCAATGCATGAGAAAAAGACATTTTCGTTAAAATCATGCTTTCTACAAAGTTAACTCAACATGCAGATATATATAAGCATAGTAAGTCAATTAAACATACTATCAACCAAACAAAGTAAAGAACCCAAGAAACACTTGTGCAATGCAAAGGATAAATCCCCATAACCTTGTCCAAAGCTAAGTATCACATTAAGAAACCCACTTCATACTTACAACAGATTCTCATATTTACATCACAAGCTTCATACATCAAGACTACTCATAACTTATCAACATAATCACAATCATAATCATAATCATAACCATAAGAGAACACTACTAGAACTATCCCTTAGGATACCACATGTGCAATGTATAAATGCAATAACCGACATGAGACCATGTGAGCTACATGGAATCCGGTGTTCTGCTCCCACACTGTAAAAAGGGTTAACACTTTCCTAAGATGAAACCATTCGTACATAGCTATCTAGGTGGATCCACTAAGCTACAGTCCTATGTGGTTACATAGTTAAGGGTCAAGGAGATTGTTTCTACAGACCTTGACATACTAAACGTGAAGGTTTCCATCTCATGAGAGAACACATATCTTGGGAATCCAGACTTACTGACGTGAAAAAACCCATATGCGAGGCCGGATTTACTAACGTGTGACCTCAATCTCATTTACATGCCCTTTCGGTGCTAAGAAATTATTCACTTTTGTAACCATATTATTTCATCATACAATTAACATTAGCCTCCTCTAGGCCCCTATGTAAATATCTTAATATATTAGCTCATAGGTTATCATAAGTGAGAATAATCCTTTCACTTTAGACACCAATTCACATATGAGTAAACATTTCAATTAACTTTATTATAATCATGAGAAACTTCTTTCAATTATATAATATTTGTATCATAACATGCATACATAATTCATGTATAATTCAATGTCTTAGGGTTAAGGATGAGGAATACCTAGCATCACATCACAACCACACATTAGGCATAGAAGCATTACTATGTAAGTAACTCATAATTCACAATTAAATTCAAGAACAACCAATCAACATACCTTTCTTGTCCCTTCCAAGAACCTTCATACTTCCATTTCCAAGAACACATAACTAATTGCATAAACAAGGTAAATTCGAGAAGCAATTACATAATTAACAAGAATATAGTCAATCTACATATTCATGATCTTCACAATTGACCATACCAATTCAATGTTTTTTATGAAATTGGGGGAAAGACATAGTTGTAGGGAAATCTCATAAAAAATCATCAATCAACCATTAATAACTACTTAAACAACATTAATTCATCATAATTCATCACAATTGATTCATAATTTCGTCTTTCAAAGAAGACCCATGTGTATAAGAAAACCCTAGATTTAGGGGATTTAGAAATAATCTTTTGAAGACCCATACCTCATAGATGAATTATACGCCCAAACTATATTTCCCAAAATAAGTATAAACGTTCGTATCAAGTAAAGAACCCAATTGTTAGGTTGTGGTCGATCCCACAAGGAAACTGGTTTAGACTTAACTTTAATATACGATTACGTCTATTTAGTCAAGTCCTTTCCGAACACAGTAACTAAAAGTGGGTTTTTATGTAAAAAAAATATTCAATTATTACTAAGTAAACAAGTAGCAAGATTAAAACTTTAGTGTTTATCAAGTGATGAGAGAAACTAGGGTATAAGTGTTCCCCACAGGGTTATAATGTGGTAATCCTAGCTATAACAACTCTTTCCTAATATCTTGCATGCAAAGTGGTAAGTTATGTATCCCAAAGTCCTTGGTACGACAACAAGGGAATTTCACTCCGCACCTTGGTCCGGCTACGTGTGCTCACTTTACTAAGCCGTACCTTTACCTCATATTAAGGGTCATATTCAGTGTATGACTAAGTTACTACTTCGCACCAATTGAAACTAGCCTATTAGATAGTGTATACTAACTCTACGTTGATAATTCTTTTCTTATTAGCTACCTCCTTGGTCCGGCAAGTAGCAACAAGGCGAGTTCTAACATTGGCCACCGTTAAAAAGACTTCTAAACTAAAGAATTATCAATACATGCAAGAAACTATTCTAGAATTGTTATTTAGATAGGTTTACTACGTTAATTACCCATGGTTCCCACAACCCTAGTTGTGGATTTAGTTACCCTTGCTAAGAATTACACAATTCATAATAGTTAAACAAGAAATCATGTACTTATTTTGACAAGATTGAAGAAAACCCAGAAATATCACTTGAATTAACTAAAATATTGAAAGAAACGATTTCGGAAAATTGAATTATTTCCCAAAAAAAACAAAGTTTAACTTCCAATAACACAAATCTAAAAAATAGTAAAGAGTCTAACCTCAAAAACGAGGTTTTTATTCCTATTTATATAATAAAGTCCTAAAATCAAAAAAGAGTTCTAAATAAGGAAATATCTGTCCAAAACGCGTCTTTAGTTGATGACCCAACTGACGATCCATCGATGGAACGACGGACCATTGACAACTTATGTCTAATTGTATGACCCTCGATCTAACGCTCGAACTAGGTGTTCGATAATCTGGTAGGGTAATGAGGTGTTAAGTGAGTGTGAGAAAAGTTGAATAGTCCACCGTTGGTACCTAGCTAGAACTTGCCCGGTAAGTCCTGCAAAATGTAACATGTGTTAGACAATAAGGAAAGGATCATAGGCCCTTGTTCAACGTAGTCACTCTTTAGCCTAAATAAAAGAAAATCAAATGAAATTAATCCTTTTTTATCCAAATAATTTGAGCTTACAATGGACCTTTCTTTTAAACCCCAACTCATCTTTTCTGGGTACAATGTATTGGCCCTGGTCCCTCCTTGGACATGTGCAACTCATCTTATGCCAAAAGCATAAGTTGAGGGTGGCTAATGCACAAACAAAGCTCGTCTTGGACCTGACCCAACTTTGGGTATTGTGTACCTTGATTCATATCAAAGCCATGAGTTGAGGGTGGCTATTATGAGGAATGTTCCGGAAAGTGGGGTTGAAAGAATTAATGGAAGAAGAAAACAAAAGTGACTCAATGAAAGTTGAAATCAAGTCAAAAAATTGAAAATTTGAAAATAAAAATAAAGAAGGGTCATTTGCACAAAAGGAAAAAGAATGGAGAAAAGCAAGGCAAGGAATATAAGAAACTGAAGAGTAGGACATAATAAACGATTAAAAGGTAGGACGCTTAGTAGTTATTTCAAGGAGGAAAACAAGTCACTAAACATCCAAATGTACCCTACATGACCCTGAGCCTACGTGACAATCCAAGAAAGTCCTATCGTGATCCTGAGAGTCGAATATGGTGAACTTAAAATAGTGAAAATAAGGGCAAGCCTACGGCGACAAGTATCAATTAGGTGTGAAGTGGTTCTGAGAGCGAGTGTTCAGAAATAATCCTTATACTCAAATTGAAATCACTGTGTGAAAAAGGAGGATGTTGTTTTTAAAGTGAGCACACTAGTTGCAATATTGGAAAGTTGGTACCTTGGTAGAGATAAAAGATGAGAGGTGTCGGTGCGTGGTGAGTGTGTCTCATGGTCTGATCCACATGAATGAGCCTAAGAGTTATATCATGCATAAAAACAATGAAAATAATCAGGATTGATAGACAGATGACTGTGAAAGCTTAAATGAAGATACTTTTGTACAAAGGTGTTGTGGTGTGTCATAGAGCGTCGCTTGAGGACAAACAATGAATTTAAGTTGAGGGTGTTGATGTACCGTGATTTCACGGTACATTCAATTCTTTTTCCTTAAGTTTAGTGTGTGTCTAAGGCTTTTTTGTAGTAATTTTAATGTCTTTTTATTTGTGTTTGCAAGAAAACTGTCCAGAACGGAAATGCTGAAGATTGTTCTGAAATCAGTGCAGAAGTGATGACCTACAAAGCAATCGACGGTCTGTAAGTGATGATCGTCGACTGGAGGCTGAAGCTGCTAAAATCAAATTGGGAATTTTAGACCAAATGTGGGGCTACGGAAGGATCGATGGTCCGTCGACTATCGACAGACCGTCACTGGCAAATCGTTGATGTTAACAGAAAGTAGTCCCAGTACCAGATTTGAAGAAACCACTAAGTATAGAGGAACGGAGGCCATCGACGGACCGTAGGTCTACTGACGGACCATGTTGTTGGTCTGTCGATGGTAATAGAAACTTTTGAAAAGTGGAGGCTGAAAAAAGATTTAAAGTATCGAGGTGTATCTCTATGTCATGCTTAGAGAAAACACATTCAATATTCAATTATGCCTAATCATGAAAGAATTCATTTTAGAACGGGATATCATTATATTTTAGCCATTATGCTTCAGATTTCACACATACTTTGTACAAGGTACTAACATGCCGGTTAAACAATAAATAATAAGTCTCTTGCGGGAAAAGAACACATGCAAGAAAACCCCAAAAGAGGATCATGAGTTGGTCTACTCATACTTCACCCTAGCACTAACATTCCATTTACCCCAACCCCCAACAAGAAAGCATGCAATTGTCCCCAATGTGTATGAAATATAAAACATGGTGGTAGGTGAAGCAAACCTGAGGTGCATAGCGCCGATAATCAACAAGCTGGCGGGTCCGGTTTCCCGGAACCCGCTCCCTTAGTAGTAGGGACACCATAAGTAGTGTCCGCAGCAATGACAACATCGTCAATAGTGCTCCTCTCAACATCAACAATCCTGGAGCTAGAGCCCCAGCAGCAAACTCAAGAGCCCTTATCTGCCGGGCATCCTTATCCATCAACGAGGCTCTCCTCGCAGCCTCCAACTCAGTATGCTCTCTCTTCCTAGCTCGAGCCTCATCACCCTTTCTGGATCGGTGCCTCTTGGTATACTCACGTGGCTTAGGCAGTGGCGAAGCGGTGGACTGGAATAGTGTAGCAAGCACCGTATCCTCAGCGATCTGCAGGTGTGGCCTCAGGCTCAGGTACCCGTGCTTACAGAATAGCATCCACGCATCCCTCAGACACGCCACAACAGCCTGGAGAGTCGTCAAGTCAATAGTAGGGGCTGGCCGGGCGAGAACTCTTAACTTGAAGGCGTCAAGGCGCAGGTGGATTGCTAGAATCTGCCTCTCAGTCTGCTGGGTAATCGTCTTCTTGATCCGATCCTCCGCCTTAGCAATGGACTTCTTCATCCAAGGCTGGATATAGTGCAGCAGTGTGACCATATGGGCCTCTAACTTCTGGACCCTAGCAATTGGGACCACTGCTGCAGATGGAGTAGAGCGGGAGGAACTCGGAGCAGTGCTAGTACCCCGGATAAACTCAACCGAGTTAGTGCCCGTAGGCTTTGATGTAGTTTGATTATCCCCTTGGGCTTGCTATAGCGTGTCCGCCAAGTTATCACCTAGTGGTTGCACCTCCACTCTGGGCCCTCTGTTTGCTGTCGTCTAATTGGCCTCATACCGGATGAGACCGATATCAACTGCCCCAGTGGGAGTCCTGAGAACATCAATATGCCATATGGGCACTCCAGCAGACCGGCACAACTCAAAAATCAAGCAGGGAAAACGGTATGTGGTGGTGGCCTTAAAGGCCCACTCATAAAGGACTGCCAACAACAGTCTCGGAACATCCACCTCGAACCCTGCAACCATGGCATCTACCAATACTGCTCTATCCCATGTGAGAATGTTTTCGGCAGCAGTGGGGGATAGGCAGTGACGAACCAATAACCAGATGAATTTGGCCACGAATGTGAGGTTGGCCTTCTTTATCACACCTCTGGGCTCCAGCACCCAATCTGCACCCTCACCATCCACGGAAATGTGGTGGGCTATCCACCTCTTGGTGGTCTCTCTCACCCCTGCATCACGCTGGAAATGGCCCTCCTTTATCAGCTTCCACCTATAGTAAAACTCTGGGGTAAGGGGCTCCGTGGTAGCATCTGTATCAGCGACATATAAGAAACGGCGAATAGCGGGTAAGGAGATGTCCACCCTGCGGCCACAGACTAGAACATGATTAAGTGGTGCCCGTTTGGCGGGATTAGACCGCCTATCAATAGAAGATAGGAGAGTCTCTACATAAGAAGCATAGAACTCTTGCACCACCTCCTCGCTGTAGCGTCCAACGCTCCTAGCCATCCACTCTAGCCGATGGCAGGTGAAAAGAGCATTGCATCAGGGACAGAGTGGAGACTCCCTATAAGAACTCGCCACTCGACTGAAAGAGTCTGAGTCATGACCCCCTTATCGTTGAGCAGTTGGCGTCCCTGTACACCTGTTATTGTCAACACCATCGGTTAGACTGATCAGCAATCGGTGCAGGGACGTCGGTCAGGAGTGATGGAGTGGAATCCGCACTGTCAGCCTCATCAGACGAGGCAGAATGGACCGGTGCAGCAGGAACAGTGGGATCATGTGAAGCTGAAGCTTTCTCAGACCCGGAAGCCTCCTTAGAGCCAGACTCTCCCTCAGACCCAGAAGCCTCCTCGGAGCCAGAAGCTCCCTCAGAACCCACAGCAGACCCAGACGGTGTGCCGGTCAGTGTACGCTCTTCATCAGACTGGGAGGCAGTAACTACACCGGACGCCACCTTCTTGGGCGTGCCCCGAGTGGTCCTAGCAGCACATGTAGGTGTCCGGTTGCCTGGTGGCAAGTATTCTGGATCATGATCATCGTCCGAGCCAATCACCATTAGGTGTGAAGGGGCGACGGATTTGGAACGTCCTCTAGAGTAGACTAAGTTTGGCTTGGGGGCCATTGGTACCTGCAAAAGTGAGTTATTAGTTCCATTTTAAACATCTAACACACCCTACAGAAGCAAGACCGATTTGGAAATACTAAACACAGTCAAGTTCAAAACTGCAGGACTGAATGACGGGCACTACAGACAGTCATTCGACGGAACAACGGTCCGTCGGTGAACACTTAGCAAATATTTTGAAAGCTACAGGAACAATGGTTCTGTTAGAGACGACGGACATGTAGGACGGTCTGTGGATCAACTTACGGACCATAGACCTAATCCGTCGTTGGACATTTAGAACAAAATTAGAATGATTGACATGCAAAGTTTCTGTTAAAGACGACGGACTTGCAGGATGGTCCATCGATCAACCGACGGACCGTAGACCTAGTTCATCGTTGGATAGTTAAATTTTTTTTTTGGAATGCTGGACATGCAAAGTTTCTGTTAAAGACGACAGACTTGCAAGACGGTCCGTCGATCAATCGACAGACCGTCGACCACCCCCGTGGGTAGACACTTAGACAAAAATAGACAAACGCTCAACAAATAGGGTCCTGTTACACACGATAGACGTGCATGATGGTACGTCAATCAATCGACGGACCGTAGACCACATTCGTCGTTCCGGAGTTAGACAAGTATAGGGAGTGGCTATCGACAGACCCCATAAATGATCCGTTGATTCATCGACGGTCCGTAGATGGTGTCTCGTACTATTAGTCAGACAAATTTTGGTAAGTTATTTTTGGCACACCCAAGGAACAATTTTCAAGCAAAATAAGACACATTAAGTTCATCTATCATTTAACAAACCATTTCGTCATTCCTAGGGCTTGGATTATCGCAATTTCAATCCTACATTCTAAAAGACCATCAAACCCTAAGTCGGAAAAAACAACACTCAAAACACAATACATTTAGACATTAACACCCCCAACCCATTCACTTTCCATTATTCGAAGGGACTAGGAACCCATTTTCAACTGTTCAAGCATGCAATTTTGTCCCAAAGTCAAGACCCACATACGTATTTCATCAATTTTGCATGCAAATGAGCGAGAATTCATTGAGCAAATGAGAATGACATACCTGTGTACTGGAGTGGAGGGAATGGGGAGAGGAATTTGTGCACAAAACCACACCGAACCCGCCTTTGAACCTTGACCAGAAAGAAGTCAGAAGAAGATTTAGGAAGTGGGGAGTGAGAGGTTTTGGGATTGAGTGGAATTTTGGTGAAGATGGGAAAGCAGAAATTGATTAGTGGGGAGTAAGTGTGTGAGTGAGTGGGGGGAGTTGAAGGAAATGGGGAGGGAAACGGTTGGGAAAAGGGATTTGAAATGGTAGGGGGTAATTGAACATTTTTAAATCAAAATATAGCCGGTCGGGTTGGGTCGGGTTATTGGGTCTGGGGAACTAACGATTCCCGTCGACGGACCGTAAGTCCATCGATGGTCCGTCGACTGTGCCCTAACTTAGGAAAAATTAGAAATCATACCTGGGATCCACAGATGCCGTCGACGGTCTGTTGATGGGTCGACAGCCCGTCAATTGGTCCGTATGTCAGTGCACAGACCAATTTGTGCAGATTTCTGGTAATTTGGTCCTTGCACATTGAACACCCAATAAGCTAATCTTTTTGTGTTTTTTGGACACTTTTTAGACACGACCCTAGTCTACTCTCTAGCCAACACTTCTAAAAGAAAGTTAAAGAAAATTCATAGATGACATTAAGTAAAAAACGAAATAATGCATTACTCCTACAAAATCAAGAAACCCCTATTGTTGGCTAGAGTATACATATTCGGTTGCCTCCCAATCAGCTCTTGATTTAACATTGCGGCACGATGCAGGACTCTCGATTACTCAGACTTCATCAAGATGGTATGCCTCAACCACTTCATTCTCATTTTCCGCATGCCCTAGGTCGATTTTGATTCTTTGTCCATTCACCATGAACCTTGCACCCTCCTTGTTCTCCAACTCAACCGCACCATGAGGAAATACTTGAGTGATCAAGAATGGACCAGTCCATTTGGACTTGAGTTTTCCTGGAAACAAGCGCAAACTAGAGTTGAACAAAAGCACCAAGTCCTCAACCACAAAGTCGCGCTTCTCAATCTTTTGGTCATGGTACTTTTTCATCTTTTCTTTGTAGAGGGATGAACATTCATATGCCTTCAAGCGAAACTCATCAAGATCATTTAACCCATTCAACCTCTGCTCCGCTGCTTCATTTCAATCCATCTTCAGTTTCTTCATTGCCCACATGACCTTATGATGTAACTCAACCGGCAAGTGACACGCCTTTCCATATACAATTTGGTATGGAGACATACCTATGGGAGTCTTGTATGCTGTCCGGTAGGGCCCAAAGAGCAACATCAAGCCTTCTTGACCAATCCGTTCTACTCGCATTCACCATTTTTGCCAGAATCTGCTTGATTTCTCTGTTTGACACATCAACTTGCCCACTAGTCTGAGGATGGTAAGGAGTGGCCATATTGTTGCGAACCCCATATTTCTACAATAAACCTTTGAACAACTTGTTGCAAAAGTGGGATCCCCCATTACTAAAAATGGCCCATGGGGTGCCAAATTTAGAAAATATGTACTTTTTCAAGAACGCGGTGACACTATTTCCATCATTATTCGCAAGTGCTATGGCCTCCACCCATTTTGACACATAATCAACTGCCACAAGAATCTACTTCATCCCATGATAACTCACAAAAGGGCCCATAAAGTCAATGCCCCACACATCAAACAACTCAATTACAAGAATGGGATTTAAAGGAAGCTCTTGCCGTCTAGAAACACCTCTATCTCTTTGGCACCTATCACATGCCTTGGCGAACTCATGAGAATCTTCGTGGATGGTTGGCCAATAGTAGCCACATTGCAATATTTTATGGGCAGTCCGGATACCATTATAATGCCCACCCAGAGGCGAGTAGTGGCATGCCTTCAAAATACTCAACATCTCAACTTCCGACACACAACACTGAATAAGCCCATCGGCACAACTCCTATATAGATATAGATCATCCCCAAATAACTTTTTCACATCATGCATGAACTTTTTCCTTTGATGAAAGGACAAGTCCGATGGGACGATATCACTATCCAAGTAATTTGCAAAATCTGCGAACCATGGAATCAAGTCATGAGAAGCGGCCAATACATGCTAATCAGGGAAAGTATCATCAATTTCAGCCTTTTCACCCAACTCTCGCATAGCTTCATCCTCTAATCTGGACAAGTGATCGACAACTTGATTTTCGGTCCCTTTTCTATCTTTCACTTCAAAGTCAAACTCTTGCAACAGTAATACCCATCTAATCAACCTCGGTTTCGCATCCTTCTTTTCCATCAAATATATCAAGGCAGAATGATCAGTATGCACTATAGCTTTTGTACCAAGCAAATAGGAGCAAAAGTTTTCGAAGGCTAATGCCACCGCAAGTAGCTCTTGTTCAGTCACAGTACAATTCTTCTGAGCTTCATTAAGGGCCTTACTGGCATAATAAATGGGGTAAAGGAGTTTATCCCTTCTTTGTCCCAATACTACACCAAGAGCAACCCCACTAGCATCACACATAGCCTCAAATGGTTTGCTTCAATCCTGAGAAATAATAATGGGCGCAGACATGAACTTCTCCTTCAACTCTTCAAATGCCTTCAGACAGGAGTCATCAAAATAAAATTTACACTTTCTTTCAAGTAAATTGCACAGAGGATGTGCAATTTTTGAAAAATCCTTGATAAGCCTCCGGTAGAAACCCGCATGCCCAAGGAAACTCCTCACACCTTTTTATAGAAATAGGTGGAGGAAATCTCTCTATCACCTCGACTTTATCTCGATCAACCTCTATACCCTTCTCTGAGATGCGATGGCCCAATACAATACCCTCTTTCACCATAAAGTGACATTTTCCCCAGTTTAGCACAAGGTTGCAATCTTCACATCTTTTGAGAACTTCGGTCAAGTGTATCAAACAATGATCAAACGAGTCACAAACAACACAAAAATCATCCATAAATACATCAATGGTGTCCTCCACCATATCTGAGAATATGGACATCATACATCTCTGAAAAGTAGCTCGTGCATTACACAACCCGAAGGGCATTCTCTTGAACGCGAAAGTTCCATAATGACAAGTAAAAGCGGTTTTCTCTTGATCTTCCGGTGCAATAGACATTTGGTTGTAACCCGAGTAACCATCAAGAAAACAATACTACCCCTTTCCTGCAAGCTTATCCAACATCTGATCCATGAAGGGCATAGGAAAATGGTCCTTCTCAGTCCATGCATTTAATTTCTGATAATCCATACACACTCTCCATCCGGTCACCGGCCTCATTGGAACAAGCTCATTTTTCTCATTAAAGACCACATTCATTCCCCCTTTCTTGGGCACACACTGAACAGGTCATACCCAACTACTATCAGCGATCGTATATATTACTCCAGCGTCCAACCACTTAATAATTTCCTTCTTCACTACCTCTTGCATAGGCAGATTTAAACGTCTTTGGTGCTCAATACTTGGCTTATGATCGGGCATGAGTTGGATTTTATGTGAACAAATATCGGGAGGGATCCCAATAATATCCGCAATAGTCCACCCAATAGCTCTCTTGAACCTCTTCAACACTTCAACCAAACACTCTACTTGTTGCACCTTCAAATCTGACGAAATAATTACCGGCAAAGTGTCATCTTTCCCCAAGAATACATACCTCAGATGAGGTGGTAGAGCTTTAAGCTCTAATTTTGGAGCCTCTTCAATAGATGGGTTCGCAGGTGGAGACTCGCGATGTTTCATGTCTAACTCTAATTTCTTTGGTTTAAACCAAAAATCACCTCTATCAAGTGCCGCAACCAATATCTCATACTTTTCAATACCATTACTCTCAAAATTCATATCACTGTAGTGCCTCAACACTAAGGCGCTCTTCGATTTGAACCTTAGACGTACTCTCAACCCTGTAGGATATAGCAGATACCGTTTGGAGCTCACCACTCTACCTCATGGACCTACAAATGTTGAAAGTCGCTTCTTCATTGTTCAACCAAAACTTCATCTGTCCTTTCTCCATGTCAACCGTGGAGCGACCGGTAGCAAGGAATGGCCTCCCAAGAATAATAGGCACCTCAAAATCTATCTCACTGTCAAGAATCACAAAATTGGCCAGAAATATGAATGACTCCACCTTTACTAACAGATCGTGGAGTATCCCAATAGGCCTCTTCACTGTTCTATTGGCCATCAGTAGCCGCATCGTAGTGTGATTTGGATTACCCAAACCCAACTTCTTGTAGATTGATAGAGGCATGATATTTATGCTTGCCCCAAGATCACATAATGCTTTAGCGAAGTGTAACAACCTGATTGTACATGGAATAGTGAAAGCACCCGAATCTTCTTTCTTTTGCACAAGAGACCTTGTAGCAATAGCACTACAATGTTGCATCGGATAATCATCCTCAAAACTCACCGACCTCTTCTTAGTGACCTTATCTTTCATAAACTTGGCATAACCGGGCATTTGTTCAAGAGCTTCTCTCAAAAGTAAATTGATGGAAAGCTGTTTCAACATAGTAATAAAACATCAGTATTTGCCATCCTCGGTCTTTTACCAATCTTTGTGGAAATGGTGGTGGTGGTGTAGGAACGACTGTCACCTTTTAGGGCATCTCTTATTCTTTTACCGCTTCATTTACCAACTCACCACTAGCTTCTACTACCGCATCTTCTCTTCTCACCTCATCTTAAACACCATACGACATAGGTGGATCAATGGTTTGCTTACCCCCTCGAGTCGTGAATGCCATACAATGTCCATCATTTTTTGAATTTTGGACGGTATTGCTAAAAAGAGTACCCAGTTAATGAGGGTTCACAACAGTCGATAATAATTGGGCCATTTGCATCTCAAGATGCTTGATTGAGACTGCATGTGCATCCACTTTTTGCCCAATGTTAGCCAAATCACCTCTCAACTCCTTGGCGTGCTCATTACTTGCGTCAAACCTCCTCCTCATTTTTTGCAACATGTCTTCAACTCGCGCCATACTACCTCCACCATCCCTAGCAGCAAATTCCCGATTTTGAGGTGGAACACAGGGCCCACTTCGATCTTTTCTGTTTCCATAGTTACCCCGGTTGAAGTTGTTGTCTCGATTGTAGTTTCCTTCAAGAACATAGTGACCCTCTCGGTTGTAATTCCCATAGTTTTGACCTTGATTTCCTTGACATTGGCGCAAATTCTCCTGATTGGAGCCATGGTAGTTCGGTCAGAAACCCCCCGTCTGCTCATTCACTACCTAAGAATCTTTTTCATAGTAAAATTCATCTACCGGCAGTGGTGGGTTAGTCAAATAATTCACCGTATTCACTTTCTCTTCACCCCAGTGACATGTTTCAACACTAACCCAAACTCAGTTCTCATTTGAGCCATCTCTTCACGAATCTCATCTACGACTGGGTTGTGTATAGATTGCACCGCAAAAGTGTTTCTCGCTCCAAGCTTTATTATTTCGGGATATTTTCTAAAACTTCTCAGCGATCTCTGCATAAGTGCACTCCCCATAGGAACCACCCGCAATAGTATCAAGCACCGCCTTATTGTTATCGTCTTGCCCCCGATAGAAGTAGTCTTTCAGCGACTCATCATCAATGCGGTGGTTTGGGACACTTCTCAAGAATGAGTTTAACCTATCCCAAGAACAGCTTACTCACTCACCTGGTAATGCTACAAAGTTATTCACCCTATCTTTGTGGTTGAGATTTTTAGAAACCGGGTAATATATTGCTAGGAACACATCCCTCAATTACTCCCAAGTATAGATTGAATTGTAGGGCAACTCAGTAAACCAAATAGAAGCCTCTCCCGTCAGTGAGAGAGGGAACACTCTTAACCCAATGACGTCCATGTCCAAGTAAGGCCTCCCTACACAACTCTTACACACCGACCTCAGTTTGGCGATGTGAGAATGTGGATCCCCAGACGGTAGCCCCGAGAACGGACCTCTAGCGGTGAGCATCTACATCAAGCTACTAGTTACCACGAAAGTATGACCATGTGGTAGAGGAGGTAGGACAAGTGGCCCATCGGAGTCAGTGATGTAAACATTTCCCTTATAGTACTCTTGAGGGCATGGGGCATGAGGTTACCTCCTCGGATTTCCTTCACCAGGGTTATCAACAATCACTTGATTATGAGCATCAACCGGCGGAGGAAGTTGAGGGTTGATCACATCATCGATATTAGCAGGATTTTTTTGAATGTTCATTCTGCGAAGTGTACGGTTTAGTTCTAGATCAAGTGAAAGTATTGGTTCTTCTCGACCCCGTGTACTTGGCATACACTAAAACTAGACCTAGAGAGACAAAAACAAAAACAAAAAGTCAAGTCAGGAAATTGTTGACTAAAATTCGATAATGTACTTAAAGTTAATCTAAAAGATACTTTACCCGGCAGCGGCGCCAAAATTTGATACGCTCAAACTATACTTCCCTAAAGAAGTATAAGTGGTCATATCAAGTAAAGAACCCAATTTTTAGGTTGGGGTCGATCCCACAAGGAAAATGGTTTAGACTTAACTTTAATCTACGATTACGTCTATTTAGTCAAGTCCTTTCCGAAAACAGTTTAACTAAAAGGGGGCTTTTATGTAACAAAAATGTTCAATTATTACTAAGTAAACAAGTAGCAAGATTTAAACTTTAGTGTTTATCAAGTGATGAGAGAAACTAGTGTATAAGTGTTCCCCATAGGGTTATAACGTGGTAATCCTTGCTATAACAACTCTTTCCTAGTATCTTGCAAGCGAAGTGGTAAGTTATGTATCCCTAATTCCTTGGTCCGGCAACTAGGGAATTTCAATCTGCACCATGGTACGGCTACGTGTGTTCACTTTACTAAGCCTTACCTTTACCTCATGTTAAGCTTCATATTCAATGTCTGGCTAAGTAAGTACGTTGCACCAATTGAAACTAGCCTATTACATAGTGTATACTAACTATACGTTGATAATTCTTTTCTTATTAGCTACCTCCTTGGTCCGGCAAGTAGCAACAAGGCGAGTTCTAACGTTGGCCACCGTTAAAACGACTTCTAAACTAAAGAATTATCAATACATCCAAGAAACTATTCTAGAATTGTTATTTAGCCAGGTTTACTATGTTAAATACCCATGGTTCCCACAACCCTAGTTGTGAATTTAGTTACCCATGCTAAGAATAACACAATTCATAATAGTAAAACAACAAATCATGTACTTACTTTAACAAGTTTGAAGAAAACCCAGAAATATAACTTGAATTAACTAAGATATTGAAATAAACGATTTCGGAAAATTGAATTATTTCCCCAAAAAAACAAAGTTTAACTTCCAATAACACAAATCTGAAAAATAGTGAAGAGTCTAACCTCAAAAACAAGGTTTATAGTCCTATTTGTAATAATAAAGTCCTAAAATAAAAAGGAGTTCTAAATAAGGAAATATCTGTCGAAAACGCGTCTTCAGTTGATGACCCATCTGACGGTTCGTCGATGGAACGACGGTCTGTCGACAGCTTCCGTCGGTCCGTACTTCAAATCTTTTTTCAGCCTCCACTTTTCAACACTTTCTGTTACCATCGATAGACCAACATCACGGTCTGTCAGTAGACCTACGGTCTGTCGATGGCCTACGGTCCTCCATACTTACTGGTTTCTTCAAATCAGGTACTGGGACTACTTTCTGTTACCATCAACGATTTGCTAGTGACGGTCTATCAATCAGTAGACAGACCGTCGATCCTTTCTTAGCCCCACACTTGGTCAAAATTCCCCGATTTGATTTCAGCAGCTTGAACCTCCAGTCCACGATCATCACCTACGGACCATCAACGGGTCGACGGACCGTCGATGGCACCGTAGGTAATCACTTCTGCACTGATTTCAGCATAGTCTTCAGCATTTCCGTTCTTGACAGTTTTCTGCAAACACAAATAAAAAGACATTAAAATTACTACAAAAAGGCCTTAGACACAAACTAAACTTAAGGAAAAAGCATTGAAAGTACCGTGAAACCACGATACATCAATGAATCATCATGAAATTTAGTATAAACTTGAGGGATTTGGTCTTCTTCTCTAAGCTTCAAAGCTTCTTCAATGGGGAATGAGTAGAGAGACAATGTAGAGAGAAGGGAGAGTTTTTGGGATTTGTTTTGGGTTTTTGATTTGAGTGAGTGAGTGATTGTGAGGGAAAACTGATTGAAAATCAATATATAGCCCTCCCCTAAAATATCCACAATACCCCTCACTTGAATTTACCATTTAATGAAGTGAGACTCGAATTCAAATTTCAGATTTTTCATCGGGAAACAAGTCCGTATCGCGGAGCAGTTCCCGAAAGATTCCCAAAAGTATTTTTTTGAAAAAGAAGAATTTGTGATGTGTCCGCGTCGCAGACCAACCTCTTGGCAGCTTTCTTAGTCCTAGTGGGTCCCTTCGTGGACCCCATTTGCAATACTTGGGGGGTCAAATATGGAGATCTTAATCCTATATACATTATTTTACCTTTTTAAAGCCTTTTTACAAGTTTTAGAGTTCATACAATACTCCCAAACCATCCCAAGACCTAAGGACATTCACTAGTTCAATTTCTCTAGTTTCCGGACGTCTTGGTCGTTTCTTAGAGTTTTGGTTCTAACGCTTCTTAGACAATTTAATTAAACTTATTTAGATATACAATCATTATTAGTCATTTTGTGAAGCTCCAGTCTAGGTAATAGAATTTCTGGGATTTGTCAATACTCCCTCACTTAGGACCATTCGTCTCTAAATGACACCTTAGACCTTTATAGGAAGAAGAGACTCAAGACTAGCGGCCCAACCAACAACAATAAATATAAAATGAGTATCATATCATTGGAGAAATTCTCCACTCTTTTAAACATATAATCTTAGCATTAACACATAGGAAACAAACCCACAACATAATACATATAAGAGCTAAACTTTTTACATCATATAAGGAGGAACTGTCTTTCCATTTCAATATGAGCTCATTTTGAACATCATGAGTTTTACATGATGATTTCTTATCATAACATCATCAAGAATGCTCAATACAATTTTCATGAATACATATAGCACCACACATACTTAAGTGAAAGCTAACCATAAGAAACATGTTTCATGAAAACTCAACTTAGGCATGAATTTCTACTACAATATGCACATATTAGAAAAACATGGTAAGTTTAACATTATTCATAATAATATTATGAGGTAACTACTAGCCTTTCTTGGCTAGGAGTAAGAGGGAAAAGGTGAGGATAGAGGGACTGCATGTTGGCCTCGACCTCCCATGTAGCTCCCTTAACAAGGTGGTTCCTCCATGGAACTTTTACAGAGAAGACCTTCTTATTCCTCAATTTTTTAACTTGACAGTCCAAGATCTCAACCGGGACCTATTCAAAAGAAAGGTCGTCTTTTACCCCTAAACCTTCTAGAGGAAGAATGGAAACCGGGTCCCCTATACACTTTTTGAGCATGGAAACATGGAATACTAGGTTAATAATGGCCAGCTCATTGAGCAATTTCAACAAATAGGCGACACACCCGACTCTTTCAAAATTTCATACCACCCCATATACCGAGGACTAAGTTTCCCCTTTTCTAAACTTCATCACTCCTTTCATGGGTGAAATTTTTAAATAGACCCAATCTCCTACTTTGAATTCAAGGTCCCTTTTTCTATTGTCGGGATAAGATTTTTGCCGACTTTGAGCCGTTTTTAGCTTATCCCTTATAACCCTAACCTTCTCGAGGGCTTTATAAACCAAATTGAGACCAAGTAGAGCAAACTCATCTACCTCATACCATGCAACTTGGGATCTACATCTTCTTTCATAAAGTGCCTCGAAGGGTGCAAAGAGATAGTCAAAGGGTAGCTATTGTTGTAGGAGAACTCTATCGAAGGTAGGTGGTCATCCCAATTACCCTTGAAGTCAATGACACATGCCCTCAACATATCCTCAAGAGTTTTGATGGTGCGATCCTCTTGGATATCCCTCTAGGGATGAAATTGGTAATAAGCTTCACCTTCGTACCAATTCCACTTTGGAATGCTTTGCAAAAATGGGAGGTAGATTGAGTGGCTCTATCCAAAATGATGGATAAAGGGGCTCCACGTAACTTCACTGTTTGTTTGAGTTACAATTTTGCAAAGTCTTCCACCAAATAAGTGAATTTGATGGGAATAAAATGTACCGACTTGGTATATCTATCCACAATGACGAGTCGTGTTGCCTTTGAGTACGAGGTAACCCAACTATGAAGTCCATGTCAATATCCTCCCACTGTAAGACCCTGAAAATGACTTAGGTTAACTAGAGCCTAACATGTTGGTAATGGTGGTATAAGGTCTTTAAAGTGTCAATAATATGGTATAGAGGCAGTAGCTAAAGTATTAGGTGTGTTGGAAGTCAAACGTCAAGGGATGACTAAGATGTTCGACGACTAAGTCACCTAATTGTCTCCTATGTGGTTTTATGTGTTTATGTGTGATTAATGAAGTTTTAAGGTCCTTAAATGATTTATTATAGCATGTATATGCAGTGTGTCAAGTTTCATGAAGTTTAGAGGTCAAACGTCCAACAACGTTCATGTCGTTCGAAAGATATGCCTTGAATCAACCCTGTGTGTCTAGGCGTGTTTCATCGAGTTTTACGTGTTTGTTTTAGATGAAATTCATATAAGAGGTGTTAAACTTATAGAGTATCATGTTTGGTTTGGAAACATTTGGGCAATTATCCTCAAGGACCATCCAAGGGTCCTTGAGGAAGGACCCAACTTGGTTGACAAGGCTGTCCAAGGCAGGCTCCAAACGACGGAGGCATCGACACCCAGTCGATGGGTGTCGTCAATGAAGACTTAACATTGGGTGATGTGTGAACCTTGTACAGCCTATGACCAAACCAACGGAAGAGCCGGACGATCCATTTGTGGGCAAACGGTCCGTCGACTGGCAACCGTTGGTAGAGACTGTTTCCTGCGCAGTTCACTACCAACTTAGGGGTGAATTGGTAAATTCACCCCACTTCCAAATAAGAGTTTAGGAGGTTTGTTAAGAGTATTTTGGGTATTTTAAATGATTATATAAGTGTTTAACACTTAGAATAATTCATTCTTCCAAAAACAAAATCCCCAAGTCCTTAAGAAATCCCAAAGTCTCCATTGAAGACCAAATTCAAAGAACAGCTTGGAGGTAAAGTTTTGAGTGGATATTCATCATCAAAGTAAAGAATTACCTTCATTGAGGTATGGCTTTTGATCCTTGAAACTCGTTTCATCATGGATCCCAACTTTCAAAGATGTTTTAAAAGTTTTCAAGAGAGGAATTGTCCAATTTCATGATTCTTCCATGGGTTCTTGCATACAAGGTTTTCAAACGTCTATTGTGGATTATATTGGTGCTATATTGATGATTTTAACCTAAATTATCTATGAACCCATGAAATTGATGAACTTAAGATTTTGACTAAATTATGGGTTACTTGATATTGGCTTAATGTTGATGAATTCATGTGTAGTTTCTTATGGGCTTTCTATTGATGTTAGAATTATATTTAATTGTTGTATAATTGATCTTAGCTTGTTGAATCTATATTGATTTGGTTTAGATTTCATTGATTTCTATAATTATGTATTAAATTAATGTTCATGGCCATGGGTAAAGGCCTTATGATGTTGAATTGGGTGATTTGGTATTGTCTTGAAGAGATGATGATGAAGTGGTGGTACGATGCCCTATTTGTTCTTATTCAATGTTAATTTTACTTAAATTATGTTATGATTGGTTTGGTCCACCTTTGGTGGAAGTGCTATGTGAATTGATGTGGCCTTGTTGGCGTCACTTTCTAGTGTATTGATGATCATGGCCTTGTCGGTATTACTTGATCTTATATGGCTATTTGTATAGTTGATCTGATAATGTGTGATCATATCTACCTATATGTGGAAGTATGTTCTAGGCTATTGATACTATCTAGTTAATCATGTTATGCTTTGACTATGAGTTAATTGTATAGTCTTAGAGTCGATACATGGTTATTCCTAATTTGGCTATATGAGTCTAAAATGGTTAAGTTGATAATTTTAAGGTAATCAATAGGTTGACTAAATAAGGTTAAGTGTCATTCCTAAGAGTCTAAATGAAGATAGGCTATATGTGTTAAATGGAAGTATGTTGTGTCTTATTTAGGTAGACATGTGTCCCTTACTTGATGCTTATGTGAATATGTGATGTCTTGACTTAGGAACTTAAAGGGTGTTAGTATTGAATAAATGAATATAGGTGAGACCTTGAATGATGATTAAAGGGTCATTTATGTGGAACCTTGAACCAAGTGGTAAGGTTATGAATTGTAAAGTAGTAAGCCGTAATGGTATCCTTCATGTAATAAGTGATGGACTTAAGGTTGATTGGCTGGAATGGCATCATATCATACCTTAGGAAAGTTGTGATTAGCTTCTTTTCGCCATAGTGAGATAGCCTTAATGGACCTTGCTTTTGTAGGGTAAATGTAATTGGGTCATGAACATGATATGAGACCCATTTGTATGAACCTTAATGTAAATTGATCTATGAGAACTAAGGCTAGCACCGAGTGAGTATGGTAAAGAGAAGTAGTTCAGTTAAGTATGAGACTAGAATACAAAGCACGCCCTTCATATTCCTTAACCATGTGCATACATGGGATCTTTATGTTCTACCATTGGCAAGTAGAACAACTCATCGAAGTAGGATAGAACTTCGGATTCCATGCTTTGCTACCATGTTCTATGTTGGTTATTGCCTATTTTCATCATATGGAATACCTATTAGGGTTAGAGAAGTTTATGAGGTTTAGGTTGTGGTATGGGACACTACTTAGACATTGCACAATAGACTTTGATGGTGTTATTTGGAGTTTCCTAGGTCTTGTCTTAGACCATTATTTGAATGTCCTTTATGTGATGTATGTCTTCTAAATGAACTAATAAACTAATGACATATGTTAGAAAGTATGTAAATGAATAAGTACCTAACCAAAATTAACTTTCGGACTCATTAGCTAAAGTGTGAAGAGGGCATATGGGATGATCTCTTCATATCTTATCTTTGGAAGTCTTGAGGATGACTCTAGTTAGGGAAGATGTTTGGTGTTGTGGACATGATCTAAGACTTAGTTAGTCTTAAGTACTATTTAGGTAATCTCGAAGAGGACAATCATGGACGTTATCTTCTTGATTTACTTAAGTAGGTCTTTTGATAGCCTTTGGAAGGAGAGTGTCATATCATCTATGCGTTGGTGTGTTTTGTGAGAATGATTCTATCCTAGGGAGTTTATTAGATCTCTTGAGTGTTTGTGTAAGGGATTGTATGGGCGGTGGTTCACAACTCACTCAAGTGAGACTTAGAATTCACCTTTGGTAGAAGAATGTTACCTTGATGTTTAAGATGCTTTGTATGTATGTATGTGTCTCATTATGAGTAATCTTAAGGGTCGTTTAGGCACATCTAGAGAGGTTGTATGAGCGGTCTCTCCTTGTGTGACTTAAGTGAATCTTAGGATGAATTTAAGTGAGGAAATTACATGCTAGAAGTCGTTAAACGGCGAAGTGAAAGTACTTCACTGTAACAGTGAATAATTCACTGTACAGTTAATATAGTTTATTGTAAGGTGTTCTTAAAAATTGATATTTTTGGTTTAATGTTATCTTATGTGTTTCTATGTTGATAATTGATGTTGTTATGATTAAAATATGATTTATAAAATGAAAAGATGCATATTTCAAATAAAGTCAGTTTCCATGATTTTTATGCATAATGACATACTTAGTACATGTGGTTGTACTAATTCCATGCTTTATTTTCTATCTATAGTCCTTAATAGGTGAAGAGCTTTGGGAAGAACACTTGGACAAGGAGATCATTCAAGAAGAGTTGAAGTATGTCCTCATTTGACTCGAGGGCATATATGTCATTTTATGTTTCCTTTTATGAAGTTTTGTAATAGACTTATAGAAGTATGTTTTTAAATTCGTATGGGTCGTGTCCCAAGTATTATCATTTCTTAAGATGATGATCGAGACATAGTGTTTTCCTATTTCTACTTATATGAGAGAGTTTAAAGACTTCTATATTGTTTTACAAAAATTTTTAATTTCGCACTACTTTTCGTTATGTATATGCGATGAATGTTATGAGAGGCCTGTATGAGACCTCCGAGAGGACGAATACGCCAGTCGCAATCCAAGATTGCACCCTAACTTCTAGGGTGTGGTTTCGGGATACGACACCCACTTCCATTTTTTATTTTTGAGTAAACGACCCTTGTAATGGGTCAGGGGCTTAGCAACACCCCCAGGCCTTATCATTCATAAAATCAAAAATTACATGAAGGGGGACATAAACCTTACCTTCTATCATTTGGTAGGTATAGAATTGACTTACCTACTAAGGTTAGTCAATTCAACCTTATACAATAAGATGCACTCTATAGAAATAAAAATACCTAGAGAGGACTCCTCTCTTAATACATTTTCTAAGAATACATGAATTAGGGAGACTCTCCCTTTACAAGAAAAGATACAAAAAAAAACTATTCACCTAACTATTCCTAATCAATGAATAAGTTTAAGTGTCATTTGCATAAATCCAATCCTTTGCTGCCTTGTTAACATGCTAAGGTGGCTGTTTGATCCTCTTTATTTTTCTTCTTCTGAAATTTTGTATTCCCATCTTTTCCAATATGTAACTTTCTCTAATTGATCCAATTAGTTGTTGTGTAGTATAGAAGTGTTGTAGGATATCCTGATTATGACTCCATTTTGCTAACAAGTCTGCAGTACCATTTGCTTCTCTATAGACATGTTTGCATTGAAAGTGATCCATTTTTCTGCTTATTTCTTGAATTTGTTGGACTGCTTGCTGACATCTCCAAGGAATGCTTATCGTATTGTTGATCCATTTACTCAACAGTTCAGAGTCAACTTCCAATACAATGCTTTTGTATCCATGTTGTGCACACCAGTCAAGTCCATATAGTGCAGCCTTTATCTCTGCAATATTGTTAGTGCCAAAACCAAAAGGTAAAGAAAAGGCATAGATCAATTTACCTTGATGATCCCTTAAAATTCCTCCTCCACCTATCTTCCCAGAGTCTTGTAATGCACTTCCATCAGTGTTTAGTTTGTGTATGCCTTCATCTGGTTTATTCCAACATACCATGGTTACCTTAAATTGCTGTTGACAGTGATCAACAGTATTGATCAAACTGTCCCAGCTAGGCTGCCATGGTATGATAGGAAACACTATTCTAATAGCCTGCATGATATCTTTAAAAATACCATATTGAACTCTTTGTATACTTGATTTTTTTCCTCCATATTTCACAGCACACCTGTTCTTCCACAAATTCCAACATATAAAGTTAGGTAAAATATGAATAAGTAATTTATGTACCTCATTTTGCACTGGCAGATTCCTCCAATATAATAGCAGGCTTCTCAAATTTGTATTTCCTTGCATTGCACCAACTTTTGCTACATGGTATTTCCAAATGTAATTGGCAAAGTTTCCTGTAATTAATATATGATTGATATCATCTTTGCCTTTTCTGTAACAGTAATAGCAGTCTGCTTCAGCTCTTCCAAATTTCTGTAGTGTTTTATTAATTGGTAGCTTGCCCCTCAAAGCTCTCCAAATAAAGAAGGCTATTTTAAAGGTAATATTCTTATGCCAAACAATGTTGTTGATTGGGTCTTTAATTCTTTTCTTTCTAATAACTTCCCATGCAGATGCAATAGTGAATTTTCCATTCTCCTCAGGTATCCATACGGCAGTATCAGCAATTCCTTTTTTATAAGTAATGTTTGTCTGAAGAATATTAGGCACCAACAGAGGAGGCACCTGTTGCCTAACAGATCTCTCTTTCCACTTACCATCTGTTAAAAATTCAGACACTAAAATATTGTTTAAACTAGAAACATTGTCACAATATTTAGCTAGTGCACCATTTCCTAACCAGTTATCCCACCAGAAGCTGCATGTCCCTGAGTGAATATGCCAGTTAATATGAGATTCTACATCCTCTCTATTTCTAGTAAGATACCTCCAAACCAAAGAATCCCCTGAATCATATTTCTTAGCAACAGGGTTAGCTCTTTGACAATATTTGGCCTTTAAAAAGTGACTCCACAAGGACTGCTTATTTCTAAACTCCCACCATTGTTTATATTGAAATGCAATGCAAACATCATCTAACAGCCTCACACCTATGCCACCTTCATTAGTCGGATATGCCAAAGTTTCCCAAGATGCCCAATGATACTTCTTCCCATCTTTATCAATACCCCAAAAGAAATCAGCAATTACTCTTTTAATATAATTGAGAGTAGTCTTGGGAGGAGATATAGCAGCTACTGTGTGAATAGGAATAGACTGCAGCACATGTTTTACAAGAGTAACTTTTCCTCCAAAATTTAAAATCTTAGTTTGCCAACCAGAAATCCTCTTGATCACCTTCTCCACTACATCAGAATAATATATGATTCTTTGACCCCCAATGTATAAAGGACAGCCTAGGTATATGATAGGACAATATTTCATACCAAAACTAGTTTCCATCTTGATATCATCAATAATATCTTGTCTAGTTTTAGAAGTTACCATGAAGAAACCCACTGCCATGTTGGAATATTTATATTTTGGGTTAGGCCACCCGGCCTTTGATGATCCGCCTTGACTTGTTGGTAGTTTAGACACTTAGAAACAAAATCGTCTATGTCCCTTTTCGTACCATTCCACCAATAAAATTCTCGTAAGTCGCGGTACATATTTGTGGCACCAAGGTGAATGGAATATCGAGAGGCATGAGAATCTTCCATGATCAATTCACTCAAACCATCCACATCCAGTACAAACAATCTTCTTTGGTGCCTAAGCACCCCATCTTGTCCTTGACAGAAGGACTTATTAGATATACTAAGGACTGTTTGCTTCAACTACATCAATAGAGGATCAATGTGTTGCTTCGATTTCACCTCAACCACTAAATACAACTCGGAGTTGTGGCAAACCTTGAAACCACCATTTGGAGAGTCTTCCAGTCAGACACCTAAACGAGCCAACCTACGAACCTCTTTCACTAACTCTTTCTTATCATCAATCACCTGAGTTGTACTAGCCATGAACACTCTACTCAAGGCATCCACTACCACATTATCTTTTACGGGATGGTAAAGGACACTCATGTCATAGAACATTAAAAGTTCTAACCATCTTCTTTGACGTAGGTTCAAATCTTTTTGGGTAAACACATATTGTAGACTCTTGTGATCGGTGAATACATCAACATCTACCCCATATAGATAATGTCTTCAAATTTTCAATGCAAATACCACGGCCGCAAGTTCAAGGTCGTGAGTTGGATAATTCTTTTCATGAGGTTTGACTTGTCTAGAGTTATACTCTATTACTTTTCCATGTTGAATAAGCACACACCCTAGACCCAATCGGGAGGCATCAACATAATCCACAAACCCCTCGGTACCCTCTGGTAAAGTAAATACAGGATCGGAGGTGAGTCTATCTTTAAATAATTGAAAACTCTCTTCACATGGTTCTGATCATTCGAACATGGACGAAAATCCCTCGACAAACCACCTATAGTAACCGGCCAACCCTAGAAAACTTCATATGTCGGTAGGATTCAAAGGTCTTGGCCAATTCATGACTACTTCTGTGTTCCTCGGATCAACCTCTACCCCATCACTAGAGACAATGTGGCCAATAAATGCAACCGACATCAACAAAAATTCACATCTATTAAATTTAGCAAAAAGTTAGTTATCCTTGAGAACTTGCAGAACTATACTCAAATGACTCATATGATCATCCTCACTCCTCGAGTATATTAAAATATCATCAATAAAGACAATCATAAGAAAATCAAGATACTTTATAAATACTCAATTCATAAGGTCCATGAAAGCCATCGGGGCGTTGGTAAGACCAAATGACATACATAGGAATTAAAAGTGACCATACCTTGTTTGAAATTCCATCTTCGGAACATCAACCTCCCTCACTCTAAGTTTGTGATAACCCTATCTCAAGTCAATCTTTGAAAAGTAGCTAGCTCCTTGGAGTTGATCGAGTAAGTCATCAATCCTAGGGAGCGGGTACTTATTAATGTGACTTTGTTTATTTAACGATAGTCGATACACATTCTCTAAGACCCATCTTCTTCTTCACAATCAATAATGGGGAACCCCATGGAGATATGCTTGGTTGAATAAAACCCTTATCGAGAAAGTCCTTGAGTTGAGCCTTCAGTTCTTTCAACTCAGCCGGGGCCATTCGATAAGGAGGGGTTGAAATAGGTTGTGTATCCGGTAATAGATATACCGATGTCAATTTCCCGCTCGGGAGGGACTCCGGGAAGATCATTGGGGAATACTTCCGGAAACTCCCTCACAACGGGTACCGACTCTAAGGGAGGGACTTCAGATTCAAGATCCCTAACTCTAACTATGTGATAGAGACAACCCTTTGGAATCTTTTAGACACGAAATTATCATACCCAAGGATTTGAGTTTCCTCCCTTCCACTCAAAAATGGGTTCATTTAGGAATTGAAATTTCACTACCTCTGTCCTAAAATCAATAGAGGCAAAGAAAGAATGTAACCAATCCATATCCAATATAAAATCAAAATCTATTATGTCAAGTTCTATTAAGTCAACTAATGTACCTCAATTTGGCAAGGATTTAGGACAACCTTTATAGACTCTCCTAACCATCACGGAATCACCCACTGGGGTAGAAACAAAAAAAGGTTCGTCGAATATATCGGGTAGTATTTCAAATTTGATGGCTAGAAGAGGGGTCACAAATGACAATGTAGCTCCGGGATCAAGAAAAACATATTCATTAAAGGAAAATATATGTTACATAAACGGTAACCACATCCGGTGAGCTCTCTTGATCACATCGGGATTAGAGAGCATAAAAGTGATTCTTTTTAGGAGCACCCGTATTTGAGGTACTTGCTTGTGCTTGAGGATTTTCCCCTATTTGATCTTTCATCATAGGGCAATCACTCTTCATGTGACAACTCTTACCACAATGATAGAAATTTCCCGTGCCAACCAGGCACTTACCCTCATGTCTCTTATCACATTTCGCATAAAGAGGCTTATCAACATAAGATCTACCACCTTTTCCCCTTGGGGCTTGGTCGTAGACCCCTTACTCTCATTGACTCTTGGAGAATTAGGAGGGCCTTTATTAGAAAACCTCTTCTTGAACCTTGGTTTGACTTGAACCTCAAACCTACTCTTAGAAGAATTCCCCTTCTCAGTTCTCGCCTTCTTCAACTGTCTACAAACTTGCTTAAGCTTTTGCTCCTCAATTTGTTAGGCATGAACCATGAGACGAGAGATGTCCACAATAGGAATCAACATAGCCGACCTACACTCATCAACCACAACATTGGATATCCACATGAAAAATTTGTTTATCTTGAAAGCTCTCCATGTAATACGACCTTCTATCATCAGCCTCTCATCCTTCCATTGCTGCTACAAAACTTGAGCCATATCTTTGAGTTTTTAGGCGGCTAGTTCCGCTTTTTCTTGAGAAGAAACACCCATAGCATCAAGAACTTTGTACACTTCATCAATGAACCGTTGTGGGTCCTCCTCCACCTTTGAACCATAGAAATGTAATGCCCTAAAATGAAGTAAGGTGAACTAGAGATTCGTGAATGTTTATTGAGTGAATTTTGTGTTAGAATGAGTTACATTAGTGTTCATAGGCAGTATGTGATGTTTGGTTAAGTTTGGATGTCAAACTACCAAGAACGTCCATGACGTTCGGAAGGAGTGCCTTAGAAAGTACTTGTGTGACATAAGGTGTTTGACTGAGTTTTATGTGTTCATTTTAATTGAAATTGATGTGGGGTGTTCCTAATACATAGATGAATTAGTTTAGCGGTTTAACTTCCGGGTAAGACCCCACCTAGGACTCACGAGTGGCCCTAGAAAAGGACCCCACCTCTTGGCAAGAAGCTTCCAAAACAGTGACCAAACGACGACCCAAGGACGATCCGTTGGTCAACCAATGGCCCGTCGACCATGGTCATCGATTGGCACTGCAAGGCAAGACAATCCTTCACATGGAGGAGTTGCCAACCCAATCGACAAACCCCATTAACAGGGCATCGATTGGGAGACGGTCCATTGGTGATGAGGGCGTATGTGGTCACTGTAAAAGCTGTAATTTTCTGCTTTGTCTTGGGGTGTTAGGTAAATTCACCCCAAGTCTTTTATGACCCTAGGGAGTTATTTTTAGGGTTATTTAGATATATTAAAGTATTTCAAACCCTAATACCTAATTTTAGACCTCATTTCCTAAAACCCCAAAACCACTCTCCCTTAGAATTCTCTCTCAAGTCTCTTTGGAAGGTATAAATCAAGAAGAGCTAGGAGGGCTGTTGGTGGGAGTTTCTTCATCAAAAATCTGTGGGATTTCTCTTATCTAAGGTATGGTATCCATCCTTGAACCCTCTTCCATTCAAGGGGTCAATTCAAAAAGATTTCAAAAAGGGTTTTCAAACTCTACTTTCTTCTATCTTTGATTCAAAGCATGGGTCTTCTAGTAAAAATGTTTTAATGATTCAAATGTGTTTATTCTAGCATTAATTGATGATTTTTATTTGAAAACCCTAATGACTCATGATTATGCATATTTCAAACTTTTAGCTTAAGAAATAGGTTATGTAAGCATGGTTGTGGAGAGAATGAACTTTGGTTTTCGTGTGTTGTTATTTTGGTTTAGCTACTGCCCTAAGGGCCTTATTATGATGAAATATTGAGAAATTGGTTATAGGTGATGATGGCTTTGTTAAATGGTGAGTTGCTTATATTGTATATTTCTTATTATAAATTGCTCTTGAGTGGGATGGGCCACATTATTGGTGGCGGTGTTTATTTGATGAACTTGATATTACTTAGTATGTATTGTTAATGTTGTTTTGAAGGCCTAATGGGTGAAATGAAGTGATATTGAAAATGGGTCTTGTATTGTGTTTTGTGAAGCTTGAATTGTATGTTTGACCTAAATTATGTTCAAATGATGTATATGATTATGTGAAGCATGTAAAGTGTGTGATTTGATGAATGAAAGTCTAAAGCATGTATAGAAGTTGATATGAATGAAATGATTCTTATATGCAAGGGGTGCTCACATGTATACACACACTTAATTGAATGTATGATACTAAGTTGAGTAAAAAGGGGAGTCTTGGGCTTGACACTCTTCGTGAGTTGAGATGAAGTGTCTTGTAGCAACCTTACTACATCCTAAGAGCTTTCTAAGATTGGTCGGAGGATGAACACCCTTCGTGAGTTGAGATGTGGTGTTCACTATTTATCCTTAACCTATAGTTTATAATGTTGAGAATCCGTGGGGAGTTATGCCTAGCACCAAGAGGATATGAAGAAGGGGTGGTTACACTTCATGAGTTGAGATGTTGTATTCCAATGTACCTCATGAGATGAGTGCTCCACGTTAGTAGAGAATGAATTACTTAGTAGCAATATCCTTATCCCTTAACTATGTGCCCGCATAGGTGTAGCTATTGGGAAAGCCATGTAAAAGCTAAAAAGTATGACCTTACTCTAGGAAAGTGAGGATCCTTCATCCGATAGGGGTTAATATCAGGATTCCATGTCTAGCTCTCATGGTCTATGTCGGTTAAGCTAATCTCCCACAAAATTAATGAAAGTACTATGAATTGAATGAACTAAGTCTTCTAAAAGAACGTGCTACATAGGGTAGGTGGTGGTATGGGACGCTATCTATCCATTGCACTAAGTAGGACCTTCCTAAAGAGAAGACTTGGTACCAAACCTTCTAAAAGAGTGTACTACTTAGGGTAGGTGGTGGTATGGGACACCATCTATTCATTGCACTAAGTAGTCATTCCGAAAGGAAAGTCTTTGGTGTTTTGTTGGGTGTTCTTCTAATGTCTTGTGATTGAGTGGTGACTTGTTCTCCCGAGGTGAGTTAGCTCATGGTGGGTTGTTTTAAGGAACTCTTGGTGTTTATTGAATGTGGTTTTTTGATGTTTTCTTCATGTCATACCTTGGAGAATCTTAGGATAGCCTCGGTTAGGAAACTCCTACTGAAATAAGTTCACTTCCTCCTTGGCAATACCTTGGAAGTTCACCATTATTGTAGTCTTTTAGTTCACTGTAATGGTCTGAGTAGTTCACTGTAATGTCAAAAATAAGTTTACTGTAAAAAATTGGAAATTTTACTGTAAAGTGTTCTTTTGGTTTAAAATTATGGAAACTCTTATCTAATTGTTAAATGATGTTTCTTATGTTGTTTTGCATCTAAATTCATGAATGTTATAATTATTTGGCATGAAAGCTTATTGTAAGATCCAGAAAATGACTTAGGTGAAGCTAGAGCCTAACGTGGTTGTCATGATGTTCTAAGGTCCTAAATTGGTCTATAATTTGGTTTAGAGGTAGTATATAATAGTATAGGTGCATTGGAAGTCAAACGTCAAGGGACGACCAAGACGTTCGACGACTAAGTCACCTAAGTGCCTCATATGTGGTTGTATATGTTTATGTGTGATGCATGAGATTATATGGTCCTTAAATGAGTTTATATGATGTATATATGCAGTGTGTCAAGTTTCGTGAAGTTTGGAGGTCAAACTCTCATGTCCATGACGTTCGAAAGGTTTGCCTTGCAATGCCCTGGTGTGTGTATGCATGTTTCATCGAGTTTTACGTGTTCGTTTTAGATGAAACTCGTGTGTGAAATCCTAAACTTGCATAGGTACATGTTTGGGTTGCAAACTTCCGGGTACGACTCCATGTAGGACCCACAAGGGGCCCTAGAGCAGGACCCCAACTTTGAGCCTAACACTTCCAGGCAGTGGCCAAACGACGGCCAGTCGACCAGGCGACGGCCCGTCAATGGGTATCGTCGATGGATCCATGTGTCCTTCAGGTTGAGGAGTTGAAGGTGAAACCAACAAGACCCCATTGACGGGGCGTGGGTGAGACCATAGACCGTCGATGTTGTCGTCAATGGTGCTGAAAATCTGGCAGTTTTCTGTTAAGACTTGGGAGTTTTGGGAAATTCACCCCAAGTCTTATAAAACGTGGGGACGGTTGTTTTAAGTGTTTAGGGGTATTTTAAAAATATATAAGTGATTAAACTCTCATTTAAACCCTAGCCTCTTCCCTCCTAAAGTTTCTCCAAAAACCTCCATAAGAGTTCAAAGTGAAGATGAAGCTTGAAGATGGATCTTCAATGGAGTTGATTCTTCAATTATCATTGGGTTCTTCAAATAAAGTATGGTAGTTCTTCATCTAAGTCTTTTTATCATATTAGAGACAATTTCAAAGATGATTTTCAAAGATTTCAAAAAGATGAAAAAGTCCAATTTCTACTCTAAGACTTGGGTTCTTGCATGAAAGGTTTTGAAACGTTAAGATATTATGTTTACTTGATGTTTTCCAATGAAATTCTCCATGAACCCTTGATCTTCTCGAATCTCTAAATTTCACTAAAGTATGGGTGAATTGATTATGCTTTGATATTCATAATTCATGTGTAGATTGTTATGGGCTTTTCATTCATGCATAGATTATGTATGTATGGTGTATAGCATGTTTCAATTTGATTAATTGAGTAATGGGTACTCTTAGATCTATTGCATTGTAAGGTTATTGAAATGATATTAACTTAATGCTTATAAATTCTAGTGTAGATTTCTATGGCCTTTCTAATAATGTAAGAATTGTATTCAATTGATATGTGATTTGTTTTAGATTGATAAATCTATATTGAATTGACTTAGATTCATTGAGTACTATGATTTATGTATTGAATTGATGATCATGGCCACCATGAGCTTACTCACCTCGAGAGAACAAGTCACCACTCAATCACAAGACATTAGAAGAACACCCAACAAAACACCAAAAACTTCCCTTTCAGAATGACTACTTAGTGCAATGAGTAGATGGTGTCCCATACCACCACCTACCCTAAGTAGTACACTCTTTTAGAAGGTTTGGCACCAAGTCTTCCCTTTTGGAAGGTCCTACTTAGTGCAATGGATAGATAGCGTCCCATACCACCACCTACCCTATTTAGAACGTTCTTTTAGAAGACTTGGTTCATTCAATTCACATAAAGATCACCTTATTTTAGAAGACTTAGTACTTTCATTAATTTTGTGGAAGTTAGCTTAATCGACAAAGACCATGAGAGCTAGACATGGAATCCCGATATCAACCCCTATCGGATGAGGGATCCTTACTTGCCTAGTGTAAGGTCATGCTTCTTAGCGTTTACATGACTTTTCCAATAGCTATACCTATGCGGTCACATTGTTAAGGTATAAGGATATTGTTACTAAGTAACTCACTCTCTACTAACGAGGAGTACTCATCTCAAGAAGTACTTTGGATTACAACATCTCAACTCACGAAGTGTAATCCACCTCCCCTGCATATCCTCTCGGTGCTAGGCATAACTCCCCACGGATTTCTCAACATAATATTCTATCTTAGAAAGCTCACTAGGAATTGAGAGGTTGCTACTAGACACTACATCTCAACTCATGAAGTGTGTCCACCTCAAGATTCCCCTTTTTGCTCAACTTGGCATAATACATTCTTTAAAGTGTGTGTGTGTGTACATATGCACACCTTGCATATAAGCATCATTTCATTCTCATCAGGTTCTACACATACTTTAACCTTTATTCATCAAGTTACACACTCTACATGCTTCTCATAATCATACACTTCATTTAGACATAAACTAGGTCAAACATGCAATTCAAGCTACACCAAACACAATACAAGACCCATTTCCAATATCTCTTCATTTCACATATTAGACCTTCAAGATTACATATTCAAAACATACTAAATAACATCAAGTTCATCAATTAGCACCGCCACCCATAAGGTGGACCATACCACTCAAATAGCAATTCATAATAAGAACTATGCAATGAGAGCAACTCATCAACAAATCAAACCATCATCACCCATAAGATATTTATCAATATTTCACCATATTAAGTCCCTTAGGGAAGTAGCTACACCAACATGAAAAATACAAGAAGACCCAAGTTCATACCCTACTCAAATCATGCTCACATAACCCATTTTCAAGCCAAAAGTTGAAGTATGCATAAACAAGAGTTTCATGGAGTTTTAACATCAAAATCATCAATTCAAACCAATATAAATACATTTAAACCATTAGAACTTAAATACAAGAAGAACCATGCTAGAAATCAAAGTTAGAAGAAGTTTGAGTTTAGAAACCCTTTTGAAAAACCTTTTTGGAAGTTGGCTTGTTGAATGAAAAGATATTAAAGAATGGATACCATACCTTTAAGAGAAGGAAAACCAATAATTTTGATGAAGAAACAAGTCCAAAGCAGCCCTCCTTTCCCTCCTTGAGCCTTGGCTTCAATGGTGACTTTGAGAGAGTTTCTTTTTAGAGAGAGAGTTTGAATGTTGAAGTGAGGGTCTTGTCTAGGTCTAGGGTTTAAAACTAATTTAATATAACCTAAAATCACTAAAATTATCCACCTAGGGTCTTAAAAGACTTGGGGTGTATTTACATAAAACACCCCAATTTGCAGCCACTTAACAAGCTTGGCAGTTCTCACAGATGAGACCTTCACCAACGGACCGTCAGGTGGCCAACGGACCGTTGGTAGGGTCTCGTTGGTGGATACTTAGCTCCAAATGGAGCATGGACAATCTTAACTCACTGGTACAATCGAAACCCTAGGTGGAAGGACTGTTGAGGGACCAATGGACCGTCCTTAGGGTCGTCGATGGCCACTGCTTTTTGGCAGATTTTGTCCAAGTCTTGGTCCCTTCATTTAGGGCCCCTTGTGGGTCCTATGTGTGGTCATAACCGGAGGTTAAACCCCTAAACTAAGTCATCTAGGTCTTAGGAACATCCAATGCAAGTTTCAAGTAGAACACGTAAAACTCATCCAAACACACCAAGACACACAAGTACATTCTAAGGCATACCATCCAAACGTCATGGACGTTCTTGGTCGATTGAACTCCAAACTTAACCAAACTTCACACACTGACTAAGGACACTAAACTAACTCAGTTTAACTTAAAATCAACTCAAGAAACAACCATGAGGCTCTAGTTCACCTTAGTTCATTTTCGGGTGTTATATTCTCCCCCACTTGGAATAACATTCGTCCTCGGATGACACTTAAATTTTACGAACAACAAGGACTCACTTAGAATCATATAATAAACTTAGATCATGATAAAAAAAATCAACAATCAAAGCATCAAATAGCAAGGAACATCATTTCACACTTTCAACACTTAGCAACATAGGCAACTTTTGCCAAACTTCATAAAGTCAAAACTCAACCTTAAACTTCTTTTATGGAGGAACTACCTTCTCCAACATTAAACATGCTCATATACAATACTTTTACACACATTGAAACTAAAATTCAAGACAAAACAATTTTCTTCAAAATGTCAAAATTCTACAGTGAAGTTCACTGCCAAGCTACCAAATTTTTTTCGAAAATTCATTCTTTAAGCAATTCATCAAGATGACATAATCATATGAACTATAAAACCATATAAACTCATTGCCTAACATAAAATCAACAATAACAAAGAGTTAAGACTTACCAAAACCATCAATCCGGATTAATTATCCTTTCTAGCCCCCATCCCATAGAAAGGGTTCTTCTTGGGAGCATTAGGATCTAGGGAAGCTTGATTGACATCTCTCCCCCTCGATTTAAGGTTTGGGCAGTCCCCCATCTTGCGGCCCTTATTACCACATGCAAAACAATCATCCGTTCCGGCAAGACACTTACCCCAATGTTGCTTGACACAAGTAGGGCACCTAGCCCTTTCATAGGAATGACCACCACCTTGAGAATGTTGATTTGGAGCCCTATCCTTGTTTTCCATGGAAGAATATTGGGGATAAAACCTCTTCTTAGGCCTTTGGTGACTAGAATCATCCGACCTAGGTCTCTTACCCTCTTGCCTTATCTCCCTAATTTTGGACTCTTCAATTTGTTGCGCATAAACCATAAGCCTTGAGATATCCATGTCATTAAGAAGCATTGCCGTACGACACTCTTTTTCCACCAAGCTAGACACGCCCATCACAAACTTGTTCATCCTAGCCCTAGGGTTGGCTACCATGGTTGGGGCATATTAGAGAGTTGGGTGAATTTGAGAGAGTACTCTTGCACACTCATTCCCCCTTGACGAAGGTTCATGAATTCAACCATCTTCTTCTCCCTCGACTCTAAAGGAAAGAATCTATCTAGGAAAGCCTCTTTGAATTCCTCCCAATCAACCGGACCTCTTTGTAAGGGTCTCTCACCCCTCCATTGCTCATACCACACTAGAGCAACATCCTTAAGTTGGTAAGCGGCCAATTCCGCCTTCTCCCTAGGGGTCACACCCATAGTATCTACCACCTTTAAAACCTCATCTATGAAGCCTTGTGGATCTTCATCCACCTTAGTTCCATGAAAGATAGGACGGTTCATTTTCATGAAATCCCGAATCCTAGAAGCGGGAGTACTAGCATTTGGTTGGGGCCTATCTCCTTGGTTATCTTGGCCCACAAGGTGATTTGTTGACGACTTGAGCTTCATCCGTCATGAGTTGGGTTAAGTTCATTAGGGCAGCCCTCAACTCCGCATTAGTCATATCACCTTCAACAAAAGGAGCTTGAGTCATAGGAGGCACTTGAGGTCCTTGGGTTTCCGGAGGCAATTGAGGTTCTTGAAGAGGAACATCCTCATTTTCCTCCCCTAATCCAACAATTGGAACTTGGTCAACACGGGGAAGGACTCTCTCATTTGGTACACCTCCCTCCTCCTTTCTAGTGGTCGATCTCCGCGTATTCATGTCTTAAAAACACAAAAAGAAGAGGTTGAGAAAATACACCTTATATACTCGAACTTAAGGCACGATATTCAAATAGAGAAGAAAGTGAAACTTCTAGCATCCTATAGCCTCTTGTCCATTGATGTGTCGCGACTCACACCAATGACCAAGATACTACTAGATGTGGCTTGTGATACTTTTAGACCTTAAACTATTTCCCAAAACCTGTCTCTGATACCAAGTCTGTCACGACCCGAAAGCACCCTCTAGAAGTTAGGGAAAACCTTCGAATCATGACCGGGCATACTTGACCCTTCGGGGTCTCGTACAAGCCTTCTAACTAGCATTCATAACATAAAGCATGAAAAGTAGTGCAGAATTAAAACTTTTCACGATAGTAATAATAAAAGAAGTCTTTTCATAAATACTAGGAAATCTTATCGTCACAAGGCAACTTAAAGACACATCTTAGAATCTTAGGGACATGCCCCTTTACAATAAAAGTAAATACATTTTAAGTCTTAATAAAGAAACTAAGAAACATAAAACTATGTCCTCGAATATATGAGGACATACCCAATTCTTTTGAGATAGAATTCCCAAGCTTCAACTCCGATCCTCCCAAAAGGCTTCCAACCTATACTCATAAGGTATATAAAAGTATGGGGTTAGTACAACAATGTACTAAGTATGGCATATGCAAAAACATACGAAAGGGGACATTTTAGTAAAATAACTTTTCATGCCATTTAAATATAATATTCATGAATTTAGAAACAAACCAACATAAGAATCGTCCTTTAACACTTAAGGAAGGACTCACAAAATTTTTGAACCAAAAGAACACTTTACAGTAACTTCACAAAAACTTACAGTAAACCAAAAGGAACATTACAATGAACTTACTAAACTTACAGTAAAGTTGAATAAAGCATTACAGTGAACATTTTGAATTCTTACAATGAAGACCTTACAGTGAATGACACGGTCCAAGTCATATGAACTCTTTTTCCTTTGAAGTTGCCCTAACCCAAGGTTAACTTAAGAATCCCTAAGGTGAGCCAAGAAGGGATCTTCATTACACCTTACTTCAAAGCACACCAAAGGGACCCTTAAAACCACCAAATCTTAGGCTTACTTCGTTGGAAATCAAATCCACGCCCTTGGCTAACATATGCAAAACACTCATGGAAATATAGATCACACTAAGTGCAATGTGAGAGTAGCATCCCATACTACCACTACCACTTAGTGCTCCTAATGGATTCCATTTACTCAAGTACTCCACAATAATCATCCATAACACCACACCATAGTACTAATTCACACGGATTTCATGAAAGTACTCTTCTCCCATAGTAGGTATAGGTCACACCAAGTGCAATGTGAGAATAGCATCCCGTACTACTACTCCCAGCTCCTACTAGGTAACTAATGTGGATCGAGCACTTCCCGACATACATACACAATATCAACAATATACAAGTTAACTAGTTTCAAATCAATTCTTTTGTGGGAGTTAGCTTAACCGACAAAGACCATGAGAGCTAGACATGTCCCGATATTAACCCCTATCGGATGAGGGATACTTCCGTGCCTAGTGTAAGGTCATGCTTCTTAGTGTTTACATGGTTTTTCCTATAGCTACACCTATGCGGGCACATAGTTAAGGGATAAGGAGATTGTTACTAAGTAACTCACTCTCTACTAACGAGGAGTACTCATCTCAAGAGGTACTTTGGATTACAACATCTCAACTCACGAAGTGTAATGCACCTCCCCTTCATATCCTCTCGGGGCTAGGCATAACTCCCCACGGATTTCTCAACATAATAGTCTATCTTAGAAAGCTCACTAGGAATGGAGAGGTTGCTACTAGACACTACATCTCAACTCACGAAGTGCGTCCACCTCAAGATTCCCCTTTTTGCTCAACTTGGCATAATACATTCTTTAAAGTGTGTGTGTACATGTGCACACCTATCATATAAGCATAATTTCATTCTCATCAAGTTCTACACATACTTTAACCTTGATTCATCAAGTTATACACTCTACATGTTTCTCATAATCATACACTTCATTTAGACATAAACTAGGTCAAACATGCAATTCAAGATACACCAAACACAATGCAAGACCCATTTCCAATATCTCTTCATTTCACATATTAGACCTTCAAGATTACATATTCAAAACATACTAAATAAGGTGGACCATACCACTCAAATAGCAATTCATAATAAGAACTATACAATGAGAGATACTCATCAACAAATCAAACCATCATCACCCATAAGAAATTTATCAATATTTCACCATATTAAGGCCCTTATGGAAGTAGCTACACCAACATGACAAATACAAGAAGACCCAAGTTCATACCCTACTCAAATCATGCTCACAGAACCCATTTTCAAGACAAAAGTTGAAGTATGCATAAACAAGAGTTTCATGGAGTTTTAACATCAAAATAATCAATTCAAACCAAGATAAATACATTTAAACCATTAGAACTTAAATACAAGAAGACCCATGCTAGAAATCAAAGTTAGAAGAAGTTTGAGTTTAGAAACCCTTTTGAAAACCTTTTTGGAAGTTGGCTTCTTGAATGAAAAGATATTAAAGAATGGATACCATAACTTTAAGAGAAGGAAAACCAATAATTTTGATGAAGAAACAAGTCCAAAGCAGCCCTCCTTTCCCTCCTTGAGCCTTGGCTTCAATGATGACTTTGAGAGAGTTCTCTTTTTATAGAGAGAGTTTGATGTTGAAGTGAGGTTCTTGTCTAGGTCTAGGGTTTAAAACTAATTTAATATAACCTAAAACATTAAAATTTTCCACCTAGGATCTTAAAAGACTTGGGGTGTATTTACATAAAACACCCCAAGTTGGCAGCCACTTCACAGGCTTGGTAGGTATCACAGACGAGACATTCACCAACGCACCATCAGGGGGCCAACGGACCGTTGGTAGGGTCTCGTTGATGGATACTTAGCTCCAAATGGAGCATGGCCAATATTAACTCACTGGTCCAATCGACGCCCTAGGTTGACGGACCATTGAGGGACCAACGGACCATCCTTAGGATCGTCGATGGCCACTACTTTTTGGCAGATTTTGCCCAAGTCTTGGCCCTTCATCTAGGGCCCCTTGTGGGTCCTATGTGGGGTCGTACCCAGATGTTAAACCCCTAAAATTAATCGTCTAGGTATTAGGAACATCCAATGCAAGTTTCAAGTAAATCGAACACGTAAAACTCATCCAAACACACCAAGACACACAAGTACATTCTAAGGCATACCATCCAAACGTCATGGACGTTCTTGGTCGATTGAACTCCAAAATTAACCAAACTTCACACACTGCCTAAGGACACTAAAATCAACTTAAGAAACAACCATGAGGCTATAGTTCACCTTAGTTCGTTTTGGGGCGTTATAATTAGTCCCAAGTATTGTATACACTAAAGTTTAGATGGTTCAAGGAGATGTTGTAAAGGTTTAATATTTTAAATGAAAGTCTTCCGCTTGTATAATGATTATGAAAATAGTTCTTCGTGTGTGCAGAATGTTTTAAATTCTTACTCATTTTAGAATGATTATTATGCAATGAATAATACGAGAGGCTTAGATGAGACTTCTTGAAGTCTCATTTGCCGTGTGACGAACTCAAGGATACTCTAACTTCTAGGGTGTACTTGATGGTCGTGACACTTATTTTACTAAAATGTCTCTTTTTACATATTTTTTGCATATGCCAAACTTAGTACATTGTTTTGTACTAACTCATACTTTTCTATACTCTATAACTATAGGTTGTTGGAAGCTTTTGAAGGTTTGAAGGTAAAGCTTGGGAAAGTTCCTCTCAAGACAAAGTATGTCCTCATATATTTGAGGGCATAAGTCCTTTTCTTAGTTTTTTATTAAGACTTATTATGTATTTCTCTTTTAATGTAAGTGTCGTGTCCCTAAGATATTGTGTCGTGTCTTTTAGTTGGCTTGTGACGATGAGATTCTCAATGTATTTTATGAAAGACTTCCTTATTGTATTCGTTTCCTATAAGCACAAGAAAGAGGTTAGAAAAAACGACTAAATAGAGCTAAGACTTGTAAGCACGACTAAGGAATAACAAGAGAGTGAAAGTTCCTAAGCATCACATAGTCTCTCATTCATAAGTGTGGCGCGCTTCACAATTACGAATAAGACCCTACATAGGCGTGGTTTAGTGAGACATCAATCCTAAGATTACTCAACCTAATGCTCTGATACCAAGTTTGTTACGACCCAAAGTACCCCCTAGGCGTAACCGGCGTCTTTGTCCTCGAAGAGGACTTAGACTAGCCCTTAGCATGCGTCATGACATATCATAGCACTATAAGAAATCTTCCTTATTGTTGCGACTTTTGTCGCCACAAAAACCACAAAGGTCACCACTAAAAGTTTATTATGGTGAAATTGTCTCCGTTGGTAGTAATTCGATAGCTATAAGTTATTTGGGGCAACAAAAGATTGTCGCCACAAAAAAAACTCATGTGTGACGACAAAATCCGTCACAATTTGTTAACAAGTATGCCACAAAAATAAAATCGCAACACGACTATTTGTCAATAAAATAAGGCTTTTAGTGGCGAGATTGTTGCCACAAAAATCTATAAACATTTTGTATCAACCTTTGTTCTACTAAACCAAGGCTTTTAGTGGCGACAAAGGTTGATACAAAAAAGATATAAACTTTCTGTAGCAACCTTTGTAGCTACTAAAACAAGGCTTTTAGTGGCGACAAAGGTTGTCACAAAAAATATAAACATTTTGTAGAAACCTTTGTCGCTAGTAAATATTAATATCAGTAGCGACTCCTACCGTTGCAAAAAACTATAAACTATTATTACCACCTTTCATCTCACTGCTACACACTATTAATTAGCAGTGACATTTTTCCACCACAAAATTAACTAATTACCAGTGGCAACTTTATGTCACTGCGAAAAGTGATTTTTAAAAACATATAATATATATAGCTATTAAAAACATCTAATTGTATTTCACAAATTAATAGAAAAGCATATGCGATTGACTTAACTCAAGATTTTTTCTTAACTAATCTAACACTGCCTTACCTGAAGACATTATACTTTTTTACAATTAAAAAAATATTCATCTGGGACTAAATCTTTAAAAAGAAAAACCAATCCACCCACAACTCAAATCCCTTAATAACTGAGGCATTTCTCGCTAAACAAAAGAACCTACATATCAGGGGAGTCAATAAATAGAGCTAAAAACTTTCTAATATCAAAATTTTGAAAAAACAAATCCCACAAATTCTTTCTTGATATGTGGTCGAAAATGGCTTAGATGATAGGTGAGAAGAACTGACAGTGAAAGGAGAAGATTTTTTCAGGAGAAAGAGAAAGTACATGTTGCATTCTAGTAATGATAGCAGCAATTTGTTCTTGAAACATCTTATCGACTTCGCCTTTCATGTGTTGACGCTCCTCTTCAAATTATTTTTGCAAAACTTCTTCCGTATTTCTTTTTGAATCAGTAGTCATTTGCTTTCGTTCTTCTTACAACTTTTGATCCATATCAGCTTGCATCTCTTGACGCATACTTTCCATCGCTAAAGAGACACTAGCCTCTATGTATGCCTTCTGTATTTGAGTCTTTTTAGGAGGTTACTTTCGGGAGGGATTCCGGGCAGATCATTAGGAAAGACCTCCAAAAATTCCCTTACTACGGGGACTAACTCAATGGGAGGATTTTTGGAGTCTAAATCTTTGACTCTTACAATGTGATATAGACACCCTTTTGAGATCATTTTAGAAGCCTTAAGACAAGAGATAATACGATATCTAGGAATATAATTTCCCCCCTTCCACTCTAAAACGAGTTCATTTGGAAAATAGAACTTGAGAATTCTAATTCTACAATCAATAGAAGCAAAATAATCATACAACCAATCAAACCCCAAAATGACATCAAAATCGTCCATATTAAGTTTTACTAATTCAACATAAGTAACTCTATTAGGAAACATTATAGGACAATTTCTATATACCCTCTTTGCAACCACCGACTCACCTACCTGGGTAGTTACCATGAAAGGTTCATTTAGAAAATCGGGCAAAATATTAAACATTCTAGCTATCAAGGGAGTAACAAAAAATAATGTAGCACCCAGATCAAGTAAATCATATACATCAATAGAGAAGTCTTGTAACATACCGGTCACCACATCGGGAGAACTCTATTGTTCACCCCTACAACAAAGTGCATAAAAGCGATTATTCTTTGGAGGATCCATATTAGAACCACTGGCTTAAGCTTGCCCGCTACCTTTGTCTTGACCATTAAAATTTTGGTAATCTCTAACTTTGTAGCAACTCTTGCCACACCCAAAGAAATTGTCTGTCCCAACCAGGCAATCACCATAATGATTCTTGCCACACTTTGCACAGGTTGGCTTCTTGGTTGTTGAGTTAGTACCTCTTCCCTTTTGAGACATAGGGTTAGACACCCTATCAACAAGAGTCTTTGGAAATTTGGTACTGGATTAGAAAATCTCTTCTTAAACCTAGGCTAGTCATGTATATCAATCCTACCCTTTGAAGAACCACCATCATAAGACCTTTCCTTCTTGGTATCCCTACTCTTTCCTTAACCCTTGTTTCTTCCACTTGTTGAGCATGAACAATGAGATAACAAATGTTCACATTTTCATGTAGCATAGCCGAATGATTTTCTTCCGTCATGTCATCCGACACCCCCGTCACAAATTGGATCATTTCATCCCTAGTGTCGGCAACCAAAGTAGGATCATAGTTTGCCAATTTAGTGAATTTCAAAGAGTAGTAAACTACACTCATACCTCTTTGACGAAGGTTGATGAATTGTTCCACTTTGGCTTTCCTATTCTGCCTAGGAAAGAACCTATTAATAAAAGTCTTCTTGAAAATCTCCCAAGTCACCGATCCACCCCTTGAGGGACTATTGTCTCTCCGTTGGACGTACCAAGTTTGGACCATATCTTTGAGTTGGTAAGTAGCCATCTTGGCCTTTCACTAGTAGTCAACCCTATTAGATAGAGGATATTGTAAGTTTAATCAATGAACTCTTGTGTGTCTTCCTCAAATATGGACCCATAGAAAGTAGGGGGGTTCATCCTCGTGAAATCCCTCAAACGGGAGACATGGTTCCAACATGTTGGTTTCCTCGGGGTACAACCTACTGGTTAGCATGGGCTGTCATGGCTTGTGCTTGAGTGGTAACGGCTTGTGCTTGTGTAGTAATGGCTTGGTCAATTTGGAGAAAGGCTGCCCTAATGTCCCCATCCATCAAAGGTGGAGGATTGGTCTGAGCGTGATCATCATTAGCGACTTCTTCAAGAGGAGGGACTTGATTGCCTTAGGGAGGAACTTAAGCATTTGCAATGTATTCATCAAGTCTTCGAGCGGATGTTCTTCGAGTATTCATACCTAAAACCACCATACAAGGTTTAGGCCAAAGCACATAATAGAACTCTAGAGGCATGACATAGGAATACAAAAAGATGAGAGTTTCTAAGCATCATATAGTTTCTCACTCATAAATGTGGCGCGCTTCTCAATTATGAGTAAGAATCTACATAGACGTGGTTAAGTGAGATATTCAACCTCATAATGTAATACAAAGTTTGTCACATTCGGGGAGCAACCCCTAGATTTAACCAGCGTTGTCATCCTCGAAGAGGACTTATACTAGTCTCTTAGCTTATATCATTACATTCATAGGTTAAAAATGCAAAAAAATTTAAAACTTTTCTTCTATCTATCATGAGGTTTACATAGATCTCTCGCATACACATCATATATATATTCATATCGAGTATACATAGAACTCTCATATAAGAAGATTACATAGTCTTCTACTTTTATTGCACATATTTATATATAAGATATAAGATAGTCCTAAAACCAGAGGTCTCATCTCGTAATCATCTAACAAGAGTTTAACAATTGGGCATAGCCCATACATCAAGACAATAAGAGCCACATATATGCTATACAATCTTTAGTACTCAAATGAAAGGAAATGAACATATTGTTTAAGACTATGCAATATCCGAAGCTAGAAAATGGCATTGTCCTCGAAGTGGTGAGGACCTAACCAACATATAGAATTAGGATCCAAGTCTTCTTCAAATGTCGTCAGAATCCTTTCAACAACCAGAACCTAAAATTTTGGGGAAAAGGGAGAAAATGGGGTTAGCACATCACTTTTACTAAGTATAGGTTAGTAAGAACCCAAAAATGTGTTAGGGTGTCTAGAGTCTAACATGTTTTTATTAAGGTTATAAGGTCATAAAATGTCCTATAATATTGTATTGAAGAAGTTTCTAAAGTTTGAGGTGATTTGGAAGTCAAACGTCAAGGGACGACCAAGACGTTCGACAACTAGTAACCTATGTGCCTCGTGTGTCTATACGTTCTTATATGTGAATTTAATGACCTTATGAAGTCTTAAAATAAGTTATCATAATGTTTATATGTATTATATGTAGTTTCGTGAAGTTGGGAGGTGAAACGTCGAAGAACGTCTAAGACGTTCGAAAGTTAGCCCTTGAGACGTTCATGTGTGTCTTGATTGGGCCATGCATGTTTGGACGAGTTGCGAGTATTCTTTTTGGGTGAAACTGATGTGGATGGTCAAAAACTATTAAAGGGTTGTATTTACGTTGGAAACGTCCGGGAACGACTTATAAAGGGCACCACAAAAGGGCCCACAAGAAGGACCCAAGGGTTGTCGAGACACTGCCTTGGGCAGTGTCAATCGACCGAACCAAACGATGCCCGGTTGGTTGGCCAACGGCCCCTAGGTGAGTTATCGTCGATGGAAACTTAGACTAGTCAAGGATCAACAAAACAACAGGCCAAGGTCCAATCGACGGAAGCCACAGACAGCCTGTCGATGGACCTACTGGCCGTCGATGGTGATCCTTCGATGCAGCCTGGTGCCACTGTCTTACGCACTTTTTCATTAAAGGGGTGAATGGGAAATTCACCCCACGTGCTAACCTTACCCTACATGATTTATTTGGTGAGTTTTGGGTGTATATAAGTAATCTAAAACGTGACCAACCCATTCCCAATCCCATGCTCACAAAATAAACCTTCCCTCCAAAACCAATTCTCTCTAGAAGCCTCCATTGTTGTTGAAGCTCAAGAACAGCTTGTAGATTAGATTCTCATGGGTTCTTCAAAAATTTTTAGAGGTTTCAACTAGACAAAGGTATGGTGATCCTTCATCTCTAAGTAACTTTTCACTTGGAGAGTTCTTCACAAAGTTTTCAAAGAGATTTCATGATAAAAAATTTAATCTTTCAATCTAGCCATGGGTTCTTTATAAAAACGTTTTTAATGGTTAAATCATGATGAATTGATGTTAATGTATTGGTTTTAAGGTGAATTTGAGTCCAATTGCTTATGAACCCCCGTCCCTTCCTTACTCGATTTAGCCCTTGCATGGGCATTGTGATCATGGCTTGTTAATGGTTGAATTGTGATTCTCTTATGTTGAATTGTCTATATATAATTACGTGGATTGATAATGAATTGATGGTTAAGGATCCATGTGGATCATTGTATGAAGAATTGAACATGTCTAGTTAGAATTCTAGGAGTTCACTGTAACATTGGTCCTTTATTGTTTAAAGGTGGAATTCAAGTATATTCAGAGTCTTGTATCTACTGCCTAAGGTTAATATTATGATTGAATTATAAATATAAATAATATGATCAAGGTGAATAAGGAGTGATATAAATTGATCTAGGTGCTTCTAATCTATCAAGTGGGAACTTGTGATGTTGACGTTAGGTTGGTTGTCTTGTGACTCGATTATGGTTAATTGTCCTTAGCTACTGCCTGTATGTATAATGTGATGATAATTAGGTATAATTCATCTAATATGAATAGATAACCATGGAATTGGTAAAGATTGATTTAGATTCTTCTAGCCTATAAAGTGACTATTGTAATATATATGACATGATCTAAATGTTAGGGTATATAAAACATGATATCGTTTGAGTAATGATATCTTTAGATACTGCCCTACATGTGTATTGTTGATAAATTTTTATTGATGATTAATCCAAGCGAATTGAGTTAAAGATCTATGTTCTTCTACTTTCTTAGTATATATGTGATGTATTGTATTAGATCGTAATATGATCTTGTAGCGACTTGCACATGGTTTCATTTATGATTATGATACTTTAGCTACTCCCCTATACTTGAATTATTGATTAAAGAGTAGTAATGGTTAACGATGACCAAAGGCTAAAGGATTGGTAAGAATTGCTCTACTCTTCTACTTCTCTACTTCTTTATACCAATGTTGATGAAGCCTTGTATGGAGTTGCGTGGTATGGTCCACTGATGGTGTCGGTGTTTGCTTTATTGTCATTATATATGGGTTGATAATGGACTTTAAGGCAAATTTATGAATACATGAATAAGTGGTTATGATGATCGCCTTATTTGTAACTTGTGCCTAGTCTTTTACTTTAATTGTGAATTCAAGTTATGTTACTATTGTTATAAGCATGTACATGGTTATGTAAGATCATGTGTAGGTGCTTCCATTAATGAAGTGTTAGGGATTGATGACCCCTACCCATATACCCCTATGTGAATATGTGAATAGCAAATGTTAGGAGTCTTAAAGTGTAATATGAAGTTGACTTGTCTCCTATGCTATTGTGTGTTGTGTGGTCTATGATTGAATGTGTATTTTGGTCCTAAGAGGGTGGCTGACTCAATATGTTGTTGATAGCCATTATGTGATCGTATTGACCAATGTACACACACCCTCACTCTACATGCATGCTTACAAGTAGTATAGGTCATGGTGTCTAATGAAAGGTAGTTCTCATATTCACTAATGTCTACTATTATGCATGCTAAGCTTGAGTCCATGAAAGTGTGTTATGAACATCTCTTACATGGTATAATGTGAAGTATGTGGTATGATGAAGTATGATTATACCTAGTGTCTAATTGTGTTTATATGAAAGCATGTTTCATATAGTTACACTTGTACACTTATGCATGAAAAAATCATGTATGTCCATGTGTGGAAATTATGTTTTATTTGAAAGGTTTGCTCACATATAAGTATTCACACACACATGTATGAAGATCTAGTCAAGAGAGTGGCCTTGAAAGGTGTATTCATGGGTACCCTAAATTAGATGGTGCTTTACATATGCTATGTCCATGTGAATGGATTCCTCAAATAATTTAGGTTTATGAACTTTCATCTATGACCTATGAACTAAGCATATGAGGGGATGACTCTCCTAAGAATATGTTTTATAAAGTAAAGTTAATAATGATTTTTAATAAAGGGAACTTAGCATAACACCGAGTGAAGTTGAATATGAGTGTGTGTCCCTTCCCAAAATGGGAAGGAAGGTCTACCATAAATATCATGAGGTGGATAACCACAATGCCTCAATAGTTATAAAGAGGGTTTCCATAACTGAATAACTATAATGCCCCATTAGGCATAAAGAGGGTTTTCACATATACCTCCAAGTTCCATAACTATGCTTGACACATAGGATCTAGCAAGTGAATTCACTTAGTATGCTAGAATGTGTTAATGTCATACCTATGCTAGGTAGGAACACCTTCCATTGGTGTAAGGCTCTACAACACAAAATTCCATGTTTAGCACCCATAGTCTTAGTGTCGGTTAAGGCTATAGTTTCCCTAATGTAAAATGGAAAATGGAAATGAATGACTAGGATCCTAACGAGGATGACTTAAGGGAGGTTACTTAGGATAGGTTGAAGTAATGAACCCATCTAGACATTGCACAAGTAGCTCATTAGGAAGTCCTAGGGAGATGACCTAATGTGTATGATTATGGTTATGTCCTTATGCATGACATTGTTGTATTTGTCTACTTGTTATGAATATGTGCATGGTATGAGTTTATATGATGTGATATTATCCTTATATGCACTATGTTTGTCTAAATGACTATATTATGAAGGTATTGTATTGTTGTCTTCACTTACTTGTTGATGTATGAATTGGATGGTAAGGCTTGTGGTCTTATGATAGGTTTACTAAGTATGTGTCAGATGATGGGGCTTCACATATATATTGCACTAGTAGACTTAGAGTAGGATAATGAGTATGGTGTTATAATGAATTGATGTGAAGTGAAGTTGGAATATGTGCAAGTTGAATGTAGCTTACAGTAATAGTCCTACGATATTGGCTTAAATATGTCTATGTTGTACTATACTTTTACGATGGTATGTGTTGCCTTGTTTAGATGGTTTGTATGGTTTCCTTGTGGCCTTAAGGTGATGCATTGCACCAAGTATCACTAGAGAATTACTTGGGAGGTTGATGAGTTAAAAGAAAAATGGTTCACTGTTAAGATAAAGGAGCTCACTGTAAAGTGACCTCAATTATGACTTAAATTCTATATGTGATTTTATATGATGTTTGACCTTTGATTATGCTTCTATAAAGTATGTGAATTATGTAAACGCTATTGGATAAAGGTTTTATGAAGATTAACTCAAAAAGGCATGAAGTATGATTTCAAGAAAATATCCCTTTTACATACATGTTTTTGCATGGTTGTCATACTTAGTGAATTCTTTTAATAACTCCATTCTTCTCTACGTTTTACACAAATTGTAGGTTATTGATGCAGAAAGGATGTCTATATGATTGAGGAGCTTGATATGTGATTCCCAAGATCAAGGAAAGATATCCTTAAGTCCAAAGATGTCCTAATGTTTAGTTTACTGTAAAGCTTCTTAAATATTGTATAGTTATGTATTATGTCCTAAGTGTCGTGTCCATAATGTACTATAATATTGTTGTGTCTAATATGACAAAGAGACTTAAGTTCTAATATGTACTATGACTTATATCTTATATATATGAAGAAAAATTTATAGCATATGATGTGCTATGAAAAGTTTTGAATTTTTGGCTAAATTTACTATGACAATGTGATGAATTATAACTATGGGCTTGTATAAGACCTCCGAGAGGTCAAGTACGACATGTTACTTCTAGGGGGTGCTCCCCGGATGTGACAAGGACCATATGCACACACTAACATAGAAATCATGCTAAGAGTTCATAACATCATAACCAAAACAAGACCGATACTCATGAACCCTCATTAAGTCCACTAGTGCAATGACTAATCAAAGCCCTATAACCTTACTCAATCAAGTAAACCTAACGAGAACCATAACTAATGTCCAACTTCACATACTATATCAGTTAGAGTACATACCATCATACTTTAGCAATAGAGACCAAATACATGTTCATAAGTGAAACCATCATCTTATAGTGTCATTAACATATAAGATCATCATATACATATCACTTACATTTATAAAAATATACATACAAAAGAACATCATTCTAACACTTCCTTCAAGGCTAACTAGTGCAATGTATAGGTAGAGTCACATACCCCTACCTAGACTAAGCTAAACCCCTTAGGTCATCCTAGTTAGAGTTCATTCCATTACTTAATTTTTACCTTTTGGGAACATCTTGCCTTAATCGACATAGACTACATGAGCTAATGTTGAATGTGGCGTCATGGAATCCTACACCGAAAGAAGGCGGACTACTTGCCAAGGTAGTAGCAAAACATGAACTTAGCTTCTATTGTGGATCGGGTAGCTAGTATTCCTATAGGAGAAACATAGTTCAAGAACTAGGAGATGTAGTCGGGACCCTCTTTATGCTACATGTATTATAGTCTCAAATCTCATAAGAACATTAGTGATCTTACCTTCCCTGTGTGGAAAGGGACACTCCTCACTCTAGTTCACTCGGTGCTAAGCTAAAGTCCCTTTTTGAAATGTCTTAATGCCTTTATTAATCATCATAGATTAATGTAGGTCATAGAGTCTATCCTTTATATAATCATAATCATAGCTCAATAAGAATTGCATGAGTACCTTTCATTACAATTCATATATGTGTGGTAGCACATTTACATAGTCGCATCATAATAAGGCACATTGGTAAGTTACCACCATCCTTATAACATTTATATTTTAGCCAACAACTCACAATCCATAATTCAAGACATTCCAATGCAACATCATACAAACCACATCTTAACATAAGGTATACTTCAATACAACATCATCACTTAATTACAAGTAATCATAATTGAAGTAAAGAATTGAGATCACAAGACTTACAACAATCTTCTTCACAAGCCATCATCCATGGTTTTACCATCAACCAATCAATTCCACCCAACAATAGGAGTAAAAGCATTACACAATAGTAATTTATACAATACTAAGCAGTTGTATCATCACCATCCCAATAAACTTCAATTCATAACCCAGGGTTTAAGGGAAAAGGGTTCATCATGAATTCTTCAAGAATTAGGTCTAATCCCAACAATACATGTCCCTAGGCCGTCCATATATTAAATAAGATAGATAGAACAATCAACACATTCACAACTCCCATTCAATTAACAAGTAAGAACAAAGATTTGGTGGAATTGGGGAAAGGACATGATCTATAAAAATTTCCCACAATTAACATCAATTACACAATAATCTACACTATATTAGTCATAGCAAATCATAATTCAACACAATCAATCATCAACTTCGACTTTAGGAGAAAACTTATTTATAGAGAAAAACCCTTAGAATTTGGGTAATTGAAATTCAACTTTGAGAGGACCTCTTGGGTAAAGAAATCCCAAGAGTGAAGAATCCATACCTTAATGTAGCTTGGCCCAAGAAAATTGATTGGAAATCTTAGAGACATTGTGTTCTTTCTCAAGCTTCTTGTTTTTCAATGGAGGATGAATGGAGAGAGAGAAAGTAGAGAGAGATGAGAGCAATTTTGGTTTCATTTTGGCTTTGTTTTTTCGAGTGGGAATTGAATGAAAATTGACCTAAAGTCAATATATAGTCCACCCCCAAAATACCCAAACTACCCCTCATTAAGTTGGACTTCCAAAAGTAAAGTCCAACTTAACTTCACTGGGTTGTTCACGCCCCACTTCACGGTCCGTGAAGTACATGATGGACCGTGGTGGTGGACGTGATATGCTGAGGTAGTAGCTCCTCCAAAGGAGCCTCCTCAATTTCTCCCACCAAGTCACTTCCGCGAGCACACTAGGCCCCTTCCATGAAGATGCACCATGGCCCGTCAAGTTGCTCGTGGTTCTCTTAGGCAGTAGCTCCCCAAACACACCACCAAGATCACTTGTTTTTGTGAAGGAGTTTTAGCGGAAGCCCCTTGCCCTCCGTCAAGTTCACCACGAGTCGTGAAGTGACTAGTGGTGTATTGGACAGTAGCTAGGTCCAATGACCTCTTCTCCCTCATGGACAACTATTCTTTATGAGCTCCCTATCTTGTCCCTGGTAATGACCACAAGTCGTGGTCATTCTCGTTAAGAGTGAGGTAGTAGCCTTTCTTTTTGGGTACCCTTGGCTCTTGGCTTTGGTTTTCCCTTGAAGGTTGGCACTCCTCACTTGGACTTGATTCCTTAAGCCCCTCATTGGCACCTAAGCTCATCCTCATCATCTGACCAAGAAAAAACCCTTTGGACACCTCTTTAAAACTATCAAGACTTCCTACTAGCCCAAGTAATAAATTCACCGGATGTCGTGGACGTACGTTGACTTTTTTGACTGCAAAAGCTCCTAAATTTTTTATGAAGATTATTTTAGGAATTTAAACAATGTTCTAACCCTTTGGCACTCATGTCAGGCTCTCGATTAGGTCATATACTTTCGAATTATTACAATGTCACATCTGAAGCTAGAGGGTTGGAGGTTTAATTAAATGCCACTTTGACACAACATTCACCTAAGATTACTAGATCACAAGTCCATTGACGCCTACTCTAGAACACTCCCTCGCAGTCTAAAAAAGAGGGCAGTGATTTTCAGAATGTTGCAACTGCTAGCAATCACTATCACTCTAATGAACATAGCCATAATGATTATAATTCAGGAATTAATGGGAATGATGATTCAACAAGCAGTGATGCGGTTGAAAGGAGTTTTCAGGTGGATTCACAGAACTCATATCCAGCAACACATACTGAACCAAAAACAGCATCCCAAGCAGCTGCTCGTCTGAGAGAACTTGATGAGGTACTCTTCGATAAAGATACCATTGTGTGGTATGTGCATGCCCAAGAACCTTATCCAGATCGACGGAAATAACGCATTGCATGCTACTATTATATGTGGACTGTGAGTCGCCCCAAAGAATTCTTCCATAGAGGAATTGTGAACAAGACGGGCTGCTTCAAGGATCGTGCTATCTTGCCCAAATTTAGGGTTGTTGTTAGTGACATCAAGGCATTTCCACATATTTACAGGACTCTTCAATTTCATAAGTTCAAGTCGATGTATAATGCAGTGGGTGATTATTTGAGTAACCTGACATAAGAGTTCTACACATCCAATGCATCCACTTTGATGAACCTTGTTCCTGTCACTAAAACCACAAAACGAAGGCAGAATGAGTTTCCTAGTACACTAAGTCCCTTTTATTCGATAATCGTTAGAAGCAAGTCCATTGACATTTTTGGAAAATTGTAGTCATCGAATGTTGAATGGACCGGACAACATGGCTCCACAATCAGTGGGATTTTTTAAAGGGAAGCACCATGCGGTTATCAATAAAGCAAACATTGAATATCAGGTTTCTCGAGAAAGGGTGTTGTGCTGGATAGCCAAGCTGATTGCAATAGATGGGTAAAATGCAAGTTGGGTCACTACTATACAATTAACCATATCTAATGCTACATTGACTTTCCCAGCTAAGGTATGGTGGGCTATTCTCTTGGAACAATTGCGGCCAACGGCAAATTACAACACGCTTTCCCCTTACTTGGTTCACTTGTAGCGTGCTTACTGAGTAGTTACCTAGTAAATACAGGGAGGATCATAGCGACCGAAATGAGAGACAGGGCTCTAACTTAGAGAGCGGCATTTCCTTTCCCTTGTCTTATAGGGAAGTTATGTCGCCAAGCATAGATTCCTCCCAACCTCTTGGTTGATGGATGGCGTGAGCCAATCAGAATAATTCAGGTGTCAAAGATAAAACATGGAAAAACACCTGTTTAGTCCTTAAATTTTAGCAATAGGTAATTTAACTGTTGCTCTTCCAGTTCCATTAGAATTGCCACAACCTGATAGAGTTCCCTAGCAAGGAGAGTCATCTCAAACTGCCACAGAAGAACAACACCCAACCTCCACTGCTCAGCCTTCAGGTACTTTGTCACTATCCCTATAACTTTTCTAGAGAAATCGATTGCAGACCAACACAAAACCAAGACATTAGCATAGAAGATAGTCGTCTGGATGCCTAAAATGATTGAGACCAATGTATCTGCTACCAAGAAGGAAATCACTAGTAAGGTCCTAAAAGAGTTTGGGGTACTTAAAGAAAGGCTGGACGGTATAGAAAATCAGGTGCAAGAGCGATTAAAGGTTGCCACTAAGACATTGACCGATGAGCTCAAGGAATGATTGGCTTAAAGGCGATCTCTGATTTCTAATTTATCCAAGCAGCTGGTAAAGTTGTCCCTTCCTACACTACCTAAGTCTCTGATGCAGATACTTAATCAGGCACCTCCAGTTCAATCACTTGATGATGTTTGGGGAGAAGAGCTACATGCAAAATCCAAAAAGCGGAAGCATAAGGCTCGTGACCTTTACAAAGACAGTCAGCTTGATTTATTTCTCGAGGCGCAAAAAGAAGAGAACAAAGCTCGCAAAGAATACCAGAACATTGAAAGGGAACGAGCATCTTGGGAAAAGGAACAAAACCAAGCCATGTTAGATGGCGCGTCTAGAAGTCGAGCACCTGCCCAGAATGAAAGTACAAGACCCATCATTCAGTTATTTGTTGTACTCACTACAGCACTTAGTTCTGACCTAGCACCTGCTGATAAGGGTGTCATCGTTATGCCAGAGACTGGCGTCATAGGTATGACCCCTCCTCATAGCCCTTTATGTGAATCATGTTATATCGACTTTGAGCGCAAATTCATTTTTGTGGTGAAGGGGTGGTTGAGAAACCTTCCATAGCTGTGGAAAATGGAGGTTGTCTTCGTCTTTTGAGTTTTTTTTATCATAGTAGGGTGAGATATGCACCAGCTAATTAGTAAACAAAATGAACAACTAATTCTTTAAATGGGTTTGACAATTAGGATATGTATGAAATTTTAGATACTTACTTGTTAAACATTGCTTAGTTTGAACGATAAATGAGTGAACTAAGAAATTGGATAATGAAATCATGTGTAAGTGTGTGTGAGTATTGATTGATATCTAGAACTATGAGCAGAAACTAGAACATTCCTGAGTAGTCTTGCTTAAAATCGAGAAGAGTTTTATAGGAAAGGATCAGTAGTCCATTTTCTGTTATAATTCTATAAAAGCCAAAACAAAAAGAACCAATTAAAAAGCTTACCACTTGAACCCATTTTGAGCCTATAATAGACTTTTATTCTCACCAAAAACAATTTATAACGTTGGTTTACCCAATGGTACATTGTCACTACTCAGGCTAAAAGCCAAAGTTGAGGGTGAGTGCAACCCGAACAATAAAAAGATAGTTAATCCACAAAGCATAAATGCAAAGTGGTGTGTAAAAAAATAGAAAAAGGTGGTGTGGCTGTTGGGATGACAGAAAGAAAGATAAAGATTTAGTTAGAAGAGGGTTTGTGGAAACAAAAATTTGGGAAACCAAGGGATTAGTCAATCACAAAACCAAACATCCAGATATCCTTTCCCAAGCCCGGAGCCTATGTTACATGCCAATAAAAGCCCTGCAATGATCCTATTCCAATTTTCTGAAAGATAGAGTGTAGAAATCGAGGGCAAGCCTATAGTAGTTGATGTTAGTGCTAAAAATTCTTCAAGAGCCTTGTGACGACCCAAAAGTAACCCCTAGAAACTAGGGGGAAAACTTGGGTCATGAACGGGGTACTTGATTCTATGGAGTCTTGTACAAGCCCTTTAACTATCGTTCATTATATAAGACATGAAAAGTAGTGCGGAACTTAAAACTTTTCATGAATAAATTAATAAAAGGAAATCTTTCATAAGTACTTAGAGAATCTCATCATCACAAGCAAACTTAAAGACACTACATAATATCTTAGGGACACGACCCTTTACATTGAAAGAAATACATAATAACTCTTAATAACAAAACTAAGAAACATAGACTACTTACTCGAATATATGAGGACATACAAAATCTTGACAGAGTAGATTACCTAAGCATCGCCTTACAGACTTCTTCTTGCTTCCAAACCTATACTTATAGAGTATAGAAAAGTATGGAGTTAGTATAAAACAATGTACTGAGTACTGCATATGCAAAATCATGTAAAAAGGGACATTTTAGAAAAATAACTTTTCATGCCAAATAAGTAGCACATTCATGAATTTAAAAGCAAAACAACATAATAAACATCATTTAACACTTAGAGAAAGATTTCCATGATTTTAACAAAAGGGTGCACTTTACAGTGAAGTTACCAAATCTTGTAGTGATCTACTATAACTCTACAGTGAACCAATTTGACACAAAAAATAGTGAACTTCCAAGATATTGCCAATGAGGAAGCGAACTCATTTCCGTAGGAGTTTCCCTAACCGAGGTTATCCTAAGACTCTCCACGGAAAGACATGAAGAAAACGTCTAAACACCTCCTTCAACGCACACAAAGAAGATCCTTAAGACTACCCACCATAGTCTTACTCCACTCGGGTGAACAAGTCACCACTAAATCACAAGACAATACAAGAACACTCAACAACACACCAAGACTTCCCTATCGGAATGCCTACTTAGTGCAATGAGTAGATGGCGTCCTATTCCACCACCTACCCTAAGTAGTACACTCTTTTAGAAGGATTGGCACAAAGACTCCCCTTTTGGAAGGTATGCTTAGTGCAATTGATAGATAGAGTCTCATACCACCACCTACCCTAAGTAGTACGTTCATTTAGGAGACTTAGTTCATTCAATTCATATAAGACTCACCAAGACTCCCCTTTTGGAATGCCTACCTAGTGCAGTGGATAAATAGCGTCTCATTCCACTACCTACCCTAAGAATCACACTCTTCTAGAAGACTTAGCACATTCATTACTGTTGTGGGGGGTATCTTAACCGACATAGACAATGAGAGCTAGACATGGAATCCCGATATTAACCCTTAGCGGATGAGGGATCCTCACTTGCCTAGAGTAACGTCATTCTTTTTAGCTTTTACATGGCTTTCTCAATAGCTACACCTATGCGGGCGCATAGTTAAGGGATAAGGAGATTTCTACTAAGTAACTTATTCTCTACTAACGAGGAGTACTCATCTTAAGAGGTATATTTGAATACAACTTCTCAACTCACGAAGTGTAACCACCCCTTCTTCATATCATCTCGGTGCTAAGCATAATTGCCCATGAATTCTCAACATTTTATATTATTGGTTAAGGATAACTAGTGAACACCACATCTCAACTCACGAAAGGTATTCATCCTCTGACCTATCTTAGAAAGCTCTTAGGATGTAGTGAGGTTGCTACTAAACACTTCATCTCAATTCACGAAGAGTGTTCACCCCAAAACTCCCCTTTTTACTTGACTTAGCTTCATTCGTTCATTTAAGTGTGAGTGTGTGTACAAGTGAACAAACCTTGCATATAAATATCATTTCATTTATATTGACTTCTATACATTCTTTAGACCTTCATTCATCAAATCACACACTTTACATGCTTCACATAATCATATACTTCATTTTTGGCGTAATCTAAGCACAACATGCAATTCAAGATTCATAATACACAATACAAGAATGATCTTCAATATCACTTCATTTAACATATTGGGACTTCAAGGCCACACTCACAATACATGATAAGTATAATCAAATTCATCAAGTAAACACCACCACCTAGGAGGTGGACCATACCACTCAAGAGTATTTCATAATTAAAACTAAATAACATAACCAACTTACCCTTTAATCCATGCTTCCATCACCTATAAAATTTTACTTAACAATTCATCATAATTAAGCCCTTAGGGCAGTAGCTAAAGATCAATGATAACACTAGTGAAGCAAAGCTCAAAGACTACAAAACCAAGCTCATTTAATCCATCTCTTAAGCCATAATTTGATAAAAAGCTTTCACATGATTTGTTTTAAGTTTTAACATTAAAATCATCAATTATCATTAGAAATATCATTATTGAGTCATTCAAAAATATTTCATGCAATACGCATATTTAGAATTGAAGATAGAAGAAAATAGGGTTGAAAATCCTTTTTGAAAATCCATTAGAAGTGACTCCTTGAATGGAAGAGAATTCAAGGATGGATACCATACCTTTGATAACAGAAATCCCACTGATTTTTGGTAAAGAAATCGACCCCCAACAGCCATCCTAGCTCTTCTTGACTTCTAGCTTCCAAGGAGACTTGAGAGAGAGTTCAAGGGAGAGGGGTTTTGGGTTTTAGGAAATGAGGTCTAAAATTATGTCATAGGGTTTAAAATACTTGAATATACCTAATAAACCCTAAAAATATCATCCTTGGGTCATAAAAGACTTGGGCTGAATTTACCAAACACCCGAAGTCTTGGCAGATTCTTAATAGTTCTTTGGACAGCACCATCGACGGATGAAACCAACGGACCGTCTCTCCATCAACGGTCCGTTGGTGGGGTCTCATGGTTTGACACATAGCCTCATATGAGGACTGGGTATCCCACCTTGAAGGTCCAATCTACGGGGTAAGTCGATGGTCCATTTGTTGGACCACTGGCCGTCGTTTGCCCTCGTTGGTGGACATTGCCAAGGATGTTTGGGTCCTTCTCTTGGGCCATTCTCTAGGCCCCTTGTGGGTCCTAGGTGGGGTTGTACCCAAATGTTAAACCCCTAAACATATTCGTCTAGATCATAGTAACTTCCCACGCCAATTTCAAACAAAGCGAACACGTAAAAGTCACTCAAACACATCAAGACATACAAAAATATTCTAAGGCATATCTTTCGAATGTCATGGACGTTCATGAACATTTGACCTCCAAACTTAACCAAACTTCACACTATAACTCATTTTCACTTAAAGTTGACTCAAGAAACAATCATAAAGCTCTAGGGCGTTACATTCTCCCCCACTTAGAATAACATTCATTCTCGAATGAAACTAAAACTTTAACGCCATCAAGGAATTAATTAGAAACACATAACAAATTGCATTCATGATTAAAAAAAACTCAAAATCAAAGCATCAATTAGCAAGGAGCACCATTTCACATTTTCAAACACTTTGCAACATAAGCAACTTTTGCCAAACTTCACAATTTCAAAATTCATTCTTACCTTTCTTTTATGGAGGATGTACCTTATCCAATAGTCAACATGCTTATATACAAAACTTTTACACACATTAAAGCCACAATTCATGACAATACAATTTTTATTTAAAATTCATCAAACATACACTGAACATAACTGTAACACTGTCAAACATGCTTAAAATTTCAAATTCCATTCTTTGAGCAATTCATCAAGATGGCATGATAATATGAAGTATAAAACCATATTAATTCATCCCATCACATAAAAATAACAATAATAAATAATTATGACTTACCGTGACTATCAACTCCGATTAGTTATCCTTCCTAGCTCCCATCCCATAGGGAGGGTTCTATTTTAGAGCATTAGGATCTAGGAGAGCTTGATGGACCTCTTTCACTCTTGCTTTCATGCTAGGGCAGTACCTCATCATGTGGCCTTTGATACCACAACTAAACCAACCATCCGTTCCGGCAATACACTTACCCAAATGTTGATTCCCACAGGTAGTACCTAGCCCTTTCAAAAGTTTGGCCACCACCTTGGGAATTTTGGTTTGGAGCCCTATCCTTGTTTCTCATGGAACAATATTGGTGATAGAACCTCTTCTTAGGTTTTTAGTGACTAGAATCATCCCATCTAGGCCTCTTACACTCTTTACTTATCTCCCTAATTTTTGACTCCTCAATTAGTTTTGCATACACCAAGAGCCTAGAGATATCCATGTCATTAAGAAGTATTGTTGTACGACAGTCTTTCTCCACCAAGCTAGACACTTCCATAACAAATTTGTTCATCCTAGACCTAGGGTTGGCTACCATGGTTGGGGCATACTTAGAGAGTTGGGTGAATTTGATAGAGTACTCTTGCACACTCATTTCCCCTTGACAAAGGTTCATGAATTCAACCATCTTCTTCTCCCTCCACTCTAGGGGAAATAACCTATCTAGGAAAGTCTCTTTGAACTCCTTAAAATCAATAAGACCTTTTCCTAAGGGTCTATCACCCCCTCCATTGCTCATACCACACTTGAGCCACATATTTGAGATGGTAAGCGGCTAACTCCGCTTTTTGCATAGGTGTCACGCCCATAGCATCTACCAATTTGAAAACCTCATCTATGAAACCGTGTGGATCTTCATACACCTTAGTTCCATAAAAAGTAGGAGGGTTCATCCTCATGAAGTCCCAAATTCTAGAAGCGGTTGTATTAGCATTAGTTTGATCTATCTCCTTCATTAGCTAGGAAAACAAATTGATTATTGACAAAATGAGCTTGAGCCATCATGAGTTGGGTCAAATTCATTAGGGCAGATGTCACAACCCGAAACCATACCCTAGAAGTTAGAGTACAATCTTGGATTGTAACCGGCATCATCGAACTCTCAGAGTTTCATGACAAGCCTCTTTCATATCATTCATTGCATATACATAATGAAAAGTAGTGCGGAATTAAAACTTTTTGTAAAATAATATAGAAGTCTTTAAACTCTTTCATATAAGTAGAAATTAGGAAAAACACTAAGTCTCAATCTCATCATCTTAAGACACAAGAATACTTGGGACACGGCCCATACTTCAATACGAAAATAGAAAGACATAGTCTATTACAATACTTCAAAGAAAACATAAACGACATATGCCCTCGAGTCAAGTAAGGACATACTTCAACTTCTTTTGAACGATCTCCTTGTTCAAGTCTTCACTTCCCAAAGCTCTTCACCTACCAAGAACTATAGATAGAAAATAAAGCATGGAATTAGTACAACCACATGTACTAAGTATGGCATTATGCATAAAAATCATGAAAACGGATTTTATTGGAAATATGCATCTTTTCATTTTACAAATCATATTTTAATCATAATAACATCATTAATAAATTTAAAAACACATAACATAACATTAAAACCAAACTCATAAATTTAAATCTCACTACAGTGAGTTCACTTCACTGTACAGTGAAGTCCATTCACTGTTACAGTGAAGTCCTAGCCTTCCCTTTTTAACATCTTGTAGCATGTAATTCCCTCTTTTAAAGTCATCCTAAGATTCACTTAAGTCACACAAAGAGAGACCGCCCATAAACCCTCTCTAGATGTGCCTAAACGACCCTTAAGATTACCTACAATGAGTTACATACATACTTACAAGCAATCATAAACATCATCGTGAGATTTCTCTACCAATCATGAATCCTAAGTCTCCCATAAGTAAAATGTGAAGGGACCGCCCATACAATCCCTTACACACACACGCAAGTGATCCTATGGACTCCTTATAGTAGAATCATTCTCACTAAATCACCAAACATAGGTGATATGGCATTCTCTACCCAAAGGCTATCAAAAGACATACTTAAGTAAATCAAGAAGATAACGTCCATAGTGACCTCATCAAGATTACCTAAATAGTCATTAAGACTACCTAAGGCTTAGATCATTTCAACAAGATTAACCAACTTCCCTAACTAGAGTCATCCTCAAGACTTCCAAAGATAAGACATGAAGAGATCATCCTTCCATGCCCTCCTCACACTTTAGCTAAGGAATGCTTAAGCCAATTTAGATTAGGTACTAATTCATTTACATAGTCACTAACATAGGTCATTAGTTCATTAGTTCCTTAAGACTCATACATCACATAATACACTCACATAATACATCACATAAGACACTCACATAATGGTCTTGGACAAGACCTAGGAAATTCCACATAACACCTTCAAAGCCTATTGTGCAATGTCTAGATAGCGTCCCATACCACCACCTAAACCTCATAAAATTATCTACTGCTAATAGGTATTCCACATGATGAGAATAGGCAATAACCGACATAGACCATGTTAGCAAGACATGGAATCCGGAGTTCTATCCTACTCCGATGAGGTTGTTGTACTTGCCAATGGAAGAACTTAGACACATCCCATGTAGGCACATGGTTAAGGAATATTAAAGGCTTCTTTGTATTCTAATCTCATACTTAACTAGAACTACTTCATGTGCCATACTCACTCGGTGCTAGCCTTCTTTCTCATAGATTATTTCATACATTAGGTTTACATAAAAGGGTTCCATATCTAGTTCATAACCCAATTACATTTACCCTACCTCGGAAGGTCCACTAGGGCTACCTCACAATGGCGATAAGAATCTCATGATGACTTTACTAAGTGTTAATATGATGCCGTTCCTGACAACTAACCTTAAGTCCATCATTCCTTTACTTTGAAGGATACCATTACGGCTTACACTTCAATCAATCTTAACCTTCCCTTTAAGTCAAGGTTTGCACATAAGAGACTCTCATAACATCATTTAAAGTCACATGTCATTCATACATTCAAGACTAAGAGTTATAACACCCTAAATCAAGGCATCAAATAACCATAATCATATATACATAAGGCAAGATATACAAGTCAACCAAGACAAGACACCACATACTTCACTTTTAGCACATAATAGAAGTCATTCTAGAAACACCTCTAAAAAAACCTAACATCTTCTAGTCACCCTATATATCATCATAACACCATTAATATACTCCACATAGACTCATAAAGTCAAGTAGGAATAACCAAGACTTAACCAAACACTACTCTCATAATGTCAAGTCAAAATCTAACATGAGCACTTAAGGCAACATAACTAGAAGAATACATACATGAATATGTAACTTCACATGTAGATAGGTAATGTCATGATCCACATAATCTAATACACAAATAACCACATAACTTCAAGTAGTTGCCAATAAGGCCATTCTCATAATATTGCATAAAGTAACGCCGACAAGGCCACGTCAATTGCAAGTAAAACACATAACACCGCCACCATAAGTGGACCATACCAAGCACAATAGAATCGATGTATAATTAATATCAAATTAAAGAAAATGGGGCAGCATACCTTCATCCCCTCATCCACACTTCATTTCAATGCCAAATCAACCAATTCAACATCACAAGGCCCTTACCCATGGCCATGAACAATAATTCAAAGCAATAACCATAAAACCCAATGAATCTACATCAATTTAATCTAGTTTTAACAATCTAAGATCAATTAGATATCAATTGAGTACAATTCTTATATCATTATTAAGCCCATAAGAAGCTACACAACAATTCATCAATATTAGCTTAATATCAAGTAACCCAATAAGTAGTCAAAACTAGGGTTCATCAATTTACATGGGTTCATAGGTAATTTATGTTAAAATAATAAATACAATATCAATTAGATCATAATTCCATGTTTAGAAATCATTTATGTTAGAACCCATGGTAGAATCCCGAAATTGGACAATTCACTTTAGAAAACATTGAAAAACATCTTGAGAATTTTGCTCCTTGATGAAATAAGTTTCAAGGATCAAAAGCCATACCTCAAGGATGATAATTCTTCACTTTGATGAAGAATTTCCACTCAAAAACGCCTCACCAAGATGCCTCTTCAATAGGGTCTTCAATGAAGTCTTTGGGATATTTTCTAAGTGTTTTGGGTTTTCAATTTGGAAGAATGAAGTCTTTAGGGTGTTAACTACTTATATAGTTAATTAAAATACCCATTAGACCCTCAAATAACCGTCCAACACTTAATTTAGAAGTGGGGTGAATTTACCAATTCGCCCCTTAATTGGCAGCAACTCTGCGCGCAGGAACAGGTGCTTGCGACGCCTGCCCTTGACGGGGCGTCACGACCACAACGGGGCATCGCAGCCCTCCGTTGGTGGCTATAGTGGCTTGCCAAGGTTATAATCTTCACCCTTGGCTAAGGCTCCCACGACGGAACCCTGTGACGGGGCGTAACAGCCACGACAGGCCGTTGACTGCTCCGTCGCCAAGGCTGCCTGGGACAGCCTGCACACTGATTTTGGGGTCCTTCTTCAAGGACCCTTTGATGGTCCTTGGGGATCCTTTTCCAGACGTTTCCAACCCAAATACGATCGTGTAGAAGTTTAACACCTCTCACATGAAATTCATCCAAAATGAACACGTAAAACTCGACGAAACACGCCTAGACGTACAAGGTCGACTCAAGGCATATCTTTTGAACGTCTTGGACGTTCTTGGTCGTTTGACCTCCAAACATCACGAAACTTTGACCACTTCCTATACATGCTATATTAAATCTATTAAGAACCTTAAAACACCATGAAACACACATAAACACATATAACCACATTTTAGATATTTTGGTGACTTAGTCGTCAAACGTCTTAGTCGTCCCTTGACGTTTGACTTCCAACACTTCTAAAATTTTAGCTACTGCCTATATTCTATATTTTAGATATATTTAGGAAATTATAACACTAAGACCAACATATTAGGCTCTACAGAACCTAATCTATTTTTGAGGTATTACAATCTCCCCCACTTGGACAACATTCGTCCTCGAATGACACTTGCCACTCTCCGAACACTTCAAAGATAAGAGACTCAACTAGAAGCACATAACCAAACCATACAACACATATGCAAGAGTAAAACATCAACTTCACATAGTCAAGATATTCGCAACACAACAAGAAACTAGAAGACAATTCTATAACTCATTAAGCTACAAGACTCGCATGCTTCAATCCAATTAGCAAAAACTCATTTTATATTCAATATTATAGTCATATACATCAGTTATAACCACATTACCACAATTTTAGACAAACGAATCAAATAGTCATTTTAACCAAAATTTTACTGGGAGCAGTTTAACAAGCTACAGTGATTTTCAGCAAAAATTTTAAAAATGCAACTTTTTGGCAATTCATGATATGAACATGCTAATATGCAAAGTAAAATCATATAAACACATCTTACAACATACTCATAGTTTCATAAAATACACAATGCAAGAGGTAAATGAAATTCAATTTCAACCAAACTCCTATACATCATGCACAAGCAACAAATTCAAGAACTTCTATTCCATCTACAAACCATACTCCCCCACTTAGAAGGAACTCAAATCTTAACAAAAGAAAGAGAACTTACCAACATCATCATCACCCTCTGTCACATCCGGGTTTACCCCCCAGACGTAACCGGCGTCGTCGTCCTCTCGGAGGACTAAGACAAGCCTCTTAGCTTCGTCATAGCATTCATCGACTAAAAATCAGAAATAATTAAAAACTTTTTATCTAAAACTACTCGGAGGTTTACATAGACCTCTACATACACATCATTATATATATCAAGTATACATAGACTTGTTCATATACGAAGATTACTTAGTCTTCTACTTTTATTTCATACACTTATATATTTAGAAAATAATAGTCATAAAACCGTCTCATCTCATAAACCATCTATCGATTACAATAAGTCTTGGGCATAGCCCTACATCAAATGAAAGAAGCCGCATATAGGCTGTCTACTACATCGTCTCAAGAGAATAACAAAGTCAACATAGAATCATAGTAACTACACATCATAAAAGAGAGATATCGGCCACGTCCTCGAGAGAGTGAGGACCTACCACTTGGATGGCAAAATACCCAAGTCTTCCTTCCTAGCAATTTGGATCAAGCTCAACGACCCGAACCTAAAATGTTTGGGAAAAGGGAAAGAAAAGGGATTAGTACTCCACATGTACTAAGTATGGAATCTCATATACAATTACCAATCAAATATATTTAAAAAGGGACATTTATGAAAACATAATAGACTACATATGCAATTAAACCATAGCAAAACAATGTATACTAATGATAACCTTCAAGAAGTCACAAGTGCAATGATCAAGTAAAATTACCATATCTCCTACTCAATCAAGTAACCTACCAAGACTACAATTAGCAATTTGCTTACCAACATACTCTTCATATCATAATACGTCCTTCTTCAAACAAAGACAACAACATTATATTCATAAGCATGTTATTCAACATACAAACCATTTATATTATACCATCTCTTTACATATATAATATTGACCTCTCAAACTTCCTATCAAGGAAAACTAGTGCAAGGCGTAGGTAGAGTCCCATACCCCTACCTAAGCTATAGCCAACCTCTCGAGTTACTTTGATTGGCCTATACCTTATTCATTCATTTTAGTTTAGGGAACATTTGCCTTAACCGACATAGACCACATAATCGAATGTGGAATCCGGTGTAGTGAAACCTTACACCGATGGAAGGTGGTCTACAGGCCAAGGTAGAACCTAATGTAAACATAGCTCTCTAGGTGGATCCACTAGCTAGTATCCTATGGTGGAAACATAGTTCAAGAACTAAGAGGTAGATATCCCTATTTATACCATTTGGTAATATGGGCCGCTCCTCATGGGAATCCCTTAAAGTGACACATCTCTCATACATGGGAGTTATCGTCACATGGGCAACTTCTAGGATGAATCTTTCCTTTCTAGGGACAAGTCATCACCTCCCATTGTCAAGTTCGCTCGGTGCTAAGCTAAGTCCCCATTTAGAGAAATCTTTAGTCATTATTAATTTTCTCAATTTAATTAGATAGTAGGGTCAATCCCTCGTATAATCATCATTATAGCTCAATAAGAATTGTATGAGAATTAGTCATTTCATTAACAATTCATATAGGTGAAGTCAACCCTCGTACAACTCATCATAATAGGGCACATTGTACAACTTCCCTATATTACATTACACCTAGCAACCTCACAACCAACCTAAGCATATCGATTTATGTATCATATCAACTTATCACATCAATCAAAGCATACTTCAACATAACATTATCACTTGATGACAATTAACCATAATTTGAAGTAAAGGCTAGGATCATCAAGACTTACCCATACTCCTCCATAATCCATCAATAAAGGACCATAACATTAACCCATAGATCAACCAATCTTAGATCATCACGTCAATGAAATTCAATAATAAATCACAAGAACAAATCAAGGAGAAGCACTATACTATGAAGCAATACTACATCAAAGCTTAGTAACATGATCTCAAGTGTAACTTCTTAATTTAGATTCAATATTCAAGAACATAGGTGTGAAGAACTTCAATTCATCATAACAGATCCATAATCAATGCAATGACAACCATTAAAGACCATTTAACAAATTAGGAGATCAATTCTATCAAACTCAACCTAATCCATATCAATTCTACATTCAGGGTTAAGGGTTAGGGGCCATCACCCACAATCTAGATCAAACTACATCAATTAACCACAATCAAGTTACAATTCATGATAATCTATTCATTCTAACCCAAGGAATACCTAATTAACTCAATTCACATGATCAAATTCGGATTTGGATGAAACCCATAAGAAACTCAACTTTTTGGAAAAAGCTTTGAAGGAACCCTTTGAGGAAAGAATCTCAAAGGTGAATTAGATCCCATACCTTAAGGTTTGATGACGTTTTGATGGTGAATTTCGTGCTAATCCAGACCCCAATGATCTTCCCAAGTTGATCTCTAATGGAGTCTTCCAATAGAGAGAGAAAGTAGAGAGAAGGAAGAGAGTTTTGTTTTTGAGAGAATGATTAGGCTAATGAGGGTTGGGGTATTTATAGTAGGGTCTTAAGTCACTTAATTAGTCTCTCTTAAACCCCTAATTACCCCTAAGTCACTTAATTAATTAACTAACTAAAAACTAACTTTTCCGAAACTGCCACAGACCTTCCACGACGGATCCCCGACGACGGTCCGTCGTGGGCGTGAAGGACTGACATCCCCCCGTCCTGCACATCCGTCACGTTGGTCAGAGACTTGTGCAGGCGGAGGCTTTCACCCCAAGCGCACGACGGTTCCACGACGACGGAGCGTCGTGGCCGTGACGGACTGGCTTCCCTCCGTCCTGCACTTCCGTCACGCTGGTCAGAGACTTGTGCAGGCGGAGGCTTTCTCCCCAAGCGCTAAGGCTGGTATAACGGAGGCCTCAACGCCCCGTCGCGCCTGTGACGCCCCGCCATGGGGTCTGTCATGCCCTGCTGCTTCAGGGGTCCTCCTCGAGGGTCCTTGTTTGGTCCGTGGGGAGTCGTACCCTAACTTTTCCAGCATTATACCATCCCACACAATATTCTACACCTATGGTTACAACTGTTTTACCAAATTCCGACTCTTTAACTTGGTTAAATCAAAAGGACACTCTAGCCCTCTTATGAACCAATTTGCCGGACGTTTAAGAGTTTCGGTTCCAACACCACTTCAAAGACATCAAATATGCCTAATTGGCTAGGAACACTGGTTTAGATCCTAAGGAGACCATTTAAGTCTTATCACATGACCTCGGTATTTCAAAATGTTACACCCTCATTCTCATCCGGCTTCTCAACTCTAGTAAGGAGTGCATACAAACGCCTCTTAGTTGGATCATCTTCCTTTGGAACACTAGGAGCAACTTGCTTACCCTCTCTACCTCTAGAAGCAATCGTAGGACAATCCCTAGCCTTATGTCCTTCCTTACCACAACCAAAGCAATTCCCGGTACCCAATAGACACTCACCATAGTGTTTCTTGCCACAATTGACACAAGTAGTTTTGCCATACTTGGAACTACCTCCTTTCTCAAACCTCATCTTAGCCCTCCTAGGCTCTTCTTCAGATTGAACTCTTTTCTTGAACCTAGGTTGCTCTTGATCACTAGCAACACTCCTTTTAAAACTTCTAGCCATCCTCCTAAGTTTAGACTCCTTAATAGATTGTGCATACACCATGAGTCTAGATAGGGTCATATCATCATGAAGCATAGCGGTACGACATTCTTCATTCACCAAGTCGGCTACTCCGGTACAAAAGCGACTCATTTCATCTCTTAGATTGGACACAAGATAAGGAGCATACCTAGACAATGTTGAGAATTTCAAAGAGTACTCCTCAACACTCATATTGCGTTGCTTGAGATTAATAAACTCCTCCACCTTGACTTCTCTCCTCTCTCGGGGAAAGTACTTGCCAAGAAAAGCTCCCTTAAACTCTTCCCACTCAATAGGACCCAAATCCTCTGGCCTATTGTCCTTCCATTGAGTATACCAAATTTGAGAAATATCCCCAATTGGTATGAAGCCAATTCCGCCTTCTCTCTAGATGTAACCCCCATAGCACTCAACACCTTGTACACTTCATCAAGAAACTCTTGGGGATCCCCACTTACCTTAGAGCCAAGAAAGATAGGAGGATTCATCCTCACAAAGTCTCTCAACCTAGAAGTCATAGTGCTCTCCACAACCCTAGGCATCATACTCAAATTTATTTGAGTAGTTACGGCTTGAGCTGAAGACATCAAAGCCTCTCTAATCTCTTGAGTAGTCAACTCCGTATGAACCACCGGAACCTCATTACCTCCACCAACATTAGGAACATGATCAACATGGGGAGGAACTTGAGCACCTTGAACAACTTCAGCACCTTAAACTTGCTCAACTTGCTCAACTTGAGGAGGAATCTCCTCGTTCACCCTATCCTCTTCCAACCTTCTAGCGGCCATCCTTCTACTATTCATCTCATAGAAACACAAGAAAACACATAACTTCATAATCATAACATTTACTCTACTGCACGATATAGGAGTAGAAAAGAAGGGAAACTCTATCGTTCTATAGCCTCTCGCCCATAGATGTGTCGCGACTCACACCGTGGTCAAGACTCTACTAGACGTGACTAGATGAGACTTTTTGACTCCTAAGACCAATTTCACCAACCTATGCTCTGATACCAAGCTTGTCACAACCCGAAACCATACCCTAAAAGAGTACAATCTTGGATTGTAACCGTCGTCGTCGAACTTTCGTAGTTCTAAGACAAGCCTCTTTCATATCATTCATTGCATATACATAATGAAAAGTAGTGCGTAATTAAAACTTTTCGTAAAACAATATAGAAGTCTTTAAACTCTTTCATATAAGTAGAAATTAGGAAAAACACTAGGTTTCAATCTCATCATCTTAAGACACAAGAATACTTGGGACACGGCCCATACTTCAATACGAAAATAGAAAGACATAGTCTATTACAATACTTCAAATTAAACATAAAAGACATATGCCCTCGAGTCAAGTAAAGACATACTTCAACTTCGTTTGAACGATCTCCATGTTCAAGTCTTCACTTCCCAAAGCTCTTCACCTACCAAGAACTATAGATAGAAAATAAAGCATGGAATTAGTACAACCACATGTACTAAGTATGGCATTATGCATAAAAATTATGAAAATGGATTTTATTGGAAATATGCATCTTTTCATTTTACAAATCATATTTTAATCATAATAACATCATTAATAAATTTAAAAACACATAACATAACATTAAAACCAAACTCATAAAATTAAATCTCACTACAGTGAGTTCACTTCACTGTACAGTGAAGTCCATTCACTATTACAGTGAAGTCCTAACCTTCCCTTTTTACCATCTTCTAGCATGTAATTCCCTCACTTAAAGTCATCCTAAGATTCACTTAAGTCACACAATGAGAGACCGCCCATACACCTCTCTAGATGTGCCTAAACGACCCTTAAGATTACCTACAATGAGTTACATACATACTTACAAGCAATCATAAACATCATCGTGAGATTTCTCTTCCAATCATGAATCCTAAGTCTCCCATAAGTAAAATGTGAAGGAACCGCCCATACAATCCCTTACACACACACTCAAGTGATCCTATGGACTCCTTATAGTAGAATCATTGTCACTAAATCACCAATCATAGGTGATATGACATTCTCTACCCAAAGGCTATCAAAAGACCTACTTAAGTAAATCAAGAAGATAATGTCCATAGTGACCTCTTCAAGATTACCTAAATAGTCCTTAAGACTACCTAAGGCTTAGATCATGTCAACAAGATTAACCAACTTCCCTAACTAGAGTCATCCTCAAGACTTCCAAAGATAAGACATGAAGAGGTCATCCTTCCATGCCCTCCTCACACTTTAGCTCAGGAATGCTTAAGCCACTTTTGATTAGGTACTCATTCATTTACATAGTCACTAACATAGGTCATTAGTTCATTAGTTTATTAAGACTCATACATCACATAATACACTCACATAATACATCACATAAGACACTCACATAATGGTCTTGGACAAGACCTAGGAAATTTCACATAACACCTTCAAAGCCTATTGTGCAATGTCTAGATAGCGTCCCATACCACCACCTAAACCTCATAAACTTATCTAACGCTAATAGGTATCGACATGATGAGAATAGGCAATAACCGACATAGACCATGGTAGCAAGACATGGAATCCGGAGTTCTATCCTACTCCGATGAGGTTGTTCTACTTGCCAATGGTAGAACTTAGGCACATCCCATGTAGGCACATGGTTAAGGAATATGAAGGGCTCCTTTGTATTCTAGTCTCATACTTAACTAGAACTACTTCCCTTGCCATACTCACTCGGTGCTAGCCTTCTTTCTCATAGATTATTTCATACATTAGGTTTACATAAAAGGGTTCCATATCTAGTTCATAACCCAATTACATTTACCCTACCAAGGAAGGTCCACTAGGGCTACCCCACAATGGCGATAAGAAGCTCATGATGACTTTCCTAAGAGTTATTATGATGCCGTTCCGTCCAACTACCCATAAGTCCATCATTCCTTTACTTTGAAGGATACCATTACGGCTTACACTTCAATCAATCTTAACCTTCCCTTTAAGTCAAGGTTTGCACATAAGAGACTCTCATAACATCATTTAAAGTCACATGTCATTCATACATTTAAGACTAGTTATAACACCCTAAATCAAGGAATCACATAACCAAAATCATATATACATCAAGCAAGAGATACAAGTCAACCAAGACAAGACACCACATACTTCACTTTTAACACATAATACAAGTCATTCCAGAAACACCTCTAAAAAAACCTAACATCTTCAAGTCACCCTATATATCATCATAACACCATTAATATACTCCACATAGACTCATAAAGTCAAGTAGGAATAACCAAGACTTAACCTAATACTACTCTCATAATGTCAAGTCAAAGTCTAACATGAGCACTTAAGGCAACATAACTAGAATAATACATACATGACTATGTAACTTCACATGTAGATAGGTAATGCCATGCCCCACATAATTTAACTACAAAAATAACCACATAACTTCAATTAGTTGCCAATAAGGCCATGCTCATAATATTGCATAAAGTAACGCCGACAAGGCCACGTCAATTGCAAGTAAAACACATAACACCACCACAATAAGTGGACCATACCAAGCACAATAAAATCGAAGTATAATTAATATCAAATTAAAGAAAATGGGGCAGCATACCTTCATCCCCTCATCCACACTTAAATTCAATGTCAAATCAACCAATTCAACATCACAAAGCCCTTACCCATGGCCATGAACAATAATTCAAAGCAATAACCATAAAACCCAATGAATCTACATCAATTCAATCTAGGTTTAACAATAATGAATCTACATCAATTCAATCTAGGTTTAACAATCTAAGATCAATTAGATATCAATTGAATACAATTCTTATATCATTATAAAGCCCATAAGAAACTACACAATAATTCATCAATATTAGCTTAATATCAAGTAACCCAATAAGTAGTGAAAACTAGGGTTCATCAATTTACATGGGTTCATAGGTAATTTATGTTAAAATCATCAATACAATATCAATTAGATCATAATTCAATGTTTAGAAATCATTTATGCTAGAACCCATGGTAGAATCCCGAAATTGGACAATTCACTTTAGAAAACTTTGAAAAACATCTTGAGAATGTGGCTCCTTGATGAAATAAGTTTCAAGGATCAAAATCCATAGCTCAAGGATGATAATTCTTCACTTTGATGAAGAATTTCCACTCAAAAAACCGTCACCAAGCTTCCTCTTCAATAGGGTCTTCAATGGAGTCTTTGGGATATTTTCTAAGTGTTTTGGGTTTTCAATTTGGAAGAATGAAGTCTTTAGGGTGTTAACTACTTATATAGTTAATTAAAATACCCATAAGAACCTCAAATAACCGTCCAACACTTAATTTAGAAGTGGGGTGAATTTACCAATTCACCCCTTAATTGGCAGCAACTCTGCGCGCAAGAAGAGGTGCTTGCGACGCCTGCCCTTGACGGGGCATCACGACCACAACGGGGCATCGCATCCCTCCGTTGGTTGATATAGTGGCTTGCCAAGGTTCCAATCTTCACCCTTGGCTAAGGCCCCCACGACGGAACCCTGTGACGGGGCGTCACAGCCACAACAGGCCGTTGACTGCTCAGTCGCCAAGGCTGCCTAGGACAGCCTGCACACTGATTTTGGGGTCCTTCTTCAAGGACCCTTTGATGGTCCTTGGGGATAATTTCCCGGACGTTTCTAACCCAAATACGATTGTATACAAGTTTAACACCTCTCACATGAAATTCATCCAAAACAAACACATAAAACTTGATGAAGCACGCCTAGACGTACAAGGTCGACTCAAGGCATATCTTTTGAACGTCTTGGACGTTATTGGTCGTTTCACCTCCAAACATCACGAAACTTTAACCACTTCCTATACATGCTATATTAAATCTATTAAGAACCTTAAAACACCATGAAACACATATAAACACATATAACCACATTTTAGACATTTTGGTGACTTAGTCGTCAAACGTCTTAGTCGTCCCTTGATATTTGACTTCCAACACTTCTAATATTTAACTACTGCCTATATTCTATATTTTAGGCATATTTAGGACATTAGAACACCAAGACCAACATATTAGGCTCTACAGCACCTAAGCTATTTTCGAGGTATTACAATCTCCCCCACTTGGACAACATTCGTCCTCGAATGACACTTGCCACTCTCCGAACACTTCCAAGATAAGAGACTCAACTAGAAGAACATAAACAAACCATACAACACATATGCAAGAGGATAACATCAACTTCACATAGTCAAGATATTCGCAACACAACAAGAAACTAGAAGACAATTCTATAACTCGTTAAGCTACAAAACTCACATGCTTCAATCCAAATAGCAAAAACTCATTTAATATTAAATATTATACTCCTATACATCAGTTCTAACCACATTACCACAATTTTAGACCAACAAATCAAATAGTCATTTTAACCAAAATTTTACAGTGAGCAGTTTAACAAGCTACAGTGATTTTCAGCAAAATTTTCAAAAATGCAACTTTTTGGCAATTCATGATATGAACATGCTAATATGCAAAGTAACATCATATAAACACATCATACAACATACTCAAAGTTTCATAAAATACACAATGCAAGAGACAAATGAAATTCAATTTCAACCAAACTCCTATACATCATGCACAAGCAACAAATTCAAGAACTTCTATCCCATGTACAAACCATACTCCCCCACTTAGAAGGAACTCAAATCTTAACAAAAGAAAGAGAACTTACCAACATCATCATCACCCTCATTCTCATCCGGCTTCTCAACTCTAGTACGGAGTGCATAGAAACGCCTTTTAGTTGGAGCATCTTCCTTTGGAACACCAGGAGCAACTTGCTTACCCTCTCTACCTCTAGAAGCAATCGTAGGAAAATCCCTAGCCTTATGTCCTTCCTTACCACAACCAAAGCAATTCCCGGTACCCAATAGACACTCACCATAGTGTTTCTTGCCACAATTGACACAAGTAGGTTTGCCATACTTGGAACTACCTCCTTTCTCAAACCTCATCTTAGCCCTCCTAGGCTCTTCTTCAGATTGAACTCTTTTCTTGAACCTAGGTTGCTCTTGATCACTAGCAACACTCCTTTTCAAACTTCTGGCAATCCTCCTAAGTTTAGACTCCTCAATAGATTGTGCATACACCATGAGTCTAGATAGGGTCATATCATCATGAAGCATAGCGGTACGACATTCTTCATTCACCAAGTCGGCTACTTAAAACACCAACACCAACATATTAGGCTCTACAGCACCTAAGCTATTTTTGAGGTATTACAGCAGACCTCAACTCCGGATTAGTCATATCTGCTTCAACAAAAGAAGCTTTAGGCGTATGAGGCACTTGAGGATCTTGGGGTTCCGGAGTCATTTGAGGTTCTTGAAGGGGGACCTCCTCATTCTCTCCCTCTAGGCAAATAATAGGAAGTTGGTCAACATGGGGAGGGATCCTCTCATTAGCTACACCTCCCTCCTCCCTTCTATCTATTGATCTCCTCGTATTCATGTCATATAAACACAAAGAGAAGAGGTTGAGAAAAGACATCTTATAGAATTCAACTCTAAGGCACGACATTAGAATACTGAATAAAGTGAAACTTCTATCATCCTATAGCCTCTTGTCCATGGATGTGTCACGACTCACACCAATGACGAAGACTCTAGATGTCGCTTGTGAGACTTTTAGACCCTAAGCTATTACCCATAACCTTATGCTCTGATACAAAATTTGTCACGACCCGAAAGTACCCCTTAGAAGCTAGGGAGAATCCTTGGGTCATGATGGGGCGTACTTGACCCTTTGGATTTTTGTACAAGCCCTTTAACTATCGTTCATTACATAAGACATGAAAAGTATTGCGGAATTTAAAACTTTTCACGAATAAATTAATAACAGGTAATCTTTCATAAATACTTAGAGAATCTCATCGTCACAATCCAACTTAAAGACATGAAATAATATATTAGGGACACAACCCTTTACATAGAAATAAATACATAATAAGTCTTATTAAAAAAATTAAGAAACATAGATTATACCCTTGAATATATGAGGATATACCAAATCTTGAGAGAGTAGATTTCCCAAGCTTCGCCTTCTAGACTTCTTCTTGCTTCCAAACCTATACTTATAGAGTATAGAAAAGTATGGAGTTAGTACAGAATAATCTACTAAGTACGGCATATGCAAAATCATGTAAAAAGGGACATTTTTGTAAAATAATTTTTCATGCCAAATAAGTAGCACATTTGTGAATTTAGAAGAAAAACAACATAAGAAACATCATTTAAAATTTAGAAAAAGATTTCCATGATTTTAACAAAAGGGTGCACTTTACAGTGAAGTAACCAAATCTTACAGTGATCTACTATAACTTTACAGGGATCCAATTTGATTCCAAAAATAGTGAACTTCCAAGGTATTGCCAATGAGGAAGTGAACTCATTTCTGTAGGAGATTCCCTAACCGAGGTTATCCTAAGACTCTCCAAGGAAAGACATGAATAGAACGTCTGAACACCTCCTTCAATGCACACCAAAGAGATCCTTAAGACTACCCACCATAGGCTTACTCCACTCACGAGAACAAGTCACCACTCAATCACAGACATTACAAGACCACTCAACAACACACCAAGATTTCCCTATCGGAATGCCTACTTAGTGCAATGAGAAGATGGCGTCCCATTAAACCACCTACCCTAAGTAGTACACTATTTTAGAAGTATTGGCACCAAGACTCCCCTTTCGGAAGGTATACTTAGTGCAATGGATAGATAGCGTCCATACCACCACCTACCCTAAGTAGTAAGTTATTTTACGAGACTTAGTTCATTCATATAAGACTCACCAAGACTCCCCTTTCGGAATACCTACCTAGTGCAATGGATAAACAAAGTCCAATTGGACTACCTACCCGAAGTAGCACACTCTTTTAGAAGACTTAGCACATTTATTACTATTGTGTGGGTTAGCTTAACCGACATAGACTGTCACGACCCGAAAGCACCCCCTAGAAGTTAGGGAAAACTTTCGAATCGTGGCCGGGCGTACTTGACCCCTTTGGGGTCTCGTACAAGCCCTCTAACTAGCATTCATAACATAAAGCATGAACAGTAGTGCGGAATTTAAAACTTTTCACGATAATAATAATAAAAGGAGTCTTTTCATAAATACTAAGAAATCTTATCGTCACAAGCCAACTTAAAGACACAACTTGGAATCTTAGGGACACGGCCCTTTACGATAAAAGTAAATACATTTTTAAGTATTAATAAAGAAACTAAGAAACATAAAACTATGTCCTCGAATATATGAGGACATACCAAATTCTTGAGAGATAAAGTTCCCAAGCTTCGACTCCGATCCTCCCAAAAGGGCTTCCAACCTATACTCATAAGGTATAAAAAGTATGGGGTTAGTACAACAATGTACTAAGTATGGCATATGCAAAAACATGCAAAAAGGGACATTTTAGTAAAGATAGCTTTTTATGCAATTCAAATATAACCTTCATGAATCTAGAAGCAAACCCACATAAGAATCAACAATTAACACTTTATGGCTATCTTACCAAACTTAAGGTAAACAAAAGGAACATTTCAATTAACTTTGCTAAACTTGCAATAAAATTGAATAAAGCATCATAGTGAACATTTTGAATTCTTACAATGAAGACCTTACAGTGAATGGCACGGTCCAAGTCATATGAACCCTTTTCCTTTGAAGTTGCCCTAACCCAAGGTTATTCTAAGACTCCCTAAGGTGAGCCAAGAAGGGACTCTCATTACACCTCCCTTCAAAGCACACCAAAGCGATCCTTAAAACTACCTAATCTTAGGATTACTTCGTTAGAAATCAAATCCACGCCCTTGGCTAACATATGCAAAACACTCATGGAAATATAGGTCATACCAAGTGCAATGTGAGAGTAGCATCCCATACTACCACTCCCACTTAGTACTCCTAATGGATTCCATTTACTCAAGTACTCCAAAATAATCCTCCATAACACTACACCATAGTACTCATTTACACGGATTTCATGAAGGTACTCTTCTCCCATAGTAGGTATAGGTCACACCAAGTGCAATGTGAGAATAGCATCCCATACTACTACTCCCACTCAATGCTCCTACTTGATAACTAATGTGGATTGAGCACTTCACGACATACATACACAATTTCAACAATACACAAGATAATTAGTTTCAAATCAATTCTTTTGTGGGAGTTAGCTTAACCGACAAAGACCATGACAGCTAGACATGGAATCCCGATATTAACCCCTATCTGGTGAGGGATCCTTACTTGCCTAGTGTAAGGTCATGCTTCTTAGCGTTTACATGGCTTTTCCAATAGCTACACCTATGCGGGCACATAGTTAAGGGATAAGGAGATTGTTACTAAGTAACTCACTCTCTACTAACGAGGAGTACTCATCTCAAGAGGTACTTTGGATTACAACATCTCAACTAACGAAGTGCAATCCACCTCCCCTTCATATCCTCTCGGTGCTAGGCATAACTCCACAGGGATTTCTCAACATAATAGTCTATCTTAGAAAGCTCACTAGGAAATGGAGAGGTTGTTACTAGACACTACATCTCAACTCACGAAGTGTGTCCACCTCAAGATTTCCCCTTTTTGCTCAACTTGACATAATACAAATCTTAAAGGAGTGTGTGTGTACATGTGCACACCTTGCATATAAGCATCATTTCATTATTATCAAGTTCTACTCATACTTTAACCTTGATTCATCAAGCTATACACTCTACATACTTCTCATAATCATATACTTCATTTAGACATAAACTAGGTCAAACATGCAATTAAAGCTACATCAAACACAACACAAGACCCATTTCCAATAAATATATTCATTTCACATATTAGACCTTCAAGATCTCATACTCAAACCATATTAAGTAACATCAAGTTCATCAATTAGCACCGCCACCCATAAGGTGGACCATACCACTCAAATAGCAATTCATAATAAGAATTATTCAATGAGAGCAACTCATCAACAAATCAAACCATCATTACCCATAAGAAATTTATCAATATTTCACCATATTAAGGCCCTTAGGGCAGTAGCCACACCAACACGACAAATACAAGAAGACCCAAGTTCATACCCTTCTCAAATCATGCTCACATAACCCATTTTTCAAGTCAAAAATTGAAGTATGCATAAACAAGAGTTTCATGGAGTTTTAACATCAATATCATCTATTCAAACCAAGATAAATACATTTAAACCATTAGAACTTAGTTACAAGAAGACCTATAATAGAAATCAAAGTTTAGAAGAAGTTGAGTTTAAAACCCCTTTTTGAAAACCATTTTAGAAGTTGGCTTCTTGAATGGAAAGGTATTCAAGAATGGATACCATACCTTTATGAGAAAGAAACCCACGAATTTGATGAAGAAACAAGTCCCAATCCGTCCTCCTATCCTTCCTTGACTTCTAGCTTCCAAGAGAGTTGAGAGAGTTTTCTTGAGAGAAAGAGAGAGTTGGATCTTGAAGTGAGAGGGTCTTGTCTTGGTCTAGGGTTTAAAACTAATTTAATATAACCTAAAAACACCAAAATTATACACCTAGGGTCTTATAAGACTTGAGGTGTATTTACATAAAACACCCCAGTTTGGCAGCCTTAAGTCGTGCACAGGCAGGCCTCGTCGACGAGACCTCCTCGACGGACCGTCACGTTCACCACGGACCGTCATGGGGTCCCGTCGAGGAACACTTGGCTCCAACTGGAGCCTGTCCAAGTTTCCACTCTCTGTCACTCGCGACGCCCTGGATCGACGGACCGTCCTGAGTGCAACGGACCGTCGCCATGGTCGTCGTGAGCCACTGATGGGCAGACTTTGCCCAAGTCTTGGGACCTTCATCTAGGGCCCCTTGTGGGTCCTAGGTGGGGTCGTGCCCGGACGTCAAACCCCTAAACTAAGTCGTCTAGGTATAAGGAACATCCGACGCATGTTTCAAGTAAAACGAACACATAAAACTCATCCAAACTCGCCAAGACATACAAGTACATTCTAAGGCATACCATCCGAACGTCATGGACGTTTTTGGTCGATTGAACTCCAAACTTAACCAAACTATGCACACTGCCTAAGGACACCAAACTAACTCCGTTTAACTTAAAATTAACACAAGAAACAACCATGAGGCTCTAGTTCACCTTAGTTCAATTTGGGGCGTTATATTCTCCCCCACTTGGAATAACATTCGTCCTCGAATGACGCTTAAATTTTAAGAACAACAAGGACTCACTTAGCATCATATAATACGCTTAGATCATGATCAAAACACTAACAATCAAAGCATCCACTAGCAAGGAACATCATTTTACACTTTCAACACTTAGTAACATAGGCAACTTTCACTAATTTTCACAAAGTCAAAAATTCAACCTCAATCTTCTTTTATGGAGGAACTACCTTCTCCAACGTAAAATTAAATGCTCATAAACAATGCCTTTACACACATTGAAACTAAAATTCAAGATAAAACAATTTTCTTCAAAATGCCAAATATTTTTTTTTTTTACAGTGAAGTTGACTGTCACCTTACCAAATTTTTGAAAAGTTCATTCTCTAAGCAATTCATCAAGACGACATGATCGTAGGAACTATAAAACCATATATACTCATTTCATAACACAAAAGCAACAATAACCAAGAGTTGAGACTTACCAAAACCATCAATCCGGATTAATTATCCTTTCTAGCCCCCATCCCATAGGAAGGGTTCTTTTTGGGAGCATTAGGATCTAGGGAAGCTTGATTGACATCTCTCCCCCTTGATTTAAGGTTTGGGCAGTCCCTCATCTTGTGGCCTCTATTACCACATGCAAAACAACCATCCGTTCCGGCAAGACACTTACCCCCATGTTGCTTGCCACAAGTAGGGCACCTAGCCCTTTCATAGGAATGACCACCACCTTGAGAAGATTGATTTGGAGCCCTATCCTTGTTTCCCATAGAAGAATCTTGGGGATAAAACCTCTTCTTAGGCCTTTGGTGACTAGAATCATCCGACCTTGGTCTCTTACCCTCTTGCCTTATCTCCCTAATTTTGGACTCCTCAATTTGTTGCGCATAAACCATGATCCTAGAGATATCCATGTCATTAAGAAGCATAGCCGTACGACACTCTTTTTCCACCAATCTAGACACGCCCATCACAAACTTGTTCATCCTAGCCCTAGGGTTGGCTCCTAGCCCTAGGGTTGGCTCCTAGCCCTAGGGTTGACTACCATGTTTGGGGCATACTTAGAGAGTTGGCTGAATTTGAGAGAGTACTCTTGCACACTCATTCCCCCTTGACGGAGGTTCATGAATTCAACCATCTTCTTCTCCCTCCACTCTAAAGGAAAGAATCTATCTAGGAAAGCCTCTTTGAATTCCTCCCAATCAACCGGTCCTCTTTCTAAGGGTCTCTCACCCCTCCATTGCTCATACCATACTTGAGCCACATCCTTAAGTTGGTAAGCGGCCAATTCCGCTTTCTCCCTAGGGGTCACACCCATAGCATCCACCACATTGAAAACCTCATCTATGAAGCCTTGTGGATCTTCATCCACCTTAGTGCCATGAAAAGTAGGAGGGTTCATCCTCATAAAATCCCGAATCCTAGAAGCGAGAGTACTAGCATTTGGTTGGGGCCTATCTCCTAGGTTATCTTGGCCCACAAAGTGATTGTTGACAACTTGAGCTTGAGCCGTCATGAGTTGGGTCAAGCTCATTAGGGTAGTCCTCAACTCCGCATTAGTCATATCACCCTCAACAAAAGGAGCTTGAGGCATAGGAGGCACTTGAGGTCCTTGAGGTTCCGGAGGCACTTGAGGTTCTTGAAGAGGAACCTCCTCACTTTCCTCCCCTAAGCCAACAATAGGAACTTGGTCAACATGGGGAGGACTCTCTCATTTTGTACACCTCCCTCCTCCCTTCTTGCGGTCGATCTCCTCGTATTCATGTCCTAAAAACACAAAAGGAGAGGTTGAGAATAGACACCTTATATACTCAACTCTAAGGCACGATACTAGAATAGAGAAGAAAGTGAAACTTCTAGCATCCTATAGCCTCTTGTCCATGGATGTGTCGCGACTCACACCAATGACCAAGATACTACTAGATGTGGCTTGTGAAACTTTCAGACCTTAAACTATTTCCCAAAACCTTATGCTCTGATACCAAGTCTTGTCACGACCCGAAAGCACCCCCTAGAAGTTAGGGAAAACTTTTGAATCGTGACCGGGCGTACTTGACCCCTTTGGGGTCTCGTACAAGCCCTCTAACTAGCATTCATAACATAAAGCATGAAAAGTAGTGCGGAATTTAAAACTTTTCACGATAATAATAATAAAAGGAGTCTTTTCATAAATACTAAGAAATCTTATCGTCACAAGCCAACTTAAAGACACAACTTGGAATCTTAGGGACACGGCCCTTTACGATAAAAGTAAATACATTTTTAAGTATTAATAAAGAAACTAAGAAACATAAAACTATGTCCTCGAATATATGAGGACATACCAAATTCTTGAGAGATAAAGTTCCCAAGCTTCGACTCCGATCCTCCCAAAAGGGCTTCCAACCTATACTCATAAGGTATAAAAAGTATGGGGTTAGTACAACAATGTACTAAAGTATGCAAAAAGGGACATAGCTTTTTATGCAATTCAAATATAACCTTCATGAATCTAGAAGCAAACCCACATAAGAATCAACAATTAACACTTTATGGCTATCTTACCAAACTTAAGGTAAACAAAAGGAACATTTCAATTAACTTTGCTAAACTTGCAATAAAATTGAATAAAGCATCATAGTGAACATTTTGAATTCTTACCATGAAGACCTTACAGTGAAAGGCATGGTCCAAGTCATATGAACCCTTTTTCTTTGAAGTTGCCCTAACCCAAGGTTATTCTAAGACTCCCTAAGGTGAGCCAAGAAGGGACTCTCATTACCCCTCCCTTCAAAGCACACCAAAGCGACCCTTAAAACTACCTAATCTTAGGCTTACTTCGTTAGAAATCAAATCCACGCCCTTGGCTAACATATGCAAAACACTCATGGAAATATAGGTCATACCAAGTGCAATGTGAGAGTAGCATCCCATACTACCACTCACACTTAGTACTCCTAATGGATTCCATTTACTCAAGTACTCCACAATAATCCTCCATAACACTACACCATAGTACTCATTCACACGGATTTCAGAAGGTACTCTTCTCCCATAGTAGGTATAGGTCACACAAGTGCAATGTGAGAATAGCATCCATACTAACGACTCCCACTCAATGCTCCGACTTGATAACTAATGTGGATTGAGCACTTCACGACCTACATACACAATTTCAACAATACACAAGATAATTAGTTTCAAATCAATTCTTTTGTGGGAGTTAGCTTAACCGACAAAGACCATGAGAGCTAGACATGGAATCCCGATATTAACCCCTATCGGATGAGGGATCCTTACTTGCCTAGTGTAAGGTCATGCTTCTTAGCGTTTATATGGCTTTTCGAATAGCTACACCTATGCGGGCACATAGTTAAGGGATAAGGAGATTGTTACTAAGTAACTCACTCTCTACTAACGAGGAGTACTCATCTCAAGAGGTACTTTGGATTACAACATCTCAACTAACGAAGTGCAATCCACCTCCCCTTCATATCCTCTCGGTCTTGTCTAGGTCTAGGGTTTAAAACTAATTTAATATAACCTAAAAACACCAAAATTATACACCTAGGGTCTTATAAGACTTGGGGTGTATTTACATAAAACACCCCAAGTTGGCAGCCTTAAGTCGTGCACAGGCAGGCCTCGTCGACGAGACCTCCTCGACGGACCATCACGTTCACCACGGACCGTCATGGGGTCCCGTCGAGGAACACTTGGCTCCAACTGGAGCCTGTCCAAGTTTCCACTCTCTGTCACTCGCTACGCCCTGGATCGACGGACCGTCCTGAGTGCAACGGACCGTCGCCATGGTCGTCGTGAGCCACTGATGGGCAGACTTTGCCCAAGTCTTGGGCCCTTCATCCAGGGCCCCTTGTGGGTCCTAGGTGGGGTCGTGCCCGGACGTCAAACCCCTAAACTAAGTCGTCTAGGTATAAAGAACATCCGACGCATGTTTCAAGTAAAACGAACACATAAAACTCATCCAAACTCGCCAAGACATACAAGTACATTCTAAGGCATACCATCCGAACGTCATGGACGTTTTTGGTCGATTGAACTCCAAACTTAACCAAACTTTACACACTGCCTAAGGACACCAAACTAACTCTGTTTAACTTAAAATTAACACAAGAAACAACCATGAGGCTCTAGTTCACCTTAGTTCATTTTGGGGCGTTATATAGACCATGAAAGCTAGACATGGAATCCCGATATTAACCACTATCGGGTGAGGGATCCTCACTTGCCTAGAGTAAGGTCATTCTTTTTAGCTTTTACATGGCTTTCCCAATAGCTACACCTATGCAGGCACATAGCTAAGGGATAAGGATATTTCTACTAAGTAACTCATTCTCCAGTAACGAGGAGTACTCATCTCAACAGGTATATTTGAATACAACATCTCAACTCACGAAATGTTACCACCCCTTCTTCATATCCTCTCGGTGTTAAGCATAATTCCCCATGGACTCTCAAAATTTTATAATATAGGTTAAAGATAACTAGTGAACACCACATCTCAACTCACGAAGGTTATTCATCCTCCGACCTATCTTAGAAAGCTCTTAGGATGTAATGAGGTTGCTACTAAACAGTTCATCTCAACTCACGAAGAGTGTTCACCCCAAACTCCCCTTTTTACTTGATTTAGCTTCATTCGTTCATTTAAGTGTGAGTGTGTGTAGATGTGAACACACCTTGCATATAAAAATAATTTCATTTATATTAACCTCTATACATGCTTTAGACCTTCACTCATCAAATCAGACACTTTACATGCTTCACATAATCATATACTTAATTTTAGGCATTATCTAAGGACAACATGCAATTAAAGCTTCATAATACACAATACAAGAACCATCTTCAATATAACTTCATTTCACATATTAGGCCTTCAAGGCCGCACTCACAATACATACTAATTATAATAAAATTCATTAAGTAAACACCGCCACGAAGAAGTTTGAGCATACCACTCAAGAGTATTTTATAATTAAAACAAAAAAAAATAACCAACTTACCCTTTTATCCAAGCTTCCATCACCTATAACATTTTACTCAACAATTCATGGGCATTATTGTAACGGCCTGTATTTTTGTATGTGGTAGTTCTATTCATGTTATACTTGACATATACTTATAGTGTAGGTGAGGGATCATGTTTCTTACATGATTAGTGTTGGTTTAAACTAGCTTGGAAGGTGATGTAATGCCAGTGTAGGTGAGGGATCATGTTTCTTACATGATTAGTGTTGGTTTAAACTAGCTTGGAAGGTGATGTAATGCCTTGCACGTTTTAGCATATGTATTGCAAGTTAACTCCGATGGAAAGTATTTAAGTAATTATAGTAAGGTGGTAATTGAGCTAGCAGTTGCATCACCTACTTGATCTATATTATAGTTAAAGGGCCCAAGTTTGATTGACCAGTTTTAGGCTTATATTTAGGGGCTCATTTGAAGCCCAAATCTATTAAAGAAAATGTGAATGAAAGAAGGCCCAACAGCCAAATCTGCCAATTGGCCATTATGGATAAAGCCCAAGTGAAACTAAGTAAGTACATGACCTCCTAAGATTTGTTTTACCATGTTATTGGGCCAAGTGTGTACCACCTACTTGCACTAATCTGTCCCAAGCTGATTAAAAAGAACAAAGGAAAATGGACAGCCAAGGTCCAATAATATTAAGTCCAAAAGGGCCCAAGTTTAAAAGGACAAGGTGGGGCACCTACTTGACATTATTATGGACCCAAATTGGTCCAAGAGTGTCCCGGCCATAAACTCTTTTTTCAAAAGGATAAGCGATCAAGTCTTATCTCCTCCAATTTTGAAACTTGCAAAAATTTCAAAGATTTTCTTAGTTTCTTTCTTGGTCTCTCTTGGCTTCAATAAGCAGCCCTAAAACACCTTAGAGTTCTTGAGTGCTGTCTAATTTTTCAAGTAAGAGTTTAAAGGAGAGTTTGAATTCTTGAAGTACAAGTTTAGAGGATAAATTTTCAGAATTAAGGTAAGACTTCAACCCATTTGTTTTCCTCTCTTTGATAATGTTTGGAGTGGAGAATTTTGTATATGTTTATCAAGAATTCATGGATTGTGATAAATCTTTGAGTCAATATTCTCCTATTATGCTTAAAGATTTGAGATTGTTAGTGGCTGCCTTATGAATATTGTTGTTGAGGGCTGTTTGGGTATCTCTGGAAATGATGTTTGAAGTTGT